>CM055117.1:81921687-84401500 GCA_029206835.1 Rana muscosa | reverse complement strand
AGACAGAGAGAGAGAGAGAGAGAGACAGAGAGACAGACAGAGAGAGAGAGACAGACAGAGAGAGAGAGAGAGAGACAGACAGAGAGAGAGAGACAGAGAGAGAGAGAGAGAGAGAGAGAGAGACAGAGAGAGACAGACAGAGAGAGAGAGACAGAGAGAGACAGAGAGAGACAGAGAGAGACAGAGAGAGACAGAGAGAGACAGAGAGAGAGAGACAGAGAGAGCTAATGCAGCCATTACATGTAAGAATTGGTAAGCTGCAATATAATAATTGCTTTTGGGTTTATTACTGCTTTAAAGCTGATCTTTTTTTTTTTTTTTTGGGGGGGGGGGTTTCCCCTCTTTTCCTTGTTTCCGAGAAGACCGACTTTACGGTGATACACTATTTTGGCAATAACACTTTTGCACTGTAACCAGACTGCAACTGGACTGGAATGGAATTGAAACTGCCCCTTAGGGGGAGCTGGACACATTATATTGGCATTTGTGTACTTGCACTGTAACTGCACCACAATCACACCAGATTAACATTGAAACTGCACTCTAGGGAGGGAGGGGGAGGGAGAGAGCGAGGGGAGAGGGGAGGGAAATTTATTTATTTTTTCCCCTTTTTGTTTTGTAGCTCCCCCCCCCTTTTTTTTCCCTCTCCTTTTTTTTCCCCCCTCTTTCCTCCCTCTTTGGCTAACCGGGGGGGGGGGGGGGGGTTGCTGCACGCAAGAGTATAAATTAGGGAGCCTATGTGGCTCTTTCACATTGTAAACGGTTCACTAAAATGCTTACTACTATGGCTTTTGAATGTGTGGGATGCATGTTGTAAGGAGAGAGTAGAGGTCGAGGTCACATGTGAAGCCCCAGAGGGATGCCTTGATAGGAAAGAGAAGGGGGGGTGGGAGGGGTGGGAAGGGGGGGGTTAGGGTACACATATCACAAAAAATAGCACTATGGATGACGTTAAGGGTGAAGGTGGAAGGGGCTACAGGGGGATCCAGGAGAGAGGGAGGTGTAGGAGGGCGGGCCCAACTTGGGGGGGAGAGAGTAGACCCAGGTTGGTGGACAAGTGGTACTTACAAATTTTGTCTTCTTTCTGTTTTTTTAGTCCTGTTTTTTATTCTTACTTGTAAAATTGCTGATGCAGGATAAAACAAACAGTATAGTATCATGGAACGTCCGTGGTCTAGGGGACCCAGTTAAAAGAGCTCTGGTCATGTCGGTTCTGGAGGGGAGGGGGCCTGGTCTGCTCTGTTTACAGGAGACGCACTTGACCAGAGACAGTGTGAAACAAATGCGCAACCAGAGGTTCCCATTCCAATACCATTCGGTACACTCCTCCTATTCGAGAGGAGTGAGCATAATGGTGGGGAGGGGGTTGACGTTCTCTTGTGGATAGAGCTGTATAGATGAACAGGGCCGATATATATTTCTGTCCTGTTTCATTGAGAATAAACCATATGTCTTGGCTAACATTTACATCCCACCCCCATTCAACTTTGAAGTTTTACATAGACTGGTAGAATTTACACTGGATAAAGTGGGCATTCCGGTATTAGCGGTAGGCGACTTCAACCAAGTCCTTGATAGGAGTCTGGACAGATTCCCTTCGGGGAATAGGTCCAATAAAATAAACAAAGGTCGACTGGCTCGCTACCTGGGGGAAATGGGAATGAGGGACATTTGGCGGATGCATCATTCACAAGAACGCCAGTACTCCTGCTTCTCCAGTTCCCACCTCACTCTCTCCAGAATCGACATGGCCTTGGGAAATGACGAGGTGGTGGCGCTGGTCAACAAGGTAGAGTATGACCCTAGAAGCATCTCAGACCACTCTCCGCTGGTGCTCATGATAAAGACAGGGGACATGATTTACCGGGGGGGGATTGGAAAATCAGCCCATGCTGGCTCGAACTGATCGGTAACTCTGGAGAACTGGTCAACAGACTAAAAGACTTTGTCTGAATTAATGAGGGCACAGCACCAGCCGGAGTGGTGTGGGACGCTTTGAAAGCCTACTTAAGGGGACTCCTGATCCAGCAAGTGGCTAGGGCAAAGGGGGAGGCCCGGAGATGGGAAGGAGATATTAGAGTAGAGGCAGCTCGGGCAGAGAAACGGTACATTGAGGATCCCACTGTGACTAGACAGAGGGAATGGCTGGACAAGCAACAAATCTACAGAAATTGGCTAATAGGAGAAAGGCAGAAAATAGACGGATATTTCAAAGAATAAATCAATTTGGTGAAGGTGAGAGAGTGGGTAATATGCTCTCGCCTGATCAGAGCTAACACCCCTGCGGCTAATGTAACATCGAATAGGACAACAAATGGAGAGATCTCCACTGAAGTACCAGTGATTTTGAATACATTCAGCGCCTTCTATAAATCCCTGTATAAGTCTAGGAGAGAGGCTGAGAATGGGGGATTTGAGGCCTTTCTCAGGGGAATGGTGGTCCCGGTCTTGTCAGAGCGGGACAGGATAGACTTGGAATTACCAATCACCCTGGAGGAATTGCAGATAGCGGTGGCGGGGATGCCCAGCCAAAAATCACCAGGCCCAGATGGGCTCCCAATCGAACTGTACAAGCGATACGGTGAAATATTGCTCCCAGAGCTGCTGAAGACACTGGGGTGGGCGCTAACCTCCGGGAGGCTTCCCTCCTCAATGTCGGAAGCTACAATTATTGCAATCCATAAGGAGGGGCAGGACCACCTGGATGTCTCTTCCTACCGTCCAATTTCACTATTATGCACCGACGTAAAAATTTTGGCCAAAGTACTTGCAACACGCCTCAATAGATGTATCCAGAGCCTCATTCACCCAGATCAGTCAGGCTTTATCCCAAATAGATCAACGAGTATTAATATCAGAAGGGTTTTCTTAAATATACAAATCCCCACAGTCAATGACGGTACTAGAGCATTGCTAGCCTTGGATGCCGCAAAAGGCATTCGACACCCTTGAGTGGGAATATCTGTGGAGGGTATTGGAGAGGTTTGGATTTGGCCCGATTTTTATTAATTGGGTCAAACTATTGTACAATGAACCTTGTGCCAAAATAAAAATAAACAATGCATCATCAGAGCAGTTCCAACTGGAGCGAGGGACAAGACAGGGCTGCCCCCTCTCCCCCCTATTGTTCGCCCTTGCAATGGAGCCAATGGCTATCAAGACCAGACAAATGCCAGGAATAAGAGGATTTAGCAGGCCGGAGGGGGAGGAACGGATAGCACTATTTGCGGACGATGTGCTGTTCTTTTTGGGTGATGTTGAGTCCTCATTAAACACAGTAATACAGCTGGTCGAGCAATTCGGATGTTTCTCGGGCCTGGTCATCAACTGGGGAAAAAAAAAATCGGCCTTGTTGCCGCTTGACCCATTTGATGGCCAGGCCCTGCTTGGGGTAGCCCGGTTAAAAGTTGCCACAAAACTGAAATATCTGGGGGTCTGGATTACTAGGGACATAAACCAGTATATAAATTTAAATATTGCCCCATTATTACTTAAATTAAAACAGAAAGGTGACATATGGAAACGATTCCCTCTATCAGTAACCTGATAAAAATGATATGGCTGCCACAACTACTGTACCTGTTCCACAATTCTCCAATTTGGCTTGGCCATAATTGGTTCAAGAAAATTGAATCACTCTTTAGGGAGCTGATATGGAAGGGGCGGCAGTCGAGGATCAGCTTGCAAACCTTGCAACTCCCGAATAAAGAGGGGGATTCACGGTTCCCCACCCGAGATTGTATTTCCTGGCCTCCCAACTACAGCACCTGGTGGGTTGTGGACTCCCAATGGAGGGCAATCCTAGTGTCAATATGATGCTAATGGGGGCCCCACACCGCATATTGGCGGAGGCACTGGAGGCAGACTCTTTTGTCTATAGATGTCCGACGGTAGAACTAGTTAAGAAAGTCTGGCAGGGAACTAAGGTATCCATGGGATACAGTCGAGTAACCGAGTTTACCCCCATATGGAGCAATAAAAAAATTCCCAGAAATTAGCGCCATTAGAGAAATCCAGGGAATGGGACAGCCAGGGTATTAAACGTTTAGCTCAGTTATACAGGGGTAACCAAATGAAAACATTCTCTGATTTAACTAGTGAATTTAATATATCAAACAAGACCTTCTACAAATATCTCTAGATCAGGCATGCTATCCAGGCCCAATTCAAGTCACCAACACTAGCATGGACCCAGCCGCCCGTTCTTTCAAAAATAGCTACGGCATGTAAATCTAAAGGCCTAATATCTCAGAGCTGTACAACAGACTGGGGGCAAGAGTAATAAGCAGAGCGGGACCCTCCAAGAGTAAAATAGGATGGGAAAGAGATGTAGGGGCAATAAGTACCGCACAATGGGATAGGGTTTTGGAGCAGGGAACTCTGGTTTCAATTTCCCCTGCGCAGAGAATATCTCACCTACATTTCCTCCATAGAGTTTACTATACCCCCAAAAAGATGCATAGACTTGGGTGGAGGATAAACGACAAATTTATCCATATGGTGTGGAGATGTCCTAAGTTATTTAGGTATTGGGAGGAGATAATAGCAAGATTAAATAAAACATTCGGGACCCTGCTAGAACCGGTGGCCAAGACTTGCCTATTAGGAATAGAGGAGAGGAGAACCCCGCCAGACACTACAGAAGTGATCTTGAGGTGCCTATTTCAGGAACGCAAGTTAATCGCACAGAAGTGGCAGTCCAAAACCCCCCCCAGCAGTGGGAAGTTGGGTAGAGACAATAAATGTACTGGTATGGAGTGAAAGGGTGTTATATATCAAACAGAGTAGGATTGAAAAATTTGTAAGAATGTGGAGGCCATGGCTGGACGAGGTGGGGTTCCCCCCATAGGTGGGTGGCTAGGGGGTGTGTGGGAGCCCTTTCCGGGGCTCGGTTTGGAGTATGGAGCCAGAGGGCCTTGCTCATTGCAATATATTTGCCCTTCTCCGGCTCCTGCACAGACGTTGCGGCCTTAGGGGGGGGGGGGGACTCTCTCACACCTGTTTCTGTTCCCCTGTCCGGCCGACCTCCCGCCCCTTTCTTCCTGGAGTCTTTTTTTTTTCTTCTCCCTTCCACATTGTTTTCTGCCCTGCCCTTTTTTCTTTCTTTCTTCTTTTTTCTCTTCTTCGTTGAGTTTTCTTACCCCTTCCTTGCTCTCTCTTCTCTGCTCTATGTTTCTTCTCTCTACTGCTTCTCTTGGGCCCCTTCCCTCTTTATTTCTGCCTTTGTAATCACAGCCAATTTATCTATACACTAACCTTTAAACGTGATGTGGTGTGGGGGAGGGCGGGAGGGAGGTCTGGGTGGAGGAAAAAACACGCTAAGGCCAGTAGTGTATTTAGGTTTTGTGCTGCCCTAGGCCTGACTAAACTCGTGCACCCCTAATTTAAATATGACCCACCCCTTCCTGTCAAGGCCACACCCCTTGCTGTTTAAGACCCACCCTGAAATTTTCGAGCGGGGACACTAGTTCTTAGGGCCTGGGGGGGGGGGGGTAATGGATTCCCTTAAATTTGCATAGATTTCCTCTCACTTCCTGTTTGGCTATGGGGCAGGAAGGGAAGAGAAATATCTGCAATGGGTCAGGGATGGTAAAAAATAAACCGACAGGGGCTATAACCCTCCCTTCTATATCCAAAATGGAAAAAATAAAGTGTTGCCTGTAGTTCTACTTAAAACAAAAATTTCTGATAATTTTATGGAGAGGACTAAAAAGATATAATCATGCCAATGGTGCAGCAGAAAACATATAGCACAGTGAGGAAGGTTTGTGGTCCAGGCTGATAGGACAGTCAAAATTAGAAGCAGCTTGCGCTACACTAACAGTGTAGCACAAGCCGGCGGGGATTCTTTCCGTGCTGCTCCCCTGCAAAGTGCTGCCCTAGGCCTGGGCCTTGTTGGCCTAGGCCAGGATACAGTGTTGGCTAAGGCGGGATTATACACAGCATATTGTGACAAATCTTTTCCTTTTTTCTTTATTTGTGACATTTTTTCTTTTTTCACTATATATGGAATTGAATGCAACTATATTTATATATTGATATGTAAAACAAATAATAAAAAGCAATTAAGTAAAAATCTGATCTTCAGCTTTAAAAAGATTTGAAATTGAAGCGCCACATCACTGCTAAGAGGTCCAGATACAACTTTATTCCTTTAAAGGTCAGGGGTACAATTAAAAATGTAGCCAACACATTTCCGGGGGTCCAAGTACCCCCTTCTGCAGGGCTTGACTGGCAACAAAGTGAACAAACCAGAAATGACCTAAACATATGGGTCCAGTGCTATATTTCCACTTTCCTCACCTACTCCAGCTTTAAAAGTGCTCCTTTGCAGTGCTTCCTTGCTACTGCAAGGGTTAGCTGCTCTTTTTCTCTAGGGGGCAGCAAGAACTGTCACTTGGTGTCTTCACGCCCAATGCAGGGCTATGGTCCCTGCATCAGTTTTGATGACATTAAAAGGACCTTAGACTGCTGGAGAGCAAGGGAGAAGAGGCTGCAGGGACCAGTCTAGCAGTGCAGAGAAACCTGCAGAAGCGAAGGATCAGGTAAGTAAAACTTATTTTTCTGGGCCCCTAAATGAGCAGTTAACCCTTGCATTGCAGGCACAGCCCCGCAGTAGGGGAGGACTTTTCATTTTTCTGGAGTTCAGGCAACACTTTATTTTTTTTTCCAAAATATTATGTACATCAGGGCATTTTTGTAGACTGTCCTTCTGGGGAAATTTCCATTCAGCTACTGTCCCAGAAAGTTAGAGGCAATATCTCCAAAGCAAGGGAACATCAATGTGACCACTGTAATATTTAGCATTTCCTCTCACTTTCTGGTCACCGGGACTAATAGAGTCAATTTCTCCAGCAGAGACACAGACAGCTATAGGAACTAAATGTTCTCTACTCTAAAAATAAATAAATAGGTTGACTAAGACTTTAATCTATGCAGATTGTATGCAATTACTGTGAAAGCTTAAAGCATGAAAACCTTGTGTTCTTAGGATGAGCTATACGTCAGGAATGCTTAGTGGATGCGCTTTACGAAGGATGTTTTCCTAGAGATCTTCTACCAGGCCTGAGATTATGAAGTACAGCCAGCGGTGAAACACCTGCCATTGTTTAGGTGGCCTCATGTTTCCTACAAATGCCAGCCTCCTTCCTGTAAGAGGGAACTGCGAGTACGGTACTGAAGAGCTCAACTTAAAACATTAAGTAGGATATTGCTGGCTTTAGCTCAAGAGAAATTACCACTGTAACAAAACAATCTTTTCTAGTGGGTTCTGTCAAGATTATTTGGCACTAGAGGGGAGGAAAAACGAGACCGTTTTGGCTTAAAATTACAAATTTTAACAGGCAGACCCTAAAAATGTAGTCACTCCTAATAAGGTAACTAAAAAAAACAAAAATAAAAAGCTCTAGCCATAAGGTTATAATGGTCAAAGCGGTGTATTTTTTAGTCCTTGGCACTGCTGCATCTCCCATGTAGCTCATTTATGTTGCAGTGCAAGATCCCTTTTCTAAGGCAGCCAAAAGATTACCTTTTCCTTTCCTTCGACCATAGGTGGAAGGAAAGAAAATCGCATTCAGTGTCGATGTGGGAATGCCTGCCTCTCGCTGCACTATTACATTTCGGCAGCAGGGGATCTCGGAGAGAACTCAATGACAGCCGCTGGAAGTATATCCCATATCAAAAATCCCATAGCCTAGTTGTACCCAAGTGGACTTGGGTATAATCAGCCTGCCCATACATGGATCGAAATTCATTCAGGCCTTGCTGAACCGGATGAATTTTGATCGATGTATGGCCGGCTTTAGGCTAAAATTATTTCAAGGAAAAAGTATTGAAAACCCTAACTGAAATGCATTTAATACTTCGTACAAAATCCTTTGTTGGTAATGACAGCTTCTGCACACCTCCTGTATGGAGAAACTAGTCGCATGCATTGCTCAGGTGTGATTTTGGGCCATTCTTCCACACAGCCTTCAAATCTTAAAGGTTCTGTGGGCCTCTTCTTTGAACTCCGATCTTTAGTTCTTTTCTATAGATTTTCTATTGGATTCAAGTCAGGTGATTGGTTGGGCCATTCTAGCAACTTTATTTTCTTTCTTTGAAACCAATTGAAAAGTTCCCTTGGCTTTGTGTTTGGGATCGTTGTCTTGCTGAAATGTTCACCCTTGTTTCATCTTCATCATCCTGGTAGATGGCAGCAGATTTGTATCAAGAATGTCTTGGTACATTTCTTTCTCGTACATCACGGGACACAGAGCGACATAGTCATTACTATGTGGGTTATATAGATACCTTCAGGTGCTGGCACTGGCAACTTCCAAAACCGGAAGTACCCTCCCCTATATAAGCCCCTCCCATCTGGGAGTACCTCAGTTTTTTGCCAGTGTCTAAGGTGTTGGCCAAGAAGTAACATGTGTTTTTCACTGAGCTTGCGTACAGGTTCTTTTGGGCCTCAGTAAGCTATTCCGGATCCGACCAAAAAAGCTTCATAGCTAAACGGTCGGTACCCGGGCCTTGCAAGAGAAGAGCAAGGCTTTGCCTGTAATGCCTCTCTTAGGAGGGCTGGACCCTGGGATCCAGAGCTCTGGTCATACCCACGACCAAGATGTTTTCTGTGCAGGGTGCTATACAGGTCCAGGGGAGTGGAATCCTTGGGAACCCGGTCCCTGAAGGTTTAATTACAATGCCTGCCGTGATAGGTGAAGTTTGGGCTTCTGTGGACCAAACAGAGTCCTGCGGCGAGGAAAAGGTAAGTGGGGGCCCTCAGGAACTTGGTTCTATTGGGGGACCCCAAAGCCTAATTTGTCTTTCTGCCTGTTACCTAAGGTATTCCCGCTAATATCTGTGCATGCCTGTTACTACTAAGAAAATGTAAAAAAATTTAATAGTAGACAAGAAAAAAAAAAAAAAAAATGGTAAGACCGCGGTACCTGTGTTAAACACTAGAGGCCGCTATGGTTCTTTTTTCTTGTAATGTGGATTTTTTTCTTCCAAAGTCAAATCCAGGCAGTTGGTAAGTTCTCTGCTGGGAAGCTGTCTCCTCTGCCCTGTTTCTGCGCTCATCCATCCCCGGGCCCTGCGACAGGGACCCTGGCTCCCATCTAGCTCCTTATTTTTTCAAAAAAGAGCGCCGAAAGCGCACGTGCCCGCGCCTCTATATATAGAGGCGATCTGGAGAAAGGGGCGGAGCTGGTGGATGACGCTCGGTGTGCGCCGCGGCGCTACTGCGCATGTGCGGGCATCCAGCATGTTTAAAAGCACAATCACAGCTGGCTATTGAAGTGCACAGACAGAGCTAGCAACAGAAATAAGGCACACAGAGGCGGTTGATGCAGGCATCCCCTAGAAAGGCACTTTAGTAGACACCAACTGTTATATAGCAGCCAAATTGTGCTAGACTATTATCAGTAAAAGTGGTGTATTACGGCTGGAATACCTCAGCTTTGGGCTTAGGAATACGCCGTCCAGAAGCTCCGGAACTAAATCTTCCAGGAAGCGAAGGGGGTCTCCATCGGGCTCTGAGGATCTTGGGCATGCTTCTGCTGCACCAGTCTCCCCTGAAGATTCAGAGGTTAGTGACCGTAGAGACCCCGCAGGAGTACCTGGTACTGTGGCTGTCCTCAGTTCACCTGCTCCTGTGTATGTAACAGAGGAGGTTTTTTCCTCAGCTCTGGGAGGATTAGAAGAGAGATTGTCAACATTGATCGCTGCATCCCTGTCACAGGGAAAGCACGCCCGATCTCCGTCTCCTCCTTCAGAGTACCTGTTAGCGGAGCAACAGTCCCATACAGGGATCGACCTGCCTGAAGGGGATCAGGATGAGGTTGATTCTGTTATAGAGGAATCAACAGTGGAGGAACCTTTCTCAGCATCTCAAGCTGAAAGATTATGGGTTCAGTCTCTGACTAACATGGTCCGATCAGCATTTAAAATGCACCTTGCGGAACCATCAACCACTACTGTCTCCTCACTGGGGTCGCTAACAGCTCCCCAGACTGTCTGTTCCTTTCCACTTCACCCTTTACTGGAAGGGCTCATTTACCAGTATTGGGAACATCCTGATAAAATATTTACTCCCCCCAAGAGATTTCCGGTGGTCTATCCCATGGAGGATAAGTTCATCAAAAAATGGAGGGTCCCTACAGTGGACGCAGCCATCTCTTGTGTGAATAAATCACTGACATGTCCAGTGGATAATGTCCAAATGTTCAAGGACCCAATAGATAAAAAATTGGAGTCCTTATTAAAATCTGCTTTTTCTACAGCAAGCTTGGTGACACAACCAGCAGTGGCAGCTATTGGGGTCTGCCAAGCAGTGAAGGATCAGTTGAAACAGGTCTTAAGGGACTTGCCAGATAAGCAGGCCCTTGCCCTAGCTGATCTACCTAGAGCCTTATGCTTTGCGGTTGACGCCATAAAGGATTCAATCCATCAGGCCTCCCGCCTTACGCTATCTGTAGTACATATGCGCAGGCTTCTATGGCTCAAAAACTGGTCTGCTGAAGCTCCCTGTAAAAAATTGCTGGTTAGCTTCCCATTTCATGGTGAACGCTTATTCGGGGAAGACCTGGACAAATATATCCAGAAAATTTCCAGCGGTAAAAGTACACTCTTGCCGGTTAGAGTTAGAGGTCCCTCTTTTAAGAGGCCTGCTTCTCCAGTCCCTGGGGCATCGGCTGTGAAACAGTTCCGACGGCCTCCTCGGTCAAATCCCGGGGGTAAAAATCAGGGACAATCGCAGGGTAATAAGAAACCCTGGGTCAGGAGAGGTACAAAACCTCCCCCAAAGTCAAATTCATGAAGGGTTGCCCCCACTCAATCGGGTGGGGGGGAAGACTCCAGTTGTTCACAGAGACCTGGCGGGACACGATCAGAGACAGATGGGTGCTCTCCGCAGTAAGTCTGGGATACAGATTGGAGTTAAAAGACTCTCCTCCTTCCCATTTTATGAGGTCAAACGTGCCAAGGGATCCCCGGAAGAGAGAGTCCCTCCTGTTGGCACTAGAACAACTATTGCTCCAAGGAGTAATTATGGAGGTTCCCCTGGAAGAATGGGGGTTCGGGTTTTACTCAAACCTCTTTACAGTCCCGAAGCCAAACGGGGACGTGAGGCCCATATTAAATCTAAAAGGGCTAAACAAATTCCTGCATATCAGGACTTTCCGGATGGAGTCGATCCGATCGGTGGCCACTGACCTACAAGGGGAGGAATGGTTAGCCTCGATCGACATCAAAGATGCTTATTTGCACATTCCCATCTTTCCAGTCCACCAAAAATTTCTACGCTTTGCAGTAGAAGGGCGCCATTTTCAGTTCAGAGCCTTACCCTTCGGTCTGGCCACAGCACCACGAGTGTTCACAAAAATTCTGGCCCCATTATTGGCCAATCTAAGAACACAAGGTGTAACGATAATGGCATATCTAGACGACTTGTTGCTGATAGACCACTCAGTGAAAAAACTAGAAGTGGTCGTTCACAAGACAATCAAGTATCTGGAATCTCACGGTTGGATTATCAACCGAGACAAGTCAGCCCTAAAACCAGTCAAAAGTCTGGAATACTTGGGGCTAAGGCTGGATTCAGGCCAGAGAAAAATATTCTTGCCTCGAGAAAAGGTGTTGTCTTTGAGAGATTTGATCCACCTAGTGGGTACAAAAAGACAGCCGTCCATACGCCTGTGCATGAGGCTGCTGGGAAAAATGGTGGCATCATTCGAAGCAGTACCCTACGGTCAATTCCATTCAAGGAATTTGCAAAGGGCCATACTGTCAGCCTGGAACAAAAAAGTTCAGGCCCTAGACTTACCAATGTCCTTGTCCCCTTCCGTTCGCAAGAGCCTCCGTTGGTGGTTGGTTCTCCAGAATCTGGAAAAAGGGAAATCCTTCAGTCCGATTTCTTGCAAGGTGGTCACTACAGATGCCAGCCTTATAGGCTGGGGAGCAGTACTGGAGCAATGGTCTCTCCAGGGCAGATGGTCGGATGCAGAAAAGGCCCTGCCCATCAATCTCTTAGAGATACGAGCAGCCCGGTATGCCCTAGTAGCATGGACATCCAAACTCCAAGGGTCCCCTGTCAGAATTCAATCAGACAATGCCACAGCAGTGGCATATATCAATCATCAGGGTGGCACCAGGAGTCGTGCAGCCCAGAGGGAAGTAAATTACATCCTGAAATGGGCAGAAAGATATGTCCCAGCCATATCCGCGGTATTCATTCCAGGAGTGGAGAATTGGAAGGCGGCAACAATTATGCCCAGGGGAATGGTCCCTTCACCCCGAGGTTTTCCGGACAATATGTCAGCGGTGGGGAACACCGGATGTAGATCTGCTAGCATCCAGATTCAACGCAAAGGTGGACAGGTTTGTCTCTCGGACAAGGGATCCCCTAGCTTGCGGCTCGGATGCCCTAGTGTTCCCTTGGGATCAGTTCAAACTGATATATGCATTCCCACCGCCACAATTGTTACCTCGATTACTCCGCAGAATCAGGGTAGAAAAGAAACCAGTGATTCTGGTGGCTCCAGCGTGGCCCCGAAGAGCATGGTACGCAGAGATTGTAAAAATGTCAGTGGGGAGTCCTTGGACTCTCCCACATCGTCCGGACCTGCTTTCGCAAGGACCGATATACCACCCTTCCTTACCAGCCCTAGGTTTGACGGCCTGGCTATTGAAGCCCACATTCTAAAAAAGAGAGGGCTCTCTAATCCTGTGGTATCTACCATGATCAATGCCAGGAAGCCGGTATCCAGGCAGATCTACTATAGAATCTGGAAGGCGTACATCGCGTGGTGTGAGGCCAAGAAATGGCATCCACGTAAGTACGTAATAGGTAGGATTCCGGACTTCCTACAGTGGGCTGTAGATAGGAAGCTTGCCTTGAGTACTATCAAGGGTCAGATTTCGGCCTTGTCAATATTTTTTCAAAGGCCCTTGGCTTCGCATTCACTAGTCAAAGCCTTTATATAAGGAGTGATGCGTATTAGTCCTCCGGTTAATATTTCCATATGTCCATGGGATCTAAACCTGGTTCTGTCGGTTCTACAGAAACAACCATTTGAACCATTACAGCATATTTCCTTGGTTCTTCTCACCAGGAAATTGATTTTTCTAGTAGCCATTTGTTCGGCTAAAAGAGTGTCGGAATTAGCAGCTATGTCCTGTAAAGAGCCATATCTGGTTATCCATAAGGACAGAGTAGTGTTACGTCCTCATCCAGCCTTTCTTCCTAAGGTGGTATCGAGGTTTCATTTGAACCAAGATGTGGTTCTTCCTTCCTTTTTCCCCAAACCGAGCTCGATAGAGGAAAAGTTATTACATTCTTTGGATGTAGTAAGAGCAGTTAAAGCTTATCTAAAAGCCACTGTTCAGATTCGCAGAACGGATACTTTGTTTATTCTGCCGGAAGGCCCCAGAAAGGGTCAGGCAGCGTCAAAATCTACTTTAGCCAAGTGGATTCGACAGGTCATAATGCAAGCCTATGGCTTGAGAAGGAGACCGCCTCCGTTCAAAGTTAGGGCGCACTCCACGAGAGCAGTTGGAACTTCATGGGCAGTGCATCACCAGGCCTCCCTGGCTCAGGTCTGTAAGGCCGCAACATGGTCTTCAGTACACACGTTTACTAGGTTCTACCAGGTGGACGTTAGAAGTCAGGAGGATGTCGCCTTTGGGCGCAGTGTGTTGCAGGCCGCAAAAGATCCTCATGTCTGATAGCGCTCAGCTTATGTATGGTGTATCCCCCCCCCTCATTGGGCATTGCTTTGGGACGTCCCACATAGTAATGACTATGTCGCTCTGTGTCCCGTGATGTACGAGAAAGAAAATAGGATTTTTATAACAGCTTACCTGTAAAATCCTTTTCTTGGAGTACATCACGGGACACAGAGCTCCCACCCCTCTTTTGGGGACACTTATTGCTTTGCTACAAAACTGAGGTACTCCCAGATGGGAGGGGCTTATATAGGGGAGGGTACTTCCGGTTTTGGAAGTTGCCAGTGCCAGCACCTGAAGGTATCTATATAACCCACATAGTAATGACTATGTCGCTCTGTGTCCCGTGATGTACTCCAAGAAAAGGATTTTACAGGTAAGCTGTTATAAAAATCCTATTTTTTCCATTGATCCTTCCTTCAATAATATGAAGTTTGCCAGTACCGTATGCTGAAAAACAGCCCCACACCATGAAGTTCCCACCTCTAAACTTCACTGTTGGTATGGGGGTGTTGTTGGGGTGATGTGCAGTGCATCTTGATCTCCAAACATGGCGTGTACAAGGGCACCCAAAGAGTTCAATGATGGTCTCCTCTGACCAGACTATAATCTCCCAGTATTTCACAGGCTTGTCTAAATGTTGTGCAGCAAACTTTAAACAAGCTTCAACATGCTTTTTCTTCAGCAACGGAGTCTTGCTTGGTGAGCGTGCATACAGGCCATGGTGGTTGAGTGCATTACTTATTGTTTTCTTTGCAACAATTGCACCTGCTAATTCTAGGTCTTTCTGAAGCTCTCCACAAGTGGTCCTAAGACAACTCTTCTGATAATTCCTTTCACTCCTGTTAGAAAAATTGCAAGGAGCCCCTGCTCATGGCCAGCATATGGTGAAATTATGTTTTCTCCATTTACGGATAATGGCCCCAACAGTGCTCACTGGAATATTCAAAAGTTTAGAAATCCTTCTGTAACCAACGCCATCAGTATGGTTTTGCAACAATAAGGTTGCAAAGGTCTTGAGAGAGCCCCCTTTGCTTTTACCCATCATGAGATGTTTCTTGTGTGACAACTTGGTAATGAGACAGATTTGAATGGGCCATCAGCTGATATTTATTTGCACTGACAAGGGGCAGGAGTGCTTTCTAATTACTGTCAGATTTTAGCTGGTGTTTTGGATTTCCATGCCTTTTTTGCACCTTCCTTTCTTCAGGTGTTCAATACTTTTTTCCTGTATCATTCCATTTTATTACACATAACTTAATTTCTGAACTTATTAGTTTTGGTTTCTTTGTATGTATGGATTGCATGTGTTATAGACATGTGGCGAAAATTTCATGTAAATAGCACCTTTAGAAATATATTTATTTTTACCCGCTGTATATATAGGCGGTCAACAATTTCCAGTGAGTGAGCACCTCTTAAGGGGGCACTCCGGAATGTAGTAGCACCCAGTGCTGGTGAACAGCTGCACACTAGTTCTACTCAGTACTTTATGGAAATGAATGCACTTTATTTTGCACATGGACACCTTTTATTTAAAACACGAGTGTTTACCAACCGTGGCACAGTTCACACTTGCTGATATTAGGACATATGAATACATTAATAAAAACCATATAAATATATCAATTTATTGGCATATATACTCACCTTCTGTTATTTGAGTATACATTATATTGTCATTAAGAGGTGACAATATTAACCACTTGCCGCCCAGCGTACAACGATATACGACGGCAGAATGGCACGGCTGCGCAAATAGAAGTACCAGTACGTCCTTTTTAAATCACGGGCTAGTGGGCCCACGTCACCCACGGCGTGCATGCCCGCCACGCGAGAGTGCCCGCAGGTCACGCAGACTCGATGTCTGCCGGTGGCCCGAGATCATGACACTGAGGCAGAACGAGGAGATGCAAACAAGGCATGTTCCTGTTCTGCCTAGCAACAGGACAGGAATCTACTGCTCCCAGTGATCGGGAGCAGTGATCTGTCATTGTTCTAGTGAGCCCATCCCCCCTACAGTTAGAACACACTGAGGGAACACATTAAACCCCTTGATCGCCCCCTAGTGTTTAACCCCTTCCCTGCGAGTGACATTTACACAGTAATCAGTGCATTTTTATAGCACTGATCGCTGTATAACGTCAATGGTCCCCAAATAGTGTCAAAAGTGTCCGATCTGTCGGCTGCAATGTCAGTCACACAAAAAAAAAAAAATCACAGATCACCGCCATTACTAATAAAAAATAAATAAGAAAAATGAATAATAAAAACTGCCATAAATCTATCCCCCATTTTGTAGAAGCTATAAACTTTTGCGCAAACCAATCAATATACGCTTTTTTTGTTTGTTTTTTTTACCAAAAATATGTTGCAGTGTTTATATATTTTTTGAGATATAGAAATAAAGTTTTGTTTTTTTTCCAAAATTGACACTTTTTTTGTTTATAGCGCAAAAAAAAAAAACGCAGAGGTGAAAAAATACAATCAAAAGAAAACTCTATTTGTGGGAGAAAAAATTTGTTTGGGTGCAACGTCGCATGACCGGGCAATTGGCAGTTAAAGCGACGCAGTGCCGTATCGCTAAAAATGCTCTGGTCAGGAAGGGGGTAAATCCTTCTGGGGCTGAAGTGGTTGAGAAATGGTGTTTAGGATCTTACATCTTCTCTTAGTTACACTTTAGTCACTACAGTGCAATAATGGCAGCTGGGAATTTTAGGGAGCATAGAGCGGGTGTAATCCAAGTATTCAGTGTCAAAACACAATAGCCACAGCAGAAGATTTGTCCATCCACGCTGTAGGCATCGATATGTGTATAGCCAGCTTAAGAGAGACGCTCAGCTCCGCTCCCCCCCCGTCATTTAGATTTGTCATTTTAGCTGGTGTGCATGGGGTGATGAGACAGGTTCATAAGATGGAATAAGTGTAAGTGCACTTAGAACGTGTTAAAAATGAACCAGAAAACCTGGGGCACCTCTAATACTAACTTTAAGGAGCCGTTATATTGGTTTGGCGCTCTCATCATAAATAAGGACAAATGTTGTTATCCATAATGTTTTCATTAGCCCAAGCAGAACACAAAAGAGTGTGCGGCTATCGCTCTTACCAGACACTCCGAGTGAAACTTCTTCTTGCAAGTCCGGCAGGCTTTCTTTGGTAGAGAGTAATTGGAACCATGAATCACAGAGAAACAGATCATGCAATCTTCAACACCTTCAAATCTCTTGTCCACATTGTTCTTCCAGAGAGAGAGACCCTCCATTATACTTCCGTTCTATGATCAGCGAAAAAATAGGATTTTTATAACAGCTTACCTGTAAAATCCTTTTCTTGGAGTACACCACGGGACACAGAGCTAGTCATTACATAATGGGTTAAGGGTCACCAGCGGTGATTGGACACTGGCACAACCAATGGAAGACAGTTCCCCTCCATATAACCCCTCCCATCAGGGAAGCACCTCAGTTTTGTAGCAAAGCAGTAAGGTTCCCATAAGAAGGGTGGGACCTCTGTGTCCCGTGGTGTACTCCAAGAAAAGGATTTTACAGGTAAGCTGTTATAAAAATCCTATTTTCTTTATCGTACACCACGGGACACAGAGCTAGTCATTACATAATGGGACGTCCCAGAGCAATGCTCATATGAAGGGGGGGAGACACAGATCAAACCGACCGCTTGCGGACCAGAAGCCCTATACTGCTGCCTGCAGCACACTTCGCCCAAAGGCGGAATCCTCATGTCCTTTCACATCTATTTGATAGAATTTGGAAAATGTATGGACTGAGGACCAAGTTGCAGCCTTACAGATCTGAGCCATCGAAGCCTGGTGGTGCACTGCCCATGAAGCACTTATCGCCCTGGTAGAGTGCGCCTTAACAGGAAAAGGAGGAGTCCTGTTCTTTAAACCATAAGCTTGAACAATTACTTGTCTAATCCACCTGGAAATGGTGGATTTTGATACCGCTTGGCCCTTCTTGGGACCATCTGGTAAAATAAACAAAACATCTGTCTTACGTATCTGAGCGGTTGCTTGCAGATACACCCTTACCGCTCTTACTAGATCTAGAGAGTGTAATAATTTTTCCCCCGCCGTCCGCGGGTTTGGAAAAAAGGAAGGCAGAACAATGTCTTGATTCAAGTGAAAAGCCGACACCACCTTAGGCAGAAAAGCCGGATGGGGTCGTAGTACGATCTTGTCCTTGTGACAAATTAGATAAGGCTCTTTACAAGAAAGAGCTGCTAGCTCTGATACTCTCCTAGCAGAAGCTATAGCAATCAGAAAGGCCAATTTCCTACTTAATATAATTAAAGGAATATGGCGAATAGGTTCAAAAGGTTGCTTTTGCAACACTGACAATACCAAATTCAAATCCCATGGACACAAGGGAGACCTGACTGGAGGATTTATCCTCAGTACCCCCTGAATGAATGTCCGAACTAGGGAGTGAGATGCCAATGGTCTCTGAAAGAAGACTGATAGAGCCGATATTTGCCCTTTGATGGTGCCAAGGGCTAATTTCATATCCACTCCTAACTGGCAAAAAGCAAGAATCCTACTTATTTCATATTTCAGAGGATTCCAACTTCTGGATTCACACCAGGAAACGTATGCTTTCCAGACTCTATGATAGATGAGTCTGGAGGCTGGCTTTCTAGCATTAATGAGCGTAGAAAGAACCAGGCCAGAGACCCCTCTCTTTTTCAAAATGTGGGTCTCAGCAGCCAGGCCGTCAAATTTAGCCTTTGTAAGGAAGGGTGGAATACTGGACCCTGTGACAACAGGTCGTGTCGAAGTGGAAGCTTCCAGGGCCTTCCTATCGCCATTTTTACGATCTCGGCATACCAAGGCCTCCTGGGCCAGTTTGGGGCCACTAGGATTACTGGTATTCCCTCCTCCTTGATCCTGCGAAGCAGTCTTTGTAGAAGAGGGATCGGAGGGAATGCATAGATCAGTGAGAACTGATTCCATGGAGTTATTAGAGCGTCTGTCCCGTAGGCTAGAGGATCTCTCGTTCTGGACACAAAGTTGTCCAATTTCTTGTTGAACCTGGAAGCTAGCAGGTCTACATCTGGGTTTCCCCATCTCAGACATATGGCCTGAAAGATCTCTGGGTGAAGAGACCACTCTCCTGGTAGCAGCTGCTGACGACTCAGGTAGTCTGCTTGCCAGTTTCCTATCCCTGGAATGAAGATTGCAGAGATGCAAGGTACATGCTCTTCTGCCCATGCCAAGATCCGGTTCACCTCTCTTTGGGCTGCCCGACTGAGGGTGCCTCCTTGGTGATTGATGTAAGCTACTGCCGTAGCATTGTCAGATTGAACCCGAACTGGGTAGCCCTGTAACCTGTATGTCCAGGTTTTGAGGGCTAGATATACCGCCCGGATCTCTAGCACATTGATGGGCAGGATCTCCTGAGTCTTGGCCCAGGTTCCCTGGGTAGAAGCCTCCTCGAATACTGCACCCCAGCCCGATAGGCTGGCATCCGTAGATACCACCTTCCAGGCCACTGGGAGGAAGGACTTTCCCTTCCGTAAATTCCTGGCTTCTAGCCACCAATTGAAGCTGTGGCGTACTTGTGAGGACAGGCGCATGGGTATATCCAGAGCTTGGCTCTTCCTGTTCCAGGAGGCTAAAATATTGCCTTGAAGTAGTCTCGAATGAAACTGGGCGTAAGGGACCGCCTCGAAGGAGGCTACCATCTTTCCCAATAGTCTCATGCAAAGGCGAATAGACGGCCTCTTGTTTGCTTTGACCTTGTGGATCAGGTCTTTCAGAGACTGTATCTTTGGCTCTGGCAGGTATACCCTGTTTTGGGCTGTATCTATGATCATGCCCAGGTACACTATCCTTCTTTGGGCCTGGAGAGAGGATTTTTGTAAGTTTATAATCCATCCTAAATGTTCCAGGTATCCTACTGTAGTGTCTACAGCGTGATCCAATCCCTCCTTTGACTGATCTATTAATAGTAGATCGTCTAGATAGGCTGTTACCGCAATGCCCCGTGTTCTTAGGTTTGCTAACAGAGGAGCTAGCACCTTTGTGAATACTCTGGGCGCGGTGGCTACACCAAATGGCAGGGCCACAAATTGAAAGTGGCGATCTTCTACCGCAAACCTTAGGAATCTTTGGTGAGCGGGGAGGATTGGTATGTGTAGATATGCGTCTTTGATATCTATGGACGCAATGAATTCTCCGCCTTTTAAAGTAGCGACCACGGATCGAATCGTTTCCATTCGAAAATGGCGAACGTTCAGAAACTGGTTTAGATTTTTTAGATCCAGGATGGGTCTGACTTCTCCGTTCGGTTTTGGAATCACAAAGAGGTTTGAGTAAAAACCTGAACCTTGCTCCTTTTGGGGTACCTCTGTAACCACACCTTGAGCTATTAAGTGATTCAAACCTTTGAAGAAGGATCCTCTTTTTTGTGGATCCTTGGAGAGTCTTGAACTTCGGAATTGAGAAGATGGGATCTCTCGAAATTCCAGTCTGTACCCTGAGGATATTGTGGATACCACCCATTTGTCCTGGGTTTCTGTCCGCCAAGTCGCTGAGAACTGACGAAGCCTTCCCCCCACTCGGCCGAGCGGGGGCGCCCCTTCAATGAGAGGTTTTGGGGGCTTGCTTATTAGCTCTTGAACCCCACGGCTTCTTGTTCTTCTGAGCCTGTTCTTTGGCTTTTTTGGGCGGCTGAAAAGGCCGTCGCCACTGGCTGGAGTCAGATTTCCCGGGAGCTGGGGAGAGAGTGTGTTTAAAACAAGGTCTCTTGTTTTTCTTTCTCTCAGGTAAAAGTGTCGTTTTACCACTTGATATCTTTTGGATATATCTTTCTAAATCTTCCCCAAAAAGGCGTTCGCCATGGAACGGGAAACTTGCCAACAACTTTTTGCATGGGGCTTCCGCTGACCAATGCTTAAGCCAAAGTACTCTGCGCATCTGTACCAGCTGGAGTGTAAGGCGTGATGCCTGTATGATAGAATCTCTCATGGCATCCACTGTGAAGCATAAGGCTTTAGGCAAATTCTCCCAATTTTTAGCCTGCTCTGAAGGCAGCTCCTTCAGCCCCTGCTTTACCTGTTGGCTGACGACCTGACACATACCGACTGCTGCTACTGCAGGTTGGGTAATTGAGCCGGCCAAAAGGAAGGAGGATTTCAGTAAGGATTCCAACTTCTTCTCAGAAGGATCTTTAAACACTTGTACATTATCCACTGGACATGTCAGGTTTTTATTTACACAAGAAATAGCCGCATCTACCGTAGGCAGGCTCCATTTCTTTAAAAAATTTTCCTCCATAGGATAAAGAATGTTAAACTTTTTTGGAGGTGAAAAACGCTTATCTGGATGTTGCCAGTCTGCGTACAATAGATCCTCTAGTAACGGATGAACCGGGAAGGAGCATGCACCTTGCAGGGATCTTAATGATCCTAGGGAGGAGACAGGTGATTCTGTTACCTCCAAAGAGGGTAACCTAAATGCAGCTCGCACGGACCCTGCATAGCATTGCACCTGTGACTTTAAAATCTGGGATACCGAAAAAGGCTCATCCGATATCCCTGATCCGTCTGACTCCTCATCCTCTGCTGATGTAGCCTCCTCCTCATCCTCCTCCTCCTCAGGTACTTCTGAAGGGAGGTCCAATACTGGAGGAGATCTGCTTCGCTTATTGTCCTTTTTAGAGGATTTAGCGATTAAAGTAGAATTTTTCTCCTCCAGATTATTTAGGGCAGCTGATAAAGTGTCCTCAGTGACATATGCAGGCCCAGGCTTCACTGGGGAAGCCGCCATACCTGACAGAGGTAATGGCTCATCCTGTACAGGTGCTTTTGGCAACACAGGAGAGGAAGGTACCGAGTCAGCACAGCTAGAGCCCCCTGTCTCAGGCGGCGGTGCTTCTTTTATCTCTTTTTGTCCGCATTACTTCCCCTGGAAGGCTTACTGTTTAGACAAAATACAAGGTCCCTAAATGCATATACTACCGTGTTCAGTTTAGCAAATACATTAAGTATGCAACTTTTAACACATAACTATGCATAACATGGATGTCTTCTAGGAAGTACCCAATCCAACCACATGGAGTCTTACGTCCCTGTATAGCTGCTGTGTTTCTCTGCCAGGAACAAGAGAACTAACGAGCTTGCTTGCTGCTGCAGTGCTTTTTACACTGACAGTCTTTTAAATTTGGCGCCGTTTCTGTGCCTGCGCGCGCCACGTGCCCGCGCACGCCTCGGCCCCCCCCCCCCCTCCGATAAAGCGCGCGCAGCGCGGCCTTTAGCGCTATGGTGGTGGCCATAGTGAGAGAGGACTCTCATCAGCCCCTGTCCCCACTTACCTGCATCTGCAGGTGTCTGTATCGGCCACCGGAAGGAGGAGCGGGGTGCTCAAGCAAGCTCAGCAGCGGAGGTGACGAGCAGTGTACTTCGCCGAAGCCGACACTGAACAGAGTGAGGTGAGTATATTCAGCTCTTTACTCCCCCCAGTGGTGGAAAAAAAGAAGACATCCACTTTTTGAAAAAGGTCCCAACCTAGTTATGGACCTTCTAATCTCACCTTATCCACGCCGCAGGTTTTTCTGCTGAAAGTTTTCAGACAGATACCAAACTTCACCCTTCACGGTGGGCTATGTGTGCCAACCTTCAGGGATATGGGTTCCTATTTAAAGGATACCTCTCCCCTGGGCCTTGTACAAGACTCTTACCAGGACTTTATAGCGAAATAGCGAAAGTGCTGGATCTTAGAGCCCAGTCCTCCGAAGAGAGACATTACAGGCGACGCCTCATGGATGAGGCCCGGATCCCATCCAGATTCAGCTCATTTGTAGGCGTCTTGGATGGATCCGAAAGCCTAGCTCTTTTACCCCCAGAGGGTCTCTTTGGTAGAGCTTTCCTTTAGCACCTCCTAACGCGTCCAACACCTTTCGACACTGGCGAAAAAACTGAGGTGCTTCCCTGATGGGAGGGGTTATATGGAGGGGAACTGTCTTCCATTGGTTGTGCCAGTGTCCAATCACCGCTGGTGACCCTTAACCCATTATGTAATGACTAGCTCTGTGTCCCGTGGTGTACGATAAAGAAAATAAGAAATTCTTGTAGAGAGATACAATTCTGTTCTATAAACTGTACTATGCTAAAGTAGAACAGCATTTTAAACATAATTAAATATAATTTGTCACATAGCTATGGTTTAAAAGTGAACTCCAGGCACACAGCTAAATACACAGATAAATTATATACAAGGGAGCCCTTTTACATGCCAAGGGATTCAGGATTTCTGTCCATCCTGTGCCAAGAATTGCACAGCTATGCTACACGCCATAGCCCTGCCTGGTAGGGTGGGAGATATGATTTTTCTCTTTTGCAATTAACTAACACTTACAGGTCTGATTACTTCCCCAGCCTATCACTGGGCAATGAAAAGAAAACCAGCACGTTGAGCTTTTCTCTCTGTCACTATGCTCTCATTTCCTATCAGAATGTCCCTTGTTAGAGCATGAGCAATACAACAAAACTAACTGGCTCTTTGTGCTGCTTTTTCCTTTCCCGAATGAGGCTCGGCTCTACAGAGAATTACAAAAGTCTGATACCAAAATTCAGGTACATACACTGCTTGCATTTAAAGTGACCCTGATGCTATACAAGAGTTTCCCAGGTAAAGCATACTTATAATATAAGAGTGTAAAGACTTCCCTTTTAGCCACATGTGCTGCCAAATAGTGATCTGAAAAACAGTCCCACAAGGTCTGCTGGAAAAACTGCATTTATGGGGGTGTTAATCTCCTAGCATCCCCCTGCACCTCTTACGGATTCCTTCTGCTTACATTTAGGTTACCACTGAGTCCTGCAGTGAGCCAATGAAATCCATTGATAAACCCAAGAGATTAACACCCCCAAAAATGTTGGCTTCCTAACAGATTTTGGGGGACCATTTTTAAGGAATGGAGAGGTTTTTGGTGATGTGGGAGGCACGAAGGGTATTTCAACTTTCTTTTTTTGTTATACAGATATTCCTTACGCATGTATAGTGCTTGGGTCACTTAATTTTTTTTTTACATTTTTTTAATGGATAGAGTTCCATCAATTTGTGCCTTTTATTTCTGCCTGGAGTTTCATATTAAAGTAGAACTGTAGGCAAAACGTTTTTTGAAGAGAGTAAGGGAGGGTTATAACTCCTAGCCAAAACAAGAAGTGAAAATCCCTGCAAATTAAGGGAATAAATTGAGCCCCCCCCCCCCCCCCCCCCGGTCAAATGAATTGGTGTCCTCATTGGAAAATTTCCCCTCTATTATTGTTCTGAGGATAATTTGAAATTTGAAATCTTCTTTTACAAATAACGGGCAGAGATAGCAATAAAAAAACATATTTTCTAATCTGACAAAAAAAAAAAAAGTTTTGCTTTTCTGATGTTAAGCATTGTAATTGCTATGCCCTTAGTTCAAAACATGTGTATCCGATAATGTTGTCATACAAAAGGGAAAAGAAAAATGCAAAAGAAAAAAGAATGCAAAAAGGGAAAAGAAAGGGGAAGGAAAAGAAAGGAAAGAAAAGGAAAGGGAAAAGGAAAAAGGGAAAGGGAAAAGAAAGTATAGGAAAGGTAAAAGGAATAGGAAAAGAACGGAAAATAAAAAAGAAAGGAAAGGGAAAGAGAAAAAAGAAAGGAAAGGGAAAGGAAAAGGAAAAGAATGCAAAATTAAAAAGAAAGGAAAGGAAAAGAAAAGGGAAAAGGGAAAAGATCGGAAAATGAAAAAGAAAAAGGAAAAAAGGAGGGTAGGGAGGGAATCGGGGAGGAATAAAAAAAGGATTTTTATACTCACCGTAAAATCCTTTTCTCTGAGTTCATGGACGGACACGGCCTTAATCTTGACAAAGTGGGTATTAGCCTTCCTTTAGGAGTGACTAGGCAGAAAGTGTTAACAAACTTCAAAGCTGAACAGCCCCGCCCAGGGGGCGGTCCTACAGACTATATCCTCTCAGCCTGCACTAAGCAGATCAGTTCGTCAAAAAGCAGTACAAACGTAAAAAAGAGGGGTGGGTGCTGTGTCCGTCCATGAACTCAGAGAAAAGGATTTTACGGTGAGTATAAAAATCCTATTTTCTCTTTCGTTCATGGACGGACACAGCCTTAATCTTGACAAAGTGGGACGTCCCAAAGCAGTGTCAAAAACGAGGGGTGGGAACAGCATTAAAACAACTTCACCCCAAAACAAAACAGAGCTCAAATGAGCTCTAAACAGCCGCCTGCAATGCCTTCCAGCCGAAAGAAGCATCCGAAGATGCACACACATCAACTTGTAAAGTTTAGTGAAAGTGTGAACGGACGACCAGGTCGCCGCCTTACACACCTGGGAAACAGACGCTTGATGCTCTCAGAGCTTGGACAGCATCCAAGAAATACAACGTCGTCTCCCTAGGATTCGACGGATGAGGACACAAGGATGGCAGTACAATGTCTTCCTTGAGACGGAAGGTCGAAACGACCTTAGGAAGAAAAGAAGGCAGTGGGCACAGCACCACCTTATCCTTGTGGAATCAGATAGGGAGCCTTGCATGACAAGGCTGCACCGTAACAGGGAGGCGCCCGACCCTTTATGGCGTAAGCCTAAATCACGATCTGTCGGATCCACCTTGAGATGGTGGTCGACGAGACCGCTGGGCCCTTCCTGGGACCAGCCACCAAAACATATAGTGAGTCTGAACTCCGGAACAGAGCAGTAACAGACAAGTATACTCTTAGAGCTCGGACAACGTCCAAGGAATGCAACGCCGTCTCCTTAGGATTCGACGGATGAGGACACAAGGATGGCAGTACAATGTCTTCCTTGAGATGGAAGGTCGAACGACCTTAGGAAGAAAAGAAGGCTGCGGACGCAGCACCACCTTATCCTTGTGGAAGATCAGATAGGGAGCCTTGCATGACAAAATTGCCAGCTCAGAAACCTGTCTTAACGGACACAACAGCCACCAAAAGGACCACTTTCTGAGAAAGTGTCAACAAGGAAATTTTCCTAATGTTCTCAAACGGTGGTTTCTGAGGCAACTAGAGGCCATGCCGTTAAAGCCCTTAACTGTAAAGCAGGATGGAGTATGGGACCTTGCGACAGCATGTCCTCTCGTAGCGGTAGACGCCAAGGGACGTCTACTATACAAGTCCCATGGAGGTAGTGGAGGGCGGACCCGAGGGCCGC
Organism: Rana muscosa; assembly: GCA_029206835.1. Lineage (NCBI taxonomy): Eukaryota > Metazoa > Chordata > Amphibia > Anura > Ranidae > Rana > Rana muscosa. Next base: position 84,375,614 of record CM055117.1, on the reverse strand, counting down.
ATGCCAAACCCCCTGTACAAACGTTTTCGCTAAAGAGTGAGCCACCAGGGGTCGTTGAAAAAAGACAGCCAGGGCAGATATCTGCCCCTTAATTGTACTTAAAGTAAGATTTTTGGTCCGCCCCACGCTGTAAGAACAGCAGGATTCTGGAACCAAATAAGTACGTGGATGCCACCTCCTTTCCTCCAAATGGATATGTAGGTCTTCCAAGTGCGATGGTAAATCTTCCGGAGGACGATTTCCGAGTACTCCTCATGGTAGAGATCACCGAGTCTGACAGGCCCTGGTCTCTAGCACCTGGCTCTCAATAGCCATGCCGTTAAGCCAGTGACTGTAAAATAGGATGGCGTATGGGACCTTGCGACAGCAGGTCCTTTGTTAGCGGTAGGCGCCAAGAGGCGTCTGCTACCAGACGCACTAGATCGGCGTACCAAGGACGCCGAGGCCAATTCAGAGCACTTGGGATTATTGGAATCCTCCAGTCTGCGAAGCAGATGAGGAAGGAGCTTTAGAGAAAGGAAGGCATAGATTAGCCGGTACTGACTCCACGGTGCCACTAACACATCTGTCGTGTCTGCCCATGGGTCTCTTGACCTGGCCACAACCTCATACCTTCCGAATGAGTCGAGAAGCCAGGATATCTACGTCTGGCATGCCCCATCTTTGGCAAAGGAGCTGAAACTCCTCCGGGTGTAGAGACAATTCTCGTTGGTCCGGCATCTGGCTACGGCCGGTACGCTCCTTTCTGTCCACCTTAGGGTGTGAGCGACCTGCGATGCTGTAGCTGAGCTTCTTGTTCGTCCTTGATAGTTGACCTATGCCACCGCCGTGGCGTTGTCCGACTGGATCCTGACTGGACGCCCTTGTCTATGGAGAGGCACAGCCTGATCGCCTAAAGTTCCAGGACATCGGCAAACGGGATTCAGCCAGAGACCATCGACCCTGGGTCGACTGAACCCCCCAGACTCCCCTCCAACCGGTAAGGCTGGCGTCCGTCGTGACCACCATCCAGTAAAAGGAAGGAACGACTTCCCAGACAGAAGTGCCAGTGATATTAGCCACCAACTAGGGAGGACCTAACTAGGTGGCTCACCCGGATTTGACAATCCAGGGATGATGGGCACTTGTCCCATCTGAACAGAATACCTTCTGTCGCACTCCCGTGTGAAATTGCGCACATGGTTCCGTCTCGAAGGCGGCTACCATGAGGCCCAGGACTCGCCTGAAAAAAACGAAGTGACGACTATCCTGGGATTGTCAACTACCGCACCGCAGCCCGAAGGGTCTGCAACTTTCCCATAGGGAAAATAGGATTTTTATAACAGCTTACCTGTAAAATCCTTTTCTTGGAGTACATCACGGGACACAGAGCGACATAGTCATTACTAATGGGTTATATAGATACCTTCAGGTGCTGGCACTGGCAACTTCCAAAACCGGAAGTACCCTCCCCTATATAAGCCCCTCCCATCCAGGAGCACCTCAGTTTTGTAGCAAAGCAATAAGTGTCCCTAAAGAGGGGCGGGAGCTCTGTGTCCCGTGATGTACTCCAAGAAAAGGATTTTACAGGTAAGCTGTTATAAAAATCCTATTTTCTTTCTCGTACATCACGGGACACAGAGCGACATAGTCATTACTAATGGGATGTCCTAAAGCAATGCCCAACGAGGGGGGGGGGATACACCATACATAAGCTGAGCGCTATCAGACATGAGGATCTTTTGCGGCCTGCAACACACTGCGCCCAAAGGCGACATCCTCCTGACTTCTAACGTCCACCTGGTAGAACCTACTAAACGTGTGTACTGAAGACCATGTTGCGGCCTTACAGATTTGAGCCAGGGAGGCCTGGTGATGCGCTGCCCATGAAGTTCCAACTGCTCTCGTGGAGTGCGCTCTAACTTTGAACGGAGGCGGTCTCCTTCTCAAGCCATAGGCTTGCATTATGACCTGTCGAATCCACTTGGCTAAAGTAGATTTTGATGCTGCCTGACCCTTTCTGGGGCCTTCCGGCAGAATAAACAAAGTATCCGTTCTGCGAATCTGAGCAGTGGCTTTTAGATAAGCTTTAACTGCTCTTACTACATCCAAAGAATGCAATAACTTTTCCTCTACCGAAGTAGGTTTGGGGAAAAAAGAAGGAAGAACCACATCTTGGTTCAAATGGAACCTCGATACCACCTTAGGAAGAAAGGCTGGATGAGGACGTAACACTACTCTGTCCTTATGGATAACCAGATATGGCTCCTTACAGGACATAGCTGCTAATTCCGACACTCTTTTAGCCGAACAAATGGCTACTAGAAAAATCAATTTCCTGGTGAGAAGAACCAAAGAAATATGCTGTAATGGTTCAAATGGTTGTTTCTGTAGAACCGACAGAACCAGGTTTAGATCCCATGGACATATGGGAATATTAACCGGAGGACTAATACGCATCACTCCTTGTATAAAGGCTTTGACTAGTGAATGCGAAGCCAAGGGCCTTTGAAAAAATATTGACAAGGCCGAAATCTGACCCTTGATAGTACTCAAGGCAAGCTTCCTATCTACAGCCCATTGTAGGAAGTCCAGAATCCTACCTATTACGTATTTACGTGGATGCCATTTCTTGGCCTCACACCAGGCGATGTACGCCTTCCAGATTCTATAGTAGATCTGCCTGGATACCGGCTTCCTGGCATTGATCATGGTAGATACCACAGAATTAGAGAGCCCTCTCTTTTTTAGAATGTGGGCTTCAATAGCCAGGCCGTCAAACCTAGGGCTGGTAAGGAAGGGTGGTATATCGGTCCTTGCGAAAGCAGGTCCGGACGATGTGGGAGGGTCCAAGGACTCCCCACAGACATCTTTACAATCTCCGCGTACCATGCTCTTCGGGGCCACGCTGGAGCCACCAGAATCACTGGTTTCTTTTCTACCCTGATTCTGCGGAGTAATCGAGGTAACAATTGTGGCGGTGGGAATGCATATATCAGCTTGAACTGATCCCAAGGGAACACTAGGGCATCCGAGCCGCAAGCTAGGGGATCCCTTGTCCAAGAGACAAACCTGTCCACTTTTGCGTTGAATCTGGATGCTAGCAGATCTACATCCGGTGTTCCCCACCGCTGACATATTGTCCGGAAAACCTCGGGATGAAGGGACCATTCCCCTGGGCATAATTGTTGGCGACTTAGAAAGTCCGCCTTCCAATTCTCCACTCCTGGAATGAATACCGCAGATATGGCTGGGACATATCTTTCTGCCCATTTCAGGATGTAATTTTCTTCCCTCTGGGCTGCACGACTCCTGGTGCCCCCCTGATGATTGATATATGCCACTGCTGTGGCATTGTCTGATTGAATTCTGACAGGGGACCCTTGGAGTTTGGATGTCCATGCTACTAGGGCATACCGGGCTGCTCGTATCTCTAAGAGATTGATGGGCAGGGCCTTTTCTGCATCCGACCATCTGCCCTGGAGAGACCATTGCTCCAGTACTGCTCCCCAGCCTATAAGGCTGGCATCTGTAGTGACCACCTTCCAAGAAATCGGACTGAAGGATTTCCCTCTTTCCAGATTCTGGGGAACCAACCACCAACGGAGGCTCTTGCGCACGGAAGGGGACAAGGACATTGGTAAGTCTAGGGCCTGAACTTTTTTGTTCCAGGCTGACAGTATGGCCCTTTGCAAATTCCTTGAATGGAATTGACCGTAGGGTACTGCTTCGAATGATGCCACCATTTTTCCCAGCAGCCTCATGCACAGGCGTATGGATGGCTGTCTTTTTGTACCCACTAAGTGGATCAAATCTCTCAAAGACGACCCCTTTTCTTGAGGCAAGAAAATTTTTCTCTTGTCTGAATCCAGCCTTAGCCCCAAGTATTCCAGACTTTTGACTGGTTTTAGGGCTGACTTGTCTCGGTTGATAATCCAACCGTGATATTCCAGATACCCGATTGTCTCGTGAACAACCACTTCTAGTTTTTCCACTGAGTGGTCTATCAGCAACAAGTCGTCTAGATATGCCATTATCGTTACACCTCGTGTTCTTAGATTGGCCAATAATGGGGCCAGAATTTTTGTGAACACTCGTGGTGCTGTGGCCAGACCGAAGGGTAAGGCTCTGAACTGAAAATGGCGCCCTTCTACCGCAAAGCGTAGAAATTTTTGGTGGGCTGGAAAGATGGGAATGTGCAAATAAGCATCTTTGATGTCGATCGAGGCTAACCATTCCTCCCCTTGTAGGGCAGTGGCCACCGATCGGATCGACTCCATCCAGAAAGTCCTGATATGTAGGAATTTGTTTAGCCCTTTTAGATTTAATATGGGCCTCACGTCCCCGTTTGGCTTCGGGACTGTAAAGAGGTTTGAGTAAAACCCGAACCCCCATTCTTCCAGGGGAACCTCCATAATTACTCCTTGGAGCAATAGTTGTTCTAGTGCCAACAGGAGGGACTCTCTCTTCCGGGGATCCCTTGGCACGTTTGACCTCATAAAATGGGAAGGAGGAGAGTCTTTTAACTCCAATCTGTATCCCAGACTTACTGCGGAGAGCACCCATCTGTCTCTGATCGTGTCCCGCCAGGTCTCTGTGAACAGCTGAAGTCTTCCCCCCACCCGATTGAGTGGGGGCAACCCTTCATGCATTTGACTTTGGGGGAGGTTTTGTACCTCTCCTGCTCCAGGGCTTCTTGTTACCCTGCAATTGTCCCTGATTTTTACCTCCGGGATTTGACCGAGGAGGCCGTCGGAACTGTTTCACAGCCGATGTCCTAGGGACTGGAGAAGCAGGCCTCTTAAAAGAGGGACCTCTAACTCTGTTTTTAACCAGCAAAAGTGTACTTTTACCGCTGGAAATTCTCTGGATATATTTGTCCAGGTCTTCCCTGAATAAGCGTTCACCATGAAATGGGAAGCTGACCAGCAATTTTTTACAGGGAGCTTCAGCAGACCAGTTTTTGAGCCATAAAAGCCTGCGCATATGTACTACAGACAGCGTAAGGCGGGAGGCCTGATGGATTGAATCCTTTATAGCATCCACCGCAAAGCATAAGGCTCTAGGTAGATCAGCTAGGGCAAGAGCCTGCTGATCCGGCAAGTCCCTTAAGACCTGTTTTAACTGATCCTTCACTGCTTGGCAGACCCCAATAGCTGCCACTGCTGGTTGTGTCACCAAGCCTGCTGTAGCAAAAGCAGTTTTTAATAAGGACTCTAATTTTTTATCTATTGGGTCCTTGAACATTTGGACATTATCCACTGGACATGTCAGTGATTTATTCACACAAGAGATGGCTGCGTCCACTGTAGGGACCCTCCATTTTTTGATGAACTTATCCTCCATGGGATAGACCACTTGAAATCTCTTGGGAGGAGTAAATATTTTATCAGGATGCTCCCAATCCTGGTAAATGAGCCCTTCCAGTAAAGGATGGATCAGAAAGGAACAAACAGTCTGGGGAGCTTTTAGCGACCCCAACGAGGAGACAGAAGTGGATGATGGCTCCGCAAGGGGCATTTTAAATGCTGATCGGACCATGTTAGTCAGGGACTGAACCCATAATCTTTCAGCATGTGATGCTGAGAATGGCTCTTCCACTGTTGATTCCTCTACAACAGAATCGACCTCATCCTGATCCCCCTCAGGTAGGTCGATCCCTCTATGGGACTGTTGCTCTGCTAACAGGCACTCTGAGGGAGGAGACGGAGATCGAGCGCTTTTTTCCTGTGACAGGGAAGCAGCGATCAATGCTGACAATCTCTCTTCCAGCCCTCCCAGAGCTGAGGAAAAAACCTCCTGTTACATACACAGGAGCAGGTGAACTGAGGACAGCCACAGTACCAGGTACTCCTGAGGGTGCTCTACGGTCACTAACCTCTGATTCTTCAGGGGAGACTGGTGCAGCCAAAGCATGCCCAAGATCCTCAGAGCCCGATGGAGACCCCCTATGCTTCCTGGGATTTTTAGTCCCGGAGTTTTTAGACGGCATATTCCTAAGCCCAAAGCTGAGGTATTCCAGCCGAAATACACCACTTACTGACAATAGTCTAGCACAAATGCTGCTATAAAACCAGTTGGTGTCTACTAATGTGCCTTTCTATGGGGATGCCTGCATCAACCGCTTGCTATATGCCTTTTTTAAATGTTGCCAGCTCTGTCTCTGCACTCCATAGCCAGCTCACAACACATAATTGTGGTTTTTAACATGCTGGGACGCCCGCACATGCGCAGAAGCGCTGCGGCGCGCACAGAGCGTCATCCCCCAAGCTCCGCCCCCTTTCCCAGCTCACCTCTATATATAGAGGCGCGCGCACGCGCGCGGCCACGTGCGCCTTCGGCGCTAATTTTGAAAAGGGAAACTAGGGACAAGAGCCAGGGCCCCTTTTGCCGCAGGCCGGGGGATGGACGAGCATTGCAACATGGCAGAGGAAGCAGTTTCCCACAAGAGAACTCACCATCTGCCTGGACTTGCTCTGATGAAAAGAAACTAGTCCACATGACAAGAAACGTTCCACAGCGGCCTCTAGTGGATTAACACAGGTACCGCAGTCTATTATATATTTTTTTTTTTCTTGACCACTATTAAAATTATTACATTCTTTAGTAGTTACAGGCATGCATAATATTTAGCGGGAATACCGTTAGGTAACAGGCAGAAAGACATATTAGGCTTGGGGGTCCCCTCAATAGAACCAAGTTCCTGAGGGGCCCCCACTTACCTTTTCCCCGCCGCAGGACTCTGTTTGGCCACAGAAGCCCAAACTTCACCTATCACGGCAGGCATTGTAATTAAACCTTCAGGGACCGGGTTCCCAAGGATTCCACTCCCCTGGACCTGTATAGGACCCTGCACAGAAAACATCTTGGTCGTGGGTATGACCAGAGCTCTGGATCCCAGGGTCCAGCTCTCCTAAGAGAAGCATTACAGGCAAAACCTTGCTCTTCTCTGCAAGGCCCGGGTACCGACCGTTTAGCTATGAAGCTTTTTTGGTCGGATCCGGAATAGCTTACTGAGGCCCAAAAGAACCTGTACGCAAGCTCAGTGAAAAACACATGTTTCTTCTTGACCAACACCTTAGACACTGGCAAAAAACTGAGGTGCTCCCGGATGGGAGGGGCTTATATAGGGGAGGGTACTTCCGGTTTTGGAAGTTGCCAGTGCCAGCACCTGAAGGTATCTATATAACCCATTAGTAATGACTATGTCGCTCTGTGTCCCGTGATGTACGAGAAAGAAAAAACTTTTTGCCTCCAAAATCAACCCCAGAGATACTATACTAGGAGTTGAGTCGGTACCAATACTGACTGTTCAGCACCCAAAGTCATGGAGGGTCTGACAGTTTATAGACACGCTCACCTTTAATTCTGAGCTTGACGTGGCCCTTTAGAAGAATAAGTAGTCCATGATAGCGATGCCACGCTGTCTTGGCCAGAATCGCAAAGCGCAGACATCTCTGATGCCTGGTGCCAGTGCCGGGACAAGGTCATCAAGCGCCCAGGGCAAAGATGCCAAACTGCGCCCCAATTTCCTTTAGGGTTAGGGTCTGGGTGCCCCCCCATCCCTGCAATAAACCATTGCACCAGGGGCAGCCGCCCCTCCTGCCCACCCCTTGTCCCGGCCCTGCCTGGTGCATCTGTAGACCTGCAAGTATGCGTCCTTGCCAAGGATGCCAGAAATCCCCCGGATGGAGGACAGTGACAACAGAGTGAACAAACTCCCTCCGGGATCTTTGTACCTTCACAAAGCAATTGAGGGGCCTGGAATCCAAGATTGAGCGAACCCCCTCCTTCTTGGTACTACAAACAGGTCTGAGTAAGAAACCCCTGAAAGCCGTTCCTGTACTGAAAACCGGAATTATCACCCTGCGTATCCGCAGGTCTTGAATCGGCCCATCTAGGGCTTCCTGATGAGTCGGCTGAAGCTGGCGGTTGGAGGGAAAAATTTAAATCTGTTCGGAGGGCAAGAGAGAACTCTATCATGTACCCTGAGGAAACTACTTTGCAAACCCACCGGTGGGAGATCTGAGATGTCCACCAGGTCGCGATTTGGCGAACACAACCCCCTAGCCGAGAGATGGGTGGGGACAGACCTTTATGCGGACGTAGATTTGTTTGCAGGTTTGTTGGGCTTGCGAAAAATAGGGACACTTCTGTCCCTCAGCAGGCGCTTTATCGGCCCGGGATCGTTTCTTTGCCGCACTAGGCGGACGAAAAAAATGCTTGTGCGCGGTAAAGAAGAGCCCTAGCCAACGGTGTGGCTCCTTACCCTTTTTGGGATTGTGGGAGCAGCATGCTCTTACCTCGTGGCATCTTTAATAATGTCCTCCAGGGATGCTCCAAAAAAAGTCTGTCGCCCTAAAAAGGGCAAATCCATCAGGGCTTTCTTGGAAGATTGATCTGCAGACCAATCTTAACCAAAGTAGACGGCGTAACACCACCGCATAGCTAGAAGCTCTGGCCATCAGAGGAATCGTGTCTAAGTCTGATTCATAAAAGAATTTTAGGCCCTGTACCATTTGGTCAGCTAGGGCTGTCCGGGGGAAGCCTGGCGTGCCTTTAACCCATTTTGCAGCATCTTGCCCATTCAATGAGTGTCTGAGACACCAGGGCCCCAACTATTGTTGGGCGCACAGCCGAACCCACTACCATGTATAGGTTGCGGGTGACCGCCTCAGCCTTCTTGTCCGCTGGGTCCTTGAAGGCAGGAGCCCCTTCCACCGGAATGGTGGCTAGCTTGTTTAGTCTGGACATAGAAGGGTTCCCTATTGGGGCGAGGTCCATCTTTTCAAGAACTCTCTTCAAGAGGGTAACGCACCGTCAGATTTTTGGGGACTAAAAAAACAAAGCTTCTATGGTTTGTCCCCCTCCTTGTATAAAAGTTTGTCTATATAAGACACACAAGGAAACACCCAAAAGGGACCGGCGCTTTTCTCTTTAGAGTATCTCGCACTGCGGTGATAAGGTCACTTACCAGAGCGTGCTGACCCGGATCTGGAGACTGTCCGGCCGATTTTGGTCCGCATCCTCAGATACATCAGAGCCAGGCCATAAGCTGTAGCTGAACTCGGCTCCGCATCTGAGTTGTCCCCAGAAGATGGCGGGGGGAGGGGGCGCTTTCTAGCCCCCCATGTTCCCACGTGCTGCTTCCACCTTGGCAATAAAGCATCATTGCAAGCTCAGGTGTTTTAGGGGAAAAAGCGTCTGCTTCTGACGCCGTGCTGACCCACACGCCTGACACAGGGACTCCTTGGCAAGGTACAGTAACCCACCCTCCTAGCTGCAGCAGAGACAAGGGTTCCCCCCCCCAGAGGACTCACCACCCTGGAAGAGAGTACGGCTGCTGTCCGCTACCTAGTAGAGCTGCTTCCTTGTCAGCTATACAGTCTGACCCAGCAGCGTGTCTGTCCGTTTGCGCCGTTTATCGATGGCAAAATGGCTGCCGATAGAGGCCAAACAATGCCGCGGGCCACAAGAACATGGCCGCTGGGCGTAAATAGAGCATGGAGCACAGGAAAAATGGCCGCCGAGCGGCTGCTAGAGGTCAAAACACAGCGCGGCCATAAAAACAGGGCCGCCGAGCGCAGATGACCAAACACCACCTGGATCGCAAGAAAAATGACCGCCACGTGGCCGTTAGAGGTCAAACACAGCGCGCCACAGGAACATGGCCGCCAGCGCAGGTAGAACGTAAACACAACAGGGTTCACAAAAAACATGGCCGTCGAGCGGTCGATAGAGGCCAAATACAGCGCGGCCACAAGAACATGGCCGCCAGTGCAGAAAGAGCAATACAGCATGGATCACAGCAAAAATGGTCGCTGACAGCATGGAGCAGGACACACAGGTAAGTAAACCTCTAAGCAGCTTATAACAATGATTTAGCGGACGTACATGCACAGTTCCCCACAAGTGAAGCCCTCCCCAGGTAAACCCCCACCCCAGCAGCTAGCTCAAAGGGTCTAGGGAGGAAGGGAGGTGAGAAGGGAAGGATAGAACCCTTTACTCACCTTTTCAGGAATGCCCAGCTCTGTCTTCCTGCCAAAGCAGGGGATTACTACTTACCCTTCCTGGTGGATCATGCTGGAAACATCCCAGACAGACCATCTTCCGCATGGTGATGGAGATGACTGTCGGCCAGGCTACTGCGACTCGGCCATATAGACCGGTCCGATGCAAGCCCTGGAGCGTATAGCTCACCGGCCACCCGTAGAGCGACGGGCATGTTGTGGACGACCCAGCACGTAGCCATGGTCAGCACACGCTCGATGGACGAAACTAGGGAGACTACAAGGATCTGGGATCCAGCCTGTCACCCAGTCGGCAGTTGATCGAAGATCACATGAACAAAGAATAAAATAATAAAATTTCAATCTGGAATAAAAAACCTCCAGGCCTATGGGCCCGAACGGAGCCATGTCTTCTCCTTAGTTAGGCAAAAAAAAACTGATCTGCTTAGTGCCGGCTGAGAGGATATAGTCAGTAAGACCGCCCCCTGGGCGGGGCTGTTCAGCTTTAAAGTCAACACTTTCTGCCTAGTCACTCCTAAAGGAAGGCTAATACCCACTTTGTCAAGATTAAGGCTGTGTCCGTCCATGAACGAAAGAGAAATAATGCTTAAAGCGATTGCAGTCTTGTTTTTTATTTATTTTTAAATAACAAACATGTCATACTTACCCCCACTGTGCAGCTCGTTTTGCACAGAGTGGCCCCGATCTTCCTCTTCTGGGGTCCCACGGCGGCTCTCGCGGCTCCTCCCCGCATCAGATAACCCCCTTAGGAGAAGCACTCTCTTGGGGGGTTACCTGCGAGCGCACTCACGAGTCCAGCATTTGCATCCATAGACACGAATGCCGGACTCAGCCCCGGCGCCAACGTCATTGGATTTGATTGACAGCAGCGGGAGCCAATGGCTGCGCTGCTATCAATCTATCCAATCAACAGCCGAGACCCCGTGGAGAGAGGGACATCGCGTCTCCGCCGAGGGAAATTTGGGGATCAGGTAAGTAAAATGGGGGGCTGGTCACTGACAAAAGTTTTTTCACCTTAATGCATAGAATGCATTAAGGTGAAAAAACACGAGGGTTTACAACCCCTTTAAATAAAGGAGGCAGGAAGGACTGGAAAGAAAGAAAATTGGAAATTAGAGAAGGAAGTTAGGAAACAAAAAAAATTAGGGAAATAAAGTAGAAATAAAGTAGTAAAGTAAAGGAGTAAATACATGCAGAAGTGGAGGGCAGGAAAGGAAATCGTCAGAAAGAAGAAAATAGATAATATACTGATGGCATTAAATAGTAGAAACAAAATAATTCTCTTAGGTAAGACTTCATGTTTTGGCCACATCTTGATGGTGATATAAGTCAATACATTTCATTTATAACTTAATTTGAAAAATCTAAGACTACCTGCATAGATAGTATTTTTACCTACCTGATGCGTAAGGTATGTGTTCAATTGCAGCATCCAATTCCGCCACTGCTGTACTGCCACGCCTACCCGGCGGCCGCTTTCTACAGTGATGGAGCCCAGGGGGTAGTTTTGGGGCAACTGGATAATGAGCTCTATGCAGACGTCATCAACAGAATAAGTGGCTATTACTTCCCGGGTAGTACGACTTGCTTTCACCTTAAGTACAAGAAGTCCAGGGTTACATCAAAATATTTTATTTTTTTTGCAATCAAAAAAATCCAGACCTGCTTTTTTTTTTTTTAATACACAATCTATTTATTAGCATACATTGCTTAAAAAGCCCTTCATGTCTGTCAATCAATGACAGCTCATTTTGGCCAGCCTTCTTGTAGACATAACACAAGGGAAGCTGCAAACGACATTAAAGTATAGCGAAAGAGAAGTCACAAAGAAGGCAGCAGTGTGCTGCTCAGAGACCAGTTACATGCTACTTGTTTATTCTGGGTTTGCTAGTCCTGCAATGGAAAGCAGTGTGTGAGGAAAGTCATGCTCAAGACCATGCTCAAAGAAATGTGCATGGGCTCAGAAGGGTCCATCTGTGCCAAGCATTAGGACCCTGTGTGCATCTACATGAGTATGTGCACATTAGTGTTCTGCACGTGCTTATTTGTGTGAGCGTGCTTGTTTGATGGATTTGGCTCCCAGTTGCCTATTTAAAGCCCTACAGGACTCAGATTAATTGCAGAGTGGTCGTCAGCTCATTCTGTTTGTGACCGGATTCTGTGTAAATCCATATCTTTATCCGGCTTGCTGCTCTTGAACTTCTGTTGCTGACGCTGGCTTGTTACCTGATCCTGCTTCCTGCCTGCTGTTCCGATGCTTCTGGTTACCTGGACGCTGACACTGGCCTGACTCTGTACTCCTGCTGCCTGGTTGTTGCTGACCACTGCCCCTACGACTTCGCATCCGAGAACAAGAATCTGCCTGCTGGTCTGCTTCAGCTCTGCATCTGCTATCAAGATATTCTAAACCAGATCTCCTACAGGCACCCATGCCACTCTGTGCCTACTCTTGTTATACCCTGTCATCATCCCCAGGGGAAACAGTATAAGAGGTGTAAGGGCAGCCCTCTTGTCAACTCGGCCTCGACCAGGTACGTGACACAGTGTTTCTGTGCATAAAAGCCATTTAAAACAATCTGGTTTCTATTTTCACCATTCACTCCTAGAATTATATTGATTTGTCAGACAAAATCATAACTTACAATTGTGTATTGGGCTTCCAACTTCTTTGTGCATGCTGCAAACTCACTTGAATCAGTGAACCCTACATGAGGAATCTTTCCATAAATAATCTTTTCATTCCAAGTGGGTATTTAAAATAAATGATAATATTAGAGGCAATCGTGTTCTGCTGGCTTTGATGTCCAACTTTAATCTACACTGGTACACTAACTTAGAAATAAACGTGCAAACAATATACAGGTACTTTGAATGCAATTTTAAAACGCTTTCCTTAAAGCACACCTTTATACTCCTTGGTCACCTTCTACCATCTCATCTTATCCTCTCAAAATCAAATATTTTTTCCTTCCAGGGAACTCTCCCTTTTCCCACTTTTTCAGGACTCCTGACTTTCTTTCTGGACAGTGCTGATTGGCCCTGTGCTGATCACATGCACCCATCCAAAATAACTCTAGCAATACACACCAAACTGAGCATGCGCAGAGTGCCTCCTGTGGCGCTGTTCTATCAGCATATAAATTGGGGACAGTAAAAGGGGGCATCAGAGAACACGGGATCAAACAGCCTTTTTAAATAATGCTTTACTGCACATACAGGCTGATTTTACTGTTGTGTGTTTAGTGATAAGTTAAGTTTTGTTATGGGGTAAGCAAGGGTCCTGCCAGCTAAACTGTTCATCTATCTTCTATTAGGGGAGTTATGAGTAGATGTTAATGGCTCTTACACATATGTAGATCTTCTTTACAGGTCATATGCATTCGCTCCTGATGAGGCGATATGCGTCGAGCAAATAGGCTATCTATGATGTATTATGTTTTTACATATTTTGTGATTCACTTGATTTTAATGTCAACTCCTTTTTCTGTATGGAGCCAACCGGCCCAAGATGTTCATACAACCTTTCTCCATGCTCATCCCCTTACATGTTATTACCCAATACTGGACCATTGGTTATGATGAGGATTTAACCAACCATTTGTGCATGTATAAGTGTTATGGGTATTTTAAATAAACTTGTTTTATCAAATATGTTTCCACTTATGTGCCTCATTCAAAATTACACCCCCCCCCCCCCTTTCTATCTATCTGAAGATAATGTCATCTGTGGGAAAAACTTACTGCATTCAGAGTTGAATAGAAGAAGGCATCTGCAACATGCCATTGAATTAACTCCCTGGGCTAGGACAGATGCTGACGCTGCCTCGTTTTCCCATATAACAAGGTTCCTCAACTAGGGTTCCTCCAGAGGTTGCTAGGGGTTCCTTGAACAATAAGTGATTTCTGCATCTCAGATGAATAATCACTGACACCAATGATCTTTTTAGCTATCTGTAAGAGGGAACTCTTCCCAATGACCACAAATGTAAGGATCATTCCTCCCTATTGACCATCACAATAATGTAGTATGAGCTGTAAATATAATTATTAGCAAGTGTTTCCTGAAGACAAAAAGTTATTTTAAGGGTTCCTCCATATTAAAAAGGTTAGGAAAGACTGCCATATAAAAACAACACTTGCCCGATTCTACTATTCTACCCCGCCGCACATTCCCTTCTGTACATGAGATAGTATAAAAATAAACAAACAGTGTGAGCTCACTGGACTGATTCCACCAGGCATAAGTTAAAACACGGTGTATCACAAAGGTTTTCTTGAAAGAAAGGACCCAGCTTACCGCCATGCCATCAAAGACTTGAGTACTGAATTGTACAGAGCATATTTCTTGGGAAGACAGCACTCCGCTGACATACTTGGTAGTGAATTTGTCCACGACGCTAAAAATCCTTTTCTCACAACCATTCCACCATAGTCGGACCATGGCAGGCAAATCCTTCAGTGTAATGAGATAAACACTACAGGCCAGATGAGGGATCTCCCATTGCAGTGTGGATGAATCTAGGAAAAAATAATACATTATTGAGCCCTAAAGTATTTATTGTCTAGCCACTAAAATTCTGCCATTAAACTTCATGAAAAATGCTCAGAAGAAAAAATAATTCAGCATCCTGCACCTCAGAGTTGCTTAGCCAATGAAGACGGAGACAAGCAGATACAGGAATAAAAAAATTACAGCTGAGCTCCTGGGAAAGGAAAAATGCTCCCTTGTAGTAAAGCTGCCCCCACATTGCAAGTGTTAAAGTGATTGGAAAGGTTTTTGTTTTGTTTTTTTCCCCCAATAACAAACATGTCATATACTTACCTGCTCTGTGCAAGGGTTTTGCACAGAGCAGCTCCAATCCACCTTTTCTGGGGTGTCCCAGCGGCGCTCCTGGCCCCGCCTCTTCATTGAGTGCCCCCACGGAGAGCGGCATTACATGGGGGCACTCGTGTGGGCGTGCTCCTTAGTCCTGCTGCTGCATCTATTTACACAGACAGCAGGACTCGGCCCCGCCCCCGCGTCACTGGATTTGAGTGGGAGCTAATGGCTCCTCCTGCTATCAATCAATCCAATGAAAACACGAGACAGCGGCTGGAGCTGCTGGGCTCGTCGCTGGAACGACCGTGTTCAGGTAAGAAAAAGGGGGGGGGCTCTAGGGGGCAGCTGCAACACAGTAGGTTTTTCACCTTAATGCATAGAATGTTCTATATTACCACAGCCAAAACCTATAAGACCTTTGTCTCGCTCAGAACAGCCATGAGGCATGTGTGTGGCCCTGATCTACGGCGCCATACCATATAATGGGGGCACCCATGGCAGAAACAGCATCTTAAGTTAGGTATTATTGTTATATTTTCTAATTGTATCTGTCATTACTTTTAATAAATGGTATTCTTATAAATATTTGTGTGATCTCTCTTTGCACATATCGAATACAACCCCAAAAACGTAAACTATCACGTGACCGTGATACAAGAGTAGTGAGCTGCCACCAAACGCCCATTCCATGCACTGCAAAGGTTAAATGCTCAAATTTTAAGGGATTATGAATACATATCTCACTCCGGCAGGTGCTTTCTTCTTATTTATCTTTTGGGTGGTTAAACACCCCTTCCCCTTCCAACACATGAGAGCCTCAACACGAGCTGAGGTATACCCCAATTTTTTGAAAAAGCATCAGGTTTGCCAACACTTAAAGGCACCTGTATGTGGCTTAAATAGATAGTTTCTCCTATGCTTAAATAGTTAATTCTATCTCCTGAGGTAAAACAAGACAAGATTTCCCTCCTCTTCTTTCATTAAACTGGGCAAAACAATATACCTTCAGCTCTATGAATAAAACATTATTTACAGTCAATATAATAAATGATCAGATCCCATAAACCTTAAAACCACCTTATCGAAATCTACATGCTCTGTAACACAATGTTTTTTGCTTTATCAGTGAATATCTCGTATGTACCGCTAAGCCCGACCTTGCGGCACTGGAGGGGTGCCTCCTTTCTATCTGGCTTCTCAGCACGGTGGGGAGACGCAACTATCTTTGCGGTTCTCCCCAACTTGTGTTTCCCGCAGTTGAGTCCCTTTCTGTAGGGCAACTGGGGGGAGCCTTTTTCGTGCCGGCAGCATCCCATGATCACCGCCGGTCTGTGACGTTGCATGTACGCGCGTGCACCCTGCGCATGCGCGCGGCATCATGACGTCACGTCAGAGGTGACGGGGGACGCCGGAGCACGCGCCTCCTGGAACGCCGAGGGGACCACACGAGTGCCGCTATCACGGCGGCGGGAACTTGCATGAGGGGGGAAGGGGAGGTGATGGGCACCTGCAAGTAATGGGCAATTAAAGCATATAATATTTATATTTGCAGCTCCCAGATGATCTTGAGGTGATCTCTGGAACACTGCTAACATACACGAGAAGGATTGGAGTATCAAGTAAGTACAGCGTTGGGACATAGCAGGCTGGCTGCTATCTGAATCCTACTAAATATCTTATTTATCTACATTTCTCATTTCTGGGGTCCTTTATAATTTACACCAAACACATTGACCTTCTAATTTAACATAGACAAGGCTTTACTTAACACTTTAAACATTTGTTTAGTATCATACACTGCTTTTTTTATTTGGCAATCCATATCCTACTTTAATCCACCAACACAGGTTTTTTTTCACCTGCACATGCACCAATATGTTCGCTGCCAAGTCCCTTATAATATATAAATTGAAATTTTTCATATTCTTTTCAACACTAGTCTTTTTGTGTTTTGCATCACGTTTTAATTAATATTTTTATATCCAAAATTATCGAACCATCAAACACACTACCTCACCTCATGGTCACTTATTTTATATTTTTGATTAAGTAATTACATCCAATTTTCCTTTTTATGACAACCCATTTTATTAATATCAATATTAATCAATCCATAAACTAAACTACTAAATTATTAAACTATGAAATAATACAAATAGGTAATTCTAATGAATGGAATATTTGATCCAGTATCAGCTAGTCTGAAGTCGCAGGGCAGTACTGAATACTCACAGAATATCCGCTGACCATTTATTGAGATTTCTGTATATCCAATTGCAGGTGCTTTGCCTCCCAGCCTCCGCTCCAGGGTCCAAAAGCGTGGCCCCCTGCAAGCCCGGTGGAATGTGGTCTCACCTGGAGGGTGCAGTGGGGACGGGCGGAGACGATGGGATCACTGAACGCAAATGTTTTTAGTTATCTGGTTTGTGCGATGCATCCCCACTCTTTCATCTACTGAATGGTAAATACACCGAATATATATATATATATATATATATATATATATATATATATATATATATATATATATATATATATATATATATATATACACTTTCGGACAATTTGTAATGTTGAATAGTGTTTCATATATTGTCAAATATCTATAACTAGAATTCTTTAATAAAATTTCCTTACAATATAATTTCCCCTGAAGAAGACCAGACACAAAAAGGTCGAAATGCATTGGGGTATTCGGGGTATTGATGTGGACAAGTATGCTGTAAATGCCATTGACAAACCATGTTTTATTTGGAGTATTTTTTCTGCCATGAGTGAGGTTTTATGCTGTTTGTATCGCCAACCAGAGCTTGTATCCCAAATCCATTGTACTTGAATGTATTGATTTTTTTTATCAAATAAAAAGGTTTTATACTTAATTACTTTTCGATAATACTTTTTGCTGCTTAAAAAAACCCCTGGGGAAAACTTTCCATTTTGTTGGGTGCTTTCTTCCTTTCCAGCTTACGGACAGTCCCTTGCGTCTTCACTTATAATGCAGAGCCTTGGGCTGTGCATTGTACTTGATGGCATCATCTTGCAACTGTGTCCAGGACTGCCCTAATTAACAGGGGCACTGGTTGCACAGATGGAAGGAGTCTCCAGAGTGAGGTGTAAGGCAAGTATTGCATCTTATTTTTAATATTCTAGAGTTAACGAGCATTTAACCATTGCAGTGCAGGCCCCATTGCAATGGTACTGGTTTGGTAATTCTTAGAGTTGGGCTTTAAAGATGTAATTAATGAACACAGCACTGCATTCATTTCCATCATACTTTTCTTCTTGGAGTTTAGCTTTCACGATAAACAGGCATAAACCTCAAAATCCAGCTTTATCATGTGATGCAAACAAGATCCCGTCATGGGAATTGCCCATCACAGTTAATTCTGCTTACCGAATTTACCTCTTATCTTCTATCTTGACAGCACTTCACTTAATTTACTTCTCACTTGCTAAGTTCTCACATTTGTTGAATTGTCTGGACATGTGCTGTCATAATTCCAGCTCTAATGTTAGGACATTTTCCCGTTAATAAATGCAAACGAGAATCTGATGATTACTGCTTGGCTGATAATTGCCTTGTTATCAAGGTTTTTCGGTTGGCTCAGCAATGACATGTATTTGGATAGAAAGTGAATATCTAACTCACTTGTTATCAATTCTAAATAAACCTAATCAGTAACCTTTGATGATTTACATAAATATCTGTCCACGGTTTACACTATAATGATATTATCTCACTATCGTGATGATGACATTTGGGGAGAGGATTATGGAACATGACACGTGATTCCTCCAACACAGCTTTCAGTACCCAAAACATGTTTGAAGACTATTTTCCCGAATCTATTCCCTTAAAACTGCACTTTAAAGCAAATGGCAAGGCTAATACAAAGGTACTTGTATGCGTTATGCCTTATCTTCACATTGTTGACATGAGGTCAAAGATTTAAAAAAAGAAATACATAAAGTACTTTTTGGAGAGATCACATTCCTCCCTCTTATGTTGAATCCCTGCATCGGTTGTGGGAAGGGATCTTGGCAGTGTTACAAGGTGGTGCTGGCTGTGACAAGTGATCAACTCCTTCATAGTCATAACCTTAAAGTGTTACTAAACCCACAACAGCAAAACCAGTCTCTATACGCAGTAAAGCATGCTTGTTATACTCACTGTGGAACCTAAGGGGTTAATCCTGCACATTGTGTAAAAAGGGCTGTTTGATCCTGTATGCACAGATCCTCCCCTTCTTCCACTGCCCCCAATCTATCTGCTGATAGCATAGTGCCCTAGGAGGCACTCTGCACATGCTCAGTTTGGTGTGTATTGTTAGAGATTGATTTTTTTTTGGGGGGGGGGATGCATGTGATCAGCAAAAGGCCAATCAGCACTGTCCAGACAGAGGATCAGGGGTCATGCAGCCTCATAGGTCAGTCAGAGGAGAATGAACTCCTCTCACAAGCTTTAACCAGTGCTCGGACAGGTACTGATAGAAGTGACAAGACTGCTATATGCTGCTGATAAGAAAAGGTATTTAGTAGTTTAAATTTACTAAAATAATTAAAATTGCATATTCTGTGTACTGTGGAAGACCAGATATAGTGAATGCAGGGTCCTGTGTTTAGTAACACTTTAAGTGGAGAAGGAAGAGTGACAACACTGTAGTAAACTCCAAAAAGGTGTCTAAAAGTGTCGTCAGCCATAAGCAGGAAGTGCCTTACCTCTAATTACTTCCAGGATCAACAGTTCTGAACCTAGAAAACTGCATGCCATTTGAATATGGCATACGGATATTAAAATATTTGGAGGAGTTCTAGTTTTGCAGACAATTTGCTAAATAAGCCGGTACATACACTAACAAATTTTCTTCTCTGAAAAAATTAATTTCACCTCATTTAAGGGGCAGCAATCTTTCCAATTTAAATTTTTTAATGTACACAACAATGGAATTAGTCAACATAAAAAGCCCCATTATTGTAAATACATAAACTTTACTTCTCTATGAAGTCTGTGACCGTGGCAACCACATTTGCTCCATATATATGCCTACTTAGCGATACTGCATGATGATTGTGCCCACTACAGCTCTATGTTCATTTATACACCATGAATTGCAAGCAGTGTAAGTATCTCAATTTGACTTTGTATTAGCCTCTTCCCCCCTGTATATGCTCCAATTCAGATTGGAAGAATGAGAAGCAGTAGGTTGTATTGAAGTGCTTATATGCCAGGGTACAAGCTCTAATGCCCTGTACAAACGATCGGATTTCCGATGGAATAAAATCGGATGGAATTTTCCGTCGGAATTCCGATGAAGCTGACATCCATCAGTCTTGCATACACACCATCATGCAAAATTCCGACCATCCAAAACGCCGTGACGTAAAACACTCTGACGAGCCGAGAAAAATGAAGTTCAATGCTTCTGAGCATGCGTCGACTTGATTCTGAGCATGCGTGGGTTTTTTCTCCGTTGGAGTTCCACACAGACGATCGGAATTTACTATCGTTTTTTTTTTCCCATCGGAAAAATTTAAAACATGTTCTATTTTTTTGCACCGATGGAAAAAAGTCAGATGGGGCCCATACACAATAGTTTTTTCCGATGAAAAAAGTCAATCGGACATTTTTCATTGGAAAAACCGATCGTGTGTACAGGGCATTAGGGGTAGAAAATAGCCTGTCGGGGCATTTCCCACTGGTTGCAAAATAAAGGTCTTGACGGCCTTAGGAGCCCTATAAGACTCGAGGCCAGAAACCGTACTAGTAGATGCAAAACGTTAAAGCTGCCCATAGAAGGGCGTTTTTTTTTCCCATTCAACCAGAATACTCTATTCGGACAGTGGGGAGACATCTCCGTCAGACTACACAGATCAGCACTGCAGCACTAATTGATTGAAAATTTTTCGGCAGGTTGGTTGTACAGAAGTCAATTGGCAGATCAACTTCTATAAAACCACAATGGCCATACATGGGTTAAAATTCACTGGGTCCCTGCTGAACTGGCTGAATTTTATCCATCTATGGGCAGTTTTAGCCTCAAGCTTCAAAGGTGGTGTGCGCCTTTATACCTGTTAAAAAAAAATAATAGTAGTGTGCACCACAACAGTAAAAAACAAAACCTTTGGGAGTAATCAGACTGGCTCCTCAGGGGAAAGCGCATCAAAGACTTGAGCAAGGTCCTCAGGGTCGATAGCTCAGAAGCCAAGGCCCCTTTCAAATGGGTTGACCGATTGGGTCCGATTGTCAGTTTTTTTAGGTGGACTCGATCGGACCATCCATTGCCCACTATGGAGCGATGGGTGTAAATGGACATGTGTTGGTTAACACCTGCTGACATACGATCCGATCCTCATCCGTCTGGCAGATAGGAGCAAATAAAAGTTGTAAAGAAACGGACAGGTGACCGCCCAATGAGGAGAGCAGGCTGTGTCCACTCTGCATAAGCGCAGTGGACACGAACCTGTCCCCTGCCTGCTCAGTGGGGATCAGTGGACAGATCCCCTGCTGAGAGGAGACCCCAAAAAGCAAAGGTCAGCTTGTCTCCAGGCTACAGATGTCTTGCAAGTTGACTCCAACCATTAGTGGAGAATGTGTTAGGGCCACCTGATATCCAGCAAATGTGCAAGTGGTAGGGAGGGCAAGGTCGTCACCTCAAAAGTGTGCTGCTTCTTCACCATCTAATCAAAGGCTGTGGCCAAGTTGTACTGGTTAACTACCCAAGAGGAAAGTGAGGTCACTCATCTGGCTGTGCTGTGTGATAGGGATATCTTGATCATGAGACTGCTTGGAAAGTATAGCAAACCCTTAAACTATACATTTTTACATGTTAATCTATTAGATGTGTGTGTTCCTTTAATATGATCCCAACTCACCTTTCACATTTAAGGCCAATTCCTCAGTGAAGAACGTTTTAGGGTCTTTACAAAGTGCATCGCTCGATTGTCCAGGAAGAACAGGCGTATGAGGCATTAGCTTGAACAGGTTGTAAAGCAGTTTATTTAAGCTCTTGGTCTTCCGCAGATACTGTGAGTAGAGTGCTCGCAGCTGGAAAGGAAAAGAGGAGGTTTATCAATGTCCACCATAAAAATAGGCAAATTAAAAATTGTCAAATGTACTTTCACCACCAAAAGCGCCAGGCAAATAAAAAATACCAAAGCTCCTATGTATTCACAAAAAAGAAAAAATTAAATTCAACTAATTGTAGGTTTAAATTCTACATTCAAAAGCACTTTCGTAGAATACTATACAGCCCTTTATAGACCTTAAAACGAACCTGCTAAAACATGTCCTGTGTTCATTTCTAAGAGCCATTCTAAACACGGGGTGGGCACTGGTATACACTGAGCCACCTGTCAGCTATTTTCTATATACTGTAAAAAGCTTCAGCAGCAGATTTCTAAAACCAGTCTGAGCCTCCACCTTATCCCTAAAGCCATACAAAAGGGTGTTTGGATTTTTCAGCATGCAGGCATGATTATGGACAGCCTCGCACAGCTGCTAGGACTCCTGCACTCACTCCATAGACACATGTGGGGCTTATTTACAGCAGAGAGAGTGCCCAAAATCTGCCTTCCCCATACTTGGACCATTCATAAAATGTAGCCCGCTGCAATAAGCCTGAGGCACATCACGGAGTTCTCTCTGCTAAAGGCATGACTGGAGGAAAGACAGGCCATGTATCTGGACACTCCTGATTCTCCTTTTTAATCATTTTGATATTCTGAAGCAGAGCACAATGCACTTTGCAAGTTGCACTGCTTTACCATGTTAATTTCAAAGGTAATATTAAGTATATTTTAATATGCAGCTTTCAATAAGGTTCTGGCACTTCCTTTCAGAGGAAAAAACATCTTTCCCTGTCTCCAAATTGTTCTCCTGCATTGTCACACTCTCTAAAAACTTAAAAAACTATTGCTTGTGCCAACGCACAGACATGGTCCACTGTTCTCACTATCAGGAAACCCTCCCTGCATAATGACATACAGCCATTCGCTGGACTGCATATAGACGGGAAGTGGTAGCAAATGGGCTTCAGGAGATTTGCAGTGCTGATATGCAACAAAGACTAAAAACATTAACCTCTTGGCAACCATATAAGGCATGTGTGTGGCAGAATGGAGGGTAATCCTTAATGCCCACATGCCACATCCATGGCAAAAGTTTCTGGGCTGAGAGCACACTTACTGCTCACTCCTAGCACAGTCACCGAGCTCTTACTGACAGCTCTGAGTCTCCGTTTATGACTGGAAGCTGGGAAAATGAGTTTCCAATTATGTGACCACTGGCAGCCATCCTACCTCCTGGCATTAAGCCCCAGTTAAACTAGGATGAGGCAGAAAGGGGTTAAAAAATGGTAAATCTTTATTGTTTCATCAAACCAAACGCCCCTGTTAGGTGCTGGATCTACTTTAAATCTCTCAGAAGTCCTCTCTAAGTGGGAGTCGGACCTTGGCACGCAATTCATCTACTCTCAGAAGATCCTTAATTTTCCCCAGAAGTCCTCCATAGCTACCAGAGTTCAAGAGACTTGTTACAAGATTTTGACTCAATGGTACAGGGTACCCACTACTCTGCACTGTTTCCTCCCTCAAGTTCCTAGTCTATGTTAATGGTGTGGCAATGCAGAGGGAACAATGCTGCACATCTTCTGGGACTGTCCCAAACTCTGGCCTTTTTGGCGCGAGGTGACCTGCGCAATCAAACACCTGGAAAATGCTAATTTAGAGGGGAACCCCGCGGCTTGCCTGCTCCATTGTTCAGAGCAACCGATCAAGAAATACAAGGCCTCCCTCACGATCTCTGTTGGAGATCGGAGAAACTGTCATCAAAATCCCTGTGGTTTTCTAAAGTGAACGAACTGAGAGATATGGAGGATCTCACCTCTGCCTTGCACAACCGGGAGGAGATCTTTCGTGAGACCTGGAGACCCTGGCACCATTTTGTGTACACCGACGCCTTACCTCCGGGAGGTTTCGCAGTCTGGCTGCCCACCTGGATTTAGTTTT
The DNA here is from genome assembly GCA_029206835.1 of Rana muscosa. Lineage (NCBI taxonomy): Eukaryota > Metazoa > Chordata > Amphibia > Anura > Ranidae > Rana > Rana muscosa. The sequence continues at coordinate 84,351,779 of CM055117.1, read as the reverse complement.
ACTCCCTGGGAGGGAGGCACTACCTGTCTACTCCCTTTCTCTCCGTTCTTGTTCCTCTCTCGCATTAGAGATACCCGATCCCCTAACCCCCTCTTCCCATCTGACTGCCTCCCTTCTCCGTATACCTGGCTCAGTTATGGGCTGTATTATTCAGATATTGTGTATATCCTTCGCTTACATTATCCCTACCTTAGTGTCCCATCTCTGGGCTCCGCTGGCCATCGGGAAGCCTTGCCTCCTGATATACCGCAAGAGTTTTATTTTGTTGTACAGTTTTGCATTTATGAATCTATGTTTTGGGTCTCCGATATAGTTGCTTGTATGCCTTCCGGGCTCTGTGCACTGACAACTATTTTCAAAACTCTGCCATTTCTTTGTGACCACCAATACTGTGTATTGCTGGGCCTGTTGATATGTATATCTAATTGTGTGACCCTTTTTGCTACCTGATATTATTACCGTATATACTCGAGTATAAGCCGACCCGCATATAAGCCGAGGTACCTAATTTTACAACAAAAAACTGGGAAAAACTTATTGACTCGAGTATAAGCCTAGGGTGTCCATCTGCATGCCTCACTTTGCCTCCCTGTGTCCATGTGCATGCCTCACTGTTCCCATGACTAGACTGACGTTTAACATGGGAGTCTATGGAAAGGGTGCCCTGCTTTGAAAATTCAGTGCTCCCCGGCCGTAGGTCCCCCAGACAAAAAACTTTGCACACAGAGAGGAGAAATGGGGCTAATGTGTGTGCCCAGTACCGAGTCCGCAAACTCACCGGAGAAATGACCGTTTAACATGGGAGTCTATGGAAGGGGTGCCCGGCTTTGAGAAATCGGTGCTCCCTGGCCGTAGGTCCCCCAGACAACAAACTTTGCACACCTGTAGGAAGAGTGGGGCTACATGTGTGTCAAGTTTGGGGTCCAGAGGACCTACGGCCGGCCGGTACCGGGTCCCCAAAGTCTGGGAGATCAGGCGCAAAAAGGTGACTTTTTTCAACAAACAAATGTGCTGAAAAACTTGGCTTATACTCGAGTATATACGGTATATGTTTCTGTTGCTTACTTTGGCTGTAAAACACAATTTCTTTGGAAAATAAAGGAATTACAAAAAAATCTCTCAGAAGCAAACAAATTAAATTGGCAGTGTAGCTCTAACCTAAAGATGGCTGCAGTCTGCTTGAGCAACTACTGCATATATCTCAAGGACCCATTTGGCTACAAATGGACATAAATTTTGTAAATATTAAGAGCATTGCACAATTATAAAATTCAAACTTGTATGGACATCACCAAAGTTGGCCTTTAATATGTTAGTGACACATAAAAGGCAATAATGCCATTTGGCCATGGATATTTTATAAGCACATGATACTAAAAATAAGGCATGTTTATGCCTTGAATCTGATCGTAGAACACACACCAGACTAATTTAGGATACACAGAATATACTGCGAATGACAAAAAGTCAATAGAGACAAGAACAACAACATACTTGAGATGATGCAGCCTTGAAGAACATTAGTATGAGTTTCCATGTCAGGAGATAGCCCAGAACAAAGCAGAACTCTTCCTGTAATGGCTGGATTACAGCAAACTCTCCCACTGGAATTCCTTGTAGAAGACTTTCTACTAAATCCTCCTGGACAGCAAGGACGCACATGAGAGCCACAGGTGGAGATCTACAAACAAGCATCAGAAAAGTAAGTAGACAGAAGAGAGGAGATTCTGCCTGCTAATTACTGTAGACCTCATATAAAACTAATGGAAGGGGGAGTATAGCTGTTAACAATAGAAACAAATAAAACAATAGAAACAAAGAAAAAAAAAAAGACCTTTAACCTTAAAGTAGCAGCAAGGCTCACATACTCAGGCACCAGAAAGCCACTGGAACAGAGATGGCACTCTGAACTGTACCCAAAAATCTTCACTTATATTAAGGCCTTTAGTCTGCACAATCTGCAGACTAACAATGCACCATGCTGGAGTCATGTTAATATAGGTTATTTTTTGGAACTAGGAGCCAGCCGCCATGCAGTGTAGGCTGCTAGTCCTGAGAATACACTGTCACTGCGAGTGCTGGTCTCTCAAAAAATAACCACTCTGACTGAATCCCAAAACATGCAACCACTATGACTGCCAATCATACTGATCACATGAGTTTACTTACAAAAAATTGTCCACCTCCCATGAGCTGTCCTTGTGCCATGCAGAAGATACCTATTTTCCTATAGGCCATCATGAGATGGGCGAATACCATTATCCACGTTTCAGGAAGGGTACCGAATATTGCAAATGGAGGATACAGCTATAAAAGCACAATAGCAGAAATGGAAATTTAAGCACCACACCACTGCAAAGAGGCCCAGATACAGCTTAATTTCTAAATAAGTCAGGCAGACAATCCAAAAAGTAGCCAACGCATTTTGGGGGCCCAAGAGTGTCCCTCTTCGCAAGGGCTTGATTGACAACAATATAAATAGACTAGAAGTGAACTGACCCATTATTTTTTCAAGTGTGATTGCAAGCACAGGTCTTCTAAACAGCTTACCGGTATTTGCCAAACATTGTCGATCAAGCACTGATGAAGGGTGTGCTCTTGAACCCAAGAAACGCATTTGCTACTTTTTGGAATGTCCTCCTGACTTTTATCAGAATAAAAATGTGTCTGGATCTCTTAGCAGTGGTGTGGCACTTCAGTTTCCATTTTTTGTTACAATACACTACAAGCAAAAGAGCCCACGGAGATCCTCTGGGGTGTAGACGTTGCCTGTTCGGGAACCAGATAATTTACATCAACATCAATATTTTAATATAGCAATACCAGTGGGTTAACCACTGGTCAATTTTTCCACTTTCCCCAGCTTTAAGAGCACAGTAGGACACGCAGAATATGTAGAGCAGTAGATCTTGGGATTAAATTGGATCTCTAGTCATACCCTAACTAAACCTAAATCTAATCCCACCCCCATTCTAAGACTATTCAATCTACCCTATAAAAAAAAATGTATGTCTATACTTGCCTCTTCTGAAGCGGCTCTGGTCCAGTTACATGATCGGCTTCAGTGTAGAAAAAATGGACAGCTGCCCCATAGCAGGCCTATGGGTGGCGACAACGTCCAGGCCCTGCAGCCGTTGTCGCTGCCTCTACTCTACATGAAGCCAGTGCGCCTGGCTTGGAGCAGCTCCAGAAAAAGTCAGTATAGACATCTTTTCATTTAGAATAGTCTTAGAATGGGGGCAGGAATAGATTTAGACTTAGTTAGGGTTTGACTGGAATGCCACTAAGTTTTGTGGCTGGAGTTTTGCTTTTACGTAACTTTGTATTGAGCTGAAACATAGAAGACACATTCCCCTTTCTCCGACAATTCAGTGGTCTGTGCCTGACAGCCCATCATTAGACTCAGCAGGTGTAAAGTGAGGTCAGGCGGGAGCGTGGTTATTTTATGAATGCATAGAGATTTCCAGGGAGCAAAGCTGAAAAGGAAGGGATAGCTTAAAGCTGGGCCATACGTTATACAAGTTCTTTCCTCCAACCACTGGTTGAAGGAAAGAAAAATTGCTTGTTTCACCCATCAACCGGGTCAGTGTTGATGGAGGAATGCCTCTTGCTGCGCTATTGTATTCTGACAGTAGAAGGTTTCCTCGGCAAAGAATATAATGATCACTCATGCTGGCTATAGCGCTTGACAGTGATTATACGGGGAAAAACAACAAAAAAAAAACGTCAGGCTGGTTGATAGATCAACTTCAATTCAACCAGCCTGCCGACATATGGCTCACAATTTGGCCAGTTTCTGCTGAGCTGGCTAAAGTTTGATCCATCTATGGATGGCTTAAAGTGGAGTAAAATAAAACTAACCACCATTTTTTTTTACCAACCCTCCCCAAATTTAGCAGTAAAAGGTAAAAAGATGTATACTGCAGACACTGGCTTGCAGTCCATTTGACTTGCTTCAACAGTGACACCACCAGTGCCTAGGCCAACAGGCTGCTATATATATATATATATATATATACACACACACATACACACACACCTACCAATTTGTCTACATAGCAAGTTTATATGGCTGGACAATAAATACTAGTTAATTCTATTTTCATGCAAGGTTCACCATAAAAAAGGCAACAGCCTTTTATGGTACCCTGCTACCATACTACATTACTATTGAAACTGTGGCTTGAAATAACAATATGGCAATTTTATGGGTTTATAAAGTATCTGTAGGTTTACTTTAAACTGAATGCTTCTTTAGCAAAGAAAAGAAAATCCAAACGAGCCCGTCTGTTTAGGGTAATAAAAGAGTTACACGTCATCTTAAACTAAATGGAAATCCTGTGCGGATTTTCCCCCTGTGGCTGATGATGATCAGAGGAACAAACACTCTGGCACCTTGTATAGATGAAGAAGAAATTCCATATAATTAACAGGAACACACTGGGAACATAACTCCAAGCAATAAACGCCTTTCACATTTACTTAATCAAAACCAAATTATTTATCTTACTTTAGGTATTCATTTACTTTTGCTGCTAGGTTTTTAGGCCAGTGTTTTTCCCAGCTACATCATCCCACCAATTCACAGTACAAGGTGACACATCATTCACTCTCGCTTCCAATACTCATCTATGAGTCACGGTTGAGTGGGGAAGTTCTTCGGGAAACCACATCAACCGTAACAAAAAAGGAGCAAACTCATCAATTTCATCTGGCCCAGTTTTTCTGGTTTCAAATTCTGGTTCAGTTTTTCCCTTTTTTTACATCTTTATGTACGAATTCCCAAAATCCCCTTCACAATAGAAATTGGGCTGAAAATGTAATCCCCATCACTGTGAGCCAAGGAGGCTGCAATTCACAGTGCTGTCATTCTTAAAACCATTTCGGTCACTCGGAGCTATGTATCTGAACTCCAGGGAGATATAAGGCACAAATGTAACTCTCAGGACAGGAGTACTAGAAATACAAATCATCTGGAAAACAAAACAGTTTGCATATATGTATTTCATCAGTGTATTTAGCTTTTTCAATGAAGTTCAGCCCTAAAACAGAAGTTCGGGAACATTTCAAAATAGACAAGCATACCCACCTAGATGGCTACAGCACTGATCCTGGATGCAGCTGTCCCCTGCCCCACCCCTCCAAACTGAGTGATCAAAGACCACTGATTGCTCAGTTTACGCTATTCAGCAAAGAGAGCCGGTGACTGACACAGTGAGCCGGTGACTGACACAGTGAGCCGGTGACTGACACAGTGAGCCGGTGACTGACACAGTGAGCCGGTGACTGACACAGTGAGCCGGTGACTGACACAGTGAGCCGGTGACTGACACAGTGAGCCGGTGACTGACACAGTGAGCCGGTGACTGACACAGTGAGCCGGTGAGAGGCTGAGCCAGCTGCCGGTCCAGGCCTCTGTGTTGATGCCAACTAATTCAGGATCTTTCTAGAGCCTGGACTCTGAGTGATCTCAGCCAACAGCGGGAAGACCGCTGTTGGGTGAAAACGGGTCACAGGGGTGCAGAACGAAGTGCACTCCTGTAATCCATAAGAGAAGTAGGGCCAAAATAGCTTTGGCCATACATCTCCTTTAAATTTGAACTTCAAGCAACCAGCTAAATATATTGGAATAAATGAAGATCCTATATCCCAAAAGAACATGCTCCTGCACAGTGCTGGAATGTCTTTTTGCAAGATTTGGGATCCATAGGTTTCCCAGGATCCTGTAGTGAGGCCAGTGACATAATCAGCACCTACAGGAAGCAGCTGGATGTTGAGGTGTGAGGCAAGTAAGTTTCTTGCAAAGTTTTTGGCTTTAACGGAGCATTTTGCTCTAAAATAGGCGAGCTTCGCATTTTTATATGAGGTTCTCTTCAAGGCCCAAATCAAAAAGTCATACAAAAAACCACACCCACGATTTCAAGGTGGAGCAAAATTACAGCTGCCCAATTTCTTAGCGGTCATACCTCTGTGCAGACTCCCCACTACCACCACTTATACTGTCAGTCCTCAGCCAGTAACCTGCAGGAAAAGTTAATGCCCACTGCTGAAGAAGCCTGGGATTTGCTGGGTTCAGAAGCTCCTTTAACCACTTAAGCCCCGGACCATTTGGTAGCTAAAGGACCAGAGGTGATTTCAGAATTTTGCACTGTGCTGCTTTAACTGTAAATTGTGCGGACATGCAATGTTGTACCCAAACAAAATCTGCGTCCTTTTCTTCCCACAAATAGAGCTTTCTTTTAATGGTATTTGATTGCCTCTGCGATTTTTATTTTTTGCGATATAAACGGAAAAAGACCGAAAAGTTTGAAAAAAAAAAATATTTTCTACTTTTTGTTATAAGAAAAATCGAATAAACTCAATTTTAGTCATACATTTAGGCCAAAATGTATTCAGCCACATGTCTTTAGTAAAAAAAATTCAATAAGCGTATATTTATTGGTTTGCGCAAAAGTTATAGCGTCTACAAACTAGGGTACATTTTCTGGAATTTTATACAGCTTTTAGTTTATGACTGCCTATCTCATTTCTTGAGGTGCTAAAATGGCAGGGCAGTACAACCCCCCCCCCCCCCCAAATGACCCCATTTTGGAAAGTAGACATCCCAAGGAAATTGCTGAGAGGCATGTTGAGCCCATTGAATATTTTTTTTTTTTTGTCCCAAGTGATTGAATGACAAAAAGAAAAAAAAAATTACAAAAAGTTGTCACTAAATGATATATTGCTCACACATGCCATTGGTTATATGTGGAATTGCACCCCAAAATACATTTTGCTGCTTCTCCTGAGTACAGGGATACCACATGTGCGAGACTTTTTGGGAGCCTAGCCGCGTACAGGCCCCCGGAAACCAAGCACCGCCTTCAGGATTTCTAAGGGCGCAAATTTTTGATTTCACTCCTCACTACTTATCACAGTTTTGAAGGCTATAAAATGCCAAAATAGCACAGACCCCCCCCCCAAATGACCCCATTTTAGAAAGTAGACACCCCCAGGAAATTGCTGAGAGGCCTGTTGAGCCCATTGAATATTTTTTTTTTGTCCCAAGTGATTAAATAATGACTAAAAAAATAAATTAAAAAATTACAAAAAGTTGTCACTAAATGATATATTGCTCACACATGCCATGGTTATATGTGGAATTACACCCCAAAATACATTTTGCTGCTTCTCCTGAGTACGGGGATACCACATGTGTGAGACTTTTTAGGAGCCTAGCCGCGTACGGGACCCCGAAAACCAAGCACCGCCTTCAGGATTTCTAGGCACAAATTTTTGATTTCACTCCTCACTACCTATCACAGTTTTGAAGGCCATAAAATGCCAAAATAGCACAAAACCCCCCCAAATGACCCCATTTTGGAAAGTAGACACCCCAAGCTATTTGCTGAGAGGCATGGTGAGTATTTTACAGCTCTCATTTGTTTTTGAAAATGAAGAAAGAAAATATTTTTTTTTTTTTTTTTTTTTCAATTTTCAAAACTTTGTGACAAAAAGCGAGATCTGCAAAATACTCACCATACCTCTCAGCAAATAGCTTGGGGTGTCTACTTTCCAAAATGGGGTCATTTGGGGGGGGGGGTTGTGCCATCTGGGCATTCCATGGCCTCCGAAACTGTGATAGGCAGTGAGAAGTGAAATCAAAAATTTACACCCTTAGAAAGCCTGAAGGCGGTGCTTGGTTTTGGGGTCCCGTACGCGGCTAGGCTCCCAAAAAGTCTCACACATGTGGTATCCCCGTACTCAGGAGAAGCAACAGAATGTATTTTGGGGTGTAATTCCACATATGCCCATGGCATGTTTGAGCAATATATCATTTAGTGACAACTTTGTGCAAAAAAATAAAAAATTTATTTTTTCCGCAACTTGTGTCAACATATAAAATATTCCATGGACTCGACATGCCTCTCAGTATATAGCTTGGGGTGTCTACTTTCCAAAATGGGGTCATTTGGGGGGGTTTTGAACTGTTCTGGCATTTTATACACAACATTAGGAAGCTTACATCCACTCTTCTAACCACTTGAAGACAAAGCCTTTTTGACACTTTTTGTTTACATGAAAACATTTATTTTTTTTTGCAAGAAAATTATGTTGAACCCCCAAACATTATATATATATATTTTTAAAGCAAAGGCCCTACAGATTAAAATGGTGGGTGTTGCATTTTGTTTTTCTACACAGTATTTGCGCAGCGATTTTTCAAACGCATTTTTTTGGGGAAAAAATACACTTTTCTTTCTCGTACATCACGGGACACAGAGCGACATAGTCATTACTAATGGGTTATATAGATACCGTCAGGTGCTGGCACTGGCAACTTCCAAAACCGGAAGTACCCTCCCCTATATAAGCCCCTCCCATCCGGGAGCACCCCAGTTTTTTGCCAGTGTCTAAGGTGTTGGCCAAGAAGAAACATGTGTTTTTCACTGAGCTTGCGTACAGGTTCTTTTGGGCCTCAGTAAGCTATTCCGGATCCGACCAAAAAAGCTTCATAGCTAAACGGTCGGTACCCGGGCCTTGCAGAGAAGAGCAAGGTTTTGCCTGTAATGCTTCTCTTAGGAGAGCTGGACCCTGGGATCCAGAGCTCTGGTCATACCCACGACCAAGATGTTTTCTGTGCAGGGTGCTATACAGGTCCAGGGGAGTGGAATCCTTGAGAACCCGGTCCCTGAAGGTTTGATTACAATGCCTGCCGTGATAGGTGAAGTTTGGGCTTTTGTGGACCAAACAAAGTCCTGCGGCGGGGAACAGGTAAGTGGGGGCCCCCAGGAACTTGGTTCTATTGGGGGACCCCCAAGCCTAATTTGTCTTTCTGTCTGTTACCTAATGGTATTCCCGCAAAATTCTGTGCATGCCTGTAACTACTAAAAAAATGTAATAATTTTTAATGGTGGTCAAGAAAAAAAAAAAAAAAATTTTTTTTATATATATTTAATATATTAGACTGCGGTACCTGTGTTTGTCCACTAGAGGCCGCTGTGGAATGTTTTCTTGTCATGTGGACTAGCTTCTTCTCAGCAGAGCAAAGTCCAGGCAGATGGTGAGTTCTCTTATAGGAAACTGCTTCCTCTGCCATGTTGCAGTGCTCGTCCATCCCCCGGCCTGCGGCAAAGAGGGGCCCTGGCTCCTGTCCCTTGTTACCATATTTAAAATTAGCGCCGAAGGCGCACGTGCCCGCGCGCGTGCGCGTGCACGCGCCTCTATATATAGAGGTGAGCCGGGAAAGGGGGCGGAGCCTGGGGGATGACGCTCTGTGCGCGCCGCAGCGCTTCTGCACATGTGCGGGCGTCCCAGCAGTTTAAAAAAACCACAATATTGTAGTGAGCTGGCTATGAAGTACAGAGACAGAGCTGGCAACATTTAAAGGCATACAGCAAGCGGTTGATACAGGCATCCCCTAGAAAGGCACATTAGTAGACACCAACTGTGATATAGCAGCAATTGTGCTAGACTATTCTCAGTAAAAGTGGTGTATTACGGCTGGAATACCTCAGCTTTAGGCTTAGGAATATGCCGTCCAGAAGCTCCGGAACTGAATCTTCCAGGAAGCGAAGAGGGTCTCATCGGGCTCGGAGGATCTTGGGCATACTCCTGCTGCACCAGTCTCCCCTGAAGTTCAGAGGTAAGTGACCGTAGAGACCCCGCAGGGGTACTTGGTACTGTGGCTGTCCTCAGTCACCTGCTCCTGTGTATGTAACAGAGGAGGTTTTTTCCTCAGCTCTGGGAGGATTAGAGAGAGATTGTCAACATTTATCGCTGCATCCCTGTCAGGGAAAGCACGCCCGATCTCCGTCTCCTCCTTCAGAGTGCCTGTTAGCAGAGCAACAGTCCCATACAGGGATCGACCTGCCTGAAGGGGATCAGGATAAGGTTGATTCTGTTATAGAGGAATCAACAGTGGGGGAACCTTTTCTCAGCATCTCAAGCTGAAAGATTATGGGTTCAGTCTCTGACTAACATGGTCCGATCAGCATTTAAAAATGCACCTTGCGGAACCATCAACCACTACTGTATCCTCGTTGGGGTCGCTAGAAGCCCCCAGACTGTCTGTTCTTTTCCACTTCACCCTTTACTGAAAGGGCTCATTTACCAGGATTGGGAACGTCCTGAGAAAATATTTATTCCCCCAAGAGATTTCCGGTGGTCTATCCCATGGAGGATAAGTTCATCAAAAAAAAAAAAAAATGGAAGGTCCCTACAATGGACGCAGCCATCTCTTGTATGTATAAATCACTGACATGCCCAGTGGATAATGTCCAAATGTTCAAGAACCCAATAGATAAAAGATTGGAGTCCTTATGAAAATCTGCTTGGTGATACAACCAGCAGTAGCAGCTATTGGGGTCTGCTAAGCAGTGAAGGATCAGTTGAAACAGGTCTTGAGGGACTTGACAGATCAGCAGGCTTTGCCCTAGCTGATCTACCTAGAGCCTTAGGCTTTGCGGTTGACGCCATAGAGGATTCAGTCCATCAGGCCTCCCGCCTTACGCTGTCTATAGTACATATGCGTAGGCTCCTATGGCTCAAAAACTGGTCTGCTGAAGCTCCCTGTAAAGAATGGCTGGTTAGCGTCCCATTTCATGGTGAACGCTTATTCAGGGAAAACCTGGACAAATATATCCAGAAAATTTCCAGCGGTAAAAATACGCTCTTGCCGGTTAAAAGCAGAGTTAGAGGTCCCTCTTTAAGAGGCCTGCTTCTCCAGTCCCTGGGGCATCGGCTGTGTAACAGTTCCGACGGCCTCCTCGGTCAAATCCCGGGGGTAAAAAACAGGGACAGTAGCAGGGTAATGAGAAACCCTGGGTCAGGGGAGGTACAAAACCTCCCCCAAAGTTAAATTCATGAAGCCCCCACTCAGTCGGGTGGGGGGAGGACTCCAGTTGTTCGCAAGAGACCTGGCGGGACACGATCAAGACAGATAGGTGCTCTCCGCAGTAGGTTTGGGATACAGTTTGGAGTTAAAAGACTCTCCTCCTTCCCATTTTTGAGGTCAAACGTGCCAAGGGATCCCCGGAAGAGAGAGTCCCTCCTGTTGGCACTAGAACAACTATTGCTCCAAGGAGAAATTATGGAGGTTCCCCTGGAAGAATGAGGGTTCGGGTTTTACTCAAACCTCTTTACAGTCCCGAAGCAAACGCGGACGGGAGGCCCATATTAATTCTAAAAGGGCTATACAAATTCCTGTATATCAGGACTTTCCGATGGAGTCGATCCGATCGGTGGCCACTGCCCTACAAGGGGAGGATTGGTTAGCCGCGATCGACATCAAAGATGCTTATTTGCACATTCCCATCTTTCCAGTCCACCAAAAATTTCTACGCTTTGCAGTAGAAGGGCGCGATTTTCAGTTCAGAGCCTTACCCTTCGGTTTGGCCACAGCACCACGAGTGTTTACAAAAATTCTGGCCCTTTATTGGCCAATCTAAGAACACAAGGTGTAATGATAATGGCATATCTGGATGACTTATTGCGGATAGACCACTCAGTGAAAAAACTAGACGTGGTCGTTCACAAGACAATCAAGTATCTGGAATCTCACGGTTGGATCATCAACCGAGACAAGTCAGCCCTAAAAACCAGTCAAAAGTCTGGAATACTTGGGGCTAAGGTTGGATTCAGGCCAGAGAAAAATATTCTTGCCTCGAGGAAAGGTGTTGTCTTTGAAAGATTTGATCCACTTAGTGGGTACAAAAAAGACAGCCGTCCATACGCCTGTATATGAGGCTGCTGGGAAAAATGGTGGCATCATTCGAAGCAGTACCCTACGGTCAATTCCATTCAAGGAATTTGCAAGGGGCCATACTGTCAGCCTGGAACAAAAAAGTTCAGGCCCTAGACTTACAATGTCCTTGTCCCCTTCCGTTCGCAAGAGCCTCCGTTGGTGGTTGGTTCCCCAGAATCTGGAAAAAAGGAAATCCTTCAGTCCGATTTCTTGGAAGGTGGTCACTACAGATGCCAGCCTTATAGGCTGGGGAGCAGTACTGGAGCAATAGTCTCTCCAGGGCAGATGGTCGGATGCAGAAAAGGCCCTGCCCATCAATCTCTTAGAGATACGAGCAGCCCGGTATGCCCTAGTAGCATGGACATCCAAACTCCAAGGGTCCCCTGTCAGAATTCAATCAGACAATGCCACAGCAGTGGCATATATCAATCATCAGGGGGGCACCAGGAGTCGTGCAGCCCAGAGGGAAGTAAATTACATCCTGAAATGGGCAGAAAAATATGTCCCAGCCATATCTGCGGTATTCATTCCAGGAGTGGAGAATTGGAAGGCGGACTTTCTAAGTCGCCAGCAATTAGGCCCAGAGGAAGGGTCCCTTCACCCCGAGGTTTTCTGGACAATATGTCAGCGGTGGGGAACATCGGATGTAGATCTTCTAGCATCCAGATTCAACGCAAAGGGGGACAGGTTTGTCTCTCGGACAAGGGATCCCCTAGCTTGCGGCTCGGATGCCCTAGTGTTCCCTTGGGATCAGTTCAAGCTGATATATGCATTCACACCGCCACAATGGTTACCTCGATTACTCCGCAGAATCAGGGTAGAAAAGAAACAGTGATTCCGGTGGCTCCAGCGTGGCCCCGAAGAGCGTGGTACGCGGAGATTGTAAAATTTCAGTGGGGAGTCCTTGGACTCTCCCACGTCGTCCGGCTTTCGCAAGGACCGATATACCACCCTTCCTTACCAGCCCTAGGTTTGACGGCCTGGCTATTGAAGCCCACATTCTAAAAAAGAGAGGGCTCTCTAATGCGGTGGTATCTACCATGATCAATGCCAGGAAGCCGGTATCCAGGCAGATCTACTATAGAATCTGGAAGGCGTACATCGCGTGGTGTGAGGCCAAGAAATGGCATCCACATAAGTACGTAATAGGTAGGATTCTGGACTTCCTACAGTGGGCTGTAGATAGGAAGCTTGCCTTGAGTACTATCAAGGGTCAGATTTCGGCCTTGTCAATATTTTTTCAAAGGCCCTTGGCTTCGCATTCACTAGTCAAAGCCTTTATACAAGGAGTGATGCGTATTAGTCCTCCGGTTAATATTCCCATATGTCCATGGGATCTAAACTTGGTTCTGTCGGTTCTACAGAAACAACCATTTGAACCATTACAGCATATTTCCTTGGTGCTTCTCACCAGGAAATTGATTTTTCTAGTAGCCATTTGTTCGGCTAAAAGAGTATCGGAATTAGCAGCTATGTCCTGTAAGGAGCCATATCTGGTTATCCATAAGGACAGAGTAGTGTTACGTCCTCATCCAGCCTTTCTTCCTAAGGTGGTATCGAGGTTTCATTTGAACCAAGATGTGGTTCTTCCTTCTTTTTTCCCCAAACCTACTTCGGTAGAGGAAAAGTTATTGCATTCTTTGGATGTAGTAAGAGCAGTTAAAGCTTATCTAAAAGCCACTGCTCAGATTCGCAGAACGGATACTTTGTTTATTCTGCCGGAAGGCCCCAGAAAGGGTCAGGCAGCGTCAAAATCTACTTTAGCCAAGTGGATTCGACAGGTCATTATGCAAGCTTATGGCTTGAGAAGGAGACCGCCTCCGTTCAAAGTTAGAGCGCACTCCACGAGAGCAGTTGGAACTTCATGGGCAGTGCATCACCAGGCCTCCCTGGCTCAAATCTGTAAGGCCGCAACATGGTCTTCGGTACACACGTTTACTAGGTCCTACCAGGTGGACGTTAGAAGTCAGGAGGATGTCGCCTTTGGGCGCAGTGTGTTGCAGGCCGCAAAAGATCCTCATGTCTGATAGCGCTCAGCTTATATATGGTGTATCCCCCCCCCTCATTTGGCATTGCTTTAGGACATCCCATTAGTAATGACTATGTCGCTCTGTGTCCCGTGATGTACGAGAAAGAAAATAGGATTTTTATAACAGCTTACCTGTAAAATCCTTTTCTTGGAGTACATCACGGGACACAGAGCTCCCACCCCTCTTTAGGGACACTTATTGCTTTGCTACAAAACTGGGGTGCTCCCGGATGGGAGGGGCTTATATAGGGGAGGGTACTTCCGGTTTTGGAAGTTGCCAGTGCCAGCACCTGACGGTATCTATATAACCCATTAGTAATGACTATGTCGCTCTGTGTCCCGTGATGTACTCCAAGAAAAGGATTTTACAGGTAAGCTGTTATAAAAATCCTATTTTTTTAATTTTAATGCACTAAAACACACTATATTGCCCAAATGTTTGATGAAATAAAAAAGATGATCTTAGGCCGAGTACATAGATACTAAACACAACATGCTTTAAAATTTCGCACAAACGCGCATTGGCGACAAACTACATACATTTTTAAAAGCCTTTAAAAGCCTTTACAGGTTACGCCGTTAGATTTACAGAGGAGGTCTACTGCTAAAATTACTGCCCTTGATCTGACCTTCGCGGTGATACCTCACATGCATGGTGCAATTGCTGTTTACATATGACGCCAGACCGACGCTTGCGTTCACCATTGGGCAAGAGCAGGGCAGGACAGGGGTGCTTTTTATTTTTTTTTATTTTTTTTATTATTAATTTTGCTTTTTTATTTTATTTTTAAACTGTTGCTTCCATATTTATTTATTTTTTATCATTTTTATTGTTATCTCAGGGAATGTAAATATCCCCTATGATAGCAATAGGTAGTGACAGGTACTCTTTTTTTGAAAAAACTGGGGTCTATTGGACCCTAGATCTTTCCTCTGCCCTCAAAGCATCTGACCACACCAAGATCGGTGTGATAAAATGCTTTCCCAATTTCCCAATGACGCTTTTTATATACGGGGGGGGGGGGTCATTCCCTCCCACTGCTTGTAAAAGCAGTCCAGGAGGCTAATTAGCCACTAGGATTGCTTTTACATGAAAGCCGGCCGCTGGCTGAAAAGAATGATACCAAGATGATACCTAAACCCGCAGGCATCATTCTGGTATAACCATTCAAAGTCCAGCAACATACCAGTACGTTGCTGGTCTTTGTTGGACATGTATTGTAATCTTTTTTTTCATGCAGCCTGTTGGCTGAACGAAAAAAAAAGATTGATCGGTGGGTATGCCCACCATTAGAATACCGCCCTTCATCCACCAACTTCTAATGATGGGCATACATGCACCATTTATATATGCCGAAGCATGGGGGCATCTTCCCGCAAAAGTTATGCGGCGTACACATGGTCAGACTTTTCCACGGGCAAGCCTCCGTCGGAATTTCGACCGTATGTACGCAGCATTAGGAGCAAAATCGCTCCTCCGCCCCTGCTGCCCCAATGCTTCGGCATATATGCTTTTTTCTTTCTCGTACATCACGGGACACAGAGCGACATAGTCATTACTAATGGGTTATATAGATACCGTCAGGTGCTGGCACTGGCAACTTCCAAAACCGGAAGTACCCTCCCCTATATAAGCCCCTCCCATCCGGGAGCACCTCAGTTTTTTTGCCAGTGTCTAAGGTGTTGGCCAAGAAGAAACATGTGTTTTTCACTGAGCTTGCGTACAGGTTCTTTTGGGCCTCAGTAAGCTATTCCGGATCCGACCAAAAAAGCTTCATAGCTAAACGGTCGGTACCCGGGCCTTGCAGAGAAGAGCAAGGTTTTGCCTGTAATGCTTCTCTTAGGAGAGCTGGACCCTGGGATCCAGAGCTCTGGTCATACCCACGACCAAGATGTTTTCTGTGCAGGGTGCTATACAGGTCCAGGGGAGTGGAATCCTTGGGAACCCGGTCCCTGAAGGTTTGATTACAATGCCTGCCGTGATAGGTGAAGTTTGGGCTTTTGTGGACCAAACAAAGTCCTGCGGCGGGGAACAGGTAAGTGGGGGCCCCCAGGAACTTGGTTCTATTGGGGGACCCCCAAGCCTAATTTGTCTTTCTGTCTGTTACCTAATGGTATTCCCGCAAAATTCTGTGCATGCCTGTAACTACTAAAAAAATGTAATAATTTTTAATGGTGGTCAAGAAAAAAAAAAATATATATTTTTTTTTATATATATTTAAGATATTAGACTGCGGTACCTGTGTTTGTCCACTAGAGGCCGCTGTGGAATGTTTTCTTGTCATGTGGACTAGTTTCTTCTCAGCAGAGCAAGTCCAGGCAGATGGTGAGTTCTCTTATGGGAAACTGCTTCCTCTGCCATGTTGCAATGCTCGTCCATCCCCCGGCCTGCGGCAAAGAGGGCCCTGGCTCTTGTCCCTAGTCTCCATTTTTCAAAATTAGCGCCGAAGGCGCACGTGGCCGCGCGCGTGCGCGTGCACGCGCCTCTATATATAGAGGTGAGCCAGGAAAGGGGGCGGAGCCTGGGGGATGACGCTCTGTGTGCGCCGCAGCGCTTCTGCGCATGTGCGGGCGTCCCAGCATGTAAAAACCACAGTTTTGTGTGGTGAGCTAAGTACAGAGACAGAGCTGGCAACATTTAAAAAAAGGGCATACAGCAAGCGGTTGATACAGGCATCCCCTAGAAAGGCACATTAGTAGACACCAACTGTGATATAGCAGCAATTGTGCTAGACTATTCTCAGTAAAAGTGGTGTATTACGGCTGGAATACCTCAGCTTTAGGCTTAGGAATATGCCGTCCAGAAGCTCCGGAACTGAATCTTCCAGGAAGCGAAGGGGGTCTCATCGGGCTCGGAGGATCTTGGGCCTACTTCTGCTGCACCAGTCTCCCCTGAAGTTCAGAGGTAAGTGACCGTAGAGACCCCGCAGGGGTACTTGGTACTGTGGCTGTCCTCAGTTCACCTGCTCCTGTGTATGTAACAGAGGAGGTTTTTTCCTCAGCTCTGGGAGGATTAGAGAGAGATTGTCAACATTGATCGCTGCCTCCCTGTCAGGGAAAGCACGCCCGATCTCCGTCTCCTCCTTCAGAGTGCCTGTTAGCAGAGCAACAGTCCCATACAGGGATCGACCTGCCTGAAGGGGATCAGGATGAGGTTGATTCTGTTATAGAGGAATCAACAGTGGGGGAACCTTTTCTCAGCATCTCAGGCTGAAAGATTATGGGTTCAGTCTCTGACTAACATGGTCCGATCAGCATTTAAAAATGCACCTTGCGGAACCATCAACCACTACTGTATCCTCGTTGGGGTCGCTAGAAGCCCCCAGACTGTTTGTTCTTTTCCACTTCACCCTTTACTGAAAGGGCTCATTTACCAGGATTGGGAACGTCCTGAGAAAATATTTATTCCCCCAAGAGATTTCCGGTGGTCTATCCCATGGAGGATAAGTTCATCAAAAAAAAAAAAAAAAATGGAAGGTCCCTACAGTGGACGCAGCCATCTCTTGTATGTATAAATCACTGACATGTCCAGTGGATAATGTCCAAATGTTCAAGAACCCAATAGATAAAAGATTGGAGTCCTTATGAAAATCTGCTTGGTGATACAACCAGCAGTAGCAGCTATTGGGGTCTGCTAAGCAGTGAAGGATCAGTTGAAACAGGTCTTGAGGGACTTGACAGATCAGCAGGCTTTGCCCTAGCTGATCTACCTAGAGCCTTAGGCTTTGCGGTTGACGCCATAAAGGATTCAGTCCATCAGGCCTCCCGCCTTACGCTGTCTATAGTACATATGCGTAGGCTCCTATGGCTCAAAAACTGGTCTACTGAAGCTCCCTGTAAAGAATGGCTGGTTAGCGTCCCATTTCATGGTGAACGCTTATTCAGGGAAAACCTTGACAAATATATCCAGAAAATTTCCAGCGGTAAAAATACGCTCTTGCCGGTTAAAAACAGAGTTAGAGGTCCCTCTTTAAGAGGCCTGCTTCTCCAGTCCCTGGGGCATCGGCTGTGTAACAGTTCCGACGGCCTCCTCGGTCAAATCCCGGGGGTAAAAAACAGGGACAGTAGCAGGGTAATGAGAAACCCTGGGTCAGGGGAGGTACAAAACCTCCCCCAAAGTTAAATTCATTGAAGCCCCCACTCAGTCGGGTGGGGGGAGGACTCCAGTTGTTCGCAAGAGACCTGGCGGGACACGATCAAGACAGATAGGTGCTCTCCGCAGTAGGTTTGGGATACAGTTTGGAGTTAAAAGACTCTCCTCCTTCCCATTTTTAAGGTCAAACGTGCCAAGGGATCCCCGGAAGAGAGAGTCCCTCCTGTTGGCACTAGAACAACTATTGCTCCAAGGAGTAATTATGGAGGTTCCCCTGGAAGAATGAGGGTTCGGGTTTTACTCAAACCTCTTTACAGTCCCGAAGCAAACGCGGACGGGAGGCCCATATTAATTCTAAAAGGGCTATACAAATTCCTGTATATCAGGACTTTCCGATGGAGTCGATCCGATCGGTGGCCACTGCCCTACAAGGGGAGGATTGGTTAGCCGCGATCGACATCAAAGATGCTTATTTGCACATTCCCATCTTTCCAGTCCACCAAAAATTTCTACGCTTTGCAGTAGAAGGGCGCCATTTTAAGTTCAGAGCCTTACCCTTCGGTTTGGCCACAGCACCACGAGTGTTTACAAAAATTCTGGCCCTTTATTGGCCAATCTAAGAACACAAGGTGTAATGATAATGGCATATCTGGATGACTTGTTGCTGATAGACCACTCAGTGAAAAAACTAGACGTGGTCGTTCACAAGACAATCAAGTATCTGGAATCTCACGGTTGGATTATCAACCGAGAAAGAGTCAGCCTTAAAAACCAGTCAAAAGTCTGGAATACTTGGGGCTAAGGTTGGATTCAGGCCAGAGAAAAATATTCTTGCCTCGAGGAAAGGTGTTGTCTTTGAAAGATTTGATCCACTTAGTGGGTACAAAAAAGACAGCCGTCCATACGCCTGTATATGAGGCTGCTGGGAAAAATGGTGGCATCATTCGAAGCAGTACCCTACGGTCAATTCCATTCAAGGAATTTGCAAGGGGCCATACTGTCAGCCTGGAACAAAAAAGTTCAGGCCCTAGACTTACAATGTCCTTGTCCCCTTCCGTTCGCAAGAGCCTCCGTTGGTGGTTGGTTCCCCAGAATCTGGAAAAAAGGAAATCCTTCAGTCCGATTTCTTGGAAGGTGGTCACTACAGATGCCAGCCTTATAGGCTGGGGAGCAGTACTGGAGCAATAGTCTCTCCAGGGCAGATGGTCGGATGCAGAAAAGGCCCTGCCCATCAATCTCTTAGAGATACGAGCAGCCCGGTATGCCCTAGTAGCATGGACATCCAAACTCCAAGGGTCCCCTGTCAGAATTCAATCAGACAATGCCACAGCAGTGGCATATATCAATCATCAGGGGGGCACCAGGAGTCGTGCAGCCCAGAGGGAAGTAAATTACATCCTGAAATGGGCAGAAAAATATGTCCCAGCCATATCTGCGGTATTCATTCCAGGAGTGGAGAATTGGAAGGCGGACTTTCTAAGTCGCCAGCAATTAGGCCCAGAGGAAGGGTCCCTTCACCCCGAGGTTTTCTGGACAATATGTCAGCGGTGGGGAACATCGGATGTAGATCTTCTAGCATCCAGATTCAACGCAAAGGGGGACAGGTTTGTCTCTCGGACAAGGGATCCCCTAGCTTGCGGCTCGGATGCCCTAGTGTTCCCTTGGGATCAGTTCAAGCTGATATATGCATTCACACCGCCACAATGGTTACCTCGATTACTCCGCAGAATCAGGGTAGAAAAGGAACCAGTGATTCCGGTGGCTCCAGCGTGGCCCCGAAGAGCGTGGTACGCGGAGATTGTAAAATTTCAGTGGGGAGTCCTTGGACTCTCCCACGTCGTCCGGACCTGCTTTCGCAAGGACCGATATACCACCCTTCCTTACCAGCCCTAGGTTTGACGGCCTGGCTATTGAAGCCCACATTCTAAAAAAGAGAGGGCTCTCTAATGCTGTGGTATCTACCATTATCAATGCCAGGAAGCCGGTATCCAGGCAGATCTACTATAGAATTTGGAAGGCGTACATCGCGTGGTGTGAGGCCAAGAAATGGCATCCACATAAGTACGTAATAGGTAGGATTCTGGACTTCCTACAGTGGGCTGTAGATAGGAAGCTTGCCTTGAGTACTATCAAGGGTCAGATTTCGGCCTTGTCAATATTTTTTCAAAGGCCCTTGGCTTCGCATTCACTAGTCAAAGCCTTTATACAAGGAGTGATGCGTATTAGTCCTCCGGTTAATATTCCCATATGTCCATGGGATCTAAACTTGGTTCTGTCGGTTCTACAGAAACAACCATTTGAACCATTACAGCATATTTCCTTGGTGCTTCTCACCAGGAAATTGATTTTTCTAGTAGCCATTTGTTCGGCTAAAAGAGTATCGGAATTAGCAGCTATGTCCTGTAAGGAGCCATATCTGGTTATCCATAAGGACAGAGTAGTGTTACGTCCTCATCCAGCCTTTCTTCCTAAGGTGGTATCGAGGTTTCATTTGAACCAAGATGTGGTTCTTCCTTCCTTTTTCCCCAAACCTAGTTCGGTAGAGGAAAAGTTATTGCATTCTTTG
Organism: Rana muscosa; assembly: GCA_029206835.1. Classification (NCBI taxonomy): domain Eukaryota; kingdom Metazoa; phylum Chordata; class Amphibia; order Anura; family Ranidae; genus Rana; species Rana muscosa. Next base: position 84,331,366 of record CM055117.1, on the reverse strand, counting down.
GATGTAGTAAGAGCAGTTAAAGCTTATCTAAAAGCCACTGCTCAGATTCGCAGAACGGATACTTTGTTTATTCTGCCGGAAGGCCCCAGAAAGGGTCAGGCAGCATCAAAATCTACTTTAGCCAAGTGGATTCGACAGGTCATTATGCAAGCTTATGGCTTGAGAAGGAGACCGCCTCCGTTCAAAGTTAGAGCGCACTCCACGAGAGCAGTTGGAACTTCATGGGCAGTGCATCACCAGGCCTCCCTGGCTCAAATCTGTAAGGCCACAACATGGTCTTCAGTACACACGTTTACTAGGTTCTACCAGGTGGACGTTAGAAGTCAGGAGGATGTCGCCTTTGGGCGCAGTGTGTTGCAGGCCGCAAAAGATCCTCATGTCTGATAGCGCTCAGCTTATATATGGTGTATCCCCCCCCTCATTTGGCATTGCTTTAGGACATCCCATTAGTAATGACTATGTCGCTCTGTGTCCCGTGATGTACGAGAAAGAAAATAGGATTTTTATAACAGCTTACCTGTAAAATCCTTTTCTTGGAGTACATCACGGGACACAGAGCTCCCACCCCTCTTTGGGGACACTTATTGCTTTGCTACAAAACTGAGGTGCTCCCGGATGGGAGGGGCTTATATAGGGGAGGGTACTTCCGGTTTTGGAAGTTGCCAGTGCCAGCACCTGACGGTATCTATATAACCCATTAGTAATGACTATGTCGCTCTGTGTCCCGTGATGTACTCCAAGAAAAGGATTTTACAGGTAAGCTGTTATAAAAATCCTATTTTTTTTAAACTGTGGTGGTGAAATCACCTCCTACAGCACTGGAGTCGCAGGGATCAGGCCTGTCTCTGGGAACGCTGCAGTTATGTGTGATGTGTTTTGTAAGTGACAGTGATTAATCGATACTGCACTTGGGTGGCCTGGGCTGGACGGAGGGGCAAAACGCAGGTGCTAGCAGGTATCTGGGCTGATCCCGCTAACACTGCGTTTTTGGGAACCCTAAACTGCTGGGGACGCTAGTGTAGATCTGATGAGATCAGATATTGATCTGTTCAGATACAATACCACTAAGGGAGGTGTATGCTTCACGCGTGGGTGTTAGCGCTACTGGCACTAACCTGACGCTGCCTGGGGTGTGACGCAGACCCTCTCTGACGCTAAAACCTAATTGATATCACCCGCTGGGCGATCAGGGGGTTAAATCTTTAATGGGTTATATACGGCGGGTGCCCTGACACTATAAAAAGCAAACTAACTAACCAGCGTCACCCGTAACACTTATATGGTGATCACTGGTGAAAGGGTTAACTAGGGGTAATTAGGGGGTTAAAACCTTTATTAGATAATATATGGGGGTACCTGACGCTATATAAAAACCTGACGGCGAACCTAAAAAAAATTACTGGCTACCGATCGGCATCACAGACGCTAAGACAGCGATCAGAAAAATGATCGCTTAGCGACAGTGGTGATAGGGGGTGAAAGGGTTATCTGGGGGGCGATCAGGGGGTTAAACCTTTATTAGGGGGGGGTTAGGGGGCTACACTGGACCTAAAACTAACTTTAGTGACACTTTTACAGTCACAAATGTCACTGATTGCAGTGATCAGTAAATAGTCACTGCAATCAGTGACACTGTGACTGGGGTGTCTGGGGGGGGGATTTATGTGCCTATGTGTCCTGGTGTCAGTGTAGTGTTTTGTGCACTAACCTGCATCTTCTCCTGTACGGCGCTCGGTATATGTGAGCGCCGCAGGAGAGATGACAGCACTTCCTCTGCCTGTGTAAACATTACACAGGCAGGGAAGCTCTCTCATTCGCCGGGAGCGATCGCGAGGGGGTGGCCGGAAACGAATGGCCGTCCCCTCATCACGGATCGCTCCCGAACACTTAACGGCCGCTCACTGTACAGAAGGGGGGTCCGATCGGACCCCCCAACTATACAAAGGCGATCACGTAGATATACGTGATTCTACCTGTCGTGCCATTCTGCCGACGTATTTTTACAGTGGGCGGTCGTTAAGTGGTTAAAGACTTCAATAGAGTCTTTTAAAGTCTATGTCAAGCCAAAAACTTTCTAGGTTTTGGATAGAGTAGGGAAGGAATTGAACTTCTTTTGAGTATATTTCTTTTTGGGGCTCCATTAGAGGGATTTACCCTTACTTCCTGTTCAGACTTCCTCACGGGTAGATCTGGGAACTGAAGTACTGAGATGTCACTGTTGAAATCACTGGAAAAAAAAAAACATGTAACCAAACTAAAGCCTTGCATGCTGGAAAACCAGCACCCAACCCACATCCAATCAACACTGGCAGCCAATGGCTGCCAATTCTGATCAGTGTGTTCTGGCAGGGCAGATGGGGGGGGGGGGTGGGGCAGTCCCCCTGTCAGAACACAAATGCAAACATGGGAGATCGCCACATTAACATCTAGCGTGTACCAGGCAAAGTTGGTCAAACCCAACGGCATTATCTTAAACCAGAATTTTAGGAGGAATGGCTTTCTAAACAAAAAATAAGTTGTGAATCCAAGATCATAAAATCTTCCTGGCTTATTAAACTATAAAACAGGCAAACATTGGATACATTTTGAGACTTACAAAACAGGCTCCTCTTCTTCATCACATTTAAGATCTTCATCAAAAACAGGCAAATCGACCATAATTCTGTAAATAAATGCAGACAGGTTTGTTATATCTGTTCGAACAACTTGCAGGACAATATTAGTGTTAGTTCACCTTTACAGACAAAATAAATAAAAGTAAACAGCTGGTCCAGCAGTCGGGGGATTCGAAATCCCCACTCTTCTCCATGCAGCATAAATGGAATGAACCAGATCAATTCACCGTGACGACACTGACTAAGAATCAACCTGGTCAGTTCTGGAAGCGCTGCACGGAGAAGGGGGATTAGAACAGAGGATTTCAAATCGCTGGACCACTGGACAGGCTGCACAGGTGTTGACAGTTAGGCAACCCCAGAGGAAGGTACAGAGGGGATGGTTTCTTGTGTTCGTTCATCTTTACATTTTTTCTGCAAGGCCCCTTTCACACTACCGCGACTTCAAAGTCACGCGATTTTGTTGCGATTTCAGGGAGACTTGGGGTCTATGAACCTGAACTCACATCAAAGTCAGACCAAAGTAGTGCAGGGACTACTTTGAAGTCGGCACGACTTGAAGTCGTACTAATATGAATGGATGTCATTGGAAATCATGGGGAACGACTTGTCATGCCACTTTGCAGTCCCAAGTAGCAGGATAAGTCGTACAAGTGTGAAAGGGGCCTTAGAGTGAGTTAACTAAGTATTTTAAAACACATGTGCTGTCTAGCCTGTCACTCAACTAATGCAGAGCCTGCCTAGTTCTAGCAGCTTCTGATCTTTAGTGGTTGTGAGTAGGGATGAGCCGAACACCCCCCCCGGTTCGGTTCGCACCAGAACCTGCGAACGGACCATAAGTTCGCGCAAACTTTAGAACCCTATTAAATACAATGGACACGAACGTTCGAAATCAAAAGTGCCAATTATAACGGCTAATATGCAAGTTATTGTCCTAAAAAGGGTTTGGGGGCCCGGGTTCTGCCCCAGGGGACATGTATCAATGCAAAAAAAAAAGTTTTAAAAACTAGTTTTTTCGGGGACAAGGGATTTTAATGATGCATAAAGTGAAAAAAAATTCCTTTAAATATCGTACCTGGGGGGGTCTAAAGTATGCCTATGAAGTGGCATGTGTTTCCCGTGTTTAGAACTGTCCCTGCACAAAATGACATTTCTAAAAGGAAAAAAATCATTTAAAACTGCTTGCGGCTTTAATGTAATGTCTGGTCCCGGCAATATGGATGAAAATCATTAAGAAAAATAGCATGGGTACCCTCCCCCCTCCCCCAGCCCATTACCAACCCCTTTGGGTCTTGTATGGGTATTAAGGGGAACCCCGCACCCAAACTAAAAAAAGGCCCTAAATACTCTGAACAGCAGTATACAGGCGGTGCAAACAAGACAGGGACTGTAGGTTTGTTCTCAAGTACAATCGGTTTGTAATTTGGAACAGGTACCTTTTTTAAGTGTAGCTCCAGCCCAAAAATCTATTTTTAAGCTCTTTGGAAAACATAGGGAAGGGTTATCACCCCTGTAACATTTGTTTTGCTGTCTGTGCACCTGTTCAGAACATTTTACTTCACTTTCCGTCCCAATGACAAATGTTTTTAGAAAATTTGGGGTTTTTATGGAAACAAGGATTGGTGACAAAAGCATCAGTGGAGAGGAGACACCTTTTTCCCATATTAACTCTTACAGGGGAGAATTTCCCTTCCATGGGGTAGATTTCCTCTCACTTCCTGTTGTCTCCTTCCGTTTGCAAGTAGGAGTCGTTTGGAAGTTGGATGTTTGAAAGTAGGGGCCTGCCGTATATACTCAGCTGAAATTTGGCCCTTAGGTGTTGCCACAACACTGTAAGCCCTCGCAGTTACTCTTGGTGGGTGCTGGAACGCCCTGCTGTGAACTATTATATCAAGAATTGTAATTACATGCCATTGTTGAACAGGAGCAGAAAAAATAGGATTTTTATAACAGCTTACCTGTAAAATCCTTTTCTTGGAGTACATCACGGGACACAGAGCGGCATAGTCATTACTATGTGGGTTATATAGATACCTTCAGGTGCTGGCACTGGCAACTTCCAAAACCGGAAGTACCCTCCCCTATATAAGCCCCTCCCATCCGGGAGCACCTCAGTTTTGTAGCAAAGCAATAAGTGTCCCCAAAGAGGGGTGGGAGCTCTGTGTCCCGTGATGTACTCCAAGAAAAGGATTTTACAGGTAAGCTGTTATAAAAATCCTATTTTCTTTCTCGTACATCACGGGACACAGAGCGGCATAGTCATTACTATGTGGGATGTCCTAAAGCAATGCCCAATGAGGGGGGGGGATACACCATACATAAGCTGAGCGCTATCAGACATGAGGATCTTTTGCGGCCTGCAACACACTGCGCCCAAAGGCGACATCCTCCTGACTTCTAACGTCCACCTGGTAGAACCTAGTAAACGTGTGTACTGAAGACCATGTTGCGGCCTTACAGATTTGAGCCAGGGAGACCTGGTGATGCACTGCCCATGAAGTTCCAACTGCTCTCGTGGAGTGCGCCCTAACTTTGAACGGAGGCGGTCTCCTTCTCAAGCCATAGGCTTTCATTATGACCTGTCGAATCCACTTGGCTAAAGTAGATTTTGACGCTGCCTGACCCTTTCTGGGGCCTTCCGGCAGAATAAACAAAGTATCCGTTCTGCGAATCTGAGCAGTGGCTTTTAGATAAGCTTTAACTGCTCTTACTACATCCAAAGAATGCAATAACTTTTCCTCTACCGAACTAGGTTTGGGGAAAAAGGAAGGAAGAACCACATCTTGGTTCAAATGAAACCTCGATACCACCTTAGGAAGAAAGGCTGGATGAGGACATAACACTACTCCGTCCTTATGGATAACCAGATATGGCTCCCTACAGGACATAGCGGCTAATTCCGACACTCTTTTAGCCGAACAAATGGCTACTAGAAAAATCAATTTCCTGGTGAGAAGAACCAAGGAAATATGCTGTAATGGTTCAAATGGTTGTTTCTGTAGAACCGACAGAACCAGGTTTAAGTCCCATGGACATATGGGAATATTAACCGGAGGGCTAATACGCATCACTCCTTGTATAAAGGCTTTGACTAGTGAATGCGAAGCCAAGGGCCTTTGAAAAAATATTGACAAGGCCGAAATCTGACCCTTGATAGTACTCAAGGCAAGCTTCCTATCTACAGCCCACTGTAGGAAGTCCAGAATCCTACCTATTACGTACTTACGTGGATGCCATTTCTTGGCTTCACACCAGGCGATGTACGCCTTCCAGATTCTATAGTAGATCTGCCTGGATACCGGCTTCCTGGCATTGATCATGGTAGATACCACAGGATTAGAGAGACCTCTCTTTTTTAGAATGTGGGCTTCAATAGCCAGGCCGTCAAACCTAGGGCTGGTAAGGAAGAGTGGTATATCGGTCCTTGCGAAAGCAGGTCCGGACGATGTGGGAGGGTCCAAGGACTCCCCACAGACATCTTTACAATCTCCGCGTACCATGCTCTTCGGGGCCACGCTGGAGCTACCAGAATCACTGGTTTCTTTTCTACCCTGATTCTGCGGAGTAATCGAGGTAACAATTGTGGCGGTGGGAATGCATATATCAGCTTGAACTGATCCCAAGGGAACACTAGGGCATCCGAGCCGCAAGCTAGGGGATCCCTTGTCCAAGAGACAAACCTGTCCACTTTTGCGTTGAATCTGGATGCTAGCAGATGTACATCCGGTGTTCCCCACCGCTGACATATTGTCCGGAAAACCTCGGGATGAAGGGACCATTCCCCTGGGCATAATTGTTGGCGACTTAGAAAGTCCGCCTTCCAATTCTCCACTCCTGGAATGAATACCGCAGATATGGCTGGGACATATCTTTCTGCCCATTTCAGGATGCAATTTACTTCCCTCTGGGCTGCACGACTCCTGGTGCCACCCTGATGATTGATATATGCCACTGCCGTGGCATTGTCCGATTGAATTCTGACAGGGGACCCTTGGAGTTTGGATGTCCATGCTACTAGGGCATACCGGGCTGCTCGTATCTCTAAGAGATTGATGGGCAGGGCCTTTTCTGCATCCGACCATCTGCCCTGGAGAGACCATTGCTCCAGTACTGCTCCCCAGCCTATAAGGCTGGCATCTGTAGTGACCACCTTCCAAGAAATCGGACTGAAGGCTTTCCCTTTTTCCAGATTCTGGGGAACCAACCACCAACGGAGGCTCTTGCGAACGGAAGGGGACAAGGACATTGGTAAGTCTAGGGCCTGAACTTTTTTGTTCCAGGCTGACAGTATGGCCCTTTGCAAATTCCTTGAATGGAATTGACCGTAGGGTACTGCTTCGAATGATGCCACCATTTTTCCCAGCAGCCTCATGCACAGGCGTATGGATGGCTGTCTTTTTGTACCCACTAGGTGGATCAAATCTCTCAAAGACGACCCCTTTTCTTGAGGCAAGAAAATTTTTCTCTTGTCTGAATCCAGCCTTAGCCCCAAGTATTCCAGACTTTTGACTGGTTTTAGGGCTGACTTGTCTCGGTTGATAATCCAACCGTGATATTCCAGATACTCGATTGTCTCGTGAACAACCACTTCTAGTTTTTCCACTGAGTGGTCTATCAGCAACAAGTTGTCTAGATATGCCATTATCGTTACACCTCGTGTTCTTAGATTGGCCAATAATGGGGCCAGAATTTTTGTGAACACTCGTGGTGCTGTGGCCAGACCGAAGGGTAAGGCTCTGAACTGAAAATGGCGCCCTTCTACCGCAAAGCGTAGAAATTTTTGGTGGGCTGGAAAGATGGGAATGTGCAAATAAGCATCTTTGATGTCGATCGAGGCTAACCATTCCTCCCCTTGTAGGGCAGTGGCCACCGATCGGATCGACTCCATCCGGAAAGTCCTGATATGTAGGAATTTGTTTAGCCCTTTTAGATTTAATATGGGCCTCACGTCCCCGTTTGGCTTCGGGACTGTAAAGAGGTTTGAGTAAAACCTGAACCCCCATTCTTCCAGGGGAACCTCTATAATTACTGCTTGGAGCAATAATTGTTCTAGTGCCAACAGGAGGGATCCTCTCTTCTGGGGATCCCTTGGCACGTTTGACCTTATAAAATGGGAAGGAGGGGAGTCTTTTAACTCCAATTTGTATCCCAGACTTACTGCGGAGAGCACCCATCTGTCTCTGATCGTGTCCCGCCAGGTCTCTACGAACAACTGAAGTCTTCCCCCCACCCGATTGAGTGGGGGCAACCCTTCATGCATTTGACTTTGGGGGAGGTTTTGTACCTCTCCTGATCCAGGGTTTCTTGTTACCCTGCAATTGTCCCTGATTTTTACCCCCGGGATTTGACCGAGGAGGCCGTCGGAACTGTTTCACAGCCGATGTCCTAGGGACTGGAGAAGCAGGCCTCTTAAAAGAGGGACCTCTAACTCTGTTTTTAACCGGCAAAAGTGTACTTTTACCGCTGGAAATTTTCTGGATATATTTATCCAGGTCTTCCCCGAATAAGCGTTCACCATGAAATGGGAAGCTGACCAGCAATTTTTTACAGGGAGCTTCAGCAGACCAGTTTTTGAGCCACAGAAGCCTGCGCATATGTACTACAGACAGCGTAAGGCGGGAGGCCTGATGGATTGAATCCTTTATAGCGTCCACCGCAAAGCATAAGGCTCTAGGTAGATCAGCTAGGGCAAGAGCCTGCTGATCTGGCAAGTCCCTTAAGACCTGTTTCAACTGATCCTTCACTGCTTGGCAGACCCCAATAGCTGCCACTGCTGGTTGTGTCACCAAGCCTGCTGTAGCAAAAGCAGTTTTTAATAAGGACTCTAATTTTTTATCTATTGGGTCCTTGAACATTTGGACATTATCCACTGGACATGTCAGTGATTTATTCACACAAGAGATGGCTGCGTCCACTGTAGGGACCCTCCATTTTTTGATGAACTTATCCTCCATGGGATAGACCACCTGAAATCTCTTGGGAGGAGTAAATATTTTATCAGGATGCTCCCAATCCTGGTAAATGAGCCCTTCCAGTAAAGGATGGATCGGAAAGGAACAAACAGTCTGGGGAGCTTTTAGCGACCCCAACGAGGAGACAGAAGTGGATGATGGCTCCGCAAGGGGCATTTTAAATGCTGATCGGACCATGTTAGTCAGGGACTGAACCCATAATCTTTCAGCATGTGATGCTGAGAATGGCTCTTCCACTGTTGATTCCTCTACAACAGAATCGACCTCATCCTGATCCCCTTCAGGTAGGTCGATCCCTGTATGGGACTGTTGCTCCGCTAACAGGCACTCTGAGGGAGGAGACGGAGATCGAGCGCCTTTTCCCTGTGACAGGGAAGCAGCGATCAATGTTGACAATCTCTCTTCCAGCCCTCCCAGAGCTGAGGAAAAAACCTCCTCTGTTACATACACAGGAGCAGGTGAACTGAGGACAGCCACAGTACCAGGTACTCCTGAGGGTGCTCTACGGTCACTAACCTGATTCTTCAGGGGAGATTGGTGCAGCCGAAGCATGCCCAAGATCCTCAGAGCCCGATGGAGACCCCCTATGCTTCCTGGGATTTTTAGTCCCGGAGTTTTTAGACGGCATATTCCTAAGCCCAAAGCTGAGGTATTCCAGCCGAAATACACCACTTACTGACAATAGTCTAGCACAATTGCTGCTATAAAAACAGTTGGTGTCTACTAATGTGCCTTTCTATGGGGATGCCTGCATCAACCGCTTGCTGTATGCCTTTTTTAAATGTTGCCAACTCTGTCTCTGCACTCCATAGCCAGCTCACAACACATAATTGTGCTTTTTAACATGCTGGGACGCCCGCACATGCGCAGAAGCGCTGTGGCGCGCACAGAGCGTCATCCCCCAAGCTCCGCCCCCTTTCCCAGCTCACCTCTATATATAGAGGCGCGTGCACGCGCGCCGGCACGTGCGCCTTCTGCGCTCTTTTATGAAAAGGGAAACTAGGGACAAGAGACAGGGCCTTTTTGCCGCAGGCCGGGGGATGGACGAGCATTGCAACATGGCAGAGGAAGCAGTTTCCCACAAGAGAACTCACCATCTGCCTGGACTTGCTCTGATGAAAAGAAACTAGTCCACATGACAAGAAACGTTCCACAGCGGCCTCTAGTGGATTAACACAGGTACCGCAGTCTATTTTTTTTTTTTTTTCTTGACCACTATTAAAAATATTACATTTTTTAGTAGTTACAGGCATGCGTAAATATTTAGCGGGAATACCGTTAGGTAACAGGCAGAAAGACATATTAGGCTTGGGGGTCCCCTCAATAGAACCAAGTTCCTGAGGGGCCCCCCACTTACCTTTTCCCAGCCGCAGGACTCTGTTTGGTCCACAGAAGCCCAAACTTCACCTATCACGGCAGGCATTGTAATTAAACCTTCAGGGACCGGGTTCCCAAGGATTCCACTCCCCTGGACCTGTATAGCACCCTGCACAGAAAACATCTTGGTCGTGGGTATGACCAGAGCTCTGGATCCCAGGGTCCAGCTCTCCTAAGAGAAGCATTACAGGCAAAACCTTGCTCTTCTCTGCAAGGCCCGGGTACCGACCGTTTAGCTATGAAGCTTTTTTGGTCGGATCCGGAATAGCTTACTGAGGCCCAAAAGAACCTGTACGCAAGCTCAGTGAAAAACACATGTTTCTTCTTGACCAACACCTTAGACACTGGCAAAAAAACTGGAGGTGCTCCCGGATGGGAGGGGCTTATATAGGGGAGGGTACTTCCGGTTTGGAAGTTGCCAGTGCCAGCACCTGAAGGTATCTATATAACCCACATAGTAATGACTATGCCGCTCTGTGTCCCGTGATGTACGAGAAAGAAATTTGGCTTTTGGTGGTGGTGTTGCCACAACACTGTAAGCCCTCACAGTTACTCTTGGTGGGCGCAGGAATGGGCCCTGCTGTGAAATATTAGATCAAGAATTGTAATTACATGACATTGTTGAACAGTGGTAGGAAAAATTAGGCCTTTGGTGGTGGTGGTGCTGGTGCCACAACACCAAGTCCTCACAGTTACTCTTGGTGGGCGCAGGAATGGGCCCAGCTGTGAAATATTACATCAAGAATTGTAATCACATGCCCCTGTTGAACAGGGGCAGAAAAATTGGGCCTTTGGTGGTGGTGTTGCCACAACACTGTAACCCCCCCCCACCCCCCCCCCCCCCCAGTTACTCTTGGTGGGCGCAGTAATGGACCCTGCTGTTAATTATTAGATCTAGAATTGTAATTACATGCCCCTGTTGAACAGGGGCAGAAAAATTGGGCCTTAGGCACTGGTGCTGGTGCCACAACACTGCAACCCCTCACAGATAAGGTACTTGGAGCGCAGCAATGAGCCCTGCTGCAAAGTATTGCATCAAAATTTTTATTTACACGCCCCTGTTAAACAGGGGCTGAAAAATTGGGCCTTAGCCACTGGTGGTGGCGCCCAGAACCAAAAATGTTCTTTCAAGCTATCAGCATGATCATTGAGGACGCAGAGGATAATCACTCAGCGTAAAAGGATAGTCACTCAGCATGAGCATAGGCAGTCTTGAAGGGATCTAACATTTCAAAAAAAATTAATCGGTTACATCAGCATCAGGTGCTTGGTAGCTGGGGGTGATCCAAGACTGATTCATTTTTATGAAGGTCAGTCGATCGACCGAGTCGGTGGACAGGTGCACCCTGTGATCGGTTACAAAGCCTACAAAGTTACAAAGCCTCCAGCAGCACTGAATGTGCGTTCCGAAAGAACGCTGGATGCAGGACAGGCCAGTACCTCAATTGCATACTGTGCAAGCTCTGGCCAGTGATCCATCCTCAAGACCCAGTAACCCAGAGGATTTTCAGTGGGAAAGGTGTCCAAGTCTGATCTTGCCCCTAGGTATTCCTGCACCATGTAAACCAGACGCTGGCGATGGTTGCTGGAAGCGATCATACCTTGGGGCTGCGTACTAAAAAATTGTCTGAACGCATCGGTCAGACGGCCACCTTCTCCACCGCACCTTCTTTGACTGACTGGAGCCTCAGCAAGTCTAGGACCAGGAATTTGTAACCTCGGAGTCTCTGGGAACGCGTTGCACAGACCTTTCTGCAAGGCCTCTCGAAGATACTTTATCCTCTGCTCCCTCTGCGACGACAAGATAAGGAGGGTTGCCAGCCAGTAATGATCCCTCTCCTTGATCGCACGAATACGAGGATCCTTCCGCAGGCTTTGCAGGATCAGGGAGGCCATGCAGCGTAGGTTTGCCGAGACATTCAGTGCGGAGTCCTCTGGGTCACCGAGGACGACATGATCCGCAGCCACCTCCTCCCAGCCACGTACAAGTCCATGGGTGTCTTGGGACTGTAATTGATCCCTTGAAGACTGCTGCTGATGCCAAGTGCTAGGCTCCACCTCCATGCTGACAAAATAATCCTCCTCCTCCTCCTCCTCTTCCTGTGTGATAGCCGGGCCAGCAGGAACACGGTCTGGATAAAGGGGGCCTTGAGAGGTAAGGAAGTCCTCCTCTTCCTGCCTCAAGTGCCCTGTCCATTATTCCACACAGCGTGTGCTCCAACAGGTGGACAAGAGGGACAGTGTCACTGATGCAAGCAGTCACTGCTCACCATCCTCGTGGCCTCCTCAAATGGTGCCAGGACAGTGCATGCTTCCCTGATCATGGTCCACTGGCGTGAAAAAAATCCAAGCTCCCCTGACACTGTCCTGGTGCCATATTACAACAGATACTCATTGATGGCCCTCTGCTGCGTGTGCAGCCGCTGCAGCATGGCCAATGTAGAGTTCCACCTGGTGGGCATGTCACAGATTAGGCGGTTCTTGGGCAGGTTGTAATCCTTTTGCAGGTCAGCCAGCCGAGCACTGGCATTATATGACCGGCAGAAATGCCCACAGAGGTTCCTGGCCTGCTTCAGGACCTCCTGTAAGCCCAGGTACCTGCCCAAGAACCGCTGCGCAACCAAAATAAGGACGTGAGCCAAACAGGGCACATGGGTCAGTTGTCCCTGTCGGAGGGCGGAGAGGAGGTTGGTGCCATTGTCGAAAAAAACCCACCTTTCCTGGCTTAAGCTGGCGTGGCGCCAACCACCTCTGAGCCTGCCCCTGCAGAGCTGACAGAATCTCTGCCCCAGTGTGGCTCCTGTACCCCAAGCACACCAGCTCAAGCACTGCATGGCATCTTTTTGCCTGCGTACTTGCGTAGCCCCTTGAACGCCTATGGAGCACCGCTGGTTCAGAGGACAAAGCACAGGTAGAGGCCATGGAGGAAGAAGAAGAGGAGGGGGTGGAGGAGAGAGGTGTGTCAGAATTACAAGTAGTAACATTTTGGAGGCGTGGCGGTGGAACAACCTCCAACACTACTGCACCTTGTCCTGCATCCTTCCCAGCTGCCAGCAGAGTCACCCAATGCACCGTGAAAGATAGGTAACGTCCCTGTCCATGCCTGCTGGACCATGAGTCAGCGGTAATATGCACCTTACCGCTGACCGCCCTGTCCAGCGAGACCAAGACATTGACTTCGACATGCCGGTATTGAGCCGGAATCACCTTCCATGAGAAAAAGTTGCGTTTGGGAACCTGCCACTGAGGCAGAGTCTACCAACTGAAAAGGCAGCAGTTGAAGTGCTAGCAATTTAGCTAAGCTAGCATTCAACCGCTGGGCATGTGGATGGCTGGGAGCGAACTTCTTTTGGCGGTGCAGCAGCTGGGGCAGGGAAATTTGCCTGGTACAATCGGACGTCGGTGTACCGATAGCAGATTGCCCGCAAGTACTTGGCTGTGACACACCTAATTCTACACCTTCATTCCTCTTAGTGCAGGTTTCAGAGAGGACTGAAGGTATAGTGGGGTTGGAGATCCCAGCTGATGAGGAGCAAGGAGAGGTCCGCTTTGTTCTTTGGTGTGAGTCTTTTATGTAAGCTTGCCAACGGACTGCATGGCAGGTCGACATATGTCTGGTCAAGCACGTGGTGCCCAAACGGCTGATATTTTGGCCACGCGAGATACGCTTTAGACATATGTTGCAAGTGGCAATGGTGCAATCTGCTGCACACGTCAGAAAAAAGCCCCACACCAAGGAACTTAAGGAATAACGCGCATAGACAGCAGCGCCCTGCACATGCGGAGCTCTGCGGTGTGATGCAGTCAGTGTGCTGCCCTTAAGCTGGCCCCTGGAGGGCATCCTGCCTCGTTGGAGATGTGCCTCCTCCTCCTCTCTCATCAGGAACCCACATGGAGTCTGTGACCTCATCATTCCCAACCTCCTCATCACTGGAGCAAACCTGGCATTATGCTGCAGCTGGAACATGACTGCCAGATAGATGTCCTTGTTGGGCACCCCCTCTCTCTGGGCTCACGTTACTACCCCCTCTCTCTGGGCTCATGTTACTACCTTCCTCCAGCTGGGTCCCATCATCGGAGCCTTCAAAACGCTGGGCATCCTCCAGGAGCATGTACCCAACACTGTGCTCAAACAGTTCGGGGGACTCCTTAAGAGGACATGGTGGGGCTAGGGAAGGAGTGACTGATGCCATTGAGCCGAGGGAAGAGGCCGCTTTGGCAGCTGCTTTGCCAGACAAAGTACCCTGAGCCTGGGTGAGAGGACGAGGAGGATGAGGACGGCTTGTTTGTCCACTCTACCAAGTCTTGAGCATGTTGCGGCTCAACATGGCCAGCTGCCGAAAAGGACAAGCATGTCCCACGGCCACGTGCTGATGAGGATGCACCGTGTCCAACGACCAGCAGCACTGTTGCCTCTAGACACAGAGCCTGCTTGCCCTCTTTTATTGCATTGTGACTGTCTGCCTCTCCTTGTTTGTATGTATATATATATATATATATATATATATATATATATATCTGTACTGATAATGCAGCTATCAGAATCAACTGCCTGCTGTGGTATTAGTATGGGGAAAGCAGCAATTGTCTTCAGTTAGTTTTAGGTGAAAACTGTGCAGAGAGGGACACAGTACACTAACTGAAAATACTTGCAGCTCTCTGCCTGTGGTTTAATTATGAGAACACCACTATTAGTCACTAACTGTATTCAGGTAAGTTTTAGGTGAACGCAATGCAAAGCACACAGTACACCAAGGGAAACACTGACTGTCTGCAGCCAGCACAATCACCTGCCTGCCTGTCAAAGTATAGAGAATAACAGGAACAGATCTAGCTAAACTGAATACAGTATATATATATATTATATATATACACACACACACACACACACACACACACACACACACACAACACCTAGGATGCATATATATCCTCTACACACTAACTGCAGCTAACTGACTCGCCTGCCTGCTATCTAACTCAATATAAATGACACTGTCTCTGTAATCTCTCATTAAACAACGCCAACACACTACACAAGGCCGTCAAGCTGGTGGCCTTATATAGTGTGGGGCGTGTACTAAACCCCCTGAGCCATAATTGGCCAAAGCCACCCTGGCTTTGGCCAATTACGGCTCTCTATTTTTTTCTGCGCTGTGATTGGCCAAAGCATGCGGGTCATAGTGCATGCTTGGCCAAACATCAGCCAGCAATGCACTGTGATGCCGCAGTGAATTATGGGCCGTGACGCGCCACTCATATTTGCCGCAAATGGCCTATAATGTTCACAATTCGGCGATCAGCCGATGTTCGAGTTGAACATGGGTTTGACTCGAACATGAAGCTCATTCCTAGTTGTGAGTGAAGGTAGTACCGAGTTATGACTCCTGCTGCAAAATTATTGAGTTAAAACAGGAATCTGGAGGAGGTGCCTTCCTTGATGCTCTCACTTCTTGTCTGCAATTTCAGAGCACTGACCTGGGCCCATGGCAACCCTCATAGCTCAGGGAAGGAAAAGGCAGAAGAAAGAGAGAAGATTTGCAAAATATTCTTTGTTATCACTAATGTAAGAGAGCTGATGTTAGCAATTGTTTCATTGCCGACTGAAAGAAACAGCTTTGTTTCAGTGTTAGGTAAAAAGTAAATAAATGCTGATATGTTGTAGCCAACTACAGACCTCGGAGCAATTTCAGGGGTACATTTACTAAAACTGAAAAATGCAAAGTCTAGTGAAGCTGTGCAATGTAGCCAATCAGCTTTTAACTTCAGCTTGTTCAGTAACGCTTTGATAAAAAAAGAAAAAAAATCTGGAAGCCGATTGGTTTCTATGCAGAGCTGCACCAGATTTTGCACTCGCCAAATTTTAGTAAATCAACTCCACAGTGTATCTGTATATATCGTAGGGGACCAAGTCAGGCCACTTAGAACAAAGTGACAGTATCTGCGTAAAGGCCCACCTCCCCAAGATCCCTTTATATTAATACCTCCAGCACGCCTCCTTCTGTATCCATTGCAGCAAATAACTGGTGCCTTAAAGGCATGGGGTGCATGTGACTTCCTTCCATAATGCAGTCAAGCATAATGTCCAATCGGCAGGCCTTGAGAACTGTCACATGACAGAAGGGGTGACCTCACCACGTCCCAAGGTCTGATATCAAGTGACACCAGGCTACAATTAAGGAAGAAAAACTAAGGGAGCAGTAGAGAGATGAATATGAAGTGGTCAACATGTAGGCTGTACACTACACTTATAAAGGGCAAAAATTACAGGGTGTCTAAAGTTTTATCAACCCTTGTTCAAAGTATTAGTAAGAAGGTCACCACGGCAAGCTCTGTTCTTTCGGGAAGAGGAAGACAGCAATAGACACCCCTATGGTTCTCCTTTAACTCAGTCTTGGAGCTAGACTAGACCCCCCCTAAATGACAAGCGCATAGAAGTAAATGCCACCTTTGCCACCCCTGTTTGCAATACAGCTGCCAGCAAATCTGATGCATGTACTGGAAAAAAATAAAAAATAATTTTATACCAAATATTACATCATTTTCATTTCATAACATGAAGAAACATTCATCATGGCTATACTGAAAAAGCAAAGAATCCATCTTCAATATGTCCCGAAGAAGGAGATCCCTGAGATGGGACTGCATTAACAAGCATAGAGTGTTCCCCCATAAATGGAGACTAATGTCAGGTAAATTTATGTCTTTGAAGTGGAGATTTTCCCACAGGGATCTCCAGTAACATCTGTTGCCAGTTTCCTACAGCTGTTGATAATTTCCATATTTCTTTCAACAATCATCCCCGCTCTGTCAGGATGGCGAGTATTTGATCTGTTCCCGGAAATGCTTTTACGTAAACATTCTACCCAAAATCAATGAAGTAAAATTTTGTATCCATTTTAAAACAATAGGTTATATAGCAGCCATCCTAAAAAAGATGGGTCGTGGACATATGCCCTTACAGGCTCACCTGATATCATGTGTTTGCATAGTACAATCAGAGAAGACATTTCAAGTGGACACAGAAAAGCCGACCCTCCACTAGATGATTCTTTTCTTTCAATAAACTTTATTCCATGTGTATAATGCATTCCACTTGACACCCCCTACTAGACCTAGCTCCTCCTCCTTCAAGAATCCAGAAAAAGCTTAATCATCCTTAATGATTAAACCTGTTCCAGGATAAATGCATCAGAGTTGACGCAGGGTCTAACAATTGGTGTCATGCAGAGCACATTGTAGATGTCACATTTACTGAAAAAAAAAAAGAAAAGAAAAAGAATCTTGCAGGAGGTGTGGCTTTTGTGTTTTTAGTATAAATGTTTGGCCAAAAGATGGATCCAGTATGGCCAATGCACCAAAGTGGCTGGTGATGAGGCCACAGTGGTATCTGAAATAGTTTCTGAGAGCCTATAAGCAACTAAGGCGAGAAGTTGAAGCAGAGGTTAAGTACTTAGCATGCACATATCAATATCTGGGTCTAGATCCACTTTAAAGGCCAAATCCACACAAAAATGAAATGTGAGATTTGGGTGGTTGCTGGGGAATGACTAAGTTGTCCACATCTATCTCATGGGATCTGTAGTTCCATGATTTACCATCGGTTGTGATGACTCGGGGGGGGGGGGGGGGGGGGGGGGGCAAGAAATTTGTTTTACTTCTGCTTCACGCTCCTAGTGGTAAATGAAGGGAAGCCCCAGCAGAGATTCTATCATAATGCAGTGAGGGGGAAAAAAAGTATTTGATACCCTGCTGAATTTGTACGTTTGCCCACTGACAAAGAAATGTGTGGTCTATAATTTTAAATGGTCAGTTTATTTTAACAGTGAAAGACAGAACAAAAATATCCAGAAAAATGCATTTCAAAAAAGTTATAAATTGATTTGCATTTTAATGAGTGAAATAAGTATTTGATTCCCCATCAATCAGCAAGATTTCTAGCTCCCAGGTGACTTCTATACAGGTAACGAGCTGAGATTAGGAGCACTCTCTTAAAGGGAGTGCTCCTAATCTCAGCTTGTTACCTGTATATGAAAAACAAAAAAAAAACTGTCCACAGAAGCAAATCAAATCAGATTCCAATCTCTTCACCATGGCCAAGACCAAAGAGCTGTCCAAGGATGTTAGGGACAAGATTGTAGACCTACACAAGGCTGGAATGGGCTACAAGACCATCGCCAATCAGCTTGGTGAGAGGGTGACAACAGTTGGTGCGATTATTCGCAAATAGAAGAAACATAAAATAACTGTCAATCTCCCTCAGTCTGGGGCTCCATGGAAGATTTCACCTCGTGGAGTTTCAATGATCATGAGAATGGTGAGGAATCAGTCCAGAACTACACGGGAGAATTTTGTCAATGATCTCAAGGCAGCTGGGACCATAGTCACCAAGAAAACAATTGGCAACACATTACGCCGTGAAGAACTGAAATTCTGCAGCGCCTGCAAGATCTCCCTGGTCAAGAAAGCACATGTACAGGGCCTGTCTGAAGTTTGCTAATGAACATCTGAATGATTCAGAGGAGAACTGGGTGAAAGTGCTGTGGTCAGATGAGACCAAAATCAAGCTCTTTGGCATCAACTCAACTCGCCGTGTTTGGAGGAGGAGGAATGCTGCCTATGATCCCAAGAACATCATCCCCACCATCAAACATTGAGGTGGAAACATTATGCTTTAGGGGTGTTTTTCTGCTAAGGGGACGGGACAACTTCAATGCATCAAAGGGACGATAGACGGGACCATGTACCATCAAATTGTGGGCAAGAACCTCCTTCCCTCAGCCAGGGCATTGAAAATGGGTCATGGATGGGCATTCCAGCATAACAATGACCCAAAAAAAAAAATGACCAAGGAAACAAAGAAGTGGCTCAAGAAGAAGCACATTAAGGTCCTGGAGTGGCCTAGCCAGTCTCCAGACCTTAATCCTATAGAAAATATGTGAAGGGAGCTGAAGGTTCGAGTTACCAAATGTCAGCCTCAAAACTTTAATGACTCGGAGAGGATCTGCAAAGAGGACTGGGACAAAATCCCTCCCGAGATGTGTGCATACCTGGTGGACAACTACAAGAAACGTCTGACCTCCGATTGCCAACAAGGGTTTTGCCCAAGTCATGTTTTGCAAAGGGGTCAAATACTTATTTCACTCATTAAAATGCAAATCAATTGATAACTTTTTTGAAATGTGTTTTTCTGGATATTTTTCTGTCTCTCACTGTTAAATTAATTCTATCAATAAAATTATAGATTGATCATTTCTTTGTCAGTGGGCAAATGTACAAAATCAGCAGGGGATCAAATACTTTTTCCCCCACTGTAGCTTTGCCAGCTAGACAGAGCCAATAACTTAAGGGGTCTTCAGGCCAAACAACTGGTGAATGAAGTTGTTACTATCCAACTAAAGCAGAACTCCAGCTTTTAGAACCCCTTCCCCGCAGTCTTTTAGTTATTCCAATGACATCACCAATGCTTCTTCTGGGGACTGGGGGGGCATTCTTTAAGGATTGAGCAGTGAGCATTGAGCAGTGCTCATGTAGTTGTAAATCAGTCTTGGAGTACTGTGAGCCTCACAGGGAAGGGACAAAACGATACAAGTCAAACAGAAATAGTGACTGGAGATCCCGCAAATAAGGAATTCCTTGGGGAATTAGTGTCCCCATTGGAAGAGTTTCACTCTATTAGTTTTCTGGGGGGAGGCCCAAAATTTGGGATTTTCTTTTACTTTCAATCATAATGGTAAACAGGACAAATAGAGTGTGAATCTCATTACCGGGGGAACAGGCAGCAATAAAAACTGACAGGTGTTGTAATCCCTCTCCACTATCCAATACTAAAAAAATAAATAAAGTTTTGCCTTTAGTTATACTTTAAGTCTATGTAAACTCAATTTACATTAAAGTGATCCTAAAGGTTCATTTTATTTTTTTCTTTGAAATAAACATGTCATACCTGCTCTGTGCAATAGAGTTAAACAAAGCAGCCCCAATCCTGCACTTCTCGGGCCCTCCGCTGGCGCTCTTGGCTCCTCCCTCTTCACCAGTGCCCCCAATAGCAAGCTGCTTGCTATGGGGGCACTGGTGGGTGCTTGCTCTCGAGCACCACACTATGCGCCCATAATAAACACAGAGCTGTGGCTCAGCCCTGCACTCTGCTCTCCTCATTGGCTCACTGGCTGTGACCGACAGCCCCCCCCCCCCTCGTCTAAACACTTACCTGCCTCCTCTCACAATCCAGCGCTCTCCCGGCTAAAGCTCCACTCTCCCCTCATCCTTGTCTCGCGGGAGACCCAGGTGGCTCCTGCCAGTCAAGGAGGAATCGGGGTGGCCGTGGCTGAGCCAAGCTATAAGTATCTATGGAAGCACACATCCCGGGAGGAAAGGTGGAGTGGAGAGGGCCGGTGGAGTACCCCAGAAGAGGAGGTAAGAGACAGAGCAGGTAAGCATACAGTAACATCTTGAAAAAAAATTGCCTTAACCACTTAACGACTGCTCACTGTATATATACGTCGGCAGAATGGCACCGACAGGCAAAATCACATAGAGTGTACGTGATTGCCTTTGTATAGTTGGGGGGTCCAATCGGACCCCCCTTCTGTACAGTGAGCGGTGGCTAAGTGTCCGGGAGCGTTCCGGGATGAGGGGGCAGCCATTCGTTTCTGGCCACCCCCTCGCGATCGCTCCCGGCGAATGGAAATGCCCCCTCTGTCTGTGTCAGACAGAGGGAGCAGGAGGAAGTGATGTCATCTCTGGTGCGGCGCTCACATATACCGAGCGCCGTACAAGAGAAGACATCAGGTCAGTGCACACAACACTACACTGACACCAGGACACATAGGGACATAAATCGCCCCCCCAGGCCCCCCCAGCCCCCAGTCACAGTGTCACTGATTGCAGTGACCATTTATTTAGTGATCACTGCAATCAGTGACATTTGTGACTGTAAAAGTGTCACCAAAGTTTAGTCTTAGGTCCAGTGTAGCCCCCTAACCCCCCCTAATAAAGGTTTAACCCCCTGATCACCCCCCAGATAACCCTTTCACCGCCTATCACCACTGTCGCTTAGCGATCATTTTTCTGATCGCTGTCTTAGCGTCAGTGATGCCGATCGGCAGCCAGTAATTTTTTTTAGGTTCGCTGCAGGTTTTTATAGCGTCAGGTACCCCAATATATTATCTAATAAAGGTTTAACCCCCTTGATCGCCCCCCAGGTAACCCTTTCACCCCCTATCACCACTGTCACTAAGCAATCGTTTTTCTAAACGCTGTCTTAGTGTCTGTGATGCAGATCGGTAGCCGGTAATTTTTTTTAGGTTCGCCGCAGGTTTTTATAGCGTCAGGTACCCAAATATATTATCTAATAAAGGTTTTAACCCCCTGATTGCCCCTAGTCGACCGCTTTCACCAGTGATCACCATATAAGTGTTACGGGTGACGCTGGTTAGTTAGTTTGCTTTTTATAGTGTCAGGGCACCCGCCGTGTATATAACCCAATAAAGGTTTAACCCCCTGATCGCCCGGTGGGTGATATCAATTAGGTTTTAGCGTCAGAGAGGGTCTGCGTCACACCCCAGGCAGCGTCAGGTTAGTGCCAATAACGCTAACACCCACGCGTGAAGCATACACCCCCCTTAGTGGTATAGTATCTGAACAGATCAATATCTGATCTCATCAGATCTATACTAGCGTCCCCAGCAGTTTAGGGTTCCCAAAAACGCAGTGTTAGCGGGATCAGCCCAGATACCTGCTGGCACCTGCGTTTTGCCCCTCCGTCCAGCCCAGGCCATCCAAGTGCAGTATCGATCGATCACTGTCACTTAAACAAAAACACACATAACTGCAGCGTTCGCAGAGACAGGCCTGATCTCTGCGACTCCAGTGCTGTAGGAGGTGATTTCACCACCACAGTTAAAAAAAAAAAGCAAATATGCCGAAGCATTGGGGCAGAGGAGCGATTTTGCTCCTAATGCCGCGTACATACGGTCGAAATTCCGACGGAGGCTTGCCCGTGGAAAAGTCCGACCATGTGTGTGCGGCATAACTTTTTTGCGGGAGGATGCCCCCATGCTTCGGCATATATAAATGGTGCGTGTATGCCCATCATTGGAAGTGGGTGGATGAAGGGCGGTATTCTAATGGTGGGCATACCCACCGATCAATCTCTTTTTTCGTTCAGCCAACTGGCTGCATGAAATAAAAAGATTACAATACATGTCCAACAAGGACCAGCAACGTACTGGTATGTTGCTGGACTTTGAATGTTTATACCAGAATGATGCCTGCGGGTTTAGGTATCATCTTGGTATCATTCTTTTCAGCCTGCGGCCGGCTTTCATGTAAAAGCAATCCTAGCGGCTAATTAGCCTCTGGACTGCTTTTACAAGCAGTGGGAGGGAATGCCCCCCCCCCCGGATATAAAAAGCGCCATTGGGAAATTGGGAAAGCATTTTATCACACCGATCTTGGTGTGGTCAGATGCTTTGAGGGCAGAGGAAAGATCTAGGGTCCAATAGACCCCAGTTTTTTCAAAAAAAAGAGTACCTGTCACTACCTATTGCTATCATAGGGGATATTTACATTCCCTAAGATAACAATAAAAAAAAAAAATACTTGGAACAATTTAAAAATAAAATAAAAAAGCAAAATTAATAAGAAAAAAAAAAGAAAAAAAAAAAGCACCCCTGTCCTGCCCTGCTCTTGCCCAATGGCGAACGCAAGCGTCGGTCTGGCGTCATATGTGAACAGCAATTGCACCATGAATGTGAGGTATCACCGCGAAGGTCAGATCGAGGGCAATCATTTTAGCAGTAGACCTCCTCTGTAAATCTACTGGGGTAACCTGTAAAGGCTTTTAAAGGCTTTTAAAAATGTATGTAGTTTGTCGCCAATGCGCGTTTGTGCGAAATTTTAAAGCATGTCATGTTTGGTATCTATGTACTCGGCCTAAGATCATCTTTTTTATTTCATCAAACATTTGGGCAATATAGTGTGTGTTTTAGTGCATTAAAATTAAAAAAAGTGTATTTTTTAACCCAAAAAATGCGTTTGAAAAATCGCTGCGCAAATACTGTGTAGAAAAAAAAAATGCAACACCCACCATTTTAATCTGTAGGGCCTTTGCTTTAAAAATATATATAATGTTTGGGGGTTCAACATAATTTTCTTGCAAAAAAAAAAATGTTTTCATGTAAACAAAAAGTGTCAAAAAGGGCTTTGTCTTCAAGTGGTTAGAAGAGTGGATGTAAGCTTCCTAATGTTGTGTATAAAATGCCAGAACAGTTCAAAACCCCCCCAAATGACCCCATTTTGGAAAGTAGACACCCCAAGCTATATACTGAGAGGCATGTCGAGTCCATGGAATATTTTATATGTTGACACAAGTTGCGGAAAAAATAGGATTTTTTACTCACCGTAAAATCCTTTTCTCTGAGTCCATGGACCGACACAGCTTCTTTATTGACAAAGTGGGTATTATCCGTTAATTAGGAGTGACTAGGCAGAAAAACTTGTAAAAAGTGTTGCATCACACCTTCTACAGTACCGCCCAGGGGGCGGACCCTCTGGGTATACCCTCTCAGTCTGCATCTTCGCAGATCAGTTCGTCAAAAAGCAGTACAAACTTAAAAGGAGGGGTGGGTGCTGTGTCGGTCCATGGACTCAGAGAAAAGGATTTTACGGTGAGTAAAAAATCCTATTTACTCTTTCGTCCATGGACCGACACAGCTTCTCTATTGACAAAGTGGGACGTCCCAAAGCAGTGTCAGAGAAAAAACGAGGGGTGGTAACAGCATAAAAATAAACTTCACCCCAAACACAAAACAGCACTCCTCCAACGGAGGAGTTGCAACTCTAAACAGCCGCTTGCAAAACCTTGCGGCCAAAAGAGGCATCCGAAGATGCACCTACATCAATTTTGTAGAATTTTGTGAAAGTGTGAGCGGACGACCAAGTCGCCGCTTTACATAATTGGGAAACAGACGCTTGATTTCGGAAAGCCCAAGAGGCACCTATTGCCCTGGTCGAATGCGCCGTGCCAGGAAAGGGGGGCGCCTGACCCTTTAAGGCGTAAGCCTGGATTACTGTCGGATCCACCTAGAGATGGTGGCCGATGAGACTGCTTGGCCCTTCTTGGGACCAGCCACCGAAACAAACAGTGAGTCTGACTTCCGGAACAGGGAAGTAGCAGATATGTATACTCTCAAAGCTCGGACAACGTCCAAGGAATGCAACGCCGACTCCTTAGGATTCGACGGCTGAGGACACAAGGATGGAAGTACAATGTCTTCGTTGAGATGAAAAGCCGAAACGACTTTCGGAAGAAAGGAAGGCTGCGGCCGCAGCACCACCTTATCCTTGTGGAAAATCAAATAGGGAGCCTTGCAGGACAGGGCTGCCAGCTCAGAGACTAGTCTAACTGACGTAACAGCCACCAAAAAGACCACCTTCTGAGAAAGTGTCAACAGGGGAATATCTCTAATATTCTCAAACGGTGCCTTCTGAAGCACCGAGAGGACCAGGTTCAAGTCCCACGGAGGTAACGGGGGGCGGACCGGAGGGGCCACATGTCGAACCCCCTGCACAAATGTACTCACGAGAGAGTGAGTCGCCAGGGGTCGCTGAAAAAAGACAGCCAGGGCAGATATCTGTCCCTTAATCGTACTTAGGGCAAGCCTTTGGTCTACCCCATGCTGTAAAAACAGCAGGATTCTGGAAACCAAATAGGTACGCGGATGCCATTTCATTTCCTCACACATGGAGATGTAGGCCCTCCAAGTGCGGTGATAGACCTTCCTAGAGGACGGTTTCCGAGCACTTCTCATAGTAGAGATTACTGAGTCTGACAGGCCCCGATCTCTCAGTACCTGGTTCTCAACAGCCATGCCGTTAAAGCCAATGACTGTAAAGCAGGATGGAATATGGGACCTTGCGATAGCAGGTCCTTCTGTAGTGGTAGGCGCCAGGGGACGTCTGCTACCAGACGTACTAGATCGGCGTACCAAGGACGCTGAGGCCAATCTGGAGCGATTAGGATCATTGGAATTCCCTCTGCCTCCACTCTGCGGAGCAGAAGAGGAAGAAGCCTTAAGGGAGGGAAGGCATAGATTAGCCGATACTGACCCCACGATGCTACCAACGCGTCCGTTGCGTCTGCCCATGGGTCTCTTGACCGGGCCACAAACCTCAATACCTTCCGATTGAGTCGGGAAGCCAGAAGATCTACGTCTGGTGTGCCCCATCTTTGGCAGAGGAGTTGGAACACCTCCGGGTGTAAGGACCATTCTCCCTGGTCCAGCATCTGGCGGCTCAGGTAGTCCGCCTGCCAGTTTTCCACACCCGGAATGTACACGGCCGACAGTGCCGGTACGCTCCTCTCTGCCCACTTCAGGATGCGAGCGATCTCCGATGCTGCAGCTGAGCTTCTTGTTCCTCCTTGATGATTGACATATGCCACTGCTGTGGCGTTGTCTGACTGGATCCTGACTGGACGCCCTTGCAGTCTCTGAGACCATTTGAAGAGGCACAGCTTGATCGCCCGGATCTCCAGGACATTGATCGGCAGGAGGGCTTCCTCTGGGGTCCAGCGATCTTGCGCCGACTGGACACCCCAGACTCCCCCCACCCAACCTGTAAGGCTGGCGTCTGTCGTGATCACTATCCAGTTAACCCGGAAGAAATGACTTCCCGGCCATTAGAGCCGGTGCTGTCAGCCACCATACCAGGGATCTCCTGACTAGGTGGCTCACTCGGATTTGATAATCCAGAGATGAAGGGCATCTGTTCCATCTGGACAGAACTTCCTTCTGTAACACTCGAGTGTGGTATTGAGCATATGGGACCGCCTCGAAGGAGGCTACCATGAGGCCCAACACTCGCATGCAAAAACGGAGTGACGACCAATTCCTGGAAGTCAGCTGCCGTACTGCAGCCCGGAGGGTCTGCAACTTCTCCACAGGGAGGAATACCTTTGCCTCTGAGGAATCCAGAATCAACCCCAGGTACACTAGGCGTTGAGTGGGCACCAATACTGACTTTTGCGTGTTTAGTATCCAACCACAGTCTCGAAGAGTCTGACAGGTAATGGACACGCTTACCTCTAATTCTGAGCTTGAAGGGGCCTTCAGCAGAAGGTCGTCCAAGTAACCTGTGATAGCGATACCCCGCTGTCTTAGAGGTGCTGAGGCAAGGCCAAACGGGAGGGCCACAAACTGGTAGTGGTTCTTCCCGATAGCAAATCGCAGAAACCTCTGGTGTCTGGAGTATATGGGGACATGCAGGTATGCGTCCTTGATGTCCAAGGAGGCCAGAAAGTCCCCCGGATGGAGAGCCGTGATTACGGATCGAACCGACTCCATCCGAAATCTTTGTACCTTCACAAAGCAATTTAGGGCTCTGAGATCCAAGATTGGACGAACCCCCTCCTTCTTTGGCACAATGAACAGATTTGAGTAAAAACCCTGACCCCGTTCCTGTTCTGGAACAACTACCCCGCGTTCCAGTAGACCCTGGACCGCCCCATACAGGGCCTCCCGACGGGTCGGTAGTAGCTGGAGATTGGAGGTGATGAATCTGTCTGGTGGACAAGAGAGAAAATAGGATTTTTATAACAGCTTACATGTAAAATCCTTTTCTTGGAGTACACCACGGGACACAGAGCTAGTCATTACATAATGGGTTAAGGGTCACCAGCGGTGATTGGACACTGGCACAACCAATGGAAGACAGTTCCCCTCCATATAACCCCTCCCATCAGGGAAGTACCTCAGTTTTGTAGCAAAGCAGTAAGGTTCCCATAAGAAGGGGGGGACCTCTGTGTCCCGTGGTGTACTCCAAGAAAAGGATTTTACAGGTAAGCTGTTATAAAAATCCTATTTTCTTTATCGTACACCACGGGACACAGAGCTAGTCATTACATAATGGGACGTCCCAGAGCAATGCTCATATGAAGGGGGGGAGACACAGATCAAAACAGGCCGCTTGCGGACCAGAAGCCCTATACTGCTGCCTGCAGCACACTTCGCCCAAAGGCGGAATCCTCATGTCCTTTCACATCTATTTGATAGAATTTGGAAAATGTATGGACTGAAGACCAAGTTGCAGCTTTACAGATCTGAGCCATCGAAGCCTGGTGGTGCACTGCCCATGAAGCACCTATCGCCCTGGTAGAGTGCGCCTTAACATGAAAAGGAGGAGTCCTGTTCTTTAAACCATAAGCTTGAATAATTACTTGTCTAATCCACCTGGAAATGGTGGATTTTGATACCGCTTGGCCCTTCTTGGGCCCATCTGGTAAAATAAACAAAACATCTGTTTTACGTATCTGAGCGGTTGCTTGCAGATACACCTTTACCGCTCTCACTGGATCTAGAGAGTGTAATAATTTTTCCCCCGCCGTCCGCGGGTTTGGAAAAAAGGAAGGCAGAACAATGTCTTGATTCAAGTGAAAAGCCGACACCACCCTAGGTAGAAAAGCCGGATGGGGTCGTAGTACGATTTTGTCCTTGTGACAAATTAGATAAGGCTCTTTACAAGAAAGAGCTGCTAGCTCTGATACTCTCCTAGCAGAAGCTATAGCAATCAGAAAGGCCAACTTCCTACTTAATATAATTAAAGGAATATGGCGAATAGGTTCAAAAGGTTGCTTTTGCAACACTGACAATACCAAATTCAAATCCCATGGACACAAGGGAGTCCTAACTGGAGGATTTATCCTCAGTACCCCCTTAATGAATGTCCGAACTAGGGAGTGAGATGCCAATGGTCTCTGAAAGAAGACTGATAGAGCCGATATTTGCCCTTTGATGGTGCTAAGGGCTAAATTCATATCCACTCCTAACTGGCAAAAAGCAAGAATCCTACTTATTTCATACTTCTGAGGATTCCAACATCTGGATTCACACCAGGAAACGTATGCTCTCCAGACTCTCTGATAGATGAGTCTGGAGGCTGGCTTTCTAGCATTAATGAGCGTAGAAAGAGCCGGACCAGAGACCCCTCTCTTTTTAAAAATGTGGGTCTCAGCAGCCAGGCCGTCAACTTTAGCCTTTGTAAGGAAGGGTGGAATACTGGACCCTGTGACAGCAGGTCATGTCGGAGTGGAAACTTCCAGGGCCTTCCTATCGCCGTTTTTACAATCTCGGCGTACCAAGGCCTCCTGGGCCAGTTTGGGGCCACTAGGATTACTGGTATTCCCTCCTCCTTGATCCTGCGAAGCAGTCTTTGTAGAAGAGGGATCGGAGGGAATGCCTAGATCAGTGAGAACTGATTCCATGGAGTTATTAGAGCGTCTGTATTATTAGAGCGTCTGTCCCGTAGGCTAGAGGATCTCTCGTTCTGGACACAAAGTTGTCCAATTTCTTGTTGAACCTGGCAGCTAGCAGGTCTACATCTGGGTTTCCCCATCTCAGACATATGGCCTGAAAGATCTCGGGGTGAAGAGACCACTCCCTGGTAGCAGCTGCTGACGACTCAGGTAGTCTGCTTGCCAATTTTCCATCCCTGGAATGAAGATTGCAGAAAGGCAAGGTACATGCTCTTCTGCCCATGCCAGGATCCGGTTCACCTCTCTTTGGGCTGCCCGACTGCGG
Organism: Rana muscosa; assembly: GCA_029206835.1. Lineage (NCBI taxonomy): Eukaryota > Metazoa > Chordata > Amphibia > Anura > Ranidae > Rana > Rana muscosa. The sequence continues at coordinate 84,302,824 of CM055117.1, read as the reverse complement.
GTGCCTCCTTGGTGATTGATGTAAGCTACTGCAGTAGCATTGTCGGATTGAACCCGAACTGGGTAGCCCTGTAACCTGTATGTCCAGGTTTTGAGGGCTAGATATACCGCCCGGATCTCTAGCACATTGATGGGCAGGATCCCCTGAGTCTTGGCCCAGGTTCCCTGGGTAGAAGCCTCCTCGAATACTGCACCCCAGTCCGATAGGCTGGCATCCCTAGATACCACCTTCCAGGCCACTGGGAGGAAGGACTTTCCCTTCCGTAAATTCCTGGCTTCTAGCCACCAATCGAAGCTGTGGCGTACTTGTGAGGACAGGCGCATGGGTATATCCAGAGCTTGGCTCTTCCTGTTCCAGGAAGCTAAAATATTGCCTTGAAGTAGTCTCGAATGAAACTGGGCGTAAGGGACCGCCTCGAAGGAGGCTACCATCTTTCCCAATAGTCTCATGCAAAGGCGAATAGACGGCCTCTTGTTTGCTTTGACCTTGTGGATCAGGTCTTTCAGAGACTGTATCTTCGGTTCTGGCAGGTATACCCCGTTTTGGGCTGTATCTATGATCATGCCCAGGTACCCTATCCTTCTTTGGGCCTGGAGAGAGGATTTTTGTAAATTTATAATCCATCCTAAATGCTCCAGGTATCCTACTGTAGTGTGTACAGCGTGACCCAATCCGTCCTTTGACTGATCTATTACTAGTAGATCGTCCAGATAGGCTGTTACCGCAATGCCCCGTGTTCTTAGGTTTGCTAACAGAGGAGCTAGCACCTTTGTGAATACTATGGGCGCGGTGGCTACACCAAACGGCAGAGCCACAAATTGAAAGTGGCGATCTTCTACCGCAAACCTTAGGAATCTTTGGTGAGCGGGGAGGATGGGTATGTGTAAATGTGCGTCCTTGATATCTATGGGCGCCATGAATTTTCCGCCCTTTAAAGTGGCGGCCACGGATCGGATCGTTTCCATTCGAAAATGGCGATCGTTCAGGAACCGATTTAGGGATTTTAGATCCAGGATGGGTCTGACATCTCCATTTGGCTTTGGAATCACAAAGAGGTTTGAGTAAAAACCTGAACCTCGCTCTTTTTGGGGTACGTCTGTAACTACCCCTTGAGCCATTAAGTGATTCAAACCTTTGAAGAAGGATTCTCTTTTTTGTGGATCCTTGGAGAGTCTTGAACCTCGGAATTGAGAAGATGGGATCTCTCGAAATTCCAGTTTGTACCCTGAGGATATTGTGGATACTACCCAATTGTCCTGGATTTCTGACCACCAAGTTGCTCAGAACTGACAAAGCCTTCCTCCCACTCGGCCGAGCGGGGGCGCCCCTTCACTGAGAGGCTTTGGGGGCTTGCTTATTAGCTCTTGCACCCCACGGCTTCTTGTTCTTCTGAGCTTGCCCCTTGGCTTTTGTGGGCGGCTAAAACAGGCCGCCGCCACTGGCTGGAGTCAGATTTCCCGGGAGCTGGGGAGAGAGCGTTTAAAACAAGATCTCTTGTTTTTCTTTCTCTCAGGTAAAAGTCGTTTTACCACTTGATCTTCTGTATCTATTTTTCTAAATCTTCCCCAAATAGGCGTTCGCCATGGAACGGGAACTTGCCAACAGCTTTTTGCATGGGGTCTCCGCTGACCAATGCTTAAGCCAAAGTACTCTGCGCATCTGTACCAGCTGGAGTGTAAGGCGTGATGCCTGTATGATAGAATCTCTCATGGCATCCACTGTGAAGCATAAGGCTTTAGGCAAATTTTCCCAATTTCTAGCCTGCTCTGAAGGCAGTTCCTTCAGCCCCTGCTTTACCTGTTGGCTGATGACCTGACACATACCGACTGCTGCTACTGCAGGTTGGGTAATTGAGCCGGCCAAAAGGAAGGAGGATTTCAACTTCCTCTCAGAAGGATCTTTTAAACCCTTGTACATTATCCAACGGACATGTCAGGTTTTTATTTACACAAGAAATAGCCGCAACTACCGCAGGCAGGCTCCATTTCTTTAAAAAAAAAAATTCCCCCATAGGATAAAGAATGTTAAACCTTTTTGGAGGTGAGAAACGCTTATCTGGATGTTGCCAGTTTGCGTATATTAGATCCTCTAGTAACGGATGAACCGGGAAGGAGCATGCACCTTGCAGGGATCTTAATGACCCTAGGGAGGAGACAGGTAATTCCGTTACCTCCGCAGAGGTTAACTTAAATGCACTGCTATAGCATTGTACCTGTGACCTTAAAATCTGGCTCCTCATCCTCTGCTGATGTAGCCTCCTCCTCCTCATCCTCCTCCCTCAGGTACTTCTGAAGGGAGGTCCAATACTGGAAGAGACCTGCTTCGCTTATTGTCCCTTTTTAGAGGACTTAGCAATTAAGGTAGCAATTTTTTCCTCCAGATTATTTAGGGCAGCTGATAAAGTGTCCTCAGTGACATATACAGGCCCAGGCTTCACTGGGGAAGCCGCCATACCTGACAGAGGTAATGGCTCATCCTGAACAGGTGCATTTAGCAACACAGGAGAGAAAGGTACCGAGTCAGCACAGTTAGAGCCTCCTCTCAGGCGGTGGTGCTTTCTTATCTCTTTTTGTCCGTATTACTTCCCCTGGAAGGCTTACTGTTTAGACAAAATACAAGGTACCTAAATGCATATACTACCGTGTTTAGTTTAGCAAATACATTAAGTATGCAACTTTTAACACATAACTATGCATAACATGGATGTCTTCTAGGAAGTACCCAATCCAACCACATGGAGTCTTACGTCCCTGTATAGCTGCTGTGTTTCTCTGCCAGGAATAAGAGAACTAACGAGCTTGCTTGCTGCTGCAGTGCTTCTCACACTGACAGTCTTTTAAATTTGGCGCCGTTTCTGTGCCTGCGCGCGCCACGTGCCCGCGCACGCCTTCGCCCCCCCCCCCCCTCCGATAAAGCGCGCTCCCGCGCGCGCGCGGCCCTTAGCGCTATGGCGGTGGCCATAGTGAGAGAGGACTCTCATCAGCCCTTGTTCCCACTTACCTGCATCTGCAGGTGTCTGGTCGGCCACCGAAAGGAGGATCGGGGTGCCCCAGCAAGCTCAGCAGCGGAGGTGACGAGCAGTGTACTTCGCCGAAGCCGACACTGAACAGAGTGAGGTGAGTATATTCAGCTCTTTACTCCCCCCAGTGGTGGAAAAAAAGAAGACATCCACTTTTTGAAAAAGGTCCCAACCTAGTTATGGACCTTCTAATCTCACCTTATCCACGCCGCAGGTTTTTCTGCTGAAAGATTTCAGACAGATACCAAACTTCACCCTTCACGGTGGGCTATGTGTGCCAACCTTCAGGGATATGGGTTCCTATTTAAAGGATACCTCTCCCCTGGGCCTTGTACAAGACTCTTACCAGGACTTTATAGCGAAATAGCGAAAGTGCTGGATCTTAGAGCCCAGTCCTCCGAAGAGAGACATTACAGGCGACGCCTCATGGATGAGGCCCGGATCCCATCCAGATTCAGCTCATTTGTAGGCGTCTTGGATGGATCCGAAAGCATAGCTCTTTTACCCCCAGAGGGTCTCTTTGGTAGAGCTTTCCTTTAGCACCTCCTAACGCGTCCAACACCTTTCGACACTGGCGAAAAAACTGAGGTACTTCCCTGATGGGAGGGGTTATATGGAGGGGAACTGTCTTCCATTGGTTGTGCCAGTGTCCAATCACCGCTGGTGACCCTTAACCCATTATGTAATGACTAGCTCTGTGTCCCGTGGTGTACGATAAAGAAATTCTATCTTGTAGCCTGAGGAGATTACTTCGCAAACCCACCTGTCGGAGACTAGAGCAGTCCACTGAGTCGCGAATTTGCGAAGACGTCCCCCCACCCGAGAGCTGGGTGGGGGCGGACCTTCATGTGGACGCAGATTTGTCCGCAGGCTTGTTGGGTCTGCGGGACCAAGGACGCTTTTGTCCTTGGGCAGGCGCTTTATCGGCCTGGGGTCTTTTCCCTGTCGCCTTAAGGGGGCGAAAAAACCGCTTACGTGCAGTAAAGGAGGGCCCTTGCCCTTGGCGTGGTCCCTTACCCTTGCTAGTTTGGGGAAGCAAAGTGCTTTTACCTCCTGTGGCATCCTTGATGATGTCATCCAGAGAAGCCCCAAAAAGTCTGTCGCCCTTAAAAGGCAGATCCAATAGGGCTTTCTTGGAAGTCTGGTCCGCAGACCAGCCCTTTAGCCAGATCAGGCGGCGTATTGCTACTGCATAAACCGAAGCTCTTGACAGCAGGGGAATAGTACCCATGTCTGACTCGCAGACAAACTTAAGGCCCTGGACCAACTGGTCGGCCAAAGTTATCTCATTAGGAGGAGCATCTCGCTCCTTTAACCCCTGGAGTAGCAATTTTGCCCATTCAGTAAGTGTCTGAGACACTAGGGCCCCCGCCAATGCCGGGCGTACTGCCGAGCCTACCACTGAGTATAGGTAGCGAGCGAGTGCTTCAGCCTTCTTATCCACAGGGTCCTTGAAAACAGGAGCCCCTTCTACTGGAATAGTGGTGGCTCTAGTAAGTCTGGACACCGAAGGGTCCACTATAGGGGGAGAGGTCCATATCTTCAGAAAACTCTCCTCAAAGGGGTACCGTACTGCAAACCTCTTTGGGGCTGTAAAGACCCTCAGTGGGTTCTCCCATTCCTTGTATAAGAGTTTGTCAAAATAAGACACACAAGGGAACACCTTAGCAGTGCGGGCAGGTCTATGAAACCCAAAGGGGACTGGAGCATCTGCTACTTCTTCAGTCCTTTCCAACTTTAGCGTATCCCGCACTGCAGTAATAAGGTCAGATACCAAAGCCGTCTCGCGTACTGACCTGGACTTGGAGTCCTCCTCACTGTCCGATCGGTCACGGTCTGCAGTCTCTGATGCATCAGAATCTGGGCCATGAGCCGTAGCTGGACCTGGTTCTGCATCAGAAATATCCCCAGAAGATTGCAGGGGACGGGGGCGTTTATTACCCCCTGTATTCCCGTGTGCTGCTTCCACCCTGGCAGCAAACGCCTCTAGGATTGCCGACATAGCGTCCATAGACACCTCAGGGACACCAGCTGCTAAATCTGGTGTTTCAGGGGAGAAGACATCTGGCTCAGATGCCATGCTGACCACACGCTGACACTCACAGGGCTCCAGGCAAGATATCAATAGGCCACCCTCCTGCGCTGCAGAGATGCTGGGTTACCCAGAGGACTCACCACCCTGGATAGGTACTGCTATGCTGCGCCTGTGATGCTGTCCCCTTGCTGCTGTGTCAGTCTGCTTCTTTTATCAGCCTTTCCTGTGTGAATTTTCGCGCCAGTGTAATGCACCCTAGAGGCCGGAGGCTCTCGCGAAATGGTTGCCAAAAACGTCTGTATGGAAGATAATGTGGGCTCTAAGAAAATGGCCGCCGACAGAAGATAGAGGTCAGGCAGCCATAGCCCACAAAAAGATGGCCGCCGAACGGCAACATCTGCATACAGGGTGGACAAACATGGCCGCCGATCACCTGATAGGGGCCAGTGGGTGTGGCCGAACCACAGGAAGATGGCCGCCAGGCAGTTACAAGAGGCCAAACTTGGCATGGACCACCTCCAAATGGCTGCCGACAGCATGGAGACACAGAAACACAGGTAAGCAAAAATGACATTTCTTTTAAATGTTAGTTACAGCCAGCCCCGCTCCAGTGGGACCCCCTAGGTGACCCCCAGCACCCAGCAACCTTTAGCTAGAAGCCCAGGGAGGAGGGAAAGGCAGGGAGAGAGGGAAGAAAGGGGCCACAACCACTTACTTGATCTCTCCAGGAATGTCCAGCTAAATCACCCAGCCGAGGCAGGGGAGTTTTACTTACCTATCCTGCATGTATTCTGCTGGAAGACATTCCAAACAGATCATCGTCCGCGCACGGAAGGTGACTGTTGGCCAGGCATGCTGTGATTGGACCCAGAAGGGACGATCATATGTATGCCCTGGAGCATGACGCTCACCGGACAGGCTGCTGCGACTCGGCCGTAAGGTCAGCCGAAGCTGAGCGGTCCGATGCAAGCCTTGGAGCGTAAGCTCACCGGCCAGGCTGCTGCGACTCGGCCGTAAGGTCAGCCGAAGCTGAGCGGTCCGATGCAGGCCCTGGAGCGTAAGCTCACCGGCCACCCGTGGAGCGACGGGCATGTCGTGGAAAACCCAGCGCGTAGCTAGGGTCGGCACACGCTCGATGGCCGAAACTGGGGAGACTACAAGGATCGAGGATCCAGCCTGTCACCCAGTCGGCAGTTGATCGAAGATCGCAGGAAACAACAAATGTAGCAAAAAAAATAAAAATATATATATATATCTTTTTTCCCCGGACCAATGGGCCCGAAGGGAGCCATGTCCTACTCCTTGCTAGACAGAACAAAACTGATCTGCGAAGATGCAGACTGAGAGGGTATACCCAGAGGGTCCGCCCCCTGGGCGGTACTGTAGAAGGTGTGATGCAACACTTTTTACAAGTTTTTCTGCCTAGTCACTCCTAATTAACGGATAATACCCACTTTGTCAATAGAGAAGCTGTGTCGGTCCATGGACGAAAGAGTAACAACAATTTATTTTTATTTTTTTTTGCACAAAGTTGTCACTAAATGATATATTGCTCAAACATGCCATGGGCATATGTGGAATTACACCCCAAAATACATTCTGTTGCTTCTCCTGAGTACGGGGATACCACGTGTGAGACTTTTTGGGAGCCTAGCCACGTATGGGACCCCAAAAACCAAGCACCGCCTTCAGGCTTTCTAAGGGTGTAAATTTTTGATTTCACTTCTCACTGCCTATCACAGTTTCGGAGGCCATGGAATGCCCAGATAGCACAAACCCCCCCCCCCCCAAATGACCCCATTTTGGAAAGTAGACACCCCAAGCTATTTGCTGAGAGGTATTGTGAGTATTTTGCAGATCTCGCTTTTTGTCACAAAGTTTTGAAAATTGAAAAAAAAAAAATATATATATATATATATATTTTCTTTCTTCATTTTCAAAAACAAATGAGAGCTGTAGAATACTCACCATTCCTCTCAGCAAATAGCTTGGGGTGTCTATATTCCAAAATGGTGCGATTTTGGCATTTTATGGCCTTCGAAACTGTGATAGGTAGTGAGGAGTGAAATCAAAAATTTGTGCCTAGAAATCCTGAAGGCGGTGCTTGGTTTTCGGGGTCCCGTACGCGGCTAGGCTCCTAAAAAGTCCCACACATGTGGTATCCCCGTACTCAGGAGAAGCAGAAAAATGTATTTTGGGGTGTAATTCCACATATAACCATGGCATGTGTGAGCAATATATCATTTAGTGACAACTTTTTGTAATTTTTATTTTTTTTTTGTCATTATTCAATCACTTGGGACAAAAAAAATATATTCAATGGGCTCAACAGGCCTCTCAGCAATTTCCTTGGGGTGTCTACTTTCTAAAATGGGGTCATTTGGGGGGGTTTTGTGCCATTTTGGCATTTTATGGCCTTCGAAACTGTGATAGGTAGTGAGGAGTGAAATCAAAAATTTGCGCCCTTAGAAATCCTGAAGGCGGTGCTTGGTTTCCGGGGTCCCGTACGCGGCTAGGCTCCCAAAAAGTCCCACACATGTGGTATCCCCGTACTCAGGAGAAGCAGCAAAATGTATTTTGGGGTGAAATTCCACATATAACCATGGCATGTGTGAGCAATATATCATTTAGTGACAACTTTTTGTAATTTTTTTTTTTTTTTTTTAGTCATTATTCAATCACTTGGGACAAAAAAATAAAAAATTCAATGGGCTCAACATGCCTCTCAGCAATTTCCTTGGGGTGTCTACTTTCCAAAATGGGGTCATTTGGGGGGGTTTTGTACTGCCCTGTCATTTTAGCACCTCAAGAAATGAGATAGGCAGTCATAAATTTAAAGCTGTGTAAATTTCAGAAAATGTACCCTAGTTTGTAAACTCTATAACTTTTGCGCAAACCAATAAATATACGTTTATTGACATTTTTTTTACTAAAAACATGTGGCTGAATACATTTTGGCCTAAATGTATGACTACAATTGAGTTTATTCGATTTTTCTTATAACAAAAAGTAGAAAATATCATTTTTTTTCAAAATTTTCGGTCTTTTTCCGTTTATATCGCAAAAAATAAAAATCGCAGAGGCAATCAAATACCATTAAAAGAAAGCTCCATTTGTGGGAAGAAAAGGACGCAAATTTCGTTTGGGTACAACATTGCATGTCCGCACAATTTACAGTTAAAGCAGCGCAGTGCAAAATTCTGAATTCACCTCTGGTCCTTTAGCTACCAAATGGTCCGGGGCTTAAGTGGTTAACAATCACTTTAATCTTTTAATGGGCTATCCATTTTTATTCTATTTTTGGCTGGAGTTCTACTTTAGCTTGAAAATTTCTTAGAACTTTTCACATCTAGAAACTTTATATGCTTTATACCCCAGTTCCATGGTGAGTCAACTTCCATTTTCACAGGCCTGGGAGACCAGCAAAAACACGCTTACAACTTCCAGCGTATGTCTTAGCTTTTCGCCGCCTTCTGAAGATTTACTGCACTGAGTATTATTACTGACGGCATTAGTTCATGCAGAAGTAGGATTGGCATGCATGTCTGGAACTTAAATGAATTATCCTATGCCTCCCTGGGGGGAAGAAAAATGTCAAATAGCTTTAGGCAATGCATCTTCTCTTACCAAATCTTCTGGTCACAAGACCGTCTGCACTGTAGTAAAAATCGCTATATAAAAATATTTTAGATAAGGAGGGCTGTGATGTCACCGGCGAGGAATTAGTGAGGGCATGGTAACTAAACAAACACATAGCAGGGTAATTAGCACTCCAAAAAATAAAACGGGAACATGTCGTGTTCTTACTTTTTCAGCATATGGTAAACTGTGATCTGTATGGCTCTCTCCCGGTGCAGCAGGAGTGGAGCCAGGGTATTTAGCAAGCTCTGCAAGCTGTCAGGGAGGTTGGTCTTCTGTCCAGCAACAAACTTGGCTGGGAGTTTGTGGTCCAGCAGCTGTTCTTTTGAAATGTAACGCAGAGCTTCGCCGAGCGACTGCAACACAGGGCTGTGATAAGACTTCTCTGTAGCCTTGCTCTCCCCTGTACAGAATAAACAGAGAGGGGGGGGGTGCAAATAATTTTGAGTAGAAACATTCCACAGTACTAGTATTGTTGTCCATAAATTAGTGCAAGGGCCAATATGTGAAGATAATCTATTGCGAGCGTACAAAGTCTTCTTTTTCAAGACTTTGGAGCTTTTGTGAAATTATTAGTATTATTATAATACAGGATATATATAGCATGAGGGCAGACAGTACAGTTACAATACAGAAGGAATTGGAGGGCCCTGATCGTTAGAGCTTACAATCTAGGAGGGAGGGTCAAGTGGAACAAAAAGGTAATAACTGTGGGGGATGAGCTGATAGAGAAAATTAAAATACAGTTCTATGGTGTGGGTAGGATAGGCTTCTCTGAAGAGAAGGGTTTTCAGGGATCGTCTAAAAGCTAATAGAGTAGGAGATAATCGGATAGATTGGGGTAATGAGTTCCATAGGATTGGAGAGGCTCTGGAAAAGTCCTGCAGGTGAGCATGGGAGAAGGTTAAATATTTAGGTTTCTGTAGAAATGCTGGGGAAAGTATAAATAAGACAGAGAAGTGACTGTGTGAAAAGGAGTAAGCGCTAACATATTATGTAGGAAGCGATTTTCATGCGTTTATAAAAAAAGTTTATAGAGAAAGATCAGATTGGTTTGGCCAGCCACAGACATGGGATGGTGATTGAACGATCAGATCACTAAAATATTATTTATTTATTTTTTAGGAAAGATGACTTCAAAAGCATTTATGATCATTTTACCCAAACTGCGGCACAGGGGCCGGATGCGTCACTTTGCTTGCTTTTATTTGGCTCTATGGACATTATTCCCCCCCCCCCCCACTGTCAGCAACAGTGGGGCATAGTTCCTGTCACTGAAACAAGGCACTATTCTTTAAACTGATACCAATGATGGGGCACCATTCCTCCCAATGACACCAATGATGAGCCCACGGACACCAATGATGAGACACTATTTCTCCCCCTAATAGCAAATAGGGGACACTATTCCTCCAACTAACATTAACATTGGGGCACTCACTAGTCCTCCCTCTAATACCAATGATGGGACACTCTTCCTCCCACTGACACCAATGATGAGACACTATTCCTTCCACTGACACCAATGATGAGACACTATTCCTTCCACTGACACCAATGATGAGACACTCTTCCTTCCACTGACACCAATGATGAGACACTATTCCTTCCACTGACACCAATGATGAGCCCACTGACACCAATGATGAGACACTATTTCTCCCCCTAATAGCAAATAGGGGACACTATTCCTCCAACTAACATTAACATTGGGGCACTCACTAGTCCTCCCTCTAATACCAATGATGGGACACTCTTCCTCCCACTGACACCAATGATGAGACACTATTCCTTCCACTGACACCAATGATGAGACACTATTCCTTCCACTGACACCAATGATGAGACACTATTCCTTCCACTGACACCAATGATGAGACACTATTCCTTCCACTGACACCAATGATGAGACACTATTCCTTCCACTGACACCAATGATGAGACACTATTCCTTCCACTGACACCAATGATGAGACACTATTCCTTCCACTGACACCAATGATGAGACACTATTCCTTCCACTGACACCAATGATGAGACACTATTCCTTCCACTGACACCAATGATGAGACACTATTCCTTCCACTGACACCAATGATGAGACACTATTCCTTCCACTGACACCAATGATGAGACACTATTCCTTCCACTGACACCAATGATGAGACACTATTCCTTCCACTGACACCAATGATGAGACACTATTCCTTCCACTGACACCAATGATGAGACACTATTCCTTCCACTGACACCAATGATGAGACACTATTCCTTCCACTGACACCAATGATGAGACACTCTTCCTCCCACTGACACCAATGATGAGACACTATTTCTTCCACTGACACCAAAGATATGACACTCTTCCCCCCCACGGACACCAATGATGGGGCACCAATCCTCCCACTGACACCAGGCATTTTCTACTCCAGCTGGCCACAGCTCGGCCCCCCTAAAGTTTCAAGAACAGTAAACTGGCTCTTTGCTTAGAAAGTTTGGTGACCCCTGGTCTTACCCAAACAGGTATGCTTAAGGAAAACCCTTTCATAATGAAAATGTTTTGGTGGTTGGATCTGGACAGACACCCAAGGCTTCTGTCTTATCTCAGGGATAAAATAGGGCCCTCCCCAGGAAAATCCATTTTAGGCTACCGATTTTTTTTCTGATTGGTCAACCAGTTCCTGCGGAGATCCATCCTTGTCATGTAACATAGCTGGAGGAATCGTCCTTTTTTTTTTTTAACTCTGCCTGCAGACAGACTTGGAAAAAAAAAATCTATATGTACTGTATATGGACAGCTTTAAAAAAGAAAGGTTCAGCTTCAGTAACACGGTATACCCATATTTGGGGTGTAACATGTTGCAAAGCTTCAGCCCCGAGGCCTGTGACAGCGGGTGGGGGTTCCTCTCCTCTGCAGCTGCTCTAACATTTTAAAATGGTGATATGGGAATGAATAAGCTATAAATCCGGTCTTCCACCATGGCAGACGGGCTTATCGTTTTCAATGGACTAAGAGGAAGCTGATCAGTGCACATGTAGTCCATTGACACTTCCTGCAGCTCAGTAACTAAATGCTTGTACAGGGGTCTGGGCAAAGAGCTCTTGGAAGTCTCTGCTGATATCTGACATTGCACCCACGATCTGCAATGCTTTTGCAGGCTCCCTGGTATAAAAAGAATAAATGCACATTATTTTACTTCCAAAAACTATGTTTTGCCTACTTTAGGCCAAAAGTAACAGGTTTGCTTTAATCCTCTATGCATATTACTTCACTTCTTTGCCACTCTGTTGTGTGCCAAAATAATACCCAGTACTACCAGGTATGGATAAGGCTGATCAAAAACGACGATCATAAAAAGATGTCCCAGCGAATGGCTTGTGGGAAAAAAAAAAATCCACTTTCATATGCCTTTTAAGGATTGGCCATGAAACTCTTCTAATGCTGAAAGTGGCACATGTGTTGTACTTTAGAAGCTTCACTCAGGAAAACGTACCAGCATGATAATGTGCAACGGTCACCAATTAGTGGATACATTTTGGTGGTTCCCAGGGGTTCTGCCGCAAATCAACATTGTGGCGGGTGTATACCGCCCAATGTTCTCAATTGGCGCTGCCAGTCAATACGATCAGCATATATTAATACCCAATGCCTCCTCTGTAGTTCCGGCTCCTGTGAACTCAGAGGGAGGCGCTGGGAGTAGTGCAGAAAGCGGGAGGTAAAGGAGGGGACTTCCAATGGCAGTGCTGATTACTGTGGGAGGGAGCACAGAGCTCGAGCACATGGCTGAATAAGGAAGTGAGATCCAGTGAGGAGTCTGTGGCAGCAGTGTGATAGCTAGCACGGGGGGGTCAGAGAGCCGAAGCGGTGTGTGTGTGTATATAAGGCAGCAGTGTGATCCAGGGGGAGGGGGGCATCGCAATGGAACACTGTGAATAAGGCAGCAGTGTGATCTGGGGGGGGGGGGCAGCAAACTGGAACATTGTGTGTATAAGGCAGCGGTGTTATCCAGGGGGAGAGGGGCAGCGCACTGGAACATTGTGTGTATAAAGGCAGATAAAACTCAGGTTAGCGGTCCACTGGATTCAAAATTGTGAGTTTAATGGTCCGTGGGGTCCGAAAGGTTGACAATTCCTGGACTAGCACATTTGTTAATGAATGTGAACATGTCCTTTGAGTTGTATGGGGCTATTTGCAGATGCTTTTTTCAATGTGACTGAGTAAAAGGAAATCCCATTTAACCATGGCAGCGGTGCAACCTACCTGCTAATTTAACCAGCATTGGTAACAATAAACCGTGGATGCCTTCGGAGAAGAACTCGTTCCAGTCGGAGATCAGATTGGCGGGAAGCTTTTCAGCATCGCTCACAGTGACAGCTTGAATCTCTTTGCACTCAGAGATAAGATTGGCGGGAAGCTTTTCAGTATCGCCTGCAGAGACAGCTTGAAAATAGCCAGACAAATCCGATGCCAAGCTGCAACTTACGCAAGCAAATAGTCGAACAAGTGGAAGACGGTAGAGAGCAGAGCTGTCACACGCAGTCTGAGAATGTGGAAAGAGAAGAATATTTGATTAGACCAGAAAAAGAGATGGAGAAGCTTTATTACAGCAGAAATACTTCCAGCTTATCTGTAATTGAAGTAACCTGCAACACATTACACTTTAATAAGTAAATCAAAATAATCCCTATAATGACTACCAGAGGAATACAGAACATAGGATCCTGATTTATCCGTCACTGATCAGCCCTGATCTCTGGGCATTTCCATGCACGCAGAGACTTTTATGGACAAAAAATTCAAAACCTTTGTAAGAAAATGAGGCAATGAAAAGTGCGGAAGAGAGTTTTGCGGGACAACACTGCCCTCTAGAGGAAATCGGTGTTAACAGCAAATGATCAGGTTATAGAGGTCAAGATGTATTTCCAAGAACATCAGAAATCATGTGCAACTGTTAGTCATAACATAACATAAATCCCCACCAATATGACGATCGAGGAATATTTGTGTGTGATGAAATCAAAATTTTCGAACGGCTATTTAGGAGTCTCAGACCGAGGCCCCGAGACATAAGCATTAAACAGATGCTCGATTCAGACACCACATCGATCGAAAACAAATTCTGCCAATTCTAAATACCTGGAATGAAGTTATCATTAAGCTATAAAATGCTTGATATGCATGAACTTGCTTATAGGCCGGGAAAGGTTGTATAGTGCAACATCACCAAACACACGACCCATTTTCAATGTAAAGTACAAAAAACGTATTAAAGTGGATTTATAGGTGCAATTTTTTTTTTTTTTTTTTTTTCGATTCTGTGCCCTGTGCTGGGCACATACACCATCTATAGCAGTGTTTCTCAACTCCAGTCCTCGAGGCGCCCCAACAGGTGAAGTTTTCAGGCTTTCCGTTATTTTGCACAGGTGATTTGATCAGTTTCACTGCCTTAGTAATTACCACAGCTGTTTCATCTGAGGGAAATCCTGAAAACATGACCTGTTGGGGCACCTAGAGGGTTGGAGTTGAGAAACCTTGCTTTATAGTCACCAAGACAGAAAAAAATAAATGGGACATTCAAAATGAGACTCTTCTGTTGACACCTGTCAACTAGGAGAATCCTGCTTACTTCTTTTGATTCTCTGGGACATAAAGTTAAAAACGAACGCCAGGCAAACCGCTAAATATTAAAGATGAAATACATAAATGAGAGTTGTTTTGCTCACCAAAGGATTTGTATTTCTGTCTATCCAGGTCTGAAATTTACACAGCTCGGTCACACAGTACAGCTTGGCCGATAAGGGCAGGAAACCTTATTTTTCTCTACAGCAGTTAAAGTGGTTGTAAACCCAAAGAAAGATTACTGCCAGCACCTCAGTTCTATCAAGCCATACCACACAGTGTAAATGTTTGTATAAAATTATGCCTCTAAATACCTTATTTCAGTTCATTTCTGGCCACTCACGTGACCTCCGCTGCTCTCCTTCCCTGATCTAAGGACTACAGCGGGAGGGGCCGAAATCAACCTCTGATGTCAGCCGGAGAGGTCACATGACTGCTGTGCTGTCTGTTCAGCCCCTCCTGCTGTAGCCCTTAGATGGGCAGTAGATCAGGAGAGGGGATCGGTCATGTGAGCGCCGATCAGCGCTAGGAAATAGGCATAAAGAGTGGACACATTGCAGGATGGAAGACAGGGGATTGACTGACAATTAAAAAGTGGATTTACAACCACTTTAACACTTAGGCCCCTTGTACACTGGGTGTCTAGCTGATCTGAATGCAATCCCACTATTTAAGTGTACCTGGGAAGCACAGGTGCAGTGCCAAGCCCTGCATTAGGGCATTCTCTGTCCTACCCATATATCGACAGAATCCAGTGGTTGTTTGTATAATATTTTGATATTGCACCGTAACTGTATATGCATCCAATTTTGATTTTATCATGTTATATTTCATGACTTCACAAATAAATATAAAATATATTCTCAATACTGTGCAATTACCAAGGAGTTTTCTGCCTTTTAAAGTCCCATAGAGGAATCTTTTTTGTATCTTGCTGCCTGTCAAAGTCTATGGCAGGCTGATTGCTGTACCATGTGGTACTCACATTTTGGGTCTTATGCACTCAGGGACAAGTCCTCGGAATGCAGAATACCCTTGTTCTGGGCATTTGTCCCTGAACACATAGGGGCCCAAACAGGTATACCACTTGCAAGTCTTGCCCCTGTGATTGGACAGAGAAAGGAAAAAGGAGCAGACTGAGGAGCTCATCTCTCTTAGGATACAGGTAAACTCAGGAGAAATGCAAGCTGCTCTGGAAAAAGATGGTGTGGCTATACTTGAAAAAAAAAATAGCTACATGGTCGAGTTGCCAAAAAGAAGCCTTTACTGCACCAATGCCACAAAAAAGCCGGTTACAATATGCCCAACATCTACAATAACCCTAAGCAAAAGGCCAAGTTGACCCTTCAGTGGTTACAGCAGAAAAAAGGTGAAGGATCTGGAGTGACCATCACAGTCTCCTGACCTCATCGAGCCACTCTGGTTAGATCTCAAACATGCAGTTCATGCAAGAAGACCAAAAGACTTTGCATGGCCTGGAGACATTTTGCCAAGACGAATGGGCAGCTTTACCATCTGCAAGAATTTGGGGCCTCATAGACTACTATTACATAAGACAGCATGCGGTCATTGATGCTAAAGGGGTAAGGGGGACATTACACAGTATTACAAAATATTTAGCAGTAGCAAGAACCAGTCCTGCTAGTAGTGGACTTTCTTGGCACCCACATGAGACAGATTTATATATAAAAAGTATCAGATTTTATTAGTAATCAGTAAAAAATGACGCCGTAGCATCGGTGCACATTTAAAATCAAAAAGATGCGATACAGACGTCCTCCTAGGGACCAATATAGAGACACCTCTTTACATAGACATATTAAAAACCACCTACTACTTCTTCACATATCTATTGGCAGTGATTGCACACTCCACATTGCCGGGTACCTCGAACATCACATTCGGGGTCCTGGATGTGCACACCCTCAAAATGGCCTCTAGTTACCTTATCCCTGAAAGACCTGGCCCTACAGTACGTCATCTCTGGACGATTATATATATATATATATACATATACATATACATACACACACACACACACACACAGTGCCTTGAAAAAGTATTCATGCCCCTTGAAATTTTCCACATTATGTCATGTTACAACCAAAAATGTAAATGCATTTTATTGGGATTTTATGTGATGGACCAACACAAAGTGGCACATAATTGTGGAAGGAAGATAATAAATAGTTTTCTAGATTATTACAAAAAAAATATCTGTTAGCCCTGGTTCACACTGGTGCGATTTGACATGTCAAATCGGCGATATTTGCCTCAAATTGCGGGCAATGGCACCGTCCTAATCGGTGCGACGCTGCATCTGCGGCGCTGCAACTATTTCAAAAAGTACGTTTCTGTACTACTTTTTGCGATTTCGGGCCGCGATTTACATTGACATCTGTGCAGAAACCTGCACAGATGTCCCTGTAATCGCGGCCGAAATCGGGACTGACAGGCAGGAGTGAAATCGTGCGAGTTCATCTGAACTCGCACGGCTTCACTCCCGCAGCCCAGTGTGAACCTGGGCAAAAGTGCATTTGTATTCAGGCCCCTTTACTCTGATACCCCTAATTAAAATCTAGTGGAACCAATTGCTTTCAGAAGTCACCTAATTAGTAAATAGAGTCCACCTGTGTTTAATTTAATCTCCGAAGTTTAAAGCAGGGTTAGGTTATACAAAAATATATAGCCTAAAAGCCAAACGCTATGTGTGGCAGAAAACTAACACTGCACATCACCCTGAACACAAAATTCCCACTGTGAAACATGGTGGTGGCGGCATCATGTTGTGGGGATGCTTTTCTTCACCGGGGGGGGGGGGGGTATTGTATACTTTGTCTCAGTGAAACAACAGGAAGATAAAAGGTAATCTTTCAGGTGTGAGCTTGTTTTAACCACTTCAATCTAGGACTTTTTGATATGTTCCGTAGATATGAGGTAGTTGAGGAGAAACTCAAGCACTCACTGTAAGGCTGCTTGGTTTCTGCCCTTTCCAAATGATATTCCAGCACTATGAGTGACAACACTGAGCATATTCACACAACAGTAGAGCAAGGAGTGCCAACTTGTTAACTTACCTCTAACCACGCCAGCATGGAACACATGACAAAGTCCCATTCAGCATCTCCCAGACAGGGTATAGAAGTGGAGGAGGATTTCAGCAAGGCAGAAAAAAATCTTATTATCTCAATATTCAACCCGATCAGCTCTGGATTACCATTCTGCAAATTGCTGGAAAATAATGATAGTTTGGTAAATGAAACGACAAAATAGAGTGACAATTTATATATGTATATTTTTTTTTTTCTTAAAGCGGATTTTCTAAATGGCTTCCTAATGGTCAGCCCTGATAAGCCATTTTCTCCCAACACAGATCACTGCTAGAAAGGCCCTTTCACATCTACCTGCATACACTTTTACATTGGCTGGCACATGTTGATTTGCTTATGTATATTGTGCATAAGTGCTGTGCTTATGAAAATTATCCAACCAATTATGAAAATCTATATGTAGCACCCCACCCCCCCCCCCCCCCAGCAGGGGTTGCCGAGTATGGTCTTTCCTGGGCCTCCCTCTGATTATCCTGCAGACGGACACTTGGGGATTTTTACACTACACCCGCTCACTCTTCCAGTCGTTATCCAATGAGCAGTCTAGATTTTGTTTTTTAGTATTTATTGGTAGAATTTGGATGAAAAGGGATATGAACATCAAAGTAGACTTATTGTGCTGCCAACATCCCTAGAAATTGGATCAAAAGAGGAAGAACCCCCCCCCCCAGGATGGGATTTTGTTTTTTAGTATTTATTGGTAGAATTTGGATAGGAGAAGGGATTAGTGGGATACTCCAACTTGAACTATGCTTAGATGAGGACAACTCTCACTTGACCCCAATAAATTGAATAGCAGATTCCCCTGCTGGACCACACTAGAGCTGTGTGGGAGAAGTCCTTTGCTCACTCTTCTTTAGGACACTCACCAGTATCCTCTTTGGCTGACACCCATCCACTGACTTCACTAGCCAGAAGAATTGGCCCTCACAGAACAGGCCCCTAGACACAGGTCTGTACTCACAGTAACCAGTTACAGATCCTTCTAGACACGTCTCCCTCCTAGTCAGCTCTACAGGACATCTGGGTTGCAGCTTCCGCAGTTCCGGACCTCAGATTGACCACCTGAGGCCGCATGGCAGTCTGTACAGAGGAGGGGGCAGTAGCCCCGTCCCTCCGGGACCTCGCTCTCCAGCCGAAGACCATGAGCACATCTGCCCTAGGCATAAATACAGTCACCCAGCATGCCTTGAGGCACCTGCTTCTGCCAATGTCCAGGGCTGTAACTACACCTATGCTCACATTTTCCAATATGCCTCATCCTATTGGACTAGTGTGAAACAGACAGACAGCATGAGAAGCATATGAGCACAATGAGCAGTCCTCATCAATGGATCACTGCTTCCTGGGTAGGCAGAGAGCACCTACATTTACCCAATAGCCTTCCTGGTAAGCAGGGAACCCCAAAACTATACTCTCTCTCTCTCTCTCTAGCATCTAAGAGGGTGCTACATATATTATAACAGGAATAGGCCGGTGAAAAACTGGCCTGGGCAAAGACAGTGTTGGACTCCCAGGCTGAACAAAAGGAAGCAGAGGAACCTAAGGAAGATGCAAGGTTGCAATGGGGAGAGAGATACACAAAAGACAATACCTGAAAGGGAGGCGCAGGCTGGAAAAGGGAGCCTCAGTGTGCTATGTTTCCATTCATCTGACCCCCAGAGAAGTGTTATCAGTGCAGAAACATCTAGAGACAGAGTGATCTATTCTACAGCCATCACAGCCCATATCTTGGGGATTTTGTTGCCTGTATTGCATCCATCGCCATTCGGTCTGCTGAAAGTTATTGAGCTACTGGCAGGAAGGCATCCAAATGGCATCTTGGTGCTTGAGGCCAAGAATGTATGTGAACCACTGATCGTTAAGAGGAGCTAGGGAGCGAAATACTCATCAATGTGCTGTATGCGGTTTGAAGCCACCTAGTAGAATTGGGGATTCCGTTTTCTTCATTCGAGTTTGTCCTTTATGGTGAGGGTCAATTTTCCAGGTGACAGTGCACTTTTGGGGTATCCGGGGGAAGATTCATGTCACCCGTTCTACTGAATGTGCTTTTTCACCCAGAGCACTATTTATGTTAGGGAATTTGAGCACAGGATATTGGTGCAGTTTCTTACTGTTTATTGTGTAGTGGATTGTTTGTTGTGTTATTTTTTCAATATCTACAGCTATTACAATATAGATTTTTACAATTGGTTAGATAATTTTCACAAGCGCAGCACTCATTCACAATACTTATTTGCTTTACACTATATATGCTAGCAGCTAAATAGAGCACATATACGTATTTTTTTGATGCTGCCTGACCCTTTCTGGGGCCTTCCGGCAAAATAAACAAAACATCCGTTTTTCAAATCTGAGCAGTAGCCTTAAGATAGACTTTAACTGCTCTCACTACATCCAAGGAATGTAATGATTTTTCCTCCGCAGAACTAGGTTCAGGAAAAAAAAGAAGGGAGAACCACATCTTGGTTCAAATGAAAATTTGACACGACCTTAGGAAGAAAGGCCGGATGAGGACGTAAAACCACTCTATCCTTATGTACAATCAGATATGGCTTTACAAGAAAGAGCAGCCAATTCTGATATCCTTCTGGCTGAGGATATGGCTACCAAGAAAACCAACTTCATTAGTCAGAAGGACTAAGGGAATATAGAGCAAAGGCTCAAAGGGCGGTCTTTGCAGTGCTGATAGAACCAAGTTCAAGTCCCATGGGCACAATGGGGACTTAATCGGCGGGTTGATCCGAGTCACACGATCGAACCAGCGAGTGCGTGGCTAGTGGCCTTTGAAAGAATATCGATAAGGCCGAGACTTGACCCTTGATGGTACTCAAGGCTAATTTCATGTCTACACCCAACTGTAGAAAGTCAAGAATCCTGCCTATGACATACATACAAGGATGCCACCCTCTGGCTTCACACCAAGATACATATGCTCTCCAAAACCTATAATATAGAAGTCTGGATGCTGGCTTTTTTGCATTAATCAGGGTAGACACCACAGAATTTGAGAGCCCTCTATTCCTTAGGATATGGGACTCAATAGCCAGACAGTTACATTTAGAGTTTGTAAAGGATGGAATATTGGACCTTGCGAGCAGGTGTGAACGAAGCGGAAGGATCTATGGATCCCCCACGGACATCCTTATAATTTCCGCGTACCAGGACCTTCGGGGCCATGCCGAAGCTACAAGAATCACCGGCTTCTTCTATAACCTGACCCTGCAAGTCGTGGCAACAGGGGAAACGCATAAATCAGTGACAACTGATCCCACGGGAACACCAGTGCATCCGTCCCGCAAGCGATTGGGTCCCTTGTCCGGGACACAAAATTGTCCACCTTCGTGTTGAATCTGGACGCCAAAAGATCCACGTCCGGGGTCCCCCATCTCTGACATATGGCTAGGAAGATGTCGGGGTGAAGAGACCATTCTCCTGGGAATAACTGCTGGTGACTTAGGAAGTCTGCCTGCCAATTCTCTATCCCTGGAATGAAGACTGCGGATATGCAAGGGACATTACTTTCTGCCTAAACCAAGATCTGATTCACCTCCCTTAGGGCAGCATGACTTCTGGTGCCCCCCTGGTGATTGATACAAGCCACAGCTGTGGCATTGTCGGATTGTATCCTGACCGGGGACCTCTGTAATTCGGCTGTCCATGTCTTCAGGGCCAAGCGTGCCGCTCGAATCTCCAGAATGTTGATGGGTAGGAGGCTTTCGGAAGCTGGCCACCTTCCCTGGAGAGACAGCTCTCCCAAGACTGCTCCCCAACCCGAAGACTGGTGTCTGTGGTTATCACTTTCCAAGTCACTGGAATGAAGGACTTCCCTCTTTGCAGATTTTGGGGTATCAACCACCAACAGAGGCTTTGACGTATCGTTGGAGTCAGGGCCATAGGGAAGTCTAAGGCTTGGACCTTTTTGTTCCAAGCCGAAAGGATGGCGTTCTGCAACTTTCTTGAATGAAACTGAGCATATGGAACGGCTTCGAATGAGGCCACCATCTTTCCCAACAACCGCATGCAAAGACGAATGGATGGTTCTCTTTTTGCACTGACTATCTGGATTAGCCCTCTTAAGAAAGAGATCTTTCTTTGGTCTGTATCTATGAGCAGCCCTAAATATTCCAGTCTTTTTACTGGTTGCAAGGCTGACTTTTCCAGGTTGAGGATCCAACACAGGGACTCCAGATACTTGACCGTGTAGCGCACAGCTAGATTTAGACTGGCAACCGAGTGATCTACTAGCAGCAGATCGTCCAAGTAAGCCATTATTGATACACCTTGAGCTCTTAATTTGGCCAACAAAGGGGCCAAGACCTTCGTGAACACTTGAGGTGCAGTGGCCAGCCCGAAGGGTAAGCCCACAAACTGATAATAGCGCTGCTCCACCACGAAGCGCAAGAGCTTCTGATGGTTGGGAAAAATAGGCAAGTGTAGGTATTAGTCCTTGATGTCGATGGATGCCAACAGCTCTCCCCCCTAAAGGGTGGAGGCTACAGACCGAATCGACTCCATGCAAAAAGAATGGATGTCCAGAAACTGGTTTAGACCTTTGAGATCTAGGATGGGTCTGACATCTCCGTTTGGCTTCGGAACAGTAAAGAGGTTTGAATAGAAAACTGAGCCGTGTTCCTCTACTGGCACCTCCATGATCACACCTTGGGACAACAGTCGATCTAATGCCAGGAAGAGAAAGCTTCTTTTTACTGGATGTCTCGGAACGCTTGATGTTAGAAAACGAGGGGAGGAAACTCTCGTAACGCCAGCTTGTACCCCAGGGACACCGTGGAGAGGACCCAATTGTAATGAATCCTCTCCCGCCAAGTCCCTGAGAACAACCAAAGCCTTCCCCCCACCCAACTGAGTGGGGGCGCCTCTTCATAATGCGGACTTAGAGCTTGGTTTAACAGGCTTACGTCCCCAGGGTTTCTTGTGACCCTGGGCCTGCCCGAGTCTTTCCTCCAAGACCTGACCGGGGAGGCCGTCGGAACTGTTTAGAGGCTGATGACCCCGGGACTGGAGAGGTGGGTTGTTTAAAGGAAGGACGCCTGAATCTTTTCTGGACTGGCAAAAGTGTACTTTTCCCATTAGAGATTCTCTGGATATACTTATCCAAGTCATCCCCAAACAGTCGTTCCCCATGGAATGGAAATCCCGCCAGGAGCTTTTTACAAGGCATCTCATCTGACCAATTTTTCAACCACAGTAGCCTACGCATGTGAACCAATAGGAGCGTAAGGTGGGAGGCCTGATGGATCGAATCCTTGATGGCATCTACCCCGAAACATAAACGCTGTAGGCAAGTCGGCTAAATCCCGAGCTTGCTGAGCAGGAATATCTTTCAAAACCTGCTTCATCTGATCTTTCAGAGCTTGGCAGATGCCTATAGCTGCCACTGCAGGCTGAGCTATCGCACCTGCTGTAGCAAAGGAAGTCTTCAACAATGTTTCCAGCCTTTTATGTTGGATCTTTAAACATCTGCACATTGTCTACTGGACAAGTCAGACTTTTGTTCACACAGGAGATAGCAGCGTCAACTGTAGGTATACTCCATTTTTTGGTGAACTTTTCCTCCATAGGATATAGAATAGAAAATTTCTTAGGAGGAAGAAAAAGTTTATCCGGATGCTCCCAATCCTCATAAATGAGTCCCTCTAGTAAAGGGTGAGCAGGAAAAGAGCAATTAGCCTGAGGAGCTTTCAAAGACCCCAAAGAAGAAACAGAGCTAGCTGCCGGTTCTGATTGGGGCAATTAAAATGACGAACGAACCATCTCTGTAAGGGATTGTACCAACAACTTTTCAGTCTGTGAAGCTGAAAACGGTTCCTCTAAGGTAGATTCCTCAGAGGCAGAAACATCAGAGTGCCCTTCTGCCTGGTCCCCTGAGGGCAAGTCAACCTCTTCCGGGGACAATTGCTCCGCTGTTAGGAACTCTGAAGGGGGAGAGGGAGACCTGGCGTCCTTTCTCTCTGGAAGGGAGGAGACGATCAACACCGCCAACCTCTGTTCCAATCCCCCCAGGGCTGAGGGCAGACGCAGCACCTAACAACCCCCGATGGCTCACCCCGGGCAACTAACTCTGATTTATCAGGGGAAGATAGAACAGCAGAAGCATGACCGAGATCCTCAGAGCCCGACAGCGAACCCTTTAGCTTCTTAGGATTCTTAGTCCCAGAGCCCTTAGAAAACATAGTCCCAAGCACAAAGCCGAGGTACTCACAGCCAAATCGCATCCACTGCTGAGCTATAGTCCAGCGTATAAGCTGCTATGAAAAAGTCAGCCTGATGCAAAGCTAATGTGCCTGGGGATGCTTGTATACACTGCCTGTTGTATGGCTGTAACACCAATTATAGTCTGTCAGTTTCGCCACATAACTACTGCCACCATTTACAATGTCCCACGCTTCTGTGTCCTTCTGACCGCCAGAGCATCTCTTAGAGACGTTTTTTAAGGCAGAGGACGCTCCGCACATGCGCAGAAACAAGCAGGGGGGACGCCAAGCTCCGCCCACTTACGTCATTCCTCAGAACACATCTCCGGCTGTTTCGCCGGAGGAGAGCCGCCGAGGGCTCCATGAGCCGCAGCTGACCCGGCGCTGATGTAGTGGGCAAGGCAAGTACTTGTGGACTAACATACCTAAAAGCAGCTGGTTTCCAGGAACTGGTTTGCATAGTATGAAAAAAAGGGATTTTTATAACAGCTTACCTGTAAAATCCTTTTCTTGGAGTACATCACGGGACACAGAGCGACTTAGTCATTACTAATGGGTTATATAGATACCTTCAGGTGCTGGCACTGGCAACTTCCAAAACCGGAAGTACCCTCCCCTATATAAGCCCCTCCCATCCGGGAGCACCTCAGTTTTGTAGCAAAGCAATAAGTGTCCCAAAAAGAGGGGTGGGAGCTCTGTGTCCCGTGATGTACTCCAAGAAAAGGATTTTACAGGTAAGCTGTTTTAAAAATCCCTTTTTCTTTTTCGTACATCACGGGACACAGAGCGACTTAGTCATTACTAATGGGACGTCCCAAAGCAATGCCAAATGAGGGGAGGGATACACTATACATAAGCTGGGCGCCATCAGGCATGAGGATCTTTTGTGGCCTGCAACACACTGCGCCCAAAGGCGACATCCTCCAGACTTCTAACGTCTACCTGGTAGAATCTAGTAAACGTGTGTACTGAAGACCATGTTGCGGCCTTACAGACTTGAGCCAGGGAGGCCTGGTGATGCACTGCCCATGAAGTTCCAACTGCTCTTGTGGAGTGCGCCCTAACTTTGAATGGAGGCGGTCTCTTTCTCAAGCCATAGGCTTGTATTATGACCTGTCGAATCCACTTGGCTAAAGTAGATTTTGATGCTGCCTGACCCTTTCTGGGGCCTTCCGGCAGAATAAACAAAGTATCCGTTCTACGAATCTGAGCAGTGGCTTTTAGATAAGCTTTAACTGCTCTTACTACATCCAAAGAATGCAATAACTTTTCCTCTACCGAGCTAGGTTTGGGGAAAAAAGAAGGAAGAACCACATCTTGGTTCAAATGAAACCTCGATACCACCTTAGGAAGAAAGGCTGGATGTGGACGTAATACTACTCTGTCCTTATGGACAACCAGATATGGCTCCTTACAGGACAAGGCGGCTAATTCCGATACTCTTTTAGCCGAACAAATGGCTACTAAGAAAATCAATTTCCTGGTGAGAAGAACCAAGGAAATGTGTTGCAATGGTTCAAACGGTTGTTTCTGTAGAACCGACAGAACCAGGTTTAAGTCCCATGGACATATGGGAATACTAACCGGAGGGCTAATACGCATCACTCCTTGTATGAAAGCTTTGACTAGTGAATGCGAAGCCAAGGGCCTTTGAAAAAATATTGACAAGGCTGAAATCTGACCCTTGATAGTACTCAAGGCCAGCTTCCTATCTACAGCCCACTGTAGGAAGTCCAGAATCCTACCTATTACGTACTTACGTGGATGCCATTTCTTGGACTCACACCACGTAATGTACGCCTTCCAGATCCTATAATAGATCTGCCTGGATACCGGCTTCCTGGCATTGATCATGGTAGATACCACAGGATTAGAGAGCCCTCTCTTTTTTAGAATGTGGGCTTCAATAGCCAGGCCGTCAAACCTAGGGCTGGTAAGGAAGGGTGGTATATCGGTCCTTGCGACAGCAGGTCCGGACGATGTGGGAGGGTCCAAGGACTCCTCACTGACATTTTTACAATCTCCGCGTACCATGCCCTTCGGGGCCACGCTGGAGCCACCAGAATCACTGGTTTCTTTTCTACCCTGATTCTGCGGATTAATCGCGGTAACAATTGTGGCGGTGGGAATGTATATATCAGCTTGAACTGATCCCAAGGGAACACTAGGGCATCCGAGCCGCAAGCTAGGGGATCCCTTGTGCGAGACACAAATCTGTCCACCTTTGCGTTGAATCTGGATGCTAGCAGATCTACATCCGGTGTTCCCCACCGCTGGCATATTGCCTGGAAAACCTCGGGGTGAAGAGACCATTCCCCCGGGCATAATTGCTGGCGACTTAAAAAGTCCGCTCTCCAATTTTCCACTCCTGGGATGAAAACCGCGGATATGGCTGGGACATATCTTTCTGCCCATTCCAGGATGCAATTCGCTTCCCTCTGGGCTGCACGACTCCTGGTGCCACCCTGGTGATTGATATATGCCACTGCTGTGGCATTGTCTGATTGAATTCTGACAGGGGACCCTTGGAGTTTGGATGTCCATGCTACTAGGGCATACCGGGCTGCTCGTATCTCTAAGAGATTGATGGGCAGGGCCTTCTCTGCTTCTGACCACTTGCCCTGGAGAGACCATTGCTCCAGTACTGCCCCCCAGCCTATGAGGCTGGCATCTGTAGTGACCACCTTCCAAGAAACCGGACTGAAGGGTTTCCCTTTTTCCAGATTCTGGGGCACCAACCACCAATGGAGGCTCTTGCGAACGGAAGGGGATAGGGACATTGGTAAGTCTAAAGCCTGAACTTTTTTGTTCCAGGCTGACAGTATGGCCCTCTGCAAGTTCCTTGAATGGAATTGACCGTAGGGTACTGCTTCGAATGAAGCCACCATTTTTCCCAGCAGCCTCATGCACAGGCGTATGGATGGTTTTCTTTTTGTACCCACTAAGTGGGTCAAATCTTTTAAAGACGACACCTTCTCTGGAGGTAAGAAAATCTTTCTCTGATTTGAATCCAGCCTTAGCCCTAAGTATTCCAGACTTTTGACTGGTCTTAGAGCTGACTTGTCCCGGTTGATAATCCAACCGTGATATTCCAGATACTTGATTGTCTTGTGAATAGCTACTTCCAGCTTTTCCACTGAGTGGTCTATTAATAGCAGGTCGTCTAGATATGCCATTATCGTTACACCTTGTGTTCTTAGATTGGCCAATAGTGGGGCCAGAATTTTTGTGAACACTCGTGGTGCTGTGGCCAGACCGAAAGGTAAGGCTCTGAACTGAAAATGGCGCCCTTCTACTGCAAAGCGTAGAAATTTCTGGTGGGCCGGAAAGATGGGAATATGCAGATAAGCATCCCTTATGTCGATCGAGGCTAACCATTCCTGCCCTTGTAGGGCGGTGGCCACCGATCGGATCGACTCCATCCGAAAAGTCCTGATATTTAGGAACTTGTTTAGCCCTTTTAGATTTAATATGGGCCTCACGTCCCCATTTGGTTTGGGGACTGTGATAAGGTTTGAGTAAAACCCGAACCCGCTTTCTTCCAGGGGAACCTTCATGATTACACCTTGGAGCAATAGTTGTTCTAGTGCCAGAAGGAGGGATCCTCTCTTCTGGGGATCGCTTGGCACGTTTGACCTCATAAATTGGGCAGGAGGAGTGTCTTTTAACTCCAGCTTGTATCCCAGACTTACTGCGGAGAGCACCCATCTGTCTCTGATGGTGTCCCGCCAGGTCTCTGTGAACAACTGAAGTCTTCCCCCCACCCGATTGAGTGGGGGCAACCCTTAATGACTTGGGGGGAGGTTTTGTACCTCTCTTGACCCAGGGTTTCTTGTTACCCTGTGATTGTCCCTGATTTCTGCCCCCTGAATTTGACCGCGGAGGCCGTCGGAACTGTTTCACAGCCGATGTGCCAGGGACTGGAGAAGTAGGCCTCTTAAAAGAAGGACTTCTACTCTTGTTCTTAACCGGTAAGAGTGAACTTTTACCGGCAGAAATTTTCTGGATATATTTGTCCAGATCTTCTCCAAATAAGCGTTCTCCATGAAATGGGAAGCTAACCAGCAATTTCTTACAGGGAGCTTCAGCAGACCAGTTTTTGAGCCATAGAAGCCTACGCATATGTACTACAGACAGCGTAAAGCGGGAGGCCTGTTGGATTGTATCCTTTATGGCGTCCACCGCAAAACACAAGGCTCTAGGTAGGTCAGCTAGGGCAAAAGCCTGATGATCTGGTAAGTCCCTTAAGACTTGTTTCAACTGATCTTTCACCGCTTGGCAGACTCCAATCGCTGCTACTGCAGGTTGTGTCACCATGCTTGCTGTAGAGAAAGCAGATTTTAGTAAAGACTCCAATTTTTTAGCTATTGGGTCTTTGAACATTGGAACATTATCTACTGGACATGTCAGTGATTTGTTCACACAAGAGATGGCTGCGTCCACTGTAGGGACCCTCCATTTTTTTATGAACTTATCCTCCATGGGATAGATCACTGGAAATCTCTTGGGGGGAGTAAATATTTTATCAGGATGCTCCCAATCCTGGTAAATAAGCCCTTCCAATAAAGGGTGGATTGGGAAGGAACAGACAGCCTGGGGAGCTTTCAGCGACCCCAGCGAGGAAACCGTAGTGGTTGATGGTTCCGCCAGAGGCATTTTAAATGCTGATCGGACCATGTTAGTCAGAGACTGAACCCATAATCTTTCAGCCTGAGATGCTGAGAAAGGTTCTTCCACTGTTGATTCCTCTATAACTGAATCAACCTCATCCTGATCCCCTTCAGGTAGGTCGATCTCTGTGTGGGGCTGTTCCTCCACTAACAGGCACTCTGAAGGAGGAGACGGAGATCGGACGCGCTTTCCCTGTGACAGGGAAGCAGCGATCAATGCTGTTAATCTCTCTTCCAATCCTCCCAGAGTTGAGGATAAAACCTCCTCTGTTATATATACAGGAGCAGGTGGACTGGGGACAGCCGCAGCACCAGGCACTCCTGCGGGGTTCCTACGGCTACTGACCTCTGAATTCTCAGGGGAGATTGGTGCAGTACAAGCATGCCCAATATCCTCAGAGCCCGATGGAGACCCCTTTGGCTTCCTGGAAGACTTATTTCCGGAGCGTCTGGACGACATATCCTTTAAGCACAAAGCTGAGGTATTCCCGTCGTCATACACCAATTTTGCTGGTAATAGTCTAACACAGTTGCTGCTATATACCAGCTGGTGTCCACTAAAGTGCCTTTCTATGGGGATGCCTGCATCAACCGCCTCTGTGTGCCACCGTTTGTTGCTAGCTCTGTTTGCATCCAGCTGACACTTGTACTGTGTCTTTTATACATGCTGGGACGCCTGCACATGCGCAAAAGCGCCGCGGCGCGCATCGAGCGTCATCCACCCGCCCCGCCCCTTTTTTTCATAGGAGGCGCGTGCACGCGCCCGCGCGCCCGAGCGCCATTGGCGCCCTTTTCGAAACCAAGCAGGGACTAGGAGCCAGGGCCCTTTTTGCCGGAGGGCCTGTGCGGTGGATGAGCGCAGCAACAGGGCAGAGGAAGTGGATTCCCACAGAGAACTTACCAACTGCCTGGATCTTTTGACTTGAGAAAACCAAAGATCCACATGACAAGAAAAAATGGACCACAGCGGCCTCTAGTGGTTTAACACAGGTACCGCGGTCCTCTTTTTTTTTTTTTTTCTTGACTACTATTAAAATTTTACATTTTCCAGTAGTTACAGGCATACACAGATATTAGCGGGAATACCGTTAGGTAACAGACAGAAAGACAAATTAGGCTTGGGGGTCCCCCAATAGAACCAAGTTCCTGGGGGCCCCCACTTACCTGTTCCCCGCCGCAGGACTCTGTTTGGTCCACAGAAGCCCAAACTTCACCTATCACGGCAGGCATTGTAATTAAACCTTCAGGGACCGGGTTCCCAAGGATTCCACTCCCCTGGACCTGTATAGCACCCTGCACAGAAAACATCTTGGTCGTGGGTATGACCAGAGCTCTGGATCCCAGGGTCCAGCCCTCCTAAGAGAGGCATTACAGGCAAAACCTTACTCTTCTGTTGCAAGGCCCGGGTACCGACCGTTTAGCTATGAAGCTTTTTTGGTGGGATCCGGAACAGCTTACTAAGGCCCGTAAAAGAACCTGTACGCAAGCCCAGTGAAAACACATGTTACTCTTTGGCCAACACCTTAGACACTGGCAAAAAACTGAGGTGCTCCCGGATGGGAGGGGCTTATATAGGGGAGGGTACTTCCGGTTTTGGAAGTTGCCAGTGCCAGCACCTGAAGGTATCTATATAACCCATTAGTAATGACTAAGTCGCTCTGTGTCCCGTGATGTACGAAAAAGAAACCACACTGTCTAAGCTGGCATACACTTGACTTGTACAAAGTATAATCCTTTCATTAGACATTTTTAAGGAGGCCTTGAGCACCCTCCAGTGGTACAAATAAGCACTACAACAATGTCTACATTGTAAACACATTTACAGATTTACTGATATAGGCACACTTCTTTTTAACAGGCAAGTCAATACCCCTGGGGGTAGCTACAGGCAAAACACACTAGCTTAATAGAAGGCTCCTTGATGAACCAAGGTCGCCAGGAACCTTCACTTACCTTTCCTTGCCACAGGGCTCTGTCAGGAACCGATAGCCCAACCTTCGCCCATCACGGCGAGCAACGTCACAAGACCTTCAGGGACCGGGGTCCATGGGTAGGATCACCACTCCCCTGGACCTGTATCGCATCCTGCCAGAGACTTTTGGTATTTGGTCTGACCAAAGCACTGGAAACCAGGATCCAGCTCTCTCAGGAGAGGCATTACAGGCAAAACCCCGTTCTTCTCAACCGAGGCCCGGGTACCATCCACTTTGGCCATGAGGCACTTTGGAAGGATCCGGTATGCAGCTTGCTTGGCCCGAGGGCCCTCTAGCAAAGCTTCTTGAAAAAAAAACATCTTCACCGTGACCACCAACTTAGACACTGGTGAAAAAACGGAGGTACTCCTGCTTTGGGAGGGGTTAGATAGGGGAGGGGACTTCCTGTCTTGGGTGTGCCAGTGTCCATCACCTGAAGGTAAGCTCTATAACCACATAGTTATTACTATGCAGCTCTGTGTCCCGTGATGTACGAAAAAGAAAAGGTCTTTTTTTTTTCTTTTAAAACACACACAGACATGGGGATGGTTACCTAATCTAGCCAAAAGTGAATGGATCACCTTTTATCTCCAGAGCAGCCAGCCATACACATCATATGGCCAAAATTTTTTAGACACCAGGCCATCACAACTGCACTATATCTACTAGATCCTCAAAAGTTTGTGGACACCTCTACAAATAATTGAGTTCAGGTTTTTTTTTTTTAATTAAACAAACATGTTATACTTACCTCCTTTGTGCAGTTGGTTTTGCAGAGCCGCCTAGATCCTCCTTTTCTCAGGTCCCTCTTTGCTGCTCCTGGCCCCACCCTCCTATTGAGTGCCCCCTCAGCCAGCAGCTCTCTATTGGGGCACCCAAGCCGAGTCAGAGCTTCATGTATCCATTCAGACAAGGAGCCCGGACCTGGCTATGCCCCCCTCTCCCCTGATTGGCTGGCTGACTGATTGACAGCCATGGGAGCCAATGGCGCCGCTGCTGTGTCTCAGCCAATCAGGAGGAGTGTCCCGGATGGCTTAGACACTGGACATCGCTGGAGAGAGAGAGGGCTCAGCTAAGTAACTGGGGGGTGCTGGGGAGGCTGCTACACACAGAAGGATTTTTATCTTCATGCATAGAATGCTTTAAGATAAAAAAAAAAAAAACCTTCTGCCTTTACAACTCCTTTAAAGGTTTTTTTGTTTTGTTTTTTCAAACAAATATTTTATACTTACCTGCTCTGTGCAATAGTTTTGCACAAAGTGGCTCTGATCATCTTCTTCTCTGGTCCCCTGACGGCGCTCCTGGCTCCTCCCCCTTGACCAGTCCCCCCAATAGCAAGCTGCTTCTCCCAATCTGGATTAATTTGGTTGGATCAGAAGATTGTCACAATATTTATAGGTACCTCCACATGTGAGCAGATGCTGCTACCTGCTAGAGGACCAGTCTTGCAGAAAGAGAGAGCTTGTATTTTTCTGACTGCTCATTATTGTCCCACTGAAGTAAAACTGATGTCAAAGGAAGTATTTGTTATAGTTCTAAAGATTAAACTTTTTTTAACCTTAACACGTTAACAGTATTAGGGTAAAAGTCCCAGTGATTTTATTACCCCATCTGTCCCCAAACTTAGGCACTGTTCTTGCCACGGCTGGGTCCAGGATCCTTCAACGCTTCCCCCGAAAACAAACTGAATCCTCACGAGACACAGAGGGCAGCGAGCAATAGGTGACTGATGCCATCAGTAAAACTGCTGAGAGGAGGATGCAACAGGCATCACTTACGAAAGCACACAACTTGATTCAAGGAGGGAGCATGCACAAGTGTTTCCCTAGCACAAGGCTAGCTGAGAGACACATGGGAAGCTGGAAACAGTGGCCTTTGGACCCCAAGCTACAGGAAGAAAGAAGTAGACTATATATAACAGGTATGCGTGGACCTTAAAATTCTAAAAAACAAAACAAAAAAAAAACATACATAGGTTGATTTACTAAAACTGGCGAGTGCAAATCTGGTGCAGCTGTGCATTGTAGCCAAATAGCTTCTAACTTCAGCTTGTTCTATTAAGCTTAAAAAAAAAAACTAGAACCCGATTGGCTACCATGCACAGCTGCACCAGTTTTCACTCTCCAGTTTTAGTAAAGCAGCCCCACAGAGTTTAAAATCACTTTAAGCTCCCGTTCACATCAGCGTGATTTGATTCGACAGGTCAAATCGTATGTCAAATCGGAGCCTATTGCCGGCAATAGGAGCGCCCCAATCGGTGCAACGCCTACTTTGCAGCACCGCACCGATTTCCAAAAGTAGTTCCTGCACTACTTTTGGTAACTACGGGGGGGCGATTTTAATAGACATCTGTGCATGAACCCCCCCAGATGTCTTTCAAGTCGCCTCCAAAGTCAGACTGAAATGCACCTTTAAATTCGTGCAAGCTCAGATAAACGTGCACGATTTCAAAGTCGTTTTCAGTGTGAACAAGGGCTAAAGGCTCAGTTCACCTTTTCAAAAAATAATAAATGCACCTATTCTGCAGGTAAAAAAATTGCATTTATTATTTTTTTTTAGGCGCTTGTAAAGCATTGCACCTCCAATCATGCAGATCATGGGTGCAATGTCAGGCTCGTGCAGACTGTCAGTATAGCTTTCTGCCCATACCTCCAACACGGGCCGGCAATTACTGAAGTCCAGGAAGATCAATGGACTATGAGAGCACTCACCAGCGCCCTCACAGTTCATTAAGAACTGCAAGCCGTCAGCCACAATGGCTGACAGTAGCTGTAATTCATTAATTTCCAGAACTTTGTTTATGAATGAGACAGCCGTGTGGGTCGAGCTCCGCTTGGCAGCTCTCTTTTCAAATTGTGACAGCGGGTGCGGGGAGAAGGTCCACTGTCACAGGAAGGGAGGGGATCAGGGGGTGAGGCAGTAGATGCTCACCATGTTACCTTAAATACAGGTGTAACATGTAACATGTTGATAAAGGTGAACTTATCCTTTAAATTATTCAACCCATTAAGCATGGTAACCTGCAGATTTTTCTGGGAAAGCTTTATCTGCCGCTGTGTTTGTTTTTTGTGCCCACTATATAATAATTAATGCCAATTTGTGATCACTTACTTGCTGAAAAGAAAGAGCTCTTCGTGCTCGTTCTTCCAAGAGAAAATTATTTTGAATGTTCCAGGAAGAAAATCAAGAGAAGGAGGGGACTCAG
This sequence comes from Rana muscosa, assembly GCA_029206835.1. Lineage (NCBI taxonomy): Eukaryota > Metazoa > Chordata > Amphibia > Anura > Ranidae > Rana > Rana muscosa. The sequence continues at coordinate 84,269,338 of CM055117.1, read as the reverse complement.
AATCCAGGCAAGAATTAATAATGGCAAGATAACCAAATCCTCCTGGGAATGGAAATAAAAGAAAGTTGTAAAATTCAATCTATAAAAGCATTAGCTTACAAAACAGCACCATATATGGAATACAACAGTCATAGCAAACAAGTAGTTATTTGGTTCCATGTAAATAGCAAATGGCCAAGAACATAGATCAAACAACAGAAGGAGAACAGAAACGATTGTTTAATCACTTCAGCCCCGGAAGGATTTGCCCCCTTAAAGGGGTTGTAAAGGCAAAAGTTTTTTCACCTTAATGCATTAAGGTGAAAAAACATCTCTGTATTAGCGCCCCCCGAGCCCCCCGTTTACTTACCTGACCCCTCGAAAGTCCCGCGCCGTGAACGTGCAGGCATCTCGGCCGGCTTCTAGGCTCATTCATTGGCTAATTGAAAGCAGCGCAGCCATTGGCTTGCGCTGCTATCAATCACAACCAATGACGCGGCGCGCTGGGGGGCGGGACCGAGTGATAGTGAGCGGCTATAGCCGCCGGCTGTATCACGGGAGCACGCCCGCAAGAACTAACCACCATGCGAGAGAGCTTGCATGAAGGTGGTTAGTTCTTGCGGGGAGGAGCCGAGATAGCCGCCGAGGGACCCCAGAAGACCAGGTTCAGGGCCACTCTGTGCAAAACGAGCTGCACAGTGGAGATTTGTATAACATGTTTGTTATTTTTATTTTTAATCTTTAGTGATCCTTTAATGACCAGGGCATTGTTTGCGATGCAGCACTGTACCCAAACAAAATTTATGGGTTTTTTTCCCCCACAAATAGAGCTTTCTTTTGTTAGTATTTGATCACCTCTGCAGTTTTTTTTGTGCTATAAACAAAGAGCGTCAATTTTGAAAAAAAAAAAATTAACTTTTTGCTATAATACATATCCAAAAAAACATATAAAAAAAATATTCTATTCATCAGTTTAGGCCGAAATATATTCTTATATTTTTGGTAAAAATAAAATAAAAAAAAATCGTAATAGGCGTATATTGATTGGTTTGCGCAAAAGTTATTGCGTCTACAAACGATGGGATAGATTTAGGGACTTTTTTTTTTTATTATTGTTTTTATTAGTAATGGCGGGGATCTGCGATTTTTAGCAGGACTGTGACATTGTGGCGGACAAATCTGTCCCCACATGACACTTTTTGGTGAGCAGTGACATTACTATATTGATCAGTGCACTGATCAATGTAAAAATTACACTGGCAGGGAAGGGGCTAACAAGTGGCTGATCAAGGGGTTAACTGTGTTCCCTAGGTGTGTTCTAACTGTAGGGGGGTTGGGCTGCCTGGGACATGACAGAGATCACTGGGAACAGTAGATCTCAGTCATGTCCTCTGTCAGAACAGGGAATCCCCGTTCTGCCTCTGTATTAGGCGACCCCGGGGCGCCGGCGGACATAGAGTCCGCCCGACCCGCGGGCACGCTCCCGCCGTACAGCTACAGCGATTTGCGCAGGAGGGCCGACCTGCCGCCGTATAATGATGGCGGCTGGTCGGCAAGTGGTTAAACCAGCAATGCTAAACTTTATTTTTTTAGTTAAAGCAGTAATAAACTCAAAAGCAAACATTTACTATATTGCAGCTTACCAATTCTTAGATGTGATAGCTGCATTAGTTTTCTTTTTTAGGACTTCTATTTTTTTTTTTTTTTTTTATACAGTACACCTGGTGAACTTGCCAGTAAGTCTGTTGCTTTTCAACAGAACAAGCTCTCCTGCACATGTAGCATTTACAGGGATGAGACAAACCATTCAACCCTGAAAGGTATGCTTTGATGTAAAACTTTTATCCAAAATATAAAAAAAAAAAAAAAAAGTGTTTGCTCTAATAACTTATAAAGTATAAAATGGATTTGGCTTCTATTTGTTAGTGTATTTAAATTTGCTAGTACAGCTCTTGTGCTCCTTCATCCAGAGTGAGGTACTCTACAGAAGGTGTGTTACTGGCCACATCACCAGATGAAAACAGAGGGAAAAACCCTTAAAAAAAAACAATGCAGCTACCACATCTAATGACAGGTAAGCTGTAATATAATAATTTTTCGATTTTGTGTTTAACCACTTAACCCCCGGACCATTTTGCAGCTAAAAGGACCAGGCCACTTTTTGCGATTCGGCACGGCGTCGCTTTAACTGACAATTGCGCGGTCGTGCGACTTAGCTCCCAAACAAAATTTATGTCCTTTTTTCCCCCACAAATAGAGCTTTCTTTTGGTGGTATTTGATCACCTCTGCAGTTTTTATTTTTTGCGCTATAAACAAAAATAGAGCAACAATTTTGAAAAAAATTGAATATTTTTTACTTTTTGCTATAATAAATATCCCCAAAAAATATTTTTTTTCCTCAGTTTAGGCCGATACGTATTCTTCTACATATTTCTGGTTAAAAAAAAAAAAAAAAAAAATCGCAATAAGTGTTTATTGATTGTTTGCGCAAAATTATAGAGTCTACAAAATAGGGAATAGTTTTATGACATTTTTATTAATTTTTTTTTTTTTACTAGTAATGGCGGCGATCAGTGATTATTTTCGTGACTGCGACATTATAGCGGACACACACGAGACACTTTTGACACCATTGTCATTTTCACAGCGATCAGTGCTATAAAAATGCACTGATTAATGTGGAAATGACACTGGCAGTGAAGGAGTTAACCACTAGGTGGCGCTGTAGGGCTTAAGTGATCCCTGCATAGTGTTTCTTACTGTAGGGGGGGATGGGCTCTGTGTCACATGACACTGATCTTCGCTCTGAGTACACGAAGCCAAGATCAGTGTCATTGTCACTAGTCAGAGCGGGGAGATGCTTGTTTACACAAGCATCTCCCCGTTCTATACCTCCGTGCGATGATAGAGTCCACGGGACCCGCGGTCCGACTCACAGATTTGGCGGCAGGGTCGCTAGCGTGCCGCCGGCGGTGCGTTCGTGACCACACGGACAGGCAATTAAAGGGGACGTACAGGTACGTTGATATGCCTGTCTGTGCCATTCTGCCGACGTATATCTACAGGCGGCCGTCCTTAAGTGGTTAATACCACTTTAGTTTTATTTTAGGGATCAACCAATATCGTTTTTTCGGTGCCAATACGATATCGATATTTTGGCCACCTCTGTACATTGAAAAAGTTTTTTTACACTTTTTTTTTTTATCACTGTTATTGCTGTCACAAGGAATGTAAATATCCCTTATGACAGTAATAGGCAGTGACAGGTACTCTTTAAGACCCCAAACCCCTCCTCTACACTTGAAAGTATTAAAAATCTTAAAGATCTAAGTTTTTTAATACTTTATATATTTTTTAAAACTAGCGCCTTTAAGATGCCAGTAATCCAGGAAGTGATGTCATGACATCGCTTCCGGGTTACTAGATCCGAAACCTGAACGAAGCATCGGCTTTGTTCGGATCTTCAGTAAGCCAGCCGGCGGACATTTTGGCTGGTTGCTCGGGTCTCCCGGTGGGATGGGAGAGCCTGGGTGAGTGGCAGAAGGCGGCAGGAGGGGATTTTAGGTTGTGTGAGGCAAATGCTTTATTGCCTCTTTATTAAAAAGGTCTTGTACGACATCATAAAATCGGTAACAAAGCGAGCACTATATGTGGTGTGTTCTACTCACCATCAATGCAGGTCACAGCAGTGGGCATGCAGGACATAAGGTGTGAGACACACTGGATTAAAAGTAACTCCTTTTCCTCTATACTTAAGAATGGAGAAAGACACTGGATGGTGTGCAGGGAGCCTTGTGTCACAGGAAAGTAACTGATAGGAGACAAATATATGTTGCATTAGAACTATACATTAACGTACAGGCAAACCCTTATCTTGTGAAACAACCCATTCAGTTAAAAAAAAAAATGAAAGGCAAAACATTTGGGTATACATATAAAAAAAAAACATTATAATGACCTTTTTTCCCCCTTTTTAATAAGTGATCACATACCCTATGTTCTCAGCTGCATAAGAAGCTCAGAGAGCTGGGGAAGGAGAAACGGCAGTACACTGACCTTAACAGTGAATGGCTGGGAAAAGGGGGAAGGGGGAAGTAGGCATGTCAGGACAAGTCTGATCATTGGAGGAGAGCAGGCCGAGTTCTCAGCATAGCTAGAGAACTGGCCAGCTGTGTTCTCCTGCTTAGTGTGGTCAGTTTTTGATAAGAAAGCAAAAGGGACTTGAAGAATACCAGGGATTTCACACAAAGAAAGCAATACAAAGAGAACAGGATACTTTTTCATACAAGTAAGTGGTATAGCGGTCACATATCAGGAATATGAAATGTTGGGTTTACATTTTCTTTAAACAATCTAAGGGCTCGTTCACACCAGGTGCACTGAAGGAACGCGTGCAAAATTACGCGCTTTCCTGCACCAAATAAAAACACATGAGTGTCATTAGTTCCTAATGGCACTCCCACTTATTCAGAAAATGCACGGAGGTTTGTGCACACCAAAATGCACGGTACTGCAGTACCATGTGTTTTGGTGGGACACAATTTTAAAAGTTGGTACTTTTTTTTGCACATTTCTTACGCATAGGTCATAGGGCTCAATATAATCCATAGAAACATGCATAAAAGCTTGCGTGCACGAACGCACCTCTGTGTAAATGAGGCCCAAGTCCTCTGGCCATGCAAACGTATGCTGTGTTGGCACACTGAAAGAGTACATACGGCCCTTTAGTGTGTGTCTCTGTATAGACACACATTCAAATCAATAAGAAGAGTACAAGCGCAGATAACCAAAATTTGCCAAAATGACAAACATAATATAACAGTTTTTGGTGTCCCCATGGAAAGACAAAAAACTAAAATGTATCTACTAATAAACAAATTGATTAAAGGCTCCATGTACACAGAAGCTCAAAAACGGTCGTTTTTAACCACTTAAGCCCCGGACCATTTCGGGCCATTAGGACCAGGCCTGTTTTTGGGATTCGGCACTGCGCTGCTTTAACTGTAAATTGTGCGGACATGCAATGTTGTACCCAAATGAAATTTGCGTCCTTTTCTTCCCACAAATAGAGCTTTCTTTTAATGGTATTTGATTGCCTCTGCGATTTTTATTTTTTGCGATATAAACGGAAAAAGACCGAAAATTTTGAAAAAAAATGATATTTTCTACTTTTTGTTATAAGAAAAATCGAATAAACTCAATTTTAGTCAGACATTTAGGCCAAAATGTATTCAGCCACATGTCTTTAGTAAAAAAAATGTCAATAAGCGTATATTTATTGGTTTGCGCAAAAGTTATAGCGTTTACAAACTAGGGTACATTTTCTGAAATTTACACAGCTTTAAATTTATGACTGCCTATCTCATTTCTTGAGGTGCTAAAATGGCAGGGCAGTACAAAACCCCCCCAAATGACCCCATTTTGGAAAGTAGACACCCCAAGGAAATTGCTGAGAGGCATGTTGAGCCCATTGAATATTTTTTTTTTTTTGTCCCAAGTGATTGAATAATGACAAAAAAAAAAAAAATTACAAAAAGTTGTCACTAAATGATATATTGCTCACACATGCCATGGTTATATGTGGAATTGCACCCCAAAATACATTTTGCTGCTTCTCCTGAGTACGGGGATACCACATGTGTGGGACTTTTTAGGAACCTGGCCACGTACGGGACCCCGGAAACCAAGCACCGCCTTCAGGATTTCTAAGGGCTTAAATTTTTGATTTCATTCCTCACTACCTATCACAGTTTCGAAGGCCATAAAATGCCAAAATAGCACAAAACCCCCCCAAATGACCCCATTTTAGAAAGTAGACACCCCAAGGAAATTGCTGAGAGGCCTGTTGAGCCCGTTGAATATTTTTTTTTTGTCCCAAGTGATTGAATAATGACAAAAAATAAAAATAAAAAAAAAATTACAAAAAGTTGTCACTAAATGATATATTGCTCACACATGCCATGGTTATATGTGGAATTGCACCCCAAAATACATTTTGCTGCTTCTCCTGAGTACGGGGATACCACATGTGTGGGACTTTTTAGGAGCCTAGCCGCGTACGGGACCCCGAAAACCAAGCACCGCCTTCAGGATTTCTAGGCACAAATTTTTGATTTCACTCCTCACTACCTATCACAGTTTCTAAGGCCATAAAATGCCAAAATAGCACAAAACCCCCCCAAATGACCCCATTTTGGAAAGTAGACACCCCAAGCTATTTGCTGAGGAGGCATGGTGAGTATTTTACAGCTCTCATTTGTTTTTGAAAATGAAGAAAGAAAATTTTTTTTTTTTTTTTTTTCAATTTTCAAAACTTTGTGACAAAAAGCGAGATCTGCAAAATACTCACAATACCTCTCAGCAAATAGCTTGGGGTGTCTACTTTCCAAAATGGGGTCATTTGGGGGGGTTTTGTGCCATCTGGGCATTCCATGGCCTCCGAAACTGTGATAGGCAGTGAGAAGTAAAATCAAAAATTTACACCCTTAGAAAGCCTGAAGGCGGTGCTTTGTTTTTGGGGTCCCGTACGCGGCTAGGCTCCCAAAAAGTCTCACACATGTGGTATCCCTGTACTCAGGAGAAGCAACAGAATTTATTTTGGGGTGTAATTCCACATATGCCCATGGCATGTTTGAGCAATATATCATTTAGTGACAACTTTGTGCAAAAAAAAAATAAAAAAAAAAAAATTGTCTATTTTCCGCAACTTGTGTCAACATATAAAATATTCCATGGACTCGACATGCCTCTCAGTATATAGCTTGGGGTGTCTACTTTCCAAAATGGGGTCATTTGGGGGGGTTTTGAACTGTTCTGGCATTTTATACACAACATTAGGAAGCTTACATCCACTCTTCTAACCACTTGAAGACAAAGCCCTTTTTGACACTTTTTGTTTACATGAAAACATATTTTTTTTTTGCAAGAAAATTATGTTGAACCCCCAAACATTATATATATTTTTAAAGCAAAGGCCCTACAGATTAAAATGGTGGGTGTTGCATTTTTTTTTTCTACACAGTATTTGCGCAGCGATTTTTCAAACGCATTTTTTGGGGAAAAAATACACTTTTTTTAATTTTAATGCACTAAAACACACTATATTGCCCAAATGTTTGATGAAATAATAAAGATGATCTTAGGCCGAGTACATAGATACCAAACACGACATGCTTTAAAATTTCGCACAAACGCGCATTGGCGACAAACTACATACATTTTTAAAAGCCTTTAAAAGCCTTTACAGATTACCCCGTTAGATTTACAGAGGAGGTCTACTGCTAAAATGACTGCCCTCGATCTGACCTTCGCGGTGATACCTCACATGCATGGTGCAATTGCTGTTTACATATGACGCCAGACCGACGCTTGCGTTCGCCATTGGGCAAGAGCAGGGCAGGACAGGGGTGCTTTTTTTTTTTTTTTTTTTTTTTTTTATTATTAATTTTGCTTTTTTATTTTATTTTTAAATTGTTCCTTACATATATTTTTTTTTTTATAATTTTTATTGTTATCTCAGGGAATGTAAATATCCCCTATGATAGCAATAGGTAGTGACAGGTACTCTTTTTTTGAAAAAACTGGGGTCTTCTAGACCCTAGATCTTTCCTCTGCCCTCAAAGCATCTGACCACACCAAGATCGGTGTGATAAAATGCTTTCCCAATTTCCCAATGGCGCTTTTTATATCCGGGGGGGGGGACATTCCCTCCCACTGCTTGTAAAAGCAGTCCAGAGGCTAATTAGCCGCTGTGATTGCTTTTACATGAAAGCCGGCCGCTGGCTGAAAAGAATGATACCAAGATGATGCCTAAACCCGCAGGCATCAATCTGGTATAACCAAAGTCCAGCAACATACCAGTACGTTGCTGGTCCTTGTTGGACATGTATTGTAATCTTTTTTTTTCATGCAGCCTGTTGGCTGAACGAAAAAAGAGATTGATCGGTGGGTATGCCCACCATTAGAATACCGCCCTTCATCCACCCACTTCTAATGATGGGCATACATGCACCATTTATATATGCCGAAGCATGGGGGCATCCTCCCGCAAAAAAGTTATGCCGCACACACATGGTCAAACGTTTCCACGGGCAAGCCTCCGTCGGAATTTCGACCGTATGTATGCGGCATTAGGAGCAAAATTGCTCCTCCGCCCTGCTGCCCCCATGCTTCGGCATATATGCTTTTTTTTTTTTAACTGTGGTGGTGAAATCACCTCCTACAGCACTGGAGTCGCAGGGATCAGGCCTGTCTCTGCGAACGCTGCAGTTATGTGTGTTGTGTTTTGGAAGTGACAGTGATCGATCGATACTGCACTTGGGTGGCCTGGGCTGGACGGAGGGGCAAAACGCAGGTGCTAGCAGGTATCTGGGCTGATCCCGCTAACACTGCGTTTTTGGGAACCCTAAACCGCTGGTATAGATCAGATCAGATATTGATCTGTTCAGATACTATACCACTAAGGGGGGTGTATGCTTTACGCGTGGGTGTTAGCGTTACTGGCACTAACCTGACGCTGCCTGGGGTGTGACGCAGACCCTCTCTGACGCTAAAACCTAATTGATATCACCCACCGGGCGATCAGGGGGTTAAACCTTTATTGGGTTATATACGGCGGGTGCCCTGACACTATAAAAAGCAAACTAACTAACCAGCGTCACCCGTAACACTTATATGGTGATTACTGGTGAAAGGGTTAACTAGGGGCAATTAGGGGGTTAAAACCTTTATTAGATCATATTTGGGGGTACCTGACGCTATAAAAACCTGCGGCGAACCTAAAAAAAAATGACTGGCTACCGATTGGCATCACCGACACGAAGACAGCGATCAGAAAAACGATCGCTTAGTGACAGTGGTGATAGGGGGTGAAAGGGTTACCTGGGGGGCGATCAAGGGGGTTAAACCTTTATTAGATAATATATTGGGGTACCCGACGCTATAAAAACCTGCGGCGAACCTAAAAAAAATTACTGGCTACCGATCGCCATCACTGATGCTAAGACAGCCATCAGAAAAATGATCGCATAGCGACAGCGGTGATAGGGGGTGAAAGGGTTACCTGGGGGGCGATCAAGGGGGTTTAACCTTTATTAGATAATATATTGGGGTACCTGACGCTATAAAAACCTGCGGCGAACCTAAAAAAAATTACTGGCTACCGATCGCCATCACTGATGCTAAGACAGCATCAGAAAAACGATCGATTAGCGACAGCGGTGATAGGGGGTGAAAGGGTTACCTGGGGGGCGATCAAGGGGGTTAAACCTTTATTAGATAATATATTGGGGTACCCGACGCTATAAAAACCTGCGGCGAACCTAAAAAAAATTACTGGCTACCGATCGCCATCACTGATGCTAAGACAGCCATCAGAAAAATGATCGCATAGCGACAGCGGTGATAGGGGGTGAAAGGGTTACCTGGGGGGCGATCAAGGGGGTTTAACCTTTATTAGATAATATATTGGGGTACCTGACGCTATAAAAACCTGCGGCGAACCTAAAAAAAATTACTGGCTACCGATCGCCATCACTGATGCTAAGACAGCATCAGAAAAACGATCGATTAGCGACAGCGGTGATAGGGGGTGAAAGGGTTACCTGGGGGGCGATCAAGGGGGTTGAACCTTTATTAGATAATATATTGGGGTACCCGACGCTATAAAAACCTGCGGCGAACCTAAAAAAAAATACTGGCTACCGATCGCCATCACTGATGCTAAGACAGCCATCAGAAAAATGATCGCATAGCGACAGCGGTGATAGGGGGTGAAAGGGTTATCTGGGGGGTGATCAGGGGGTTAAACCTTTATTAGGGGGGGGTTAGGGGGCTACACTGGACCTAAAACTAAACTTTAGTGACACTTTCACAGTCACAAATGTCACTGATTGCAGTGATCACTAAATAAATGGTCACTGCAATCAGTGACACTGTGACTGGGGGCTGGGGGGTGATCTGGGGGGGTCTGGGGGTCCTGGGGGGGGGCGATTAGTGTTCCTATGTGTCCTGGTGTCAGTGTAGTGTTGTGCTCACTGACCTGATGTCTTCTCTTGTACGGCGCTCGGTATATGTGAGCACCGCACCAGAGATGACATCACTTCCTCCTGCTTCCTCTGTCTGAAACAGACAGAGGAGGCATTTCCATTCGCCGGGAGCGATCGCGAGGGGGGGGCCGGAATCGAAAGGCCGCCCCCTCATCTGGGATCGCTCCCGGTGTAGTAACGACCGCTCACGGCACAGAAGGGGGGTCCGGATGGACCCCCCAACTGTACAAAGGCAGTCACGTAGATCTACGTGATTCTGCCTGTCCGTGCCATTCTGCCGACGTAAATCGGCGGTGGGCGGTCGTTAAGTGGTTAAAGCAGCAGAAAAAGATAGCTTTTATCAGCGTTTTTTTACTAGCTTTTATTAGCGTTTTTCAGTGTAGCGTTTTTTTCGTTTTATTTTTTCAATGGACCAAAAAACGCTAAAAACGCTCGCGGCCAACGTTTATGAGCGTTTATGAGCGTTTTGCTCTGCCGAAAAACGGCACTTTGAACGCGAACTTCTTGCGTTCAGAAAAAAGCCCATTAACTCCACTGCTCATTAAAGCTAAAAAACGTTATGTGTACATGAACACATAGGCCAACATAGAGTGCAGTTAATGGGCTTTTTAAAAAAACGCCAAAACGCCAATAAACTGCAGTTTATCAGCTTCTGTGTACATGGAGCCAAAAAGTGCTGAAACTTATGTCAGTGTTTGTTTTTTCTATTTTTGCTGTCAGTGTACAATTGGGGAGATTTCCCTTTACTAGAGACAGATCAGGAAGTGAGAGAAAATCTCTCTAAGTATGGGAATTCCACCTTAAAGTGGATGTAAACCCTCCATACACCCAGTGAAGTGAACAGCCTCAGATGATACACTGAGATGAACCAAATCTCCCTACATAAGTATTACATCCATATCTGCTGTCTTCACATTTATATACTGTTTAGAACATTCAGATCGTGTTAGGAAAAAGGGATTTTTATAACAGCTTACCTGTAAAATCCTTTTCTTGGAGTACATCACGGGACACAGAGCGACTTAGTCATTACTAATGGGTTATATAGATTACCTTCAGGTGCTGGCACTGGCCACTTCCAAACCGGAAGTACCCTCCCCTATATAAGCCCCTCCCATCCGGGAGCACCTCAGTTTTGTAGCAAAGCAATAAGTGTCCCAAAAAGAGGGGTGGGAGCTCTGTGTCCCGTGATGTACTCCAAGAAAAGGATTTTACAGGTAAGCTGTTATAAAAATCCCTTTTTCTTTTTCGTACATCACGGGACACAGAGCGACTTAGTCATTACTAATGGGACGTCCCAAAGCAATGCCCCATGAGGGGAGGGATACACTATACATAAGCTGGGCGCCATCAGGCATGAGGCTCTTTTGCGGCCTGCAACACACTGCGCCCAAAGGCGACATCCTCCTGACTTCTGACGTCTACCTGGTAGAACCTAGTAAACGTGTGTACTGAAGACCATGTTGTGGCCTTACAGACTTGAGCCAGGGAGGCCTGGTGATGCACTGCCCATGAAGTTCCAACTGCTCTTGTGGAGTGCGCCCTAACTTTGAACGGAGGCGGTCTCCTTCTCAAGCCATAAGCTTGCATTATGACCTGTCGAATCCACTTGGCTAAAGTAGATTTTTGATGCTGCCTGACCCTTTCTGGGGCCTTCCGGCAGAACAAACAAAGTATCCGTTCTGCGAATCTGAGCAGTGGCTTTTAGATAAGCTTTAACTGCTCTTACTACATCCAAAGAATGCAATAACTTTTCCTCTACCGAGCTAGGTTTGGGGAAAAAGGAAGGAAGAACCACATCTTGGTTCAAATGGAACCTCGATACCACCTTAGGAAAAAAGCTGGATGAGGACGTAACACTACTCTGTCCTTATGGATAACCAGATATGGCTCCTTACAGGACAAGGCGGCTAATTCCGATACTCTTTTAGCCGAACAAATGGCTACTAAGAAAATCAATTTCCTGGTGAAAAGAACCAGGGAAATGTGCTGCAATGGTTCAAATGGTTGTTTCTGTAGAACCGACAGAACCAGGTTTAAGTCCCCTGGACATATGGGAATACCAACCGGAGGGCTAATACGCATCACTCCTTGTATGAAAGCTTTGACTAATGAATGCAAAGCCAAGGGCCTTTGAAAAAAATATTGACAAGGCCGTCTGACCCTTGATAGTACTCAAGGCAAGCTTCCTATGTACAGCCCACTGTAGGAAGTCCAGAATCCTACCTATTACGTACTTACGTGGATGCCATTTCCTGGCCTCACACCACGTGATGTACGCCTTCTAGATCCTATAATAGATCTGCCTGGATACCGGCTTCCTGGCATTGATCATGGTAGATACCACAGGATTAGAGAGCCCTCTCTTTTTTAGAATGTGGGCTTCAATAGCCAGGCCGTCAAACCTAGGGCTGGTAAGGAAGGGTGGTATATCGGTCCTTGCGAAAGCAGGTCCGGACGATGTGGGAGGGTCCAAGGACTTCCCACTGACATTTTTACAATCTCCGCGTACCATGCCCTTCGGGGCCACGCTGGAGCCACCAGAATCACTGGTTTCTTTTCTACCCTGATTCTGCGGATTAATCGCGGTGGGAATGCCTATATCAGCTTGAACTGATCCCAAGGGAACACTAGGGCATCCGAACCGCAAGCTAGGGGATCCTTTGTGCGAGACACAAATCTGTCCACCTTTGCGTTGAATCTGGATGCTAGCAGATCTACATCCGGTGTTCCCCACCGCTGGCATATTGCCTGTAAAACCTCGGGGTGAAGAGACCATTCCCCGGGCATAATTGCTGGCAACTTAAAAAGTCCGCTCTCCAAATTTCCACTCCTGGGATGAAAACCGCGGATATGGCTGTGACATACCTTTCTGCCCATTCCAGGATGCAATTTGCTTCCCTCTGGGCTGCACAACTCCTGGTGCCACCCTGGTGATTGATATATGCCACTGCTGTGGCATTGTCTGATTGAATTCTGACAGGTGACCCTTGGAGTTTGGATGTCCATGCTACTAGGGCATACCGGGCTGCTCGTATCTCTAAGAGATTGGTGGGCAGGGCCTTCTCTGCTTCTGACCACTTGCCTTGGAGAGACCATTGCTCCAGTACTGCCCCCCAGCCTATGAGGCTGGCATCTGTAGTGACCACCTTCCAAGAAACCGGACTAAAGGGTTTCCCTTTTTCCAGATTCTGGTACCAACCACCAATGGAGGCTCTTGCGAACGGAAGGGGACATTGGTAAGTCTAAAGCCTGAACTTTTTTGTTCCAGGCTGACAGTATGGCCCTCTGCAAGTTCCTTGAATGGAATGGACCGTAGGGTACTGCTTCGAATGAAGCCACCATTTTTCCCAGCAGCCTTATACACAGGCGTATGGATGGTTTTTCTTTTTTGTACCCACTAAGTGGGTAAAATCTTTCAAAGACGACACCTTCTCTGGAGGTAAGAAAATCTTTCTCTGATTTGAATCCAGTCTTAGCCCCAAGTATTCTAGGCTTTTGACTGGTTTTAGGGCTGACTTGTCTCGGTTGATAATGCAACCGTGAGATTCCAGATACTTGATTATCTTGTGAACGACCACTTCTAGTTTTTTTCACTGAGTGGTCTATCAGCAACAAGTCGTCTAGATATGCCATTATCGTTACACCTTGTGTTCCTAGTTTGGCCAATCGTAGGGCCAGGATTTTTGTGAACACTCGTGGTGCTGTGGCCAGACCGAAAGGTAAGGCTCTGAACTGAAAATGGCGCCCTTCTACTGCAAGGCGTAGAAATTTCTGGTGGGCCGGACAGATGGAAATATGCAAATAAGCATCCCTTATGTCGATCGAGGCTAACCATTCCTGCCCTTGTAGGGCGGTGGCCACCGATCGGATCGACTCCATCCGAAAAAGTCCTGATATGTAGGAACTTGTTTAGCCCTTTTATATTTAATATGGGCCTCATGTCCCCATTTGGTTTGGGGACTGTGACAAGGTTCGAGTAAAACCCGAACCCGTTTTCTTCCAGGGGAACCTTCATGATTACACCTTGGAGCAATAGTTGTTCTAGTGCCAGAAGGAGGGATCCTCTCTTCTGGGGATCGCTTGGCACGTTTGACCTTATAAAATGGGCAGGAGGAATGTCTTTTAACTCCAGCCTGTATCCCAGACTCACTGCGGAGATCACCCATCTCTGATGGTGTCCCGCCAGGTCTCTGTGAACAACTGAAGTCTTCCCCTCACCCGATTGAGTGGGGGCAACCCTTCATGACTTGGGGGGAGGTTTTGTACCTCTCTTGACCCAGGGTTTCTTTTTACCCTGTGATTGTCCCTGATTTCTGCCCCCTGGATTTGACCGCGGAGGCCATCGGAACTGTTTCACAGCCGATGTGCCAGGGACTGGAGAAGTAGGCCTCTTAAAAGAAGGACTTCTACCCTTGTTCTTAACCGGCAAGAGTGTACTTTTACCGGCAGAAGTTTTCTGGATATATTTGTCCAGATCATCTCCAGATAAGCGTTCTCCATGAAATGGGAAGCTAATCAGCAATTTCTTACAGGGAGCTTCAGCAGACCAGTTTTTTGAGCCACAGAAGCCTACGCATATGTCTACAGACAGCGTAAAGCGGGATGCCTGTTGGATTGTATCCTTTATGGCGTCCACCGCAACACAAGGCTCTAGGTAGGTCAGCTAGGGCAAGAGCCTGCTGATCTGGTAAGTCCCTTAAGACTTGTTTCAACTGATCTTTCATTGCTTGGCAGACTCCAATCGCTGCTACTGCAGGTTGTGTCGCCATGCTTGCTGTAGAGAAAGCAGATTTTAGTAAAGACTCCAATTTTTTATCTATTGGGTCTTTGAACATTGGAACATTATCTACTGGACATGTCAGTGATTTATTTACACAAGAGATGGCTGTGTCCACTGTAGGGACCCTCCATTTTTTTATGAACTTATCCTCCATGGGATAGATCACCGGAAATCTCTTAGGGGGAGTAAATATTTTATCAGGATGCTCCCAATCCTGGTAAATAAGCCCTTCTAATAAAGGGTGGATTGGGAAGGAACAGACAGCCTGGGGAGCTTTCAGCGACCCCAGCGAGGAAACCGTAGTGGATGGTGGTTCCGCCAGAGGCATTTAAATGCTGCTCGGACCATGTTAGTCAGAGACTGAACCCATAATCTTTCAGCCTGAGATGCTGAGAAAGGTTCTTCCACTGTTGATTCCTCTATAACTTTATCAACCTCACCTGATCCCCTTCAGGTAGGTCGATCTCTGGGACTGTTCCTCCACTAACAGGCACTCTGCAGGAGGAGACGGAGATCGGACGCGCTTTTCCTGTGACAGGGAAGCAGCGATCAATGCTGTTAATCTCTCTTCCAATCCTCCCAGAGTTTGAGGATAAAACCTCCTCTGTTATATATACAGGAGCAGGTGGACTGGGGACAGCCGCAGTACCAGGTACTCCTGCGGGGTTCCTACGGCTACTGACCTCTGAAATTTCAGGGGAGATTGGCGCAGTACAGCATGCCCAAAATCCTCAGAGCCCGACGGAGACCCCTTTCGCTTCTTGGAAGATCTATTTCCAGAGCGTCTGGACGACATATCCTATAAGCACAAAGCTGAGGTATTCCCGTCGTCATACACCAATTTTGCTGGTAATAGTCTAACATAGTTGCTGCTATATACCAGCTGGTGTCCACTAAAGTGCCTTTCTATGGGGATGCCTGCATCAACCGCCTCTGTGTGCCACTGTTTGTTGCTAGCTCTGTTTGCATCCAGCTGACACTTGTACTGTGTCTTTATACAAGCTGGGACGCCTGCACATGCGCAGAAGCGCCGTGGCGCGCATCGAGCGTCATCCACCCGCCCCGCCCCTTTTTTTTCATAGGAGGCGCGTGCACGCGCGCGCGCACCCGTGCGCCATTGGCGCCCTTTTCGAAAATCAAACCGGGACTAGGAGCCAGGGCCCTTTTTGCCGGAGGGCCTGTGCGGTGGATGAGCGCAGCAACAGGGCAGAGGAAGTGGATTCCCACAGAGAAACTTACCAACTGCCTGGATCTTTTGACTTGAGAAAACCAAAGATCCACATGACAAGAAAAATGGACCACAGCGGCCTCTAGTGGTTTAACACAGGTACCGCGGTCTTTTTTTTTTTTTTTTCTTGACTACTATTAAAATTTTACATTTTCAGTAGTTACAGGCATACACAGATATTAGCGGGAATACCGTTAGGTAACAGACAGAAAGACAAATTAGGCTTGGGGGTCCCCCAATAGAACCAAGTTCCTGGGGGCCCCCACTTACCTGATCCCCGCCGCAGGACTTTGTTTGGTCCACAGAAGCCCAAACTTCACCTATCACGGCAGGCATTGTAATTAAACCTTCAGGGACCGGGTTCCCAAGGATTCCACTCCCCTGGACCTGTATAGCACCCTGCACAGACAACATCTTGGTCGTGGGTATGACCAGAGCTCTGGATCCCAGGGTCCAGCCCTCCTAAGAGAGGCATTACAGGCAAAACCTTGCTCTTCTGCTGCAAGGCCCGGGTACCAACCGTTTAGCTATGAAGCTTTTTTGGTGGGATCCGGAACAGCTTACTAAGGCCCAAAAGAACCTGTACGCAAGCCCAGTGAAAACACATGTTACTTCTTGGCCAACACCTTAGACGCTGGCAAAAAACTGAGGTGCTCCCGGATGGGAGGGGCTTATATAGGGGAGGGTACTTCCGGTTTGGAAGTGGCCAGTGCCAGCACCTGAAGGTAATCTATATAACCCATTAGTAATGACTAAGTCGCTCTGTGTCCCGTGATGTACGAAAAAGAAATGTTATTTTCCTGTTTAACATACAGCAAAGATAGCTAAAATTGCTGATTGGAAAAAAGGCAGACACCCCCTCTCATCATAGGCAGAGACTCTGCCGCGTACACACGATCGGAATTTCCAACAAATGTTCGATGTGAGCTTTTGGTCGGATATTCCGACCGTGTGTAGGCTCCATCGGACATTTGCTGTCGGAATTTCCGACAACAAATGTTTGAGAGCTGGTTCTCAATTTTTCAGACAACAAAAGTTCTTGACGGAAATTCCGATCGTGTTCATCCAATTCCGACGCACAAAAATCCTACGCATTCTCAGAATCAATTCGACGCATGCTCGGAATCATTGTACTTCATTTTTCTCGGCTCGTTGTAGTGTTGTACGTCTCCACGTTCTTGACGTTCGGAATTTCCGAGCAACATTTGTGCGACCGTGTGTATCCAAGACGAGATTGAGCGAAAATCCGACGGAAAAAAACACACGGTTTTGTTGTCGGAAATTCCAATCGTGTGTACGCGGCATCAGAGGTGTTTTGTAACAGGGCCAGCTGTCTGCTAATCTATTTTAGCAACCTCCTCTGATAATAAAGTTCAGGCTGCTTTTATCTGATGTGTCCGAGAATTTGTCAGGAGTTATCAGGCTGATAATCAGAGGAACAGTTCAGGAGAGAGCTATGGGACTTCGCTCAATGAAGAGAGATAACAAAATACTGCAGATATATGTGCCCAGCTCAAATTTTATGAATTGGGTTTACATCCACTTTAACTAGATGTCACCAAAAAAAAAAAAAAAAAAAGTGTCCCCATTGGAAGAGGTTTCTTCTACTCCAGAAAATGTAGGATTTCCCCTCACCTTCTGTCCTGGAAGCTCACTAGGAAGGATAGAGGGGTAAATGTCCACAGTGTAGACACAGACCACAAATAAAACCTGGTAGAGGGTATAACACTTCTGCCAACGACCCAAAACAGAACCCTCCCCACAAAAATCAGCACAAGGGACAGAACTTAAAATCACTATGATGTGTCCCTTGTGCTGACTCCACTTCTATTAGGTGAAATCTTGCTTTGTCTATGCCCCCCACCCCCACTCTCCGTACTCTTCCAATGCAGCGGGATTGATAGAACAGTGGCAGCAGTCACAACTTCTTATCAAGAGTGCCCAACTATGCCCACCCTTTCTGCCCATCTGCTCCATTCACAGAAGCCGTACTACAGCTTTTATGAATGAAACAGGTTCTATGAATGAAACAGGTTCTATGAATGAAACAGGTTCTATGAATGAAACAGGTTCTATGAATGAAACAGGTTCTATGAATGAAACAGGTTCTATGAATAAAACAGGTTCTATGAATAAAACAGGTTCTATGAATAAAACAGGTTCTATGAATAAAACAGGTTCTATGAAAGGAAAAAGGGGACCTTTCATATATCTGCCTATCCTCCATTCATAGATTGTGTTTCATTCATGAATAAAACAGCTGGGTGGAAATAGAGGGCATAGTCAGGAACTCTTGATGAGGCCTGTGACAGCTCCCACAGTTATTTTAGCCCCCACTGCACCGGACATTTATAGCGGTGGGGGTGGGGGCATTGATGGAGGTTAATTTCACCTTACAGAATGGGCATGAGCACAAGGGACACCTCCTACTGACCAAGTTATGATTTTTGTGTTTATTTTGGCTGTACAGTATTTAGGTTTTAAAGGGGAAGTAAACTTCCATTTTTAAGTTTTAGTATTATAGGTAAGCCTATAATAAAGCTTACCTATAGGTAGTGTAAATACCTCCCGAACGTGTCCAGTTTAGGATTTTTTTTTTGTACATGCAGCCAGAGACAACACTGGCATATGTGCTCTGAAAGAACAGTGCCGTTTCTTCAGAGCCCTGCGTCGTGACCGGTGGCTCCCGCACGCCTGCGCTGGAGTGACGTCATCGCAGCTCCGGCCAGTCACAGAGCCGGAATCCACGAGCCTGGAAGGAAGACCGGGTGAAGATAAACGCTGTCACCAGCGATGACATTGCATTGCTGGAAAGCTTTGCTTTGAGCCAAGTTTCACATAATGTGCAAGTATGCGATGCATACTTGCACATTATGCCTTTGCCTTGCAGGTAATAAAAAAAAAGAAGTGAAGAGGTTTTCAACTGCTTTAAGCCTTAAAGCACCCAGAGAACTAGGACACCACTGACCTGTCTGTGCTTGTAGCCAGCACTTTCAGCGCATCTTGTCCAGGATTGCTCAATTGAATATGTTTATGAAGGGTCAGAGACCACAGTGTACCACTTTCTAATGACCTGTTAACCAGAAGAAAAAGGTTATGAAGGAAACATTAAATAACACACTGAGTGTATCAGAACTGCCTGTTTATTACAGTAAAAGCATGAAACATCATGTTTGTGAAGGTTTCCATTTATCCAGGTCACCATATAGCTAGTAGTTCGTTACATTCAACTTGACCTCAAGAAGTTTTACCCCCCCCTTTACGACCAAGTAATTTTTGCGATATGGCACTGCGTTACTTTAACTGATAATTGCTCAGTCATGCAATGCTGTACCCAAATAAAATTTGTGTCTTTTTTTCCCCACAAATAGAGCTTTTTTTAAATAGAGCTGCTTTTTTTTTTTTTTGCCACTATAAACAAAAAAAAACAATTTTGAAAATGTTTTACTTTCTGCTCTAAAACACATCCAATTAAAAAAATAAAAAAAAATAAAAAATCTAATTTCCAAATAAATTTAGGCCATTATATGTTCTACTACAGGTCTTTGGTTTGCGCAAAAATTATAGCGTCTACAAAAAACGTATGGGATATTTAGTGGAATTTTTATTTTATTTTTTTTACTAGTAATGGCGGCTATCAGTGACTTCTAGCAGGACTGGGATATTGCGGTGGACAATCGAACACTGACATTTTTTGACACCGTGTAAACCAGTGACACTAATAAAAAAAATATGCACGGTCACTGTACTAATGACACTGGTTGGGAAGGGGCATATAGGGCAATCAAATGGTTAACTGTGTGCCTAACCAATGGTGTTGTGTACTGTGTTAGATGCTTTTACTAAAAGGGAAGTGATGGATTTTATTCCCTGCTTTACATACTTTGTCCGAATGGAACTCTGCCTTGTTTACATAGGCAAAGCTCAATTCTGTGTCTCTGCCCAACGAATGGCAGGTACCAAATGGACATCCAGTGGCCGCTTCTGCTGTGTATAATCACAGCAGAAGATGCGCATGCCCCTAGGTGGAAGTGCAGAAATGTATAATGTACAATATAAAAATTTATATATATATATATATATATATATATATATATATATATATATATATATATACATATACACACACACACACATACATACACACACACACATATTGTGGTAGTGTGGTACCCCACCAGGGTATTTGCTTGTTTTGGAGGAAACTGGCTTTTCAGTTTCCTCATGATTTACTAAAGTCCACTTTGGGACCCGGAGCCTGGGGATTTCTTAGAGATCCGGGTGGGATGGAATCTCCAGTCCTGGATCCGGGTTTTGAGACTCACCGGCACACTGAT
Source organism: Rana muscosa (assembly GCA_029206835.1). NCBI lineage: Eukaryota > Metazoa > Chordata > Amphibia > Anura > Ranidae > Rana > Rana muscosa. The sequence goes on along the minus strand of CM055117.1, from coordinate 84,248,964 downwards.
TGTTCAGGTGTGTGTGGGCCTGATAGTAGAGTCAGGACCAACATTCTGGGCTCCACCCTCCCGACGAGTGCAGGTGTGCACTGGGGAAGCCAGAGAGTGGTTGTCTGCACAGTGGAAGCCAGAGACCCAGGTCTGAGGGTCAGAGCAGTAGACCCAAGTCTAAAGCCTCGTACACACGGCCGAGAATCTCGTCAGGAAAAAACGCGTTGTTTTTCTTGACAAAATTCTTGGACAAGAAACTTGTCCCGGCCGAGTGTACAGACGCTCGATTCAAAGAACCCGCGGTTCTTTGAATGGAGCGAACGCGGTGACGTAATCGACTACGACGAGCGTGCGCTCGTCACATTCGATGCCGTCGCCGCCATCTTGCTACACCCTACCTATGCCTAGGAAGCTACCGCGCATGCGTCAAAGTCATTTTGAGCAGGTAAGTGTACACACACACACACACACTTTTCTCGTCGAGAAACATGCCGACGAGAATCTCGACGAGAAAATGGAGAATCCTGACGAGAAAATAGAGAGCAGGTTCTCTATTTTTCTCGTCGAGATTCTTGTCGGTTTTCTTGACGAGAAAGCCGATAGCCGCGTACACGCGACCGATTTACTCGGCAAGAAAGCTCTGCCAGCAAGTTTCTTGTCGTTTTTTGACGAGAAACTCGGTTGTGTGTACGAGGCTTGAGGCTCAGAGCAGTGAGGGGCTGCTATCTAAATAGATGGTGTTGCCAAATGGAATAGTCTGTAGGAGACAGACAAGAGGCTGAATTGTAAGGCCTGAGCAACACTGCTGTATGTATAAGCCAGGAGGATGAATGTCATGTTATTGATGAAAAGGAGTGTTGAAACCCCTGCGAGGGAAACCTTTGATTTTGTTTGAACTTCTTTTAATAAAAATGGGCAAATAAAGCCCTAAAAAAGAAGACCCAGCGAGTGGCGGTGTCCTTCAAGCTCTACCTTTGATGCTAGTCCTTTACAAATTATATTATATATATATACACACACATACATATACATACACACATATACATACATATACACACACACTTCTGCGCAGCAGGGCCGCCATGTAGCAGTATACTGGTATAGGGCGGCCCTTAAGTGGTTAAAGACATGTCATAGCTTCTCCAAGGCACTTCTTCAGTTTCAATGAGTGTCAGGAAGATTCCCAAGAATATTATTTATCCACACAGGTAGCACCAACACCTTAATACAGTTGACCGTTGACTGTCCTAGAACAGGATGGGAGGTGTGGAAGCTGTGGAACCTCCCTATTCTAAATACACAAACTTCCTAACACAAAGGATGGGGTTATGTAAGTGTTAATTTCTCATATTACATGGCTAAAACGGTGCAAATCACCAGGGTAGAGATGTCACAAAGGCATTCTGTGTGGAAAAACAGTTGGTGTCGAAGTCCCTCATGCCTGTCCAGGGATGGTTGTTCCAGTTTGACATAGATGGCCCCTTTACACCTTTTGTCATCTTGGTCCAGAATCAGTGGAGAAACACATCAGGTTTACACAAGAAAAGGTACAGAATAACAAAATTACCCTTTTTGGACCGTGTGTTACATGTCAAGGACAGGGTGACTTGAACATTGAGGTCTACAGGAAAACTACCCACAAAGACCAGTATAAGCTTGCCAACTACCATGACCCACTTGGGGGTTATTAGGACTCTGAAATATCAGGCTGAGATGCGAATATCAAAGTCTAAAGACAAAAGAACACAGACATCTAAGCAGTGCTTTGAAAGTCTGTGGCTACCCAGACTGGCCTTTTCGGTAAATCACCACCCAGGTCAAACGCAAGACTACAAAGGAGAAGCAGATCACACAGAGTAATATCATTCCGTATGCAATCTGGAGTGTTGGAAAAGCTCAGGATCTTTAACAAACACTGCATCCCAGGGTCCTTTAAGCTTATCAATATACTGAGACAGAAGCTTGCACATCCTCAAAACCCAACACCCGAATACAAGCAAATTAACCCAGCATATACAGTGTAGAGTAGTGAGCAATGCAATGACTTGTACACTGGGGGGGACAAAGCAACCTCTCAACAAATGAATGGTCAAACATAGGAGGGCACCCTCTACAGGTCAAGACTCAGAAATCTTCCTAAACTTTAAAGGGCCCTTTCACACATGCTGTCCGATCAGGTCTGCCTGAAAAACAGTCAGACGCTCCATGAACCTCTACGGAGCAACGAATGTCAGCTGTGACATGTTCGCCGACATCCAGCGCTATCCAATCTGCCAAATCCAGATGGATGGAAAGACTATTTTCCATCCGTCTGGCGAATCAGATGGCATCGGATGAAAATGAACAGGCGGATCAGTTTTCATCTGATTTCCCATAGAGGACAGCGGGGCTCTGACAGTTCCGTCTCTGCACATTGAGCGGAGACGGACCTGTCAGCTGCCTCATCAGCGGAAATCAACAGATCAATCCCTGCTGAGCAAGCAGAGACTGTCAAAATGGACAGCCCCATGTGAAAAGGGGCCTAAAAGAGAAGTATGGGTTTAAAAATAAATAAAACCAAACCCTTATACTCACCTAGGTGAATGCAGCATCAATCCGATGCTCCATCTGTCCCCCACTGGATCGCTCAGTTCTCCCCTCTGATCTAAGCAGAGGTCAGTGACTGTCAGTCAGCAACACTCTGCTCTGCCCCTGCAGCGCTCACTGGATTGCCAGGCTGAGGAGGGGGAGCAAGCAGCTGGCTCAGCCTCCCAATGGCTTGCTGAGAGGCTGAGCCATCTGCCGGTCAAGGCATCTGTGTGGATCCAGAGCCTGGACCGGCTGAGTGATGTCAGCCGACAGTGGACTTTAGCCCACCGTCGGCTGAAAACAGGTCACAGGAGTGCAGAACTAAAATAGCTTTGGCCCCACTAGGGACATTTTTTTTTGAGGGCAGTGAAGTAAACACACGATGAACAGAGAGGCCAACTAGTACGCAAGATGCGTGAAAAAAAACATATGTCAAACCAGAACATCCATCCCTTTCACAATTAAAGCCGTTTTAACAGCTCTACCCTGGCAACTAATAACACTTCACATCTTTAACCATGTAAATTGAGGAATTAAAGGGGTTGTAAAGGTTCTTTTTTTATTTTCTAAATAGGTTCCTTTAAGCTAGTGTATTGTTGGTTCACTTACCTTTTCCTTCCATTTCCCTTCTAAATGTTTTTTTTCTTTGTTTTGTCTGAATTTCTCACTTCCTGTTCCTCCTCAGTAAGCTGTTCAGTAAGCTGTTCTGGCTGACTCCACACCACTCGGATGATGGTGTGAAGTTCAGTGAGGAGAAACAGGAAGTGAGAAATTCAGACAAAGAAAAAAAACATTTAGAAGGGAAATGGAAGGAAAAAAGGTAAGTGAACCAACAATGCACTAGCTTAAAGGAACCTATTTAGAAAATAAAAACGAACCTTTACAACCCCTTTAAGACCTATGCAGCCTCCCTGACATCAAGAATGGGATTATGTAATTCAAAACTTTCACACTTACCATCCTGTTCTTGGACAATCAACATCTACACATCCCATGGTGACTGGATTAAGGGGCCTGTGCTACCTGTGTGGATAGAAATGCTGGGGCAGGTTCTTGACATTCATCAGAAATTAAGAGGATTTGAGAAACTTGTAAATGTCTTCAGAATTACAGAACAAGCCCAGTTGGATGTGACCAACTTCTACCAGCTATAAACCATCATGTATAAGAGGATTACCTGGTATACAAGAGTTCTAGGAGGCCAGGGAGATGGTCACCAAGTTCTATGACTCTGTCATGTGTTATGTCCATAGCGCGGAGCATGTTGCAGCACTCTGTAAGGGTGGCTGGAGGTCCATCAAGCTCATCACACCATTGTAAGCTATACAGCATTTCAGCAACTGGAGAACATCACAGAAAATAAAGGGTTAAATTAAATATGTGCACACATAACTGATCAAATAATTCTTAACACGTTCAAAAAAAAAAAAGAACTCTTCCTCACTATAAATATGGCTGTAATTAGGCTTTAACCACTTCCATACTGGGCCTGTCTCCTACATGTAAAAATCATAATTTTTTTTGCTAGAAAATTACTCAGAACCCCCAAACATTATATATGTTTTTTAGCAGATACCCTATGGAATAAAATAGAGGTCATTGCAACTTTTTATCTCGCATAGTATTTGCGCAATAATTTTTCAAACGCCTTTTTTTTGGGGGGAAAAAAAAAAACTGTTTCATGAATTAAAAAATAACAAAACAGTAAAGTTAGCCCATATTTTTTGTATAATGTGAAAGATGATGTTACGCCGAGTAAATAGATACCCAACATGTCACGCTCTAAAATTGCGCACACTCATGGAATGGCGCCAAACTTTGGTACTTAAAAATCTCCATAGGCGAAGCTTTAATTTTTTTTTACAGGTAACCAGTTTAGAGTTACAAAGGAGGTCTAGTGCTATAATTGTTGCTTGCGCTCGAACGCACGCGGCGATAACTCACATGTGTGGCTTGAACGGCGTTTACATATATGGGCTGGACTTGCGTGTGTTCGCTTCTGAGCACAAGCTACCGGGGACAGAGGGGCGTTTTAAATTTTTTTTATTATTATTTATTTTACTTTATTTTTTTTAATTTTACACTTTTTTACATTTTCTTTTTTTGGATCACTTTTATTCCTATTACAAGGAATATAAACATCCCTTGTGATAGGAATCTATTGTGACAGGTTCTCTTTATAGAGAGATGCGGGGTCAATAAGACCCCACATCTCTCCTCCAGCATAATGTCACGCCCAGGCCTCCGACGGTCATAGAGATGACTGGTGACCATCTAGTCACCAGTCATCTCTATGGTCGTCATCCGGCAGCGGCCGATTCTTTCTCCGGGTCCCCGATGGCACGGGAGAGCCCGGAGAAGCACCAGATGGCAGCGGAACTGCCACTATGATCGTTCTTATGGTGCACAGAATCGCCAGCAGAAAATGATGATATCTGAATGATGCCTGTAGCTGCAGGCATCATTCAGATATCCCCCCTGAAAGTCAAGGATGTCATAGGACGTACTGCGGGCGGGAAGCGGTTAATGAAGCACATGGTACCCACACTGCATTTCCTTGTCCTATACCTATTACAACTGTCATAGGAACATATGAAAAATTCACTAGAAATTCAGATACTATAGTTCAGCTTTCAGTTTAGCTCTTTAAATCGGAATACGAGCCTGACCAAAAAAAAAGAAATTAAGTCAACAGCTACAAATACTGTAGCTGCTAACTTTTAAAATAAGGACACTTACCTGTCCAGGGATCCCACAATGTCGGCGCCCCAAGCCAATTCATCCATTGGCTTTGGGTGCAGGCACTGGCATTGCAAGTAAGGGAAACCGGCAGTGCCTGCAGGCTTCACAGCCGGTTTCCTACTGTGCATGCGCAAGTCGCACTGTGCTTTCTAAATGTTCCCGTCGTCTTCTGGGACACACACAGGTCCCAGAAGCCAGCAGGGGGGATGAGGAGGGGCCGATCTAAACACGGAAGTGGCATACCTCGCCGCAGCGAGATAGGACGGAAGTCAAGCTGCAAAATAATTTATTTATTTTAAAAAGTACAAAACGATAAAAAAAAAAAAAAAAAAAAAAAACAATATCCAAAAATAAGGGGGGGGGGGGGGGAGAGAGAGGGTGGTCTATTGTTCAAGACCTAGTTTAATTTCAGCATGGAACTCCACTTTAAAAGCATAACTTTACCCATGACAACTTGATAAAAAAAGAATGTTCTTTAGCAAGAAGCATACATTCCAAATTAATACCACAAAACAGAGGGCGCAACGACCTAGTGCATTATCCTAAGAACATAGATTATTATTGTAAAAGGTTGTAAGTATTATACTGACAAAATAAAAATTGTATCGAAGCTTACCCACAAAGAACTGCTCCATCCAGTCCACAGTACATCATAGCATGTGATGGGACAAAAAGTAGATCCAATAGGCCAACGCATTTTGAGGACCAGCCTCTTCCTCAGAGCTGGCTCACACGCTATGATGTACTAGGTACTGGATTAAGCAGTTCTTTGTGAAAAGCTCTGCAATCGCACAGCGTCCGTGCGATCTGCTGCGTGTCAATGTTCTATTACCATCCCCCAAAACAGCTCGTAAAATGCAGTAAGATTGCCAGAATTGCATTGCATGGGTGTAAAAACCCATGCAATGCGATTTAGGAGCAGAAAAAAAAAGGGGGGTCCTGCATCATACATTATGCATATCGCACCGCACAGACATCACATGTGATGTGCACAGGTATGCAGTGCAATTCCTGTGCGAATCACATGCGGTGTCTGCAATGCACAAAATGTGAACCCAGGCTAAAGTTTCACTTTGATTGCAGTAAGGCTGAGGGTTGGAGGGGATATCTCTCAGCTTTGAATCTGGACAGCTGTTAAGACAGAGAGATCAAACAGTGTATCACTCCACCCTAAAGTGAGAAATAAGTTGCTCCTCAAGCTACATTTACAAAAGATGTGTTAATGCGATGACCTCCTAGACAAGCAAGATAAATCCTGCCGAAAGGGACAACTGAGGATTGGGTGTGGACGGCAATGTGTAGAATGAAAGAAATCCATTTCCTTTCTGGTCTAGTCTTAACCTGTTGACACAAACAGAGCCACGTGGGCCAGAAGCGTTTAGATATATTAGACAGACTGATGGAAGGAGTGAGGGCCGACTGGAAAAGCCGTCTAGCTGCTGCGTGGATGGAACAATCCACAATGTTCCCAGGACGTTCCAGCTGGCCAATTAATAGACACTAATTGGCTTTATTCTAAACATAAGCCATTCCATCTTAAAATCGAGAGAACGTTTTGGCAGCTGCAGCTTAAAGAAAAAGAAAAAAAACTTCAAGACTGAAAAGAAAGCATGAAAAACTACCCTCCATTCACCCCTATGGACTGGATGGTATAAATGGACTGGTGTCTGTTTACACCTGCCTACCTCCAATTCAATCCAGTCCAGTAAAAGAAAAAATGGAATGGGATCCATCCTCGTCTATCTATTCTAGGCGGATCAGATCAGAGGGTAGTCGGGGATAAATGGTCAGGCGGAGTCTATTTACACCCGGCCACCCATAGAGCAGAGTGGGTGTTGTCTGTGTCTGCTCTGAATAAACTGAGCGGACCGCTCTGCTCTGATCAGCAGGGGATTGGCAGACAGATCCCCTGCTGATCTAGTCAAAGGGGCCCAATTAAGGCTGGGTTCACACCATTGCGAATTGGATGCAGGGAACCCTCATCCAATTGGATGAGGGTTCCCTGCATCAAATTCGCAATAGCAGGAGATTTTGACCAGCTCTTTATGGAGTCGGTTCACATATCTCCGCAGTGGGTCCAGTGCATTTTGCACAAAAAAAAACGGTGTGCGTCTTCTGGTCCGTTTCAGGTCCAAATTCAGCACAAAATTCGTGCTGAAATCGGACCTGAAACAGTGAACCAGGACGCACCGGACCCCTGCTGTGAGCCGCACGCGACTCATATTAGGGTTGCCACATCATCCCTTTAATCCAGGACACATATGAATTACACAGGTTCTGAGGCTTATTTAAAGTAGATAAGGCACCAAGTGAGTTTAATTACCACCTTAATCAGCCACAGAACCTGAGTAATTAATGTATGTACTGGATTAAAAGGGATGATGTGGCAACCCCAACTCATATGCGAACCTAGCCTCAAACTTCGGATGGAGCCATCTGAAGCGAGGGGAGAGCAGCCACTATTTCAATTCATTCAACATGCTAAAAGTAATGAGATGTTAGCTTCCTGGCTGTATAGGAGAATACAAAATATTTATATACAATATTTATTAAATGTTAAAGTGATAGAGTTAGAACTTTTTTTTAATTCTGGTTAGAGTTTAAAGTGGTTCTAAGCTCAAGGTTTTTTTTTACCTTCAAGCATTCTATACATGGAGGTAAAAAAAAACCTTCTCTGTGCAGCCCCCCCCAATACTTACCTGAGCCCCATCGTGATCCAGTGATGTGCTCGGCTCTTCAGGGACTCTCCCTCCTCACTGGCTGAGACAGCTGCTGTCAATCACAGGCAGTGAGCCAATCAGGACCGAGAGGGGGCGTGGGTGTGGGAATGGACACGCAGAGCAGTGGTTCGGGAGCCAGCCTGTATGGGTGCCCCCACAGCAAGCCACTTCAGCTCCACAGCAAACGGCAGGTTGGGGGGGGGGGGGCGAGCGCCGGTTGGGGACCCGAAAAAAGGAGGATCGGGGCTGCTCTGTGCAAAACCACTGCATAGAGCAGGTAAGTATAACATGTTTGTTAGTTTTCTTTTTAAAAACGAATTGTCATTAATATCACTTTAAGGGGTTAGAACCCGTGCCAGATTTTAACTGCTGTCCATGTCCTACTAGGGAAAAAATTTAATAAAATTACAAAGCCACTATGTATTCCCTTCCTCTGTACTGAACCCCACTTTATAGAATGACAAGATGCCTATGTATAGGATTTGTTTGATGCGTCTTATGGACATAGAAGAGGTTATTCTCCATTACCGGTTATGGTGATTCTCACTTCAATCTCCCCATCTTTCCTCAGCGTGTTCTCCAAGATACGAAAAGCCATTTTGCTCATTATCGCGCCTGTACACAAGTGCTGGGGCAGCCAAGTCTTCTGAAATGATTTAAGATCTGTCCCAGATGTTTCCGAATTCATACTCAACCGCCCTTCCAAAAGCGGCTTGCTTGACCACTGTAAAAGAACAGAACTGTCAAAACACAATCACTGGGCCATTTCAGCACCTCATTTGTTTTATTGAAATATCACAATTCACTTAACCTCCAAGTTCACAGAAAGATTATATGGACAGAGCAAGGAGTTAGAGAAGGCAGCGCTTCCAGTACCTGTCCGGGGAGAGCTTGGCGCATCTTCTCCCATTTCTCATCCCTCGGGATCATCAGAGACAAGTGCTCAGCCAGGAAGTGAGAGGAGAATGGACCCGAATCTAAGAGCTTGACGTATAAGTTATCAACGGCACTCATCAGTGTTTGGAGGCTAAATGACACCAAAAAAAAAAAAGAAGAATAAATATATTAAGTAAGGCAATCAGCAAATACACCACTTTGGTGTAATCCAAGGTTGCGGGAATTCCACTCTCTACAGGACCCGGGTTTGTGGGCCGGTAAGGGCATCAAGTATTTGAGGGATATCTGCGATGTGTTGGGGTTATTTACATTCGATAGGCTAAAGAACAAATTCCAGCTTCCGAACTCTTTCTTCTTCAGGTTCCTGCAGCTCCGCCACGCCTTTAATTCGCAATTCAGGTCGGTTCAGCTTCGGCTGGAGCTTGATGACTTGGAGATTCTGCTAGACGATGCCGAGCTTCCAAAACCTTTATCCAAAATTTATAGAGCACTTCTACCGTCCATCCAGGTTGGACTGGATGGTCTGCGCGGCCTGTGGCGGGCGGAGATGCAGGAGCTGGACAGTGAGGACTGGGAGGACATGTGGGACTATCCATTCCAGCCACTGGTCGCAACTAGGGACAAACTGATCCAATTCAAAATCCTCCACAGGATCTATTACACGCCCCAACGCCTTCATCGCATATACCCAGCCCTGTTGGCTGGCTGTTGGAGATGCTCTGCTACTCCTGCGGGCTTCACACATATATTCTGGGACTGCCCACAGATTCAGGACTATTGGCGGGAGGTAGCTCAATTTATTCACAGCCTAACTACCATTCCTATTCCCCTGACAATTAGTGTCTGCCTTCTCGGCCTGGTGGAGAAACTGGCACTAGCCAAAGCAACACGTACCCTTATAGGTATCCTTCTCTTTTATGCAAGAAAAGCCTTAGTATTAAAGTGGAAGTCAACCACCCCCCCCACCCTGACCTCTTGGAAACAGCTAGTTAACACAATGATACCCCTCTATAAAGCGACGTATCTGTCTCGAGGATGCCCCAAAAAATATGAAAAAGTCTGGCATTTGTGGACAGACTCTGAGTCCACAACTGATGACCAGCCTCAGGGGGAGTGACTTAGATGGATCTCCTGGGTACCCACCTGGGGTGCTTGGCACTGAGGTCCTAATCCGAATAGGTAAACGGAGGTGTAAGCATAGTCAAAAAGATGATCGTGCCTACTCCTAATTGCTCCAGTACAGTTCTATACAGGCAGTTAGGAACGAGATGAGGTCCTACAAGAAACAATAACTCCTGCTGAAATCCTATCATGGGTAACCTGAGAGGTGTTTATGTTGTGTTTAGCTAGAAGTATTTAGCGTTAGGGTGTGATGGTATTTTCTTTTGTTGTGCATGTGGTTATGCGCAATGTTTGGCTGGGGTATGCCCCTATGGCCTTGTTTTGTAATTCAACAGCACAAAAAAGCATTAATAAAAAAAAAAGTAAGGCAATCAGCAGACAATTCAAAGAACTCCAATTGGCATCCCACAGTTTTTATGGCAGAGCTATTTTTTGATTTTTAAAAGCACAGCTAACCCCCCCCCCCCCCCCCCCCCCCAGAACAAAAAGTTTGGTTTTCTTTTTTCAAGCTTCCCCCCCCCCCCCTTATTTTCACCTGGTGATCCTGACAGTTCTGGGGTGACAATGCTTACTCACCATACAATATCTATGGAGGAGCAGCATTGTACAGGACTACAGCAACCTTCTCCTCTATAACAGAGAAGGGTTCTGTAGTCTTCAGGATAAATGGAAACAGTGTAACTGATAAGGCCCCTTTCACACGGGGTGGATCCATTTGAAGGATTCCGCTTGTTTAGCGGGGACCGCTCCACCAATCCCCGCTGAGCAGGCAGATGGCAGGTCTTGCCGTACTGTGCAGAGGGGGGAGGCAGACAGAATCCCGCTCTCCTCTGTGGGCAGCCCTCTAGGCGGTCTGTTTTCATCCGATCCCATCCAATCCGCCAGACTGATGGAAAATAGGATCCACCATCCGTCTGGATTTTTGCAGATCGGATCGGGTGCCAGCGGAAATGTCACCGCTGACATCCGCTGCTCCATAGGGGTGAGGGTCCGCCTGAAAAGCTGACAGGCAGAAATGATTGGACTGCCCGTGTGAAAGGGGCCTCTGACTCCACAGAAAATTATCAGCCGAGAATATTTGACAGGATTAACAGGTATTTTATTTTTCCCTTTTTTCTTTTTTTGCACTTATTAAAACAGATCTAGTAAAACACATTCCATTGTATAAACATGAAGAGATAAGCCCAGATGCCGCACACCTCGCCCGGCCTGAGACATTAGCAGGTAAAAACACCCTCAACTCAATTCATCCAGGCCACGCCCCCAACATGTTTTGCCCCTTGGGCTTAATCATGGAGGTTGGGGTCTGCTTGTGGCAGAGGAATAAATACCATCAACAGCCACCTCAATATTGGTGTAAATAAACCACTCAAACATTTTGTTAAAGGGACAGGTGAATGAAAAGTGCACCTTGTAGCGTGAGTCCAAGCCCCTGAAAAGCAACCACAGCCAGGAACTTCACAAGTTGTATAATAACAATAAAAACGAATTGACAATTTAGAGGTATGCATACACAGATGCAAAAACGTAAACAGGGACTAAAAACAATAAGTGAAAAAAAAAAAGAAGTATTGCATATTAAAGGCGAAAAAAATAAAACAAAAGTGAAATCACGTATTTTTTACATATTTTTTATTTATTCTATACCACATGTGAAGATCCTGAGTGTGGTTGCTTTTCAGGAGCTTCAACTCTTATGTTACACTGTGCACTTTTCATTCACCTGTCCCTTTAAAAAAAAATTTGAGTGGATAATTTGCACCAATATTTGAGGTGGCTGATGATTGTATTTATTCCTTTGCCACCATCAGACCCCCGCCTCTATGATTAAGCTTCCGTGGTGGGGCCAAACGTATTGGGGGCGTGGCCTGGATGAATCAAGCTGAGGCTGCTTTTAGCTGCTAAGCACTCGGACCGGGTGAGGTGTGCAGCAGCCAGGCTCTCTCTTCCTATCTCCAAGCGTGCTTTGGGTCTGGGCGTACCTTTCCCCAGCCTGCACCCTCACTATTCAGCGGCATCCAACTTATCGGACTTTAATGGTGAGGTTGTTTGAATGGAAGAAAGAGATTCTGTGGACAGGTGTCCTTTATACTAGGGCTGTTACTGATTAAAATTTTCGTGTTCGATTAACCGCTTCAGCCCCGGAAGAATTTACCCCCTTCCTGACCAGAGCACTTTTAGCGATACGGCACTGCGTCGCTTTAACTGACAATTGCGCGGTCGTGCGACGTTGAACCTAACCAAAATTGACGTCCTTTTTTCCCCACAAATAGAGCTTTCTTTTGGTGGTATTTGATCACCTCTGCGTTTTTTATTTTTTGCGCTATAAACAAAAGAAGAGCGACATATTTGAAAAAAACGCAATATGTTTTACTTTTTGATTTAATAAATATCACAATTTTTTTTTTTTTTTTTTTAATTTTTCAAGTTTAGACCGATACGTATTCTTCTACATATTTTTGGTAATTTTTTTTGCAATAAGCGTATATTGATTGGTTTGCGCAAAAGTTATAGCGTCTACATAATAGGGGATAGATTTATGGCATTTTTATTTTTTTACTAGTAATGGCGGCGATCTGCGATTTTTATTGTGACCGTGACATTGCGGCGGACACATCGGACACTTTTGACACATTTTTGACACCATTCACATTTATACAGCAATTAGTGCTATAAAACTGCACTGATTACTGTGTAAATGTGACTGGCAGGGAAGGGGTTAACACTAGGGGGCGATCAAGGGGTTAATATTTTCCCTATTGAGTGATTCTAACTGTAGGGGGAGGGGACTCACAAGGGGAGGAGACCGATCTGTGTTCCTCTGTACTGGGAACACACATCGGTCTCCTCACCTCTGACAGGAGGTGGATCTGTGTGTTTACACACACACAGATCCACACTCCTGCCGTGATCGCGGGCAATCGCGGGTGCCCGGCGGACATCGCGGCCGCCGAGCACACGAACCGGGTCACGAGCGGTGCCGCGGGTACGCGCGCACACGCCCCATAGACGGCCGGGAAAAAAGGACGTCATATGACGCCCGCACGGAGGGAGGGAGGGTTCCTGCCGGCGTCATATGACTATGACCCGGTAGGAAGGGGTTAATCAAATTTTTTTTTGATTAATCTACTAATTTCGATTAATTATAACGCACATACAGTTTTTACAATTTTCCACATCTCCCCCCATACCGTAATGTCCACATGTGCCCCCATACCGTAACGTCCGCATCTCCCACATCTCCCCCCATACCGTAAAATCCAGGCAGAACCGTCCGCAGACTCGCAGAGTAGACGGCACAAGCAGGCGGCTGATGATGACGTCAGCGCGCCACTACTAGGCCGCCGCCGGGTGGACCAAGATGGCCGCCGCTCCGGAGCTAGGCCAAAGCTGCGGCCTTTCCTATGGACGAGACCGCGGAGCTCACTCCGCAGATCTTTCTCAATCAAAATTATTTTGATCGATCAAAGAAATTAATGGTTAATCGAGCAATTAATCGTTAATTTCCGCAGCCTTACTTTATACACATAACGAGTTGTCATTAGGATTACCTTTTTAAATGAACAGGACTAATCTGTGTACCACATGAGCACATACTGTAGCCAGTCTGTAGGAGCCAGAATTATTGTTGGTTGGTAGGGAATCAAATACTTATTTTACTCCCTGAACTGCAATCCAATTTATAAAATTTGTATCATGTGTTTTTTCTGCATTTCTGGTTGATATTCTGTCTCTATCATTTAAAATACACCTATGATAACAATTGTAGACCCTTCCTTTTCTTGTAAGTGGACAAACTTACAAAATCTACAGGGGATAAAATAATTATTTTCCCCACTGTATATAATTTAGTGTTCATAGTCACTCAGTGTTAAGTAGAACTATGGGCAAACCGTTATTTTTTATTTTGGATAGAGTTAAGCCTGGTACACGCGATTGGATTTTCCGCAAAGCATCAGACTTTTGTCCAAAGGGCGCTGGCCAGGGACTTGTCTTGCATACAAACAGCACGCAACTGTCGGCAAACAAAACACGAAGGTAGTGACGTACTACGTGGTTTTTCAACTCTTTAGCGCCACCCTTTGGCCACCTTCTGCTAATGTTGTGTTTGGTGAGCATTGCTTCCAAGCATGCGTGTTTGTACTTTGGACTTTTGTCTGACAGACTTGTGTACACACAGTCAGAAAATCCGACAACAGACCGCTGTCCGCGACAAATTTTAAAAAGCCTGCCATCCAACATTTGTCCGCGGAAAATCCGACAACAATTGTCCGATGGAGCGTACAAACGGTCATATTTTCGGCCAACAGTCTGTCATCACACAATTCCCGTCGGAAAATCCGATCGTGTGTACGAGGCTTAAGGGAGGGTTATAAGCCCTGCAGATTTTTTGCCATCTGTGTCCCATTGGGGAGATTTACCTTCACTTGCTTTAGCTATACTTTAAGCCTGTCCCACTGGACACCATTATCCCATCTGAGGATCTGTATCAGTTGCTGCAAACCCCAAAGAAAAAAAACGTTTAAAATATCTGACAAGCAAGAAACAAGGATAGTGTTGGCGTTACCTGTGCAAAGTCAGATGAGACCCCTGAAGTTGCTCCATGATCCACTGTGCAGAGCGATGAAGAAACTTGCTTCCTTTCGGCAGAATGTTAGGCCGGCAGAGAAGTGACGCTATACCACACATCCACGTGTGCTGCAATTTCAGCATGAGCGTTTCTAGCAGGAATTACAAAGAAAACACAAGTTACTCTCAGACTACAGACTGTACTAACCAAGAAAGCTGAATACTCATTGGCTACCATGCAGTGGTACCTGACAATTGCGTTTTATCAGAGGGCTGTGCACACAGCTGGAACATCGTGAGAAGCAGGTCCTCTGCCGATGGCATTTGCAGACAATCTTTCACAGAACTGAAAAAGTTGGAGGCCACATCGCAGATGAAGGACACAGACTGTTCAAGGTCACCGGCTTCCGAGAAATCCTTTGTTTTAGTCAATGTGCAGTGAAGTTTATCAATAATCTTCTCCACATAGACTTCTGCTATGAGTGTCTCTGGAAGAAAATAAAGGAGATTTGTTTTCACACACAAGGAAGTAAAAACCCTTAATAAAGGAACCATATGCCTAAAACAGGAACTAATGGCCTTCACACAGAAACACAGGCACTAATGGCCGTCCCACAGGCACTAATGGCCGTCCCACAGGCACTAATGGCCGTCCCACAGGCACTAATGGCCGTCACACAGGAACTAATGGCTTGTGGTCAATTTTTATTTTAAGGGTTTCTTTTCCAAGTTTTAAACTTTTTTTTTTATCTTGTGCCCCTTTCACACATGTTTTTTAGGCAGACCTGAACGGATGCTCCATGCAGTTCTATGGAGCAACGGATGTCAGCGGTGGCTTGTTTGCTGACATCCTATCTGCTCCGATAATATCAGTTGGATGGAAACCCTATTTTCCATCCGTCTGGTGGATCGGATCGCATGAAAACAGACAGGCGGATAAGTTTTCATCCGATCCCCCAATATCGGAGATCTGACAGGTCCGTCTCTCCACAGTGAGTAGAGACGAACCTGTCATCCGCCGGCTCGGCGGGGATCAACGGATCGATCCCAGCTGAGCAAACGGAGTCCGTGAAAAAACGGACATTCATGTGTGAAAGAGCCCTTACGTATAAACGTTTATAACAGGTGGCATCCATGACACTGGTTATGTAGAATGTTCTGAGCCTTCTAAACAAAAATCCCAGCAGTAGCTTTAAAAAACTTTTTAGCTATATAAAAAGTGATTGTAATTCCTTACAAAATACCCAGTGAAGTGACTGGCCTCAGATGATGAAACAAATCCTCCCACATAAATTGTACAGATGTAGAGAAAAACAGGTGCAAAGTCCAAAATGTATTAATCTTGTCTGGGCTCTTAGAAAAAAAAAAAAGGGGGGGGTGGAGAGAGCTGAAATTACACTCTGCAGAGCTCAGTAAGGAGGAGCTCTGTGAGCTAATTGGATGTAAGGGAAGGGAAGGTAACCCCCCCCCCACCCCACACACACACACAGGAACAAAGCTAAGGTTGTCAATCACAGGCTGTGTTGGAGAGCTCTATCATAACTTATCTTACCTTGGGGTCATGAAAAAAACTTACTTATGGAGATAGCAGTACAATAGGGCAGCAGACAGAAAAGACACTTAATACTCTGGATTGAGTCAAGTACACACTATAGAGGGAAGTGCTTTGTTCGTTCTTCATGTCTGAGGTTTACAACCACTTTAAGTATCATTAAGATAATAATGTTTTTCTAACCGAAACTCTGTGGAAGCCTACAGAACTCGAAAAAAAAAAGGGGATGGGCAGTGACCACCTCCCCCATTCTCTCAACTGTGTGTGTAATTTGAGCTTCAGAAAACTATAAACTAAAAAGAATATGCTCCCTGCGTGATAGAAAATTAATAAATAAATAATGTTAGGCATAAACACATAAAAAAAAATAAAAAAAACGTTACTTCTATTTAGTTTCCCCTGGGTTTGGTAACAAGATTTCCCCTCACTTCCTGTCCCACACAGGAAGTGACAGAATCTATGAAACTGAGCCGTCAAGGGCAGTAAAACATTTTTTGTTTACTACAGTTTACAGGTTACAAGGCCAAAAGGATTTTAAAGTATCGGCCCAACTTTTAATATCTGGCTTAATTTTGCGAACACAGTTAACATTTTTAAAGAGAAACATCTGCCAAAAAAGTTCTCCTAAAAATCTTTCAGCTAAACAGTGTCAATAACTCATCCCGAAGAAGTGAACATTTGGCTTTGGAGAGACAAGATCAAAGATAAGTAAGGAACATTACTCATCATTATCTATTATAATTAATAATGAAGAATAATGTAGCCGACTCTTCATGTCATTGTGCATTTGGGAATAAAAAAAATATACAAATATCTTCTCCCATTCCAGCTTGTAGAATGAAAAGGAACACCAAGGACGGACTTTAAGTGGTTGTAAACCCCCTTTTTTTTTTTATAACTTTATGCTACAGGTAAGCCTATATTAAGGCTTACCTGTAGCTACCCAGGATATCTCCTAAATCTGTACGGTTTAGGAGATATCCTGCTGTGTCTGCATGTGCCGAAGTCATCGGCACATGCGCACTGGGGCAAACTGAAGCAATGTCACCTATGTGCTGCTGCTACAGTCTCCGTGCCTTTACCGGCGGCTCCCACACGCATGCGCGGGAGTGAAGTAATCGCGGCTCCGGCCAATCACAGCGCCAGAGCCGCGATACCCGAAAGTAACTCCGGGACGAGATGTCAGCGGCCGGAGGGGAAGACTAGGACCACTGCGGGGGCGTCGATCGGAGGGAAGTAATACATAATGAGCTAGTATGCTATGCATACTAGCTCATTAATGCCTTTGTCTTGCAGGGGTTTGTTTTTTTAGGATTTTTTTAAGAGGGTTTACTTCCTCTTTAACCCTTTCCCACCTGTAATCTGTAAAAATAAAATAAAAATATTTCCCCCAGCACAATGCTCCAAGCTGGAATTATGTTTATAAACACACTCTAGGGTAAAAAAGAAAATCGGGCTTTCATTCGGTGGTAAATTGTAATGGATATCTCCTTAATTTATTTTTTTATTATCAAAGGAAAACTGGCCCAAAATAGTAAAACATATTTTTTTTTTAATTTAGCGGTATATTTCCTGTTACTACCATAACCTACCACCAAATAACCAAAAATAAATTTGCAGCAATACCACATATGTGTATGTTATTTGTACCCGTAGTACAGCCCAGAAACAATAGTGCACATTTTTATTTTATTTTTGTCCTACCTAAAAAAAAACACACCGACACTGCTACTAATTGAAAAAAAAAAAAATTAAATCATCCTGCCCAAAATATACTGACCCTGACCTTTGACCCTTACTTGACCTAAACACTAACACAGATCTAGATCAAATCTTGATCAGGTATTTTTTCTTTATTATTATTTCACACACACACACACACACACACTTTTTTTCCTCTTTGTATCTTTCCTTTTTTACAGCATAAAAAAAATTGTAAAAAATAAATAAAAATGTTTTACATTTTGGTGTATACAACAGCAGTAATTTATTAAAACTATGTACCAAATAAAAGTCATTAGATATATCTCTCTCTCTCTCTATACATATACATACATATATACACACACACCCCAAACTTGGCACACATGTAGCCCCCCTCTTCATCTACAAGTGTGAAAAGTTTGTTGTCCAGGGGACCTACAGCCGGGGAGCACCGATATTTTAAAGCCGGGCACCCCTTCCATAGACTCCAATGTTAAACGTCAGTCTAGTCACACAGCGCCGGAGATGGGGTAGGGAGATTGGGCACAGTGAGGCATGCAGATGGACGCCCTAGGCTTATACTCGAGTCAATACGTTTTCCCTTTTTTAGAAAAAATTAGGTGCCTTGGCTTATATTCAGGTCGGCTTATACTGGAGTATATACGGTATATAAAAATTATTATGTCGAGTTAACTGAAGAATGCTGCCAAATATGGCCTAGGCATCAAAGAAAGAATTAAACTCGGAAAAAGAAAAAATGTGAAGATGAAAATGAACCATTCTTATACTCAATCTTTTACTGCTTTGGTACATATTAGAACTTCTGACTGGTTGATATGAGAAAATACCCCAGCATTAAATACTCCTGTGCACACAGGGATACTCTTCGTTACTCACCATTCTTAACATGTTCTGAGAGCACTAAGCTCAGTAGAGACCATTTGTCCGCACAGTAGGTCTCTGATTTTCCTGACTTGTCTGTTATGCCACTGGTACACAAGTCACTTGCCAGAGAAATAAGTCTGTCACCGAGAACGTCCCCTTTCAGCCAATCACAGATCAGGGAGTGCTTGACAGGATCAGAACAGGCCTGACACAGGAGGAACCAGAAAGGTTAGGCAATTTACAAAAAGAAGCCTCTCCTAGCACATAGACACAACTTAAAAGAGAAGTATGGGTTTTTTCTCTGCTAATCCTACTTACCTAGGTGTATGCAGCATCAGGCCGATGCTACAGCTGTCCCCCACAGTCTCTGCACTGAGAACGGAGCCACAAACACCGCTGATGGCTCGGTTCTCACTCCTCCCCGAGCGGAGAGATGCCGATTATCAGTCAGCATCGCTCCTGCACTGCTCCTCCGGGCTCATTGGAGCGCCGAGCTGTGGAGGGGCGGGGAGCGGCCGAGACTGCCATCAGTCAATGCAGCTGGCGGATCCAGACTTGGAAGTGATGACGGGCTGCCTCGACTGATGGCAGTGACGTCAGCGGAGAGCGGAATTCAGACCGCTCTCCGCTGAAAACGGGTCACAAGAGTGCAAAACGAATTGCACAACTGTGACCTAGATAGAGGAGAAGCGCAGCCTAAAAAGCTCAGGCTGGACTTCTCCTTTAAAGGCAAAGATCCAGACCAAAACAAAATATTGTTTCTAATTATTATTATAAAGGATTTATATAGTGCCAACTATTGCCTATTTAGTTTTTTTGTGTGCAGATAACATTCAGCCCAAATGCATGGATTCAATGTCTGAGAAGATAAGCCTGGCTGTTTAGAGTTAAAGTGGAATTTAACTATCTGAGCACCCCAAGAACTGAAAACACTATTTTAACAGAGTTTGTTATATTCAAAGCAAACTCAATGTCTCTCTGCTTTATTTTGTTGAGAAATCACTTTGAAATACTCCTCCCCCCCCCCCCGTCCAGGAATCCCGCGATCTCGGCACCCCAAGCCTACTGCGCATGCGCAAGTCACACTGCACTTTCTGAATGGTCCCACCATCTTCTGGGACCTGTGTGTCTCCCAGAAGGCAGCAGGAGGAGGGGCCGGAAATGTCATAGATCGCCGTGCGGCGATCTTGCACGGAAGTGGAAGCGTGGGTACCTTTCTAAACCAGGTAACGGCTCCCCCCCATAAAAATTGCCAAATGTGGCAGCGAAAGGGGGGGTTGGTGAAAAAGCGCAGCCTCCCTTTTTGGGTGGAGCTCCGCTTTAGGAAATGTAAAAAAATTAATATATAAATATACCTTCCTATCTATTTACTAAGGCTAGTAGCATAAAGATTAAAAATAGCAGAAGCTTATTGGGAAAGTTTAGTTCTGCTTAAAGCGGAGCTCCACCCTAAAGTGGAACTTCCGCTCATCAGATTCCTCCCCCCCTCCGGTGCCACAATTGGCACCTTTCGGGGGGGGGGGGAGGGGGGACAGGATACCTGTCAAAGATAGGTATCCTTTCCCACATCCGGGAGTCCGGCCACGGCCGTGACGTCACCGCGGGGCTCCCTCCTCCTCCCCCGGCCGCCTGGCTAATATGAGAAAGGATCGGGGCCTCGCGCTTGCGCAGTAGGGTTCCCAGCGTGAAGCCAAAAGGCTACACTGGCAGGTTGCCAGACCCGCAATGGCGACGGCAGCACCCGACAGCTGATGGAAACATCAGCTGCGGTGCCGACATCGAGGGACTGCAGGACAGGTAAGTGTCCATTTATTAAAAGCCAGCAGCTGCAGTATGTGTAGCTGCTGGTTTTATTTTTAATTTTTTTCCCGTAACACCCCTTTAAGGCCCCTTTCACACTACTGCGACTTCAAAGTCGCACAATTTTACCGCAATTTTGTGGCGGTGATTTCAAGGAATGCCTGTGTAAGTGGCATCAAAATTGGACCAAAGTAGTGCAGAGACTACTTTGAAGTCAGAACGACTTAAAGTCGTACTAATATGAATGGTTGTCATTGAAAATCATGGAAAACGACTTGTCATGCTACTTTGCCATCACAAATCGTGGAACAAGTCGTATAAGTGTGAAAGGGGCCTAAAGGGTGGTATTTGGATCAGGAATTGCGTTCAGTTTTAGTTCATTTTTTTTTTTTTTTGCTAGCTTCAAAGTGTGCTAGGGACCCCCTTTGTTCTGTCTTGTGTCCTGCCCTGCTCATATCCACCTTTCGCCTTGTTTGCTAGTTTCAAACTGATCAGAGTGGAAGCCACTGTTGCTTTTTTGAATTTGATGCAGACAAATGGAAGTCTTCGGCTATGTTGTAAAGGTGGAATTTGAGCTTCTGGTGTGTTGCTGCACCTTGAAGGAGGGAAGGAAGGAGGGAGGGAAGGAGAGAGGGAGGGAAGGAGAGAGGGAGGGAAGGAGAGAGGGAGGGAAGGAGAGAGGGAGGGAAGGAGAGAGGGAGGGAAGGAGAGAGGGAGGGAAGGAGAGAGGGAGGGAAGGAGAGAGGGAGGGAAGGAGAGAGGGAGGGAAGGAGAGAGGGAGGGAAGGAGAGAGGGAGGGAAGGAGAGAGGGAAGGAGAGAGAGAGAGAGGGAAGGAGAGAGAGAGAGGGAAGGAGAGAGAGAGGGAAGGAGAGAGAGAGGGAAGGAGAGAGAGAGAGAGGGAAGGAAGGAAGGAAGGAAGGAAGGAAGGAACGAACGAACGAACGAACGAACGAACGAACGAACTGACTGCCTTTAGTTTGTGCATTGCTCATCATATGTCCCATAATTGGGGATAGTTCTGAGTTAGCAACCGCATTTTACACAGGAGGGCTTCGGTGTGTTAGTGTGGTCAACAAACGTGCAACAAAAATCTCTGGGCTAAAACAGTTTAGTTTTTTTTTTGTTTGCTAGCCAGCATGAAAGTATGCAGAGAACCCTCTTTGTATTGTTTTGTATATTGCCTTACACTGATCCAAGCATCTGCCATTGATATTACTTGGTATTATTTTATTACAGATTTAATGTTGAATTACTTTCAACATTTCAACATCGAGGGGCAGAGCAGAGAGTGGTGACTGACAGTCACTGCTCTCTGCTTTGAGAAGACCCAGAACTGAGTGATCAGCGGTCATGTGACTGCTCAGTTTTTGGTGTTGGAGTCAGTGTGGGACAGCCGCAGCATCAAACTGATGCTGCAACATTTAGGAGAGTATGTACATCTGTTTTCTAAACCCCAAACTTCTTCTTTAATGCCAATATTAAAACTTACCTTCTGAATGATGGACAGAAAAACATGCCAATGAACATCGATCTAAAAAGAAGGAAAAAAAGACAAAATTACCAACAACATATCTTGTGTTTTCTTTACTACTTTGTTAAAATGTGAAACCATTTTAGTTGGCAATTTTAGTTTCAATTTTCGTTTTAGTTGGAAGATTGCTTTGTCACCTACTGAATAGTATGTACAATATATAGATTATGAACTTCAAGCCAAGGTAGATATAAAGCACACACACCAATGCAGCTCTGTATTCATGAATATGCAGTGAGGAAAAATAGGATTTTTATAACAGCTTACCTGTAAAATCCTTTTCTTGGAGTACATCACGGGACACAGAGCGACATAGTCATTACTAATGGGTTATATAGATACCGTCAGGTGCTGGCACTGGCAACTTCCAAAACCGGAAGTACCCTCCCCTATATAAGCCCCTCCCATCCGGGAGCACCTCAGTTTTGTAGCAAAGCAATAAGTGTCCCCAAAGAGGGGCGGGAGCTCTGTATCCCGTGATGTACTCCAAGAAAAGGATTTTACAGGTAAGCTGTTATAAAAATCCTATTTTCTTTCTCGTACATCACGGGACACAGAGCGACATAGTCATTACTAATGGGATGTCCTAAAGCAATGCCAAATGAGGGGGGGGATACACCATATATAAGCTGAGCGCTATCAGACATGAGGATCTTTTGCGGCCTGCAACACACTGCGCCCAAAGGCGACATCCTCCTGACTTCTAACGTCCACCTGGTAGAACCTAGTAAACGTGTGAACTGAAGACCATGTTGCGGCCTTACAGATTTGAGCCAGGGAGGCCTGGTGATGCACTGCCCATGAAGTTCCAACTGCTCTCGTGGAGTGCGCCCTAACTTTGAACGGAGGCGGTCTCCTTCTCAAGCCATAGGCTTGTATTATGACCTGTCGAATCCACCTGGCTAAAGTAGATTTTGACGCTGCCTGACCCTTTCTGGGGCCTTCCGGCAGAATAAACAAAGTATCCGTTCTGCGAATCTGAGCAGTGGCTTTTAGATAAGCTTTAACTGCTCTTACTACATCCAAAGAATGCAATAACTTTTCCTCTACCGAAGTAGGTTTGGGGAAAAAAGAGGGAAGAACCACATCTTGGTTCAAATGAAACCTCGATACCACCTTAGGAAGAAAGGCTGGCTGAGGACGTAATACTACTCTGTCCTTATGGATAACCAGATATGGCTCTTTACAGGACATAGCTGCTAATTCCGACACTCTTTTAGCCGAACAAATGGCTACTAGAAAAATCAATTTCCTGGTGAGAAGCACCAAGGAAATATGCTGTAATGGTTCAAATGGTTGTTTCTGTAAAACCGACAGAACCAAGTTTAGATCCCATGGACATATGGGAATATTAACCGGAGGACTAATACGCATCACTCCTTGTATAAAGGCTTTGACTAGTGAATGCGAAGCCAAGGGCCTTTGAAAAAATATTGACAAGGCCGAAATCTGACCCTTGATGGTACTCAAGGCAAGCTTCCTATCTACAGCCCATTGTAGGAAGTCCAGAATCCTACCTATTACGTATTTACGTGGATGCCATTTCTTGGCCTCACACCAGGCGATGTACGCCTTCCAGATTCTATAATAGATCTGCCTGGATACCGGCTTCCTGGCATTGATCATGGTAGATACCACAGCATTAGAGAGCCCTCTCTTTTTTAGAATGTGGGCTTCAATAGCCAGGCCGTCAAACCTAGGGCTGGTAAGGAAGGGTGGTATATCGGTCCTTGCGAAAGCAGGTCCGGACGATGTGGGAGGGTCCAAGGACTCCCCACAGACATTTTTACAATCTCCGCGTACCATGCTCTTCGGGGCCACGCTGGAGCCACCAGAATCACTGGTTTCTTTTCTACCCTGATTCTGCGGAGTAATCGAGGTAACAATTGTGGCGGTGGGAATGCATATATCAGCTTGAATTGATCCCAAGGGAACACTAGGGCATCCGAGCCGCAAGCTAGGGGATCCCTTGTCCAAGAGACAAACCTGTCCACTTTTGTGTTGAATCTGGATGCTAGCAGATCTACATCCGGTGTTCCCCATCGCTGACATATTGTCCGGAAAACCTCGGGATGAAGGGACCATTCCCCTGGGCATAATTGTTGGCGACTTAGAAAGTCCGCCTTCCAATTCTCCACTCCTGGAATGAATACCGCAGATATGGCTGGGACATATCTTTCTGCCCATCTCAGGATGCAATTTACTTCCCTTTGGGCTGCACGACTCCTGGTGCCCCCCTGACGATTGATATATGCCACTGCTGTGGCATTGTCTGATTGAATTCTGACAGGGGACCCTTGGAGTTTGGATGTCCATGCTACTAGGGCATACCGAGCTGCTCGTATCTCTAAGAGATTGATGGGCAGGGCCTTTTCCGCATCCGACCATCTGCCCTGGAGAGACCATTGCTCCAGTACTGCTCCCCAGCCTATAAGGCTGGCATCTGTAGTGACCACCTTCCAGGAAATCGGACTGAAGGATTTCCCTCTTTCCAGATTCTGGGGAACCAACCACCAGCGGAGGCTCTTGCGAACGGAAGGGGACAAGGACATTGGTAAGTCCAGAGCCTGAACTTTTTTGTTCCAGGCTGACAGTATGGCCCTTTGCAACTTCCTTGAATGGAATTGACCGTAGGGTACTGCTTCGAATGATGCCACCATTTTTCCCAGCAGCCTCATGCACAGGCGTATGGATGGCTGTCTTTTTGAACCCACTAAGTGGATCAAATCTCTCAAAGACGACCCCTTTTCTTGAGGCAAGAAAATTTTTCTCTGGTCTGAATCCAGCCTTAGCCCCAAGTATTCCAGACTTTTGACTGGTTTTAGGGCTGACTTGTCTCGGTTGATAATCCAACCGTGATATTCCAGATACTTGATTGTCTCGTGAACAACCACTTCTAGTTTTTCCACTGAGTGGTCTATCAGCAACAAGTCGTCTAGATATGCCATTATCGTTACACCTCGTGTTCTTAGATTGGCCAATAATGGGGCCAGGATTTTTGTGAACACTCTTGGTGCTGTGGCCAGACCGAAGGGTAAGGCTCTGAACTGAAAATGGCGCCCTTCTACCGCAAAGCGTAGAAATTTTTGGTGGGCTGGAAAGATGGGAATGTGCAAATAAGCATCTTTGATGTCGATCGAGGCTAACCATTCCTCCCCTTGTAGGGCAGTGGCTACCGATCGGATCGACTCCATCCGGAAAGTCCTGATATGTAGGAATTTGTTTAGCCCTTTTAGATTTAATATGGGCCTCACGTCCCCGTTTGGCTTCGGGACTGTAAAGAGGTTTGAGTAAAACCCGAACCCCCATTCTTCCAGGGGAACCTCTATAATTACTGCTTGGAGCAATAATTGTTCTATTGCCAACAGGAGGGATCCTCTCTTCTGGGGATCCCTTGGCACGTTTGACCTTATAAAGCGGGAAGGAGGGGAGTTTTTTAACTCCAATTTGTATCCCAGATTTACTGCGGAGAGCACCCATCTGTCTCGGATCGTGTCCCGCCAGGTCTCTGTGAACAACTGAAGTCTTCCCCCCACCCGATTGGGTGGGGGCAACCCTTCATGCATTTGACTTTGGGGGAGGTTTTGTACCTCTCCTGCTCCAGGGCTTCTTGTTACCCTGCAATTGTCCCTGATTTTTACCTCCGGGATTTGACCGAGGAGGCCGTCGGAACTGTTTCACAGCCGATGTCCTAGGGACTGGAGAAGCAGGCCTCTTAAAAGAGGGACCTCTAACTCTATTTTTAACCGGCAAAAGTGTACTTTTACCGCTGGAAATTCTCTGGATATATTTGTCCAGGTCTTCCCCGAATAAGCGTTCACCATGAAATGGGAAGCTGACCAGCAATTTTTTACAGGGAGCTTCAGCAGACCAGTTTTTGAGCCATAGAAGCCTGCGCATATGTACCACAGACAGCGTAAGGCGGGAGGCCTGATGGATTGAATCCTTTATAGCGTCCACCGCAAAGCATAAGGCTCTAGGTAGATCAGCTAGGGCAAGAGCCTGCTGATCTGGCAAGTCCCTTAAGACCTGTTTCAACTGATCCTTCACTGCTTGGCAGACCCCAATAGCTGCCACTGCTGGTTGTGTCACCAATCCTGCTGTAGAGAAAGCAGATTTTAATAAGGACTCCAATTTTTTATCTATTGGGTCCTTGAACATTTGGACATTATCCACCGGACATGTCAGTGATTTATTCACACAAGAGATGGCTGCGTCCACTGTAGGGACCCTCCATTTTCTGATGAACTTATCCTCCATGGGATAGACCACCGGAAATCTCTTGGGGGGAGTAAATATTTTGTCAGGATGCTCCCAATCCTGGTAAATGAGCCCTTCCAGTAAAGGATGGATCGGAAAGGAACAAACAGTCTGGGGAGCTTTTAGCGACCCCAACGAGGAGACAGAAGTGGATGATGGCTCCGCAAGTGGCATTTTAAATGCTGATCGGACCATATTAGTCAGGGACTGAACCCATAACCTTTCAGCATGTGATGCTGAGAACGGCTCTTCCACTGTTGATTCCTCTACAACCGAATCGACCTCATCCTGATCCCCTTCAGGTAGGTCGATCCCTGTATGGGACTGTTGCTCTGTTAACAGGCACTCTGAGGGAGGAGACGGAGATCGGGCGCTTTTCTCCTGTGACAGGGAAGCCGCGATCAATGCTGACAATCTCTCTTCCAGCCCTCCCAGAGCTGAGGAAAAAACCTCCTCTGTTACATACACAGGAGCAGGTGAACTGAGGACAGCCACAGTACCAGGTACTCCTGAGGGTGCTCTACGGTCACTAACCTCTGATTCTTCAGGGGAGACTGGTGCAGCCAAAGCATGCCCAAGATCCTCAGAGCCCGATGGAGACCCCCTATTCCTCCTGGAATTTCTAGTCCCGGAGTTTTTAGACGGCATATTCCTAAGCCACAAAGCTGAGGTATTCCAGCCGAAATACACCACTTACTGACAATAGTCTAGCATAAATGCTGCTATAAGAAACAGTTGGTGTCTACTAATGTGCCTTTCTAGGGGATGCCTGTATCAACCGCTTGCTGTATGCCTTCTTTAAATGCTGCCAGCTCTGTCTCTGTACTTCATAGCCAGCTCACCACACAAAATTGTGGTTTTTAACATGCTGGGACGCCCGCACATGCGCAGAAGTGCTGCGGCGCGCACAGAGCGTCATCCCCCAGGCTCCGCCCCCTTTCCCGGCTCACCTCTATATATAGAGGCGCGTGCACGCGCGCGGCCACGTGCGCCTTCGGCGCTAATTTCGAAAATGGAAACCAGGGACAAGAGCCAGGGCCCCTTTGCCGCAGGCCGGGGGATGGACGAGCATTGCAACATGGCAGAGGAAGCAGTTTCCCATAAGAGAACTCACCATCTGCCTGGACTCGCTCTGATGAGAAGAAACTAGTCCACATGACAAGAAACGTTCCACAGCGGCCTCTAGTGGACAAACACAGGTACCGCAGTCTAATATATTAAATATATATATATATATATATATATAAAAAATTATTTTTTTTCTTGACCACTATTAAAAATTATTACATTTTTTTTTTAGTAGTTACAGGCATGCACAGATATTAGCGGGAATACCATTAGGTAACAGACAGAAAGACAAATTAGGCTTGGGGGTCCCCCAATAGAACCAAGTTCCTGGGGGCCCCCACTTACCTGTTCCCCGCCGCAGGACTTTGTTTGGTCCACAAAAGCCCAAACTTCACCTATCACGGCAGGCATTGTAATCAAACCTTCAGGGACCGGGTTCCCAAGGATTCCACTCCCCTGGACCTGTATAGCACCCTGCACAGAAAACATCTTGGTCGTGGGTATGACCAGAGCTCTGGATCCCAGGGTCCAGCTCTCCTAAGAGAAGCATTACAGGCAAAGCCTTGCTCTTCTTTGCAAGGCCCGGGTACCGACCGTTTAGCTATGAAGCTTTTTTGGTCGGATCCGGAATAGCTTACTGAGGCCCAAAAGAACCTGTACGCAAGCTCAGTGAAAAACACATGTTTCTTCTTGGCCAACACCTTAGACACTGGCAAAAAACTGAGGTGCTCCCGGATGGGAGGGGCTTATATAGGGGAGGGTACTTCCGGTTTTGGAAGTTGCCAGTGCCAGCACCTGACGGTATCTATATAACCCATTAGTAATGACTATGTCGCTCTGTGTCCCGTGATGTACGAGAAAGAAAAAAAGTATTTGATCCCCTGCTGATTCTGTTTGCCCACTGACAAACAAATGATCAGTCGATACATTTTAATGGACGGTTTATTTTAACAGTGAGACAGAATAACAACAAAAATATCCAGAAAAACGCATTTCAAAAAAGTTATAAAATGATTTTGCATTTTAATGAGTGAAAAAAGTATTTGATCCCCTATCAGCAAGATTTCTGGCTCCCAGGTGTCTTCTATACAGGTAATGAGCTGAGATCAGAAGCACTCTCAAAAGGGAGTGCTCCTAATCTCAGCTTGTTACCTGTATAAAATAAATCTGTCCACAGAAGCAATCAAATCAATCAGATTCCAATCTCTCCACCATGGCCAAGACCAAAGAGCTGTTCAAGGATGTCAGGGAGTGACAACAATTGACAACAATTGGTGCGATTATTCGCAAATGGAAGAAACACAAAATAACGTTCAATCTCCCTCAGTCTGGGGCTCCATGCAAGATTTCACCTCATGGAATTTCAAAGATCATAAAAAAGGTGAGGAATCAGCCCAGAACTACACAGGAGAATCTTATCAATCATCTCAAGGCAGCTGAGACCATAGTCACCAAGAAAACAATTGTAACACACTACGCCAGGCATGTCCAAAGTCCGGCCCGTGGGCCAATCGCGGCCCGCATTCCGGTTTTGAACGGCCCGCCTGGTTATCTGGACATATATATCTTTTGTGGCCCCCAACGATCTCCCAGCACCGGGGGGGCCACAAAAGATATATATCAGGCATCACTAAATGGTGGATCGCGGGCTGAATCCGGACCCAGTAGCGGCCCGCAGCCTCGCTAAATAGTTGCAGGACTCTCCTTTACATCATTGCATCACTCCCCCTTCCTCCCCCTCCCCACACACCTTATTCACACAAGCCTGGAAGCGCTGCAGGTCCGGACAAAGGGTGGGACCTTTCAAGTAACAAAGCAGGTGATTGGTTGCTAGACAGTGGGGCGGTTCTAGCAACCAATCACCCGCCTTCAACTTGAAAAGACCCGCCCTTTGTGTGGACCTGCCATGCGCGCTTCCCGGCTTGTGTGATTAAGGTAGGGCAGTGTGGGGAGGGGGAGGAAGGGGGAATTCTGCGTTGATGAAAGGGACAGTCTGGATCTAATATCGAGGGAGGACTGTGATGGAGGAAGTCTGTAATGAAGTGGGGTCTATAATGGAGTGGGGTCTGTAATGGGGGGGGGGGGTCTGTGAAGAAGTGGGGTCTGTAATGGGGGGGCTCTGTGATGAAGTGGAGATCTGTAATGGGAGGAATCTGTGATGGAGTGGGGATTTGTGATGAAGTAGGGATCTGTAATGAAGTGGGGTCTGTGATGAAGTGGGGATCTGTAATGGGGGGGGGGGGGTCTGTGATGGAGTAGGGTCTGATGGGGGGATATGTGATAGAGTGGGGTCTGTAATGGGGGGGGGGGAGAATCTGTGATGAGGGTGGGAATCTGTGATGAAATGGGGTCTGTAATGGAGTGGGGTCTGTAATTGGGGGGGGGATATGTGATGGAGTGGGGATCTGCTTCAGACCTTTATTTAAATTTTAATTTTTTTTCCTGAAACTTCCCTCTTAAAGTGAAGGAGCATGTTATACGCGTGCGTGTTATACGCCAATAAATACGGTATATCCAAATAACACACAGAGCTCATCTCTTTACTCACACACAGCCACAAAGGAAAGAGAATTATTTTTGGGCAGTGTATTAGTGCTCGGATGAACACACTTGGAACAAATTTTAATGGTTCAAAGAATGTCAGGCAAAATGGTCGGCCCTCATGCATGTTCACTTCATCAAATCTAGCCCTCTTTGAAAAAAGTTTGGACACCCCTGCACTACGCCATGAAGGACTGAAATCCTGCAGCACCTGCAAGGTCCCCCCGCTCAAGAAAGCACATGTACAGGGCCCATCTGAAGTTTGCTACTGAACATCTGAATGATTCAGAGGAGAACTGGGTGAAAGTGTTGTGGTCAGATGAGACCAAAATCATGGTCATGGCCATGGCAACAAAGGAGTGGCTCAAGAAGGAGCACATAAAGGTCCTGGAGTGACCTAGCCAGTCTCCAAACCTTAATCCCATAGAAAATAGGGAGCTGAAGGTTCGAGTTACCAAATGTCAGCCTCGAAACCTTAATGACTTGGAGAGGATCTGCCAAGAGGAGTGGGACAAAATCCCTCCTGAGATGTGTGCAAACCTGGTGGCCAACTACAAGAAATGTCTGACCTCTATGATTGCCAACAAGGGTTTTGCCACCAAATACCAAGTCATGTTTTGCAAAGGGGTCAAATACTTATTTCACTTATTATAATGCAAATCAATTCATAACTTTTTTGAAATGCGTTTTTCTGGATATTTTTGCTGTTATTCTGTCTCTCACTTGTAAAAATAACCCTACCATTAAATTATAGACCGATTATTTATTCGTGGGCAAAGGTAAGAATCAGCAGGGGATCAAATACTTTTTCCCCTCACTGTATCATCACATGTATTTTGAAATAGTAAGTAAGTGAATATGACTGGATAGACTCTTGTAGTACCTGTACAGCAGATCCCAAACTAGCTGAAGGGAAGCAGCACAAGACTCTAGAAGGCATACATTGGAGCATGTCCCACAATCTCTCCTTCATTATCTGTTGCTCAGGTTCCCTAGGGCACACTCTCCATTAAGATGGTTTGTCAGCATTGGTGCAGACACTGTGCAGGTCCTATGCTTTAATACTATACCTAGTGACAATCGTGCATACAGCCAACCCAAGCACGCGGACACAATTGTGTTCTTCCTTTCTATGCCATTTCTAATTTCACCCACATAAACCCAGAAACCTTCCTTGTGTTTTTATTTGGAGTTGCGTTGCATGCTCTATAGTTGTGCATGTTTCCACTGTTGCATGCAATGTATAAATTGGTCACACTGCTTGCAAATATCAAGCCAACTATATATGGCAATATTTCTGTAGCTTATTTTTATCCAACAATGCCCAATATCTAACCATATCTATAGGCATTATTTTCAGTTCGGGAGTCCTGCTATGTTTTTTAGGGGGGGTGTTGGTACGAGAAAAGCTATCATACTATACCCCTGCTTCTATACATTTATATAATGCCTGAGTATTCATATATATGTTAAAGAAATTTGTATATACTTTTTTTATATATCAGTTATCTGTCCCTTGAATGCTTTTCCTGCCTGATGTAATTTCAGAGCGTCTTTGACTGGGTTTGTCACCAACACTGTGAGAGTGCGTTTACAATATGTAAAAAATTATTTTTATACACACCATTGTAACAAAAATGTTTGTTGTACTCAGTCATTAATATATTGTGTATTGTAGAGATTACCCATCGCATCAACCCCCTGGAGAGGACAACAGAAGTTGAAACACGTTGGTATCAGTGACCTTCTGGTCTCTTTTTAAGTCACTAGATGGGTATCCATATGTCTTTTATGTGATAGCGATTTGTATGGGGTTTCCACATTAGAACCCCATTGTCTGGTTTTAATATTTGTTAAATAACTTTTTGTATTTTATTTATGTGCCCATTTTTTTTAGTGCCTATTAATATATGCCCATTTCATTTATTCAATTTACAATTTCTTGCTAGGATTTGCTTGGGGATGTTTCACTTTTTCTTAGCATTGATTGTTTGTCTGACATTGTTGGTCTTACAATAAATATCTATATGCACATTTAAAAGCAAGACCTTTGAATTATTTACCTTCGTCAAGTCATCCAAAATGTGCTCTCTCTCCAAAGGTTCAGAGCAGCAAAGCAGCACACTATACAAAATATCCACCAAGAAATCCGCTTCTTGTCTTTTGCATTTCTGCAGCCAGACTGTAAGTTTTTGATGGAGAAAGAGTACAGCAGGGTTAGATGGTGACCTTAGGTCATTGTCATTGACCTGTTCTAGAAGCACCTGGAAGACCCTGACAGAGGAAAATGCACTAAGAAGGGCTGCAAGAAACCTCAGGTGTCGGCTGGATCCCTGTTCACCTATATAAACCATGCTCAGCTCTGCCAATTTGCAAACCAAATCTTGGAGGTGAGATTGCCTCATAGCAGTCAAGGGTTGGGATCCATCCGTGTTCAAAGATGCCACTGAAGTTTCTGGGGGCTCAGGCTTAAGAACGGCACTTTCTTCTTCATCTGTGAATCGGATTCTGGCTTTCTTCTTTTTGCTAGTCTTCAAGGAGGCGCTTGAGTTCTTCAAAACTTGGAGAAGCCCAGAAACCCCTGCGAGTTCCTTTTCATCAGCTTCAATAACATCAACGTGGGTCACACACACTCTTTCCAGACTTTCCCAAAAGGAAGACAACACACTGGTGTAGATTTGGATAAGGTCCTCTCCAAACTCTGGATTCTCTACTTTTCGCTCCCATGAACGGATGGTTTCCTCCACTAGACCAAATAGTGGACTGTTGTGAAGCTTCAGATCTTTAAAGGAGGAATCGATAATAGGAATGAGCTATGAAAAACAAAAACAGAAAGATTGAGATAAGGCTTGGACTTCAGGACAATAAATGTGAAAACATACTTTTTAAATGGATTGAAATGCACAGTATAGAAAAGTATGCAATTACTGGTTTGGTTTTAAAGGGGTTGTAAACCTTGGTGTTTTTTCACCTATGCATTAAGGTGAAAAAACACCTCGCTCTCGTCCGGCCCCCCCGAGCCCCCGTTTTACTTACCTGAGCCCCAAACTTCCGAGGGCGCGATCCTGCGTCGTTCTCTCCATGGCTGATCGGCTCATCATTGGATAGATAGATAGATAGCAGCGCAGCCATTGGCTCCCATTACTGTCAATCAAATCCAATGACACGGCCGCCGGGTGTATAACATGGGAGCCAAGACAGCCGCCGTGGGACCCCAGAAGAGGACATTCGGGGGTA
The DNA here is from genome assembly GCA_029206835.1 of Rana muscosa. Taxonomy (NCBI): domain Eukaryota; kingdom Metazoa; phylum Chordata; class Amphibia; order Anura; family Ranidae; genus Rana; species Rana muscosa. The sequence goes on along the minus strand of CM055117.1, from coordinate 84,215,785 downwards.
CTCTGTGCAACACGAACTGCACAGTGGAGGCAAGTATGATAGGTTTGTTTTTTTTTAAATAACAAAGAACCCATAGTATCACTTTAACCACTTCAGCCCCGGCCCATTTTGGCTGGTTAAAGACCAGGCCACTTTTTGCGATTCGGCACTGCGTCGCTTTAACTGACAATTGCGCGGTCGTGCGGCGTGGCTCTCAAACAAAATTGACGTCCTTTTTTCCCACAAATAGAGATTTCTTTTGGTGGTATTTGATCACCTCTGCGGTTTTTATTTTTTGCGCTATAAACAAAAATAGAGCGACAGTTTTGAAAAAAAAATGCAATATTTTTTACTTTTTGCTATAATAAATATCCCCAAAAAAAAATATATATATATATATATATATATATATAAAAAAAAAAAAAAAAAAAAAAAAATCGCAATAAACGTTTATTGATTGGTTTGCGCAAAAGTTATAGCGTCTACAAAATAGGGGACTGTTTTATGGCATTTTTATTAATATATTTTTTTTTTTTTACTAGTAATGGCAGCGATCTTTATCGTGACTGCGACATTATGGTGGACACATCGGACACTTTTGACACCATTGTCACTTTTACAGCTATCAGTGCTATAAAAATGCACCGATTACTGTGAAAATGACACTGGCAGTGAAGGGGTTAACCTGTAGGGGGCGCTGAAGGGGTTAAGTGTGACCTAATGAGTGATTCTTACTGTGTGGGGCGTGGCTTGGCGTGTGACGTCACTGATCGTCATTCCCTATGTCAGGGAACAGACGATCAGTGACACTCTCACTAGGAAGAACGGGGAAAGGTTTGTTTACACTCACCTCTCCCCGTTCTTCAGCTCTGTGACCTGATTGCAGGACACCTGTGGCGATTGGGTCCGCGGGTCCTGCGGGCGCGTTCACGGAGCTCAGGACCGGGTCGCGAGGGCGGCAGCGCGTGCGACCCACGGCTGGGCATCTTAAAGGGGACATACCTGTACGTGCTTATGCCCAGCCGTGCCATTCTGCTGACGTATATTTACAGGCGGCGGTCCTTAAATGGTTAAAGTGTCACTAGAACAGTGTTTCTCAACTCCAGTCCTCAAGGCGCCAGGTCATGGTTTTCAGGATTTCCCTCAGATGAAACGGCTGTGGCAATTTCTAAGGCACCTGTGCAAAATAATAGGATTTTTATAACAGCTTACCTGTAAAATCCTTTTCTTGGAGTACATCACGGGACACAGAGCGACATAGTCATTACTAATGGGTTATATAGTTACCGTCAGGTGCTGGCACTGGCAACTTCCAAAACCGGAAGTACCCTCCCCTATATAAGCCCCTCCCATCCGGGAGCACCTCAGTTTTGTAGCAAAGCAATAAGTGTCCCCAAAGAGGGGCGGGAGCTCTGTGTCCCGTGATGTACTCCAAGAAAAGGATTTTACAGGTAAGCTGTTATAAAAATCCTATTTTCTTTCTCGTACATCACGGGACACAGAGCGACATAGTCATTACTAATGGGATGTCCTAAAGCAATGCCAAATGAGGGGGGGGATACACCATATATAAGCTGAGCACTATCAGACATGAGGATCTTTTGCGGCCTGCAACACACTGCGCCCAAAGGCGACATCCTCCTGACTTCTAACGTCCACCTGGTAGAACCTAGTAAACGTGTGTACTGAAGACCATGTTGCGGCCTTACAGACTTGAGCCAGGGAGGCCTGGTGATGCACTGCCCATGAAGTTCCAACTGCTCTCGTGGAGTGCGCTCTAACTTTGAACGGAGGCGGTCTACTTCTCAAGCTATAGGCTTGTATTATGACCTGTCGAATCCACTTGGCTAAAGTAGATTTTGACGCTGCCTGACCCTTTCTGGGGCCTTCCGGCAGAATAAACAAAGTATCCGTTCTGCGAATCTGAGCAGTGGCTTTTAGATAAGCTTTAACTGCTCTTACTACATCCAAAGAATGCAATAACTTTTCCTCTACCGAAGTAGGTTTGGGGAAAAAAGAAGGAAGAACCACATCTTGGTTCAAATGAAACCTCGATACCACCCTAGGAAGAAAGGCTGGATGAGGACGTAACACTACTCTGTCCTTATGGATAACCAGATATGGCTCCTTACAGGACATAGCTGCTAATTCCGATACTCTTTTAGCCGAACAAATGGCTACTAGAAAAAACTATTTCCTGGTGAGAAGCACTAAGGAAATATGCTGTAATGGTTCAAATGGTTGTTTCTGTAGAACCGACAGAACCAAGTTTAGATCCCATGGACATATGGGAATATTAACCGGAGGACTAATACGCATCACTCCTTGTATAAAGGCTTTGACTAGTGAATGCGAAGCCAAGGGCCTTTGAAAAAATATTGACAAGGCCGAAATCTGACCTTTGATAGTACTCAAGGCAAGCTTCCTATCTACAGCCCATTGTAGGAAGTCCAGAATTCTACCTATTACGTATTTACGTGGATGCCATTTCCTGGCCTCACACCAGGCGATGTACGCCTTCCAGATTCTATAGTAGATCTGCCTGGATACCGGTTTCCTGGCATTGATCATGGTAGACACCACAGCATTAGAGAGCCCTCTCCTTTTTAGAATGTGGGCTTCAATAGCCAGGCCGTCAAACCTAGGGCTGGTAAGGAAGGGTGGTATATCGGTCCCTGCGAAAGCAGGTCCGGACGATGTGGGAGGGTCCAAGGACTCCCCACAGACATTTTTACAATCTCCGCGTACCATGCTCTTCGGGGCCACGCTGGAGCCACCAGAATCACTGGTTTCTTTTCTACCCTGATTCTGCGGAGTAATCGAGGTAACAATTGTGGCGGTGGGAATGCATATATCAGCTTGAACTGATCCCAAGGGAACAGTAGGGCATCCGAGCCGCACGCTAGGGGATCCCTTGTCCAAGAGACAAACCTGTCCACTTTCGTGTTGAATCTGGATGCTAGCAGATCTACATCCGGTGTTCCCCACCGCTGACATATTGTCCGGAAAACCTCGGGATGAAGGGACCATTCCCCTGGGCATAATTGTTGGCGACTTAGAAAGTCCGCCTTCCAATTCTTCACCCCTGGAATGAATACCGCAGATATGGCTGGGACATATCTTTCTGCCCATCTCAGGATGTAATTTACTTCCCTTTGGGCTGCACGACTCCTGGTGCCCCCCTGACGATTGATATATGCCACTGCTGTGGCATTGTCTGACTGAACTCTGACAGGGGACCCTTGGAGTTTGGATGTCCATGCTACTAGGGCATACCGGGCTGCTCGTATCTCTAAGAGATTGATGGGCAGGGCCTTTTCCGCATCCGACCATCTGCCCTGGAGAGACCATTGCTCCAGTACTGCTCCCCAGCCTAAAAGGCTGGCATCTGTAGTGACCACCTTCCAAGAAAGCGGACTGAAGGATTTCCCTCTTTCCAGATTCCGGGGAACCAACCACCAACGGAGGCTTCTGCGAACGGAAGGGGACAAGGACATTGGTACGTCCAGAGCCTGAACTTTTTTGTTCCAGGCTGACAGTATGGCCCTTTGCAACTTCCTTGAATGGAATTGACCGTAGGGTACTGCTTCGAATGATGCCACCATTTTTCCCAGCAGCCTCATGCACAGGCGTATGGATGGCTGTCTTTTTGAACCCACTAAGCGGATCAAATCTCTCAAAGACGACCCCTTTTCTCGAGACAAGAAAATTTTTCTCTGGTCTGAATCCAGCCTTAGCCCCAAGTATTCCAGACTTTTGACTGGTTTTAGGGCTGACTTGTCTCGGTTGATAATCCAACCGTGATATTCCAGATACTTGATTGTCTCGTGAACAACCACTTCTAGTTTTTCCACTGAGTGGTCTATCAGCAACAAGTCGTCTAGATATGCCATTATCGTTACACCTCGTGTTCTTAGATTGGCCAATAATGGGGCCAGAATTTTTGTGAACACTCTTGGTGCTGTGGCCAGACCGAAGGGTAAGGCTCTGAACTGAAAATGGCGCCCTTCTACTGCAAAGCGTAGAAATTTTTGGTGGACTGGAAAGATGGGAATGTGCAAATAAGCATCTTTGATGTCGATCGTGGCTAACCAATCCTCCCCTTGTAGGGCAGTGGCCACCGATCGGATCGACTCCATCGGAAAGTCCTGATATACAGGAATTTGTATAGCCCTTTTTGAATTAATATGGGCCTCCCGTCCGCGTTTGCTTCGGGACTGTAAAGAGGTTTGAGTAAAACCCAAACCCTCATTCTTCCAGGGGAACTTCCATAATTACTCCTTGGAGCAATAGTTGTTCTAGTGCCAACAGGAGGGACTCTCTCTTCCGGGGATCCCTTGGCACGTTTGACCTTAAAAATGGGAAGGAGGAGAGTCTTTTAACTCCAAACTGTATCCCAAACCTACTGCGGAGAGCACCTATCTGTCTTGATCGTGTCCCGCCAGGTCTCTTTGCAAACAACTGGAGTCCTCCCCCCACCCGACTGAGTGGGGGCTTCAATGAATTTAACTTTGGGGGAGGTTTTGTACCTCCCCTGACCCAGGGTTTCTCATTACCCTGCTACTGTCCCTGTTTTTTACCCCCGGGATTTGACCGAGGAGGCCGTCGGAACTGTTACACAGCCGATGCCCCAGGGACTGGAGAAGCAGGCCCCTTAAAGAGGGACCTCTAACTCTGCTTTTAACCGGCAAGAGCGTATTTTTACCGCTGGAAATTTTCTGGATATATTTGTCCAGGTTTTCCCTGAATAAGCGTTCACCATGAAATGGGACGCTAACCAGCCATTCTTTACAGGGAGCTTCAGCAGACCAGTTTCTGAGCCATAGGAGCCTACGCATATGTCTATAGACAGCGTAAGGCGGGAGGCCTGATGGACTGAATCCTCTATGGCGTCAACCGCAAAGCCTAAGGCTCTAGGTAGATCAGCTAGGGCAAAGCCTGCTGATCTGTCAAGTCCCTCAAGACCTGTTTCAACTGATCCTTCACTGCTTAGCAGACCCCAATAGCTGCTACTGCTGGTTGTATCACCAAGCAGATTTTCATAAGGACTCCAATCTTTTATCTATTGGGTTCTTGAACATTTGGACATTATCCACTGGACATGTCAGTGATTTATACATACAAGAGATGGCTGCGTCCACTGTAGGGACCTTCCATTTTTTTTTTTTTTTTTTTTTGATGAACCTATCCTCCATGGGATAGACCACCGGAAATCTCTTGGGGGAATAAATATTTTCTCAGGACGTTCCCAATCCTGGTAAATGAGCCCTTTCAGTAAAGGGTGAAGTGGAAAAGAACAAACAGTCTGGGGGCTTCTAGCGACCCCAACGAGGATACAGTAGTGGTTGATGGTTCCGCAAGGTGCATTTTTAAATGCTGATCGGACCATGTTAGTCAGAGACTGAACCCATAATCTTTCAGCTTGAGATGCTGAGAAAAGGTTCCCCCACTGTTGATTCCTCTATAACAGAATCAACCTTATCCTGATCCCCTTCAGGCAGGTCGATCCCTGTATGGGACTGTTGCTCTGCTAACAGGCACTCTGAAGGAGGAGACGGAGATCGGGCGTGCTTTCCCTGACAGGGAGGCAGCGATAAATTTTGACAATCTCTCTCTAATCCTCCCAGAGCTGAGGAAAAAACCTCCTCTGTTACATACACAGGAGCAGGTGACTGAGGACAGCCACAGTACCAAGTACCCCTGCGGGGTCTCTACGGTCACTTACCTCTGAACTTCAGGGGAGACTGGTGCAGCAGGAGTATGCCCAAGATCCTCAGAGCCCGATGAGACCCCCTTCGCTTCCTGGAAGATTCAGTTCCGGAGCTACTGGACGGCATATTCCTAAGCCTAAAGCTGAGGTATTCCAGCCGTAATACACCACTTTTACTGAGAATAGTCTAGCACAATTGCTGCTACATCACAGTTGGTGTCTACTAATGTGCCTTTCTAGGGGATGCCTGTATCAACCGCTTGCTGTATGCCTTTAAATGTTGCCAGCTCTGTCTCTGTACTTCATAGCCAGCTTACTGCAATAATGTGGCTTTTTAAAAACCTGCTGGGACGCCCGCACATGCGCAGAAGCGCTGCGGCGCGCACAGAGCGTCATCCCCCAGGCCCCGCCCCTTTTTCCGGCCACCTCTATATATAGAGGCGCGTGCACGCGCACGCGCGCGGCCACGTGCGCCTCGGCGCTAATTTTCAAACATGGAAACCAGGGACAGGAGCCAGGGCCCCCTTTGCCGCAGGCCGGGGGATAGACAAACACTGCAACATGGCAGAGGAAACAGTTTCCTGTAGGAGAACTCACCAGCTGCCTGGACTTTGCTCTCTGAGAAGAAACTAGTCCATATGACAAGAAAAACATTCCACAGCGGCCTCTAGTGGACAACACAGGTACCGCAGTTTAATATACTAAACATATATAAAAAAACATTTTTTTTTTTTTTTCTTGACCACCATTAAAAATTATTACATTTTTTTTTAGTAGTTACAGGCATGCACAGATATTAGCGGGAATACCGTTAGGTAACAGACAGAAAGACAAATTAGGCTTGGGGGTCCCCCAATAGAACCAAGTTCCTGGGGGCCCCCACTTACCTGTTCCCCGCCGCAGGACTTTGTTTGGTCCACAAAAGCCCAAACTTCACCTATCACGGCAGGCATTGTAATCAAACCTTCAGGGACCGGGTTCCCAAGGATTCCACTCCCCTGGACCTGTATAGCACCCTGCACAGAAAACATCTTGGTCGTGGGTATGACCAGAGCTCTGGATCCCAGGGTCCAGCTCTCCTAAGAGAAGCATTACAGGCAGAACCTTGCTCTTCTCTGCAAGGCCCGGGTACCGACCGTTTAGCTATGAAGCTTTTTTGGTCGGATCCGGAATAGCTTACTGAGGCCCAAAAGAACCTGTACGCAAGCTCAGTGAAAAACACATGTTTCTTCTTGGCCAACACCTTAGACACTGGCAAAAAACTGAGGTGCTCCCGGATGGGAGGGGCTTATATAAGGGAGGGTACTTCCGGTTTTGGAAGTTGCCAGTGCCAGCACCTGACGGTAACTATATAACCCATTAGTAATGACTATGTCGCTCTGTGTCCCGTGATGTACGAGAAAGAAAATGGAAAGCCTGAAAACATGACCTGTTGGGGAGCCTTGAGGACTGGAGTTGAGAAACACCGCACTAGACCCACATCATAAAAAACAATCAATAAAATGGTGTATTACATGCTGTTTATATTCAGTCACTATGTGATTCGTTTCGTTTTACGTATTCTGCAAAAAACCTGGTTGATCCCGCTGTTCTCCATCTATCTACCTTCTATCCATGTCCCCAATTTAGCTAAGGATTTTGCAGAGCAGTGTTGGCAACTCTGCACATGCTCAGTTTTTAGAGATGCACCAAAATTTGGGCCGAAAATGGCGTTGGCATAATTTTGCCAATAATGCGCCGAAAACGCACGCAATTTTGCCTTAATTTTACTGTACTTATGGTGTATTTTTCATTAGGTCATGCACTTAAAAACACACAACAAAATTGTAACAGGTGCATTATTAAAGCGCTCTTGCTGCAGTTTTAATGCATTTAAACGGAGAGGTGCAGTTTTTTTTAACTGACCAAAAATGCAGCAAGCGGGATTTTTAATACAAAAAACGGAAGCGCAGCGGACCAGTGTGAAGACATACGTAGAATTTAAAAGGGATAGATTTTTCTTGAGCTTGCGCTAAAGGTGCCAATAATGGCCAACAATTTCATATTCATTTAAATTTGTGATATTAAATTAAAAAGTTGAATATAATACAATTTTATATAAAAATATATATATATATTTTTTTTAAAGACCGTCATTTATGGTCAAGTGCATCCTGCAGTTTCAGTCTCAGCACCAAAATTTCCATTTTGTCCGCCTCAATCAGTATTCAGTGAGTTTCTATGCGGAGCATTTCCTACCCATCACATCTGAGCAGCCCACGTGACTATAGAGTCACGCATGTGGGCGTATACACAGTGGAAAATGACAGCCCACTCCCTCCCTCCACCTTCATGCCCACTAACCAGCTAAACACAATGGGGGAAAGATATTACATGTAGATTGATGGAGGCTTCACCTCCCTCTTATTCTAAGACACAGGATGGAGGGGCATGGCACAGCCGGTCACTGGCAGAAATCCACCCACACCATGTTATTTCCACAAAATAATAAAGATTTGATTTTTTTCAAGTATATATTTGTATGAAAAATGAAGCCAGTGTATTGATATTATTTATTTTTACTCAGTTTTTTTGGAACATGTGACCAGCATAAGAGGACTAGAAACCCCTCCTGCTTATGTTTCCTTACAGACAGGCCGGTGATGGCTGTATATTGATTATGAAACTTATGTGGTTTTATTTTAATCAAAATAATTACAGTGCTATCATCCATATATAGAAATAGAAGGGACAATGTAAATTAAACAGTGTGCATTTAGTATCACATTAGTACTGCAAATCAATGTTTATTGTACCTGTTCATTGATGAGCATTTGACGGATTTTCTTGTGTTCCTCATCCTCTCCAATACTTTCCTGCATGGTAAACCTCAGACATTCCATGTAAGCAGTTAGTATGGCAGAGCTTTCTGTAGGGCTGGTCATGGCTCTTTCACTCGACAGTCTATTGGGGATGCAAACAGTTATTACACAAATTCATATACCGTATATACTCGAGTATAAGCCGAGTTTTTCCGAACATTTTTTGTGCTGAAAATGCCCCCTCGGCTTATACTCAAATCTGTGTCCATCTTCAACTTTGTGCGCCTGCTCCAGGCCACCCGTAGGTCCCCTTGGACCCCAAACTCTTCCTCTACAAGTGTGCAAAGTTTGTTGTCTGGGGGACCTACGGCCGGGGAGCACTGATTTTTCAAAGCCGGGCACCCCTTCCATAGACTCCAATGTTAAACAATAATTTCTTCTGTGATTTTGGGGACCCGGTACCGGCCGGCCCTAGGTCCCCTGAACCCCATACTTGCCATACATGTAGCCCCACTCTTCCTCTACAAGTGTGCAAAGTTTATTGTTATGGGGACCTATGGCCGGGGAGCACCAATTTTTCAAAGCCGGACACCCCTTCCATAGACTCCTATGTTAAACGTGCAGATGGACACCCTAGGCTTATACTCGAGTCAATACGTCTTCCCAGTTTTTTGTGGTAAAATTAGGTGCCTCGGCCTATATTCGGGTCGGCTTATACGTTATTTTTTCACTATAAGTTTACTATAAAAAAAAAAGAAAAGAAGAAGGACATTCATCCAATTCGCATATGACACAATCAAGACAAAAATTCACATGCATGGAGCAATCACAATAGTAGGACAAAGCACTTTTAGGGCCTCTTAAATTTACAGGGAAGAAACAGGAGTTGTGTCCAGTTTATGTACCAATGAAAAAGAAAAATTCACTGAGACCATTGCTGCAATTGGCAGTGGCTGAGAGCGTTGACTGGAGTGTTCTGGCAGGGGGGCCGTCTCCCTGTCAGAACATAACAGCTCAGCAGGAGATATTGCTGTACCAACATCGGATTGTTAGTACATCGGCTCCAATCAGAGCTGTCAGTTTTTTTCGAATGGGGGAAAAAAAAAATTGTGGTGTGTACCAAGCTTAAGAGAGAGAAATAAAAATAAATATGCTGAAGGGGGTGGGGAGAGACATTAAAGTGGATGTAAACCCAATTCATGAAATTTGAGCTGGGCACATATGTGCAGTATTTTGTTATCTCGCTTCAAAGAGCGAAGTCTCCTGAACCATTCCTCTGTCATTAGCCTTATACCTCCTGACAAATTCTCTGACACATCAGATAAAAGCAGCCTGACATTTCTGTCAGGGGAGGTTGCTATAATAGATTAACAGGGAGCTGGCCCTATTACAAAACACCTCTGAGAGTCTCTGCCTATGATGAGGGGGGGTGTGTGCCTTTAGTAAATCAACCCCAATGTGTTTAGTATCACGTTAATCTCTCCAGTGTCAAAAAGGTCCTATGTACCTCAAGTCCAGGTCTAAAAAAGGGAGAGTACATCATAATGGGGAACAACTGTATTTTCATGACAGATTCTCTTTACCACAATAATTTAACCACTTGCTTACTGGGCACATAAACCCCCTTCCTGCCCAGGCCCATTTTCAGCACTGTCACTCTTTGAATGACAATTTTGCAGCCCTTTAACACTGTATCCATATGAAATGTTTATCATTTTTTTCACACAAATGGAGCTTTCTTTTGGCAGTATTTAATCACTATAGGGGTTTTTATTTTTTGTTAAACAAAAAGAATAAAGACCCGAAAATTTTAAAAAACGTAGAATTTTGCAAACCGGTAATTTTTCCTCTTTATTGATGTGTGCTGATGAGGCTGCACTGATAGGCACCGATAATGTGGCACTGACAGGCGGCGATTGGCAGCACTGATGGGCACTGGTTAGCAGTACTGATGGGCACTGGTAGGCACTGATTAGCAGCACTTGCGTTTACAGAGTGGGACCGATGTTAAATAAAAGTCAGAATACCAGCTTCTGTTTACATCACGTGATCAGCTGCCATTGCCTAACAGCTGATCACGTGGTAAAGGGCCAAGACTCGGTGATCACAGAGCGTGCCACCCGCTCCCTATGAGCATGTACATGGATGCCCTCCCGGCAATCTAAGCCCACGCTATAGTGCGGGTGTGAAGTCGTTAAATTTTGAAGAAATTGAGCTGAAATTCATCCTGGCAAAAGGCAGTGTGATACATTCTCTGGAACAAGGTAGCTGTTGTAATGAGCTGTAATTAGCAGAATTCCACCAATCACCGCTGCCAATTCTTACGGCAGAAAGGATTTGCGTTTCTCTGTATAACAGCTGCTTTCTTGTAATTATCTACAAACATTGTCACATTTATGGTATGCAAGGCACGCCATTAAAAACAAACACTATTTCCAGATGTAATAGTAAGAGGATAAAATCTAGCCAATTCCAATGGGATCAATGCTCTGGATTAATCTCAGTAGCATAGGCTGTCCTGCCAAATGGAGCAATAGCATATGAATTACTGGAAATGACTACATTTTCTCAATTCATCTTTGCTGAACGTCATTCCATACCATTTTTTAAGCAGCAGTTTATTTTGATATGAAAAAATGTTTTATTACAACACGCTGGCATGCGTCATTGTGCACACAGAACACTGTGCCTCCGCATTCTTACATCAATTGTAATTGGGAAGCTCATTGCATAGGTAGATTTTATTTAAACACCAGAAAAACACTAATAGAACAACGCCCACCAGTAGACTCATTATTTTGTTAAAGTGGTTCTAAAGTCAAAAAGTTGTTGTTTTTTTACCCCAATGCATTTTCTGCATTTAGGTAAAAAAAAAAAAAAAATCCACCGAGCTGTTCTTTCCACCCCACCAAACACTTAGCCACCATCTCTCTCGGTCCAGCGCTGTACCCGCCTGCAGCAGCGCTAGTCTCTCTTCCTGCTGTCAAAAGGACAGATTGCGAGCGCAGGAGCCATTGGCTCCTGTTGCGGTCAGTCAAATTCTGGGAAGGAGCAGGGGACACATCTGAGTCACACGGTGTGAGTCTATGGATGCACACAGCCTGGCTCAGGAGTGCATCTGTATGTGTGCCCACATACGAGGAGGAAGCGGACAGCGCCAGCAGAGGACCCCAGAAAAGGAGGTAAGGGGCAGCTCTGTGCAATATTCTTAGAACAACATACCTCCACACTTTAAGATGGAAATGAGGGACACCTATTAGCTAAAGTATGTAGGCATAAGAAACGCCTTCTGTCACACCGCCCTACAAATAAATAATTGGTTAAACCTTTATATTGGCTTTTGGAATTTACAAATGCAGCAATTTAGAAATTGGATGAAAGGTTTAGCACTGGGGAAACACTTTTTGAAAGATAAAAAGTGCATTTTATATACAACTATATAAATCAGACCGAAATGAGGTACAAACAAGGAGGAAAGAGGGACAGAGGGACTTTGTTCCGAATGAGGGACAGTCACTCAATATCAGGGGACAGTCGGGAGGCAAGTATAAACCACTTTCTTTTTATTTTAGGGGGAAAAAAATAGGAGACTTTAACATCACTTTAAATCTGAACCCCAGGCAAACCGCTAAATTATTATATATATATATATATATATATATATATATATATATATATATATATATATATATATATATATATATATAGTGACAGCAGGAAGGTAAAGTCACCTGGTTGCATCCAGGGGGGTAGATATATTTCGCCCAGATTCAGGCTTTACGCCGACTTATACAACTAGGTGGAGAGTTGTATAAGGCTAGTGGGCTCATGGATGACTCATACCTCTAGGGAGAGGGCTGGGCATCGTGCAGACAGGGAGTTGATGAGACCAGCTGAAGCTTGTCAGCTCATTTAGGCCTCTATAAGAACTCCCAGCTTCATTAGATGTTAGCTCATGCCTGGAACCAGACCGGTGTGGACTGTCTAGGGAGAGTGAACCCCTGTGCGGTGAGACAAAGCCTGTGTGGCTATTTGCTTGGACATTTAAAACCAGGGACTTAGGGACTAGGACAGCACTAGGCTGATCCCAGTTGTTAGTTAGGAAACCTGTATGTTTAGTCAGAGGTCAACTTGACCAGGATTTATTTTGGTTATGTTTCTTTTGCTTTGCTGTGTTTTGTCACTGTAAATAGAAAATAAACCGCACCTTTTTGATTTTGAAAACCACAACCTCCGTTTGCTGGGCCTGTTTTGTGTGGGGAGCCCATCCCGGGGGTCACACACACCCGCTGCCGAGCTAACCCCCTCACAATATATACACACACACACACACACACACACATATATTTATTACACACATACACAGACATATAAATAAATAAAAACACATAAGGAGGTAGCCGTTTTATCTGCCTGGAAATTTGTATTTATGCCTATCCAGTCCTGAGAGCTTTTCCACACAGCACTGATCCATCTGGCAGGGCAGGAGACTGGATTTTCTTGCGGCAGTAAAAGTGGTTGTAAACCTCAGACCTGGCATATTAAATATTATTAAATAAAATTAAATAAAATAATTTAATATTAAAGTCTTTTTTTTTGTTTTTGCTGTGTCTCAGACAATCAGGAGGGAGAGTCCCGGACAGCCGAGGCTCTCCTGCAACATTGGGGCTCAGGTAAGTATTAGGGAGGCTGCTGCCCACAGGCTTTTTATCTTAATGCACAGAATGTATTAAGATAAAAAACCTTCTGCCTTTAGAACCCCTTTAACAATCATATACCTCTATAGTGTGTACTTGTCTCAATTAAGATTAAAGTGGTTGTATAGCCTGTTTTTAAATTATTACCTACAGGTAAGCCTATAATAAGGCTTAGCAGTGGGTAAAATTAATATCTCCTGCATTCACCTTGCATGCAGCCGCTGATGTCAGCGGCACATGCGCTCTGAAGGTCCGCAGCTACCGCTGGGCCCAGCGAACAACACAAATGATCACACGGCACAAAGTTTGAGAAATACTGATCTAGCAGATTGTTTTTTCAATTTATGTGGTCTTGCCAAAAGCCCTGCTCTCCGTTTATGGACATTTTACGTTTGATAAGCAATACATGAGGACAGAATATACTCACCCTTGGATTAAAGACTCAAACAAAGTGTTGTAGAAGTCCAGCCGGGGGCTCGTTATGTCGTAGGGGACTTTGCTGAAGAAAGGCAATAGATTGGGGAAGATAACGGTCGCCAAGCCTCTGCCTCCCTCTCTGAGGACTGTCCATAATTTGGGTAGAACGCCCTTCTTTGCACTTACATAATCCCAGCATTTCTAGGAGAAAACAGTAATTTAATGAGAACCTCTCGCATCAAAAAATTTGTCACCCCAATAATAATAGATGATGAGTACTTACAAGTGGCACATCATTGTGAAGTGGAAGGAAAATGATAATAGGATTTTTATAACAGCTTACCTGTAAAATCCTTTTCTTAGGAGTACATCACGGGACACAGAGCGACATAGTCATTACTAATGGGTTATATAGATACCGTCAGGTGCTGGCACTGGCAACTTCCAAAACCGGAAGTACCCTCCCCTATATAAGCCCCTCCCATCCGGGAGCACCTCAGTTTTGTAGCAAAGCAATAAGTGTCCCCAAAGAGGGGCGGGAGCTCTGTGTCCCGTGATGTACTCCTAAGAAAAGGATTTTACAGGTAAGCTGTTATAAAAATCCTATTTTCTTTCTCGTACATCACGGGACACAGAGCGACATAGTCATTACTAATGGGATGTCCTAAAGCAATGCCCAATGAGGGGGGGGGATACACCATATATAAGCTGAGCGCTATCAGACATGAGGATCTTTTGCGGCCTGCAACACACTGCGCCCAAAGGCGACATCCTCCTGACTTCTAACGTCCACCTGGTAGAACCTAGTAAACGTGTGAACTGAAGACCATGTTGCGGCCTTACAGATTTGAGCCAGGGAGGCCTGGTGATGCACTGCCCATGAAGTTCCAACTGCTCTCGTGGAGTGCGCTCTAACTTTGAACGGAGGCGGTCTCCTTCTCAAGCCATAGGCTTGTATTATGACCTGTCGAATCCACTTGGTTAAAATAGATTTTGACGCTGCCTGACCCTTTCTGGGGCCTTCCGGCAGAATAAACAAAGTATCCGTTCTGCGAATCTGAGCAGTGGCTTTTAGATAAGCTTTAACTGCTCTTACTACATCCAAAGAATGCAATAACTTTTCCTCTACCGAAGTAGGTTTGGGGAAAAAAGAAGGAAGAACCACATCTTGGTTCAAATGAAACCTCGGTACCACCCTAGGAAGAAAGGCTGGATGAGGACGTAATACTACTCTATCCTTATGGATAACCAGATATGGCTCCTTACAGGACATAGCTGCTAATTCCGACACTCTTTTAGCCGAACAAATGGCTACTAGAAAAATCAATTTCCTGGTGAGAAGCACCAAAGAAATATGCTGTAATGGTTCAAATGGTTGTTTCTGTAGAACCGACAGAACCAAGTTTAGATCCCATGGACATATGGGAATATTAACCGGAGGACTAATACGCATCACTCCTTGTATAAAGGCTTTGACTAGTGAATGCGAAGCCAAGGGCCTTTGAAAAAATATTGACAAGGCCGAAATCTGACCCTTGATAGTACTCAAGGCAAGCTTCCTATCTACAGCCCATTGTAGGAAGTCCAGAATCCTACCTATTACGTACTTATGTGGATGCCATTTCTTGGCCTCACACCACGCGATGTACGCCTTCCAGATTCTATATTAGATCTGCCTGGATACCGGCTTCCTGGCATTGATCATGGTAGATACCACAGGATTAGAGAGCCCTCTCTTTTTTAGAATGTGGGCTTCCATAGCCAGGCCGTCAAACCTAGGGCTGGTAAGGAAGGGTGGTATATCGGTCCTTGCGAAAGCAGGTCCGGACGACGTGGGAGAGTCCAAGGACTCCCCACTGAAATTTTACAATCTCCGCGTACCACGCTCTTCGGGGCCACGCTGGAGCCACCGGAATCACTGGTTTCTTTTCTACCCTGATTCTGCGGAGTAATCGAGGTAACCATTGTGGCGGTGTGAATGCATATATCAGCTTGAACTGATCCCAAGGGAACACTAGGGCATCCGAGCCGCAAGCTAGGGGATCCCTTGTCCGAGAGACAAACCTATCCCCCTTTGCGTTGAATCTGGATGCTAGAAGATCTACATCCGATGTTCCCCACCGCTGACATATTGTCCAGAAAACCTCGGGGTGAAGGGACCCTTCCTCTGGGCCTAATTGCTGGCGACTTAGAAAGTCCGCCTTCCAATTCTCCACTCCTGGAATGAATACCGCAGATATGGCTGGGACATATTTTTCTGCCCATTTCAGGATGTAATTTACTTCCCTCTGGGCTGCACGACTCCTGGTGCCCCCCTGATGATTGAATTCTGACAGGGGACCCTTGGAGTTTGGATGTCCATGCTACTAGGGCATACCGGGCTGCTCGTATCTCTAAGAGATTGATGGGCAGGGCCTTTTCTGCATCCGACCATCTGCCCTGGAGAGACTATTGCTCCAGTACTGCTCCCCAGCCTATAAGGCTGGCATCTGTAGTGACCACCTTCCAAGAAATCAGACTGAAGGATTTCCCTTTTTCCAGATTCTGGGGAACCAACCACTAACGGAGGCTCTCGAACGGAAGGGGACAAGGACATTGTAAGTCTAGGGCCTGAACTTTTTTGTTCCAGGCTGACAGTATGGCCCCCTGCAAATTCCTTGAATGGAATTGACCGTAGGGTACTGCTTCGAATGATGCCACCATTTTTCCCAGCAGCCTTATGCACAGGCGTATGGACGGCTGTCTTTTTTGTACCCACTAAGTGGATCAAATCTTTCAAAGACAACACCTTTCCTCGAGGCAAGAATATTTTTCTCTGGCCTGAATCCAACCCTAGCCCCAAGTATTCCAGACTTTTGACTGGTTTTTAGGGCTAACTTGTCTCGGTTGATAATCCAACCGTGAGATTCCAGAGACTTGATTGTCTTGTGAACGACCACGTCTAGTTTTTTCACTGAGTGGTCTATCAGCAACAAGTCATCTAGATATGCCATTATCATTACACCTTGTGTTCTTAGATTGGCCAATAAAGGGCCAGAATTTTTGTAAACACTCGTGGTGCTGTGGCCAAACCGAAGGGTAAGGCTCTGAACTGAAAATGGCGCCCTTCTACTGCAAAGCGTAGAAATTTTTGGTGGACTGGAAAGATGGGGAATGTGCAAATAAGCATCTTTGATGTCGATCGCGGCTAACCAATCCTCCCCTTGTAGGGCAGTGGCCACCGATCGGATCGACTCCATCGGAAAGTCCTGATATACAGGAATTTGTATAGCCCTTTTTAGAATTAATATGGGCCTCCCGTCCGCGTTTGCTTCGGGACTGTAAAGAGGTTTGAGTAAAACCCAAACCCTCATTCTTACAGGGGAACCTCCATAATTACTCCTTGGAGCAATAGTTGTTCTAGTGCCAACAAGAGGGACTCTATCTTCCGGGGATCCCTTGGCACGTTTGACCTCAAAAATGGGAAGGAGGAGAGTCTTTTAACTCCAAACCGTATCCCAAACATACTGCGGAGAGCACCTATCTGTCTTGATCGTGTCCCGCCAGGTCTCTTGCGAACAACTGGAGTCCTCCCCCCACCCGACTGAGTGGGGGCAACCCTTCAATGAATTTAACTTTGGGGGAGGTTTTGTACCTCCCCTGACCCAGGGTTTCTCATTACCCTGCTATTGTCCCTGTTTTTTTACCCCCGGGAATTGACCGAGGAGGCCGTCGGAACTGTTACACAGCCGATGCCCCAGGGACTGGAGAAGCAGGCCTCTTAAAGAGGGACCTCTAACTCTGCTTTTAACCGGCAAGAGCGTATTTTTACCGCTGGAAATTTTCTGGATATATTTGTCCAGGTTTTCCCTGAATAAGCGTTCACCATGAAATGGGACGCTAACCAGCCATTCTTTACAGGGAGCTTCAGCAGACCAGTTTTTGAGCCATAGAAGCCTACGCATATGTACTATAGACAGCGTAAGGCGGGAGGCCTGATGGACTGAATCCTTATGGCGTCAACCGCAAAGCCTAAGGCTCTAGGTAGATCAGCTAGGGCAAAGCCTGCTGATCTGTCAAGTCCCTCAAGACCTGTTTCAACTGATCCTTCACTGCTTAGCAGACCCCAATAGCTGCTACTGCTGGTTGTGTCACCAAGCTTGCTGTAGAAAGAAGCAGACTTTCATAAGGACTCCAATCTTTTATCTATTGGGTTCTTGAACATTTGGACATTATCCACTGGACATGTCAGTGATTTATACATACAAGAGATGGCTGCGTCCACTGTAGGGACCTTCCATTTTTTATTTTTTTTTATTTTTTTGATGAACTTATCCTCCCTGGGATAGACCACCGGAAATCTCTTGGGGGAATAAATATTTTCTCAGGACGTTCCCAATCCTGGTAAATAAGCCCTTTCAGTAAAGGGTGAAGTGGAAAAGAACAGACAGTCTGGGGGCTTCTAGCGACCCCAACGAGGATACAGTAGTGGTTGATGGTTCCGCAAGGTGCATTTTTAAATGCCGATCGGACCATGTTAGTCAGAGACTGAACCCATAATCTTTCAGCTTGAGATGCTGAGAAAAGGTTCCCCCACTGTTGACTCCTCTATAACAGAATCAACCTTATCCTGATCCCCTTCAGGCAGGTCGATCCCTGTATGGGACTGTTGCTCTGCTAACAGGCACTTTGAAGGAGGAGATGGAGATCGGCGTGCTTTCCCTGACAGGGAGGCAGCGATCAATGTTGACAATCTCCCTCTAATCCTCCCAGAGCTGAGGAAAAAACCTCCTCTGTTACATACACAGGAGCAGGTGAACTGAGGACAGCCACAGTACCAAGTACCCCTGCGGGGTCTCTACGGTCACTTACCTCTGAACTTCAGGGGAGACTGGTGCAGCAGAAGTATGCCCAAGATCCTCAGAGCCCGATGAGACCCCCTTCGCTTCCTGGAAGATTCAGTTCCGGAGCTTCTGGACGGCATATTCCTAAGCCTAAAGCTGAGGTATTCCAGCCGTAA
The DNA here is from genome assembly GCA_029206835.1 of Rana muscosa. Taxonomy (NCBI): domain Eukaryota; kingdom Metazoa; phylum Chordata; class Amphibia; order Anura; family Ranidae; genus Rana; species Rana muscosa. The sequence goes on along the minus strand of CM055117.1, from coordinate 84,197,182 downwards.
TACACCACTTTTACCGAGAATAGTCTAGCACAATTGCTGCTATATCACAGTTGGTGTCTACTAAAGTGCCTTTCTAGGGGATGCCTGCATCAACCGCCTCTATGTGCCTTTATATTGTTGCTAGCTCTGTCTGTGCACTTCAACAGCCAGCTATAATGTGCTTCAAACACGCTGGACGCCCGCACATGCGCAGTAGCGCCGCGGCGCACACCTGAGCGTCATCCACCCGCTCCGCCCCTTTTTCCAGATCGCCTCTATGAATAGAGGCGCGTGCACGCGCACGCGCGCGGGCACGTGCGCCTTCGGCGCCTTTTTTGAAAACAACAAGGAGCTAGATGGGAGCCAGGGTCCCTTTGCCGCAGGGCCCGGGGATGGATGAGCGCAGCAACAGGGCAGAGGAGACAGCTTCCCAGCAGAGAACATACCAACTGCCTGGATTTGATTCTGGAAGAAAAAAATCCACATTACAAGAAAAAGAACCATAGCGGCCTCTAGTGTCTAACACAGGTACCGCGGTCTTACATTTTTTTTTTTTTTTTCTTGCCTACTATTAAAATTTTTACATTTTCTCAGTAGTAACAGGCATACACAGAATATTAGCGGGAATACCGTTAGGTAACAGACAGAAAGACAAATTAGGCTTGGGGGTCCCCCAATAGAACCAAGTTCCTGGGGGCCCCCACTTACCTGTTCCCCACCGCAGGACTTTGTTTGGTCCACAAAAGCCCAAACTTCACCTATCACGGCAGGCATTGTAATCAAACCTTCAGGGACCGGGTTCCCAAGGATTCCACTCCCCTGGACCTGTATAGCACCCTGCACAGAAAACATCTTGGTCGTGGTTATGACCAGAGCTCTGGATCCCAGGGTCCAGCTCTCCTAAGAGAAGCATTACAGGCAAAACCTTGCTCTTCTCTGCAGGGCCCGGGTACCGACCGTTTAGCTATGAAGCTTTTTTGGTCGGATCCGGAATAGCTTACTGAGGCCCAAAAGAACCTGTACGCAAGCTCAGTGAAAAACACATGTTTCTTCTTGGCCAACACCTTAGACACTGGCAAAAAACTGAGGTGCTCCCGGATGGGAGGGGCTTATATAGGGGAGGGTACTTCCGGTTTTGGAAGTTGCCAGTGCCAGCACCTGACGGTATCTATATAACCCATTAGTAATGACTATGTCGCTCTGTGTCCCGTGATGTACGAGAAAGAAAAATGGTTTACAACATTTTTTACAAATAAATATGTGAAAAATAGGATTTTTATAACAGCTTACCTGTAAAATCCTTTTCTTGGAGTACATCACGGGACACAGAGCGACATAGTCATTACTAATGGGTTATATAGTTACCGTCAGGTGCTGGCACTGGCAACTTCCAAAACCGGAAGTACCCTCCCCTATATAAGCCCCTCCCATCCGGGAGCACCTCAGTTTTGTAGCAAAGCAATAAGTGTCCCCAAAGAGGGGCGGGAGCTCTGTGTCCCGTGATGTACTCCAAGAAAAGGATTTTACAGGTAAGCTGTTATAAAAATCCTATTTTCTTTCTCGTACATCACGGGACACAGAGCGACATAGTCATTACTAATGGGATGTCCTAAAGCAATGCCAAATGAGGGGGGGGATACACCATATATAAGCTGAGCGCTATCAGACATGAGGATCTTTTGCGGCCTGCAACACACTGCGCCCAAAGGCGACATCCTCCTGACTTCTAACGTCCACCTGGTAGAACCTAGTAAACGTGTGTACTGAAGACCATGTTGCGGCCTTACAGACTTGAGCCAGGGAGGCCTGGTGATGCACTGCCCATGAAGTTCCAACTGCTCTCGTGGAGTGCGCCCTAACTTTGAACGGAGGCGGTCTACTTCTCAAGCTATAGGCTTGTATTATGACCTGTCGAATCCACTTGGCTAAAGTAGATTTTGACGCTGCCTGACCCTTTCTGGGGCCTTCCGGCAGAATAAACAAAGTATCTGTTCTGCGAATCTGAGCAGTGGCTTTTAGATAAGCTTTAACTGCTCTTACTACATCCAAAGAATGCAATAACTTTTCCTCTACCGAAGTAGGCTTGGGGAAAAAAGAAGGAAGAACCACATCTTGGTTCAAATGAAAACTCGATACCACCTTAGGAAGAAAGGCTGGATGAGGACGTAACACTACTCTGTCCTTATGGATAACCAGATATGGCTCCTTACAGGACATAGCTGCTAATTCCGATACTCTTTTAGCCGAACAAATGGCTACTAGAAAAATCAATTTCCTGGTGAGAAGCACCAAGGAAATATGCTGTAATGGTTCAAATGGTTGTTTCTGTAGAACCGACAGAACCAAGTTTAGATCCCATGGACATATGGGAATATTAACCGGAGGACTAATACGCATCACTCCTTGTATAAAGGCTTTGACTAGTGAATGCGAAGCCAAGGGCCTTTGAAAAAATATTGACAAGGCCGAAATCTGACCCTTGATAGTACTCAAGGCAAGCTTCCTATCTACAGCCCACTGTAGGAAGTCCCGAATCCTACCTATTACGTACTTATGTGGATGCCATTTCTTGGCCTCACACCACGCGATGTACGCCTTCCAGATTCTATAGTAGATCTGCCTGGATACCGGCTTCCTGGCATTGATCATGGTAGATACCACAGCATTAGAGAGCCCTCTCTTTTTTAGAATGTGGGTTTCAATAGCCAGGCCGTCAAACCTAGGGCTGGTAAGGAAGGGTGGTATATCGGTCCTTGCGCAAGCCGGACGACGTGGGAGAGTCCAAGGACTCCCCACTGAAATTTTACAATCTCCGCGTACCACGCTCTTCGGGGCCACGCTGGAGCCACCGGAATCACCGGTTTCTTTTCTACCCTGATTCTGCGGAGTAATCGAGGTAACCATTGTGGCGGTGTGAATGCATATATCAGCTTGAACTGATCCCAAGGGAACACTAGGGCATCCGAGCTGCAAGCTAGGGGATCCCTTGTCCGAGAGACAAACCTGTCCCCCTTTGCGTTGAATCTGGATGCTAGAAGATCTACATCCGATGTTCCCCACCGCTGACATATTGTCCAGAAAACCTCGGGGTGAAGGGACCCTTCCTCTGGGCCTAATTGCTGGCGACTTAGAAAGTCCGCCTTCCAATTCTCCACTCCTGGAATGAATACCGCAGATATGGCTGGGACATATTTTTCTGCCCATTTCAGGATGTAATTTACTTCCCTCTGGGCTGCACGACTCCTGGTGCCCCCCTGATGATTGATATATGCCACTGCTGTGGCATTGTCTGATTGCATTCTGACAGGGGACCCTTGGAGTTTGGATGTCCATGCTACTAGGGCATACCGGGCTGCTCGTATCTCTAAGAGATTGATGGGCAGGGCCTTTTCTGCATCCGACCATCTGCCCTGTAGAGACTATTGCTCCAGTACTGCTCCCCAGCCTATAAGGCTGGCATCTGTAGTGACCACCTTCCAAGAAATCGGACTGAAGGATTTCCCTTTTTCCAGATTCTGGGGAACCAACCACCAACGGAGGCTCTTGCGAACGGAAGGGGACAAGGACATTGTAAGTCTAGGGCCTGAACTTTTTTGTTCCAGGCTGACAGTATGGCCCCTTGCAAATTCCTTGAATGGAATTGACCGTAGGGTACTGCTTCGAATGATGCCACCATTTTTCCCAGCAGCCTCATATACAGGCGTATGGACGGCTGTCTTTTTTGTACCCACTAAGTGGATCAAATCTTTCAAAGACAACACCTTTCCTCGAGGCAAGAATATTTTTCTCTGGCCTGAATCCAACCTTAGCCCCAAGTATTCCAGACTTTTTGACTGGTTTTTAGGGCTGACTTGTCTCGGTTGATAATCCAACCGTGAGATTCCAGATACTTGATCGTCTTGTGAACGACCACGTCTAGTTTTTTCACTGAGTGGTCTATCAGCAACAAGTCATCCAGATATGCCATTATCATTACACCTTGTGTTCTTAGATTGGCCAATAAAGGGCCAGAATTTTTGTAAACACTCGTGGTGCTGTGGCCAAACCGAAGGGTAAGGCTCTGAACTGAAAATGGCGCCCTTCTACTGCAAAGCGTAGAAATTTTTGGTGGACTGGAAAGATGGGAATGTGCAAATAAGCATCTTTGATGTCGATCGTGGCTAACCAATCCTCCCCTTGTAGGGCAGTGGCCACCGATCGGATCGACTCCATCGGAAAGTCCTGATATACAGGAATTTGTATAGCCCTTTTAGAATTAATATGGGCCTCCCGTCCGCGTTTGCTTCGGGACTGTAAAGAGGTTTGAGTAAAACCCGAACCCTCATTCTTCCAGGGGAACCTCCATAATTACTCCTTGGAGCAATAGTTGTTCTAGTGCCAACAGGAGGGACTCTCTCTTCCGGGGATCCCTTGGCACGTTTGACCTCAAAAATGGGAAGGAGGAGAGTCTTTTAACTCCAAACTGTATCCCAAACCTACTGCGGAGAGCACCTATCTGTCTTGATCGTGTCCCGCCAGGTCTCTTGCGAACAACTGGAGTCCTCCCCCCACCCGACTGAGTGGGGGCTTCATGAATTTAACTTTGGGGGAGGTTTTGTACCTCCCCTGACCCAGGGTTTCTCATTACCCTGCTACTGTCCCTGTTTTTTACCCCCGGGATTTGACCGAGGAGGCCGTCGGAACTGTTACACAGCCGATGCCCCAGGGACTGGAGAAGCAGGCCTCTTAAAGAGGGACCTCTAACTCTGCTTTTAACCGGCAAGAGCGTATTTTTACCGCTGGAAATTTTCTGGATATTTGTCCAGGTTTTCCCTGAATAAGCGTTCACCATGAAATGGGACGCTAACCAGCCATTCTTTACAGGGAGCTTCAGCAGACCAGTTTTTGAGCCATAGGAGCCTACGCATATGTACTATAGACAGCGTAAGGCGGGAGGCCTGATGGACTGAATCCTCTATGGCGTCAACCGCAAAGCCTAAGGCTCTAGGTAGATCAGCTAGGGCAAAGCCTGCTGATCTGTCAAGTCCCTCAAGACCTGTTTCAACTGATCCTTCACTGCTTAGCAGACCCCAATAGCTGCTACTGCTGGTTGTATCACCAAGCAGATTTTCATAAGGACTCCAATCTTTTATCTATTGGGTTCTTGAACATTTGGACATTATCCACTGGACATGTCAGTGATTTATACATACAAGAGATGGCTGCGTCCACTGTAGGGACCTTCCATTTTTTTTTTTTTTTTTTTTGATGAACTTATCCTCCATGGGATAGACCACCGGAAATCTCTTGGGGGAATAAATATTTTCTCAGGACGTTCCCAATCCTGGTAAATGAGTCCTTTCAGTAAAGGGTGAAGTGGAAAAGAACAAACAGTCTGGGGGCTTCTAGCGACCCCAACGAGGATACAGTAGTGGTTGATGGTTCCGCAAGGTGCATTTTTAAATGCTGATCGGACCATGTTAGTCAGAGACTGAACCCATAATCTTTCAGCTTGAGATGCTGAGAAAAGGTTCCCCCACTGTTGATTCCTCTATAACAGAATCAACCTTATCCTGATCCCCTTCAGGCAGGTCGATCCCTGTATGGGACTGTTGCTCTGCTAACAGGCACTCTGAAGGAGGAGACGGAGATCGGGCGTGCTTTCCCTGACAGGGAGGCAGCGATAAATTTTGACAATCTCTCTCTAATCCTCCCAGAGCTGAGGAAAAAACCTCCTCTGTTGCATACACAGGAGCAGGTGACTGAGGACAGCCACAGTACCAAGTACCCCTGCGGGGTCTCTACGGTCACTTACCTCTGAACTTCAGGGGAGACTGGTGCAGCAGGAGTATGCCCAAGATCCTCAGAGCCCGATGAGACCCCCTTCGCTTCCTGGAAGATTCAGTTCCGGAGCTACTGGACGGCATATTCCTAAGCCTAAAGCTGAGGTATTCCAGCCGTAATACACCTCTTTTACTGAGAATAGTCTAGCACAATTGCTGCTATATCACAGTTGGTGTCTACTAATGTGCCTTTCTAGGGGATGCCTGTATCAACCGCTTGCTGTATGCCTTTAAATGTTGCCAGCTCTGTCTCTGTACTTCATAGCCAGCTTACTGCAATAATGTGGCTTTTTTTAAAAACCTGCTGGGACGCCCGCACATGCGCAGAAGCGCTGCGGCGCGCACAGAGCGTCATCCCCCAGGCCCCGCCCCTTTTTCCGGCCACCTCTATATATAGAGGCGCGTGCACGCGCACGCGCACGCGCGCGGCCACGTGCGCCTCGGCGCTAATTTTCAAACATGGAAACCAGGGACAGGAGCCAGGGCCCCCTTTGCCGCAGGCCGGGGGATAGACGAACACTGCAACATGGCAGAGGAAACAGTTTCCTGTAGGAGAACTCACCAGCTGCCTGGACTTTGCTCTCTGAGAAGAAACTAGTCCATATGACAAGAAAAACATTCCACAGCGGCCTCTAGTGGACAAACACAGGTACCGCAGTTTAATATACTAAACATATATAAAAAAACATTCTTTTTTTTTTTTTTTTTTTTTCTTGACCACCATTAAAAATTATTACATTTTTTTAGTAGTTACAGGCATGCACAGATATTAGCGGGAATACCGTTAGGTAACAGACAGAAAGACAAATTAGGCTTGGGGGTCCCCCAATAGAACCAAGTTCCTGGGGGCCCCCACTTACCTGTTCCCCGCCGCAGGACTTTGTTTGGTCCACAAAAGCCCAAACTTCACCTATCACGGCAGGCATTGTAATCAAACCTTCAGGGACCGGGTTCCCAAGGATTCCACTCCCCTGGACCTGTATAGCACCCTGCACAGAAAACATCTTGGTCGTGGGTATGACCAGAGCTCTGGATCCCAGGGTCCAGCTCTCCTAAGAGAAGCATTACAGGCAGAACCTTGCTCTTCTCTGCAAGGCCCGGGTACCGACCGTTTAGCTATGAAGCTTTTTTGGTCGGATCCGGAATAGCTTACTGAGGCCCAAAAGAACCTGTACGCAAGCTCAGTGAAAAACACATGTTTCTTCTTGGCCAACACCTTAGACACTGGCAAAAAACTGAGGTGCTCCCGGATGGGAGGGGCTTATATAGGGGAGGGTACTTCCGGTTTTGGAAGTTGCCAGTGCCAGCACCTGACGGTAACTATATAACCCATTAGTAATGACTATGTCGCTCTGTGTCCCGTGATGTACGAGAAAGAAAGTGTGGTGTACATTTGTACTCGGCCCCCCGGAGTCAATACTTTGTAGAATCTCCTTTCTCTGCAATTACATCTGCAAGTCTTTTTGGGGATGTCTCTACCAGCTTTGCACATCTAGAGAGGGACATTTTTGCCCATTCTTCCTTGCAAAATAGCTCAAGCTCTGTCAGATTGGATGGATAGCGTCTGTGATCAGCAATTTTCAATTCTTGCCACAGATTCATAATTGGATTTAGGTCTGGACTTTGGGCCATTCTAACACATTAATATTCTTTGATCTAAACTATTCCATTGTAGCTCTGGCTGTATGTTTAGGGCCGTTGTCCTGCTGGAAGGTGAACCTCCGCCCCAGTCTCAAGTCTTTTGCAGACTCTAATGCGTCGTACACATGACCGTTTTTTCAGACGGGAAAACTGCTATGAGAGCTTTTGGTCGGGAATCCCGGCTGTATGTATGCTCCATCGCAGTTTTTCCAACGGGAAAACTGCTGGACAAAAAAAAAAAAATCAAGATCTCTTTTTTTCCCTGTGAGGCCAAAAATCCGAGCGGGAAATCCGTCCGTCTGTATGGTTTTCCGACGAGCAGAAAACTGCGCATGCTCAGAATCAAGTATGAGACGGGAGTGCTCTTTCTGGTAAAACTAGCGTTCGTAATGGAGATAGCACATTCATCACGCTGTAACGGACTGAAAAGCACGAGGCTGAAAAGCACGAATCGTCTCTCACCAAACTTTTACTAACATGAGGATCAGCAAAAGCAGCCCAAAGGGTGGTGCCGTTGGAATGGAACTTCCCCTTTATAGTGCCGTCGTACGTTTCGTACGTCACTGCGCTTTGGACGGGCGGACTTTTGTCTGAGCGTTTGTATGCAAGGGACGTATACCCACACGTAATCAGTATGACAGCTGTGTCAGTCCATGGACGATAAGAGAAAGTTCAATTTTGGTCTCATCTGACTAGAGCACCTTCTTCCACATGTTTGCTGTGTCCTCCACATGGCTTCTCACAGACTGCAAACTGGACTTCTTATGACTTTCTTTCAACAATGGCTCTTCTTGCCACCACTCTTCCATAAAGGCCAGATTTGTGGAGCTCATGACTAATAGTTGTCTTGTGGACAGATTCTCCCACCTGAGCTGTGGATTTCTACAGCCCCTCCAGAGTTCCCATGGGCCTCTTGGCTGCTTCTCTGATTAATGCTCTCCTTGCCCGGCCTGTCAGTTTAGGTGGACGGCCATGTCTTGGTAGGTTTGCAGTTGTGCCATACCCTTTCCATTTTCTGCTGATAGATAGAAGAGTGCTCCGTGAGATGTTCAAAGCTTGGGATATTTTTTTTTATAACCTAACCCTTCTTTACCCTGTGTTGGTAAAATCCGTTCCGGGGCTGGTTTTATTGGGAGTCTGATAGAGCTCTGGGTGGGACAGACTCCCAAGTCCGTGGATCCGCAGATTATCGTTTGCCTTTCAGGTCTTGATTAAGGCAGCTGGGCCTAGCTCTGTGAGAGAGTGTGTGTCTGTGTGAGGAGGCATATGGGAGCATGGCTGCTTATCCCTGATTTTGGATTCAAGTTTGTGCGATTATAAGGACACTTACTACCAAACCAAAGGACTGTTCATACTATGGATACAGTAAGGCTCGGTAGAGCAGAAGTTTATTTGTTTGATTGATGGCAAGATGCCCTTTTTCTTCTGTTGGAAATATCCTGTGCATTAAACACGGCGTTTTCCTAAAGAGACTGAGTTGTCCCTGCCTTGAGTCTGATCCCCCTACAGGGGGTACAGTGTACAGGAAAAAAATGTGGGCAGTGCTCATTTCAGATAATTGCAAAATGAGCAAACAGTGTGGCCAGGCAGGGGGAAAAGCTAAAAGAATTGTAGGATGTTTTACTAGAAGGATCACCAGGAGGAAGAAGGTTCTGATCCCCCCTATAGAGATCATTAGTGAGACCTCATTTAGAATATTGCATCCAGTTCTGCATACCTCACTTACAAACCAGACACTGAAAAGACAGAACTAGTCCAGAGACAGGCAACAAAAATATTAAGAAATACATTAAGGTTGGGAAGGGTAATATTTTCAATTTGAAGCGAAGATCAAGAAAGAGGGCGATGACCTCAGTAGCGGATGCTCAGTACAGACTTCCAGCAGAGATAGCGGAGTCAGTCAGTCAACAGTGAGTAGATTGAAACATGTAGAACATACATACACTATATTACCAAAAGTATTGGGACACCTGCCTTTACACACACATGAACTTTAATGGCATCCCAGTCTTAGTCCGTAGGGTTCAATATTAAGTTGGCCCACCCTTTGCAGCTATAACAGCTTCAACTCTTCTGGGAAGGCTGTCCACAAGGATTAGGAGTGTGTCTATGGGAATGTTTGACCATTCTTTCAGAAATGCATTTGTGTAGGCGTCCCGATACTTTTGGTAATTTAGGGTAGATATTTACTCAGACAAAAGGTAACAAATAAAATGGGGTAGACTCGATGGAACAACTGGTCTTTTTTTCTGCCGTAATTTTATGTTTCTATGTTTTTAGGGTACTAAGTCGATGGCTATTTTTGGGATGCCAGAACTCACAACTTAACACTGAATGGGTTTCACCTATTTTTCTTTTTTTTGTAAGGGGTTATCAGTAGACAATGTGAAATGTATTTACCTCTATGGTGGTTACAGTGTACAAGACCGCTTCCCACAGTGTGGGACACACTACAGCATCACTGTCATCAATACTGAGCAAAACAGCTGGACACACCCGGGAAGCCTCTGTGTTTAAGAGTTCAGGGAAGTACTGGCACAGTGCAGAGATCAGTTCAAAGAAAGCCGACCGAATCTATAAAACAAAACAAGAATATGTACACACGTTAACAAATTTTTAGTTTTTACTTAAAAATAAATATATCCCAGCCAAAAACACTGTGCGATTTCCCTGCATCTTAAAGGAGCAGGAACCGTTTTTCCTGCATAAAACGCAAGCATTGCCACCTATTCAAATGAATGGGATGCCGTGCCCTTGTAAATATGGCTCACAGAGTTGCATAGATGTGAACCTGACCTTAAAAGATATGTAAACATTCCTCTTAAAAGAAAACAAAAACAAACATGTCATATTACCTCCTCTGTGCAGTTGGTTTTGCACGAACTGGCACCGATCCTCCTTTTCTGGGGTCCCTCTGTGCCGCTCCTGGCTCCTCCTCTTCTCGAGTGCCCCGTCGGAGAAGCGCTCTCCCTCAGGGTACCCGTGCGGGCACGCTCCCGTGTCCTGCTGCTGCGTCCACTGACACATACAGCAGGACTCAGCTCCGCCCCCGGTTCCCACATCATTGGATTTGATTGACAGCAGCGGGAGCCATTAACTGCGCTGCCATCATCCTATCCAATCAGGACCCGAGACACCGGCTGGAGCAGGTGTGCTTGTCCCTGGCGCAGGAACGATTGGGCTCAGGTAAGTAAAGGGGGGGGGGCTGGTGCACTACAAGAGGTTTTTCACCTCCATGCAGGTGAAAAACCGCTAGGGTTTACAACCCCTTTAATATGTTACTAAACCCAGGACCCTGCATTCACTATATCTGGCCTCCCACAGTACACAGAACATGGAAATAAAAATGTAATTATTTGAGTAAATATAAACTGCTAAATACTTTTTCTCATCAGCAGTATATAGCAGTCTTGTGACTTCTATCAGTGTCTGGTTAAAGTGATACTAAAGCTTCACGTTTTAAAAATAAAATAAAAACAACAAACATGTCATACTTACCTCCACTGTGCAGATAGTTTTGCACAGAGTGGCCCCGATCCTCGTCTTCTGGGGTCCCTTGGCGGCTGTCTCGGCTCCTCCCCGCTTCTGATAACACCCTCTGGGAAGCGCTCTCCCAAGGGAGTTACCTTGTGGGCGCGCTCCCAAGTCCTGTATTTGGCGTCCATAGCCGCCAACTACAGGACTCGGCCCCGCGTCATTGGAGTTTATTGACAGCAGCATGAGCCAATGGCTGCGCTGCTATCAATCTATCCAATGAAGAGCCGAGAAGCCCGGCCCGAGAAGAGCCGAGAAGCCAGCGCGTTCTCGGCGCAGGACTTTTGAGGGCTCAGGTAAGTAAACGGGAGGGATGGGGGGCCAGTAAGCATCGGATGTTTTTTCACCTTAATGCATAGGATGCATTAAGGTGAAACACAGTCTCGTCACATTCGGCTCCCCATCACAGATTGCTCCGGAAGTGACGTTCTGTCGCCGCCATCTTGCTACACTCCACACTCCTGCACAGTAATGATAGAGTGAGAAGGGGGCAAGCGGACATCTTGTTACACCCACCGGAGTTTTAGATTTCACAGTTATTTTCAACACAAAACGGAGCTTATATGCTTAAATACAGTATTTGGAAATCCAACGGACTGTTTAAATGTTAAATTTTAAAAGCAGCAGAAAACCTGCTGACCTTGACAGAACACCACTGATTTTCACATTTAACATTTAAACAGTCTGTCGGATTTCCAAATACTGTATTTAAGCATATAAGCTCCGTTTTGTGTTGAAAATAACTGTGAAATCTAAAACTCCGGTGGGTGTAACAAGATGTCCGCTTGCCCCCTTCTCACTCTATCATTACTGTGCAGGAGTGTGGGGGGTAGCAAGATGGCGGCGACGGAACGTCACTTCCGGAGCAATCTGTGATGGGGAGCCGAATGTGACGAGACAGGTTTACAACCCCTTTAAAGCTTGTAGGAGGAGTTTTCATTCTCCCACGATTGTCCTATCAGGAGAGAGGACCCCTGACCCTCTGTATGGAAGGTGCTGATTGGCCCTGTGATGATCACATGCACTCTCCCAAAAAAACAAACAAAAAAAAAACCTCTCTAGAAATACACACCAAACTGAGCATGTGCAGCTTGTCCCCCGGCTTTGTAAATAATCAGGAAATATATTGGAGTCAGTGGAAGATGATGATGATCTGTGCATACAGGATCAAACAGTCTTTTTACACACTGCAGAGGATTAACCCCTTAGGTTCCAGTGAGTATAACAAGCATGCTTTACCTCATATACAGACTGATTTTACTGTTGTGGGTTTAGTAACACTTTAAGCTAATAAAGAAAATTGTATTCAGAACCACTTAAAACATTTTTTGATTGACAGGACAAAACATTTACACAAATAAGCGCACTTATATTAGAAATGCCTCTTTTTTTTTTTTGTCCCCCTCCCCTGCCAGATGCCACCCTCCCCGCGGAGGGTGCAAAAAGACTAAGCACATTTTTTTATGAAAGGACACTTATTATTTAAAATGTTTAAGCTTGCATGCATCCCACATACATTTCTATTTACCAATAGGAATTTGTGGGAGACCGGTTGGGGACTTACAAACTGCAAGATCTAGCGATCAGGGGGAGGGGGTGGTAGTGCGAGCTGGTGCAGGTATGTGCGGCCTTTAAATGATTGAACTTTATACCGGTCGGCTGATTTTTTTTTTTTTATTCTTTTTGGTCATGACATTAAGACTACACTTTTTTTGATTGTTTAACTTGGAGATGCTTGAGTTTATACATCAGCACTGAATCCTGGGTAAGATTTAGCTAGCATAAGGAAAACAAGAGGCCTTCCAAACACATTATTCAGAAAGCAGCCCTGAGGTCTTACATTTGGTGACTGGTGCTTGCTGTACTTCCAGAACTTGCTCTGTGACAGAAGGTGAGCCAACCTCTCCTGAAGGAAGCTGTTTTCTCCACTTGGCAGCATAGAAAGCAGACGCTTCAGAGCCAGCAAAGAACAGGTGACAACTCGGAAGTACTTTGATTCCCTTTCCTCTGGTGGGACTGTCCTGCAACAGGATAAAAAAAGGGCAAGAAAAAATAAATGAAAAAAATTCACAAAATGTTCTATTATCCGAATAAAAATACATGTTTTAAAACGTTTTGAATCATGTTAAAAACTCTAGAAAAACATTCAAGGACACGGTACATATAAGAAAAAATGTTTGCTGCTGGGGATGCCAAAAAAAAAAAAAAATCTGACTGTTAGGCCTCTTTCACATGGGGCTGATCCGCTCAGCAGAGTTCGCCAGCTCAGCAGGGGTAGATCGCTTCTTGATCTCCACTGAGCTGGCAGATGATATGTTCACTGAGCAGGGAGGGACCTATCAGAGTCCCGCTTATTTCTATGGGGAGATCGAACGAAAATGGACAACATGTTATCTCATTGTATTTCAATTATTTATAGCCTACTTCTATTAATCTAAATGATTGTGAAGCCTGTACACTTACTTTGTGAATATCCCCACACATTTACTTCCTTGAATTCTGTGACACGTATACACTGCACATGAGGCATGAGTAGGCACTGCTGTGTCACACATTTCAAAGAGCCTGCCATCTGAACTACAGAGATGCTGAAAAGAGGAGTTACAGGAAGCGGAGTCAGTACAGGAATCACTGCATACAAGCAGCAAGGTACCATGGGATATGTAGTCTTTAGAAATTGAGACAAGCAAGATAGTTGACACTTAGAAATTAAACTCCCCCATCCATGCATGTCTCCATGCTTTATTTTGTTAAGAAATTACTTTGAAAAACAACACCCTAGCCTCTCTGGCCGTGGCCATCTGAGTAAAAGGCAAATAATTCACGTGGCATTTACTTCCTGGAATTAATTTGCCCTTAGTTTGGGCATGCATGTAGGGGAGTGTGTTTAGCTGAGAACTCCCCACCCCTCCTCCTTCCCCTCCCCTCCTGAAGACTCCTGGGATGTATGACATTTGCCTAGGCAAGAAACCAGGATGTAACTGACGAAACGTAAAAAAAAAAAGAAAAGGAAATATGATATACTTTGCCATCTATTCACTAATGCTAGCAGCACAAGGATTAAAAAATAATGTTGATTGGGAGAGTGAAGTTCCACTTTAAAATGCACCCTCATTAAAAGAATAAGAAAAGTTACACCTGTGTATGTATCTCACACTCTCAAAACAAACCCTATTACAAAGGCAAAGATACCTACCAAAGCTTGGGCATTCTACTCCACCACCCATAACAATATCAAGGGGATATCCCTCTTCTACAACCTATTACAAGATAAACTGACTTTTAGGAAAACAGTGACAATCCACAAATGGGAATCAGAAATGGGTACCACACATACGGGCGCACAATGGCAATCTGCATTTACGGAAATACATAAAGCTTCACACTGTACCAAACACTGGGACCTAACGGTCAAAATCACCAATAGATGTCACTATACACCTTACAGACTAGCCAAGTTCTTCCCAGATCGCTCACCCCTCTGCTGGAGACACTGCGGTAATGCAGGACACTTACTACACATGTTCTGGTACTGCGCGAGCATAAAAAGCTTATGGAACCAAAATATACCAACTAATCTCATCACTCACTGGTATCCTTACACACCCTAACCCAGAACTAGGAATTCTACACTTGGGCATCGAGAAATTTCCACCACACTTCAGATCAGTAGTCACCCACATTCTATTAGAAACTAGGAACCTACTACTCCGCCATTGGAAAGACACTACCTCTACTAACCTTTCGGATGTGATACAAGCTGTTAACAGGAATTACATCTTTGAACGCCTCATAGCAATAAACTCTATGCGTTGCAAACTGTTCGATAAAAATTGGGTAATCCGGACGAATAGATTCAATAATCAATAATACTTCACTGATATATGATAACGAAACACGTGTATCAAAAGATCTTTTGTTTTTGTCTTGTTTTAATTTTGTATACTTTGTTACAACTTGAAACCAAATAAACACATTGAAAAAAAAAAAAAAAAAAGAAGAAAAGAAAAGTGTATTTATTAATATTTTGCATTGAAATCTGCAGAGCATTGCAATGACTGTACGGGGGGGGGGGGGATGGACCTTCTGCTATGGGGGTGATGGAAGTAAACAGTGGACCACAAGTGCGATGACATCACTGCACCTGGGCCGGCACTCTCATTGTGGCTGATGGAACTTGTAGGCTTCCCATTCAAAGATCCTTGTGAATGGATCTGTAAATGGATGACACACACCTGTCATAAATGGGAACAAGATTTAAGACATACGTTCACGAATGAGGAATGGGAATTCATTTTTGAGTAGAATCACCAAGGCTCCTTGAATGTTCAAGAGAATGGATTTAAAATTGCAATGATATTAGTAACGTACGCTATATGTCGTCCACAGATTCTTTCCAACAGTTTCAGCAAACTGTTGTAGATGCCGGACCGAGAGAGAGACTTTATCCTACATTTGATGGACCTGTCCGGACTTGCATAACTTCTGGACCTCCGTTCACAGCATTACCTCATTGGTCTCCGGCCTGGCTTTAGATTTCACCCATGTGCAATATTTATTGCGCAATCCAAAACTTATCAAAACACTGTTATTTGAAATCTCTGGCCATGCATATGGTGAACGTGGTCAGACTATGTATACCTGTCCATTGGGGATCATCTCAGTCACCCACAATTGGGAAATGGTTTGCCCACATCAACAAATTGACAAAGATGGAGGAATTGATGTATATTTCTCAAGACAGAATTTCGCAATGCCACAAAATATGGGCTTGTTGGCTTCATTACAAAACTACCACCAAATATTCCACAGAGTAGCACCTAACCAATGGTTTGAGCAGCTGAGAAGTCCTGTTCTGATTTCTGTAGGAAATGGGTGCTGGGGTGTTCTATATTATGCCCTGTCTAGATCGATTTTACACTAGTAGGGTGACCCGAAATTCATTAGAAGGCATTATCAATAGAGAAAAGAAGGTGGTAGTCCCTTGAGGACTCCAGACTATTTGGTGGTCCATTTTAATTGAAATCATATGTGTATTTTATACATTTGCTTTGTCAAGATTCTTTAATAAATTTGTACAAATTAACCATGCCTACAAAGTCCATTCCTTCCTTCCTTTATTGATTGTTATTTCCAATTAGGACACGGCATTGTGTACCCAATTACTGTCCACAATACTACCCTGTGGGGACAGTATAAGTAAACCTATTACTGTATCTCCTAGGTGAAGAACCACTTTCAGGTGGCCTTAAAAACATTAGCAGGTATTGCCTCAGTTTCCCCATTTCCCACCTATACAACCTCCTCTCACCCCTCCCTTTTCCTTCTCTTGCCTCTACTTTTTTCCTCACTTTTCTATTTTCTACCCTTTCATAGTTTATATGTCCGTACTTTGGACAGGCGGACACAGAAATATAACAACACTTATGCAGACAATGCTGTGTTCAGATATTCAGTGCAAGGCATTGTTTTAAATACATTGCACAGCATACACAGGCTTACCTGTCAAACTGTCAGCACTCCAGCATTGCACTGTCAGCACTCCAGCATTGCACTGTCAGCACTCCAGCTGGCCCACACGCTTTCATCTTCTCCCAGTATTCCTTCTGGTTTGCTCCATTCCACCGCAATGACGTCACTCCCATGCATGCACACAGGAGTCACTGCATCACGGCACAGAGCGGTGCCATAAAATGTATTCTGAGCTGCGGCTCAGTGTACATTACTGCTGACAGGCAGAAAGAAGCCATTATAAAAGAGACAAATAAGGTCTCTTGTCATACAAACCCTACCTGTTAGCGGTTTATAAATGTTTTACTTAAATTCCACTTTAGCGCACTTCTTTAAAGTTCTCTCTCCTTGCCTTAATATTATACGAATTAACTGAATAAAGGCGGCAGAAAAAAAATAAACAAAATTTAGAAAAGACACGTACTGCGCATCACTTAGGGAGTCCGGGGTTTCTTTCAGGAGATGATCAAGTAAAACCTACATGTGGAAACAAAAAAAAAAAAAAAGTGTATTAAATGAATTTTTACTTAAAAAAAAAAAAAAAAAAAAAAGGGAAACTATTACTTTTCTTTATCTTCATGCGAGTGTGATCAGCTCTAAATAAATCTTATAAATGAGGGTTCATGTTTTAAAACATTCTTACGTACATTTTGTAATATAGGTGCATTGGGCAAGCCATATTTCCTCTTTTCATTTGTAAATTCTGCTACCTGCTGAGAAGTGCTGCACAATGCTTGTGCCTCACCTCAGGTTTTCTTCCTTCAAGAAGCAAGTTGAACATAAAAAAATAAACAAATAAATAATACTCGATTCCCCCATCTACACACTCGATGTAGAAGGGGGAATCCTCCCCACTGAGCTATTACATTCTGATGGCGGGGACACTTGTGTGGCGTGCATTTGTATTTGGAGTCAATACTTTGTAGAATCTCCTTTCGCTGCAATTACAGCTTCAAGTCTTTTTGGGGATGTCTCTACCAGCTTTGCACATCTAGAGAGTGACATTTTTGCTCATTCTTCTTTGCAAAATAGCTTAAGCTCTGTCAGATTGGATGGAGAGCGTCCTGTGAACAGCAATTTTCAAGTCTTGCCACAGATTCTCAATTGGATTTAGGTCTGGACTTTGACTGGGCCATTCTAACACACATGAATATGCTTTGATCTAAACCATTCCATTGTAGCTCTGGCTGTATGTTTGGGGTCGTTGTCCTGCTGAAAGGTGAACCTCCGCCCCAGTCCCAAGTCTCTTGCAGACTAACCGGTTTTCTTCTACGATTGCCCTGTATTTGGCTCCATCCATCTTCCCATCAACTCTGATCAGCTTCCCTTTCCCTGCTGAAGAAAAGCATCCCCACAACATAATGCCACCACCACCATGTTTCATGGTGGGGATTTTGTGTTCAGGGAGATGTGCAGTGTTAGTTTTCTGCCACACATAGCGTTTTGCTTTTTGGTCCAAAGGTTAAATTTTGGTCTCAACAGAGCACCTTCTTCCACGTTTGCTGTGTCCCCCACATGACTTCTCGCAAACTGGACATCTTATGGTTTTCTTTCACCAATGGCTTTCTTCTTGCCACTCTTCCATAAAGGTCAGATTTGTGGAGTGCACGACTAATAGTTGTCCTGTGGACAGATTCTCCCACCTGAGCTGTGGATCTCTGCAGCTCCTCCAGAGTTACCATGGGCCTCTTGGCTGTTTCTCTGATTAATACTCTCCTTGCCCGGCCTGTCAGTTTAGATGGACGGCCATGGCCTGGTAGGTTTGTAGTAGTGCCATACTCGTTCCATTTTCGGATGATGGATTGAACAGAGCTCCGTGAGATGTTCAAAGCTTGGGATATTTATTTTTTTTTAAACTAACCCTGCATTAATCTTCTCCACAACTTTATCCCTGACCTGTCTGGTGTGTTCCTTGGCCTTCATGATGCTGTTTGTACACTAAAGCCCTGTACACACGATCGGATTTCCTATGGATTCTAATCCAATGGATTTTTCCATCGGAAATCCGATGAAGCCGACTTCCATCAGTCTTGCCTACACACCATCAGTAAAAAATCCGAACGTCCCAAACGCCGTGACGTAAAACACTCAGACGAGCCGAGAAAAATGAAGTTCGATGCTTCTGAGCATGCGTAGACTTGATTCTGAGCATGCGTGGGTTTTTTGTCCGATGGAGTTCCACACAGATGATCGGAATTTGCCATCGTTTTTTTTCCCCATCGGATAACTTTAAAACATGTTCTATTTTTTCTCACCGATGGAAAAAAGACCGATGGGGCCCATATACGATCGGTTTGTCCAATGAGAAAAGTCCATCAGACTGTTTTCATCTGTAAAACCGATCGGGTGTACACAGCATAAGGTTCTCTAACAAACCTCCGAGGGCTTCACAGAACAGCTGTATTTATACTCAGATTAAATTACACACAGGTGGACTCTATTTACCAATTAGGCAATTGGTTCCACTAGATTTTAGTTAGGGCTATCAGAGTAAACGGGGCTGAATACAAAAATGCACACCACACTTTTCAGATATTTATTTCTAAAAAAATTGAAAAAAAAACTATTTATCATTTTCCTTCCACTTCACAATTATGTGCCATATACATTATATATATATATATATATATATATATATATACACACACACACACACACATATATACACACACACACACACACATACACACACAAAAAAGGCAGTGGGGTCTAAATTCCAGCATTTTATCACAACATTCTTACACATGTAGCTCCCTCCCCAAAAGGTTGGGACGCTATTTGAAATTTAGAGGGATGTCTGAGACAGTTGTTGGGCCCAGACGGTTGAATTACATTGTTACCACCTCAGGCACTTGTTGGAACACGGGCAAACCATGGTACTTTGAGTGGCCCTTCTCAGCAGCAGTACGGAGGGAGTGGTTGCCCCGCTGTGCCTGCTGGGAGGGGGATACTAAAAAAGGGGCAGACGCCATTGATTGGGGTTCGTTTTCGCCTCGTGGCCCTCCGGGCGCGAGGTATGCGTATGTGGTACTAATCTCGGGGCCACGTTGGCCCGAGGCTGCATCGCTGTCTGACTGGGGCCTACAGCCGGAGAGGAGATCCCAAGTTGTCCATCCAAATGAGGGAGGAAGCTATCTTAATGAAGGAGACCAGGGGGGGGGGGACCTGCCCTGGAGGAGACCGGCAAAGTGCTGCTGTCTCGGGTGAGGCCTGGCAACTTTATTAAGGAGGGATCCACTATACTACAAGCCCTGCAGTTCGCCGGATTGGCTTAAAGGCTCTTTCACTGCACGGCTGGAAGTTTGGGACTTTGAAAGCCTGTGGCAGAGGATTCCTGGACTATCCATTCGCTCAACTTTAAAAAGGTCTGTGGCGGAGACCCACTTCATCTCGGGCAGTCTGTGGCAGAGACTGTCTCGTTGCTGATTCGTGTGTCATCCGGCTGCTAGGCCATGTGAGAGGGGACTATCCGGGTGACCAATACCCACTCTAACATTGAGAGTGGTGAGTGACTTTGAGCCGACACCGGTGTATTTTTGTGGTGAGTGCCTGAACCTTTCCCTATTCTATACCTTCTACTTTCTCAACGTTTACTGCATAAGAAAATAAAGCCTGGCTGTTGAAGGTTTTACATCTGTGTGGACATTGCATTACTACAGACTTTCCTACCCGGACAACGCAGCTGAAGAGGCAACGTGCAAAACCCAAAACTAATCAGCAGCCTTGAAGAGGGTATTGCTACACACAGTTCACACATAATAAAATGAATTATGAAGGGACAGCCAGAACAAGTCCCATCACCTTGTAAGTGGATGAATTCAGTTAAACATTTGATACAATGAGGTCAACAAAAACAAACCAAAAGAACAAACCTGACACAGAGAAAATACAAACTCTGCTTCACAGGAGAAGCTGTCAAGATGTTCTAGAACATTACATACTGAGAAGAAACCCAAACAGAGATAGGAGGGAAAAAGTTCAAGTTACAGAACTTTTTGAACTTTCTAACTTTGTACCAAAATGGCAGACAAAACAGCTAAAATCCAGTAACAAACCCCAATCACTATCAAAAATGAGGCCACCTAAAAAAAGAAACTCTGGATAGATGTCACTACATACTGTACATCTATCTATAGACCTGCTTCCTACGTCTCTTGGGCTGTGTGAAATGTACACCTACATTTGTAGGTCTGTCCATCAAGCCCTGCCAAATAGCATAGCACAGTCTATCAGGGGAGGGGACCTAATCTTTCTCTGCTGCAGTTTTACTTTCACTTACAGGTCTCCTCCTCATCTTGTTAAGCACAAAGAGCAAGCAGAACACTTATAAACTCATCCATTTGTCACCTTACTCTCTCTTATCAAGATAGGGGTGAGATATGTATGTATGTATATACTTCATGGTGAGTACAATAATCCTGTTTTTTTCAATCCACTGAGTGACACAGAAATTCAGGTAAATACGGTTAAGATTCAAAAAGCATTCTGAGGAGTGCAACCAAGAGAAAAAGGGACACATCCAGAGATGAAGAAACATTTGTTGGTTTATTGTAGTCAAAGGTTTAAAAAAACATGACACATGAGGGATCCACACTGTTCCGCAGACGCGATTCACACAAAGTGTTTAATCATTGCAGTGATTAAGTGCTTTGTGTGAAACGCGTCTGCTGAACAGTGGGGATCCCTCATGTGTCCTGTCTTTTAAACCATTGACTACAATAAACCAAATGTTTCTTCATCTCTGGACGTGCCGCTTTTTCTTGTTGCCACAGTAGAATGAAGAGATCTTTAATTTGCAGACAGCCTTGGAGCGCTGTACACTCTACTTCCTAGAGTGAGGAGTGGCCAACCAGAAACAAGCTAATAAGTCCAGAGATTCAACCCGATGCACAAGACCAAGAACAGTCAACCAGGAGGTGGAATAATAACTAAAGCGGGGGGTAAATAACCCACAAGGTAAACAAGGGAAGGGAACAAGTCCCTGGCACAAACAGGTGCCAGACATGGGATCTTTGAAAGTCTTTAAAAGAAAAGCCCAGACAGTCGAGAAGGAAGGCCCTAAGCTCTTATTCACCTGAGCCCAAAAGGATCAAGAAACAAGAACTTCATACCCTGAGACATTGTAAGACAACCATTTTACAAGGGTGAGGCCTCGTACACACGACCGATTTTCTCGGCAAGAACCAGCAAGAAACTTGCTGGCAGAGAGGTCTTGCCGAGTAAATCGGTCGTGTGTACGCTGCTATCGG
This sequence comes from Rana muscosa, assembly GCA_029206835.1. NCBI lineage: Eukaryota > Metazoa > Chordata > Amphibia > Anura > Ranidae > Rana > Rana muscosa. Next base: position 84,175,446 of record CM055117.1, on the reverse strand, counting down.
GTTTCTCGTCGAGAAAACCGACAAGAAATCTCGACGAGAAAATAGAGAACCTGCTCTCTATTTTCTCGTCGAGATTCTCCTCGGCATGTTTCTCGACGAGAAAAGTGAGTGTGTGTACACTTACCTGTCCGCCCGGAAGCCCGCGCATGTTCGAAATGAATTCGACGCATGCGCGGTAGCTTCCTAGGCATACGTAGGGTATACCAAGATGGCGGCGACGGCATCGAATGTGACGAGCGCATGCTCGACGTAGTCGATGACGTCACCGCGTACACTCCTTTCAAAGAACCGCGGGTTCTTTGAAACGAGCGTGTGTACACTCGGCCGGGACAAGTTTCTTGTCCAAGAATCTCGTCGAAAAAAACGACATGTTTTTTTCAACGAGAATCTCGGCCGTGTGTACGAGGCCTGAGACTCAGCAGAGAAGCACCCCCAAATTGCCTTTACCCATAACCTACAACCACAACCTGTCCAGCAGAGAACCCAGGATTCAATCCTACAAAGTAAGTATGACTGAAGCGGTAAGTGCATGGGAAACAGACCAACTACAGTGGGCAGAAGAGGAAAGTTAGAACAGAATCATAAACTGGTGAGATTTGTTACAACCCTGATGGAGCTGAGCATAAACTAGAAACACTACCTGTCATGCAAAGGTTGCCTCTGGGGCAAACTGTAAGATGAGCCCTGCTGAAAATACACTAGATTACCAAAAGTATTGGAGCGCCTGTCTTTACACACACATGAACTTTAATGGCATCCCAGTCTTAGTCGGTAGGGTTCAATATTGAGTTGGCCCACCCTTTTGCAGCTATAACAGACTCAACTCTTCTCGGAAGGCTGTCCACAAGTTTTAGGAGTGTGACTGTGGGTCCATAAAGACATAGATGAGCAGGTTTTGGGTGGAGGAACTTGACTGGCCTGCACAGAGTCCTTACCTCAACCTAATAAAACACCTTTGGGATGAATTAGAGTGGAGGTTGCGAGCCAGGCCTTTTCGTCCACATAAGTGCCTTACCTCACAAATGTGCCTTTGGAAGAATGGTCAAACATTCCCATAGACACACTCCTAAACCTTGTGGACAGCCTTCCCAGAAGAGTTGAAGCTGTTATAGCTGCCAAGGGTGGGCCAACTCAATATTGAACCCAACGGACTAAGGCTGGCATCCCATAAGTTCATATGTGTGTGTGTGTGTGTGTGTGTGTGTGTGTGTGTGTGTGTGTGTGTATATATATATAAAGGCAGGTGTCCCAATACTTTTGGTAAAATATTGTACTGTATGTCCTACCTAGCCATGAATTCACGAGTCATGGGGCAAAGAATGTGCAAGACTCCCTCGTGCCAACATTCGCCTAAGTGAATCAAGAAGGGGGGAGTCCCTTTGTTCCTAGAAACAGACACCTTGGTCTGTCACAGAACTAGACCCACAAATCCCAAGTAAAATACACAGCCCTGGTGAGGTGAGCCTTGACATGAAAAATAGGGGGGGCTAAAGAGTATTAGCTGTACCTGCAAAAAAAAATTGTGGAATGAGAAGCTGGGGCCATCCAAAGTGAAGAGGTGGCAGGGAGTGAAACTTAAGCTTGAAACCTTGGGACACCATCTCTTGCACGCAAGCATCAAGTATGCAAGTTTACATGCACCCACCAAGGCCATCAGATGTCCTCCCAATTCTGGAAAGTGGAGGAGCGCCTTCATGCTGAGAAGGGCTTGTCGAAGGATTTGGGAGACTTGGAATGCCAGGTCTTGGGGGCAGGGCAAGGGCATAGTGAAGCTTCTGAGAAATATTAATCAAGAAGGACTGCTCCTTAGGCCTATTCCACTAGGGAAGTTTCTAGGACCAGTCTGAAAGGCGCCCAAGTGGGACAAAATGACCCAGAGTCACTTCCCAGTTCACCCCAGAATGTCTGATCCAGCAGGGTCCATTTGCAGAAAGATGAGAAATCAAGACTGAGAAAGCAGAGATCTGCAGATATACGGAGAAGAATCTCGAGAAAAAAAAAAGGCAAGTTACGTCTTAAGTTAGCATTGCTCAAAAAAGGCATATGATGATGGATGACGACTTGTAGTTCTGTCCTATGGTAACAATGCTGTTCCTCCATAGATACAGTTCAGTGAGTGAGCAATGTCAACCTCGGAAAGGAAGTGTTTACCTGGCAGGATCGGCAGATGAATATATACAATAAAAACCCTAGAATAAAGAAAACTACTGCATCCATCATATCGAAGGACTGGTAAGCTGCAAAGTATTTTTCTTGGGTTTAGATCATTAACCTTTCATTAAGGTTTACTGGCCCCTTAAAAATAGAAAAAAAAAAGAAAGAAGCACACACAAAACCAAATCCAAAATAAGTCCACAGAGGAAATGTTTCTCTTGATAGGATGTAAAGCAGATTAGTGTGCACTCCATCCAAGCATTTGATCTATAGGTGGCCAAACCTCAACAGATGTTGGGGTTAGGACCTCGTGTAATAACTGGCTTAACTTAATGCCAACAAAGTATAATGTGTTGTTCTGTAAAGAGATGTAGGCTGAGCAAAAAAACAGATGTGTATATTATTTCATCTAAGGGTTCCTGGAAATCATAACCCAGCAGGGGTGACAAACAATAACAGCAATAACAGTGTTTTTCTTACAAATCATACAAACCATCCTCATATTTGTCCCCGTCATGAACTTTTTTCTGTTTTTATCACTATACTTTTACAATAAAAATAATCTTGGCATATGGCAGATACTGGAGCATTCCATTGTAGAGGAATCAATATTATACTGTGTACCTTATAGTGTAGGTAAACCCAATCAGTAAAATCTCACAAGGTTTATCATGTTACTGGAATTTCTCTTTTAAGATTTGAAATCTGCAGCATTCCCTACAATATGTGGTGACCCTGCCATTAAGGTCCTTGTTCAGGGATTTCCTGCTACAGGATGACAAATATAAGTCCCCAACCTCCATTCGTGCTCCTGCGTTGTCACTCTGTCACACGGGCTTCGGATAGGGACTACAAGTGGCAGCTTCAACACACATTACACAGGGATGGTCTACTGTTGTCAGAATCAGTAAACCTGCCTTAAGAAGTGCCATGCAGCCATCACTGGAGTGTATGTAGCCAGGAAGTGGCTTCAAAAAGGGGCTGAAGGAGATCAGCAGCATTAAGATGATCACATGAAAAAGGTAAAAAAGCGTTCCTTTAGCAAACTAATTAAAAAAAGACGTATGGGATTTTTTTTTTTTATACCATATTAACACTTATCTAGGTGGATGCAGCATGGGACCGATGCTGCATCTGTCCCCCGCCACCTCTTCACTGAGAACCAAGCCACCGAACACTGCCGATGGCTCAGTTCTCTCACCTCCCCGAGCGGAGAGCTGCTGCCTGTCAGTCAGCAGCTCTGCTCCTCTACGCTCATTGGACCGCTGAGCTGTGGAGGAGCGGGGAGCGGCCGTCTCAGCGGCTCACTGAGAGGCGGAGACGCCCATCAGTCCAGGCACCTGGCGGATCTAGACTTCTGAAGTCGGGATGACGGGGTGCCTGGACAGATTCCTGTGACGTCAGCAGAAAGTGGACTTCAGACCACTCTCTGCTGAAAACGGGTCACAGGAGTCCAAAATAAAATTGCACTCCTGTGACCCTTATGGGAAAACCCCTCCAAACGACCCCAGGCTGGACTTCTCCTTTAAATGTTCTATTCTTCATGTTCTATTCTTCATTTTTTTTTAGTTCAGTTCTCTTTTAAAAGCATTTGATAACTTAAAAAAATATATATATATATATATATATATATATTGATCCTATTTCTTTAACCACTTAAGCCCCGGACCAATACGCAGCATAAAGACCAGGCCCCTTTTTTGCGATTTGGCACTGCGCCGCTTTAACTGACAATTACGCAGTCGTGCGACTTAGCTCCCAAACAAAATTGACGTCCTTTTTTCCCCCACAAATAGAGCTTTCTTTTGGTGGTATTTGATCATTTTTACTTTTTGCTATAATAAATATCCCCAAAAAATGTATACTTTTTTTTTTTTCCTCAGTTTAGGCCGATACGTATTCTTCTACATATTTTTGGTAAAAAAAATTGCAATCAGCGTTTGATTGGTTTGCGCAAAAAATTATAGCGTTTACAAAATAGGGGATAGTTTTATGGCATTTTTATAATTTTTTTTTACTAGTAATGGCGGCGATCACCGATTTTTTTCGTGACTGCGACATTATGGCGGACACATCGGACACTTTTGACCCATTTTTGGGACCATTGTCATTTTCACAGCGATCAGTGCTATAAAAATGCACTGGTTACTGTGAAAATGACACTGTCAGTGAAGGGGTTAACCACTAGGTGGCGCTGTAGGGGTTAAATGTTCCCTGCATTGTGTTTCCTTACTGGGGGGGGGGGGGGCGGGCTATGTGTCACATGACACCGATCTCGGCTCCGTGTACACGGAGCCGAGATCGGTGTCATTGTTACTAGGCAGAGCAGGGAAATGCTTGTTTACACAAGCATCTCCCTGCTCCATACCTCCGTGAGACGATCGCGGGGATCCCCGCGGCGATCGAGTCCGCGGGACCCGCAGTCCGACTCACGGGGAAGGCAGGGGGGTCGCAAGCGCGCCCGCGACCCCCACGTCGGGCAGTTAAAAGGGGACATACAGGTACGTGATTGTTCCTGTACAAGCCATTCTGCCGACACGTGTGTGTGTGTGTGTGTGTGTGTGTGTGTGTGTGTGTGTGTGTGTGTGTGTGTGTATATATATATTATATATATACATACACACACACACACACACACACACATACACACACACACACACATATACAGTGCATTGTTGTTAAAGCATGTTATACAGCACAGTACTTGTGCTGTGTGATTTGGCCCCCTGTAACACCTGGCTGATCCTGACAGTTTCTGTCCTCCCCCTGTAAACTGACCACGGTGCATCATGGCTGCTGAGCCCTGACACCGTGGTCAGTTTACGTGCCTCCATCATCCGCAGTCTGCCATATGCAGCTCGCCTCTCTGCTCCTGTGTCCCCCTCCCCTCTCTCCCTGTCAGCTCTGTGTGTGAGCCGCCCCTCCCCTTCGATCACCATTCTGAGCGGCTCCCATATTACTGCCAGCCCCTCTGCTTATATATACTGTTTTTCTTATCCCCGATCAGCGGTCTTCCTCTGATGTTTGTATTACAGAGGGAGGTCATGTGACAGCTCGGCAGACGTCAGAGGGAGAGCTCAGCCCTCCCCAATTACATACATCGGAGAAAGACAGAGCCAGGCGGTCACCGCTGATCGGGGATAAGAAAAAACAGTAAATATACAGTGGGTACGGAAAGTATTCAGACCCCCTTAAATGTTTCACTCTGTTATATTGCAGCCATTTTCTAAAATCTTTTAAGTTAATTTTTTTCCCTCATTAATGTACACACAGCACCACATATTGACAGAAAACCCCAGAATTGCTAACATCTTTTCAGATTTATTAAAAAAGAAAAACTGAAATATTACATGGTCCTAAGTATTCAGATCCTTTGCTCAGTATTTAGTAGAAGCTCCCTTTTGATCTAATACAGCCATGAGTCTTTTTGGGAAAGATGCAACAAGTTTTTCACACCTGGATTTGGGGATCCTCTGCCATTCCTCCTTGCAGATCCTCTCCAGTTCTGTCAGGTTGGATGGTAAACGTTGGTGGACGGCCATTTTTAGGTCTCTCCAGAGATGCTCAATTGGGTTTAAGTCAGGGCTCTGGCTGGGCCATTCAAGAACAGTCACGGAGTTGTTGTGAAGCCACTCCTTCGTTATTTTAGCTGTGTGCTTAGGGTCATTGTCTTGTTGGAAGGTAAACCTTCGGCCCAGTCTGAGGTCCTGAGCACTCTGGAGAAGGTTTTCGTCCAGGATATCCCTGTACTTGGCCGCATTCATCTTTCCCTTGAATGCAACCAGTGTCCTGTCCCTGCAGCTGAAAAACACCCCCACAGCATGATGCTGCCACCACCATGCTTCACTGTTGGGACTGTATTGGACAGGTGATGAGCAGTGCCTGGTTTTCTCCACACATACCGCTTAGAATTAAGGCCAAAAAGTTCTATCTTGGTCTCATCAGACCAGAGAATCTTATTTCTCACCATCTTGGAGTCCTTCAGGTGTTTTTTTAGCAAACTCCATGCGGGCTTTCATGTGTCTTGCACTGAGGAGAGGCTTCCAACGGGCCACTCTGCCATAAAGCCCCGACTTGGGGAGGGCTGCAGTGATGGTTGACTTTCTACAACTTTCTCCCATCTCCCGACTGCATCTCTGGAGCTCAGCCACAGTGATCTTTGGGTTCTTCTTTACCTCTCTCACCAAGGCTCTTCTCCCCCGATAGCTCAGTTTGGCCGGACGGCCAGCTCTAGGAAGGGTTCTGGTCATCCCAAACGTCTTCCATTTAAGGATTATGGAGGCCACTGTGCTCTTAGGAACCTTAAGTGCAGCATAATTTTTTTTTTAACCTTGGCTAGATCTGTGCATTGCCACAATTCTGTCTCTGAGCTCTTCAGGCAGTTCCTTTGACCTCATGATTCTCATTTGCTCATTTGCTCTGACATGCACTGAGCTGTAAGGTCTTATATAGACAGGTGTGTGGCTTTCTTAATCAAGTCCAATCAGTATAATCAAACACAGCTGGACTCAAATGAAGGTGTAGAACCATCTCAAGGATGATCAGAAGAAGTGGACAGCACCTGAGTTAAATATATGAGTGTCACAGCAAAGGGTCTGAATACTTAGGACCATGTGATATTTTAGTTTTTCTTTTTTAATAAATTTGAAAAAATGTCAACAATTTCTGTGTTTTTCTGTCAATATGGGGTGCTGTGTGTACATTAATGAGGAAAAAAACAAAACTTAAATGATTTTAGCAAATGGCTGCAATATAACAAAGTGAAAAATGTAAGGGGGGTCTGAATACTTTCCGTGCCGTGTGTGTGTGTGTGTGTGTGTGTGTAAGAAGAATTTTAGAAAATGGCATATAGTATATACATCATGTAATCCTAGCAGAGGGGCTGGCCGTGGCTGTGTGCACTGCCTTAACACTTTAAGCCACATCCAATTTTAGAACATTGTCAAAGGCTTTCCCGCCAGGATCCATATGGGACATTTGGTTCTCTCTGGACAATGCACTGAAATTGTCATATTTTTAATCCCCCGGGTGGGGGATCCGGTCTCTGCAGCTGCTGTCACAGAATCAGAAAATTAAAAATTGAAGAAACCATCCACACCTTGAGAACGTGCGATTGGTGCAGTTTCTGATGCTGATGTCATGGTCCTGGGTCGGCAGCGGCTTTTAATCCGAGTGCTTTTGCTTGATATTGTATGCATTGTCTTTAATAAAATGCTCCACTATTAAAGATTATCTTTGGCTCTTGATAAAGTTTTATGCTTTATTTGCGCTAGTTCGAGTCCATCTGGAGGTGCCATTGAATGCAGAGCATTAGGAACTTTTGCATGTTCTCCAGGGAGATCTAACATGTGTCACAGGCGTTTCTGCTGTTGTAATTGCAGCTTTCTGTTCTGGTGAGTTTTGATTTCACAAGGAGATGGTGGCTGGTTCTCTGAGCACCTTAGAAGAGTGAATACACATTGGAAGGCAGTGGATATTTTCTTCACTTTTCATTCTCTTATTCACTGTGAACAGTGTTTACTTTTGCACTGTCCTATGGACTTACCGTATATACACTCGAGTATAAGTCAAGTTTTTCAGCACATTTTTATACTGGAGTCTGTGTCCATCTTCAATTTTGTGCACCTGATCCCAGCCGGCCGTAGGTCCCCTGGACCCCAAACTTAGCACACATGTAGCCCCACTCTTCCTCTACAAGTGTGCAAAGTTTGTTGTCCAGGGGACCTACGGCCGGGGAGCATCGATTTTTCAAAGTTGGGCACCCCTTCCATAGACTCCCATGTTAAACATCAGTCTAGTCACACAGCGCCTGAGATAGGGTAGGGAGATTGGGCACAGTGAGGCATGCAGATGGACACCCTCGGCTTATACTCGAGTCAATACGTCTTCCCCCGTTTTTTGTGGTAAAATTAGGTGCCTCAGCTTATACTCGGGTCGGCTTATACTCGAGTATATGCGGTATTTAATTTGCACATTTTTTACATAGTGGTGCTACACATTTTGTATTTTTTATGTGGATTTGGGTTTGCCATACTACCTGCATGTGAAAACAGTCACATGATTTGTTTTCAATAGCGCAGGCTAGATTATACACACTCATAGATCTATATATTTTACACACACACATACACATATAGACAAACACATTTATACATGCATATATAAAAACACAATTTAAAAAGTGTCTGGCTGAGTGGGACTCTGCCCACAAAGGCACGTCATTCATTCACAGCGATCTGGGAATGAACGAACTACATCTACCATCTTCCACTGAGGCAGACGTCTTGAAGTTATCAATGAACTGTGAGAGCGCTCTTGTAGTTCATTGATTTTCCTGATCTCCAGTAACCGTCTGCTCATAAGAGACATACGGGCAGACATCTATACTGAGATTCTGCAGGAGCCTGACATTGCACTCACAATCTGCTGATCATGGGTGCAATGCTCTCCAGGCTCCAGAAAAAAGAAAATGCTATTTTTTTTTTACCCGTAAAAATATGTGCATTTATTTATTTTTAAATTGAACATAGCCTTTTTAATGTATGACCAGCCTAACTGTCCTCTCCAGACACTATCAAAAATTGCCCCTCAAAATGCTAGCCCACCTGGCTATAGGTTTCACAATTAATAATGCAGTACCCTCAGCTCTGCTTTCAGGCCCTCAGGCAGCCATAATATAAATCTGGGATCCCCTACATGAAATTCCAAACTCCACCCGTGGTAGATTATTGATCTTGCCAGGTCATGCATTCTGTCATCAATGTGTATTTTGTGGTTAATCAGTTCTTTAAATGACTATTGTATTAGGTCATTCCAGTACATTCCTTCCTTTTTTTGCACATTGCCACAATGAGTTTTACTACACCAGCTTCTGCAATGCTCCCGACAGCTTTGATACACATACTCACCTTGGATAGTCAGGGGGCTAGGTAACCTAACAGACACCTCCTACCCTTGACTTACCATACACGAGTCACTAAACATGCAAGTGCAAGGGACGGACTGATTTTACAGTACATTGAGCACATCACAGGAAGTATTAGCAGTAATCAGACTGACTCTACCTTTCGACTGGAATTGCAGTTTTAGGGCCCTTTCGCATGAGCAGTTTGCGTTCCGACCAGCAGGGGATCCGCTCACAGATCCCCTGCTGATCAGAGAATAGCGGGGCAGATGACAGGTCCGTGTCCACTCAGTTTATGCAGTGTGGACAAATAGACTCTGCTCTATGGGAGGCTTGGAGTAAATGGACCCCACTGTCTGTTTACACCCTGCTGCCTCCGATCTGGACCGCCCAAATGGAAGTGGATGCAGTACTCCTCCATTTCTTTTAGCGGGCCTGATTACACCCACCTACCTTTGGGTCCAAACAAAGACAAGTCTGTTTACACCCGCTAGTCTATCAGAATGCTTGGACCATCAGATTAGGTACGCCTTAAAAACTGACAGGCGGCCTGATCGGAACACCTGTGTGAAAGGGCCCTATTAGAAATTGCATAACTAAATAAGTGAATGGAGTAGCCGTAGACAGAAGTTGCAACTCTGACTCTGTCAAAATATACGTGCTCTATCCTGATGAAGCCGAAATTTTGTAGCTTCATCATCAGCGACCGCAGTGCCCCAGATATACAGACCAGGAATCAGAGAAGGTCAGCGTCTATCAGACACTTGAAATTTTGCATTACCACCATTATTCACACAGAATTGTTTTAATGCCGTTAGTAGCCTGGTAATTGCATGCTGAATTCCTGATCGATTTAAAAAAAAAAAAAAAGCAGGTCTGCAAGAAAAGTTGTTATTGGAGGACTTGTTTACATCTTGCTCATGTCTGTAAGCCCTGAAATGACATCAACTCACATTCAGAATTTCATCTTTGCAGAAGGTCAGGGCTTCCGGCTGTTTATGAGAAGGGAATGCAGCTTCGAAGGCGGCCCTGGCAGCACTGGCTGCCGGTGAGTAGGTGTCACACTGTGCTATGAGCCAGAAGCCCATTAAGCTCTTCAAGTGAGGAGCCAAGTGTTTCTTCACTTTCAGGATCAGCTGCTCAAAGGCTTGCTGAGTGGCCTCCCGCACTCTGCGGTCAAGATCCTGCAGAGGGATAAAAGAAAAACATCCGGCGTCAATGTTGGTTTGCAATAAAAAGGTTCAGAGGAGCCATAATGAGATAACAAAACTAAAAGCTTACTCTAGACAAGTAACTAAAAATGGTTTAAAACACACACAAATTGTTCTGCCAAAAGATCTGCAAACTCTCATGATCCATTCACTGTGCTTTATGGCTTCATTAGTATGAAAAGGGGGGAAAACATTTTTTTTAGGGCCTGAAACAGCACGCTTTATGCCTCGGTCATCTCCTGTCTTGTCTATGGCCCAGTAGTGAACACCACCACACAGGTAATGCCTGCTGCATGTCATCCCATCAACTAAGTATCTCCCACCAGCACATATCAGCTTACAGAGCAGGAACTTTCAATGCAAGCCTGAATTCAAAGTTTAACTGGTGAGCAGCAATTCAGATTTCATGTAATAACCTCAATTCATTTTAGGACTTTGGAAAATTACATATAAACCTCTTGTCCTCTCAAGCAACACGTCTTAGAAAATCAGATTCTGTAAAGCAGGTGTCTCTAAACTTTTTAAGCAAAGAGCCAGTTTGTTGTCCTTCAAACTTTATGGGGACTGGATTGTAGTCAGTGGGAGAAGAAAACGTCCTGGTGTCAGGAGTAAACAATGCCCCATCATTGGCATCAGCTGGAGAAATAGTGCCCCATCATTGGCGACTGTGGGAGGAAGAGTGCCCAATTGTGAATGTCAGTGATGTCCCATTGACTTCAATGCAAATTCTCCTGTCACACAAGCTACAATCATATTGTATAATTTCCTTTAGATTTACCAACAGTTGAGCTGCACAATTAATCGTTAAAAAATTGTGATCTCGATTCAACCCCCCCTGACGATCTCCAATGCAGAGTTTGCCGATTCTTTCATATAACAAGTGGAGAGACTTTATCTGCTCACTCAGCTGTCAAAAGAAAATTTTTAACGGGAAACATTGTAACTTATGCTTCGTTCTTAGATCAAAGAGATAAACTTCTGTGTGTCACACTACCTCGACTTGGGATCCGACTTGTGTCGCCCCCCAAATCGCGCGACATGACAAATTACATTCAAGTGAATGGAGCCGTCTTAAATGTATACTACTGAAGTCGCTCCGACTTCAGAAAAGGTTCCTGTACTACTTCAAGGCGACTTATACCCATTGATTTCAATGGAAGTGGCCTCAGAAGTCGGATCACTGTCTTAACTCAAGCAACTTTACAGAGCCGATTATTCTTTGATTGGCCACTGGCAAAGTTAGCTGTCCTGGAGGCAACTTGAAGTTGCCTTGTAAAGTCGCGCTGGAAGTCTTGTTGCCCCAGTGTGAACCGGCTCTAAAGAAAAAATCCGGGCAGTCTGCCAAGTTTGTAACAACATGAAACATTGCAACCAACTTCCTTCTTAGAGCAAACTTCTGTGTGTAAATGCAGGAAGTTTAACCACTCCAAATCTTTTTCTGACACTTGTTTCTTAAGTTAAAATCAATATTTTTGCTAGAAAATTACTTGAAACCCCCAAACATTATATATAATTTAGCAGAGACCCAAGGGAATAAAATGGCAATTGCTGCAATATTTTATGTCGCATTGTATTTGCCCAGCAGTCTTTCAAATGCAATTTTTTGGGAAAAAATACACTTCAATGAATAAAAAAAAAAACGAAACAGTAAAGTTAGCCCAATTTTTTTTTTTTTTTTTTATGTGAAAGATGTTACACCGCGAGAATCATGCGAGAATCGTGATCTATCTTCTAAGCAAAAAAATTGTGATTCTCATTTGAGCCAGAATCGTGCAGCTCAAACCAACAGCAATGCAATTAGAAAAGCTTCCCAATTTCTGTTTTAGCCTCTAGATGCAGGGCAAATACCCAGGGGTCAGCTGAGAGTGCCACCAACGATTGCCTGGAGGAAAGTGTTAAATTTATTTTCTGTATGCCCATTAGGGCCATGTCAGATAGGCCGATCATCATCAGATGTTACCCAGCTAAGGAGGGATTAACATCTTGCTTGTCAAGCTAGCAAGGAAGCAAATCTGAGTAAGTGTTCTGCTAGTGATCCTATCGCTGATTACATTATTTGTGTGGAATCAGCCTAAAGCTGGCCAAAGATGGATCATCTTTAATATTCAGCCAACGGGCCATGGGAGGGGTGGGGGCTCTGCGCCCCCCACCCCAAAGCACCTTGTCCCCCTGCTGCTATTCAAAATCTGGAAGCCCTCTTTAACAAGGGGCCCCCAGATCCCGGCCCTCCACCCTATGTGAATAATTAAGGGGTAGTTACCCCCTACCCATTTCACCCAAAAAGGTGTAAAAAAATAAATAGAACACAGTGCACAGGTTTTTTGACATGGTCCTTTATTAAAGCAGCTCCAGCGTGTCTTCTCCCTCCGGTCTTCTCCCCTCCTCCGATGAGGTCTTCCTCTGGTATCTTCTGTCGATGCTAGATAGCAAAGTTATGCAAGCTCCGCTCTCTGCCAGTTCTTTTATAGACACAGGGCGTGGCCATCCGGTGATGTCGTCCGGAGACCCCGCCCCCCTGTGACCTCAACATGATGGGGCGGGTGACGTCACAAGAGGGTGGGGTCTCCAGATGACATCACCAGAATGGCCGCGCCCTGTGTATATAAAAAGGTACCGGCAGAGCACATAGCTCGCATAACTGCGGAAGCTAGCGTCGGGAGAAGAAGACATCAGAGGAAGAAGAACCAGAGGCAGCAGAAGAAGACAGCAGAGGGGGAAGAATCAGGGGCAGCAGAAGAACCAGCGGAAGAAGACAGTGGAGGGAGAAGACATCAGCGGAGGGGGGGGGGGGGGGAAGAACTGGAGAGGGGAGAAGACCGGATGGAGAAGACACGTTGGAGCTGCTTTAGTAAGGGACTATGTCAAAAACCTGTGCACTGTTTTTATTTATTCACCTTTTTGGATGAATGAGTAGGGGTACAATGTACCCCTTACTCATTCACATACGGTGGGGGGGGGGGCGGGATCTGGGGGCTTTCAGATTTCGATAAGCCCCCTGTCTGCAGACCCTGAAAACCACCGCCCAGGGTTGTCGGGAAGAGGCCCTTGTCCCCATTATCATGCCAACACACTACCCTAACAGGTATCAACATTGGAAGCAGAAGCGTTTACCAGAGGAACCTACAGTATTTGTAATTTTTTTTAGCTGAACAAGCCAACATCATATCTAACCCAGAGATTTGGGGCTTTTTCCTACCACCATACAAATTAAACAGCTCATATACACTTTACATACCAGAGATATCTTGCAGTAGTTTCTGGGCCAATATGGTAGGACACCCCGAACTGCCTCTATCTCTCTCTCTTTACACATTGCTCCGAACTCTTGCATTGCCTGTAAAATAAAAATATACCTTAGACATCACTTCACTTCACTTAAGTTTAAACAGTGATAACCTCACAGTACGAGGTTTGATGAGAACGAAAAATTTTCTACTTCAAGCATCATGCACACGGGGCGTTTCTAACTCTGCATCTAGATGCCTCTTCCAGTTTTATTTTCTGCCTCTAAACACCCCTCAATGTTAGCCTATGTGTCCATGCACACATGCGCTTTTACAGGTGTTTAGAGGCATCCTGAACCTGAGTCTTGATCCAGCCGCTTGCTATAAGCGCACTTGTGTGGGCTCACTCCAAAGCCCGCTCTGTGTGTCCAGAGATGCAGAGCGTGGCTCCGCCCTGCCTCTGCTCCCTCCTCACTGGCTGTAATTGACAGCAGCAAGAGCCAATGGTTCGGGTTGCTGCCTCTCAGTATATGAGGGAGGGAGATAGCGAAGAGAGGCAAGAGAGGCGCTATGCTTGTGCACATAACTGGATCAAGATTGGTCTCCGCTAAGTATAGGGTGGAGCTTGGGAGGGGAGGGGGTTTCGTTACCTTAATGCAAGGAATGCATTAGGTAAAAAACCTTCAGCCTTTAGAACCGCTTGAAGTAAGAACTGCACCCATAACCCAGAGTGTCGCAGGAATAAGAATAAGAAAATGTGGGATAAGGAAAGTAAAACGTATTTTTATTGTTTGCTGAGACAAAACTAGGCATTAACCTATGCAGTGTGGGAGAGGCGGAATGTAAGGGTAGTTTTACAACTTCCCTGGAGTTAAACTTTAATTCTAAACAGGCACCTTCATGTGTTATTAATGTAGAGTGTTTCTTTTAAAGTATGAGACCTTCTAGAGCAGTGATGGCGAACCTTGGCACCCCAGATGTTTTGGAACTATATTTCCCATGATGCTCATGCACTTTGCAGTGTAGTTGAGCATCATGGGAAATGTAGGTCCAAAACATGACATGCTACATTATTTTTGGTACAGTAATGCACAAAACCCATGGTGTAAGGATAAGTGCTACTGACTTTTAATGTTCGGACACTTGCCTGTCCAGAGCGCCCACGATGTCCTCACCTGAAGCCGATCTGTCTCTCGGCTCTCGGGTGCAGGCGCCGGCATCTTCAGTAAGGGAATCAGGAAGTGAAGCCTTGTGGCTTCACAGCCTGGTTCCCTACTTCGTATGCGCGTGTCGCGCTGTGGGTCCTCACTGGTACCTGCCGTCTTCTGGGACCTGTGTGTCTCCCAGAAGACAGCGGGGGGACGAAGGAGAGGCCGGACATGGCGTAGATTGCCGCGGAATCTGCAGTGATCTATCACTGGAAGTGGGAAAAAATACCTGTATTATATAGGTATCTGGTCCCCCCTCGCCCTGAAAGGTGCCAAATGTGACACCGGAGGGGGGGGGGGAGGAACTGGAAAAGCGGAAGTTCCATTTTTGGTGGAACTCCGCTTTAACCACTTGCCGACCAGCTGCAGTACATACACTGCGGCACGTTGGCTCTATTGCGTGAAATTACATACCTGTACATCATTTAGTGCAATAGACAGCGGGGGAGCACGCGCCGATTAGCCAGAGGGTAAGCCAATCAGCGGGTCCGGGGGACGCGATGTCCCCCGGCCACTCGCAATCGCTGCACAGAGAGGCAGAACGGGTAAACAAGGCAGATCCCCGTTGTGACAGGGAAGAACACGGATCTCTGTGTTCATCCAGTGAGTACATCCCCCACACAGTTAGCACCCCCTAGGGACACACTTAACCCCTTGATCGCCCCTGATGTTAACCCCTTCCCTGCCAGTGTCATTAGTACAGAGACATTAGTATTTTTTTAGCACTGATCGCTGTAATAATGTCACTGGTTCCCCAAAAAAAAGTGTCAAAAGTGTCAGATTTGAACGCTGCAAAAAAACGCAGGGGTGATCTAATGCCACTAAAAGAAAGCTCTACTTGTGGGAAAAAAAGGACGTCAAATTTTATTTATTTACAACGTCGTATGACCGTGCAATTGTCCGTTACAGTAAAGCAATGCCGTATAGCAAAAAAAGTGATCAAAGATTGTGTGGCTCAGAACAGTGGGAAACAAAGTCTTACTTTGGAAGTTTGCAGTCAGGGTGTCCAGGCTGAGGTGTCCTCCCACACACCAATAGACAAACAGTCATTGAGTAAAAGAAGCAGCCGGCAACTCCATATCATCAAGCGTATTTATTGTGACGCCTTCACAGTGAGTACAGTCAGCAGCAGATACCTATATAATACAGGTATTTTCTCCCACTTCCAACGATAGATCGCCATGTCCGGCCACTTCTCCCCCGCCCCCTACTGTCTTCTGGGAGACAGTTGCAGTTGCTGGCTGCTTCTTTTACTCGATGACCGTATAGCAAAAAATGGCCTGGTCATTAAGGTGTAAAAAACCTTACGGGGCGGACGTGGTTAAGGTAAAAGAAAATTTAAGGTATCAGCACCCCCCCCCCTCACCCCTCTTTTACTTACCTGAGCCCTCATTCGATCCAGCTCTGTGCATGTCTGCAGCTCTTCTCTCCCCTCACTTCCGGGTTGCGCTGGCTTTACTGGGGGACTGGGAGTCATTGGCTCCCACTGCTGTCAATCAAAGCCAGTAACAAGGGAGCAGGGGCGACACAGACAGCGGGGCTCAGGTGCGAGCATGCATGAGTGCCCCCATGGATGCACTGGACAGGGGAAAGGGGCCAACAGCATTGACGAGAGACCTGAATAGAGGAGGTTTGCAGCTTCTCTGTACAATTCCATCACACAGAGCAGGCAAGTATAGACATGTTTGTTTGTTTTTTTACCTTAAGGCCTCATGCCCACTGGCGTTTTTACAGCTGCGTTTTTTGCAGCTTAAAAACGCCTGTCCATGTTATTGTAAATATTTTTTTTTATTTTATTTTTTGCAAAAAAAAACAAAACGTCGGAGCTAAAAACGCGACCGCGCGTTAGTGCGCGTTTTTTTCTGCCTAATTCTGACGCTGAGGAACGCACTGGTCCTGGGTTTTTTTTACAGCTTAAAAACGTCTATGCTATTTGCAGCTCAAAAACGTCTAGGTGGGCATGAAGCTATAGACTAACATGGACAGGCGTTTTTAAGCTGTAAAAAACGCGTCTGTAAAATCGCCTGTGGGCATGAGGCCTTACAATCACTTTAGGCAGTCAGGGCCATTTTTAGTACATCAACATGTGCTGTCAGAAAAATTAATGGGCCACCTAAATGTGCATTAAGTCAACACACAGATTGAAAAGGGCCCTTAGCTGTATCTTCCTGATAGAAATTGGTCCTTGTGGACCTACCTTTAATTTTGTGGTGACGTCTCGCTTAGAAAGCTTGCGCAGCACCATTCGGAAATCAGCATCAACGAGGCTGTCCACCTCCTCGGCACCCTGCACGGCAGGGACATAACCTGAATCGCTCTGTGACGTTCCAAACCCGATAAAGCCCGGGACTGTGCCACTTTCCTTAGCCAGAAGTTCTGCCGCTCTTCCACTGCTGGACGGCTGCAAAAAAACAAAAACTTTAGATTAGAGGGGAAATCAACTTCATGTTATGTTGGTTTTAAGTGCATGTTCTGCCCCTGGGGCACACAGCATCATTGGCTGCCAAGACACAGGTGGCAGCACCACGACAATCAATGGCGCTGTACTGTCCCGTCACTGCCAGCATCAAAGCAACCAATAATGATGTGCACCCCCAGTGTCCTAGCAACCAAAGACACCGCCTCCCAGCTGTCTGTCAACCACACACTGAAAAGGAATACCTCGCAGATTGCTTTTTAGAGGGGTGGAATGGCTGTGGCATATCTGAATTCAGGTTTGAGCCCCATTCACATGGGGTGTATAAATGTGCACCCCCCCTGTGAGAGCCATGGTTACCCGCATACGAAAGTACAGATGTCCCGTGCATGAAGTTCTATCGATGTCAATTGAGATGTAGTGGTTACATAAACAAAAAGCTAATTTTTGAGCTCCAAGTGAAACACTCAGGCATGAGCGGGCATCATTGAGAAGGACAGAACAGTGGAGTGGGAGCCAACAGGAGAATTCTTCCTACTATGGAGTAATTTCCCCAATGGGATACAGACCGCAGAAATAAATAACCTGGCAGGGGGTTTTAGAGCTTCTCTACTCTATCCAAAACTAAGAAAAAAATAAGTTTTGCCTATAAACACACTTTAACCACTTGACCACTAGAGGGTTTTACCCCCCTTCATGACCAGGCCATATTTTACTTTTCGGTGCTGCACTACTTTAAGGCTGCATGTACATGGGACGTTTTAACAACCTCTCCTGAACGATTTAACTTGACAGATAGTAACCCACGTTTAAAACGTCCGTTTTTCCGCGCTTAAAGCCAGAGTTTAGAAGCATTTAAAAAAAATATATTATACACATATATACACACACACACACACACACACACACAGTGGGTACGGAAAGTGTTCAGACCCCCCTTACATTTTTCACTCTTTGTTATATTGCAGCCATTTGCTAAAATCATTTAAGTTCATTTTTTTCCTCATTAATGTACACACAGCACCCCATATTGACAGAAAAACACAGAATTGTTGACATTTTTGCAGATTTAAAATTGAAAAACTGAAATATCACATGGTCCTAAGTATTCAGACCCTTTGCTCAGTATTTAGTATTTGCACCCTTTTGATCTAATACAGCCATGAGTCTTTTTGGGAAAGATGCAACAAGTTTTTCACACCTGGATTTGGGGATCCTCTGCCATTCCTCCTTGCAGATCCTTTCCAGTTCTGTCAGGTTGGATGGTAAACGTTGGTGGACGGCCATTTTTAGGTCTCTCCAGAGATGCTCAATTGGGTTTAAGTCAGGGCTCTGGTTGGGCCATTCAAGAACAGTCACGGAGTTGTTGTGAAGCCACTCCTTCGATATTTTAGCTGTGTGCTTAGGGTCATTGTCTTGTTGGAAGGTAAACCTTCGGCCCAGTCTGAGGTCCTGAGCACTCTGGAGAAGGTTTTCGTCCAGGATATCCCTGTACTTGGCCGCATTCATCTTTCTCTCGATTGCAACCAGTGTCCTGTCCCTGCAGCTGAAAAACACCCCCACAGCATGATACTGCCACCACCATGCTTCACTGTTGGGACTGTATTGGACAGGTGATGAGCAGTGCCTGGTTTTCTCCACACATACCACTTAGAATTTAGGCCAAAAAGTTCAATCTTGGTCTCATCAGACCAAAGAATCTTATTTCTCACCATCTTGGAGTCCTTCAGGTGTTTTTTTTAGCAAACTCCATGCGGGCTTTCATGTGTCTTGCATTGAGGAGAGGCTTCCGTCGGACCACTCTGCCATAAAGCCCCGACTGGTGGAGGGCTGCAGTGATGGTTGACTTTCTACAACTTTCTCCCATCTCCCGACTGCATCTCTGGAGCTCAGCCACAGTGATCTTTGGGTTCTTTACCTCTCTCACCAAGGCTCTTCTCCCCCGATAGCTCAGTTTGGCCGGACGGCCAGCTCTAGGAAGGGTTCTGGTCGTCCCAAACGTCTTCCATTTACGGATTATGGAGGCCACTGTGCTCTTAGGAACCTTAAGTGCAGCAGAATTTTTTTTTTGTAACCTTGCCTTGGCCAGATCTGTGCCTTGCCACAATTCTGTCTCTGAGCTCTTCAGGCAGTTCCTTTGACCTCATGATTCTCATTTGCTCTGACATGCACTGTGAGCTGTAAGTTCTTATATAGACAGGTGTGTGGCTTTCCTAATCAAGTCCAATCAGTATAATCAAACACAACTGGACTCAAATGAAGGTGTAGAACCATCTCAAGGATGATCAGAAGAAATGGACAGCGCCTGAGTTAAATATATGAGTGTGACAGCAAAGGGTCTGAATACTTAGGACCATGTGATATTTCAGTTTTTCTTTTTTAATAAATCTGCAAAAATGTCAACAATTCTGTGTTTTTCTGTCAATATGGGGTGCTGTGTGTACATTAATGAGGAGAAAAAATGAACTTAACTGATTTTAGCAAATGACTGCAATATAACAAAGAGTGAAAAATTTAAGGGGGTCTGAATACTTTCCGTACCCACTGTATAAATATCTATATATATTTTTTTTAAATGGCCAAAAATGCCTATAAACGAAATGCTGCTAAACGCGTGTTACCGCGTTTGCCACTTGAAATGCCTCTAAACTCAGCGTGTGAACTCTCATTTTTTTTGCTTTCCAAAAAAAGCCTCTAAACTCAACTTGCCTAGAAACGACTATAAACGACCCTGTGTACATGTACTGATAAGATAACATAGAGGAGAGTTCAGGGGCAGCTGAAAAAAGCGTCCAATTGCCTCTGAACGTCCGTTTAGCAGCAGCAGTGTACATGGGGCCTAACTGGGCATTGCGCTGTCATGCAATGCTGTACAAATTTTAAATTTATATTTTTCTCACACAGAGCTTTTTTTCATCACTGCGATATAAAACAAAACAAAAAAAAAAATCCCAATAAGTGTATATTATTTGGTTTGAGGGAAAGTTATATTGTCTGGTATAGATAGTGGACTTTTTACTTACTTTTTTTATACTAGTAATGGCGGTGATCAATGACTTATAGCGGAACTGTGATGGTATGGCAGACAATCTGACACGAACTGACATCAATAGTGACACTAATACAATGATCATTGCTAATCTTAGACACTGTCACTGTACTAAAGATACTGGGTAGGAAGGGTTTAACATCTAGGGTGATCAAGGGGTCAAATGTGTGCCTTATTATCAGTAATGTTAATAAGCGATCTTGCGTTTTTATTTCCCTTGCTTTGCAGGGAATAAAAAAAATAAACGCAAGATCGCCTGTCAGTGTACAGAGCTCTGTGTTGTTTACAACATAGAGCTCCCTTCCCTGAATGACGGAGCGGTTCAGTGGGAGCCAGCGATCATTCGTTGGTCGGTGTTCTGACAAAATACGAAACTTGGCAGAATCTCGAACCACGCCACTTCCGGTTTCTTTAAACCATTATTAATTGGAGATTTTTAAGCAGTAATTTCGCATTTTCAGGAATAGGTGTTTGGACACAAGAGCGTAGAGCTGGGCAATTTTCTCCAAAAATAAATAAAAAATCTGCGATTTTTAAAATAACTTGATTCACATCGAATTTTTTTTTTTTGATGGACACTGCGCCGGTCCTGAGGAGCTGCGGGCAGGAGTTTTTAGGCGAGGCCGCAGCTTCGGCCTAGTCCACGGCGTCCAGCGACGCGGATTAGGTCGAAGCCGCGGCCTCACCTAAAAACTCCTGCCCGCAGCTCCTCAGGGCCGGCGCGGTGTCAGCGCCGGTCCTGGTGAAAAAAAAAATAACAAAAATCTATTTGCTGAAAATTTGAATCGATTTGACCTGTCAACTCGATTCAAATCAGCTTTTTTCCCAGCCCTACAAGAGCGGCAACCGAATACATGCTATTATGAGTGGGAGATTGTTACTCCGCTCCAACATTAACCAAGAAAATGGCCGCCTCCGAGGCGGCAACAACTTTGTCCCCGTTAGCCGCTGTGCTGTGAAAACACCAAAATGTTGCTTTACCGGACTGCATTCGGTTGCCGCTCGTGTCCAAACACAAATTCGTCCAAATGTCCAATTTCTTTGGGTTTAAAGAAACGCAAGTGACGTGGTTCGATTTTCTGCCGAGTTGAGTATATTGTCAGGACACCGGCACCAGCTCATTGGCTTGTGCTGTGACAAACCACAGGACAACCGGGGTGGCGAGTGCGCCCCCTACCCAGAAACACACGATCATGTATCAGATATGTGATGTAGTGCAGAGTGGCTGCCCTGCTGCATGCTTGGGGCGGTCGGCAAGTGCTGGAACTTAACCGCTTCAGAATTGCCTCCCCTGACCTCTTTTTTGCGCCGCCATTTTCCAAAGAACGATAAAAACACACATGCACCAGGCCAGCAGAGATCGGCAGTGGATTTCCTCGCACACAGCCAGCTTCTGATAGGACGACACTATAGTACTCCGCAGGAGATGTGCTGGTTTGCCCGTCTATCGTCACACATGCAGGGACTGCTAGCCGGAAGTCTGAGACCACACGTGGAAAATCACCTGTGTGTACAGGCAGTCCCCGAGTTACGAACACAATAAGGACTGTAGGTTTATTCGTAAGTGGAATTTGTTCGTAAGTCGGAACACTGCTTGTAAGTGTAACTTCCGCCTGTGCAGGGATGTGGGATGGTCCGGCGTCCACCTGTGCAGGGATGTTCCAGGCGCTTCTGGGGCTCTTCTGGCCATGCAGTACATGTAGTACTGCAGTGTGGAATGTGGCAAGATAGCTGCTCAGAAGTATCCAGGACCAGTGTGGAGCACAAGCAGAAGGGATTGAGGCCGTTCTTAAGTAGGAGTCGTTCATAAGTCGGGGACTGCATGTATGCAGGATGTGCCAACGGACTCTACCAGGACCCAAAAACCAGGGAGAGCTTGTGGGTGCACCTGTGCCATAATAATGGCACCCAAGGGGGAAAGGGGTTTGATGCCACTAGGGGCAGCAGACTGAAATTCTCCTTTAATTTAGGGTGATGGCCGGAGGGGGTTGTACACATGCTGTGGCAAGAATGATAACACCTGTTGCGTTAAGCAGGTGAATGGACTTGCGCTGCAACCACTCTGCAATTGCGTGCAAAGCACACGGTTAAGGCGCAGTGAGGAGGGGTAAAATGGGTGGTGAGGAGGAGACAGATCTCTTCCCAGCTGCCTGTCAAATCCGGCCCTAATGGGTGGCACAGACTGGCATCACTGATAATCAGTGCCCTGATTATCTGTACAGGTCTCACCTGAGGAGATACTGCTAATTGGCTCTCTTCTCACTGTCAGTGTGAGGTGAGAACAGCTGACAACTGGCATCTCCTCGTTTACATGTGATCAGCTGTGATTGGACACAGCTAATCACATGGGTAATGAGACGCGACCGAGATCAGGGTTATGCGATGGGCGCGCGATCGCTGCAAGACTGTGCAATGTCATATGACTGGCGGGCGTGGGCACGTGGAGTTGCGAACACGCCTGAGCTCATCCTTACTTAGCACCCACGATGGCAAAGTAGAGCAACAATTGCTGTGATGGATCATAAAGTGTCCAAAAAGCACAGTCTGGGGGACGGGCATAGGGGCAACAGGGCCCATCGCCAACAGGTGGGAATCTGCCACATGCAGGGATGCAACGTAAGGACTAGGTAGTAATGGAAAGTTGTTAAAGGGGTTGTAAACTCTCAAGGTTTTTCACCTTAATGCATTCTATGCATTAGGGTGAAAAACCTTCTGAATTGCAGCAGCCCCCCAGAGCCCCCCTTTTACTTACCTGAACCCAGTCTTTCCAGCGACAGGGACGAGCACAGCAGCTCCAGCCCGGTCCTCATTGGATAGTTTGATAGCAGCGCAGCCATTGGCTCCCACTGCTGTCAATCAAATCCAATGACATAGGAGCCGGGGGGGCAGGGCCGAGTCCTGCTGTCTGTCAATGGATGCCGCAGCAGAACTCGGGAGTGCGGCTCTCCGTTGGGGCACTCAATGCGGGGAGAAGCCAGGAGCGCCACTAGGGGACCCCAGAAAAGGAGGATTGGGGCCACTCTGTGCAAAACCCTTACACTGAGGTGGTAAGTATGACATGTTTGTTATTTAAAAAATAAAAAAACACCTTTACAACCCCTTTAATCCACTAACAATTGAAGGGAGTAGTAGAAAATCTTAGATTTCACCAGCATAGAAAAAGGTGAAGCAGGCCAGTATAAAATAGTTAGGTAGTCCCAGTGTGACCGTGGTCTATAGAGATATGCCCAACATACACGTGCATCGTCCGCCAGGCCAACCCAAATTTTGCCATTTTCTCTCACTTTTGATGATCGTGGTAAACAGGATTGATAGAGAGGATGCATCTCCCTAACAGAGGGCAGAGACAGCAATAAAAACCTGACAGGGGTTCTAATTCCTCTCCACTAAAAAGCTGGCATTCGTTATATTGTAAAGTAGAACTAAAGGCGAGCATGTCTGTGCCCCTGATTCAGCCTCTCAAGTTGTCCTGGTGACCGTTATCTCTTAGGCCCCTTTCACACTGGGGCGGGCAGGTGCGGTGGCGGTATAGCGGCGCGATTTTCAGCGCCGCTATACCGCCGTTATCACCGCAGTATGCGGCCGCTAGCGGGGTGAATTTAACCCCCGCTAGCGGCCGAATAAATGTTAATACCGCCCGCAAACCGCGGCTATTGCCGCGGTTTGCGGGCGGTATTACCGCGGTGTCCCATTGATTTCAATGGGCAGCCGCGGTAAAGGAGCGGTGAACACACCGCTCCTTCACCGCTGTAAAGATGCAGCTAGCAGGACTTTTGGAGCGGTCCTGCTAGCGCACCGCTTCAGTGTGAAAGCCTTCGGGCTTTCACATTGAAGAATACAGGGCACGATTTTTCAGGCGGTATAACAGCGCTAATATTAGCGCTAAACCGCCTGAAAAACGTGCCAGTGTGAAAGGGGCCGTAACCGCTTCAGCCCCAGAAGATTTTACCCCCTTCCTGACCAGAGCACTTTTTTACAATTTGGCACTGCGTCGCTTTAACTGACAATTGCACGGTCATGCGACGCTGTACCCCAAACAAAATGTGTCCTTTTGGTGGTATTTGATCACCTCTGCGGTTTTTATTTTTTGCGCTATAAACAAAAAGAGCGACAATTTTAAAACAAGAATATGTTTTACTTTTTGCTATTATAAATATCTTCAAATTTATTTTTTTTAAAACAACATTTCTTCATCAGTTTAGGCCAACATGTAATCTTGTACATATTGTTGGTGTAAAAAAAAAAAAAAAACAACTTTTGTCACTTTAACTGTATGGGGATGTGAATGACTGGGGGGAGGAGACATATTGTTGATCCTACTTAGTAGTAGTGATGAGCTCCGGCGTGTCCGCATTGAACATCTGCAGAGCCCGCCAGGAAGTCGGCACCGCGCTGCGCTAATTACAGCCAGGGAGACATTTCCCGATCTCTGCAGCCGAACATCGGGAAATGTCTCCCTGCCTGTCATGAGCGCAGCGCGGTGCCGACTTCCTGGCGGGCTCTGCACGTCTACTATGTGAACGCGCCGGAGCTCATCCCTACTTAGTAGAAACAATCGATACGTCTCCTCTCCCCTGACAGAACAGGGCTGAGTGTGTTTACAGACACAAATCTCCGTACTGGCTCTCGTGCAGGTCGGGCGGATCCCCCGCTGTGCAGCAGGCGGGCGCACCCTTTGGCCGGCTCTTAAAGGGAACCCCCGACGGGGTTTTGCCCATGAGAGCCAATGTGCCGCAGTATATCTGCGTGAGACAGTCGGGTATTGATTAAAAACAAAAGAAAATACATTTTGGATAGAGAAGAAAAGGAATAGAGGGGAAATCTTCCAATTGGGGGGGGGGGGGGCACTAGTTTGGTGACAACCTGGGATTATCCCTCACTTCCTGTTTTGGTTATGGGACAGGAAGTGAAGGGAGATCTCTCCTAAGGGGTACAGATGGCAAACCAGTAACCTGACAGAGGTTATATTCTGTCCAAAATGAAAAAAGAAGAAGTTTTGGCTATAGTTCTACTTTTAGGAAATGCTCTTCCTGCCATATATGCCATGATTTCCCTCTATGGACCCCCTAGGCCTCACACACACTGTACACCCCCTCTGGTTGCTGTGGCTCCCCCACTCCCAGCCTGTCCTGTCTCCAATCACCATACTGGCACAGCTGGCTCCCCCACCATGCCTGGCAGGAGCACACAGCCCAGGCGTACTAATCCATCCCGGTACTCACCCGAACATTGCCCTTCGTCCTCTGCTTGTTCTTCCCGCCCATCCTCCGCTCTTTGTCACCGGCAAACACTTCCCAGGGCCAGCAGCACACTCACCGGGCGTAAAAAAATATCCTTCGGTAAATCGGCAATTGACTATTTCACCTGAAGCCTGACCATGACGTCCTCACTAAGCTGCAGGCCCCGCTGCCAGTCTTCCGCCCTCACTCCGATCCGTGACATAGGCGCTCTACTCACAGGCAGAGAGTTTAGAGTTCAAACCGGGGCTCGGCTGTCACGTGATAAGGCAGATGTTATCCAGCTGAGTGTTCTATGGAGGCGGGTTGTTCTCACTGCTTACTGTCCATGGTTTTAACCACTTGACTAAGCCACTTTTTGTGATACGCCACTTCGTTACTATAACTGACAATTGCGCGGTCGTCAGGGTTGCCAACTTTCAGTAAATTTACAAACAGTTTGTAAAATCCATCATTGTTGCATCTGTCCATGAATGTCAGTTATGGACATGCAGCCTTCATGTCTGTAATGGACATTCAAGGACAGATGCAAAAAGTACAGATTTTACAAACTGTTTGTAAATTTACTGAAAGTTGGCAACCCTGGCGGTCGTGCGATGTTTTACCCAAATAAAATTTACGTCCTTTTTTCCCCACAAATAGAGCTTTCTTTTGGTGATAACTGATCACCTCTGCGTTTTTATTTTTTGCGCTATTAACAAAAAAATACCAACAATTGTGAAAAAAAATAAAAAATATTTTTTACTTTTTGCCTTTATAAATATCCCCCAAATGAAAAAAAAAACAAAAACACATTTCTTTATCAGTTTAGGCCAATATATATTCTTCTACATATTTTTGGTAAAAAAAAAAATGCAATAAGCGTATATTGATTGATTTGCGCAAAAGTTATAGCATCTACACTCTAAAGACATGCTGGTAGGTTAATCGGATCCTGTCTAAATTGCCCCTAGTATATGGAAGAATGTGTGGTAGGGACCTTAGTTTGATAGCTCCTTGAGGGCAAGGAGTGATGTGAATGTATAATGTATATGTAAAGTGCTGCTTAAATTGAAGGCTCTATATAAGTACCTGAAATAAATAAAAATAAATAAATCTACAAACTATGGGAAAGATTTTTCGCACTTTTATTATTATTATTATTATTTTTACTAGTAATAGTGGTGATCTGCGATTTTTAGCGGTACTGCGAGATTGCGACGGACAGAACAGACACTTTTGACACTTTTTTGGGACCATTGACAATTATACAGTGATCAGTGCTGTAAAAATGCACTGATTACTGTGTAAATGTCACTGGCAGGGAAGGGGTTAACACTAGGGGGTGATCAAGAGGTTCACTGTGTGTTCCCTCAGTGTGTTCTAATTGTGTGGGGATAAGAGTGACTAGGAGAGGAGACATATCGTTTTTCCTTCTTAGTAGGACCAAACAATATGTTTCCTCTTCCCTGACAGCACAGGGATCACAAATCCCTGTGCTGGCGCTTGTGCATGCGATCGCACGTGGACGGTGATGATCATGCCCGCCGGCCACGCGCATCGGTTTCCCCGCCGTACAGCGCGCCCTCTGGTTGTCGAAGAAGAGAAGGATGTACTCGTATGGGATTTCGCCTAGGGGAGCCATTCTGCCGCTGTATATCTGCATGAGCCGGCCGGGAACCGGTTAAGGAGGGTCTCCTGCTAAAACCTATGGGCTGAACAAAAAACACCCCAAAAAACAGAGAGATTCCCTTACTATCACAAATGATGTTAGTGCAGAAATCTCAGCTGCTGTGGCTTTGTATTCTGACAGGGGACTGCCACCCACCAGAACAGGAATACCTGACTCCCAGCCAGAGGTCGTCTACACCAGTGTTTCTCAACTCCAGTCCTCGAGGCGCCCCAACAGGTCATGTTTTCAGGCTTTCCATTATTTTGCACATGTGATTTGATCAGTTTCACTGCCTTAGAATTACCACAGCCGTTTCATCTGTGGGAAATCCTGTAAACATGACCTGTTGGGGCACCTTGAGGAGTGGAGTTGAGAAACACTGGTCTACACTGATGCCCATATTTCTTGGTGTACTTCACCACAAGCTCTGTTGACTCATCAGGCATATGCCCATTTGAGTCCAAGCCCTCCGGTAAACCTTCATCCAATTGGTGGTGGATTATCTACTTGCAACTTTTCTATATACCCATAGTTGCCAACAGTCACGGATTGGCCGGGACATTCCCGGGATTCAAACCCTTTTCCCGGATTTATTTTGTCCCGGCCAATGTCCCGGCCAATCCGTTTTTTCCCGGTTTCCACGACTTTGGCCGCCGCGGGCCGACGCCGCTAGAGGTCCACGGCCAGCGGAGACAATGTCTCCGCCGGCCGCCATTTTAAAGAAGACCAAAACCAGGATGTAGTACAATAGAAAATAAAGCTGCTGCGGCGCCGCCCATACCCCGCGTCTCCCCGTGGGTGGGCGGCGCCGCAGCAGCTTTATCTTCTATTGTACTACATCCGTGTTTTGGCTAGCCGGCCGGCCACCCCCCCGCCCCGCCCCGCTGCAGGTCTGTCTGTAATGGAAAGGGGCGGGGGTGGGCGGCGCCACAGCTTCATTTTTTGTGCAGCCACGCGGTCAACTCCGCCTCCATTTTGTTCCCCCTCGGGGAAGGGGAAACAGTAATGGTGGTCGAGACAGGAGACACCTTGTTAAGGGGGGACTCCGCTGGGGACGCCTGATGTAAGGGGGGACTCTGCTGGGGACGCCTGTTGTAAGGGGGGACTCCGCTGAGGACACCTGATGTAAGGAAGGACTCCGCTGGGGACGCCTGACGTAAGGGGGGACTCCACTGGGGACGCCTGATGTAAGGGGGGACTCCACTGGGGACGCCTGTTGTAAGGGGGGACTCCGCTGGGGACGCCTGATGTAAGGGGGGACTCCACTGGGGACGCCTGATGTAAGGGGGGACTCCACTGGGGACGCCTGATGTAAGGGGGGACTCCGCTGGGGACGCCTGATGTAAGGGGGGACTCCGCTGGGGACGCCTGATGTAAGGGGGGACTCCGCTGGGGACGCCTGATGTAAGGGGGGACTCCGCTGGGGACACCTGATGTAAGGGGGGACTCCACTGGGGACGCCTGATGTAAGGGGGGACTCCACTGGGGATGCCTGATGTAAGGGGGGACTCCACTGGGGATGCCTGATGTAAGGGGGGACTCCACTGGGGATGCCTGATGTAAGGGGGGACTCCGCTGGGGACGCCTGATGTAAGGGGGGACTCCGCTGGGGACACCTGATGTAAGGGGGGACTCCGCTGGGGACACCTGATGTAAGGGGGGACTCCGCTGGGTACGCCTGATGTAAGGAAGGACTCCGCTGGGTAAAGCTGATGTAAGGACGGACTCCATTGGGGGCACCTGATGGCATCTGGTGGCAGGCGACGTGGCAGGTGACACACTTGGGGCTTACAGTGATTCGGCATTATGGTGAGTTGAATGATTTAATTTTATATTACAATGTAATAATAGAAATAATGCACTTCAATCATCCTGACACCATAACAAACATGGTGTCGGGATGATTGAAGCGCCAACAGGTGTTTTGGAGTATACTTATCTGCCAATTTTGTTACACATTTCTATTGTGGTGTAGGATCTGGCTTCTTTCTTTCTATTTCTTTCTCTCTCTTTCTCTCACCTCGGACTCTAGCCACACCCCTTTGAACCACGCCCATTTAAGCCACACCCACTATTGTGCGTAAACCACGCCCATTTTTCACCATGACACGCCTACAAACTAATGCCCCGCCCCCTAATTATAACAAGGCTCCGCCTCAATACAAAAAAAGTGTCCCAGATGTTTTTTTTTCCAATGTTGGCAACTATGTATACCTATTTTTACCCTTTGATGTCATAATGCTGCCATGACAATCCATCTATAGGCTTGGACTCATTCACACGTTTGATCTCTTCTTTTTCTGTGGACATCACGTTCACTTTTTGCACATAATATATTTGTATTGTTGATTTATATGTTAGGTTCCTTCATGGGTTCTATTACACACATCGTTCGATTTTATGATCAAAGTTTTTTCTCACGTGCTGATTTTATGTTTATCACTTAAACTATTTAACCACTTAACAACTGGGCACATAACCCCCTTCCTGCCCAGGCGAAATTTCAGCTTTCAGCACTGTCACGCTTTGAATGACAATTGCGCGGTCGTGCGACGTGGCTCCCAAACAAAATTGACGTCCTTTTTTTCCCACAAATAGAGCTTTCTTTTGGTGGTATTTGATCATTTCTGCGGTTTTTATTTTTTGCGCTATAAACAAAAATAGAGCGACAATTTTGAAAAAAACACAATATTTTTTAATTTTTGCTATAATTAATATCCCAATTTTTTTAAAAAAAAAACAATTTTTTTCCTCAGTTTAGGCCGATACGTATTCTACATATTTTAGGTAAAAAAAAAAATCGCAATAAGCGTATAGTGATTGGTTTGCGCAAAAGTTATAGCGCCTACAAAATGGGGAATAGAATTATGATTTTTTTTTTTATTATTTTTATTTTTTATTTTTTTACTAGTAATGGCGTCGATCTGCGATTTTTTTTTTTTGGTGACTGTGACATTACGGCGGACACATCGGACACTTTTGACACATTTTTGGGACCATTCACATTTATACAGCGAACAGTGCTATAAATATGCACTGATTACTGTATAAATGTGACTGGCAGGGAAGGGGTTAACCACTAGGGGGCGATCAAGGGGTTAATATGTTCCCTGCTAGATGTTCTTACTGTGGGGGGAGGGGACTGACTGGGGGAGGTGACCGATGGTTGTCCCTATGTACAAGGGACACACCATCAGTCTCCTCTCCCTGACAGGACGTGGATCTCTGTGTTTACACACAGAGATCCACGTCCCTGGCTGTGACAGCCGATCGCTCGTACATGGTGGACATCGCGGCCACCAGGCACGCACATCGGCACCCGCCTGACACGGCGGGCACAGCTTTTCCCCGATGCGTGCCCGCGGTGGCGCGCATCGCGGAAGTAAATGGGAGGACGTCCATAGACGTCCTATCAGCAATTGACGACAGCTTTGCGGACGTCTTTTTAATATGGCCCGGGCGCGAAGTGGTTAATTTTAGCTCATTCTGAAATTGTATATTAGCGCTGCACTTTTGTTTTTTCTGTTTGAAATTGCTCTTTTGCTGTGCTAGCTGCTGTGTGGTATTTTTTCACATTTTCCCCCACCAGAACACACTGATAAGCGCTGATCGGATGTGGGTCGGATGTTGGTTTTCCAGCATGCTCGTTCGACAGAAGCCAGGCGTGATACCGACTTCTATAGAACAGACAGCTATACACATGGACCGAAAGTTGTCCAGTTCCTGCTCAACCAGTTGATTTTCAGCCCGTGTGTACAAGGCATAATGCTACCTCTCCCTATTCCTATAAGTCGCAGTCTTCCATGAGCTGATGCGACTGGACTGATGTGATGCTGGAAGTGACGTGATTTCCGGTGTGTCCCAGGTCCTGCCTAGCACTAAGAGGTAAGGCGGCTAAAGCACTAGGGCTGTCAACCTCAAACTAAAACTGTATGTGCGTTTTTGACTTGTTTTTGGATGGGTTTTTGATTCAGTCCAATGCATTTTTTCCCCCCTCTTTTTTCTTAACCACTTAACGACCGCCTCCAGTAGATATACGTCAGCAGAATGGCACGGACAGGCACATCAACGTACCTGTACGTCCCCTTTAACTGCCCATTGTGAAGGTCGCGCGCGCCTCCAGCGGCGTGCTCGCGACCCTGCTACCTTCCCGGTGAGTCGGACCGTGGGTCCCGCGGACTCGATCGCCACGGGGATCCCCGCGATCGTCTCACGGAGGAATGGAGCGGGGAGATGTTAGTGTAAACACAATATCTCCCCGCTCGCCTACTGACACTGTCACCGATCTCCGCTCTGTGTAATCAGAGCGGAGATCGGTGACGTGTCACTCGTAGCCACACCCCCTAACAGTAGTAATCACTCCCTTAGGCACACTTAACCTCTCCAGCGCCCCTAGTGGTTAACCTCTCACTGCCAGTGTAATTTTTACAGTATCAGTGCATTTTTATAGCACTGATCGCTGTAAAAATTACAATGGTCCCAAAAATGTGTCAAAAGTGTCCGATGTGTCCGCCATAATGTCGCAGTCACGAAAAAATCGCTGATCGCCGCCATTACTAGTATAAAAATTTTTTTTTATAAAAATGCCATAAAACTATCCCCTATTTTGCAAACGCTATAACTTTTGTGAAAACCAATCAATAAACGCTGATTGCGTTTTTTTTTACCAAAAATATGTAGAAGAATACGTATCGGCCTAAACTGAGGAAAAAAAATGTTTTTTATATATTTTTTGGGGTTATTTATTGTAGCAAAAAGTAAAAAATATAGATTTTTTTTCAAAATTATCGCTTTTTTTTTGTTTATAGCGCAAAAAATAAAAAACGCAGAGATGATCAAATAACACCAAAAGAAAGCTCTATTTGTGGGGAAAAAAGGACGTCAATTTTGTTTGGGAGCCACGTCGCACGACCGCGCAATTGTCAGTTAAATCAACGCAGTGCCGAATCGCAAAAAGGGGCCTGGTCTATATGCTGCATATTGGTCCGGGCTTAAGTGGTTAAAGTGTTTGTTAACCCAAAAAAAAATAATTTTTGATTCTGTATGTGTAAAGTTCCTTAAAGCAGATTACACAGCATAGCACTTGTGCTGTGTAATCTGCCCCCCTCTAAACTGTAAAAAAAAAAAAAAAAAAAACTTAAACCTACCACTTCCTGTATGCCCTCTCTAAACAGACCACGATCACCGTGGTCAAAGTGCCTCCCTCTGTGATAGACTGCCTGCTCCGCTCTCCCCCCTCCTTCCTGTCTGTCATTCCTCTCTGTGTCCGTTCCCAATGTTTCACTGCCAGCCTCTCTATTAGAGGCTGGCATAGCACACTATGTCATTTGTTTTCAAAAAAGTGTGCTGTAAATACCTCATTTGAGCTGTCTGCAGGCCAGTCACGTGACTGGCAGCCGCTTTACAGCTATGATACATTGCTTCTGCGGAGGAGACGAGTGTAACGGGTGGGCCCCAGAAGTTCTTAGAAAGTATGAGCCAGAAAATAATGGACATTAAGAATATGTCTTGGATTGCTTTAAAATGGGTCTGTAATATTAATCCACAATATTCCCCAGGATATCTGTAAAGAACTATTTACTGTGTGTTTGATTCTGAATTCAACATGTTAGTTGAAAGATGTTAATGTCATCACCTCCAACCACCTGGATGCCTGTTGTAATGTTAATAAATCCAGACTAGCTTCTAAAGACCTTTTCATTGTTGTTTGTGTCTTGCTGTGAGGAAGGGGGGGGGGGGGGAATCCTAAACGGCATTAACCCCTTTCATACTTGGGGTGCCGTTACAATTGGTGGCAAGCAGTGGGATGATTCCACAGTCTATAAGGACAGCTACAAGACAGCTACAAGAGGACACAGGACAATGGAAGCACAGTATGAATGGCTAAAGCACTCTACCCTCAAGGACTTACTGGAGAACCAGGGCAGACCAGCCAACAACCGTAAGAAGTGGGACATTATCAGAGAACTAGTCGAAACGGATGGAACCGAAAGGCCCAGCGTAACAGACAGGACACCCGAAGAGGAAAGTTTTGATCGGGCTGTTAACATAAGACTGGCACATTGTGGTCCTAACCCTACAGTGGAGATCATAGACTGAGTTATAGCGGCTGTGGACGTAAATTTGCTACTGCAAAGAGGTGCTGCAGCAGCAGAAGTCAGAGCATTACCAGCTGAAAGGAGAAAGATACATTTTGCTGCTTTTAAAAATTTAATTGAAACTGAAGGGGAGATTGATGGGTACCTTGCCGATTTTGAATGGCAATGTGCGCTACACAGGGTGCCCACAGAGGAATGGGTTACCATTTTGTCTGGGAAACTGTCCGGCCGGGCCAGTGAAGCGTTCAGGGCCATCCCAGACGAGGATATTATGAACTATGGACTGGTAAAAGTAGGATTTTTAAAACAGCTTACCTGTAAAATCCTTTTCTTGGAGTACATCACGGGACACAGAGCGGCATAGTCATTACTATGTGGGTTATATAGAATTACCTTCAGGTGCTGGCACTGGCAACTTCCAAAACAGGACGTACCCTCCCCTATATAAGCCCCTCCCATCCGGGAGTACCTCAGTTTTGTAGCAAAGCAATACGTGTCCCCAAAAGAGGGGTGGGAGCTCTGTGTCCCGTGATGTACTCCAAGAAAAGGATTTTACAGGTAAGCTGTTTTAAAAATCCTACTTTCTTGTTCATACATCACGGGACACAGAGCGGCATAGTCATTACTATGTGGGACGTCCCAAAGCAATGCCAAATGAGGGGGGGGGATACACCATACATAAGCTGGGCGCCATCAGGCATGAGGATCTTTTGCGGCCTGCAACACACTGCGCCCAAAGGCGACATCCTCCTGACTTCTAACGTCCACCTGGTAGAACCTAGTAAACGCGTGTACTGAAGACCATGTTGCGGCCTTACAAATTTGAGCCAGGGAGGCCTGGTGATGCACTGCCCATGAAGTTCCAACTGCTCTCGTGGAGTGCGCCCTAACTTTGAACGGAGGCGGTCTCCTTCTCAAGCCATAGGCTTGTATTATGACCTGTCGAATCCACCTGGCTAAAGTAGATTTTGATGCTGCCTGACCCTTTCTGGGGCCTTCCGGCAGAACAAACAAAGAATCCGTTCTACGAATCTGAGCAGTGGCTTTTAGTTAAGCTTTAACTGCTCTTACTACATCCAAAGAATGCAATAACTTTTCCTCTACCGAGCTTGGTTTGGGGAAAAAAGAAGGAAGAACCACATCCTGGTTCAAGTGAAACCTCGATACCACCTTAGGAAGAAAGGCTGGGTGAGGGCGTAATACTACTCTGTCCTTATGAATAACCAGATATGGCTCCTTACAGGACATGGCGGCTAATTCCGACACTCTTCTAGCCGAGCATATGGCTACTAAAAATATCAATTTCCTGGTGAGTAGAACCAAGGAAATGTGCCGCAAAGGTTCAAACGGCTGCTTCTGCAGAACCGACAGAACCAAATTTAGATCCCATGGGCATATGGGAGCTTCAATCGGTGGAATAATACGAGTCACCCCTTGCATAAAGGATTTGACAAGTGAATGCATAGCCAGGGGCCTTTGAAATAGTATTGATAAGGCCGAAACCTGACCCTTGATAGTACTTAAGGCAAACTTCCTGTCTACAGCCCACTGCAGGAAGTCCAGAATTCTGCCTATAACGTACTTACGTGGATGCCATTTCCTGGCCTCACACCAAGTGATGTACGCCTTCCAGACTCTAGAGTAGATCTGCCTGGATACAGGCTTCCTGGCATTGATTATAGTTGATACCACAGAGTTAGAGAGACCTCTCTTCTTTAGGATGTGGGATTCAATAGCCAGGCCGTTAAACTTAGAGTTAGTAAGGAAGGGTGGTATATCGGTCCTTGCAAAAGCAGGTCCGGACGACGTGGAAGGGTCCAAGGACTCCCCACAGACATTCTGATGATCTCTGCGTACCAGGCCCTTCGGGGCCACGCTGGAGCCACCAGGATCACCGGCTTCTTTTCCAACCTGACTCTGCGAAGGAGTCGAGGCAACAATTGTAGCGGAGGGAATGCATAAATCAGTCTGAACAGATTCCCAAGGGAACACCAGAGCATCCGAGCCGCAAGCAAGGGGATCCCTTGTCCGGGAGACAAATCTGTCCACCTCTGCGTTGAATCTGGATGCTAGCAGATCTACATCCGGTGTTCCCCACCGCTGACATATTGCTCGGAAGACCTCGGGATGAAGGGACCATTCCCCTGGGCATAACTGTTGGCGACTCAGAAAGTCCGCCTTCCAATTCTCCACGCCTGGAATGAAGACAGCTGATATACATGGGACATGCTTTTCTGCCCATTCCAGGATGTGACTTACTTCCCTCTGGGCTGCACGACTCCTGGTGCCCCCCTGATGATTGATATATGCCACTGCTGTGGCATTGTCTGATTGAATTCTGACAGGGGACCCTTAGAGTCTGGATGTCCAGGCTACTAGGGCATACCGGGCTGCTCGTATCTCTAAGAGATTGATGGGCAGGGTTTTTACTACATTTGACATCTGCCCTGGAGAGACCATTGCTCCAGTACTGCCCCCCAGCCTATAAGGCTGGCATCTGTAGTGACCACCTTCCAGGATATCGGACTGAAGGGTTTTCCCTTCTGGAGATTCTGGGGGATCAACCACCAGCAGAGACTCTTCCGAACGGAAGGGGACAAAGCCATCGGGAAGTCTAGAGCCTGAATTTTTCCGTTCCAGGCTGACAATATGGCCCTCTGTAAATTCCTTGAGTGGAATTGGGCGTATGGCACAGCTTCGAATGATGCTACCATCTTTCCTAGCAGCCTCATGCACAGGCGTATGGACGGCTGTCTTTTTGCACAAAGCAGATGGACCAAGCCCCTCAAAGAGGATACCTTGTCTAGAGGTAAGAAAATCTTCCTCTGGTCTGAATCCAGCCGTAGCCCTAGATATACCAGGTTTTTCACTGGCTGTAGGGCTGACTTGTCCAGGTTGATGACCCAACCGTGAGATTCTAGATACTTGATTGTATTGACAATTACCACTTCTAGCTTGGCAACTGAGTGGTCCATCAACAACAGGTCGTCTAGGTATACCATTATTGTTACACCTCGTGTTCTTAGATCGGCCAACAGTGGGCCAGAATTTTTGTGAACACTCGTGGTGCTGTGGCCAGACCGAATGGTAAGGCTCTGAACTGAAAATGGCGCCCTTCTACTGCAAAGCGTAGAAATTTTTGATGACCTGGAAAGATGGGAACATGCAAGTAAGCATCTTTGATGTCAATCGAGGCTAACCATTCCTCCCCCTGTAGGGCAGCGGTGACCGATCGGATCGACTCCATCCGGAAAGACCGAACGTTTAGAAATTTGTTTAGACTCTTTAGGTCCAATATGGGTCTTATGTCCCCGTTTGGTTTCGGGACTGTGAAAAGGTTTGAGTAGAAACCCAACCCCCACTCTTCCATAGGAACCTCCATAATTACTCCTTGGAGCAATAGTTGTTCTAACGCCAATAGGAGAGACCCTCTTTTCAGAGGGTCTTTTGGCATGCCTGACCACATAAAATGGGAAGGAGGAGACTCTTTTAACTCCAACTTGTATCCCAGAGTTACTGCGGAGAGCACCCATCTGTCTTTGATCGTCTCCCGCCAGGTCTCTGCGAACAGCTGAAGTCTTCCCCCCACCCTTTTGAGTGGGGGCAGCCCTTCATAGGCTTGACTTGGAGGCTGGTTTAGTACCCCTTCGGATCCAGGGTTTCTTATTACCCTGTGACTGTCCCTGATTTTTACCCCCTGAGTTTGACCGAGGAGGCCGTCGGAACTGCTTAGTAGCAGACGTCGCAGGGATAGGAGAGGTAGTCCTCTTAAAAGATGGACCCCTAGACCTCTTTTTACTCGGTAAGAGAGTACTTTTACCACTGGAAATCTTCTGGATATACTTATCCAGGTCTTCACCAAAAAGGCGTTCCCCATGAAATGGGAAGCTAACTAAGAGCTTCTTACAGGGAGCTTCAGCAGACCAGTTCTTGAGCCACAGAAGCCTACGCATATGTACCAAAGACAGCGTGAGGCGGGAGGCCTGATGGATGGAATCCTTGATGGCGTCAACCGCAAAGCATAATGCTCTAGGCAGATCAGCCAGAGCCTGGGCCTGCTGGTCTGGCAAATCCCTCAGGACCATTTTCATCTGATCCTTTAAAGCTTGGCAGACCCCAATAGCTGCAACTGCTGGCTGTGTAACAGCCCCTGCTGTGGAAAAAGCAGATTTTAATAAAGATTCCAATTTTTTATCTACTGGATCTTTGAACATTTGAACATTATCTACTGGGCATGTCAGTGATTTGTTCACAGAAGAGATGGCTGCATCCACCGTAGGAACATTCCATCTCTGGGTGAACTTTTCCTCCATGGGATAGATCACCGGAAATTTCTTAGGCGGAACAAATAGTTTATCAGGATGTTCCCAGTCCTGGTATATAAGTCCTTCCAATAATGGATGTATTGGAAAGGAGCAATTAACCTGGGGAGCTTTTAGCGACCCCAATGAGGAGACAGCAGTAGTTGATGGTTCAACAAGAGGCATTTTAAATGCAGATCGAACCATGTCAGTTAGGGTCTGGACCCACAATCTTTCAGTCTGTGATGCTGAAATGGTTCATCTACTGTTGATTCCTCAAAAACAGAGTTAACCTCCTCCTGATCCCCTTCAGGTAGGTCAGTCCCTTCCTGGGACTGTTGCTCTGCCAACAGGCACTCTAATGGAGGTGATGGAGATCTGGCGCGCTTTCTTTCCTGTAGAGAAGAAGCGATCAATGCTGTCAATCTCTGCTCCAATCCCTCCAGAGTTGAGGCAAAAACCTCCTCTGTTATATATGCAGGAGCAGGTGGACTGAGGACAGCCGCAGTACCTGGCACTCCCGGGGGTTCCTTATGGGTATTAACCTCTGATTTCTCAGGGGAGGAAGGTGCAGATGACTGTTCCAGATCCTCAGAGCCCGATGGAGACCCCCTACACTTCCTGAGAGGTATATCTCGGAGTTTTTTAGGCGGCATATTCCTTAGTTCAAAGCTGAGGTATTCCAACTGCAATACACCCCTTTACTGAAATAGTCTAATGCAATTTGCTGCTATGTACATCAGTGGGTGTCTACTAATGCGTCTTTCTGGGGATGCCTGTATCAACCGCCCGCTGTAAGCCCCTATACTATGCTACCAGCTCCTTTTCATGCTCTGTGTCCATAGCAAGCAGCGTGGACTGAGTCCTTTTATCTTGCTGGGACGCCCGCACATGCGCAGAAGCGCTGGGCGCACAGAGCGCGTCATCCGCCAGGCTCCGCCCCCTTTTTTGAAGCTAAATCTATAAAAAGAAAGCGTGTGTGCGCGCGCACGCGCGCGTGCACGTGTGCGCTCTTGGCGCCATGTAGGGAGAGGAGCCAGGGTCCCTGTTTCACCAGGACTCGGGGATGGAAGGAAACTACTTGGCAGCATGACAGAGGAATGCCGCTTCCCTGATAGAGAGCTTACTCATCTGCCTGGACTTTCACCATGGAAGGAATAGTCCCAAGAAAAAAAGACGTTCCACAGCGGCCTCTAGTGGACAAACACAGGTACCGCACTTTTGTCTTT
Organism: Rana muscosa; assembly: GCA_029206835.1. Taxonomy (NCBI): domain Eukaryota; kingdom Metazoa; phylum Chordata; class Amphibia; order Anura; family Ranidae; genus Rana; species Rana muscosa. Next base: position 84,136,764 of record CM055117.1, on the reverse strand, counting down.
TTTTTTTTTTTAAAACCTCCTTTATGAAAAACATTTCCAGGTTTACAGTTTTTAAAACTTCCTTTATGAAAAGACATTTCTAGGATTTCTTAGGCATATACAGCTATTAGCGGGAATACCTTTAGGTAACAGGCAGAAAGACATATTAGGCTTGGGGGTCCCCTCAATAGAACCAAGTTCCTGAGGGGCCCCCACTTACCTTTTCCCCGCCGCAGGACTTTGTTTGGTCCACAGAAGCCCAAACTTCACCTCTCACGGCAGGCATTGTACTAGACCTTCAGGGACCGGGTTCCCAAGGATTCCACTCCCCTGGACCTGTATAGCACCCTGCACAGATAGCCTCTTGGTCGTGGGTATGACCAGAGCTCTGGATCCCAGGGTCCAGCCCTCCTATAAGAGGCATTACAGGCAAAACCCTGCTCTTCTCTGCAAGGCCCGGGTACCAACCGTTTAGCTATGAAGCTTTTTTGGTCGGATCCGGAATAGCTTGCTAAGGCCCAGAGAACCTGTACACAAGCCCAGATGAATACATGTTAACCTTGGCCAACACCTTAGACACTGGCAAAAAACTGAGGTACTCCCGGATGGGAGGGGCTTATATAGGGGAGGGTACTTCCTGTTTTGGAAGTTGCCAGTGCCAGCACCTGAAGGTAATTCTATATAACCCACATAGTAATGACTATGCCGCTCTGTGTCCCGTGATGTATGAACAAGAAAGAAGCACTTTTGGCCAGGTATGCCGTCACACCGGAGGCGGTTCTGAGAGACGAGCAAGCAGACTGGAGACTCGTATACCGAGTGGGCATGCCGTCTACACAGCACGGCAGCCCACTGGGTCGCTGGATGCCAAGCAGAATCCGGGGAAGAGGTGCTGCAGGTGTTCCTGCTGGAGCACTTCTTTGACAAACTATCCCTGGAAGTCAGAGAGTGGGTCCGGGACCGAAAACCTTTCACCTTGCCTGAAGCAGCTCGCCTGGCGGACAAATACACAGACGCCCGCAAACTGGATAACCCTGTGGTCAAGACAACAGCTCGGGTGGATTATCGATCAGCGGCAACCCCTCCGGCTATCGCCTACCAACCCCAGTCGTGCCACCCTACAGTACCACCTCCAGCGGCAACTTATTCTCAGCAGCCCAGGTCCAACTCCCAGGGCTACTCACAACCCATCAGGTGTTTTTCGGGTGTAAACAGCTAGGGCACAAAAAGACAGACTGTCCATTGAATCCAGCCAGGCAGTCATGGAGACAGCCAGCAAGGGGGAACCCCATACATCCATGCCTGCGGCCCACTGCGTTGAGGAGGAAGAACATTGGGGCGTCCTGCACGAGGCTGATCCAATACAAGCAGCTAACCGGGACAACCGGCAGCAACACAGGCAGACTGTCTGGGTCAATGGAAAGGTAGCCAATGGTCTACGTCAGGGATAGATATGCAATTAGCGGACCTCCAGCTGTTGCAGAACTACAATTCCCATTAGGCATTGCAAGACTCTGACAGCCACAAGCATGACACCCAGAGGCAGAGGCATGATGGGACTTGTAGTTTTGCAACAGCTGGAGGTCCGCTAATTGCATATCCCTGGCCTACGTGATACTGGCGCCACCATGACCCTACTACAGAAGAACCTCATCCCAGAGAGCCAACATACCGGAGACACTGTAGCCGTAAGAGTAGCGGGAGGCACCGTCTTCCGGTTACCCGTTGCCCGTGTTCACCTGGATTGGGGGGTTGGTTCGGGACACGTGAATGTGGGGGTGATGAAGGATTTGCCAGCGGATGTACTACTGGGGAATGATTTGGCCCCCCTCGTTTCTGCTTACGCTCCGATGGGCCCCGCTGAAGCCAACCCAGTGACTACCTGTGCCCAGACCCGTGCTGCTGGAACCGACCCGCTTGCTGCCGAGACCCGGGTAAGACTATCTTCCCCGACATGTACCTTAGATCAGGCACAATATCACAGTCTAAAATTTGAATGGAACTATGGACTAACTTCGGAGTCAACCGGTCTGGGGTCTCCTCCTGTGTTAGTCTCCTGCCGAACGGGAAGAGATGTAACGGGTGGGCCCCGTGGAACCCAGAAGTTCTTAGAATGTATGAGCCAGAAAATAATGGACATTGAGAATATGTCTTGAATTGCTTTAAAATGGGTCTGTAATAATAATCCTCAATATTCTCCAGGATATCTGTAAAGGACTATTTACTGTGTGTTTGATTCTGAATTCAACATGTTAGTTGAAAGATGTTAATGTCATCACCTCCAACCACCTGGATGCCTGTTGTAATGTTAATGAATCCAGACTAGCTTCTAAAGACCTTTTCATTGTTGTTTGTGGTGATGTGGATTGGAGCTTGGTAGACAGCCTGGCTGCCTATTATGGGATGTTTAAGTGTCTTGCTGTGAGGAAAGGGGGGGGGAAATCACTCCAGCAAACCCCCCCCCCCCTGCTAAGACTGTTTAATGAAGGAGAAGTTTGAACACACCTGCCCTTTATCACCATTGTCATTGGACAGTTTAACCCACCCTGTTTCCCAAGGATGGGAGGGAAGTGTTTTGAAGAGAAGTGTGTTACCATCTGCTTGCAATAAAGATTCATTCCCTGTTTAAACCTCATACAGAGCGTTTGTCTCGTATCTGGGGGAGAATTATTCCTATGGGTCTCGGTCGCCTGACTGGGGAGTGTCAGTAGTTGCCTTGTGTTTGGAAAGGGACGAGCGGCCACGTGATCTCCCCGGCTGACGTCGGAGGGAGATCACGGCCCCTCCCTCAGAAGAAATCCATCGGAGCTGTAAAGCGTCCGCGGGTGATGTGACCGGCCTGAAGACAGCTCAAATTAGGTATTTACAGCGCTCGTTTTTGAAAACGAATGACATTGTGTGCTATGCCAGCCTCTAATAGAGGGGCTGGCATAGATTTGTATAGATGGGTTAACAACCACTTTAACCTTAAATAAGGACATTTGTGTTCCAGTGCGTTTAGGTGTGTTCCGGTGTGTTTTTCAGCATTTCAGTACAGTCCAGTGCAGGAAAAATGCAGCATGTTCTACTTTTTTTTTTTTTCGAACTGGGACACACTGGAACTGCAAGCATTGGTGTGAACTATGCCATTGAAAATCATATAAACACAGACCGTCTCCTGCACTCGGGAGCTTGATCTCTTAGTGACACAACCAGTCTTCCGTTGGAAAGAGAATGACCAGAAATCTTGCTGCCCTCCTCAGAATAATTGGTATTCTTGGGACTAAAATGTAAAAGGAAAAAGAAGGGCGCACCGACCTAGTGCATTACTAATGGCTAGGTTTATTAAAAGTAGATTAAAAGATCATAAATACTCACAAAGCAAGTATAGTAATAGGCACATACACCATTCTATCAAAAGGGATAGATGCCTTCAAAGGGCCTCCTGCTGAAACCAGATAACCAGAGAGTCCAGACGACATATATTACAGCCGTAGCCATTGGTAATGCACTAGGTCGGTGCGCCCTTCTTTTTCCTTTTACATTGAAAATCATATAACATACTTTCCATGTGTTTTTGATGCACATGCATGTGGTGTGAACTGGCCCTCAATAAAAGATGAATAAAAGCATATACACTGGATGTGTAGCTAGTTTTTGGTTCTTTATTACCATATGATCTGTATGCTATAGCAGTCTGTTAGGTATATGCCATTTTCTTCTATAGTAGATCTATAGAGCAGCTAGTTCCCTGCTTATTACTTTAGCTGCATTTTTAAAAGGACATGAGAGTCACATGACCATCCTACCAAAATATAATGCTGGTCAATCATAGTGGCTGGGAGGGCTGTTACATTCTATCCACAACTCCCTATTGGACATTACATCTATACTCCGGGGTAAAGAGCCAACAAGGATTTGCAAAAAGCATTGGGGCAGTCCTCGACTTCTCAGATTGCACATAAATGTGCCCTGGGCTTGTTTTAATCACATGATATTGCACAGGAAAAGTAAAATATAATTTATTAACAATAAGAACATATTAAAATCATGAACAAATTTATTGCTGTATGAAAATGTCCAGAGTGTAGTGTAGAAATATTCTTCACATCCAGAAGTCCAATTATGATTCTAGTTGTTTCCTATCGTCCCTCAATCCCAAAATACATGGGAAAGACTTCCGCGCATCCCCTTTCCTGAAGAAACTGATAGAGCTGACCCAGATCCATGTGATTCCCCCGGGCTCCGTGCGCATCAAACGCCATCTCCTTCAGAAGGGGAAATTTTCGGTGCTTCTGGATGTTTATGTGCACCTCAGAAGGGGAACAAGGCAAACGGACATCTTCTCTGTGTCGGATTAATATCCGCTTCCATGTCAGTTTTCTTATTCTGTGGAAGCAAAAGACATCATTTATAGCCATACTGAGCCCAATAACCAGTTCACATTTTTGCGGGGCATTATTTGGTGAAGTGCATTTTAGGCGCACTACCATTGAACTCTAGGATGTGCGTTTTAATGAAAGTGCATCAAAGATGCAGCATGCAGGACTTTTTTTAGTGCACCACACCTAAAATGCACAAGTGTTAATGAGGCCTTTTTTATAAAGACTGGGAGAATCTGATTGGCTGCTATAAAACAACAAAAGCAATTGTATTTTCAAACCCTGTGATAACATTATGCAAAAAAATAAAATAAAAAGGGATATACACACACACACACACACACACACACACACACACATACACACACACATACATACATACATACATACATACATACATACATACATACTGTGAGGGGGTTAGCTCGGTAGCGGGTGTGTGTGACCCCCTGGATGGGCTCCCCACACAAAAACAGGCCCAGCAGACGGAGGTTGTGGTTTTCAAGATCAAAGGGTGCGGTTTATTTCTCTATTTACAGTGACAAAAACACAGCAAAGCAAAAAGAAACATAAACAAAATAAATCCTGGTCAGCTTGACCTCTGACTAAACATGCAGGTTTCCCTAACTAACAACTGGGATCAGCCTGGTGCTGTCCTAGTCCCTAAGTCCCTGGTTTAGTAAATGTCCAAACAAATAGCCACACAGGCTTTGTCTCACCGCACAGGGGTTCACTCTCCCTAGACAGTCCACACAGGTCTCGTTCCAGGCATGAGCAAACACCTAATGAAGCTGGGAGTTTTTACAGAGGCCTTAAACGAGCTGACAAGCTTCAGCTGGTCTCATCAACTCCCTGCCTGCACGACGCCCAGCACTCTCCCTAGAGGTATGAATCATCCATGAGCCCACTAGCCTCAGCTGGGCTTCATCAACTCTCTCCCTAGTTGTATAAGTCGGCATAAAGCCTGAATCTGGGAGAAATATACCTACCCCCCTGGATGCAACCAGGTGACTTTACCTTCCTGCTGTCACATACCCCCCCCCTCTTGTTTTAACCTTGGGGTTGGAACACCAGCAATCAGGCATTCATGTACTCGAGACAAAGCATCCACATTCCCCATTTGAACGCCAGGGCGATGCTTTACTGTGAAGTTGAATTCCTGTAGGGCCAGGAACCACCTATTTACTCTTCTATTTGTCTCCTTGTTTTGAGCCATCCACTTTAACGGAGCGTGATCCGTAACCATGTCAAAGTGCCTACCTAGCAGATAGTACCGAAGGGAATCTAGAGCCCACTTCACCGCTAAACACTCCTTTTCAACCGTGGCGTAATTTACCTCATGGGACTTCAACTTCCTGCTGAGGTAAATGACTGGGTGCTCTTCCCCGTTCCAGACCTGGGACAATACTGCTCCTAACCCCACATCTGACGCATCACTTTGTACGACAAAGTCTTTAGAGAAGTCGGGTGAGTACAACACTGGCTGGCTACATAAGGCTTGTTTCAAGAATTGGAACGCTGCCTCAGCCTCGGGGGTCCATTTAATCATGACCGACCCTTTCCCTTTCGTCAGGTTGGTTAGGGGCACAGCCTTAGAAGCAAAGTGGGGAATGAAGCGCCGATAATAACCCGCGATTCCCAGGAAGGCTCGTACCTGCTTCTTGCTGTTGGGACGTGGCCAACTCTGGATGGCCTCGACTTTGTTGAGTTGGGGTTTTATTACTCCCCTGCCAATGGTGTACCCAAGATATTTGGCCTCCTCCTGCCCAATGGTACACTTCTTGGGGTTAGCCGTAAACCCCGCTTCCCGGATAGAGTCTAGGACTGCTTGCACTTTTGGCAGATGTGAGGCCCAATCTGTGCTATGGACAATTACGTCATCCAGGTAAGCCGCAGCATACTTCCGATGGGGCCTCAGTATCTGGTCCATTTTCCGCTGGAATGTGGCCGGCGCATTCTGTAACCCGAACGGCATTCTCTTATATTGGAACGCCCCGTCTGGGGTTACAAATGCGGTTTTCTCTTTGGCCGACTTGGCCAGGGGAATTTGCCAATACCCTTTTGTGAGGTCAAGAGTCGTCATGTATCGGGCTGTTCCCAGCCGGTCGATCAACTCATCTATACGTGGCATGGGGTAGGTGTCAAATTTTGTAACTTTGTTCAACTGACGAAAATCGTTACAAAATCGCCAGCTCCCATCCGGTTTAGGCACCAACACAATGGGACTAGACCAATCACTTTGGGACTCCTCTATCACCCCTAAGTTCAGCATTTTCTGTACTTCCTCCCGTATTGCCTCCCGTCGGGCCTCTGGGATCCGATAGGGTTTTAACTTCACCCTTTCACCGGGCGGGGTAATAATATCATGCTCTACCCCAGATGTTTGTCCCGGCAGCTCAGAGAACACCTCCTTGTTGCGAAGCACAAACTCCTTAACCTCCTGTTGTTGGGGTTGTGACAAGGTGGCTGCTATTCCAACCTCCGGAATCACGCAACCAGTTTGAGCTGGTGACCAAGTTTCTGCGACTAGGGACTCTCTATCCCTCCAGGCTTTCAACAGATTAACGTGATAGATCTGTTCGGGCTTTCGCCTTCCTGGTTGTCTGACCTTGTAATTCACTTCGCTCACTTTTTCCATTATCTCGTAGGGGCCTTGCCATTTGGCAAGGAATTTACTTTCAACCGTAGGGACAAGTACCAATATCCTATCCCCCGGGGAAAAGGTACGGGTCTTGGCTCCACGGTTGTACACTCTCTCCTGTGCCAACTGCGCTTGGGCCAAATGTTCCTTCACGTTGGGCATTACCTGTGCAATTCGATCTTGCATCAGGGCGACATGCTCAATCACACTCCTGTGGGGAGAACTCTCACTTTCCCAAGTTTCCTTGGCAATATCCAACAGCCCTCTTGGGTGTCTCCCATACAGTAACTCAAAGGGGGAGAATCCGGTAGAGGATTGGGGCACCTCCCTAATAGCAAACATCAAATAAGGAAGTAGACAGTCCCAATCCTTTCCATCTCTATCCACCACTTTCTTCAACATTTGTTTTAGGGTTTTGTTGAATCTTTCAACCAGCCCATCGGTTTGGGGGTGATACACAGACGTACGCAATTGCGTCACTTTGAACAATTTACACAGCTCTTTCATAACCCGGGACATAAAGGGTGTACCTTGGTCCGTAAGCAGTTCTTTACAAATACCCACCCGGCTAAAAACAAGAGATAGCTCTTTGGCTATGGTTTTGGCCGAGGTATTTCGGAGAGGGATCGCTTCTGGATAACGGGTGGCATAGTCCATTATAACTAATATGTACTGGTGCCCCCTAGCGGACTTGATTATAGGACCTACCAAATCCATTGCGATCCTCTCAAACGGGACCTCAATGATGGGTAGAGGGACCAGCGGGCTACGGAAATGTGGCATCGGGGCCGACCTCTGACAAACAGGGCAGGAGGAACAATAATTTTCTATGTCCTTCATCACCCCAGGCCAATAGAATCTCTGTAATACCCTCTCTCGGGTTTTCTCTGTCCCCAGATGACCTCCAAGAATGTGTCCATGGGCCAACTCCAACACCAACTTCCTGTAAGGTTTGGGCACCACAAGCTGCTCAACGGTTTCTTCTGCCCTTTTTGCCACCCGATACAGTAGGTCCTTCTCTACGCTGAAGTATGGGTAAGTGCAGGTATTATCTGGGTTCACTAACTCGCCATCTATTTCCACTACGTTTTCCCGTGCCTTTATTAGGGCGGGGTCTTTTAACTGTTCTGTGGCAAAATTTTCCCTGTGAACCTCAAGATCAGAAAACTCCACAGACGGTAGGTTTTCGTCTGAGGAGGTGGGCTCCTCTCCAGTTTCTTGAGTCTCGCCTGCCAATACTGACAAGGGAAATTCTGGAGAGTCCTCACCACTCTCAGAGGAGTTCTGGCTATCACCTTCCTGGTACATAGGGGCACCAGTGGGGGGCTCAGGATCATCCCACAGTTCCCAGAACTTCGGAAAATCCCTTCCCACAATGGCATCATGCGGTAGTTGAGATACTAACCCCACTGGATGAGAGAGGGTACCTTTGGGGGTCTTGAAACACACTGTAGTCACTGGATACTCTCGGGTGTCCCCATGCACACAAATAACAGCTACCTTGCTATTCCCAGAGACCTCTGTTTTAACTAATTCAGCCTTTATCAGGGTCAAAAGGCTACCTGAATCCAGTAATACCACAACATTTCTACCATTAATACACATTTTGCATAAATGTTTCTCAGTTCCCCGAATGGCAGTGCATGCGACTGTCGCACACAGCGACTGATGTCTGTCCGTCAGAAAGTCACATTGCATGGGTTCCTCCACAACCGGGCAATTTGCTGCAATATGTCCCGTTTGCCGGCAGCGGTAGCAAACAATCCTTTTGGCTGCCTCTTGAGCCCCCGACTTCCCAGGTTGTTCTCGCCAAACCCTGGGCAGAGCTCCCACCCTCTCACTCTCTCCACCCTCACCCCTTGGAATCATCTTATCCGCCCCTGGGGATGGTCTGGTCTTAGGGTGGAAAGTCCGAGAGTCTCTGGAAGAGGCCGTCAGGTTCTCTGCAGCCAAGTATCTCTCTACACGATCCACAAGTTTACCGGCCGTTTCTGGGTCTCCATGGCTTACCCACTTTTGAATGGCGGTAGGAAGAGCTCTCAAGAAACGATCCATCACAACACGTTCCACAATCTCCGGTGCGGACAAAGTCTCTGGCTGTAGCCACTTCCTGCTCAGGTGAATGAGATCATACATTTGAGACCTGGGGGGTTTTCCAAGCTGGAAAGTCCAGTTATGCACACGCTGAGCCCGGACAGCCAGGGTGACACCCAGCCTTGCCAATATTTCAGCTTTTAGCATCACATAGTCTTTTGTTTGGTCAGGCTCTAGGTCATAGTAAGCTTTCTGTGATTCACCAGTTAACAGAGGAGCCACCAGTCCAGCCCACTGCTCCTCAGGCCACTTTTCTCTTTCAGCAGTCCTTTCAAATGTGGTCAAAAATACCTCTGGATCATCCTCTCCAGTCATTTTTGTCAATAAACGACTCACCCCAAAGGACGCGGTATTAGTGGGACGGCTTTCCTCACTGGTCTGCGGACGTTGCTGCATTACTGCTTCCATCTGTTGTTGTAGTCTCTGCTCTTGCTTCTGCAACAGGTCTATGAAGCGGGCCTCAGATTGCTGCTGGGCTTGTTGCTGGGCTGCGAAGCTCTTTTGCAAACCTGCATTTGTCTGCTGTTGATTGGCATTTGCTAGAGCCAGCTGTTTCAGTATCTCCTCCATGCTGGCTTAAAAAAAAAACTGCCACTGGTTCTCCACCAACTGTGAGGGGGTTAGCTCGGTAGCGGGTGTGTGTGACCCCCTGGATGGGCTCCCCACACAAAAACAGGCCCAGCAGACGGAGGTTGTGGTTTTCAAGATCAAAAGGTGCGGTTTATTTCTCTATTTACAGTGACAAAAACACAGCAAAGCAAAAAGAAACATAAACAAAATAAATCCTGGTCAGCTTGACCTCTGACTAAACATGCAGGTTTCCCTAACTAACAACTGGGATCAGCCTGGTGCTGTCCTAGTCCCTAAGTCCCTGGTTTAGTAAATGTCCAAACAAATAGCCACACAGGCTTTGTCTCACCGCACAGGGGTTCACTCTCCCTAGACAGTCCAAACAGGTCTGGTTCCAGGCATGAGCAAACACCTAATGAAGCTGGGAGTTTTTATAGAGGCCTTAAATGAGCTGACAAGCTTCAGCTGGTCTCATCAACTCCCTGCCTGCACGACGCCCAGCACTCTCCCTAGAGGTATGAATCATCCATGAGCCCACTAGCCTCAGCTGGGCTTCATCAACTCTCTCCCTAGTTGTATAAGTCGGCATAAAGCCTGAATCTGGGAGAAATATACCTACCCCCCTGGATGCAACCAGGTGACTTTACCTTCCTGCTGTCACAATACATACATACATACATATATATACACATACACACACATATACACACACACACACACACACACACATATACACACACATACACAATATTACCAAAAGTATTGGGACACCTGCCTTTACATGAACTTTAATTGTGTCTTAGTCCAAAAAGTTCAATATTAAGTTGGCCTACCCTTTGCAGCTATAACAGCTTCAACTCTTCTGGGAAGGCTGTGTGTCTATGTGAATGTTTGACCATTCTTCCAGAAGCACATTTGTGAGGTCAGGCACTGATTTTGGATGGGAAGGCTTGGCTCGCCGTCTCCACTCTAATTCATCTCAAAGGTGTTCTATCAGGTTGAGGTCAGAACTCTGTGCAGGCCAGTCAAGTTCCTCCACCCCAAACTTGCTCATCTATGTCTTTATGGACCTTGCTATTTTTTTTATTTTTATTAAGAAGCCGTAAGGCAGGCACCCTAATTTCCTAACCATGTGACACTCTTGAGATGCTTATTTACTAAGCACTTTATGTATGGGAGGTTTGGAAGTACATTCATACGTGCTCTATACCTGGCAGGTTTTTCCACCCAAAAGCTGTGTGGATCAGGCCAACGGACAAGAATGGGAATGGTAAATTATGCCAATGGAGGGGTTGCTTGTATTTGATTTGCTGATACAGTGGCTGTGCTTTGTTGAATCACTGATATTAAATAGATCCCCATTACTTCATGTGAGAAACTGTAGGCCTCTATTGTGTATAGCAGCCTATCTCAACCTTTTCAACACAGAGGAACCCTTGAAATAGTTCTCCGGTCTCGAGGAACCCCTGCTAAAAATTACAGATCTACAATTCATGAAACCTTAGTGTGATGGTCAGTGGGAAGGATGGTCCTTACACTTGTGGTCATTGGTAAGAATTACCTCCTTATAGATACCTTAAAAGATCAATGGTGTTAGTAGGAAATTATCTGAGAGGCAGAAATTGCCCAATGCTGAAGGAACCCCTAGCAACCTCTGGAGGAACCCTGGTTGAGAATCACTGGTGTATAGTAACTACATACCTGGACCAAAACTCTTCACAAGACTCCTGTGCCCCCTCCACGCACACAACACCGGGTTTCCCTGGCATACTAAACCCTGAGAGCCCCAACTCCTCTGACCATTCCATGATATATTTTCTCTTCTGTTTGTTGTATATGTGATGACTGTAGATCCATAACCTAGTGAAAATGATGTCTTCAGGAGTCACAGTTCCTTTCTGATGATCAGTGGGGGACACGATGTTCAGGTAGGTAGAAGCATTGTCTTTAACCCATTCCACAGCACTTAAAATACAAACATCTCCTATGCAATTGTTTTTTAGATACGTGTTCAGATCTGTATGAAGCAGAGTCTGCTGTGACCGCATCAGAGCTGGCGATCTAAAAATTAAAACAAAAATACATTTTCTGTAGAGTAGAAGAAGTATGTTAAAGTGAAGATCTGCTTACTTATAGTGGCCCCTAGAAATGTTAATTGTGCCGAAGCATTACTCAAAAAAAGGTACCTTTTAGCTTCTAATTCCTTTAAGGCTGCTTCCACACTGAAAGCACTGGCTGTTAGCGGTAAAGTGCCGCTAGCAGCTGCATTTAACCCCAAAGAAGGGGTTAAAAACTCCTGTGTTGCGGCGCTTCCGAAAGCGCTGCCCATTTATTGCAATGGGCAGGGGCATTTTGGGAGCGATGTATACAGTGCTCCCAAACCACCCCAAAGATGCTGCTTGCAGAACTTTTTCTAACATCCCGCAAGCGCACCGCCCTGGTGTGAAAGCATTTATTGCAATGAATGTGAGGCAGTTTTCAGGCGCTATTTCTGGCGATTAAAAAGCCTGAAACCTGCCTCAGTGTGAAAGAGGTCTTATAGCAGGTGCACTTCCTATACCTGGGCACACCTTTTTCTTGAGTCTAACAGCTTTGTATCTGCTGTGCAAAATCATATAAGGCACCACTGTTGACTGCTAGTTTTAGGGGATTTGGAGTGACATTGCTGCCCAATGTACTCCTTGCTGGAGAGGAAGCTGTACCTGAGGGCCTGCAGTAAAGGGATCTCCCTGCTTCATTCATTCATTCAATGGATCTGTGCTTCCTCTATTTCTCCTGCTGTTTTTTGATCATTATCCCACCAGTCATCATATTAGCAGCCATCAGGGAGCAGCTCTGATATGAAAAAGCACAGACAATAGTGACTACTCCTTTTTCTTCTACTCAGCTTTTTTTTTTAGCACAACTTCCACAGTACAGGTCTTCTTTAAGGATAACGTTTCTTTGTGATTAATGACGCAGGTAGTACATATGGATATGCAATTGTCTCTGCAGTGGATGCTTATAAATAGTGTAAATGAACCACTAAACACTGGGGCACTTCAACAAAGCTACCATAGCAGGTATATCTTGCAGTTTGGAGCATGTGGTAAATAACTGCAGTAGCCATCCAAGAATGGGGAGAGGATAGAGAAGGGGGACACAGAGAGAAATGGGAGGAAGGAGTGGAAAGGGAGAGGGAAGAGTAACAGAGGTAGGTTAACCATTTAAGCCCCGGACCATTTGGCTGGCCAAAGACCAGGCCACTTTTTGCATTTCGGCACTGCGTCGCTTTAACTGACAATTGCGCAGTCGTGCGACGTGGCTCCCAAACAAAATAGATGTCCTTTTTTTCCCACAAATAGAGTTTTCTTTTGGTGGTATTTGATCACCTCTGCGGTTTTCATTTTTTGCGCTATAAACAACAATAGAGCTTAGAAAAAAAAAAAAAATATCCCCAAAAAATATATAAAAAAAAAAATTGTTCCCTCAGTTTAGGCCGATACGTATTCTTCTACATATTTTTGGAAAAATAAAATAAAAATCGCAATAAGCGTTTGATTGGTTTGCACAAAAGTTATAGCATCTACAAAATAGGGGATAGTTTTATGGCATTTTTATTAATATATTTTTTTTTTTACTAGTAATGGCGGCGATCAGCGATTTTTATCGTGACTGCAACATTATGGCGGACACATTGGACACTTTTGACACCATTTTGGGACCATTGTCATTTTTACAGCGATCAGAGCTATAAAAATGCACGGATTACTGTAAAAAATTGGAAAGGAAAAGAAGCCCCAAGGGATAGTGCAGGCAGGGAACCAAATCAGGATAGACAATGGAGAATGCAAAAGTAGTATATAAAAAAATATACATTTATTGGTACAAAATTACGGCTTGGATTGTTGTTGTTATTACCATGTGCAGCCATTCATTGGTGTTCTGTTACATTGTGTAGTACAGCATTAAGCAATTGTGTTGTCATGAATTGTCTCTACGATTGTTACTTTTTACTATTTCTGTAATTTTGTACCAATACATTTTATATTTTTTTATATACTACTTATGCACTCCCCATTATCTATCCTGATTTGGTTTCCTGCCCGCACTATCCCTTGGGGCTTCTTTTCATTTCCAATATATTTTTGGGATGTGGCAGGAATCACCAGGATCAGCCATCAACTAGTCTCCTTTAAAAATTAATTTTTGATTACTGTAAAAATGACATTGGCAGTGAAGGGGTTAAACTGTAGGGGGTGCTGAAGGGGTTAAGTGTGACCTAGGGAGTGATTCTAACTGTTAGGGGGCGTGGCTTGCCGTGACACGTCACTGATAGCTGTTCCCGATGAGAGGGAACAGACGATCACGATCAGTGACATGTCACTAGGAAGAACGGGGAGATTTTGTGTTTACACTGACATCTCCCCGTTCTTCAGCTCTGTGGCCCGATCGCGGGACACCGGCGGACATCAAGTCCGCGGGTCCCGCGGTCACGGAGCTTGCGGCACGCGCGCGACCACACAGCGGCAAATTAAAGGGGACGTGTGTATATATATATATATATATATATATATATATATACCTATACCCATTTGCACAGCCTTGCCATTCTGTCGACATAAAAAGTCGGGCGGCGGTAGGCAAGTGGTTAAAAGGGTAATTTGGAAGGGGAGCAACAATGTGAGTGGGTTGATAAAAGCGACCAAGAAAAAAAAAAAAAAGGCAAGAGACAAAAATGGCATAAAAGGAGGTGTGGTACAGGAAGACAGAGGGAGAGTAATCGTTTACAATATTTCAATAATATACTTGTAGACAACACAGAATGCATGCAGTACCTGACTACGATTTCCGGTGGGACATTTGGGTAGTGAGGTGGGTATGAACAATGTAAGGAAAGTACATCCTGCAAAAAAAAAGAGAAGGTCTATGTAAACACATAAAAGTACAAATACTACTATTAGCAGCAGTATAACACAGTGGGGGAGAAAATAACAAAGGTACTTTTAGCCCATGGAGAGAGCCCTGTTTAAAGGAAGGTATGCACAGGAGAAAGAAGAGGGACCCGGAGGATGCCAGAAATTCTGCTGGTTCCCCACCATGAGCCGGAGAAGAGGAGAGCAGGAATGCTATAAACCAGTGAACAGACGGAGAAGACGGCAGTGACGAGGGGTCCACAGCTCTCTTACTGGTCGGCTTGAAATAAGACATTTGGAGCACATTTGTGGCCGTACATATGCTGTCAGAAGCCTTGTGCCACATTCAAGAAAACCTTGTGGTGTTTTCATTGTTAGTATTATCAATGCATGAAAAAAATGAAAGTTGATCTTATTTACAACACTTTTACTATACGGCGCTATTTTTGTGATAAATAAAAAAAATATAAATTTGAGGTAAAGTAAATGGTTGATTATGCCACTTGTGTAATTGTCTTGCATCTCTTTGGTGATTCTGCAAAAAAATTAAGCTAACTACACATCTTTAAATCTTGCAATTTTTAAAGGAGTTGTAAAGGCAGTTTTTTTTATCTTCATGCATTAAGAGAAAACGCCTTCTGTGTGCAGCAGCCCCCCTAACACTTGCCTGAAGTCCCTCTCTGTCCAGAGATGTCCAAGTGTCTCAGCCAGGTGTATCTCCCTAATGGGGGCACAGACAGCAATAAAAACTGACAGGTGCACCAATACCTCTCCACTCTATCCAAAACTAAAAGAAAAAGGTTTGCCTTTAAGCAGGCCATAGATGGATCAAATGCGGGTGCAACAGGGACCAGCAGAGATTTGATCCATCTATGGGCAGGCTAGTTGTACTGAAGTTGATAGATTGATCAACTTCTGTACAACCAGCCTGTCGTATTTTTTACATGCGATCACTGTCAGTGGCTAAAGCTGCTAGCAGCAGTGATTGTGTTCGGCTGGCAGAAGACAATTATTGCTGAGGGAGGGATTCCTTTATCAACGCTGCCTGTTGATGGAGGAATCAAGTATTTTTCTTTCCTGCAACCAGTGGTTGCAAGAAAGTAAAATGCATCATCTATGGCCTGCCTTATACCTAGTATACATGAGCTGAATGTTGGGAGACACTGGCGAGTTCAATAAAAACTGTCCAACATTCGGTCCCTGTGTATGTCAGTCGGTCCAACAGAAGCTGGCCGCTTGGCTGGCTTGTGTATGATGAGGATGCTGGAAAACCAGCAGCTGACCGTCTTCCGATCAGCGCTCTCAGCCAATGGCGGAACGTGAAAAAAAAGTGTTCCTCCTCCTAGGAGGGGCCACCTAGGGGGAGAGGAGGAGTCGCCTAGACGGCCAAGAAGCAGAAGGAGGAAGCGGAACAGAAAGTCCCTCTAAAAAAAAAAAAAAAAGGTACCGACTCCCCCCCCCCAAAAAAAAAAAAAATGACATGCCAAATGTGGCATGTAAGGGGGCGAGGAGTGCTTAAAGCAGAAGTTCCACTTTTGGGTGGTACGCCGCTTTAACGAATTCCATGTCCATGTTCTGTCATTGCAACACACACAGATTTCAGTTTAGACACGGATAACAGAACCCACATTACCTGGATGTTGTCTGCGTTGCCATCACCGAGTCTCACAGTCAATGTGAACTGAATTGTAAAGGTTGGAGTGACCGCTGTCTGCTTTTCTGCAAATTCTCTCAGCTCCGCCAATGCCAACTGATCAGTGACCGCAAACTCTTCTTCACCAGGGAACATGCTGGAGAGAAGATCGAGCTCCGAGATCTGAGCCTCCGCTTCCTCCTGGCTTAACATTATGAATGAGGATCTGTAAAACAACAAGTTATTGATTACAGCACTTCTAATCTACACACACCAACACATGCAGAGCCCGCCAAGGAAGTCGGCACCGTCGGAACCACGCTGCACTAATCACAGGCTGGGAGACATTTCCCGATCTCTGCAGCCGAGCATCGGGACAATGTCTCACTGCTTGTGATTATCGCAGCGCAGTTCCGACGGTGCCGACTTCCTTGGCGGGCTCTGCATGTGTTCAATGCGAACACGCCTGAGCTCATCCCTAGTCAGGATCGCTGTAGAGCCTGGACCATCTCTATGTGATGTCAGCCGACAGGGGACTTTAGCCTGATGTTGGCTGAATACAGGTCACAAGAGTACAGAACTAAGTGCAATCCTGTGAGTCACAGGAGAAGTATGAACAAAAGAGCTTTGGCCATACTTTTCCTTTAAAAAGGAAGTAAACTCTGTTTCTTTTTTGTTTTACCTGCAAAGTAAAGGCATAATGTGCTAGTATGCATCACATACTAGCACATTATGTGACACTTACCTGCAAATGAAGCCCCCGCTGCAGGCCACATCCATCTTTGCCCGTCATCCTTTTGGTTCTGGGGAATCCGGCTGTATGACTGGCCAGAGCCGCATGACATTGCGCATGCGCGCGGGAGCCGCTCGTCACTGCAGAAGGCTCTGAAGAAACGGCACCAGCAGCCGTTCATTCAGAGCGCATGCGCCGATGACGTAATCTGTGCAGTATACAGTAAATATCTCCTAAACTGCAAGTTTAGGAGATATTTACAGTACCTATAGGAACAAACATTAGAGGAAGGTTTACTTCCTCTTTAATAATAATAAAAAAAATATGTAGCTTTCCAATTCTATTGTAACCAGACCTGATTCCACATAGGAGTCTTCTGTACTACAACATGCTCCAGGAAGCAGCCAGCTCCACATGCCCTCACTGGCAGAGAAAGTCTCCCCAGCAGCCTGTCATTGCACACAGAGATGAGGGGGGGTAGAGAGAGAGAGAGTAGGAGAAAAGGCTTTCACGCATGCGCCGTAATAAATAATTAGATAGAACACCGCCTTTCTGAGTTCTAAAAGAGAATGAATAATACTGATAATGTTGTCTTCGTTTTGTGGCCATTTTCCCGTGGACCCGTCAGTGTTTATTCTATGATATTGGTCTTCTAGAACATGGCGGACCCTTAAAGCCTAAAGGTCCTCAGCTTGGGACATCATTTGGGTCTTTGCTTGCCTTTGTTATATAAGTGTCTGCCATGTTCTAGAAGACAAATAACACAGAATAGGCACGGCAGTATCCACAGAAAAATGGCCACACAATGCAGACAGCATAATCTGTATCATTCGTTCTCTTTAGTCTGAGAAAGTGAAAACCCTCACTAAGAGTCAATGGCTGTTTCGTCAAATTTTGTAACGGAAGTGACGGTCCCTATTAGATAAACAATGACTGACAGAATGATATAGATTAGGTTGTCTTCGTTTTGCAGCCATTTTCCTGTGGACCTGGCAGTGCGTATTTTATGTTACCCCCTTCCTGACCAGAGCACTTTTTACAATTTGGCACTGCGTCTGCATCGCTTTTTAACCACTTCGCACCCGGGCCAATTCTGACACTTCACTCCTACATGTAAAAAGCCTAATTTTTTTGCTAGAAAATTACATATAACCCCCAAACAATATATATGTTTTTTTTAGCAAAGACCCTAGAGAATACAATGGCGGTCATTGCAACTTTTTATCTCGCACGGTATTTGCGCAATAATTTTTCAAACGCATTCTTTTTGGAAAAAAAACGGTTTCATGAATTAAAAAATATTAAAACATTAAAGTTAGCCCAGTTTTTTTGCATAATGTGAAAGATGAAGCTACGCCGAGTAAATAGATACCTAACATGTCACCCTTCAAAATTGCACACGCTCGTGGAATGGCGCCAAACTTCGGTACTTAAACATCCTCATGGGCGACGCTTTAAACATTTTTACTGGTCACATGTTTTGAGTTACAGAGGAGGTCTAGGGCTAGAATTATTGCTCTCGCTCTAACGTTCGCTGCGATACCTCACATGTGTGTTCTGAACACCGTTTTCATATGTGGGCGGGACTTACGTATGCGTTCGCTTCTGCATACGAGCTACCGGGGACAGGGGCGCTTTACTTTTTTTTTTTTTTATTTATTGTTAATTTTACTTTAACCCTTTTAATTTGACACTTAAAAAAAAAAAAACACTTTTATTCCTATTACAAGGAATGTAAACATCCCTTGTAATAGGAATAAGCATGACAGGTCCTCTTTACAGTGAGATATGGGGTCAATAAGACCCCACATCTCACCTCTAGGCTGAGAAGCCTGAAATAAAAAATAAAATAAAAAAAGATCACCGCTTCCTAGCTGAAGCGGCGCCGTTTTTTTTTAATGCAGAGGCCGGGCGTGACGTCATAACATCGCGCCCGGCCTCCGAACGATCATAGAGACTCCGGCGACCATCTGGTCCGCCGGAAATCTCTATTGTAAGAAGCCGGGGCCGGCGGATCCTGTCACTGACTCACCGATCGCTCAGGTGAGTCGGTAGAAGCACCGGAGGGCGGCGGAAGGGGGGGATGTCCCCTCTCACCGCCTGTAGGAACGATCAAGCGGCGGAACAGCTGCTATGATCATTCTTACGGTACACAGAATCGCCGGCTCTAAAAAACAATATCTGAATGATGCCTGTAGCTGCAGGCATCATTCAGATATCCCGGCTCAAACTCAAGGACGTCCATGGACGTCCTTGGGTGCAAAGTGGTTAACTGACAATTGCGCGGTCATGCAATGGTGTACCCAAACGAAATTTATGTCCTTTTTTTCCCACAAATAGAGGTTTTTTTTGGTGGTATTTGATCACCTCTGCGGTTTTTATTTTTTGCGCTATAAACAAAAAAATAGCGACAATTTTGAAAAAAAAAACTATATTTTTTACTTTTTGCTATAATAAATATCTCCAAAAATGTTTTTAAAAAAATAATTTCTTTATCAGTTTAGGCCGATACGTATTCTTCTACATATTTTTGGTAAAAAAAATCACAATAAGCGTATATTGATTGGTTTGCGCAAAGGTTATAGCGTCTACAAAATAGGGGATACATTTATGGCATTTTTATTTTTTATTTTTTTATTAATAATGGCGTCGATCTGCGATTTTAATCGTGACTATGACATTGCGGCGGACATATCGGACACTTTTGACACTATTTTGGGATCATTCACATTTATACAGCGATCAGAGCTATAAAAATGCACTGATTACTTTATAAATGTGACTGGCAGGGAAGGGGTTAACACTAGGGGGCGATCAAGGGGTTAACTGTGTGTTCCCTGGTGTGTTCTAACTGTATGGGGGGGGACTAACTAGGAGAGATGACAGATCGCTGTTTCTACTTTGTAGAAACACACAATTGGTCTCCTCTCCTCTGACAGCACAGGGGTTTGTGTGTTTACACACACAAATCCCGGTGCTGGCGCTCGTGCACGTGATTGCGCGTGGTCATCGGGTTCCCCACTGTGCAGCAGACGAGCAAGCACGTGCCCTCGGCGGCGCTCGCGCGCCCTCTGGTGGCTCTTCTGGGCAAAGCCGTATATGTACGGGATTTCGCCCAGGAGAGCCATTCTGCCGCAGTATATCTGCGTGAGCCAGTCGGGAACCGGCTAAAACATGCAGGATACTTTAGCCCTCGTTCACATTAAATGTGGCTTTGAAATCGTGCGACTTCATCTGAAAACACAGATTGGAACGGTGCCATTGCCGCCAATAGGCTGCGACTTGTCATGCGATTTGAGGTCAAATCGCATGACAAATCACTTCAATGTGAACGAGGGCTAAGGAGGAGCTTCATTCTCCATCTTAACTGTGGGCACCCCGGCTGTGACAGTATGCAACTTCACAGCCGGGTGCCCACTGCACATGTGCCAGCCGTGCTAAACGTTGTGAATGGTCCCGCAGTGTTCTGGGGTCTGTCTTGTGTCCCAGAAAACTGCGGGGTGGAGGAGAACTTCCATTTGTGATTGCCTAGGCCAGGGATCCTCAAACTACGGCCCTCCAACTGTTGCCGAACTACAAATCTCATGAGGCATTGCAAAACTCTGACATTCACAGACATGACTAGGCATGATGGGAATTGTAGTTCCTTAACACCTGGAGGGCCGTAGTTTGAAGACCCCTGGCCTAGGCGATTGGAGAGGAAGTGGGAGCGGGTACCTGTCAAAATTTGATACCTGCTCCACTTCAGAAACAGGAGCCGGCGAGGAGGCCTTAAAGTGCGAGTAAACTCCTATGTTTGAATTTTACCTTTAGGTAAGTCTATAATAAAGCTTACTTATAGGTACAGTAAATATCTCCTAAATGTGCACTGTTTTGGAAAAATTTACTTTAGATGCAGCCGGTGATGTCACAAGCGCATGCGTTCTGAAGGAACGATATACCTGTGCAGTACTGTGAGTAGGGTGACCAGACATCCCCGGTTTCTGGGGACAGTCCCTGGAATGAGGACACTGTCCCTGGACCAAGTCTGTCCCCAGTTTTGTCCCCGGATTGGATTTGAACAGGTGCTGGGGCAATTTCAAAGACAGTCAGTGCAGAATTAATAAAAAAAAAATCTGAATTACAGCCCCCCGCTCCGCCGCTCCTACTAGCTTAGGGGGTGTATTTTTTCCATTATCTGTGCCCATTTCTGATGATCATGTGCTGGTCGGAGCGGAGGGAATATTTCTTCAGTTTCATATGTCCATTCAGCTCCGCTCACATGTTCTTCTGCCTTGGCTCAAGTCCCGGCCAGCCGCCTGCCTGCTTATCTCCTTGCCTTTTCTGGCAGAGTGATCTTCCTCCGCTCCCCACCCAGTAGTAGCCTGTGAGGCGGGCGGCAGCGGCGACGGGCAGAGAGTCGTTAAATGCCGCCATTACTAGTAAAAAAAAAAATATGTCCCTGGATTTAATTTTAAAAATCTGGTCACCTTACTTTAGAGCCCTGTGCCATAAACAGTGAATTCCATGCCATACACGGGAGTACCGTCATCGCGGCTCGGCCATTTATACCCACGAACCAGGAAGGAAGACGGGGTGGAGATGGAAGCGCCTACAGCAATGACAGCGAGCCACTGGAGGGCTTTATTCTCAGGTAAGTCTGTCATAATGTGCTTGTATGTGGTGCACACTAGCATACCTCCCAACTTTGTAAAGTTCCATCGCGGGACATTCCGATGTCCCCTCTCCCCTGCCAACCAGAGTTGTTGAGCGGGGGGGGGGTGATGGTTGCCGCCGATCGGGGGGGGGCATACTAGTCCGACGATCGCAGGGGGGGGGGCTCTTACCTGCTGCTCCTCTTCTTCTGTTCATGTTTCCTGCTGTGCGGGAAACATGATAGTCTCGCGGGAGTGCGGGAAGGAGGAGCCTCTGCGGGTGAAACCCGCACGATCCGTGCCAGTTGGGAGTTATGCACTAGACTAGCACATTATGACTTAAACACAATTTTATTTTATTTTTGCTGCAGTTTACTATTGCTTTAATGTCGGAACTTCCCCTTTTGGAACTCCGCTTTAACTACTTATGGACCGGAAGGCTTTACCCCCTTAATGACCAGGCCATTTTTTTCGATGCGGCACTGCATCGTTTAACTGACAATTTCACGGTCGTGCGACGCTGTACCCAAACAAAATTGACGTCCCTTTTTTCCCCACAAATAGAGCTTTCTTTTGGTGGTATTTGATCACTTCTGCGTTTTTTTTTTTTTGCGCTATAAACAAACAATGAGTGACAAATGTGAATTTTTTTTTTTTTTTTTTACTTTTACATATCCAAAAAAAATATATAAAAAAAACACATTTATTCATCAGTTTAGGCCGATATATATTCTTCTAGATATGTTTGGTAAACAAAATCGCAATAGGCATATATTGATTGGTTTGCTCAAAAGTTATCGCGTCTACAAACTACGGTATAGATTTAGGGACTTTTATTAATTTTTTATTCTTTTTACTGGTAATGGCAGCAATCTGCGATTTTTATTGGGACTGCCACATTGCGGCGGACAAATCTGACCCCAAATGACACTTTTTGGGGACCAGTGACATTATTACATTGATCAGTGCTACAAAAATGCACTGATCAATGTAAAAATTACACTGGCGGGGGAGGGGTTAACACTAGGGTTGCCACCTGTCTGGGATTCCGCCGGACAGTTCAGGTTTGCAAAGCTCCCAACTGTCCCTGATTTTGAGGGACTGTCCCTGATTTGGAACAATGTCCCCCTGTATCTCATTCCTCCTCATTTGTCCCTCATTTTGGTCTGATCCTAAGGCCCCTTTCACACTGGAGCGGGAGGTAAGGTGTCAGTAAAGCGCCGCCATTTTTAGCTGCACATTACCGTCGGATTTGCAGCAGTATTCGGCCACTAGCAGTGCAGTTTTACCCCCTGCTAGTGGCCGAAAAAGGTTTAATACCGCCGGCAATGCGCCTCTGCTGAGGCGCATTGCTGGCGGCATAGCCGCGGTGTCCCCGGAGCGGCGCTGCGATTGGTCGGAGTGGCGATACGATACCCGGAAGTAACCTTCCGGGTATCTGTGGAGCGATAGCTGCGGATGGAGGAGGAGACGAGGACAGCTTCGGGGGCCCCGATCTAAGGTAAGTGATGCATAATGAGCTAGTATGCTAGTCATACTAGCTCATTATGGCTTTGTCTTGCAGGTGTTTTTTTTTTTTTTAAACGCATCGCATACTAGCAAATTATGTGAAACTTAACTCAAAACTAAGCCGCTTCCATTTTCACCCGTCTTGCTTATATGCTCTGTGATTGGCTGGAGCCGCAATGACGTCACTCCCACGCATGTGCACCGGAGCCGCCGTTTACAGCACAGGGCTCGGAAGGAACGGGACTTGTGGCTGCATGTAATGTAAATATCTCCTAAACAATAAATGTCAGCAGAGGAAGTTTACTACCTCTTTAATTAATAATATAATAGTAAAATTAATAAATTATAAATCGTGCATGTTCTAGAGAAGACCAATAACATGGAATAGGCACAGCCAGATCCACAGAAAAATGGCCGCAAAATGAAGACAACATAATCTGTGTCAGTCTGTCAGTCATTGTTTAGCCAATAGGTAGCCACTGACGTCTAATGAGGGATTTCATTTTCTAAGACTAAAGAGAGCGAATGATAGAGATTTAGTTGTCTTCATTTTGCGGCCATTTTCCTGTGGATCCCGGAGTTCCTATTCTATTTTATTGGTCTTCTAGATGATGGCGGATAGTAATAGACTAAAGCTCCTCAGTTGGGGACATTATTTTGGTGTTAGATTGGTAAGGCTGTTTCTCTCTTTCCTTGCATGCCTGAGTGCTGGGGGAGAGCTGTGGAGCCGGTAACGTGTGGTGTGAGTGGCAGGGAGCCGGGCGTAGGCGGAAAGACCGGGAGAGGGAGCCGGAAGAATCCAATCACCGTCTATATTACAGAAGACACCGAGCAGGCACCGCCAGTGTCCGGCCATTGCCATATGCTGGCTCTGGACTGACCTTTGCCGGTAGGTAGTCATCTGTAACTCACTTATAGAGAGATTGTGGAGTGTAGAAATGCAGTCAGTGAAATATTGGCTGTTCCTGTCAATTCTTTCACTATTTGTCAATCTGCAGCTTCTATTAGAATAATTTATGGTGATCCTGCCATGAAGGGCCTTCCTGGAAAACTCCCAGAATGTTGCTAAGGACGTTGCTAAGGGACGCCTAGCTGTTTAGATAGATGTAGTCGTGTGTCAAAATTTCCCTTCCCTCTGAAGTCAGATCCACACTCGGATCGCGCTCCAGAGGCTACTGACAGCTGGTGAGGAAGCGATGTCTTCTCATCGCCTGTTTTAACCAAATTTTTGCGGAGAAACTCGCCATAACCTCGTGCATTGCCCACGGTTGGTGGGCATCTGGGGCACTTCCCTATTGACTTGAATGTGTAGCGTTGGGCAGGCTTGCCGATCGTCATGAGTCGGGTCCGCTTTGGCACGGGTGTGAAGCATCAGGCCCTCGACATAACCCCATGTCTGCTGTCTATTGCAAGTTAACGCCTTCACGACCGCCCTATAGACGAATGATGACAGCGCAGACACAGATTGCTGGGAGGGTGTCATATGATGTCCGCCCTTGATCACGCTTCTTACGCCCCCCCCCCCCCCCGCACACATCGGCAGTGATCTGTGATCTCGGTGTTCTTAGGACAGAGCCAATCACTGATCGGGGTAAAGAGGGCCTAAAGCATGTAAAATTCATGTTAGTGGTCTGCAGGATTCAAATTGTGACTTAAAGCGGAGCTCCACCCTAAAGTGGAACTTCCGCTCATCGGAACCCTCCCCCCTCAGGCGTCATATTTGGCACCTTTCAGGGGGGAAGGGGGTGCAGATACCTGTCTAAGACAGGTGTTTGCACCCACTTCCGGGAGTCCTCTCTGTGGGTATTCTGCGGGTAGTACGTCACTTCCTGGAGAGTACCCGTTGTGTTCTCAGAAACACTCGGCTCCCAGAACACAACAGGGACCAGTGAGAACGGCGCAGCGCGACTCGTGCATGCGCTGTAGGGAACTGGGCAGTGAAGCCGCAAGATTCCCTCACCGAAGATGGCGGTGGGGGCAGCAGAGTGACGAGCAATCGCTCGTCTTCTGCTTCTGACGTCGCTGGACTCCAGGACAGGTAAGTGTCCATATATTAAAAGTCAGCAGCTGCAGTATTTGTAGCTGCTGGCTTTTAATATTTTTTTTTCGGCGGAGCTCCGCTTTAAGTGGTTCCTGAGATCCAAAAGGTTGGCGACCACTGATCTAATTCATCTCCACTCTATCCAAAACGAAAAAAAAAAAAAGATTTTGCATTTAGTTTCACTTTTACTCTTCTGTACAGTGCGTTGGGCAGGTGCTTTATGGGAATGCACAGTAACATGCATGTTGACACGCAGTGCATGGTCCCTGATGAGATCTTTGCTAATCACAAATCTTGACTGTGAAGCCTAAAGCCTATTACAGTACACAGGGGCTGCATGCCGGGGCGACATTTCACCCGTGTGTATGGCAGACAAGTATGCTGGAAAACCAGCAGCCAATGACTGAGAGCGCTGACTGGAGTGTTCTGGCGGAGGGGTCGTCCCCCTGTCAATAAACAATAACTCAGCTGGGGAGATTGCTGTACTAACATCAGATTGTTAGTACAGCGGCTCCGGCCTGAGCTGGCAGTTTGAATTAGAACTGATAGTGTGTAGGAAGCTTTATAGGTGTTTGATGCTACAGAAGTTTCCCGGACTTTGCTGTCACTTATCTTGCTTCGTGTGCAACTCTTTAAACTGGCCGGCAAAGCTAATCTCTCTATAGTGTTATTGCCGCTCTTGAATGCACCTCCGGGTGATAACATTGTGTTTATTGTATAGGAGCGGCTGGTGCTTTCCGGTTGGTATGTGACTCCCAGGGAAACAAGCTAGTTGACTCCTATCCCTGTGTATATTCAGCTGCATTTTGTAGACAAATCTAACACAAATGAAAAGCATTTAGAGTCATTTAAAGTGGTTGTAAACCTCAGACATTAAAGTGGTTGTAAACCTCAGACATTAAAGTGGTTGTAAACCCACTTAAAAAAATAAAATAAAAATAACACCTGCAAGAAAAAGACATAATGAGCTAGTATGCTATGCATACTAGCTCATTATGTGGCACTTACCTCAGATCGAAGCGCTCCTTGTCCCCCTCCGCCGCCATGCCTTCTCCAACCGTCTTCCTGTTATCGCCGCTGTGATTGGCCAGAGCGGCGATGATGTCACACGCATGCGCGCTGAGCCATCAGTCTCCATTGAGAAAACTGGCAACGCTCAGTGCGCCTGCACCGTTGTCTACGGCGCAGGGTTTTCTGAAAATATCTCCTTAACCGTGAAGGTTTAGGAGATATTTCTTGCACCTACAGGTAAGCCTTAATCTAGGCTTACCTGTAGGTGCACGTTCTGTGGTTGGGTTTACAACTACTTTAAATATGAACAAAGCATATCCCTGTATAGTGTATATTTGTCTCAATTAAGAGCACTAAGTGTCATTTCATTCCTCTGCTATCAGCATGAATCACTTCTGACAAGCTCTCCTGACACCAAGAGAAAAGAGGGGGACATTGGAGGAGCTTCAGCTGATTGACGGCCTCAGCTCTGTTCCTGTGAGCTGTGTGAAGGGGGGGGGTGTCCCTTCTCCCCCCAATCAGCTCTCAGAGCTCTCCTCACGGAGTTCTGCAGAGTGTAACTTCAGCTCTTCTCCCCTTTTTTTCTGTATGCCAAGACAAGTTTTATATATTCTGGAATTTAAATGGCTGTAGATAAGAGAAGACTGCAGGTAAACATGTACAACTTGTATAGAAGGATTTGTTTCATCTTCGTATTACCCAAGACCAGTCACTTCACTGGATATATGTGAGAGTTTTAATTTACTTTAATGCTTTAATGTGTAAAAAAAAAAAAAAAAGTTGATAGACAATGAATCTGCAAAGGATTATTCAATCAGAGCAAACTGTATTGTAGATCCGTACCTGCTTCTGTTCTATAGATATTGAGATAGGTCATTGTAATTCATTTGCTGAAAGTGGTAAGCTCTTTTTTTTGTGACTACATGATCAGTTCCAAGTGCTGTCATAAAGAGCATGACACTTCCTCAGTATCCCTATAGACCAGTATATTTCCAAAGATACAGTGCCTTGAAAAAGTATTCATACCCCTTGAAATTTTCTAAATGTCACGTTAAAACCAAAAACGTAAATGTATTTTATTGTGCTTTTATTTGACAGACCAACACAAAGTGACACATAATTGTGAACTGGAAGGAAAATGATAAATGGTTTTCAAAATGTTTACAAATAAATATCTGAAAAGTGTGGCGTGCATTTGTATTCGGCCCCCTTTACTCTGATACCCCTAACTAAAATCTAGTGGAACCAATTGCCTTCAGAAGTCACCTAATTAGCAAATAGAGTCCACCTGTGTGTAATTTAATCTCAGTATAAATACAGCTGTTCTGTGAAGCCCTCATAGGTCTGCTAGTGAACAAACAGCATCATGAAGGCCAAGGAACACACCAGACAGGTCAGGGATAAAGTTGTGGAGAAGTAACAGGGTTAGGTTATAAAAAAATCCCAAGCTTTGAACATCTCACAGAGCACAGTTCAATCCCTCATCCAAAAATGGAAAGAGTATGACACAACTGCAATCCTACCAAGACATGGCCGTCCATCTAAACTGAGAGGCCCGGCAAGGAGAGCATTAGGGCCCTTTCACACAGGCGCCTCCATGGAACGAAATATGCTTGCCCAATGAGGGATCGCTCCACTGATTCTCGCTGAGCAGGCGGATGACCAGTCTGTCTCCACTCACTGTGCAGAGGGGAGAAGGACACAGTCCCGCTCTCCTCTATGGGGAAATTGGGTGAAAACAGACCGCCTGCCTGTTTTTTCATCCGATCCGCCAGACGGATGGAAAATAGGACCACCATCTGTCTGGATTTTGCAAAAAGGATCGGGTAGCGGATGTCAGCAGACATGTCAACACTGACATCCGCCGCTCTATAGAGGAGACTTGAGGGTCCGATCAGGTCCACCTAAAAAACTGTTAGGTCGGACCTTATCGAACAGCCCATCTGAAAGGACCCTTAATCAGAGAAGCAGCCAAGAGGCCCATGGTAACTCTGGAGGAGCTGCAGAGATCCACAGCTTAGGTGGGAGAATCTGTCCACAGGACAACTATTAGTCATACACTCCACAAATCTGGCCTTTATGGAAGAGTGGCAAGAAGAAAGCCATAAGAAGTGCAGTTTGCGAGAAGCCATGTGGAAGAAGGTGTCCTGGTCAGATGAAACCAAAATTGAACTTTTTGGTCTAAAAGCAAAACGCTATGTATGGTGGAAAACTAACACTGCACATCACCCTGAACACACCATCCCCACCGTGAAACATGGTGGTGGCAGCATCATGTTGTGGGGATACTTTTCTTCAGCAGGGACAGGGAAGCTGGTCAGAGTTGATAAGAAGATGGATGGAGCCAAATACAGGGAAATCTTAGAAGAAAACCTGTTAGAGTCTGCAAAAGACATGAGACTGGGGCGGAGGTTCACCTTCCAGCAGGACAAGGACCCTAAACTTACAGCCAGAGCTACAATGGAATGGTTTAGATCAAAGCATATTCATGTGTTAGAATGGCCCAGTCAAGGTCCAGACCTAAATCCAATTGAGAATCTGTGGCAAGACTTGAAAATTGCTGTTCACAGACGCTCTCCATCCAATCTGACAGAGCTTGAGCTATTTTGCAAAGAAGAATGAGCAAAACTGTCCCTCTCTAGATGTGCAAAGCTGGTAGAGACATCCCCAAAAAGACTTGCAGATGTAATTGCAGTGAAAGGAGGTTGTACAAAGTATTCACTCCGGGGGGCTGAATACAAATGCACACCACACTTTTTTTTACATATTTGTTTGTATAAAATGTTGAAAACAATTTATCATTTTCCATCCACTTCACAATTATGTGCCATTTTGTGTTGGTCAATCACATAAAATCCCAATAAAATACATTTACGTTTTTGGTTGTAACATCACAAAATGTGGAAAATTTCAAGGGGTATGAATACTTTTCCAAGACACCGTATATTCCCTAGAAATAAGGAGATCCGAGATGGATGGACCAGTTTGCCCAAATCCACATTCAGTCTATTCAAATCTGTCACACACTATTCACTTTCTATCCAGTTAAAATAAAATATTAATCTAAACATTGTTTTTGATTTATGTTGTTGTGTTTGTAGGAAGTGCTAAATCAATACAATGGTAAAGAAGAAAGCACGGAACCTCCCAACGCCCGAGCTGGTGATTACAGGTATGATTGGAAATCTGCAATCTTGTAAATTTGTCTGAAGGCTTAAAGCAGCCCCCCCCCCCCCCCCCCGTTAAATAAAATCTTACATAAACGCATAATCAGTAATCAGACAATTGGCAATAACAATTGTTATGTTCCCGAAATCCATTGCTGCATCCACTACATGCTGGAAAGCCTGCACCACCGTTTCCAAAATCGTAGTCATTGGTGGCCCGCTACTTCTTAGTTCTCTGGGCTGACCCACTGATGATGTCTACATGTGCAGGAAAACAATGAATGTACTATTCCCCAAGTTCTCATGAGATTTCAGAAAATACATTTTTTTTTTTTTTTTTTTTTTTTTTTTAGATCTCGTAGAGATCTACAAGAGCTCTCTGGAAGGCACTGGTGATGTAGCCTTTCCTGGAGGCAGCTGTGAGGCACTGGATACATCACCAGTGTCTCAGGAGAGGGGGGATTGCAGAAAAAGAAATTGTAAGTTTTCCTAAATGATGACATTCTGTAGTTGGAGTTTAGCCTGTTGCTGCTTACAAAACACAAATGTTTGGCATGTGGGCATTAAAGCCCACCCTTTTGCTGCTGCACATGCGTCTCTGGGCGACCAATTGTTTTTTATGCAGAAAACACGCTTACTGCATGCTCCCTGCACAGTGACCGGGCTGTCAGACTGCTTTTGGTTCCCACAAACAATCGGTAGCCGGTGAGACCAGCTCCCAATCATGTGGCCACTGTGACAGCCAATTACAGTGGTCACATGATCGCTGATCTTTGCTGCCCCATGTTCCGGCTGTGATTTGCAGTCCGGGGTCCGGTGCGTTCCTGTTCAGGTGCAAATCGGGTCTGAATATTTACCTGAATTTGCATCTGAATTGGACTCAAAAATGCACAGGACGCTTTTTGAAACTACACCACAGCCCCCGCCTGACAGTTTTTTTCTGCGGATCTGAACGGGCGCTCCGTGCACCTCCTATGGAGCCACAGATGTCAGCGGTGACATGTCCGCTGACATCCGATCCGCTTCGCAAAATCCAGACGGATGCACACCCTATTTTTCATCCGTCTGGAGGATCGGATCAGATGAATGCGGACAGAGATGGTCCCTGTTCATCCGATCCCCCCCCCCCCCCATAGAGGAGAGCGGAGACCTGACTGGTCCGTCTCTGCACAGGTGCAGAGACAGGCTAGTTATCCACAGGCTCAACGGCGATCAACGGAGCGATCCCCGCTGAGAAATAAGCGGGCCATAGTGGGATCCGCAGATGTGAAAGGGGCCTTACATCAAAGGAATGAACTTCTGCCTGTAGATGAGGGAAGTTTGACCACTTAAAGACTAAACCTTTTTCTGGCACTTGCTGCTTACAAGTTGAAATCAATATTTATTGCTAGAAAATTACTCAGAACCTCCAAACATTAAATATATTTTTTAGCAGAGACCCTAGAAAATAAAATGGTGGTTGTTGCAATATTTTATGTGACACTGTATTTGCGCAGCGGTCTTTCAAACGCAATTTTTTTTTTTTTTTTTTAATACACTTTAATAAATAATAAAAAAATAAAGACAAACATAAAGAAACTGTAAAGTTAACCCAATTTTTTTGTATAATGTGAAAGATGTTACACAGCGAGAATCGTAAGAGAATTGTTATCTTCTGAGCAAAAAAATTGTGATTGTCATTTTAGCCAAAATCGTGCAGCTCTAATATAAGTGGCCCCGACCTCAAAATGATGCCAGGGCATGCAGATGTGTCTAAACTTAGAAACATGTAATATATTGCAGCTTACCAGTCCTTTGATGTGGCTACATTTGTTTTGTTTTTTCAGGCTATTAACTTTATCAGAAATTATGCTTTAACCACTTCAATACCGGGCATTTTCACCCCCTTCCTCCCCAGGCCAATTTCCAGTTTTCAGTGCTGTTGCACTTTGACAAATGCGCGGTCATGTACCTAAATTAAATTTTTATATTTTTTTCCCCCCAGAATTAGAGCTTTCTTGTAGTGGTATTTGATCACCTCTGTGGTTTTTTATTTTTTTTTGCGCTATAAACAAAAGAAGAGGGACAAGTTTGAAAAAAACACAATATTTTTAACTTTTTGCTATAATAAATATCCATTTTTTTAAACAAATTTTTTCCTCTGTTTAGGCCGATATGTATTCTACATATTTTGGTAAAAAAAATTTGCAATAAGCGTATATTTATTGGTTTGCACAAAAGTTTTATAGTGTCTACAAAATAAGGGATAGATTTATGCCATTTTTATTATTTTTTTAAATTTGTTTACTAGTAATGGCGGCAATCTGCGATTTTTATCTTGACTGACATTGCTGCGGACATATCGGACACTTTTGACACTATTTTGGGACCATTCACATTTATACAGCGATTAGTGCGATAAATATGCACTGATTACTGTATAAATGTGACTGGCAGGGAAGGGGTTAACATTAGGGGGCGATCAAGGGGTTAAATGTGTTCCCTAAGGAGTGATTCTAACTGTAGGGGGAGGGGACTCACAAGGGGAGGAGACTGATCGGTGTTCCTCTGTACTGGGAACACACGGATCGGTCTCCTCTCACCTGACAGGACGTGGATCTGTGTGTGTGTTTACACACACACACACACACACACACATCCACGGTCCTGCTCTGTTATCTGGCAATCGTGGGTCGCCGGGCACGCGCACCGACTCCCGAGTGACGCGGCGGGCGTGCACCCCCTAGACTGCCAGAAAGCCCAGGACGTCATATGACGCACGCCCAGGATGGGAGATCCCTCCTGCGGATGTCATATCACTATGGGTGGTAAGGAAGTGGGTTAAACTTGCCAGAAATTCTGTGTCCTTGTTGTTTCCTGTAAACTGAACTGAAGGCACAAATAAACTTAAAGGTGTTATTTGCAGGATCACCAGGTGAGAGTTAAAGGGGAAAAAAAGCCTGAAAAAAGAAAATGGCAAGAGACATCTTCAGTAATAATCGGTGTCATGGTGTAATTTTTGGTTATTGCTTGAATTCATTATCTCAGCTGACCGCCCCCCATTCATGAAGCAATGTATTGGGCTGAGCCTAGAGCTGCAAGATTCTGGCTAAAATGAGAATCACGATTTTTTTGCTTAGAATAAAGATCACGATTCTTGCGGTGTAACATCTTCTTTCACATTATACAAAAAATATTGGGCTAACTTTGCTGTTTAGTGTTTTTTAGTTCATTAAAGTGTATTTTTACAAAAAAAAATTGCGTTTGAAAAACCGCTGCGCAAATACGGTGTGACATAAAATAATGCAACAACCACCATTTTATTCTGTAGGGTCTCTGCTAAAAAAATATATATCATGTTTGAGTGTTCCAAGTAATTTTCTAGCAGAAAATAATGTTTTTTTTTTACTTGTAAGCAACAAATGTCAAAAAAGGTTTGGTGTTTAAATGGTTAAACTTCCTTCATCTACAGCCTGAGTTCTTTCTTTTGATAAAAGAACAAAAAGATACTTTGTTTCCACTTATTTGTGTGTTGTAATAAAACTTGGCAGGCTGCCTGGATTCTGTTTTTCCAGCTGTGAGAACTCTCTACACTTGTTAGAATGATTGTGACATGCTGTTTTGAAGATCGGGAAGGGAAAAAGATTGCGATTTTTCAATTCTTCAGGATTAATCGTGCAGCTCTAGCTGAGCATGCGTTATGTTTGCCTCTATTATGTGTATAATGCTTGCTTTTCCTCTATCAGAACCCGCATGTAAGCACATCCGGAAGGCCTTGGAGGAAGGAGTAGTGAAGAAAGCTCTGGTGAATGTGGACTGGACTCTATGTCAGGACTGCCAAGCCGAGACCAAGGAGAAGACCAATAATGAGGAAGAGGAGCAAACAGAAGCACAAGTGATCTGGCTGTGTCTGAAATGTGGACATAGGGTAAGACTCTTATCTTTTGTACAGTAAATTTGTCTTCCAACAAAAGAAAACCCCACTGTATTGTAGGAACACATCCTACTTTTAATAGTGGAACCACCTTTAACCTGCTACAGAATAGGTCTGGTTCTTCTAGGTATTTAGACTCCAGAATGAAGTGTTCATTGCCGTAGTGACCAATCACAGTCTCTGATTACCGTCACACGAGGCAGAGAGGGTGCCTGGCAGTGTGCAGGAATTGACTTTCTGGAAAATATGATTTTTTTTGCACAGGGACTTTGCTGGGGCAGCAGGAAAAGGACAGGAGGGTTACTAATATATGTGAGGGACAGACAGATTTTCTTTTACTTTCTGTTCTGCTTGTTTGTTAAATGAGGAGGTGAGTTGCCACCTAGATAAAGGAAGACCCGTAGATGTGGTGTATCTGGACTTTGCATTTGACACAGAACCCCCATGAACATTTACTGTACAAAATAAGGTGCGCTGGCATGGACCATAGGGTGAGTACATGGATTGAAAACTGGATACAGGGGTGAGTCCAAAGGGTGGTGATAAATGGGGAGTACTCGGAATGGTCTGGGGTGGGTAGTGGGGTCCCCCAGTGTTCTGTGCTGGGATCAATACTTTTTAATTTGTTCATAAACGATCTGGAGGATGGGGTAAACAGCTCAATCTCAGTATTTGTGGATGATACAATGCTAAGCAGGGCAATAACTTCTCCGCAGGATGTGGAAACCTTGCAAGAAGATCTGAACAAATTAATAGGGTGGGCAACTACATGGCAAATGAGGTTTAATGTAGAAAATTTTAAAATAAAAATAATGCGTTTGGGTGGCAAAAATATGAATGAAATCTACTCACTAGGGGGAGAATCTCTGGGGGAATCTAGGATGGAGAAGGACCTGGGGGTCCTAGTAGATGCGATGCCAAGCTGCTGCTAACAAAGCAAACAGAATATTTTAATACATTAAAAAGGGGATCAACTCCAGAGATAAAATGATAATTCTCCTGCTCTACAAGACTCTGGTCCAGCCGCACCTGGAGTATGCTGTCCAGTTCTGGGCTCCAGTCCTCAGGAAGGATGTACTGAAAATGGAGCGAGTACAGAGAAGGATAACAAAGCTAATAAAGGGTCTGGAGGATATTGGTTATGAGGAAAGGTTGTGAGCACTGAACTTATTCTCTCTGGAGAAGAGACGGAGAACTTATTCTTTCTGGAGAAGGACTGAGAACGAGGATGGTGTCTGCTTCACCTGTTTGATTAGAAGGTCTCCACAGATAATTATTTTTGTGTTGTAATGGAAACTGCTAAAATAATGCAGCTCCCGAATAACTTTAGCTAAGCCTTGCCCACCCCCCCCCCCCCTATTGCATATAATTTCACAGTGATTGTGGAGAGTGTAGTCTAAAGCAGTGTTTCTCAACTCCAGTCATCAAGGCGCCCCAATAGGTCATGTCTTCAGGATTTACTTTAGATGAAACGGCTGTGGTAATTACTAAGACAGTGAAACTGATCAAATCACCTGTGCAAAATAATGGAAAGCCTGAAAACATGACCTGTTGGGGTGCCTTGATGACTGGAGTTGAGAAACACTGCCCTAGAGGAATCCCGGATGCTGGGGATGCCTGCTTTTATGACTTTGTAATCTCCAGTGACCATTAACCAGACTTTCATCTTTTTTTTTTTAGGGATGTGGCAGATATTCAGAACATCAGCATGCGCTAAACCACTACAACACACCAAGATCAGAGCCGCACTGCCTAGTGCTCAGCATGGGCGACTGGAATGCGTGGTAAGCAATACTTCTGTACTATGACACATGCACATAGGTGTAGGCACATATTTTTGTGTTACTGCTATGTATTTTATACCTCTGTTTTATACATGTAATAAAGATTAATACTGATTATCAATTAAAGCTGAACCCTGGGAAAAGCAAATATTGTCCAAATAATAGATGCATGTTTATTCTTGAATCTTGTGTGCTTGGTGTATTTCTTCCATATCTGTGCAGTAATCCAGTGTGAAACTTTTCCTCTGTGCAGGAGCTTCCTGTAATAAAGACCGCTCACTGCTGCTCTCTTTTCTTGTGCAGAGTGACTGGTCTTGTCTCCGCCCCCTCCTGTAGTTTTTTTGAAGGCAGTCTGTAGTGGGTGGAGCCTGTTGGGCTCTTCAGCTCTGCTCTCTGCACAGTACAGCACAGTGATGATGTCACCACTACTTTTACAAGGAAATATCTGGGTTTGGAAAGGCATTTGGTGCACACAATGTGGCTATTGAATAATATATATTAAAATAAATGTTTTTGTGCCTGGAGTTCAGCTTTAAAGAGGTAGGGACACTCTGAATCCTATCCCAGCTTCTTTCCTAGACACTAAGCCCCACTCCTCCCTCTGTTACTATCCAAGGTTATACAAGCTTTTGTATTCCTGGCAATGCAGTCTGTGTCTTATTGATCTGTGGGAAGTAAACGCTTAATGATAGAGATGCTTTAAAGGAGTTGTAAAGGCAGAAAGTTTTTTTTATTTTAATGCATTCTATGCATTAAGATAAAAAAAACCTGTGTGTAGCAGCCCCCCAGCACCCCCTAATACTTACCTGAAGGCCATCTCTCTCCAGCGATGTCCACAAATGTTTAAGCCATCTGGGACACTCCTCCTGATTGGCTGAGACAGAGCAGTGGCACCATTGGCTCCCACAGCGGTCAGTCAGCCAATCGGGGGAGAAAGGGGGCGGGGCCAGGCCAGGCTCCGTGTCTGAATGGATACACGGAGCTCTGACTCGGCTCGGGTGCCCCCATGGATAGCTGCTGGCTGAGGGGGAACTCAATAGGATGGAGGGGTCAGGAGCAGCAAAGAGGCACCCGAGAAGAGGAGGATCCAGACTGCTCTCTGCAAAACCAACTGCACAGAATAGGTAAGGATAACAGGTTTGTAAAGTTTCTGTTATTTAAAAAAAAAAAAATCACTTTAAAACACTTGACCTCCTCAAGATTTGCCCCCTTTCATGACCAGGCCATTTTTTGTGATACGACACTGCGTTACTTTAACTGACAATTGTGCGGTCATGCAACGCTGTACATAAATAATATTTATGTCCCCTTTTCTCCACAAATAGAGCTTTCTTTTGGTGGTATTTAATCACCTCCTGGGTTTTAGATTTTTTGCGCTATACACAAAAAAAAGACAGACAATTCTGAAAAAAAAAACAAAAAACAATTTTTTACTTTCTGCTATAAAACATATCCAATAAAAAAGAATTTAAAAAAATCTAATTAGATTTAGGCCAATATGTTTTCTGCTACGTATTTTTGGTTTAAAATAAATCCCAATAAGCGTATATTGATTGGTGTGCGCAAAAGTTTTTTATAATGTCTACAGACCATGGAATATATATCGTAATTTTTTTTAATATTTGTAAATCGGCGACTTATAGCAGGACTGTGATATTGCAGCAGACAATCTGACACTTTTGACACTTTGTGGGAACCAGTGACACTAATACAGAGATCAGTGCTAAAAATATGCACTGTCACTGTACTAATGACACTGGCTGGGAAGGGGTTAAACATTTAGGGCGATCAAAGGGTTAAATGTGTGCCTGGCCAGTGCTTTTGTGTTTACTATGTGATGCTTTTACTAAGGGATGTGCTGGATTTTATTCCTTGCTTTGCAGAGAAATGAAATCCAGCACATCCCCACTGATGGGACAGAGCTCTGTATTGTTTACATAGACACAGCCCTGTTCTGTCGTTCTCCTCGCCGATCAGCGGATGCCGGCGGACATCCTTTGGCTGGCACCCGCTGTTTGGCTTGTGCTGTGACTAATCACAGCAGAAGAGGTGCATCGCCTACCCATAAGTGCTGGATCATGTACTAGGTATGTGATCCGGCGCAGGAGAGCCAATCTGCGGCCATATAACTGTTATGGGGTCGACAAGTGGTTAATATTAATGGCAGCATGTGTAGAGAAATCTGAAATGATCATTACAATGAAATGTTGGGTTATGAATGTGGATTTCCTTGTGTTTATGATGACAGGTGCTACCTTTGTGATGACAAGGTTCAGTACAGCAGCTCTGGGCGGTTGCGGCAGTTGGTGGAATTTATCCAAAAAAAGTCAAAGACAAATGTGAAGATTTCAAACACAGGTTTGTAATTATATCATTGTGTGTGAGGAGAACATTTTCAAGCCTTTGCAATCCCATCTGCATTTGGTTTGATATCCAGTAAGGCCCCATTCACACTAGTGCGATTTCTCCTGTGTCTGCCGTCACACTGCTACGCACGAGAATGGAAATCACATTATTCTCTATGGTGCCCATTCACATCAATACAACATGGTGCAGTGCAGTTTTTGGCCCCATAGACTTCAATTGAAAAGCATGTTAAATGCATGTGCATGCATTTTTTAATACTTTTTTGTATAAATTCAGTCCCTTTCTCCAACTAAAAAATATGCATAAGGTATGAAACCGCTAGTGTGAACCTAGGCTAATATAAATGAATTGATAATAAATGAAAACTTGATGTGGAACTAAACCCACAGATTTAAGTGTCTTTCAAAAGAAAATTCAAGTTAGAAATGCACAATAAATGTTATTAAATCCTTAAAGCGGAGTTCCAATCTCAACGTGTTGTTGTTTTGTTTTTTGTTTTTTTAAAAGTCAGCAGCTACAGTATTTGTCTTTTAATAAAGACACTTTCCTGTCCAGGGATCCCGCAATGTCACCCCCCCCCCCCCAGGCTGATTTGATTGGCTCAGGTGCAGGCGCCGCCATTGCAACTAAGGGAAACCGGCAGTAGATCTTTCAGGCTTCAGACGGTTTCCCTACTGTGCATGCGCGAGTCGCACAACACTTTCTGAATGGTTCCCTCGTCTTCTGGGACACACACAGGTCCCAGAAGGCAACAGGGGTAACGAGGAGGGGCAGAGGCAAAAGAGGAAATGACGTACCCCGCCGCAGCGAAGCTGGGATGGAAGTACACCATGGTACTTCATAAAAGGTAGGAAATAAAAAAAAAATAATAATGTATATCCAAAAACGAGGGGTGGAGGGATGGTCTTTAGTTTAAGACCAAAATAGTAAAGTTGCATGGAACTCCCGCTTTAAAGCGGAACTAAACTGCAAGCAGGCAGCTCCTCACTGCAGGAGACATGCTGTGCCTCTTCTACAATGGTACACACCTACCTGCTCAGTCTTCTGTTGACTGTACACTGAGCTGTGCATGCATAGCTTAGCCTGCTTACCAAGAACTCTTCAGCTGTGCCCGAATGACTGATTGGAACCATTTCCACAACACCCCCGCCAATTGAGGCATCCAACAACCCAGCACACTGAAGTAGCCTGTGGAGAGGATGACAGTGGCTGGCAAGAGATGTTGGCACTGTACCACCGCTTCCAGGAAGGTGAAGGTGAGTATTTTCAGGAGCATAGTTCTGCTTTAATCAAACACACAAATGTTTTCTGCAGTGTTTGCATTGCCTGCTTACACACCTTATTTTAGACATCTACACTGGGTCGCTGTGATTCTGTATGCAATGCAGGCAGATCATAGGAGGGACCAGCAGGATGCTGTGTATAGCATTCTGAAAACATCACAGTACTCCTATCAAAAGCCCTTAGTCCTGATGCAAGCAAAAAAATATGCAAATATCAAAATGCCTTCATGGGTGGGTGTCGGCCTACAAGAGACGGCTTAATAGTCAGGTTGCATTTGCATGCAAAAACTAAAGCAAAAAACTGCGCTAACTATAACAACAAATTAACAGCAGCACTTATAATATGTGATAACATACAAAAACAGACAAAATAAAGAACATGTGCGCTATAATGTGAATAATAACTGATATGGAACTAATTAAGAAAGTCCACCAACACATTAATGAATAAAAGTCCAATTATGATGACTGGTGAAGAGAAAATGAATATAGCTTGTGTCAGTGAGTAAACAGAGGTCCCATCAAAACCGAAGATGAAGGGAAGCCGTGAAGGGGTGAACCGATGTGAACAAAACAAATGGTTCATACAACACTTGTGTCCACCACCAACAGTGCAAACTGCTTACCAGAAGTAAGCAACAGTGTTGTATGAACCATTTGTTTTGTTCACATCGGTTCACGGCTTCCCTTCATCTTCAGTTTTGATGGGACCTCTGTTTACTCACTGACACAAGCTATATTCATTTTCTCTTCACCAGTCATCATAATTGGACTTTTATTCATTAATGTGTTGGTGGACTTTCTTAATTAGTTCCATATCAGTTATTATTCACATTATAGCGCACCTGTTCTTTATTTTGTCTGCATTTGCATGCAGACTGCCCTAGGTGAAGCCTAGATATGATGCCGACCCTAAATGGCTTGAAGAAACTAAAATCAATTAAATAAATTGGTGGTCCAGGAACAGTAAGGCTGGGGAGCAAAGGGCTACCAGGGGTCTTCAAACTACGGCCCTCCTGTTGTTCAGGAACTACAATTCCCATCATGCCTAGTCATGTCTGTGAATGTCAGAGTTTTACAATGCCTCATGGGATGTGTAGTTCCTCAACAGCTGGAGGGCCGTAGTTTGGAGATCCCTGGTAGACGATGCTTGACATCCTTTAGCCAGAAAATGGAAATGGCTCTATTTGACTTGCTGCAGTTTTTAATGCACACAGAGAGAAGCTCACAATGTACAGTGAAATTGGAGTAATCCATTTCAGTACAGGAGAGGAGCGTGAAAATAATTGTTACCACAGTCTGTTATTGGGACCAAATTTCTCTGTAGATGTTTGATATAAAATTGTTTCTTTTTGTGAAATAGTTCAGACTGGCCAAGATGATCATCAGCCTGAAAACCAGCAGGAGAATGAAGAACCTCAGGTGGTAGAAGATCCCAACAGGGGTGCAAAGAGTACCAATGCAGCAAACACACAGAATGACAACAAGGAGGTCACTGTGAAAGGGCTCAGCAACCTGGGGAACACGTGCTTCTTCAATGCGGTGATGCAGGTCAGCATTGCGAGCGTTGTGTCTGTCATATGATTCAAGACAAGGGCAAAACAATAATCGGTAAAAACTGTCTTCTGCCATTTGTTTACAGAATTTGTCTCAGACGCCAACACTGCGGGAGCTTCTGAATGAAGTCAAACATCCAGGGAAAACAGTAACTGTCCAAGTGCCTGATGAGTGCCAATCTGTAAGTGTACTAAGAGTACCTGTCACCTGCACAACACAAGTTCACTATTTTATTGTTTTCTAAATGTGACCATTGCTGTGCAATTTGCATTATCTTTCTGTGATTCTTGGTTGTGTGGTGTTTTCTGGCTTCTTGCACTTTTTCAAAGAGCAAGCACATATGGCTTCTGAAACTAAACCCGATTGTAGTTGAGCTCTAATGAGCAGGGCCCTCTGATTCCACCTGTATTGAATTGTATTGTAACTTTACTGTCTGCCCTTATGTTGTAAAGTGCTGAGCAAACTGATGGCACTATACAAATCCTGTATAATAATAATAATGGAGTACAGCCAAAGCTTGCTTGGCTGTACTTCTGTGGATCACAGGAGTGCGGTTCGTTCTGCATTCCTGTGACCCGTTTTCAATAGACAGCGAGCTGAAGTCTGCTGTCTGCTGACATCAGAGCTGGTCCAGGCTCAGGCAAGATCGTGACACTGGGGGGCAGGATCCACCCACATACCTCGACTGGCACAGGGCTCAGCTTCTCAGCAAGCGGCTGAGAGGCTGAGCCTGCCACTCCCACCCACTCAACAGCCCAGCGCTCCAATGAGCGAGGTGGGGACAAAGCAGCGAGCCGCTGACTGACACTCTCCAGCTCTCTGCTCTGTGAGAACTGAGCAATCTGCGGTGTTGGATCATTTGGTTCTCAGTGTTAGAGGTGCCGGGGGACAGATGCAGCATCAGACCGATGCTGCATGCACCTAGGTGAGTATAAATCTGCAAAAAAAAACATACTTCTCTTTTAAATATAATAATTACTAGTGCAGCACACAGCGGTAGCAGAAGAGTCAGTGCATGCCCAGTATGGAATGTTTTCCCCCATCCTGTCCACTTAAAGTAAATGTGTTGGGACCTTTTATTGACCTCTCCTTCTGAAAACGTTATTTGACTGGTTGTCATTGTGATCCAATGGCTTGCATACTTTGGGACTCACTTGCTACATACTTGTTCTGGGTCAGTACTGAAGCAAATGAATCATCATTAAAAATAAAGGTGATTCAAAGGAATATGTAACTAAAGAAATCCAAAGGGCAGTTTAAGACCCATTGTATCCTGGGATGTTCCCAGCGGTCACATGCAGCACTGCCACTTGGGGCGGATCAGAACACTGAATTGACATTTGCTTTTTCACAGATCCTTGCTGTCATTTGTTCTCGCAACAGTCCTGTAAAGCTGATTGTCAATACTAGGCTCTGACCCCTGCCTTGGTACTCAGAAAGACAGATAGTGGTCACATGACCGCTAATAAATCTTTAAAAAAACTGGTATTTTCAGCCATTTTTGTGATCTTTATTACAGTAGTTAAAAAGGAACGTGTGTAAAGAGCAGTTATTACTTTTTTTTCGTGGCGATTTTCCTTCACTGCCTGTCCCAAAAACACAACAAATTTTAGATTTCCCATCAATTGCTGCCTTGGTGACAGTGGTCACTGGGTCCATTGGAGAGAATGAATCTCCTCAGCAGGGGCATTGCGATAAAACCTGACTGATGTTTTTACACTCCCACACTCTATCCAATTCTAAAGGGATAAAAGTTCTAGAATTATACATTTAAAAAAAGACTTGTCTTCTGAGCCTCTGTATGATAAATATATTTCAGACACCACGAGAAGTGACCCTGGAGCAGCAACCTGGACCCCTTACCTTGACAATGTGGCAATTCCTTACTGAGATGCAAGACACTAAGAAAGGGGTTGTAACCCCTAAAGAGCTTTTCTCTCAGGTCTGTAAAAAGTGAGTATGTACCAGGACTGTGCCACTTACTATCGAAGAGTAGAAATGATCAGAAAGCTTAATGATGTTATTAATGCATAATATATTCTGAGAGCAAGCTACCTGAGTGTTTCCTTCCCTCTAGTTCAGGGATATGCAATTAGCGGACCTCCAGCTGTTGCCAAATTACAAGTCCCATGAGGCATAGCGAGACTCTGACAGCAGCAAGCATGACACCCAGAGGCAGAGGCATGATGGGACTTGTAGTTTTGCAACAGCTGGAGGTCCGCTAATTGCATATCCATGCTCTAGTTGGTATAAATCGGGGGTCTCCAAACTTTTTAGAGCAGTGGTTGTCAACTTATGAGCTAAAGGGGGGGCCTCATAATGTTCAACATATGCAATGCTTGAGAGGACGGTTAGAAACTGCCGACCTAATTGAGTAAATGATGGTCGTAGAGTGAGGACATGTTACATTTTTGGCTGGGGATATGCTGCAGAAGACAATATGAAACTGGGAACATGTTACGTGAGGCTACTAGAGATCAGTGCTATTACCCCAGTCAATATTTCCGTTACAGACTGCTGAGGTCTGGGGGCTGCACATGATATACCAAAGGGCTGCAGGTTAGGCACTAGAGTTCTACAAGGCCAGTTCAGACCTTAAAGGGATTGTAAACCCTCATGTTTTTTCACCTTAATGCATCCTATGCATTAAGGTGAAAAAACATCTGACAGTAAATGGCCCCCCCAGCCTTTTACTTACCTGAGCCCTGGAAAATCCTGCGTCGAACGCGCTGGATCTTTGCCGGGGTTCTCGGCTCTTCATTGGATAGATTGATAGCAGTGCAGCCATTGGCTCCCACTGCTGTCAATCAAATCCAATGACCCGGGGGGGGGGGGGGGGGGGCGAGTCCTGCACTCGGCGCCTCTGGACGCCGAATACAGGACTCGGGAGCGCGCCCGCAAGGTAACCCCCTTGGGAGAGAGCTTCCCATAGGGGGTTATCTGAAGCGAGGAGGAGCCGAGAAAGCCACAGAGGGACCCCAGAAAACGCAAAACGAGCTGCACAGTGGAGGTAATTATGACATGTTTGTTATTTAAAAAATAAAAAAAACTGAGTTCCACCCAGAAATGGAACTTCCACTTTTTGGATTCCTCCCCCCTCCGGTGTCACATTTGGCACCTTTCAGGGGGGAGGAGAGAGCAGATACCTGTGTAATACAGGTATGTGCTTCCTCTTCCTAGCATAGATCACCTCAGTGATCTACGCCACTTCCGGCGCCTATTCTGTCCTCCCCCGCTGTCTTCTGGGAGACACAGGTCCCAGAAGACAGCAGGGACCAGTGAGGACGCGCAGCGCGACTCGCGCATGTGCAGTAGGGAACCGGGAAGTGAAGCTGCAAGGCTTCACTTCCTGATTCCCTTAACGAGAATGGCGGCGGCCGATCCTCGAGCGACAGATCGGCTTTGGCTGCCGACATCGCGGGCGCCCTGGACAGGTAAGTGTCCATATGTTAAAAGTCAGCAGCTGCTGTATTTGTAGCTGCTGGCTTTTAATATTTTTTTTTTTAGTGAGACCTCCGCTTTAAGGTGGCCAGACTATGTCCAGTGGGAATAGATAATTCCTCTTTGTCAGTAGAAGTGAACAATGCCCCAGGCTTGGTGGTCAGTGAGAGAAAAAAGTCGCATGGCACCTGTGGTTAGTGGGGAACGAATGATGCCCTATCGTTGGTGTCTATGAGAAGAATGGTGCCCTATTGTTAATATCAGTGGGAGGAAATGGCACCCCTTCAGTTGATGTCAATGCGAATAATAGCACCCCACCAGTTGGTGTCAAAGGGAAGAATAGTGTTCCATTGTTGGTGTCAGTGGGAGGAATAGTGCCCCATCTTTGGTGTCAGTGGGAAGAATAGCACCCAACCAGTTGGTGCCAATGGGAAGAATAGTCTCTCTCATCAGTTGGTGTCAGTGGGATGTACAGTGCCCCATTGTTGGTGTCAGTGTGAGTAATAGTGCCCCATCGTTGATGCCAATGGGAAGAATCGAGCCTCATCCTTGGTATCAGAGTGAGGAGAAGTGCTCCATTGTTGGTGACACTAGGAGGAATAGTGGAAAAACAGGCAGCTGGTATGTCATTTAACCACTTTCCGCCAGAAATATGCCGCCCTGTGTAAACAAATTACCCCGCTGAGATCGGGAGCTTTCTGATCATGTGACAGCCAATTACAGCGGTGACATGATTGGAATGCCCGCCTCCCGGCATTTAGAACCTCTTAAAGGGCCTGGAGGCGGTAGTGGGAAGGGGTTAAAGATGTACATTGGTACAAAACGGGTTAATGGGTTGTTCATTTTTATCTTGTTGGTTTTGCCTGGAGTTC
Source organism: Rana muscosa (assembly GCA_029206835.1). NCBI lineage: Eukaryota > Metazoa > Chordata > Amphibia > Anura > Ranidae > Rana > Rana muscosa. The sequence goes on along the minus strand of CM055117.1, from coordinate 84,092,279 downwards.
TGCTTCAAGCACAATTTCTTTATTTGCTGGATAACAGTAAGCAGCTCACTGGTCTCACTTGCACCACTGAGAATTGCTTTTCAGTGATCACCATCATGGCTTTTCATCAAGGGCTCCATTTGGGCTATTACTCTGGTGTTTAGCTAAATCTACAATATACATTGGTGATATTTCGCCCCCTTTTATAAGCTAGCTGGGTCATGTTTTATTGTGCGTTTTTAGACAAAGTGCACCCTTGCTAGTAAACCTGAACATCATGGTTTCCCTTTAGACAGACATAGCTGTCCCTATGCACATATATAATTAAAACCTGTAAATAGAATACATGAAAAACCTGTTAAGGGTTAATAACATTTTAATCTTTATATTATTCTTGGTGGCTTCAGTTTAAATAAACTTCTTACTGTGAATAGGTGATTTCTCCTTAGCCAATGTATGAGTAGTGTCTGCATTGCTTTTCTTTCCAGAGCCATCCGATTTAAGGGGTACCAGCAGCAAGACAGCCAGGAGCTTCTCCGCTACCTTCTAGATGGGATGAGAGGAGAGGAGATACAGGTATTTCTTAGCTTTCACTAACACTGTATCTTTAGATCAGGTACAGCCAACTCTGGATTTTGAAAAGTACTGGAAGATCGAGCAGTCTGGGGGATGTAAGGAAAGGGATGGTCGGCACTAGGGCTGGGAAAAAAATCGATTTTAATCTTGAATCGAGTTTTGAGTTCAAATCGATTCAGATTTGAAGAAAATCAATTTTTTTAGATTTTTTTTTTATTTTTTTGAATTTTTTTTATTTTTTTAAACATTTTTTTCCCTTCAAAGTTTCCGTAGCAGGGCTGCAGGGGGCGTATCCGGAATGGCACTGGGCGGCGTTACCCCAATTACATCTACTCTCCGCCGTCTGCCTACCTGATCAGCGTGTCATGCAGACAGACGGCGGCCATTGCAGTGTTCAAAAGCCGCGCCTCCCGAGTCCTCGTCGTCTGTGATAGGCGGAACACTCAATTTCACAGCAGGCAGTGTTCAGCCTATCATGGACATCCTCTAATCCTCGTCTGTGTTATGAGGAGGATGAGCGGATGTCCATGATAGGCGGAACACTGAATGCAGGGAAATTGAGTGTTCCACCTATCACAGGCGAGGAGGAGGTGCGGCTTTTGAATACTGGAATGGCCGCCGGTGTAGCAGTAAAATCCGTATCCCATGAAAATCTGCATCAGGTATGGGCACAGTGATTGAAGCACGGGCACAGTGAGGCATTGGGCACAGTGAGGCATTGGGCACAGTGAGGCACGGGCACAGTTCAATTCAACTAAGAGTAACCTCAAGATTTTTTGTTGTTTTATTAGCTAAATCCAAATACAGTATTAATAATTTGGATGTTTACCAATCTTTGTTGCACACTGACTTTGCAGTTAGAGAAAGGGTTTGCCTTTGCAATTTTGTTTGTTGATGCACTTTAATTACTATAATAAAAAAAAATCGAATCGAATCGTAAATCGAGTTTTTTATAAAAAAATCGCAGATTTTTTTTTGGGGGAAAATCGCCCAGCCCTAGTCGGCACTCAGAATGGCATCCAAAAAATGATATTGCTTTATTGAAAAAAAAGTACAACGCTGTAAAAACAGCCCCTGCGTTTCGGGCGTTAGTCCTTAGTCACGGCGTAGGCTGTTTTTACAACGTCTAAACCTTTTTTCAATAAAGCAATATCATTTTTTGGATGCCCTTCTGAGTGCCGCCCATCCCTAAAATAGTGGTGCCGTCAGTTGCTCAAATCTGCCTTACCTAAATGTAGAGAACATTTTGAGACTGAGTTGGGAAAAAAAATGACTAATATTCATTTGAATTGAAGTTACATTCAGTAATCATGAATGCTGTTTTATGTCTTCATGCCTTTCTTTTTTTTTTTTTTATCCTTTTTAGAGGGTAACTTCAGCAATTTCCAAGACATTACAGGCTGCATCAGAGAAGATTGAGGATGAGCAAGTTAAAAAGATTGTCAGAGGTATGATTGTGTGTATGTGAGAACCATATTATGTAAATAATAAATAAATGATGCGCTTGCACCAACCTGCTGTATGTGCACAGTGAACTTATATATACATCCAATCAATAAAGTTCTCAGTGACAATATATAATATTATAAAGATGCCCAAACAATAGTCTGACTCAATGTTTATCATTTTGAAATGGAGAGATGCAAGGTAACCTTGTGACTTTGTATCTACTGTTTCATTCATCTGCAGGTCAAAGAGATGAGCTTCCATTACAACCTGACAAGTGTAAAAAAACAACCCTGTATAGTTTACCCTAATAAGCCCCAAATAATTCATTCTTTCCATTTTCCCCAAACTGTTTCCCTGATGTATTATTTTTGTTTTTATTATAATAACCATGAAAGTATAACCTGGGGTGTCCTGATGGATTCCCTTAAATTGCAAGGATTTCCTGCTTTGGTTATTGGACAGGAAGTGAAGGTAGATATCTCTAATGGGGCACAGATTGCAAAAAAACTGACTTGGGGTAATAACCCTTCCTTAATCTACCCAAAATGCCTATAGTTCTACTTTAAAGTGGATGTAAACCCACTCTCATTCTTTCTAACTACTGCCCTAGTGCTGATCTATAAGGATATAGATGCCTCCTGCATGTATCCTTACCTGTCAAATGTCTCCCCTCTGTCTGTTATGAGAACTGAAAAACTGCAGATTCTGTGGGTGGATCTGTTGTCTGGAGCTCGGTGGGTGGAGTCGTGATGTCGGTAGACTCCCCGCCCACCTCTACACTCCCCTTGTCAACATGCATTTTCTCCTGTGTTCTCCTTCTGCTATGATCACTAACATTCAGTCAAAATCCAGAAAAGTAACCACATGACTTCAGAATAGGAGTGGGGGTGGGAATTAAAAAATAATGCCTGTCTAAAGCTAGTGCACGAGATATGTAAATAACCTGTCACTCAAAGCAAGGGGGCGGAACGGACAAAGATAACTTTGTTTGTCCGTTTTATCTCACTGAACAATAAAAGAGGATTGCTCACAGCTGGATTAACTTGTTGTGGCAAGACTGGGCACAGATGATAGGAAATCTTATACTCTACATTGTGACAGCAAAAAAAAAAAAATTTTTTTTAGATGTTCTGTTCATTTTTAATGTCACATTTTAATAAGTGCAGAGTTGAAAAAACACTTTATTTCGTTTGTAAATAAGTTTGAACCAGAATCATATTTGTAATGTCATTTTACAGAATAAAATATATACTGTTTTTCTACAATGAGACTAAAAATTTGAGTTTGTTTTGTTTTTTGTTTTTTTATTATTAGTTTTGTTAGAGCTTATTCACACAGGGGCGGCACGACTTGTCCCGTGACTGTGTCGGGCGATCTGAAGACGACTTCAAAGGTGACTTCAAAAATGACTTCTGTATTGAAGTCAATGGAAGTCGCCCTGAAGTCGTCTTGAAGTAGTACAGGAACCTTTTTCTAAGTCGGAGCGACTTCAGTCGCTCCTATTAGAACGGTTCCATTGTACAGAACGGGACGCGACTTGTCAGGCGGCTGAGTCGCCTGACGAGTCACCCCTGTGTGAATGGGGTCTTACTATTTTTGTTGAGGAATGCATAAAGAATGTTGTAATAAAATTACCAGTATCTAGTGCAGTGCTTCTCAACCTTCTAGTGCCGTGACTCCTTGATGAAATTTCCCAAGTTGTGGGGACCCCTAACAGTAAAACTATTTTGTAGTGTGGGTTGTCAGCACCCAAGGCAAGACAAGTAATTTGCGCCCCCAAACCCACAGACATTTGGCGCTCCCTGAGTTCCATCCACTTGTACAGTATTGAAACCCCTTATGGTACAATTTAGGATATACCACTCTCTCTTTGTTCTCCTTTCTTTCCCTTTTTTCTCTCTCTCTATCCTAATTTTTATTTTTTTGCCATCCCTCTCTCTAGCCGTCTTTCTTGTTCTTTCTTTTACTCTTTCTCTCCCTTTTTTCTTTGTTCCTCCCCTCTTTTCTGCTCCCTTCCATGTATTCTCTATTTTTATTCCTTCTCTTGCTCCTCGTGGGAGGAATGGGATGAGTGGCAGTGCTGGTGGGGGGAATGGGATGAGTGGCAGTGCTGGTGGGGGGAATGGGATGAGTGGCAGTGCTGGTGGGGGGAATGGGATGAGTGGCAGTGCTGGTGGGGGGAATGGGATGAGTGGCAGTGCTGGCGGGGGGGAATGGGATTAGTGGCAGTGCTGGCGGGGGGAATGGGATGAGTGGCAGTGCTGGCGGGGGGGAATGGGATGAGTGGCAGTGCTGGCGGGGGGGAATGGGATGAGTGGCAGTGCTGGCGGGGGGGAATGGGATGAGTGGCAGTGCTGGCGGGGGGGAATGGGATGAGTGGCAGTGCTGGCGGGGGGGAATGGGATGAGTGGCAGTGCTGGCGGGGGGGAATGGGATGAGTGGCAGTGCTGGCGGGGGGGAATGGGATGAGTGGCGGGGGAGTGTGTGAGGCCTTATTGCGTGCGCCATTGGCGCTGTGTTTTAAATTTAAAAAGTGCGCCATCGGCGGCCATTTTGCCACGGCTCAATGCACAGTTATACAGGCGCCCGGCGGCCATTTTCTTGTAGCTGCGGCACGCTGCTGAACGGCGTGAAATATCAGTCTCCTCACAGATTCTTCACTCTCCTCAGGCTTCACTCGCGCTGCAGCACAGCTCATACAGCGGAACCGAGCGGTCCCTAAGGGTGGTGAGTCCTCCGGGTATCCCCTCCTCAGCCTCAGCACAGCCAGTGGGTGGACTGTATTATTCACTGTAATAGTGAATAAGGTCTCAGAGGGTGGCAATATGGAGTCTGGTTCACCTGCTTCCCCACACTTGTCAGAGGCAACTGGCAGTGCTCCTGCACCTGCGGTCCCTATGGACCAGTTTTCGGCAGTCCTGGAATCATTCCTTGTCAAGCTGGAAGCGGTGTGCGAACGCACGGGGGCTGTAAAGCGCCCCCTCCCCACATAATCTCCACATGGGGAGTGCTCTGACTCAGATATGGGCCTAGCTACTGCTGCTGAGGACCCTAGTTCTGAGGATTTTGATGTCTTTGGACAGGACCTTCCTTGTGAGGAAGACCCCTGTCTTGAACCACCAACTGACAGGGTGCTTGTAAGTGAACTCATTGATGCTGTGAGGAACACTCTCAAGCTGAATGTTGAGACTGAGGAACCTCAGGTGGAGGCTGTATCCTTTGGTTCCTCTAAAGCCGTTTCTTCAAAAAAGGTCTTTCCTTATGTGCCTTTTTTTAATACATTCATTGACCAAGTCTGGGATAAGCCGCAGAAGACTTTGACGGTCCCGCGGCGCATAGCCTTAAGGTACCCCTTTGAGGAGGACCTGGTTAAGAAGTGGGCTCACCCCCCAGTGGTCGACCCCCCCGGTTGCCTGTTTGAATAAGGCTACCACACTCCCGATGGAAGGGACTCCTGCATTTAAGGATCCCGCTGACAGGAGGTCAGAAGTGGCGTGTAGAACTATGTTCACCTTATTGGGGGCCGCCTTACGCCCTATAGTGGCGGCGACTCCTGTGTCTCAGACACTCACAGGCTGGGCAAGGATATTGCACCAGACAGTGCAGGAGCATAATCTTCCTCCTGAAACCATTGCCCTGGCTCACCAACTTGCGCAGGGTTTAGTCTTCGTGTGCGATGCCACTGTGGATGCGACCCCTTGAATAACGGGGGCCTCTATCTCTGCTGTGGTGATGCGTCGCCTTATCTGGCTGAAATGCTGGTCGGCCGATCTAGCTTCTAAGAAGCTCCTGGCTGACTTGCCCTTTAAGGGCAGTAGACTGTTTGGGACTGCTCTGGATGACATTATTAAAAATGAGGAGTAAAGAGGGGGGGAGGGTTGTATATGGTTTTCACAAATAGAGTCAAATTTAATTCACACTTTCTTTTGGAGACAGAGAGAGGTACTCGGGTCTCCTCATAAACCAAAGATAACACAGAGGACACAAACACTAATTTATGGGGGGATAAGGGAAGGGTAGAATAGGGAAAGGCACTAGGCACTTTAAACTTGGGATGGGGGGGGGGGGGGAGAGATAAGGTTGAAGGAAAAGGGGAGGAAAAAGGAGAAAGATAACATAGAGGCCAAGTAAGTTAAATAAGGAAGAACAAAGAGAGGGGAGAAGAATAAATAAGGCTACAGGATAGACCCATACTGTGTATATATTGTTGAAAGTGTATGTATTGTTAAATTTTTTATGTAATGTGTTAATTGGTAATGATATGAAAGATATATGAATGTATTGTGAGGGGGTTAGCTCGGTAGCGGGTGTGTGTGACCCCCTGGATGGGCTCCCCACACAAAAACAGGCCCAGCAGACGGAGGTTGTGGTTTTCAAGATCAAAGGGTGCGGTTTATTTCTCTATTTACAGTGACAAAAACACAGCAAAGCAAAAAGAAACATAAACAAAATAAATCCTGGTCAGCTTAACCTCTGACTAAACATGCAGGTTTCCCTAACTAACAACTGGGATCAGCCTGGTGCTGTCCTAGTCCCTGGCTTAGTAAATGTCCAAACAAATAGCCACACAGGCTTTGTCTCACCGCACAGGGGTTCACTCTCCCTAGACAGTCCACACAGGTCTGGTTCCAGGCATGAGCAAACACCTAATGAAGCTGGGAGTTTTTATAGAGGCCTTAAACGAGCTGACAAGCTTCAGCTGGTCTCATCAACTCCCTGCCTGCACGACGCCCAGCACTCTCCCTAGAGGTATGAATCATCCATGAGCCCACTAGCCTCAGCTGGGCTTCATCAACTCTCTCCCTAGTTGTATAAGTCGGCATAAAGCCTGAATCTGGGAGAAATATACCTACCCCCCTGGATGCAACCAGGTGACTTTACCTTCCTGCTGTCACATACCCCCCCCCCCCCTCTTGTTTTAACCTTGGGGTTGGAACACCAGCAATCAGGCATTCATGTACTCGAGACAAAGCATCCACATTCCCCATTTGAACGCCAGGGCGATGCTTTACTGTGAAGTTGAATTCCTGTAGGGCCAGGAACCACCTATTTACTCTTCTATTTGTCTCCTTGTTTTGAGCCATCCACTTTAACGGAGCGTGATCCGTAACCATGTCAAAGTGCCTACCTAGCAGATAGTACCGAAGGGAATCTAGAGCCCACTTCACCGCTAAACACTCCTTTTCAACCGTGGCGTAATTTACCTCATGGGACTTCAACTTCCTGCTGAGGTAAATGACTGGGTGCTCTTCCCCGTTCCAGACCTGGGACAATACTGCTCCTAACCCCACATCTGACGCATCACTTTGTACGACAAAGTCTTTAGAGAAGTCGGGTGAGTACAACACTGGCTGGCTACATAAGGCTTGTTTCAAGAATTGGAATGCTGCCTCAGCCTCGGGGGTCCATTTAATCATGACCGACCCTTTCCCTTTCGTCAGGTTGGTTAGGGGCACAGCCTTAGAAGCAAAGTGGGGAATGAAGCGCCGATAATAACCCGCGATTCCCAGAAAGGCTCGTACCTGCTTCTTGCTGTTGGGACGTGGCCAACTCTGGATGGCCTCGACTTTGTTGAGTTGGGGTTTTATTACTCCCCTGCCAATGGTGTACCCAAGATATTTGGCCTCCTCCTGCCCAATGGTACACTTCTTGGGGTTAGCCGTAAACCCTGCTTCCCGGATAGAGTCTAGGACTGCTTGCACTTTTGGCAGATGTGAGGCCCAATCTGTGCTATGGACAATTGCGTCATCCAGGTAAGCCGCAGCATACTTCCGATGGGGCCTCAGTATCTGGTCCATTTTCCGCTGGAATGTGGCCGGCGCATTCTGTAACCCGAACGGCATTCTCTTATATTGGAACGCCCCGTCTGGGGTTACAAATGCGGTTTTCTCTTTGGCCGACTTGGCCAGGGGAATTTGCCAATACCCTTTTGTGAGGTCAAGAGTCGTCATGTATCGGGCTGTTCCCAGCCGGTCGATCAACTCATCTATACGTGGCATGGGGTAGGTGTCAAATTTTGTAACTTTGTTCAACTGACGAAAATCGTTACAAAATCGCCAGCTCCCATCCGGTTTAGGCACCAACACAATGGGACTAGACCAATCACTTTGGGACTCCTCTATCACCCCTAAGTTCAGCATTTTCTGTACTTCCTCCCGTATTGCCTCCCGTCGGGCCTCTGGGATCCGATAGGGTTTTAACTTCACCCTTTCACCGGGCGGGGTAATAATATCATGCTCTACCCCAGATGTTTGTCCCGGCAGCTCAGAGAACACCTCCTTGTTGCGAAGCACAAACTCCTTAACCTCCTGTTGTTGGGGTTGTGACAAGGTGGCTGCTATTCCAACCTCCGGAATCACGCAACCAGTTTGAGCTGGTGACCAAGTTTCTGCGACTAGGGACTCTCTATCCCTCCAGGCTTTCAACAGATTAACGTGATAGATCTGTTCGGGCTTTCGCCTTCCTGGTTGTCTGACCTTGTAATTCACTTCGCTCACTTTTTCCATTATCTCGTAGGGGCCTTGCCATTTGGCAAGGAATTTACTTTCAACCGTAGGGACAAGTACCAATATCCTATCCCCCGGGGAAAAGGTACGGGTCTTGGCTCCACGGTTGTACACTCTCTGCTGTGCCAACTGCGCTTGGGCCAAATGTTCCTTCACGATGGGCATTACCTGTGCAATTCGATCTTGCATCAGGGCGACATGCTCAATCACACTCCTGTGGGGAGAACTCTCACTTTCCCAAGTTTCCTTGGCAATATCCAACAGCCCTCTTGGGTGTCTCCCATACAGTAACTCAAAGGGGGAGAATCCCGTAGAGGATTGGGGCACCTCCCTAATAGCAAACATCAAATAAGGAAGTAGACAGTCCCAATCCTTTCCATCTCTATCCACCACTTTCTTCAACATTTGTTTTAGGGTTTTGTTGAATCTTTCAACCAGCCCATCGGTTTGGGGGTGATACACAGACGTACGCAATTGCGTCACTTTGAACAATTTACACAGCTCTTTCATAACCCGGGACATAAAGGGTGTACCTTGGTCCGTAAGCAGTTCTTTACAAATACCCACCCGGCTAAAAACAAGAGAGAGCTCTTTGGCTATGGTTTTGGCTGAGGTATTTTGGAGAGGGATCGCTTCTGGATAACGGGTGGCATAGTCCATTATAACTAATATGTACTGGTGCCCCCTAGCGGACTTGATTATAGGACCTACCAAATCCATTGCGATCCTCTCAAACGGGACCTCAATGATGGGTAGAGGGACCAGCGGGCTACGGAAATGTGGCATCGGGGCCGACCTCTGACACACAGGGCAGGAGGAACAATAATTTTCTATGTCCTTCATCACCCCAGGCCAATAGAATCTCTGTAATACCCTCTCTCGGGTTTTCTCTGTCCCCAGATGACCTCCAAGAATGTGCCCATGGGCCAACTCCAACACCAACTTCCTGTAAGGTTTGGGCACCACAAGCTGCTCAACGGTTTCTTCTGCCCTTTTTGCCACCCGATACAGTAGGTCCTTCTCTACGCTGAAGTATGGGTAAGTGCAGGTATTATCTGGGTTCACTAACTCGCCATCTATTTCCACTACGTTTTCCCGTGCCTTTATTAGGGCGGGGTCTTTTAACTGTTCTGTGGCAAAATTTTCCCTGTGAACCTCAAGATCAGAAAACTCCACAGACGGTAGGTTTTCGTCTGAGGAGGTGGGCTCCTCTCCAGTTTCTTGAGTCTCGCCTGCCAATACTGACAAGGGAAATTCTGGAGAGTCCTCACCACTCTCAGAGGAGTTCTGGCTATCACCTTCCTGGTACATAGGGGCACCAGTGGGGGGCTCAGGATCATCCCACAGTTCCCAGAACTTCGGAAAATCCCTTCCCACAATGGCATCATGCGGTAGTTGAGATACTAACCCCACTGGATGAGAGAGGGTACCTTTGGGGGTCTTGAAACACACTGTAGTCACTGGATACTCTCGGGTGTCCCCATGCACACAAATAACAGCTACCTTGCTATTCCCAGAGACCTCTGTTTTAACTAATTCAGCCTTTATCAGGGTCACAAGGCTACCTGAATCCAGTAATACCACAACATTTCTACCATTAATACACATTTTGCATAAATGTTTCTCAGTTCCCCGAATGGCAGTGCATGCGACTGTCGCACACAGCGACTGACGTCTGTCCGTCAGAAAGTCACATTGCATGGGTTCCTCCACAACCGGGCAATTTGCTGCAATATGTCCCGTTTGCCGGCAGCGGTAGCAAACAATCCTTTTGGCTGCCTCTTGAGCCCCCGACTTCCCAGGCTGTTCTCGCCAAACCCTGGGCAGAGCTCCCACCCTCTCACTCTCTCCACCCTGACCCCTTGGAATCATCTTATCCGCCCCTGGGGATGGTCTGGTCTTAGGGTGGAAAGTCCGAGAGTCTCTGGAAGAGGCCGTCAGGTTCTCTGCAGCCAAGTATCTCTCTACACGATCCACAAGTTTACCGGCCGTTTCTGGGTCTCCATGGCTTACCCACTTTTGAATGGCGGTAGGAAGAGCTCTCAAGAAACGATCCATCACAACACGTTCCACAATCTCCGGTGCGGACAAAGTCTCTGGCTGTAGCCACTTCCTGCTCAGGTGAATGAGATCATACATTTGAGACCTGGGGGGTTTTCCAAGCTGGAAAGTCCAGTTATGCACACGCTGAGCCCGGACAGCCAGGGTGACACCCAGCCTTGCCAATATTTCAGCTTTTAGCATCACATAGTCTTTTGCTTGGTCAGGCTCTAGGTCATAGTAAGCTTTCTGCGATTCACCAGTTAACAGAGGAGCCACCAGTCCAGCCCACTGCTCCTCAGGCCACTTTTCTCTTTCAGCAGTCCTTTCAAATGTGGTCAAAAATACCTCTGGATCATCCTCTCCAGTCATTTTTGTCAATAAACGACTCACCCCAAAGGACGCGGTATTAGTGGGACGGCTTTCCTCACTGGTCTGCGGACGTTGCTGCATTACTGCTTCCATCTGTTGTTGTAGTCTCTGCTCTTGCTTCTGCAACAGGTCTATGAAGCGGGCCTCAGATTGCTGCTGGGCTTGTTGCTGGGCTGCGAAGCTCTGTTGTTGAGCTGCAAGGCTCTTTTGCAAACCTGCATTTGTCTGCTGTTGATTGGCATTTGCTAGAGCCAGCTGTTTCAGTATCTCCTCCATGCTGGCTTAAAAAAAAACTGCCACTGGTTCTCCACCAACTGTGAGGGGGTTAGCTCGGTAGCGGGTGTGTGTGACCCCCTGGATGGGCTCCCCACACAAAAACAGGCCCAGCAGACGGAGGTTGTGGTTTTCAAGATCAAAAGGTGCGGTTTATTTCTCTATTTACAGTGACAAAAAACACAGCAAAGCAAAAGGAAACATAAACAAAATAAACCCTGGTCAGCTTGACCTCTGACTAAACATGCAGGTTTCCTAACTAACAACTGGGATCAGCCTGGTGCTGTCCTAGTCCCCAAGTCCCTGGTTTAGTAAATGTCCAAACAAATAGCCACACAGGCTTTGTCTCACCGCACAGGGGTTCACTCTCCCTAGACAGTCCACACAGGTCTGGTTCCAGGCATGAGCAAACACCTAATGAAGCTGGGAGTTTTTATAGAGGCCTTAAACGAGCTGACAAGCTTCAGCTGGTCTCATCAACTCCCTGCCTGCACGACGCCCAGCACTCTCCCTAGAGGTATGAATCATCCATGAGCCCACTAGCCTCAGCTGGGCTTCATCAACTCTCTCCCTAGTTGTATAAGTCGGCATAAAGCCTGAATCTGGGAGAAATATACCTACCCCCCTGGATGCAACCAGGTGACTTTACCTTCCTGCTGTCACAGTATGTACAGAATTTTTTTTTTTTTTTTTAAATATCAGAGGAGGTAAGAGCACCTTCCTTCCCCAGTCTGTTAAGGGAAAGGAGCCCCACCGCAGGCCAGGGCCCTTCCTTTCCGGCGAAGAAGTTTTTTCGTCAGTCAGATTCCACGGGTAAGCCCGCCCAGACTGAAAAGAATGCGGCTGGGGGACAAAGACGTCCCTGGGTGCGTAAGCCTACCAAGCAAGCTCCCAAGCCCACCACCGCATGAAGTCTTGCCCCTGCCCGACTCTGGGGTGGGGGGACGTCTTCGCAGGTTCTCGGTGCGGTGGACCTCCCGGATCTCCGACCGGTGGGTGTGCAAGGTGGTCACCTCGGGATACAGGATAGAGTTCCGCTCGTGGCCCCCAGACAGGTTTTTTCCCTCGAACCTCCCTCTCCTTACGGCCCGCCGGGCGGCCCTCTTGGGGGCCGTACAGGATTTGCTCGGGTGCAGAGTAATTGTGCCGGTTCCGTCACAAGAGAGGTTTCAGGGGTTTTACTCCAACCTGTTTGTTGTCCCGAAGAAGGACGGGGTCCGGCCAATCCTGGACCTCAAGGCCCTGAATGCCTATGTGAGGGTATTAAAATTCCGGATGGAATCCATTCGCACGGTGATCGCGACACTCCACCAAGGGGATTCTTTGGCGTCCTTGGATATCAAGGACGCTTAGTTGCACGTCCCAATCTGCGCAAGACACCAGAGGTTTCTGCGCTTTGCCATAGGCGAAGTCCACTATTAGTTCGTGGCTCTTCCCTTCGGCCTAGCATCGGCACCACAGGTTTTCACCAAGGTGCTTGCCCCGGTTCTAGCTTTGCTGAGACAGCGAGAAATTGTTATCGTGGGCTATCTAGACGATCTCCTTCTCAGAGCAGAAAATGGCTCAGAAATGGAGGAAAATGTTACAATAGTCGGTCAGACCCTCCGGGACTTCGGATGAATTCTGAACACGCAGAAGTCGGCTCTAGTCTCGACTCAGCGCTTGGAGTATCTGGGTCTGATCCTGGACACTTCGAAGGTGTTTCTACCCTCAGAGAAGTTACTGACACTTCAGTCGGCAGTGCAGGTTCTGACGTCCCGAAAATGGTCGTCAATCCGCTTCTGCATGAGAGTTCTGCGACTAATGGTGGCATCCTTCGAGGCGGTTCCGTATGCTCAATTGCACACTCAGTCATTGCAGAAGGGAATTCTGTCTGTTTGGGACAAGTCCCCATTATCATTGGATCTTCAGTTTCAGTTGAGTCACTCTGTCAAGGCGTCCCTGACGTGGTGGCTGAGATCCCCGGCTCTTCGGGCCGGGAAGTCGTTCCTCCCCATCCACTGGACGGTGATCACAACGGACGCCAGCCTGACGGGCTGGGGAGGAGTGTGGGGAGTCCTGTCAGCTCAAGGGCTCTGGACTCCAGATGAATCTCGTCTCCCAATCAACGTCCTGGAATTGCGGGCGATCAGACTATGCCTCTCCGCATGGTCGAAGAGGCTACAGGGCCGCTCGGTCAGAATCCAGTCGGACAACGCCACGGCCGTGGCGTATGTCAACCATCAGGGGGGCACTCGGCTGCGGCATCCGAGGTCGCCCACATCCTAAGGTGGGCGGAAAGAAGCGTGCCGGCGCTGTCGGCCGTCTACATTCCGGGCGTAGAAAACTGGCAAGCGGACTATCTGAGCCGCCAGTCCCTGGACCAGGGGGAGTGGTCCTTGCATCCGGAGGTGTTTCAACTCCTTTGTCGGCGGTGGGGCACTCCGGATGTGGACCTGATGGCGTCTCGACTCAATTGCAAGGTGTCGAGGTTTGTGGCCAGGTCCAGGGACCCCTGGGCGGATGCCTCGGACGCATTAGTGGCCCTGTGGGGTCAGTATCGCTTGATGTATGTCTACCCTCCGCTGCAGTTGCTTCCTCGTCTGCTGCGCAGGGTGGCGGATGGTTTTCCTCATTGCCCCAGACTGGCCTCGGCGTCACTGGTACGCCGACCTGGTACGTCTCATCGCGGACATCCATTGGCGCCTGCCCTTGAGGGAGGACCTTCTATCTCAAGGTCCTATCTTTCATCCTGCTTTACAGTCTCTGGCTTTAACGGCATGGCTATTGAGAGCCAGGTGCTGAAAGACCAAGGCCTGTCGGATTCGGTAATTTCCACCATGCTTAGGGCACGGAAGTCTTCTTCTAGGAAGATCTATCACCGTACCTGGAGAGCTTACATCGCTATGTGCGAAGAACTAGACTGGTGTCCACGGACGTACTCTGTCCCCAGAATCCTGCGGTTCTTACAGCGTGGTGTTGCACAAAGGTGGGCTTTGAGCACTATTAAGGGTCAGATTTCGGCCTTGGCCGTTTTCTTTCAAAGACCCCTAGTGGGTCATTCCTTAGTTAGCACTTTTGTGCAGGGGGTACGCCATGTGGTTCCAGCTGCCAAGCCCCCGCTCCCTCCTTGGGATCTGAACTTGGTGCTCTCGGTTCTTCAGGAACCTCCTTTTCAAAATCCTCTTTTAACTTTGTCCCAGAAGCTGGCTTTTTTAGTGGCCATCACTTCTGTTAGACGGGTGTCTGAGTTGGCGGCTCTGTCATGCGAGTCGCCTGACCTGGTCCTCCATACGGATAAGGCGGTATCGCGACCGTCTTTCCTTCCTAAGGTGGTTTTGGCTTTTCACCTTAATGAGGATATTGTCCTTCCGTCTCTGTGCCCTCATCCTTCGCATCCGAGAGAGGTTGCGCTTCACAATTTGGATGTGGTGCGTGCCTTACGGGTATACCTGGCGGCTACTGCTTCTATTCGGAAGTCTGACTCGCTGTCTGTTTCTGTCTCTGGTCCCAAACAGGGCCAAGCGGTGTCGGCTAACACCATTTCTAGGTGGATCAGACAGACTGTTATACAGGCCTATGCCATTAGGGGACGGGCGCCTCCCTTCCCGGTCACGGCGCATTCCACCAGGGCAATCGGTGCTTCCTGGGCTTTCCGACATCAAGCGTCAGTTGCACAAGTGTGCAAGGCGGCGACCTGGTCTTCCGTTCATACCTTCTACAAGGTTGATGTGGCTGCATCTTCGGATGCTTCCTTCGGCCGCAAAGTGTTGCAGGCCGCTGTTTAATGTTGCAACTCCTCCGTTGAGAAGCTCTGCTGGTTTGGAGTGAAGTTTTAGTTGTTCCTTTACTATTGCTCCCACCCTTTTCTGATACTGCTTTTGGGACGTCCCACATGTAAACAGTATGAGAGCTGTGTCCGTCCATGGACGATAAGAGAAAATAGGATTTTTGTACTCACCGTAAAATCAGTTTCTCTGACGTCCATGGACTGACACAGCACCCATCCTTCCTTTTAAAGTTTGTACTGCTGTGTTACGAACTGAGGCTGTTAGCTGCAGGTGGGAGGGTAATGTCCGGAGGGACCACCCCCCTGGGCGGGGCTGTTCAGCTCTGGTTTGTTCTAGAATGTTTTAACATCTAACATTCTGCCTAAGTCTTCTCCTGCGAGCAGGGACATATACCCACACGTAATCAGTATGAGAGCTGTGTCAGTCCATGGACGTCAGAGAAACGGATTTTACGGTGAGTACAAAAATCCTATTTTTTCATTTTGGATAGAGCAAGGGACTGTTGTAAGATAGATCTATCTATCTATCTATCTTTTTTTTTAACCATCTGTGTACCCTTGCAGAGATTTTCCTTTACTTCCTGTTCCATAGCCAAACGGGAAGTGAGAGGGTGATACTCCCTAACAGGGACACAGACAGCAATAAAAACTGACAGGGGTTCTAATCCCTCCCCACTCTATCCAAACCTAAAATAAAAAGTTTTGCCTTTAGATATACTTTAACATTATCTGAAAAAGAAGCTTTGTTTATATATTTGCTTCTAGTTTTCCTGGAAGGTATTTGCAATACAATGCTGATTAATTCTCTTTCTCTTGATTAGACTGTGAAAAAAGAAGAGCTATCCCCAACTTTGTTGACCGCTTATTTGGAGGAGAGCTGACAAGCACAATAATGTGTGAGACCTGTCACACGGTATGTTTACTTTTCTCCTTTTAAACTGTGTTTGCCATATAGATTTTGCTGCAAAGATCCCTTAAAGGATAAAAAAAAATGTGAATTTATAAAAAAAAAATCTTTTGGAGCCGTAAACCATAGGTGACATGCAGGTCTCCTTCAGACCTGTGATTATATATGTGTACCCGTACGGGCAGGCAGATACACTGACAGGAAGAAATCGATGAACTACCATGACACTGTGGTAGTTTATCGAACTATAAGCCGACAACCGCAAAGGATGTCGGGGCTTGTAGTCCATTCACACAGAGAGCCGTGTGAATGAATGACATGGCCGTGTGGGTGGAGCCCCGCACGGCTGCTTTGATTTCAAAAAGTGACGGCTACTACTGGGAACTTCTTCCCATACTGCGGCTGCAGCATTGGGAACATGTTACACCTAAAAAAGAGGGTGACATTCCCAAAGGTGAACTTATCCTTTAAAGCGGAACTATTCTCGGACCTTGGATCCAGCAATGCAACATCCTGGAGCTTCCTGCCTGTGGCTGATCTTTTCAATGCTATGGAGCCGAGCGGGGGGCCATCTTTCCCTCACTCGGCATCCAGGCAGTGAGGGGAGTGGACGCGATCGTCTCTGCCACTACCGCTGGCTCTGGTAAGCGCCGGAGACGACCGCAGCGTGGCGGGAGGGCTCTCGCTGCGAATCCATCGCAGAGATCACTTTTATCTTAACCACTTCAATACCGGGCATTTTCATCCCCTTCCTGCCCAGGCCAATTTTCAGAATGACAATTGTGCGGTCATGCAACGCTGTACCCAAATTACATTTTGATCTTTTTTTTCCCGCAAATAGAGCTTTCTTTTGGTGGTATTTAATCACCTCTGCATTTTTTTTTTTTTTTTGTGCTATAAACAAAAAATGCGTGCCAATTTTGAAAAAAACACAATATTTTTTACTTTTTGCTATAATAAATACCCAATTTTTAAAAAAAAAACGTTTTTTTTTCCTCAGTTTAGGCCGATTATGTATTCTTCTACATATTTTTGGTAAAAAAAATCGCAATAAGCATATATTGATTGGTTTGCGCAAAAGTTATAGCGTCTACAAAATAGGGGATAGATTTATTGCATTTTTATTATTATTTTTTTTTATGGTGGCGATCTGCGATTTTTTATCGTGCCTGTGACATTGTGGCGGACATATCAGACACTTTTTACACTATTTTGGGACCATTCACATTTATACAGCGATAAGTGCTATAAAAATGCACTAATTTACTGTATAAATGTGACTGGCAGGGAAGGGGTTAACACTAGGGAGTGATTCTAACTGTAGGGGGAGAGGACTGATGAGAGGAGGTGACCGATTTTACCGTGTGTTTACACACAGATTCACGTCCCTGCTTTGTGAAGAGCAATCGCACGTGCATCGAGACCACAGCGATGCGGGCGAGCGCACGGCACAATGCCGGGAAGAAAAGACGTCATATATGACGTAAACCCAGAGGGAGGGAGAGGGTTCCTGCTGCCGTCATTTCTTTCTCATACATCACGGGACACAGAGCGGCATAGTCATTACTATGTGGTTATATAGTTTACCTTCAGGTGCTGGCACTGGCAACTTCCAAACTGGAAGTACCCTCCCCTATATAAGCCCCTCCCATCCGGGAGCACCTCAGTTTTTTGCCAGTGTCTAAGGTGTTGGCCAAGAAGTAACATGTGTTTTTTCACTAAGCTTGCGTACAGGTTCTTTTGGGCCTCAGTAAGCTATTCCGGATCCGACCAAAAAAGCTTCATAGCTAAACGGTCGGTACCCGGGCCTTGCAGAGAAGAGCAAGGTTTTGCCTGTAATGCTTCTCTTAGGAGGGCTGGACCCTGGGATCCAGAGCTCTGGTCATACCCACGACCAAGATGTTTTCTGTGCAGGGTGCTATACAGGTCCAGGGGAGTGGAATCCTTGGGAACCCGGTCCCTGAAGGTTTAATTACAATGCCTGCCGTGAGAGGTGAAGTTTGGGCTTCTGTGGACCAAACAGAGTCCTGCGGCGGGGAAAAGGTAAGTGGGGGTCCCTCAGGAACTTGGTTCTATTGGGGGACCCCCAAGCCTAATATGTCTTTCTGCCTGTTACCTAACGGTATTCCCGCTAAATATCTGTGCATGCCTGTAACTACTAAAAAATGTAATAATTTTTAAGAGTGGTCAAGAAAAAAAAAATGGTTAAACCGCGGTACCTGTGTTAAACCACTAGAGGCCGCTGTGGAACGTTGTTTTCTTGTCATGTGGATTTTTTCTTTCCAAGTCAAAATCCAGGCAGATGGTGAGTTCTCTGGATGGGAAACTGTTTCCTCTGCCATGTTGCAATGCTCGTCCTTCCCCCGGCCCTGTGGCAAACAGGGCCCTGGCTTCTGTCCCTAGTTCCTTTTCAAAAAGAGCGCCGAAGGCGCACGTGCCCGTGCGCGTGCACGCGCCTCTATAGAGGTGAGCTGGAAAAAGGGGCGGAGCTTGGTGGATGACGCTCTGTGCGCGCCGCAGCGCTTCTGCGCATGTGCGGGCGTCCCAGCATGATAAAAAGCACAATTAGGTGTCAGCTGGTTATGGAAGGCAGAAACAGAGCTGGCAACATTTAGAAAGGCATAGAGCTGGCAACATTTAGAAAGGCATACAGCAGGCGGTTGATGAAGGCATCCCCATAGAAAGGCACATTAGTAGACACCAACTGTTTATATAGCAGCAATTGTGCTAGACTATTGTCAGTAAGTGGTGTATTTCGTCTGGAATACCTCAGCTTTGGGCTTAGGAATATGCCGTCTAAAGTCTCCGGGACTAAGAATCCCAGGAAGCATAGGGGGTCTCCATCGGGCTCTGAGGATCTTGGGCATGCTTCGGCTGCACCAATCTCCCCTGAAGAATCAGGTTAGTGACCGTAGAGCACCCTCAGGAGTACCTGGTACTGTGGCTGTCCTCAGTTCACCTGCTCCTGTGTATATAACAGAGGAGGTTTTTTCCTCAGCTCTGGGAGGACTGGAAGAGAGATTGACAACATTGATCGCTGCTTCCCTGTCACAGGGGAAGAGCGCCCGATCTCCGTCTCCTCCCTCAGAGTACCTGTTAGCAGAGCAACAGTCCCATACAGGGATCGACCTACCTGAAGGGGATCAGGATGAGGTTGATTCTGTTGTAGAGGAATCAACAGTGGAAGAGCCATTTTCAGCATCACATGCTGAAAGATTATGGGTTCAGTCCCTGACTAACATGGTCCGATCAGCATTTAAAATGCCCCTTGCGGAGCCATCATCCACTTCTGTCTCCTCGTTGGGGTCGCTAAAAGCTCCCCAGACTGTTTGTTCCTTTCCAATCCATCCTTTACTGGAAGGGCTCATTTACCAGGATTGGGAACATCCTGATAAAATATTTAATCCTCCCAAGAGATTTCCGGTGGTCTATCCCATGGAGGATAAGTTCATCAAAAAATGGAGGGTCCCTACAGTGGACGCAGCCATCTCTTGTGTGAATAAATCACTGACATGTCCAGTAGATAATGTCCAAATGTTCAAGGACCCAATAGATAAAAAATTGGAGTCCTTATTAAAATCTGCTTTCTCTACAGCAGGCTTGGTGACACAACCAGCAGTGGCAGCTATTGGGGTCTGCCAAGCAGTGAAGGATCAGTTGAAACAGGTCTTAAGGGACTTGCCAGATCAGCAGGCCCTTGCCCTAGCTGATCTACCTAGAGCCTTATGCTTTGCGGTTGACGCCATAAAGGATTCAATCCATCAGGCCTCCCGCCTTACGCTGTCTGTAGTACATATGCGCAGGCTTCTATGGCTCAAAAACTGGTCTGCTGAAGCTCCCTGTAAAAAATTGCCGGTTAGCTTCCCATTTCATGGTGAACGCTTATTCGGGGAAGACCTGGACAAATATATCCAGAAAATTTCCAGCGGTAAAAGTACACTTTTGCCGGTTAAAAACAGAGTTAGAGGTCCCTCTTTTAAGAGGCCTGCTTCTCCAGTCCCTAGGACATCGGCTGTGAAACAGTTCCGACGGCCTCCTCAGTCAAATCCCGGGGGTAAAAATCAGGGACAATCGCAGGGTAACAAGAAACCCTGGAGCAGGAGAGGTACAAAACCTCCCCCAAAGTCAAATGCATGAAGGGTTGCCCCCACTCAATCGGGTGGGGGGGAAGACTTCAGTTGTTCGCAGAGACCTGGCGGGACACGATCAGAGACAGATGGGTGCTCTCCGCAGTAAGTCTGGGATACAAATTGGAGTTAAAAGACTCCCCTCCTTCCCATTTTATAAGGTCAAACGTGCCAAGGGATCCCCGGAAGAGAGGATCCCTCCTGTTGGCACTAGAACAACTATTGCTCCAAGGAGTAATTATGGAGGTTCCCCTGGAAGAATGCTGGTTCGGGTTTTACTCAAACCTCTTTACAGTCCCGAAACCAAACGGGGACGTGAGGCCCATATTAAATCTAAAAGGGCTAAACAAATTCCTACATATCAGAACTTTCAGGATGGAGTCGATCCGATCGGTGACCACTGCCCTACAAGGGGAGGAATGGCTAGCCTCGATCGACATCAAAGATGCTTATTTGCACATTCCCATCTTTCCAGTTCACCAAAAATTTCTACGCTTTGCAGTAGAAGGGCGCCATTTTCAGTTCAGAGCCTTACCCTTCGGTCTGGCCACAGCACCAAGAGTGTTCACAAAAATTCTGGCCCCATTATTGGCCAATCTAAGAACACAAGGTATAACGATAATGGCATATCTAGACGACTTGTTGCTGATAGACCACTCAGTGGAAAAACTAGAAGTGGTCGTTCACAAGACAATCAAGTATCTGGAATCTCACGGTTGGATTATCAACCGAGACAAGTCAGCCCTAAAACCAGTCAAAAGTCTGGAATACTTGGGGCTAAGGCTGGATTCAGACCAGAGAAAAATTTTCTTGCCTCAAGAAAAGGTGTCGTCTTTGAGAGATTTGATCCACCTAGTGCAGTGATGGCGAACCTTGGCACCCCAGATGTTTTGGAACTACATTTCCCATGATGCTCATGGACTCTGCAGTGTAGTTAAGCATCATGGGAAATATAGTTCCAAAACATCTGGGGTGCCAAGGTTCGCCATCACTGACCTAGTGGGTACAAAAAGACAGCCGTCCATACGCCTGTGCATGAGGCTGCTGGGAAAAATGGTGGCATCATTCGAAGCAGTACCCTACGGTCAATTCCATTCAAGGAATTTGCAAAGGGCCATACTGTCAGCCTGGAACAAAAAGGTTCAGGCCCTAGACTTACCAATGTCCTTGTCCCCTTCCGTTCGCAAGAGCCTCCGTTGGTGGTTGGTTCCCCAGAATCTGGAAAAGGGGAAATCCTTCAGTCCGATTTCTTGGAAGGTGGTCACTACAGATGCCAGCCTTATAGGCTGGGGAGCAGTACTGGAGCAATGGTCTCTCCAGGGCAGATGGTCGGATGCGGAAAAGGCCCTGCCCATCAATCTCTTAGAGATACGAGCAGCCCGGTATGCCCTAGTAGCATGGACATCCAGACTCCAAGGGTCCCCTGTCAGAATTCAATCGGACAATGCCACGGCAGTGGCATATATCAATCATCAGGGTGGCACCAGGAGTCGTGCAGCCCAGAGGGAAGTAAATTGCATCCTGAAATGGGCAGAAAGATATGTCCCAGCCATATCCGCGGTATTCATTCCAGGAGTGGAGAATTGGAAGGCGGACTTTCTAAGTCGCCAACAATTATGCCCAGGGGAATGGTCCATTCACCCCGAGGTTTTCCGGACAATATGTCAGCGGTGGGGAACACCGGATGTAGATCTGCTAGCATCCAGATTCAACGCAAAGGTGGACAGGTTTGTCTCTCGGACAAGGGATCCCCTAGCTTGCGGCTCGGATGCCCTAGTGTTCCCTTGGGATCAGTTCAAGCTGATATATGCATTCCCACCGCCACAATGGTTACCTCGATTACTCTGCAGAATCGGGGTAGAAAAGAAACCAGTGATTCTGGTGGCTCCAGCGTGGCCCCGAAGAGCATGGTACGCGGAGATTGTAAAAATGTCTGTGGGGAGTCCTTGGACCCTCCCACATCGTCCGGACCTGCTTTCGCAAGGACCGATATACCACCCTTCCTTACCAGCCCTAGGTTTGACGGCCTGGCTATTGAAGCCCACATTCTAAAAAAGAGAGGTCTCTCTAATCCTGTGGTAGCTACCATGATCAATGCCAGGAAGCCGGTATCCAGGCAGATCTACTATAGAATCTGGAAGGCGTACATCGCTTGGTGTGAGGCCAGAAAATGGCATCCACGTAAGTACGTAATAGGTAGGATTCTGGACTTCCTACAGTGGGCTGTAGATAGGAAGCTTGCCTTGAGTACTATCAAGGGTCAGATTTCGGCCTTGTCAATATTTTTTCAGAGGCCCTTGGCTTCGCATTCACTAGTCAAAGCCTTTATACAAGGAGTGATGCGTATTAGCCCTCCGGTTAATATTCCCATATGTCCATGGGACTTAAACCTGGTTCTGTCGGTTCTACAGAAGCAACCATTTGAACCATTACAGCACATTTCCTTGGTTCTTCTCACCAGGAAATTGATTTTTCTAGTAGCCATTTGTTCGGCTAAAAGAGTGTCGGAATTAGCCGCTTTGTCCTGTAAAGAGCCATATCTGGTTATCCATAAGGACAGAGTAGTGTTACGTCCTCATCCAGCCTTTCTTCCTAAGGTGGTATCGAGGTTTCATTTGAACCAAGATGTGGTTCTTCCTTCCTTTTTCCCCAAACCTAGTTCGGTAGAGGAAAAGTTATTACATTCTTTGGATGTAGTAAGAGCAGTTAAAGCTTATCTAAAAGCCACTGCTCAGATTCGCAGAACGGATACTTTGTTTATTCTGCCGGAAGGCCCCAGAAAGGGTCAGGCAGCGTCAAAATCTACTTTAGCCAAGTGGATTCGACAGGTCATTATGCAAGCCTATGGCTTGAGAAGGAAACCGCCTCCGTTCAAAGTTAGGGCGCACTCCACGAGAGCAGTTGGAACTTCATGGGCAGTGCATCACCAGGCCTCCCTGGCTCAAATCTGTAAGGCCGTTAGAAGTCAGGAGGATGTCGCCTTTGGGCGCAGTGTGTTGCAGGCCACAAAAGATCCTCATGTCTGATAGCGCTCAGCTTATGTATGGTGTATCCCCCCCCCTCATTGGGCATTGCTTTGGGACGTCCCACATAGTAATGACTATGCCGCTCTGTGTCCCGTGATGTACGAGAAAGAAAATAGGATTTTTATAACAGCTTACCTGTAAAATCCTTTTCTTGGAGTACATCACGGGACACAGAGCTCCCACCCCTCTTTTGGGGACACTTATTGCTTTGCTACAAAACTGAGGTGCTCCCGGATGGGAGGGGCTTATATAGGGGAGGGTACTTCCGGTTTGGAAGTTGCCAGTGCCAGCACCTGAAGGTAAACTATATAACCACATAGTAATGACTATGCCGCTCTGTGTCCCGTGATGTACTCCAAGAAAAGGATTTTACAGGTAAGCGGTTATAAAAATCCTACTTTTACAATACGGCAGTAGGAAACTGGTTAAAGAGGAACGCACGCCGTTCCTGAAAATACTGAGGTTATGGCAGCTAGCTGCTGCCATAACAGTATTTAGCTTTAAATTACCGACGTACAGGTACAGCGATTTGCATGAAGTGGTTAATAAAAATAACAAAAACATCTAAGTACCTCTTTCTATGCTTCACGTCTGAGACAAGAAGCATAGAATGCATTAAGGTGAAATACCATGAGACGTTACAATCCCATTAATTCATCTCAGCACCAAGGTATTCCAAGAATATACAATGAGCTACACAATCCCAGATCATTAGAAACATTGCTGGCAGACAGAAGAGGAGCCTTTATTGCAAAAGAGACATACAGGGTTTATTGTGCAATATAACACTATCTACCTGCAGTGGTTTTAAATGGACTTTAAATGGCTGACTGGTTCTTTTTAAAGAAGACCTTGCACTTCTCAATACTGACTAATAAGGGTAAAATGGGCTTTTAACGCATTCCTATTACCTGGTTTACCGTGTTGATGCTGAACAAGCAGAGCTGCCTTTTATTTAAAGGATTAGACTGACCATACATGGAGAAAATTTCTTTCCTGCAACCTTGGGTTGCAGGAAAGAAATTTGCGCAATTCCCCTCCCCATCAACACAGACCGAGTTGATGCGGAAAACCCTTCTGCCGGGCCATTGACTTCTCTGGGAGGGGCAGCCACCTCCGCCAGGAGAAGACGTGCTTATCATTAGAGGCTATAGCAGCCGCTAGCATTAATCGCAAGAGAATCCAGCAGGCTGGTTGTACCCAAGTTGATCGATCAACTTGGTACATTCAGCATGCCTATTAACGGTTCGAAAGGTTGTATGGCTGGCCTAAATTCACTTTTGGATCTGAAAGCCTGCAAACAAAGTGCATTTATTATTATTTTTTAAAAGGTGAACTTACTTTTTAAGAAAAAAAAACATTTTACAGGGCACATGCATGCAGAATGATCCTCTGCAGCTTTTCTGTACAGGGCTCTCTGCACAGGGTTTTTTTTTTTCTATGAATGTTCTATCGCAGGTTCTTCTGTAATTTTTGTTTCTTTATGCCTTTCTCTTTTAAGGTATCTTTAGTCCATGAGCCTTTTCTCGATCTTTCACTTCCTGTCCTGGATGACTCGGTAAGAAGGCATTTGAACTATTACCATTTTATTTTATTATACATTCACATTTAGTACCTGTACTTGACTTTTCTTCTTTTTTTTTTTTTTTATGAAAGGGTTTGTTATAGGGAACCTCTATTTAACGTGAAGAGACATTTAAGGTTACTATGGTCATTATCTGTGTCAGACAGTGCAGTGACTATCCTTGCTGAACAACTTCTGAGAACACATTTCTAAGCAGAAAGGCCACTCAAAGATTTTGCTGTGTACAGTGAATGGTTGTGCGTCTGAGACAAGAAGAATAGTACAAGCGCTATGAAGCCCTACTAAGCAAGAAAGGACAGCATACATATGCAGCAAGCAAACATGGCTCCCCCACATGCATACTGTACATACATAATTACACACTACACATAGAAACAAATTCTTTAACGACTTGCTGGCTGCGCTATAGCCGAATGACGGGTACCACGCGTTTATCCAGTTCTGGGACGCCGTCATATGACGGCTTCCCGTGATCGTGCCCACTTCGGGACGCAGGCGCCACGTTCTGTGATCACTGGTTTCTCAGGATGCTGCTGATCACAGATTGAGGTAAAGAGCCAATCAGCGGCTCTTTACCATGTGATCATCTGTGTCCAATCACAGCTGATCATGGAGGTAAACAGAAGCAGGTTATTGTCACTCCTTCCCTCAAGCTGACAGCGTGGGGAGAGGAGAAAAGAGCCAATAACTGGCTTGTGTAAAAGGAACTTAACACTTATAATAACAGGGCCATGGGGAAAAACCAAGCTTACTTATTGACTAGCTTGCAGACAACCAATTAAACCTATCTAACAGTATGCGTTAAAAACGGGGGTTTAGCCCGCACGTATTTGCAAATGCATGCGTAAGCCACAGAGCCACGCCACGGCACCCTGGTATCTGTGGTCCCTAACGCTAACTAATGAGTGTCCCCACAGTGGAGGCACATGCATTCTGATGGATAAGTGAGGGCAAATGGACTGAAGGGGAGCCCACCCCTTCTTAAAGGTGCAGGAGCACACTGAGCACCCAGCAGGTAGCTCAATGGCTGCAAAGGTGTCAGTGTGTTGCCTGACCAATATACACGACAGTGATACAAAAAAGACGCCACTGCCCCCATCTAGCACTGGCCATTGCAGTAAGCAGCATTGGAAGGCTACATAGGATATAAACAGGGCCATGGATAAATCCATGGGAAAAAAAACAAGCTTACTTACCGACCAGCTCACAGACAACCAATTAAACCTATCTAACAGTATGCGTTAAAAACAGGGGTTTAGTCTGCACACATTTGCAAATACATGCGTAAGCCAGCCTCTTCACGGCAGCCTGGTATCTGTGGTACCTAACGCTAATAAACATAAACACTGATGATCAGTGCAGTCCAGATATTGCCCACCAGTGCTGCCAATCTGTGCCTCATCAGTGTCACCTATCAGTGCCCGTCAGTGCAGCCTATCAGCGAAAGAGAAAATTTACCTGTTTTATAACAAACTATGAAAAAGAAAGCTCTATTTGTGTGTAAAAAAAAAATAAAAAATTATAGAAATTTTGTTTGAGTACAGTGTTGCATGACTGCGCAATTGTCATTCAAAGTGTAACAGCGCTGAAAGTTGGCCTGGGCAGGAAGGGGGTAAAAGTGGCCAGTAGGCAAATGGTTAAAGCATGAAAACATTTTGCTAAAAGTGTACAATAGTAACATCACCAAATCTCCTGAGGCGAGAATTCGGAGGCAGCAGTGCCTTAGATCTCACACTGCAGCTGCACAGTTATGAGACTATAGGCACAGGAGTGCCTGGAAGTGCTCTTTTTATGGAGTAATTCAAGACAAAAAGTACTGCTTAGTCACAATTAGCATTTTATTTATTCTTTAGAACATAGCAATTCCTTCACTTTTTGAGTTTAATTCCTCTTTGTGAAAAGGAAAAAATGCCCTTTTGTCGAAAGGTGTTATTCATACAACAGTTTCCATCCATTCAAAGAAAAAGAACGATTTGTCCATTATTGACTGGGGTTGTCTAACGTGTCCCATAAGTCAGTATTGTAATGTGCTTTTATTTTAGCCTGCCAAGAAAAATACTGCAAAATCTGCAAAAGCGGTCTGTGAAAAAAAGAATGAAGAAGAAAGCGATAATGACAGTTATGTAAAAGATAGGAATGATCAGCCTTCGGGGCCAAGTAAACACCTTCAGAAGAAAGCAAAAAAACAAGCCAAAAAACAAGCAAAGGTACTCGGCCATTACTGTAAATTGTTGTCTTGAAGTGAAATTCTAAAATGTAAAACCAAAGAAATATACAGTACCATGTTTCTGCTTGATGTTGCCTTGCCATTGTGTAGACTAAAGTCTGTCCACCCATAAATAAATAAAAATCCCAAAAGTATTATAACCGTAGGGGCAGGCTGTGATATTCACCAACATGTGGTCTTATAGGTAAAAGCTATATTTGCTGTTTCCATAAAAAAATACAGCAAAATCTTTTTCTTGGTGTCCACTGAGGAACATATAACGTTCCTCAATGTGCACCACCACCTTGTGCCAAACCAGAAAGGCTTATTTGTTGGATAAGCCCCCGACAATTCAGACACTCATATTCCAGATGTGATACCTACAAAGAATACCACCTTATGGGTAAAAGAGAGGAATGTGTCTAATGGGTTTAAACGTTGGTTCCCTGTCTACTGATAGTGTAGTTGGTCCTAATGTAACCACAGATTCACTTGTGGTAACTGATGGGCCCAGGTACTGGCTGAACAGGTAAAGAAAATACCATACAAGGCATTGTCACCTTCCTTCATCAAAGTTAGCCCTGAAATCAGCTCGGCCAGGACCTGGGTGATCAATGACAGTTTTTCAGTCCTAGCGATTGGCTGCAGGCCCAGGCATGGTTACAGAGGTGCAGGTCACATACCTGGAAGTGCCAGTTGTTCTTGCTAGCTGCAGAAGAGCAAGGAGTGGCGAGGGATCGCAGGCAACTGAAGTATGGGCAACCCATTCCTTAACCCCTTAATGCTGGCTGTACCCAAATATGAGACAGCATTTGTGGTGGGTGTTTTTTAAAGCCAACTGCCACATATATGTGCACAGCTGGTGCTGCTGTTCTGTGCTGGGTGCATGCTCACTTGGCTCCCACAGCACATCAGGAGCTAGTGAGAGAGGCTCCCAATCACTGTATCGGCCAACCGCAGTGATCACATGGCCCAGAATACAATGCAACACCTTTTGGTAGTACAAACTGTTAAAGGCTGGTCTCCCAACAGCTTCTTTTAGAAGTGATCGTAATAATACTGGCTATGCACTGTGTGATATGTTCTCTTGTTCTACTCCTCTTCTTCTACAAGCTATATTAGTACCTTTTGACTGAAATCTGTTACCATTCCGCAGACTCAGCGGCGACAGCAGAAGTTACATGATAAGACCGTGCTGCTGAATGATCCGAATGTGAGCAATAATGAGGATGAAGACTTTATCCTTGACAATAACAATGTGCTGGATAATAACTGTGAGCAGCAAGAGACCTCAACCAATGGACTGTCTTCTGGTATAACCAGTGAGGTAGATATGGAAAAGAAAGAGGAAGATCTAGGACATTTGGAAAACAAAGAAGCATGCCAAATGAACATGGAAAATAATGCTGAGGCTGGCTCTAAAGTTCTGGAAAACCAAAATAATTCTGTGGCAGAACAGGAAAATAGTCATGATCTGAATCGGGGAAGCCCACATAAGTCTGAGCCTAGTCTGGAAAGCGAGGGTCAGCCCAGCAACAAAGTGACTGCGGTTCTGGAAAACGGAGATGTCAGTCAGGCCAACATAGATAGTGATGAGGTGCAAGAGGAGAGGTCTGAGAGTCCTGAGACAGAACAGGATTCGGTGGACGACCAGCTAACAGAAAACCTAAATCGGCTTAATTTGAGTTCAGATCTAGAAAGGCTAAATCTGAGCTCAAATCTTGAACTTAATGACATTGAGATTCAAATTATAGAGGAAGTGCCCACCCCACAGATCTATGAAGTGGTGAATGAAGACCCCAGAACTGCTTTTTGTACCCTCGCAGACCGAAAGGAGCTTCAGCTGGATGAGTGGTCAGTCCTCAGTTGTCTCTATCAGTTTACCCGCAAGGAGGACCTGGTGGGGAACAACCAATTGCTGTGTAATACGTGTACACAGAGACAGGCCAAGACCATAAAACACCACAATAAAGGTAGGAAATGCTGAAAGTGCCTATATTCCACACATCTGGTGTTAGGATTTTTATTAGAGGTTAAAATTAGGTGCTTGTGCATGTAAGATTTTATGTAGGCGATGCTACTGGCTGCAACTATGAGCATTTTTTTTGTTAACCACTTAAGGACTGGAAGGATTTGCCCCCTTAATGACCAGGCCATTTTTTTTGCGATACGGCACTGTGTCGCTTTACCTGACACTTGTGCGGTTGTGCAACGCTGTACCCAAACAAAATTGATGTCCTTTTTTCCCACAAACAGAGCTTTCTTTTGGTGGTATTTCATCACCTCTGTGGTTTTTATTTTTTGCGCTATAAACAAAAAAAGAGCGACAATTTTGAAAAAAACAATATTTTTTGCTTAAATAAATATTCCAAAAAAAATGTAAATTTTTTTTTTATTTCTTCATCAGTTGAGGCCAATATGTATTCTACATATTTCTGATTTAAAAAAATCGCAATAAGTGTATATTGATCGGTTTGCGCAAAAGTTATAGCGTCTACAAAATAGGGGATAGATTTATGGCATTTTTATTCTTTATTTACTCTTTTACTAGTAATGGCGGGAATCTGCGATTTTTAGCTGGACTGCGACATTGCGTCGGACAGATCGGACATCTTTGACACTTTTTTCAGACCATTGACATTTATACAGCAATCGGAGCTAAAAATAGCCACTGATTACTGTATAAATGTCACTTGCAGGGAAGGGGTGAACACTAGGGGGTGATCAAGGGGTTAAGTGTTCCCTGGGGAGGTGTATTTAACAGTGGGGGCAGTGTACTGATTGGAGCAGGAGAAAGATTGCTGTTCTTGATGACTAGGAACAGCCGATCTCTCTCTACTTCCCTGTCAGAACAGGGATCTGTCTGTTTACATCGACAGATCCCCGTTCTGGCTCTCTGAGGAGCGATCACTGGTGGACATTTTGGCCGCCAGCCACACGCATCGGCGCTGCGGGAGCGCCCGCCCCCTATCGCTAATAAAGCCGCCGATGTACACCTATGGTGATTCGCGCAGCCGTGCCAACCTGCTGAAGTATAATGACGGGCGGCTGGACGGCAAGCGGTTAATGAAGGCCATAGACAAACTACATGGGAAGGAATTTGGCTTGTCTTTCAGCTTTCAATGACTGTTTCCCTTTTAAAGCTAAAGTTACATTTGCACTGGGTCCCTCCCTGCACTGCATGGGTGAATCCTGGGGGATTGGAGTAAGGTGAAATACTTTCCTTATTCTTCCTTTGTGCTGAATGACCTTTCCCCCCAAACTGTGTCTTTTCGCTACCTGACTAGTCGCAGCTCTTCAGTGTCATCATGAACAGTTCAGGACAATTGTCCTGCATTGTATGTGAGGATGCCAAGGGCCCAAACACTTCCCAGGAACATCTGACCAAGAGGAGAGTTCCAGGTAGAGAGTGCAGAATAGGGCAAGTAATTCAGCGTATTCATAATCGGGCAAAATGAGCAGTTAACTCGTGCAGAGGTCCTCCTCCACACCTTGTGTGCCGTGCCCAGAGTGCATCTTTAAAAACTGCAAAAATGTAAAGTTTATGTAAAGATCAAACTTTATTTTCTCCATGAATAGTGTATGACAGGGTAAACCTTAAAGTGGTTGTTAAGTCAGATATTCCAATTGCTGCCAGCCCCTCTGCAATAACAAGATGTACTACGCAGTATGTGTTTTTATTTATTTTTTATACAGCAGTTAAATAATTTTTTTCTTATCGCCAATGTGCGATCACGTGACCACCCACCCCTCTCCTTACCCCCCGATCTTTGGACTACAGTGGGAGGGACTGAGTTCCCCATCTGACATCAGCCGGGCAGTCACGTGACTGCACATCAGCAATGTGAACAAAGGCATTTAGCTGTCGAATTAAAAAAAAGAACACACTGTGTAGAACATCTTGTTATCGCAGAGGGGCTGGCAGGAATTGAAATCACTAACTTATTACAGACTAAATAGCGCCGGGAGGGGAGGAGACGGCTCACTACACAGATTCCTGATGTGAGAGAGAGTAGAGCAGCAGGATGATGGAGGCACGTAACCTGACCACGATATCATGGATCAGCAGCCATAATTACTGTGGTCAACACAATAAGGGGGAAACGGGAACAGGTAGGATCAACCAGGTATTTTATAACATAGAAAGGGACAAATGACACTGCGGAAGCACTATGTGGTTTGACCTGCTTTAAAGGAACAGGAACTTTATTTTATTTTTTACAACCACTTTAACTCTGTCCATTTTTTTTTTTTTTGCCCATTTGTATCCCATTGGGAATAATTCCCTTCACTTCCTGACCTGTAGACACAACAGAAATGAAGTGAAGAAATACCATCTTGGACAGTAGTCACTGGACCAAGTGTCCCCACTGAAAGGCCATCTATCTGCTTATGGCCACTACAATGGGGGAATCCCTTAATGTTTATTTTGTGTTGTGGACCTTTCTCAGAGAGGTAACAGAAATAAAGATAGTTGTTGCTGGACATGTTAAGAGATGTGAGACAGCCCACCATTGTGACCTTGTTTACTGAAATAATTAAATTAATTAAATAAAGAACTTATATCATCAGCTTCTGCATGAATTGTGCAGCTGTAGGTGTTCATAGTTGTGAAATTCACAAAATTATTTGTCTTTTCTCCGTAGAGAAGAAGTTTGTTTACACTAACGCCAAGAAACAAATGTTGGTCTCGGCTCCACCTCCTATCCTGACCCTCCATTTAAAGAGATTTCAGCAGGTATGTTTTCTGTGGTGGCCCCATGCATTTATTTAGTATTTTCAGCTAACCAAGTTGACAGTATTAGGCTGATAAAAGAAAGGGAGAAAATTGCATTATAATTTTTTTATTATTTATTATTTTATTTATTATTTATTTTTTTTGCAGTTAAGCCTCGTGTTTTTTCACCTTAATGCATCCTATGCATTAAGGTGAAAAAACACCCTGCAGTGTCCGGCCTCTCCGAGCCCCCGTTTTTACTTTCCTGAGCCCCGAATCTCCGTGGGCACGATCCCGCGTCGTTCTCCCCACGCCTTCTCGGCTCTTCATTGGGTAAATTGATAGCAGCGCAGCCATTGGCTCCCACTGCTGTCAATCAAATCCAAAGCCGGGGGGGGGGGGCCAGGGCCGAGTCGTACACTCGGTGGCTATGTACGCCAAATGTGTATGACACGGGAGCGCGCCCGCAAGGTAACCCCCTCGGGAGAGAGCTTCCCAGAGGGGGTTAGCTATTGCGGGGAGGAGCCGCCGTGGAACCCCAGAAGAGGACGATCGGGGCCACTCTGTGCAAAACGAACTGCACAGTGGAGGCAAGTATGATATGTATGTTATTTTTATTTTTTTATTCGTGAACCTTTAGATTTACTTTAAGATGAAAACCTATAATGTTCAGATATAAATATACAAGCTGCTGTCATCATCCTCCATTTGCTTCACCGCTGTGTGAGTGGCATCATTTTTCTAGGTCTCTGACTAGGTAATGAACCAGCAGCAAGTTGACACCCCTGGAGTCTGCACCTTTAAATAATTTGACAGTGGCTGCTTCCATATTTTCATGCTCAGGGGTTCACTTTGAAAAGGAAATTAAAGGGGTTGTAAACCCTCATGTTTTTTCACATTAATATATCCTATGCATTAAGGTGAAAAAAACTCTGTCACTGAGCAGCCCCCCGTTCTAATCACCTGAGCCCGTTAGTTCCCCCGCCAGAGACGCACTTTACCTCTCTGGTTGGGGGTTCTCGGCTCTTGATTGGATAGATTGATAGCAGCACAGCCATTGGCTCCCGCTGCTGTCAATCAAATCCAATGATGCAGGGGGCGGGGCCAAGTCCGGCATTCTGTGTTTATGGACGCAACTGCTGGACTTGGGAGCGCACCCACACGGTAACCCCCAGGGAGAGCGCTTCTCCTAGGGGGGTTTACCGATGCGAGGAGGAGCCGCGAGCGCTGTTGGGGGACCCCAGAAGGCGATGATCGGGGCCACTCAAAACGAACTGCACAGTGGAGGTACCGTATATACTCGAGTATAAGCCGACCCGAATATAAGCCGAAGCCCCTAATTTACCACAAAAAACTGGGAAAACTTATTGACTCGAGTATAAGCCGAGGGTTAGAAATGCAGCAGCTACTGTAAGTGGAAAAGAGGGTCAACAATGCCCATTTTCAGCTGCTTACCTAACTGTGTCTATTGCATGCCTCACTGTGCAGATCTGCCTACCTCACTGTGCAGATCTGCCTACCTCACTGTGCAGATCTGCCTACCTCACTGTGCAGATCTGCCTACCTCACTGTGCAGATCTGCCTACCTCACTGTGCAGATCTGCCTACCTCACTGTGCAGATCTGCCTACCTCACTGTGCAGATCTGCCTACCTCCCTGTGTCCATTGCAGCCTACCTGTGTCTGTGCATGCCTCTGTGTGCCCATCTGCAGCCTCCGTGTGCCCTTTTGCATTCTTTGTGCCGCTCTGCATCCACCGATCAGCGTGTCATAAAAACATACGGCCGCGCCTCCTCGTCTGTGATAGGCGGAACACTAAATTTCCAAGCATTCAGTCTTCCGCCTATCACAGACATCCGCTCATCCTCATAACACGGACGAGGATGAGAGGATGTCCGTGATAGGCTGAACACTGACTGCTGGGAAATTGAGTGTTCCGCCCATCACAGACGAGGAGGCGCGGCTTTTGAACACTGGAATGGCCGCCGTCTGTCTGCATGACACACTGATCAGGTAGGCAGACGGCGGCGACTCGAGTATAAGCCGAGGGGGGCACTTTCAGCCTAAAAAAAGGGCTGAAAAGCTCGGCTTATACTCGAGTATATACGGTAAGTATGATATGTTTGTTATTTTAAAAAAAAACAAGGCTTTACAACCCCTTTAACTGTGGAAGCTTTTCCCCGAAAAGGCAAGCAGCAAAGGACTTGTCAACAGTGTTCCTTTGTGGTGTAGGTTCAGCTGATTGTTTCCATGTTACTGACTTGCTATTCTTGGTCTGCATAGTGTATCTGTGTTTGAGCAGCCAGAGCTTTGTTTCCTCATGTCACTTTACAAAAGTGGAAAAAAACTAAAAAAACGCATAGCAGCCAAGCAAAGGTAGGAACAAGCTCCAGATTTTCCCTGGGTCTTGTAGTTTGCAGCTAGGTCACAGAGTAGAATCCAGGCTGTACTGCAGTGCACATTTCTGTTACTCTAATACTGTGTGCATGCTTACAAGAGTTGGGGGCACACTGAAGGCTCATCACTGTCTTCCTTCACTGTCCAGTCAGCAGGGTTGCCTTGCAGAACAGTTAGGCCAGGGACCTGGCTATTCTGGCTGGTAGGGGTTCCTGGATGAAAATACTGCCTGAACAATATTACAGATCCTTTGTAGGTCAGACATGCTCTTATATTTATTTTAATAATTGATTTAGCTGCTTTCCTGGAGTTCAGCTTTAATAGAGGTGTATTATGTATAAACATGACCCAGCATCAATAACCTTGTCGGGTTTAGACTATTGAACTGTCTGATTTTTATTTGCTTTAAAACTAACTCAAGTGGTAAGCTTTCTTTCTTTCAATTCCCAGAACGGTTTCAATCTTCACAAGATTAACAAACACATCAAGTTCTCGGAAGTCATTGACCTGGCTCCCTTCAGTACAGTAAAATGCAAGGTCAGTAGCAATTGGCACAATGTTTCTTCTAATAACCACACTATCAGGGTAGATATAGAAGTGCCACGCCTCCTCACCACGTGTTTTAACCCCATTTGTGCCGACAATTCCACTGCATGCATTGCGGGCCATTTGTGGTGCCTCCCTATTCATTTGCATGTGAAGACACATGTCGGGGTAAACTCTGCCGTGGCCACAAAGTGAAGCATCACGCCTGCGCCATGTTAACATCCCCATCCGCTGCCTATTGCAGCTTAAAGTGATATTCAAGGCATGGCTTTAAAAAAATGTCATGTCATACTTATCTGCTTTGTGTAATGGTTTTGCACAGAGCAGCCCCGATCCTCTTCTCAGGTCCCCTGCCTTTGCTCCTGGCCCCTCCCACCTGTCGAGTGCCCGCAAAGCAAGCAGCTTGCTCTGGGAGCACCCAAACAGGCTCGCTCCCAAGCCGCTGCTCTGTGTGTCCATTCACATACACAACCTCGGCTTCCTCTCTCTCTCCTTGTTGGCTTACTGGCTGTGATTGACCACAACGGGAGCCAATGGCACCTGCTGCTGTCTGAGCCAATGAGGAGGGAGATCCCCCAGAGAGCTGAGGCTCTTGTGCACATTGCCGGATCGTGAAGGAGCTCAGGTAAGTATAAAGGGGGCTGCTGCACACAGAAGGTTTTTTATTGTAATGCATAGAATCCGTTGGGTAAATAACCTTCTGCTTTTATAACCACTTTAAGGGAGGGCGCGGTTAGCAGGTGGCAAAAACACAGCTTAACCACACATTTTTTCTGCCCTCCCACCGCTAGCCTTAATTAGTCCCTACAGTGGAAATGGAGGGCTTTGTACTGGTCAGATATGGTACTCCTATGCAAAGCTGTTATAGCCAATTTGTAGAATTTACAATTGGCTAGAATGTGTACCATTCAGGAACGAGGGATCAATAACAGATCCTTTTGTCTTGGGAGGAAATGGCTGTGCCCCTTTGTCATGTTGTCATAGAGGGGGCCACCTATTGCCATGGAGGTCCAGATGCAGTACCTCAGAAGCCAGGTAGAGGGCTACTGCGCCTGGCTTCTGCAGTACTGTATCAGATAGTTGCAATTGGAGATAAAACTCCAGCAGGAACGTAGAAAAGAGTCTTGTTTGAAGAAACAGTGCCAGCAAAAAAAAGGTGAGCGGACACTAAGAAAGCAGATTTTGGTAGTAGGAGGTGTTATCCTGGGCCGGGCCAACTGTTTTTTGCCAGTGTCTGTTCCTCCTGTAAGTGGTAATATAACCAAAAGTTTAGGACTTCCCCTTGTCCCTCAATGGACAAGAAAATAAAATTGGTTGTTTAAAACTGCTGATATGGTAGGAGGAAAGTATCCAAACACAGAATGTTCTAATTCTTTATCCCCTTCCAGAATATCTCTGACGGAGAGGACAGACTTCTGTACTCCTTGTATGGAGTGATTGAACACAGCGGGACCATGCGCTCTGGACACTACACTGGCTATGTAAAGTCGCGAACCCCAAACCCTCATCTGTGTGACCTTGTACTTCGGGGAGTACTTCCTGAAGGTAAGATAATATATGGGTGGTTCAGAAGGTCAACCCGATGAGAAATAGTTGTGAGCATTAATTTATCTTTTACTTATTTTCAGTGCCGATTACAGAGCCTACAAAGGGTCATTGGTTCCACATCAGCGACAGCCATGTACAAGCGGTACCACTAAACAAAGTGCTGACCTCACAGGCCTACCTCCTGTTTTATGAGAGGATACTGTAACACATGCAGATGGATCTGCTAAAATCTCTATTGCCAAGGAATATTTATTGTATAAGTGCACCTGTCATTTAAAACTGAACAGGACTAAGGTAGGGAATGGCTGAGATACCATGCTTTGTCTCTGTCAAAGTGACAGGGAGAAATCCAAGACTCCTCTCCTTTTCACAGTTTTTTACACCCAGCCTCAGCACACTGTTACAATTATATAAAACAGGGTAGATGTAGGACTTAAAAAAATAAAGAAAGACAAAGTGAATGTCTGAGCAAAAAAATATATATATATATGCAGTAAATCTCTGCAATACCTGCACATTGCTTCCTGTTTTTTGTATTTAAAAATGCTGCAAGTACAGAAAAACTGTTGATCTGCCAGAAATCCAGTGAGCTCCTAATTTCGTGGACTGAGCTGACAATCCTGCCCTAGCAGCACCGAAATCCCAAGCCCTGCCTGAGTTCATCCTTGCTTGACTACAGAATTCCTACCCCCTATGTTATAGAGGTGAGGGGGGGGGGTCCGTAGTCCAGTAGGGAAAAACTAAGGCGGGGCTTACAGTAGTTCTTTCAGTGCAAAAGAGGCTCTGTGTTGTCTGTTCAAATAGAAGTTAGGATCACACTGGATTGTACAGATGTAGTCAATGTTGTGTTTTTTATATATATGTATGTATGCCCAGACATACATATGAAATAAGACTTATTTTATCGTTATGATACTTATCTTCTTACAAAGCTTTTTGTCCACTACTAAATGACAGGTGCACTTTACGTGTACCCTCAGTGTTCGTCATTGGAGGTAGCTATGATGGGTCTGAACCAATCTTCATTGCTTACTGCTGTCACAAGATTGTAACAAACCTCAAATACTCGGTATGGACCCAGCCTGCAAAAGTGGCTACTTCCATTGAAGGCAGACAGGTGCACTTCAATGATTTGCCTACAATTTTGGAAACCATGTGTGAAATATGTATATACAAGCACAAGCATAGCTATTTTATTTTGAGGGACCATTTCAGATGTCTCTTTGTTATCAGCCCTGATAATTGTACATCAGTACTTATGCAATAAATGATATGCAATCGTAAGTACAAACAAGCCTTCTTTTTTTTTTATAACATTTTGCAATTCGTTATGTCAACTTTGCAATCAAGAAAGTAAAATATAGTGCTTGGTTTTACCACGCATGTCAGTTTTGCCAAATAAGAAAAACGAAATTTCCTGTTCTACTGCAAATGGAGAAAAAAGTGGTTAGCGGGCGACTGCGATAGTTTTTCAGGTATTATTATTATTTATTTATTTTTATCTGGTGATTCTGTAGTAATGCACATCCTGTCTTAAACTGGCCAAATATGGGTCAGTTTTTATTTTCATTTTTTATTTATTTTTTAACAGCCAGCGGGCTGATGGAAACAAAACTGAGCAGATTCCCCCATTCACACAAGTGAGTTGGATAGAGGAATTCTCTCTGCTATGTTGTATTCTGACAGCAGGGACTCCTCTGCTGTCAGAATACACTGGTCAGCGCTGATCAAAACTGACATTTTCCGACAAGCCCGTTCGTGAGAAGTTGATCATTAGATTGACTTCTCTTGAACCTG
The DNA here is from genome assembly GCA_029206835.1 of Rana muscosa. NCBI lineage: Eukaryota > Metazoa > Chordata > Amphibia > Anura > Ranidae > Rana > Rana muscosa. The sequence goes on along the minus strand of CM055117.1, from coordinate 84,054,460 downwards.
AACAGCCATAGATGGATCGAAATCTGGCCAGTCCCTGCTGAACCAGCCAAGTTTCGATCCATTTATGGCCAACTTTAGGGGTACAACTGGTACACCCTACAGTTGTGTTCAAAATAATAGCAGTCCAACATCACTAACCAGATCAATCGCTGTTTTTGATATAAATTATATTTCTACATGGCAAATAATTTACTAGTAGGTGTAGTAGAGTAATACCTACAGTCATGACATGCATGCTGCTGAATTTGTATAATTGAATTATTAATTGAAAGGGGTGTGTTCAAAATAATAGTGTGGGGTTCAATTACTGAGGTCATTCAGTCTGTGAAAAAACAGGTGTCAAACAGGTGTAGCCCTTAGTTAAAGTGTTACTAAACCCAGGAGCCTGCATTCACTATATCTGGTCTCCCACAGCAAAAATAACATGAAAATGCAATTATTTTAGTAAATCTAAACTGCTAAATACCTTTTCTCATTAGCAATATATAGCAGTCTTGTGACTTCTATCAGTTCCTGGTAAAGCTTGTAGGAGGAGTTTTCATACTGCACTGGCTGTCCTGTCAGGATCCAGGACCCCTGATCCTCGGTCTGGACAGTGCTGATTGGCCCTGTGCTGATCACCTGCACTCTTCCAAGAAAAAAAAACCTCTCCAGCAATACACACCAAACTGAGCAATATGCAGCCTGACTTCAAAGACTCTGTATTATCCGGACATGATCTACAGTCAGTGTAAGAAGGGGAGGATCTGTGCATACAGGATCAAACAGCATTTTTACACCCCTTAGGTTCCACAGTGAGTATAACAAGCATGCTTTACTGCATATACAGACTGATTTTACTGTTGTGGGTTAAGTAACACTTTAAGGATGAAGGCAGCAAATGTTGTACATGCTGGGTATAGTGCATTTCTCTCTGAAATTTTGAGTAAAATGGGTCGCTCCAGACATTGTTCAGAAGAACAGCGTACTTTGATTAAAAAGTTGATTGGAGGAGGGGAAATCGTAAAAAGAAGTGCAGCTAAAATGATCTCAAATGCTTTAAAACGGCAACCAAAACCTGAAAGACGTGGAAGAAAATGGAAAACTACCATTCGAATGGGTGAAGGATAGCAAAAATGGCAAAGACTCAGCCAATGATCGGCTCCAGGGTGATGAAAAAAGGTGTAAAGTTACCTGTGAGTACTGTAACAAATAGAAGATACCTATGTGAAGCCAAGATATCGGCAGGAAGCCCCCACAAATTCCCATTTGTGAAAAAACGACGTGCTGAAGAGTTACAATTTGCCAAAGAACACATTGACTGGCCTAAAGAGAAATGGCGCAACATTTTGTAGACTGATGAAAGCAAACCAAACACTGATTTCAAGCAACGGTACACTGTGAATATAGTGAAGCATGGTGGTGCAAGCATCATGATATGGGGAGGTTTCTCATACTATGGTGTTCGACCTATTTATCGCATACCAGGGATCATGGATCAGTTTGAATACATCATAATACTTGAACAGGTCATGTTGCCCTATGCCGAAGAGGAAATGCCCGTGAAATAGGTGTTTCAACCAAACAACGACCCCCAAACTCACCAGTTAGAGCAGCATATTGGTTTCAGACCAACAAGATTAATGTTATGGAGTGGCTAGCCCAATTCCCGTACCTTAATCCAATAGAAAACATCAAAAATGCTGTGTCAGAGATAAAACCAAGAAATGCAATGGAATGTAGTGCAATCCTCCTGGGCTGGAATACCTGTTCACAGGTGCCAGAAGTCGGTCGACTCCATGCAACACAGATGTGAAGCAGTTCTCAGAAACAGTGCTTATACAACTAAGGCCTCATGCCCACGGACGTTTTTACAGCCGCGTTTTTGAGTGTTTTTTACAGCTTAAAAACGCCTGTCCATGTTAGTCTATAGCTTCATGCCCACCTAGACGTTTTTGAGCTGCAAACAGCATAGACGTTTTTAAGCTGTAAAACAAAACCAGGACCAGTGCGTTCCTCAGCGTCGGAGTTAGGCAGAAAAAAACGCACGCGTCAAAAACGCGCACTAACGCGCGGTCGCGTTTTTTAGCTCCGACGTTTTTTCTTCTCAAAAAAAATAAAAATTTACAATAACAAGGACAGGCGTTTTTAAGCTGTAAAAAACGCAGCTGTTAAATACGTCTGTGGGCATGAAGCCTAAATATTATTTCAGAGAGCTAAAGGCATATTTTGGCATTTTTCAGTTTATACAGTAAATGTTTGAGTTTGTAAAGAAAAATGCAGACTATTTTTTTTTGGAAAAGCCTAATATAAATTTTTCTTCACTTTCTGTAAAGTAATAACGAATTTGAAGAAAATGTCTTCATGTTTTGATTTGGAATAGACTGTGCAGTGTTCCCAATGCATTTGCATGTATGGAAATAAAAGCTATTATAAGGATTTTGAGCTTTACTAATAATAGAAGAAAACGTCCATCAAACAATATAGGAGAACATTAATCCGTAGGCAGTGGAAGGATCCAGAGAGGCCTTCGTTGAGGAATTGGTTTAGTAAAATAAAGAAAACTTATAATATGGAATTTCTAAGGTTGAGGGGTGAAGTAGGAGAAGGGTTCGAAAATGTATATGGAAAGACTGGTTAAAGTACAAGCAATCACCAAGATATGTCGAACAAATGGCAGAAGGAAAGTTGGGGGGTGTTGAGCGGTATTTTTATTTAGACTGTTGGTAAGATATACATGTAGGGCCGGTAGTGGCAACCTGTCCCTGACGGTATTTTTGTATGAATTTTTGTCTAAAAAAAAAAAAAAGTAAAAACCTAATAAAGAAATTGAAAAATAAATAAATAATGATTTTGAGCTTTACTACTTTTTAAACACACTGCTATTATTTTGAACACAGCTTTAAATAATAAAAAAAAAAAATGTAATATTTTTAGAGCACCTGATCCTCCCCATACAATAAATATATATATAGTTGGTACGGAAAGTATTCAGACCCCCTTTAAATTTTTCACTCTGTTATATTGCAGCCATTTGCTAAAATCATTTAAGTTTTTTTTTTTCCTCATTAATGTACACACAGCACCCCATATTGACAGAAAAACACAGAATTGTTGACATTTTTACAGATTTATTAAAAAAGAAAAACTGAAATATCACATGGTCCTAAGTATTTAGAGCCTTTGCTGTGACACTCATATATTTAACGCAGGTGCTGTCCATTTCTTCTGATCATCCTTGAGATGGTTCTACACCTTCATTTAAGTCCAGCTGTGTTTGATTATACTGATTGGACTTGATTAGGAAAGCCACACACCTGTCTATATAAGACCTTACAGCTCACAGTGCATGTCAGAGCAAATGAGAATCATGAGGTCAAAGGAACTGCCTGAAGAGCTCAGAGACAGAATTGTGGCAAGGCACAGATCTGGCCAAGGTTACAAAAACATTTCTGCTGCACTTAAGGTTCCTAAGAGCACAGTGGCCTCCATAATCCTTAAATGGAAGAAGTTTGGGACGACCAGAACCCTTCCTAGAGCTGGCCGTCTGGCCAAACTGAGCTATCGGGGGAGAAGAGCCTTGGTGAGAGAGATAAAGAACAACCCAAAGATCACTGTGGCTGAGCTCCTGAGATGCAGTCGGGAGATGGGAGAAAGTTGTATAAAGTCAACCATCACTGCAGCCCTCCACCAGTCGGGGCTTTGGCAGAGTGGCCCGATGGAAGCCTCTCCTCAGTGCAAGACACATAAAAGCCAGCATGGAGTTTGCTAAAAAAATAACACCTGAAGGACTTCAAGATGGTGAGAAATAAGATTCTCTGGTCTGATGAGACCAAGATAGAACTTTTTGGCCTTAATTCTAAGCGGTATGTGTGGAGAAAACCAGGCACTGCTCATCACCTGTCCAATACAGTCCCAACAGTGAAGCATGGTGGTGGCAGCATCATGCTGTGGGGGTGTTTTTCAGCTGCAGGGACAGGGCGACTGGTTGCAATTAAGGGAAAGATTAATGCGGCCAAGTACAGGGATATCCTGGACGAAAACCTTCTCCAGAGTGCTCAGGACCTCAGACTGGGCCGAAGGTTTACCTTCCAACAAGACAATGACCCTAAGCACACAGCTAAAATAACGAAGGAGTGGCTTCACAACAACTCCGTGACTGTTCTTGAATGGCCCAGCCAGAGCCCTGACTTAAACCCAATTGAGCATCTCTGGAGAGACCTAAAAATGGCCGTCCACCAACGTTTACCATCCAACCTGACAGAACTGGAGATGATCTGCAAGGAGGAATGGCAGAGGATCCCCAAATCCAGGTTTGAAAAACTTGTTGCATCTTTCCCAAAAAGACTCATGGCTGTATTGGATCAAAAGGGTGCTTCTACTAAATACTGAGCAAAGGGTCTGAATACTTAGGACCACGTGATATTTCAGTTTTTCTTTTTTAATAAATCTGCAAAAATGTCAACAATTCTGTGTTTTTCTGTCAATATGGGGTGCTGTGTGTACATTAACCACTTGCCGACCCCTTCACGGAGATATACGTCGGCAGAATGGCACGTACAGGCACAATCACGTACCTGTACGTGGCCCTTTAACTGCTGACGTCGGGGTCGCGCGCCGCCGGCGGCGTGCTTGCGACCCCCCTGCCTTCCCCGTGAGTGGGACCGCGGGTCCCGCGGACTCGATCGCCGCGGGAATCCCCGCGATCGTCTCACGGAGGCTCGGAGCGGGGAGATGTGTGTGTGTGTGTGTAAACACATCATCTCCCTGCTCCTCTACTGACAATGTCAGCGATCTCCGCTCTGTGTAATCAGAGCGGAGATCGGTGACGTGTCAGTCGTAGCCACGCCCGCCTCAGTTAGTAAAACGCCCCTAGGCACACTTAACCCCTCCAGCGCCCCTAGTGGTTAACCCCTTCACTGCCAGTGTCATTTTCACAGTAACCAGTGCATTTTTATTGCACTGATCGCTGTGAAAATGACAATGGTCCCAAAAATGTGTCAAAAGTGTCCGATGTGTCCACCATAATGTCGCAGTCACGAAAAAAATCGCCGATCGCCGCCATAACTAGTAAAACAAAAAAAAATTATAAAAATGCCTTAAAACTATCCCCTATTTTGTAAACGCTATAATTTTTGCGCAAACCAATCAATAAACGCCGATTGCGGGAAAAAAAATGTTTTTTTATAAATTTTTTGGGGGTATTTATTATAGAAAAAAGTAAAAAATTTCTTTTTTTTTTTCAAAATTTTCGCTCTATTTTTGTTTATAGCGCAAAAAATAAAAACCGCGGAGGTGATCAAATACCACCAAAAGAAAGCTCTATTTGTGGGAAAAAAAGACGCCAATTTTGTTTGGGAGCCACGTCGCACGACCGCGCAATTGTCGGTTAAAGCGACGCAGTGCCGAATCGCAAAAAGGGGCCTGGTCATAATGGCCCGTATTGGTCCGGGGCTTAAGTGGTTAATGAGGAAAAAAAATGAACTTAAATGATTTTAGCAAATGGCTGCAATATAACAGAGTAAAAAATTTAAGGGGGTCTCAATACTTTCCGTACCCACTGTGTGTATGAAAATTAGAAGAATACCGGAAATTATTCCAGACAGTCCACATAAGACTGTGAGAGTCTGATTTTTGTCATCATCCAATGCTATCATACTTTCTAAATATTCAATCTGATCCATTTCACAAGCCCAGCCATCCCAAGTAGGCAGGTCAGTTTGATGCCAGCCCTCTGCTATAGCTGCGATCAGAAAATGCCTAATCAAACTTCTTTTGGCCTGTTTGTAGGAGCCCGGCACCAGAGAAAATACAGTAAGCTGGGGCAGATTCGTTTACATGTCACCCACTCAATCAGTAAATAGTTGTAGAATTTTGTCCCAAAACGGATAATGTGCGGGCAAGTGCCCCAGATGTGTAGCATAGTGCCAGGAGCCCGCAAACAGTGCCAATAGGCATCAGGGATGATCAAATTTATAAAGGATCAAGGGACAGCGATCCCATCTGGTGAGATATGCAGTAATTATGTTCTTTGGCGACTGAAGATGCTAAAAGTTTGTAAGAGAATGCCAATATTTTGGTCCAATTAAGATCTGCCGGTACACTTCCTGTTCCCATTTGGACATAAATAGGTGTGGTAAGGATTTTTGCACTAGGATTTGATATATCGGGGAGAGTGGATAATCAGGTCTGCGTATATTCGAACCAAGCACCCCATGAATTGTGGCAATTTGGGAGGGCCCCTGAGAGACAGAGGGGTGTAGCTACTAACAACGTATGGCACAATAGAGGGTTATCACTCCTAAGCCAAGAGACAAATCTACAGCTACTAATAGGGCAAAAGACGTGTTACCGAATAATGGCTTCAAGGGGCTCGGTCTTGAAGAAAGTAATCCCTTACTCAAATAGCGGTCCCAAATACAAAGTGGCATGGGTAACAGTTGGTAGAAGGTCTGTCGAGGGTCTATGGATAGGGTCAGTCCAAAGTAAGGAGGTGAGATCTGAAGAGCATCCTCAATATGCACCCAAGTTTGGATGACTGGCTATAATTCCAATCCATTATTCTACATTGGGATGCTGCTTGAGAGTAGAACGCTATCTGTGGCAAGACTACCCATCCTCTACTTTTAGGTAAAGAAAGCATAGAGTGACCGATTTCTGGGATTTTCATTCCACCATATGTATGAGCGAATGGCTTGATTGATGGACCGAAAAAACGCAAGGGGAGTAGGGGAGAGTAAGAGCCTGAAACGTGTAAAAAAAAAAAAAAAAAAAAGTTTCGGCAGAGGATCCATTTTCACTACGTTCATACGGCTGAACCACGAAATGTAAAGTTTGTCATGACTGAAGGCAAGTACGAACGGTGTGCAACAAGGGAATAAAGATAAAGTCCGCAGTAAAAGACAGCACAGTCGGAATTTGAACACCCAGGTATTTTATAGCTGTATGTTGCCAGCAGAAAGGAAAATTGATTTGAATGTTAGAGATGGTGGTCGGAGGTAGAGTCTTATCATAGTTAACTTTAAAATTACTCACCTCGCCAAACTCCTGAAATACCCCGACACTGGATGGGATAGAAATATAAGGGTTGGTCACATATAATAAGAGATCAACTGTGTAGAGCTAAAGTTTATAATGTCCTTTAGAGAGACCCTGAATGTTTGGATTTTGGAGTAAAGCAGTAGTGAGGTGCTCCATGGACAATACATCGAGTGCCATTTATGGATTTGTATGGGATCTGATATAAGACCATTTGAGGGAATACACGTGGGTGACTGCCTTATATAGTCCTGGTTCATGGACTCCGGCTGTGTGAGTGGCTGGAGCCGTGGTGACGTCATTCCCGCACATGCCTGCAGAGCCGCCACTTATGGCACGGGATTCTGAAGGAATGGTGCGGTATGCCATTCCTTCAGAATGCATGCGCTGGTGACGTCACCAGCTGCGTATACAGTAAAATATCTCCTAAACGGTGCACATTTAGGAGATATTTACAGTTCCTAGAGGTAAGCCACTTTAAAGGCTCCCGGAGTGTTTTATAAAGTTGGGTGGTATAACCGTCAGAACATGGACTCTTATTATTCTTTAGGAAATTGCTATTGCAATCTCTTCTCTTTTCTAAAAATGGTTGTTCGAGGTCCTGAATGATTGATTTTGAAAGAGCCGGGAGGGTGGTATCGGCAATATATTGGATGATATGTGAGGTAAATGCCTCCTGTGTCAAGGTAGAGGGACGTGAAGGTAGATTATAGAGGTCATGATGAAATGCATGAAACAAGCCATTTATTTCTTTAGGATGGTGGGTAACCCGGTCTGTTTGATCCTTTAGCTTTGGGATAGGCACAAGACTAGTCCTAGCGTGTAAGGCCCTCACTAGCATCCTGCCTAGTTTGTTGGCATGGACATAATACAATTTCCGTATATTGTCCCTAATGGACCTAGTTTTGTGATCAAGGAGTTGCGCAAGTTTGAGCCGAGCCTCCAAAAGATGAAGCACAGTACCTGGAGATTCACTCAGTTTGAGAATTCTCCAACTGGAAGATACGTGAGGTTAATTCCCGAAATTGGGTTGCACGTTCTTTCTTGAGATGTGTCCAGTGTTTATTAAAAATGCTGCAAAAGTTAGTAGTAGATTTGACCTTGGCCATACAAGAATCATCACGGAGTAATGAGTCATTTAGTCTCCACGTCCACTCCAAGGAGGAGTGGTCTGGCAGGGAGAGGGATAAATACACCAGAGAAAAAAAGAGATAGAACTGCGCTAAAATGAGCTAATTAAGAAGAAAACCCCAGATGTTCAATCTGATAGCTTAGTGGATGTTGGGAGCTGCGATTTAAAATGTGAACTACCATACATGGTAGAGATAGGAAAAAATTGGGGAAAAAAATTGCGCTAACCCGTGACCAAACACTGTAACAGTGATGGGATAAATAAAAAATTTAAGAAAACACAAATTCTAATGAAATTAATCAGTGTAATCAAATATATACGAAAGAATATATATATAAATTAGTCCATCAAAGAAATCTTTCTTTGATGGACTAATTTATATATATATTCTTTCGTATATATTTGATTACACTGATTAATTTCATTAGAATTTGTGTTTTCTTTAATTTTTAATTAATTTTTTTCCCCAATTTTTTCCTATAAATACACCGGAGCATGACCGACCATAAAATATTCCTGCTTTTTTTTATTTTGGAGATAGAGATTGGGAAGAGGCTATATTTGGACTTTAATGGTACCGTATATTAACTGATAAGTGCACAGTCAAGATTTTAAAAAATACACATTTTTATTACAAAGATATATATATATATATATATATATATATATATATATATATATAACATATTCACAGAATAAAGATGAGTCATGACAATCACAATAAAGTTTTGATACGTCCTATTATTTACAGATAGAACATAGATACCAGCCATGTATGATTACTCATTGGTTGCTCTACATGTATCGCGGGTTTATATTGGCTGCTTCTTCAGGAGCTTTTTTGATTGGATGGCATAGGAAAAAGGATTGTCATGTGACAAGAAAGGGGACGTCAGAAAGACCGGGGACCCGGGATAGAGAGGTAACCCACCCCAGGGGGGCATGGGAGCTCCCAGAGGACACCCAGACCAGTTGTTAATCTAAAGGGGGGTGCGTTCATATAATCCTGCAGGTTCAAAAATGTTGTAAGGGATTATTTATGAAGGATATAGCTGAGGCGTGTTTGTATATATGTATAAACGAAAAAATCCGCGCTGCCTCCTGCTACTTTACACAGATATGTGATTTGGCAAAAGTGTGAAGTGAACACACTGATAAAAAATGTGAATGCGGTGAAGGGTTAAATCTTCACTAATAAAACGTGTTGGTGCTGCAAATTAATTAGCCAGAATAGAGCTCACAAATAATAAAAAAGAGATCAATTTGCGCAACCTAAAAATGAGATATATTACCGTAAAGTGCAAAAAAAAAATGTGGCAATATTCCTAAGAAAAAAATATATAGTATGAAAAAACATAACGATGTGCTTAAACCACAGTAAAACAAACTTAATCCCAAAAAAATGTGTATCCTTCTAGTCCATGTGGTACATATAACCAGAGAAATTGACATGCAAAATCTGGTATGGCAAAAAAACGTGGATGTAGTGTAGCAGAAAATGTGAGTATTAGCTGGTTGACTTCACACAATCACATCCGACGATCTACTGATAAGATAATGGCCGCTTACCAGATAGACGATAACAGCAGGCTCAATCATGGGCCGATCTGCCCTTAGATATTCCTCCCCAAGGATGGATAAGACCGTTGGCTCTGGAACTGGACACCGTTGGTATTACTCCCAATCCTGCTCGTGATCCGATGCTCTCCCAGACACGGTAATCTCCTGTGATGGATAGGTGTACTCTCCACAAATTGGTTTAGAAATTTCCACACAACCTTGGACAATTTACCTCTGTGTATCACAGGCTCACAATCATTTGCCAAAGAGGGAGAAGAAGAAGAGACCTCATGGTGCTAAAACACCAGGATAAGAAGGGATCTGATATGAATTGTCGGCGAAGGAACAACCCAGCATTAGTGGTGAAGGACATATGAAAAAGGGGAGGACGTATAAGGAGAAAAACTTTTTGTCTCATCCATTCACAAAATGGTAGTACTGCCATAAGTCCTGCCAGAGATGCAGGTCCCAAAACCTGCTGCAACTCCCCAATTATGAGGGGAAAAAAATATATTTGAATTTTCTCAGCTGATATATTGGATAAATGAAATATGACAAAGGTGCAACCTACTATCATCCTCATATTCCTATATTTAACCCCAAACAATTTATAATAACACTGCCAATTAACTAATAGTTGTTAACTTCAATGTAACACATTCCTACGGCAGGGAATGAATTCGCTAAAAAAGAGAATGGTCTATTTATCGATGTAACAGTTTATGTCCCACTCTATATTGACTACAAAGACATACTTGGGGGGCACGCCCTAAAAATGCTATACATCTAAGATGGTGCTGCTACTCTATATTGAGTCCCCACGGACTGTAACACTGTATGTCATATATCCATCTCCTTTCTCTGCGGTATATTTGTCTTTCCCGCTCCAATGTGGAGTGTACCTTTCAATAGCTATGACCTCCAAAAGAGAAGGGTCCCTATGATCGTGTAGGCGAAAATGCTTTGAAACACTATGTCCTACAAAACCTCTCCTAATGTTTGATAAATGTTCCCCTATTCTAATGTTAAGTGCTCTCTCTGGTGGTCCTCCCTATATATTGAAGGCTGCATGGACACCTCAAAAGGTAGATGATCCATATAGTACTGCTACTGCATGTAATGAAGTCACTAATATTATACACCTTTGATGTTACTTGTGAAGAGAAAGAGGAAGTCCTAATAGTTTTGCAAACTTTACATTTTTTGCAAGGAAAAAATCCTTTCAAATTAGAAAACATGTTTGGTTTCTCTGGGAGATTGACCATACTCGGGGCTAAGGTATCCTTCAAGGTTTGATTTTTCCTGTAAATGATGTTCAGTCTATCTGGTAAGTTTGGTCCCAAAATCCTATCACTTTTAAGAATCCCCCAGTGTTTTTTAATCACTTTGTTGACCCACCAATAATGGGAGGAAAACGTGGTAAAGAAAGACCATTCGAATTTGTTACCTACAGCTTCTTTTCTTACTTTAGGAGTTAGTAAGCTAGTTCTATCCAAAAGGGAAACATCCGACAACTCTTTATCCAGCATTGTCGGGTCGTATCCCTTTTCCTTAAAGCGATCCCTGAGGACACCAGCCTGCGTGTGATAATCCTCAAGTGATGAGCAATTCCTCCGCATTCTTTGAAACTGTCCCTTAGGGACCACTTTCAGCCAATTGGGATGGTGGTAAATCCCAATGGGAACGTACCCGTTGCGGTCGGTGGGCTTAAAGTAACTTTTAGTTAGTAATTGGTTCTGTTCTTTGAAAATAACCAAATCTAAGAAGTTCACTGATGTATTACTATGTTCATATGTGAACTTAATGCCCCACTGATTGTCATTCAGACTGGACATGAAGACATGCAATGATTCCTCGTTCCCTTTCCAGAGAAAGAAGGCATTGTCTATGTAGCGCCTCCAGAAAAGTAATCTGGGGTCCCTTCCAGTCAAAAGATTATCATTCTCCCATAGTGACATGAAGAGATTAGCGAGGCTAATGTTTTTCATGTTTTTTCATGTTTTTAAATGTAGCTCTAAAGTTTTAACAAGCAGCTGGAGGAGTGACACTGGCAGATACAGATCAACAAGTAACTTCCGGTGTCCCTCCCGCAGCAGAGGTATTTAAGCGTGGTGATAGACGTCCAGATTTCAGCCTCCGTTTCCCGTAGAATCCTTATACGGGGAAACACGTTGGGTGGAGCATTAAGTCTCTGACGTCATCACGCATCAGCTGGCTGGTTGGAACCATGGCTGTATTTTGAAAATATCGTTTGTCTACTTATGGATGTCAGTATGCTGTGAAACTTGCATAATAAATATTTTAACAAGGAACTACTGCACCATGAGGTCTCTTCTTCTTCTCCCTCTTTGGCAAATGATTGTGAGCTCGTGATACACAGAGGTAAATTGTCCAAGGTTGTGTGGAAATTTGTCCAAGGTTGTGTGGAGAGTACACCTATCCATCAGAAGGAGATTACCGTGTCTGGGAGAGCATCGGATCACGAGCAAGATTGGGAGTTATACCAACGGTGTCCAGCTCCAGAGCCAACGGTCTATCCGTCCTTGGGGAGGAATATCTAAGGGCAGAGTGGCCCATGATCGAGCCTGCTGTTATCGTCTATCTGGTAAGCACCCATTATCTTATCAGTAGTTCGTCGGATGTGATTGTGTGAAGTCAACCAGCTAATACTCACGTTTTCTGCTACACTACATCCACGTTTTTTTTGCCATACCAGATTTTGCATGTCAATTTCTCTGGTTATATGTACCACATGGACTAGAAGGATACACAGTTTTTTTGGATTAAGTTTGTTTTACTGTGATTTAAGCACATCTTTATGTTTTTTCATACTATATATTTTTTTATCAATTAACATTTGTCAGCATTTTTTCATAAGAATATTTCCACATTTTTTTTTGCACTTTACGGTAATGTGTTTGTGTGTGTGTGTGTGTGTGTGTGTGTGTGTGTGTGTGTGTGTGTGTGTGTGTGTGTGTGTGTGTGTGTATATATATATATCCTGGAGTAAAGACTGGCTTATTGCGTATGAGAAGTTCCACCAGTGGGTTAAAGATATACTCCTTTTGCATGGTATTTAAATCATAAAGACAGATAAAACAGCACCACAGGGAAAGCCCTCTCACTTATGGCAAGATCCGAGGTACATGCTGTATCCACTGAAGCCTGCAGGTTGAGCGCACATACCCCTACATCCCCCCTATTTTATTTTTAAACTGTTACTTTCACTTTTTTTTAAATCATTTTTATCTTTATCTTTGTTATCTCAGGGAATGTAAATATCCCCTATGATAGCAATAAGTAGTGACAGGTACTCCTTTTTGAAAAAATTGGGGTCTATTAGACCCCAGATCTCTCCTCTGCCCTCAAAGCATCTGACCACACCAAGATCGGTGTGATAAAATGCTTTCCCAATGGCGCTGTTTATATCCGGCGAAACCTAAGTCATGAAATGCTCGTAGCTTCCGGTTTCTTGGGCCATAGAGATGATTGGAGCTGTTCTGGTCTCTGATCAGCTCTATGGTCAGCTGGCGGAACCCCCGGCTGCATTCTCAGGTTCCCTGTTGAGACAGGAGAGCCAGAGAAAACCATGGAAGACGGTGGGGGGGGGGTATGCTCCCTCCCACTGCTTGTAAAAGCAGTCTAGAGGCTAGGATTGCTTTTACATGAAATCCGACCGCTGGCTGAAAAGAATGATACCAAGATGATACCTAAACCTGCAGGTATCATTCTGGTATAAGCACTCAAAGTCCAGAAACATACCAATACGTTGTGGGTCCTTGTTGGCTATATATTGTAATCTTTTTTTCATGCAGCCTGTGGGCTGAACAAAAAAAGAGATTAATCGGTGGCTATGCCCACCATTAGAATACTGCCCTTCATCCACCCACTTCTAATGATGGGCATACATGTACCTTTTTTTTTTTTTTTTTAACTGTGGTGTTGAAATCACCTCCTACAGCGCTGGAGTCCCTGATTTACGTATCGTGTGAGAAAACGCTGTTGCTGTCAAGATACATATATCGGTGCTGCAGCTGAATGGCGTACCTGCTAAGCAAATGATGATTAACAAGAAAACAAAGTAACATTACAGTATAACAGTAATACATACCATACCTGCAAAGCAAATACAATAAAACATAGTAAAAATAAAAAACATTACAGTTCTAAATAGAGAGAGAACAATAGTGAGCAAACAATAGATTAGACAATAGAGAACGAACATAAGAGAGAGAACAATTGAGAGAGAGAAGAAAAATAAACCCACAACTATTTTTGGCTTTTTTTTGGTGTGTTTTTTTTTTGCACTTTTATAAAAACTGTGAACGTTCCAGATTAGGGTCTCTCAAAATGAGATGGCCATCTCACCTTTCGAGACCCTGTGTTATTGTGCCTAGGACTGTGCAGTGCTGTTCCCTACGCCAATACTCCACTAGTGTATGGTAGCGTTTGAAACAGTCACCGATGCAGGGACCAGGTTGGTCAGGACAGGAAAGACAATAAAAACAGGTGTCACTCCTAAATCTGCGTTTTCTGCAGACACGACATCTTCTTTGGGGTGTTCTTTGGCTAGGGGTACCAGGGAGGACATACTGAAAATGCCTCTCATGCAGCCGGCTCACTGCATTTGAGTTGGGAAGGTGGGGCACAGCACCATCTGGAAACAGAAGGGCTGTGACGATCTCTTCCTGGAATTTTAGGAAGGAAGGATCCAGTTTGTTCCGAAGCTTTGTATAGCACATAAGCATTCAGCAAAGCATGGGTGGAGGGGCTAAACGCAGGTGCTAGCATAAGTGTGAAACATGTAAGCTGTTACCCCGGCTATGCTGTGATGATTTTTGGTGTGATCTTCCATTTTTTACAATAAAGGCGACCGTCAAAGGTTTTTTGGAGTGCGGCTGTCCATATTTTTTATTTTTTTATTTAGGTGCTAGCAGGTATCTGGGCTGATCCCGCTAACACTGCGTTTTTGGGAACCCTAAACTGCTGGGGATGCTAGTAAAGATCTGATCAGATCAGATATTGATCCGTTCAGACACTATATTACTAAGGGAGGTGTATGGTGTGTGCGTGGGTGTTAACGCTACTGGCACTAATCTGACGCTGCCTGGGGCGACGCAGACCCTAAAACCTAACTGATATTGTGCGCCGGGTGATCAGGGGGTTAAACCTTTATTGTGTAATATACGGCGGGTGCCCTGATGCTCTAAAAAAAATAACTAGCTAACCAGCGTTACCCGTGACACCAATACGGTGATCACTGGTGATCAAGGGGTTAAACCTTTATTAGGAAGCGAATCCGATCTTCATCCGCGCCGCCGTCGCCTAGGGGGCGCGCGTGCCCGACGTACAGCTACAACGCTTCGCCCAGATGGACCAACCTGCCACAGTATAACTGCGGCGGCTGGTCTGGAACTGGTTAAGGGCACAGGGGCGCACTGCACACCCAGCATAGTTACATAGTTAGTCAGGTTGAAAAAAGACACAAGTCCATCTAGTTCAGTGGTTCTCAACTCCTGTCCTCAGGACCCACTAACAGGCCAGGTTTGCAAGATAACTGAAATACATCACAGGTGATATCATTTGCTGCTCAGTGATTGCAGTATTCTAGTCTGCATCTCCCCCAAGGTAATACTTAAAATCTGGCCTGTTAGTGGGTCCTGAGGACAGGAGTTGAGAACCACTGATCTAGTTCAACCATAAAAAAAAAAAAATCATACAATCCCATATACCCAATTCTATAGGCACAGTTGATCCAGAGGAAGGCGAAAAACCCCAGCAAAGCATGATCCAATTTGCTACAGCAGGGGAAAAAATTCCTTCCTGATCCCCCGAGAGGCAATCGGATTTTCCCTGGATCATTTTTACCTATAAATGTTAGTACCCAGTTATATTATGTACATTTAGGAAAGAATCCAGGCCTTTCTTAAAGCAATCTACTGAGCTGGCCAGAACCAGCTCTTACTGTGAAGAAACCTTTCCGTATTTGGAGATGAAATCTCTTTTTCTCTAGACGTAGAGTGCCCCCGTGTCCTCTGTGTTGACCGTAAAGTGAATACCTCAACACCAAGTTCACTATATGGGCCCCTTATATCATTGTACATGTTGATCATATCCCCCCTTAATCTCCTCTTCTCAAGAGTAGGGATGAGCTTCGAGTTCGAGTCAAACTCATGTTCGACTCGAACATTGCCTGTTCGCCCGTTCGCCGAACAACAATTTGGGGTGTTCGCAGCAAATTTGAAAAGTCTATGGGAGAAATCTAAAGTGCTAATTTTAAAGGCTTATATGCAAGTTATTGTCATAAAAAGTGTTTGGGGACCCGGGTCCTGCCCCAGGGGACATGTATCAATGCAAAAAAAAGTTTTAAAAACTGACGTTTTTTCGGGAGCAGTGATTTTAATAATGCTTAAAGTGAAACAATAAAAGTGAAATATTCCTTTAAATTTCGTACTTAGGGCGTGTGTATAGTATGCATGTAAAGTCGCGCTGGTTTCCCTTGCTTAGAACTGTCCCTGCACAAAGTGTAATTTCTGAAGGGAAAAAAGGGAAAAGGGAAAAAAAGGCATTATAGACCCACCCCTTCTAAAGTTCCCCATCAGGTCCACTCATCCCTACTCAAGGTAGTGAATAAATTCAGTTCCTCTAATCTTGACTATTTTTTTAACATAGTACCCACTGCTACCACCATTTTTTACCCCAAATTCTTATCCTCTATATTAATTGAGACCACACCAATTTTTGGAGTAAAAACCCAGGCCGTAGCAGCCTACATTATTTAATCAAATATATAAAAAAATGTTTAACATTAACGTAAAATAAACAGTTATTAAACCCCGGCTACGCAGAGTTGATCTTTGCAGGTTCTTCCATAAACCTCTGTGAACACCATACTGCACTGCGGTACCTCTCCAATGTGGATCCTAGGCCTCAAGCCGAGAAGCTGGCTCAGAGACAATCCCTGACCGCAGTGCCCCATTACCAACTCCCAGCTAAACCTCCGTTAGCTGGGATACCACTATCAGGACCCATACCAACGATGGATGCTGAACTCCTCCTTCTGAAATCTCTTCCATCCCCTGCAAAGATCAACACCCGCCACAGCTACCAAGGTAAACACCTTAACCTTGGGAGCCCCTCCACACCCGAAGTGCTCTCTGAATTCCGTCCTGCAATCCCAACACCCACATGTCAATTCCCACATCATTGAGATACACATTATCCCTCTTCAAGTACCTCCAAGTCTCTCGTTCTAAATCCAGGTGCCTAACAGCCATAAACCTGCTCACGTCACTATTGATTTTCTTCCGGGCCCTGTTCACTCCCTCCACAGACCTGGCCATCCTCCATGTTGTACGAGCCACCATGTCCGACCAAACAATGACCATGCCCGGAAATTCCGTCATCAGCCTCCCCACATCGCACTTGATGTCCCGGGTAATGTCAATAAGTGAACGAACCCCTAGATCATTACCGCCCACGTGTAATACCAGAACGTCAGGCGGCCTATCCCTTTGGGCATACCGCTGCACCTCAGAGACCACACTACCCCATAACATACCCGGGACACCCAACCACCTAATGCAGGCCTCCCGTCTTGAAAACCCCAACTGACTACCATCGTACCTAATGTCACCCCTCCGGACCCCCCAGCACACATAGGAATGGCCCAGTATCCAGACCAATCCCGTCACTGCACCTGTAATAGAAGATGACAAACAAAAAAAGGCCATGACCACCAACACCATACATACAACAAGCAAAACAAATAAAAAACCAGCAAACCCTCCAACCATCCTGACCTAAATATCACAACCCAACCACCAAATGCGGCCTAACGTATGATTGAAACCTACGTGATTCCCACCGTCCAATACGCTTTACAGCCTCCACACCTATGCCACTCCTGGCTGCCTCCGTCGCAGCCCCTATTCTGAATGAGTGAGAAGAGAATTCCGTCTCAACTAAACCCTATGCCCTTAAACACTTCCTGAAGACAGCAATGAATTAAAAACGCGATAGAGGATACCCATCGCGGCGCACCAAAAAAGACCCCCCTTGTTGGCGGACGAATATCCAAAAACTCCCGGACCACCATAACCGGGCACAACTGCGAACCCGGCACTGAAAAAACTTGAACTGACCTTCCTTTTCCCGTTTGATCCGTCTTTGACCTGCGCAAAAATAAGGATAATTCCTCCTCTCCACATGCCACCTCCTGTCCCCAAAGTCCCCCTTGAACCTTCTTAGACGGACTGACCAACTCCCCTATCCTGAATGCCCCAAAAAACGCCAATAAAAAAGCAGTCTTGAACAAGGCACCTTCATATTCTGAAAAACACAACCTTCCCAGCTGCGCAACAATACCCCCAACTATGTCAAAAGTTACAGGCCTCCTGGTATCCCTCCGGACCACCCCCCTTCGATACCCTTTCACTGCCTGCCGTACCCAAAAATATTTTGTAAAATCCGGTTGGCCTTGCAATTTGAATAAAAATGCCAACCCAGTTAATTTCTTTGTCAGACCAGATACGGACACCCCCTCCTCCATCATTCTCGCCAAGTAATCCAGCAAAAGCAGCCGAACCAACTCACCTGTCGGATCCTCGTCCGCACCCTGCACAAACAACAGCCACTCCTTCCATACCTTGTCGTAAGCCGCCCACGTAGCCTCACTCACCGACTTCCGAATCCATCCTGCGACTAGGCCAATGCTATCCCCCACAACCACTCGGGACAAGGTATCCCCAGCTGCTCCGGCTCCGGCGCCAACTCTCAGAACCTGTCCCACTGGAAGCGAGATAACGCATCAGCTATGACATTCTCAACCCCCGGGAGGTGTACTGCATGAATAAATACGTTAAGCTGCAAGCATCTCAGCACCAAGTGTCGCAGCAATCTAATCACTGGCGGAGACGATGCCGACACCTTATTGATCACCTGCACCACCCCCATATTATCACCATGGAAACGCACCTTCAGATCCCTGAACAATGCCCCCCACAATTCTACCGCCAACACCACTGGAAACAATTCCAGCAACACCAAATTTTTTGTGAATCCCGCTTCCACCCAAGACCGTGGCCACAGACCCGCACTCCACTGCCCTTGGAAGAATGCTCCAAAACCAGCAGATCATGCTGCATCTGTGTACAATTCCAGGTCTTAATTGCTCACTGGCCCCGACATCCACATAGCTCGCCCGTTAAATGATTCCAAGAAGGTATGCCATACCCTCAAATCCTCCCTCACCAGACGCACAAAATGACTCGGGGACTGGATTCCTGATGTACTCGCCGCTAGTCTACGACAGAAAACCCGTCCCATTGGCAAAATGCGACACGCAAAGTTCAGCTTACCCAACAATGATTGTAACACTCGAAGCTGGACCTTGCGTAAGCCCATCATACCAGCCACCACCTGTTTTAAATCCGATAATTTGTCCTCAGGCAGCCGGCACTCCATGGCCCCAGAGTCCAGAACAATGCCCAGAAACGTGATGACCGTACAGGGTCCCTCCGTCTTCTCTGGGGCCAACGGAATACCAAACCTGTCTGCAATGTGTTCCAACGTAGCCAGGAGCACTCCGCAGGTTCTGGAGCACGCCGGGCCTATACACAGGAAGTCGTCCAGGTAATGAATAATGGAATTCACCCCCGACACATCCCGCACCACCCATTCCACAAATGAGCTAAATTGTTCAAATAAAGCGCAGGATATGGAACAACCCATTGGTAGGCATTGGTCGACATAAAATTCATCATTCCACTGACACCCCAGCAACCGGAAACTATCCGGGTGAACTGGAAGTAGCCGAAAAGCTGATTCCACATCTGCCTTAGCCATCAAGGCCCCCTTACCGTACCGACGTACCGACGTACCCACCCCACTGCAGCGTCAAACGACATATACGTCACCGAACATGCCTCCCTATCAATAGCCTCATTAACAGACCCCCCCCTTTGGAAAGGACAGGTGGTGAATGAGCCGAAATTTATTGGGTTCCTTCTTTGGCACTACCCCCAGCGGGGAAACTACCAAATCAGAAAAAGGTGCAGACGGGAAAGGACCCCCCCCCCCCCCCATGCGACCCATGGCAACTTCCTTCTTTAGTTTCTCCGAAACCACGTCTGGATGTTGCATGGCTGACCGCAAATTACCCCCACCGGGGGAATGACCTGTAATGAACATGGAATCTTAAAGCCTTCCTCCAACAAACCAGCAGCCTCTCTATCCGGATACCTACCGAGGAACGGCCGCATCCTTTCCACCATCACCGGAGTCCTTCCTCTTGTTTCCAGCCTCCCCAGCACATCCCTTACTGTTCTTGAAACATCTGGCTGACGGATGTGACCCCCCACACCCTAAACACTCATGTTTATACCTGCACGTGGCCCCAAACCTGCAGGTCCCTGCATTATATTGCCAACATACCCCTTTTTTGTTTCCGGCCGATTGTCCCTGGGCCGAAGGTCCACCGGTTCCTCCCTGAAAAAACTGATTCGGGGCCCTCGCAGTCGTCATCAGGCGCATCCACAGGCTGATATCCTTATGGTCCCATCTCAAATCCGGCCTCACTGCCCTACGCTGCCGAAACTGCTCATCATATCTCAGCCACGCCGTTCCCCCGTAGACCCTATACGCCTCCCCGATCGAATCCTGATACCCAAAGAGCGCAGAACAGCATTCCGTTTTTTCTCCCCAATCACACTTGCCATGATGGCGAACGCCTGCAGCCAATTGGCAAATGTCCTAGGGATCACTCTGTACCTCCACTTTTCCTCGTCTTCCTTTTTAAAATCATCCGGCTTAACCCTATCCAAATTAAACTTCTTCAAAGGCAGCAAGGAAAACATCTCCACATACTCACCTTTCCACAGTTTTTCCCGCACTTCAGGCTTTAGATGCGCCCCCAATGGCCCCTCATAGCACACATACACCTCACATTTCGCTGAATCGGCCAGCCTCACGGTGTCCTGTCTGCCAGCCGTTTCCCCAGCCACCACAGCCTTGGCCTTTTCCTGTGGAACCTCCCCTGCCAGGGCCACCACGGTGGGCACCGTAACCAGGGCAGTCGCCTCCCATGCCAATGAATTACTCAGCACTACCCCGGCATCCCCAGCCCCCCCTGCCGGCTGTACCCAGGCTGCCACCGGACCCACCGGCACTCTCTCCGCCTGCTCAAATTTCTTTACCAATTCCTTGATTCCCGCCAGGAAACCCAAAAACCCCACACCCACTCACGCTGGACCTGCAACCCCTGCCCCGACTGGACCAACCCCCACCTGGCCCTCCTGTATTAAGCTGCCAGACAAAACCACAGGTGATAAACGTAAATGTGACTTACCAGGCTGCACAGGCACTGCCCCACCAGCCGAACGTCCGCACGACACCTCGGAAACGAGGGTGGCCTCCTCTTCAGACACCGACTGGTCTCCGACCGATCCCGGTCTAGATCCCTCCTCCTCGTCAGACGAAAGCCCACCTGGCGTAACAGCCGAGGCTGCCGATGGACCCGCAGACATCTGTCCCCTCCTCGGCTCAGCAAACCCGCTCGCCGACTTTTGGACAGCCTTCCCAGGACCAGTGTCGGCCGCCTAAGGCCTCCGCTCGTCCAGACCCGCTCCTCACCACCTCCCCAGCCGCAGGCAAAGAAGGCCTGGGGATCACCATTGCTCCACTCCCTGGGGTAGGCCTTGTAACGGCACCCCTAATCGGAAAGGGGTTTAATGCCGTTTAAAGATATTCCCTCTCCTGGACACAAATTCACTGCCGATCCTCCACAGTCAGACGACCACTTCCCATAGGAATTAATCCTTCCAAAAGAACGAGACGCACTCTGTATCTTTCCAAAATGAACTGACTTTATTATTGCAAAACATTACAACTTTTATATCCACAGAGAGAAGCTTCTGACCCTCCTCTCATCATACACCTCTGACCAGACCCAATTTCCCAATTTACATGAGCCAATTAACTACAGTGAATGGCTCAGACACATGACCTTTCTATTCAGCAGACTGTCTGGCTGCCAGTGTACCATACCTATAATTACAGGCTTAACTCCCATTATCAAAAGACTTTACACAATAGAACATAACGAACTTTCAATACACATCTCCCAATGAAAGGCTCGGTAGCATAAGTGAGGTTCATTACCATTACATAAGCAGACAGGTAACACCTCAGCATCTCTTCAATTAACCTGTCTGTCTGCTAGTTCCACAACCTATAATTACAGGCTTAACTCCCACAAGCCACAATAGACAATAGCATGAAATCACACACCATCACAGCAAGTATTACATAAACAGCCCACACACAATATATACCCAATATGTGCCCTGTATATACCGTATTGGATATGGCTATCACAGATCATGGTGGGGTTCTCCTTCACCCTGTGCCCCAAGTAGGGACACAGGGTGGTTTACACATAAGAGGCATTGGGGAAGCTGAAGCAAGGGTATCTCATACTTTCTAAGAGATTCTGGGTTCCCCGGGCCCTCCCGTTACATCTCTCCCCTTTCGGCAGGAGACTAACACAGGAGGAGACCCCAGACGGGTTGACTCCGAAGTTAGTCCATAGGTCCATTCCTCTAATGCCGGTATCCACACAGTACCCCAAATAAATTGCTCCAAACAGAGCATTACTTACCCAGCCAACCTCTGCCTCTCTCAGAGAACATACCCGCCGCTGGGGAGAAGACAGGGTGACTGGGCTCAGTCCGTCATGTTGTTGGGGATCTGGGCCGACTGCCCAGCATCCCTGGGGTATACAAGTGGTGGCTGAAGTCCCATCCCCCAGTGCTTGCAAAGCAAGGCTGACATCCTCCTGTCTCAGTGTCACACCATTTTCTGGGGTTGTGTCAGTGAGGACCGAAGTCCCATCCAGTACCACAGGAACTCCCTCTTCTGTTAGTTGAGAACAGAGGTCTGCGGCACTCTGCTCTGTTGCCAGCTCTTCCGCTGGGTTGCTGTGAGTGGAGACCGTAGTCCCATCCACCGACATGAGCTCAAGTTGCAGTTGTGTGCAGCGGCCAGTAGTATTCTGCCCTGCTGCCAGTGATTCAGCTGGGGGTAAGAGCTTTACCACCTCAGCTTGTTGCTGGAGAGAGGGGCCAACTGCCCCGGCTCCCTGAAACTCCATAGTTGTTTCCTGTGCTGGGCAGAGGTTGGTAGCACTCTGCCCTGTTGCCAGCACTTCTGCTGGCGACTCCACACCATCTGCTCTGGCTAACTGTTGGGGAGGGAAAATGGCTGCTTCTCCTCCCTGCATCTCTGAAATCCACTGGGAAAGAGGAACCATCACCTTCTCACCTCGGGCCTCCAAAACTGCCACGGGTGTAGAGCAGGGGTCTGCAGTATTCTGTCCTGCTGCCAGTACCCGAGCAGGCGATGCATAATTCCTAACATCCTCTAAACAGTCCCTTAAGTCCATACCTTCTGTAATCTGTGGCTGGGGAGATGAGCCAACTGCCCTAGCTCCCTGGAACTCCATATCATCCACTTCGGCTTTAGGGATGGCAATCTTCAGATTTTCACTGCCGATTCTTCAGCCAGGATTTCAGAGTTGTCCACTGGTATTTCCTGATAGTCCCAGGCAATGGTAGCACCACCCTGCTGCTGAGCAGATTCTCACAGCTGTCTGTAGGCGATCTCCGATTGCCGTATTTCCGCCGTTCTCCGCTCATGTTGCCGCTCTAGTTCTCTCTTTTGTCGCTCTCGTTCTCTCTCTTGTCGCTCTAGTTCTCTCTTTTGTCGCGCATCCTGCAGCTGGATGCCTTTAATGGCATTCTGTATAGCGGTGTCTGATGGGTTAGCACCATATAATGCCAAGCGCTGTCGAACTCGTTGCTGAAACAAATCTTCAACTGACCGGGGTCCTGCATCACCATCCTTCTGGTCCATCTCGGCTAGCTCCCTGATCAAGGTGGCCTTGTTCTTTGTCCCACTGGTCCCTCCACGGCTCTCAAGTAGGTCTTTCAGCGTGACTTTCCTGCAGGCTGCATAGCCGGTCCTTCACTGTGGTGGTTTGAAGTGTCCCAGTAACTGGAGGGAAAATATCCCACTGCTGCCAACCAATTTAACGGCACCCCTAATAGGAAAGTTGAACGAGGGATGCCCCTGGGATAGTGTGGATTGGAATAAATTATGGATTGCCACCAAGTATATATAGAAAAATATAAAGAATTTTATTTGTACATATTTGACATATAGATCAAAATTGTTTAAAAACAACGAGAGAAAAGACATACACAATCATTGAAACCAATTTGCATGAGGGCACCTACAAGTCATATAACTAGTGGTGACAAAACCGACATGTTTTGGATACTAGAGGTATATCTGTGATAGCTTCCATTATTTCCTTCTTCAAGGTTCATACAATGGTTAAAAAGCAGATTGGTCTCTATAGAAGAGAGAAAAACAACATCATGTATAATGGTTATATAGTACAATATCGAGCATTAACATAGTTCCAATATTTTGAATTTCTCCCATATGTGGGCAGCTAAAGGATAAATAGTGCTGCAGAGAAACAAAAAAAAAAAAAAAAAAGGGAGGGGAGAACAAAGAAAAGATAAGAGAAAAATGTATATGAGGGTTCATTGGAGATGCATAGATGCGCATATACAGTGCATAATTATATATTTATAGGATACATTACATTTATATCAAATTTATCCATAGTATTGCATACATACATCTCAAATGGTAACGCAAACATCAGCCGCTTGGAGGGATTGTCCCGATGATGTAGAGCCCAAGTGGATATAGTGCAAGTTTAGTGGCCGCATAGAAGAAATGCAGCGACCATAATAGCACAGCAACCGTGGTAACAGAGCCAGGGATATATAGCAGGGCCAGCCCAAAAAAAAGCCCCTCAAAGCTCACAAGGAAGCCCCAAATTGTAGCGGGGACTCGCCACAGGTCTCTCTGCAAAGACATACATATGTGAGTTATAATTTGAGGATCCCATACTAACCCTGTAGACAGTTATCCCACAACTATAATCTAGTATCTGAGCGAACTTCATACCTGTAAGAGTGACGCGAGAGCATCCACACTCTGGCTGTGCAGAAACTAACAAAGCCCGGTGGGATTTTATATAGGGCTGTGGCTTGTGTTACAGCCAATCAGCTCAAGTGGCGCCAACAGGAGGGACGGAAGGAGCACAGCCAATGAGATAGAGGGTGGGAGGCCACAACAGGGCTAAAAAGTACGTCCAACTAAAAGAAACAAATTAATCATGTATTGCAGAGAAGCTCTTACATGACGAGACGCCGCGCGCAAGGGCCGCCCTCGGTCCAGGCGGCGTCCGGCGTCACCACGCACCCACGTCGGCGTACAGAAAACGTCAGAACGTCGGCGCGGTGACGTCAGACATCGACCCGACCGCCTGCACAATAGAAAGGGCGGAAGTGACTCAGAATAGATTACTGCGGTGTCCGCATCAGGCCAAAAAGGAGGCCAGCGCGGAGGCAACAACATATGCGCCACGCCAAATGGCGCCACCGGGAGGACAGGAAACACAATTGATTGGTCCAAAGCCCCATAAGTAGTAACAATGTAACAACAATGCCCTCCATCCCATAAGTCCAAAATTGTTAGGACAGGGAGAGGGAAAATATGCACATAACCGTCCATTTGCTCAAACGCGAGCAAGGCAGCCCCCAATAATCAAAATAACTGAGGGCTGTTTTTGTGCTGGGGAGCGTCAGTGGGCCAGATGAGCGGCCCCAAATATTGCCACAGACTCTGATGTATCGGAGTACAAGGTGCCAGTGTTATTTAATTGATTTCTAGATAATAAGGAATAAACAATATAATGAATAAACACTGATCTCCAGTGGGCAAATCATCGGGCAAATTCCATCGATTAAATCAAATTTGCTCTATCTGTATACAGTGTGTAAAGATTTATTTACATTTTTAACATCACTGCATGACGGGCATGCATCAAAAATATTAATACATATTTTGTACAGCTGGCATAGTTCATACATATTTTACCTCAAAAAAAAAAATATATATATATATATTGAAGAAAAAGAAAGAAAGGAACATATAGATGGGTATACCCAGCTTGTTTGACTCAGTTTAACAGATCCCTGTCAAACCTTCCAGACGTAAATCCAGGTACAAAGGGCCCACTGACGCTCCCCAGCACAAAAACAGCCCTCAGTTATTTTGATTATTGGGGGCTGCCTTGCTCGCGTTTGAGCAAATGGACGGTTATGTGCATATTTTCCCTCTCCCTGTCCTAACAATTTTGGACTTATGGGATGGAGGGCATTGTTGTTACATTGTTACTACTTATGGGGCTTTGGACCAATCAATTGTGTTTCCTGTCCTCCCGGTGGCGCCATTTGGC
This sequence comes from Rana muscosa, assembly GCA_029206835.1. Classification (NCBI taxonomy): domain Eukaryota; kingdom Metazoa; phylum Chordata; class Amphibia; order Anura; family Ranidae; genus Rana; species Rana muscosa. The sequence continues at coordinate 84,028,373 of CM055117.1, read as the reverse complement.
GTGGCGCATATGTTGTTGCCTCCGCGCTGGCCTCCTTTTTGGCCTGATGCGGACACCGCAGTAATCTATTCTGAGTCACTTCCGCCCTTTCTATTGTGCTCCGTTTCCGGATATGATGGGGCGTCCTGGGGGATTTAGGGGATCCTTGTGGATTTTGGGGAGTGAGTAAAAAGTTGGTGTGCGGTAGGAAAGGAGGTACGAATGAATTCCCAGGTTTGTTTAGAAATGACATTATTTTGGAAGGCTCCATCTACCAAGGTGTAAAATTTCTTATTGAAGGCATCTACAACACCACTACTTACTGGGCGATACCATTCATGATTTCTTAAGATGTTGAGACACATTTCAAGATATTGAGGGTTGTCCATGATGACAATGTTCCCTCCTTTGTCTGATAACTTAATAGTAATTTCATGATTTTTTGATATATTTTTTAAGGCTATCTTTTCAGTAGAAATAAGGTTTGTGTGTCTAGGTATTAACGGTACCGTAAGTAGTGGTGTTGTAGATGCCTTCAATAAGAAATTTTACACCTTGGTAGATGGAGCCTTCCAAAATAATGTCATTTCTAAACAAACCTGGGAATTCATTCGTACCTCCTTTCCCCGCACACCAACTTTTTACTCACTCCCCAAAATCCACAAGGATCCCCTAAATCCCCCAGGACGCCCCATCATATCCGGAAACGGAGCCATCACTGAAAACCTTTCACGGCTCGTTGATGAGCATCTAAGACCCTTTGTCCAAAGCATTCCCTCCTATGTGAAAGACACACCCCACTTACTACGCATTATCGAAGGAGTACAGATCCCTATAGATTCGATTCTCGTCAGCATTGATGTAGAGGCACTCTACAGCTCGATCCCTCACTCTCTCGGCATTGCCTGCATTAGACACATTCTATCACAAATCAGCCATCATGAACATTTATTCAATGAATTTATAATCCAGTCTTTGGATTTTGTATTAAGACATAATGTTTTCACTTTTGATGGTCAATGCTTCCTCCAGGTACAGGGCGTAGCCATGGGCACCAGTTGTGCCTCTGGCTACGCCAACTTGTACCTGGGGGAATGGGAACGTGATATTTTCTCCAGCAAGGATCTCTCAATGTACCTGTGCCATGTGGCTCTATGGCACAGGTACATTGATGACATCTTTATTGTTTGGACGGGCTCCCAGCAATGCCTGGATGAGTGTCTCATTGCCCTAAATTCAAATGTTTTCAATCTGAAATTCACAATGACATCAGATCCAAATACCATAACCTTTCTTGACGTAGAGATCTTTAGAGATAAGCAAAACATGTTATCATGTAAGCTGTTTCGTAAACCGAGTGCAGGCAACACAATCTTACATTCCTCTAGCTTTCACCCTAAGCCTCTAGTCAAATCTATCCCTTACGGACAATACTTAAGAATAAAAAGAAACTGTTCTAATGAAGTTGATTATAAAAGAGAAGCAAACAACTTAAGGCAAAGACTTTTGGCAAGGGGGTACAGCCATAAATGCCTCAAAAAGGCCTTTAAACGCACCCTAAATTTAAATCGACATGAATCGTTAATGTTTAAACCTAAAAAAAGTGAGAATGATCATCGTATCATTAACACTTACTCTGATGATCATGCCCAACTCTTTAAAATTTACCAAAAACACTGGCACCTACTTACAGCAGACCCTGTGATAGGACCACTAGTACCCCCCAGACCAACTATCACCTATAGACGAGCAACGTCCTTAAAGGACATGCTCGTACAGAGTGAATTTCAGAATACTACTAGGGGAGATCCATGTAGGGACCTGGGAACTTTTCAATGTGGCAATTGCACATACTGCAAGTATATGAATACTAGAAGGAATATTCGTTTACCGAATGGCCAAAAATTTCGACCAAAACATTATGCGAATTGTCAAACTACGGATGTAGTATATCTCATTATTTGCAGTTGTAATTGTTTTTATGTGGGAAAAACCATACAAAAACTATGGCAGAGAGTCTACCGACATCTAAAAGGGATGAGGGATAAAGATCCTGATCTCCCTCTCGGCAGACACGCTGCCCAAGTTCATGGAGATAGTGTACCAAGTTTTGAGGTGCTAGTTTTGGACAGGGTCCACCGCAGCCCCCGTGGTGGCGACTTTAATAAGCACCTACTTCAAAGGGAGCTGAGGTGGATCTCGACCCTCAACGCCACTTCACCGCCTGGCTTGAACCAGGCTATAAACTTCAATCATTATCTCTGCTTACCTTGATTCCTGTGTGTTGGACATCCGATCAGCTGGTGGAGCGAGGAGAGATCCCTTGGGATAAGGAGCAGGTGGATATCCTCGGTGCCGGCAGGCAGATGCACACGCTCTTGAGACCTCTGTAATCCGAGGTCCCATCGATCTGGTAAGCGGCTTTAAGATTATTCCCTACTGTCGAATGTATATGGAATAAGATCTACATCGGATAATTCCTTACCCTTATGAAGATTGGTGGAGCTGATTATTTAATATTTAAAAACATTTAAATATACAACCTCTTTTTTGGGACACTTTTTATACACATTCGTTAAATGAATAATGTTTTGGAGATTCCTTATAATAGAAGATTCTCTACATTAACCCCTTTTTTTCACTATATATATTTTATTTTTCACTTGATGTTTTAAATATTTTTTTCCTGTTTTGCAGGATTGTTGTTTTAATTCATGGTGATTGCGCACTTGTTTCTTTTTGCATATGTTTGTTGAGCTTTAGTATTTTTTAGCTTTTTACTTGTAGCAGCATCACAGTTTTCTTTGATCAAGTATTTATAAATTTTTCTCAATATTATTTGGTTTAGCGCAGGTTTTTCCCAATATATATATAAACTTCAAACCCTTTTTACCTGGATTTACGTCTGGAAGGTTTGACAGGGATCTGTTAAACTGAGTCAAACAAGCTGGGTATACCCATCTATATGTTCCTTTCTTTCTTTTTCTTCAATATATTTTTAAATTTTTTTTTTTTGAGGTAAAATATGTATGAACTATGCCAGCTGTACAAAATATGTATTAATATTTTTGATGCATGCCCGTCATGCAGTGATGTTAAAAATTTAAATAAATCTTTACACACTGTATACAGATAGAGCAAATTTGATTTAATCAATGGAATTTGCCCGATGATTCGCCCACTGGAGATCAGTGTTTATTCATTATATTGTTTATTCCTTATTATCTAGAAATCAATTAAATAACACTGGCACCTTGTACTCCGATACATCAGAGTCTGTGGCAATATTTGGGGCCGCTCATCTGGCTCACTGACGCTCCCCAGCACAAAAACAGCCCTCAGTTATTTTGATTATTGGGGGCTGCCTTGCTCGCGTTTGAGCAAATGGACGGTTATGTGCATATTTTCCCTCTCCCTGTCCCAACAATTTTGGACTTATGAGATGGAGGGCATTGTTGTTACATTGTTACTACTTATGGGGCTTTGGACCAATCAATTGTGTTTCCTGTCCTCCCGGTGGCGCCATTTGGCGTGGCGCATATGTTGTTGCCTCCGCGCTGGCCTCCTTTTTGGCCTGATGCAGACACCGCAGTAATCTATTCTGAGTCACTTCCGCCCTTTCTATTGTGCTGGCGGTCGGGTCGATGTCTGACGTCACCGCGCCTACGTTCTGACGTTTTCTGTACGCCGACGTGGGTGCGTGGTGACGCCGGACGCCGCCTGGACCGAGGGCGGCCCTTGCGCGCGGCGTCTCGTCATGTAAGAGCTTCTCTGCAATACATGATTAATTTGTTTCTTTTAGTTGGACGTACTTTTTAGCCCTGTTGTGGCCTCCCACCCTCTATCTCATTGGCTGAGCTCCTTCCGTCCCTCCTGTTGGCGCCACTTGAGCTGATTGGCTGTAACACAAGCCACAGCCCTATATAAAATCCCACCGGGCTTTGTTAGTTTCTGCACAGCCAGAGTGTGGATGCTCTCGCGTCACTCTTACAGGTATGAAGTTCGCTCAGATACTAGATTATAGTTGTGGGATAACTGTCTACAGGGTTAGTATGGGATCCTCAAATTATAACTCACATATGTATGTCTTTGCAGAGAGACCTGTGGCGAGTCCCCGCTACAATTTGGGGCTTCCTTGTGAGCTTTGAGGGGCTTTTTTTTTGGGCTGGCCCTGCTATATATCCCTGGCTCTGTTACCACGGTTGCTGTGCTATTATGGTCGCTGCATTTCTTCTATGCGGCCACTAAACTTGCACTATATCCACTTGGGCTCTACATCATCGGGACAATCCCTCCAAGCGGCTGATGTTTGCATTACCATTTGAGATGTATGTATGCAATACTATGGATAAATTTGATATAAATGTAATGTATCCTATAAATATATAATTATGCACTGTATATGCGCATCTATGCATCTCCAATGAACCCTCATATACATTTTTCTCTTATCTTTTCTTTGTTCTCCCCTCCCTTTTTTTTTTGTTTCTCTGCAGCACTATTTATCCTTTAGCTGCCCACATATGGGAGAAATTCAAAATATTGGAACTATGTTAATGCTCGATATTGTACTATATAACCATTATACATGATGTTGTTTTTCTCTCTTCTATAGAGACCAATCTGCTTTTTAACCATTTTATGAACCTTGAAGAAGGAAATAATGGAAGCTATCACAGATATAGCTCTAGTATCCGAAACATGTCGGTTTTGTCACCACTAGTTATATGACTTGTAGGTGCCCTCATGCAAATTGGTTTCAATGATTGTGTATGTCTTTTCTCTCGTTGTTTTTAAACAATTTTGATCTATATGTCAAATATGTACAAATAAAATTCTTTATATTTTTCTATATATACTTGGTGGCAATCCATAATTTATTCCAATCCACACTATCCCAGGGGCATCCCTCGTTCAATTTTTCAAAATTTACCGGGATGTGATTGGAAAGAATGGTAACTTGCCCTATGCTTGCTGGTTAATAGCTTCATCTTTCCAAATCAATATACCCCTAATAGGAAAGGGGTTTAACGCCGTTTAAAGATATTCCCTCTCCTGGACACAAATTCACTGCCGATCCTCCACAGTCAGACGACCACTTCCCATAGGAATTAATCCTTCCAAAAGAACGAGACGCACTCTGTATCTTTCCAAAATGAACTGACTTTATTATTGCAAAACATTACAACTTTTATATCCACAGAGAGAAGCTTCTGACCCTCCTCTCATCATACACCTCTGACCAGACCCAATTTACATGAGCCAATTAACTACAGTGAATGGCTCAGACACATGACCTTTGTATTCTCAGACTGTCTGGCTGCCAGTGTACCATACCTATAATTACAGGCTTAACTCCCATTATCAAAAGACTTTACACAATAGAACATAACGAACTTTCAATACACATCTCCCAATGAAAGGCTCGGTAGCATAAGTGAGGTTCATTACCATTACATAAGCAGACAGGTAACACCTCAGCATCTCTTCAATTAACCTGTCGGTCTGCTAGTTCCACAACCTATAATTACAGGCTTAACTTCCACAAGCCACAATAGACAATAGCATGAAATCACACACCATCACAGCAAGTATTACATAAACAGCCCACACACAGTATATACCCAATATGTGCCCTGTATATACCGTATTGGATATGGCTATCACAGATCATGGTGGGGTTCTCCTTCATCCTGTGCCCCAAGTAGGGACACAGGGTGGTTTACATTTAAGAGGCATGGGGGAAGCTGAAGCAAGGGTATCTCATACTTTCTAAGAGATTCTGGGTTCCCCGGGCCCTCCCGTTACAGGCCTCATCTCTCCATCCACTGCCCGGGTGGGGCGGGGCCCACACACTTCTGGTCCTGCCGTCTGCTAGGCCACGCCGCGGCCCCCCCACCCCTGGATCGTTCCCCCAGTGTTCCGCTGCTGCTCCTGGGGATCCGCACAGGACTCCCCCTGTCCCTTACTGCCGATCGCTTAGCTGGAGGACCCACCTGGGGCCCCCCAGCAGTGCCTACCGCTGAGGCCCAGCGTAGCGATCCGGGGAAAAACGCTCAGGCGGTCGGGATCGACGCGCCCTTCCGCTCACCCTTACCTCCGGGCTCTGCTCCACCACCGGCTGCCGCATCATGGGCCCCAAATACTCCTCCAGCCAGTCCGCCCCACGCACCGCAGCCTGTTCCCTGAGCTGGGCCAAGATCTGCTCCACAGCAGCCATATTGCTGCCCTGTGAACTTTCCCTTGACTCATGGGGAGGGGCTAACCCTTTTATTTGCTTCCCTCCCCTCCCACTCTGAAACTTCCCAAACCACTCCCATCTCTTTATTCAGTGTGCATGTTAACTCCGTCATGTCCGGCCCTCCGCCTATGCATTACATTTATGCTCCGTGCCTTTCTTTCCTCATAGCTGAGCTCCTCCATGCCTCTTATCAGTTTGGTTGCCCTTCTCTGCACTTTTTCCAGTGGATATAGCACCATGGCAGCAAAGGTGTCCAGTGCATCCCCTCACCGATATTTCAACAGTACAAACAAATGGCCACTGTCCCCACCTATAACTGGCCTTTGCAGCAAGGTGCACATGCGTCTTTTAAATCTATCGAAATTAACCAGTCGCCTGGTTGGATCATTTTCTGGATGGCAGAGAGTGATTCCATTTTGAACCTTTCATGCTTTATGAATTTGTTCAGAAAGGTAAGATCTATAACCGGGCGCCAGGAGCCATTCTTTTTCTGGACTAGAAAGAGGGGGGAGTATACTCCCTGGAATTCCTCGTTCTTTGGCACGGGCACCACTGCTCCTTGACCTTTTAGAGCATTTACATATGACAGCAGAACCTGTCGCTTTGCTTCTGACCGTGGTAGTGAGGTGGGAATTGGTCTGCAGGGAGGAATTTTGGTGAAGGACCATGTGTGGCCTGTGGAGACCATTTTGGTGGTCCAATAATCCAAGATCGAAGCCGCCCAGATGTGCCGGAAGAGACGTAAGCGAGCCCCTACCCGACCCGCCTGGGCGGGCCCAATTTTTTAAAAAGACTTATTTGTTTTGCGCCCACCGGGTGCCTGTTTCTTGAAGGACTTCTGAAAGGGTGCCTGCCCTCTACTCCAATTCCTCCTGAAATCCAGTCTGGGTCTATAGGAGCGCGCTTCCCTTGAGCGTTCTGTACTGCGTCTACGCTGAGGCCTTCTTTGATTGAACAGGCGCCTGTCCTGGGGAAGGAACCCCCGATTTCCCGCCTGTGGTCTTAGATATAGCGCTGTCAAGCCGATTACCAAATAAGGAAGGCCCTTCAAGGGGATCTTGCACCAGGCCTGTTTAGATGCTGGGTCGGCAAGCCAGGGGCGCAACCATAAAGCCTGCTTGGCCGTGACCGAGGACAGCATTGACCGGGCCAACAGGCGTATGAGGTCAATCGAGGCCTCCCCAACTGCCAGCTTAAGTGCTTGAACTGCTGAACCTTGTGCTAGCTCCTCTGAAACTCCCTTCAGGACAGAGTCCACATTTTCTACCCAAGCCTCCATTAGCCTTGGATGTAACTGCAAGGGCTTGGGCTGGTTTGCAGGCCATTTTGGCCAATCTATAAATCCTTTTGAGGTCTTGGTCAATCTTACGTTCAAGGCCATCCTTGAAGGATACAGTGTCCTCTAGTGGGAGCGTGATATGCTTAGCTAGGCGCATCAGTGCTGCATCAACAAAAAGGGACCATTCTCCAGGTGCTTTACCTCCTCGGCTTTAAAGGGGTATAGCCTAGAAGATTTGTTTAGCATGGGAACCTTATTTCCCCTATGGTGGAAGGGATGTCGCCCCAGAGCACCGGAATGGACGTCGGGCAGAAGTGCCTTTGGCTGGCAAGGTCTGAAGATCCTTACTATGTTTTTTTTCATGGCAGACAGTTTTTGTACGTTGTATGTGTCTCCTGTCTTTTCCTCTACGTTTTACATGCTTCTGCGTTCCAGAGCGCTGCACTCCTTCCGGGTCCTCGGTCGTCGCTTGTCCGCGCATGCACAGAGCCGCGGTGAAACCGAGGCTTTATTTTCGCGCATGCGCGGTGCGACGGAGGGGTCCGAGGCTGCACAGGCGCAGTATGGCTGGTCTCCTCGGCGCAGGAGCGTGACAGAGATCGGCCTGTGACGTCATTCCGGCGGTGAATTTAAACCGCTGAAGAGCCCCAAACAGGTGGGATACCTGTGGGCAGTAGCGGCAGCGTCCCGAAGCTCGGTTCTACTTGGGCAAGCCCTAGTAGTGCGTAGGTTCTTGGATTCTGTTACTGTCTCTTTCCTCATCATGGACATATCTTCGCCGTCATGTGGCCGGCCCTCTAGCAAAAGGTATGTGCGGAGGGGGGAAGGGGATGGTGTTAATGTACCTTTTACATTGAAAGATGCTAATAGCTGTCTTGGTTGCCTTCTTCCCCTCCCTCTGTCTGTGTTGTTTCATTACAGCCCTGCTAGATCAGATCAGCGGTCACGAGACAGGGACCTTGCCAAGCCACAACACCATCATTCATCTTCTAGGTCCAGACGCGACACTCCGCCTGGGACCCATCATCAGAGGGGACGTTCCCATTTCCCCTCCAAATATAGGAGATGCTCACATTCCTCCTCTAGTCACCGCTACCACCGCCACGATAGCCGCTCTGACCATAGAGCCTGCTGGGGATGTAAGACCAGAGTCCCGGAGGACAAATCACTATTCGACCCATGTTATGCCCGGGAGGTTGGTGAGAAAGAGACGGAAAAACAAAACTTAGAGTCTCTTGTTAAGCCCGTAGTGCAACAGTCTATGAAGGAAATAGACACCTCCCACACGCGGAGCCAGTCCACCACCTTGTCTGGCTCCTTGGCTGACGAGGCCCAGGAGAATCCCGGCCATTTCCAGCCCCATGATGCCTCCCATGATTCCTCGCAAAGCGAGATGGAGGGAGATGAATTTACTGTGGGCTTTGACTATGCCTTAGTCTCCCCACTAATTAAGGCGGTCAAGGAGACCCTAAAGTTGAAGGATACTGCAGCTCCCCCAGAAAAACAGAGAAAACTTTTCAAACAATTGGGGAAAGAACGCTCCAACTTTCCATTTCCCTCTGAGCTGAAGGACATTTTTGAGGAAGAATGGAGCAAGGGAGACAAAATATATATATATATATATATATATATATATATATATATATATATATAAATATATATATGCCCTGGAAACCACTCACCCTCTCATAGCTGGGCCCTGGGTGCACCGCAGAACTTAGTACCAAGTATACAAACATCCTTAGTGTCGTGGAAATTTGAAGATGTATTTAATATGTATTGTCATAGTGTCACCCAGTGTTAGTACTTCCCTAACCTGCTCTAAAGAGCTGACTGGGGCAGTCTGAGGCTGGTTGAATCCCGTCTGGTAATGGAAAACGTCTTGAGGTTGGAGTGTGATGTTTGCAGCGTGGGAATATGTCCACCGACGAGGGGCCCTCTGTGCATTAGCACGGACGATCGTTGGGGAGGGGATATGCTCGCTCTGCAACGACATCATTGGTTATAAGTAGATGTGCGCTCTTGTCTCTGCTGTGTCTGATCAGCATGGTCGAAATTCGTAGCGCACACTTGCAGATAGCTTTCCTTCCACAAGCAATAATAAGTATAATCTACATATGCGTTATTCTATGGAATGGCACAAAATAAGGATTCCTATCAGTGGTAATATAAGAGCTTATGGGCATATCATAGGCAGGGATTTTAAAGCAATACGGCTTTGTTTGGCGCATACACGCTTTCCCTGCCCGGACACGCCCATAAGACTTTAGCCATCAGGTTGTATTGAATTGTGTTGTTATTGTATTGTATCCTTTAGCTGTATATCTTGTGTTGTCAACTCCTTATATGGACATTTCCTGTGTGGTGGGGACATCCTGTGATGTCCCCTCTCATGGAGGCGGTGATTGGCTGCTGCAGCCATCACTTTCTGTTCCCGATAAGAAAAGAGCCTGTGAGGGCGTCAGCGGTCAGTGATGCCGAGATGAGAACATAGCAGTGTGGTGATGCTTCTTGATTTGAATGAATGGGAATCGAATGGAATGTGAGTGAATTATGCCTGAGATGCATTATAACATTGAAACGAAATGTGTTATTATTAGAGACATGATATCTGGCTGTGTGCTCTGCGTCCAGCCTGATTTCGCTAACATTAGCTGGATATCGCACAGAATTGCATGAAAAAGGGTCCATGTGAGGAGGACAAAAAAGGAACACAGTCCATGGAGGTGAGCTAAAATTTATGGGTAGGAGGTCCTATAGCAGTGGAAAGGAGGCGGGGTCAACCCACACGTAGTCTGCAATGGAGTCTGTCAGGAAAATAACATTTTATTTTTCCATGCTGTCACCTGATATTATGATAACACTGTAAAAAAAAAAAAGAGACTTTTTTTATTTTTTATTATTTCTTAATTTCCTCAAAAACAATGTCCCTGGAAATGAAGGGATATATATACAGGCTGGCATTCAAATAATTAATGTAATCATTTATTAGGGCTCAGAATGTATGGAAAAAGTCTGGCATTATTCCTGTGAAATGTCAACTATTTACAGGTTAGGAAATTTAACCCCTGAGAAAATGTTAGCCCTTTCCATGCCCCTCCCCCATGGCAAAATGACCCTTTACTTCCTTTATGCTGACCATACACGACCAAATATTCATTTTTTTTTTTAAATGGGTTTGAACGATTTTTCATATAATGTATGGCCAGCATAAGTGGAGTCTACATTGACAATGGCTGATTTCTAAAGAGGAATGATTATGACCTGATTGGGACACCTGAGGTAAGCTTGGTCCCATAAAGGGGACATCTGATCCAAGGGGAACACTCTGATAGGGACACTTGATCCAAGGGGCACTCTAATGGGGACACCGGATATAGCGGGGTCCCCTATGGGGGACATTTATATAAGGGGAACACTCTAAAAGGGACACTTGATCTAAGGGGCACTCTATTGGGTACACCTGATGTAATGGGGCCACTTGATATAGCCTGATGTAAGAGGGGGGTACTCTTATGGGGACACATGTTGTAGGAGGGGGTACTCTGATGGGAACACCTGATGTAAGGGGGGGGTACTCTTATGAGGACACCTGATGTAAGGTGGGGGGGTACTCCTATGGGGACACCTGAAGTAAGGGGGGGTACTCCTATGGGGACACCTGATGTAAGGGGCACTCTTATGGTCACCTTATGCCGCGTACACACGTCCGTTTTTAATGTCATTTTTAAAACCGACCTTTTTCTCGTCGTTCTTTTTTCTTGTTTCCTCTCAACCCTGTCTTGCGTACACACGATCAATGGAAAAAAAAAAACGCTCGAGCAAAGCGCAGTGACGTACAACGGCACTATAAAGAGGAAGATACGTTCGAATGGCACCACCCTTCATGTTAGTAAAGTTTGTTGAGCGACGATTCGCGCTTTTCAGTCCGTTACAGCGTGACGAATGTGCTATCTCCATTACGAACGCTAGTTTTACCAAAACGAGCACTCCCGTCTCATACTTGATTCTGAGCATGCACGTTTTTTTTCCCCTTGTAAAAGCATACACACTACCGTTTTTCACGACGTTAAAAAAAACGACATGAAAAACTACGTGAAAAAATAGAGCATGTTCGAAATTTTTAATGGGCGTTTTTCACGTCGTTAAAAATGCTCTGGAGCCTACACACGATCGATTTTAATGGGCATTTTTAAAAATGGCATTTTTAGCGTCATGAAAAACGATCGTGTGTACGCGGCATTATGTTTAGTACCAAACTATGGCTCCATGGACATGTGCAGGAGCAGACCCAGTGAAGCAAATTTACTAAATGATTTAAGAATGTTTGCACAATAAAATGTGCCAATATCCACTGCAATTATCCAATCATGTGAAAGGAAAATTATTTACTTATTTCATTTTGTACATGATTGGATAGGTAAATATTCACACAATATATTGAGTGAACATTCTTAAATCCTTTAGAAAATTGGCCTTATTATTTCTAGCAGGGAGATCTGAGCAGTGGAGTCTCCAAAACCTATAGGACGATAATGAGTGGTTTAACCCACCAGCCTCTACCCATAACCAAAGATTTGTAGTGTGAGCCAAACTAGTTGACACGGGGCTGCTTGTAGTCCCTTCTAGTGATAAACGTATGTTCAGGCCTGAACCCGCGGGAAGCTGCCACTTGAGAGCTGAGAGATGGAATTCTTTGCCCCGCATCCACATGTAACAAAGGAGTGGGATGCTGGCTGATATCATCCAAATATGGCTGTAGGGCCACATTTGGACAATAGCAAATCTAGTCTGTGTCAGGGGTGCATGTGACAGGATGGAACACAGGAGTACAAATGGGAAAAGGTTGTCACCCCATTATAGGAAGTACATGAACAAGGTTCTTCAAGGCTGGATTACCAGGTATTAAAGCAGAGTTCCACACCAAAAAAACAAAACAAAAATACTGCAAAAAAATAAATACATTTTTTACTCACCAGAAAAGGCGGTGGCTATGCGGCTGTTCCTAATCTGCCTCTTCCTTATCCTCGACAGGTCTTCTTCCTCCGTCCTACTCGCGGTGTCTTCTGGGAAATGGGGCGCGCTGCCTTCTGGGAACTGCGTGTATCCCAGAGAGCAGCCGCCCATTCAGAAACCACTGCGAGACTCGCGCAGTAGGAAACGGGTAGTGAAGCGGCAAGTGAGGATGGCGGTGCCGGGGGCTGCAGGATTGAAGATCGGCCTGCGTGGGGGGGGGGGGGGTGACATCACGGGCGAGCAAGACAAGTAAGTGTCCTTATTAAAAGTCAGCAGCTACAGTGTTTGTAGCTGGGGACTTTAAAAAAAAAACCTCAGTTAGACGTAACGGTATTTCTACGAGTCTTTCAGGACAGCACCTGGAGAGAGCGCAGCTCCACCCCTTTTCCCAGGAAACACTGCAGTCAGTTTTCTTTAAAGACCGGACACTTCCACCATGGCCTCAGTTGTTTAAGAGTTCCTCCAGCCATGCTGAAATTAGATAAGCAGAACATAGAAATAACACCACATCTTACCATTACTTTAGGGCGGGTCATCGGTGCTGTCCTGAAAGACTTGTAGAAATACCGTTACCGGTAAGTCTAACTGAGGTTTTCTCACCTCGTCTTTCAGGACAGCACCTGGAGATGATAAAAGAGTACTTACTCTAGGGTGGGACCACCACCTGTAGGACTTTTCTGCCAAATGATTGCTCAGATGCAGAGAGTAAATCCAACCTGTAATGGCGGGTGAAAGTGGAGAAGCTTGTCCACGTAGCCGCCTTGCAGATTCTTCCCGGAGAAGCTCCTGCACGTTCTGCCCAGGATGTTGCTACTGCCCGGGTTGAATGGGCCCCTACCCCTGTGGGAGGTTCTATCTCTGAAGCTCTATAGGCTTCGCTGATAGCCATTCGTAGCCACCTACCTATGGTATTCTTGGAAGCACCATAACCTTTACGTAGGCCAGAAAAATAATAAACAGGGATTTTCTGAATTCACTTGTTATCCTTAGATAGTGCAGTATGCACCTTCTTACATCTAAGCTGTGAAAGGCTTCTTCTTTTGTGCCCACTGGTGTAGGGCAGGAGGTAGGGAGAACTATTTCCTGTGACCTGTGGAATACTGTTGCCACTTTTGGTAGGAAACCAGGGTCAGTTCTCAGCACTACCCGGTCTGGAAATATAGAAAAGAAAGGTTCTATAATTGACAGGGCCTGTAGATCACTCACTCTCCTAGCTGAGGTAACTGCCACTAGGAGTGCTACCTTAAGGGACCAAAATGTAATTGTTGCTTCCTCCGGAGGTTCAAAGGGTCTTTTTGTCAGACCCTGTAACACCAGAGATAAGTCCCATTTTGGGAAAAACTTAAAGGGTACTGGCCTAACTCTGGTCAGTGCCTTAAAACAATCTAATGATTAGCGGGTCCTGAGATAGTTGTCTCTCCAGGAATACCGATAAGGCGGCCACTTGAACCTTTAGGGTGCTAATTGCCAACCCTTTCTCCATTCCTTCATGGAGAAATTCTAAGACAGAGATAGTCTCCGTTGGTGAACAGATCTTTTCTCTGCACCAGGAATTAAAACATTTCCATGTCTTGAAATAGATTGCTCTAGTGACCTTCTTTCGGCTGTCTAATAATATTGAAACTAGCTTATTGGACAAGTCCTTATTTTTTAGGATCTGCTCCTCAGTAGCCAGGCAGCTAGTCTGAGGTGCTTGATATTGGGATGTTGCAGGGGACCCTGTGTTAAAAGGTCCTTCTGTAAAAGGAAGAAACCAGTGGGGTTCCACCGTCATCCTCTGAATGGTTGAAAACCAGGTCCTTTTGAGCCAGAATGGGGCTACTAGAATTACTGTTGTAGACTCCTTCTGTAGCTTTTTGAGGACCAATGGGATCATTTGGAAGGGGGGAAAAGCGTAGCACAAGTGGAAGGTCCATGGTTGTGCTAGCGCATCTAGTCCCTCCGATTGATCTCGCCTGTTTAGGGAGAAGTATGTTTCCACCTTCGCATTGGCGTGGGATGCGAACAGGTCTATTTGGGGGACTCCCCATCTTCCTGTTATCTTCTGGAATACTACTGGATTCAGACTCCATTCTGATTCCAGGACACTTTCTCGGCTTGGAAGTCCACTATTTGGTTCAGATCTCCCTTTAGGTGTACCGCCGTCAGGGATGACAGATTGGATTCCGCCCAGGACAAAATCTGGAGGGCTGAGGATAGTAACACTCTGCTCCTCGTGCCTCCCTGCCTTGTTATATAAGCCACTGCTGTGGCATTGTCCGATAACACCTGAATATGGTGACCCAGGAACTTGTTTCCTGAAAGCCCATAGTCCCAGGAGAATGGCCCTCAACTCTCTCCAATTGGAGGATCTCCGGGCCTCTCTGGTTGTCCATGCTCCTTGGGCCATCTGTCCGTCCAGATGAGCACCCCACCCCCAGAAGCTTGCGTCCGTTGTCAATCTGTGTTCTACAGGGAAAGTCCAAAGCAGACCTTTGTCTAAATTTGCTTGCTTTCTCTGAACTTGAGGGGGTATTTTTATCAATTTTTCCAGCGACTCTCCGTAGGACCAATTTGTGAGAATTGTCTGCTGGAGCTCTCTCGCATGGAGACGTGCCCATTGTACCGCTGGTATTGAGGCTGTGAGTAGGCCTAGGACTGACATGGCTGCTCTGATTGTCATTTGCAGATTTGTTTGAGTCCCCTTTACTGCCCTCTGGAGCTTCTCCATTTTTTCCTCTGGGAGAAAAATAACTTTTCTGGGATATACAATAAATTCCATACAGGAAAGGCTTTGTCTGGGACGGGATCATTTTTGATTTTTCTTGATTTATGATCCATCCGAGACTCTCGAGATGTCTTTTTGTCTCTTTTAGATCCTTCTCCAATAACTCCCTTGTCTTGGCGAATATCAAGAGGTCGTCCAGGTATGGCACTATTGATATCCCCTTTAATCTGAGGGGTGCTAGAGCCTCTGCTATGACCTTTGTAAATATCCTTGGTGAGGATGACAGTCCGAAAGGGAGGGCTCTGAACTGCAGGTGTGAGATCGAGTCTCCCGTCTTTACCGCTAATCGCAGATACTTCTGTGATACTGGCGGTGTAGGTACGCATCCCTCAAGTCTATGGATGGCAAAAAAACAACCTGGCGTCAGGAGATGTTTTACTGAAAAAATTGTGTCCATCTTCAATTTTTTGTATCTGATGGATCTGTTTAGTATCTTTAGGTTCAAGATTAACCGGAATTTTCCTGACGGTTTCTTCACTAGGAAGATGTGTGAATGGCACCCTATATCCCTTCCTCTTCGGGGGGAACAGCTATAATTACCTTCTGTTGGATGAGTTCTTCCAGTAAAGAGGACATCCCTATAGACTTCGCCAGGTCTCGGGGAGCCTGGGTTACGTAAAAGCGGTTTGGAGGGGGTTGCGAGAATTCCAGTCTGTAGCCCTCTGATATTATTTTGAGGACGAATGGACTGGACGTCGCTGTCTTCCATTGTGGAAGAAAGGCCTGTAACCTTTGTCGGATGACTGTCACTGGCTGTTTGTGGTTTGACCAGGACGACGGAATAGTACCCCTGACTTTCCCCTCCCTCTCTGGGACCTCCAAGGTCTTTTATAGCCCGTGTCTTTCTTAACCTCGGTTTGCCGAAAAGCACAAAAATTATTTTTACCCTGAGGAATCACTTTCTTCATTGGGAAGACCTTCTTTTTATCAGCCTTTCTATTAAGTACGGCTTCCAGATCAGGGCAAAAAACCAAGTCACCGTCAAAAAGGCAAACCACATAGCTTTGCCTTTGAGGCTGTATCCCCTGACCAGGTTTTAACCCATAAGGCTCTACGGGCTGAGTTGACCAGGGCTGCTGATCTTGCTGACATTTTGATAGATTCAGCAGAGGCATCTGCCATGTACCCTACAGCTTTCTGAAGTATAGGTAGTGTGTCTAGCAGGTCCTTACGAGAAGTTCCTGCTTCAATATGGGTTTTTAATTGTTCCAGCCAGTGTTCTAGATTTCTTGCCACCACGGTTGATGCCATTGCTGGCTTTAAATTGGCTAGATTTGAGTCCCATGCTTTTTTAGTAGGGAGTCTGCCCTCTTGTCCATGACGTCTTTTACGGTGCCCATATCCTCGAAGGCAGGGTCTGTATTTCTTGAAACCTGCAAAAAGGCTGCGTCAAGCTTTGGCTTTTTATTCCAAACCTGCTGGCCATCATCCTCAAAAGGGAATCTTCTTCTGAGGGATTTGGAGAAGAAAGGGGCCCCCTCTGGGTCCTTCCATTCTCTTTTTACCGTCTCTGAGATGTATTTGTGCACTGGGAACACCCGCTGCTTTACTTCTCCCATGCGTTGAAACATTTTATCGTGCAAGGATAATTGCGTCTTATCCTCTTCGATATTAAGGGTTGTGTGTATTGTCCTTAATAGGGCGTCCACTTCCTCCAGGGATAACCTATAGCGGGAAGAATTTTTTTTTTCTTCATCCTTCTTCTTCAGAACCTGTGGCAACATCTTTCTCCTCATCCTCTGAATCGCTGACCCCTCTGGGTGCAGGAGTACTAGGATGAGAACAGGATGGCAAATTGCCTCTACTGTTTGGCTGGGCCGCCAGACGTCTATCCAAAAAGGAGCAGAAAGACTGGAAAGTGTCCGCTAGTTCCTTTCGGAAGGAGCTTAATAGCTCTCCTGGTTGAGCAGCGGCTGCGGCAGTTTCCTCTTTTAAGAACTCTGCTATACATGTCTTGCATAACGCCTTGGGCCATGTTTCCCTAAGCGTGTTTTTACAAGACAGACATCTCCTTTTAGGAGGAGGGGAGGAATGTTTGGTCTCGTCTTTGGCTTTAGGCTGAAATACACCAATACGATACTATCTTTAAAAGATTTTTTAAAATATATAGTAACAAAACCTTCTAAACCAGCTGAGAAATAAAAAGGAAGGAGCTAACACTTTAGCCCTTGCATTTGAAAAAAACACAGCTTTCCTAGTGACTCACCCCTTGAGCCACTATAACAAACAACCACACTCTCTAGTAACAGTTTCTAGAGAGAGTGGCACAGGCTCCTTTGCTTTCCCCCCAGGGGAGCAGAGGAGGGAGAGAATATACAAGACCTAAGAAGGCATATATACAGGGACCTCTGTCCCTGCTTACCTGGGTCTGGCTGGTGTGAGTGGCTCCTGCTCCCACCACTGCCGCTTGTTCCTCTTCCATGCTGAGGTTGAAGTGGCGTCCGGCAGCTCTTTTTTGATTTTCGCGGTCCTTTCACCGCTGTGAAGACCGGAAGTGACACCAGCTGAAGGCCGCTTCCTCCCCCTGCGTTCCAGCGGCCAGAACCGGAAGCCGCGTCGCACCGCCGGAAGTCCCGCCCCCGGCCGGAATGACTCGCTCGCCATCCGGGACCCGGAAACATGGAGGCAGAGAAAAAACGGAGGAGACGCTGCTCCTCACCTGAGAAGCACGCCATCCCTCCTTTCAGGCCCCCAGTGCCGGTCTGATGAGAGCGGGGCCTCCCGCAGCCTGAACCCTCACCGGGTATGAAGGGGAGAAAACACCATAGTATCCCACTCACGTAAGGGGGGATGCTGGGCTGGCCTGGAAAAACAAAAGAAACATCTAACAGGTATGCCCCATACTGTCTCCACCTGGAGAGAGCGCAGCATACCCCTGGTTCCCTGCAGCGCTTCCACCATGGCGGAGGAAACACTACAACTGAGGCCATGGTGAAAGCGTCCGGTCTTTAAAGAAAACTGACTGCAGTGTTTCCTGGGAAAAGGGGTGGAGCTGCGCTCTCTCCAGGTGCTGTCCTGAAAGATGAGGTGAGAAAAAAACCGCGTGTGGAATCCCGCTTTAAGTATATGTATAGAGTGTGGGTGTAAGGTGCAAGCAATGTACATAGTGCAGATGTATATAATGTATAGAGGGCAGGAATCTTGAGTAAGGCCTGGTTCACACCACAAAAACAAACATACTCCAGATCCCTTCCTGTATGCACTTTAACGCATTCTGGTCTGTTTTTGATGTTTTGCCACATTCCAGTGCAGGAAAAATGTAGCATGTTCTACTTTTTTTCCTGGAACATACTACACTGGTGTGAACCATATATGCCATTGGAAACCATATAACCTACTTTCCATGGGTTTTTGATGCAGAAAATAATAAACACACACCCTGGCGGCCAGCGTGTGGTGTGAACTGGCCCTCAATAAAACGTAAGGGACAGGAATGCATAAAGCCCAAAATGCCTGGTCATCTACTAATCCTTAAAAGGGTCAGTACTTTCAGACAGTTAAGTTTCCTCCATTTAAGGCTTTTGTTTCCCTCATGAGCTGTCAGAGGTTGGTAAAAACAGGCAACTGAGCTTTTACAGCCCATCTTAAGTCTAGAAAAGGGGTCTCTAAACTTTATAAAAGGGTC
The DNA here is from genome assembly GCA_029206835.1 of Rana muscosa. Taxonomy (NCBI): domain Eukaryota; kingdom Metazoa; phylum Chordata; class Amphibia; order Anura; family Ranidae; genus Rana; species Rana muscosa. Next base: position 84,009,466 of record CM055117.1, on the reverse strand, counting down.
AGTTTACTATCCAGACTTTTGGGGGGCCGGACTGTGGCCATTGGGAGCTGAAAAGGTCCCAAAATAAGTGGGGGAACACATTGCCCTATCGTCGTGTCATTACGAGAAATTGTGTCCAATCATTGGGAGATAGCGTGCCCCATCGTTGGTGTCATTAGAAGGAATTGTGTTCCTTCATTGCAGTCAGTGGTGGTGGGGTGGGGATTATACCCCATTGTTGGTATCAGTGGATGAAATAGTGACCCAATACATCTGGTGGAGGCCTCTCAGATGTGCCGCAGCTGCAATGGTTTGTGTGACATCAATGCAAAATTTGGCCATTCATGTCAATGCGGCCGCGCCACAACCAAGAGCCAAACCCTTAGCGCTCACCACTGAGAGGATCATTACAGGCTGCTCAGGAACTCCATTCAGAGCTGCTCCATCCCGCATCAAAACAAAGATTTAATGCATGTGATGGACAGCGCTCCCTGTGCACCCATTGGCTGAGGCGGTGCAACCTGCAAGCACCAGTTCTTCCCTCATGACATCACCTGGGATCTGCCGAGTCCTGGCCTGCAGGTTTACTATGTGGGCCGGGAGGATGTGACCAACAATACAGGACAATCTTCTATTAAAAGGCAATCTTTATGTACAGCCTCCCTCTCAAGCCCCTCTGCTGACCTTATGGGACCTTGGCCCTGTACAGGAGGACCACCTGTACCCCCTTATTGGCGGCCCTTCAGCTTCTCTTACCTGATTTTTTAATATCAGTTTTTAGAGAAGGAGAAGGAGCCACAGCCGAGTTTTACATGAGAAAACAATGTATAATATTTTATAATATTTAACCACTTAAGCCCTGGACCAATATGCAGCTAAAGGACCAGGCCCTTTTTGCGATTTGGCACTGCGTCGCTTTAACTGACAATTGCGTGGACGTGCGACGTGGACCCCAAACAAAATTGGCGTCCTTTTTTCCCCACAAAGAGTTTTCTTTTGGCGGTATTTGATCATCTCTGCGGTTTTTATTATTTGCACTATAAACAAAAATAGTGACAATTTTGAAAAAAATTCAATATTTTTTACTTTTTGGTATAATAAAATATCCCCCAAAAATATATATATATAAAAAAACATTTTTTTTTCCTCAGTTCAGGCCGATACGTATTCTACATATTTTTGGTAAAAGAAATCGCAAAAAAAAAACAAAAAAAAAAAACAAGAAGGCATAAACATTTGTAGAGTGAGTTGGTACTTTATTGTACAGTATTTTAACTTAAGTGAACAAAATCTCAAGGGGCAGCTGCAGCCGTGTATGAAACACACTGGTAAGACAGTCCATAAGAGCTAGGAGAAAAGCACAGATAAATACGGAGGGGGTTCAGTCATTCTGGTCATCGTCCCAGTCCTTTTTACCTGCTGGTGCTTTTGGACCACCTGCAGGTTTTGCCATAATAATCTAATAGAAGGGGAAGAAACAAAAGAATATTTAATTTCAAAGCTTTTTTTTTTTTTTATTATCACTGTTAATCACCAAAATAACATTGCCAATGAACTACGACAAATATAATACATTTTCTACGAGAAAGGTATGCTATATGGCAGTTCACTGGAGCACCAGGGAGGGCAAAATAACTGGAACCAAATCCCCTGTGGATACGCCCCCCCCCCTCCCCTGCACAGCAGTGTAGCCGACTTTCAGCTGCTGCAGGGGAGTCACAGGAGGATCAGTTCCAGTAATTCCCCCCCCCCCCCGTTACCCCCTCACGATCCTACTTCCCCCTTCCTGCAGCTTGTGTTCATTCATTCTGAAGTGCGACTGATGCTGCAGAGAAAGGGATTGAGAATTCTATGTTCTTAATCTCTGTCTCAAAAGTGAGACATCAAAGGTTATTTTTTTAGACCCCTGATATTTCAAAGTCCTGCTCAACTACACCACAGGGCTGTCAGATAGAAATCATAGGCCCCCAGTACAGCCCAACAGCAGCTCTGTATATATGCCCCATCCCATTTTTTAATTGTTCCGTTTTCTGCTGTGTTGTCAATAGCAATGAAATTGTAGGGACCATCCACTGAAGGTTAAACATGATAGCTGGTTTATGTAAACCAGATCACCATTTCTTAAAGAGGTTGTAAACCTCTCTGTGGAAGTTGTACCTATAGGTAAGCCTATAATAAGGCTTACCTATAGGTACTGTAATATCTCCTAAACGTGCGCCGTTAAGGAGCTATTTACTGTACCAATGTCATCGGGCATGCTCTCTAAAGGAACGGCCGCCCGTGCCGTTTCTTCAGGCAAGCGTGCCGTGACCGGCAGCTCCCGTGTGCATGTGCAGGAGTGATGTCACACGGCTCCGGCCAGTCACATAGCCAGAGTCCACGGCCCCAGCAGGATGACAGGCGAAGATGTATGCGGCCTGCAGCGGGGATGACGCAGGCTTCGCTTGCAGGTAAGTGTCACATAATGTGCTAGTATGTGATGCAAACTAGCACATTATGCCTTTACTTTGCAGGGAGGCAGAAAGGAAGAAAAACCCACCAGGGTTTACTTCCTCTTTAAGACCACAAACCAACACTACCTCCCAATTCTGTTTTAATTTAAATTACAGTAGTTTCAATTGCAACTATCAATGGGTTACTTACCACCTAGAGCAGCTTCTTCTGAAACCAGAGCCATAAGTATTGTTGGGGAGACATTAGGCTCAAATCATTAAACACACCATAGGGATTTTTTTTTTTTTTTTTTTTAAAGTTATATTATAGGAGTCCAAAGAGATTTGAAAATTACAGTCACGGTTTAACGAGTATCTCTGGATAGAGCACAGGTTTGGAATCTGCCAGTTTTTATTGCCATATGTGGCCCCAATGCAGATTTTTGCTCACTTCCTGTCCTAGTGACATGATTGTCAACTGGACAGGAAATGATGAACAGCCTCCACAAGATGTGACAAATGTTCCAACTCTTCTCCACTCCTTTCAAAGCTTTTGGCCAGAGTTGCACTTTAAAATCACATTTCTATATCAATTTTAGAATCTGTGGCAGCAAGTTCTGGAAAGGTCATGCAGTGCCTAAAGTTACACCGTTGTGCAGTCCTGAGATTTACATTCATACCAAAGTCACTGCACAATCAGATTTTAAAGGTAGTGGCTGATAAATGATTTATGCATCGTGTTATCCTACCGCAGTTTTAGTAGCACATAGTTATCACACACACACTGAACACCAGGCGGTTAGTAGTGAAGTGTTTCCATGCAGTGTGCACTCCGTGCATTGCACTACAATAGCACCTAATTATCTGGTTCATCCTGCCAGTCATCTTTATCCCAGTGTCCTTGCTGCTTTGGGGTTTTTGGTCCACCGGCCGCTTTAGCCATTATAATCTACAAGGTTTTAAACAATTCAGCATGAACAAAATAAATAAAAAACACAAAAAGCAGCATGTTCCCCATCAGAGTCCAGTGAAATCAGTTTCTTCTGCTCATCCTTCTCAACATCATGATTAAGAGTATGAAAAGACATTACATATCACATTATGAGGGGGAAAAAAAATATCAAAATATATTTTATGATATCAGCAATAGTATTGTACCATGTTAGCAATCAATGAAGAAGGTTTTTTGAGTGAAGAGATACCCCTTATTGGATAACTTGGGACGTATTAGCCTGCATTCATACCTGAGGAGAGCGTGATGTAATCTAAGGAAACATCTTTAGAAACAACCACTGGCCTATGTAGTCAATTGGCCAGATGAGAAATCTGCTATACCAACATGAGGTTTATAAACGTCATTGTTTATAAAGTGGGTGTGTGCGCCAGGCGCATTCTCACACACTGTTATAAGATAGCACAGATAAAACACCCAATGCACAGAGCCAATGGCTCTGTACCTTATGACCAGTGAGAAGCAGGAAGAAATGGGGTTGGCTGCTCCTTGGCACAGTGACTTTATTTTAACAGCACGGCCACTAACCATTGATTGAAATAGTGAAAGGCACACATCCCATAACATAAAAAAAAGGTGTTCTGTAGTCCAACAGTGAAGAATTCAGGTAGGAATGACCACACTGCTAAAGATTTCAGTGCACCAGAGGTAGCATTGTCAGCCGACTACAGTTTGGAGCTCACTGGATTTCTGGCAGTACAACATGTATTTCCATATTTGCAGCTTTTAAAAAACAGAGCATGGGAAAGTGTGCATGTATTGTAGACATACGCTGAACATGTTTTTCATTGCTGAGGCACACATTAAAGTGAGCCTAGACTTAGGGGGAATTTTTTTTAAGTTAAGAACATAAAAAGTAAGAGGTGTTTTTATGGGCACTTATTAGACTAAGGGATGAGGATAGCATGACTAAGTATCAATTCATCTCCTGACCAGGTTTTATACCAACTTACAATAAAAAACAAAATAAACAAAACACACAGGCAGTAATCCCACCTCCCCCTGACTGTCATATACCACAGAAAGACTCAACATAGCAATGCCATGTAAAAAAATGAAAATATTTTACCTGCTCTATAGAAATGTAAAAAGCCACACATGAATATTCTTGCTATGGCGTGTTACTTTTTTTACCACTTACTTGGTCTACTCGGAGTACAGTGACAGCTGCGTTTATAGCCAACTTAATTCCCCAATGTTTCCCCAGGTAAGTATCAAGGACATTGCACTCCAGCATGTCTTTCACAGCAGCGCTTTCAGCCTGGAGATCACAAAACAGTTGTCACAAGTTGTAAATCAGAATGATCACAAATATATATTTTATTGCAAACATCAAATACAAGTAATGACAGTGAATAGATTACACAGGTCCCAGTATCTCTAGGCTCTGTGTAAATATGCAGCAAGTCCATGAAAGGATGGAGGAGGTTTCTGGAATGGAGATCTATGGACCTGGCACTCATGTGTAGGGCGCCCAACTAGAAGAGTGCTCTATACATGGTGTGACATGCCCCCTTATATACCCCCGCCCCCCCTGAAATTCTTTAAGAAGATTGAATCTATTTTAAACTCTTGTCTGGGGACATAGTAGGCACAAGCTAGTTTGGCCTATCCTTAAAAACACCACGTCCATGGGGGGAACCTCCCTTTCGGATTTACAGGATTACTAATTAGCCAGTAAACTCTCCCATTTTTATTATTTTAATATGTCTGAGCTGCGCCGGTATAGATCCCTGGTTTGTAATGGTTCCGGCCATCCAGCGTATACTCCCATTAAATCCATTCTACGGTGGGGACAAACGCATCAACGACCCCCCCCCCCCCCGGTATAATAACGGGATGCTTCTGCATCAAAGGGTATGGGGAATCACCTTAAAGAGACAATATCGATCAGTTCCACTCCCACACCCCTTTATGGCTCAATGGCCACATGGCAGAATTGCGCACCATTCCAGACCCTACTATTTGGGCCTCATATGGTGTGATCTACCTGCACCAAGTCATGACTGCATCTGGGCCTAAAATGTTCCAGCCACAAAGACGAATTTTCCCTTTCAAACCATCTACTGTTTAGATACTTACAGCTTCGCCACGTGCTGCGGACCCAGTTTGCCAATCTTGCCGCCGCACTAGAATCCCCCCCCGTCCCGAATATTATTTTGGGCATGGAGCCTTCTAAGCTAATTTCCACTATTTACTCTACTATTAGACGTCCAACTATCATAGCGTTGACTCAAAAGGCTAAAACCGCATTGGGAGCAGGATGTTGGGGCCATTAGTGACTCAGACTGGGAGGAAATTCTTGAGGGTGTTAAAACAGCATCTCCTAAAATATCGGATAGGTTAAAGCGGAGTTTAACCCAAATTTGGAACTTCCGCTAAATCCACTCCTCGCCCCCTTAGGCATGTTAGTTTTGGGGGGGGGGGGGGGGGGGGGTAATGGGGGCTTCAGTAGGAGTCCCACTTCCTCCCTGGGGTCGCCTAGGCGATGTGTCATGTCGCCTTTTGGCGGCCCCCTCCCTGTAGGCGATCACCTTTCCACTCAGAGCGCTGCGCCGTTCGCGCATGCGCAGTGAGTGCCCGGCCGTGAAGCCGAAAGCTGTCACGGCCGGGTGCCCACACTATGAATGGAGGCGCCGGCGGAGAAAGGGGGGAGAGGAACGGAACTCCGGGCGTCGCGGCGCTGGACAGTGGAACAGGTAAGTGTCTGTTTATTAAAAGCCAGCAGCTACACTTTTTGTAGCTGCCGACTTTTAATAAACATAAAAAAAGGCTGGAACTCCCCTTTAACACAACTATATATTGTACACCGAGCTTACCTGGCAGCACAAAGGTTAGCTATTAAAAAAAAAAAAAAAAAAAAAAAAAAAAAAGAGAAAAAGGAAGAAGAGTGCTCTCTATACACTTACCTCTATATCAAAGCCAATGTTTTTGTTCCCTTCTTGGTGTGTAGCGTACAACTTGGAGAGTACTTCATTGGCTTTCACTCCAGAGTTCTCAGCCAAAGCTCTTGGTATAGACTCCAGTGCCTCTGCAAACTTCTTAATTGCATATTGGTCGAGTCCTGGGCAAGTCTGCAAGAGGAGACATTTTTGGTAAAAACCAAGTCTAAAAAAACAAGTCGGTTACTAGATTGCAGGTCCGGTAAAGCAGAACTAGACTGCAGGTCCAGTAAAGTTAGTCTCAGTGTACTAGCTCACATCTACCTCAGTATACCCAAAATAGTCAGACAAGGATCTTGTTATTTTGCAGCATTGAGCCCCTTGTTCACATCAGTGTGATTTGCACTCCCGATTTCATTGCGGCTTGCAACTTCATTTAACAGAAGTTTATGCAAGTCGCAATGAAAATCAGATTAAAAAAAAAAAAAAAAAAAAGAAGTAGCGCAGGAACCTTTGTCATAATCTCTGCAACATGAATCACGGCGATATGAACAGTTCCATTGCGGGCAATTGGGTGCGACTTGTCATGCGTTTTGTAACTGTCAAATCGCATGACAAGTCACACTGGTGTGAACGGGGGCTTAAAGTGAACCTGGGCAGGACGGTTTTTGCCAACAAAATATATTGGTATACAGTGTTACCTCTCCATATGATGTAATTTGTTTTGCCAGCTCAATTTCTGTTGCTCCGCCGCCAGGGACAAGTCGCTTATCCTACAAAAAAAAATAAATGCAATTAAGATTCAAAGTTCTGAAAGGGAACAACATTTACCAAGTTTAACCACTTAAGCCCCGGACCATTCTGGCTGGTTAAAAACCAGGCCCCTTTTTGCGATTCGACACTGCGTCGCTTTAACTGACAATTGCACGGTCGTGCGACTTAGCTCCCAAACAAAATTTTTTCCCCACAAAGAGAGCTTTCTTTTGGTGGTATTTGATCACCACTGTGGTTTTTATTTTTTGCGCTATAAACAAAAATAGAGCGACAATTAAAAAAAAAAAAAAAAAAAAAAAGCTATATTTTTTACTATCCCCCAAAAAAACATAACTTTTTTTTTTCCCCCCACAGTTTAGTCCGATACGTATTCTTCTACATATTAAAAAAAATTGAAAAAAAAAAAAAAAAAAGCAATAGGCGTTTGATTGGTTTGCGCAAAAGTTATAGCTTCTACAAAAATGGGGATAGTTTTATGGCATTTTTAATAAAAAAAAATTACTAGTTATGGCGGCGATCAGCGATTTTTATTGTGACTGCGACATTATGGCGGACACATCGGACACTTGACACCATTTTCATTTTTACAGCGATCAGTGCTATAAAAATACACTGGTTACTGTGAAAATGACACTGGCAGTGAAGGGTTTAACCTCTAGGTGGCGCTGTAGGGGTTAAGTGTTCCCTAGGAAGTAATTCTTACTGTAGGGGGCGTGGCTACACGTTACTGATCGTCTGTTCCCTGTCATCGGAACAGACGATCACTGACATGCCACGGAGAAGAACGGGGAAAGGTTTATACTCACCTCTCCTCGTTCTTCAGCTCTGTGACCCGATCGCGGGTCGCCGGGTGCGGTCACGGAGCTCAGGACCGGATCGCGAGCGCGACCCACGGCTGGGCTCTTAAAAGGGCAACGTACCTGTACGTTGACGTGCCCAGCCGTGCCATTCTGCCGACGTATATCGGCGTGAGGCGGTCCTTAAGTGGTTAAGGAACATATATTACGTGAAGTGGAATTTGTGCACTTCTGGTAAAAAAAGTGTCATAGTACTGTATGTAGATTTATGGCTCAATCACACTATGTACTATGGATAGTCTGTGTTCACACTGTAGAAGTCAATTCATTCAGTTTTGTGTAGCAGTGAATTTGTTTACACAAAAATGACTCGTCGTTAGGCATAATAAATACTAAAGGTGTCAAAACACACCAAGTACATCGAGTTTAGCGTGCATAGATGTGACGTGCTGCCAAATACTTTGTTTTCCTTAACCACTTGGTGACTGCCGTATTGCAGCTCTGCTGCTACAGGGTGGCCGCTCTGTGCAGAATCACATATCTCTATCACATATCTATCACACAATTCTGCACTTCGAGGTAGGAGGGCATGTGCTGCTTCTGCTGTAATTAGACAATTAGCCAATGGATGCCCGCCGGCACCCACTGATGGGTGAAGAGACCCACTGGATGGAGCTCTGCATATCTAAACAATTCAGAGCTCTGTCCTGTCAGCAGGGATGTGCTGGATTTGGTCAGGGGAAAAAAAATCCAAACACATCCCTTACTAAAAAGCACCTGAAAGTAAACACAAAAACACTGGCTAGGCACACAGTTAACCCTTTGATTGCCCTACATGTTTAACCCCTTCCCAGCCAGTGTCATTAGTACAGTGACAGTATATTTCCTAGCATTGATGACTATATTAGTGTCACTAATGTCACACAGAAGGAGAGCGGCTGCTCTCATGCACATCGCTGGATCGAGAAGGGGGTGGGGGGGCTCTGCAGCCAGAAGGTTTTTCACCTTAAAGGGGTTGTATGCATTAAGGTGAAAAAACATCTGACAACACCGGCTCCCCCTGGCCCCCCGTTTAGCTTACCCGACCCCTCGAAAGTCCCGCGCTCGCCCCCCCCCCCCCGACATCCTCTTCGCCGCTCAGCCTGGCCGTTGATTGGTTAGTGTGGATGGATTTAAAGCAGCGCAGCCATTGGCTCGCGTTGCTGTCAATCACATCCAATGACGCAGTGCGCCGGGGCCGAGTGATAGTGAGCGGCAATAGCCGCTGGCTGTATCGCTGGAGCGCGCCCGCAATCACTCACCACCATGCTCGCTCGCATATAGGTGGTGAGTGATTGTGGGGAGGAGCCGAGACAGCCACCGAGGGACCCCAGAAGACGTGGATCGGGGCCACTCTGTGCAAAACGAGCTGCACAGCGGAAGTATAACATGTTTGTTATTTATTTATTTTTTAAATAAAAAAATTCTTTAGTGATCCTTTAAACACAAAATGCATTAGGGGAAAAAAAAAACATGACCCTTTAGAACCACTTTAATGTGTTGTTGAAAAAAAACGTGCATTTACTGCAAATTATGGCCTCACTCGTACCATGGTGCAGTGTCATTCGTTTTGAAGGCCACCTGAATGCACAATTACAGTAGCGTGCCACACTTTCCACATTGCAGGACAGTTTTTTGCGTTAAGAAAAAGGTACGTGTGATTTTCCTTGTCTAACAGTGCCATTCAAAAGGAGCAGGCTGCCTTAACACAAAATAATTCAAAACAGTAAGCCCCCGTTCACACCAGTGCAACATGTCATAAGATTTGACCGGTCCAAATCACATGACAAGTCGCACCCTATTGTCTGCAATATAATCAAATCAGTGCAACTCCGACTTTACGGTGCCACACGGATTTGAAAAGAAAGTCCCTGCACTATTGTTTTGCGATTTCATGTGGGACTTGCATAGATATCTGTGAATGAAGTCGCACAAATGGCAGCCAAGTTGCACCTGAAGTCGCACTGACCTGCAGCTTTGAAAATCGTACGATTTCATTTAAGTTGCATAATTTCAAAGCCGCATTTACTGTGAACGAGGGTTAAAGTAACTTGTGAAGGAGCTATAAGGGTACAGGCTCCAGGTCATCACCCTGAGCTTGCCTCGACGACCAACTCACTGACTTAGAACAAGTCAACATAAGCAGCACCCATAATTCTGATGCCAGGTTCCATTTATACATAACATTTAGGTGGAGCAATAAAATGTTTTGCAAATAAAAAAAAAAAAGTTTGTACTTACTCTTGTAAGCACTTTAAAAGTGTTGACAGCATCATCCACAGCACGCTCCACATCATCCATCAGGTTGTCAGTGGAACCCCGCACAACAATGGTTGCAACTACCCCATCTTCTTTTTCTAATAAAACAAAAGTACATGCAACATATAAGACCACCTATAAAAAAACACATAAGAATCAAAATTTCACATGCATAAATAAAATATAGTATAGGAGTCTCCAGACATAACTGCAAAACAAACTGTTTCAAGACATACCATGTTTAAACACAACAACTTGTGTGTCCCCAAGTTCAGACAAGTACACACTGTCGCAATGTCCCATCTCTTCTGGAGTAGGTGCCATCTGCAGAAATAAAAACCATTAGGAAGGAACAACATCAGATCATGTAGGAATATTAAGTGAAGACCTTATGCCAAATAATGAAAATAAATACTAATTAGAGCTGCACCCCTAAAAAAAAACTGAATGAATACCCATAAAGTGCAATGTAAAATTATATAGCAAGGGGGCGCTAATGAATATATAAATTACAACTAATATATAAACAAACGCGTTTGAATTATTAAGTCAAATATTAAATAAGAATATATGAGATAACAATTGGTATGAACATCAGCTATTGATGTGACTGAAAATAGTGAAACAAATCATATGTGATATCGGCAAGTGAAACCAATAAAATATAAAAACATCCAGTGAGTGAATCGTGACTAATCCATAATAATTTGGGATCACAATCCTTTCACTAGCAAGTGGCATCTTGCAATAAGCGTTATTTGACCCTTTTTTAGCTAAAGGGGTCAACATCTTGGGGTAAGCGGCCATCCATCCATAGCACTTCGGGTGTCGTATTTGTGTTGGTGAAGGTTTCACTTCAAAGAACTTACTGGAACACATTCTATGGACTTTATTATGGATTAGTCACGATTCACTCACTGGATGTTTTTATATTTTATTGGTTTCACTTGCCGATATCACATATGATTTGTTTCACTATTTTCAGTCACATCAATGGCTGATGTTCATACCAATTGTTATCTCATGTATTCTTATTTAATATTTGACTTAATAATTCAAACGCGTTTGTTTATATATTAGTTGTAATTTATATATTCATTAGCGCCCCCTTGCTATATAATTTTACATGTAGGAATATGTCTGACAAAAAGTTTATTTGAAGTCACTACTTTGTTCTTCTTGGGGGAAAAATAAACCAAAAGTAAGAAGAGATACTTCCCTCCTCTGCCCTTTCATTAAAACCTCCACCGCCCTTACACATTTAAAATAACTGCACTGCCTCCCTTAGGATTTGTCATAAACATGCAAAATGTTTCCTAATCAGGCAATGCATAAGATTCAAGCACACAGACCGCTCAAATAGGTCCGGGTACATTTTCCAGTGTGGTCTACGCTCTGGCTGGTTAAGTAGGGCAGCTCACATGGTTCCATTCAAAGCTCACTACGTAGTAAATGTCAGCAGTGTGTGAATATGGGCCGACACTAAGCCTAGGTTCAGACTAGTGCAATGCAGAAACCAGCCCAATTACAGCGCCGGTGTTCTGTCGAGAAGTGCCCCCCATTGAATAGTGCCCGTGCATGCGCAGGACGGAGCCGCACTCCAGCTGAGTTGCCGATCAGCTGGAGTGACGTGACCAGAGCGCAAGCGCACATCCTAGGAGGCATCTCTCGATGGGAGATACCATTTCACGGGCACAATTGAAACCTATACAAACAGCGGGGGAGACGGTAGTTCTCACATTGTGCCTCACTGTTGTGAGGCGGCTTTACAGTGTGCCGATGGTCCAGTCTTCCACTGTTTGTATAGGTTTAAATTGTGGCTGTAAAATGGCATCTCCCATCGAGAGATGCCTCTTACGATGTGCGCATGCGCCACGGTTAAGTCAGCCCAGCTGATCGGCAAATCAGCAGTTGTGCCATGATGTACAGCGCATGCGCCGTTCATCCCGGGCACTGTTCGATGGTGGGGCACTTCGACAGAACACCGGTTCTCACATCGCTCCTCTCCTGCAGTTCACACTGCCCTCTGCGAACTGCTGCGGATGTCAATACAATGTTAATGACACCGCCCAGATTGGTTCACAGATCGCAGTGCGAACTGAACTCGCACAGGAATCGGATTGCATGGGTGAGAACACTCATGCGATCAGATTATAGTGCGGGGGAAAAAACAAGTCCCTGCACCTTTTTCTGTGCGAATCCAATGCGAGTTCAGCCATGCCATACAACTGTATGCCTGAACTCGCATTGCTCAGACATCGCATGCGATTGGCACCTGCGGTGCGGGTGCGAATCACATGCGATGTCAGAGATCACACTAGTGTGAACCCAGGCTTAAATTGCTACTAAACCCAGGAGCCTGCATTCACTATATCTGGTCTCATACAGTACACAGAACATGGAGTGCATTTGTTTTAGTAAATATAAAGTGCAAAAATATATTTTCTTAGCAGTATATAGCAGTCGTGACTTCTATCAGTGTTAAAGCTCAGGAGGAGTTGTCATTCTACCCTGACTGTCCTATGAGGCTGCAGGACCCCTGACCCTCTGTCTGGACAGTGCCGATTGGCCCTGTGCACCCTCCCAAGAAAAAATAAATAAATACAAATCTCTATTAATACACACCAAACTGAGCATGTGCAGCTTGTCACCTAGCCTCTGTATTATCAGGCGATAGATTGGGGACAGTGAAAGAAGGAGGATCAGAGAAGACAGGATCAAACAACCTTTTTACACAATGCAGAGGATTCACCCCTTAGGTTCCCCAGCAAGTATAACAAGCACGCTTTACTGCATATACAGATTGATTTTACTGTTGTGGGTTTAGTAACACTTTTAACTAAACAGAGTGGCAACATTCAATCAAATACCTGCTTGGAAAAGAATATTCAGATATTTGTTGCCAATAAATAAAAAAAAGGTAGGAATGAACACAAATGTCACCCGATGGAAAATCACCATTATACCCAGGTAATTTTGTTTGACTCATGAACAAGGCAATACCAAACCATATTGTATTTCGCACTTATAAATCTGATACTTACTAGTCTGGGCAAGGCTGTGGCACAAACCGTTTTACACAATCGTCTCAGGTCCCATTTAGAGTTCAGCCTACACAGTCATGAAAACACCAAGTTAATAAACAAGAAAGAACCAAAAACTAAAGTCAAATCAAATGCAACAGCTCTTACCTAACCACCATGAGGTTGTACTTGTTTGCATAGTGCAGCGCCATGTCTGCCACCTTGCCACCAGTCACTATAATATTGACTCCAGTATCAGCGATTGCCTTTAAACTATCCTCCATCATATTCTCCTCCCCTTGGCTGAAATTCATCAGTTCCTTTGCGCTGTTTATCAGTACAGTTCCCTGTTATGGATAATGAAATAACCTTACAGATTAGAAGAGGTCCATCACAAACCAACTGTTTTGCTGCAGTGGAGACATGCTTTGTACAGCAAGATAATATAATCGCCACCAGGGATCACAAGAAATAGCTGCAATATTAAAAAGGGGGGAAGTCATTTTTTTCAAAACATCATCTGGGAATTCTATCATAAGTGACAGATTGACCTTTTAGTGCTAGAGTTAAAAAAAAAAAAAAAACAAAAAAAAACAAAACACCCTCAAAGCATGGGTGTTCAACCTGTAGCACTCCAGTTGTTGCAGAACTACAAGTCCCATCATGCTTGTAACTGTCAGTGGCTTGCAAAGCATCATGGGACTTCCCCAACAGCTGGAGGGCCTTAGATTGAGCACCCATGCCTTAAAATTATTGTAAAGTTTTTTTTTTTAAAAAGACAAAAAACAGGTTATATTTACCTGCTCTGTGCAAGGGTTTTGCACAGAGCAGCCCCCGTCCTTTTCTGGGGACCCCCGGCGGCGCTCCTAGCCCCTCCTCTTCATTGGGTGCCGCCACGAAGAGCCGCTTTCCATGGGAGCACATTTTCCTAGTCCTGCTGCTGCGTCCATTGACAAAGACAGCAGGACTTGGCCCCACCCCGTGTCACTGGATTTGTTTGACAGCAGCCAATGTCTCCTGCTTCTATCAATATATCCAATGAGGACATAGGCAGGAGCTGCTGAGCTGTGCTTGTCAATGGAACGATCAAGTTTGGGTAAGAAAAAAAAGGGGGGCTCTGGGGGGCAGCTGCAGCACAGAAGGTTTTTCACCTTAAATGCATAGAATGCATCAAGGTGAAGACCCACAAGACTTTACAACTTCTTTAAAGTAAAATTAGCCAATTGCAGAACTTGATCTCCTCTAAGCTTCCTCCTCATATTGCCACTCGCTGAATGATTACAGGAATCTATGGAGTCCCGCTGGAGTCTCTGCTAAGTGCGCACTCCTGCTTAGAACTGCAGTCTTACGTGCAGCCATTTCAAGTGCCACATACACATGCAAAGTGAAAAAAGACAGAGCCAAAGAACATGTCTCCCCTCCTCCACAGCGATGACTAAGGCCTCTTGCACACGATACTCCTGTTTGAGCATCTATTTTTTCCAGACTTTTTTTTTTGTATTTGCGTGTATTTGAGCATTTTTAGCGCATATCCGTTCGTACAAATTTGCACGCATTTTAGTGCCAACATATTCTTGCGTTCCTGTTCTGCAGTATATAGATTTATGCGTATTTGTGTTCAGAGATGGTATTCTGTATACCTTGGTTGTAACCAGTAATTATTTGAATTACTGTTGCCTTTCTATCATCTCAAACCAGTCTGCCCATTCTCCTCTGACATCAACAAGGCATTTTTGTCCACACAACTGTCACTCACTGGATATTTTCTCTTTCTGGCCATTCTCTGTAAACCCCAAATATGGTTGTATGTGAAAATCCCAGTAGATCAGCAGTTTATGAAATGCTCAGGCCAGTCTGGCACCAACAACCATGCCATGTTCAAAGTCACTTAGATTCCCCCCCCCCCCCCATTTTGATGCTCGGTTTGAACTTCAGCCAGTCATCTTCACCACGTCTAGAAGCCTAAATGCACTGAGTTGCGTTACTAAACAATTGAACAGGTGTACCTAATAAAGTAGCCGGTGAGTGTATGTAGCAGCACTGAATAAGGCCCATCTACAGGTTACCATATATATATGCATACGGGCCAGTGGGAAGGGGTCAGTCAACCTGTGAAGTGTGATTACTGCTGGTGGCTCAGAACTGATTATAAGGCATGAGTAATAGAGTGAGATAAAAAAGCATTACCTTTGTTTCTGTGACTGTGTTATCCAAGGGACAGGAGTACACTGCAATTTTAGCCTCTTTAACTGATGTGACATCTCCTTCTGTTTCTTTCTTGAAAACCATACCATGCAGCACAGAGGAGGAACAGATACCAGCCCCCTAAAAAAAATAGATAAAAATCAGAGAAACACAATTATCCAACACATCCCTGTTGATCGCAACATAAAGAAGCATACAAGCCAGACAGCTGATGTGATCAATTACAAGGTGGGATTTCAATTTTCTGAGCCCTAGTATATAGCTGGCTGCTACAGAATTCTATACGAATATATCCATGTCTGTGTCCAGCTATTATTCCAAATTAACTTGGTGCTACAAAACAGAAAATAACTTACCAAGATTTTGCAGACTCGGATGTTATCAACGTTAAAGTTGCCAGATTCAGGGAGGACAGAAACTGCACAGACAAGAAAATGGAGTCAAGAAAGGGAGTATACATTTAAATGACATTAGCTAGTCCAACCATAAGAGAAGATTTAATCCTACCACACGCCTGAGCTATGAGGTTAGAAAGGAAGCCCTCATTGCCATACTGTTTGCTCATAATAGAGGTCTGTAAGAGGGAGGCCACTTCATCAACATCATGGAGGTTCTTGGCAGAGCTACAGACCAGATCTGAGAGGATCTCCAGAGCTTTCTTGGAGGCCTTTTCATAGCCTTCAATCACCTATATGTACAAAGGAAAGTGTGAAGAAAGAATGTACTGAAGTTAGCATGCAGTTTATTGGAGCAACAAGAATTCACAGTTCACATTGCATCAAGAGAGGTCATACAGAATTCTATCCCTTAACCTCTGATTTATGTTAGAGGAGCTGTGGCCAGAAGGAAACGTTTCTGCATATATGGTGGGATTGTCCACTGCTAATGCTTATGTATCGGATGGTCTAGGTATCAATCTCCCTGATTCACCAAAACACCCTCTGCTTTATGTTCCTCCTATTCCTATGCCTCGTTATAAACAGAGCGCTCTTCCTCACCTTCTCAATGCTGCAAAACACCTCATACAAATACACTGGAAGAGCCCGCATATTCCGAGTGAGCACGAATAGGTTGAGAGGGTGCGGGAGATTATGGATGCCTACCTGTAAGGGTACCCAAGCAAAATTTGATTGCACTTGGGTGGCCTGGAGTACCTACATTACTGATTCTGCCACAGTGTCTTCTAGTCTGGATAGAGTTGTTGGCCCTTGCAGACCCTGCATTTAAGCGGCTTGTCCAGGTGGACCAAAACTCAGGAGTCAGGGCACTTGACGTTGCTGCACCTGATCGTTCGTGAACCTTTGACAAACTTTCTTGGTGTGAACATGGGAGTGGTAACTTTTCATAGATTTATTTTTTGGGGACTTAGATGTTCAAAGTCTATATTGTTTAATTATAATCTTGACTTTTTTTTCCTCTTTTCTCCTGAACCTAATGCCTATTGTCATATTACTCAGAGTTTCTATGTAAGCTACTCTGCCCTTTCTTTGGGGAGGGAAGAGGGCCTGTCCACATAGATCGAATATCTGGGACAGACGAGGATTTACATTGTGATAGTTTTCTCACCGTTATCTTCAAGGCTCATTGATGGCCTGGAGATAATTAATATTTCTCTTTATTTCTGTATGACTTAAAAATGAAAAAAGTAAAAAAGAAAGAAGGAAGAACGAAGAAGAATAACATAAAACACAAAATGCTAGCATGCTGTACAACAGACTGATCCTGACCTCAGATACAGACAGGCCCATCCGGAGAAGCTCCTCAGCCAACTCAAGCAATGCACCAGCAAACACCAGTACGAAATTAGTGCCATCACCAACTTCCTGCTCCTGCATATGGGATGCCATTACAACCATCCTTGCAGCCGGGTGCTGAACCTACAATACAAAATGAAATTACAGAAACACTTTGAGATAACTTAACCCTACTTATAGTTTCTATAGATTTTGGATGGTGCTCATCCTGACTACTTAATTGGGACTACACTGAAAAGAAACATTTGTGAGCAGACTGCTTGTTACAAGGAAAACATGCTAGGTCTTTTCTGCACATTTAGAACAATATTGGAGAGGAGAGTATAGTTACACCTTAACCACTTGCTGTCCGCTTCAAAGCTGTTTTACTGCTACAGGGTGGCAGCTGTGCGTCTGATCATGTGTATGCATGCAATATAAAAATTGTAAAAGAGAGAAATATAAAAAATATATAGCCGCTATAAGTGGCTGATCGCCGACATATATATTTTAGAGGTCGACCAATATGGGTTTTTCTCTGGCCGATATACGTTGCCGATTTTTGCGGCTGATATTTTAGGCTGATTTTTTCCTTTATCTCAGAAAATCTAGGGTGGAGGGGTGGGGAGGAGGTTATTGTTTAGGGTGGAGAGGTGGGGTGCAGCCTATCAGTGTCACCTCATTAGTGCCCACAAGTTCAGCCTGTCAGTGACGACCGGTGCAGCCTGTCAGTGCCACATCAGTGCCCACCGGTGCAGCATATCAGTATCCATTAGTGCCCACCAGTGCAGCCTGTCAGTGCAACCTCATCAGATTGAGTGCAGCCTGTCAGTGCCGCCTCATTAGTGCCCACCAGTGCGCGTGCGCACACACACACACACACACACACACACACACGGTTCGACAAAGCCCGGACGCCAGGTCGCAATTGGCGCATCCTGTGTCTCCCCCCCCCCACAATCGCGTCGGCCAGTACTGGAGGCCACGGCTTTCTGCAGGCCTATGCTTCCTTTTGTGATCTGGCACCATCTAGTGGTGGCCGTTGGTATGACAAGAAGAAAACCAGCAATGCTAATGGGGCTTCCTGCCCGTTTTTTACTGCCCGCCCAAGTCCTTCCCAAAGTGGAGAAAAGAAGGCAGTGTTTGCAGCCGTCATCTGGCGCCTTTTGCCCAATGTGTGGGGTGGCTGGTTTAAATGGCTTCATATAGCCTTTTTTTTTTGTAATAGCTTTTATTTTAAGTAATTTTTTAAGTAATTATTTTTGTTTGCTAGAAAATTACTTAGAACCCCCAAACATTATATATTTATTTTCTAACACCCCATAGAATAAAATGGAGGTCATTGTAATACTTTGTCGCACCATATTTGCCCAGCGGTCTTACAAGCGCACTTTTTTTGGAAAAAAAAAAACGTTTTAAATTAAAAAATAAGACAACAGTAACGTTAGCCCAACTTTTTTTTTATATTGTGAAAGATGTTACGCTGAGTAAATTGATACCCAACATATAAAGAAAGAAAATACTGCGCTAATCTAAAATAGTGAATAAACATGTCACGCTTCAAAATTGTGTCTGCTCGTGGAATGGCGACAAACTTTTACCCTTTAAAATCTCCATAGGCGACGTTTAAATAATTTTACAGGTTGCATGTTTTGAGTTACAGAGGAGGTCAAGGCCTAGAATTATTGCTCTCGCTCTACCAATCGCGGCGATACCTTACATGTGTGGTTTGAACACCGCTTTCATATGCAGGCGCTACTCGCGTATGCTGGCGCCTAGACTCCAAGCAAATTTGTGAGAATATATATATATATATATATATATATATCGCTCTCTCTATATCACACACACGAAATTAGATTTACTTTTTTTTTTATTGCATATATTTTACAGCAGAAAGTAAAAAGTGTTTTTTTTCCTTTAAAAATTGTCATTTTTTGTTTATAACTAGGGCTGTGGAAATTAACTATTAATTCCTCGATTAATTGTTTTGATCGATCAAAATTCTTTTGATTGGTACTCACCTCTCTGCCGGCTTCCGGGTTTTCAGGGAGATCCGGTGACGTCACGGACACCGGCGGGGCTTGCCGTGTCCATCTGAAGGGCTCCTTTGCTGTGCCTTCATATCTGCATGCCGGCGGAACCTTACTATCTGCCACACGCAAGGGCTGTTATACACTTCCCTCTATCAACCTGGGATTCTACAGCCATCCACTGGGAGTTGTGATAGTTCCCTTCACGGGACATCTACATGCCGACGGACTGATGTTAGCCCCTTCTCATATGTATTCAGCAGTGGTATCGTTGTACACATTTTTATACCAGTAACATACTTAGCTACATGTTTTTATGACTGCTTTTGCTACCGTTTGGTATTACTCACACCATTTTTACAGTTTATGTAGCTACATTGATTTTATCTCCAGTGCAATATTTATTGTTACCTAATTGAAGACTATAAAAGTTTTAATGCTACTCCCATTGAGCGCTGCCTTTGTGTGTTTTTTGTATCCTGCCATCGATTTTTCCAGTGGTTGGTAGCTGCACTGGGAATCGGCCTGCAAGGAGATCAGCTAAAAGTAGTTGGATCTGTATGTGCGTTATAATTAATCGAAATTAGTCGATTAAAAAAAAAAAAAAAAAAAAAAAAATCGATTAATCGAACACGAAAATTTTAATCAGTAACAGCCCTATTTATAACGCAAAAATAAAAATCGCAGTGACATGAATCCTGACAATAACGATCCATCTGTCTGCCTGGCGCTCTAGTGAGCGGTGGAGAATAGCTGGATGCAGTGAGAATCGCTGTTCTCTGCATCTAAGGGACCAAGAGCTGACCGATTAGTAGTCACGTAATCACTTAGCTCAGGGCTCACCAAACAAACAGTATTATGAACTTATAACTTTACTTCTGCTAATAAAAATACAAAAGTTTGTGTTTCCCACTAACCTCCAGCTCCCTAAGAATGGTGGCTGCATCATTAGTAACAAAAAGCTTCTCCAGGTGATTGATAACCATTTTGTTCATCCCTGAAACAAAGAGACAACAGGACTGTTAAGACAAGGTACAATGAATGCAACCATGTTTCATATTACACCCCAAGGCTTGGTTCACACTATTGCCGCATGCGGTTCCCAGCAGGGGTCCAGTATTTCCTGGTTCACCGTTTCAGGTCAGATTTTCAGCCCAAATTTGTGGCTGAATTCGGACCAAAAGACGCACAGGGCTCCTGTGCAAATTTGCACCGGAGATATGTTAACCGGCCGTATCCAATTCGCAAAAGTGTGAATCCAGCCTGAATATGGATGTAGAATGGGAAAGAATGGGAAAAAAGAAAAAAAAAGATTTGGTCAAAAAGATGGAATGAGCTTTTAATTAAAGCTGGAACCTTCCCTTACCCCGGAGTTTACTTACCTCCTCCTGACAGCAGGAGGCTCCTTTAGTTTTCACAGCCTTAAAGGAGAAGTCCAGCCTGAGCTCCTCCTATGAATCACAAGATATCGGTCCAGGCACCGCGTCATCCCAACAATTGGAGTCTGGACCTGCCAGATGTCTGGACTGACACCCGTCTCAGCGAACTGATAAGAGCCATGAGATAGCCACTCCCCGCCTCTCCACAGCTCCAATGAGCAAATTGGGAGAAGAAAAACAGAGAGCTATGACTGACAGTCTACACCTCTCAGAGATTGGAAAAAAAAAATAAATAAAAAAAAAATAAAAAAAATCGAGCAATCGGCGGTGTTCGATCGCTCGGTTTTCAGTGCATAGGCACCGGGGGACCGATGCCGCATCCACCTAGGCAAGTATGATTCATAAAAACAAACAAAAAAAAAAACTGTAGAGGCTCAGGAGGAGATGCTGTACTAACAATGCTATGTCAGTACCCCCTTCTGCTGAGACATTGTGTTCTGACAGAATGCCCCCCCTCCCAGAACACAATGGCCAAGGGTGCGGATCAGATGACGATTTTTAGACCTTTTTCAGTCATGCCCCTTCACGGATGGCTTCTGTCGGACTGGCTGCCGTACACATGGGCCGAATGTCAGACGGTTTCTATTGAACCAGCCGATGCCGCCCGATATTCGGCCCATGTGTACTTGGTTTCAGTGCCAAAATGCTCTTGGGTGCTGATCTAGCTTATCTACTGTAGGAATATGGCTCTATTCAAGTCCATGGGGAGTATTTTGGCACCAATGCTGTAAACAATAGAGGAGGCCGTGGCTGTAAAGAAAAGGAATGTAAACACATAAGGGGGGGGGGGGTTCTACTTTAGAATGGGTTTGAGCCGTGGTTCTCAACTCCTGTCCTCAGGAGCCACTAACAGGTTTGCAAGATAATTGAAATACATCACATGTGAGATCATTTGCTGCTCAGTGATTGCAGTATTCTAGTCTGCATCTCCCCAAGGGAATACCTAAAGCCTGGCCTGTTAGTGGGTCCTGAGGACAGGAGTTGAGAACCACGGCTCAAACCCATTCTAAAGTAGAACCCCCCCCTTATGTGTTTACATTCCTTTTCTTTACAGCCACGGCCTCCTCTATTGTTTACAGCATTGGTGCCAAAATACTCCCCATGGACTTGAATAGAGCCATTGGTTGAGAACCATTGGGATAGAGGTATCCAGAGGGACAGCTAGGGTTTATCTTCATAAAAGCGCAGTTTTCCTTAAAAGAAAAAGCTTATTATGAGGTCAAGAGAAGTATAGTATAATTTTTAGTTTACATCTATAACACTGACAGATTCCACAGGGAACGGACTTACCATTGGGTCCATATGCAGTGCGAGTGGTCTGGGCAAGTTCCTTACAAGCCTGGATGTTTCTAAACACAGCCTCTTCTAAGCCAGAATAGTGCTGCAAATAAACACACAAGGGTTAAACCACATGCATAATATGCAAACATTGTTCAGCGTGGGACTATACCAGTAAGTACCATCCATTACAATTGAAGCTTCCCATCTACTTGGACGCCTAAAGTGTAGTAAACACCAAGCTTTTCAGAGGGGTGGGGGTTTGACAGGTGGTGAGAAGACGTTATGTTGCCTCCTCATCTCCTCTTTTAACCCCTAAAAGGCCACAGCACAACAATGTCCATTGCACACAGTTGCGGCACGGCCCGTTCACTCGAATGGGCTGCATTGGGGCCTCTTCTGTCCACCAAATGCGGCAGGGTGTGTAAATATTGCCATGTGTACACCACTGTCTGCTGCCCTTGCAGCTTGAGGGGGAGTGGTTGACTGCCCTCCCTGAACCTTAAGGCACCATACAACTCTTGTTGTCTGATTTCCTTTAGATTTACCAAAGCCATGTAGTGCAAGGGCCTGCCTGATTGCATACAAATTAAAACTCTTAAGGTTTGACCTCATATTATATGGTTTTGGTAAATCTGAAGGAAAAAAAAAAATAGGATTTTTATAACAGCTTACCTGTAAAATCCTTTTCTTGGAGTACACCACGGGACACAGAGCTAGTCATTACATAATGGGTTAAGGGTCACCAGCGGTGATTGGACACTGGCACAACCAATGGAAGACAGTTCCCCTCCATATAACCCCTCCCATCAGGGAAGTACCTCAGTTTTGTAGCAAAGCAGTAAGGTTCCCATAAGAAGGGGGGGACCTCTGTGTCCCGTGGTGTACTCCAAGAAAAGGATTTTACAGGTAAGCTGTTATAAAAATCCTATTTTCTTTATCGTACACCACGGGACACAGAGCTAGTCATTACATAATGGGACGTCCCAGAGCAATGCTCATATGAAGGGGGGGAGACACAGATCAAAACAGGCCGCTTGCGGACCAGAAGCCCTATACTGCTGCCTGCAGCACACTTCGCCCAAAGGCGGAATCCTCATGTCCTTTCACATCTATTTGATAGAATTTGGAAAATGTATGGACTGAAGACCAAGTTGCAGCTTTACAGATCTGAGCCATCGAAGCCTGGTGGTGCACTGCCCATGAAGCACCTATCGCCCTGGTAGAGTGCGCCTTAACAGGAAAAGGAGGAGTCCTGTTCTTTAAACCATAAGCTTGAATAATTACTTGTCTACTCCACCTGGAAATGGTGGATTTTGATACCGCTTGGCCCTTCTTGGGCCCATCTGGTAAAATAAACAAAACATCTGTTTTACGTATCTGAGCGGTTGCTTGCAGATACACCTTTACCGCTCTCACTGGATCTAGAGAGTGTAATAATTTTTCCCCCGCCGTCCGCGGGTTTGGAAAAAAGGAAGGCAGAACAATGTCTTGATTCAAGTGAAAAGCCGACACCACCTTAGGTAGAAAAGCCGGATGGGGTCGTAGTACGATTTTGTCCTTGTGACAAATTAGATAAGGCTCTTTACAAGAAAGAGCTGCTAGCTCTGATACTCTCCTAGCAGAAGCTATAGCAATCAGAAAGGCCAACTTCCTACTTAATATAATTAAAGGAATATGGCGAATAGGTTCAAAAGGTTGCTTTTGCAACACTGACAATACCAAATTCAAATCCCATGGACACAAGGGAGTTCTAACTGGAGGATTTATCCTCAGTACCCCCTTAATGAATGTCCGAACTAGGGAGTGAGATGCCAATGGTCTCTGAAAGAAGACTGATAGAGCCGATATTTGCCCTTTGATGGTGCTAAGGGCTAAATTCATATCCACTCCTAACTGGCAAAAAGCAAGAATCCTACTTATTTCATACTTCTGAGGATTCCAACATCTGGATTCACACCAGGAAACGTATGCTCTCCAGACTCTGATAGATGAGTCTGGAGGCTGGCTTTCTAGCATTAATGAGCGTAGAAAGAGCCGGACCAGAGACCCCTCTCTTTTTAAAAATGTGGGTCTCAGCAGCCAGGCCGTCAACTTTAGCCTTTGTAAGGAAGGGTGGAATACTGGACCCTGTGACAGCAGGTCATGTCGGAGTGGAAACTTCCAGGGCCTTCCTATCGCCGTTTTTACAATCTCGGCGTACCAAAGCCTCCTGGGCCAGTTTGGGGCCACTAGGATTACTGGTATTCCCTCCTCCTTGATCCTGCGAAGCAGTCTTTGTAGAAGAGGGATCGGAGGGAATGCCTAGATCAGTGAGAACTGATTCCATGGAGTTATTAGAGCGTCTGTATTATTAGAGCGTCTGTCCCGTAGGCTAGAGGATCTCTCGTTATGGACACAAAGTTGTCCAATTTCTTGTTGAACCTGGCAGCTAGCAGGTCTACATCTGGGTTTCCCCATCTCAGACATATGGCCTGAAAGATCTCGGGGTGAAGAGACCACTCCCTGGTAGCAGCTGCTGACGACTCAGGTAGTCTGCTTGCCAATTTTCCATCCCTGGAATGAAGATTGCAGAAAGGCAAGGTACATGCTCTTCTGCCCATGCCAGGATCCGGTTCACCTCTCTTTGGGCTGCCCGACTGCGGGTGCCTCCTTGGTGATTGATGTAAGCTACTGCAGTAGCATTGTCGGATTGAACCCGAACTGGGTAGCCCTGTAACCTGTATGTCCAGGTTTTGAGGGCTAGATATACCGCCCGGATCTCTAGCACATTGATGGGCAGGATCCCCTGAGTCTTGGCCCAGGTTCCCTGGGTAGAAGCCTCCTCGAATACTGCACCCCAGTCCGATAGGCTGGCATCCCTAGATACCACCTTCCAGGCCACTGGGAGGAAGGACTTTCCCTTCCGTAAATTCCTGGCTTCTAGCCACCAATCGAAGCTGTGGCGTACTTGTGAGGACAGGCGCATGGGTATATCCAGAGCTTGGCTCTTCCTGTTCCAGGAAGTTAAAATATTGCCTTGAAGTAGTCTCGAATGAAACTGGGCGTAAGGGACCGCCTCGAAGGAGGCTACCATCTTTCCCAATAGTCTCATGCAAAGGCGAATAGACGGCCTCTTGTTTGCTTTGACCTTGTGGATCAGGTCTTTCAGAGACTGTATCTTCGGTTCTGGCAGGTATACCCCGTTTTGGGCTGTATCTATGATCATGCCCAGGTACCCTATCCTTCTTTGGGCCTGGAGAGAGGATTTTTGTAAATTTATAATCCATCCTAAATGCTCCAGGTATCCTACTGTAGTGTGTACAGCGTGACCCAATCCGTCCTTTGACTGATCTACTACTAGTAGATCGTCCAGATAGGCTGTTACCGCAATGCCCCGTGTTCTTAGGTTTGCTAACAGAGGAGCTAGCACCTTTGTGAATACTATGGGCGCGGTGGCTACACCAAACGGCAGAGCCACAAATTGAAAGTGGCGATCTTCTACCGCAAACCTTAGGAATCTTTGGTGAGCGGGGAGGATGGGTATGTGTAAATGTGCGTCCTTGATATCTATGGGCGCCATGAATTTTCCGCCCTTTAAAGTGGCGGCCACGGATCGGATCGTTTCCATTCGAAAATGGCGATCGTTCAGGAACCGATTTAGGGATTTTAGATCCAGGATGGGTCTGACATCTCCATTTGGCTTTGGAATCACAAAGAGGTTTGAGTAAAAACCTGAACCTCGCTCTTTTTGGGGTACGTCTGTAACTACCCCTTGAGCCATTAAGTGATTCAAACCTTTGAAGAAGGATTCTCTTTTTTGTGGATCCTTGGAGAGTCTTGAACCTCGGAATTGAGAAGATGGGATCTCTCGAAATTCCAGTTTGTACCCTGAGGATATTGTGGATACTACCCAATTGTCCTGGATTTCTGACCACCAAGTTGCTCAGAACTGACAAAGCCTTCCTCCCACTCGGCCGAGCGGGGGCGCCCCTTCACTGAGAGGCTTTGGGGGCTTGCTTATTAGCTCTTGCACCCCACGGCTTCTTGTTCTTCTGAGCTTGCCCCTTGGCTTTTGTGGGCGGCTAAAACAGGCCGCCGCCACTGGTTGGAGTCAGATTTCCCGGGAGCTGGGGAGAGAGCGTTTAAAACAAGATCTCTTGTTTTTCTTTCTCTCAGGTAAAAGTCGTTTTACCACTTGATCTTCTGTATCTATTTTTCTAAATCTTCCCCAAATAGGCGTTCGCCATGGAACGGGAACTTGCCAACAGCTTTTTGCATGGGGTCTCCGCTGACCAATGCTTAAGCCAAAGTACTCTGCGCATCTGTACCAGCTGGAGTGTAAGGCGTGATGCCTGTATGATAGAATCTCTCATGGCATCCACTGTGAAGCATAAGGCTTTAGGCAAATTTTCCCAATTTCTAGCCTGCTCTGAAGGCAGTTCCTTCAGCCCCTGCTTTACCTGTTGGCTGATGACCTGACACATACCGACTGCTGCTACTGCAGGTTGGGTAATTGAGCCGGCCAAAAGGAAGGAGGATTTCAACTTCCTCTCAGAAGGATCTTTTAAACCCTTGTACATTATCCACCGGACATGTCAGGTTTTTATTTACACAAGAAATAGCCGCAACTACCGCAGGCAGGCTCCATTTCTTTAAAAAAAAAAATTCCCCCATAGGATAAAGAATGTTAAACCTTTTTGGAGGTGAGAAACGCTTATCTGGATGTTGCCAGTTTGCGTATATTAGATCCTCTAGTAACGGATGAACCGGGAAGGAGCATGCACCTTGCAGGGATCTTAATGACCCTAGGGAGGAGACAGGTAATTCCGTTACCTCCGCAGAGGTTAACTTAAATGCACTGCTATAGCATTGTACCTGTGACCTTAAAATCTGGCTCCTCATCCTCTGCTGATGTAGCCTCCTCCTCCTCATCCTCCTCCCTCAGGTACTTCTGAAGGGAGGTCCAATACTGGAAGAGACCTGCTTCGCTTATTGTCCCTTTTTAGAGGACTTAGCGATTAAGGTAGCAATTTTTTCCTCCAGATTATTTAGGGCAGCTGATAAAGTGTCCTCAGTGACATATACAGGCCCAGGCTTCACTGGGGAAGCCGCCATACCTGACAGAGGTAATGGCTCATCCTGAACAGGTGCATTTAGCAACACAGGAGAGAAAGGTACCGAGTCAGCACAGTTAGAGCCTCCTCTCAGGCGGTGGTGCTTTCTTATCTCTTTTTGTCCGTATTACTTCCCCTGGAAGGCTTACTGTTTAGACAAAATACAAGGTACCTAAATGCATATACTACCGTGTTTAGTTTAGCAAATACATTAAGTATGCAACTTTTAACACATAACTATGCATAACATGGATGTCTTCTAGGAAGTACCCAATCCAACCACATGGAGTCTTACGTCCCTGTATAGCTGCTGTGTTTCTCTGCCAGGAATAAGAGAACTAACGAGCTTGCTTGCTGCTGCAGTGCTTCTCACACTGACAGTCTTTTAAATTTGGCGCCGTTTGTGCCTGCGCGCGCCACGTGCCCGCGCACGCCTTCGCCCCCCCTCCGATAAAGCGCGCTCCCGCGCGCGGCCCTTAGCGCTATGGCGGTGGCCATAGTGAGAGAGGACTCTCATCAGCCCTTGTTCCCACTTACCTGCATCTGCAGGTGTCTGGTCGGCCACCGAAAGGAGGATCGGGGTGCCCCAGCAAGCTCAGCAGCGGAGGTGACGAGCAGTGTACTTCGCCGAAGCCGACACTGAACAGAGTGAGGTGAGAATATTCAGCTCTTTACTCCCCCCAGTGGTGGAAAAAAAAGAAGACATCCACTTTTTGAAAAAGGTCCCAACCTAGTTATGGACCTTCTAATCTCACCTTATCCACGCCGCAGGTTTTTCTGCTGAAAGATTTCAGACAGATACCAAACTTCACCCTTCACGGTCGGCTATGTGTGCCAACCTTCAGGGATATGGGTTCCTATTTAAAGGATACCTCTCCCCTGGGCCTTGTACAAGACTCTTACCAGGACTTTATAGCGAAATAGCGAAAGTGCTGGATCTTAGAGCCCAGTCCTCCGAAGAGAGACATTACAGGCGACGCCTCATGGATGAGGCCCGGATCCCATCCAGATTCAGCTCATTTGTAGGAGTCTTGGATGGATCCGAAAGCATAGCTCTTTTACCCCCAGAGGGTCTCTTTGGTAGAGCTTTCCTTTAGCACCTCCTAACGCGTCCAACACCTTTCGACACTGGCGAAAAAACTGAGGTACTTCCCTGATGGGAGGGGTTATATGGAGGGGAACTGTCTTCCATTGGTTGTGCCAGTGTCCAATCACCGCTGGTGACCCTTAACCCATTATGTAATGACTAGCTCTGTGTCCCGTGGTGTACGATAAAGAAAATCTACAGAACATTGTATAGTGTGTAGACAGCTTAAGTGTAACTGAGACGCTTATAAGGTGCTGTGCTCTCTGTGTACATGCAGGGGTTACAGAGAGAAGGACCGGCTCATGGCGAGTTGGGGGGGGGGGGGGTTAAAGCTAGGTTCACACTTCTGGGGGTTGATAACGCAGCGATTTCCACTAGGGTTGCCACCTCATCCCTTTAAAACCGAACATATATTACTTACACAGGTTCTGGGGCCAATTTAATGCAGGTATGGCACTACATTTATTTAATTACCACCTTAACCACTTAAGGACCGCCGCACGACGATATACATCGACAAAATGGCACGGCTGGGCATAGTCCCCTTTAAGATCCCAGCCGTGGGCGCTGGCGACGCGCTCGCGACCCGGAGCTCCGTGACTGCGCCCTCGATCGGGTCACAGAGCTGAAGAACGGGGAGAGGTAAGTGTAAACAAACATCTACCTGTTCTTCACAGTGGCATGTCAGTGATCGTCTGTTCCCTGTCATCGGGAACAGCGATCAGTGACGTGTCACGCCAAGCCACGCCTCCTAACAGTTAGAATCACTCCCTAGGTCACACTTAACCCCTTCAGCGCCCCCTACAGGTTAACCCATTCATTGCCAGTGTCATTTTTACAGTAATCAATGCATTTTTATAGCACTGAACGCTGTAAAAATTACAATGGTCCCAAAATTGTGTCAAAAAAATAAAATAAATAAAATCGCTGATCGCCGCCATTACTAGTGAAAAAAAAAATATTAATAAAAATGCCATAAAACTATCCCCTATTTTGTAGACGCTATAACTTTTGCGCAAACCAATCAATAAATGCTTATTGCGAGTTTTTTTACCAAAAATATGTAGAAGATAACGCATCGGCCTGAACTGAGGAAAAAAAAAATGTATTTTATATATTTTTCGGGGATATTTATTATAGCAAAAAGTAAAAAATATTGAATTTTTTTCAAAATTGTCGCTCTATTTTTGTTGATAGCACAAAAAATAAAAACCGCAGAGGTGATCAAATACCACCGATAGAAAGCTCTATTTGTTGGAAAAAAAGGACGACAATTTTGTTTGGGAGCCACGTGGCACGAGCGCGCAGTTGTCAGTTAAATCGACGCAGTGCTGAATCGCAAAAAGTGGCCTGGTCTTTGACCAGCAAAATGGTCCGGGGGTTAAATGGTTAATAAGCCACCTAACCTGTGTAATTAATGTGTTTGGTTTTGTCCGGGTTCACACTGGTGCGACAAACGCTCCGACATTGGGAGCTCATGTCGCATGACGTGTGAAAATCAATGTTTCCCTATGAGAACCGTCTTAACTGGTCCGACACAAGTCGGTCCGACATTGAAAATGCTCCCTGCACTACTTTGATCCGACTGCAGCCCATTGAATATCACTGAAGTCGGAACGCCGTCTTGCATGATCCGACTTTGGCATGCGACTTGTGCTCTGATGATCGAGGGGGAACTCCACGCCAAATTTTAAATAAAAATAAAAAACGGCATGGGTTCCGCCTCCAAGAGCATACCAGGCCCTTGGGTCTGGTATGAATTAAAAGGGGAACCCTTATGCCGAAAAAACGGCGTGGGGGTCTCCCCAAAATCCATACCAGACCCTTATCCGAGCATGCAGGCCGGCTGGTCAGGAAAGGGGGTGGGGGACGAGCGAGCCCCCCCTCCTGAACCATACCAGGCTGCATGCCCTCAACATGGAGGGGTGGGTGCTTTGGGGCAGGGGGCGCCCTGCGGTTTGGATAAGGGTCTGGTATGGATTTTGGGGGGACCCCCACGCCGTTTTTTCGGTGTAGGGGTTCCCCTTTTAATCCATACCAGACCCAAGGGCCTGGTATGCTCTTGGAGGGGGAACCCATGCCGGTTTTTTTATTTAAAATTTGGCGTGGAGTTCCCCCTCAAGATGCATAACAAACACAGTGCCTGCTATTGGCGGGGATCCAAGTCGGATCCCCGTTCATTGAAAGTCGGACATATGTCGGCTTCAAGTCGCAGGGCAAAAGTTGGCTCCAAAGTAGGAAGTGTGTCGTGTCGCACCAGTGTGAACCCGGCCTTTAAAGGGATGAGGTGGCAACCCTAATTTCCACACCCGCAGTGAAAATGCACTGCATGGCACCCTCACTCATGTAATATCGTAGTGCTTGTACGGGAACCACAGGGAAATCGCATGGTCAAAAAGACCATGTGGTAACCTGGGGCGGTGTTTTTGAAAACTTCCCCTTTGATTTTTTTTTTATTTGTTGATCTCTTTTATACCTATTACAAGGAATGCAAACATAATAGAAAATAGGGCATGACAGGTCCTCTTAACGGAGAGATCTGGGGTCTGCAAGTCTCCAGATCTCACCTCTATGCTGGAGAAATAAAAATCTCAGGCTTTCCAGCAAAAAAAAAAAAAAAATGGCAGTGTTTGCATCTACATTTACATGATGTCACTTACGGCCTCCCAGCCCCATAGAGCTGGCCAGGGACCATGTGGTTAACCCCTCCCCAACCAGTGTCATTAGTACAGTGACAGTGCATATTTTTAGCACCGATCTCTGTATTAGTGTCACTGGTTCCAAAGTGTCCGTTGTAATATCGCAGTCCTGCTAGAAGTCGCTGATCGTCGCCATTACTAATATATAAAAAATAAATTCCTATATATATATATATATATATATATATATATATATATATATATATATATATATATATATATATATATATATATATATATATATATATATATATATAATCTCATAGTTTATAGAATGTATAACTTTTGCGTAAACCAAACAACATACACTTAATGGGATTTTTAACCAAAAATATGTAGGAAAATATATATTGGCTTAAATTTATGAAGAAATTTGTTTTTCTTTTTTACTGGATATTATAGCAGGAAGTAAAAAATATTATTTTTTTGTCAAAATCGTCCGTCGTTTTTTTGTTTATAGCGCAAAAAATTAGGTGATCAAATACCACCAAAAGAAAGCGCTATTTGTGGGAAAAACAAATGACAAATTTTATTCATCTACAGTGTCACACGACCGCGCAATTGTCAAAGCAATGCAGTGCCATACCGCAAAAAATGGCCTGGTCATTAACCACTTAACGACCGCCCACCGCCGATTTACGTCGGCAGAATGGCACCGACAGGCAGAATCACGTAGATCTACGTGATCGCCTTTGTGCAGTTGGGGGGTCCATCCGGACCCCCCTTCACTGCAGTGAGCGGCCGTTAAGTGTTCGGGAGCGATCAGGCATGAGGGGGCGGCCGCTCGATTCCGCCCCCCCCTCGCGATCGCTCCCGGCGAATGAAATTGCTTCCTCCTGCCTGAAATGTAAACACAGGCTGGAGGAAGTGATGTCATCTCCCTCGCCGCGGTCTTTTCGTTCCCGGCGCCAAGGAAAGAAGAAGCAGGTTAGTGCACCAACAGTCCACTGACACGTAGGTACACATAGGCACACAAATCACCCCCCAGGTCACCCCAAAGCCCCCAATCACAGTGTCACTGATTGCAGTGATCATTTATTTTACTGATCACTGCATTTAGTGTCATCTGTGATTGTAAAAAGTTGCAGGGCAGTTAGGATTAGGCCCCTTTAGGTCCAGGGTAGCCCCCTAACCCCCCCTAATAAAGGTTTAACCCCTTGATCACCCCCCAGGTAACCCTTTCACCCCCTAACTTCAGCGTCACTAAGCGATTGTTTTTCCGATCGCTGTATTCGTGTCGCTGGTGTTTTAGATAGGCAGTTATTTTTTTTTAGGTTCGCCGCAGGTTTTTATTAGTGTCAGGTACCCCATATATTATTTTAACCCCCTGATTGCCCCTAGAGTTAACCCTTTCACCAGTGATCGCCGTATAAGCGTCACTGGTGTCACTGGTTAGCCAGTAAGTTATTTAGGTTACCCGTCAGGTTTTTATATAGTGTCAGGTACCCCCATATTTAACCTAATAAAGGTTTTAACCCCCTGATTGCCCCTAGTTAACCCTTTCACCAGTGATCACCATATAAAGGTTACGGGTGACGCTGGTTGATTAGTTTGCTTTTTATAGCATCAGGGCACCCGCCGTATATAACCCAATAAAGGTTTAACCCCCCTGATCGCCCGGCGGGTGAGATCAATTAGGTTTTAGCGCCAGAGAGGGTCTGCGTCGCCCCAGGCAGTGTTAGGTTAGTGCCAGTAACGCTAACACCCACGCGCAAAGCATACACCCCCCCTTAGTGGTATAGTATCTGATCAGATCTATACTAGCATCCCCAGCGGTTTAGGGTTCCCAAAAACGCAGTGTTAGCGGGATCAGCCCAGATACCTGCTAGCGCCTGCGTTTAGCCCCTCCGCCCAGCCCAGCCCACCCAAGTGCAGTATCGATCGATCACTGTCACTTACCAAACACAACACACATAACTGCAGCGTTCGCAGAGACAGGCCTGATCCCTGCGATCGCTAACAGTTTTTTTGTAGCGTTTGATATATATGCTGACGACAGTCAGGTGCTTTTTTTTCCTGTGAATCTTACTAGTGTACCCCTAAATTTAGAGCCCAAAATGGCAAGACGAAGGTACACTAGTAAAGAGGCCTACGAGATTCTGAGCATGACAGATAGTGAAGAGGAGGTCACGTATCTGTCAGATTCAGGCTCAGAATATCTTCCCGTAGAAGACAGTGACGTCAGCGGCCCCACGTCAGATAGCTCTGACGACGAAGTTGAGGTCCCTGCTAAGGTCAGGTGTACCCGATCCCGATCTTCTGAGGTTGTTGAGGAGCAAGAACCGCAGGTCTCTCGTATCATGGAGCAGAGTAGTACTAGCGCCGCTATTCCTTCTGGTGAACTGGCAAGCACCAGCGGCCTAGTACAGCCTGGACGTACATCCAGCACTGCAGTAACACTTGGTGACGTGGCGAGTCCCATAAGTGCAGTTCAAGCTGGCGAGGTGGCAAGCACAAGTAGTGTCCCGCTGCCACCAAGAAGACAAAGGCAGGCCCGTCGTGCCCATACTGCCCTTCCTGCAGAATTTGCCTATCCTGATTGGGTCCCCACCACTTCTGCAGAACCCGTACTTCCCCCATTCACTGCCCAACCCGGTATTCAGGTGGAAACAGCAAAAAAGTTTGTCATATTCCCGCAACCTGTGGCAAAATATAAAATATTCCATGGACTCAACATGCCATGGCCTTCGAAACTGTGATAGGTAGTGAGGAGTGAAATCAAAAATTTACGCCCTTAGAAATCCTGAAGGCGGTGCTTGGTTTTTGGGGTCCCGTACGCGGCTAGGCTCTCAAAAAGTCCCACACATGTGGTATCCCCGTACTCAGGAAAAGCAGCAGAATGTATTTTGGGGTGCAATACCACATATAACCATGGCATGTGTGAGCAATATATCATTTAGTGACAACTTTTTGTACATTTTTTTTTTTCTTTTTGTCATTATTCAATCATTTGGGACAAAAAAAAAAAATATTCAATGGGGTCAACATGCCTCTCAGCAAATAGCTTGGGGTGTCTACTTTCCAAAATGGGGTCATTTGGGGGGGTTTTGTGCCATCTTGGCATTTTATGGCCTTCAAAACTGTGATAGGTAGTGAGGAGTGAAATCAAAAATTTATGCCCTTAGAAACCTTGAAGGCGGTGCTTGGTTTTTGGGGTCCCGTACGCGGCTAGGCTCCCAAAAAGTCCCACACATGTGGTATCCCCGTACTCAGGAGAAGCAACAGAATGTATTTTGGGGTGTAATTTCACATATGCCCATGGCATGTGTGAGCAATATATCATTTAGTGACAACTTTGTGCAAAAAAAAAAAAAGTTTGTCATATTCCCGCAACTTGTGGCAAAATATAAAATATTCCATGGACTGAACATGCCTCTCAGTAAATAGCTTGGGGTGTCTACTTTCCAAAATGGGGTCATTTGGGGGGGTTTTGTGCTATTTTGGCATTTTATGGCCTTCGAAACTGTGATAGGTAGTGAGGAGTGAAATCAAAAATTTGTGCCTAGAAATCCTGAAGGTGGTGCTTGGTTTTCGGGGCCCCGTACGTGGCTAGGCTCCTAAAAAGTCCCACACATGTGGTATCCCCGTACTCAGGAGAAGCAGCAGAATGTATTTTGGGGTGCAATTCCACATATAACCATGGCATGTGTGAGCAATATATCATTTAGTGACAACTTTTTGTACTTTTTTTTTTTTTTTGTCATTATTCAATCACTTGGGACAAAAAAAAAAAATATTCAATGGGCTCAACATGCCTCTCAGCAATTTCCTTGGGGTGTCTACTTTCCAAAATGGGGTCATTTGGGGGGGTTTTGTACTGCCCTGCCATTTTAGCACCTCAAGAAATGAGATAGGCAGTCATAAATTTAAAGCTGTGTAAATTCCAGAAAATGTACCCTAGTTTGTAAACGCTATAACTTTTGCGCAAACCAATAAATATACGCTTATTGACATTTTTTTTACTAAAGACATGTGGCTGAATACATTTTGGCCTAAATGTATGACTAAAATTGAGTTTATTAGATTTTTCTTATAACAAAAAGTAGAAAATATCATTTTTTTTTCAAAATTTTCGGTCTTTTTCTGTTTATATCGCAAAAAATAAAAATCGCAGAGGCAATCAAATACCATTAAAAGAAAGCTCTATTTGTGGGAAGAAAAGGACGCAAATTTCATTTGGGTACAACATTGCATGTCCGCACAATTTACAGTTAAAGCAGCGCAGTGCCGAATCCCAAAAACAGGCCTGGTCCTAATGGCCCGGGGCTTAAGTGGTTAAGGGGAGTAAATCTTCCAGAGATCAGGTGGATAAAGAAAAACCAAAGACACATTTTTTCTTAGTTGTGTATAGAGTTTTTTTCCCCCCTATCTGTGAGGGAGAATCGCTCTCTGTCATTTCCATTATAAGAAAATCCCTCATTTTTGGGTTGCCACCGGAACAGGAATAGAGGGGAAATCTTCCAATGGGGACACCAGTTCTAGTGACACACTGGGATTCCCTGACTTTAGAGGTATTTCCTCTCACTTCCTGTTTTGGTTATGAGACAGGAAGTGAAGGGAAATCT
This sequence comes from Rana muscosa, assembly GCA_029206835.1. Taxonomy (NCBI): domain Eukaryota; kingdom Metazoa; phylum Chordata; class Amphibia; order Anura; family Ranidae; genus Rana; species Rana muscosa. The sequence goes on along the minus strand of CM055117.1, from coordinate 83,974,134 downwards.
CCCCTATAGGACACAGATGACATGACATAACAAAAAAAAAAAAAAAAAGCTGGCCCTCCCTTACTCTCTCTGATACGGAAAATAAAGAAGTTTAATGTGGAGTCCCCTCCATCCATCCATGTGGTGTCATTCCTTCCATGGTGAGGAGGATTCCCGGATGATGTAACCATGGTGATGAATGGTCACCTCAGGCCTGTGATATGATCGGATCCCTCCATACACTCCCTGTACACCTCTCTCTCCCCCCTCATAGTCCTGTGATGTGATATCCCAGTATGGAGGAAGGCCTCGTGTTCTGGAACCTTCCATGTGCCGCTCACCCCTCCCCTCATCCTCTCTACATCCCCCTTCTCTCACCTTGGCTCCATCCTTCAGCATCTGGGCGAAGCCCGGGGCTTTGGGGACGTGCATCGCCATGTGTGCGGCTCCGGTGTCCGGGGAGGGGAGAAGAGACGAGACTCAGAACACACTGCACCGGCGAGGAGACAGGCGGAAGACCACAATGCTCTGCGACACAGGCACGACTAATCTATCCGGAGAGCCACTGAGCGGCCTGTACAGCGGGAGCAGAGGAGGGAAGAGCAAGCAGATCGATGTGTTCGGGGCGCGGCTATACGTCCTGTACACTGAGAACAGCGTGGTCACTATGGGCGTCAGATCAGCACTACAAAGACTCAGAGATTATCTCTCTATACCTCTATCTATATCTATAGAGAGAGAGATACTGTATATATATCTATAGAGTATAGAGAGAGAGATACTGTATATATATCTATAGAGAGAGATACTGTATATATTTCTATAGAGAGAGCCAGATATACTATATTTATATCTATAGAGAGAGAGATAAGCAAAAGTCCAGAAAAGGGAAAAGACAGGAGGGAGGGAGCCGCTCAGGTGTGGAAGTCCCTGGAATTACCTCCTCCCAGCAACCAGGGTGCAGGCAAATGCAAATGCAATTGAAGAAAGGAAAAAGGGTCTTCTGGACGCAGCACTCCGGTTAAAAGGCCTTTATTCCAAAAAAAGGGGGTTTTCAGGAAACCAAAAACACTCTGCACAGCACAACACAACAAACTGATCTAGTTTAGCTGACGCGTTTCACACTATTTAAAGTGCTTATTCATAGCTAGTTATTACACAAATCCTACCCAAGATATACCCTAAACAGGGAAAGTCATGTGATCCAACCCCAAGGTGAAAATAATTAGTTAATTGAAAATTAATTAAATTAATTACACATGAAGTGATTCAAGTGAAATGGGTGTGGTTCACTGACCACAATGAAAAAAGAGGATAGAAATACCTCACCATATGACAATCTATACAGATATGTAAAAAATATATATATATATTTTTAAAAAAATATAATATATATAGAAAAAATATATATAATAAAAATAAGTGATATGGTGTGGAGTGGGAACAAAAATGTATCAATAAGAATAAATATAGAAATCGAATGAAATGAATAAAAAAATTGAGATGAAATACTACCAATTGAAAAAAAGAGTATAAATATAAATGTGCATCCAAGACATGTGTGACCATGTGTGTGAATGCAAAAAAGAGAATTTTTTTTTTTATATATATATATGTATGAATATAGATATATATGTGCATATATGTGAAATTTTGGACTGTATAGATGAAAAAATGCAAAGCAACCTTAAAATTGATTAGGTGCACTGTAAAGTGCTTGCATTAATATTACTTAGTCCGTGCTAATATGTGCATGTCTCTTTAAAGATATATTTATTTTTATTTTTAAATTTTATTATTTTATTATTAATATTGATAATTTATGAGTGAATTTAATGTGAAAAAAGAACAAATGTTCTGTTTAAACTAATGTCTGTACAGATTTGTATTGATATATGGGTATATGTCTCTTTAACAAATATTTGAGTCTATATGTCTATTGGGATGGAAGTCATTCCTAAAGGTATATTGTGTATGTGTGCACATGGTGGCTCCAATAATGTAAGCATTGATCGAGGTAGACGTCCAACCATAGACGTCTCGATTGGAAACCATTCCGTCCAATACAACCAACCACAGACGTCTCGATGGAAAACAATCCATCCAATCAAAACATCTGAAAGGTATTCTACGTGAACAATACACTTTGAAGTGAATGTTTATGTGAAAAAGTCACCCTTGGGGTTGGATCCTGACCTAATGTGAACATGCCATGATGCCCACATAAACCCATACACTAAATGAATGTCAATGCAATATTACATCTACAGCACAATATACATACAGATGAAACATAGGCCATAAAACTTGTGTGTGCATTGGTTTCCGAGATGGAAATCTATATGTCATTTCCATATACAAAATAAACTCTGTATATGCCCACGACAGTGCATGCTGTCAAAAATGACATAACCAAAACCAACATAAATTAAATAAAAAGAATAAAGAGACTGTAAAACACGCAAATTAATGTGTGACACATATACAATAAAACAATCTGATCAAGACGATCTACCACTAATGGATAATTAGTGCAAAAAAAGAGAGAGACCAAAACATACAATTTCTTCCAAGCCAAGTGAATAACGGTTCAAGACTAAAAGAGTTGGGGGAAGAAAAAGAAAAGAAAATGGTTCCAATAAAGTAGTAGAACTATCATGTTCCATATATTATATAAACAATAATATAGAAACCATAAAGATTCGAACATGCAACAAGCAGTCAATATCATGGTAACTATATGAAACAAGATAAAATGAAAAAATGGAAACTTCTGACGATAAACCGGGTATAAACATGTGTGTACCCATGAGCATGTGGTAAGGAAGGACAAAAATGTGATCCGAACCTAAATGGACACGCATGGGTAACCAATGTTAGAAACATCAGAAAAATGCCAAACACAGAAAACTGGAAAGGACATTGTGCAGGACGCGAGGACTAGTCATAATAATGGGATACATCCCATTCAAAGTTAAGGCCTGCCGGTATCCTGGTGTGCAATGAAAAAATCCAATAGACTTCTCGCCTGCACAGTGTCCTGAATTTGTCTCCCCCTCTTAAGGGTGAAACAATCTTTTCTATACCTTGTATGGAGAGGCATGAAACATTTTTCTGATGTACTGATACCCAATGCCTAGCAACATTCGTGTTTCTATCTTTCTGTATATCATACAGGTGATCATACAGTCTGTCTTTGAGTCTCCTAGTCGTTCTTCCGACATATTGGATATCGCATAGTTCACATTTAATCACATACACCAGAAACTTGGTATTGCAATTAATGAACTGCTTGATATCATAAGAATTGTGATTGGTACTGGACTGAACTGTGTCCCCTGTTTTTATATGTCTACAGTAATTGCAGTGAGGCATTCCACATCTAAAAGTACCCTGGAAATGCAACCAGTTTGATGCTGAGGGTGCACTTGAAAAAAGACTAGGTGAGAGGCGACTGCCCAAAGTGGGGGCTCTGCGGGACACTGATTTAACTCCCCTGGAAAGTATTTCATGATAGGCAGGGTCATTCAGTAGAATGGGAAGAATTTTGGTTTCCTGAAAACCCCCTTTTTTTGGAATAAAGGCTTTTTAACAGGAGTGCTGCGTCCAGAAGACCCTTTTTCCTTTCTTCTATAGAGAGAGAGATACTGTATATATACCTATAGAGAAAGAGATACTGTGTGTATATATATATATATATATATATATAGAAATGACACTTTGCTACAATGTAAAGTAGTGAGAGTACAGCTTGTATAACAGTGTAAATTTGCTGTCCCCTCAAAATAACTCAATACACAGCCATTAATGTCTAAACCGCTGGCAACAAAAGTGAGTACACCCCTAAGTGAAAATGTCAAAATTGGGCCCAAAGTGTCAATATTTTGTGTGCCCACCAATATTTTCCAGCACTGCCCTAACCCTCTTGGGCAGAGGTCCTCAAACTTTTTAAACAGTGGGCCAGTTCACTGTCCCTCAGATCGTTAGAGGGCCGGACTATAGTTAAAAAAAAAAACTATGAACAAATTCCTATGCTCACCGTGCCATAATTGCAGCCTCACTGTGCCATAATTGCAGCCTCACCGTGCCATAATCGCAGCCTCACCGTGCCATAATCGCAGCCTCACCATGCCATAATCGCAGCCTCACCGTGCCATAATCGCAGCCTCACCTTGCCATAATCGCAGCCTCACCGTGCCCATAATCACAGCCTAACCTTGCTATTATTCACAGCCTCACCATGCCATAATCGCAGCCTCACAATGGCATAATTGCAGCCTCACCTTGCCAAAATCGCAGCCTCACGAGTCACTACAGTCAGTGCCTGGATATTACACACAGTCAGCGGGCATCTCCCTCTGTGTCTCGGAGTTCAGTGTGAAAAGTTTGCCCGCACTGTGAGAAAGGTCCCGCCCTCCTCCTAGACCAGCTCGTGTGATAGACGCAGTGTTCTGTCTATCACACAAGCTGATCTAGGAGGAGGGCGGGACCTTTCTCACAGCGCGGCCAAGCTTTTCACACTGAGTTCCGAGACACACAGCGGAGATGCCTGCTAACATGATGTGAAGGAGGAGGAGGGGAGTGCTGCGCTGCACTGCAGCCTCAGCTTAGCCCAAAGCATTACATTACCGAGGGGAAGGCGGGGCCCTACGCAGCTTGCGTAATCCGCATGCAGGGCCGCCATCAGGGGGGTACAGGCAGTACACCTGTAAGGGGCCCGGAGGTCCCCAGGGCCCCAGATGGCAACCCCCCCTTCTTTTTTTGTTCTTCTGCACCCAAAGCCCCCCGTTGTTCTCCTCTGCTCCAGGGGGCCCATGCCTGAAGCTGTGTAAGGGGCCCCAAAATTCCTGATGGTGGCCCTGTCCGCATGTCATGCCTTCAGCAAAGTGTTCCGTATATGCCTTTTGTTTAACTGTTGAATATGCTAATGGTTTGTAAATCCATTGTAATATCGCCATCTAGTGGCTTTTTTGCATATTTATTATCTGTTAATATTTCACCAGAAGGTAGATAGAGATTGTTGCATATAAGCCACCGTAGCTTCCCATAATTCCATGGGACTATACCATGAGGCTTGAGAGACACTCCCATAGTATCCATCTTCCTACATGCATCTGCTCCAGAGCAATCCACACCTGTTCAGCTGCAATTCTATGTCAGCCTTATGGAAACATCGCTGGTATGATTATAATCCCTTCCCCTAGCAAGACTAGCGTGTTAGGACTGTATATTTTGTATACTCATTGTATGTAATTTCTTTTGCCTTTAGTTTTACTCTAACTCTCTGCAATAAAAGTTGGAAAAGGGACCTTGCGCCTGCTGCAATGAATAGTTAAGGGATTATGGTTAGCTGTCTGTCTAATTATACCTCCTCATCCAAGATCTTGGGGGTTATTTACAAAAGGAAAATCCACTTTGCACTACAAGTGCAAAGTGCACTTGGAAATGCAGTCGCTGTAAATCTGAGGGGTAGCGCTGATTTTATTATCCAATCATGTGCAAGCTAAAATGCTGTTTTTTATTTTCCTTGCATGTCCCCTTCGGATCTACAGCGCCTGCACTTCCAAGTGCACTTTCAGTGCTATTTCAAGTGCACTTTGCACTTGTAGTGCAAAGTGGATTTGCCTTTAGTAAATAACTACCCTTGCGCTTCTCCACCTTCCATTTGAGGATGCCCCACAGATGCTCAATAGGGTTTAGGTCTGGAGACATGCTTGGCCAGTCCATCAGCTTCTTTAGCAAGGCAGTGGTCGTTTTGGAGGTGTGTTTGTGGTCGTTATGTTGGAATACTGCCCTGCGGCCCAGTCTCCGAAGGGAGGGGATCATGCTCTGCTTCAGTATGTCACACTCACAGTACATGATGTTGGCATTGATCTTTCCCTTTAATGAACTGTAGCTCCCCAGTGCCGGCAGCACTCATGCAGGCCCAGACCACGACACTCCCACCACCATGCTTGACTGTAGGTAGGACACACTTGTCTTTGTACTCCTCACCTGGTTGCCGCCACACACGCTTGACACCATCTGAACCCAATAAGTTTATCTTGGTCTCATCAGACCACAGGACATGGTTCCAGTAATCCAGGTCCTTAGTCTGCTTGTCTTCAGCAAACTGTTTGCAGCCTTTCTTGTGCATCATATTTAGAAGAGGCTTCCTTTTCCTTCTGGGACAACAGCCATGCAGACCAAATTTGATGCAGTGTCCGGCGTATGGTCTGAGCACTGACAGGCTGCCCCCCTCCCACCCCTTCATCCTCTGCAGAAATGCTGGAAGCACTCATACGTCTATTTCCCAAAGACAACCTCTGGATATGATGCTGAGCACATGCACTCAACTTCTTTGTTCGACCATGGCGAGGCCTGTTCTGAGTGGAACCTGAGTGGAACCTGTCCTGTTAAACTGCTGTATGGTCTTGGCCACCATGCTGCAGCTCAGTTTCAGGGTCTTGGCAATCTTCTTATAGCCTAGGCCATCTTTATGTAGAGCAACAATTCTTTTTTTCTGATCCTCTGAGTGTTTTTTGACATGAGGTGTTGAACTTCCAGTGACCAGCATGAGAGAGTGAGAGCGATAACACCAAATTTAACACACCAGAGACCTTGTAACACATGACACTGGGGAAGTGAAATGGCTAATTGGGCCCAATTTGGACATTTTCACTTAGGGGTGTACTCACTTTTGTTGCCAGCGGTTTAGACATTAATGGCTGTGTGTTGAGTTATTTTGAGGGGACAGCAAATTTACACTGTTTTCTAAAAGCTGTACACTCACTATTTTACATTGTAGCAAAGTGTCATTTCTTTAGTGTTGTCACATGAAAAGATATAATAAAATATTTACAAAAATGTGAGGGGTGTACTCACTTTTGTGAGATACTGTATATAGAGAGAGAGAGATAGAGAACTCACCAAAGACTGAGAGACTCCACTACAATGACACACAGGGAGATATAAAGAACTATTATATATAATTAGCGCGAGAGGAGCGATAATATATATTTAGAAATAGTTCATCCACTAGAAAGACAGGTGCATCTCCTAAAATTCGAATTTCATCAAAAAGTTAATTTATTTCAGTAATTCAATTAAAAAAGTGAAGCTCATATATATTATATAGATGTGTTACACACAGAGTGATATATTTCAAGCATTTCTTTCTTTTAATTTTGATGATTTAGGCTCCATGTACACAGAAGCTGATAAACTGCAGTTTATTGGCGTTTTGGCATTTTTTTTAAAAAGCCCATTAACTGCACTCTATGTTAGCCTATGTGTTCATGTACACATAAAGTTTTTTAGCTTTAATGAGCAGTGGAGTTAATGGGCTTTTTTCTGAACGCAAGAAATTCGCGTTCAAAGTGCCGTTTTTCGGCAGAAAAAACGCAAAACGCTGAAAAACGCTGGCCGCAAGCGTTTTTTAGCGTTTTTTTTGGTCCATTGAAAAAAAAAAGCTAAAAAAAGCTACACTGAAAAACGCTAATGTAGCGGGGTGTTCCCCTTTAATGCAGAGAGACAAGAAGTTCCAGGTGAGAGGTGAGTCGGGAGGAAGTAAAGAGACATTATGGAAGTGAAAGCAGAGGACAGAGAGACTACATCTCCCAGTACATCTTGCAGCACCCAGGGTACATTGCTCCGGAACAGAGACTGCTGGGGCAGACTTTATAAAGGGGAGGTGGAGTTTGTTCGCTCTCTTTGGACACCCCCTCTCCTAGCAAGAGGATCTCTGTGCTGAACTGCTGTGTGCACAAGGCCTGAAGCCTGGGCCGTGTGCTCCTTTCCAAAGAGCCCCTCTGCCAGCCTAGCAGAGCCTTAGAGACATCTTCTCATCCTTGCTGCAGTACACCAGAAGGATTGAAGACTTGGATGTCGGTGGATTCCTGTTCCCAGACGAATCGATGGAGGAAACGGACTTGGACTTGTCCGGGTGGTGAGAGCTGTTTAAAGACAGATACTTTTATCTTTACTATTCGTTGGGATTACAAAGTTGTTCTTCAAGTGCACCACCAAAGATTGCTAGCGAACATTGTTTCACTGAACTTCCATTTAGATCAGTCAGGCCTGACTGCATAGGTAGACATTGCTGGGTGTTAGTCTACCCATGAGGGGAAGTAGCTGTAAAAGGGCAGCGCTAGAGTTGCATAGCAATACTTTATTATTCTGATTACTCTGTTTATCTTTATTACTGTTTATTGCAGGGATCTGCAACTTGTTATACTGTTGTTTATTACTTGCCCATTAGCCTCAGTAAAATATCTGGGTCAAGTACATTGGTGTCAGTTTCACTTACTTTAATAGAAGTTTTAAAGTATATCACTGTGTGTGTTTGCCATAGGACCGCGTGACCGCAACTCTAGGTGACGCAGTCCTATCTCCCCTTACTAGCTGTGCCACGGGAGGGTAGAGCCGATTGCCAGGGGTTGACAGTGGTGCACTACAGGGCCCAAAACAAAACCAGCGGCTCTCTTAACTGGGGGTAGCGCTACACGAATAAAAGCTAGTAATAAAACGCTGATAAAAGCTAGCTTTTTCTGCTGCGTTAAAAACTACCTTTTTTGAGCTTCTGCATAAAATTCAGTATCTCAGAAAATTAAAATATTACATAAGAATATAAAAAAAAAAAAAGGATTTTAAATACAGATGTAGCGCTATCCCCAATTAAGAGAGCCGCTGATTTGATTTCGGGCCCTGTGTGCAGTACCGCCAACCCCCGGCAATCTTACTCGACCCACCCTGGCACAGTCAGTCTAGGGTTAAACTCCTATCACTCTCAGGTGTATTATACTTAATAATCTCTAAGCAGTCAGACAACACACTGAGGCAAGAATATAAAATATACCGTATTTTTCGGACTATAAGACGCACTTTTTCCCCCCAGAAATATGGGGGAAAATGTCCCTGCGTCTTATGGTTCGAATACATAACAGGGGCCCCGACCCCCGCCGTCGCTGGCACCGCCCCTGCCATCCGCTCACAGCCTCTGGAATCCCCCGACCGCCGCCACTGGCTCCGCCCCCCCGCCGCAGTGTCAGGGGCTTTGCGAATCGAATTAGAGCCGCTCTCTCTCTCTTTCTCTTTTGCTTACAGAAAGGGAGGGGGGCGGCGGGGGATATCCACAGCTCTCCTCTCCCTGTCACAGCGCCGCTGCCGAGTTCTCTGGCAAATAGAGCAGCGGCGCTGTGACAGGGAGAGGAGAGCTGCGGGCTGTCTGTATATCCCCCGCCGCCCCCCTTCCCTTTCTGTAAGGAGAAGAGAAAGAGAGAGCGGCTCTAATTGGATTTGCTGGGTCGCCACCCAGCTTCCTGCCCACTGTTTCCCCCCCCATGATTGGCCACAGCAGAGGGCCAATCAGAAGACACTGGGAGCATCATGGGAAATGAAGTCCCTGCAGAGTTTATGGCACCAGTTCCCCCAGCATGCAAGCACTCTGCTGGAGGGGAGCAAAAGAGAATACTCTGCTGGGGGGCACCACCAGAGAGCCACGCTGTACCCCGCACCACCAGAGAGCCACGCTGTACCCCGCACCACCAGGGAGCCACGCTGTACCCCGCACCACCAGGGAGCCACGCTGTACCCCGCACCACCAGGGAGCCACGCTGTACCCCGCACCACCAGAGAGCCACGCTGTACCCCGCACCACCAGAGACCCACGCTGTACCCCGCACCACCAGGGAGCCACGCTGTACCCCGCACCGCCAGAGAGCCACGCTGTACCCTGCACCGCCAGAGAGCCACGCTGTACCCTGCACCGCCAGAGAGCCACGCTGTACCCTGCACCGCCAGAGAGCCACGCTGTACCCTGCACCGCCAGAGAGCCACGCTGTACCCGCACCGCCAGAGAGCCACGCTGTACCCACACCGCCAGAGAGCCACGCTGTACCCACACCGCCAGAGAGCCACGCTGTACCCACACCGCCAGAGAGGGAGCCACGCTGTACCCGCACCGCCAGAGAGAGAGCCACACTGTTCCCGCACCACCAGAGAGGGAGCCACACTTTAACCGCTGTACCCGCACCACCAGAGAGGGAGCCACATTGTACCCGCACCACCAGAGAGGGAGAAAGACCGAGCCACTGCCAGGATACAGACATGCTACACTACTGACTAGAGTCACCCCAGGCAACCCAGAGTGAGCGAACGTCCAGCCAGAGGGATCACTGTTGCGATTTCGCTAAGTCTGGTAAGAGGGCCTGTTGGCCATTATTCATTACTGTTCCCAGGGACTGAGCCATTAGGAAGTGCCTAACCTGATATCCTCTAGGCCTTATTGACCGCCACAACGTCCCTCTCTGTCCTCTTCCCACGGCGTCCCCTCTGTCCTCTTCCCACTGCGTCCCCTCTGTCCTCTTCCCACGGCGTCCTTCTCCCAGGGCGTTACTCTGTCCTCTTCCCAGGGCGTTACTCTGTCCTCTTCCCAGGGTGTCCCTTTGTCCTTCACCCACGGCAACCCTCTGTCCTCTTCCCACAGCGTCCCCTCTGTCCTCTTCCCATGAAGATGACAGGGCGGGCCTTGACAGGAAGGGGTGGGTCATATTTAAATTAGGGGGTGCGCAAGTTTAGTCAGGCCTAGGGCAGCACAAAACCTAAATACACCACTGATGGCATGGTCACTCTGCGTGTACTGTGGCATGGTCCCTCTGCGTGTACTGTGGCATGGTCCCTCTGCGTTTACTGTGGCATGGTCCCTCTGCGTTTACTGTGGCATGGTCCCTCTGCGTTTACTATGGCATGGTCCCTCTGTGTTTACTATGGCATGGTCCCTCTGCGTTTACTATGGCAATGGTCAGGCTGCATTTAATGGGCACTGGAAAATATTTTAGTACACAATTTGGTTCAGAATATTTTTTTTCTTGTTTTCCTCCTCTAAAACCTAGGTGCGTCTTATGGTCAGGTGCGTCTTATGGTGCGAAAAATACGGTATATATATCAGCTTTACTGGTAATGTAGGATTCAAGGTATAACATGCAACATATACATGGGTCTGCGGAGCCCTGCATCAATCAATATACTAGGTGCAGCACAATAATATGGCGCCGCGCAGTGTCCACCACGCGGAGCTATTATAGCGTGTGCTCGCCTATGGCGTAGTAACACAAACTTTCTAAACTCCCCACCTAAGTCAGGCCTGACATGGAATGGAACTAAGTCTCTTTCCCCTAAGGGATGAAGGTTTCTTCACCGGCCAGCTTTCGTTGGTGCACTTAAAAGATTAACCATTTGTAATCCACATTGGATGTTAACTTGAAATAACAGGGCAAAACGGGGGGGGGGGGGTAGATTCTTCAACTCTGTCCCGCTACCGGACCCCCCAAGAAACACTGGTGAGCGAACAGTGGGCCTAGGCAGTCCATAGGCCTGAACACAACTCAGTCTATTGATATGGGCAGGTGCCCGCTCACCACTCCAGGCGCGATCCCAGCCTGGGACTTCCACCTCCTGTGTGTCGCACACAGCGTCTGCTCCGATCGAGTCCTCGATCCAGCTCACGTCCTATCACGACGGATCAGGATCCACCCAGGCTCCGCAGTATGGTGGAAGGCTCTTCGGACTTCAAGCAAGGCCTCAGGCTTCAGGCCTTACTTCACAGCCGATCCGCACAGGATGACTTGCCACTTGACGCGCCGTGTCCCAAGAGAGCGAGCTCCCCCTCGCCTCTCGCTTAAGTAACCCCTCCCATGAGTCTCTGCGGTGGAACCTCCGCCCTGGGGCCGAATGGGGTTCTGGGTAATGTAGTCCTGGGGCCGTAAAAAGAGAGACCCCGCTACACAGAAATGTTGGCTTACTGAAAAGTATGTCCATGTACAGTATAGTATAGTATAGTATAGTATGCACTCAATACTTTGTGGCATGGAGGCGATCAGTCTGTGGCACTGCTGAGGTGTTATGGAGGCCCAGGTTGCTTTTGATAGCGTCCTTCAGCTCCTCTGCATTGTTGGGTCTGGTGTCTCTCATCTTCCTCTTGACAATACCCCACAGATTCTCTATGGGGTTTAGGTCAGGCGAGATTGCTGGCCAGTCAAGCACAATGATACCATGATCATTAACCACTTCCCGCCCGGCCGACAGCAGAATGACGGCCGGGCGGTAGTTTTGTTATCCTGACTGGGCGTCATATGACGTCCAGCAGGATAACAGCCGCCGCGCGCCCGTGGGGGCACGCATCGCAGCGATCGGTGGTGCAGTGTGTCAGTCTGACACACTGCTACACCGATCTCGGTAAAGAGCCTCCGGCGGAGGCTCTTTACCACATGATCAGCCGTGTCCAATCACGGCTGATCACAATGTAAACAGAAAGAGCAGTGATCGGCTTTTCCTCACTCGCGTCTGACAGACGCGAATAGAGGAGAGCCGATTGGCTGCTCTCCTGACAGGAGGGGTATGTGCTGATAGTTTATCAGCGCAGCCCCCCCTTGGATTACCGCACAGGACCACCAGCATGCCGCCCAGGCAGGGGCGGATCCAGGGGGGGGGCAACAGGGCAATTGCCCCCCCCCGAGACCATCTGTCACACTCACTTGCTTGCTGTTTTTTTTTTTTTTGCGCCTGATCTCCCGAACTTTGGGGACCCGGTACCGGCCGGCCCTAGGTCCCCTGGACCCCATGTATCCCCATGTCTCCTCTACAAGTGTGCAAAGTTTAGTGTCTGGGGGACCTACGACCGGGGAGCACTGATTTTTTAAAACCGGGCACCCCTTCCATAGACTCCAATGTTAAACGGTCATTTCTCCAGTGATTTTGCGGACCCGGTACCGGCCAGTCGTAGGTCCACTGGACCCCAAACTTGGCAAACATGTAGCCCCATGTCTCCTCTATAAGTTTGGTGTCTGGGAGACCTACGGCCGGGGAGAACCGATTTTTCAAAGCCGGGCACTCCTTCCATAGACTCCCATGTAAAACATCAGTCTAGTCATGGGCACAGTGAGGCATGGGCACAGTGAGGCATGCAGATGGACACCCTAGGCTTATACTTGAGTCAATAAGTTTTCCCAGGTTTTTTGGGGTAAAATTAGGTGCCTCGGCTTATATTCGGGTCGGCTTATACTCGAGTATATACAGTACTTGTTCTGCGGCTGCCGCTGCCTCTCTGAAGCCTCGTACACACAAACGAGTTTTCTCAGCAAAAACCAGCAAGAAACTTGCTGGCAGAGATTTCTTGCCGAGAAATTCGTTCGTGTGTATGGTTTCTCGTCAAGAAAAGCGACAAGAATCTCGACGAGAAAATAGAGAACCTGCTCTCTATTTTCTCATTGAGATTCTCGTCAGCCTGTTTCTCGACGAGAAAAGTGAGTGTGTGTACACTTACCTGTCCTCCGGGAAGCCCGCGCATGCGTCGAATAGGTAGCTTCCTAGGCATACGTAGGGTATACCAAGATGGCGGCGACGGCATCGAATGTGACGAGCGCATGCTCGTCGTAGTCGATGACGTCACTGCGTACGCTCCATTCAAAGAACCGCGGGTTGTTCAAGAATCTCGTCGAAAAAAACGACATGTTTTTTTCGACGAGAATCTCGGCCGTGTGTACGAGGCTTGAGTCTCTCTCTCTCTCTGTTTCTCACATCAGCCCATCAGCGGCGCAGAGAGAGAGACTCGTCTAATGTAGTTACGTGGCGCACTGACACGATACCAGGAGCGGAGAAGGAGGTGGGTGGAGCCTCTTCCCTGCACTCATTGCTGACGCCTGGGCCGCTTGGCGTCTAGCAACGAGTGACATCAGTGAGTCACGTCAGGCCACTCTGCGGGCAGGTGCGATAGCGTGCGGCTCCACAGACGGGTAAGAAAGCGGGCAGCTCTGCGGTTTGTTGTCGGGGGGGGCGGCACGGTTCGTGGGCAGACCGTACTGCTCAGTGTGTTGGCAGCACAGGTGAGAGTGAGAGATCAGGCTCAGTGTGGCAGCTGGCCAATCAGCTAGCCGGGAGCGGGGGAGCAGAGAGATGAGATCATCCCTCACCGCCCGTGCCTGCCCTGCATTCCTGCAGTGACTTCCGCCCTCACTGTGCAGGCAGCAGAGAGATTACATTATCTCTCTGCTGCCTGACTCTGGGAGTCTGGGACACAGCAAGAGACAACCAAAACTACACCTTAGCAGGCAAGTTAGTGACAATCCACAAGGTGTGGCAGGCGACGTGTCAAGTGACAATCCGCAAATTGTGTCAGGTGAGGTGGCAAATGACAATCTGCATCTGGTGGCAGGCAAGTGACAATCAGCAAGGTGTGGCAAGTGACAATCCGCAAGGTGTAGCTAGTGACAATCCGCAAGGTGTGGCAGGTGATGTGGCAAGTGACAATCCACAAGATGTGGCAGGTGACGTGGCAAGTGACAATCCGCAACGTGTGGCAAGTGACACGCTCAGGGCTCCCACTGATTCTGCATTGAACTATTTAATTTCATATTACAATGTAATAATAGAAATAATGCGCTTCAATCATCCTGACACCATAACAACCATGGTGCCGGGATGATTGAAGCGCCGACAATTACCATTTTCCCGATAAATTTCCCACAAAAAAAACATTTTTTGGCAGTGCCCCTCCCGAGAAAAGACTCTGGATCCGCCCCTGCGCCCAGGACCACCAGGGATGGGCATCCACACTGGACCACCAGGTATGCCCCCTAGACCACCAGGGAATGCCAATCTGTGCCAAGGCAGCTGCCAATCAATGCCCAGGCAGCTGCCAACCAGTTCCCACTCAAAATCCCTGCCAGTGCCACCAGGGATACCCATCAGTGCTGCATGTCAGTGCCGCATGTCAGTGCCGCCTATCAATGCCACCCATAAGTACCCACCATTGCAGCCTATCAATGCCCACCAGTGCCACCCATGAGTGCCCATCAGTGCCGCCTATCAATGCATATCAGTGCTACCCAACAATGCCGCCTACCAGTGACGCATATCGGTGCCCATCGTCCATGCCACCTCATCGGTGCCGCCTTATCAGTGCCCATCAGTGAAGGAGAAAACATACTTATTTACAAAATTTTACAACAGAAAAAAAAATAAAAACTTTTATTTTTTTTTTTCAAAATTTTCGGTCTTTTTTTAATTTTATTTTGTATAGTAAAAATTAAAAACCTCAGAGGCGATAAAATACCACCAAAAGAAAGCTCTATTTGTGGAAACAAAATGATAACAATTCTGTTTGGGTGCAGTGTAGCATGACCGCGCAATTGTCTTTCAAACAGCGGCAGCGCAGAAAGTTGAAAATTTGGCTTGGGCAGGAAGGGGCGTAAGTGCCTGGTATTGAAGTGGTTAAACCAGATATTGGTACTTTTGGCAGTGTGGGCAGGTGTCAAGTCCCGCTGGAAAATGAAATTGGCATCTCCATGAAGCTGGTCAGCAGAAGTGCTCTAGAATTTCCTGGTAGAGGTCTGCGCTGACTTTGGACTTGATAAAACACAGTGGACCAACACCAGCAGATGACATGGCTCCCCAAATCATTACTGAGTGTGGAAACTTCACACTGGACCTCATGCAACTTGGATTCTGTGCCTCTCCACTCTTCCTTCAGACTCTGGGACCTTGATTTTCAAATGAAATTCAACATTTTCCCCAGCCAGTGATGATTTGGGGAGCCATGCCATCTGCTGGTGTTGGGCCATTGAGAACAAAAAGAGGGAGAGATAAAGAGAATATACAGTACTTTGCAAAAGTTTTTTAGACCCCTTTCACACTTAGGCAGTTTTCAGGCGTTTTAGCGCTAGAAATAGCGCCTAAAAACTGCCTCCCATTCATCTGCATGAGTGCTTTCACACTCGGGCGGTGCGCTTGCGGGACTTTAGAAAAAGCCCTGCAAACAGCATCGATAGCGCTCCAAAAATGCCCCTGCCCATTTAAATGAATGGGCAGTGCTTCCAAAGCACTTTGAAAGTGCCGCAAAATAGGCCTTTTTGTCACGGGACCTTAAAAAAGCATCAATTCTTCTAGGTACACTTGCACACAGTTTTTGAAGGAACTCGGCAGGTAGGCTGTTCCAAACATCTTGGGAAACTAACCACAAATCCTGTGTGTGTGTGTGTGTGTGTGTGTGTGTTTGTAGGCTGCCTTTAAATCCTTCTGTCTCTTCACATAATCCCAGACAGACTGGATGATTTTGAGATCAGGGCTCTGTGGGGGCCAAACCATCACTTCCAGGACTTTTTGTTCTTCTTTACACTGAAGATGGTTCTTAATGACATTGGCTGTATGTTTGTGGTTCGTGTCCTGCTGAAAAATAAATTTGGGGCCAATCACACACCTCCCTGATGGTATGACATGATGGATAAGTATCTGCCTAGCATTGAGGACACCGTTGATCCTGACCAAATCTCCATTTCAGAATCTTTTCACACCTGCCTAAATCATTTGCAGAGTACAGTATAGTGAGCTCAGACCCATGGTAGACAGAACGTGAAGAGGTGTCATGTCTCCTCCTCGTAACAACCCCTAAAAGCCCGCACCAGTTATGTACCAGGCTCAGCCCTGCTAATTCAGGGAAGTGGGGGGCTGGAGGAAGAGAGGGGACTGCCAACTTCTGGACAGTGAAGAAGCAATCCTATGCGCTGTAGCAAAGAAAATAAAAACTTCCCCAGGTCTGATTGGTTCAGCAGGGAGCAGAAAGGGGACTATGAAAGGTTGTGCGATTTGCAGCGCAGTGTTTCTTGATAGTTAAATTAAAGCCCTAGCCTCTTCTATTTCAATCCGCCAGGGCGGGCCAGGAATTTAATTTCATTATTGGGAAATGCGGCCCTGCAGATTACTCTGCCTACACCCAAAAATCATAAAACTAAAATAAAAAGGCACACAAAAGCACATGTTCGCTAGGTGTGAACTCAGCCTAAGCTCTATCTGGACCACTTGTAGAATGAAGATATAGAACCCCGGTGGATGTACATTTACCTCTGTGTTTCAGGTTTTTAAACAGTTCACCGCGGAGGGCTTTCAGAGGGGCAGAAATGGCTACTGCTATTGTCAACCAGCCCTAAGAACCAACTGCAAAAATATGCATATGTCAGGGGGGTGTCCAAACTTTTTTCAAAGAGGGACAGATTTGATGAAGTGAACATGCGTGAGAGCCGACCATTTTGCCTGACATTCTGTGAACTATTAAAATTCGGTCTAAGTGTGTTCGTCCGAGCACTAATACACAATGCCCAACAAGAATTCTCCTGCCTTTGTGGCTGTGTGTGGTGAAGAGATGAGCTTGGGCGTATTATTTGGATATATTGTATTAATTGACGTATAACACGCACCTATACTTTAACAGGGAAGATTCAGGAAAAAAAAGATACATTTTAAATAAAGAACTGTGAAGCAAATTAAGGGTCAGTGCCCATCAATGCAGCCTCACAAGTGCCCATCAATGCAGCCTCACAAGTGTCATAAATGCAGCACAGCCCTTGCCCTGAATGCAGCACCCCCGTCGCCCTGAATGCAGCACCCCCGTCGCCCTGAATGCAGCACCCCCGTCGACCCTGAATGCAGCACCCCCGTTGGCATGAATGCAGCACCCCCGTTGGCATGAATGCAGACGTGAAACATTGACATCAGTGCAGCCTGATTCATGTCCATCTGCAGCCTTGGAGGGGACAGGGAGGGGGTGGGACGAGCGCCGACAGACATACAGGAGAAACTCCTGTTTTATCGGCGGCCTCTTTAATAGAAAGTCCCACCTCCTACGATGGACAGAACAGTTGTCCAATGGCAGCACAGGAGACGGGACTTTCTTTTACAGAGGTCGCTGTGTAATACTCCTGTATGCACGGCACTCATCCCGCCTCCTCCCTGTCCCCTCCAAGGCAGCCAGCATGTATTTCTTTTGTGGCCCCCGATGCTCAGTGATTCGTTGGGGGCCACAAAAGATATACATGTCTGTAGCACCCTGCTCCTGTTGACCTGGCGCTATTGTGTAAATTTAGTGGGTCATCTGAATTGTACATAGTTCAGAAGGCAATGTTTATGGGTAAATTAGCCTCTGTTACAGCTTTGGCTGTGTTGAGAGCATTTCCCACTGTCGCCGGTAGGTGTCGTTGTCACCGCTGGCCAGTGTTGGAAATACAACAGGCTGGAGTGTATTGGGTGTCCTTTTCCCAGAAACAGCCCAGTGGGAGGGGTCTACCGCTGGACATTCTGGGAGAGGATACTTAAGGGGCAGACACCATTTTTCTTGCTCTGTGACCTCATGGCCCGTCTGGCCTAAGGTATGTGACAACTCCTCTGCTGCCTCGGGGCCCTGCTGGCCCGCGGCTACATTACTTTAAGTAGGTTCAGAAATATGTCTGGGGCCTACTGGTTCGGGGATGGTCCTGTGCTGTCTTGCCTGCAGGAAGAAGCTGAGCAATTAGAGGATCCAGGGGAGGACTCTTCTTAGAGAGGATCGAGCAAAAGGCTGGTATCTCAAAAAGAGCCTGGTGACTCAATTGGAGGATGCATCCTAACCAATCTACCTCACAGTACTGCCGGATGGCTTAAAGGACTTTGGTACTGTGTAGCTGTGTTCGCTCAAGCAATTACTGATTTCCAAATCCTGTGGCAGAGGATTGTTCAACAGTTAGTACTATCATCAAGTCTGTGGCAGAGACTTTTGTCCGTGCATCATTCCGGCTGCTAGGCCGGTGAGAGAGACCTATCCGGGTGAGCAAGATCCAGTGACAGAAAGTGTACTTGTCTCCAGGATCTCAAGTTCCTCAGCGATCTACACAAGGTATCTGAATTCCCCTAACCCTCCATCCCTCTACTGCTGCAAGTTGTGTTTAATAAAAAGCATTGGAAAAAGACTAAGTGACTGGTGCATGCATCTGTGGGCACGTTGCCCAATTTAGAGCCAAGCAAGTGTAGCGGGTATACACTTTCCTAGTGTATTTAAAACTGGCAGAGACACCAGTAATGTGCAGTTCCCTGCAGCCCAGCAGGTGGCGCTGTCGCCTTGGGCTGGGGTTGAACCATTGCTGTGTGCCGTACCCCCTTTTTGTCCTCCCTCGGCAGCGGTATGGTGGGGCGGGGAACCCGCCGTGCTTGCTGGGAGAGGGTATAAAGGGGCCGGCCATCTTTGTCACGGGGTCGAGTCCCAAGCACCTTCAGCCTGAGGGCGGTGGTCGGATGGAGGTCCTAGGTGGCTTAGGCCTAGAGGACGTTCGGAGGTCGTGTTCCATCCCAGGCACCTTTAGCCTGGGTTGAGGTACTCGGATGGAGGTCTGGAGCTCAGTGCCCACCACTGAGTTCCGCGAGGGAACGAGATCCTAGGGAACCCCGGGAGTGGGTACCCGAATCCAGAGGCGTAATGGACCGGTAAGGGGTACTTGCTTGAAGACCTGGTGCAGCAGATTGCCAGTGACAGGTGAGCCTCCACCGGAGACCGCCTGGAAGGATATTCCCCCTCGATCGGAGACGTAACCTACTTTCAGGAAGGAAAGTGGAGAGTTCATTGTGCCTGGGCCTACTCGCATCCACACCCCTCTGTCTGTTCTACTCATTGAGGGAGTCCAACTGTCTGTGTATTACTCTGTTATCGGAAGAATAAAGGAGTGTTGGACTTTAATGGTGTGGGGCTCATTTTCTGGCAGACATTGTTCAAGGAAACCATCAGGAGGAGGCTCCAGGTGCCGAACACCGACCCGAAGGTAAAACCGGAACTTTGCTCACACCACACAACTATCTGCGGACTGCGGTGAAGGCTTGGCGTGGTGACCCCGCTCGCTCTCCTCTAAGGTACCCCTAGACAAGAGACAGACGAGCTGATAATAGAGTGAGAGAGGGTAGGCCACTACACAAGTTTTGATAAGTAGAACTGTGGAGTAACGGCAGGACCAAAAATAACCAGCAGCTCCTACGGGGGTAGTGCTACATGTCAAAATGACCAGCCGGACCGTCCGAAACCGGAACGCAGGCCGGACTTTGGACATACCTGGCATATGTAATTGTAGCGCCCTGCTCCCAATGACTGGGCGCTATGTTAAATTTAGTGGGTGTCTGAGCCAATAGTTGGGCCCAGACTTAAGTGATTATTCTAAATTGGCCTCTGTTCAGCTATGACTGTGCCTGACAGGATTTCCTGCTGTTGCCTGTAGGTGGCAATGCCACCACAGGCCGGTGTTGGAACATGGGCAGATCGTGGTGGATTGAGTGTCCTTTCCCCGGGAACAGTTCAGTAGGAGTGGTGTACCCGCTGAGCATGCTGGGGAAGGGTACTTAAGAGGCAGACGTCATCTTTTGGGGGCTTCTTCCTCTCGTGGCCCTCCTGGCACGAGGGGTGTGTTGTGTGATTTCGGCCTCTGGGCCATGTTGGTTCGAGGCTGCAACTCTACCAAGTAGGCCACGTTATGCTGACTGGGGCCTACACTTTGAAGGTGATCCTGTGCTTTCTGTCCTGCGGGAGGAAGCCACTCAATGGAGGAAACCAGGGGAGGACCTGTCCTGGAGAAGACTGAGCGGAAGGCTGGTGATTCTGTTGGAGGATGCACCGTAGCTAAAGTTACCTTACAGTCCGCCGGGTCGGCTTAAAGGTTCTTGGACTGTTTGGCTGGAAGTTCGGGCGTTAAATCCTGTGGCAGAGGATCCCGGACTATCCAATTTTGTTCACAACCAGTCTGTGGCAGAGACCGTTCCTGATCATTGTCCGTGCATCATCCCAGCTGCTAGGCCAGGTGAGAGGGGCCTATCCGGGTGAGCAATACCCACTCAGGGAAGAGTGGTGAATGACTTTGTAGCTGAGAAGTTTTTCCCCAGTGATCTGTACTGCGTACCTGAACCTACCCCTTCCCTCCTTCATCCTTCTACTGTTCTTCACAAGTTATAAGCAAAATAAAACCTAACAGCAGAAGGTTTTACATCTTGTGTGGACGTTGGAGTTCTTACAGACTTTCTTCCCCTAGACAACGAATACTGAGGTAACGTGCAAGGCCCAAAATCTAAACCAGCAGCTCCTACGGGGGTAGTGCTACACACGTAATGTTTACAAGAAATTATGGGGAAATAAGCTATGTCATCAGCCATTTAAAAAAAACAAAAAACAAAACTGCCAACTGCCCTTAAAACAGGACTGAGCAATCCATAATGTGCTGGAGGAATAGACAATAAATGGCAGTTTTATACCTTGGCGGAGGCCATAGCATGGTGGTTAGCTCTCAGTCTGTGACTCAATAGGTAAGGCCCAATTCCCGCTCTGTGCACAGCTATAAATGGGAGACTCCACTATTCGCTATCAATTTTTTAAACTTTTGAACCTTCATTTTTCTACTATTTTAATTATTCTCAAAATATGTGGTCCTTTTCACACAAAACACTAACTTATGTATGATAGTTGTCTGCAGGACAAATCAGTTATGAGAGGGCTCTGCATGTGCAGGGAAGTAGAAATCTTCATTTTTAAATATAATAAAATGAATGAACATCGAAGATGTTAGTTAAAAATGAGCTTTTCAGTAAGGCGAGTGTTCCTGAGATTAACTATGGGATGTGTAGTGTGTGTATAGAGCAGTACACATGACCACAACTAAGTAACGTGCACTGCTCATTCCAAACAAACAAGTGAGAGGAAAAAGGAGAGGTTCAGGAGCTCACGGGGGACATTACAAGTTGACAGAAAAACAGTAAGAAACAATGAAAAATAGCTTACAGGACCATTTAAAGAGGAACTGCTTACATAATTTGTAATAAAAACATCTTTGCCATTCTGAAGCTTCCCTCCAACCACTTTGGATATTATTTTATATATACTGAGATTCTGTACTTGCCAAATATGCTGCAGAAATCTCCCTCCACTGAGTCTGGCTGCAACCATTTTAACTGTGGCCAGCTGAAGCTGCTGCCTGTTCATTTTCTGAATTTACACAGAGGCACACCTCTAGCTCTGCAGCTCTCATTGGCCCTCTTATGACTCACCCCCTCCCTTCCTGGCAAACTCTCACCAGAGTGAGAGAGAGAGAGCTGTGCATTATGTCATAAGCCTAGGCCAGTGATGGCAAACCTTGGCACCCCAGATGTTTTGGAACTACATTTCCTATGATGCTCAACTACACTGCAGAGGCCATGTGCATCATGGGAAATGTAGTTCCAAAACATCTGGGGTGCCAAGGTTCACCATCACTGGCCTAGGCTAATGACCAGACAGGAAACAGGAAGTGGGCTGTATAAGGTATTTAACGCAGAAAAAACGTTTTTCTATCCAAAGTTAAAACAGCAAAGGCAGAAGATTTATTAGATGGAAAGGTGAGAAAATGACTGAAATTTCACTTTAAGTAGTGGATGTCTATGAATTATTTTTGAAGAATAAGGATATTGTTTAATGTCACTTTAACTCCTTCATGACGGTGGGTAAAACAAATTTTAATGCCTGAATCCAGTTTTCCAACTTGGACACTTATTAGTAAAACTGTACATATCATCACAACTATCTAGTGTATGCTGGTGTATTATACCTTGGGTTGTTTTCAGGACAAACTGGACATTCATTTGATGGTAAATGGTAATGGATAGCTCCTAATTTTCTATTATCAAAGGAAAATTGGCAGAAAATTGTAAAAAATATATAATTTTTAAAATCTAGCTTTATATTTCCTGCTATGACCATAACCTACTGCCAAAGAACAACCCAGCATAAACTCATTTCTGACTATCACACTGATACCACCTATATGTATGTTAATTGTTTGTAGCTGTAGTACGGCCCAGAAACAATAGAGCACATTTTTTAACCTACCTAAAACCAACTGATATTAAGGACCTGGTTAGTGCCGGCCCAAGACATTGTGCTGCCTGGGCCCGGGATCAAAATGCTGCCCCCTCCTCCCTACCCCCCCCAATTTTTTTTATAATCACACCTACCAAAAGGCTCCCACATTTTATTATTTTATATCATGACAATTAAAACCAAAATGTAATTTATTAGTAAGTCAGATTTACACGCAACAGTGGTGGTGGGGTTCAGACAGAGGCAGCAGCGGTTGTGGTGAGGGGGGAGGGGTGTTAGACACAGGCAGGGATGGTAGGGAAGGGGTTAGACACAGGCAGTGGTGGTAGGGGGGGTTTAGACACAGGCAAGGGTGATAAAGAAGGGATTAGACACAGGCAGGGGAGTTAGGGGAATTAGACACAGGCAGGGGAGGTTAGACACAGGCAGGGGTGGTAGGGGAGGTTAGACACAGGCAGGGGAGGTTAGACACAGGCAGGGGAGGTAGGGGAGGTTAGACACAGGCCGGGGAGGTAAGACACAGGCAGGGATGGTAGGGAAGGTTACACACAGGCCGGGGCGGTAAGACACAGGCAGGGATGGTAGGGGAGGTTAGACACAGGCAGAGGTAGTAGGGGGAATAGACACAGGCAGGGGAGGTAGGGAAGGGATTAGACACAGGCAGGGGAGGTAGGGAAGGGATTAGACACAGGCAGAGATGGTAGGGGGGGTTAGACACAGGCAGAGATGGTAGGGAGATTAGACACAGGCAGAGGAGGTTAGACACAGGCAGGGGAGGTATGGGGGTTTAAACACAGGCAGGGGAGGTAGGGAAGGGATTAGACACAGGCAGGGGAGGTAGGGAAGGGATTAGACACAGGCAGGGGAGGTAGGGAAGGGATTAGACACAGGCAGAGATGGTAGGGGGATTAGACACAGGCAGGGGAGGTAGGGGAATTAGACACAGGCAGGGGTGGTAGGGGAGGTTAGACACAGGCAGGGGTGGTAGGGGAGGTTAGACACAGGCAGGGGAGGTAAGACACAGGCAGGGGTGGTAGGGGAGGTTAGACACAGGCAGGGGAGGTAGGGGAATTAGACACAGGCAGGGGAGGTTAGATACAGGCAGGGGTGGTAGGGGAGGTTAGACACAGTCAGGGGAGGTAAGACACAGGCAGGGGTGGTAGGGGGGTTTAGACACAGGCAGGGGAGGTAGGGAAGGGATTAGTGACACTTACTTTCAGTGTCAGCCGCGCCTATAGCGATCCCTCTTCCATCATGGGGCCCCTGCTCAGCCGAAAGCTCCTCCCCCTTTACGCTGTTGGCCGTCAGCCTGTCAGCTGACTTTCTCGTCAGCAGCAAAGGGGGGGAGCCGCAGAGAGTATGGGCTGGCGGCCACCTGTGTGGGTATGGCAAAGAGTTCTCTGCCAATACCTTCAATAGCAGTGGCGTCGGGCCATCCACATAGTGGGATGAAGAGCGGAGCGAAGTCCGATCGGGCGGGACCAGTGTATTTATGGGCGTCAATGTGCCGCCCCTCAGAACCTGCCGCCTGGGACCAATGGTAGGGCCGGCCCTGACAAGTTATACTGATTGTTTTTTTCTATAGGGGATATACCCAGACGCATTAGCAGCAATCTGACAGAGTAAGGGCTCTTTCACACGGGACGGATCAGTCATGATCCGCCCCGTGAAGCTCCGCTTGCTCAGCGGGGATCGCTCAGTTGATCCTTGCTGAGCCGGCGGATGACTGGGCGGTCCCCGCACACTGTGCAGGGACCGCCCTGTCAGAGCGCCGCTCTCCCCTATTCGGAGATCGGATGAACACGGACCGTTTGTCCGTGTTCATCCGATCCGCTCCACTGACGGAAGGAAAAATAGGGTTTTCCTCCGTCACACTTTGGCGGAGCGGATGTCAGCGGACATGTCACCGCTGACATCCGTGGCTCCATAGGGCTACATGGAGCGTCCGTCCAGGTCCGCCTAAAAAACTGACAGGCGGACCTGAACGGACCCTCCGAGTGAAAGGGGCCTAAGTGATCTTTTAACTGTCAATTTATGAACTCTGTTTGGGCAGTGTGTCATGGTGTAATTGTTAGCAAGCCTGACTGCCAGTGCTGACGGTCATAGTATTGAATCACCATGGGGCTGCTACAAGAGCGGGGTCCAAAGAGTGGGCCAGTCATTTATTTATTTATTTTTGTTGTAAAAAAATAAAAATAATTTAAATGGCTGGCCCACCTCTCTGGACCCCGCTATTGTAGCAGCCCCATGGTGATTCGATCTTACGGTCATCAGCACTGGCAGTCCGGCTTGCTAACCATTACACCACGACACACTGCCCAAACACAGTTCAGAAATTGACAGTTAAAAGATCACTTAAATCGATGAGTTTACTTCAGCTTTAACAGTTTCAAAAAGCAGTTACATTCCCGGCATGCCGGGAATGCCAACTGTCACATTAGTTGTACTCTCAACCAAACTGCCAAACCATCCAATGGCTGGTGTCATAACTGATCACATGTGCAGCATCATGGTTGAAGATTAAACAGAGGCCAAGATGGCAGCTTCCTTGCCTGAAAATTATAGGAGGGTTTACTTCCACTTTAATCTGTCAGATTGCTGCTACTGCGTCTGTTTTTTTCCTATAGGGGATATACCCAATCAGTATAACTTGTTGTTGTCAAAAGTCATATTCTTATGATGATTGGTCACGTGTTGGTCACAGTTTATTTTCAGATGGTGTCACAGTATATTTTCGGATAGGGGGTCACTGTATATTTTCGGATGGGGGGTCACTGTATATTTTCGGATGGGGGGTCACTGTATATTTTCGGATGGGGGGTCACAGTATATTTTCGGATGGGGGGTCACAGTATATTTTCGGATGGGGGTTCACAGTATACTTTCAGATGGGGTTCACAGTATATTTTCGGATGGGGGTCACAGTATATTTTCGGATAGGGGGTCACAGTATTTTTTAAGATGGGCTTCACAGTATCTTTTCAGATGGGGTTCACAGTATATTTTTGGATAGGAGGTCACAGTATATTTTCAGATGGGGGTCACAGTATATTTTTGGATGGGGGTCACAGTATATTTTTGGATGGGGGTCACAGTATATTTTTGGATGGGGGTCACAGTATATTTTTGGATAGGGGTCACAGTATATTTTCGGATGGGGTTCACAGTATATTTTCAGATAGGGGGTCACAGTATATTTTCAGATGGGATTCACAGTATATTTTCGGATAGGGGGTCACAGTATATTTTCGGATGGGGTTCACAGTATATTTTCGGATGGGGGTCACAGTATATTTTCAGATGGGGGGTCACAGTATACTTTCAGATGAGGGTCACAGTATATTTTGAGATGAGGGTCACAGTATATTTTGAGATGAGGGTCACAGTATATTTTGAGATAGGGGGTCACAGTATATTTTCGGATAGGGGGTCACGGTATATTTTCAGATGGGGGGTCACAGTATATTTTCGGATAGGGCAGGGCAAGCTGCTTTCTTTGGGGGTACATTTTACTTTCAGAAAGTATGCATCCCAATGGATCAAATTTAACTATTTTTTCTATGTTTAATCACAATAGCATTGTACTTCTTAACATTATACAAGTCTTATGTAAAACGGAAAAAATATATATGTTTGTTTGTACAATTATATGTCTCTTTGCGGGGGTTGTGTCCCTAGGACACTTCTGCCTGTTGAGTGCTTTCCCACTGCAGCGAGGGTGCAATGCAGTGTACCCTTAGTTTTTGTGCAGGTTACCCACACTTTCCCATAGAGTTTTATTAGATTGGGCATTTTTGGTGCCTTTTTTGAAAGCGCTCCAAAGACGCATGCATGTAGGATCATTGTGATCAATGTTTGGTTAGGTAACCACAGAGACTGGTAATGATCTACAATGTGCTGCTTGTTAAGATCAAATAGAGCCCTACTTTCTGTAATATAAATGTATTTAATAAACGTAGTTACTTTTTCATCATGTAATACAGGCAGACTGCATTTTGAACATCAAAACCGTTTCTGTATTTTTACTTTCAGCCACTCAGTTGAGTGAGGGCACTGAAACTACTGGAATGTTCAAAACATCAGCCTCTTCAAAGAAACCACGTAAAAACAAAAGACAGGTAAAAGAAATTAAAAGTTGGTTACTTGTTTAACACTGTATTATGCTCGGAGAAACCTTTTTAAACAATAAGGCTTCATTTACATGTGTGGCAAGGGGGTGGTAGAAGCCAACGGTTTAGCTGTGGTTTTATTGACTGCCCACCTAAAAGATAACATGCAGCCAAAGAGGCGCATACACATGCTGCAGTTGTAATGCCTGCTTTGTAGAAAATTTAAGCTGTTAAGCTTGACAGGTGACACTGCCTGTCAAACTTGCAAAATTAGGTCAATGGGATCACTTTATAGCTGTAAGCCAAGCGCTTGGCTCTCAGTTTTGGCATGGTATTGCAGTACAAAATCCAGGTGTGTGTGTGAGTGTGTATGTATGTGTGTGTATATAAAAAAAAATATATATATATATATATATATATGTGTAGCGGGGTCCTCAAATTGATGGGATACACCTGGGCAATAGTGTAACCCAGGTGTATAATTGTGTTAGGATTCAGACCCCTTTTTGTTTCGTGGAGGATTGGAGGATGTAATATTCTCCTTTGCCTGTGGGTGGCGTAGTACCCACAGGCTTCAGGTAGAATCATCCCCTGCAGTGCTCCCTGTTTGGTCTCTTCCCGGAGATGGTATGGCTGGGGCGGGGAACCCGCCGGGCCGTTGAAGGGAGGAGATAAAAGGGGGAGACGCCCTGACCACGAGGTCGTGTTCTTGCGGAGAAGGAGGTCCTCGGAGGAGGAGGGTTGCGGTCTGCACCCAGGGCCCTTAGGCCTGGGTGCGGGAGATCCAGGAGTCTGGTCCAGGTGCCCATGGCCTGGTCCGGAGTCATGTTGGCGTCCATCCCAGGCACCTTTAGCCTGGGGTGAGGTACTATCGAGGAGGCCTGGGGCCCAGTACCTTCGACTGGGTCCCGCTAGGGTGGACTGTCCGAGGGTCCCTGAGCGGAGGGACTCGTACCTGAGGTGAGGAGGCCGGGGAGGTTACCCACTGGAGACCCGGAGCAGCACCAACCCGGTGACAGTGGGCCTCTGGGAACTCTCTTGGGAGGACACATCCCCCTGATAGGGGCCACAGCGCATCGAAGAGGGCTCCATTGCTGTTCATAGGGGTTGCTGGAAGAGACCCCATCTTTCCTGTTCTGTAACAGCCGGATTGGCTTAGGCGCCGCTGGTCATAGTACAGTGGCATAGAACTGAAACGTTAGGAAGTGCCTTGATCTGCTCATCCCACCGTTGGCAAGGTTATAGGTCCCAACCAGTCTGCTGTTAAAAGAACTGTTTATCGTGCTTTGCTATTGGAGTGCCAAATAAACAAGTGTTGGACCTTTCTCCGGTGTGTGAACTCCGGTTACTGGAAGCAGAGGGGAGGCTGATGAGCTTGCAATTACAGACTCAGTGCATTCGCAGAACACATTGGCCCGAGGAAACATCAGGAAGTGGCCTTCACCTCCCTATTGTAATGGGGAGGACATGGGCCGTGGCGCATCTCACTCTCACAACTCAGAAACCCCTAGACATGAGTTGGTGTGTAACAGATGAAGAAGTTGGAGAGAGGGTGAGGCCGCTACACGTGGGGGCTCGTGAGTCCGGGATACAGTGTGTTCTAAAGATGGACTTGAGAATGTCTACATTTGAACTTTGCTGCCCAGAGGAGTTCCGAGCAGATCGGCCAAATTACTGGCCAAAGTGCGTCCCTGCTCGGAGTTGTGGAAATGACCCTAACACGGGAAAGGCCCATGCGGAGGAGCGGAAAAAGGGAGAGGTCCAGCCGTGTGACGTACTGCACGTGGGGACTGTTAACGCACTGCGCCACGAGGCACACCCATGGCGACATCGTTCGTGGGCGGAGTCAAGAGGAAGCCCGCGAAAATGTACAGCTCATGGGAGGAGTCTGGCCAAGTGTGGGGATACACGTGGAGACTCCGGCGCGGGGTCAGTGCATGATGGAGCAGCAGACAGTCGGGATGACCTCAAGTGCCCCGTGGATTATGGTTCCTCACCCCACGAGAATGACTTCCTTTGCTGCCCCCATCACAGACACGGGGATAAGACTTAGGCCCCGAGGGCGGTTGGCTCTGTACACCTGCAGAGACATGGAGGCCCTCGGTGTGATCTGTCCCGGCTGCTCGGGACTGGTGGTCACCCTGAAGCCATTCGGGCGATGTGAGGAGTGCAGAGAATTCCTTTTTGAGGTCGAGTCGTCCACAGCAAGGCCCCGGGCCCTTCGCCTCAATCACCTCACGGGTACTGCTACTCCGGAAGGGGAGATCAAGGCCTTTGTCGAGGTTCCTGTGCGCGCTGACCAGGGCGATGGACTGCCCAACAGAGAAAAATCCGAAGACGCTGCTTCGGTCGCCACAAGTTCCCTGCTTCCACCACCGAAGAGGAAAGTTGGCCTAGTACAGGCATCCTATGGACGTGGTCGAGCTTCACCCCGCTGCTTGCCTGGCCTGGATGGCGCCGGTCGAGATGGAAGTCCCGGACATCCCAGTCTTCTACAAGGGTCAGGTGAGCCAGGGGCTGGGACTGTGGTGGTGGTTGGAGGTGTCGGGGGCCCATTGGAGGTGGAACCCCCCAGGGAGGTTGATTCTGTGTCCACCGGAAGATATCTGCCTGCGGAGATGTATGACACCTCCGACCTAGAGTCGCTGTCTGACTGCGGAGACGATGGCGAGATAGACGAACTGTTCAGCCGCAAGGGCTGGGATAAAGAACCACTTCTTGCTTCCCGTGCGGTACGGGATTCATCTATGTACACAGGAGATAGCACGCCTCGGGTGGAAGACCCGCAGCTTGCGAGGGAGCCTACCCCTCCACCTGTGTCCTCACCTACTGTTACCCCACCTACTTTGGTTGTGGGGATACCCCGCGCTTCTGTGAGAGCGCCGAAAGTCAGTTCCAGGGAGCTGGTAAAGGCACCTCGGCATCCAGAAGCTATGGTGCTGCCTGGAACTGGAGAGAAAGCCACTATGCCACCTTTGGCCCGCTTGCAGAGACTGTTTTGCCACAAAGTAGCTCGGGAATATGGGTGGGAGTACCCGTATCTACCCCGGGACTTGCTGTATGAGGTGGAAGTCTGGAGAACAAGATGGTATGACGAGTTTGTGTGGGACAAGTTGAAGGTGCCCCATGCTCGCAGGTACCTGGAATGTGTGCCGGCAGTGTCTAAGAGGTTTGAGGACTGCAAAGCTGAATGGAAATTGGGGCGCCATATCCATGCTGACAAGATAGTCATTTGCAGAAGAGAAGGAGAAGATGTCGAGTATTCGATAGAGGCATTTGACAAACACCTGAAACCCCTGTACCTGCCGGATCCAAAGTTTTACTTATAGGAGAAAAGAACTCCTGTTTATTTCTTTTGTGCACTTGAACTTTCTGGAAGAGCCATTCCCAGACACGCAGGACTGTGCCCTGCTTTTGTTTTTGTTTGGGCTTTTCTTTTTCTCGTTGGAGACTTGGGGACTGTTGTGTTTTCGTGTTTCCCCTTTTCTTCATGTGCCAAAGGCAAGGACATTTGGGAATAGTGGCAGAGTAGGGAAAGCTGGAAGAACGAAGATTCGTTGAGCGTCATGACCGCGGCGTTGTCACCAGGTGGCAGTGTTGCGCAACAAATGTTTGAAAATATTTCACCCACACATCACCTTGCTTGTTGGAGTGAGTGGGTCTCTCGGCTGACGGGCCCACTCATCCCAAATGACACAAAATTATGTTAGGATGTTGTTTTTTCTTTCCCCTGCAGGAGAATCGTCAATCAAGACCATTGAGAGTGGGTGGCTCTTAGACAGTGTGGGAGAGGGGTTGTGATTATGCAGATGTTAAAAATGTTTTATGACATAAGTTGTTTTATATGTTCCCCATTCCCTGAGCAGGTCTTGGCACTTGGGAAAAAAATTTAGAGGAATTGCTTCAGGGGTTTCACTCCATGCCACCACTTTATGGGAGGTATGGGTGTGCACCTGACGCTGGGGACCAGCGTCAAATTACAGGGGGGAGTGTGTAGCGGGGTCCTCAAATTGATGGGATACACCTGGGCAATAGTGTAACCCAGGTGTATAATTGTGTTAGGATTCAGACCCCTTTTTGTTTCGTGGAGGATTGGAGGATGTAATATTCTCCTTTGCCTGTGGGTGGCGTAGTACCCACAGGCTTCAGGTAGAATCATCCCCTGCAGTGCTCCCTGTTTGGTCTCTTCCCGGAGATGGTATGGCTGGGGCGGGGAACCCGCCGGGCCGTTGAAGGGAGGAGATAAAAGGGGGAGACGCCCTGACCACGAGGTCGTGTTCTTGCGGAGAAGGAGGTCCTCGGAGGAGGAGGGTTGCGGTCTGCACCCAGGGCCCTTAGGCCTGGGTGCGGGAGATCCAGGAGTCTGGTCCAGGTGCCCATGGCCTGGTCCGGAGTCATGTTGGCGTCCATCCCAGGCACCTTTAGCCTGGGGTGAGGTACTATCGAGGAGGCCTGGGGCCCAGTACCTTCGACTGGGTCCCGCTAGGGTGGACTGTCCGAGGGTCCCTGAGCGGAGGGACTCGTACCTGAGGTGAGGAGGCCGGGGAGGTTACCCACTGGAGACCCGGAGCAGCACCAACCCGGTGACAGTGGGCCTCTGGGAACTCTCTTGGGAGGACACATCCCCCTGATAGGGGCCACAGCGCATCGAAGAGGGCTCCATTGCTGTTCATAGGGGTTGCTGGAAGAGACCCCATCTTTCCTGTTCTGTAACAGCCGGATTGGCTTAGGCGCCGCTGGTCATAGTACAGTGGCATAGAACTGAAACGTTAGGAAGTGCCTTGATCTGCTCATCCCACCGTTGGCAAGGTTATAGGTCCCAACCAGTCTGCTGTTAAAAGAACTGTTTATCGTGCTTTGCTATTGGAGTGCCAAATAAACAAGTGTTGGACCTTTCTCCGGTGTGTGAACTCCGGTTACTGGAAGCAGAGGGGAGGCTGATGAGCTTGCAATTACAGACTCAGTGCATTCGCAGAACACATTGGCCCGAGGAAACATCAGGAAGTGGCCTTCACCTCCCTATTGTAATGGGGAGGACATGGGCCGTGGCGCATCTCACTCTCACAACTCAGAAACCCCTAGACATGAGTTGGTGTGTAACAGATGAAGAAGTTGGAGAGAGGGTGAGGCCGCTACATATATATACAGTATATATATATTGTGGTAGTGTGGTACCCCACCAGTGTATGAATACAGGATTCTCAACCAGGCAGGTTGAGGGGCTCCAGGGTATTTGCTTGTTTGGGAGGAAACTGGCTTTTCAGTTTCCTCATGATTTACTAAAATCCACTTTGGGACCCGGAGCTTGGGGATTTCTTAGAGATCCGGGTGGGATGAAATCCCCAGTCCTGGATCCGGGTTTTGAGACTCAACTGCAGACTGATTGTTCAGGTGTGTGTGGGCCTGATAGTAGAATCAGGACCAGCATTCTGGGCCCCACCCTCCCGACGAGTGCAGGTGTGCACTGGGGAAGCCATAGAGTGCAAGTGTGCACTGGAGAAGTCAGAGAGTGCTTGTGTGCACAGTGGAAGCCAGAGACCCAGGTCTGAGGGTCAGAGCAGCAAGGGGCTGCTATCCAAATGAATGGTGTTGCAGATGGAATAGTCTATAGGAGACAGACAAGAGCCTGAAGTGGAAGGCCTGAGCAGCACTGCTGTATGTATAAGCCAGGAGGCTGAATGTCAGTTTGTTGTTGAAAAGGAGTACTGAAACCCCTGTGAGGGAAACCTTTCATTTTGTTTTGACTTCTTTTAATAAAAATGGACAAACAAAGCCCTTAAAAAGAAGAACCAGCGAGTGGCGGTGTCCTTCAAGCTCTACATTTGATGCTAGTCCTTCACTATATATATATATATATATATATATATATATATATATATATATATATATATATATATATATACACACATACACATACACACAGCCTTGAAAAAGTATTGTATTTTATTGGGATTTTATGTGATAGACCAATACAAAGGGGCTGATTCAAGAAAATGTTGGCACATTTGCGTGGGCAGGAATAATTATTGCGACATGGCGCATGCTGTCGACTTGCGCCAGATTCGCGGAATCGTTGCGCGTACGGGCGCATACACATTCTTAAATATGAAACAGACATTGGGCACGTGCTCATTGTAATGCTGATCATGTTATTGAGCTTTTCCTTATCACATGGAGAATATTGCTTCCACTTTTATTCATTTCATTCACTTATTTTTGAAACGACTCAATAATCATTCTAGAGATCTTCCTCCTATCAACAATTGTGCAGATGTTTACTGGACTTGTAATTGTGCATTTTATGGTGATAGTCTATAATCATTGGTGGAGCCAAAACTTCCATGAAAACATCTTCTCAACACATGTCTGTGTATTGTGCATTCTGGACAATTCTTTCCCCATACACTGTCCAATCTGATTGGATGACATTTACATCCACTCATTTCTCTGAGCAATTCATTTCCCCATACACTGTGCAATCTGTGCGCTTGCTAATGGTAGGCGCGAAAGATTGCGCAAGTGCGCAACAGCGCTTCCTATGTAAATAGGGTTTGGTGCATATAAGTGCACCATAATTTTTGATAACTGTTTTGAGTCCCGTTTTTTGTGCAATTGCTCCAATTTCTCCACTGCACCACAGGCGCAGGTCTGTAGTAAATCACCCCCAAAGTGTCACATAATTGTGAAGTGCATAGTTGCCAACAGTCCCGATTTTCCCGGGACAAGCACGATTTTTGGACCCTTGTCCCGAATTGGGCTTGTCCCGATTCGGGACAAGCCCAATTCTTTTTTGTCCCATTTTGTCCCGGTAAATTCGGGAATGTTTAGGGCTTAAAACGGCGGCGGCTACACCAAAATGGCCGCCGCCACAAGTGCTATTTTCTCTGACCTCTAGTGTGAGGAGAGGGGCAGCCAATTGCGGCTCTCTCTCTTTCGGCGGCCCCTCCCTTCCTTCACACAGAGACCAGATTGTGATCCTCATCCGGCCGCTCAGCTGCCGCCGATGCCGCTCTTCCCCTCCCTCTTAATATGCTGCCTTTACCTTGCCGCCTGCAGTGTCGGATGTCCTCAGAGTGGAATGAGCTCAGGTTAGGAGAGGAGGATCCCACTACAAGCACAGCACCACCAGCCTCGTCCACAAAGTAAGTCCAGCAGCAGCTCATCGCACACCAACTAAGTGCTTCTGTGTCCTCCGCACACACACAACATGCGGGAGGCAATGGCTGCAGATCGCTCACTCCAGAGTCCTGCAATGTATGCTGCCTGGGCTCATCTGAAAGGGGGTGGGTGCTGGGAGGCTTTACTTTGCACTCAATCCTATGGCAGGCTCATCATGCTGGAAGGCTGTGGGGTGGTCCTCTGATCTCCAGGTAGGGAGGGGGTGTAACCCATGGAAGTCCCTTCACATGGAGGGGGTCCTTCGCTCCTGCTGGCCCTGGGACCCAGATCAGGTAGATTTTGCAATGTCCCCCCCACCTCCCTCTTCCAGACTTTTTTTTAGCAGTGCCCTATGGGGCCAACCCTCCCCATCCTCGGCGATCGTCCATCTTCTGTCACAAAAATCTGTAATATAAGAATAAATAGAAACATCCCATTCAATTTGTATTTAACTACTTGCCCTCTGACTTCTGTGTCCCCATGATGAGCCCCCACCACACTTCTGTCAGAAGTGTGGTGGGGGCTCATCATGGGGACACAGAAGTGTGGTGGGGGCCCTGATGGGGTCACAGAAGTGTGGTGGGGGCTCTGATGGGGTCCCAGAAGTGTGGAGGGGGCTCTGCTGGGGGCACCTGATGTAAGGAGGGACTCTGCTGGGGAGGCCATCTGGTGGCAGGTGACAAGCTTCCACTGATTCGGCATTATATTATTGTGAGTTGAAAGATTTCATTTTATATTACAATGTAATAATAGGAATAATGCGCTTCAATCATCCTGACGCCATAACAACCATGGTGCCGGGATGATTGAAGCGTCAACATCAGGTGTTTTGGAGTATCTTTATCTGCCGATTTTGTTAAACTTTCTGGAATACACACATTTCTATTGTGGTGTAGGATCTGGCTTCTTCCTTTCTTCCTTCCTTTCTTCCTTTCTTTCTTCCTTTCTTCCTTTCTTTCTTCCTCTCGGGCTCAAACCACACCCCTTCTGAGCCACTCCCATTTATGCCACGCCCACTATCACACGTAAACCACGCCCATTTTTCGCCGCAACGCACTGCGCGCGCGGCATTTTATGATTCGGGTGTGACACGCCTACAGACGGATGCCCCGCCTCCTAATTATGACAAGGCTCCGCCTCCATGCAAAAAAAAGTGTCCCTGATTTTTTTTTTGCAATGTTGGCAACTATGGAAGTGGAAGGAAAATAATAAATAGTTTTAAAAAAATTTTCTTTTTACAACTAAGGCCTCATGCCCACAGACGTTTTTACAGCCGTGTTTTTGAGCGTTTTTTACAGCTTAAAAACGCCTGTCCATGTTAGTCTATAGCTTCATGCCCACCTAGACGTTTTTGAGCTGCAAATAGCATAGACCAGGGCTTGACAATCCCCGGGCGCCAGGTCGCAAATGCGACTAGAATTAGCGACCTGGCACCTGGGGCAGCACAGCTGAGGTTACCTGTATCTCCGTGCGCCCCCCCTCCGCGATCGCGTGATCTCGTCGGGCCGCGCCGGCTGTTAATTTAGGCCGGGGCTTTGCGGCCTTCTGCAGGCCTAGGCTTCATTCTGTAATCTGGCGCCATCTTGTGGTGGCCGTTGGTATGACAAGTCAACCAGCAATGCTTGCCTGTTTCACTTCCCGCCCATCTTCTTCCCTTTACTTAGAAGTTAACCCCCAAACATTATATATATTTTTTATTCTAACACCCTAGAGAATAAAATGGCGGTCGTTGCAATACTTTCTGTCACACCGTATTTGCGCAGCGGTCTTACAAGCGCACTTTTTTGAGGAAAAAAATACACTTTTTTAAATTAAAAAATAAGACAACAGTAAAGGTAGCCGAATTGTTTTTTATATTGTGAAAGATAATGTTACGCTGAGTAAATTTGATACCCAACATGTCACGCTTCAAAATTGCGTCCGCTCGTGGAATGGCGACAAACTTTTACCCTTTAAAATCTCCATAGGCGACATTTAAAAAATTCTACAGGTTGCATGTTTTGAGTTACAGAGGATGTCTAGGGCTAGAATTATTGCTCTCGCTCTACCAATCGCGGTGATACCTCACATGTGTGGTTTAAACACTGCTTTCATATGCGGGCGCTACTCACGTATGCGTTCGCTTCTGTAGGCATTGGTCGTTAAAAAAAAACCTGGCTCCTAACTTTTTTAGCTGGCTCCTAGATTCCAAGCAAATTTGTCAAGCCCTGGCATAGACGTTTTTTAAGCTGTAAAAAAAACAGGACCAGTGCGTTCCTCAGCGTCAGCGTTAGGCATAAAAAAACGCGAAGCGTCAAAAAACGCGCAAAAACGCTGCGATCGTGTTTTTTAGCTCCGATGTTTTTTTGTTTTTTTTAAATTTACAATAACATGGACAGGCGTTTTTAAGCTGTAAAAAACGCAGCTGTAAAAACGTCCGTGGGCATGAAGCCTAAATGTGTGAAAAGTGCAGCGTGCATTTGTATTCAGCCCCCCTGAGTCAATACTTTATAGAACCGCCTTTCACTGCAATTACAGCAGCAAGTCTTTTTGGGGATGTCTCTACCAGCTTTGCACATCTAGAGAGCGACATTTTTGCTCATTCGTCTTTGCAAAATAGCTCAAGCTCTGTCAGATTGGATGGAGAGCGTCTGTGAACAGCAATTTTCAAGTCTTGCCACAGATTCTCAATTGGATTTTGGTCTGGACTTTGACTAGACCATTCTAACACATGAATATGCTTTGATCTAAACCATTCCATTGTAGCTCTGGCTGAATGTTTAGGGTCGTTGTCCTGCTGGAAGGTGAACCTCCGCCCCATTTTAATGTTTTTTGCAGACTCTAACAAGTTTTCTTCTAAGATTGTTCTGTATTTGGCTCCATCCATCTTCCCATCAACTCTGACCAGCTTCCCTGTCCCTGCTGAAGGAAAGCATCCCCACAACATGATGCTGCCACCACCATGTTTCAAGGTGAGGATGGTGTGTTCAGGGTGATGTGCAGTGTAAAGCCTCGTACACACAATCGGACTTTCTGCAGACAAAGCCTCTGACTTTTGTCTGAAGGGCATTGGTTGTGAACTTGTATTGCATACAAACGGCAAAGAATTGTCGGCCAACAAACACAAAACTACGTAGTTTTTCAGCTCTTTGGCGCCACCCTTTGGGCAACTTCTGCTAATGTTGTGTTATGGTGAGCATTGCTTCTGAGCATGCATGTTTGTATTTTGGACTTTTGTGTGACGGACTTGTGTACACACAATCGGATAATCGGACAACACACATTTGTTGGCGGACAATTTTAAAGCATGCTATCCCACAATTGTTGGCGGAAAATCTGACAACAATTGTCCAATGGAGCATACAAACGGTCGGATTATCCGACAACATCCTGTCATCACACAATTCCCGTTGGATTATCCGATCGTGTGTACGGGCCTTTAGTTTTCCACCACACATTGCGTTTTGCTTTTAGGCCAAAAAGTTCAATTTTGGTCTCATCCGACCAGAGCACCTTCTTTCACATGTTTGCTGTGCCCCCCACATAGCTTCTCGCAAACTGTAAACTGGACTTCTTATGGCTTCCTTTCAACAATGGCTTTCTTCTTGCCACTCTTCCATAAAGGCCAGATTTGTGGAGTGCACGACTAATGCCGCGTACACACGGTCGGAATTTACGCCAGCAAAAGTCCCATGTGAGAATTTCGTCGGAAATTCCGACCGTGTGTATGCTCCATCGGACTTTTGCTGTCAGAATTTTCGCCAACAAAAGATTGAGAGCGGGTTCTCAAATTTTCAGACAGAAAAAATTCCGATCGGAAATTCCGATCGTTTGTAGCAATTCCAACGCGCAAAATTCCGACGCATGCTCGGAAACAATTCGACGCATGCTCGGAAGCATTGAACTTTATTTTCTTGGCTCGTTGTAGTGTTGTACGTCACCGCGTTCTCGACGGTCGAGAAATTTTGTGTGACCGTGTGTATGCAAGCCAAGCTTGAGCGGAATTCCGTCGGAAAAACCATCCAAGCTTTTTCCGACGGAAAATCCGATCGTGTGTATGGGGCATAATAGTTGTCCTATGTACAGATTCTCCCACCTGAGCTGTGGATCTCTGCAGCTCCTCCAGAGTTACCATGGGCCTCTTGGCTGCTTCTCTAATTAAAAGGAGAAGTCCAGCCTGAGCTTTTTAGGCTGGGCTTCTCCTCTGGGTCACAGGAATGCAATTCGTTTTGCACTCCTGTGACCCGTTTTCAGCGGAGAGCATTCTGAAGTCCGCTCTCCGCTGACGTCACTGCCATCAGTCGGGGCATCGCGTCATTACGACTTCCAAGTCGGGATCCGCAAGCTGCCCTGATTGATGGCAGTCTCAGCATCTCAGTAAGCCGCTGAGACAGCCACTCCCAGCCCCTCCACTGCTCAACGCTCCAATGAGCGTGGAGAAGCAGAGAGGAAAGACGCTGACTGACAGCCAGCAGCTTTCCTCTCGGGGATCTGTGAGAACCGAGTCAACGGCGATGTTCGGTGGCTCGGTTCTCAGTGCAGAGACGCCGGGGGACAGATGGAGCATCGGCCTGATTCTCCATCCACCGAGGTAGGTATGAATATAAAAAAAAAAAAAAAACATACTTCTTGTAAGGTATAAGAAGATCATGAACCAATATTCATGGTTAGAGTTCTCCTCAAATAAAAATATATTTTACAGAAAATGTTTCTCTGACATGAGTGTGAACAAGATGTGACTTTTGTGGTCAAGCTAATCTTTCTTCTGTGTAACAGGCATGTATATTTAGGTTGAAATGTGACTTTGTGGTTAGGCCTTTTCCGGGAAAAAGTTTATCTCACTTCTGCTTTTTAACTGACAGGTTGACCGCACTGACATCTGGCGTTTCTTATCTTCCTGTCTCAAATGTCAACATGTCTAGTTTGACCACAATTGACGTATGTTAACTGACCGCTTTTGCAGAAGTCAAAAAACCTGTTAGAATTTATTTTTGTCTAACTCATGAGGTTTTTGCTTATTGCTGATAGGTCCATAGGAGGGAGGCAACTTTTCTCGCTGTGTATAAAAAAGGACATGTAACCATTAAACGATATATTCTTGTATACCCATTCACTGTTTATTGGTGTCTTGAATATCCGACCGGTCAGAGAGACTTCCACAGATCCTGAGTCCAGCTCGAGCCAAGAAGGTCCAACAGAACCAGAACCTTTCAGTGGTACCTGAAGTGGGGTGATCCAATTGAACAGGTAAGACCCCCTTTAATTATTATTGGGAACAACAGTCTTGCCTTGTCAATTGGTTCACCATAAAGTAGACTCTCGAGAAAACTACAAGTTTTCTGGGACTCTGTTAAGATTGAAAGGTAGATTTAGAATAGATACAGAGGGTCTCGCTAGGTTGGCCAGACCAGGTTATTAGATTGAGAAAGAATCTTAAATTCTTCTCTACATAGGACGGATCTGTGGAAACTCTATATCTAAAGGTGTACACAAAAAGGGTTACCTTTTTTAAATGTCAATTGTATATTGTTGTCCTGAATGTAAAACTGGTTTATTGTTTGCTTATAAAGGGAAAACCAATTCATTAGTGGCAATTGTTCCAGGAGGTTATCATGTTAAAATTGGTAAAGGTTCCATGCATAGGGGATCAACACAACATATGTTAAGATTTAATATACATAATTCTTTATCATATAGTTCGACACTCGAGGGCCTAAGTGCCCTGAACAAAGCTATTGTCCCCCTTCCACCTTTTGTTGCAGATATTGCTACAATATTTTGTGAGATACCGGCAACGTCCAAGATCTACATGGTCATTGATTTAAGTATCGCGTTCTCTTCCATACCTGTTGCAGAGGAAGCCCAAAATTACTTTAAACCTGGGCTAGGCTCCCGCAAGGCTTTGCGAACAGTCCTGCAGCGTGCTCCATGGTCTTGAATCGATCTTTGAGCGATTGGGTACCAAAAGAAGGCTCAGTGTTGCTTCAGTATGTGGATGTCCTATTGCTGTGTAATGAAAATGAGGTCAGCTGTGCGGAGGACTCAGAGCACCTACTAACTCACCTCGCCTCAAAAGGTCACTTGGTGTCTCGCAAAGAGATCCAGTGGTGCAGGTCGCAGGTTGAGTACTTGGGGTGTATAATCCGAACCGAACGTTTGGTGTCACCAGCTCGAGTCAAGGCACTGTCCTCCTGGAGTCCACCAAGAGACAAATCAGCGCTTCTCTCTTTCCTAGGGTCCATAATATACTGCAGGCAGTGGATACCTGATTGCTCTTATTATGATTCTATCCTAAGGTCTGCTACCCTGCAGGATGCCCCAAAGTTTATTGATTGGACAACAGAGAGGGTTAAGGCTTTCACAGCATTAATCAGCTCTCTAAGGCAAGCCCCTGCATTGGGACTTATAGAGTGCGCAGGGCCTTTTTCATTGTACTGTGTGGTATCTGGACCTACGGTTGCAGCGGTCCTAGCACAATCACATGGGAATTCTCTGAGACCCGTATCATACATCTCAAAGAAACTTCCAGATCAAGTTCAAGGTATGCCACATTGCTTACAGGCCGTAGCAGCCTGTGCAATGGCAGTACAAGAGGCTTCAAAGGTGGTTCTGGGACATGACCTCACACTGTATACTACACACCTCATGACAAACATGAACACACAACACATGACAATGCAAAGGTGCAGCGGCTATGAGATTATCTTGCTAAAAACACATAATCTAACCATAAAATCATGTTCAGAAACCTCAAAGCCCATTAGGTTTTTACATTCTGGAACACGATTGCACTGAGGTACTTGCAGAAACTACCCTCCCTAGACCAGACCTCACAGATGTTCCGTATCCAAATGCGGAAAATGTTTATGTAGATGGTAGCTGCTCCCGACCTGATGACAAAACTTATCAAACTGGTTATGCCATTGTTCAATTGCCAGATGTAATGATTGAAGCCAAATCTCTGAATGCTAGTTCAGTCCAGATTGCAGAACTCATTGCTCTAACTATGGTTTGTCAGATTTTTGAAGGAAAAGATGTAAACATTTACACTGACAGCAGATATGGGTACACTGGTTGACAAAAGATTCTACTGGACTTTGGTCAACCAAGGAGGGAATAAAAGGGGTGCACCACATGATAGAATCCCTAGATTACACACAAGTCCCCACACAGAAGGGCAATTTAGAATATCTTTTGGTTATAGTTGACAGATTTACAGGATGGGCAGAAGCAATCCCTACCACAGGAGAGACAGCTAGAGTACTAATAAATCAGTGGATCTGTAGGTTTGGCCTTCCGGCCACTATATGGTCAGATCAAGGTCCAGCATTTACCTCGGCCTTAGTGAAGGAGCTCAGGAGTAGAGGAAAGAATGAACAGAACCATAAAAGACAAATTGAAAAAAGCAACAGGTGGCACAATGAAAAACTGGTTAGATTACTTGCCAGCAGTCTTATATCAAATCAGGACTACCCCCCACAGAACAGGAATATCTCCTTTTGAGATACTTATGGGTAGGCCAGCACAGAGGAAACCTGATGAGGGAGAGGAGGTTAATCTTTATTCTTTACAGGAAGAGTACGTGAAACATCTGGTAAGTAGCCTTAGTGAAACAGAGGACAAGGTTGCTGTCACTTTTCCTCCTCTCTCCACAGAGCCTACACATCCGTATATCCCAGGAGACAAAGTATTGATAAAACAACTTGCCGTCTGGAAACAACCAGGTCCTATCTTCCAAGGACCATTTGAAATTCTGAAGGTTGCCAGAACAGCCGTTCTTACAGATCAAGGACCACAATGGATCCATGCATCCAGACTAAAGACATTTCCGAAGGGAAACTGGAAGAAGGTGAAGGAGAAGACAAAGACCTCTGTTCTGGAGATTATTCCAGAAAAAGGTCCGGAAAATACTCCCTAGTGGACCATAAAAAACAAGAAACTCAGAGTTTCATACCCATAGACACTAATGGTCCAAAAGGAGGGATTACATTGTTTATTTTAATGCTCATAATCATAGGACACTGTTGGTCAGATAATTCTAACAGACCAAAAAGAAGTATGGAAGACAATTTTAGTGGTAAAATGCTGCTGCTTAAATTTAAATATGCTTATGCTCAAAAATCAGGATATGAAAAATGTTGGATATGTAGTAAACTCCATCCTAGCACTGCTAAGATCCCCCTAATGGCAGTACCTCTAAATTTCACCCCTCTCCTAAACGGCACACCACCTGTCGTCCTTAATAATCCAATGATCGATGGGCTTCAATTCTTGAAGCCATGATCATAAGGAGGGGTTGTAAGGTATAAGAAGATCATGAACCAATATTCATGGTTAGAGTTCTCCTCAAATCAAAATATATTTTACAGAAAATGTTTCTCTGACATGAGTGTGAACAAGATGTGACTTTTGTGGTCAAGCTAATCTTTCTTCTGTGTAACAGGCATGTATATTTAGGTTGAAATTTGACTTTGTGGTTAGGCCTTTTCCGGGAAAAAGTTTATCTCACTTCTGCTTTTTAACTGACAGGTTGACCGCACTGACATATGGCGTTTCTTATCTTCCTGTCTCAAATGTCAGAACATGTCTAGTTTGACCACAATTGACGTATGTTAACTGACCGCTTTTGCAGAAGTCAAAAAACCTGTTAGAATTTATTTTTGTCTAACTCATGAGGTTTTTGCTTATTGCTGATAGGTCCATAGGAGGGAGGCAACTTTTCTCGCTGTGTAAAAAAAAGGACATGTAACCATTAAACGATATATTCTTGTATACCCATTCACTGTTTATTGGTGTCTTGAATATCCGACCGGTCAGAGAGACTTCCACAGATCCTGAGTCCAGCTCGAGCCAAGAAGGTCCAACAGAACCAGAACCTTTCACTTCTCTTTTAATGCACTTCTTGCCCGTCCTGTCAGTTTAGATGGACGGCCATGTCTTGGTTGGTTTTCAGTTGTGCCATAATACTCTCCATTTTTGGATGGTGGATTGAACAGCGCTCCGTGGGATGTTCAAAGCTTGGGATTTTTTTATAACCTAACCCTGATACTTCTCCACAACTTTATCCCTGACCTGTCTGGTGTGTATCTTGGCATTCATGATGCTGTTTGTTCACTAAGGTTCTGTAATAAACCTCTGAGGGCTTCACAGAACAGCTGTATTTATACTGAGATTAAATTACACACAGGTGAACTCTATTTACTAATTAGGTGACTTCTGAAGTCAATTGGTTCCACTGGATTTTAGTTAGGGGTATCAGATTAAAGGGGGCTGAATACAAATGCACACCACAATTTTCACATATTTGTAAAAAATTTGGAAAACCATTTATCATTTTCCTTCCACTTCACAATTATGTGCCACTTTGTGTTGATCTATCACATAAAATACATTTTGGTTTTTGGATAGCATACTAGCTCATTATGTGACACTTACCTGAAATCAAAGCCCCCAAAGTCCTCCTCGTTCTCCTCCGCCGCCACCACCATGTCCCCTCGGAGCTTCTTCCTGGTATCGCTGCTCCGGCGCTGTGATTGGCCGGAGCGGCGATGACGTCACACGCATTCGCGCAGGGCCGGCATTCTCCCATTCATGAAGCTGGCCCGCTAGTGCGCCGTAGACATGGGTGCAGTGTTTTCAGCAAATATCTCCTTAACCGTGTAGGTTAAGGAGATATTTCTTGCACCTACAGGTAAGCCTTAATCTAGGCTTACCTGTAGGTGCAAGTTGTCAAAGTGGGTTTACAACCACTTAAAAGCAGAGGTTTTAAAGTGATTGTAAAATCTGTTTTTTTTTCTATAAAAATAACAAACATGTTATATTTACCTGCTCTGTGTAGTGGTTTTGCACAGAGCAGCCCAGATCCTCCTCTTCTCAGGTCCCTCTTCTGTGCTCCTGGCCCCTCCATCCTGTCGAGTGTCCCCAGAGCCAGCAGCTGGCTAAGGGGGCGGCACGAGCTGAGTCACAGCTCCGTGTGTCCATTCAGACAGAGCCCTGGTTCGGCCCACCCCCTCTATCTCCTGATTGGCTAATTTACTTTGACAGCAGCGGGATCACATCATCTGCTTATGAGCAGTGCATCATCGCTGACGTCAGGACACTGCATGTCAAATTCATCGACCGACGGCCATCTTGCTACACCCCGCACTCGGCCGTACTAAGCCTACAGTCAGAAGGCGGCAGAAGACATCTTTTTACACCCACCCAAGTCTTGTATTTTACACTTATTTTTAGCATTAAACTGAGCTTATATAGTGAAACGCAGTATTTCAAATTCATCACACTCTTTTCATGTTGAATTTTAAAAGCAGCAGTGTTCTGTCAGATTAGCAAACCTGTCAGATCTGCAGGATTTCTACTGCTTTTAAAATTCAACATCAAAACAGTGTCACAGAATTCTAAATACTGTTTTCACTATATAAGCTCAGTTTACTGTTAAAAATACATGTGGATTGCAAGACTTGAGTGGGTGTAAAAAGATGTCCGCTGCCGCCTTCTGACTGCAGGCTCAGTATGGCCGAGTGCGAGGTGTAGTAAGATGGCCGTTGGCCGACTAATTTGAAATGCAGTGTCCTGACATCAGCGATGACGCGTGCATGTGCAACAGCTGATTCCACGTCACAGGAAGTGACGTGGCTCGATATTCTGCCGGGTTTGACCTTTTGTCAGAACACCAGAGATGGTAAGAGACAGTGGGCATGCTACAGATGTGGAGGGAGGCTGTGATCTGAAGCGGTCTCCTATTACACTCCCCCAATAACACTGCCCCCTGTCTTCAACAATGATACAGGAACTAGTCAAAGACTTTTGAAATGTTACATGAGACTGCTGAGGATTACAGCTCCATTATTGATCAATGCTTGCACACCCCCATAATGCTCCCTACAACCTCAATAAAATTTGCTGTCAACACAGCAAGTTGTAAAAAAATAAATAAAATAGAAAAAAGGGAATGGACTGTACAGAAGTAAAAAGTCATAAAGAAATAAGCCAAACCATTTAATTAGCAGAAGATGGCCCAATTTAATATTTTTTCTTCCCTGGGTTCATTTTTGGTTCTGGCGGTGTGGGCACATAATGTTTTCTCTGACCACCTCATCAGCCTGCAGT
The DNA here is from genome assembly GCA_029206835.1 of Rana muscosa. Lineage (NCBI taxonomy): Eukaryota > Metazoa > Chordata > Amphibia > Anura > Ranidae > Rana > Rana muscosa. Next base: position 83,929,140 of record CM055117.1, on the reverse strand, counting down.
GCAGAATGAGGGAGGACTTTCTTTGTGGCACAAGTCATGTGATGCAGAGCCCTAAAGATTAAAAAGTGTCATGTATGTATGCTTCTTGTATTATTAGTAGTATATGTAGCGACCTCACCCCATCTCTTTTGTCTAGGGGTATCACACACGACAGGGTGAGATGCGCCATGGCCCATGTCCTCCCCATAGCTGTGGGTGAGGTGAAGGCCAGTACCAGATATTTCCCTCGGGCCTGTGTGTTTCTGTAAAGGATTAAGTCCCGTTGTGCCAACACTTCCCTTTGCTCCCATTAACCAGAGTTCCACACACCGATCACAGTCCAACTCTTGTTTTATTGCATATCTCACAATAAACAGTGCTTCAGTAGCCATCTGGTTGAGACTTGATAACAGTTTGATACAGGGGAATGAGCAGGTCGAGGCACTATCCAGATTGTCAGCTAAACCACTGTGATCTCACCAGCGGTTACTATAGCTTTTGGCTAGAGAGAACTTAGAACTTTAGAGTCTCTACCAGCGACTCAAGAGAACGTAGATAGGAGTACCTTCGCTGCGTTGTGGCCCCTGTCAGGGGAAGATGTCCCTCCAAGAGAGTCACCAGAGGCCCATCCGTCACTGGGTTGATGCTGCTCCAGACTCTCCGAATGGGTAACCTCCCCGGCCTCCTCACCTCAGACACGGGCCCCATCCACTTCAGGGACCCTCGGACTTCTCCACCCTCGCGGGACCCAGTCAAAGTCACTGGGCCCCAGGCCTCCTGGTTTAGTACCTCACCCCAGGCTGAAGGTGCCTGGGATGGACTCCAACTCCATTCCGGTCAGGCCTAGGGCGCCTGAACCGGAATCCAGAACCACCCACACCCAGGCCTAAGGTGCCTGGGCGCGTGATGAAAGACCTCCAGAAGAGCAAGACCTCGTGACTAGGGCGTCTCCCCCTTTTATCCCCTCCAACGACGCACCGGCAGGTTCCCCGCCCTCGCCGTACCATCTCCGAGAAGGGACAAAAAGGACAGCACTGTCGGCGGCAAATCTACCTCGAGCCTGCGGGCACCTGCCACCCACAGGCCAAGGAGATTATTACACCGCCCAATCCTCCACGAATACAAATGGTCCAATTACTCCCATACTTACACACCTGAACCACACTACCACCCAGGTGTATCCCACCTGAATTTAGAGACCCCGCTACATATATATTATTTTCAGGGCTTTTTTTTCTCAAACAATAGGTGCTGGAACTCATCCACGACCCCCCAAAAAACCCTCCACCCACACACCCCCTCCAAATCACATCAAATAGTGGGTGTGGTCAGTCAAATTTCGCAAACAGTAGGAGAGTCTTAAAGGGGCATTAAATACCAGGATTGCATTACATACAGAGTGCAAAGTTCAGGGGGGTTACACACACAGTGCAGAGCCGTCACTTGTAAACACAGAAACTGGACTTCTGTGTTTACAAGTGATTGTGGTGAGCAGGCCCCCCCCCAAGGGTCTGAGCCAGAGGTGGTGGAACTGAGTGGGGATGCGTTGTGGAGACGGATGTATGGTGCTGGGTGTGGGTGGGGATGCATTGTGAAGAGGGATGGACGGTTCTGGGTGTGGGTGGGGATGCGTTGTGGAGACGGATGGACGGTGCTGGGCGTGGGTGAGGATGCGTTGTGGAGATGGATGGACGGTGCTGGGTGTGGATGGGGATGCGTTGTGGAGAGGAATGGACGGTGCTGGGTGTGGATGGAAATGCGTTGTGGAGAGGAATGGACAGTGCTGGGTGTGGGTGGGGATGTGTTGTGGAGACGGATAGACGGTGCTGGGTGTGGGTGGGGATGTGTCGTGGAGAGGGATGGACGGTGCTGGGTGTGGATGGGGATGCGTTGTGGAGAGGAATGGACGGTGCTGGGCGTGGGTGGGGATGTGTTGTGGAGACGGATGGACGGTGCTGGGTGTGGGTGGGGATGTGTTGTGGAGAGGGATGGACGCTGCTGGGTGTGGGTGGGGATGCATTGTGGAGAGGAATGGACGGTGCTGGGCGTGGGTGGGGATGCGTTGTGGAGATGGATGGACGGTGCTGGGTGTGGATGGGGATGCGTTGTGGAGAGGAATGGACGGTGCTGGGTGTGGGTGGGGCTGTGTCGTGGAGAGGGATGGACGGTGCTGGGTGTGGATGGGGATGCGTTGTGGAGAGGAATGGATGGTGCTGGGCGTGGGTGGGGATGTGTTGTGGAGACAGATGGACGGTGCTGGGTGTGGGTGGGGATGTGTTGTGGAGAGGGATGGACGGTGCTGGGTGTGGATGGGGATGCGTTGTGGAGAGAGATGGATGGTGCTGGGTGGGGATAAAGATGATTAAGTTGCATTGTGAAAATGGATGAGGATGACTCTGTGTGCATAGTTGCCAACAGTCACGGATTGGCCGGGACATTCCCGGGATTCAAACCCTTTTCCCGGAATTATTTTGTCCGGGCCAATCCGGTTTTTCCCGGTTTCCGCGATTTTGCCCGCCGCGGGCTGCCGCCTCTAGAGGTCCACGGACAATGTCTCCGCCGGCCGCCATTTTAAAGAAGACCAAAATACGGATGTAGTACAATAGAAAATAAAGCTGCTGCGGTGCAGGGGCAGGGGTGGGCGGCGCCGCTATAACAGCTCCCTGACTGCCTATCTGCTGTATGAGAGGTGTAGCTTCCTCTTTGCAGTGATGCCACACAGTAGGAAATGATGAGGAAGATTTGTAGACTACACAGTTACTGTGTATCAACCAGGAAACATGGTAAGTTTCTTCAGCCTTTCTAAAATTCACAATGGAAGTTTGCAACAGAAAGAGATTTACAGTAAGTAATTAACATAGTTGCCAACAGTCACGGATTGGCCGGGACATTCCCGGGATTCAAACCCTTTTCCTAGATTTATTTTGTCCCGGCCAATATCCAGGCCAATCCGGTTTTTCCCGGATTCCGCAATTTTGGCCGCTGCGGGCCGCCACCGCTAGAGGTCCACGGCCGGCGGAGACAATGTCTCCGCCGGCCGCCATTTTAAAGAAGACCAAAACACGGATGTAAGGGGGGACTCGGCTGGGGACGCCTGATGTAAGGGGGGACTCGGCTGGGGATGCCTGATGTAAGGGGGGACTCGGCTGGGGACGCCTGATGTAAGGGGGGACTCGGCTGGGGACGCCTGATGTAAGGGGGGACTCGGCTGGGGACGCCTGATGTAAGGGGGGACTCGGCTGGGGACGCCTGATGTAAGGGGGGACTCGGCTGGGGACGCCTGATGTAAGGGGGGACTCGGCTGGGGACGCCTGATGTAAGGGGGGACTCCTCTTGGGACACCTGATGTAAGGAGGGACTCCGCTGGGTACGCCTGATGTAAGGAAGGACTCCAATGGGTACGCCTGATGTAAGGAAGGACTCCGATGGGTACGCCAGATGTAAGGAAGGACTCCGATGGGTAAACCTGATGTAAGGACGGACTCTGTTGGGGACACCTGATGGCATCTGGTGGCAGGTGACACACTTGGGGCTAACACTGATTCGGCATTATGGTGAGTTGAATGATTTCATTTTATATTAAAATGTAATAATAGAAATAATGCACTTCAGTCATCCTGACACCATAACAACCATGGTGCCAGGATAATTGAAGAGCTAACACCAGATGTTTGTAGTATCTTTATCTGCTGATTGTTAAACTCTGGAATACACATATTTCTATTGTGGTGAAGGATCTGGGCCTGCTGTCCCTCCATCCTTCCTTCTCTTTCCTTCCCTCCCTCTTTCTTTCTCTCTTTCTTTCTCCCTCCATCCCTCATTCATCACAGACTCTAACCACACCCCATTTGAGCCACGCCCTTTTAAGCCACCCCCACTATCCGCGTAAACCACGCCCATTTTTCGCCCCAACCCCTAATTATAGCAAGGCTCCGCCTACATGCAAAAAAGTGTCCCAGATTTTTTGCAATGTTGGCAACTATGTGTGTGGGATGAGAGTTACATTGTGGAGATCCTCTTCACAATGTAACTCTCATATCCACCCAGAGTCATCCTCATCCATTTTCACAATGCAACTCATTGCCAGCTTGTCAGCCTCAGCCAGGTGTCCCATCCAAGGAGATTAAATAAAGTTTGCAGGGGGCACAGCAGCATACATGAAATCTTTGTGACTTCCCCTCCATCCATGCTGGTATCTATCTGCATGCACCTCATAGGGCTAGGTGCGTGCAGAAAGACGCTAATGGGCTGACCGGCCGATCACATAACAAGTAAAATAGAAGCAGTGAAGGAAGAGAAGCTAGGAGCTTGCTAGTGCTGGCCACGGTCTCCTGTGAGAGGGAGGTTACTACTCAGACAGGCGGCGGTGGCGGCTCAAGCTTGTGACATGATTATGATGTATTCTTCTTCTGCTAGAGCCCGCCGGGGGAGGGGAGGGGAGGGGGGCGGTGCTGTGCTAGTGAAACTCTCTCCTTCTCTTCTCTATAGGGGCTGGTGTCTTGTCGAGCTGGTTCCCCTATCGATATGGTTCCCTCTTGACTGCGCAGGCGCTGCCGAACAGCTGTTAAAGCTCAGAGATTTCCGTCGGCTCGGATTGCGGCTGCGCAGTCAAGGGGGAACCATATCGATAGGAGGAACCAGCTCGTCAGAACACCGGCCGCAGCGCAGGCTATCGGCGGCACGGGTGAAGGATTAATTTCACATGCTGCTGTAGGGGGAGCGGGGCCCTGGTCAGTACTGCCGACGGCCCTGCGGCCCGGGTATAGTGTAGCAGCCGCGAATCGGCCTAATTTCCACAATAATCGGCCGATGCTGATTTCTTAAAAACGCGCAAATATCGGCTGATATATCGGTCGACCTCTAATTAAGATTTCTTTGTTACCATCTGTGTTCCCGTGGAATGTTTTCCTCTGTACACAATTCTTGTGAGCCATTCTTCCAATTTCCAATCTGAATTGCATTCTCTTACTTTGGAAAATCCAACAGAAGCTGATGGCAGTCGCCTTATGCATGATTTTTTTTCACTCCAGTGGACCTTGTAAATGTTTAGGTTTTTTCACCTTAATGCATCCTATGCATTAAGGTGAAAAAACATCCGATGCTTACTGCCACCCCCACCCCCCGTTTACTTACCTGAGCCCTTGAAATTCAGGCGGTCGAGAACGTGCTCGATTTCGGCCTGGTCTTCTCGGCTCTTCATTGGATAGATTGATAGCAGCGTGAGCCAATGGCTGCGCTGCTGTCAATCAAATCCAATGACGCGGGCGCCGGGACCGAGTCCGGCATTCGTGTCTATGGACACAAATGCTGGACACGGGAGCGCACCCGCAAGGTAACCCGCTTACCAAGGGGGGTTAGCTGATGCAGGGAGGAGCCGAGAGCCGCTGAGGGACCCCAGAAGACATGGATCGGGGCCACTCTGTGCAAAACGAGCTGCACAGCGGAGGCAAGTATGACATTTAGATTTTTTTAAATAACGAACCTTTAGCCTTTAAGCTACTGGTCATTATTCCCACCCAACTTTACTGAGCATTTAGAGCAAGATGGATTGCTAAAGGATATGGAAGCCTGGCCAATCTAAAACGACCTAGCAGCAATTAAAGTGGTTATGGAGGAAAGTGTTTTAAAGTGGAAAGGTGGAAGAAATGGCAGACATCTTACCTCATGGTCAGTAGTGTAGATAACTTCATTGGCACAAGTACCAAAAACACAGGCTTGTCAAATAGAGGACCCCTCCTGGGGTGAAAGCAAAGTGAATAAAGGCCACTTTCCAAAATCAACCATGTCTCTATAGTGTTTCACATCAGGGATACCAGGTATCAACACCTACAAAGAACAGAAAAAATAAAAAGTACTTCAGTAGCCATTCAATATTTGATAGTATGATATATGATCTCGCTTATGTTACCACTACATTTTGGTTGGCAACACTTGGTGAAGCATGGACACTTACACTGCACAAAAGTATTGTGTTTTCTCCTATGCATGATGAGGGCATGAGGAAGTTCATGTCTGCATTTAACATTCTATACACAAATGGACCATTTTGACCAATGTTAAATGAGGCTAAACGGATCTGGGCCTTCATGCAGGTAAAACCAAGGACGTACTTTAATGGCCCCTCAGTAAAGCGGCACACACAGTCATTCAACCTCCAAGCAAACGGAGAGAAACCCCATGTAAGTACAGAATAGTCTGAGCTCTCTGCACAACCAATGTAACAGAACGTGTCCAATCACCAGCACTGTCACAAAAGAACATAGAGTGAGTCACATGCTCCTCCCTACCTCGAAGAACCAGAGTTTGCGATCTACATTTGGGGTTAACAATGCATCATCACCCGCAGTAGAACACAAAGACAGTGCGTTTTGAACACGGCGCAGAAAACACACATGGAACATGCCTTTCTGGCACCACGTTCTGGTGTAACCCGCGCCCTAACAGGGCACTGTGCCCGGTGATCTTTAACTTCATTGGTGTTGTTCAAGTATATGCTATAAGAATGCACTGGTTACTGTAAAAATGACACTGGCAGTGAAGGTGATAAGTTTGCCTAAGGGAGTGATTACTACTGTTAGGGGGCGTGGCTACGAGTGACACGTCACTGATCTCCGCTCTGATTACACAGAGTGGAAATCAGTGATGGTGTCAGTAGGCGAGCGGGGAGATGTTGTGTTTACACTAACATCTCCCCGCTCCATCCCTCCGTGAGACGATCACGGGGATCCCCGCGGCGATCGGGTCCACGGGACCCGCAGTCCGACTCACGGGGAAGGTAGCGGGGTCGCGAGAATTTTTTTTTCCGTTTTAAAATAACATGTTATACTTACCTCCACTGTGCCGCTCGTTTTGCACAGAGTGGCCCCGAACCTGGTCATCTGGGGTCCCTCGGCGGCTGTCTCGGCTCCTCCCCGCAAGAACTTTCCACCTTCACGTGAGCTCTCTCGCATGGTGGTAAGTTCTTGCGGGCGCGCTCCCGTGATACAGTCGGCGGCTATAGCTGCTCACTGTATCACTCGGCCCCGCCCCCCCGGCGTGCCGCATCATTGGATATGATTGACAGCAGCGCAAGCCACTGGCTGCGCTGCTTTCAATCAACCAATGAATGAGCCGAGAAGCAAGCGCGTTCACGGCGCGGGACTTTCGAGGGGTCAGGTATGTAAACGGGGGCTCAGGGGGGGGGGGGGCGCTAATGCTCGGATGTTTTTTCACCTTAATGCATAGAATGCAGAAAAAACATGTACCGTTACAACCCCTTTAATAAAAGGGTTGGTTTTAAACCATTACACTAACTGAACTGGTGGTTCTGTCTACATTTGAGCCCACTGCAGTGAAAAAGTGGACCCCCATCCCCTTAAAGGTTTAGGAGTGTAACTATCGGAATGTTTGGCCATTCTTCCAGAAGCGCATTTCTGAGGTCAGGCACTGATGATGGATGAGAAGGCCTGGCTCACAGTCTCTGCTTTAATTCATCCCAAAGGTGCTCTATCGGGTTGAGATCAGGACTCTGTGCAGGTCAGTCAAGTTCATCCACCCCAAACTCTCTCATCCATGTCTTTTATGGACCTTGCTTTGTGCACTGGACCAAATCATTTGGTGGAGCGGGGATTATGGCGTGGGGTTGTTTTTCAGGGGTTGGGCTTGGCCCCTTAGTTCCAGTGAAGGGAATTCTTAAGATGTCAGCATAAGCAGACATTTTGGACAATTTCATGCTCCCAACTTTGTGGGAATAGTTTGGGGATGGCCCCTTCCTGTTCCAACATTCCAATGACTGCCCACCAGTGTACAAAGAAAGATCCATAAAGACATGGATGAGCAAGTTTGGGGTGGAGGAACTTGAGTGGCCTGGTCCATAACATTAGATGGCGGAAGTGATGTCAAACGTCACTTCCACCCAATGGTCTCAAAGGGGAAACTATGTGTAGCGGGGTATTGCCTTTTAAACCCCCAGAGACTACAGTACCCAGTGGGCATGGGACACCCAGGGTGCATTGCCCCATGCAGAGACTGCTGGGGCGAGTTATTTTACTGAAGGGCGGGGCCGAGTTCGCTCTCTTTGGACATCGCCCGCCCAGCAAGAGGAACTCTTTTTCCGAGCCTGCTGAGATACAAGGCCTGAAGCCTGGGCCTTTCTCCAAAGAGCCTTCCGCTCTCACCGAGGAACCTAAGGGACATCTCTCCATACTGTTGCTGCATCGTTACCAGGAGGACCGAAGACTAGGATGTCGTGAGACCTGTGTACCAAGACACAGCAGCGGAAGATACGAACACGGACTGGTCCGGTTGGGTGAGAGACAGTGTTGTAACTAACGCCGTTTAAATAAACGGCGTTAGGTAACGTAGACACTTTTTGGGGTAACGAGTAATCTACCTGATTACTGTTACTCTCGTGGCACCGCCGTTCCCATTACTTGGGCGGCGTTACCCTAATTACATCTACTCGCCGCAGCCGCCGCGAGTAGATGTAATGTAACATTTAACTAACTGAAAGCCACCTTCTGCCTACCTGAACAGCGTGTCATGCAGACAGACGGCGGCCATTGCAGTTTTCAAAAGCCACGCCTCCCGAGTCCTCGTCGTCTGTGATAGGTGGAACACTCAATTTCACAGCAGGCAGTGTTCCACCTATCACAGACATCCTCTCATCCTCGTCTGTGTTATGAGGATGAGCGGATGTCCGTGATTGGCGGAACACTGAATGCTGGGAAATTGAGTGTTCCACCTATCACAGACTGGAGGAGGCCCGGCTTTTGAATGATGGAATGGCCGCCGGGAGTCAGGATGCCGCCGATCTGAGGTACCATACGTACTGTACACGGGCGCAGTGAGGCATTGGGCACAGTGAGGCATTGGGCACAGTGAGGCAAGGGCACAGTGAGGCACGGACGGGCGCAGTGAGGCACGGACAGGCGCAGTGAAGCACAGTGAGGCATAGGCACAGTGAGGCATGGGCAGAGGGAGGCATGGGCACAGTACCAATATTATTTATTATTATCCCTCCTATTATTTTTATACACTGAAAAAATTACATGTATATCATCCTTCTACCGCCCCGCCCCCGCCCCCGTGTATATATAATATGTAGCGGGGGTCTAAATTTAGGGGGGTACACCTGGGTGGTAGTATGACCCAGGTGTGTATAAATCATGAGAGGATTTAGACCATTTAAGTCGTGGAGGACTTTGGTGGTGTACCATTCTCCTTGGCCTGGGGGTGGCGGTGTTCCCACAGGTCCAGGTAGAATCACTGCCGCAGTGCTGTCCTTTTTGTCCCGTTCCGGCGGTGGTACAGCGGGGGCGGAGAACCTGCTGTGGCGTCACGGGAGGAGATAAAGGGGAGAGACACCCTCGCCACGAGGTCTTCTTCTGCATCCGGTGCCCAGGCACCTTAGGCCTGGGTGCGGGCGGTCCGGAGTTCCAGCCCAGGCGCCCATGGCCTGGTCGGAGCAGTGTTGGCGTCTATCCCAGGCACCTTAAGCCTGGGGTGAGGTACTACACCGGAGGCCTGGGGCCCAGTGACTTCGACTGGGCTAAGCAAGGGCGGATGAGTCCGAGGGACCCTGAGGTGGATGGGGCCCATGTCTGAGGTGAGGAGGCCGGAGAGGTTACCCGTCTGAAGAGCCTGGAGCAGCATCAACCCGGTGACGGAGGGGCCTCTGGTAACTCCCTTGGAGGGACATCTTCCCCCTGACAGGGGCCACAACGCAGCGAAGGTACTCCAGTTCATGTTCTTCAGAGTCGCTGGTAGAGACTCAAAGGTTTCAAGTTTCTCTCTTTAGCCGATGGCTATAGCAACCGCTGGTGAAACCACAGTGGTTTAGTTTATTATCAGGACAGTGCCTCGACCTGCTCACCCCACCATATTGAACTGTTTATGGGTCCCAACCAGTCGGCTGACAAAGAACTGTTTGATGGTGTGCTACAATAAAACAAGTGTTGGATCCTTATCGGTGTGTGGTACTCTGGTTAACATCTCACAATAAACAGTGCTTCAGTAGCCATCTGGTTGCGACTTGATAACATTTTGATACGGGGAATGAGCAGGTCGAGGCACTATCCTGGTTATTAGCTAAACCACTGCGACCTCGCCAGCGGTTACTATAGCATTAGCTAGAAAGGACTTAGAACTTGAGAGTCTCTACCAGCGACTCAAGAGAACGTAAATAGGAGTACCTTCGCTGCGCTGCGGCCCCTATCAGGGGAAGATGTCCCTCCAAGGGAGTTACCAGAGGCCCATCCGTCACTGGGTTGATGCTGCTCCAGACTCTCCGAATGGGTAACCTCCCCGGCCTCCTCACCTCAGACATGAGCCCCGTCCACCTCAGGGACCCTCGGACGTCTCCACCCTCGCGGGATCCAGTCGAAGTCACTGGACCCCAGGCCTCCTAGTTTAGTACCTCACCCCAGGCTGAAGGTGCCTGGGATGGACTCCAACTCCATTCCGGTCAGGCCTAGGGCGCCTGGGCCGGAATCCAGAACCGCCCGCACCCAGGTCTAAGGTGCCTGGGCGCGTGAAGAAGATCCTCCGGAAGATCTCGTGGTTAGGGCATCTCCCCCTTTTATCTCCTCCCATCGACACCACGGCAGGTTCCCCGCCCTCGCCGTACCATCTCCGGAAAGGGACAAAAAGGGTAGCACTGTAATGGCAAATCTACCTTAAGCCTCCAGGTACCCCACCACCCAGAGGCCAAGGAGATTATTACACCATCCAATCCTCCACCAACACAAGTGGTCCACTATTCCTGTACTTACACACCTGAGTGTCCCACAAAAAATTTAGAGACCCTGCTACATACTCCCCCCTGTGATTTGACGCTGGTCCCCAGCGTCTGGTGCAAACCCATGTCTCCCATGGAGTGATGACACAAGCCTAGCCCCAGAGGCTATCCCTAAATTTTTGAACCGCAACCATACCAAGACCTACTCAAAGGGGAAAGGGAATATAAAACAATAAAACTTTTCCCTAAAAACATCTATCATGTACACATATACAATCCCTCCCTTCACTGTCTAAGAACCACCCCATACTCAGCAGTCTTGACAGACGAATCTCCTGCAGAAGGGAAAAAAAAACAACACACAAGAAAAGCCACATCCTGACATTTTTGTGTTAATTTGGAATGAATGGGTCCGTCAACCAATAGACCCATTCGCTCCAATGAGTAAAGTGATGTGCGTGTAAAAAAAAAAAACCAGCCGTTGCACAACACTGCCACCTGGTGACAGTGCCGCGGTAATGACACTTGGTGCAATCTTCATTCTTCCTGCGTCCCTACACTAATTCTACCTCAAAGTCTGTCTTTGAGCCTGTCTTTGAAGAAGAGAGAACAAACAAAAACTGCTCTCATTCCTCCAAAGAGTAGAAAACAAAAGCCCAAATAAAAACTAGGGCACAGTTCGAATGCTCCGGCAAGAACACTTCTAGAAGATTGTATGAAAGGAAACAACAAGTGAGTCTCTTCTCACAAGTGGAACTTCGGGTCAGGCAAGAACAAGGGCTTCAGATGTTTATCAAAAACCTCAATTGAATAGTCAGCATCCTCTCCATCTTTCCTGCAGATGCGCACCTTGTCTGCGTGGATATGGCGGCCCCACATCCAGTCTGCTCTGCAGTCCCGAAACTTTTTCAACACGAATGGCGAACAGGACAAATATCTTCGTGCATGGGGTACTTTGAGCTTTTCCCAAACAAATTCATCATACCATCTCTGGCGTATGACCTCAACTTCAAAAAGTAAGTCCCGAGGCAAGTAGGGATATTCCCACCCATACTCACGGGCGACTCTCTGTGAGAAAAGTCGTTGCAATCTGGCCAAAGGAGGCATGGCTTCCCGCTCACCTTCTCCGGGTTGAACGATGGCCTCCGGTTGCCGAGGTACTTTCACTACCTCTGATGGCTTTTCTCTCGGTGCTCGTAGTGAGGCTCGCTGCATCCCCGCCACCAAGACGGGCGATGTTGTAGATTGTGGGAAGGCACTTTGAGGACTAGACTTCCTCGTAGACTCCGGGGCTTGTACCCGGGGCTGCTGTCTCCTATTGACATAGGGGAATCCTGCGGTACACGTAACACAGGCAATGGGCGTTTGTCCCAGCCCTTCCGATGAAACAGTTCATCAATCTCCTCGTCATCTCCACAATCTGACAGCGACTCTAGGTCGGAAGTGTCATACATCTCGGCGGGAAGGTAGTCTCTGGTAGACACCACGGCAGGTTCCCCGCCCTCGCCGTACCATCTCCGGAAAGGGACAAAAAGGGTAGCACTGTAATGGCAAATCTACCTTGAGCCTTGTGGTGGAGATTTTTCAAATCCATGTTTATAACAAGAAGCTTCAAGGGAACTCTCTAATTAAAAGGATTCTACGTGTATATATGGTTGTATATGTTTTTACAATACTTTATTATTAAGGTGACTTAAATTTATCTTACAATGACTCTATAGTGTTAGAACACGTTTAGAATCAACAGCATACACAGCTGTGGAATTTCATCTGACAAAAGCCTATTATCTGACCATTTGTTGGTAGACTGATGTTACTTCAAAAGGAGGTGGGAGGTGACAATGGAACAGGAAGAACGTGATGATAAAAATGGTAGTTGTGACTGAGTATTTCACCCAAGCTAACAACCCCCCCACCCCTTGAGGGAAAGCAAGGTCTTAGCATATGGAAAGGGGGGGTGAGGAGGGGATGGGTTTTTACCAGAGTGTATTTATCTGAATGCAGACCCAATAGTCAGTCTATTTGGCCCTTGATCTGAGCAGCATGGTGACGTAGTAAGCTCTCTCTGTCTCTCTCTCTCTCTCTCTCCCTCTTTCTCCCTCTCTCTCTCCCTCTGCCTCTCTCTCTCTCTCTCTCCTCTTAGAATGAAGATCTGACGCAGACGACATGGTGACGTAATAAGCTCTCCCCCTCTCTCTCTCTCTCCCTCTCTCCCTCTCTGCCTCTCTCCCTCTCTGCCTCTCTCCCTCTCTCTCTCTCTCTCCCTCCCATAAGGGTGCCGCTGCTTCTCTTTTGCTCTCTTGTTACTATTGGTATTATCATGTAACATTGGTATCATCTTCATCATAGGTATTATCATGTTTGTCATAGCAATATTCCTATTATGTATCGTGTAACATTGGTATCACCTTGCTATTAGGTGGTATCGTTTCTGTATAAATAAATGTCATTGTTTTCTCTTTTCCCACCGCTATCGTTTGATTTCATTTTCTATAGACAAAAGGTTTTTAATCACTTATTTTAAGCATTTAAGCGAGACGTAGATCTCCAAAACAGATGGTGCCCCGTGTGAGGAAGTTTAAATTTAGGTGAGTATTATTTCTCGTATGGTAGACAGAGCTGGTTCAAACGCCAGAAATACTAAGCGTTTTCTTATGTCTTTTTAACCTGTCTGAATACCTAACAAAAACTTCTCAGAACTTAACTTTTTACCTTTTTGTCTAGGCGAATATTTTGATGAGACTCATTTTTGAATAATGTATGTATATAGAATGAAATTGCAGCAGGGTGTCGGTATGAATGATAAGGGCTCTGTTTGGAATCAATTTCAGTTGACCCTTTGAATAAGATTAGGCCAATCTTTGGGATTGAAACAAACCTGTGCGTATAGGGCTGCGTTTCCACTGGCGCAACTCCAATGTCGTGTGACGTTGAAATGCAGCTTTAGTGTGACTGTGGTGTGGTGTTGAATGCGATTTTGATAGAGTCACTGCAGCTTTGAGTCACATAGATTGGAATGGGTGCTATTGAAATCAATGGTAAGCGATTTGTAATGCGACTTTGTGCCCAAGGTCGCATGGCGAGTTGCATCAGTGGAAACGGAGACTAAATCACACTGAATTAGCTGGATGTATGGGAATCTATCTTTCTGTGTAAACTACTAACGGGTGGATTGTAAGCTTTTGGGGCAGATTTGGATGTTTGGTGCGAATGGAGTAGTGCGTTTTTTTCTGTGTTGCAATCTGGGGGAGACTATTTTTGTTTTCCTTTGTGTGTGGGAACCAATGGGGTATGTCCCATGCTGGTTTTGGCGGGAAAATTGGGTGGTCATCCACCATTTTGTCATTGTCCATGAGATGTGCGGTGGTCATCCACCATTTTGTTGTGGCCTGGCTTGTCGGCCATCTTGAGAGGCGTCTACACATTGAGATGGGAAGTTATTGATCTCATCTTGAGATTGGCCGGATCTATACCTTTGCATGGGACTATTAATCCATCATGTAGTTCTATAATTCAGGTCAGGTCTGTAAACACTGGCTATATTGTAACTGCTAAAAATCATGGGCATCAGTTAAACTGCCTCCTGCACTACAAGCAATCATAGGGTCTAATCAAGCTTAACGCTTGGGAAGCCCCGTGATAGTCATTTTTTTTTTTTAATACTTTGGAGAAGTCCACGGGGAGATTAAACTATTTATTTAGTTGGGAAGATTTCCAGGCTTATTTTTTTGAAGGACTATAGTCAGAGCAGTGGTTGTTCTGGCAGAGTAGTGAAAAAAGGTTTGCAACGGCGACAGGGGCGGTACCTGTCGACCCAATCATTGGTCAGAGAGTAGCTAACTCTGGGAAAAAGCAACCTATAAGAGGTTTGCGGGATCAGTTCGTCCGTAAAGGATGGGTAAAAAACAGTTCAAGGTCTTTCGTCCGTAAAGGATGGGTAATAAAATCGCTTCAAAGAGGGAGTCTAACCGTGGGGAACCTTACCACTTGACCCCGAAGGAAGAAAGGATTGATACAGGGGCCTTGAGTTGGGAAATATGCAATGTTGGGAATGGTGGACTGGGAAATTGTATTTTGAAAAAAAAATGGTACGGTCAAGCCAAATGCTTGGGAAAGAGATGCTTATTGTGCATGGATGGTAGAATAATGATGAACAGGGGGACAAGGAGGAACCTGACCAAACAGATGTTATGGGTTTAAGAAGTACAGGTTATGATAGAAAAGATTCTGATTTGTGTGATGTCTAGAGGTCATCTTCGACCAAGTGTGTGAATATGTGTGTGTGTGGAGACTATGCGAGAGGTGTAGTGCGGATCTGTGACATTATGTTCTCAGCTGCTGACAGCCCGAAATGACCCCCCTTTCTTTCCAACCAGATCTGTGAGAATGTAAAACGAATTGTATTGACATGCAAATGACCTGAGCCAGGCTGTAATAGTTTTTTGTGAAAGTGCTTTTACTAAACTGTGTTTGTGTTACAGAAGACGATTCAGCAAGGGATTTTGTGGTGAAGTATTATGATTGGTTGATAAATGGTACTGTTAAAAAGTTTGCTAATTTTTTTCTCACCATGGTGAATAAAAATGTTTTTTTTTTTTTGGGGGACTACTGGTATACCATAAAACACAAGCCACGTGGTATTAATGTGTATCATGTAATACATATTAATTAAAAGTTGAGCTCAACAATTTTTGGTATTTTAAAAAAAAGTGCACGGTTTATGTAATGTAAAGTAATGTAATGTATATTTGTGTTTCATATGCTAATGTCTTGTTACTGGAATTGTTTTTTGTAAATTGCAAAAAATTGAATGTTTATCCCTAACTTTTATTGGAATTTTATCCCTCAGAGTCGATAATTGGGTTTTCTGGCTTTCAGAACAAGAGGAAATCGTAGCCTCCAGAGGACAACGTGATAAAAAATTATTTTTTCCTGGTTGGTCGGGTTTCACATGTAAAATGTTTTAGGTTGTCGCCACCATTATCTAGTTGGAATGTCTAGTTGTCAGTCCATTCGGTTGTGTTTTGGACCACCCAGTGTGTGTTGTATGTTCTGATCTACTGAGCAGCAGAACCAATTAACTGAAGTCTGCATAAAAGTTGAGTAAGACTGCCGGAGATAATTGGCACTCTAACACATATGTGAGGCTAAGGAGCATTCTAAATCTCTGCCAGGGGTACTGCACTTAGTGGTAAAAGGGTAATGGTCTGATGTTACTTTGGGCGAACTTGTGTTCAGGAGTAGGACTGCTTACACCCCCCTCGCTGTTATTGTAATTAGGTACACGCCCAACCATACCTGGCTGTACAAGTTTGGCTCATTGCCTGAAGCTAAGGTATGCTAATGTCCCTAGCTATCTGTGTGTCCCCAAATGTAGTTCAAGCCTGTTTCCTACCGTGTCACCAAGCAATCCCATCTCTCTGAAATAGGGCAAACCAACCCTTCTCATAGTTTCCTGCTGGGACTGTTTTATGTGGCTATTTGTTACCAATTGCCTAATAAATATCTGTGTGTTTCAAGGCACACCGGTCGGCTCGGGTACCCCCTACTGTTCAGTGGTCCCAGCGCCTCAGTGCTGCAAGGGATTTGTCTTAGTATGCTGGTCAGGTGTGTCTGGTAGCAGCAGTTTCTCAAGCTGGATACACATTATGCAATTTTGTTTTCCCATTTATTTTAGATTTACCTGCAGATGTGTGGTATGAGGGCCTGCCTGATTGCATACAAGTTGAGAGGGTATAGGTCTGACCTCATATTGTATAGTTTTGGTTGAGTCTGGGAAAAAAAAAAAAATTGTGCAGGAAGGTTGTATGGGGTGTTACCAGCGATTGGCTGTTCCAAGAGCCCTCACGTCCGAGGTATGGTGTGTGGGCATGCCGTATTCTCCTCAGTTTACACCCATAGGTGTCCTTCCTGTCCTAGAGTCCTTGGGTACCTTAACTAGTTGTCTGTGTCTTGCAGGCCAAGAAGACCAGTGCCCCAGTGTGGCACTAGGCTCATGTCATTCATGTGAGTCCTGTCTGAATAGTGTAGGCAGCTTGTGTTGTAGGGGTAAAGTATAACATTGTCTGAATACCGAATTGAAAGAGGAGGGAGAAGGTGTGCAGTCTATATGAGGGATTGGGTGTACCTGGTGGCAGGTGGTTTTCAATCCGGGTATCCAGACCATATCCCATAACTTAGGAAAAAGAGAGGCTTGATGGTGACTGTCTTGGGGGCAGGAGGCAGGTCACTGGGTACCATAAACACTATGGAGCTGGAGATAATCAGGAACACATTGGGAGGTCCTGGGCTACATATCAGGGAAAGGAGGAAATGTTTTTTTGGGGGACAGGTGGGACACTGAATATGGTGCAGGTATCTGCAGTATTCCATCACCACATGGCGCTCCGGCATCTCATAATGGTTGATGAAAACCTATTATCCTATATGTACTGAATACACACTGAATCAAGCGCAGTCATGGTACCAGTGGCTTGCTCCCAGAAATGTGCGGACACAGAGTACAGGACGCTTATCTCGGAGGAGTAACCGGAAGAGGAGGGATGTGTTCAGCACTATATGGGGGGGAAAGAGAACCACAGTGTAAAGTGGCTCAAGATTCCATCAACCATGGTGGGAGGTTGGTAGAGAGTGTGAGATGGTACAGGGCAGATATATGTCATTTGCTCTGGTGTGCACACATGGGCAGGTGGAGTTATCAACCAGCATCAAGCTGTTTGTACAAATCTCTCTATGAGGGGCGGTGGCCTGATGATTTAGCATCACCACTCAGTAAGACTGTGCCAAAACACGTCGCCTACACTAATCCAAAGTGGTAGTCGAATGCCTGGATGGGCTGTACTGGTTTGGATTGTGAAAGGTGTTACAGAAATGCAGACCTCGGTCTGTAGAGTTGAGGGCACCAGTGGCTTACTGACTGGGGATTCTATCTTGTTGCATTTGTGGCTAAGGGACCCACATGTGATCAGAGGGTACGGAAGCTGGGGGCAGGTTGATATTTCCCTCTGTCAGAGGTGTGAACACAATGTCCCTTGCATGGCCAATACACAGTGGTGAATGTATTTCACTCTGTGTTCTGGATGGGGAGATCATTGCTGGGAAGGAAGCACCTGGGTATTATTTGGGATATAGGCGAGTTTGGTTATTTGACCTAGAGGACACTGATGTGGCGTTAGTCATGGAACAAGGGTGTTTCTTGAACCTAACGGTAGGTAGGGGTGCATGATATACCCTGGGCATGGTCACTGGGATAGAATTTTGTGGGTTTTTGTCATTGCTTCGATGGTGTAGGTGTTAGACTCAATACCGGATGCTGGGGTACTGATGCTGACATCACATGGCTAATGATACACTGTTTTCAGCATCAGGTTGAATTGTACTCAGCAGGGTACACTACCTCGGGGAGTCTTTTGTACCTACACTCTTGTCCTTGGGAGGGATATAGAAGGAACCCCGGGTTTCACCCCTATAGCCCCGAAAGAAAGTTTTTTTTTATAAAACCTGACATCCGATTACACTTAGTGAAACTTCCGTTGGGATTCGGGGAGGAGTTAAAAGATGGGTAGTTAAACTTTGGGCAACAGGATTTAATTGGTGCCAACAGTTTGGGCAAGGCGTGAATAAAAAGGCCCTTCTCTAGGGGTTGATAATCTAAGGGGAGGTCGTGGAACAAAAATAATAGCCGCTGGGAATTATCTGATATGGAGCGGGCTGAGGTAACATTTTAGGTGGAGGCGGGTAGGCTTCCTGGAATAAAAGAGTATTTAGGGACACCTAGGTGTGGAAAGGGGAGCGCCTGGCTGGGCGTATGGTTTTAAAGGTGGGGAGATCCAGAGGCTCTGGAGCAGTCCTGAGGTGGAGCATGAGAGGAGATAACAAGGGAGATGGAAATCAGGATGTTCTGGGGCCAAAAACTTTAGTAAACTCTACCCTGTTGCGGTCCCAATGCGGGTCACTAGTAAGAGATCGATTTAGAGTAGCTTGCGCATTTAAGAGAGGACCCTAGAACTATATTTTTCTTGTTTTTGTTCTAGGGATAAGCCTGTTCAATCTGTAATATTAAAAGGACAGTCGGGGTGACTAAATTCTAAAAAAGTTTTTTTGGCAGCCATTGGTTTAGCCTCTCCTTTTTAATATATTTTTATTTTTTTTGTTTTTCTACCGACTTGTAAATTGTTAGTGACAGTGATCCTGTTCACCTGTTGATCACTAATAGGGGAGAAAAGTTATCTATTTTTATTTTTTTCCTCCTTTATTTTATTTTAATTTTTTATTTTTTTCTGCCAAGCTGCTGCTGCAACAGCCACAATATATTATTTTTCGAGGCACTGTTTCAGGACAGTTATATATTGTTTGTTTGTTTTTTTTTAATGCAGAGTCAGTGCTCTTTGACATAAAGGGAAATGGGTGACAAACGGTCTGGGTCGAAGCAGCATTGAACCTGTGTGTTTTGTTGCTTATTGTATTTTTTTTCTCTTTCTTTTCTCTTTCCTACTTTCTTTGGTTCATATTCTGCTTTATCTTGGAAAATAAATGTATTCATCTTCTGGAACTTTTGTTTGAATATCAGAGATGAGTTGTGAATTGTAAGGGTTTACCGTCTCTACCTGACTCCATTTTTTTAAGAGTCCAGTGGGTTCCATAGAATGGGTTCCTGAAACATACAAATACCATATTTCACAAAGTATCCCTGGACATCCAGGTCCCATGTCTTAATGTAATTTTACCTCCCCTAATCTGCCCACTGCTTTAACCTGAGCCCCGTGAGTAGGGATGAGCTTCGTGTTCGAGTCGAACATACGTTCGACTCGAACATCGGCTGTTCGATCGTTCGACGAAGATCGAACGATTTGGGCCGTTCGCGCCAAATTCGAGTGACGCGAACGGCCCACAATGCACTACGCCATCGCAGTGTCATCCAGGCAGGATGCCTGTGGCCAATTATTGCTGAGGGTGTTTAGTACACGCCCCACACTATAAAAGGCCGCCAGCACGGCGGCCTAGTGTAGTGTGTTCCGGAGCAGGGAAAGACAAGCATAGGCAGGGACAGTGACATTTATTTCTTTCTTGCTTAACCTGGATTCCTTTAGTTTAGGGAAAGAGAAGGATAGGTAGGGAGAGTGTCAGTGTGTTTTACTGTGCGAGTCCTTGTTTCTAGGGACAAAGAAGGAAAGTGAGGGGATTTCTCCTTGTGCTATAGTGTGCTTTAAAAAAACATTTTTTCTAGGGACAGAAAACTCTAGGTAGGGAGAGTGTCAGTTTCTTTCACTGTGCGAGTCCTTGTTTCTAGGGACAAAGAAGGAAAGTGAGGGGAATTCTCCTTGTGCTATAGTGTGCTTTAAAAAAACATTTTTTCTAGGGACAGAAAACTCTAGGTAGGGAGAGTGTCAGTTTCTTTCACTGTGCCAGTCCTTGTTTCTAGGGACAAAGAAGGAAAGTGAGGGGAATTCTCCTTGTGCTATAGTGTGCTTTAAAAAAACATTTTTTCTAGGGACAGAAAACTCTAGGTAGGGAGAGTGTCAGTTTCTTTCACTGTGCCAGTCCTTGTTTCTAGGGACAAAGAAGGAAAGTGAGGGGAATTCTCCTTGTGCTATAGTGTGCTTTAAAAAAACATTTTTTCTAGGGACAGAAAACTCTAGGTAGGGAGAGTGTCAGTTTCTTTCACTGTGCCAGTCCTTGTTTCTAGGGACAAAGAAGGAAAGTGAGGGGAATTCTCCTTGTGCTATAGTGTGCTTTAAAAAAACATTTTTTCTAGGGACAGAAAACTCTAGGTAGGGAGAGTGTCAGTTTCTTTCACTGTGCCAGTCCTTGTTTCTAGGGACAAAGAAGGAAAGTGAGGGGAATTCTCCTTGTGCTATAGTGTGCTTTAAAAAAACATTTTTTCTAGGGACAGAAAACTCTAGGTAGGGAGAGTGTCAGTTTCTTTCACTGTGCCAGTCCTTGTTTCTAGGGACAAAGAAGGAAAGTGAGGGGAATTCTCCTTGTGCTATAGTGTGCTTTAAAAAAACATTTTTTCTAGGGACAGAAAACTCTAGGTAGGGAGAGTGTCAGTTTCTTTCACTGTGCCAGTCCTTGTTTCTAGGGACAAAGAAGGAAAGTGAGGGGAATTCTCCTTGTGCTATAGTGTGCTTTAAAAAAACATTTTTTCTAGGGACAGAAAACTCTAGGTAGGGAGAGTGTCAGTTTCTTTCACTGTGCCAGTCCTTGTTTCTAGGGACTGTGACAGCAGGAAGGTAAAGTCACCTGGTTGCATCCAGGGGGGTAGATATATTTCACCCAGATTCAGGCTTTACGCCGACTTATACAACTAGGTGGAGAGTTGTATAAGCCCAGCTAAGGCTAGTGGGCTCATGGATGACTCATACCTCTAGGGAGAGTGTGGGGCGTCGTACAGACAGGGAGTTGAAGAGACCAGCTGAAGCTTGTCAGCTCATTTAGGCCTCTATAAGAACTCCCAGCTTCATTAGATGTTAGCTCATGCCTGGAACCAGACCTGTGTGGACTGTCTAGGGAGAGTGAACCCCTGTGCGGTGAGACAAAGCCTGTGTGGCTATTTGCTTGGACATTTAAAACCAGGGACTTAGGGACTAGGACAGCACTAGGCTGATCCCAGTTGTTAGTTAGGAAACCTGTATGTTTAGTCAGAGGTCAACTTGACCAGGATTTATTTTGTTTATGTTTCTTTTGCTTTGCTGTGTTTTTGTCACTGTAAATAGAAAATAAACCGCACCTTTTTGATTTTGAAAACCACAAGCTCCGTCTGCTGGGCCTGTTTTTGTGTGGGGAGCCCATCTCGGGGGTCACCCACACCCGCTGCCGAGCTAACCCCCTCACAGTTGGTGGAGAATGTGGGCAGTTTTTTTTAAGCCAGCATGGAGGAGATACTGAAACAGCTGGCTCTAGCAAATGCCAATCAACAGCAGACAAATGCAGGTTTGCAAAGGAGCCTTGCAGCCCAGCAGCAAGCTCATCAACAGAGCCTTGCAGCCCAGCAGCAAGCTCACCAACAGAGTCTGGAAGCTCAGCAACAAGCCCTGCAGCAATCTGAGGCCCGCTTCATAGACCTGTTACAGAAGCAAGAGCAGAGACTACAACAAATGGAAGCAGTAGTGCAGCAACGTCCGCAGACCAGTGAGGGAAGCCGTCCCACTAATACCGCGTCCTTTGGGGTGAGTCGTTTATTGACAAAAATGACTGGAGAGGATGATCCAGAGGTATTTTTGACCACATTTGAAAGGACTGCTGAAAGAGAAAAGTGGCCTGAGGAGCAGTGGGCTGGACTGGTGGCTCCTCTGTTAACTGGTGAATCGCAGAAGGCTTACTATGACCTAGAGCATGACCAAGCAAAAGACTATGTGATGCTAAAAGCTGAAATATTGGCAAGGCTGGGTGTCACCCTGGCTGTCCGGGCTCAGCGTGTGCATAACTGGACTTTCCAGCTTGGAAAACCCCCCAGGTCTCAAATGTATGATCTCATTCACCTGAGCAGAAAGTGGCTACAGCCAGAGACTTTGTCCGCACCAAAGATTGTGGAACGTGTTGTAATGGATCGGTTTTTGAGAGCTCTTCCTACTGCCATCCAAAAGTGGGTAAGCCATGGAGACCCAGAGACGGCCGATGGTCTTGTGGATCGTGTGGAGAAATACTTGGCTACAGAGAACCTGACGGCCTCTTCCAGAGACACTCGGACTTTCCACCCTAAGACCAGACCATCCCCAGGGGCGGATAAGATGATTCCAAGGGGTAAGGGTGGAGAGAGTGAGAGGGTGGGAGCTCTACCCCAAGTTTGGCGAGAACAGCCTGGGAAATCAGCGGCTCAAGAGGCGGCAAGAAGGATCGTTTGCTACCGCTGCCGGCAAGCGGGACATATTGCAGCAAATTGCCCGGTTGTGGAGGAACCCATGCAGTGTGACTTTCTGACGGGCAGACGTCAGTCGCTGTGTGCGACAGTCGCATGCACTGCCATTCGGGGAACTGAGAAACATTTATGCAAAATGTGTATTAATGGTAGAAATGTTGTGGTATTGCTGGATTCAGGTAGCCTTGTGACCCTGATAAAGGCTGAATTAGTTAAAACAGAGGTCTCTGGGAATAGCAAGGTAGCTGTTATTTGTGTGCATGGGGACACCCGAGAGTATCCAGTGACTACAGTGTGTTTCGAGACCCCCAAAGGTACCCTCTCTCATCCAGTGGGCTTAGTATCTCAGTTACCGCATGACGCCATTGTGGGAAGGGATTTTCCGAAGTTCTGGGAACTGTGGGATGATCCTGAGCCCCCCACTGGTGCCCCTATGTACCAGGAATGTGATAGCCAGAACTCCCCTGAGAGTGGTGAGGACTCTCCGGAATTTCCCTTGTCAGTATTGGCAGGGGAGACTCAAGAAACTGGAGAGGAGCCCACCTCCTCAGACGAAAACCTACCGTCTGTGGAGTTTTCTGATCTTGAGGTTCACAGGGAAAACTTTGCCACAGAACAGTTGAAAGACCCCGCCCTAATAAAGGCACGGGAAAACGTAGTGAAAATAGATGGTGAGTTAGTGAACCCAGATAATACCTGCACTTACCCATACTTCAGCGTAGAGAAGGACCTACTGTATCGGGTGGCAAAAAGGGCAGAAGAAACCGTTGAGCAGCTTGTGGTGCCCAAACCTTACAGGAAGTTGGTGTTGGAGTTGGCCCATGGGCACATTCTTGGAGGTCATCTGGGGACAGAGAAAACCCGAGAGAGGGTATTACAGAGATTCTATTGGCCGGGGGTGATGAAGGACATAGAAAATTATTGTTCCTCCTGCCCTGTGTGTCAGAGGTCGGCCCCGATGCCACATTTCCGTAGCCCGCTGGTCCCTCTACCCATCATTGAGGTCCCGTTTGAGAGGATCGCCATGGATTTGGTAGGTCCTATAATCAAGTCCGCTAGGGGGCACCAGTACATATTAGTTATAATGGACTATGCCACCCGTTATCCAGAAGCGATCCCTCTCCGAAATACCTCGGCCAAAACCATAGCCAAAGAGCTATCTCTTGTGTTTAGCCGGGTGGGTATTTGTAAAGAACTGCTTACGGACCAAGGTACACCCTTTATGTCCCGGGTTATGAAGGAGCTATGTAAATTGTTCAAAGTGACGCAATTACGTACATCTGTGTATCACCCCCAAACCGATGGGCTGGTTGAAAGATTCAACAAAACCCTAAAACAAATGTTGAAGAAAGTGGTGGATAGAGATGGAAAGGATTGGGACTGTCTACTTCCTTATCTGATGTTTGCTATTAGGGAGGTGCCCCAATCCTCTACGGGATTCTCCCCCTTTGAGTTACTGTATGGGAGACACCCAAGAGGGCTGTTGGATATTGCCAAGGAAACTTGGGAAAGTGAGAGTTCTCCCCACAGGAGTGTGATTGAGCATGTCGCCCTGATGCAAGACCGAATTGCACAGGTAATGCCCATCGTGAAGGAACATTTGGCCCAAGCGCAGTTAGCACAGCAGAGAGTGTACAACCGTGGAGCCAAGACCCGTACCTTTTCCCCGGGGGATAGGATACTGGTACTTGTCCCTACGGTTGAAAGTAAATTCCTTGCCAAATGGCAAGGCCCCTACGAGATAATGGAAAAAGTGAGCGAAGTGAATTACAAGGTCAGACAACCAGGAAGGCGAAAGCCCGAACAGATCTATCACGTTAATCTGTTGAAAGCCTGGAGGGATAGAGAGTCCCTAGTCGCAGACACTTGGTCACCAGCTCAAACTGGTTGCGTGATTCCTGAGGTTGGAATAGCAGCCACCTTGTCACAACCCCAACAACAGGAGGTTAAGGAGTTTGTGCTTCGCAACAAGGAGGTATTCTCTGAGCTGCCGGGACAAACATCTGGGGTAGAGCATGACATCATTACCCCGCCCGGTGAAAGGGTGAAGTTAAAACCCTATCGGATCCCAGAGGCCCGACGGGAGGCAATACGGGAGGAAGTACAGAAAATGCTGAACTTAGGGGTGATAGAGGAGTCCCAAAGTGATTGGTCTAGTCCCATTGTGTTGGTGCCTAAACCGGATGGGAGCTGGCGATTTTGTAACGATTTTCGTCAGTTGAACAAAGTTACAAAATTTGACACCTACCCCATGCCACGTATAGATGAGTTGATCGACCGGCTGGGAACAGCCCGATACATGACGACTCTTGACCTCACAAAAGGGTATTGGCAAATCCCCCTGGCCAAGTCGGCCAAAGAGAAAACCGCATTTGTAACCCCAGACGGGGCGTTCCAATATAAAAGAATGCCGTTCGGGTTACAGAATGCGCCGGCCACATTCCAGCGGAAAATGGACCAGATGCTGAGGCCCCATCGGAAGTATGCTGCGGCTTACCTGGATGACGTAATTGTCCATAGCACAGATTGGGCCTCACATCTGCCAAAAGTGCAAGCAGTCCTGGACTCTGTTCGGGAAGCGGGGTTTACGGCTAACCCCAAGAAGTGTACCATTGGGCAGGAGGAGGCCAAATATCTTGGGTACACCATTGGGAGGGGAGTAATAAAACCCCAACTCAACAAAGTCGAGGCCATCCAGAGTTGGCCACGTCCCAACAGCAAGAAGCAGGTACGAGCCTTTCTGGGAATCGCTGGGTATTATCGGCGATTCATTCCCCACTTTGCTTCTAAGGCTGTGCCCCTAACCAACCTGACGAAGGGGAAAGGGTCGGTCATGATTAAATGGACCCCCGAGGCTGAGGCAGCATTCCAATTCTTGAAACAAGCCTTATGTAGCCAGCCAGTGTTGTACTCACCCGACTTCTCTAAAGACTTTGTCGTACAAAGTGATGCGTCAGATGTGGGGTTAGGAGCAGTATTGTCCCAGGTCTGGAACGGGGAAGAGCACCCAGTCATTTACCTCAGCAGGAAGTTGAAGTCCCATGAGGTAAATTACGCCACCGTTGAAAAGGAGTGTTTAGCGGTGAAGTGGGCTCTAGATTCCCTTCGGTACTACCTGCTAGGTAGGCACTTTGACATGGTTACGGATCACGCTCCGTTAAAGTGGATGGCTCAAAACAAGGAAACAAATAGAAGAGTGAATAGGTGGTTCCTGGCCCTCCAGGAATTCAACTTCACAGTAAAGCATCGCCCTGGCGTTCAAATGGGGAATGTGGATGCTTTGTCTCGAGTACATGAATGCCTGATTGCTGGTGTTCCAACCCCGAGGTTAAAACAAGAGGGGGGGGTATGTGACAGCAGGAAGGTAAAGTCACCTGGTTGCATCCAGGGGGGTAGATATATTTCGCCCAGATTCAGGCTTTACGCCGACTTATACAACTAGGTGGAGAGTTGTATAAGCCCAGCTAAGGCTAGTGGGCTCATGGATGACTCCTACCTCTAGGGAGAGTGTGGGGCGTCGTACAGACAGGGAGTTGAAGAGACCAGCTGAAGCTTGTCAGCTCATTTAGGCCTCTATAAGAACTCCCAGCTTCATTAGATGTTAGCTCATGCCTGGAACCAGACCTGTGTGGACTGTCTAGGGAGAGTGAACCCCTGTGCGGTGAGACAAAGCCTGTGTGGCTATTTGCTTGGACATTTAAAACCAGGGACTTAGGGACTAGGACAGCACTAGGCTGATCCCAGTTGTTAGTTAGGAAACCTGTATGTTTAGTCAGAGGTCAACTTGACCAGGATTTATTTTGTTTATGTTTCTTTTGCTTTGCTGTGTTTTTGTCACTGTAAATAGAAAATAAACCGCACCTTTTTGATTTTGAAAACCACAAGCTCCGTCTGCTGGGCCTGTTTTTGTGTGGGGAGCCCATCTTGGGGGTCACCCACACCCGCTGCCGAGCTAACCCCCTCACAGGACAAAGAAGGAAAGTGAGGGGAATTCTCCTTGTGCTATAGTGTGCTTTAAAAAAACATTTTTTCTAGGGACAGAAAACTCTAGGTAGGGAGAGTGTCAGTTTCTTTCACTGTGCCAGTCCTTGTTTCTAGGGACAAAGAAGGAAAGTGAGGGGAATTCTCCTTGTGCTATAGTGTGCTTTAAAAAAACATTTTTTCTAGGGACAGAAAACTCTAGGTAGGGAGAGTGTCAGTTTCTTTCACTGTGCCAGTCCTTGTTTCTAGGGACAAAGAAGGAAAGTGAGGGGAATTCTCCTTGTGCTATAGTGTGCTTTAAAAAAACATTTTTTCTAGGGACAGAAAACTCTAGGTAGGGAGAGTGTCAGTTTCTTTCACTGTGCCAGTCCTTGTTTCTAGGGACAAAGAAGGAAAGTGAGGGGAATTCTCCTTGTGCTATAGTGTGCTTTAAAAAAACATTTTTTCTAGGGACAGAAAACTCTAGGTAGGGAGAGTGTCAGTTTCTTTCACTGTGCCAGTCCTTGTTTCTAGGGACAAAGAAGGAAAGTGAGGCCTCGTACACACGACCGATTTTCTCGTCGTAAAAAACACGTCGTTTTTTTCGACGAGATTCTTGTTAAGCTTGTCGATTTTCTCGTCAAGCTTTCTATGCGTACACACTGTCATTTCCCAATTTCCTCGTGGTTCTCTGCGCTCACGTCCAGCACGTACGACGGCACTATAAAGGGGAAGATCTTTTTTCTTGGCGCCACCCCTTGGGCTGCTTTTGCTGATCTCGTGTTACCGCGTGTGAAGTAAAAGTTTGGGAAGAGACGATTCGCGCTTTTCAGTCTTCGTACTTTTCAGATCGTTTTCTGCCGTTCAGTTTGTGCTTGTGGGTTCGTATCTTGACTTTCAGGGCGTCTAGGCAGGTCGTATCTGTTTTACAGTGCGTTCTTGCCTGTTCGTTTCTGAATTTCAGTTCGTTATTCATAGGCCTTGCTGTTCTAAAGTGCGTTCTGTTCTGTACGTTCTGATTAGATGACCGTTTCCTAGCCATGTCGCCTGGACGTTCTCGTCGTCGAGTTCGTGCTGTGCGTGCGCTTGGTGTTGGTCTGCTTGTTTTGGACCAAGACCAGTCCATGAATGGTGTGAGGAGGAGTTCATGGACCAAGAATTGGTTGCTCCAGCGGGACCAATTCTGCCACATGCCTCTGCTGCGGGAGATCGTCGAGAATAATCCTGAGGACTACAGGAATTTTCTGAGGATGTCTGACCCCGTTTTTCAGGAACTGTTGGCTTTGGTGTCCCCCTATATTACCAGGAAGGACACCGTTATGCGGGAAGCCATCAGTGCTGAGCAGAGGCTCATCGCCACGTTGCGTTACCTGGCGACAGGGAGAAGTCTTCAGGACTTGAAGTTCACCACAGGCATCTCCCCCCAGGCTCTGGGCCTCATAATCCCAGACACCTGTTCTGCTATTATACAAGTCCTGCAGGAGGACTATATTAGGGTAAGTTTTCTCCCTTCACATCACATTTTATGTATTACATGTATGCTAATGTATTGTATTTCTTTCATCCTTTCCTAATTACCATGATTGTAATATGCTGAGAATGTCCCCTTTGTCCCCATGCATGCTGGAAGTTTTTAAATGCCCCTTTTTTATCCTCCCTAAATATTTCCCCTCACTAACTTTTCCAGCAGGGGCGCCTGTTGCTCCAAATGTTGGGGGGTTACAACCCCAATTTCGGAAATAAACTTCCTCCTTTTTTGCTCTGTTGCCTAATAAACGCCCCCAGTTGTCCCCTCCAATGCAGCCATTTAGTCCCCTCTATTGCAGCCAGTTTCCCCCCAGCCCTGCACTTACCTTCTTGTGGTCAGCGCCATCCTTCTTCTGTCCTTGATGTCTTCTCCTTCCCTTCATGTTGCATCAGCCAATCATGTTACCATTAAACAGACTTGGTGAACATGATTGCCAGAGCTGCCGGTCAGTGTTTACACAAGGAATGCCCCCTCCTTGCGTCCCCGATTTTTCTTTGAGGAAGCCAATTACATCCCTCAGGTTGTAATTTGCAAGACTTTTTTAATACCTGTTTCTGCTCTGCAATTTTAACCCCCTAAATGACGCAATTTATCATATGTCGGTCGCTTTACAAGAGGCCATCCACCTGAATAGTGTGCGGCATAGACAATACATAGGTTCATGCAACGCATGAACCTATGTATTGTTCTGAGTGATGGGCACAGGAGAGAGGGGACAGTGCTCCAGCGCCCACTCTGGACGCACCGCCACTGCAATGCTATCCTGTGGCCAAACACATCTCCCCCCCCAAAATAATTTAGTAATGGCCCATCAGAGGGGGTGATGAATATGATAAATGAGCCTTCCATTATACTTTTTTTACACACCTTAATAAACGTATAATTAGATTGATGTTGGTCTCTAATTTTTTGGTCTTGAATTTGCTTGTAATGTATGCCTTTGTTTTTCTAATATTATTTCATCTTGTTTCACTCCACAGCTTCCTTCAACGCCACAGGAATGGCAGACTGTGGCATCGGAGTTTGCCACGCGGTGGGACTTCCCCAACTGCGGTGGTGCCATAGACGGGAAGCACGTCCGCATCGTGCCGCCACCCCGTTCTGGATCCTACTACTACAACTACAAGGGGTTTCATAGCATTGTGCTGATGGCGGTGGTGTCAGCACGGTATGAATTCCTCTATGTTGATGTAGGGAAGAATGGCCGGATGTCCGATGGGGGATCCTTCATCCAGACGGAGTTTGCCCTCCGTCTCCAGAGTGACGACCTTGCATTGCCACCGGATGCAGGGAATATTGAAGGACTCCCCTTTGTTTTCTTGGCTGATGAAGCCTTCGGACTCGGACGGCATCTTATGAGGCCATTTCCACAGAGGACCCTGACCCCAGAGAAGAGTGTGTTCAATTACCGGCTGGCCAGGGCCCGAAGAGTCGTTGAAAATGCCTTCGGCATAATGGCCAGCCGGTTCCGCCTTTTTATGACTTCCATCCACTTGGCGGACTACAAAATAAACTATGTAGTGTTATGCTGCTGTGTGCTACACAATTTTCTTTGCCGCAAAGCGAATTCATATATGGCCTCAGTTTTGCCAGAGGCTGGACTTTCCCCTGCAAATCCCCTTCCGGGCCTGGAATCTGCCCGTCTTGGCTTGCCCCCCCAAAATGCCCGTGTGGTTCGGGACAAATACATGGAGTATTTCACGGGTAGGGGGGCAATTCCTATGCCAGCCTATGTCTAAGTATCCCAATAAAAATCTTGTTTAAACCTTTAATTATTTGTTCTTTCCTGTCTCCTAGTTTGTCTTTGTGCATTTGTAGTGGCAAGTGTATTTTACTTTAGTAAATAACAACCAATTTCACTATGTTACCTTACAAAAGAACCAAATAAGCTTAGAGTGTATTATAAAAAGAAGCTACACGTTGTTTGTGGTCAAATATTTTACTCTCTGCACATTTTTTTTTGTTTTACTTTGGGGTTGGCCTGACCACAACCCGTCAAATTTTGGCTTATGAAAATACAAAAATACCACTTGCATTTCTAAAATGACAACATTGGATACCTCTGAGCAATCTGAGACATTCAGTTACACAAACTATGTCTCTATGTGCCCGTCCTAATATGGGGTCCTGCCACCCCTTGCCCAGCCAAAAATTCAATATGCACACATTTTTACTTTTTTGCAAATAGGAAGTTTACAATCCTGATCCCTATTGTCAACATGTGCTATCTGCCATCAGGGGTGATCAATAGATGTGTTTTGGGGGTGCATCCCCTTCCTCAGTTCACCGACTTTTGATACGAGGAAGGGGTTGCACCCACAAAAGACGTACATGGATATCCCCTGATGGCAGATAGCACATGTTCACACACTGTGTGCATATTCAATTTTTGGCTGCTTTGTTACTCAAAAAATTAGTAAAAATATAAAAACAAACATGTAAAAACAAATGTGTTTGGATGGCTTATTGAATTCTCCCCAAAACATCGAGAATGTCTTTAAATGTTTGTTCCATCACATGGATTCTTTGTTTAATTAGGTCCAGTTCCGTGCTACATTCCATCACTTGCTGGATGAGGCGGAGGGCACTGTCAGCAGAGAACGGTGTGCTATCCTTCACAACATTTCCATCCCCTAAAAACCATAAAAAAAAATTAATAAAACTCTGCAGGCCTACCTCGCTTACCTTAAGCTGTGGTGTCAGATACTGACCTGTTGTGGTGACCAGATCCACAACGTCATCCACCTCTCCTTCCTGCACTTCTCCTTCCTCCACCTCAACTTCCTGCACATCTTTCGGTTGTGGATCTTTGGGAGTTTGGGGTTGCTTGGAAGTTGTGGGGTGCATGTGCTCCCTGGAGTGTCCTCCTCCCAGTCTTCTCTCCCCTATGAGAATAAAACCAAAGGTCTATTTATCACACTGTAAAAATCTCATTTTTAAACTTAAAACAGGCTAAATTGTTTGGAAGTGGGGTACAAGTGTGTGTTTGTGCGGAATTTAAAGAAAAATGCATTCTTTATGACCCCAAATATGTTTATTATTCACATTTGGATGTAATTTTTTGGACATGGAGGCACCACAAATAAACTCTGATGCACCTGTGTGGGACACCCAAAAAAGGCGGGTCTGGTGGCCCACACTATAGTGCTCCAAAGTACAGATGTGGAAGCAGCTGCTGAGTGTCCTCTCCTTTACACTGATTAAAGTTTGCATTTCATTCTCCTTACAAACACATCATCTAGACTTAAAAATTATCCACAATACTTGATCAAAAATGGCAGATGTCTAATTACTTTTGGGGGTCTTAAATAAGCCAAAACCACGGATAGTGGCCGAACGAAGTGCCGGTAACGTAACGAACGATTACTGTGCCCAACCTAGTTCAAAATAATACATTTTGGAAGGGAGTCCAATATGCTTTAAAAAAAAAAAAAGTCAGTTTCTAAAAAGATTAATAGCAGAAAGGTCGTCATTTTACTTACTTTTAGCGAGCATCCTCTTTATGCTCCTCAACTGGTCTGGCTCCCTCAGTTTGAGGTCTGACCACCTCTTTCTGAGCTGCTCATTTGAGCGTTTCACCCCGAACTTCGCCCTCAGACTCTTCACAACTTTAGTGAGGATTTTGGCCTTCCTTCTATTTGGTTTGCTATACGGCCCATGCTTGGCATCATAATCAGCCTTGACCAAGATGTCCACCATCTCCGCCATCTCCGCCAAAGACATATTCGATGCCTTGAATCTCCTCCTTGATCGTGACGTGTCCTCGGTCTCCGGGCTTGTCTCCTCGCTAGTTGCGGAATTATCAGACACCTGCTGTAACTCCGCCATATCTGTCTGCGCGCCGAAAGAGAAGGGGCGGGGAAAAGATGTTAGTTAGAACGTCATGGGCGGGCGACGTGTGCGGAGCGACGTGTTCGAATTTGGACGCATGCGTGGTGTGTATATAGCAAACACACATGTGACTATAGTACGTTCGGTGTGCGGAGAGAGGAGTTCAAGTGACGGACGTGCGAACGAAGGTATGTGATTTTGTGAGACTTGTTAAAATTGTTGGCCTATACTGTCTTGAGATTGTTGGAGGATATATATGGTGACTAGGATGTGAAGGAGGTTAGACTGTTTGCCTCACATTATTTAAATATAATTTATTTTACTTGCAGATACAATATGAATGTATTTATTAGCGACAAAGAGTTCCTGGCGGAATTTATTGACCGGGTAAGGGAGCTGCCGGCTCTGTGGGAGACCAAAAACCCCATCCATAAAAAAAAAAGGGGTGAGAAAAGCAGCGCTGGAGAAGCTGCTCCCATTTGTGCATACCAAGGTGCCCACAGCCACAGAAAAACAAGTGGACACTAAAATTGGGAGCTTGAGAGGTACCTACAGGACTGAACGCTCTAAGGTGCTGGCTTCTCAGAGGTCAGGAGCAGCAGCAGATGATGTTTATGTCCCGGTTTTGTGGTACTACAGCAGGATGTCCTTCCTGGATGACCACATTGAGCCAAGGCCATCACTCTCCACTCTTCCCCCCAGACTTCCCTGCAGCCAACCTGAGCCTTCTCTGGAGCAAGAGGAGGCAGCCATCCTGGATGATCCTGATTTGGCCATCTGGAGCCAGGTATAGTATTAACTGAAAATGTAGTGGGATAAAATTAATGTTTCCCAAATATGTCAGGATGAGAAACATACATTATTTTGTATTCAACAAGTGAAATCATGATCTGTAGACATTATTCTGCACTTAATTGTGTGGTAAATAGTCAAGCTGATGTAGTGGTAAATTTAAAGCAAGGATTTATGCATTTACATTCTAATTGCTTCCATCAGGATTACAAAGTTTGATGCAAAGATTAAACCAACATATTAAACTATGTTTCTTTTTCATACACAGGATGAAATCAGCCAGGAGGAGGGTCTGGAAACTGTCAGGCAGGAGGAGGAAGGGCCCAGTGGCAGCCAGGAGGTGGCAGGGCCCAGTGGCAGCCAGGAGGTGGCAGGGCCCAGTGGCAGCCAGGAGGTGGCAGGGCCCAGTGGCAGCCAGGAGGTGGCAGGGCCCAGTGGCAGCCAGGAGGTGGCAGGGCCCAGTGGCAGACAGGAGGTGGCAGGGCCCAGTGGCAGCCAGGAGGTGGCAGGGCCCAGTGGCAGCCAGGAGGTGGCAGGGCCCAGTGGCAGACAGGAGGTGGCAGGGCCCAGTGGCAGACAGGAGGTGGCAGGGCAAAGGATAAGCACCAGATCCCAGGTGCCTCCCATCAGGCTTCACAAAAGAGGCAGGAGGGACAGGACCACCAGTGAGGCAGCAATGGCCCTTATTAAAGAGGCCCATGCCACCCTCAAGGAGCCCACAACCCCTGAAGAGGCCATTGCCGGCCTAGTGGAGGCTAAGTTCAAGGTGATGAGCATGGAGCAACGCCTCCTATGCGAACCCCTGCTCATCACCTTGCTCAACAAGGGGGTGATGGAGCAAATTACCCCCAATACCGCCATATGTGAGGTGGCCCAACTGACCCAACCTCAACCTCCACCTCCACCTTCCTCTTCTGCCCCACCCCCTTCTGCTACCCCTCCACCTTCTGCCCCACCCCCTTCTGCTACACCTCCACCTTCTTCTTCTGCCCCACCCCCTTCTGCTACACCTCCACCTTCTGCCCCACCCCCTTCTGCTACACCTCCACCTTCTGCCCCACCCCCTTCTGCTACACCTCCACCTTCTTCTTCTGCCCCACCCCCTTCTGCTACACCTCCACCTCCTCCTCCTGACAGGAGTACCCCTCCAGTGGGCCAGCCTCCAGCTAAACGAAGAAGGAAGGCTTCAGTAAAGGCTGCAGGGAAGGTTGCCAGGAAGAAGAGGAAGTGATGGCCTTGCTTCATTGTGGTCGCACTGGTCGGACAGAAGGCAGCCTGTTGTAGTACCACACACTTGGGACATATATCTCACCTGCTGCTGTTCCTGACCTCTGGGAGGCCAGCATCAGATTGTGTTCTGAAATGTGGGCCTTCTCAAGCTCCCAATTTTAGTGTCCACACAGGGTTGCTGTGTGCTCT
The DNA here is from genome assembly GCA_029206835.1 of Rana muscosa. NCBI lineage: Eukaryota > Metazoa > Chordata > Amphibia > Anura > Ranidae > Rana > Rana muscosa. The sequence continues at coordinate 83,895,057 of CM055117.1, read as the reverse complement.
GGGGTCCCTGGGATGCACAAATGGCAGCAGCTTCTCCAGCGCTGCCTTCTCTTTATTTAATTTATAAACATGAATAAATGTGTTTTTTGTTTAAGTTCATACTTGACTATGTGTATTTTTAAATAAAAAAAAACAAGCTTTGGAGTAAGCAGATACATTTGACTGACAATAAAAGGCACAGATATCACCCCCCCAAAAGAATAACTAAATCTGATTAGCTCAAAAACATGGTGTGAAATTTTAAAAATATAGATTAGAAAATTAAATGGGAGATCGCTATCAAAACATTGAGAAATTATAATTAACATCATTTTGAAAAATCTAACCATTTAAATTATTCCTAAAAACTTGCACGATATAATACACATAAATCTTATAAAGAGCAGCATGAAAAAGGTTAAAAATAAGGCATAACTCTGTGTGAATATCAGCAGCAAAAGAAGGTCTCTCGTTTTGATTAATGTAACATTCTAACGAAGAATTCAATGCAGAACATTTAAACGATGAAATATTTATGAGCGTGACGAATGTGCTCTCTCCATTATGAAGGCTTGTTTTACCAGAAGATGCGCTCCCGTCTCATAGTTGCTTGTGAGCATGCGCGCTTTTGGAAGAGTCGTAAAAGCATACACACGAACCATTTTCTCGTCACAAAACAGGCCGACGAGAAACACGACGAGGAAATCTGGACTCCTGACGAGAAAATAGAGAGCAGGTTCTCTATTTTCTCGTCGAGATTCTCGTCAAGTTTCTCGTCGTAAAACCATACACACGAACGTTTTTCTAGACAAAAAAAACTCTCGCGGCACTTTTCTTGACTGTTTACGACGAGAAAATCGGTCGTGTGTACGAGGCCTGAGGGGAATTCTCCTTGTGCTATAGTGTGCTTTAAAAAAACATTTTTTTCTAGGGACAGAAAACTCTAGGTAGGGAGAGTGTCAGTTTCTTTCACTGTGCCAGTCCTTGTTTCTAGGGACAAAGAAGGAAAGTGAGGGGAATTCTCCTTGTGCTATAGTGTGCTTTAAAAAAACATTTTTTCTAGGGACAGAAAACTCTAGGTAGGGAGAGTGTCAGTTTCTTTCACTGTGCCAGTCCTTGTTTCTAGGGACAAAGAAGGAAAGTGAGGGGAATTCTCCTTGTGCTATAGTGTGCTTTAAAAAAACATTTTTTCTAGGGACAGAAAACTCTAGGTAGGGAGAGTGTCAGTTTCTTTCACTGTGCCAGTCCTTGTTTCTAGGGACAAAGAAGGAAAGTGAGGGGAATTCTCCTTGTGCTATAGTGTGCTTTAAAAAAACATTTTTTCTAGGGACAGAAAACTCTAGGTAGGGAGAGTGTCAGTTTCTTTCACTGTGCCAGTCCTTGTTTCTAGGGACAAAGAAGGAAAGTGAGGGGAATTCTCCTTGTGCTATAGTGTGCTTTAAAAAAACATTTTTTCTAGGGACAGAAAACTCTAGGTAGGGAGAGTGTCAGTTTCTTTCACTGTGCCAGTCCTTGTTTCTAGGGACAAAGAAGGAAAGTGAGGGGAATTCTCCTTGTGCTATAGTGTGCTTTAAAAAAACATTTTTTCTAGGGACAGAAAACTCTAGGTAGGGAGAGTGTCAGTTTCTTTCACTGTGCCAGTCCTTGTTTCTAGGGACAAAGAAGGAAAGTGAGGGGAATTCTCCTTGTGCTATAGTGTGCTTTAAAAAAACATTTTTTCTAGGGACAGAAAACTCTAGGTAGGGAGAGTGTCAGTTTCTTTCACTGTGCCAGTCCTTGTTTCTAGGGACAAAGAAGGAAAGTGAGGGGAATTCTCCTTGTGCTATAGTGTGCTTTAAAAAAACATTTTTTCTAGGGACAGAAAACTCTAGGTAGGGAGAGTGTCAGTTTCTTTCACTGTGCCAGTCCTTGTTTCTAGGGACAAAGAAGGAAAGTGAGGGGAATTCTCCTTGTGCTATAGTGTGCTTTAAAAAAAAAAAATTTCTAGGGACAGAAAACTCTAGGTAGGGAGAGTGTCAGTTTCTTTCACTGTGCCAGTCCTTGTTTCTAGGGACAAAGAAGGAAAGTGAGGGGAATTCTCCTTGTGCTATAGTGTGCTTTAAAAAAACATTTTTTCTAGGGACAGAAAACTCTAGGTAGGGAGAGTGTCAGTTTCTTTCACTGTGCCAGTCCTTGTTTCTAGGGACAAAGAAGGAAAGTGAGGGGAATTCTCCTTGTGCTATAGTGTGCTTTAAAAAAACATTTTTTCTAGGGACAGAAAACTCTAGGTAGGGAGAGTGTCAGTTTCTTTCACTGTGCCAGTCCTTGTTTCTAGGGACAAAGAAGGAAAGTGAGGGGAATTCTCCTTGTGCTATAGTGTGCTAAAGCATTCCTCATCAACCATCTTTGAAATTCTTGTTTTTTGGACAGTCAGGGAAATTGTCGTTGTGCTATTCTGTGCAAAAGCAATAATCCTCAACCATATTTAGAAATCCTTAAGTAAAGGGACAGAGAAGGACACCTGAAGGTAGCCCTTATTGCTTTTTTCCCATCTCCCTGCAGGCCATCTATTAGAATGTCTGGAAGGCAAACAAGGAGAGGCAGACAGTCAGGAGGCAATAAAAGAGGGCAAGCAGGCTCTGTGTCTGGGGGCAACAGTGCTGGTCGTGGACGCGGTGCATTGTCATCAGCACATGGCCATGGGACACGCTTGTCCTTCTTTTCGGCAGCTGGACATGTTGAGCCACATCATGCCGAAGACTTGGTAGAGTGGATGACCAAGCCCTCCTCCTCCTCCTCATCCTCTCTCACCCAGGCTCAGGGTACTGGCAAAGCAGCTGCCAAAGCGTCCTCTTCCCTGGTATCAATGTCAGACTCATCATCAGTCACTCCTTCCCTAGACCCACCATGTCCTCCTCCTGAGGAGTCCCCCGAACTGTTTGAGCACAGTGTTGGGTACATGCTCCAGGAGGATGCCCAGCGTTTCGAAGGGTCTGATGATGAAACCCAGCTACAGGAAGGCAGTAGCGTGAGAGCAGACAGAGGGGATGCTCAAGAAGGACACCAATCTGGCAGTCATGTTCCAGCAGCTGCAGCATACTGCCAGATTGGCTCCAGTGATGAGGAGGGAGGGGATGATGAGGTCACTGACTCCACGTGGGTGCCTAATAGGAGAGAGGAGGAGGAGGAGGATGAGGAGGAGGCACATCTCCAACGAGGCAGGATGCCCTTTGGTGGCCAGCGTAAGGGCAGTACACCGACGGAATCACACCGCAGAGCTCCGCCTGTGCAGGGCGCAGCCTCTGCCCGTCATTCAAAAAGTTCCTTGGTGTGGGCCTTTTTTGAGGCTAGTGCATCAGATCGCACAGCTGCTGTTTGCAACATATGTCTCAAGCGTATATCGCGTGGCCAAAACATCAGCCGCTTGGGTACCACATGCCTGACCAGACATATGTTGACCTGCCATGCAGCTCGTTGGCAAGCCTACCTCAAAGACCCACACCAAAGAACAAAGCGGACCTCTCCTTGCACCGCATCAGCTGGGATCTCCAACCCCACTATAACTTCAGTCCTCTCTGAAACATGCACTGAGAGGAATGAAGGTGTAGAATTAGGTGTGTCACAGCCAAGTACTTGCGGCCACTCTGCTAGCAGTACACCGACGTCCGATTCTAGCAGGCAAATTTCCCTGCCCCAGCTGCTGGACCGTCGAAAGAAGTTCACTCCCAGCCATCCACATGCCCAGCGGTTGAATGCTAGCTTGGCTAAATTGCTAGCGCTTCAACTGCTGCCTTTTCAGTTGGTAGACTCGGCCCCCTTCCGTGAGTTTGTGCAATGTGCGGTTCCTCAGTGGCAGGTTCCCAAACGCCACTTTTTCTCACGGAAGGCTATTCCGGCTCTCTACTGGCATGTGGAAGGCAATGTCTTGGCCTCGCTGGACAGGGCGGTCAGCGGTAAGGTGCATATTACCGCTGACTCATGGTCCAGCAGGCATGGACAGGGACGTTACCTTTCTTTCACGGCCCATTGGGTCACTCTTTTGGCAGCTGGGAAGGATGCAGGACAAGGTGCAGTAGTGTTGGAGGTTGTTCCACCGCCACGCCTCCAAAATGCTACTACTGGTTGTGACACACCTCTCTCCTCCACCCCCTCCTCTTCTTCTTCCTCCATGGCCTCTTCCTGTGGTTTGTCCTATGAACCAGCGGTGCTCCGTAGCCGTTCACGGGGCTACACAAGTACGCAGGCAAAAAGATGCCATGCCGTGCTTGCGCTGGTGTGTTTGGGGGACAGAAGCCACACTGGGGCAGAGGTCCTGTCTGCTCTGCAGGGCCAGGCCGAGAGGTGGTTGACGCCACGCCAGCTTAAGCCAGGAATGGTGGTTTGCGACAATGGCACCAACCTCCTCTCCGCCCTACGACAGGGACAACTGACCCATGTGCCCTGTGTGGCTCACGTCCTTAACCTGGTGGTGCAGCGGTTCTTGGGCAGGTACCCGGGCTTACAGGATGTCCTGAGGCAGGCCAGGAAAGTCTGTGTGCATTTCCGCAGATCTTATAATGCCAGTGCTCGCCTGGCTGAGCTGCAAAAGGAGTTGAACCTGCCCAAGAACCGCCTTATATGTGACATGCCCACCAGGTGGAACTCAACGTTGGCCATGCTGCAGCGGCTGCACACGCAGCAGAGGGCCATCAATGAGTACCTGTGTGACTACGGCACCAGGACAGGGTCAGGGGAGCTTGGTTTTTTTTCTCCACGCCAGTGGGGCATGATCAGGGATGCATGCACTGTCCTGGCACCATTTGAGGAGGCCACGAGGATGGTGAGCAGTGACAGTGCATGCATCAGTGACACTGTACCTCTTGTCCACCTGTTGGAGCACACGCTGCGTGGAATAATGGACAGGGCACTTGAGGCAGAACAGAGGCAGGAAGAGGAGGACTTCCTTGCCTCTCAAGGCCCCCTTTACCCAGACAGTGTTCCTTCTGTCCCACCCATCGCACAGGAAGAGGAAGAGGAGGAGGAGGAGGAGGAGGAGGAGGAGGAGGATTGTGTCAGCATGGAGGTGGAGGCTGGCACTCAGCATCATCAGCAGCAGTCTTTTAGGGATGATTTACAGTCCCAAGAAACCAGTGGACTTGTACGTGGCTGGGAGGAGGTGGCTGCGGATCATGTCGTCCTTAGTGACCCAGAGGACTCCGGAGCGAATGCCTCAGCAAACCTACGCTGCATGGCCTCCCTGATCCTGCAAAGTCTGCGGAAGGATCCTCGTATTCTTCGGATCAAGGAGAGGGACCATTACTGGCTGGCCACTCTCCTTGATCCACGGTACAAGGGTAAGGTTGCGGACCTTATGTTACCTTCGCAGAGGGAGCAGAGGATGAGAGAACTCCGGGAGGCCTTGCAGAAAGGTCTGTGCAACGCGTTCCCAGAGACTGGGAGGTTACAAACTCCTGGTCCTGGACAACGAGTTGCTGAGGCTTCGGCCAGTCAAAGAAGGAGCGGTGGGGAAGGTGGCCGTCTGACCGATGCGTTCAGACAATTCTTTAGTCCGCAGCCCCAAAGTATGATCGGTTCCAGCAACCATCGCCAGCGTCTGATAAACATGGTGCAGGAATATCTAGGGGCAAGGTCAGACTTGGACACCTTCCCCACCGAAAATCCTCTGGCTTACTGGGTCTTGAGGATGGATCACTGGCCAGAGCTTGCACAGTATGCAATTGAGCTACTGGCCTGTCCTGCATCCAGCGTTCTTTCGGAACGCACATTCAGTGCTGCTGGAGGATTTGTCACGGATCACAGGGTGCGCCTGTCCACCGACTCGGTTGATCGACTGACTTTCATCAAGATGAACCAGTCTTGGATCACCACCAGCTACCACACACCTGATGCTGATATAACAGACTAATTGATTTTAACATGTCACATCCCTTCAAGACTGATGCTGATGCTGAGTGCCTGTGCTGTTATGTTGACTGGCTATCCTCCTCCTCCGAGTCCTCAATGATACGATTGATGATGATAGCTTGGAAGATCATTTTTGTTTATGGATGCCGCCACCAGTGGCTAAGGCCCAATTTTTCAGCCCCTGTTTTACAGGGGCGTGTAATTACAATTTTTTTAGCAATAATTTGCCATAGGGCTCATTGCTGTGCTCCAAGTACAGTATCTGTGAGGGGTTGGAGTGTTGTGGCACCAGTGCCTAAGGCCCAATTTTTCAGCCCCTGTTTAACAGGGGCGTGTCATTACAATTTTTGAAGCAATACTTTGCAACAGGGCTCATTGCTGTGCTCCAAGTACAGTATCTGTGAGGGGTTGTAGTGTTGTGCCACCAGTGCCTAAGGCCCAATTTTTCAGCCCCTGTTCAACAGGGGCATGCAATTACAATTCTTGATCTAATAATTCACAGCAGGGCCCATTGCTGCACCCACCAAGAGTAACTCTGAGGGCTTACAGTGTTGTGGCAACGCCACCACCACCACCACCACCACGAAAGGCCCAATTTTTCAGCCCCTGTTCAAAAGGGGCATGTAATTACAATTCTTGATCTAATAATTCACAGCAGGGCCCATTCCTGCACCCACCAAGAGTAACTCTGAGGGCTTACAGTGTTGTGGCAACACCACCACCACCACCACCACCACGAAAGGCCCAATTTTTCAGCCCCTGTTCAACAGGGGCATGCAATTACAATTCTTGATCTAATAATTCACAGCAGGGCCCATTGCTGCACCCACCAAGAGTAACTGTCAGGGCTTACAGTGTTGTGGCACCAGCACCACCATCAAAGGCCCAATTTTTACTACCACTGTTCAACAATTATATGTAATTAAAATTCCTGATATAATAGTTGACAGCAGGGCGTTCCAGCACCAACCAAGAGTAACTGTGAGTGCTTACAGTGTTGTGCCAACACCAACAACTAAGGGGCCTATTTCTGCAGAGTATATACGGCAGGTCCCTACTTTCAAACATCCAACTTACAAACGACTCCTACTTGCAAACGCAAGAAGACAACAGGAAGTGAGAGGAAATCTACCACTAGGAAGGAAAATTCTCTCCTGTAAGAATAAATATGGGAGAAAGGTGTCTCCTCTGTACTGATGCTTTATCAGCAATCCTTGTTTCAAGAAAAACACCACATTTCAAAAACAGTTGTCATTGGGACGGAAAGTGAGGTGAAATGTTCTGAACAGGGGCACAGACAGCAAAACAAATGTTACAGGGGTGATAACCCTTACCTATGTTTTCCAAAAAGTTTAAAAATAGATTTTTGGGCTGGAGCTACACTTCAACAATGTACCTGTTCAAAATTACAAACAGATTCTACATAAGAACAAACCTACAGTCCCTGTCTTGTATGCACCGCCTGTATACGGCTGTTCAGAGTATATAGGGCCTTTTTTATTTTATGTGCGGGGTTCCCCTTAATATCCATACAAGACCCAAAGGGGCTGGTAATGGGCTGGGGTAGGGGGGGGGGGGGTCATGGGGTAGCTATGCCATTTTTCTTAAAGATTTTCATCCATATTACCGGGACCAGACATTACATTAAAGCCGCAAGCAGTTTTAAATGGCTTTTTTTTCCTTTAGAAGTGTCATTTTGTGCAGGGACAGTTCTAAACACAGGAAACACGTGGCACTTCACAGGCATACTTTAGACACCCCCCAGGTACGATATTTAAAGGAATATTTGACTTTTTTTTTTCACTTTATGCATCATTAAAATGACTGCTCCCGAAAAACGACCGTTTTTAAAACTTCTTTTTGCATTGATACATGTCCCCTGGTGCAGAACCCGGGTTCCCAAACCCTTTTTAGGACAATAACATGCATAATAGTTGTTATAATTAGCACTTTAGAATTCGAACGTTCGCATCCATTGTATTTAATAGGGTTCTAATGTTCGTACGAACTTTCGGTCCGTTCGCGGGTTCTGGTGCGAACCGAACCCGGGGGTGTTCGGCTCATCACTACCCGTGAGCAGGTGTGGTGAACCCAGGGACCTAACAATAGCAGGTAGTGTTGACTATCCCTACCATCAAGGGCAATGGATGATACTGGCCGTGGCTCGGTCTCAGTACCCTGTGGGGATCCCACCTTACTCGTACACATTGTACCCCTCATAGGTATTTAGTCTTAATGGCCACGCCACTGCTCGTGTCTGACATTCCGCCAATAACTCCGGTCTGATGTTCTCCTTTTTTTTGTTGTTTTTTTGTATTCATGCACGACTGTCCGGAGGCCCGCCCAACCACCACCTGAAGAAGCAACGCATCTCTTAAGAAAAACGTGCCACGAATAAGACTCTTCGGAAACTTTCCTTCACCATGCTGAAAAGTGCTGTCTCGCGGTTCGATCCAATCGTGACAATCATAACACCATATTTCCAAGTTACAGGACTAAATATGAAAGGATCCCACCATTAATGTTTGAATTCCGCTCTTCCAATGCAGAGGGGCGATGAAGCATTGCAGTACAGACTCTCATGGGTCGGATGTCTCAAAGGCACCAGGACTGTCTCAAGTCTACCTGTCATGTACCTGGGTGTATTTGAACCGGGATCTTCCTGGTCCCAAAGCTGCAGCCTTACCTGTTGCGCTACTGAGCAGATCTGGACTTTTGGAAATGTCCTCTCAGTGTTAAACATTACCTTGGACTCACTAGCCCCACCTGCTGCCAGCTGTGGACAATTTTCAATCAAAGCAGCCCTTAAAAAGGAAGTGATGCTATCTCTCAGCGCCCGTTTGTGTGGAATAGCTCCCTGGGTGTTGTGACTGCTTTTTGATCCTGATTTTCGTGTTGAACTTCTGCCTGAATTCCTGACTACTCTCCAGCCTGCTGATTTTGTACTTCACTGCCAGCTCGTGTATGACCTTTGCCTGCCTGACCACTCTCTGGATTTCGATCGTGTACCATTTTGCCTGATCTGTTGCCAACCTAATCTGCCTGACTACGTTTTCGCCTGAATCCTCAGCACACAAGTTCCACTTCGGACACTACCTATCACAGGTACCTTACATTACAAACGGGCCACAATGACAGTGGACCCTGCTGGGATTGTTAAGGCGATTTCACGTCAGGGACATTTGATTGGAGCTCATGAACAGCATCTTTCTTCCCTGGACGCCAAGTTAGATGAACTTTGTACTATGCTTAAATCTTGTTTGTCTGCTTCCTCTGCAACGGTCCAGATTCTGGATCCTACTCCTGCTACGATCCAACCCACCTCTTCTGTACCACCCAAACTTCCTATGCCTGACAAATTTGGTGGTGATACTGAGGACTGCAGAGGCTTTTTAAATGTTTGCCATTTGCATTTCCGCAACAACCCTGGGACCTTTAGCACTTCTTCTGCCAAAGTGACTTTTGTAATTTCCTTGTTAAAGGGGAAGGCCCTGGCCTGGGTCTCTCCTTATCTGGAACGCAATGATCCTGTGCTGCAAGACGCTGACAAATTTCTGGCTTCTCTCCAGACTGTATTTGACAAGCCAGATAGAGCTTCTGCAGCTGAGTACTCACTCTTGGACATGCAACAAGGCACCAGGTCTGTGACACAATATGCTATTGAGTTTCGTACCCTTGCTGCTGAGACTACTTGGGACTCAAGGGCATTACGTGCAGCCTTCCGAAAAGGTCTTGCAGATCGCATCAAAGACGAATTAGTCTATAAGGATTCCCCAGAAGACCTAGAGAAATTCATAGAGCTCTGTGTTCGTCTGGATGTCCGGTATCATGAAAGGTGCCAAGAGAGACTTAGAACTCGCAAGTTTCCTCGGCCAGTCTACCGTTTGGCCCCTAACTTCCAAGCACCACCTCAGCCAGAACCTGAAATCTCAGTTGAACCCCAGACACCTGTGGAACCCATGGATGTAAGCCGTCTCCACCTAACTGAGTCTGAGAAACAAAGGAGGCGTGCATTGGGCCTATGCCTATACTGTGGACTTAAAGGACATTTATTATCTGTCTGCCCTTCCCGTCCAGTAAAAGGCAGGGTCTAACCAGTGTTGGAGGAGCTGGCTTAGACCTTACAGGTATATCCTCCAAGACCAAGATTACCATTCCTGCAATTATCCATTTACCCTCTAAACTTGTCTCCTGTGAGGCTTTTGTGGATTCTGGAGCTGCTGGCATATTCTTGGACAACACTTTTGCTAAAAAGAATAATATCCCATTTGTTCCAAAATCTAGACCCCTGAACATTACCACCGTGAATGGACAACCCTTGGGAGATGGCATTGTAAAATTTGAGACTATAACAATCACCCTTCAGGTAGGCGTACTCCACAAAGAGGAAGTTGTCTTGTCTCTTATTGATTCTCCACTTCTGCCTGTTATCCTTGGTTACCCATGGTTACAACAACATAACCCTTCTTTTGATTGGGAAAATGGAGAACTAACCTCTTGGGGGTCGTTCTGTCATTCAAACTGTTTGTCTCAACCCAAAAGACTTCCTGCTTGTATGTTGGCTTCCGTGGCCTTCCCACCTACCTTGCCTCATGAATACCATGCGTTTGCAGACGTATTTTGCAAGCAAAAGGCAGAGGTTTTACCTCCACATCGTTCTTTTGACTGTGCAATTAAATTGATTCCTGGAGCACCTCTTCCCAAAGGAAGGACCTATCCCCTGTCTTTGCCTGAACAAAAATCCATGGAGGAATACGTAAAAGACAACTTGGAAAGAGGTTTTATCCGACCCTCTTCTTCTCCAGTAGGGGCAGGTTTTTTCTTTGTTGAAAAAAAAGATGGGGGTCTTCGACCATGCATAGACTATCGAGGGTTAAATCAAATCACTGTAAAAGACTCCTACCCTTTGCCTCTCATTCTTGAACTGTTTGATGTACTTAAGGGGGCTGTTATCTTCTCCAAGCTAGACCTACGAGGGGCTTATAATCTAATTCGAATTAAAGACGGGGACGAGTGGAAGACAGCATTCAACACTCGTAATGGACATTTTGAATATCTGGTTATGCCATTTGGGTTGTGTAACGCCCCTGCTGTCTTCCAACGTTTCATGAATGAAATTTTTCATGATTTCAGCAACAGTTTTGTGATCATCTACTTGGACGACATTTTAATCTTTTCCAAGACTCATCTAGAGCACATCTCGCATGTAAAGCAGGTATTGCAACGACTGAGAGAAAACCATCTTTACGCGAAGATTGAGAAATGCAGTTTCCATCAAAGCCGTATTCCTTTCCTTGGATACATTATAAGTGCTGCCGGTTTCCAAATGGACCCTCAAAAACTTTCCGCTGTCTTGCAATGGCCCCAACTGACCACTTTAAGAGGGCTCCAAAGCTTTCTAGGGTTCGCAAATTACTACAGACGCTTCATCAAAGGTTTTGCCTCCATTGCGGCCCCCCTTACTGCTATGACTAAGAAAGGTACAAATTGCAAGGTATGGTCCTCAGAAGCAGAATTGGCTTTCCAGCAATTAAAAGACATGTTCAGCAAAGCTCCAATTCTTCAGCATCCAAATCCCGATCTCCAGTACATAGTTGAGGTTGATGCCTCTGAGGTAGGAGCAGGTGCCGTGCTCTCCCAGAGACAGCCTAAGTCTGGTAGAATCCATCCAGTAGCATTTTTTTCTAGAAAGTTTTCTCCAGCGGAGATGAATTACGATGTTGGGAATCGAGAACTACTGGCCATCAAATTGGCATTGTCTGAATGGCGACATCTTCTGGAAGGGGCTCCCAAACCTTTTTCTATCCTCACTGACCATAAAAACCTACTGTACCTTCAGACTGCAAGACGTTTGAACTCACGTCAGGCTCGATGGGCTCTGTTTTTCTCCCGTTTTAATTTTGTTCTTTCTTATGTTCCTGGGCATAAAAACAAGAAAGCCGATGCTCTTTCCAGACAGTTTGCTACCTCTGAAGAAGACCAACCTACCGAGCAGTATATAATCCCACCTCACAAAATTGTCGCACAGATCTCTACGGCTCTTTCCCAACAGTTACAAGAAACCCAGAATTGTGTTCCCCAAGGCTTGAAGATACCACCAGGTCGCCTGTTCGTAGCCCCTAGCCTCAGAAAACCTGTACTCCTCTGGGCACATGATGGTGTTTTATCTGGTCATCCTGGTGTCACCATCACTCTTAAGACCTTGCAGCGTCATGTCTGGTGGCCTCATATGAAAAGGGATGTTACTGACTATGTGGCTGCCTGCCCAACTTGTGCTGCTAATAAAGTACCCCGTACATTGCCTACTGGACTGTTACAACCACTTTCAGCACCTCGTCAGCCTTGGACCCATTTGACTATGGACTTCATTACAGACTTACCCAAGTCCGAGGGCATGACTGCCATATGGGTCATAGTGGATCGCTTTTCAAAAATGTCTCATTTTGTGCCGCTCCCGGGATTACCTACAGCGGAAGCACTGTCTACTCTCTTCCTTTCCCATATTGTGAGATATCATGGCATACCTACCAATGTCGTCTCAGACCGCGGATCCCAGTTTGTTTCCCGATTCTGGAGAGCGTTCTGCAAGAAACTGGGAGTAACGCTTTCACTCTCTACCTCACATCACCCTCAAACAGATGGTCAAACCGAACGCATGAACCAGACGCTAGAAACCTATCTTCGACATTATGTCAATGCCTTACACTCCAACTGGTCTGAGTACTTGCCTTTAGCTGAGTTTGCCATTAATTCCCGTTGGCACAGTGCTCTTCATACCACACCATTCTACGCAGCCCTAGGCTATCACCCTCAGACTTTTCCCCTACTTCAGCCTTCTTCTGGTGTACCAGCAGCAGATCAGCGGGTTAAAAATATTCTGCTACATTGGAAAAAGATTTGCTTATTACTACGGAAGTCAGCAGGCAAGTATGCACTTTTTTCCAACAAACGAAGACGCCATATACCTCCATATGTGGTGGGGGACAGAGTTTGGCTATCAACCAAATATGTGAGACTGAAACAACCTTCTACCAAATTGGGCCCTCGATTCATTGGTCCTTACAGAATTATTGCTCGAGTCGGGCCAGTCTCCTATCGGTTGAAATTACCCTCCTCTCTCCGAATTCATCCTGTGTTCCACGTTTCCCTCCTCAAAAAAGCAATTTTCAATCGCTACTCCAGAACGCAACAGCTACCTCCTCCTGTTCTTGTTGATGGACAAAATGAGTTTGAAGTCTCCAAGATTCTTGAAGACAGGGTCGTGGCCTTCGGTATCTGGTTCATTGGAAGGGATATCCTGTCACAGACCGTTCCTGGGTTCCAGCCAAAGATCTGCATGCCCCTTCTCTTATTCGAGACTTCCATGCCTCCTTTCCCACTAAGCCCCGCTAGGCCCCCGGAGGGGTCCACTGGGGAGGGGGCCCTGTCATGTACCTGGGTGTATTTGAACCGGGATCTTCCTGGTCCCAAAGCTGCAGCCTTACCTGTTGCGCTACTGAGCAGATCTGGACTTTTGGAAATGTCCTCTCAGTGTTAAACATTACCTTGGACTCACTAGCCCCACCTGCTGCCAGCTGTGGACAATTTTCAATCAAAGCAGCCCTTAAAAAGGAAGTGATGCTATCTCTCAGCGCCCGTTTGTGTGGAATAGCTCCCTGGGTGTTGTGACTGCTTTTTGATCCTGATTTTCGTGTTGAACTTCTGCCTGAATTCCTGACTACTCTCCAGCCTGCTGATTTTGTACTTCACTGCCAGCTCGTGTATGACCTTTGCCTGCCTGACCACTCTCTGGATTTCGATCGTGTACCATTTTGCCTGATCTGTTGCCAACCTAATCTGCCTGACTACGTTTTCGCCTGAATCCTCAGCACACAAGTTCCACTTCGGACACTACCTATCACAGGTACCTTACACTACCTTGATGGGTTACGGCGGGTTCAAGAAAGGAAGAGGCCGCAGTGGTGGTGGGGGAAGGGTCAGGGCTTCTGGGCCATTGTGGGTGGGTATAAAATCATTGAGGGAGGACATAAGTTCAAGAATGAACTTCAGGGGGGACTGTGGTGGAGATTTTTCAAATCCATGTTTATAACAAGAAGCTTCATGGGAACTCTCTAATTAAAAGGATTCTACGTGTATATATGGTTGTATATGTTTTTACAATACTTTATTATTAAGGTGACTTAAATTTATCTTACAATGACTCTATAGTGTTAGAACATGTTTAGAATCAACAGCATACACAGCTGTGGAATTTCATCTGACAAAAGCCTATTATCTGACCGTTTGTTGGTAGACTGATGTTACTTCAAAAGGAGGTGGGAGGTGACAATGGAACAGGAAGAACGTGATGATAAAAATGGTAGTTGTGACTGAGTATTTCACCCAAGCTAACAACCCCCCCCACCCCTTGAGGGAATGCAAGGTCTTAGCATATGGAAAGGGGGGGTGAGGAGGGGAGGGGTTTTTACCAGAGTGTATTTATCTGAATGCAGACCCAATAGTCAGTCTATTTGGCCCTTGATCTGAGCAGCATGGTGATGTAGTAAGCTCTCTCTGTCTGTCTCTCTCTCTCTCTCTCTCCCTCTTTCTCCCTCTCTCTCTCCCTCTGCCTCTCTCTCTCTCTCCTCTTAGAATGAAGATCTGACGCAGACGACATGGTGACGTAATAAGCTCTCCCCCTCTCTCTCTCTCTCTCCCGCTCTCCCTCTCTGCCTCTCTCCCTCTCTCTCCCTCCCATAAGGGTGCCGCTGCTTCTCTTTTGCTCTCTTGTTACTATTGGTATTATCATGTAACATTGGTATCATCTTCATCATAGGTATTATCATGTTTGTCATAGCAATATTCCTATTATGTATCGTGTAACATTGGTATCACCTTGCTATTAGGTGGTATAGTTTCTGTATAAATAAATGTCATTGTTTTCTCTTTTCCCACCGCTATCGTTTGATTTCATTTTATATAGACAAAAGGTTTTTAATCACTTATTTTAAGCATTTAAGCGAGACGTAGATCTCCAAAACAGCCTCCAGGTACCCTGCCACCCAGAGGCCAAGGAGATTATTACACCATCCAATCCTCCACGAACACAAGTGGTCCACTATTCCTGTACTTACACACCTGAGTGTCCCACAAAAAATTTATAGACCCCGCTACATGTACTTTTATTTTTGTCTTCATGTCCCATTTATTAAATATTCTATATTGTTTAAGAATTAGAAAATTATATATTTTTTGCAATAAAATGGCCAATGCAAATTTTTTGCTTATGTAGCGCTACCCCCAGTTAAGAGAGCCGCTGGTTTGATTTCGGGCCCTGAGTACAGCTCCACCAACCCCCGGCAATCTTGTCTACTCTCCTATGGCACAGTTAGTCTAAGGATGCTATCTATCACAATCTATACCTGACTATACACACACCCCAACTTCAGATGAAATATAAGCACAGTGATAGTAAGTGGTAAGGTATAACGGCTTTACTTTAGGCTAAAAGGCATAGTTTAAAACATAACATATAACTTGCTTACAGAGCCCTGCAGCAATAGGTATAGCATACAGTAATAGCACAGCGCGGTAATCCACCACGCGCAGCTATAATTATCTACACGCCCTGTGGCGCACTAAACAATATTCTACCCCCTCCCTGGTCAGGCCTGACACAGTATTAACCTCAGTCTTTAGGATAAGGATTTCTTTGCATGCAAACTTGAAATGGTGGTGCACGTTCAGGAACAATATTTGTAATCCACAAAGTAGGCAATCACAAGGAACACTATACTGGAGACCCTTTAACTCTGTCCTGCTACCGGTCTCCAGTGAAACAGCAAATAAAGGATCGGTGGGCCAAGGCAGTCTATAGGCCTAAACACAGTACAGCCTATTGAATTGAGCAGGTGCTCGCTCCCCACTCCGGACGCGATCCCAGTCCGGGACATCCACCTGCTGTGTCTCCGCACACAGCGTCTGCAACGGTCGGGTCCCCGATCCAACTGATGTCCGCGGTAAACAAAGTCAGATGCCACCCAGGCTCTGCAGTGGGATGGAAGGCTCTTCGGAAGTTGCGCAAGGCCCCAGGCTTCAGGCCCTGCACTCCAGCAGATCCGCACAGGAAGACCAGTCAGCAGCCGCACGGTGTCCCAAAGAGGCCGAGCTCTCCACGCCTCCTCCTTTTATCTCCCTCCCACAAGTCTCTGCGGTGGCAACATTGCACCCTGGGTGCCAAACGGGACTCTGGGAAATGTAGTCCCGGGAGTCTTAAAGGAGACCATGCTACACTTATATTGTTGTTTTGTTTATTATTTCCTTAACTTTTCTCTTTATTTAATTATTTTTTTCTCTCATGACCATGGTAATGTTTGCTATTCAGCACAGTGCTACTTTAAATGGCAACTGCTTGGTCATGCAATACTTTTTTCCAAATTACAATTTTTAGATAATTTTTACAAAAATTAAGGTTTATTTTAGTGGTATATAAAAACAAAAAATGCAGCGTCCAAAGAGTGTATGAAGGCCCAAACACACAAAAGGATTGGGACAAACAACAAACAGTGAAAAATATACAGCCCACAAAAAGGCCAAGGATAATGAAATCCAAATGTGCTTCACTCAAAATAATACCTACACATATATATAAAAACTCATATGTAGTTATGTACAGTGAACTAATATAAAAGTCCAATAAGAGTGACAATGTGTAGACTGGAAACGGATGACAGAAATGCTACATAAATGTTGAAACATTAGAGCATTGTCCCCGTAAAAGAAATCCAACGAGACTTCAAGATCATAGGACACGTATGTTCATAAATCCATAGCACCCGGGGACATGACTCCAACACCAGGGATGGGGGAAAGAAATGGATACTCTTACCCCTATATGTCGACGCACACACCAGCGGTGGTGAGTCAAACAGGCAGAAGGTATAAGTGTAGACTACACTGGATCTGTCCTCCTGGAGCAGCAGCAGATGAAGCAAACTCAGGGAATCCAATCCTCTCCAGGATACAGGCACGAAATTTCCAAGACGTCAGTATATCAAAGATCAGGATTCAGCCCGGATCTCGACCTCCCTTCTATAACCATCAGCTGTGGATTTATGAACATACGTGTCCTATGATCTTGAAGTCTCGTTGGATTTCTTTTATTTGGAGTGAAGCACATTTGGATTTCATTATCCTTGGCCTTTTTGTGGGCTGTATATTTTTCACTGTTTGTTGTTTGTCCCAATCCTTTTGTGTGTTTGGGCCTTCATACACTCTTTGGGCGCTGCATTTTTTGTTTTTATATGTTATCTTTGCAATATGTCTATTTGCTGATGCTGGCAGCCACGATTACACTTTACTCACCCAGTAGCGCAACTTTTTTCTTTTTTGTTATTTTAGTGGTATTTGATCACCTCTGTAGATTAAATTTCTTATGATCCCACATTACAAACACTGTTAATTGTGAACAAAAAATTCTGATTTGTGCTATAAAACATATCCAATAAACTAAAATGGATTTATAAATTTAGGCCTAAATGCATTGTCCTACATGTCTTTGGTTAAATAAATCTGAAGCAGCGTATATTATTTCATATATATATATTTTCATATAGAACAGTCTTGATGTACTAACGGCTCATCTCATTTCTTAAGGCCATAAAATACCAAGACAGCACAAATATCCCCCAAGTCACTCCTTTTTAGAAAGTAAACAGCCTAATTTATTAACAGTCCTGATTTTTTTGGGCATTTTTAACCGGGTTAGCTAGTTGAGGGGTGGGTGTCTATCCGTGGATGGGGGGGGGGGGGGTTGATAGTTGGGGAAAGGGGTGTGGGTCTGTCAATGGTGGGCAGAGAGCAATAGTTCTGCCTGGGAGATGTCAGTTTGTGGTCTGTCAGTGGGTGGTAAGGATATTATGATGGCCACAATTTATTAGGCTGCATTCTTGTAATCAGAGGAGAAATAGAGGGGATACAGGTTTCACAGCCTGCATTTTTAGCAGAGGGTTAGTTATAACGAGAGGTACACATAATATCACAGCCTGTATTATTATCAGAGGGTATAATAATTCTTGTTGAAAACCATGCTGATGCCTGTGAAAAATCAAGCATCGCCCTCCAGAAATGTGTGGGGCCCCTGGGGTCTTCTAAAAATGAGTGGGACCAGTGGTTCAGTTACTACAAGACCCTAGACTTTGGCATGTCACATTATCATAGGTGCAGTAACAGTAGGGAACTTTTTTGGGTGGGGCCACAGCTCAGGCCCTGAATAAATCTGGGGCACTGAATTGGGAGTACCAGAGGTTTGGCCTTGAACATGTCAGGTGGCTCAAATTTGGCACATAGGTAGGGTAGGTCATTCTCTACCACCGTATAAATTTGAAGGTCACTAGGCAGGCCAAAATTTCATGGTCAACCTTTTACGGGGCCCCTTGAGAGCATGTGGCTCCAAGGGACGGTACCAGGCAATAGGGAGTTCTGGGTAACATATTAATCTCCATAGTCTTAGGTATCTAATGGTACCTGCATAGTGGGGCTATGCCATACCTGTTCAGCAGTATTTGTCCATAGTGCCGGCCCAAGACATTGTGCTGCCTGGGCCCAGGATCAAAATGCAGACAGACAGTCTGGTGAATATAAAGGTCATGCATAGTCATTTAAGATGTAAAGGGATTAGCTAAGAGATGTCCGAATATGTGTATTGGGAGCTTGTTATATAACCATTGTGTGATGTTGTGGGTGGAGTTGGACCATTGTTCATTTAGATTAATGCAGTATTATTTTGGTGTATAAAAAGAGCCTGCTCTCATTAAAGATTGTGATTCCTGTTGGAAAGATACAGAGCGTTTTGTCTCGTACTTCTGGAAGAATTATTCCTATGGGAAGTGGTCACCTGACTGTGGTGTGTCGGTAGTGGATGTGTGTTCAAGAGAGGGACTATCTTAAACGGCGTTAACCCCTTTCATACTTGGGCAGTCGTTACATTGGTTGGCAGCGGTGGGATTTTCCCTCCAGTTACTGGGACACTCCAAACCACCACAGTGAATGACCAGCTATGCAGCCTGCAGGAAAGCTACGCTGAAAGACTTGCTTGAGAGCCGTGGAGGGACCGGTGGGACAAAGAACAAGGCCATCTTGATCAGGGAGCTAGCCGAGATGGATCAGAGGGATGGTGATGCAGGACCCCGGTCAGTTGAAGACAACGAGTTCGACAGCGGTTGGCATTATATGGTGCTAACCCATCAGAGACCGCCATACAGGAAGCCATTAAAGACATCCAGCTGCAGGAGGAGCGACAAGAGAAAGAACTAGAGCGACAAGAGAGAGAACTAGAGCGGCAACATGAGCAGAGAATGGCGGAAATACGGTAATCGGAGACAACACCTAAAGACGCAGCGCCTTTCCGTAAGTTGCCCTTTCGGGCGTTCAAACTATTTAAGGAAGGAGAGGAGGAAATTGAAGCGTTCCTGCAGGACTTTGAGAGAATATGCCAGATACATGAAGTACTGCCCCAAGATTGGGTCGCCTTACTGGCAAGTAATTTAACTGGCAGAGCGGCGGATGCGTATCGGGCCCTGGAGGATGAGGACGCTAAAGACTATGACCGGGTAAAAGAAGCTCTGCTAGCCCGATTTGCCATTACACCCGAAGCCAGCCGGATTAAGTTTCGAGAATCCCGGAAACAAACCCACATAACATACGTGGAGTGGGCACATTGTCTGCAGCGAAACCTTAAGGGCTGGTTCCAGGGAAGCCACGCTCATTCCATAGAGGACATCACCCAGCTAGTACTCTTAGAACAGTTCTTTAACCACACCCCCCCCGGTACTACGGGATTGGGTGCGAGATAAGAAACCACGGACTGTACAGCAAGCGGCTACTTTGGCCGATTTATATCTGGACTCTCGAAGGTCAGGCGGAAGCGAGCGATAGCCACTATCTCGACCCAGTTTATCAGCCTCTAACCCAGCTTCAGCACCAACCCCAGCGGCCACTTATCCTCAGCAGCCCAGGTTCAACTCCCAGGACTACGCACAAGCTATCAGGTGTTTCGGATGTAAACAGCTAGGGCACAAAAAGCCAGACTGTCCGTTGAATCCAGCCATCCAGTCCCAGTCATGGAGACAGCCAGCAAGGGGGAGCCCCCGCACACCCATGCCTGCGGCCCACTGCGTTGAGGAGGAAGAACATTGGGGCGTCCTGCACAAGGCTTATCCAATACAAGCAGCTAACCGGGACAACCGGCAGCAACACAGGCAGACTGTCTGGGTCAATGGAAAGGTAGCCAATGGCCTACGTGATTCTGGTGCCACCATTACCCTACTACAGAAGAACCTCATCCCAGAGAGCCAACACACCGGAGACACTGTAGCCATAAGAGTAGCGGGAGGTACCATCTTCTGGCTACCCGTTGCCCGGGTTCACCTGGATTGGGGGGTTGGTTCGGGACACGTGAATGTGGGAGTGATGAAGGATTTGCCAGCGGATGTACTACTGGGGAATGATTTGGCCCCCCTTGTTTCTGCTTACGCCCCGATGGGCCCCGCTGAAGCCAACCCAGTGACTACCTGTGCCCAGACCCATGCTGCTGGAACCGGCCTAATTGCGGCTGAGAACGGGGTAAGATTGTCTTCCCCGACATGTATCTTAGATCAGGCACAATATCACAGTCTAAAATTGGAATGTGACAAGTTGGCCAGTGAGAAATCAGAGATGCAACGACACTACGTCATGTATTATGAGATGTCCCATGGATTGAACATTTGAAATGCACAAACAGGCTGAAATTGATAAGAGGTTAAATGCGATTTGCGCCCAGGTTTTGCCTTACCTTTCCCAAAAGCATCAGCAACAAGTTTTGGGAGCCATTGAGAGAGCAAAGCAAGTGACTGTTCCAGAACTGAATTCCATTATTCGCCCTACAACCTTACAACTGCACCATCAGCTACTGACCCGGTAAGCAAAATGGCAATGTTGATGGGTTGTCCAGACATTAGAGGAATGGAACTATGGACTAACCACCTCGGAGTCAACCCGTCTGGGGTCTCCTCCTGTGTTAGTCTCCTGCCGAAAGGGGAGATGTGTGACAGGGGTCACTTTGGGCACAGGGTGAGCCAGGAAATAATGGACATTAACCACTTGACAACTGGGCACTTAAACCCCCTTCCTAACAGACGAATTTTCAGCTTTCAGTGCTCTCACATTTTGAATGACAATTACTCAGTCATGCAACACTGTACCCATATGAAATTTTCGTCCTTTTTTTCACACAAATAGAGCTTTCTTTTGGTGGTATTTGATCGCCTCTGGGGTTTTTATTTTTTGTGCTATAAATGAAAAAAGACCCAAAATTTTGTAAAAAAAAAGAATTTTTCTTAATTTCTATTATAAAATTTTGCAAATAAGTAATTTTTCTTCATAAATTTGGGCAAAAATGTATACTGCTACATATCTTTGGTAAAAATAACCCAAATTAGTGGATATTATTTAGTCTGTGTGAAAGTTATAGGGTCTACAAGCTATGGTGCCAATCACTGAAAATGTATCAATTTGATTACACCTGATGTACTGACAGCCTATCTCATTTCTTGAGACCCTAACAAGCCAGTAAAGTACAAATGCCCCCCAAATGACCCCTTTTTGGAAAGTAGACATTCCAAGGTAGTTAGTAAGAGGCATAGTTAGTTTTTTGAGGTTGTCATTTTTTCTCACAATTCTTTGCAAAATTAAGATTTTTTTATTTTTATTTTTTTTTCACACCAAATTGTCATTATAACAGGTTATTTCTCTCACACGGCATGTACATTCCACAAATGACACCCCAAAATATATTCTCCTACTTTTCCTGAGTATGGCGATACCACATATGTGAGACTTTTACACAGCCTGGCCACATACAGAGGCCCAGCATTGAAGTAGCAACTTCAGGCGTTCTAGGGCATAAATTACACATCTAATCTCTCAAACACCTATTACACTTTTGAAGGCCCTGGAGCACCAGGACAATGGAAACAGCAACAAAGTGACCCCATTTTGGAAAGCAAACACCCCAAAGTATAATATATGAGGCATTATGAGTCTTTTGAACTGTTCATTTTTTTCCAGAAGTTTTTGGAAAATGTGGAAAAAAAATTAAAACGCATTTTTTTTTACACAAAGTTGTCCATTTATAAGATATTTCCAACACATAGCATGTACATAGCAAAAATTACACCCCAAAATATATTCTCCTACTCCTCCTGAGTATGGCGATACCACATGTGTGAGACTTTTACACAGCCTGGCCACATAGAGGCCCAATATCCAAGAAGCACCATCAGGTGTTCTAGGGACATAAATTACGCATCTAATTTCTTTACAATCTATCACATTTTTGAAGGCCCTTTATATTTCTAGCATATAGCATGTACATACCAAGAATTACACCCTGAACTACATTCTGCTGAGTAAATGGTAAACAAAAGATTACCTGTGGTTTTAGTAGTGCAATTGTCCACAGAAGGAGAGCCCTGATCCAGGCAGCAGGCAGGGATGTGGTCAGCGTCAGTGAATGGAATTGTCCAGGCAGCAGGCAGGAATATTGTCCATAGTCAGTACAGGCAGAGATACTGTCCATATACAGTCCAAGGTCAGTGCAAGTAGAGACATTGCCAGCAGTGCCAAAATATTGGTCCTGGTAGTAAGCAGGAACATGGGCCAAGTAGCAGGCCAGGAAATAATGGGGACAGGGGTAGAGGCTTCTCCCACCCAAATCTCTTTGAAGCCTCCAAGTCTCCAGACCCTAATCCGGGAATGAGAAAACTAAAAAAATAGTTACTCTTTCGTCCATGGACCGACACAGCTTCTCTATTGACAAAGTGGGTATTATCCGTTAATTAGGAGTGACTAGGCAGAAAAACTTGTAAAAAGTGTTGCATCACACCTTCTACAGTACTGCCCAGGGGGCGGACCCTCTGGGTATACCCTCTCAGTCTGCACATCGCAGATCAGTTTTTTTCTGTCTAGCAAGGAGTAGGACATGGCTCCCTTCGGGCCCATTGGTCCGGGGAAAAAAGATATATATTTTTTATTATTTTTTTTTTTTGCTACATTTGTTGTTTCCTGCGATCTTCGATCAACTGCCGACTGGGTGACAGGCTGGATCCTCGATCCTTGTAGTCTCCCCAGTTTCGGCCATCGAGCGTGTGCCGACCCTAGCTACGCGCTGGGTTTTCCACGACATGCCCGTCGCTCCACGGGTGGCCGGTGAGCCTACGCTCCGGGGCCTGCATCGGACCGCTCAGCTTCGGCTGACCTTACGGCCGAGTCGCAGCAGCCTGTCCGGTGAGCGTCATGCTCCAGGGCATACATATGATCGTCCCTTCTGGGTCCAATCACAGCATGCCTGGCCAACAGTCACCTTCCGTGCGCGGACGATGATCTGTTTGGAATGTCTTCCAGCAGAATACATGCAGGATAGGTAAGTAAAACTCCCCTGCCTCGGCTGGGTGATTTAGCTGGACATTCCTGGAGAGATCAAGTAAGTGGTTGTGGCCCCTTTCTTCCCTCTCTCCCTGCCTTTCCCTCCTCCCTGGGCTTCTAGCTAAAGGTTGCTGGGTGCTGGGGGTCACCTAGGGGGTCCCACTGGA
This sequence comes from Rana muscosa, assembly GCA_029206835.1. Classification (NCBI taxonomy): domain Eukaryota; kingdom Metazoa; phylum Chordata; class Amphibia; order Anura; family Ranidae; genus Rana; species Rana muscosa. The sequence goes on along the minus strand of CM055117.1, from coordinate 83,871,586 downwards.
GCGGGGCTGGCTGTAACTAACATTTAAAAGAAATGTCATTTTTGCTTACCTGTGTTTCTGTGTCTCCATGCTGTCGGCGGCCATTTTGAGGTGGTCCATGCCAAGTTTGGCCTCTTGTAACTGCCTGGCGGCCATCTTCCTGTGGTTCGGCCACACCCACTGGCCCCTATCAGGTGATCGGCGGCCATGTTTGTCCACCCTGTATGCAGATATTGCCATTCGGCGGCCATCTTTTTGTGGGCTATGGCTGCCTGACCTCTATCTTCTGTCGGCGGCCATTTTCTTAGAGCCCACATTATCTTCCATACAGACGTTTTTGGCAACCATTTTGCGAGAGCCTCCGGCCTCTAGGGTGCATTACACTGGCGCGAAAATTCACACAGGAAGTGCTGATAAAAGAAGCAGACTGACACAGCAGCAAGGGGACAGCATCACAGGCGCAGCATAGCAGTACCTATCCAGGGTGGTGAGTCCTCTGGGTAACCCAGCATCTCTGCAGAACAGGAGGGTGGCCTATTGATATCTTGCCTGGAGCCCTGTGAGTGTCAGTGTGTGGTCAGCATGGCATCTGAGCCAGATGTCTTCTCCCCTGAAACACCAGATTTAGCAGCTGGTGTCCCTGAGGTGTCTATGGACGCTATGTCGGCAATCCTAGAGGCGTTTGCTGCCAGGGTGGAAGCAGCACACGGGAATACAGGGGGTAATAAACGCCCCCGTCCCCTGCAATCTTCTGGGGATATTTCTGATGCAGAACCAGGTCCAGCTACGGCTCATGGCCCAGATTCTGATGCATCAGAGACTGCAGACCGTGACCGACCGGACAGTGAGGAGGACTCCAAGTCCAGGTCAGTACGCGAGACGGCTTTGGTATCTGACCTTATTACTGCAGTGCGGGATACGCTAAAGTTGGAAAGGACTGAAGAAGTAGCAGATACTCCAGTCCCCTTTGGGTTTCGTAAACCTGCCCGCACTGCTAAGGTGTTCCCTTGTGTGTCTTATTTTGACAAACTGTTATACAAGGAATGGGAGAACCCACTGAGGGTCTTTACAGCCCCAAAGAGGTTTGCAGTACGGTACCCCTTTGAGGAGAGTTTTCTGAAGATATGGACCTCTCCCCCTATAGTGGACCCTTCGGTGTCCAGACTTAATAGAGCCACCACTATTCCAGTAGAAGGGGCTCCTGTTTTCAAGGACCCTGTGGATAAGAAGGCTGAAGCACTCGCTCGCTACCTATACTCAGTGGTAGGCTCGGCAGTACGCCCGGCATTGGCGGGGGCCCTAGTGTCTCAGACACTTACTGAATGGGCAAAATTGCTACTCCAGGGGTTAAAGGAGCGAGATGCTCCTCCTAATGAGATAACTTTGGCCGACCAGTTGGTCCAGGGCCTTAAGTTTGTCTGCGAGTCAGACATGGATACTATTCCCCTGCTGTCAAGAGCTTCGGTTTATGCAGTAGCAATACGCCGCCTGATCTGGCTAAAGGGCTGGTCTGCGGACCAGACTTCCAAGAAAGCCCTATTGGATCTGCCTTTTAAGGGCGACAGACTTTTTGGGGCTTCTCTGGATGACATCATCAAGGATGCCACAGGAGGTAAAAGCACTTTGCTTCCCCAAACTAGCAAGGGTAAGGGACCACGCCAAGGGCAAGGGCCCTCCTTTACTGCACGTAAGCGGTTTTTTTCGCCCCCTTAAGGCGACAGGGAAAAGACCCCAGGCCGATAAAGCGCCTGCCCAAGGACAAAAGCGTCCTTGGTCCCGCAGACCCAACAAGCCTGCGGACAAATCTGCGTCCACATGAAGGTCCGCCCCCACCCAGCTCTCGGGTGGGGGGACGTCTTCGCAAATTCGCGACTCAGTGGACTGCTCTAGTCTCCGACAGGTGGGTTTGCGAAGTAATCTCCTCAGGCTACAAGATAGAATTTCTCTCTTGTCCACCAGACAGATTCATCACCTCCAATCTCCAGCTACTACCGACCCGTCGGGAGGCCCTGTATGGGGCGGTCCAGGGTCTACTGGAACGCGGGGTAGTTATTCCAGTTCCAGAACAGGAACGGGGTCAGGGTTTTTACTCAAATCTGTTCATTGTGCCAAAGAAGGAGGGGGTTCGTCCAATCTTGGATCTCAGAGCCCTCAATTGCTTTGTGAAGGTACAAAGATTTCGGATGGAGTCGGTTCGATCCGTAGTCACGGCTCTCCATCCGGGGGACTTTCTGGCCTCCTTGGACATCAAGGACGCATACCTGCATGTCCCCATATACTCCAGACACCAGAGGTTTCTGCGATTTGCTATCGGGAAGAACCACTACCAGTTTGTGGCCCTCCCGTTTGGCCTTGCCTCAGCACCCAGGACGTTCACCAAGGTGCTCGCTCCGATTCTGGCACTCCTAAGACAGCGGGGTATCGCTATCACAGGTTACTTGGACGACCTTCTGCTGAAGGCCCCTTCAAGCTCAGAATTAGAGGTAAGCGTGTCCATTACCTGTCAGACTCTTCGAGACTGTGGTTGGATACTAAACACGCAAAAGTCAGTATTGGTGCCCACTCAACGCCTAGTGTACCTGGGGTTGATTCTGGATTCCTCAGAGGCAAAGGTATTCCTCCCTGTGGAGAAGTTGCAGACCCTCCGGGCTGCAGTACGGCAGCTGACTTCCAGGAATTGGTCGTCACTCCGTTTTTGCATGCGAGTGTTGGGCCTCATGGTAGCCTCCTTCGAGGCGGTCCCATATGCTCAATACCACACTCGAGTGTTACAGAAGGAAGTTCTGTCCAGATGGAACAGATGCCCTTCATCTCTGGATTATCAGATCCGAGTGAGCCACCTAGTCAGGAGATCCCTGGTATGGTGGCTGACAGCACCGGCTCTAATGGCCGGGAAGTCATTTCTTCCGGTTTACTGGATAGTGATCACGACGGACGCCAGCCTTACAGGTTGGGGGGGAGTCTGGGGTGTCCAGTCGGCGCAAGGTCGCTGGACCCCAGAGGAAGCCCTCCTGCCGATCAATGTCCTGGAGATCCGGGCGATCAAGCTGTGCCTCTTCAAATGGTCTCAGAGACTGCAAGGGCGTCCAGTCAGGATCCAGTCAGACAACGCCACAGCAGTGGCATATGTCAATCATCAAGGAGGAACAAGAGGCTCAGCTGCAGCATCGGAGATCGCTCGCATCCTGAAGTGGGCAGAGAGGAGCGTACCGGCTCTGTCGGCCGTGTACATTCCGGGTGTGGAAAACTGGCAGGCGGACTACCTGAGCCGCCAGATGCTGGACCAGGGAGAATGGTCCTTACACCCGGAGGTGTTCCAACTCCTCTGCCAAAGATGGGGCACACCAGACGTAGATCTTCTGGCTTCCCGACTCAATCGGAAGGTATTGAGGTTTGTGGCCCGGTCAAGAGACCCATGGGCAGACGCAACGGACGCGTTGGTAGCATCGTGGGGTCAGTATCGGCTAATCTATGCCTTCCCTCCCTTAAGGCTTCTTCCTCTTCTGCTCCGCAGAGTGGAGGCAGAGGGAATTCCAATGATCCTAATCGCTCCAGATTGGCCTCAGCGTCCTTGGTACGCCGATCTAGTACGTCTGGTAGCAGACGTCCCCTGGCGCCTACCACTACGGAAGGACCTGCTATCGCAAGGTCCCATATTCCATCCTGCTTTACAGTCATTGGCTTTAACGGCATGGCTGTTGAGAACCAGGTACTGAGAGATCGGGGCCTGTCAGACTCAGTAATCTCTACTATGAGAAGTGCTCGGAAACCGTCCTCTAGGAAGGTCTATCACCGCACTTGGAGGGCCTACATCTCCATGTGTGAGGAAATGAAATGGCATCCACGTACCTATTTGGTTTCCAGAATCCTGCTGTTTTTACAGCATGGGGTAGACCAAAGGCTTGCCCTAAGTACGATTAAGGGACAGATATCTGCCCTGGCTGTCTTTTTTCAGCGACCCCTGGCGACTCACTCTCTCGTGAGTACATTTGTGCAGGGGGTTCGACATGTGGCCCCTCCGGTCCGGCCCCCGTTACCTCCGTGGGACTTGAACCTGGTCCTCTCGGTGCTTCAGAAGGCACCGTTTGAGAATATTAGAGATATTCCCCTGTTGACACTTTCTCAGAAGGTGGTCTTTTTGGTGGCTGTTACGTCAGTTAGACGAGTCTCTGAGCTGGCAGCCCTGTCCTGCAAGGCTCCCTATTTGATTTTCCACAAGGATAAAGTGGTGCTGCGGCCGCAGCCTTCCTTTATTCCGAAAGTCGTTTCGGCTTTCACTCTCTACCTCACATCACCCTCAAACAGATGGTCAAACCGAACGCATGAACCAGACCCTAGAAACCTATCTTCGACATTATGTCAATGCCTTGCACTCCAACTGGTCTGAGTACTTGCCTTTAGCTGAGTTTGCCATTAATTCCCGTTGGCACAGTGCTCTTCATACCACACCATTCTACGCAGCCCTAGGCTATCACCCTCAGACTTTTCCCCTACTTCAGCCTTCTTCTGGTGTACCAGCAGCAGATCAGCGGGTTAAAAATATTCTGCTACATTGGAAAAAGATTTGCTTATTACTACGGAAGTCAGCAGGCAAGTATGCACTTTTTTCCAACAAATGAAGACGCCATATACCTCCATATGTGGTGGGGGACAGAGTTTGGCTATCAACCAAATATGTGAGACTGAAACAACCTTCTACCAAATTGGGCCCTCGATTCATTGGTCCTTACAGAATTATTGCTCGAGTCGGGCCAGTCTCCTATCGGTTGAAATTACCCTCCTCTCTCCGAATTCATCCTGTGTTCCACGTTTCCCTCCTCAAAAAAGCAATTTTCAATCGCTACTCCAGAACGCAACAGCTACCTCCTCCTGTTCTTGTTGATGGACAAAATGAGTTTGAAGTCTCCAAGATTCTTGATTCTAGAAGACAGGGTCGTGGCCTTCGGTATCTGGTTCATTGGAAGGGATATCCTGTCACAGACCGTTCCTGGGTTCCAGCCAAAGATCTGCATGCCCCTTCTCTTATTCGAGACTTCCATGCCTCCTTTCCCACTAAGCCCCGCTAGGCCCCCGGAGGGGTCCACTGGGGAGGGGGCCCTGTCATGTACCTGGGTGTATTTGAACCGGGATCTTCCTGGTCCCAAAGCTGCAGCCTTACCTGTTGCGCTACTGAGCAGATCTGGACTTTTGGAAATGTCCTCTCAGTGTTAAACATTACCTTGGACTCACTAGCCCCACCTGCTGCCAGCTGTGGACAATTTTCAATCAAAGCAGCCCTTAAAAAGGAAGTGATGCTATCTCTCAGCGCCCGTTTGTGTGGAATAGCTCCCTGGGTGTTGTGACTGCTTTTTGATCCTGATTTTCGTGTTGAACTTCTGCCTGAATTCCTGACTACTCTCCAGCCTGCTGATTTTGTACTTCACTGCCAGCTCGTGTATGACCTTTGCCTGCCTGACCACTCTCTGGATTTCGATCGTGTACCATTTTGCCTGATCTGTTGCCAACCTAATCTGCCTGACTACGTTTTCGCCTGAATCCTCAGCACACAAGTTCCACTTCGGACACTACCTATCACAGGTACCTTACACTACCTTGATGGGTTACGGCGGGTTCAAGAAAGGAAGAGGCCGCAGTGGTGGTGGGGGAAGGGTCAGGGCTTCTGGGCCATTGTGGGTGGGTATAAAATCATTGAGGGAGGACATAAGTTCAACAGTGAAGCACATTTGGATTTCATTATCCTTGGCCTTTTTGTGGGCTGTATATTTTTCACTGTTTGTTGTTTGTCCCAATCCTTTTGTGTGTTTGGGCCTTCATACACTCTTTGGGCGCTGCATTTTTTGTTTTTATATGTTATCTTTGCAATATGTCTATTTGCTGATGCTGGCAGCCACGATTACACTTTACTCACCCAGTAGCGCAACTTTTTTCTTTTTTGTTATTTTAGTGGTATTTGATCACCTCTGTAGATTAAATTTCTTATGATCCCACATTACAAACACTGTTAATTGTGAACAAAAAATTCTGATTTGTGCTATAAAACATATCCAATAAACTAAAATGGATTTATAAATTTAGGCCTAAATGCATTGTCCTACATGTCTTTGGTTAAATAAATCTGAAGCAGCGTATATTATTTCATATATATATATATTTTCATATAGAACAGTCTTGATGTACTAACGGCTCATCTCATTTCTTAAGGCCATAAAATACCAAGACAGCACAAATATCCCCCAAGTCACTCCTTTTTAGAAAGTAAACAGCCTAATTTATTAACAGTCCTGATTTTTTTGGGCATTTTTAACCGGGTTAGCTAGTTGAGGGGTGGGTGTCTATCCGTGGATGGGGGGGGGGGTTGATAGTTGGGGAAAGGGGTGTGGGTCTGTCAATGGTGGGCAGAGAGCAATAGTTCTGCCTGGGAGATGTCAGTTTGTGGTCTGTCAGTGGGTGGTAAGGATATTATGATGGCCACAATTTATTAGGCTGCATTCTTGTAATCAGAGGAGAAATAGAGGGGATACAGGTTTCACAGCCTGCATTTTTAGCAGAGGGTTAGTTATAACGAGAGGTACACATAATATCACAGCCTGTATTATTATCAGAGGGTATAATAATTCTTGTTGAAAACCATGCTGATGCCTGTGAAAAATCAAGCATCGCCCTCCAGAAATGTGTGGGGCCCCTGGGGTCTTCTAAAAATGAGTGGGACCAGTGGTGGGACCAACTACCTGCATAGTGGGGCTATGCCATACCTGTTCAGCAGTATTTGTCCATAGTGCCGGCCCAAGACATTGTGCTGCCTGGGCCCAGGATCAAAATGTAGACAGACAGTCTGGTGAATATAAAGGTCATGCATAGTCATTTAAGATGTAAAGGGATTAGCTAAGAGATGTCCGAATATGTGTATTGGGAGCTTGTTATATAACCATTGTGTGATGTTGTGGGTGGAGTTGGACCATTGTTCATTTAGATTAATGCAGTATTATTTTGGTGTATAAAAAGAGCCTGCTCTCATTAAAGATTGTGATTCCTGTTGGAAAGATACAGAGCGTTTTGTCTCGTACTTCTGGAAGAATTATTCCTATGGGAAGTGGTCACCTGACTGTGGTGTGTCGGTAGTGGATGTGTGTTCAAGAGAGGGACTATCTTAAACGGCGTTAACCCCTTTCATACTTGGGCAGTCGTTACATTGGTTGGCAGCGGTGGGATTTTCCCTCCAGTTACTGGGACACTCCAAACCACCACAGTGAATGACCAGCTATGCAGCCTGCAGGAAAGCCACGCTGAAAGACTTGCTTGAGAGCCGTGGAGGGACCGGTGGGACAAAGAACAAGGCCATCTTGATCAGGGAGCTAGCCGAGATGGATCAGAGGGATGGTGATGCAGGACCCCGGTCAGTTGAAGACAACGAGTTCGACAGCGGTTGGCATTATATGGTGCTAACCCATCAGAGACCGCCATACAGGAAGCCATTAAAGACATCCAGCTGCAGGAGGAGCGACAAGAGAAAGAACTAGAGCGACAAGAGAGAGAACTAGAGCGGCAACATGAGCAGAGAATGGCGGAAATACGGCAATCGGAGACAACACCTAAAGACGCAGCGCCTTTCCGTAAGTTGCCCTTTCGGGCGTTCAAACTATTTAAGGAAGGAGAGGAGGAAATTGAAGCGTTCCTGCAGGACTTTGAGAGAATATGCCAGATACATGAAGTACTGCCCCAAGATTGGGTCGCCTTACTGGCAAGTAATTTAACTGGCAGAGCGGCGGATGCGTATCGGGCCCTGGAGGATGAGGACGCTAAAGACTATGACCGGGTAAAAGAAGCTCTGCTAGCCCGATTTGCCATTACACCCGAAGCCAGCCGGATTAAGTTTCGAGAATCCCGGAAACAAACCCACATAACATACGTGGAGTGGGCACATCGTCTGCAGCGAAACCTTAAGGGCTGGTTCCAGGGAAGCCACGCTCATTCCATAGAGGACATCACCCAGCTAGTACTCTTAGAACAGTTCTTTAACCACACCCCCCCCCCGGTACTACGGGATTGGGTGCGAGATAAGCAACCACGGACTGTACAGCAAGCGGCTACTTTGGCCGATGAATATCTGGACTCTCGAAGGTCAGGCGGAAGCGAGCGATAGCCACTATCTCGACCCAGTTTATCAGCCTCTAACCCAACTTCAGCACCAACCCCAGCGGCCACTTATCCTCAGCAGCCCAGGTTCAACTCCCAGGACTACGCACAAGCCATCAGGTGTTTCGGATGTAAACAGCTAGGGCACAAAAAGCCAGACTGTCCGTTGAATCCAGCCATCCAGTCCCAGTCATGGAGACAGCCAGCAAGGGGGAGCCCCCGCACACCCATGCCTGCGGCCCACTGCGTTGAGGAGGAAGAACATTGGGGCGTCCTGCACGAGGCTTATCCAATACAAGCAGCTAACCGGGACAACCGGCAGCAACACAGGCAGACTGTCTGGGTCAATGGAAAGGTAGCCAATGGCCTACGTGATTCTGGTGCCACCATTACCCTACTACAGAAGAACCTCATCCCAGAGAGCCAACACACCGGAGACACTGTAGCCATAAGAGTAGCGGGAGGTACCATCTTCTGGCTACCCGTTGCCCGGGTTCACCTGGATTGGGGGGTTGGTTCGGGACACGTGAATGTGGGAGTGATGAAGGATTTGCCAGCGGATGTACTACTGGGGAATGATTTGGCCCCCCTTGTTTCTGCTTACGCCCCGATGGGCCCCGCTGAAGCCAACCCAGTGACTACCTGTGCCCAGACCCATGCTGCTGGAACCGGCCTGATTGCGGCTGAGAACGGGGTAAGATTGTCTTCCCCGACATGTATCTTAGATCAGGCACAATATCACAGTCTAAAATTGGAATGTGACAAGTTGGCCAGTGAGAAATCAGAGATGCAACGACACTACGTCATGTATTATGAGATGTCCCATGGATTGAACATTTGAAATGCACAAACAGGCTGAAATTGATAAGAGGTTAAATGCGATTTGCGCCCAGGTTTTGCCTTACCTTTCCCAAAAGCATCAGCAACAAGTTTTGGGAGCCATTGAGAGAGCAAAGCAAGTGACTGTTCCAGAACTGAATTCCATTATTCGCCCTACAACCTTACAACTGCACCATCAGCTACTGACCCGGTAAGCAAAATGGCAATGTTGATGGGTTGTCCAGACATTAGAGGAATGGAACTATGGACTAACCACCTCGGAGTCAACCCGTCTGGGGTCTCCTCCTGTGTTAGTCTCCTGCCGAAAGGGGAGATGTGTGACAGGGGTCACTTTGGGCACAGGGTGAGCCAGGAAATAATGGACATTAACCACTTGACAACTGGGCACTTAAACCCCCTTCCTAACAGACGAATTTTCAGCTTTCAGTGCTCTCACATTTTGAATGACAATTACTCAGTCATGCAACACTGTACCCATATGAAATTTTCGTCCTTTTTTTCACACAAATAGAGCTTTCTTTTGGTGGTATTTGATCCCCTCTGGGGTTTTTATTTTTTGTGCTATAAATGAAAAAAGACCCAAAATTTTGTAAAAAAAATGAATTTTTCTTAATTTCTATTATAAAATTTTGCAAATAAGTAATTTTTCTTCATAAATTTGGGCAAAAATGTATACTGCTACATATCTTTGGTAAAAATAACCCAAATTAGTGGATATTATTTAGTCTGTGTGAAAGTTATAGGGTCTACAAGCTATGGTGCCAATCACTGAAAATGTATCAATTTGATTACACCTGATGTACTGACAGCCTATCTCATTTCTTGAGACCCTAACAAGCCAGTAAAGTACAAATGACCCCTTTTTGGAAAGTAGACATTCCAAGGTAGTTAGTAAGAGGCATAGTTAGTTTTTTGAGGTTGTCATTTTTTCTCACAATTCTTTGCAAAATTAAGATTTTTTTATTTTTATTTTTTTTTCACACCAAATTGTCATTATAACAGGTTATTTCTCTCACACGGCATGTACATTCCACAAATGACACCCCAAAATATATTCTCCTACTTTTCCTGAGTATGGCGATACCACATATGTGAGACTTTTACACAGCCTGGCCACATACAGAGGCCCAGCATTGAAGTAGCAACTTCAGGCGTTCTAGGGCATAAATTACACATCTAATCTCTCAAACACCTATTACACTTTTGAAGGCCCTGGAGCACCAGGACAATGGAAACAGCAACAAAGTGACCCCATTTTGGAAAGCAAACACCCCAAAGTATAATATATGAGGCATTATGAGTCTTTTGAACTGTTCATTTTTTTCCAGAAGTTTTTGGAAAATGTGGAAAAAAAATTAAAACGCATTTTTTTTTACACAAAGTTGTCCATTTATAAGATATTTCCAACACATAGCATGTACATAGCAAAAATTACACCCCAAAATATATTCTCCTACTCCTCCTGAGTATGGCGATACCACATGTGTGAGACTTTTACACAGCCTGGCCACATAGAGGCCCAATATCCAAGAAGCACCATCAGGTGTTCTAGGGACATAAATTACGCATCTAATTTCTTTACAATCTATCACATTTTTGAAGGCCCTTTATATTTCTAGCATATAGCATGTACATACCAAGAATTACACCCTGAACTACATTCTGCTGAGTAAATGGTAAACAAAAGATTACCTGTGGTTTTAGTAGTGCAATTGTCCACAGAAGGAGAGCCCTGATCCAGGCAGCAGGCAGGGATGTGGTCAGCGTCAGTGAATGGAATTGTCCAGGCAGCAGGCAGGAATATTGTCCATAGTCAGTACAGGCAGAGATACTGTCCATATACAGTCCAAGGTCAGTGCAAGTAGAGACATTGCCAGCAGTGCCAAAATATTGGTCCTGGTAGTAAGCAGGAACATGGGCCAAGTAGCAGGCCAGGAAATAATGGGGACAGGGGTAGAGGCTTCTCCCACCCAAATCTCTTTGAAGCCTCCAAGTCTCCAGACCCTAATCCGGGAATGAGAAAACTAAAAAAATAGTTACTCTTTCGTCCATGGACCGACACAGCTTCTCTATTGACAAAGTGGGTATTATCCGTTAATTAGGAGTGACTAGGCAGAAAAACTTGTAAAAAGTGTTGCATCACACCTTCTACAGTACTGCCCAGGGGGTGGACCCTCTGGGTATACCCTCTCAGTCTGCACATCGCAGATCAGTTTTTTTCTGTCTAGCAAGGAGTAGGACATGGCTCCCTTCGGGCCCATTGGTCCGGGGAAAAAAGATATATATTTTTTATTATTTTTTTTTTTTGCTAAATTTGTTGTTTCCTGCGATCTTCGATCAACTGCCGACTGGGTGACAGGCTGGATCCTCGATCCTTGTAGTCTCCCCAGTTTCGGCCATCGAGCGTGTGCCGACCCTAGCTACGCGCTGGGTTTTCCACGACATGCCCGTCGCTCCACGGGTGGCCGGTGAGCCTACGCTCCGGGGCCTGCATCGGACCGCTCAGCTTCGGCTGACCTTACGGCCGAGTTGCAGCAGCCTGTCCGGTGAGCGTCATGCTCCAGGGCATACATATGATCGTCCCTTCTGGGTCCAATCACAGCATGCCTGGCCAACAGTCACCTTCCGTGCGCGGACGATCTGTTTGGAATGTCTTCCAGCAGAATACATGCAGGATAGGTAAGTAAAACTCCCCTGCCTCGGCTGGGTGATTTAGCTGGACATTCCTGGAGAGATCAAGTAAGTGGTTGTGGCCCCTTTCTTCCCTCTCTCCCTGCCTTTCCCTCCTCCCTGGGCTTCTAGCTAAAGGTTGCTGGGTGCTGGGGGTCACCTAGGGGGTCCCACTGGAGCGGGGCTGGCTGTAACTAACATTTAAAAGAAATGTCATTTTTGCTTACCTGTGTTTCTGTGTCTCCATGCTGTCGGCGGCCATTTTGAGGTGGTCCATGCCAAGTTTGGCCTCTTGTAACTGCCTGGCGGCCATCTTCCTGTGGTTCGGCCACACCCACTGGCCCCTATCAGGTGATCGGCGGCCATGTTTGTCCACCCTGTATGCAGATATTGCCATTCGGCGGCCATCTTTTTGTGGGCTATGGCTGCCTGACCTCTATCTTCTGTCGGCGGCCATTTTCTTAGAGCCCACATTATCTTCCATACAGACGTTTTTGGCAACCATTTTGCGAGAGCCTCCGGCCTCTAGGGTGCATTACACTAGCGCGAAAATTCACACAGGAAGTGCTGATAAAAGAAGCAGACTGACACAGCAGCAAGGGGACAGCATCACAGGCGCAGCATAGCAGTACCTATCCAGGGTGGTGAGTCCTCTGGGTAACCCAGCATCTCTGCAGCACAGGAGGGTGGCCTATTGATATCTTGCCTGGAGCCCTGTGAGTGTCAGTGTGTGGTCAGCATGGCATCTGAGCCAGATGTCTTCTCCCCTGAAACACCAGATTTAGCAGCTGGTGTCCCTGAGGTGTCTATGGACGCTATGTCGGCAATCCTAGAGGCGTTTGCTGCCAGGGTGGAAGCAGCACACGGGAATACAGGGGGTAATAAACGCCCCCGTCCCCTGCAATCTTCTGGGGATATTTCTGATGCAGAACCAGGTCCAGCTACGGCTCATGGCCCAGATTCTGATGCATCAGAGACTGCAGACCGTGACCGACCGGACAGTGAGGAGGACTCCAAGTCCAGGTCAGTACGCGAGACGGCTTTGGTATCTGACCTTATTACTGCAGTGCGGGATACGCTAAAGTTGGAAAGGACTGAAGAAGTAGCAGATACTCCAGTCCCCTTTGGGTTTCGTAAACCTGCCCGCACTGCTAAGGTGTTCCCTTGTGTGTCTTATTTTGACAAACTGTTATACAAGGAATGGGAGAACCCACTGAGGGTCTTTACAGCCCCAAAGAGGTTTGCAGTACGGTACCCCTTTGAGGAGAGTTTTCTGAAGATATGGACCTCTCCCCCTATAGTGGACCCTTCGGTGTCCAGACTTAATAGAGCCACCACTATTCCAGTAGAAGGGGCTCCTGTTTTCAAGGACCCTGTGGATAAGAAGGCTGAAGCACTCGCTCGCTACCTATACTCAGTGGTAGGCTCGGCAGTACGCCCGGCATTGGCGGGGGCCCTAGTGTCTCAGACACTTACTGAATGGGCAAAATTGCTACTCCAGGGGTTAAAGGAGCGAGATGCTCCTCCTAATGAGATAACTTTGGCCGACCAGTTGGTCCAGGGCCTTAAGTTTGTCTGCGAGTCAGACATGGATACTATTCCCCTGCTGTCAAGAGCTTCGGTTTATGCAGTAGCAATACGCCGCCTGATCTGGCTAAAGGGCTGGTCTGCGGACCAGACTTCCAAGAAAGCCCTATTGGATCTGCCTTTTAAGGGCGACAGACTTTTTGGGGCTTCTCTGGATGACATCATCAAGGATGCCACAGGAGGTAAAAGCACTTTGCTTCCCCAAACTAGCAAGGGTAAGGGACCACGCCAAGGGCAAGGGCCCTCCTTTACTGCACGTAAGCGGTTTTTTTCGCCCCCTTAAGGCGACAGGGAAAGACCCCAGGCCGATAAAGCGCCTGCCCAAGGACAAAAGCGTCCTTGGTCCCGCAGACCCAACAAGCCTGCGGACAAATCTGCGTCCACATGAAGGTCCGCCCCCACCCAGCTCTCGGGTGGGGGGACGTCTTCGCAAATTCGCGACTCAGTGGACTGCTCTAGTCTCCGACAGGTGGGTTTGCGAAGTAATCTCCTCAGGCTACAAGATAGAATTTCTCTCTTGTCCACCAGACAGATTCATCACCTCCAATCTCCAGCTACTACCGACCCGTCGGGAGGCCCTGTATGGGGCGGTCCAGGGTCTACTGGAACGCGGGGTAGTTATTCCAGTTCCAGAACAGGAACGGGGTCAGGGTTTTTACTCAAATCTGTTCATTGTGCCAAAGAAGGAGGGGGTTCGTCCAATCTTGGATCTCAGAGCCCTCAATTGCTTTGTGAAGGTACAAAGATTTCGGATGGAGTCGGTTCGATCCGTAGTCACGGCTCTCCATCCGGGGGACTTTCTGGCCTCCTTGGACATCAAGGACGCATACCTGCATGTCCCCATATACTCCAGACACCAGAGGTTTCTGCGATTTGCTATCGGGAAGAACCACTACCAGTTTGTGGCCCTCCCGTTTGGCCTTGCCTCAGCACCCAGGACGTTCACCAAGGTGCTCGCTCCGATTCTGGCACTCCTAAGACAGCGGGGTATCGCTATCACAGGTTACTTGGACGACCTTCTGCTGAAGGCCCCTTCAAGCTCAGAATTAGAGGTAAGCGTGTCCATTACCTGTCAGACTCTTCGAGACTGTGGTTGGATACTAAACACGCAAAAGTCAGTATTGGTGCCCACTCAACGCCTAGTGTACCTGGGGTTGATTCTGGATTCCTCAGAGGCAAAGGTATTCCTCCCTGTGGAGAAGTTGCAGACCCTCCGGGCTGCAGTACGGCAGCTGACTTCCAGGAATTGGTCGTCACTCCGTTTTTGCATGCGAGTGTTGGGCCTCATGGTAGCCTCCTTCGAGGCGGTCCCATATGCTCAATACCACACTCGAGTGTTACAGAAGGAAGTTCTGTCCAGATGGAACAGATGCCCTTCATCTCTGGATTATCAGATCCGAGTGAGCCACCTAGTCAGGAGATCCCTGGTATGGTGGCTGACAGCACCGGCTCTAATGGCCGGGAAGTCATTTCTTCCGGTTTACTGGATAGTGATCACGACGGACGCCAGCCTTACAGGTTGGGGGGGAGTCTGGGGTGTCCAGTCGGCGCAAGGTCGCTGGACCCCAGAGGAAGCCCTCCTGCCGATCAATGTCCTGGAGATCCGGGCGATCAAGCTGTGCCTCTTCAAATGGTCTCAGAGACTGCAAGGGCGTCCAGTCAGGATCCAGTCAGACAACGCCACAGCAGTGGCATATGTCAATCATCAAGGAGGAACAAGAAGCTCAGCTGCAGCATCGGAGATCGCTCGCATCCTGAAGTGGGCAGAGAGGAGCGTACCGGCTCTGTCGGCCGTGTACATTCCGGGTGTGGAAAACTGGCAGGCGGACTACCTGAGCCGCCAGATGCTGGACCAGGGAGAATGGTCCTTACACCCGGAGGTGTTCCAACTCCTCTGCCAAAGATGGGGCACACCAGACGTAGATCTTCTGGCTTCCCGACTCAATCGGAAGGTATTGAGGTTTGTGGCCCGGTCAAGAGACCCATGGGCAGACGCAACGGACGCGTTGGTAGCATCGTGGGGTCAGTATCGGCTAATCTATGCCTTCCCTCCCTTAAGGCTTCTTCCTCTTCTGCTCCGCAGAGTGGAGGCAGAGGGAATTCCAATGATCCTAATCGCTCCAGATTGGCCTCAGCGTCCTTGGTACGCCGATCTAGTACGTCTGGTAGCAGACGTCCCCTGGCGCCTACCACTACGGAAGGACCTGCTATCGCAAGGTCCCATATTCCATCCTGCTTTACAGTCATTGGCTTTAACGGCATGGCTGTTGAGAACCAGGTACTGAGAGATCGGGGCCTGTCAGACTCAGTAATCTCTACTATGAGAAGTGCTCGGAAACCGTCCTCTAGGAAGGTCTATCACCGCACTTGGAGGGCCTACATCTCCATGTGTGAGGAAATGAAATGGCATCCACGTACCTATTTGGTTTCCAGAATCCTGCTGTTTTTACAGCATGGGGTAGACCAAAGGCTTGCCCTAAGTACGATTAAGGGACAGATATCTGCCCTGGCTGTCTTTTTTCAGCGACCCCTGGCGACTCACTCTCTCGTGAGTACATTTGTGCAGGGGGTTCGACATGTGGCCCCTCCGGTCCGGCCCCCGTTACCTCCGTGGGACTTGAACCTGGTCCTCTCGGTGCTTCAGAAGGCACCGTTTGAGAATATTAGAGATATTCCCCTGTTGACACTTTCTCAGAAGGTGGTCTTTTTGGTGGCTGTTACGTCAGTTAGACGAGTCTCTGAGCTGGCAGCCCTGTCCTGCAAGGCTCCCTATTTGATTTTCCACAAGGATAAGGTGGTGCTGCGGCCGCAGCCTTCCCTTCTTCCGAAAGTCGTTTCGGCTTTTCATCTCAACGAAGACATTGTACTTCCATCCTTGTGTCCTCAGCCGTCGAATCCTAAGGAGTCGGCGTTGCATTCCTTGGACGTTGTCCGAGCTTTGAGAGTATACATATCTGCTACTTCCCTGTTCCGGAAGTCAGACTCACTGTTTGTTTCGGTGGCTGGTCCCAAGAAGGGCCAAGCAGTCTCATCGGCCACCATCTCTAGGTGGATCCGACAGATAGTAATCCAGGCTTACGCCTTAAAGGGTCAGGCGCCCCCCTTTCCTGTCACGGCGCATTCGACCAGGGCAATAGGTGCCTCTTGGGCTTTCCGACATCAAGCGTCTGTTTCCCAACTATGTAAAGCGGCGACTTGGTCGTCCGCTCACACTTTCACAAAATTCTACAAAGTTGATGTAGGCGCATCTTCGGATGCCTCTTTCGGCCGCAAGGTTTTGCAGGCGGCTGTTTAGAGTTGCAACTCCTCCGTTGGAGGAGTGCTGTTTTGGGGTGAAGTTTGTTTTTATGCTGTTACCACCCCTCGTTTTTTCTCTGACACTGCTTTGGGACGTCCCACTTTGTCAATAGAGAAGCTGTGTCGGTCCATGGACGAAAGAGTAAATAGGATTTTTTACTCACCGTAAAATCCTTTTCTCTGAGTCCATGGACCGACACAGCACCCACCCCTCCTTTTAAGTTTGTACTGCTTTTTGACGAACTGATCTGCGATGTGCAGACTGAGAGGGTATACCCAGAGGGTCCGCCCCCTGGGCGGTACTGTAGAAGGTGTGATGCAACACTTTTTACAAGTTTTTCTGCCTAGTCACTCCTAATTAACGGATAATACCCACTTTGTCAATAGAGAAGCTGTGTCGGTCCATGGACTCAGGGAAAAGGATTTTACGGTGAGTAAAAAATCCTATTTTTCTTCATCCAGAAAAACAATTCTGGAGCCCCTCACATGTGAGACCCCTGTGTTCCCATTAGCATAGCAGGGTAAAAGATCAATCCAAGAGGCAGGCAAAAAACGTGGTCAAACAGTCCAGGGTCAGTTCCAGAGCAGGCAGAGGTAGGTACAGTTTAGGGTTAGGCAGAAGCGTGGTCGTATAACAGGCCAGGGTCAGTTCCAGGGCAGGCAGAGGTAGGTACAGTTTAGCGTTAGGCAGAGGCGTGGTCGTTTAGCAGGTCAGGGTCAGTTCCGGAGAAGGCAGCGGTATGTACAGTGGCATAAGGGGTGTGGCGGTAAATGACAATTACGTTTACCATACTTTCCTAATAATGCAGAAAAGTATGGTAACGACGGAAACATCGACCAAAACAAAGGCCTGGTTGGGAAGGACAATCGGGACAATAATACACAGTGTCTCTTCTAGTTCCTTCTTTGGAGCACACCCGGCATCTCTTCTGACGTTTTCGGCCTGTTTCATGGGGGGGAGTTTCTCAGGAAAGTGGCGTTCATGGAGTCTGCTCACTGAATCCGAGCGAATGCTTTCTGGTGGGTCTTCAGGGTACAAAAGGGCGGAGACAATTTCTTCTTGGTACTGAAGGTAAGATAAGAGGGTCCTTGTAGATTTACGGTAAATGACATGAGTATTGTAAAGTGCCATACTGAAAAGATATATGGAGACCTTTTTATACCAATAGCGGCTTTTTCTTGTGGGAAGATAGGGTTCAATCATTTGATCATTAAAATCGACTCCCCCCATGAACAAATTATAATCATGAACACATGCTGGTTTTTGGATAGGGCCGTTTCTTCTGGGGATTTCCACGTAGGTGTCGTTATGTATCATTGAGAGCATGTGGACGTTTCTTCTGTCCCTCCACCTGATAGCCAATAGCTCTTCATTCCGCAAAGACGCTGTCTCCCCTTTTCGTAGTCTTTCAGTAACGAGCCTTTGCGGGAAACCCTTCCTGTTGGCTCGCACTGTACCACACGCTGGAGTGCCCTTCCGGTGAAGGTTGCGGAAGAGGGGCAAGCTGGTATAGTAATTATCCACATAAAGGTGGTAACCCTTTTCAAGGAGTGGATATATAAGCTCCCAAACAACCTTCCGCTGGCACCGATGTACTCTGGACATTCAGGGGGATGCAGTTGGGAGTCCTTCCCTTCATACACCAGGAAGGCGTAAATGTAGCCCGTGGCTCGGTCACATAGCTTATAGATCTTAACCCCATATCGGGCCCTTTTGCTTGGAATAAACTGCTTGATGCCAAGCCTGCATGTGAAGTGGACCAATGACTCATCCACGGATATATTTTGGTTGGGGATATATAACTGGGGGAATTTCTCAGAGAAAAAATTTAGAAGTGGCCGAATTTTAAATAATTTGTCATGTGATGGGTCATTTCGGGGAGGGCACTGGGTGTTGTCATTGTAAAGCGCATTATCATGAGGTATCTGGATCTTGACATAAGGGATGAAAAGACTGGCATGTGGTGGATGGGTTTGGTGGACCAATAGGAGTATACTTCATTTTTTTTTGAGAGCCCCATGTTGAACGTTAGGCATAAAAATAATTTAAATTCCTCCACTGTCAATGCTCTCCACTCATAGGGATGGGCATAACTTGAACCAGGGTTGTTTATTATGAATTGTTGTGCAAAGAGGTTGCACTGGGACACGATGGAGGATAATAGGTCTTGGGTAAAAATTAAATTAAAAAAATCAATAGGGGCAAAATTCTCTGTGTTCACCTGAACACCTGGCTGGGCTGTGAAAGGGGGGATGTTTGCTGCTCCTGAATTGGGGGGAAGCCACACAGGGTTTTCAAGGGCATAGGGAAGGCTGGCATGGGTCCTAACCCTTTGGGGTTGAGATGACACCCCGCTAATTCTTGGCCTTTGCTGTAGTGGTACTTCATTTCTTGTGGATGGCACTGTGCTTCTGGTAGATGGCACTGAGCTGCTGGTTGATGCCATAGCGCTACTTGTGGTAGCCTGCTGCTCCATGTCAGAACGCCTTTGTTTCCTGGGCACACTTTCCACTTCCTCTGAATCTGTAGAAGACCCACTGCTTATAACAGGTTCATATTCTGAACCAGAATCAGACTCAGAGAGCTCTCTGCTGCTCTCGTCAGTCAAGCAAAGCTGTTGGTATGCCTCCTCAGCGGAAAACATTTTTTTCGCCATACTGGTGACTGTGGGCTGTGGTGACAAACTGTGGTAGGAAAACTGGAACAGATATGGCTGCACTGATGGGTGCTGATGAGGCTGGTCTAATGAGGCTGCACTGCTGGGTTCTGATGAGGGTGCTGCTGGGTTCTGAGGAGGGTGCTGCTGGGTTCTGAGGAGGGTGCTGCTGGGTTCTGATGAGGATGCTCCCGGGTTCTGATGAGGGTGCACTGCTGGTAACTGATGAGGGTGCACTGATGGGAACTGATGAGGGTGCACTGATGGGAACTGATGAGGGTGCACTGCTGGTAACTGATGAGGGTGCACTGCTGGGAACTGATGAGGGTGCACTGCTGGGAACTGATGAGGGTGCACTGCTGGGAACTGATGAGGGTGCACTGATGGGAACTGATGAGGGTGCACTGCTGGTAACTGATGAGGGTGCACTGCTGGTAACTGATGAGGGTGCACTGCTGGGAACTGATGAGGATGCACTGATGGGAACTGATGAGGGTGCACTGATGGGAACTGATGAGGGTGCACTGATGTACACTAATGCACCACACTGATATGCACTGATAAGGCGGCGGTGATGAGCACTCACTTATGGGCACTACTGTGGCACTGATGAGCGCTGTAGTTGAGCGCTGTAGTGTTGCAGATGAGCACTATAGTGGCGCTGATGTGGTACTGATGGCACCGATGGGGCACAGTAGTGGCACTGTAGTGGCACTGGTGGAGCACTGGCAGGACCGATGGGCACGGAAGTGGCAGAGGTGGCACTGATGGGCACTGGTGGCACTGATGAGCCTTGTAGTGGCACTGATGAGCTTTGTAGTGACACTGATCAGCCTTGTAGTGACACTGCGAAACAAAATGTGTAGCGCTAAATTAGATAAGAACTGCACTATGACAAGTGCAGTATATAACAGTGATATAAAACAATCAAAAAGACAATAACAATTGAGTCAAAATATGCAAATAATCCACCGTGATATAAACTATTCCATAGTGAAAGTGTTCAAATGATCTACAATAATGTGAACCATATACAAAATAACCCTAAAAAAACAAATAGGAAATTCATATGTGCATATAAATAAATGCTGATGAAATAAAATGGTGAATGATAATCCAAGGAATGGTGCTCCCAACAGAAACTTGACGTGAAGTGACCACCACCAATCGATTGTAAAAAGGCTTACCAGAGAAAGTGGACCCCAAAAACGTAAGTTCAGAGGGTCAACCAAGCATGGGTAAGCCACTGTAGACAGTGAATCCTCAACCGCAATTCAAACGGAAACTTCAAGCCTCAATCCAAGATGGAAACCAGATTGTCGTTCGTGTCCAAACGTGCGATGAAGCTGGTGAACATTACTCAATACAGGCCAGGCAGTGTTAACCGATGAATGACGAAAAAGTAAAAGTAAAGAGAAGGCACATAGCGTGATACTGTATGTAAAGGTATTTTAATGTAGGTAAGAACACTTACATTTAGAAGGGTGTAACAGCGCTTATCAAATGATCAAAAATGGCAACAGTGACACTGATCAGCCTTGTGGTGGCACTGATGGACACTAGTGGCACTGATGGGTACTCTGATGGCACTGATGGGCACTGTAGTGGCACTGATGAGTTTTTGTGGCACTGGTGACACAGATGGTTACTGTAGGGGCGCTGATGGGTAGTGTAGTGGCACTGTAGGGCACAGATTGGCACTTTTGTGGTACTGAAGGGCACTGCTGGGCACTGTAGTTCACTACAATATGAGACAACACTCACTGTTAAAATGATCTCTCTTCTCTCCTCACACGCTGTATCGGTGTGAGGAGAGAAGAGAGCTGGACCTCTGTGTGACCCCAGTTTGTTCATATTCTGATCGCTCCCTCATTGGAGGGAGCAATCAGGTGGTAAAGATCATTGGCTCTTCACCGCGATCCTTGTTGTGCTGGGTCCCCTGCACTCGGCGAGCACGGACACTTCCGCGAGCGCGCCCCAGGGGGCGCGCGGGAAGCGCGAGTGCACGAGGACGTCCCAGGAACGTCCACCCAGGATAACTCGACCGCGCTGTAGCCGTCTTTCGGCTATGGCGCGGTCGGCAAGTGGTTAAGAATGTCTTGGATTGCTTTAAATTGGGATAGTAATATTAATCAACAAAATGTACTGGTTGTTTGATTCTGAACTCAACAAGTTAATTAAGAGATGCTGATGTGTCACCTGTCTGCTTGTGTAATGTTAATGAAGCTCAACTATGCTACAGATCCTTTCATTGTGAATAGTGATAATTAACTCTGTACTTGTGTGTATTGTAAAGCAGACAGAAAGTCTGGTGAATATAAAGGTCATGCATAGTCATTTAAGATGTAAAGGGATTAGCTAAGATGTCCGAATATGTGTATTGGGAGCTCGTTATATAACCATTGTGTGATGTTGTGGGTGGAGTTGGACCATTGTTCATTTAGATTAATGCAGTATTATTTTGGTGTATAAAAAGAGCCTGCTCTCATTAAAGATTGTGATTCCTGTTGGAAAGATACAGAGCGTTTTGTCTCGTACTTCTGGAAGAATTATTCCTATGGGAAGTGGTCGCCTGACTGTGGTGTGTCGGTAGTGGATGTGTGTTCAGGAGAGGGAATATCTTAAACGGCGTTAACCCCTTTCATACTTGGGCAGTCGTTACAGGGGGGTCACAGTATATTTTAAGATGGGATTCACAGTATATTTTCAGATAGGGTTCACAGTATATTTTTGGATAGGGGGTCACAGTATATTTTCAGATAGGGGATCACAGTATATTTTCGGATGAGGGTCACAGTATATATTCAGATGGGGGTCACAGTATATTTTCAGATGACGGTCACAGTATATTTTCAGATGGGGGTCACAGTATATTTTAAGGTGGGGGGTCACAGTATATTTTCAGATGGGGTTCAAAGTATGTTTTCGGATAGGGGGTCACAGTATATTTTCAGATGGGGTTCACAGTATATTTTTGAATATGGGGGTCACAGTATATTTTCAGATGGGGTTCACAGTATATTTTCAGATGGGGTTCACAGTATATTTTCAGATGAGGGTCACAGTATATTTTCGGATAGGGGGTCACAGTATATTTTCAGATGTGGTTCACAGCATATTTTCAGATGTGGTTCACAGCATATTTTCGGATGGGGGTCACAGTATATTTTCAGATGGGGGTCACAGTATATTTTCAGATGGGGGTCACAGTATATTTTCGGATAGGGGGTCACAGTATATTTTCAGATGGGGCTCACAGTATATTTTCGGATAGGGGGTCACAGTATTTTTTAAGATGGGATTCACAGTATATTTTCGGATAGGGGGTCACAGTATTTTTTAAGATGGGATTCACAGTATATTTTCAGATGGGGGTCACAGTATATTTTCGGATGAGGGTCACAGTATATTTTCGGATGAGGGTCACAGTATATTTTCAGATGGGGTTCACAGTATATTTTCAGATGGGGTTCACAGTATATTTTCAGATGGGGTTCACAGCATATTTTCGGATAGGGGGTCAGAGTATATTTTCAGATAGGGGGTCACAGTATATTTTCAGATAGAGGGTTACAGTATATTTTCGGATAGGGGGTCACGGTATATTTTCAGATGGGGGGTCAGAGTATATTTTCGGATAGGGGTAGTGCCGGCCAAAGACATTGTGCTGCCTGGGTCCAGGATCAAAATGCTGCCCCCTCCTCCCTACCACCCCCCCCGAAAAAATTATAATCACGCCTACCAAAAAGGCCCCCACATTTATTATTTTATATCATGACAATTGAAACCAAAATTAAATTTATTAGGAAGTCAGATTTAAACGCAACAGTGGTGGTGGGGTTCAGACAGAGGCAGTGGCGGTTGTGGTGAGGGGGGAGGGGGGCTAGACACAGGCAGGGGTGGTAGGGAAGGGGTTAGACACAGGCAGGGGTGGTAGGGGGGGTTTAGACACAGGCAAGGGTGATAGGGAAGGGATTAGACACAGGCAGGGGAGGTTAGACACAGGCAGGGGAGGTAAGACACAGGCAGGGGTGGTAGGGGAGGTTAGACACAGGCAGAGGTGGTAGGGGGATTAGACACAGGCAGAGGAAGTGGGGGATTAGACACAGGCAGGGGAGGTAGGGGGTTTAGACACAGGCAGGAATGGTAGGAAAGGGATTAGACACAGGCAGGGGAGGTAGGGAAGGGATTAGACACAGGCAAGGGAGGGTAGGGAAGGGATTAGACACAGGCAGAGGTGGTATGGGGTTTAGACAAAGACAGGCGAGGTAGGGAAGGGATTAGACATGGGCAGGGGTGGTAGGGGGATTAGACACAGGCAGGGGTGGTAGGGGGATTAGACACAGGCAGGGGTGGTAGGGGGATTAGACACAGGCAGAGGTGGTAGGGGGATTAGACACAGGCAGAGGTGGTAGGGGGATTAGACACAGGCAGAGGTGGTAGGGGAGGTTAGACACAGGCAGAGGTGGTAGGGGAGGTTAGACACAGGCAGAGGTGGTGGAGATGGGATTAGTGACAGTTACTTTCTCTCAGTGTTAGCCGCGCCTATAGCGATCCCTCTTTCATCATGGGGTCTCTGCTTAGCTCCTCCCGCTTTACGCTGTTAGCCGTCAGCCTGTCAGCTGACTTTCTCGTCAGCAGCAAACAGGGGGGGGCGCAGAGAGGATGGGCGGGTGGCCAGCGGTGCGGGTATGGCAAGGAGTGCTCTGCCAATACCTCCAATAGCAGCTGCGCCGGGCCATCCACATAGTGTGTGGAGTCCGATCGGGCGAGACCACTGTATTTATGGGTGTCAATGTGCCTCCCCTCAGAACCTGCTGCCTGGGACCAATGGTCCCATCGGGTCCCATGGTAGGGCCGGCCCTGGGCCCGGTTCCCTGCGATTCCTGGGCGGGTTCCCCCATCACACCTGAATCGCACACTGGTTCACACTGACATCTGCGGGTGTCAATGTAAAGTTAATGACACCCGCGGATTGGTTCGCAGATCGCAGTGCGAACTGTGAAATGGTATAGGAGCCTACGTCCACACTGAGTGCGGGAATGAAATCGCGTGAGTTCAGGGACGCATGTCAGTCCCGATTTCGGGGACGATTTCAGAGACATCTGAACAGAACAGGTTTCTGCACAGATGTCAATGGAAATCGCATCCCGAAATCGCCAAAAGTAGTATAGAAACTACTTTTGGAAATCGGTGCGGCACCGCAAACGCGACGTCGCACCAATTAGGACGGTGCCATTGCCGCTGATTTGGCATGCGATTTGACGTGTCAAATCGCACCAATGTGAACCCGGGGTGGAATCAGATCGCATGGGTGTGAACTCCCATGCATTACGATTCCAATGCGGACCGAAAAATGGGTCCTGTACCATTTTGGTCCAAATGCGATGCAAATTCAGACAGTTTGTATGGCTGAATTCACATCGCACAGACATTGCATGCGATCTGCACAGCATTCGATGTCTGTGTTTGCACCAGTGTGAACCCAGCCTAAAGCCTCATACACACGATCGGACTTCCATCTGACTTTTCCGTGGATTTTGGTCCGAAGGGCGTTGGCCGCGAACTTGTTCTGCATACACACGGCAGGACTTTTTCAGCCAACTTTCACCAAATCACGTGGTTTTTCAGCTCTTTACCGCCACCCTTTGGGCAACTCCGGCTATTGTTGTCTGATCTTTAGCATTGGTTCTGAGCATGCGTGTTTGTACTTTGGACTTTAGTCCTATGGACTTGTGTACACACAATCGGATTATCCTCCATCGGACATTTGTTGCCGGAAAGTTTGAGAGCATGCACAGCGAACATTTGTCGGTTGAAAAACCGAAAACAATTGTCCGATGGAGCATACAGACGGTTGGATTGTCCGATAAAACACATCCGTCGGTCCGTTGTTGTCAAAAAGTCCTATCGTGTGTATAGGCCTTATTACTAAATTTAAAAAATGCTTTTTTTTTTTTTATTCTACCCAAAATACACTAACCCTGACCATTGACTCTGACCATGACCCTAAATCTAACCCTGACACTGACATAGATCAAACCCTCATCTAGCGTTTAATTTTTTTTTTTTTTTTTTTTTAACCACTTAACAACCACCTGCCGACAAATAACGGCGGCAGGGTGGTTGCTTAACTCTGGGAGGACGTTATATAACGTCCTCCCAGAATCGCGCTCCCGCGCGCCCCCTGGGGCGCGCACACGGGAAACTCCGTGACCGCCTGGTCCAGAGGACCCGGCGGATCACGAATCGCGGTAAATCGCCGCTGATAGCGGCCGTTTACCACGTGATCGCTCCGTCAAATGACGGAGCAATCACTTGTAAACAGACCGGCGTCATTTGATGACGCCGGTTCCTCCCTCCCCTCTCTGTACCGATCGGTACAGTGTGAGAGGGGAGGGGGAGGGAGCGGATGGCAGCAGCAGCTCTGTGGGCTGGATCTGTGACAATTGCAGTCACAGATCCATCCATCCCTGCTCAGCCATCCCTGTGCTATACCCTGCCAATACTCTGCAATACACCCTGCCAATACTCTGCAAAATACCCTGGTGCAATACTCTGCAATACCCTGGTGCAATACTCTGCAATACCCTGGTGCAATACTCTGCAATACCCTGGTGCAATACTCTGCAATACCCTGCAAAATACTCTGCAATACCCTGGTGCAATACTCTGCAATACCCTGCGAAATACTCTGCAATACCCTGCTGCAATACTCTGCAATACCCTGCTGCAATACTCTGCAATACCCTGGTGCAATACTCTGCAATACCCTGGTGCAATACTCTGCAATACCCTGGTGCAATACTCTGCAATACCCTGCACAATACTCTGCAATACCCTGCACAATACTCTGCAATACCCTGCACAATACTCTGCAATACCCTGCAAAATACTCTGCAATACCCTGCACAATACTCTGCAATACCCTGCACAATACTCTGCAATACCCTGCACAATACTCTGCAATACCCTGCACAATACTCTGCAATACCCTCCACAATACCCTGTGCAATACCCTCCGCAATACCCTCCACAATACCCTGTGCAATACCCGTGCAATACCCTGCCATACACCGCAATACCCTGCCATACACCGCAATACTCCGCAATACTCCGCAATGCCCGGCAATACTCCGCAATGCCCGGCAATACTCCGCAATGCCCGGCAATACTCCGCAATGCCCGGCAATACTCCGCAATGCCCGGCAATACTCTGCAATAACCACTTCCCGCCCTCCGGCCGTCATATGACGTCCTTGACTTTGTGCGGGGATATCTGAATGATGCCTGCAGCTACAGGCATCATTCAGATATCGGCTTTTTCAGCCGGCGATTCCCTACACCATAAGAACAATCATAGCGGCTGTTCCGCCGCTTGATCATTCTTACGGGAGGCAAGAGGGGATGTCCCCCCCCCCCGCCGCCCTCCGGTGCTTCTACCGACTCACCGCTACGATCAAAGCCAGGATTGTTTTTTTTTTTTGTATTTTTTTCAGGCTTCCCAGCCTAGAGGTGAGATGTGGGGTCTTATTGACACCCCCCCCCCTCATATCTCACTGTAAAGAGGACCTGTCATGCCATATTCCTATTACAAGGGATGTTTACGTTCCTTGTAATAGGTATAAAAGTGATCAAAAAAATGTTTAGGGCGGAAAAACATGTCAAACTAAAATAAATAAAGTAAAATGAAGAATACATTTTTTTTTTTTTTTTTAAAGCGCCCCTGTCCCCGTGAGCTCGCATACAGAAGCGAACGCATACGTAAGTCCCGCCCACATATGAAAACGGTTTTCAAACCACACATGTGAGGTATCGTTGCGAACGTTAGAGCGAGAGCAATCATTTTGGCCCTAGACCTCCTCTGTAACTCAAAACATGTAACCAGTAAAAATATTTAAAGCGTCGCCTATGGGGATTTTTTAAGTAGCGAAGTTTGGCGCCATTCCACGAGTGTGTGCAATTTTTAAGGGCGACATGTTAGGTATCTATTTACTCGGCGTAACTTCATCTTTCACATTATGCAAAAACATTGGGCTAACTTTACTGTTTTTTTTTTTTTTTAAGCACAAAACATTTTTTTTCCGTAAAAAACGCGTTAAAAAATTGCTGCGCAAATATCGTGCGAGATAAAAAGTTGCAACAACCACCATTATATTCTCTAAGGTCTTTGCTAAAAAAAAATATATAATGTTTTGGGGTTCGATGTAATTTTCTAGCAAATAAATGATGATTTTTACATGTAGGAGAGAAATGTCAGAATTGGCCTTGGTGCTCCAGAACGCCTGAAGGTGCTCCCTGCATGTTGGGCCTCTGTATGTGGCCACGCTGTGTAAAAGTCTCACACATGTGGTATCGCCATACTCGGGAGTAATAGCAGAATGTGTTTTGGGGTGTAATTTGTGGAATGCATATGCTGTGTGTGAGAAATAACCTGCTAATATGACAATTTTGTGAAAAAAAAAAAAGAGAAAAAAAAAATCTTGATTTTGCAAAGAATTGTGGGAAAAAATGACAACTTCAAAAAACTCACAATGCCTCTTTCTGAATACCTTGGAATGTCTTCTTTCCAAAAAGGGGTCATTTGGGGGGTATTTGTACTTTTCTGGCATGTTAGGGTCTCAAGAATTGAGATAGGCCGTCAGTACTTCAGGTGTGATCAATTTTCAGATATTGGCACCATAGCTTGTGGACTCTATAACTTTCACAAAGACCAAATAATATACACCAATTTGTACTTATTTTTACCAAAGATATGTAGCAGTATAAATTTTGGCCAAAATTTATGAAGAAAAAATAGTAATTTGCAAAATTTTATAACAGAAACGAAAAAAAAATCATTTTTTTACAAAATTTTCAGTCTTTTTTCTCTTATAGCGCAAAAAATAAAAAACCCAACAGTGATTAAATACCACCAAAAGAAAGCTCTATTTGTGTGAAAAAAAGGGCAAAAATTTCATATGGGTACAGTGTTGTATGACTGAGTAATTGTCATTCAAAATGTGAGAGCACCGAAAGCTGAAAATTGGTCTGGTTATTAAGGGGGTTTAAGTGCCCAGTGGTCAAGTGGTTAAAGTACTTCTTTGTTTACAGTTTTCTCCCCTAGCAAGAATACAAAGGATACAATTGGTTTGATTTACTAAAGGCAAATAAACTGTTGTTCCAGCGCTTAGTAAATGAGGTAAAAAATACCCAATCACGTGCAAGGAAAATAAAAAAAATCAGCAGTTTCCCTTGCAAATGATTGGATGATGGAAGTCAGCAGAGCTTCTGCTTATTTACCTAGCGCTGGAGCAACTGCTATTGCAGAGTGCAACTGCCTTTAGTAAATCAACCCCACTGCATCCTATATGTTTATGTAGCACACAGACCCTTTTCCCTTGCTTTGGCTCAATTGCAGGAAAAAGGCACACCCTACTACTATATGCCCGTTCCCTCCTGGATGAGGAGGTTATGCGGTGTTATGTATTTGGGTCCCACAGCTAGGTTCTTCCGTCAGTTGGTTCTCGTCTCCTAGGATATAGGGACAAGTCTCTGTTTTCCCCCCAGTAATTCCAATGTCCACACCACTTCAAACTCCAACGTTGAGTTTATTTTCTCAATGTTCAGCAGATAGGTAAAGGGTGGAAGAGAGACAGGACAGCAAGGTTTGGGAGGTCAGTCCAGGCACAATGGATAGCACAATCACTACTCTATCCCTGAGTAGGTTTAGCTCACCAAGATAGTCTCCTACAAAGTGGATCCTAGCAGCCAAAGTGATGCTCAGACGTTTGATCAAGTTCTTTTCCTAGATGCGATTGGGAGACTCTCTGCCACAGAATCTATCAGACCCGGAACCTCTTATCTTCTGGTACTTAAGGACAGGCGCCAGCAGCAGCACATTACTAGGCCCTTGGTGGATAGAAGAATCCCTCCAGAGAGTTACCGGGCCCCTTCCTTCACCGTGAACTCTCACCGGTCCATCAGAAAGGTCCTTCCCCGGCCTCCTCTTCTTAGAAGCGGGCTCCCTCGCGAGGGACACCCTGGGACTTCTCCTCCTCGAAGCGGGCTCCAGCTAAAGGTGCTGGGCCCAGTGTTGAAGATGCAGCCCCAGGACTAAAAGGTGCCTGGAACTGATGCACACATGGCCCCATGGCCTGGAGGGCCATGCGCCACGCACCCGGACTCCGACTCTGGAACGAAGAAGACCCCTCCCAGGCAGCGTCTGCCCCTTATGTATCCCCTCCCGGCATGCACAGCAGGTCGACTACACCCACTGTACCGCTGCTGAGAAAGGACACCTAAGGCACAGCACTAATACCAGTGGTTCAACCCTGACCCATTATGGCAGTGCCACCTATAGGCCACAGGGAACTGCTCACCAGTATACCATCCTGGAAATAAAACAGCACAACCTATAAATTGAGAACGGTCTGAGCCTAACTACTATCTCAGACCAGCCCCTAAATTTGGGTATATAACACCCCTAAATGGGGTGGGCGCTACATACACCCTCCTCTCAAAGAGACACTGTCCCCAGTGTCTGGGATAAACTCATGCTCCTCAAGCCTGAGCCAGCGCAAATTTATCTCCAACTATGTACAATTTTAAATACTTGTGCTGGAACCAATATAATGGGGAAGAGACATGAAATAAAGAGGTGAAGGAAGAGTTAACAAGAATTCAAACAGGACATCCCATACTCAATGTCACATTCATATAGCATTATAAATTTTCAATCCCACCCCTCTAGACTGACTACTCCACCCATTCTCTGGCGGTTGCTAGTAGTCCACCTGCAGAGGGAGAGATACACAGAAACAAATAACATCCTACCTATCCGTCCCCCTACCTACCCGAATCTTTCCCGCACATGCTTCACACAAAGTCCCGCTCTCCCCCCTTTTTTTATAAATAACATCCTACTAATATCTACATGTACATGAAGTGAATCATCTTCCCGAGGAAAGATGATTCCCTTCAACTAAGATTGCATACACTAGGCCTAGTATATGGAATAACGCTCCTCAAGAGAGATGCATAATAAAAATAGAAGTCCTGCAAATCACCGCCACCTGGTGGTAGTGCGACCGTCATAGCACTGATACTACCTAACATGGTAAAGTAACACTGTTATACATTTTCCATCCTGAACACGATGATCTCACCGATGAACCTAACTATCTCTACCCCAAAAGTTCAGTTCTCTTGTGGAGCTGCAAGCGGAGAGAAACAGCAGCTCTCCTGACTATTGGTAGAGCAGATTACCCCAAACAGTGAAGGGCAAAGTTCTTAAAGTTCCAAACGGAACAACTTCCAGAGGACACAAAAAAAAAACAAAGTCTTGTCTTTCAGAGATAGAAGTGAGGATTGGGCAAAACAAGGAGCTTCCACTTTGCATCAAAGGTTTCTACAGAGTACACGGGCGCTACATTTAGGCCCCTTTCACACTGGGGCGTTTTTCATGCGGTTTAGCGCTAATATTAGTGCTATTATACCGCATGAAAAATTCGTGCCTGTAGCCTTCAATGTGAAAGCCCGAAGGCTTTCACACTGAAGCGGTGCGCTAGCAGGACCGCTCCAAAAGTCCTGCTAGCCGCTTCTTTACAGCGGCTAAGGAGCGGTGTGTTCACCGCTCCTTTACCGCGGCTGCCCATTGAAATCAATGGGACACCACGGTAATACCGCCCGCAAACCACGGCAATAGCCGCGGTTTGCGGGCGGTATTAACCCTTTTTCAGCCGCTAGCGGGGGTTAAATTCACCCCCCTAGCGGCTGAATACCGCGGTAAGAACGACGGTATAGCAGCGCTGAAAATCGCGCTTCTATACCGCCACCGCACCTGCCCGCCCTAGTGTGAAAGGGGCCTTACAATGGGGTTGATTTACTAAAACTGGAGAGTGCAAAATCTGCTGCAGCTGTGCATGGTAGCCAATCAGCTTCTAACTTCAGCTTATTCAATTAAGTGTAGCACTTACCCCCATTTAAGGGACCGGCTGGTTTTGTTGGGTCTTGCAAATTACCTCCAAAACTTCCGTTGTCAGGGTATAAAAAGTCTCCAGAAAGGCCAATGTCCACACAAATGTAAAACCCAAACAATCAGGCTTTATTTACTTTGCTGAGGGAACTTGAGAGGAAAGTAGGAAACGAGAGAAGAACATGGGAAGCCTGAGTGGGTATTGCTCACCCGGATAGTCCCTTTCACTGGTCCTAGCAGCCAGGATGATGCACGGATCAACTTTATCAGAGAACTTAAGGATGTGATCAGGAAACCTCTGCCACAGGATTATTAAAGTCCCGAACCTCCCAGCCAAGCAATATAGAGAGAACCTTTAGGCCAGATCGGCATATTGCAGGGGCTTGTAGTAATGGATCCCTTATTAGGTGAGTTTCCAGGCCTCCTCCCAAGACAGCAGTACCGTCGCCAGTCTTCTCTGGGGCAGATCCTTCTCTGGTCTCCTTTCCTAAGAGCAGGCTCCCCGCAGTTGGGTAGCTTGGGATCCCTTCCGAAGGTATAGGCCCCAGCAAACAGAGCTGGGCCTAACAGGTAGCGATGCAACCTCAGGCTGAAGGTGCCCGGGGTTAGAACACACACACGCACTCCGTGCCATGCGGGCCACGAGGTGCGCACACAGGACCGGACCTAGAACCAATGGCGTCCGCTCCTTATGTACCCTCTCCCAGCATGCACAGCAGGTTAACCACGCCCACTGCTCGGCTGCCTAGGAAGGACACCCAAAGTGTTGTGATATCCCCTGTAGTTCAACCTGGGCCGGTGGTGGCAGTGCCACCTACAGGCGAACAGGGAACACTACTGCCAGCCAGTATCACACCCAGAGCAGAAGCGAATTTAGAACAATCAATTGGTCTGAGCCCAACTACTAGCTCAGACCACCCTTAAATTTATGCATAGCGTCCCAAATATTTGGGGGGGCGCTACATAAGCTTTGACCAAAAAAACCTGGAAGCTGATTGGTGGAGGGACAGGAGTGACTCTCTGTGTTCAGTGTGCAGATGGAAAGTCTGAACTTCTTTAAATTTGTTTGGAGCCCGGGAGGTTACAGGGTGGCTCGTTCTTCCTTGTTTGTCTCAAAATGGCGGGGAGGTTTGGGGATCCCCATTTTTTACGTTGCTAAAGAGCGGCCCAATTGGTGCAGCTTTACCAAACTTTTTCCATGACCTACCAACCTGATTGGGTAAAACTAGAGGCACAAGCTAGTACCTCGCTCCCCATTGACCTTCTGCTCTGGATCTCCTCTAAGGAGTGTAGCGCCATTTTCAGCCCCTCCCTTTCACATTCCTTAAGTCTCTGGGACACGGTGTGTAAACTATATTCCCTGAAGTCACCAAGTGGCACATAATTGTGAAGTGGAAGGAAAATGATAAATGGTTTTCAACTTTTTTTACAAATAAATATGTGAAAAGTGTGGCGTGCATTTGGAGTTAATACTTTGTAGAACCACTTTTCCTGCAATTACATCTGCAAGTCTTTTTGGGGATGTCTCTACCAGCTTTGCACATCTAGAGAGTGACATTTTTGCCCATTCTTCTTTGCAAAATAGCTCAAGCTCTGTCAGATTGGATGGAGAGCGTCTGTGAACAGCAATTTTCAAGTCTTGCCACAGATTCTCAATTGGATTTAGGTCTGGACTTTGACTGGGCTATTCTAACACATGAATATGCTTTGATCTAAACCATTCCATTGTAGCTCTGACTGTATGTTTATGGTCGTTGTCCTGCTGGAAGGTGAACCTCCGCCCCAGTCTCAAGTCTTTTGCAGACTCTAATGCCCTGTACACACGATCGTTTTTTCCGATGAAAAAAGTCTGATAGACTTTTTTCATCTGAAAAAACGATCGTGTGTGGGCCCCATCTGACTTTTTTCCATCGGTGTAAAAAAACAGAACATGTTTTAAATTTTTCAGATGGGAAAAAAAAACGATAGGAAATTCCGATCGTCCACGCATGCTCAGACTAAATTACAAGACGGGAGCGCTCGTTCTGGTAAAACTAGCGTTCGTAATGGAGATAGCACATTCGTCATGCTGTAACGGACTGAAAAGCACGGAGACTAAAAAGCGCGAATCGGCTAACACCAAACTTTTATTAACACGCGGTAACAAAATCAGCAAAAGCAGCCCAAAGGGTGGCGCCATTGGATTTGAACTTCCCATTTATAGTGCCGTCGTACGTGTTGTACGTCACAGCGTTTTGGACGGTCGGAATTTTGTCTGATGGTGTGTAGGCAAGACTGATGAATGTCAGCTTCATCAGAATTCCGATGGAAAATTCCATTGGATTTTATTCCATCGGAAATCCGATCGTGTGTACACGGCATTACAGGTTTTCTTCTAAGATTGTCCTGTATTTGGCTCCATCCATCTTCCCATCAACTCTGACCAGCTTCCCTGTTCCTGCTGAAGAAAAGCATCCAAACAACATGATGCTGCCACCACCATGTTTCACGGTGGGGATGGTGTGTTCAGGGAGATGTGCAGTGTTAGTTTTCCACCACACATAGCGTTTTTGCTTTTAGGCCAAATTTGGTCTTTTCTGACCAGAGCACCTTCTACCACATGTTTGCTATGTCCCCCACATGGGTTCTCGCAAACTCAAACGGGACTTCTTACGGCTTTTTTTCACCCATGGCTTTCTTCTTGCCACTCTTCCATAAAGACCAGATTTGTGGAGTGTACGACTAATAGTTGTCCCGTGGACAGATTCTCCCACCTGAGCTGTGGATCTCTGCAGCTCCTCCAGAGTTACCATGGGCCTCTTGGCTGCTTCTCTGATTAATGCTCTCCTTGCCCAGGCCTGTCAGTTTAGATGGAGGGCCATGTCTTGGTAGGTTTGCAATTGTGCCATACTCTTTCCATTTTCGGATGATGAATTGAACAGAGCTCCGTGAGATGTTCAAAGCTTGGGATATGTTTTTATAACCTAACCCTGCTTTAATCTTCTCTACAACTTTATCCCTGACCTGTCTGGTGTTCCTTGGCCTTCATGATGCTGTTTGTTCACTAAGGTTCTCTAACAAACCTCTGAGGGCTTCACAAAACAGCTGTATTTATACTGAGATTAAATTACACACAGGTGAACTCTATTTACTGATTAGGTGACTTCTGAAGGCAATTGGTTCCACTAGATTTTAGTTAGGTGTATCAGAATAAAGGGGACTGAATACAAATGCACGCCACACTTTTCAGATACTTATTTGTAAAAAAGTTGGAAAACTATTTATCATTTTCCTTCCACATTACAATTATGTGCCAATTTGTGTTGGTCTATGACATAAAATCCCCAAAAAATACATTTATGTTTTGGTTGTAACATGGCAAAACGTGGAAACTTTCAAAGGGTATGAATACTTTTTCAAGGCACTGTAGTGAGCATTGCAGTGCCAAACACAATAATACCAAAGTAAGAAGGTAGGATGGAAATTTAAAGAAATAAATACAGAAGGAAACATACATGGAAATACAGGGTGAAGCTAATTCAGTCAGTTTCTATGTAATCCACTAGGTGGCAGAAATGCACTATGTCCAAAGCAGAATTTTTTTTAATTTCACATGTTATGTCTAAAAATATTTATCCTATATAAGCTGTCTTGGCAAAACTGAATATAGACTAAGAAACACAAGTGAAATTACTTGACTTTCTATACTATTTGAGTGTTATATAACACTGGGGGAACATATTTCATGGCTCACCACAAAACATCACATTGCTGAGACTTATTGAGGGTCTGTACTGAAGCATGTTTTACATAATGGATATTATGTACCATCTGCTGTAAACAGCTAGCAATGTAGTAATACTCCCCTATAAAGTTACACGTATCATGATATAATTAATTGTGAAAAAGAAAACAAGAAAATAAAAAGAAGGAAAAGTCCATATAGTGACCATGTCCATCCAAAAATGTGTGCACCATCCGTCACCAGAAAATGCGTAGTCTTGAGCGTAAGCCTCCACCTTATCAAACAAACCTAATTTGTTTTTATGAAGCGGTAAGTAAAACCTTGGACAGAGATGTGGTTGATATCTCTGAAATACAGTGGAATAACATTTTGGAACTCGCCCCACTGGTATTGGTGTCCCCCTCTCAGAGAATGTCACATCTGTTTCTATTATATAGAACCTACTCTACTCCACGTAAACTTTTTCAGTATGGCCGTAGGTTGGATGCAAGCTGCCCTAGGTGTGGGGATATAGAGGGGGACATGCTACACATGTTTTGGAGATGCCCCAAGCTGTTCCGCTACTGGACAGAGGTGATAGGAACCATTGACCGGGTGTTCGAAACTTCTACAGAGTTGGAAGCGAAGCACTGTCTCCTGGGATTAGTGGAAGGAGTGGGGAACCCAGGGAACACCCAGGTCGCGGTTCTGAGATGCCTATTCCAGGCAAGAAAGCTGATCGCCCTGAGATGGCAGTCGGTTTCACCTCCGTCTAGTAGAGAATGGGTAAATGGCATGAATGCAGTAATTCTTAAGGAAAATTGGTTTATGTAAAGCAAGGGGCCTTAAAAAAATATTTTAACATCTGGAAACCCTGGTGGGAATCAAGAGGGATTAACAATCCTTGTTTTTTATCGGGGTGGGAAGAATGGGAGACGGGAGGGGGTTTATGCGGGGATGTATTCTGTAAAAATAAGAGAAAAAATCTAATAAAGAAATAAAGTATATAAAAAAAAAAAACCTTGGACAGAGGGGTGGACATGGTATACTTCGATTTTGCAAAAGCGTTCGATACAGTACCCCACACATGGCTCATGTGCAAGGTAAAGTCTACAGGATTGGAAATATCAGTTTGTAAATGGATAGAAAACTGGCTAAAAGACAGAATTCAGAGAGTCGTGGTTAATGATTCTTACTCTGAATGGTCTAAGGTTATCAGTGGTGTACCCCAAGGTTCAGTGCTGGGACCCTTACTTTTTAATATCTTTATAAATGATATCGGGCCTGGGATTAAAGGTACCATTTCAGTCTTTGCAGATGATACTAAGCTATGCAGTGGAATAACGTCCTTACAGGATGTCTCCAATTTACAAGCCGCCCTCAATGCTCTGTTTCATTGGGCAGCTATGTGGCAAATGAGTTTTAATGTTGATAAATGTAAAGTTATGCACTTGGGGGCTAAGAATATGAACACATCATACATACTAGGGGGAGTACAACTGGGGGGATCAATGGTGGAGAATGATCTGGTGGTTTTGGTAAATCATAAGCTCAATAATAACATGCAATGCCAAGCTGCGGTTTCCAAAGTGAGCAAAGTCCTTTCTTGTATTAGGAGAGGTATGGACTCCAGAGAGAGAGAGATATCATTTTGTCCCGGTACAAATCAT
Source organism: Rana muscosa (assembly GCA_029206835.1). Lineage (NCBI taxonomy): Eukaryota > Metazoa > Chordata > Amphibia > Anura > Ranidae > Rana > Rana muscosa. The sequence goes on along the minus strand of CM055117.1, from coordinate 83,835,094 downwards.
TAGTAAGACCTCATCTGGAATATGCAGTTCAGTTTTGGGCCCCAGTTCTCAAAAAGGATATCGGGGAACTGGAGAAAGTGCAGAGAAGGGCAACCAAACTGATAAGAGGCATGGAGGAGCTCAGCTATGAGAAAATATTAGAGGAACTGAATCTATTCCCTCTTGAGAAGAGGAGATTAAGAAGGATATGATCAACATGTACAAATACATAAGGGGTTCATATCGTGAACTTGGTGTTGTGGGACAAGTGGGTACTCTTTATGCCTAGAGGAACTTGACGTAATTGTAGCCGTATTAGTGCAATTGTGACAGAGAAAATTGAGTACTGTCCGTGATACTTTTTTATTTTATTTTTTATTTGCACTAACATACAATTTTTCAGGACCTTGAAGAAGGGGACATACCCCGAAAGCTTGTCCTGAAAAATTGTATCACGGACAGTACTCAATTTTCTCTGCCTAGAGGAAAAAATGATTTAATCTCCAAATACGGAAAGGTTTCTTCACAGTAAGAGCTGTGAAAATGTGGAATAGACTCCCTGCAGAGGGGGTTCTGGCCAGCTCAGTAGATTGTTTTAAGAAATGCCTGGATTCTTTCCTAAATTTACATAATATAACTGGGTACTGACATTTATAGGTAAAGTTGATCCAGGGAAAATTCGATTGCCTCTCGGGGGATCAGGAAGAAATTTTTTCCCCTGCTGCAGCAAATTAGATCATGCTTTGCTGGGGTTTTTTGTCTTCCTCTGGATCAACTGTGGGTGAAGGATTGTGTATATGGGATTTTTTTAATATTTATTTTTTGGTTGAACTAGATGGACTTGTGTCTTTGTTCAGCCTGACTAACTATATAAAATGCTTACTTACCAAAACCTATTGACCCTCCTGTTACAGACGGTCAATCTTGCTTGCGGCTCATAACCCAGCCAGGGCCTTTGTATCTGTCCAGGAAACGAATGGCCTTAGTACAAAGATCCACCACTTTAATGGTACTCGATTGTATAGATTCTTCGTTTCTAATAGTTTTTATTGAAATAAAGTACAATTTTCCATCATACAAGCATAAGATAGTCAAAAATAATACATTAGTGTGGTAGAATTATGTAGAGAATCTCAAAGAACCATCTAACCACAAATATTTTAAATACAAAGTGCAACTAATTGACTGTTGCAAAGAATCTTGTACTAAACGAAAAGTTGCTCCTAAGCCTACAAGTTGCCTAGAAGTCGCCTTGAAGTAGTACAGGAACCTTTTCTGAAGTCAGAGCGACTTCAGTAGTGTAAATTAAGACGGCTCCATTCACTTCAATTGAATTTCTCATGTCGCGCGACATGGGGCGACACAAGTCGGATCCCAAGTTGCGGTAGTGTGAACTGGCACGAAGTGTCGGTTCACACTACAGCGACATGAAAGTCGGCACGACTTTGCGAGGCAACTTGAGGCAACGTCGAGGCACCTTCGAGGAAACTTCAAGTCGCCTCCAGGACAGGCAACTTTGCCAGTGGCCAATCAAAGAATAATCAGCTCTGTGGAAGGGAGGGATTTGCCTGAGAAAACTATTTTCTCTTCCTGTAAAGTTGCTTCAGTTAAGACCTTCAGTTAACCTTTGCCTGACTGATAGTGTCTTGCATGATCTCCATTGAGGGATGCATATGCGTGCCGTGTCAAAATATGCTTTACATTTATACAGTTATATATGTTGATATGTATAATAATTTGTATTTCTTTCTCTCTTACACCCAAAGTTGGAATCTATCCTTAAACCCTATTAAAGTGTCAGTTGCGTCTATTCCTGACGAAGCCTTATAGGCAAAACTGTAGAAATTCAATAGACGCTTCTTTTCAACTGAACACAGTCTGCGACTGTCTAGTGTTAGGTAATAGGTGTTTACCTGCGGTAGTCAAAAGTATGTGTATGTATCAGTTTTTTAAATGTATGTTATGAATAAACATTTTTATTTTTTTATATATCATTTGTTATGTGTGTAGCGGGGTCTCCTTTAAGGCCCGGGATACGTTACCCAGAATCCTGTTCGGCACCCAGAGTGCAGTTAGCCCCCGCAGAGACTCATGGGAGGGGTTATTTAAGGAGGAGGCAAGGCGGAGCTCGGCCTCTTTGGACACCGCACTGCATGCAAGAGTTTCTTCCTGTGAGGATCAGCTGCAGGCCTGGGCCTTGCGCAACTACCAAAGAGCCTTCCACCCCACTGCGGAGCCTGGGTGGCATCTGACTTGTCGAGTGAGGACATCAGTTGGATCGGGGACCCGATCGTTGCAGACACTGTGTGCGGAGACACAGCAGGTGAAAGTCCTGGGCTGGGATCGCGCCCGGAGTGGTGAGCGAGCACTTGCTCAATCAAATAGACTTTACAGATTCTAGGCCTATAGACTGCCGTGGCTCACTGATCGTTTGCTTGTTGTTCCCCTGGGTGACCGGTAGCAGGACAGAGTTGAAGTGTCCCCCCAGCATAGTGTTCTTAGTGATTGCCAGTTTGTGGATTACAAATACAATTCAGCAAGTGTACCACCGAAAGTTTGCATGCGAAGAAATCCCTATAGGAAGGACTGAGATTTATTCTGGGTCAGGCCTGGCCAGGGTGGGGAGATAGGATATTGTTTAGTGCGCCACAGGTCGTGTATACCATAATAGCTACGCGTGGTGGATTACCGCGCAGCGCCATTATTGTGTGCTATATTGATTGCTGCAGGGCTCTGCAAGCCGGTTGTGTGTATTATATTCTGCTTAAGCCTTTTTACAACCAAAGTAAAACTGTTATGGTTAATCTTTAACATTTGTGTGTTGTCTTACTGTAAGGAGGGTGCCTTTACAATACCAATTGGTTATGATAAAAAATATAACCCCTAGACTAACTGTGCCAGGGTGGGTCGAGCAGATTACCGGGGGTTGGTGGTGCTGTACACAGGGCCCGAAAAAAACAAATCCAGCGGCTCTCTTAACTGGGGGTAGCGCTACATGTGATTTCTAGAATATAGCACCTTTAAAATCCCACATCCTGTTCAATATTTTCTACATTATCACAGGGATGATGGTGCCTTTAGATAATTGTGCATATATATGCTGATCTCTGTCCACATTCACCTGAACCTTTTCTGAAGTCGGAGCGATTAATGATTAATTAATTATTCATTATACATGACAATTTATTTTTAACCAATTCAATGGGAACAGTAGGAGATTTCCAGAATTTGGCTATTGCAATTCTAGCAGCAGTAAAAATGAATGCTATAAGTTTTCTAGTATGTCCCCGAGTATTTTAAATTGGGATCATATAGATTCTTAATAAAAGAATAGTCTCCCGATGCACGACTTCTGCAACTTATATATACAATCTTTTCTTTCGGTTTGTGCAGCTTGTTTCCTTATTTCTCTCTTCCTTCTGAAGCCCATTTTCTTGTTTTCTTTTTTCACAATTAATTATATCATGATAAACGCAACTTTATAGGGGAGTAATATTGTGCTGTGTATGTCTCACAGATAAGTTGCAGCTGTATTGTTCTTTATTGGTTTTTTTTAATGAAAGCACATTTTTTTACTTTATGCTTTTTGCAGCAATGTAGTAATGATGAGTGTGAGCACTGTGATAGAAGATTGCACCAGGTCTTTTCTGACACTTTTTATTTACATGTAAAAATCTGTATTTTTTGCTAGAAAACTACTTAGAACACCCTAACATTATAGATTTTTTTTTTTTTAGAAGAGGCCCCAGAGAATAAAATGGTGGGTTTTTAAAAAAAAATGTATGTCACACAGTATTTCTGCAGCGGTTTTTCGAATGCAAGTTTTTTTGGAAAAAATACACTAAATTAATTTTTATGCACAGAAACAAAATATAATACCCATTATTTTGTAAAATATAAAAGATGGAGTTAACAGATACCTAGCATGTCACGCTTTAAAATTGCACACTGTCCTGGAATAGCGCCAAACTACTGTATTTAAAAATCTCCATAGGCAAAGTCTTAAAAGTCTTTACAGATTACCAGTTTAGAGTTAAAAAGGAGGTTTGGTGCTAGAATTATTGCTCTCGCTCTGACAATCGTGGAAATACCTCACATGTGTGGTGCGATCACTGTTTATGCGAGCGTGTTGGACCAACGCATGCATTCGCCTTTGTGCATGACGAGGAGGTAATGGGGGCACTTTAAAAAATCTATAATTTTTTTATTTATTTTATTTTCTAATTTTATTAAACATTTTTTTTCATCACTTTTATTACTGTCTCAAGGAATGTAAACATCCCTTGTGACAGCAATAATCAGTGACAGGTACTTTTATGTCTCCTCTGCCCACAATTTCAAAACCCGTTTTCCTATACCATATTGCTGGTCGGGGATCATCCGTTTCTCGATCGGCTCTCTGGTAAGCCAGAAAAACTCCCGGCTTCATTCCGGTAGTGCCCAGAGAGGCTCGGCAGGCAGTGGGAGGGCACAGACGACCCCTTCTGCGGCCTTTAAAAGCAATCCAGCAGCTAATTAGCCGCTAGGATAGCTTTTACATAAAATCTGGCTGCCAGGCATTCTCCCGGTATTAGACCCCAGATTTCTCCTTTGCCCACAATTTAAAAATGGCGCGGTTTACAACCAGCAAAACGCGGAAGTGACAAAATACTAGTCGCATCCGGTTTCCTATACCATATTGCTGTTCGGGGATCATCCGTTTCTCGATCAGCTCTCTGGTAAGCCGGGTAAACTGCCGGCTTTGTTCCGGTAGCGCCAAGAAAGGCACCGGCAGGGAGCGGGAGGGCACAGACGACTCCTCCTGCGGCCTTTAAAAGCAATCCAGTGGCTAATTAGCCCCTAGCATAGCTTTTACATAAAATCTGGCTGCCAGGCATCATCCCGGTATACCACTTGAAAATGCCAACGTATATGTACGTTAGGCGGACTTAAAGTGGATATAGCCAATCTCTAGGCAGATATAAAAGACATACAGTAAATGAGTGTTTATGTACCTAAATTTGACTTGATAAAAGCCTCTTGCAGTTCCTGTGTAGTGGAGCTCAGACTGGGGGAGGGAGAAGCAGCACAATGAGCCAATTAGTTAATGTGCTGACAAGGAGTATGCTTGTAAGAGGAGAGACAAGAAAATTAGGTCATCAGTCTGCTGCTTCTCCTTCACTGTCCACTCACTGTCAGCCTCTGCTGATAAGGTAGCTGGTTCAATAGTGCTGGGTGTCTTTCAACCTTTAAGACTGAGGACATCTTGTGGAGGAAAAGAAGTACTGCAGGGGGTAGCTCTAACTTGAATTTAAATAATTCAGGAGAAGCTTTTTTTTAATTTAATTTATAGGGTTATTAATTTTTTTTTTTAAGAGTCCTTACTGTCTTTTCCTGCATCCCCATATTAGGTCTATGGGCAGGTGAATATAAACAGACGTCCATCCTTTTACACCCTTTTACCTCCAATCCATAAAGTTTAGGTCTTTTAAAAAAAATGAAAATAGGACACAAACCTTTTTCGGTTTTTTAGGACTTAAACAGACTCGGAGGTAGTCAGATGTAGATGGTTGCACAAATGTTTACACCCACCTGCCCATTTGTTGTAACATTCTGTTTTTTTTTTGAGGAGATACCAAAGCTTTTTGACATGTTAGCATTGCTTTAGGTTTATGATTCGGATTGTTTAGACTGGATGGATTAGGATTTGATATATTTATTTTAAATTTTTCCAAGGATATTCAAAACTTTCTGACCACCCTATAGTGCTTTTACTGTGCAGAGTCACGTATATATACATGATTCTGCATTTCCGCCTGCAAGGGGTGCAGGTGCGCCGCTGACGGACCGCTTCTTCTGTGATAATTCACAGCAGAAGCTAATCTGTGAGTCCCGAGGATTCGATGTCCTCCTCTCGCCGATCATTAGTAAAACACGAACAACTGACATAGTCCTATGTAAACAAGGCATATGTCAGTTGTGACAGGGGGGGGGGGGATGGTGCGATCCTGTTTCTCTGCAAAACAGAGAAAATGTTTGCTCTTTTCGCCTGGCTAAAACAGCACACAGTAAACACACTATCTAAGCACACCGTTAACCCTTTGATCGCCCTAGATGTTTAACCCCTTCCCAGCCAGTGTCAAAAGTACAGTGACAGTGAATATTTTTAGTGTCACTGGTTCCCAGAAAGTGGTGTCAATTAGCGTCCGACAGTTCGCTGCAATATTGCAGTCCCACTATTAGTCGCTGATCGCCACCATTACTAGATTAAAAAATAAAAATAAACCAATCAATTTACGCTTATTGGGATTATTTTTTTTTACAAAAAACATGTAGCAGAATATATATTGGCTTTAATTTATGAAGATTTTTTTTTTTTATTGGACATGTTTTATAACAGAAAGTAATTATTTTTTTCAAAATTGTTTTTTTTTTCCTGTTTATAGCGCAAAAAATTAAAAGCGCAGAGGTGATCCAATACCACCAAAAGAAAGCTCTATTTGTGGGAAAACATTTACATTCATTTTAGTTGGGTACAGCATCACATGACAGCGCAATTGTGAGTTAAAGTAACGCAGTGCTGTATCTCAAAAAGTGGCCCGTCATTAAGGGGGGTAGATCTTCCGGAGGTCAAATACCAAGTGCTTCCAGGTATGAGGTGCATGTCAGATCGTCAGACCCAAAACACTGGCATGTGAGGAGAGCATCAAACTAATCAACCCTGTGTAAGCTCCATCATCATCTGTCTCTGAGCTTACACAGGCCAGAGCAACAGGAGAGCACAGGGAATGAGTATATTGGGCCCCTGACGACTTCAGTTCATGACGAAAGACGTAGGGAGGAGTTTGTGGCCTGACGTGGAGCGCGTGTATGCCGAGACACGGCAAACATCTTGGCAGTTTTTGTGCGGTGAAACGATACAAGAAACAAGCGATTGTTTCAGCTTTGACCATGTGAATGCAATTCCAATATTTTATATCAATAAATCGTAAGGATTACTGCACCATGAGGTCTGTTCTCTTAAGTTTTCATGGGATGTACATTGGTGTGGCAACAACGTTATGAACACTGTGATCGTCTTGTGGAGACCTGGTTACCTGTGTCCATCCTGCCTGGTTTGATTGATCGTGGTGTGCTGTGATCAAGGATACCATTATATCCCTAGCTGATTTGACCCCTGTAATAAGGGTCCACAGAGGAGGGTAAGAGGCAGTGTGTTCGGGTGGCGGCGTTTGCTCTCCCTCCTTTCCTGATCAAGTGTTTTTTTACCAAGACGTGTGACATATCTTGAGCTCTCTTTGAGGAATCATCACCTAAGGACAAAATCTTTAAGCGCTGCACCCTTTCTTCCATTCTATATTTGAGATAGAGAGTCCATTTAAGCCTAACTATGGAGAATAAGTGTGTTTTCACTTCCTCCTCTCTAAGAGCCGGATGTAATGCTGAGCAGGTATGAATCATACCACTATTCAGTTCTTTAATGTGCATCTGCTTTAAGAGAGAAAATGTAGCTAAGTGTGATGATTCTACGATTTTGATCACGTTTTATTGCAGCATAAGGATTAACCACCTATTTAAACGTGAATGAATTTTATAGTATAGATGCATGTTAACCTCTTAACCTCCCCATCATTTTATGAAATGTTAATGTAAGCATATTTTATTCAGTGCCATATATACTGTAATTCAATGTGATTAAGCAATATACATTCAGTAGTGGAAGAAGACAGCTCTAAATTATGTCTATGACGTCTGCCAGTTGATTTTATTATTGCTCTGTCCACATTAGATCCACTGCTCTTATGACATTAAATATTTAAAGCTGAACTCCAGGAATTCAGCCACATGGTAAATCATGCTAGTTTACTAGGGGTTAAGTCCAAAAAGGTGCATGGCAACTTGTGGACTTATCTGTTTAATTTACAATTTACATTTTTACTGAGCGCTGGGAGAATAGCTATTGCTATACTTCCGGCTCTTGGACGCTGAAGCAGCAGCTGTAGAGTTATATGCAGCCGTTCTGCCCATCCCCCCTCCTCCTGCCTAATCACAAATTGCTTCATATTATGGGAATCCATTTGGAAAATACAAAGTCTTCTGTGAATGAACAGGAGAGGGGATGGGTGGGGAGAGCTACCGCTGTGTGATAAAGCTGTGTCTCTCCTGTTAAAGTGTAGGGGAGGCTGTATATCAAGCGGCTTAGTTGACAGCTAGCACTGCTGTTCGGGGTATCAGAAGCAGCCTGCGTTCCACTTACAGGAAGTGACATCACCGGAAGTGACATCAGCGCCGTAGTTCCCGCCTCAATGTGTAATACCCAATGAGGGTGTCTTCACTGAAGACGTCCTCATTGGGTGAAATGCGTTGAGGCGGGACCTACAGCACTGACATCACGTCTAGTGATGTCACTTCCTGTAAGTGGAATGTGTGTTGCTTCCAATACCTGGAATAGCGATGCTCGCTGTCAACTAAGCTGCTGGATATCCAGTTCAGCTCTTTGGGCGTACTATGTACATCCAAAGAGTGAACTTTTGATCACAGGCTGTAGGTTTTGTAGAGCCAGCGACCGACTTTAAAGTGAAAGTGATGTGGTAGCTTTATACCTGCCGATCACTTTCACACAGCCGGTGGGACAGTGGATGCAGTCCGCCCTCCTCCATCCTATTCCGTGCTTACCGATGTCTGGTCATCCGCTGGTGTTCTGTCAAAATAGCCAACTCATCGAAATCTCCAATTACATTACTTCCGGTGACTCTCCAGCTGTAGAGAGTTGGCTCTACCACCATGCGCGCACGTGCACCCGACAGAATAACAGAAACCCAGTTGAAGGTACATCACTTACCTTTTTTGAAAACGAGTTGAGTTCTCCAACAGCTGCCAGTGTGCACGGGTGTACTGTTATTCTGTCGGGTGAACACATGCGCATGGGCAGTAGAGCCAACTCGTCAAAATCTGCTGATGGAGAGTCACCAGAAGTAATGTAATTGGAGATTTTGACGAGTTGGCTATTTTCGACAGAACACCAGCGGGGGGAGAGAGACTGCAGTGAGATCAAGGCAAATCCATGCCTCGATCTCACATGAAAACAATGAAACTGGAAGTGATGTCACTTCTGGGTTAAGATACACCATTTCCTGGCCAGTACAGCCAGGAGACACATCTAACCAAGCCGATCTGTGCTTGGTTAGATGGTGTGAAGGGCAGGGGAGACATTGAGGTCAAAAAGAGTACCTGTGACCTGCCCAATGCTATTACATAGGGGTTTATTAACCCCTTATGATAGAAATCACATACAAATAAAAGGATAAAAGAAAAAAAGTTTAAAAAAAAGAAAAATGATAATAAAATATATATATATTTTTTTTAAATTGCCAAAACCCCTATTGCCCAGCACACCTGCGCAAATGCAAATGCAAGCCCAGGGCGCATTTAAACGGCGGTTGCACATATGTGACATATTCCTGCAAACGTCAGAGTGAGAACAATAATTCTAGCACAAGAGTTCCTAGTTAACTCTACATTGATGAGCTGTAACGGCTTTTAAAGCGTCACCTATGGTAATTTTTGGGCACCATAGTTTTTGGCAATATCGTGGGCATACATAATTTTAAAACATGAAATTTTAGGTATTTATTTACTCAATGCAACCTCATCTTTTATAATTTAACCACAAATGGGTATTATATTGTGTGGTTTTGCACTAAAACTCATTTTATTATATTTTTTCCATAAAATTTGCGTTAAATAAACAGCTGCTCAAATATGTGAAACAAAAAATTGCAACTATCACCTTTTTATTCTACAGGGCCTCTGCTTTCAGAAAATATATAAAAGGGGGTTTATGTAATTTTTTACCAAAAATTAGTGTTTTTACATGTATGCGACAAAGAAATAAAATTGCTCTGGAGACGAACTGATTAAACTGAGTGCCAAGACACGGGCACTAATTAATGTGAGTGCATTATTTTATATATGTTTGATGGGGAAATTTAATAAATATAATGCGCAATGAGCACTTTGTTTTTGTGATCTTCCTGCAATAATTGGAGTTGATATAGGAGGAGAGTGGAGTAGTTACAGGGGTTGCTGGACTGGTAGATCTGAAGCAGTGTTTGGCTGACCATAAAGCATGGTACACACGATTGGATTTTCCGACACCAATTGTGTGATGGCAGGGTTTTGTCGGATAATCCAACCGTTTTTAAGCTCCATCGGACAATTATTGACGGAATTTCCGACAACAAATATATTATAGCATGCTTTCAAATTTTCCGACAACAAATGTGTCTTGTAGGATTATCTGATTGTGTGTACACAAGTCCGTCGGAAAAAAATCCAAAGTACAAACACGCATGCTCCGAGCCAATGCTAACCATAGCTTAACATTAGCAGAAGTTGCCCAAAGGGTGGCGCCAAAGAGCTAAAAAAACACATTGTTTCGTGTATGTTGGCTGAAGAAGTTCTGCTGTCTGTATGCATGCCAAGTTCACGGCCAACGCCCTTCGCACAAAATTCCTCGGATTTGTCCGTTGGAAATCCGATCGTGTGTACGAAGTTTTAGAAGCATGTTTTGACCCTACTTAGCGCTAAGGTCACTGGTATTTTGGCAAGTTACCATCTGGTGGGGGATGTGAGGCACGCACTTTGAAGATACAGGATGTGGGTAAACACAGTAACATTAGCACAGTGATTTTTAAGGACTCAAGCAATTATTGTATGAATTCAGCAAGCGCACAGTGAAACCGTTTCTGAGCACGGTTTTCTTTGCACTTCATTGAAGTAGACTTCTTGCTAATTCAGACGCAGAGATGCTATTTAAAGCGGAGCTCCACCCTAAAGTGGAACTTCCGCTCATCGGAACCCTCCCCCCCCTCCGGTGTCACATTTGCCACATTTCAGGGGGGAGGAGGGTGCAGATACCTGTCTAAGACAGGTATTTGCACCCACTTCCGGGAGTCCTCTCTGCGGGTATTCTGCGGGTAGCACGTCGCTTCTCGCAGAATACCCATTGTGTTCTGGGAGACACTTGGCTCCCAGAACACACAGGGACCAGTCAGAACGGCGCAGCGTGACTCGCGCATGCGCCGTAGGGAACTGGGCAGTGAAGCCGCAAGGCTTCACTTCCTGGTTCCCTCACCGAGGATGGCGGTGGGGGCAGCAGAGTGACGAGCAATTGCTCGTTCTCTGCTGCGGACGTCGCTGGACTCCAGGACGGGTAAGTGTTCTAATATTAAAAGTCAGCAGCTGCAGTATTTGTAGCTGCTGGCTTTTAATATTTTTTTTTCAGTGATATTTCAGCTTTAAGTGATATTTATTTGTGGTTTTTGATGGTTTATTTTTCAAGAATTTGTTTTAACATTTTTGTTTCCATAGCGATGTTTTAGGGCATGGCAGCAGCACATTTATTTAAACAAAAGAAAAAGTTTGACAAAATAAATGTCCATGCATTCCGCCATCTGACGATAAATGATGGCCATCTCACAACACCATAGCTCCCAACTGTCCCTGATTTCGAGGGACTGTCCCTGATTTGGAGCAGTGTCTCTCTGTCCCTCTTTACTCCTCATTTGTCCCTCATTCCCCCTCATTTGTCCCTCATTTTGGTCTGATCTATAGAGTTGTATATAAAATGCACGTTTTATCTATCAAAAAGTGTTTTCCAGCCCTAAACCTTTCATCTGATTTTTAACTAGCTGCATTTGTAAATTCCAAAAGCCAATATAAAGGAATAGTAGTGATAAAAAAGGCACTTGTGGGTTTAACCAATCTTGTTTTTTTTTTGTATAATTCTCCTTTAAGGGGGCGTGGCAAGGGGTGTGTCCTATGCCTGCATACTTTTGCTGGTAGGTGTCCCTCATTCCCATCTCAAAAAGTTGGGAGGCATGCAACACTGCTGCTCAGTTCTCAACTTCAGATCTACAGGTTGGTCTCTCGGGCTGGTTCACAGTACCTACGGTGGTAAAATACAGTCCATGCACCTCTAGCTTGTGTCCTCTGCGTATCACTCCACAGCTCCCTACTGCATGGGCCCCACGCTCTGTCCTCTTAATAGGAGAATCTCCTGGCATCTGTCTAAACCCCCCCTGTCTCCTAGCCTAAGACCTCCTGGCTTTCAGGTGGATTGCACCTGTCCCCCTCACACCTCTCTCCTAACAGGAACTCTGACCTATGCCTATGTCCTTCATTATAAGGGCCGTGTGCACCTGCCAGTCTTCTGCAAGAACATGGACACTGGGTTAGAGACCTTTTCCTGCACAAAACTGTCTGAAATTTCCAAATCACTGAACCCAATCCAGGAATACCAAAATCTGGAAAAAGCTGAAAACCTACTTTTCCCTGTTCAGAATCAATATTCTGGAGCCCTGCACTCTCATAGTTGCCAACATTGTAAAAAAATTTGTAGGCGTGACATAGACTACGCCCATTTATTTTCTATGTAAATAGTGGGTGTGGCTTAAATGGATGTGGTCTACGCAAATTGTGAGTGTGGCTTAAATGGTGGGTGTGGTTAAAATCTGAGATGAATGAGGGATGGAGGGAGAAAGAAAGAGAGAAAAAAAATAGAGAAAGAGGGAGGGAAGGAGAGAGAAGGAAGAAAAGAAGGAAGGATGGAGGGACAGCAGGCCCAGATCCTACATCACAATAGAAATATGTGTATTCCAGAGTTTAACAATTAGAAGATAAAGATGCTTCAATCATCCCGGCACCATGGTTGTTATGGTGTCAGGGTGATTGAAGCGCATTATTACTATTATTACATTGTAATATAAAATAAATCATTCAACTCACCATAATGCAGAATCTGTGTTAGCCCCGAGTGTGTCACCTGCCATGTCGCCTGCCACCAGATGCCATCAGGTGCCCCCAGCAGAGTCCGTCATTACATCAGGCGTACCCAGCAGAGTCCCTCCTTACATGAGGCATTCCCAGCGGAGTCCCCCCTTACTTCAGGCGTTCCCAGCGGAGTCCCCCCTTACTTCAGGCGTTCCCAGCGGAGTCCCCCCTTACTTCAGGCGTTCCCAGCGGAGTCCCCCCTTACTTCAGGCGTTCCCAGCGGAGTCCCCCCTTACTTCAGGCATTCCCAGCAGAGTCCCCCCTTAATCAGGTGTCCCTCCATTGGAGCCCCCCCTTAGTCAGGTGTCCCCCTATTGGAGCCCCCCCTTAGTCAGGTGTCCCCCTATTGGAGCCCCCTTAGTCAGGTCCCCCCTATTGGAGCCGTCCTTGCATTAATAGAGCAGTGTCTGGGCCGACATTACAGTTTCCTGTTCCCCGAGGGGGAACAAAGTAGAGGCGGAGCCGGCCGCGTGGCTGCAATAGAATATTAAGCTGCTGCGGCGCCGCCCACCCCCACCCCTTAGATTCCATAACAGACAGACCTTGGGCGGGGCGGGGGCAGGGCGGGTGGTGGGCGGCGCCACAGCAGCTTAATATTCTATTGTACTAGCCACCCGGGTTTTGGTCTTTTTAAAAATGCCGGCCGGCGAAGACATTGTCTTTGCCAGCCGTGGACCCCTAGCGGCGGCCTGCGGCAGTGAAAAGTCAGGAAAAAAATGATTTCCCGGGACATTTCCCGGGACAAAATAAAATCGGGAAAAGGGTGTAAATCCCGGGAATGTCCCGGGAAATTCGGGACAGTTGGCAACTTTGCACTCTGCATATGTGCAAACCCTTTGTCATGTCTACTTTCCTGTAGCCAAGGTTTGCTACTGTAGTTATCATTAAGGGACAGTTTGTTGTTGGGTTTGGCTCCCTCTAGTGCATGCTGGACTCTATGAGTGGTTCTTTTCCTGCTGTGAGAACGACCAGAGCAATGCATCATGGAACATATAGTCTGGGATGAGGAATTGACCCTGTTGGCTGGGCCAATCTGGACCACAGGACACAGAATGCAGTGCGCGCAGAACAGCCTGCCGGGAGAGGAAATTAAAAGGCGGGTGTGGCCTGACACCAGCCTCTCTGGACGCCATTCTGAACCTGCCAGCAGGAGGTCTGTGTGACAGACAGTGAGAGTCTGCGGCCTACACAGCAGAGAGCCAGAACGCCAGCCTCAGAGGGACCTCCGAGGACAGCATCGCTATTCCAGCAAAGCGGACTGGCCTGCGCTCCAGATCATCTGGATACACCTGCACTCCAGTCCACCGGGAGTCACAGCGTGGCGTGACGGCACCATTTCCACCAGGGAATTCTGGCTGGAGCCCTCCATCCATCTGATGTCCGTAGTGGGGAGCGGGCACAGCCCATTCAGATAGTGATAACAGTATTGCTGATTGGTTCTTTTACTGGCTGGTGATACTTGTAGTTCCACGGATATGAAACTACTTCTTCACAGACCTCACACAGAAGGCACTTGGGGGCCTATTCTTCCCCCTGTGCTATAAAGTAAGTACTGTAATCAACCCCTTAATATAATTAAAGAGGAACATACATGTGATAATACGTCTTCAGTCAAAGCACCAACTAGTTCATCTTTGCTCTTCTTTTTTTGCCTTCCCTTATCTGGATTACAAATTACACTGCAGTATAAACAACAGGCTAGCTGAAGATATCTGGAATTGAAGGAACATTTATTCTTTATAACTCTTTGTTATGCACCACTGCTCTGCATCCTATTGCTAAATCATTGAAATACAACTTAGGCCCCTTTCACACTTGTGCGACTTCAAAGTCGAGCGATTTTGCTGCAATCCGCGGCCGCGATTTTGCCGCGATTTCAAGGAATGCCTGTGTAAATGGCATCAAAATCGGACCAAAGTAGTGCAGGGACTACTTTGAAGTCAGAACGACTTGAAGTCGTACTAATATGAATGGTTGTCATTGGAAATCATGGGAAACGACTTGTCATGCTACTTTGCCATCACAAATCGTGGGACAAGTCGAATAGTTTGTAGGATATTATCCAATTTACATTGTGGTTATTGTATGTATATGCACAACACTGTTTGCTGGTCTGTGTGCTGAGGCATCAGAGGAAAGGTATCCAATACATGTGTTAAGGGTGTTATATATTTGTTTCTCTGTGTACCTGTTCACATAGGTCCTGTAGAGGGTTTATGTTAAGCACTCTTGTATATCAGTTATAGAAATATTTTCTGTTAAACATAAGCTGTGTCTTACGTATGTCATTCTTTGTGTTCATTTTTTATCTCAGTAAATATATCTGAGTTAGGGTGACCACATTTCCAAACTACCATTCAGGGACACCCTCTCTTCCCAAAAATCAGCTTGTGCTGTAACGAATCACAGCACAGTGAGGATTTATGATTTCTCCAATCACAAGCAGAAGGCCGGATTGTGCTCCTCCAGGCATTCCCGGCCAGGACAAGTACTGTCGGTGAGTAAAGCGGTGATGTGGCGGCCTTTTTTGGGGGCATCAGATTGGCCCGGGAGGTGGCTGTGTCAGTTTTATTCTGGGACACTGTATTGTCCTGGAATGAATGTGCCCGGGACAGACCTGCAAAATGCGGGACTGTCCCGGGCAATCCGGGACATGTGGTCACCCTAATCTGAGTGGTTCAGTGATACTGTGTGAGTTTCTCATTACTAACACAATATTGCAGGATGGAACCCAAGGTGTCAGAGGTAAGAGAGGATTTGCAGAACCGAGGTAACGAGTGGGGTATAGAGTCTATCAGCAGCCCTCACGGGGATACTGCTACATTCCCTTTCACAGTGGCCATTTAAACTTACCTGTGATTAGATTAGTTTACCTTGGACTTGAGGAAGGGTGAGAACGGCCTAAACTGTATGTTCCTAGGTACTGCACTTTACTGGAAACATTTTTGAAATTTAGCAGCACAACAGAGTGCAGCACTTCTGTGGTTCATATATATCCCCGCATCCAATTCGCAATAGCAGGAGATTGTGACTGGCTCTCTATGGAGTCAGTTCACATATCTCCGATGCGGCTCCAGTGCGAATTTGCACCGGAGCCCCGTGCGTCTTTTGGCCTTTCAGGTCTGAATTCAGCCCAAAACTTGGGCTGAAATCGGACCTGAAACGGTGAACCAGGACGCACAGGACCCCTGCTGTGAGCCGCATTGGTATTAGTTGTGAACTGAGCCTGAGTCTGTAGGGTTCAATATTGAGTTGGCCCACCCTTTACAGCTATAACAACTTCAACTCTTCTGGGAAGAAGCGTATTTGTGAGGTCAGGCACCGATGTTGGAGGAGAAGGCCTGTCTCACAGTCTCTGCTCTAATTCATCCCAAAGGTGTTCTATCCGGTGAGGTCAGGACTCTGTGCAGGCCAGTCAAGTTCCTCCAACCCCAAACTCGCTCATCCATGTCTTTGCTTTGTGCACTGGTCCAAATCATTTGGTGGAGGGGGGATTATGGTGTGGGGTTGTTTTTCAGGAGTTGGGCTTGGCCCCTTAGTTCCAGTGAAGGGAACTCTTAAGGCGTCAGCATACCAAGACATTTTGGAATTTCATGCTCCCAATTTTGTGGGAACAGTTTGGGGATGGCCCCTTCCTGTTCCAACATGACTGCGCACCAGTGCACAAAGCAAGCCGCCAAACAAACCAGGTGTTTCTATCCTTTCTCAGTAACCCAATTCTCATTAATTGAGACCTTTGCAGCCATGCAAAACTGACTCAGCAGCCTGTCGCTCTTGTTGAGACCCATGCAATATATATATTTACATCTATACATATAAAAATAGATAAATACCCCCTTCATCACTACGCAATCTCGGCCCAGAAACCTGACACCTGTTGAGACCCTTGCAACCATGCAAATCATTTCAGCAGCCTGACACCCTTGTTAAGACCCTTGCAAAATGCAACACATGACCCTTGAAAAACGCAAGACGCAAAAATACCCCCAAAAAAACCCTTTGCCACAATGCAATCTCGGCCTAGCAACCGGACACCTGTTGAGACCCTTGCAACCTTGCAAATCATCTCAGCAGCCTGACACCCTTGTTTAGACCCTTGCAAAATGCAACACATGACCCTTGCAAAATGCAAAAAAAAGAGAGGGAAAAAAAAACCCTTTACCACCACGCAATCTCGGCCTAGCAACCTCTCAATTGTCAATAAATAAATAAATATTAAATAAAAAATTATATATATATATATAAAAAATAAATACCCCCTTTGTCACCACGCAATCTCGGCCCAACAACCTGACACCTGTTGAGACCCTTGCAACCACGCAAAATAGTCTCAGAAGCCTGACACCCTTGTTGAGACCCTTGCAAACGCAATACCATCTCAGCAGCCCCACACTCATGAGACCCTTGCAACCACGCAATACCGAGCAACCTCCCACTCGTCAAGACCTTTGTGACCACACAGTCTCGCCCCAGCAACCTGACATTCATTGAGACCCTTGCAGCCAGACAAATTGTCTTAGGCCTCATGTACACTGCTGTTGGTAAATGGACGTTTAGGAACAGTTGGGCGTTTTTCAGCTGCCCCTGATCTCTCCTCTATGTTATCTTATCAGTACATGTACACAGGATCGTTTATAGTCGTTTCTAGGCAGTTGAGTTTAGAAACCTTTCTAATAATAATAAAACAATAAAAAAAAAAAAATGGGTTCCAACGGATGAATGTTCAGAGGCATTCAAAACGCCAATGCCTGTAACAGCTTGTAAACGCTGCCAGACGCGGTAACTCGCGTTTACCAGAGTTTCGTTTACAGTCGTTTTAAAAAATAAAAAGTCAGGGAATATTGTCTCAGCAGCTTGACACTCATTTGAGACCCTTGCAAAATGTAATATCTCAGCAACCTCACAATCTCGTCTCAGCAACCTGACACCCGTTCAGACCCTTGCAGCCATACAAAGTCGTCTTATCAGCCTGACACTCATTTGAGACCATTGCAAAACGCAATATCGTCTCAGCAACCCCTCACTTGTTGAGACCCTTGCAACCACGCAATTTCATCATTAAAAAAAAAACCGTCATACTCATCGAGACCCTTGCAACCATGCAATATTGTCTCAGCAAACCTGACTGAGACCCTTGCAACCACGCAATGCCGTCTCAAAACAAAACTTCATACTCATTGAGGCCCCTGAAACCACGCAATATCGTCCCAGCAACCTGACGCTCACTGACACCCTTGCAACCACACAATAGTCTCCAGTAGTATAAAACAATTTGTGGCACGCACCTACGTGCAAACCCGAATACAAACAAAACTTGCAAACACACCTCAGTGACAAACAATCAGCCACACAAACAAACAGTGGCACCCAGTTGGCCATTCATCTTCAGTGGCACGCGGGCCACTCATCTTTTCTCTGTCTTTTTCCCTGAGGTTAGTTCAGGTTTCCATTCAGCACCAGCGAGTGCACGTTGGTCTGCGAGTGCACGTTGGTCAGCTAGTCCACGTGTATTGTCTTGAATTTCTCACACCAGTGCAAGATCCAGACCAAGTTCTCAAACTAGTCCAAGCAGCAGTAGCAGACTTAGCTGTAAGACAAGTTCCTCACTTGCAAGAACGGCATTTCAATGTTCATCCTGGCAGTGTCAGCCGAACTACCACGGGTGGTTACTGATGCTGTAGCCTCCACAGGCTTCGCTGCCTTTTTTCGGCCGCCACTGGTTCGCTGAACCTTGGCCCCAGAAATTCTCTTAAATTTCTGTTTTGCCCAGTCTTCATCACTCTTTCGAGCTGTATCCCATGGTGGCAGCTGCCCAGGGCTGGGCCACACTTGAACAGGATAGGCAGTGCTCTTCACCACGGACAATCAGGCCACAGCCGACATCATCAATGAAGGTAGATGCAAGTCACTCCCCATCATGTCCTTCCTGCGCAGGCTCGCGCAGCTGTCACTCCGTCACCAGTTTAATATCTTCTGTAGACATATTACAGGCAAATGCAACAATCACACCTGATGCGCTGTCCCGTTTCAACCTTATTTGTTTTTTCTAGCAAGAGCCTGAAACCGACCCAACAACTATTCCTGTCCCACCCTGGTCGTTGCTGGCGATGGACTGGAGTCTAATCTCGCCAACGCAACCCAGCTTATTAACCACTCCTTGGCACGCAACACACTGAAGGCCTATCGCACTGCTTGTAACACTAACCGCAAATTTTTGGCCTCTTGCCCTGGACCAGCGATAGGCGATGTTAGACACGTCCTAGCCTTCATATCGTATTGCCACACACAGCTGGCCCTTTCTCACAATACTATCACGCTATACTTAGCCGGCGTCCAGCATTTCCTGTCCTTACAGAACCCCAGTAAACTGTCAGTATTCTCGACCCATGCAGTCAAGTCCCTCCTATAGGGCATACAGAAGCACCAACCCGTAGTCAGTGGCAAACGCCAACCTTTCAAGAGTGCCCTCTTTAGGGACATGTCTGAAATCCTTACTCATTCTCCGTTTGGGGCTTTGCCCAGCCTAGTCATCCAGACAGCCATCTACTAAGCCTTCTACGGTTCCCTACGACCTAGTGAATTTACCGCCAGTGGCTCCGGCAGTCAGACAATGCTCCAACGCCACTGACTCACTTTCGAACCACTACACTCTCACAGTCTGCAAACGCAACAAACCGGCCCCGTGGTTGACATCAACTGGATTCAGACTAACAACGCCTGATGCCCAGTGACGGTGCTCGACCGACTACTGCCCCATCTACCCAGCCAATCTGATGGTAGCTCATTGCTACCCTTTCTAACCAGCCCCCTGAGTGGCAGCCAGTTTGTCAAGCATGTCAGAATCCTCCTAAGCAACTTGGACTTCAAACCCCAGTCAGTTCTCTGGACATTCCTTCCGAATTAGAGCAGCCTCAGCTGCTTCCCAACAGGGAGTACCAGACCACGTAATCAAGAAACTAGGCCGATGGAAGTCTGCTTGTTTTGCCACATACATCCCAAATCCTCAGGAAGAAATGGCACAAGCTGGCTCAATAAATACAATAAATCAATGAAAGCTATTTCCCTATCTGAGTCTTTTGTCCCATTTTCTTGGCATACTGACCAGACCACCAAGGCACACGTCAGGTCTATTTATGTTGTAAGTCTTGTCGCGTGTTTGTGATCCACATCTCTCTCGGTCAAAGGGCCATGACCATAAATAAGAAGGCCAATATGGTGGCCTGAGTTTATGGGAGGAGCCCGGAGGGTATTTAAGCAGCCCACTCACCCATGCTCTTTGTCGGTTCAGTGTGCGGTACTACACGTCACTGGGCCGACTCTTCCCAGCTGACCTCATGTTCGTGAGTCTGCGCATTCAATCGCATTTGACACCCTCCCGCCCTTCCCTTTTTCAGGGCACTTCTCAGCATACCTTCTTCAATTAATTACCCATTGCTTACCTTGGGTATGCCCCCTTTTCTTGGCATACTGACCAGACCACCAAGGCACACTTCAGGTCTATTTATGTTGTAAGTCGGCACGTTGAGGAGTTGACATATAAAAGTCTGTTTCTTCCTGATGTCAGTGAGCTCCAACCAGGAGACCGATCACACAAAGAGGAGGAGATCTGCAGGAGCAAGAACAAAGGTAAGTGTCACTTTATTTATCATCACCTAGGCAAAACAAGCAGTTAACCTTTGAAGTATGGAGGGGGACCCACTGCAGGGGTAAATCTTTCTTTCCCTGGAGTTCAGCTTTAATACATTACATAAATGCCAAGTCATAGTTCTATAGAGCAACACTGCATTATTTGCTGGTATAGCCATCAACACAGTATATACTGCAGGGACTATGCAGGTGTAATAGCGAGGCAGTCAGGGTGAAAGAAATAACATTCTTTGAAGATTGCTTTAATATTTGACCTTTAAAGCTATGGAAAAAAAAGCAGAGACTACTGACTAGTTCACAGGACTGAGCATCAGTGGAAATCTATACAAGAATTAACACCTGAGTGTCCGATAAAGCAATTGCATTATTTATACTGTTATGCCTGTTACACACGGCAAGTTTTTTATTCTGTTCAACACAGGGAGCTGAAGGAAAACAACTGAGGAGGTCTCAGTACTAACTATGCAATGTTAGTACGGCAATCTCCCCACTGTGCTATTGTGTTCTGACAGGGGTACGGCCCTCTCTCCAGAACACACCGACCAGTGCTTGCAGCCATTGGCTGAGAGAGCTGATCAGATGCCGGTCGGCTGCTGGTTTTGCAGCATGCTCGTTCTACAAAAGTCAGATAAGGACTTGTACACATGGGCCAAATGTCAGCTGGTTTCTACTGTACCAACTAATTTTGGACAATATTGGGCCGTGTGTATGGGGCTTTAGCCCCTAAAGTGTTACTAAACCCAATAATATGAAAATAGGGATAGATAAGAAAAGGGACCCTTTGATAAAGTCGCATGTGAGAGAAGAAACGTGTCAGGACGGGGCTTGTGATGGCATTGCATCGTTGTAGGATGTACACAATCACCCATGAGGGCAGCAGGGCCGAGGACTTGCAGACGATTTTGTGACCTCAGGGACGGATCTGTATATTTTCAAGTTAATCACCTGTATGCACCAGGGATAGTGCCATGGGCGTCCGTTGAACTTTTTTGAGGGGGGGGGGGCATCATTTTAGGGTCATCCATGCATCTTTGGGGCAGTGGAGCAGCGCTGTATACACCACTCCTCCACTGCCCCTGCCCATTGAAATAAATGGGCACCGCTGCCGAAGCACCTGCAAAGCACTTCGGCATCTGCGATACACAGCTGCATTTAACCCTGTCTTCGACCACTAGCTGGGGTTAAAAGCGCCCCACTAGCGGCCGAATAGCGCCACTAAAACGATGGTAAAGTGCCTCTAAAACTAACGGCGCTTTACCGATAATGCGGCCAACTGGCAGTGTGAAATAGCTCTTGAGGATAATTCAGCTTCACTCCATGTCCATATAAATATAGCCTAGAGAATTTACATCTTTCTATATTGCAATGTATTGCAATACATCTGTTGTGACCATATTTTGATACTGTATAGGTTGTTTTCATCAAGATCAAAATATGGTCGCCCACAACACAGATGTATTGCAATACATTGCAATAGAAAAAGATGTACACAGTGGTGTCGTGGCACAGGCACTGCTGTTACCTGTAGTTCTTCAGTGATAGGCCCAGGGCAGGCACTGGCAGCGTATTCTCTCTTGTCTCGACCACTGCACACCACGCACCTGTGGGAGGAGCCGGTGCCGCGCCGGCCGGATCGGCATAGGCACAACATACATCTACACAGGCAGAGGCAGGCTGAGGCAGCAGCCAATCACAGAACAGCAGGGTCACGGCGATGTTAAGCAGAGGCCCAAGCGGCAGAGCCAATCCAATGCTCGGGCCGGGGGTGAGGAGGGAGGAACGGATGTATAGTCGGAAAGGACTGAGAGCAGCCCCAGCCCCCAGGCCAGCAGCAGACTTAGAAAAAAAAGTCCACGGCTGCTGTGGAGGTGGCCGCGCCGGCCATTGCAACACAGTGGGCAAGTGTCTTCACTCTGACTTCAACACTCTTACGATTCCGGGGGGGGGGGGGGCAATTGACCCCCCTTGACC
The DNA here is from genome assembly GCA_029206835.1 of Rana muscosa. Taxonomy (NCBI): domain Eukaryota; kingdom Metazoa; phylum Chordata; class Amphibia; order Anura; family Ranidae; genus Rana; species Rana muscosa. The sequence continues at coordinate 83,812,684 of CM055117.1, read as the reverse complement.
TATGGAGCGGACGCCATGGATAGTGCATTCCTAAATGTGAGTGGAATAGTTGCTTGTGTTTTAAATACATTTTGTTTTACAGTTGTAGCACACAGATCCTTTTCCCCCTCTTACCTTCCTTTTTAGGGGATCAGACACACCATGCCACATGCCCGCGTCCTCTGGATTAGAGGTCGGGCGGTGTTATGTATTTGGGTTCCGCAGCGAGTTGCTTCCTTTCACTGGTTCTCCCCTATAGACTATAGAGGCAAGTCTTTACCTTTCCCAAAGAAGGTCAATGTCCACACAACACTTCAACTCCAACGAGAGTTTATTTTCTCTTTTTGCTTCAGTAACCAGAAAGTTGGAGAGGAAAGGGGTTAGCAGAATAGGATGGATTCAGGCACACTCTTGGCTTCGTCGCCACTCGATCCCGAGTGGGTACAGCTCACCCGGATAGTCACTCAATAGCACTAGCAGCCGGCATGAAGCTCGAACTGTGACTTAGTCCCCTCCAAGGACAAAGTCAAGGAGATCCCTCCTTAAGTAACGACACTCCGCAAGGGCAGTCTGCGAAGAAAGGAATCCTTCCCTCCGACAGGTCACCAGGCCTCTCCCGAGACGGCAATCTTGTATTACTCGTCTCCTCTATGGGACCGATCCTTCCCTGGTTTCCTCTCAGTCAGAGCGGTCGCCCTCACCTGGGCTCCCTGGGTTTCCTTTCTGGTTGTAGACCCAGTTGAAGGTACTGGGCCTACCTGGAACTCCGCAGCCTCGGGCCGAAGGTGCCCGAGACTCCTTAGTCAAAGTTGGGCGCACCCCCCCTTAGAGGGGCACACACCTCCGGGTACAGGTACTCCTCCTGAACAGTGGCGTCTGCCCCTTATATACCCTCTCCTGGCGTGCACAGCAGGCCGGAACCACCCACCGTACGGCAGCCGAGAGGACATCCAATAGCCACTCCATCACCTGTGGTTCAACCCCGGGTATAAGTGACAGCACCACCCATACGCCTAAAGGGGAACTGCACGCCAGGTGACAAAGCAGCAAGGCAGAGTCCAAACAATTAGAAGACCCGAGCCAACTACCGCTCAGGTCACCCCTAAATTTAAGCAAAGCGACCCCCCTAGGTAGGGGTCCGCTACACAGTATTACACTATGCTAGATCTTTTTTACCCTTATGTTGCCATCATATATGAGAGATCACGCTTGCAGGAGTTTACTATTGGGAGCTTAAATGTCCTGGATTGAGACCCCAAACAGGGAGGGTGCTACTTGGTCCAATTGGGGGCCGCTCTGGGAGATGAGCGCATAGTGTGACTGGTGGAGGGACCACGTGGTGTTAAGTCACTCATTTGTTATCATTCACCATTGGATTGTGTGTGGACAGCATTGGTTCACAGGAGATATCACTGGATTAATGGACTTTGCCTGATATATATGTGTTATAATTTTTTGTAACCACTAGAGGTCACTGGTTGTACATATTAATGTTATTTGCTATATTTGTTATCATTTTTATACCCACCAGAGGTCACTGGTTGCACATATCACTTTCATTGTGACATATATCATATATTTTTTTTTTTTTACAATCAGGTTGTGTTTATTGAGCAGTTATATATACATGAACATATAAACAGAGCTCGGCCAACATAGCCGAGGAATATGACATTACAACTTGTGACATACAAATCAGTGTATTCAGCAGGCAACAGCGACATATAAGGGATAATGTAAAGAATATAACTTCTGGGGGGGGGGGGGCACCCAACCGGCCATCCTATCTCAACCGGGCGCAAAAGCCTAGAAGGGGGTTGTAGGACCAATCAAGGCGATATCCAGGGCAACCACACCTTGTCAAACTTCCAGGGGCATCCCCTGCTGATATTCGTCAGCCTGTACATTGGTATTGCAGCATCAACCATGGCCAGCCAGGAGGACACTGACGGAGAGCTAGGGGATATCCACTTGCAAATAATAGACTTTTTGGCATAAAATAACAAGTACGCAATCAACTGTTTCCTATGGCGGGGTCTCTGCTCATCATCTTGGACCCCAAACAAGGCTAGCTCTGGCGACACGGGAAGCTCCAAGTCCAGTTTCAGATTGATCAATTCAAACACCCCTCTCCAGAATACCTGTATCTTAGGGCATTCCCAAAGTTGATGTATAAGGGTGCCAGGGTGGGTCCGACATCTTGCGCAGCAGGGGTCTCTGTCAGGGTATATCCTATGGAGCCTAACCGGTGTATAATACACCCTGTGCAGCATTTTGATTTGTGTCAGTTTGTCCCGGGAGGAAATCACCAGCTTGGGACATTCCTCCAACGCGTCCTCCCACTCCTCCTTCCCCAGGGATGGGACGTCCGCCTTCCACCTATCCCAAAGCCTGTCCAGTCTCGGGGTATCTGGTTTGAGCAGTGTGCCATATAGTACAGAGAGTGGCTTTTTGAGATCCTCCTGTACCAAGAGCGACTCAACAGGGTCAAATTCTAACAGGAGTCTAGTGGAAAATTGCGCCCTAGCAGCGTGGCGTAGTTGGAGATATCGGAAGAGCATCCATCGCGGCACCTGAAACTGCCTGCTAAGCTGTGCAAAGGTTAAAAGTACCCCATTTGGCATAATGTCCTGCAGTGTTTTAACCCCGAATCTGGCCCAGACCTGTGGATCAGGAATCGATCTAAAGTGCGGCAGTCCAGGATTGCCCCACAATGGCTGAGCCGGGGCCCATCTATTGGGCAGGGAGAACCTTTTCCTAGCAGCCGCCCAAACCTTAAGGGTAGTTTTGGTGGGGGCCGGAACCATAGAATATGCCCTTGCCCCTCTGTATATCAGGTTTCGCAGGTCCATCAAGGAACCCAAACAGGCTGCCTCGAGGCACACTGCTGCATTTGACCTATCTCCCGCCACCCACCAGTGTGCCGTCACCAGGACAGCTGCCCAGAAGTAGACCAGCAGATCTGGTAAAGCGAGCCCCCCCAGCCGCGTAGGAAGATGAAGGGTAGACTTAGCCAGTCTGGGGACCCTCCCATTCCACAGAAATGAGGTAATGCACGCATTAACAGCTCTAAAGAAGGAGGCCGGGATCCAGACTGGGGTGTTCCGAAATATATAATTAAACTTTGGTTGCAGAACCATCTTAATAATGTTGATGCGTCCTATGAGGTTCAGGGGGAGACCAGACCAAGCCAGGCACTTCTCCTTTACTATATTCAATAGGGGGAGAACATTATGTGTATAATATTGGGCTACCTCCCTTGTCACCATTACTCCCAAGTATTTAAATTCAGTGACCCACTTTAAGGGGGACGGGCTAGCCAGAGAGGGAGCCCGGGCATCCAGCGAGAAGAGCACCGACTTGGACCAGTTTATTCTAACTCCAGAGAACGTCCCAAAAACTTCAAACGTCTCCAGGGCTGCCAGCAGTGAGGGACCAGCATCATTGAGGTACAGGAGGGTGTCGTCCGCGTAGAGGGATATCTTCTCCTCCAGCCTCCCAACCGATAGCCCGGAAATCGCCCGGGACTCCCGGACAGCGATCGCTAGGGGTTCCAACGCAAGGGCAAAGAGGCCGGGGGAGAGGGGGCACCCCTGACGAGTCCCCCTGGAAAGCGGAAAGGGCTCCGAGACCCACCCATTGGTGCGAACCCTCGCCACCGGCCTCCCATACAGCATCCGAATCCAGTGTATAAAACGGGGGCCAAAGCCAAACCTGGCCAAGACCTCCCACAAATACCCCCATTCCACCGAGTCGAAGGCTTTCTCCGCGTCCAGAGAAGCCACCACCCGGGATCCGACACGGTCATGCGTTACAGAGAGATTCAAAAAGAGTCTCCGAATATGGATGTCGGTGCCCTTACCCGGCATAAATCCAGTCTGATCCATGTGAATCAGCTCAGTAATCACTCCTGATAGACGGTTCGCAATGATCTTGGCAAGGACTTTAGCGTCCACGTTCAGTAGGGAGATGGGCCTGTAGGAGGCACAATCTAGAGGATCCTTACCGGGCTTGGGCACCAACACAATAACCGCCTCCGCCATAGATTTAGGCAGGGCACCATGTCTGCTGAATTCTGAAAGAAGCATTGTCAGCTTTGGGGCAAGGGTCTCCAAGTTCTGTGAGTAGAATTCTGTCGGGAGTCCGTCAATCCCAGGGGTCTTACCTCCCTGCAACCCCCTTATGGCCCCCTGAACTTCCTCCAGGGTAATGTCTGTCTCAAGGTCTGCCCGCACAGTCTCATCAAGTGTGGGGAATGGGACCGAGTCCAAAAAGGCCTGCAGGTCAGAGGGCGAATACTGAACTCTCGAGGAGTAGACCCCTTGAAAGAATTGGAAGAATCTAGCATTGATATTGTCCGGGGAAGTAAGCACCGTCCCTCCCTCGTCCCGCACCCCCACTATATGTGTAGACTGAGTCGATCCCCTGGATAGCCATGCCAGCAAGTGTCCATTCTTGTTTCCATGTTCAAAAACTCATTGGGCAGAGTATAACATAGATTTCTTAGTCTGATCAATCCGGCACAGGGAAAGCTTCCTAAGGGCCTGCTGCCATGTAGAATATGTTGCCTCCGTAGGGGCCTCAACATAGGATCTCTCACACCCACTAGCCTCCTCCTCCCTGTCAAGCAACTCCTTCTCACCCTCCCTTTGCAATGTGGATATCCGGGAGATATATTCCCCCCTAACCCAGGCCTTAAAAGCATCCCACTGCACACCAGAGCCAGCCGAGTCCCTGTTAGCAGACCAATAATTACAGATAGACTCCGCCATATCTTCCTGAATCCTGTCGTCCATGGCCCAGTACCTGGAAAGGCGCCATAGCCTCGCACCCCCAGGGTCCGCAGGCGATAGATCCAGACAGACGGGCGCGTGATCCGATATGCCCCTAGATAGATGACTAGCATCTCGAACCCAATTGAGGGCCGCGTTAGTGGCATATATTAGATCAATACGAGACAGAGTTTTATACGTGGCAGAGTGGCACGTGTACTCCCTAGTATGAGGGTGAAAGTGTTATATCATATATTTTTGGTGTCATATGCAATACTCCCACTAGGGGTCACTATTTTATTTATTTTATATTTAATTCACATAGTATTTTTTTCGAAAAAAGAGAGCGCTTCACATATTTTTCTTTTAACCTGTCACAACGTAGCCTCTCCACTTCATCCAATCAGGGAAAATCCAAAGTGTTCCTGTGATGTTGCCTGTGCTGGGTGAGCAAAATCCTGTGTTCAGTAAGCAGCAGGGTAGCCGCAAGGGACCCAGAAGCCAGTGTAGATCACTGTAGAAGCAGTGCCTAGTATGGGGATTTTCAGCTTCTATAGGGATCCTTCACATATGGCACATGCAAACTTACATTGGTCCAAGCTGGACCAATGTAACTACAGTGACTCCGGAAAGTATTCACAGCGCTTCACTTTTGCCACATTTTGTTATATTACAGTCTTATTCGAAAATGGATTAAATTCATTATTTTCCTCAAAATTCTACAAACAATACCCCATAATGACAACATGAAAGAACTTTGTTTGAAATCTTTGCAAATTTATTTAAAAAAAAAAGGAAAAAAAAAATCACATGTACATAAGTATTCCCAGCCTTTGCTCAGTACTTTGGTGAAGCACCTTTGGCACCAATTACAGCCTCAAGTCTTTTTGAGTACGATGCTCCAAGCGTGGCGCACCTATTTTTGGGCAGTTTCTCCCATTCTTCTTTGCAGGACGTCTCAAGCTCCATCAGGTTGGATGGGGAGCGTCGGTGCGCAGCCATTTTCAGATTTCGATTGGGTTCAAGTCTGGGCTCTGGCTGGGCCACTCAAGGACATTCACAGAGTTGTCCCATAGCCATAGTGTTATCTTGGCTGTGTGCTTTGGGTCGTTGTCTTGTTGGAAGATGAACCTTCGCCCCAGTCTGGAGTGCTTTGGAGCAGGTTTTCATCCACAATGTCTCTGTACATTGCTGCATTCATCTTTCCCTCCACCCTGACTAGTCTCCCAGTCCCTGCCACTGAAAAACATCCCCTCTTCATGATAGTGCCACCACCATGCTTCACTGTAGGGATGATTTTGGCCAGGTGAAGGGTGGTGCCTGGTTATCTCCAGACATGACACTTGCCATTCAGGCCAAAGAGTTCAATCTTTGTTCCATCAGACAAGATAATTTTGTTTCTCATGGTCTGAGAGAACTTCTGGTGCTTTTTGGCAAACTCCAGGTGGGCTGTCATGTGCCTTTTACTGAGGAGTGGCTTCCGTCTGGCCACTGATTGGTGGAGTGCAGCAGAGATGGTTGTTCTTCTGGAAGGTTCTCCTCTCTCCACAGAGAAACGCTGGAGCTCTGTCAGAGTGACCATCGGGTTCTTGGTCACCTCCCTGACTAAGGCCCATTCCCCCGGATCGCTAAGTTTGGCCGAGTGGCCCGTTCTAGGTGGTTTCAAACTTCTTCCATTTAGGGATGACGGAAGCCACTGTGTTTATTGGGACCTTAAATGCTGCAGAAATGTTTCTGTACCCTTCCCTATATCTGTGCCTCAATACAATCCTGTCTCGGAGGTCTACAGACAATTCCTTGGACTTCATGGCTTGGTTTGTGCTCTGACATGCACTGTTAATTGTGGGACCTTATATAGACAGGTTTGTGCCTTTCCAAATCATGTCCAAGTAACTGAATTTACCACAGGTGGACTCCAATCAAGTTGTAGAAACATCTCAAGGATGATCAGTGGAAACAGGATGCATGTGAGCTCAGTTTTGAGTGTCATGGCAAAGGCTGTGAATATTTATGTATGTGTGTGTTTTTTTTTATAAATTTGCAAAGATTTCAAACAAACTTCTTTCACGTTGTCATTATGGGGTATTGTTCGTAGAATTTTGAGGAAAATAATGAATTTAATCCATTTTGGAATAAGGCTGTAACATAACAAAATGTGGAAAAAGTGAAGCGCTGTGAACACTTTCCGGATGTACTGTACAGTATGTAATAAAGCGTCTTAACTGGAATTTAGTTTTAATACCACATACAGTATATGAAAGATTGAGGTTTTAGATTACAAAATATGATGCGGTTAAAGCATTTCTCAACATGGATCCTATGGAACCCTCAAGATTCCTCCAAAGGTTGCTAGGGGTTCCTTGAGCAATGAGCAGTGGCTGATTGAGGTCCCACCTGATAGAACCTACATACAGTATTTCCAACATGGAACCAATGGAAGCTCTCCTGGTTTCTCAGCACATTACCACTGACGACAAAGATCTTTTAAGCTATCTGTACGGGTGGAATTCTTTCCACTGACCCCCCTCCCCAGGTCCTTTTCATTGACCATCAATGTAAGGGGCATTGTACGGACCACCAATATAAGTGCCATTCTTCCTATTGATCATCACTGTAAGGGGGCACTGCACAGACCACCAATATAACTGGCATTCTTCCTACTGACCATCAATGTAAGGATGGACTGCATGGGCCACCAATATAAGTGACATTCTTCCTACTGACATCAACATAAGAATGCACTGCATGGACCACCAATATACAGTAAGTGGCATGCTTCCTACTGACCATCAACATAAGAATGCACTGCATGGACCACCAATATACAGTAAGTGGTATGCTTCCTACTGACCATCAACGTAAGAATGCACTGCATGGACCACAAATATAAGAGGCATTCTTTGCACTGACCACTAATGTAAGGTGACACTGCATTGATCACCAGAAAAAAGGGATTCTATCAACTGACCACCAATGTAAGGTGACACAGCACGGGCCATGAAAAAAATTGGCATTCTTCCCACTGATCACCAATGTGTGGGAGAACTTCTCCTACTGCCCCCAATGTTAAGAGGCTCTTCTTCCACTGCTGACCACCAATGAAGAGGGATCCAATTTTCTACTTTTTTTTTCTAGCTATTAATTTGTAGCGCCCTACCCCAATGGTTGGGACGCTATTTCAAATGTAAGGGTGTCTGAGCCAATAGTTGGGCTCAGACTGTCGATTTGTATATAAATTTGCCTCTGTTCTGGCTGTGGTGCTGCCTGATGGCAATGTCACCTACAGGCAACAAGTGAAAATGCTACTTCAGGCACTGGCTGGAACGCAGGCAAACCATGGTGTATTGAGTGACCGTTCTCGGCAGCGGTGCAGTGGGAGTGGTCGACCCGCTGTGCCTGCTGGGAGGGGATACTTAAGGGGCAGATGCCATTGTTGGGGCTGTCTTCGCCTCGTGGCCCTCCTGGCGCGAGGTATGTGTGTGTGTGATCCTGGTCTCGGGGCCATGTTGGCCCGAGGCTGCATCGCTATCGAGTAGGCCCGACTATTCTGGCTGGGGCCTACATCCTAAGAGGGGATTCCAAGCTGTCCGTCCAAAAAGGGAGGAAGCGGTCTTCATAAAGAGAACCGGGGGAGGACCTGCCCTGGAGGAGACCGGCAAAACGCTGATGTCTCGGGTGTGGCCTGGTGACCTTGTTGAGGAGGGATCCAATCTACCAAAGCCTTGCAGCTCGCCGGATCAGCTTAAAGGCTCTTTTGCTGCATGGCTGGAAGTTTGGGATCCTGTGGCAGAGGATTCCCGGACTATCCAATTTATCTAACACTAAACAAAGGTCTGTGGCAGAGACCGACTCCATCTTAAGCAGTCTGTGGCAGAGGCTGTCTTGTTACTGGTTCGTGTATCACCCCGGCTGCTAGGCCATGTGAGAGAGGACTATCCGGGTGAGCAATACTCACTCTACTGGGAGAGTGGTGAATGATTGATGAGTACCTTGAACTAACTTTGTGTATTCTGTACCGTGTGCTTGAACCTTCCCCTATTCTTCTTCTACCTTCTACTTTCTCTCAAGTTATACCGCAGAAGAAAAGAATAAAGCCTGACTGTTGAAGGTTTTAACTTTGTGTGGACATTGCATTTACTATGGACTTTCCTACCCTGACAACGAAGCTAAAGAAGTAACGCGTAAACCCAAAACTAACCAGCAGCTCCTACGGGGATAGTGCTACAAATATTATTATTCATTTTACTTCATAAGGTGTTAAAGACCCGCATTGGGTTCCACATATGCTAGGTAGGGCACATTCCTTATTTTTTTATTTATTACATTTACAACGTTCCTATCATGCTAAAATACAGTGAGCCGTAGATATAACAATTTTTGCAAGGGTTCCCCGGACACCAGAAAATGATTTCATGGGAGCGTACGTACATGGTAAAAAGGTTGAGAAAGGTTGTGCTATAAATTAAAATACCCCTGTAATATTTTACACTTGAGCAAGGTTCTGGGACTGGAAAGGGTCACTTGCTGAGCTTGCTTTTAGTTTAAACTACACAACTTGTTCTTCACCTGAAAGTACTTCTGTGACAGACTGGAGGGCCTGACCGGGAGGTGGATGAGGATCTTTCTGTGTCACGCTCCAGAACTCCGCTGCATGAGTCAGTTCAGTGATTCTCTGCTGTGAAGCTGCTTTCATAATGTGATGAAATTGAAACTTTTTCCACTTCACCTGTGAGCTGAATCCTGTATCTGTGCTACCCTGGGAGAGCTAGAAGGCATGGGGTGAATACAGTATATTCAGTGAAAATCAGGAATGCAACTTATTTATGTGTACATCATACCTCCCAACTTTTCAAAGTCCCACCGCGGGACATTCTGATCTCCCCTCTTCCCTCGCCCTCACCAACGAAAGTTGTTGAGCGGGGGGGGGGGGGCGCGGGGAGTAGCATTTTTCGACGCTGCTGCAGAATGCCCGCAGAACATTTTACGACGATCGCGCGGGGGGGGGGGGGGGGGTACCTGCTTCCATCACGCTGGCTGCTTCGCTCATTGTTTCTCCTGCTCTGCGGGAATTGAGCAACTCTCGCGGGAATGCAGGAAGGAGGGTGCTATGCGGGAAAAACCCGCAGAATCCGTGCCAGTTGGGAGGTATGGTACATTAGCAGGTCTATTGGTATGCATACCTCCTAACTTTTGAACTTGAGGATGAGGGACATTTCAGGGAGATGGTGACCTGCGCAGAAATATGTAGGTGTGGCCAAACATGATAGTGGGCGTGGCTTAATGGTCGTGGATAAACAAAACCTGGGCTTCCTTGTACCTATAAAATATGGTTTGATTTTTGTGCCCCAAGCTGGAGTCTCCAGTGTGAACTAACCCTTAGGGAGAGAGATTGGAGAGAGAGGAGAATATCACTATGGTATATGGAAGAAAGGAAGGAGGGATCACTATGGTACATGGCAGGAAGGAAGGATCACTATGGCATAGGGAAGGCAGGAAGGACCACTATGATACACGGAAGGCAGGAAGGAAGGATCACTATGGCACATGGAAGGCAGGAAGGATCACTATGACACATGGAAGGCAGGAAGGATCACTATGGAACATGGAAGGCAGGAAGGATCACCTTGATACATGGAAGGCAGGAAGGATCACCTTGGTACATGGAAGGCAGGAAGGATCACTAGGGCACGTGGAAGACAGAAAGGATCACTATGGCACATTGAAGGCAAGGAGGATCATTATGGCACATGGAATACAGGAAGGATCAATATGGCACAAGGAAGGCAGGAAGGATCACTATGGTACATGGAAGGCAGGGAGGATCACTTTGATACATGGAAGGCAGGAAGGATCATTATGGCACATGGAAGGCAGAACGAATCACTATGGTACATGGAAGGCACGAAGGATCATTAAGGCACATGAAAGGCAGGAAGGATCACTCTGGTACATGGAAGGTAGGAAGGCTCACTATGGCACATGGAAGACAGGAAGGATCATTATGGCACATGGAATTCAGGAAGGATCACTATGGCACATGGAAGGCAGGAAGGATCACTATGGTACATGGAAGACAGGAAGGATCACTATGGCACATGGAGGGCAGAAAGAATCACTATGGTACATGGAAGGCAGGTAGGATCACTAAGGCACATGGAAGGCATGAAGGATCACTAAGGCACATGAAAGGCAGGAAGGATCACAATGGTACATGGAAGGATGGAAGAGAGAGTGGGGAGAGTTCACTCACCCAAGGCTGGCTGGTCTCCAGAATCTCAGGCAGTGACATAGTATGCATTGCTTCAAAATTCCCGCCCACACAACCCCTTCACAGTCACAGAAATGGTTGCACACCGAGGTTTGTGGAAGGACACAGAGGGACATGGGGAGGGGTTGGAGCAGATCTAGCCTCCCCTTCTCTTCCATTTTGTAGAGCGGGCGGGTGACCTGGTGAGCAGGCCGAGGAGGTGGATGGCTGGGCACTGAGCAAGTCTCAGCTGCAGCACGGCACACACTGACAGGTGGAGTCAAGTACCGGAACTTGTCCCAGGACTGGGCTCCACTGCAGGATTCAGCCCGGATTCGCGGGACACCAGGATTTACTTGAAATCCCGGGACGGTCCCAGCGAATCCAGGACGGTTGGAAGGTATGGGTATGTACTTTTGGAAGGTATGGGTATGTACTTTGTAGTTGAGGGCTCAGAGAAAATGCCCATTTTGCACATTTTCTATACTATCTCGTAGAGCAGCCATTCTCAACAAGGGTTCCTCTAGTGGCTTCTAGGTGTTCCTCGAGCTGTGGCAGATTGACAATTCATCTGATGGTATCAGCATAGTTCCAGGTTCAACGTCATTAGGCATAGCCAGCCACATGACACCAATGATCTTTTTAGATGTTTGTAAGGGCGGCATTCTGACCACCACCAATCTAAGGGGGGCATTCTTCCCTAACTATAAATGTAAGGGGGGCATTCTTCATTGACTACTAATGTAAGGGGACACGCTTCCCAGTGACCACTATTGTAAGGATCATTCTTCCCACTGACCTCTTTTGAAAGGGGCATTCTTCCCACTGATCCCTGATGAATACATTTTTGCAGGAGTTCCCTGAGACCTGAAAATTATTTAAACTTTTTCTCTGGGGTAAAAAAGATTAAGAAAGGCTGTCTTAGAGGGCCCTAATTTCAGAATGACAGATGATAAGTAGGGATGAGCCGAACACCCCCCTGTTCGGTTCGCACCAGAACCTGCAACCAGACAGAATGTTTGCGTGAACTTTAGAACCCTATTAAATACAATGGACTCGAATGTTCAAAATCAAAAGTGCTAATTATAAAGGCTAATATGCAAGTTATTGTCCTAAAAAGTGTTTGGGGACCCGGGTCCTGCCCCAGGGGACATGTATCAATGCAAAAAAAAGTTTTAAAAACGTCCGTTTTTTCGGGAGCAGTGATTTTAATAATGCTCAAAGTGAAACAATAAAAGTGAAATATTTCTTTTAAATTTCGTACCTGGGGGGGGGGGGGGGGGGGGGTGTGTATGATATGCATGTAAAGTTGCACTTGTTTCCCGTGCTTAGAACTGTCCCTGCACAAAGTGTAATTTCTGAAGGAAAAAAAGTCATTTAAAACTCACTCGTGGCTATAATGAATTGTCGGCTCGCGGCAATACATAGAAAAGTCATTGATAAAAAAAAAAAGCGTGGGGGTCCCCCCAAATTAAATTACCAGGCCCTTCAGGTCTGGTATGGATTTTAAGGGGAACTCCACCCCAAATTAAAAAAAAAATGGCGTGGAGTTCCCCCAAATATCCATACCAGACCCTTTATCCGAGCACGCAACCTGGCAGGCCACAGGAAAAGAGGGGGGGACGAGAGAGCGCCCCCTCTCCTGAACCGTACCAGGCCACATGCCCTCAACCCTTGCCCGGTGGTTGTGGGGGTCTGCGGGCGGGTGGCTTATCGGAATCCGGAAGACCCCTTTAACAAAGGGGACCCCCAGATTCCGCCCCCCCTATGTGAATTGGTAAGGGGTACATTGTAACCCTACCATTTTACGAAGAAAGTGTAAAAAAAGTGTAAAAAAACACACAGACACCTTGGAAAAGTCCTTTATTAAAAAGAAAAAAAAACATTCCAGCGATGAAATCCAGTGTCCCGCGGCGATCCGATGTCCAGCGCTGTCCACACGAAACGTCATTGGCTGAGCCTGAGCGGACCTGATGGGGAACTTCCTCGGCAGTGTATTAAATTAATAGACCCGCCCCTTCTTAAGTTCCCCATCAGGTCCGCTTAGCCTTTGACGTAGGTGTAAGGCTGAGGACCTGATGTGGAACGTGAGAAGGGGCGGGTCTATTCATGTATTACACTGTGGAGGAAGTTCCCCATCAGGTCCGCCCCCTCGTATGTCAGACCCCGCCTACGTCATTGGATGAGCGGACCTGATGGGGAACTTCCTATACAGTGTAATACATGAATAGACCCGCCCCTTCTCAAGTTCCCCCATCAGGTCCGCCCCCTCGTATGTCAGACCCCGCCTACGTCATTGGATGAGCGGACCTGATGGGGAACTTCCTCCGCAGTATAATAAATGAATAGACCCGCCCCTTCTCACGTTCCGGACCTGATGGGGAACTTTAGAAGGGGCGGGTCTATTCATTTAATACACTGCCGAGGAAGTTCCCTATCAGGTCCGCTCAGGCTCAGCCAATGACGTTTCGTGTGGACAGCGCTGGACATCGAATCGCCGCAGGACACTGGATTTCATCACTGGAATGTTTTTTTTCTTTTTAATAAAGGACTTTTCCAAGGTGTCTGTGTGTTTGTTTTACATTTTTTTTTTACACTTTCTTCGTGAAATGGTAAGGGTACAATGTACCCCTTACCAATTCACATGGGGGAGCCGGGATCTGGGGGTCCCCTTTGTTAAAGGGGTCTTCCAGATTCCGATAAGCCCCCTGCCCGCAGACCCCCACAACCACCGGGCAAGGGTTGTGGGGATGAGGCCCTTGTCCCCATCAACATGGGGACAACCCCCCCAATGTTGAGGGCATGTGGCCTGGTATGGTTCAGGAGGGAGGGGGGCCACTCTCTCGCCCCCCCCCTCTTTTCCTGTGGCCTGCCAGGTTGCGTGCTTGGATAAAGGGTCTGGTATTTTTTTTTTTGGGGGAACTTCACACCTTTTTTTTTTTATTTGGGGTGGAGTTCCCCTTAAAATCCATACCAGACCTGAAGGGCCTGGTATGGATATTTGGGGGAACTCCACGGATTTTTTTTTTAAATTTGCGTCAGGGTTCCCCTTAATATTCATACCAGACCTGAAGGGCCTGGTAATTGAATTTGGGGGGACCCCCACGCTTTTTTTTTTTTATCAATTACTTTTTTATGTATTGCCGGGAGCCGACAATTCATTATAACCGCGAGTGAGTTTTAAATGACTTTTTTCCTTCAGAAATTACACTTTGTGCAGGGACAGTTCTAAGCACGGGAAACAAGCGCGACTTTACAGGCATACTATACACCCCCCACCCCCAGGTACGAAATTTAAAGGAATATTTCACTTTTATTGTTTCACTTTAAGAATTATTAAAATCACTGCTTCCGAAAAAACGGCCGTTTTTAAAAAAAAATTTGCATTGATACATGTCCCCTGGGGCAGGACCGGCGAACGGGCAATGTTCGAGTCGAAGTATCTGTTTTCTGTCCACTTCAGCTGTTTGGATGCAGCACATGCACAGTTAAAGGGGTTGTAAACCCTCATGGTTTTTCACCTTAATGCATTCTATGCATTAAGGTGAAAAACCTTTTTAAGTGCTGCAGCCCCTCCGTTTTACTTACCTGGACACTGTCATCCTCTGTTCGGAAACGAGCACACCATCTGTAGCTGGTGTCTCGTGTCCCGATTGGATAGATTGATAGCAGCGCGTCGCTCCGCCCTACGTCCGTTTCATAACAACTTACTTCGTCCAGGGGCACTGGACGAAGTAAGCTGTTACAAAACGGACGTAGGGTCGGAGCGACGCGCTGACGTCACCTCTAGCTCCATACGGTTTCCCAGTAGGACGGGTGTCTGTTGTTTGTGCACCGGCCGGCACACCAGACTCAAAGGCCTATTAAATCTGCAACATTATGGTACATTGGTCGATAGTCACTGCTTAAGAATCGTACTTGTGTTTGCTGGTTTTTGGAGAGAGCTGATTGATTACAGCCATACATTGATCCTCTGTCATAGGGGATCGTGGCAAGCTAGTAAGAAATAATTTCTGCTGATTGGTGGTGTATTCAACACGATTGCTTTTTGGATTTTTGGATATGACTTCTCACAATTCTCACAATTATATGGACTTTTCCTCACAGAGCACTGGTGTTCAGTTTATTATTTTGAGCTTATAAATATTATTATATTTGCTTATTTATGGACAATAATTTTTTGATTTTTTGGTTTCATATATCAACAATTTGTAGGACTTTCAATATTCTATTTTTCCTTTATATTTTTGATGTTTTTATGGATTTATCACTATATTTGATTTATGTAAGGGTTATTCATCAATTTTATTTTTGGTGATTTTATTTGTTACTTTCGGTTCAATTCAACATTGAATGGTCACGGGGTCAGCGCGATTTATTTTTCTTCCATAGTCTTGCCTTTGTAATTTTTGTTTACATGAAAATCGCAGCTCCCAATTGAATAACTGTGACACGGCTTTGCAGTTATTTGTTTTAGTGTCTTTTAGCGCAGTTTCTTTTCTTCTTTTTCCAACTGATTATCAGTGCATCTCCATCAGTGCAGCCTACCAGTGCCACCTATCAGTACCTATCTGTGCCACCTATTAGTGCAAACTATCAGTGCCACCTATCAGTGCCCATCAGTACATCCTCATCAGGACCCATCAGTGCAGCCTGTCATTGCTGATCAGTGCACCCTCATCAGCGCACACTTTTTTTCCCCAACATTTTTGGTCTTTTTTCATTTGTTTAGCAAAAAATAATTGTTGATTAAAAAACCACCAAAAGAAAGCTCTATCTGCCCCCAAAAAATGCTAAAAATGTCATATGGGTACAGTGTTTCATTACCGCTCAATTTTCATTCAAAGTGTAACAGCGCTGAAAGCTGAAAATCGGCCTGGGCAGGAAGGGGTTGAAAGTGCCCAGTATTGAGGTGGTTAAAAATTATGCTTTTGTAAGGCAAGTATCAGGTGCAGAAACTTTCAACTGTTACTCTGTACTTCCTTTGTCAGATAGAAGTACCCCTAGGGTAGATATACTGTGGTCTAGGGTGACTGGCAGCCGAACAGGCTGAACCTCATAAGTCAAATAACACAGTCAGGATGGTTGGAGCAGGTGACTGGCATTGGTACAGATGGCACTGGACTGGCAGGTAATTATATGAATAGCTCTGGGAAGTCGTGGAGCAACTGTCACTATCCACTATCTTTACAATCTTCATTACTGAAAGCTGTGAAATATAGAGTTTCCGATAAGCTCTTCCTGAAGTCTGGACAAGTCTGTCCACGTACCAGTAGAAGCTACAGCTTGCAGAATGACTGTTTAAGATTGATAGTCTGGTTAATGTGGGTTCCGGGTAGTAAACAGCTACCAATAACATGCAGAAGCTTCCTACATAGGCCAGCGTCTGGCCTTTCAGTAATAAAGACACCATGATTGCACTGTGTTGTTACTAATATCTTTCCTTCATTGTAACCCACTTGTTTAGTCTTTAGCAGAGTTCCTCACTTTTTCATTTTTCTTAAAGCGGATCTCCCGCGGCCATTCGTTTTTTTTTTTTTTTGGCATTAAATTATTTAAGGCGTATCAAAAGAGTACTCATGCTTCTGCTGTTTTTAGTCATCCGCTTTCCGATTTCGTCAGGAATTATAACTTATATTTTGTTTGTAACGCCGTTTCCATTTTGCTTGTGGGCATGAGAAGCCCACAAGCACTTACCGTATATACTCGAGTATAAGCCGAGTTTTTCAGCCCTTTTTTTAGGGCTGAAAGTACACCCCTCGGCTTATACTCGAGTCAGTACCTGAAAATCTTCTTATTCCGCGGCTGGCGTCCATTGTTTAAATCTCGCGGCTTTCTTCTGGTCCCTTCCGCGATAGGCGTTTCCAGCAAACACTGTGTTGAATGTTGCGCCTATCATGGACGTTCTATTGTCCGAACGTCCGTGATTGGCGGAACACTGAACACAGTGCCTGCTGGGAAACGGAGTCCGAGAATGAGAGGATCTCCGTGATAGGCGCAACACTCAACACAGTGTTTAAAAAAGTACCTAAAATTACTGTTTTTAGTGCTAAACAGTGCAAATATCAATATTTGAACTATAAACACATAGCTAATGCTATTAACAATGTGTTTAAGGTAAACAAAAGTAAAAAAAACATATTTCTTAATTTACATGAAGTTCATGATACTATAACCCAGCCAGCACAGAGTTCCCCCTTACATCAAAGTCTGCAGGATGCCCCCTTACAGTGCAAGGGAACTCTTATGTAAAGGGGAACACTGCAGATCATGATGCAAGGGGGAACTCTTATGTGGAGGGGGGCTCTGGTGAATAGAGACAACCTTCCGCAGAGTGAATACACTAAGGTAAGGGGGGGTTACTAATATAGGGGGGGACCTTTTATATCAGTGCCCCCTTACATTATTGTATTTACTCCCCTCCTTAGATCAGTGACCCCCCCTCAGACTGGCCTGGCGGCGCTGTCACTGACCTGCTCTCAGGTGCACAGTGCGGGGCTCAGTCAGACGGCTCCAGCTTGGCGGCTCTGACCTCCTCTCCACAGTCCACATGTCCGTTTCTTCCCGTAACCCCCATCACGACGCTCCCACTCTTGACATCTTTCTAGGATACAGGAGGTGGACAGAGGCTGCAGAGTCATGACACAGGAGATGGACAGAGGCTGCAGAGTCATGACACAGGAGGTGGACAGAGGCTGCGGACATGACACAGGAGGTGGACAGAGGCTGCGGACATGACACAGGAGGTGGACAGAGGCTGTGGACATGACACAGGAGGTGGACAGAGGCTGCGGACATGACACAGGAGGTGGACAGAGGCTGCGGACATGACACAGGAGAGGGACAGAGGCTGTGGAAGTGACACAGGAGGGGGACAGAGGCTGCCGACATGACACAGGAGGGGGACAGAGGCTGCCGACATGACACAGGAGGGGGACAGAGGCTGCCGACATGACACAGGAGGGGGACAGAGGCTGCCGACATGACACAGGAGGGGGACAGAGGCTGCCGACCTGACACAGGAGGGGGACAGAGGCTGCCGACCTGACACAGGAGGGGGACAGAGGCTGCCGACCTGACACAGGAGGGGACAGAGGCTGCAGACATCACAGGAGGGGGACAGAGGCTGCGGACATGACACAGGAGGGGGACAGAGGCTGCGAATATGATAGGGTCCTCCTCACTCCCTCACAGTGGCCTCCTCCTCTGTCCACCATCATATAACTTCTCCTCCACATCATCAGTATGCTGTGTCCTCCTTCTGTGCCCCTTTCACCTCTCCACAGGTCAGGGCAGCTCTGACTTGTGGAGAGGTGAAAAGGGCACGGAAGGAGGACACATCATACTGATGATGTAGAGGAGAAGTTATATGATGGTGGACAGAGAGAGCACATCAGTCTCTGTCCCTCCCCTGCATGCCATGGCCGCTTCACCCTCCGGGCTTCCACTCCCAGCGCAGTCCTCCTCTTACTTCATATCCCCCCCTCCTCCTCACC
This sequence comes from Rana muscosa, assembly GCA_029206835.1. Lineage (NCBI taxonomy): Eukaryota > Metazoa > Chordata > Amphibia > Anura > Ranidae > Rana > Rana muscosa. The sequence goes on along the minus strand of CM055117.1, from coordinate 83,794,190 downwards.
CCTGCTCGGCCGAGTCCTCTCCTCCTACTATGGCGACTGCGAGTGCACTGTAGCCCGCGAGCACTCCCGTCCTGGCTGATAGTCTATTCAAAAATGGCACCGGGCGGCGCCATTACGTTACTGCGCATGCACCGCTCGGCCGAACGCATACAAGCTTTCCTGAGCCCGGCCGGCTTCGGAACGGCGCATGCGCGGTTGCATGGTCGGCTCGCGGCCATCTTTTTTACGGGCAGCCAATGCCCATGACGGACTTTACGTACACCCCAAAAAATGGGGTTAAATTTATGTGCTGTCCGTAAATTAACGGACGGTTGGCAACACTGGATGGCGGCGAGGCTCCGCAATGACTCCTGGGAGCAATGAGAAAAGCTCCCAGGACACAGTGCGGTTACAGGAAGTGACGCACTACCCGCAGACTACCCGCACATCACACAGACAGGAAGCACTGTAAAAGATGTGGAAAACAAAGGTACTGTACAAAAAAAATAAAAACCTTCCGTTTTGAACTGCATTAGAGGCTGCTGTATGATTGAGCTCATGTATTCAAATAGGGTGGAGCTCCGCTTTAAAAGTAAAAAAAAAAAAAAGACAAATCTCTTAGTTTGGAGTTTTTGTATTATTAAAGTAAAACTCAGAGAAACTTGAATATTATCTCTTGTAGTGGGGCTGCATCTACAATGCAAGGATTAATTGATTGTTTAAGTCTAAAGCCTAGTACACGCTGCAAGTTTTTTCATTCAACCCAGCTGGCTGAACAAAAAAAACCTGACAGCTCAAGTTGGAGCCGCTGTACTAACAAGCCAATGTTAGTACAGCGATCTCCCCTGCTGTTCTATTGTGTTCTGACCGGGGGGCGGCCTCCTGCCAGAACACTCTGGACAGCGCTCTCAGCCATTGGTTGAGAGTGCTGATCGGGGGTCGATCAGCAGGCCTTTTTCGGTCATGCGTCTCTGACAGAAGCCGCCCGACATTTGCCTGTGTGTATGGGGCTTTAGGGGCATATAAAAAATTATCTGCTTACCCGGTCCTATGCTCCCACTTCTGCTAGACTGGGCAAGGCAGTGACTTCTCCCCTATGCTCCGGTGGTCTAAGGCCCTAATGTTTTCATCAGTGTCCGTCTTGCAGAGCATCATGTCTGAATGTTAAGGGAGAAGGACCTCCTTCCCCATATCCGATATCGCAAGAAGGATGTGGGGGTTTGTGGGAAGGGGGGGAAGCTTTAAGTTAGGGTGACCAGGCATCCCTGGTTTCCGGGGACAGTCCCTGGATTGAGGACACTGTCCCCGGACCAAGTCTGTCCCCAGTTTTGTCCCCGGATTGGATTTGAACAGGGGCTGGGGCAATTTCAAAGACAGTCAGTGCAGAATAAAAAAAAAAAATCTGAATTACACAACCTGCTCTGCCGTACCTACTAGCTTAGGGGGGTGTATTTTTTTCCATTATCTGTGCTCCTTTCTGATGATCATGTGCTGGTCGGAGCGGAGGGAATATTTCTTCAGTTTCGGGTGTATGCCCATTCAGCTCCGCTCGCATGTTCTTCTGCCTTGGCTCAAGTCCTGGCCAGTCGCCTGCCTGCTTATCTCCTTGCCTTCCCTGGCAGAGTGATCTTCCTCCGCTCCCCACCCAGTAGTATCCGGAGCCCGGAGAGTAAGACTTGACAGGCTGTGAGGTGGGGGGCAGAGAGTCGCTGATTGCCGCCGTTACTAGTAAAAAAAAAAAATATATGTCCCCGGATTTCAGTTGGAAAATCTGGTCACCTTACTTTAAGTGGTATCAAACCCAAAAGCAAACATTTATTATATTGCATTTTACCAATTCTCAGATGTGATGGCTGCATTCATTTCCTTTTGAGACTTTCTTTCTATTAGCAGGTTATTGAATCATGTACTTGGAAGCTTGTTGTATGCAGAGAATACTTTACTTTCATGGAGGATGTCTTTATTATGTACACTGAATGTAGACAGAACATCCTGTGATCACATTACCATAGAATACAAACCATAACACTGCAGTGTCACCTGCTGGCTAGAAAGGTATAATGCATATATATATATCTATATATAGTTTATAGTCACATTAGAAAGCTGCTTTACATTACATGCTGTTGTTTCTTTCAACACTCTCTTTGATTTTCATTTGTGGATCCAGAGAGTTATGCCTTGTACACAAGACCGGTTTTCCCGTCGGAATAAACTCGGATGGTTTTTCCGACGGAATTCCGCTCAAGTTGTCTTGCATACAAACGGTCACACCAAATTCCGACCGTCAAGGACGCGGTGACGTACAACACTATGACGAGCCGAGAAAAATGAAGTTCAATGCTTCCGAGCATGCGTCGACTTGATTCTGAGCATGCGTGGTTTTTAGTACGTCGGAATTGCATACAGACGAACGGAATTTCCGTCGGAAAAAAAGACAACATGTTCTCTATCTAATTCCGTCTGAATTTCCAACGGAAAAAGTCCGATGGGGCATACACACGGTCGGAATATCCGATGAAAAACTCCCATCTGTCTTTTTCCATCGGAAATTCCGACCGTGTGTACGCGGCATAAGTCTGTTTTTCAAAAGAACAAGCTCTCTTGCAGATGTATCAATTACAGAGATGAGACAAACCATTTACCACTGGCATGGGTGCTTACAATGTTCAGCTTTTATTTATTTTTGTTAAACATTTTTCCCAAAAAGAAAAAAAAGCTGTTTGCTTATAAAGTATGCTGACGATGCTGCTGTCCAAATGTGCTCATTCATTCCGAGTGATCACAAGGTGAAAACTGAGGGGGAAAAGACTAAAAAAAAAAAAAACGAATGCAACCACCACATCTAATGATTTGTAAGCTGCAATATATTACATTTTTGGTTTTGGGTTTAAGACTGCTTCAAAGTATTACTAAACCCAGGAGCCTGCATTCACTATATATGGTCCCCCACAGTACACAGAACATGGAAATGTGATTATGTTAGTAAATATAAACTGCTAAATACCTTTTCTCATCAGCAGTAAATAGCAGTCTTATGACTTCTATCAGTGTCTGGTTAAAGAGGAGTTTTCATTCTACTCTGACTGTCCTATGATGCTGCAGACCCCTGACCCACTGTCTGGATAGTGCTGTTTGGCCCTGTGCTGATCACATGCACCCCAAGAAAAAAACATTTTCTCTAGCAATACACAGCAAACAGAGCATGTGCAGAGTGACTGCAAAGGCTCTGTACTATTAGGCCTCATGCACACATGATGTTTATTTAACTCTCCTAAAAGCCAGCTTTGTTTTTGCAGGAAAAAAAGCCTGATGATTGTAAAAGCGTCTAAAGCTTTTAGGAGCTTTCACAGTTATCAAGCTCTTAGGCCCCATGCACACGAGACGCTGTTATTTGCTGTTGAACGCGCGTTCAGAGGCAGTTGGACGCTTTTTTCAACTGCTCCTGAACCCATTCAATGTTATCCTATGTGTCCATGCACACAGTCTCGTTTTTTGGCGTTTACAAGCAGTTGCGTTTAACCTCGTTTTTCCAGAAGCAAAAAAATGGGTTCAGACGCAAACGTTTTCACGTTTCAGACGCTAAACGCTGCTAAACGCGGCTAAACGCGGTACCAGCGTTTTGCCGCGTTTGCGTTTATAAGCGTTTTTAAAGGTGACCTATTTTTTAACATTAGAAATCTCAAAAATGATGGCAAATGATGAAAAACTATTAAAAAATATAAAAGAAAACTGTAATTGCTTGCATCGCATTGTGGACAATCCACAACTTGTGGCAGGTAAAGTGGCAAGTGGACAATCAACAACTTGTGTCAGGTGATGTGGCCAGGTGACGTGGCCAGGTGACGTGGCAAGTGGACAATCCACAGCTTGTGGCAGGTGACGTGGCAGGTGACGTGGCCAGGTGATGTGGCCAGGTGACGTGGCAGGTGACGTGGCCAGGTGACGTGGCAGGTGACGTGGCCAGGTGACGTGGCAGGTGACGTGGCAAGTGGACAATCCACAACTTGTGGCAGGTGACGTGGCAGGTAACGTGGCCAGGTGACGTGGCAAGTGGACAATCCACAGCTTGTGGCAGGTGACGTGGCCAGGTGACGTGGCAGGTGACGTGGCAGGTAACGTGGCCAGGTGACGTGGCCAGGTGACGTGGCAAGTGGACAATCCACAACTTGTGGCAGGTGACGTGGCAGGTGACGTGGCCAGGTGATGTGGCCAGGTGACGTGGCCAGGTGACGTGGCAGGTGACGTGGCAAGTGGACAATCCACAACTTGTGGCAGGTGACGTGGCCAGCTGACGTGGCAGGTAATGTGGCCAGGTGACGTGGCAGGTAACATGGCCAGGTGACGTGGCCAGGTAACGTGGCAAGTGGACAATCCACAACTTGTGGCAGGTGACGTGGCACGTGATGTGGCAAGGTGACGTGGCAAGTGGACAATCCACAACTTGTGGCAGGTGACGTGGCCAGGTGACGTGGCCAGGTGATGTGGCCAGGTGACGTGGCAGGTGACGTGGCAAGTGGACAATCCACAACTTGTGGCAGATGATGTGGCAAGTGATACGCTAAATACAAGTACACTGCTGCTCTCTCAGCTGCTGCTACTCACTCTGGTCTCACAAACTGGCTGAAATGGTTAAAATTTACTGTTTTTTGAGCTTAGGGAGGGTCTATGATGAAACGCTTATAAACGCAAACGCGGTTAAACGCCGCTAAACGCGGCCGCAAACGCGGCAAATTGCGCGTTTATAAACGCCGGTTTCAGCGTTTAAAAACGTGTGTTCAGCAGAGTTTGCACCTGCGTCTCGTGTGCATGGGGCCTTAGATGTTAATTAATTTAGTTAATTTAATTGGCCAGAATAAATAACTTATTCTGATCATTGAAATGAATTAAAGTGTAAATCCACCCTAAAACTAAAATTTCTGCATCCACAGACATCCACAATCTAACACTAACCTGTCTAGCCCTGTAAAGAAGAAATCCCTATATATACCTGTAGCGGCCTCACCCCTCTCTCCCTTTCTCATTCTCGGCTTGTCTTTCTTTGTCTAGGGATCTCAGTGCTGGGGAGAGGGATGAGATACACCACGGCCCATGTCCTCCATAGCTGAGAGGTGAAGGCCAGAAGATTGGGTTTTGTGTAGGTGTCCTAGAGTCAAGTCCAGTACTTCGTCCCTGACTCCTTTGCTCCTAGTAACCAGAGTTCCACACAGTGAATAGGTCCAACTCAGTTTTATTCTTCTTGGCGTACAAACATACAGTTTCTTTACTGAGTAATAATGGGGATAGATCGAGGCACAATCCTTTCCCTTCTCTTGCCAACCACTGTGGTATCACCAGTGGTAAATAGTCACTGCCACTGACTATGTGAAGTAGTACGTGAATTACCTTTGCTAGCACGGCCCCTGTCAGGGGAAGGAAATCCGTCCAAGGGAGAAACCGGAGGCCTCTCTGTCACCAGCGATGCTGCCCCGGACTCTCCAGAGAAGTTCCGCACACCAGATCTCACGAACTCAGACACGGGCACCCAAGGAGTTAGGGCCCCCTCGGATTCCTCCACCCTCGCGGAACTCAGTCGAAGGTACTGAGCCCCAGGCGTCCGCCATAGTACCTCACCCCAGGCTAAAGGTGCCTGAGATGGACTCCATCTCCGCTCCGGTCAGGCCAAGGGCACCTAGGCCTGGAACACTGGAACGCCAGCACCCAAGCTGAAGCTGCCTGGGTGCGGCCGAGTCCTCCGACTCCCACTCCGGACTCTGAGCTCTGAACCCCGTGGTAAGGGCGTCCGCCCCTTTTATCCCCTCTCCCTTTGCGTCACAGCGGGTTCCCCACCCCGCTGTACCAGCTCCAGGGAAGGACAAAAAGGCACAGTCTTGCGGTGTGAGTTCAGCTCCGGCCCAGGGCAACAGCGCCACCTGTGGACCACAAGGAACCTCACACCACCAGAGTCCTCCAAGAACCAGAAAAAGGTCCCGGATCCCCTAGCAATTAGTGCATCTGGATTACACTACCACCCAGATGCCTCCCCTAAATTCAAATACCCGCTACATACCTTTTTTTGAAGCCGATCTGGTCCAGTCTCCAGCGGCGGAAGCTCTGCAGAGGACACGGCCTACAATGGCTGTGAAATGAATGGGGAGTGACGTCACCCACAGACTTACTATGGGGCTTCCGTTGTCGGCTGTGTCCTCTACATCTGCCTCCATAGCAAAGCCGCAGCTGACAGCTAAATAATATTCCCCATTATAAATCTATTGTCAATTACATCAGCCCACTGCCCGATGATGTTTTGCAGCTGCAATACCATTGCTGGAGAACAGAATCCTGACATCACTGTAATGTAAAAAAGAGCTCCAGGTATCCTGAGTAGGGTGACCACATTTCCAAACTACCATTCAGAGACACCCTCCCTTCCCAAAAATCAGCTTGTGCTGTAACGAATCACAGCACAGTGATTGGACACAAGAGGCAGGATTTATAATTTCTCCAATCACAAGCAGGGGGCGGGGATTGTGTTCCTCCAGGCATTCCGGGCCAGGACAAGTACTGTCAGTGAGTAAAACAGTGATGTGGAGGCATTTTTTGGGGGCATCAGATTGGCCCAGGGGGTGGCTGTGTCAGTTTCATTCCGGGACACTGTATTGTCCTGGAATGAAGGTGCCCGGGACAGACCTGCAAAATGCGGGACTGTCCCGGGCAATTCGGGACACTTGGTCACCCTAATCCTGAGTGATGTCATTGGTCAATGATGCGGGATGCCCAGCTGTTTGTTTACATACAGCAGCCAGTGATTTGGGAAAGGGTGTGGCTTTGAGTGGCCCCATGTTCAAACCGAACCTGAATCTCATCCCTACAATACAGTAGGTGAGTGTTGTCACCCTAAAACAGAAAGTGTGTCATTGGCAGGATCACCAGGTGAATATAAAGAGAAGAAAAGCAAACTAATACAACCACCACATCTATGGACTGGTACTGCAATATATTACATTTTTGTTATTGGGTTTAGATACATTTTAGGATGGAGCTTCAGATTCTGTTGGAGAACCAATCTATTTATAGTCCTACCTGTCACTAGAAGGAATGAGAAAACCTATCTTTTCTTTGGTGGCTGGGTTTCCCTTTTACACATATTCTGTAATGACTTTAATTTGACCTTGACTATTTTTGGTCTGCATTCTAATTTTGTTTGCTGGAAGCTCAGCCAAAGGTTATAAGAGGGTTTGGTCTGGCAAACAAGGCCTTTTATTCTTGCCAAAATATATTACAGTACACTCGGAAACCCCCACCTCTATTTTTAATCTTAATAAATGGCTCGGATTCCTTACTTGCTTTGATGCAAGACAAAACCAACTAAGTAAAAAGGCACAGCTTGTCATATTCAGGGGACATTGTCATGACTCCTCAAAGGCATCCTAACATTCTGCAAGCTTGAGCAGCTCAGAGCAAAGGACATTTGGGGTTACAAAGCAATAATAAAGCAAGGCAACTTATGTATGTGTAGATGTATGTTTATAATGTTACGTCGAATTACATTTTCAGTAAATCATTATATACAGGGCTTTTTTTCTCAAACATTCACTGCTGGAACTCAACCATTAACCCCCCCCCCAAAACATCTGCCCCCACGCACACCTCACAAACAGTAGGAGGGTGATAAAGGGGCATTAACTACCAGTATTGCATTACATACAGAGTTCAGGAGGGATGCACACAGAGTGCAGATCTGTCACTTACTTGTAAACACAGAAACCGGACTTCTGTGTTTACAAGTGATTATGGTGAGCAGGCACCAAAGGGTCTGAGCCAGAGGTGGTGGAACTGAGTTCCACCAAGTTCCACCTGAAAAAAGCCCTGATATATATGAAGCACCCACGCCACCCTCTTTCTCCACTCTTTGGCTCGTTCACTGGAGAGGAAGGAGCGTAGTCTCCGCCATGCCCGTACCCCCTGGGTTGCAGAGGTTAGGCACACTTAGTTTCTCTTACGGGTCTTTGCAGCGATCCCCTCAGTGTTGGTTTCTGTCCTTAGAATGTAAGGACAAAAGTCTCTATGCCCCAAGTAACTCCAAGGTCCACACCAGCATCAACTCCAACATAGAGTTTATTTCTTTATGCACGAACATCCACAATGAGAAGAAGAGAAAGGTGTTAGGAAGACAGATCAGTTCAGGCAGTCTTGTTTCCTCGCCACTCGATCCCGAGTGGGTAGAGTTCACCTGGATAGTCAGCTGAAGGCACTAGCAGCCGGCGTGTAACTCGAACAGTCTATTTGATTCCCTAATGGATGCGGTCGGGAGATCGTCTGCAACAAGGATCTATGGTGCCCTAAACCTCCTACTGGTCCTTTGGTTAGATCCCCTTTTCCGGATGGATGACATCCCTCCAAAGAGTTACTGGGCCCCTTCCTTCACTGTGATGTCTCACCAGTCCTTCGGAACGGTCCTCCCCCAGCCTCCTCTTCTAGAAACGGGTCCCCTCGCAAGGCGGCACCCTGGGATTCCTCCTCCCGAAGTGGGCTCCAGCTAAAGGTGCTGGGCCCAGGGCTGAAGTTGCAGTCCCAGGACTAAAGGTGCCTGGGACTGAAGTGCACGTGGCCCCATGGCCTGGAGGGCCACGCGCCACGCACCGACTTTGGATCCAGGAACGAACAGAAGATCCAAGACCGAAAAACCTCAAAGAAGACACCTCCAGGCGGCGTCTGCCCCTTTTGTACCCCCTCCCGGCATGCCCAGCAGGTCCACCACACCCACTGCACGGCTGCCGAGAGTAGACACCAAATCGCTGCCCTATCCCCTGTGGTTCAACCCGAGTATAGGTGAAAGTGCCACCTATACCTCCAAGGGGAACTGCACACCAGGCAAAACAGCAAGGCAGAGTCCAACAAATTGAGAAGATTCGAGCCAACTACCACTCGAATCACCCTTAAATTTGGCATAGCAGTCCCTAAATTTGGAACCCCCGCTACATATACAAAAAAGTGAGACCAAGAGACGAGCAAGTAGGAACAGGCCAGAAAGAGTTATAATGTGAGCTTAATGTGTAAGGGGGGGGAGAAGGAGAATTTTGGTCAGGAGGACTTTGAATGAGGCCAATCACCATATATAGTGATTGGCCTCATTCAAAGTCCCCCTGACCAAAATTCTCCTTTCTGATCTAATTTGGGATGGAGGCCAATTATTGATGGTGCAACGGACCACATCATTTTTTTCTTTCAATGTGTAAGGGGTGTACCTAATTGGAGGCTCAGGGAGGTCAGATGGGCAGAGTGGAGCTGCAATGGTTGTTTAAGTGAAGGATCCTCGGTATTCACTCTAGAAAATTCAGGCAAAGAGGACGTTTCCTCACCCACCCACCCTAGACTGGCGGTTCATTGTAAGTCAAAGGTTGTGTCACAGCAGCTTGGCGGATCGGGGGGTCAGTTAATATTTGAATTGTTACAAAACTGTCTGGCCCATCTGGGGTATGGTGCTTACACATGGTTGGTTATTGGTGCTTCTACCAGGAACTAGGTCCCCTGGGGTAAAAAGTAAGCGTATTGCCCCGTACACACGATCAGAAATTCTGTCCGATGTGAGCTTTTGGTCGGAAATTCTGACAGTGTGTATGCTCCATCGGACTTTTGCTGTCAGAATTTCCGCCAACAAAAGATTGAGAGCAGGTTCTCTATTTTTCAGACGGAAAAAGTTCCTATCGGAAATTCCATTTGTCTGTATGCAATTCCGATGCGCAGAAAAACAGGCATGCTCAGAATCAAGCAGAAGAGCCGAACTGTTGAACTTCATTGATCCCGGCTCGTCGTACGTCTTGTACGTCACCGCGTTCTTGATGGTCGTAATTTCCGACAAGATTTGTGTGACCGTGTGTATGCAACACAAGTTTGAGCCAACATTCCGTCGGGAAAAAAACACAGTTTTCTGGTCGGAATTTCCGATCGTGTGTACGCGGCATAAGTGTTTGTAACGTCTTCGAGCTGGCTGGGGCATGGCTGAGGACAATTCAAGTTATAAATTGTGCCTTTAAGGACACCAATAGACCCCTTCTTTGTTGCATTGCCAAAATTGTTGGTTCATGTCAATGTTATGTTATTTATTTTTGTGAATGCTATGGCTGTTTAAGCCCATTTTGTGCAATCTGTGGTATTATTTTAAAGGGTTCGTAGAGGGACCAAGGTTGACAAATCCTTTAGTCATGCAGAGCTTTCAGACACTGAACATATTATTTCTGGGAATGTATTTTGCCTTCTAATAATTTTTACACTCTCCTCTACTCTCCACAAAAACTCAACAAAAACACATTGGAATTTAGTCTTTAGGTTTTGAATAAGGCAGAGGCAGAATTTCCAGACCAAAAGTTTTCCCTCTGTAAAGCTGGCCATTGACGGTTTGAATCTCGGCTGGTTCAGCTGGACCGGCCGAGAATTGAACCATGTATGGGAAGGCTGGTTGTACCCAAGTCGATTCAACTTGGGTACAACCAGCCTGCTGGATTTTAAATGCAAGCGGCTCACCCAGTGGCTCGGCGGGTGGGGTTCCCCTGTCAACACTGTCTGTAGTGGTTGCAGGAAATAAATTTTCTCTGTCTATGGCCAGCCTAAGGCTTGGGACCTCCATATTTTATTATTTATCTTGAATATTACACAGCAGGGTCAGCATAATAGTCAGGTAACTAGCCTTTTATTGCTAACAAAACTTTATCTAGTGGATTTACACAATCTGAAAGAATGCATGAAGGTAGTGCTGGGCTTTCTTGTTGAAACTGAGAATTTAAGAAATGTTACATTGCACCTCAAACCATTCCTTTTAACTGCTTGCCGACCATGTCACGCCGAAATGTGAAAAGAAATCACCGCTCTGAAGCCTCTGGATCCATGTGATGCTTCCGCCCCACTCTAAGCACACACAGGTGCTGGCTCTGCACAATGTAGGTGATAAAGAAAAATGTTTTCTGGACGGCCGCACTCTGCAAAGGATGCTGGTTTATTTCATAAAATCCATAAATACAGCAAAACACCCAAAAGTGAACACAGGGATTGGCTAACGCGTTTCACATCGTGAGATGCTTACTCATAGCTGTCACGCCGATATACGTCGGCAGAATGGCGCGGCTGCGCAAAGCAATGTGTATATATACATTGCTTTGAATTTCGCGTGCCCCTGCCGCGAGCTCCGTGCCCGAGGGACCCGCGGACTCTATGTCCGCCGGTGTCCCGCGATCGTGTCACGGAGCTGCAGAACAGGGGGGGATGCTTGTGTAAACAAGGCATTTCCCTGTTCTGTCTTGTGACAGGACACTAATCTACTGCTCCCTGTCATCGGGACCAGTGATCAGTGTCGTGTCACTGGTAGCCCAGCCCCCACACAGTTAGAATCACTCCCTTGGACACACTTAACCCCTTCCTCGCCCCCTAGTGGTTAACCCCTTCCCTGCCAGTGTCATTTACACAGTAATCATTGCATTTTTATAGCACTGATCGCTGTATAAATGACAATGGTCGCAAAATAGCGTCAAAAGTGTCCGATGTGTCTTCCATAATGTCACAGTCACGATAAAAACCGCTGATCGCCGCCATTACTAGTAAAAAAAAAAGAATAATAAAAATGCCATAAAAATATCCCCTATTTTGTAAACGCTATAACTTTTGGGCAAACCAATCAATTTACGCTTATTGCGATTTCTTTTTACCAAAAATATGTAGAAGAATACATATCGGCCTAAACTGAGGAAAAAAGTTTTTTTTTATATATATTTTTGGGGATATTTATTATAGCAAAAAGTAAAAAATATAGCTTTTTTTTCAAAATTGTCGCTCTTTTTTTATTTATAGCGCAAAAAATAAAAACTGCAGAGGTGATTAAATACCACCAAAAGAAAGCTCTATTTATGAGAAAAAAAGGATGTCAATTTTGTTTGGGTGCAACGTTGCACGACCGCGCAATTATCAGTTAAAGCGACGCAGTGCCAAATCGCAAAAAAATAGCCCAGTCAATGGGCAGCCAAATCCTCCGGGCCTGAAGTGGTTAAGTGGAATGAAAATGATATTTATGACATTGTCCAAGTAGTTAACATACAATCCACGGATACATTTTAACCTTCAATTGTGGCCCATCAGCCATCACCTTCAGCAGTAAGGTATGTCAATTAATACTACCACACCTCTAAATAGTATGCAAGTATTCAGCACTGATTACAGTACTGCATAAAATAATTACACATCCCCTTTGTCCCTAGTGGTCTGTCCAGTGCCCTGCAGGCACTTTTATATAATAAAAACTGTTCTTTCTGCCTGGAAACTGGAGATTGTCCATAGCAACCAAAAAGTGTCCCTTTATGTCAAAAGTGGTTTTAGACCAGCTAGAAAACAGCGATAATAAATTAGAATCTCTCGCAGAATTGAGCGATAGCGATTTGTGGGGAAATTCGTCATTAGGGATGAGCTCGGTGTTCGAGTCGAACATAAGTTCGACTCGAACATTGGCTGTTCGACCGTTCGGCGAACATCGAACGATTTGGGCCGCTCGCGCCAAATTCGAGTGACGCGAACGGCCCACAATACACTGCGCCATCGCAGTGCAATCCCGGCGCTGTGATTGGCCAAGCATGCACTGTGACCCCGCATGCTTGGCCAATCACAGCACCGCAGCTAGGAGAGCCATAATTGGCCACAGGCAGGTTGCCTGTGGCCAATTATAGCTCAGGGGGTTTAGCACACGTCCCACACTATAAAAGGCCGCCAGCGCGGCGGCCTTGTGTAGTGTGTTCCGGCACAGGGAAAGAGAAGGATAGGCAGGGACAGTGTGATATTCTTTGTGCTATTCTTGTGTGCAGGGAGAGAGAAGGATAGGCAGGGAGAGTGTCAGTGTCATATTCTTTGATAAACCGTGTGTGCAGGGAGAGAAAAGGATAGGCAGGGAACAGTGTCAGTGTCATATTCTTTGCTAAACCTTGTGTGCAGGGAGAGAGAAGGATAGGCAGGGAGAGTGTCAGTGTCATATTCTTTGATAAACCTTGTGTGCAAGGAGAGAGGATAGGCAGGGGACAGTGTCAGTGTCATTGTTGCTAAGCCTCCTGCACATTATACACCTGAAGTTAGCCCGTATTGCTGTGTTTTCCTGGTGTGTTACACTAACAGGCATTTGCAGCACTTACAGCGGGCAGAGTGTGCCTCCTGCACATTATACACCTGAAGTTAGCCCGTATTGCTGTGTTTTCCTGGTGTGTTACACCAACAGGCATTTGCAGCACTTACAGTGGGCGGAGTGTGCCTCCTGCACATTATACACCTGAAGTTAGCCCGTATTGCTGTGTTTTCCTGGTGTGTTACACCAACAGGCATTTGCAGCACTTACAGCAGGCGGAGTGTGCCTCCTGATCATATTACACCTGAAGTTAGCCCGCATTGCTGTGTTTTCCTGGTGTGTTACACCAACAGGCATTTGCAGCACTTACAGCGGGCGGAGTGTGCCTCCTGCACATTATACACCTGAAGTTAGCCTGTATTGCTGTGTTTTCCTGATGTGTTACACCAACAGGCATTTGCAGCACTTACAGCGGGCGGAGTGTGCCTCCTGATCATATTACACCTGAAGTTAGCCCATATTGCTGTGTTTTCCTGGTGTGTTACACCAACAGGCATTTGCAGCACTTACAGCGGGCGGGGTGTGCCTCCTGCACATTATACACCTGAAGTTAGCCTGTATTGCTGTCTTTTCCCGGTGTGTTACACCAACAAGCATTTGCAGCACTTACAGCGGGCGGAGTGTGCCTCCTGCACATTATACACCTGAAGTTAGCCTGTATTGCTGTGTTTTCCTGGTGTGTTACACCAACAGGCATTTGCAGCACTTACAGCGGGCGGAGTGTGCCTCCTGATCATATTACACCTGAAGTTAGCCCGTATTGCTGTGTTTTCCTGGTGTGTTACACCAACAAGCATTTGCAGCACTTACAGCGGGCGGAGTGTGCCTCCTGCACATTATACACCTGAAGTTAGCCTGTATTGCTGTGTTTTCCTGGTGTGTTACACCAACAGGCATTTGCAGCACTTACAGCGGGCGGAGTGTGCCTCCTGCACATTATACACCTGAAGTTAGCCTGTATTGCTGTGTTTTCCTTGTGTGTTACACCAACAGGCATTTGCAGCACTTACAGCGGGCGGAGTGTGCCTCCTGATCATATTACACCTGAAGTTAGCCTGTATTGCTGTGTTTTCCTGGTGTGTTACACCAACAGGCATTTGCAACACTTACAGCAGGCGTAGTGTGATTCCTGCAAAATATACTCCTAAAGCTAGGCCTTATTGCTGGTTTTCCCATCTCCCTGCAGGCCATTAGAATGTCTGGAAGGCAAACAAGGAGAGGCAGACAGTCAGGAGCCAATAAAAGAGGGCAAGCAGGCTCTGTGTCTAGAGACAACAGTGCTGGTCGTGGACGCGGTGCATCGCCATCAGCACGCCATCTGAAACCTGCACTGAGAGGAATGAAGGTGTAGAATTAGGTGTGTCACAGCCAAGTACTTGCAGGCACTCTGCTAGCAGTACACCGTCATCCGATTCTAGCAGGCAAATTTCCCTGCCCCAGCTGCTGGACCGTTGAAAGAAGTTCACTCCCAGCCATCCACATGCCCAGCGGTTGAATGCTAGCTTGGCTAAATTGCTAGCGCTTCAACTGCTGCCTTTTCAGTTGGTAGACTCAGCCCCCTTCCGTGAGTTTGTGCAATGTGCGGTTCCTCAGTGGCAGGTTCCCAAACACCACTTTTTCTCACGGAAGGCGATTCCGGCTCTCTACCGCCATGTGGAAGGCAATGTCTTGGCCTCGCTGGACAGGGCGGTCAGCGGTAATGTGCATATTACCGCTGACTCATGGTCCAGCAGGCATGGACAGGGACGTTACCTTTCTTTCACGACCCATTGGGTCACTCTTTTGGCAGCTGGGAAGGATGCAGGACAAGGTGCAGTAGTGTTGGAGGTTGTTCCGCCGCCACGCCTCCAAAATGCTACTACTGGTTGTGACACACCTCTCTCCTCCACCCCCTCCTCTTCTTCTTCCTCCATGGCCTCTTCCTGTGCTTTGTCCTCTGAACCAGCGGTGCTCCGTAGGCGTTCAAGGGGCTACGCAAGTACGCAGGCAAAAAGATGCCATGCCGTGCTTGCGCTGGTGTGTTTGGGGGACAGGAGCCACACTGGGGCAGAGGTTCTGTCTGCTCTGCAGGGGCAGGCCGAGAGGTGGTTGACGCCACGCCAGCTTAAGCCAGGAATGGTGGTTTGCGACAATGGCACCAACCTCCTCTCCGCCCTCCGACAGGGACAACTGACCCATGTGCCCTGTGTGGCTCACGTCCTTAACCTGGTGGTGCAGCGGTTCTTGGGCAGGTACCCGGGCTTACAGGATGTCCTGAGGCAGGCCAGGAAAGTCTGTGTGCATTTCCGCAGATCTTATAATGCCAGTGCTCGCCTGGCTGAGCTGCAAAAGGAGTTGAACCTGCCCAAGAACCGCCTTATATGTGACATGCCCACCAGGTGGAACTCAACGTTGGCCATGCTGCAGCGGCTGCACACGTAGCAGAGGGCCATCAATGAGTACCTGTGCGACTACGGCACCAGGACAGGGTCAGGGGAGCTCGGGTTTTTTTCACCACGCCAGTGGGGCATGATCAGGGATGCATGCACTGTCCTGGCACCATTTGAGGAGGCCACAAGGATGGTGAGCAGTGACAGTGCATGCATCAGTGACACTGTACCTCTTGTCCACCTGTTGGAACCCAGACAGTGTTCCTTCTGTCCCACCCATCGCACAGGAAGAGGAGGAGGATTGTGTCAGCATGGAGGTGGAGCCTGGCACTCAGCATCATCAGCAGCAGTCTTTTAGGGATAATTTACAGTCCCAAGAAACCAGTGGACTTGTACGTGGCTGGGAGGAGGTGGCTGCGGATCATGTCGTCCTTAGTGACCCAGAGGACTCTGGACCGAATGCCTCAGCTAACCTACGCTGCATGGCCTCCCTGATCCTGCAAAGTCTGCGGAAGGATCCTTGTATTCTTCAGGTTAAGGAGAGGGACCACTACTGGCTGGCCACTCTCCTTGATCCACGGTACAAGGGTAAGGTTGCGGACCTTATCTTACCGTCGCAGAGGGAGCAGAGGATGAGACAACTCCGGGAGGCCTTGCAGAAAGGTCTGTGCAACGCGTTCCCAGAGACTGGGAGTTTACAAACTCCTGGTCCTGGACAACGAGTTGCTGAGGCTTCGGTCAGTCAAAGAAGGAGCGGTGGGGAAGGTGGCCGTCTGACCGATGCGTTCAGACAATTCTTTAGTCCGCAGCCCCAAGGTATGATCGGTTCCAGCAACCATCGCCAGCGTCTGATATACATGGTGCAGGAATACCTAGGGGCAAGGTCAGACTTGGACACCTTCCCCACCGAAAATTCTCTGGCTTACTGGGTCTTGAGGATGGATCACTGGCCAGAGCTTGCACAGTATGCAATTGAGCTACTGGCCTGTCCTGCATCCAGCGTTCTTTCAGAACGCACATTCAGTGCTGCTGGAGGATTTGTCACGGATCACAGGGTGCGCCTGTCCACCGACTCGGTTGATCGACTGACCTTCATAAAGATGAACCAGTCTTGGATCACCACCAGCTACCAAACACCTGAAGCTGATATAACAGACTAATTTATTTTCAAATGTCACATCCCTTCAAGACTGATGCTGATGCTGAGAGACTGTCCTGTTATGTTGACTGACTATCCTCCTCCTCCTCAATGATCCGATTGATGATGATAGCTTGGAAGAACATTTTTGTTTCTGGGTGCCGCCACCAGTGGCTAAGGCCCAATTTTTTAGCCCCTGTTTAACAGGGGCATGTAATTACAATTCTTGATCTAATAATTCACAGAAGGGCCCATTCCTGCGCCCACCAAGAGTAACTGTGAGGCCTTACAGTGTTGTGTCAACACCACCAGCACCACCACCACCAAAGGCCCAATTTTTCAGCCCCTGTTCAACAGAGGCATGCAATTACAATTCTTGATCTAATAATTCACAGCAGGGCCCATTCATGCGCCCACCAAGAGTAACTGTGAGGGCTCACAGTGTTGTGGCAACACCAACATGTAAGGGGCAAATTTCAGCTGAGTATATACGGCAGGCCCCTACTTTCAAACATCCAACTTACAAACGACTCCTCCTTGCAAACGGAAGGATACAACAGGAAGTGAGAGGAAATCTACCTCTAGGAAGGCAAATTCTCTCCTGTAAGAGTTAATATGGGAAAAAAAGTGTCTCCTCTCCACTGATTCTTTATCACCAATTCTTGTTTCAATAAAAACTCCAAATTTTCAAAAAACATTTGTCATTAGGACGGAAAGTGAGGTGAACTGTTCTGAACAGGTGCACACTGCACAGACAGCAAAACAAATGTTACAGGTGTGATAACCCTTCCCTATGTTTTCCAAAAAGCTTAAAAATAGATTTTTTGGCTGGAGCTACACTTAAACAATGTACCTGTTCAAAATTACAAACAGATTCTACATAAGAACAAACCTACAATCCCTGTCTTGTATGCACTGCCTGTATACGGCTGTTCAGAGTATATAGGGCCTTTTTTATTTTGTGTGCGGGGTTCCCCTTAATATCCATACAAGACCCAAAGGGGCTGGTAATGGGCTGGGGTAGGGGGGGGTGTAATGGGGTAGCTATGCCATTTTTCTTAAAGATTTTCATCCATATTACCGGGACCAGACATTACATTAAAGCCGCAAGCAGTTTTAAATGGCTTTTTTTCCTTTAGAAATGTAATTTTGTGCAGGGACAGTTCTAAACACCGGAAACACGTGGCACTTCACAGGCATACTTTAGACACCCCCCAGGTACGATATTTAAAGGAATATTTGATTTTTTTTTTTCACTTTATGCATCATTAAAATGACTGCTCCCGAAAAACGGCCGTTTTTAAAACTTCTTTTTGCATTGATACATGTCCCCTGGTGCAGAACCCGGGTTCCCAAACCCTTTTTAGGACAATAACATGCATATTAGTCGTTATAATTAGCACTTTAGATTTCGAACGTTCGCATCCATTGTATTTAATAGGGTTCTAAAGTTCGTGCGAACTTTCGGTCCGTTCGCGGGTTCTGGTGCGAACCGAACCCGGGGGTGTTCGGCTCATCACTATTCGTTATCAAACACTAAATCTAATGACCGCGACAATTCTGCAACTGAGCAAATTTCTGTGTTTTTGATTTGATTACATTATTGA
Source organism: Rana muscosa (assembly GCA_029206835.1). Taxonomy (NCBI): domain Eukaryota; kingdom Metazoa; phylum Chordata; class Amphibia; order Anura; family Ranidae; genus Rana; species Rana muscosa. Next base: position 83,775,965 of record CM055117.1, on the reverse strand, counting down.
ATAATTTTTTTTTATTATTATTTTTTATAATTATTTATAGTTATTTATTATATTATAATTTATGATTTTGTGTTTCAAACTTTATCATACCCGGGATGTCTACTAGACTCTTGTTTGGACAGATTTAAATTAGTTATTCCTAAGAATTACAGGCCTACAATACATAACACCAAATTTCCATGCAAAATAATTGTACCGCTTTCAGCATCAAAAATCTGAAATAATCATACCGCCAGGGAGGTTAAAAAAGGGAAGGACATTTTTTTGTCTTTGTTCTTGCTGGGGAGGTTCATCCTATCAATTTGTCCTGCTGACCATTGTCATTGGGACAAAAAGTGATGAGGAATCTAAAATTTTACAGTCTTCACTTGAATGCGAGGTGAGGGGAAACCTCCACATTGGGACATCAGTTATAACTGTCTAAGGGGAGATTTACCCTCACTTTGTAGAGATTTTATAGTCTCCTCAATAGAACAGAGACAATAAAAAATAAATAAAAAAATGACAGGGATTTCAACCAATCCCTGCTCTAGCCAAAACAGAAAGAATGTTGAGTATTAGATATACTTGAAAGTTTATTTAAACCCAAGAATAAAAATATACAGTATTTTTATGGCTGCGTTGGTTTTCTTTTCTTTTTTTCAGGCTTTTATTTCATTTGGTGATGATGCCAGTAATACACATTAGGGTTAATTTACTAAAGACATAAAGGGTGTTCAGTGAATTTTCACTTTGCAGAGGAATTTTCACTTAGTTTAGCGACTGTCATGAAAATTCACTTTGCAAAGAATACCCGATCACATGCAAGAAAAAAAAAAAAAAAAAGACAAAAGAATTTAGAATTTTTGCTTGGCAATATAAGGCATACAGTGTATGTATGTATGTATGTATGTATGTATGTGTGTGTGTGTATATATATATATATATATATATATATATATATATATATATATCCACAATCAAGTTCAACCCCTCCAAAAAACATTTAATACATCTTGCATTCTGAAATGGCTTGATAGGTGTTCTTACTATAAAATAAAGTTGGTACTTTTAACCACCAGTTTCTGTCCTAGACGTCATCATCTGAATGTGAGGAAATAAATTGAATCTCTAGATTAGGGATGAGAAACACAGTAAATACCAGAGTGATATACAGTATCAGTAATATTGTTACATTCAAACAAACAATATACAATGAAGATATATATATTGGGCAGCTACATTGTATTTCTGAATGTTCAGATGCTTCATATTTTACAGTAATTGCAACCGCCACTGTGAAAAGAGCAAGTCCCAACTCTCATTTTGACAGCCAGGATTTGCTGGCAAGAGCAGTATGGGGGAGCATTTCCTCCCTATCCCATCTGATCAGCCCATGTGACGATAGAGTCACACATGTGGGTGTACACACAGTGATAAATGACAGCCCACTCCCTCCCTCCTCCATGCCCACTAACCAGCTAAACACAACAGGGGTAGGCTATTACATTTTGATTTATGGAGGCTTCACCTCCCTCTTACTCTAAGACACAGGCTGGAGGGCCGTGACACAGCCTGTGACTGGCAGAAATCCACCCACACCATGGTATTGGCAAAAAAATATATATCTGATAATATGTATTTAACCACTTGACCACTGGGCACTTAAACCCCCTTAATAACCAGACCAATTTTCAGCTTTCGGTGCTCTCACATTTTGAATGACAATTACTCAGTCATACAACACTGTACCCATATGAAATTTTTGTCCTTTTTTTCACACAAATAGAGCTTTCTTTTGGTGGTATTTAATCACCGTTGGGTTTTTTATTTTTTGCGCTATAAGAGAAAAAAGACTGAAAATTCTGTAAAAAAAAATAATTTTTCTTCGTTTCTGTTATAAAATTTAGCAAATTAGTGTTTTTCTTCATAAATTTTGGCCAGATTTATACTGCTACATATCTTTGGTAAAAATAAGTACAAATTGGTGCATATTATTTGGTCTTTGTGAAAGTTATAGAGTCCACAATCTATGGTGCCAATATCTGAAAATTGATCACACCTGAAGTACTGATCTAATTTCTTGAGACCCTAACATGCCAGAAAAGTACAAATACCCCCAAATGACCCCTTTTTGGAAAGAAGACATTCCAAGGTATTTAGAAAGAGGCACGATGAGTTTTTTGAAGTTGTCATTTTTTCCCACAATTCTTTGCAAAATCAAGATTTTTTTTTCACAAAATTGTCATATTAGCAGATTATTTCTCACACACAGCATATGCATACCACAAATTACACCCCAAATCACATTCTGCTATTACTCCCGAGTATGGCGATACCACATGTGTGAGACTTTTACACAGCGTGGCCACATACAGAGTCCCAACATGCAGGGAGCACCATCAGGCGTTCTGGAGCACCCAGGCCAATTCTGACATTTCTCTCCTACATGTAAAAATCATCATTTGTTTGCTAGAAAACTACATAGAACCCCAAAACATTATATATGTTTTTTTAGAAAAGACCTTAGAGAATATAATGGTGGTCGTTGCAACTTTTTATCTCGCAGGGTATTTGCGCATCAATTTTTCTAACGCGTTTTTTTTACGGAAAAAAACTGTTTTGTGCTTAAAAAAAATAAATAAACAGTAAAGTTAGCCCAATGTTTTTGCATAATGTGAAAAATGAAGTTACGCCGAGTAAATAGATACCTAACATGTCACCCTTCAAAATTGCACACGATCGTGGAATGGCGCCAAACTTTGCTACTTAAAAATCCCCATAGGCGACGCTTTAAATATTTTTACTGGTTACATGTTTTGAGTTACAGAGGAGGTCTAGGGCCAAAATAATTGCTCTCGCTCTAACATTCGCAGAGATACCTCACATGTGTGGTTTGAACACCGTTTTTATATGTGGGCGGGACTTACGCATGCGCTCGCTTCTGTATGTGAGCTCACGGGGACAGGGGCGCTTTAAAAAAAAAAAAAAAATTTATTGTTCATTTTACTTAATTTATTTTAGTTTGGCACGTTTTTCCGCCCAAAAAATTTTTTTGATCACTTTTATTCCTATTACAAGGAACGTAAATATCCCTTGTAATAGGAATATGGCATGACAGGTCCTCTTTACAGTGAGATATGGGGTCAATAAGAAAAATCTAAAGATAGAAGCTGATTGGTTACCATTACCAAGCACAGCTGCACCAGATTCTGTGTGCACAAGTTTTAGTAAATCAACCCCTGTAGTTTAGTAACACTTTAAGTGTGTTTTTTTTTTTTACCCGGCAAATAAATTCCTGACCTCAAATGGCAATGATAGCATGTCTTAGATCTGCAGTCTGCAGTGTATTTTTTATACAATGAAATTACACATTTGTTCTTTCATAAAATCATTTATCACTACTCTTAAAGCGGACCTTCAGTAATTGTTTTTATCTTTCCATCTATTAAATCTTCTGCCCTTGTTGGTTTAACTTTGGATAGTAAAATATTTTTTTTCTGCCAGTAAATACCTTATACAGCCCACTTCCTGTTTCTTGTCTGGTAAAAACATACCTCCCAACCCGCACGGATTCTGCGGGTTTCTCCCGCAGGGACATCATCTTCCCGCGTACCCGCGCGGGACACTGTTTTCCCGCATAGACCTTCAGTCCCCTAAGTCCGCCAGCGCGCCAGGCAGGGAAGCCAGGCGGGAGTCAGAGCGGCAGCGAAAACCAGGTTAGTCGGGCGGGCGGGCGTGTTGTATCCGATTTTTCGCTCCCCTCGGCACGTCGCAACCCCTCCCCCCGCTCAACAACACCACCACGTCCCTAGAAAAAACCTGAAATGTCCCGCGGCACCCTCCCCGCTCAACAACTTTGATGAGAGGGGGAAAAGAACATGAATTAATGTCCCGCAGTGGACAATAGGAAAGTTGGGAGGTATGTAAAAAGCCTAGGCTTATGACATCATGTACAGCTCTCTCTCTTACTCTTGTGAGAGTTTGTCAGGAAAGGGGGGGTGAGTCATGAGGGCCAATGAGAGCTGCAGAGCTGGAGGTGTGTGTCTGTGTAAATCCAGGAAGTAAACAGACAGCAGCTTCAGCTGGCCACAGTTAAAATGATTGCAGCCAGACTTAGTGGAGGGAGATTTCTGCAGCATATTTGGCAAGTACAGAATCTCAGTATATATAAAATAATATGTGTAGCTCAGGAGTTTTTGCCACCTAAGTTACTGTGTAAATGTGTGATGTAATTTAAATAAGAGTTTGGCTCCCTATAGTGTCCATTCTATTTAATGTTATTAAGACTTTTGTTTGGTTTCATTAAGCCATGAAACAAAGCATTGTGGGAAATGTAGTGAAGGAGGAAGTGACTCATATGTTAACCACTTATGGACTGCCTCACGCCGATATATGTCGGCAGAATGGCACGGCTGGGCACATCAACGTACAGGTATGTTGCCCTTTAAGAGCACAGCTGTGGGTTGCGCGCGCCGCCGGCGGCGCGCTTGCGACCCGGTCCTGAGCTCCCTGACCGCGCCCGCGGACCCGATCGCCGCCGGTGTCCCGCGATCGGGTCACAGAGCTGAAGAACAGGGAGAGGTGAGTGTAAACAAGTCTTTCCCCGTTCTTCTCCGTGGCATGTCAGCGATCGTCTGTTCCCTGTCATCGGAACAGACGATCAGTAACGTGTAGCCACGCCCCCTACAGTAAGAATCACTTCCTAGGGAACGCTTAACTCCTACAGCGCCACCTAGAGAATAAAACCTTCCCTGCCAGTGTCATTTTCACAGTAACCAGTGCATTTTTATAGCACTGATCGCTGTAAAAATGACAATGGCCCCAAAATGGTGTCAAAAGTGTCTGATGTGTCCGCCATAATGTCGCAGTCACAATAAAAATTGCTAGAAAAAAGGGGGGAGGTTTGGGACTTTGAATGAAGCAACGCAGTCATCGGTGAGGGGTCAAAGCATAGTAGGTTTATTGACCAAAATTTAATACAAACAACCAATAAATAATCGCACAATATAATTTCATAAATGTACAGAAGGGAACATGATTACATGACAGTGGAAGGTATCTACCCACACAAACTGAGAACTTCCCATTGTATCAAAATTAAAAATGCTGATCATATAAAAAGATGCATGTAAAACATGTTGGTGACTTGATCAGTATAAAACATTGCAATTACAAGGCTCTACGCGTTTCGTGAAGCATAGATTTTCACTCATCAGGAGCAGCAATGTCAGTATCTAAAAAATACAAAAAAAAACAGTCATAACCTGGGAAATGGAACAAGCACCAAAGGAAGAAAAAAAGCCCATAGGGGCAATACTCACATCCAACATGTGGAAATGCAACAAAGAGAGCTGGAAACTCCCCATGAAGGGGACATCCTTTCCGGGAGCTATGGCAGCGTGAGGCATAGAGGGACCTCCACATGGCCGCACTAAGGCAGGAATAGATGATGGTCTCAGGTGTGTAATCATGGGTATTAACAGCATTGTCTTGAGAGACTTCTGAAAGGAGTATAAATGATAACCATTACCATTTAGGCCCAGTGATCTGTGAGTTGACAGAGCAATGGGACTGAGCAATAAATAGCTGAGTATTACCTCATAATGGAACATATAAGAGACCGTGGTATAGTAGAAATGGTTGGACCTGCTGTGCAGAGTTCCAATATGCCAAATGTGCTGACCGCAGTGCGACCTATAAGGGCCCGTGCGCCAATGACCTGCCATCCGTCACGTTAGCGTGCCCATTGTGGGGAAGGCGCCAACATCAGGGCGATGAACCGCCCAGTGTTTGGCGCCAAAGGATAATCCCCACCGGCCGCAAATGGATTGCAACTAAACGGCGTTGCGGCGTCAAATGACGTCGTACATACGCCGTGTGCAGCGTGACGCCGATGCACAGCATGGAGGAAGCCATCCGCCCCAGGAAGGGGAGGTGAGTTCCCGTGGTGTGTCATCAAACTCCCGGAAATGGATGTGGGTCAAGGCCCAATGGTACCAGATCAAGGTGCACTATCATCACAGGAAGTGACGATTGTAAGTTAGGGTGGAAAGATAAAAATGTGCTGGACAAAATTGAGGTGAATGTCCAAATCACAGGGTGACATAAAGATGAAAAAGTAAAAAATAAAACTGATAAACGAAAGTAACAATTGTACCCAAAAATGAATTGGATATGCCAATTGGTAGTTTTGACCAAACACTAAGAAGACTGCGTGCCTCCATCCCTATGCAGAACAAAAAATGAAGGTTTGGGACTTTATATGAGGCAAGGACCAGGATTAGTCCATGCCTCCATCCCTATATACTAGAAAAAAGGGGGGAGGTTTGGGACTTTGAATGAAGTGTGACAGCAGGAAGGTAAAGTCACCTGGTTGCATCCAGGGGGGTAGATATATTTCCCCCAGATTCAGGCTTTACGCCGATTTGTACAACTAGGTGGAGAGTTGTATAAGGCTAGTGTGCTCATGGATGACTCATACCTCTAGGGAGAGGGCTGGGCGTCGTGCAGACAGGGAGTTGATGAGACCAGCTGAACCTTGTCAGCTCATTTAGGCCTCTATAAGAAACTCCCAGATTCATTAGAAGTTAGCTCATGCCTGGAACCAGACCTGTGTGGACTGTCTAGGGAGAGTGAACCCCTGTGCGGTGAGGCAAAGCCTGTGTGGCTATTTGTTTGGACTTTTACTAAACCAGGGACTTAGGGACTAGGACAGCACTAGGCTGATCCCAGTTGTTAGTTTAGGAAACCTGCATGTTTAGTCAGAGGTCAAACTGACCAGGATTTATTTTGTTTGTTTCTTTTTGGCTTTGCTGTGTTTTTGTCACTGTACATAGAGAAATAAACCGCACCTTTTGATTTTGAAAACCACAACCTCCGTCTGCTGGCCCTGTTTTTGTGTGGGGAGCCCAACCAGGGGGTCACACACACCCGCTACCGAGTTAACCCCCTCACAGTTGGTGGAGAACCAGTGGCAGTTTTTTTAAGCCAGCATGGAGGAGATACTGAAACAGCTGGCTCTAGCAAATGCCAATCAACAGCAGACAAATGCAGGTTTGCAAAGGAGCCTTGCAGCCCAGCAGCAAGCTCATCAACAAGCCCAGCAGCAATCTGAGGCCCGCTTCATAGACCTGTTACAGAAGCAAGAGCAGAGACTACAACAAATGGAAGCAGTAATGCAGCAACGTCCGCAGACCAGTGAGGAAAGCCGTCCCACTAATACCGCGTCCTTTGGGGTAAGTCGTTTATTGACAAAAATGACTGGAGAGGATGATCCAGAGGTATTTTTGACCACATTTGAAAGGACTGCTGAAAGAGAAAAGTGGCCTGAGGAGCAGTGGGCTGGACTGGTGGCTCCTCTGTTAACTGGTGAATCGCAGAAGGCTTACTATGACCTAGAGCCTGACCAAGCAAAAGACTATGTGATGCTAAAAGCTGAAATATTGGCAAGGCTGGGTGTCACCCTGGCTGTCCGGGCTCAGCGTGTGCATAACTGGACTTTCCAGCTTGGAAAACCCCCCAGGTCTCAAATGTATGATCTCATTCACCTGAGCAGGAAGTGGCTACAGCCAGAGACTTTGTCCGCACCGGAGATTGTGGAACGTGTTGTGATGGATCGTTTCTTGAGAGCTCTTCCTACCGCCATTCAAAAGTGGGTAAGCCACGGAGACCCAGAAACGGCCGGTAAACTTGTGGATCGTGTAGAGAGATACTTGGCTACAGAGAACCTGACGGCCTCTTCCAGAGACTCTCGGACTTTCCACCCTAAGACCAGACCATCCCCAGGGGCGGATAAGAGGATTCCAAGGGGTGAGGGTGGAGAGAGTGAGAGGGTGGGAGCTCTACCCCAAGTTTGGCGAGAACAGCCTGGGAAATCAGCGGCTCAAGAGGCCGCAAGAAGGATCGTTTGCTACCGCTGCCGGCAAGCGGGACATATTGCAGCCAATTGCCCGGTTGTGGAGGAACCCATGCAGTGTGACTTTCTGACGGGCAGACGTCAGTCGCTGTGTGCGACAGTCGCATGCACTGCCATTCGAGGAACTGAGAAACATTTATGCAAAATGTGTGTTAATGGTAGAAATGTTGTGGTATTGTTGGATTCAGGTAGCCTTGTGACCCTGATAAAGGCTGAGTTAGTTAAAACAGAGGTCTCTGGGAATAGCAAGGTAGCTGTTATTTGTGTGCATGGGGACACCCGAGAGTATCCAGTGACTACAGTGTGTTTCGAGACCCCCAAAGGTACCCTCTCTCATCCAGTGGGCTTAGTATCTCAGTTACCGCATGACGCCATTGTGGGAAGGGATTTTCCGAAGTTCTGGGAACTGTGGGATGATCCTGAGCCCCCCACTGGTGCCCCTATGTACCAGGAATGTGATAGCCAGAACTCCTCTGAGAGTGGTGAGGACTCTCCAGAATTTCCCTTGTCAGTATTGGCAGGGGAGACTCAAGAAACTGGAGAGGAGCCCACCTCCTCAGACGAAAACCTACCGTCTGTGGAGTTTTCTGATCTGGAGGTTCACAGGGAAAATTTTGCCACAGAACAGTTAAAAGACCCCGCCCTAATAAAGGCACGGGAAAAACGTAGTGGAAATAGATGGCGAGTTAGTGAACCCAGATAATACCTGCACTTACCCATACTTCAGCGTAGAGAAGGACCTACTGTATCGGGTGGCAAAAAGGGCAGAAGAAACCGTTGAGCAGCTGGTGGTGCCCAAACCTTACAGGAAGTTGGTGTTGGAGTTGGCCCATGGGCACATTCTTGGAGGTCATCTGGGGACAGAGAAAACCCGAGAGAGGGTATTACAGAGATTCTATTGGCCTGGGGTGATGAAGGACATAGAAAATTATTGTTCCTCCTGCCCTGTGTGTCAGAGGTCGGCCCCGATGCCACATTTCCGTAGCCCGCTGGTCCCTCTACCCATCATTGAGGTCCCGTTTGAGAGAATCGCAATGGATTTGGTAGGTCCTATAATCAAGTCCGCTAGGGGGCACCAGTACATATTGGTTATAATGGACTATGCCACCCGTTATCCAGAAGCGATCCCTCTCAGAAATACCTCGGCCAAAACCATAGCCAAAGAGCTATCTCTTGTTTTTAGCCGGGTGGGTATTTGTAAAGAACTGCTTACGGACCAAGGTACACCCTTTATGTCCCGGGTTATGAAAGAGCTGTGTAAATTGTTCAAAGTGACGCAATTGCGTACATCTGTGTATCACCCCCAAACCGATGGGCTGGTTGAAAGATTCAACAAAACCCTAAAACAAATGTTGAAGAAAGTGGTGGATAGAGATGGAAAGGATTGGGACTGTCTACTTCCTTATTTGATGTTTGCTATTAGGGAGGTGCCCCAATCCTCTACGGGATTCTCCCCCTTTGAGTTACTGTATGGGAGACACCCAAGAGGGCTGTTGGATATTGCCAAGGAAACTTGGGAAAGTGAGAGTTCTCCCCACAGGAGTGTGATTGAGCATGTCGCCCTGATGCAAGATCGAATTGCACAGGTAATGCCCATCGTGAAGGAACATTTGGCCCAAGCGCAGTTGGCACAGCAGAGAGTGTACAACCGTGGAGCAAAGACCCGTACCTTTTCCCCGGGGGATAGGATATTGGTACTTGTCCCTACGGTTGAAAGTAAATTCCTTGCCAAATGGCAAGGCCCCTACGAGATAATGGAAAAAGTGAGCGAAGTGAATTACAAGGTCAGACAACCAGGAAGGCGAAAGCCCGAACAGATATATCACGTTAATCTGTTGAAAGCCTGGAGGGATAGAGAGTCCCTAGTCGCAGAAACTTGGTCACCAGCTCAAACTGGTTGCGTGATTCCGGAGGTTGGAATAGCAGCCACCTTGTCACAACCCCAACAACAGGAGGTTAAGGAGTTTGTGCTTCGCAACAAGGAGGTGTTCTCTGAGCTGCCGGGACAAACATCTGGGGTAGAGCATGATATTATTACCCCGCCCGGTGAAAGGGTGAAGTTAAAACCCTATCGGATCCCAGAGGCCCGACGGGAGGCAATACGGGAGGAAGTAAAGAAAATGCTGAACTTAGGGGTGATAGAGGAGTCCCAAAGTGATTGGTCTAGTCCCATTGTGTTGGTGCCTAAACCGGATGGGAGCTGGCGATTTTGTAACGATTTTCGTCAGTTGAACAAAGTTACAAAATTTGACACCTACCCCATGCCACGTATAGATGAGTTGATCGACCGGCTGGGAACAGCCCGATACATGACGACTCTTGACCTCACAAAAGGGTATTGGCAAATTCCCCTGGCCAAGTCGGCCAAAGAGAAAACCGCATTTGTAACCCCAGACGGGGCGTTCCAATATAAGAGAATGCCGTTCGGGTTACAGAATGCGCCGGCCACATTCCAGCGGAAAATGGACCAGATGCTGAGGCCCCATCGGAAGTATGCTGCGGCTTACCTGGATGACGTAATTGTCCATAGCACAGATTGGGCCTCACATCTGCCAAAAGTGCAAGCAGTCCTGGACTCTGTTCGGGAAGCGGGGTTTACGGCTAACCCCAAGAAGTGTACCATTGGGCAGGAGGAGGCCAAATATCTTGGGTACACCATTGGCAGGGGAGTAATAAAACCCCAACTCAACAAAGTCGAGGCCATCCAGAGTTGGCCACGTCCCAACAGCAAGAAGCAGGTACGAGCCTTTCTGGGAATCGCGGGTTATTATCGGCGCTTCATTCCCCACTTTGCTTCTAAGGCTGTGCCCCTAACCAACCTGACGAAAGGGAAAGGGTCGGTCATGATTAAATGGACCCCCGAGGCTGAGGCAGCATTCCAATTCTTGAAACAAGCCTTATGTAGCCAGCCAGTGTTGTACTCACCCGACTTCTCTAAAGACTTTGTCGTACAAAGTGATGCGTCAGATGTGGGGTTAGGAGCAGTATTGTCCCAGGTCTGGAACGGGGAAGAGCACCCAGTCATTTACCTCAGCAGGAAGTTGAAGTCCCATGAGGTAAATTACGCCACGGTTGAAAAGGAGTGTTTAGCGGTGAAGTGGGCTCTAGATTCCCTTCGGTACTATCTGCTAGGTAGGCACTTTGACATGGTTACGGATCACGCTCCGTTAAAGTGGATGGCTCAAAACAAGGAAACAAATAGAAGAGTGAATAGGTGGTTCCTGGCCCTCCAGGAATTCAACTTCACAGTAAAGCATCGCCCTGGCGTTCAAATGGGGAATGTGGATGCTTTGTCTCGAGTACATGAATGCCTGATTGCTGGTGTTCCAACCCCGAGGTTAAAACAAGAGGGGGGGGTATGTGACAGCAGGAAGGTAAAGTCACCTGGTTGCATCCAGGGGGGTAGATATATTTCCCCCAGATTCAGGCTTTACGCCGATTTGTACAACTAGGTGGAGAGTTGTATAAGGCTAGTGTGCTCATGGATGACTCATACCTCTAGGGAGAGGGCTGGGCGTCGTGCAGACAGGGAGTTGATGAGACCAGCTGAACCTTGTCAGCTCATTTAGGCCTCTATAAGAAACTCCCAGATTCATTAGATGTTAGCTCATGCCTGGAACCAGACCTGTGTGGACTGTCTAGGGAGAGTGAACCCCTGTGCGGTGAGGCAAAGCCTGTGTGGCTATTTGTTTGGACTTTTACTAAACCAGGGACTTAGGGACTAGGACAGCACTAGGCTGATCCCAGTTGTTAGTTTAGGAAACCTGCATGTTTAGTCAGAGGTCAAACTGACCAGGATTTATTTTGTTTGTTTCTTTTTGGCTTTGCTGTGTTTTTGTCACTGTACATAGAGAAATAAACCGCACCTTTTGATTTTGAAAACCACAACCTCCGTCTGCTGGCCCTGTTTTTGTGTGGGGAGCCCAACCAGGGGGTCACACACACCCGCTACCGAGTTAACCCCCTCACAGAAGCAACGCAGTCATCGGTGAGGGGTCAAAGCATAGTAGGTTTATTGACCAAAATTTAATACAAACAACCAATAAATAATCGCACAATATAATTTCATAAATGTACAGAAGGGAACATGATTACATGACAGTGGAAGGGATCTACCCACACAAACTGAGAACTTCCCATTGTATCAAAATTAAAAATGCTGATCATATAAAAAGATGCATGTAAAACATGTTGGTGACTTGATCAGTATAAAACATTGCAATTACAAGGCTCTACGCGTTTCGTGAAGCATAGATATTCACTCATCAGGAGCAGCAATGTCAGTATCTAAAAAATACAAAAAAAAACAGTCATAACCTGGGAAATGGAACAAGCACCAAAGGAAGAAAAAAAGCCCATAGGGGCAATACTCACATCCAACATGTGGAAATGCAACAAAGAGAGCTGGAAACTCCCCATGAAGGGGACATCCTTTCCGGGAGCTATGGCAGCGTGAGGCATAGAGGGACCTCCACATGGCCGCACTAAGGCAGGAATAGATGATGGTCTCAGGTGTGTAATCATGGGTATTAACAGCATTGTCTTGAGAGACTTCTGAAAGGAGTATAAATGATAACCATTACCATTTAGGCCCAGTGATCTGTGAGTTGACAGAGCAATGGGACTGAGCAATAAATAGCTGAGTATTACCTCATAATGGAACATATAAGAGACCGTGGTATAGTAGAAATGGTTGGACCTGCTGTGCAGAGTTCCAATATGCCAAATGTGCTGACCGCAGTGCGACCTATAAGGGCCCGTGCGCCAATGACCTGCCATCCGTCACGTTAGCGTGCCCATTGTGGGGAAGGCGCCAACATCAGGGCGATGAAGCGCTCTTATATGTTCCATTATGAGGTAATACTCAGCTATTTATTGCTCAGTCCCATTGCTCTGTCAACTCACAGATCACTGGGCCTAAATGGTAATGGTTATCATTTATACTCCTTTCAGAAGTCTCTCAAGACAATGCTGTTAATACCCATGATTACACACCTGAGACCATCATCTATTCCTGCCTTAGTGCGGCCATGTGGAGGTCCCTCTACGCCTCACGCTGCCATAGCTCCCGGAAAGGATGTCCCCTTCATGGGGAGTTTCCAGCTCTCTTTGTTGCATTTCCACATGTTGGATGTGAGTATTGCCCCTATGGGCTTTTTTTCTTCCTTTGGTGCTTGTTCCATTTCCCAGGTTATGACTGTTTTTTTTTGTATTTTTTAGATACTGACATTGCTGCTCCTGATGAGTGAATATCTATGCTTCACGAAACGCGTAGAGCCTTGTAATTGCAATGTTTTATACTGATCAAGTCACCAACATGTTTTACATGCATCTTTTTATATGATCAGCATTTTTAATTTTGATACAATGGGAAGTTCTCAGTTTGTGTGGGTAGATCCCTTCCACTGTCATGTAATCATGTTCCCTTCTGTACATTTATGAAATTATATTGTGCGATTATTTATTGGTTGTTTGTATTAAATTTTGGTCAATAAACCTACTATGCTTTGACCCCTCACCGATGACTGCGTTGCTTCATTCAAAGTCCCAAACCTCCCCCCTTTTTTCTAGTATATAGGGATGGAGGCATGGACTAATCCTGGTCCTTGCCTCATATAAAGTCCCAAACCTTCATTTTTTGTTCTGCAATAAAAATTGCTGATCGCCGCCATAACTAGTAAAAAAAAAAATATTATTAAAAATGCCATAAAACAGTCCCCTATTTTGTAGAAGCTATAACTTTTGCGCAAACCAATCAATAAATGCCTATTGCGTTTTTTTTACCAAAAATATGTAGAAGAATACGTATCGGACTAAACTGTGGGAAAAAAAAATGTTTTTTTATATATTTTTGGGGGATATTTATTATAGCAAAAAGTTAAAAATATTGCATTTTTTTTTAAATTGTCGCTCTATTTTTGTTTATAGCGCAAAAAATAAAAACCACAGAGTTGATCAAATACCACCAAAAGAAAGCTCTGATTGTGGGGAAAAAAGGACATCAATTTTGTTTGGGAGCCACGATGCACGACCGCGCAATTGTCAGTTAAAGCGACGCAGTGCCGAATCGCAAAAAGGGGCCTGGTCTTTATGCTGGTCCGGGGCTTAAGTGGTTAAATGGTTAATTTGCAATTTGTGTGAGACTCTATGGCCCCTTTCACACTGGGGCGGGCAGGTGCGGTGGCGGTATAGCAGCGCGATTTTCAGCGCTGCTATACTGTCGTTCTTACCGCGGTATGCGGTCGCTAGGGGGGTTAATTTAACCCCTGCTAGCGGCCGAAAAAGGGTTAATACCGCCCGCAAACCGCGGCTATTGCCGCGGTTTGCGGACGGTATTACCGCGCTGTCCCATTGATTTCAATGGGAGACCGCGGTAAAGGAGCGGTGAACACACCGCTCCTTTACCGCTGTAAAGAAGCGGCTAGCAGGACTTTTGGAGCGGTCCTGCTAGCGCACCGCTTCAGTGTGAAAGCCTTCGGGCTTTCACATTGAAGGCACAGGGCAGGATTTTTTCATGCGGTATAACAGCGCTATTATTAGCGCTAAACCGCATGAAAAACGCCCCAGTGTGAAAGGGGCCTATCTCTTACTAAAGGCGGGTGAAGTGACGAGTACCAAGGTGACGGTAAATATACAGTACAGTGTGATATTACTGTGTTTCTCTTTACCGTTGAGTCTTACACTAACACTGCTATACAGTTGTGCCAAGGGGGGTCGAGCCATTTTTCTGGGGTTGAGAGGCAGAGTGCAGGCCCAATCAGTTATCAGCAGCTCCTTAGGAGGTCAGTGCTACATATGCAAAGTGGTTGGAGGGAAGCTTCAGAATGGAAAATGTTTTAATGACAAATTATGTGAGCAGACTGCAGTTCCTCTTTAAACGAATCTACTACTTCCAGTTTCTCAGGACTGTAAAGTTGAACTCCACTATAAGCAAATATTGTCTAAATCCAAGACAAGAGTCATGTGTATTGTTATTGAATCTTGATGTGCTTTGTGTATTTCTTCCAGATCTGTGCAGTAATCCAGTGTGAAACCTTACCTCTGTGCAGGTGTGTCCAAAGACCAGTCACTGCTACTCTCTCTCCTTTTGCAGGATGACTGGTCTTGTTCTCGCCCCCTCCTGTAGTTTTTCTTAAGGCAGCCTGTAGTGGTTGCCGCTTGCTAGGCCCCTCCCACAGCTCTGCTCTCTGCACAGACTATATACAGCACAGTGATGATGTTATTGCTTCTTTTGCAGGATAAAATCTGGGTTTAAAAATACATTTAGTGCATACAATGTGAATTTATATCTGTAGCGGCCTCCACTCTCTCCCTCTAGTATCAATTCTTCTGTCTCTGGCTTTTGTCTAGGGGTACCTTGGAGGAGAGAGTGCGGGGTCACCACGCCAATGTTCCCACTGCAGATGTGTATGTAGTGGGGGACAATCCTCTTTTACCTTCGGGTCGGTGTTCTGCATCTGGAGCCTCCTCCTGGTTTCTTGAACAGTGTCTGCCAGTAAATGAGCCCCACACCAATAAAGTCCAACACTCCTTTATTCTTCTCAATGTAAAAGTGAACACAATCAGTTGGACTCCCTCAACGAACAGAACAGACAAGGGGGTGTGGATGCGAGTAGGCCCAGGCACAATGAACTCTCTTACTTCCTTCCTAGAAGTAGATTCCTGCGGCAAATCGAGGAAGACATCCCTCCAGGCGGTCTCCGGAGGCTCATCCGTCACTGGCAATTTGCTGCACCAGGTCTTCAGGTAAGTACCCCTTCCGGTCCCTTACGCCACTGGATTCGAGTACCCACTCCCGGGGTCCCCTGGGAAGTCCATCCCTCGCGGAGCCTTAGTCCGGGACACTCAGTCCCAGATCTCCATCAAAGTACCTCACCCCAGGCTAAAGGTGCCTGGGATGGAACACGACCTCCGAACGTCCTCTAGGCCTAGGCCGCCTAGACTCCCGACACGAACCACCGCCCTCAGGCTGAAGGTGCCTGGGACTCGACTCCCGCCACCAAAAATGCCTGCCCCCTTTATACCCTCTCCCAGCAAGCACGGCGGGTTCCCCGCCCCACCATACACCCGCCGAGAGAGGCCAAAAGAGGTACGACACTGCAACGATGGCTCAACCTCAGGCCCAAAGTAACCGCGCCACCCGGTGGGCCCCAGGGAACCATACCTCACAGTTTCCCCACCAGATTCAAACAGAAAAGCACATACCCGCTACATATCCATTGTAGTTATTAAGAAATATATTTGTAGCGCACACACCCCCTTTTCCTTGTCTGCTTCGGCTCCTCTCAGGAGAAAGGGGCACACCGCACCACAAGCCCGTACCCTCCTGTGTTAAGAGGTTAGGCGGTGTTGTTTTTGGGCTTTGTCTGCAGCCAGAGTATAAAGTCCTCCTGAGAATGATTCTCACCTCTACAGTGTGTAGATGCAAGTCCTTAACTTCCCCAGGAACCAAGTCCTTAACGTCCACACCAGCTGAAAGTCCAACTCAATCTTTATTTTCCACTTGCACAACACATAGTCTCTTGGATAGAAGAAAGGTTGGAGCAAAGACACAGGACAGCTTTAAGGTGTGGAGGAGGTCCAGGCACAAACGTAGCTCAAACTCTTAGGACCGTTCAGATTCTCAAACAGTCTTGGCGCATGGTCTCTGCCACAGACCATGAGGTTGGTCTCTGCCACAGACCTGGTGGATAAGGTCACTGCCACTGACCTGGTGGATAAGGTCACTGCCACTGACCTTGTGAATAATGTCACTGCCACAGACCTGGCAAACAGGGTCACTGCCACAGACCTGGCGAACAGGGTCACTGCCACTGACCTGGTGAATATGGTCACTGCCACTGACCTGGTGAATATTGATTTCCCTCCTCGGACATAGCCCCTTTCGGGGAGAAGACGTCCCCCCCAGAGAGTCAACAGACCCCTTCCTTCACCGTGTCCACAGCACCGGTCCTTCGGAACAGATCCTCCCTTCTCTTAGGGTGCGGGTCCCCTCGCAAGGCGGCACCCTGGACGCCTCAATCCCTTGCGGACCCCAGCCGTAGGCTGCTGGGCTCCAGGCCGTTACTGCAACTCCTGGGCCTCCATGCCCAGGCGAACAGGAGCGGTGAGGTAGTACCTCACGCCAGGCTAAAGGTGCCTGAGGTGGAACCGGAACAAGGCCTCCGGGCCTAGGGCACCCGGAGATGGAACCACACACACACCCAGGCTGAAGGTGCCTGGGCGTGGACGGACGGAGACCCTTCTCAGAAGATGTCCGCCCCTTTTATACCCTCTCCCGGCATGCACAGCAGGTTCCCCGCCCCACTGTACGGCTGCCGAGAGGGGACAAAAAAGGCACAGCACTGCGCTTGCGGTTCAACCCTGGCCCAGAATGGCAGCGCCACCCACCGGCCACAGGGAACACATCACCAGCATTAACCCCTGAGAACAAAAATGGTCCATGAATCCTATCAATTTAATGTGTCTGAGCCTGGTTACCACTCAGACACTTCCCTTAAATTGAACACCCCGCTACATATTTAAAAGAAAGTTTCCGTGCCTGCCGTTCAGCTTTAACACATTTTTTGAGCTCTTATAAGCCAGACAGAGGAAAGCTCCCAGTTTTCTCTCTTTCCCTTCTATAGAAAGGTGGATATTAAAAGTGATAGCAGATGAAACATAAATTTAAACCAATGATCACAGGACTGATATTTTGGACACGTTGCTGAGTGATTTAGAGATGTTTCCTTCTATGAAAGCTAGATGGATTTCTAATATGAGTTCAGAGGTGAGAATGAGACCGATTTTATTTCCTCAACCGAAGTTCTAATAATGAACTGCGAGTCTTCTCGATGAACTGGGAGTTCTATAAGTGGGGAGACAGGTGTCCCGAGGCATCTGATTAATAAATCCTCCAGCAGCCAAAATGGATTGAGTTCTGGAAGAGGAAACGCAGCAACATCTAAAACACTGAGAGATAAATGGATGTCAGGGTTATACAATGAAAAATCACTAAGGATCTCTGTATAAAGAAGTTATAGATCGATTTAGGATTGCAAGTTCTTATTTCAGCAGTTTTCTGACAGTCTGACCCAGTAGTGTCAGGGTAAAATTTCGGGAAACTTTAAGGCCCCTTTCACACTTGTGCGACTTGTCCTGCGACTTAGAACTGCAAAGTCGCATGACAATTCATTCCTCATGATATCCAATGATAACCATTCATATACCGGTATGTGCGACTTCAAGTCCTGTTGGCTTCAAAATAGTCCCTGTACTACTTTGGTCCAACTTCCATTCGAGTTGAGGTCCATAGACCTCAAGTTTACACATTCCCTGAAATCTCGGCAAAAGCACGGTAAATCGCATGACTTTTTGCGGCAGTGTGAAAGGGGCCTTAGCTCATTCATTGTTGTTTTTAAAGCCCAATCCCAGCCACATTTTCTTATTTTACTTTTAAGTAGAAAGATGGGAGCCTTCATCATTGCTATCCATGTCCCACTTGATACTCATATAACACATACACTATATTACCAAAAGTTTTGGGGCGCCTGCCTTTACACACACATGAACGTTGATGGCATTCCAGTGATGGGAATGCGCAGTGAGGGCCCTCCCAGCAAAGAAACCTGGTCCGCCCACGAATGCATATGTGCAGCGTGTGGCAGTGAAAGCACACCCTCCTTGCCGCCAAGACAATATTTTTTACTTTCTGCTATAATACATATCCCAAAAAAAAACCAAAAAAACAATTTCTTCATCAATTTAGGCCAATATGTATTCTGCTACATATTTTTGGTAAAAAAATCCCAATAAGTATATATTGATTGGTTTGCGCAAAAGTTATAGCGTATACAAACTACGGGATAGATTTAGGGATTTTATTAATTTTTTACTGGTAATGGCGGCGATCTGCGATTTTTAGCTGGCCTGCGACATTGCGGCGGACAAATCTGACACTAAGTGACATTTTTGGGGACCAGTGACACCAATATAGTGATCAGTGCTAAAAAAAACACACTGTCACTGTAATAATGACACTGGCAGGTAAGGGGTTAACACTAGGGGTTAATCAAGGGGTTAAATGTGCTCCCTGGGAGGTGTTTCTAATTGTGGGGGGAGTGCTGCTCTGTCTCTCCTGTGAACGATCGGCAGGTCGCGACAGCCATCGCGGCCACCAGACCCGCTGATTGGCTCCTGCTGTGTCCAATCACAGCGGGAGAGGCACGCGTGCTCCCCTAAACCCTGTGCTCAAAATCACGCACAGGTACATGACTTTGTGCATCCGGGCTGCTCTGCCACAGTAAATGTACATAGGGCTGTCTGGAAGCGGTAATTGCACCCCAGTCTTAGTCCGTAGGATTAAATATTGAGTTGGCTCGCCCTTTACCGCTATAAAAGCTTCAACTCTTCTGGGAAGGCTGTCCACAAGGTTTAGGAGTGTGTCTATGGGAATGTTTGACCATTCTTCCAGAGGCGCATTTGTGAGGTCAGGCACTGATGTTGGACAAGAAGGCCTGGCTCGCAGTCTCCGCTCAAATTCATCCCAAAGGTGTTCTATCAGGTTGAGGTCCCCTATTGACAACTGTGCATAATTTTCCTGTTTTGCGGCCAGTCCATTAAGGGCGGGATGATGCAGAGTATGACGTTGTTGTGACGTCAGCACTCTCTCTGCAATAAATTGTTAAGCCTCGTACACACGGGTGGTTTTCTCGATGGGAAAACTGCGAGGAGAGCTTTTGGCTGGGAATCCCGGGCGTGTGTATGCTCCCTCGCAATTTTTCAGACGGGAAAACTGCCAAAATCGGCCGGACAAAAAAAGAGAACCTGCTCTCTTTTTTCCCAACGGGTTTCCCGACTGACTTTTATCCGTCAGAAAACCCGGCCGTGTGTAGCAAAAACCGGCCATTTTAGCCAGTTTTCCTGTGGGGAAAAACTCAGATGGAGCATAAAACATGGTAGGGATTCCCGAGGAAGGAGTTTTCCTGACGGGAAAACCGAGCGTCTATACGGGGAAAAAAGTAGAGAGCAGGCTCTCGGCTTTCCCCTCGGGATTTCCGACTGAACTTTTCCCGGCGGAAATCCTGCTCGTGTGTACTAGGCATCAAGTGTAGGGAGCTGTGGGGCCAAAAACCCTCCACTCCTCTGGGTCTTTAAAGACACCCACCGTCCACCTAGTTCTGCATGGGCAAGGGTGACAGTGTTTCTTTGAGCAAATTAATCTATTAGATACATTTTCCTTCTCAGCATGAAGGTCTTTCACATACTTAAAAAACAAATTAGTCGCTAGTGTATAAAAGATAAGCTCTAAGGAAGGTGGCCACACCTGTATTACTTAACATGTGAAACAGGCTCATTTTAACCCCCCCCCCCTTTTCAAGCAGAATATTTTTAAAAACAATTCACCAACCACCTTACAAACTTTTTACCCTCTACTTCCCATTTATTACTTATCACCATGCAGGCTTTGCTGCAATTGCTTGAGGATGTCTACTCCCTCAGGCATAGTTGATATTATCCTATGCCCATAAAATAAGGTAGTGCAGAGCTAAACTCCATCCTGTCTTCCAGTAAAGTCAGCACATTCTACAAGAGAGTTTAGGAAGATGTTTAGGAAGCACCCACTGCCATACCCGTGGGATCCTTATGGAATCACTGTAGGCACAACTATGACAGTGCTTTTCATTAGCATCCAGGTCCCATGGCGAGCAGCTTCGGCATGGGTGCCATTTAGGGAACAATTAGCATTTTCCCTGCTTGGATGATTTTGAAAGGTGGGGTGGCCATGTTTATGGTCTTCACCTTGTCCAATGAGAGAACACTTTGCATTCATTAATAAGATACAAATCGAGAGGCAGTCACTGTAGTAGTGGTGCCTACTACAGAGATTAACAGCTTCCATGGGGATCCCACAGGTATGGCACATACATACATTAGTCCAAAGTAAAAATTGCTATACTTGGAATACAGCTTTACGGAGATAGTTATAACCACGAGTTTGCTTAATAAGTGCATGGAGTATGACAATGGCAATAGTCAGCAGTATAGATATAGGGTGTTTTAGTGCAGGCACATTGCATCCTCTACCTACCCTATTGCCCACGACCCCTGTTTTTATATGGCTGACCATAATCTTCTTTCGAATGTCCCCTACGAGTGGGCAAAGTATGCTTGTTCCAAGTCGTCAGAGTCCAGTTGGCATCTTGTATCCGGCAGAGAATGCAGATAATCCCTACGGCTTTTCCTGTAGAATGACATCATCAGCGAGGCTGCGGGGTAACAGCCAGACTGTTCTGAGTCATAGAATGTCTGTGAGTCAAAGTGCGTTCCTTCAATTGCACACAGAAAGCCCAGATAATCTACAAACAGGACATGATATGAAGGCGATTGCATTACACTCATCAAAACATTTTAGCACCAAGAAGTCTTCAAATGACACAATTTGTCCTGCAACAGGGGGGGAGAGATACTTATTTCAAGCACAGCGTCCAAATCCATTGAGATTAAGCAGACCAATATCTGCTGTCTAATAACACAGCTGCTGTTCTCTATCCTTTTTTTTAATAATTTTTTTATTCATTAGTATTTATAAACTTCTGAATTCCCCCGCCTTGGGAAGAATAGTGCTGACAGATATATGCATAGATTACGGGGGCGGCCAGAGAGCCGTTGACATCATGTAAAGGAAAAAAACATTTTAAAAATGAATACCTTCCAAAAATATCACCTAGTAAAATGTGAGAGTACTTAGGTTATGAAAGCAATACATGGAAAATGCCAAGTAATGCTTTAAGCAAACACAAAACATAGCGCTTTATTTTAGGTTGATGGTTGCTGGGAAATTTGGGTGGTCTTATGAAAACTGGAGAAAGGGACAGCGCATGTACTGGCCAGCAGCCCACTCTGGACTTCCAGTTTCTGCCATTTACTAGTACAGAGAACCTTCTACATTGAGTGATGCTGCACTCAAACAGCAGCAGTCCAGAGGTTATTGAGGATAAAATACAAGTATATTTTTACCCATTTCAAGAATGCAATCGGTGTCTATTTCCTTTTTTAACTTGCATTTTCATGATGTCATCATTATGTTTGCCAACATTTTTTTTTTAGGTGCTTTCCACTATTTTTTACAGCAGTAAAATAAAATTAGAGAGATGGAAAGTGCAAATTTGTAATATTAAATTTATATATATAAATATATATACTGTGTGTGTGTGTGTATGTGTATATATATATATATATTGTATGTATGTGTGTGTGTGTATATATATATATATATTGTGACAGCAGGAAGGTAAAGTCACCTGGTTGCATCCAGGGGGGTAGATATATTTTGCCCAGATTCAGGCTTTACGCCGACTTATACAACTAGGTGGAGAGTTGTATAAGCCCAGCTGAGGCTAGTGGGCTCATGGATGACTCATACCTCTAGGGAGAGTGTGGGGCGTCGTGCAGACAGGGAGTTGATGAGACCAGCTGAAGCTTGTCAGCTCATTTAGGCCTCTATAAGAACTCCCAGCTTCATTAGATGTTAGCTCATGCCTGGACCCAGACCTGTGTGGACTGTCTAGGGAGAGTGAACCCCTGTGCGGTGAGACAAAGCCTGTGTGGCTATTTGCTTGGACATTTAAAACCAGGGACTTAGGGACTAGGACAGCACTAGGCTGATCCCAGTTGTTAGTTAGGAAACCTGTATGTTTAGTCAGAGGTCAAGTTGACCAGGATTTATTTTGTTTATGTTTCTTTTTCTTTGCTGTGTTTTGTCACTGTAAATAGAAAATAAACCGCACCTTTTTGATTTTGAAAACCACAACCTCCGTTTGCTGGGCCTGTTTTGTGTGGGGAGCCCATCTCGGGGGTCACACACACCCGCTGCCGAGCTAACCCCCTCACAGTTGGTGGAGAACCAGTGGCAGTTTTTTTTAAGCCAGCATGGAGGAGATACTGAAGCAGCTGGCTCTAGCAAATGCCAATCAACAGCAGACAAATGCAGGTTTGCAAAAGAACTTCGCAGCCCAGCAGCAAGCTCATCAACAGAGCCTTGCAGCCCAGCAGCAGACAAACGCAACTTTGCAACAGAGTCTGGAGGCTCAGCAACAAGCCCAGCAGCAATCTGAGGCCCGCTTCATAGACCTGTTGCAGAAGCAAGAGCAGAGACTACAACAACAGATGGAAGCAGTAATGCAGCAACGTCCGCAGACCAGTGAGGAAAGCCGTCCCACTAATACCGCGTCCTTTGGGGTGAGTCGTTTATTGACAAAAATGACTGGAGAGGATGATCCAGAGGTATTTTTGACCACATTTGAAAGGACCGCTGAAAGAGAAAAGTGGCCTGAGGAGCAGTGGGCTGGACTGGTGGCTCCTCTGTTAACTGGTGAATCGCAGAAAGCTTACTATGACCTAGAGCCTAACCAAGCAAAAGACTATGTGATGCTAAAAGCTGAAATATTGGCAAGGCTGGGTGTCACCCAGGCTGTCCGGGCTCAGCGTGTGCATAACTGGACTTTCCAGCTTGGAAAACCCCCCAGGTCTCAAATGTATGATCTCATTCACCTGAGCAGAAAGTGGCTACAGCCAGAGACTTTGTCCGCACCAAAGATTGTGGAACGTGTTGTAATGGATCGGTTTTTGAGAGCTCTTCCTACTGCCATCCAAAAGTGGGTAAGCCATGGAGACCCAGAGACGGCCGATGGTCTTGTGGATCGTGTGGAGAAATACTTGGCTACAGAGAACCTGACGGCCTCTTCCAGAGACACTTGGACTTTCCACCCTAAGACCAGACCATCCCCAGGGGCGGATAAGAGGATTCCAAGGGGTGAGGGTGGAGAGAGTGAGAGGGTGGGAGCTCTACCCCAAGTTTGGCGAGAACAGCCTGGGAAATCAGCGGCTCAAGAGGCCGCAAGAAGGATCGTTTGCTACCGCTGCCGGCAAGCGGGACATATTGCAGCCAATTGCCCGGTTGTGGAGGAACCCATGCAGTGTGACTTTCTGACAGGCAGACGTCAGTCACTGTGTGCGACAGTCGCATGCACTGCCATTCGAGGAACTGAGAAACATTTATGCAAAATGTGTGTTAATGGTAGAAATGTTGTGGTATTGCTGGATTCAGGTAGCCTTGTGACCCTGATAAAGGCTGAGTTAGTTAAAACAGAGGTCTCTGGGAATAACAAGGTAGCTGTTATTTGTGTGCATGGGGACACCCGAGAGTATCCAGTGACTACAGTGTGTTTCGAGACCCCCAAAGGTACCCTCTCTCATCCAGTGGGCTTAGTATCTCAGTTACCGCATGACGCCATTGTGGGAAGGGATTTTCCGAAGTTCTGGGAACTGTGGGATGATCCTGAGCCCCCCACTGGTGCCCCTATGTACCAGGAATGTGATAGCCAGAACTCCCCTGAGAGTGGTGAGGACTCTCCGGAATTTCCCTTATCAGTATTGGCAGGGGAGACTCAAGAAACTGGAGAGGAGCCCACCTCCTCAGACGAAAACCTACCGTCTGTGGAGTTTTCTGATCTTGAGGTTCACAGGGAAAACTTTGCCACAGAACAGTTGAAAGACCCCGCCCTAATAAAGGCACGGGAAAACGTAGTGAAAATAGATGGCGAGTTAGTGAACCCAGATAATACCTGCACTTACCCATACTTCAGCGTAGAGAAGGACCTACTGTATCGGGTGGCAAAAAGGGCAGAAGAAACCGTTGAGCAGCTTGTGGTGCCCAAACCTTACAGGAAGTTGGTGTTGGAGTTGGCCCATGGGCACATTCTTGGAGGTCATCTGGGGACAGAGAAAACCCGAGAGAGGGTATTACAGAGATTCTATTGGCCGGGGGTGATGAAGGACATAGAAAATTATTGTTCCTCCTGCCCTGTGTGTCAGAGGTCGGCCCCGATGCCACATTTCCGTAGCCCGCTGGTCCCTCTACCCATCATTGAGGTCCCGTTTGAGAGGATCGCCATGGATTTGGTAGGTCCTATAATCAAGTCCGCTAGGGGGCACCAGTACATATTAGTTATAATGGACTATGCCACCCGTTATCCAGAAGCGATCCCTCTCCGAAATACCTCGGCCAAAACCATAGCCAAAGAGCTATCTCTTGTGTTTAGCCGGGTGGGTATTTGTAAAGAACTGCTTACGGACCAAGGTACACCCTTTATGTCCCGGGTTATGAAGGAGCTGTGTAAATTGTTCAAAGTGACGCAATTACGTACATCTGTGTATCACCCCCAAACCGATGGGCTGGTTGAAAGATTCAACAAAACCCTAAAACAAATGTTGAAGAAAGTGGTGGATAGAGATGGAAAGGATTGGGACTGTCTACTTCCTTATCTGATGTTTGCTATTAGGGAGGTGCCCCAATCCTCTACGGGATTCTCCCCCTTTGAGTTACTGTATGGGAGACACCCAAGAGGGCTGTTGGATATTGCCAAGGAAACTTGGGAAAGTGAGAGTTCTCCCCACAGGAGTGTGATTGAGCATGTCGCCCTGATGCAAGACCGAATTGCACAGGTAATGCCCATCGTGAAGGAACATTTGGCCCAAGCGCAGTTAGCACAGCAGAGAGTGTACAACCGTGGAGCCAAGACCCGTACCTTTTCCCCGGGGGATAGGATACTGGTACTTGTCCCTACGGTTGAAAGTAAATTCCTTGCCAAATGGCAAGGCCCCTACGAGATAATGGAAAAAGTGAGCGAAGTGAATTACAAGGTCAGACAACCAGGAAGGCGAAAGCCCGAACAGATCTATCACGTTAATCTGTTGAAAGCCTGGAGGGATAGAGAGTCCCTAGTCGCAGACACTTGGTCACCAGCTCAAACTGGTTGCGTGATTCCTGAGGTTGGAATAGCAGCCACCTTGTCACAACCCCAACAACAGGAGGTTAAGGAGTTTGTGCTTCGCAACAAGGAGGTGTTCTCTGAGCTGCCGGGACAAACATCTGGGGTAGAGCATGATATTATTACCCCGCCCGGTGAAAGGGTGAAGTTAAAACCCTATCGGATCCCAGAGGCCCGACGGGAGGCAATACGGGAGGAAGTACAGAAAATGCTGAACTTAGGGGTGATAGAGGAGTCCCAAAGTGATTGGTCTAGTCCCATTGTGTTGGTGCCTAAACCGGATGGGAGCTGGCGATTTTGTAACGATTTTCGTCAGTTGAACAAAGTTACAAAATTTGACACCTACCCCATGCCACGTATAGATGAGTTGATCGACCGGCTGGGAACAGCCCGATACATGACGACTCTTGACCTCACAAAAGGGTATTGGCAAATCCCCCTGGCCAAGTCGGCCAAAGAGAAAACCGCATTTGTAACCCCAGACGGGGCGTTCCAATATAAAAGAATGCCGTTCGGGTTACAGAATGCGCCGGCCACATTCCAGCGGAAAATGGACCAGATGCTGAGGCCCCATCGGAAGTATGCTGCGGCTTACCTGGATGACGTAATTGTCCATAGCACAGATTGGGCCTCACATCTGCCAAAAGTGCAAGCAGTCCTGGACTCTGTTCAGGAAGCGGGGTTTACGGCTAACCCCAAGAAGTGTACCATTGGGCAGGAGGAGGCCAAATATCTTGGGTACACCATTGGGAGGGGAGTAATAAAACCCCAACTCAACAAAGTCGAGGCCATCCAGAGTTGGCCACGTCCCAACAGCAAGAAGCAGGTACGAGCCTTTCTGGGAATCGCTGGGTATTATCGGCGATTCATTCCCCACTTTGCTTCTAAGGCTGTGCCCCTAACCAACCTGACGAAGGGGAAAGGGTCGGTCATGATTAAATGGACCCCCGAGGCTGAGGCAGCATTCCAATTCTTGAAACAAGCCTTATGTAGCCAGCCAGTGTTGTACTCACCCGACTTCTCTAAAGACTTTGTCGTACAAAGTGATGCGTCAGATGTGGGGTTAGGAGCAGTATTGTCCCAGGTCTGGAACGGGGAAGAGCACCCAGTCATTTACCTCAGCAGGAAGTTGAAGTCCCATGAGGTAAATTACGCCACCGTTGAAAAGGAGTGTTTAGCGGTGAAGTGGGCTCTAGATTCCCTTTGGTACTACCTGCTAGGTAGGCACTTTGACTTGGTTACGGATCACGCTCCGTTAAAGTGGATGGCTCAAAACAAGGAAACAAATAGAAGAGTGAATAGGTGGTTCCTGGCCCTCCAGGAGTTCAACTTCACAGTAAAGCATCGCCCTGGCGTTCAAATGGGGAATGTGGATGCTTTGTCTCGAGTATATGAATGCCTGATTGCTGGTGTTCCAACCCCGAGGTTAAAACAAGAGGGGGGGGTATGTGACAGCAGGAAGGTAAAGTCACCTGGTTGCATCCAGGGGGGTAGATATATTTCGCCCAGATTCAGGCTTTACGCCGACTTATACAACTAGGTGGAGAGTTGTATAAGCCCAGCTGAGGCTAGTGGGCTCATGGATGACTCATACCTCTAGGGAGAGTGTGGGGCGTCGTGCAGACAGGGAGTTGATGAGACCAGCTGAAGCTTGTCAGCTCATTTAGGCCTCTATAAGAACTCCCAGCTTCATTAGATGTTAGCTCATGCCTGGACCCAGACCTGTGTGGACTGTCTAGGGAGAGTGAACCCCTGTGCGGTGAGACAAAGCCTGTGTGGCTATTTGCTTGGACATTTAAAACCAGGGACTTAGGGACTAGGACAGCACTAGGCTGATCCCAGTTGTTAGTTAGGAAACCTGTATGTTTAGTCAGAGGTCAAGTTGACCAGGATTTATTTTGTTTATGTTTCTTTTTCTTTGCTGTGTTTTGTCACTGTAAATAGAAAATAAACCGCACCTTTTTGATTTTGAAAACCACAACCTCCGTTTGCTGGGCCTGTTTTGTGTGGGGAGCCCATCTCGGGGGTCACACACACCCGCTGCCGAGCTAACCCCCTCACAATATATATATATATTGTGAGGGGGTTAGCTCGGCAGCGGGTGTGTGTGACCCCCGGGATGGGCTCCCCACACAAAAACAGGCCCAGCAAACGGAGGTTGTGGTTTTCAAAATCAAAAAAGGTGCGGTTTATTTTCTATTTACAGTGACAAAACACAGCAAAGCCAAAAGAAACATAAACAAAATAAATCCTGGTCAACTTGACCTCTGACTAAACATACAGGTTTCCTAACTAACAACTGGGATCAGCCTAGTGCTGTCCTAGTCCCTAAGTCCCTGGTTTTAAATGTCCAAGCAAATAGCCACACAGGCTTTGTCTCACCGCACAGGGGTTCACTCTCCCTAGACAGTCCACACAGGTCTGGGTCCAGGCATGAGCTAACATCTAATGAAGCTGGGAGTTCTTATAGAGGCCTAAATGAGCTGACAAGCTTCAGCTGGTCTCATCAACTCCCTGTCTGCACGACGCCCCACACTCTCCCTAGAGGTATGAGTCATCCATGAGCCCACTAGCCTCAGCTGGGCTTATACAACTCTTCACCTAGTTGTATAAGTCGGCGTAAAGCCTGAATCTGGGCGAAATATATCTACCCCCCTGGATGCAACCAGGTGACTTTACCTTCCTGCTGTCACATACCCCCCCCCCTCTTGTTTTAACCTCGGGGTTGGAACACCAGCAATCAGGCATTCATGTACTCGAGACAAAGCATCCACATTCCCCATTTGAACGCCAGGGCGATGCTTTACTGTGAAGTTGAATTCCTGGAGGGCCAGGAACCACCTATTCACTCTTCTATTTGTTTCCTTGTTTTGAGCCATCCACTTTAACGGAGCGTGATCCGTAACCATGTCAAAGTGCCTACCTAGCAGGTAGTACCGAAGGGAATCTAGAGCCCACTTCACCGCTAAACACTCCTTTTCAACGGTGGCGTAATTTACCTCATGGGACTTCAACTTCCTGCTGAGGTAAATGACTGGGTGCTCTTCCCCGTTCCAGACCTGGGACAATACTGCTCCTAACCCCACATCTGACGCATCACTTTGTACGTCAAAGTCTTTAGAGAAGTCGGGTGAGTACAACACTGGCTGGCTACATAAGGCTTGTTTCAAGAATTGGAATGCTGCCTCAGCCTTGGGGGTCCATTTAATCATGACCGACCCTTTCCCCTTCGTTAGGTTGGTTAGGGGCACAGCCTTAGAAGCAAAGTGGGGAATGAATCGCCGATAATACCCAGCGATTCCCAGAAAGGCTCGTACCTGCTTCTTGCTGTTGGGACGTGGCCAACTCTGGATGGCCTCGACTTTGTTGAGTTGGGGTTTTATTACTCCCCTCCCAATGGTGTACCCAAGATATTTGGCCTCCTCCTGCCCAATGGTACACTTCTTGGGGTTAGTCGTAAACCCCGCTTCCCGAACAGAGTCCAGGACTGCTTGCACTTTTGGCAGATGTGAGGCCCAATCTGTGCTATGGACAATTACGTCATCCAGGTAAGCCGCAGCATACTTCCGATGGGGCCTCAGCATCTGGTCCATTTTCCGCTGGAATGTGGCTGGCGCATTCTGTAACCCGAACGGCATTCTTTTATATTGGAACGCCCCGTCTGGGGTTACAAATGCGGTTTTCTCTTTGGCCAATTTGGCCAGGGGGATTTGCCAATACCCTTTTGTGAGGTCAAGAGTCGTCATGTATCGGGCTGTTCCCAGCCGGTCGATCAACTCATCTATACGTGGCATGGGGTAGGTGTCAAATTTTGTAACTTTGTTCAACTGACGAAAATCGTTACAAAATCGCCAGCTCCCATCCGGTTTAGGCACCAACACAATGGGACTAGACCAATCACTTTGGGACTCCTCTATCACCCCTAAGTTCAGCATTTTCTGTACTTCCTCCCGTATTGCCTCCCGTCGGGCCTCTGGGATCCGATAGGGTTTTAACTTCACCCTTTCACCGGGCGGGGTAATGATGTCATGCTCTACCCCAGATGTTTGTCCCGGCAGCTCAGAGAATACCTCCTTGTTGCGAAGCACAAACTCCTTAACCTCCTGTTGTTGGGGTTGTGACAAGGTGGCTGCTATTCCAACCTCAGGGATCACGCAACCAGTTTGAGCTGGTGACCAAGTGTCTGCGACTAGGGACTCGCTATCCCTCCAGGCTTTCAACAGATTAACGTGATAGATCTGTTCGGGCTTTCGCCTTCCTGGTTGTCTGACCTTGTAATTCACTTCGCTCACTTTTTCTATTATCTCGTAGGGGCCTTGCCATTTGGCAAGGAATTTACTTTCAACCGTAGGGACAAGTACCAGTATCCTATCCCCTGGGGAAAAGGTACGGGTCTTGGCTCCACGGTTGTTAACTCTCTGCTGTGCTAACTGCGCTTGGGCCAAATGTTCCTTCACGATGGGCATTACCTGTGCAATTCGGTCTTGCATCAGGGCGACATGCTCAATCACACTCCTGTGGGGAGAACTCTCACTTTCCCAAGTTTCCTTGGCAATATCCAACAGCCCTCTTGGGTGTCTCCCATACAGTAACTCAAAGGGGGAGAATCCCGTAGAGGATTGGGGCACCTCCCTAATAGCAAACATCAGATAAGGAAGTAGACAGTCCCAATCCTTTCCATCTCAATCCACCACTTTTTTCAACATTTGTTTTAGGGTTTTGTTGAATCTTTCAACCAGCCCATCGGTTTGGGGGTGATACACAGATGTACGTAATTGCGTCACTTTGAACAATTTACACAGCTCCTTCATAACCCGGGACATAAAGGGTGTACCTTGGTCCGTAAGCAGTTCTTTACAAATACCCACCCGGCTAAACACAAGAGATAGCTCTTTGGCTATGGTTTTGGCCGAGGTATTTCGGAGAGGGATCGCTTCTGGATAACGGGTGGCATAGTCCATTATAACTAATATGTACTGGTGCCCCCTAGCGGACTTGATTATAGGACCTACCAAATCCATGGTGATCCTCTCAAACGGGACCTCAATGATGGGTAGAGGGACCAGCGGGCTACGGAAATGTGGCATCGGGGCCGACCTCTGACACACAGGGCAGGAAGAACAATAATTTTCTATGTCCTTCATCACCCCCGGCCAATAGAATCTCTGTAATACCCTCTCTCGGGTTTTCTCTGTCCCCAGATGACCTCCAAGAATGTGCCCATGGGCCAACTCCAACTTCCTGTAAGGTTTGGGCACCACAAGCTGCTCAACGGTTTCTTCTGCCCTTTTTGCCACCCGATACAGTAGGTACTTCTCTACGCTGAAGTATGGGTAAGTGCAGGTATTATCTGGGTTCACTAACTCGCCATCTATTTTCACTACGTTTTCCCGTGCCTTTATTAGGGCGGGGTCTTTCAACTGTTCTGTGGCAAAGTTTTCCCTGTGAACCTCAAGATCAGAAAACTCCACAGACGGTAGGTTTTCGTCTGAGGAGGTGGGCTCCTCTCCAGTTTCTTGAGTCTCCCCTGCCAATACTGATAAGGGAAATTCCGGAGAGTCCTCACCACTCTCAGGGGAGTTCTGGCTATCACATTCCTGGTACATAGGGGCACCAGTGGGGGGCTCAGGATCATCCCACAGTTCCCAGAACTTCGGAAAATCCCTTCCCACAATGGCGTCATGCGGTAACTGAGATACTAAGCCCACTGGATGAGAGAGGGTACCTTTGGGGGTCTCGAAACACACTGTAGTCACTGGATACTCTCGGGTGTCCCCATGCACACAAATAACAGCTACCTTGCTATTCCCAGAGACCTCTGTTTTAACTAACTCAGCCTTTATCAGGGTCACAAGGCTACCTGAATCCAGCAATACCACAACATTTCTACCATTAACACACATTTTGCATAAATGTTTCTCAGTTCCTCGAATGGCAGTGCATGCGACTGTCGCACACAGCGACTGACGTCTGCCCGTCAGAAAGTCACACTGTATGGGTTCCTCCACAACCGGGCAATTGGCTGCAATATGTCCCGCTTGCCGGCAGCGGTAGCAAACGATCCTTCTTGCCGCCTCTTGAGCCGCTGATTTCCCAGGCTGTTCTCGCCAAACTTGGGGTAGAGCTCCCACCCTCTCACTCTCTCCACCCTCACCCCTTGGAATCCTCTTATCCGCCCCTGGGGATGGTCTGGTCTTAGGGTGGAAAGTCCGAGTGTCTCTGGAAGAGGCCGTCAGGTTCTCTGTAGCCAAGTATTTCTCCACACGATCCACAAGACCATCGGCCGTCTCTGGGTCTCCATGGCTTACCCACTTTTGGATGGCAGTAGGAAGAGCTCTCAAAAACCGATCCATTACAACACGTTCCACAATCTTTGGTGCGGACAAAGTCTCTGGCTGTAGCCACTTTCTGCTCAGGTGAATGAGATCATACATTTGAGACCTGGGGGGTTTTCCAAGCTGGAAAGTCCAGTTATGCACACGCTGAGCCCGGACAGCCTGGGTGACACCCAGCCTTGCCAATATTTCAGCTTTTAGCATCACATAGTCTTTTGCTTGGTCAGGCTCTAGGTCATAGTAAGCCTTCTGCGATTCACCAGTTAACAGAGGAGCCACCAGTCCAGCCCACTGCTCCTCAGGCCACTTTTCTCTTTCAGCAGTCCTTTCAAATGTGGTCAAAAATACCTCTGGATCATCCTCTCCAGTCATTTTTGTCAATAAACGACTCACCCCAAAGGACGCGGTATTAGTGGGACGGCTTTCCTCACTGGTCTGCGGCGTTGCTGCATTACTGCTTCCATTTGTTGTAGTCTCTGCTCTTGCTTCTGTAACAGGTCTATGAAGCGGGCCTCAGATTGCTGCTGGGCTTGTTGCTGAGCTTCCAGACTCTGTTGGTGAGCTTGCTGCTGGGCTGCAAGGCTCTGTTGATGAGCTTGCTGCTGGGCTGCGAAGTTCTGTTGTTGAGCTGCAAGGCTCTGTTGATGAGCTGCAAGGCTCTTTTGCAAACCTGCATTTGTCTGCTGTTGATTGGCATTTGCTAGAGCCAGCTGCTTCAGTATCTCCTCCATGCTGGCTTAAAAAAAAACTGCCACTGGTTCTCCACCAACTGTGAGGGGGTTAGCTCGGCAGCGGGTGTGTGTGACCCCCGGGATGGGCTCCCCACACAAAAACAGGCCCAGCAAACGGAGGTTGTGGTTTTCAAAATCAAAAAAAGGTGCGGTTTATTTTCTATTTACAGTGACAAAACACAGCAAAGCCAAAAGAAACATAAACAAAATAAATCCTGGTCAACTTGACCTCTGACTAAACATACAGGTTTCCTAACTAACAACTGGGATCAGCCTAGTGCTGTCCTAGTCCCTAAGTCCCTGGTTTTAAATGTCCAAGCAAATAGCCACACAGGCTTTGTCTCACCGCACAGGGGTTCACTCTCCCTAGACAGTCCACACAGGTCTGGGTCCAGGCATGAGCTAACATCTAATGAAGCTGGGAGTTCTTATAGAGGCCTAAATGAGCTGACAAGCTTCAGCTGGTCTCATCAACTCCCTGTCTGCACGACGCCCCACACTCTCCCTAGAGGTATGAGTCATCCATGAGCCCACTAGCCTCAGCTGGGCTTATACAACTCTCCACCTAGTTGTATAAGTCGGCGTAAAGCCTGAATCTGGGCGAAATATATCTACCCCCCTGGATGCAACCAGGTGACTTTACCTTCCTGCTGTCACAATATATATATATATATATTGTGACAGCAGGAAGGTAAAGTCACCTGGTTGCATCCAGGGGGGTAGATATATTTTGCCCAGATTCAGGCTTTACGCCGACTTATACAACTAGGTGGAGAGTTGTATAAGGCTAGTGGGCTCATGGATGACTCATACCTCTAGGGAGAGGGCTGGGCGTCGTGCAGGCAGGGAGTTGATGAGACCAGCTGAAGCTTGTCAGCTGGTTTAAGGCCTATATAAAAACTCCCAGCTTCATTAGATGTTAGCTCATGCCTGGAACCAGACCTGTGTGGACTGTCTAAGGAGAGTGAACCCCTGTGCGGTGAGACAAAGCCTGTGTGGCTATTTGCTTGGACATTTAAAACCAGGGACTTAGGGACTAGGACAGCACTAGGCTGATCCCAGTTGTTAGTTAGGAAACCTGTATGTTTAGTCAGAGGTCAACTTGACCAGGATTTATTTTGGTTATGTTTCTTTTGCTTTGCTGTGTTTTGTCACTGTAAATAGAAAATAAACCGCACCTTTTTGATTCTGAAAACCACAACCTCCGTTTGCTGGGCCTGTTTTGTGTGGGGAGCCCATCCCGGGGGTCACACACACCCGCTGCCGAGCTAACCCCCTCACAGTTGGTGGAGAACCAGTGGCAGTTTTTTTTTAAGCCAGCATGGAGGAGATACTGAAGCAGCTGGCTCTAGCAAATGCCAATCAACAGCAGACAAATGCAGGTTTGCAAAAGAGCCTTGCAGCTCATCAACAGAGCCTTGCAGCTCAACAACAGAACTTCGCAGCCCAGCAGCAAGCTCATCAACAGAGCCTTGCAGCCCAGCAGCAGACAAACGCAACTTTGCAACAGAGTCTGGAGGCTCAGCAACGAGCCCAGCAGCAATCTGAGGCCCGCTTCATAGACCTGTTGCAGAAGCAAGAGCAGAGACTACAACAACAGATGGAAGCAGTAATGCAGCAACGTCCGCAGACCAGTGAGGAAAGCCGTCCCACTAATACCGCGTCCTTTGGGGTGAGTCGTTTATTGACAAAAATGACTGGAGAGGATGATCCAGAGGTATTTTTGACCACATTTGAAAGGACCGCTGAAAGAGAAAAGTGGCCTGAGGAGCAGTGGGCTGGACTGGTGGCTCCTCTGTTAACTGGTGAGTCGCAGAAAGCTTACTATGACCTAGAGCCTAACCAAGCAAAAGACTATGTGATGCTAAAAGCTGAAATATTGGCAAGGCTGGGTGTCACCCAGGCTGTCCGGGCTCAGCGTGTGCATAACTGGACTTTCCAGCTTGGAAAACCCCCCAGGTCTCAAATGTATGATCTCATTCACCTGAGCAGAAAGTGGCTACAGCCAGAGACTTTGTCCGCACCAAAGATTGTGGAACGTGTTGTAATGGATCGGTTTTTGAGAGCTCTTCCTACTGCCATCCAAAAGTGGGTAAGCCATGGAGACCCAGAGACGGCCGATGGTCTTGTGGATCGTGTGGAGAAATACTTGGCTACAGAGAACCTGACGGCCTCTTCCAGAGACACTCGGACTTTCCACCCTAAGACCAGACCATCCCCAGGGGCGGATAAGAGGATTCCAAGGGGTGAGGGTGGAGAGAGTGAGAGGGTGGGAGCTCTACCCCAAGTTTGGCGAGAACAGCCTGGGAAATCAGCGGCTCAAGAGGCGGCAAGAAGGATCGTTTGCTACCGCTGCCGGCAAGCGGGACATATTGCAGCCAATTGCCCGGTTGTGGAGGAACCCATGCAGTGTGACTTTCTGACGGGCAGACGTCAGTCGCTGTGTGCGACAGTCGCATGCACTGCCATTCGAGGAACTGAGAAACATTTATGCAAAATGTGTGTTAATGGTAGAAATGTTGTGGTATTGCTGGATTCAGGTAGCCTTGTGACCCTGATAAAGGCTGAGTTAGTTAAAACAGAGGTCTCTGGGAATAGCAAGGTAGCTGTTATTTGTGTGCATGGGGACACCCGAGAGTATCCAGTGAC
This sequence comes from Rana muscosa, assembly GCA_029206835.1. Lineage (NCBI taxonomy): Eukaryota > Metazoa > Chordata > Amphibia > Anura > Ranidae > Rana > Rana muscosa. The sequence goes on along the minus strand of CM055117.1, from coordinate 83,740,543 downwards.
TACAGTGTGTTTCGAGACCCCCAAAGGTACCCTCTCTCATCCAGTGGGCTTAGTATCTCAGTTACCGCATGACGCCATTGTGGGAAGGGATTTTCCGAAGTTCTGGGAACTGTGGGATGATCCTGAGCACCTCACTGGTGCCCCTATGTACCAGGAATGTGATAGCCAGAACTCCCCTGAGAGTGGTGAGGACTCTCCGGAATTTCCCTTATCAGTATTGGCAGGGGAGACTCAAGAAACTGGAGAGGAGCCCACCTCCTCAGACGAAAACCTACCGTCTGTGGAGTTTTCTGATCTTGAGGTTCACAGGGAAAACTTTGCCACAGAACAGTTGAAAGACCCCGCCCTAATAAAGGCACGGGAAAACGTAGTGAAAATAGATGGCGAGTTAGTGAACCCAGATAATACCTGCACTTACCCATACTTCAGTGTAGAGAAGGACCTACTGTATCGGGTGGCAAAAAGGGCAGAAGAAACCGTTGAGCAGCTTGTGGTGCCCAAACCTTACAGGAAGTTGGTGTTGGAGTTGGCCCATGGGCACATTCTTGGAGGTCATCTGGGGACAGAGAAAACCCGAGAGAGGGTATTACAGAGATTCTATTGGCCGGGGGTGATGAAGGACGTAGAAAATTATTGTTCCTCCTGCCCTGTGTGTCAGAGGTTGGCCCCGATGCCACATTTCCGTAGCCCGCTGGTCCCTCTACCCATCATTGAGGTCCCGTTTGAGAGGATCGCCATGGATTTGGTAGGTCCTATAATCAAGTCCGCTAGGGGGCACCAGTACATATTAGTTATAATGGACTATGCCACCCGTTATCCAGAAGCGATCCCTCTCCGAAATACCTCGGCCAAAACCATAGCCAAAGAGCTATCTCTTGTTTTTAGCCGGGTGGGTATTTGTAAAGAACTGCTTACGGACCAAGGTACACCCTTTATGTCCCGGGTTATGAAAGAGCTGTGTAAATTGTTCAAAGTGACGCAATTGCGTACGTCTGTGTATCACCCCCAAACCGATGGGCTGGTTGAAAGATTCAACAAAACCCTAAAACAAATGTTGAAGAAAGTGGTGGATAGAGATGGAAAGGATTGGGACTGTTTACTTCCTTATTTGATGTTTGCTATTAGGGAGGTGCCCCAATCCTCTACGGGATTCTCCCCCTTTGAGTTACTGTATGGGAGACACCCAAGAGGGCTGTTGGATATTGCCAAGGAAACTTGGGAAAGTGAGAGTTCTCCCCACAGGAGTGTGATTGAGCATGTCGCCCTGATGCAAGATCGAATTGCACAGGTAATGCCCATCGTGAAGGAACATTTGGCCCAAGCGCAGTTGGCACAGCAGAGAGTGTACAACCGTGGAGCCAAGACCCGTACCTTTTCCCCGGGGGATAGGATATTGGTACTTGTCCCTACGGTTGAAAGTAAATTCCTTGCCAAATGGCAAGGCCCCTACGAGATAATGGAAAAAGTGAGCGAAGTGAATTACAAGGTCAGACAACCAGGAAGGCGAAAGCCCGAACAGATCTATCACGTTAATCTGTTGAAAGCCTGGAGGGATAGAGAGTCCCTAGTCGCAGACACTTGGTCACCAGCTCAAACTGGTTGCGTGATTCCTGAGGTTGGAATAGCAGCCACCTTGTCACAACCCCAACAACAGGAGGTTAAGGAGTTTGTGCTTCGCAACAAGGAGGTATTCTCTGAGCTGCCGGGACAAACATCTGGGGTAGAGCATGACATCATTACCCCGCCCGGTGAAAGGGTGAAGTTAAAACCCTATCGGATCCCAGAGGCTCGACGGGAGGCAATACGGGAGGAAGTACAGAAAATGCTGAACTTAGGGGTGATAGAGGAGTCCCAAAGTGATTGGTCTAGTCCCATCGTGTTGGTGCCTAAACCGGATGGGAGCTGGCGATTTTGTAACGATTTTCGTCAGTTGAACAAAGTTACAAAATTTGACACCTACCCCATGCCACGTATAGATGAGTTGATCGACCGGCTGGGAACAGCCCGATACATGACGACTCTTGACCTCACAAAAGGGTATTGGCAAATCCCCCTGGCCAAGTCGGCCAAAGAGAAAACCGCATTTGTAACCCCAGACGGGGCGTTCCAATATAAAAGAATGCCGTTCGGGTTACAGAATGCGCCGGCCACATTCCAGCGGAAAATGGACCAGATGCTGAGGCCCCATCGGAAGTATGCTGCGGCTTACCTGGATGACGTAATTGTCCATAGCACAGATTGGGCCTCACATCTGCCAAAAGTGCAAGCAGTCCTGGACTCTGTTCGGGAAGCGGGGTTTACGGCTAACCCCAAGAAGTGTACCATTGGGCAGGAGGAGGCCAAATATCTTGGGTACACCATTGGGAGGGGAGTAATAAAACCCCAACTCAACAAAGTCGAGGCCATCCAGAGTTGGCCACGTCCCAACAGCAAGAAGCAGGTACGAGCCTTTCTGGGAATCGCTGGGTATTATCGGTGATTCATTCCCCACTTTGCTTCTAAGGCTGTGCCCCTAACCAACCTGACGAAGGGGAAAGGGTCGGTCATGATTAAATGGACCCCCGAGGCTGAGGCAGCATTCCAATTCTTGAAACAAGCCTTATGTAGCCAGCCAGTGTTGTACTCACCCGACTTCTCTAAAGACTTTGTCGTACAAAGTGATGCGTCAGATGTGGGGTTAGGAGCAGTATTGTCCCAGGTCTGGAACGGGGAAGAGCACCCAGTCATTTACCTCAGCAGGAAGTTGAAGTCCCATGAGGTAAATTACGCCACAGTTGAAAAGGAGTGTTTAGCGGTGAAGTGGGCTCTAGATTCCCTTCGGTACTACCTGCTAGGTAGGCACTTTGACATGGTTACGGATCACGCTCCGTTAAAGTGGATGGCTCAAAACAAGGAAACAAATAGAAGAGTGAATAGGTGGTTCCTGGCCCTCCAGGAATTCAACTTCACAGTAAAGCATCGCCCTGGCGTTCAAATGGGGAATGTGGATGCTTTGTCTCGAGTACATGAATGCCTGATTGCTGGTGTTCCAACCCCGAGGTTAAAACAAGAGGGGGGGTATGTGACAGCAGGAAGGTAAAGTCACCTGGTTGCATCCAGGGGGGTAGATATATTTCGCCCAGATTCAGGCTTTACGCCGACTTATACAACTAGGTGGAGAGTTGTATAAGGCTAGTGGGCTCATGGATGACTCATACCTCTAGGGAGAGGGCTGGGCGTCGTGCAGGCAGGGAGTTGATGAGACCAGCTGAAGCTTGTCAGCTGGTTTAAGGCCTATATAAAAACTCCCAGCTTCATTAGATGTTAGCTCATGCCTGGAACCAGACCTGTGTGGACTGTCTAAGGAGAGTGAACCCCTGTGCGGTGAGACAAAGCCTGTGTGGCTATTTGCTTGGACATTTAAAACCAGGGACTTAGGGACTAGGACAGCACTAGGCTGATCCCAGTTGTTAGTTAGGAAACCTGTATGTTTAGTCAGAGGTCAACTTGACCAGGATTTATTTTGGTTATGTTTCTTTTGCTTTGCTGTGTTTTGTCACTGTAAATAGAAAATAAACCGCACCTTTTTGATTCTGAAAACCACAACCTCCGTTTACTGGGCCTGTTTTGTGTGGGGAGCCCATCCCGGGGGTCACACACACCCGCTGCCGAGCTAACCCCCTCACAATATATATATATATATGGGCTGTTACTGATTAAAATTTTCGTGTTCGATTAATCAAATTTTTTTTAATCAATTAATCAACTAATTTCGATTAATTATAACGCACATACAGATCCAACTACTTTTAGCTGATCTCCTTGCAGGCCGTCTCCCAGTGCAGCTACCAACCACTGGAAAAATGGATAGCAGGATACAAAAAACACACAAAGGCAGCGCTCGATGGGAATAGCATTAAAACTTTTATAGTCTTCAAGTAGGTAGCAAAATAAATATTGCACTGGAGATAAAATCAATGTAGCTACATAAACTGTAAAAATGGTGCGAGTAATACCAAACGGTAGCAAAAGCAGTCATAAAAACATGTAGCTAAGTATGATACTGGTATAAAAATGTGTACAACGATACCACTGCTGAATCCAGATGAGGAGGGGTTAACATCAGTCCGTTGGCATGAAGATGTCCCGTGAAGGGAACTATCACAACTCCCAGTGGATGGCTGTAGAATCCCAGGTTGATAGAGGGAAGTGATAGAGGGAAGTGTAACAGCCCTTGCGTGTGGCAGATAGTAAGGTCCCGCTGGCATGCAGATATGAAGGCACAGCAAAGGAGCCCTTCAGATGGACACGGCAAGCCGTGACGTCACCTGATCTCCGACAGAACTCCCTGAAGACCCGGAAGTCGGCGGAGAGGTGAGTACCGATCAAAAGAATTTTGATCGATCAAAAAAATGTATCGAGGAATTAATAGTTAATTTCCACAGCCCTAATATATATATATATATATATATATATATATATATAGTGTATGTATTATACCTATCTATCCTGCAGGTGGCACTACAGTGTGTATCTATGGTAATGTATTTAGAGGAAGTGTTATCTCTCTAAGTGGAAGTAGTTGTATGCTCCTTGTTCCTGCTTCTGTCTCCATGATGTAAAGACATGTTCTGATTTTTCTCCATGAAAGTAAAGCCGTATCACTGCATCCAAGAAGCTTCCAGCGCTTATATCAATATCTGCACAATAAAAATCACAACCACATTAAAAAGAAAACATCTATATCCTGTGATGGTTTCATCCCTAGCTATTGTAGACTGAGTAGCTGTTGGGGGGGTTAGACTGGTAGGGAGGATCTGTAGTGGGGTGGGTTCTGTACTTGGGATGCACCATACTGTGGGGGTGTTTTTCAGCTGCAGGGACAGGACGACTGGTTGCAATAGAGAGAAAGATGAATGCGGCCAAGTACAGGGATATCTAGGGTTGCCACCTGTCCGGTTTTGACCCGGACAGTCGGGGTTTGAACACATGTGCCTGGGTTTCCACCCGCCGGAAACCCGGGCACACATATCAACTGTCCTGTGGCAGTCGGATCTCTGGCTCCGGCCGCAACAAACATCTAGAGGGGTGCATGATCATCCAGTGCCTGCTATCAATGTTCACACACTGCCTAAACATCGGTGTGCTCTGTGTGTCTGAGGCTGAGCCCAGCTCAGCAAAGGGCAGTGGCGGGTGCCCTGTGATTGGCCGAGCAGGCTGCAGGTCATGTGCAGGAGTCGGGACGGACCGGAAGGGGACATGAGGGTCTGTAAATGATTCACCTGGAGCAGTGGAGCCGTAGCTGCTGGTCACATGTGGATGCAGGGCTGTCTGTGTCTGTGGATAATCGCGCCTGCCCTGCATGCTCCGGAGTCCTAACTCGCGCTGTGTGTCACTGTCTCCTGAGGACCGAGGTCAGTCTCTCTCATCTGCTCTGTGACCTCTGTCAGCCTCTCTCTCTCTCCTGCCCCCTCTCTCTCTCTCTCTCCTGCCCCCTCTCTCTCTCTCTCTCCTGCCCCCTCTCTCTCTCTCTCCTGCCCCCTCTCTCTCTCTCCTGCCCCCTCTCTCTCTCCTGCCCCTCTCTCTCTCTCTCTCTCCCTCCTGCCCCCCCCTCTCTCTCCTGCCCCCTCTCTCTCTCCTGCCCCCTCTCTCTCTATCCTGACTCTCTCCCTCTCTCTCCTGCCCCCCCTCTCTCTCTCTCCTGCCCCCTATCTCTCCTGCCCCCTCTCTCTCCCCCTCCTGCCCCCCCTCTCTCTATCCTGACTCTCTCTCTCTCCTGCCCCCCTCTCTCTCCTGACTCTCTCTCTCTCCTGCCCCTCTCTCTCCTGCCCCTCTCTCTCTCTCCTGCCCCTCTCTCTCTCCTGCCCCCTCTCTCTCTCCTGCCCCCCTCTCTCTCTCTTGCCCCTCTCTCTCTCTTGCCCCTCTCTCTCTCTCCTACCCCTCTCTCTCTCTCCTGCCCCTCTCTCTATCCTGACTCTCTCTCCGACTCTCTCTCTATCCTGCCTCTCGCCTGCATCTCTCTCTCTCCTGCCCCTCTCTCTCTCTCCTGCCCCTCTCTCTCTCCTGCCCCCTCCCTCTCTCTCTCCTGCCCCTCTCTCTCTCTCTCCTGCCTCTCTCTCTCTCTCCTGCCCCCCTCTCTCTCTCCTGCCCCTATCTCCTGCCCCCCTCTCTCTCTCCTGCCCCCATTTCTCTCTATCCTGACTCTCTCTCTCTCCTGCCCCCCTCTCTCTCTCCTGCCTCTCTCCTGCCCCTCTCTCTCTCTCCTGCCCCCTCTCTCTCTCCTGCCCCCTCTCTCTCTATCCTGACTCTCTCTCTCTCCTGCCCCCTCTCTCTCTCCTGCCCCTCTCTCTCTCCTGCCCCTCTCTCTCTCCTGCCCCCCTCTCTCTCTCCTGCCCCCCCTCTCTCTCCTGCCCCTCTCTCTCTCTCCTGCCCCCTCTCTCTCTCCTGCCCCCTCTCTCTCTCCTGCCCCTCTCTCTCTCCTGCCCCCCTCTCTCTCCTGCCCCTCTCTCTCTCTCCTGCCCCCCATCTCTCTCTATCCTGACTCTCTCTCTCCTGCCCCCTCGCTCTCCCCCTCTCTCTCTCCCTCTCCTGCCCCCCTCTCTCTCTCCTGCCCCCTCTCTCTCTCTCCTGCCCCCCTCTCTCTCCTGCCCCCCTCTCTCTCTCCTGCCCCCTCTCTCTATCCTGACTCTCTCCTGCCCCCCTCTCTCTCTCCTGCCTCTCTCTCTCTCCTGCCTCTCTCTCTCTCCTGCCCCCCTCTCCCTCTCCCTCTCTCTCCTGCCTCTCTCTCCCTCTCTCTATCCTGCCTCTCTCTCCTGCCCCCTCTCTCTCTCCCTCTCTCTCTATCCTGCCTCTCTCTCCTGCCTCCCTCTCTCTCCTGCCTCTCTCTCTCCTGCCCCCCCCTCTCTCTCTCCTGCCCCCCCTCTCTCTCTCCTGCCCCTCTCTCTCTCTCCTGCCCCTCTCTCTCTCTCCTGCCCCCCCTCTCTCTCTCCTGCCCCCTCTCTCTCTCTCCCGCCTCTCTCTCTCTCCTGCCCCTCTCTCTCCTGCCTCTCTCTCCTGCCCCTCTCTCTTTCTCACTCTCTCTCTCCTGCCCGCCTCTCTCTCTCTCCTGCCCGCCCCTCTCTCTCTCCTGCCCGCCTCTCTCTCCTGCCCGCCTCTCTCTCACCTCCCCCTTTTTTTACCTCCCTCCCCCACCTCTTTCTCTCCTCAGGAGGTGGGGGCCCCAATAATTCCTAACAGCAGCCCTGTGAGTGAATGCTCCAGCTCCCACACTTCCTGTCTCAAAGCGGCTCTCGGTAAGGCAGTCTAATGGTTTCAGGACAGGGGACACTGATGGGGGGTCCCTGATCTAATCGAGGGGGGGCCGATATAAGGGAAGGGGAATCTGAGCTAATGGGGGGGGGGGAGTCTGTGGGGGGGGGGAGTCTGACTACTGTTGATTACTTAGAGACACCAAGTATTTCACAGTCCCCTTACATCAACACCCCCCTTAGAGACTGGTCTCTAAAGAGAATCTCATATAGGGGACTCTGATCCCCAAAAAACGCCTAAAAAAATTATAATAATTTTTAAACATGCAGTGCAACCTCCCCCTATAATTCTATTAATTCAAATGTGAAAAAATAAATTGTGAATAATGGTGGAAACCCCCAAGGGTAATCCAAGTATTATTACACTCCAATCTTATTTAAACATACAATATATACTGTTCAATCTCCACACACATATACTGTATGAATAGAGGTGTAAATCCATTCCACAATGTACTGTGCTAATATCCAACGTACTGTATCTAACTCAAAAGGTGTTTATAAATTGGATATTAGCACAACACATTGTGGAATGGATTTACACCACTATTCATACACTGTTGTATGTGTGTGGAGATTAAACAATATGTATGTTTAAATAAGATTGGAGTGTATTAATACTTGGATTATCCTTGGGGGTTTCCACCATCATTCACAATTATTGAGGTTGTGCTGCATTTTTTCAAATTTTATTTTTTTGTGTCTCTAAGGGGAGCACTGATATAAGGGGATTCTGATCTAATGGGTTCCTCTATGTGGGGCCCCTGTATTATGGAGGGCGTAATACTGACCCCCTATATTAAGTGGGTGACACTAACCCTGTATTATGGGGGGGTGGTAACACTGACCCCTGTATTACAAAGGGGGGGTGATACTGACCCCTGTATTATGACGCCTAGGCTTGCCACCTGTCCGGGGTCCACCTGAATAGCTCAGGTTTTGAATCATGTGTCTGGATTTCAGTCTGCCTAAAACCCAGACACATTATTCAGACCGGACTGTGGCTTCCCAAGTAACCGAGATAGTCAGAAACCAATCTGTTGCCACCTGTTAAAATTGGCACACCAACTGTTTGCCGCGGCGTGCTAAGCATGCCGCATTATTGCTCTCCTCCAGGTCTTTAAAATCCTATAGAGTATAGCACACAAATTTTTGCCATACGCCGCTAAAGTGTTCGGCAGGGCCGATCCTAGGGTCACAGGCGCCTAGGTGCAGAAATATTTCTGGCGCCCCCACGTGGGCGTGGTTATCTTACAAACTCCTCCCCTTACACATGTTTCTATGGCAACGACTCAAACACAGAGATGCTCCCCTAAGAAGTCGTCGTTACCCAGGGATCCTCCCATGATCCTTTAACAATAAAGAAAATACAGGAAGAGCGTACCCTAATGAGACCTGGAGGATAGTCTCACTGATGCACACAGAGAGGGCTTCTGTTAGAGAGTCTGTTAGGAAGAGCCCCCAGACATAGTACAAGAGACGGTCAGAGAGTGCAGACATATTACAGGAGATGGTCAGAGACTGTAGACATATTACAGAAGACAGAGAGTGCAGACATATTACAGGTGATGGTCAAAGAGTGCAGACATGATACAAGAGACGGTCAGAGAGTGCAGACATATTACAGGAGATGGTCAGAGAGTGCAGACATATTACAGGAGACGGTCAGAGAGTGCAGACATATTACAGGAGACGGTCAGAGAGTGCAGACATACTACAGGAGATGGTCAGAGACTGCAGACATACTACAGGAGATGGTCAGAGACTGCAGACATACTATAGGAGATGGTCAGAGACTGCAGACATATTACAGGAGATGGTCAGAGACTGCAGACATATTACAGGAGATGGTCAGAGACTGCAGACATATTACAGGAGATGGTCAGAGACTGCAGACATATTACAGGAGACGGTCAGAGACTGCAGATATAATACAGGAGATGGTCAGAGACTGCAGACATATTACAGGAGATGGTCAGAGACTGCAGACATATTACAGGAGACGGTCAGAGACTGCAGATATAATACAGGAGATGGTCAGAGACTGCAGATATAATACAGGAGACGGTCAGAGACTGCAGATATAATACAGGAGACGGTCAGAGACTGCAGACATATTACAGGAGATGGTCAGAGACTGCAGATATAGTACAGGAGATGGTCAGAGACTGCAAACATACTACAGGAGATGGTCAGAGACTGCAGACATATTACAGGAGATGGTCAGAGACTGCAGACATATTACAGGAGATGGTCAGAGACTGCAGACATATTACAGGAGACGGTCAGAGACTGCAGATATAATACAGGAGATGGTCAGAGACTGCAGATATAAAACAGGAGACGGTCAGAGACTGCAGACATATTACAGGAGATGGTCAGAGACTGTAGACATATTACAGAAGACAGGGAGTGCAGACATATTACAGGTGATGGTCAAAGAGTGCAGACATGATACAAGAGATGGTCAGAGAGTGCAGACATATTACAGGAGACGGTCAGAGAGTGCAGACATACTACAGGAGATGGTCAGAGACTGCAGACATACTACAGGAGATGGTCAGAGACTGCAGACATACTATAGGAGATGGTCAGAGACTGCAGACATATTACAGGAGATGGTCAGAGACTGCAGACATATTACAGGAGATGGTCATAGACTGCAGACATATTACAGGAGATGGTCAGAGACTGCAGACATATTACAGGAGACGGTCAGAGACTGCAGATATAATACAGGAGATGGTCAGAGACTGCAGACATATTACAGGAGATGGTCAGAGACTGCAGACATATTACAGGAGACAGTCAGAGACTGCAGATATAATACAGGAGATGGTCAGAGACTGCAGATATAATACAGGAGACGGTCAGAGACTGCAGATATAATACAGGAGACGGTCAGAGACTGCAGACATATTACAGGAGATGGTCAGAGACTGCAGATATAGTACAGGAGATGGTCAGAGACTGCAAACATACTACAGGAGATGGTCAGAGACTGCAGACATATTACAGGAGATGGTCAGAGACTGCAGACATATTACAGGAGATGGTCAGAGACTGCAGACATATTACAGGAGACGGTCAGAGACTGCAGATATAATACAGGAGATGGTCAGAGACTGCAGATATAATACAGGAGACGGTCAGAGACTGCAGATATAATACAGGAGACGGTCAGAGACTGCAGATATAATACAGGAGATGGTCAGAGACTGCAGATATAGTACAGGAGATGGTCAGAGACTGCAGATATAGTACAGGAGATGGTCAGAGACTGCAAACATACTACAGGAGATGGTCAGAGACTGCAGACATATTACAGGAGATGGTCAGAGACTGCAGACATATTACAGGAGACGGTCAGAGACTGCAGATATAATACAGGAGATGGTCAGAGACTGCAGATATAATACAGGAGACGGTCAGAGACTGCAGATATAATACAGGAGACGGTCAGAGACTGCAGACATATTACAGGAGATGGTCAAAGACTGCAGATATAGTACAGGAGATGGTCAGAGACTGCAAACATACTACAGGAGATGGTCAGAGACTGCAGACATATTACAGGAGATGGTCAGAGACTGCATGGGGGAATCATGCAAGTTTCTTTCCTGCAATCTGTGGTTGCTGGAAAGAAATTTGTACTGTATATTACCAGCCTAACTGAAAGTGAAAGTTAGTGAATGTCTTTGCAGTTAATAAGCATGAAGGAGTTGGGGCAGTTTAAATGTCTTTTAAATTGTATTCTATTTATTTTATTACACAGAAAAACAAATCTTACACTGTATCTTTACATTTTTTTTTTTTCATTTTTGCTTTCACAAGAGATGAACAACATCCCTTGTGATAGCATGGGCCATGACATGTCCTCTTTATGGAGGGATCTGAGGTCTTTTAGACCCCATATCTGTCCTCTGGCCTCCAAAGCATAAGATCAAACCGAGATCAGTTTGATCAGATACTTGTTCAAGCCGGTAATGGTTTCATTAAATGAGGCCGAAACAGAAAGTGATAAAATCCTCATCACTTCCAGTTTCTGACATCACACGGTGGGCGGAATGACATCCATCCCTCTCACTGTGTCCCAGTAACCAGATGCTACTGGTCACATCTAGCAGTAAAGGTGGTGGTGGAACCCCCTTCCACTGCCTGTAAAAGTAATACAGGGGCTTCTTAGCCTTAGGGTTAGGGTTAGGGTTAGGACTAGGACTACTTTCACTTTGTGCAGAATTCCTGGTGTTAAAAAATGATATCTTGATCATTGCTGTAGTGATGACCAAGATATCGCCCTTCCAATCAAGTGACGTACTGATACATCGCTGGACGGGAAGCAGTTAAAATGAAGTGTAAATTAGCATTACACCGTTTCTTATTATCATCAGCATTACAATTATCACTCAGGCAGCACTGTAAGCAGGTGCTCTATCATGTCTCTAATATGTCTCTATGTCACATTACTTTTGGGTGCTGACTTTGTTATGGCTGTTACATACAGTAAGTACAGCAATAAGTTAACAGCCATAACAAAGTCAGCACCCAAAAGCAATGTGACAGAGAGCCATGATAGAGACATGATAGAGCACCTGCTTACAGTGCTACTGCTACCTGTGTGATCATTGAAATGCTGATAACCTGCTGTGCTGTGAAATACATAATAGGACACAGTGAGTATTCTATCCTCTAATCCCCACTCACTGTGTCCAGTGCAGCCACGCTATCCTCCTGCTCTTCCTTGTCAGCCCTCAACTTCTTCACATCTTACTAGGATTGCAGCCGGGAGCCGAACGGAGAATTGCAATATCACTCCGCCAGCCGGGACTAATAGGATAGTGGGGCAGCATGATGTACATGTGCCCGAAAATAAGAAAATAGTCCCTCCACTGCACTCCCCTCCACACTCACTCACATTTCCAGGCTGGAAGCAGAAATCCTTCAGTCTCACAGAGGAATATGCAGCTGCTGTTTTCATATTTCCCGCCCACACATCCTTTCTCCAGATACAGCTGTACGCCGGAGATAGTGTGGGCGGGGCGTGAAGTCACTGGAGGAGCAGAGGTGGGAGGAGCTGTATTCCTCACTGATCTCCCGTCAGTGAGGGGGGAGGGGTGTTCGCTGGGCTGTGTAAGTGTCACTGTCACAGACACTTTACAGAGCTGCAGCCAACTGTCATCTCAGAATCTACAGACTGATTTCTCACGGTTACTGACATAATGGGAGGCTTGTCCCCCCCCCTTTCTGGTGGAGCCCTTCCTGAAGTCGCTCTCCTCCCTGCCAATGAGGATGCAGGGGGAGGGAGCAGATTGGACGGCCGTGGCAATGCGAGGCTCTCATATTATGCACAGAGGGAGGGGGAGAAATCCGCCCCCTCTTACTCTCCGCCCAGGGCACCGGCTCCGATCTCCTCTGACAGGAGGATGGATGGGGGACGGGCTTGGGCGGGATGAAATAGCAGCGGCGGTGAGCGGCCTCTGAATACCAGCAAGTAGGAGGAGGAGGGAGGGGAGCACTCTGGTGCTTGAGCGCCCCCACCTCTGTGGCGCCTGGGTGAACTGCACCCCTCGCACCCTGTCTAGGATCGGCCCTGGTGTTCGGGTTTGGCTTGAAGAAAAGGTGGCAACCCTAGGAATATCCTGGACGAAAACCTTCTCCAGAGTGCTCAGGACCTCAGGCTGGGCCGAAGGTTTACCTTCCAACAAGACAATGACCCTAAGCACACAGCTAAAATAACGAAGGAGTGGCTTCACAACAAATTTGTGATTGTTCTTGAATGGCCCAGCCAGAGCCCTGACTTAAACCCAATTGAGCATCTCTGGAGAGACCTAAAAATGGCCGTCCACCAACGTTTACCATCCAACCTGACAGAACTGGAGAGGATCTGCAAGGAGGAATGGCGGAGGATCCCCAAATCCAGGTGAGAAACTTGTTGCATCTTTCCCAAAAAGACTCATGGCTGTATTAGATCAAAAGGGTGCAAATACTAAATACTGAGCAAAGGGTCTGAATACTTAGGACCATGTGATATTGCTGTTTTCCTTTTATAATAAATCTGCAAAAATGTCAACAATTCTGTGTTTTTCTGTCAATATGGGGTGCTGTGTGTACATTAATGAGGAAAAAAATGAACTTAAATGATTTTAGAAAATGGCTGCAATATAACAAAGAGTGAAAAATTTAAGGGGGTCTGAATACTTTCCGTACCCACTGTATGTTTATTGTGTACAAATGTATTCATGCTTATATTTTTTCTTATCAAGTATGTGTGTTTATGTTGCTGTGTGTGTTCGTGTATGTTGGGTTGTATACAGTATATATATATATATATATATATATATATATATATATATATATATATAAATATATAATATATATAAGCTTCAGCATTCAGTTTAATCTTTGTAATGATGAAACACAGATCAGATGTGTGAAATGCGTCTTTGTGACTAACACCTGGTGTCCCTGGTGTATTTTGACCGTTTGCAATAAAAGGCACTTTTGGAAACTTTGGATGTGCAGCCATTTTTTCTATACTGAGGGTTAGCCCGGGAGGGAGGGGGAGCTCCCACTTCCAGCTCAGTCCGCCGCAGAGAACTGAGCCAGAAGTTCGGCCCCCCTCCTCCTTCCCCCGCAGCCGGCCCATTCACAAAGTGCAGCATGCTCCGCGCATGCGCAGTAAGGATCCGGCTGTGAAGCCGCAAGGCTTCACTGCTGGTTTCCCTTAGTGGAGTTGGCGGCGGCAGCACCCGATAGCCGATTGAAAAATCGGCTTGGGTGAGGACACCGCTGGATTCCTGGACAGGTAAGTACCCTAATAAAGGTCTACAGTATTTGTAGCTGCTGACTTTTAATTATTTTTGAAGGAGCCTGGTGCTCCTCTTTAAGGTAGACAGTGTGTAGAACAGCATATGTAATGGAACTGTTTCGTAATTTAAAAAGTAGCATGCTGAGGTTTGTACATGTCTGCTAGACTCTCGTTTGTGGCACATTAATGAAAGTATATTTTGTGGGTACAAGCACTGTGGCAATTATGAGATATGTATACAGCAGGGATGAGCCGAACACCCCCCTGTTCGGTTCGCACCAGAACCTGCGAACAGACAAAATGTTCGTGTAAACTTTAGAACCCTATTAAATACAATGGACTCGAACGTTCGAAATCTAAAGTGTTAATTATAAAGGCTAATATGCAAGTTATTGTCCTAAAAAGTGTTTGGGGACCCGGGTCCTGCCCCAGGGGACATGTATCAATGCAAAAAGAAGTTTTAAAAACGGCCGTTTTTTCGGGAGCAGTGATTTTAATAATGCTTAAAATGAAACAAAAGTGAAATATTCCTTTAAATTTCGTACCTGGGGGGTGTGTATGATATGCATGTGAAGTGGCGCTTGTTTCCCGTGCTTAGAACTGTCCCTGCAAAAAATGTCATTTTTGAAAGAAAAAAATGCATTTAAAACTGACTCGCGGCTATTAATGAATTGTCGGCTCCCGGCAATACATACAAAAGTCATTGATAAAAAAAAAAAAAAAAAAAAAAGCGTGGGGGTTCCCCAGAATTCAATTACCAGGCCCTTCAGGTCTGGAATGGATATTAAGGGGAACCCCGCCGCAAATTAAAAAAAAAATTGACGTGGGGTTCCCCCAAATATCCATTCCAGGCCCTTCAGATCTGGCATGGATTTTAAGGGGAACTCCACCCCAAATTTAAAAAAAAAAATGGCGTGGAGTCCCCCTAAAAATCCATACCAGACCCCTTATCCGAGCACGCAACCTGGCCGGCCGCAGGGGAAAAGGGGGGGACGAGAGAGCGGTTCCCCTTAATATCCATTCCAGACCTGAAGGGCCTGGTAATTGAATTCTGGGGAACCCCCACGCTTTTTTTTTTTTTTTATCAATGACTTTTGTATGTATTGCCGGGAGCCGACAATTCATTAATAGCTGCGAGTCAGTTTTAAATGCATTTTTTTCTTTCAAAAATGAAATTTTTTGCAGGGACAGTTCTAAGCACGGGAAACATGCGCCACTTCACATGCATATCATACACACCCCCCAGGTACGAAATTTAAAGGAATATTTCACTTTTATTTTTTCATTTTAAGCATTATTAAAATCACTGCTCCCGAAAAAACGCCCGTTTTTAAAACTTCTTTTTGCATTGATACATGTCCCCTGGGGCAGGACCCAGGTCCCCAAACACTTTTTAGGACAATAACTTGCATATAAGCCTTTATAATTAGCACTTTAGATTTCTCCCATAGATTTTTCGAATTTCCAAGACAGACGTTCTTGTAAATGGCTGTCAGTTGAGTGGGTGCTGTAGTGACCACCGGCTAGTACCTGGAAACACTCAGAATACATCACCAAGGATCTCGAAAAACAGGTCCAACCTTTATTTGATGATCACATCACAAATAAAACAACAATGTTTTGGGGTCATACAGGACCCCTTCATCAGGCATGCGACCTGGCTCACATGCCTAATGAAGGGGTCCTGTATGGCCCCGAAATGTCACTGTTTCAGCTGTGTTATGTTATCATTAAAAAAAAAATTGAACCCTTTTTTGGAAATCTTTGATGTGATGGTGACGGATCTTCTGTTCTGCAGATATGCTAGGTACGTCATTGATCTACCGAAGCCAGGAATAGCATTAAAACCTGATGGGGTTCTAAACTTTCCCCATTCTATCCAAAATTAGAAAAAAATGTGGCTTAAAATATGCTTTAACATTCAAAAGTACATCTTTTGCATATGTTGTCTTTTTGTGGTATGCATTGTGTGGTTATATAATTGAGAACAGAAAGGCCGCACTTCATCATTATTATTATGTATATCACAAGTGACTAATAACATAACTGAAAATCTATAACTCTAAAAAAAAATTATAATTTAGCTGAATTTACTTTCTAAAGAATAAAGGAGAAGAAAGTAAATGGTAATTTGAGGAAGGTAGGGGGATTCCCCAGACAGGGAGTTAGGGGATATTTCATATGGGCTCAGCAAGACCTAAGAAAGTAACATCTCCTTTCTCTATGATTCCTCTTCTGCCTCCTCAACAGGAAATCTCTGTAATCCGATGTGACTCGGCTGTGCCACCAGGCAGTGAGCTGAGCGGCTTCTCACCGTGTTAAGCTGTGCTCTCACTAACCCTGGCACTGGAAAGAGGAGAAATAAGGACAGGCAAGATATGTTATAGCTTGAGAATGATATCACCAGAATACTATCGTTTTACATAATGTGCACCTGTGAAAAAGAACAAGATATAAAAAAACTTAAAGCAGATAAACAAAAAATAAAAGCACATTTTTCTCTTCTGCTAAGCTGGGGTGGGAATCGGCTTTGCGCATTAGAAAATGGTGGCTGAGCATTGTTCCTCTTCTTCCAATGTGGCCCAGGAAGGTCAAAAGGTTGAACACTTCTGCCCTAACACATTAAAACAGGTAGGGGCTGACGGACCAGCATTAACTTTCGGAAGACCGAAGGTCTTATACTCACCCGTCCTCAATCCTGAAGGATCCATGCCGTGTGGTCCACCAGAAGCTATATAGCCGCTGCTGGAAACTCTCCCTGTTGGACCCAAAGCCTAAAGTGCATGTGTAGACAAAACCAATTCCTTTGCATTCAGAGGTTGCAAAAAATACAACTTCTGATCCGCCTACTTGTCTCATTTTGATGATTCAGTGTAAGGTCTCTAAGGCCCCTTCCACACTGGGGCGGGGGCCGCGTCGGCGGTAAAGCGCCGATAATTTTAGCGG
Organism: Rana muscosa; assembly: GCA_029206835.1. Taxonomy (NCBI): domain Eukaryota; kingdom Metazoa; phylum Chordata; class Amphibia; order Anura; family Ranidae; genus Rana; species Rana muscosa. Next base: position 83,723,503 of record CM055117.1, on the reverse strand, counting down.
CGCTTTACCACCAATTTCGCAGCGCTATTCGGCCTTTCACACTGGGTCGTTTTTCAGGTGCTATTGCACTAAAAATAGCGCCTGCAAACTGACCTTAAACAGCCGCTGCTGTGTCTCCAGTGTGAAAGCCCCGAGGGCTTTCACACTGGAGTGGTGCGCTGGCAGGACGGTTAAAAAAGTCCTGCTAGCAGCATCTTTGGAGAGGTGAAGGAGCGGTGTGTATACGGCTCCTCCACCGCTCCTGCCCATTAAAATCAATGGGGCACCGCGGCTATACCACCGGCAAAGCGCCTCTGGCGCTATGCGTTGGTTTTTAACCCTTTCTCGGCCGCTAGCTGGGGGTAAAACCGCCCCGCTAGCGGCCAAAATAGCGCCGCGAAACTGGCGGTAAAATGGCGCTAAAAATTGCCGTGCTTTAACGCCGACGCCGCCCCCGCCCCTGTGTGAAAGGGGCCTTAATGAACATAGAGTGTTTGATCAGGGTAGGCACAAAAGGTTGGGCCGCACTGTTTTGTAAGGGGCTAAGCTCAAACACTTGGGGATAGTTGAGGGTTAATTTAAATTCTAGGTTATGTTTCTGGTGAGAGCAAAGTTAACCACTTTAATCAGGGCTTTTTCTTCTCAAAGAATAGGTGCAGGCACACCTCTTCTCTGAGTCACCCCATGTCTCCACCCCATACCCACCTCCAAGCACCGTTGCTTCGTTCAACCCCTACCCACCTCCCAGTTCAGCCCCTTTCAGAGAATACAGAACCAAGTATCATTTTGTGGTGCTAAGTAATTTGTATGGACTTTTTTAATGACAACAAGAAAAGCAAAAAAAAAAAACCCCTCCATATACAAAAGACCCCCTCTGTAACAATAGATCCTCCCAGCAACAAAATACCCCCAACAACAACAGATCCCCACCAACAAAAGTACAGATCTCCCAGCAGCCAGCATCAATAGACCCGTAGCAAGCAACAATAGACCCCTCCCTCAACAGTATATCCCTACCAGCAACTATTGACCCCCTAGCCACAAAGGACCCTTTCAGCAACAATAGAACCCCCCTACCAGCGACAATGGATCCCCCCAGCAACAATAGATTCCCCCAGAAGCCAGCATCAGTAGACCCTCCAGCACACCTCAGCACCCTGGTCAGTGCTGGAGGAGCAGGAACTGCGTTCCCCCGTGTTCCCGCAAAAAAAAAAAATCCTAACTTTAATACCGGACACTTTTACCCCCTTCCTGCCCGGGCCAATTTTCAGCTTTCAGCGTTGTCACACTTTGAATGAGAAATGCACGGCCATGCAACACTGTACCTATATTACATTTTTATAAATTTTTTTCACACAAAAATAGCTTTTTTGGGGGGTATTTAATCACCACTGGGTTTCTTATTTTTTGCTAAATAAACAAAAAAGACCAAAAAGTTTTAAAAAACAAGTTTTTCTTTGTTTCTGTTATAACATTTTGCAAATAAATAATCTTTCTTCTTAAATTTAGGCCAAAATGTATTTTGCTACATTCATTTGATGAGAGTTACCCCAATCAGTGTATATTATTTAGTCTGTAAGAAAGTCCTAGAGTCCACAACCTATGGTATAAATCTGAAAATCGATCAATCCTGATGCACTGACGGCCTATCTCATTTCTTATGGCCCAAAAATGCCAGGACAGTACAAATATCCCCCAAATTACCTCTTTTTGGAAAGTAGACAGTCCAAGGTATTTATTAAGAGGCATGGTGAGTATTTTTTAAATTTTATTTTAAATTTTTTTTGGGAAATTAAAAAAATAAAAATCCCCAATTTTATTTTTATTTTTTACATACTGGTCCACTAGCGCTGCTAGCCAGGTGCGGGGGCGGGGGGCGGGCCGCACCCGGGTGACACCCACCAGAGGGGTGACACCCGTGGGTAGCGCAGCGGCACCACACTGACATCGCCCGCCCGCCCGCTGCCCTGTGCCTTAGGCTCACGCTGCGGCTGTGTCCCTCAGCGGAGCGGAAGGAAGCCACCGTCCCCTCTGCCTCCTCTCTGTTTACATCCACAGAGGAGGAGGAGGAGCCCGCGCTCGAGAGACACACCGCTGTGTGTATCTGCCGCTCTGTTCTGAGGTCTGTAAGGTAAGGGGGGCATCTTTACTGATGGGGGAGGGGGTGTCTGTACTGCTGGGGTCTGCACAAGGGGGAGTTTGCACCGGGGGGGGCTGTAACTGATGGGGGTGTCTGTACTGAGGGGGGTGTCTGGTACTGAGGGGGTGTCTGGTACTGAGGGGGTGTCTGTAACTGAGGGGGGGTCTGTAACTGAGGGGGGATCTGTAACTGAGGGGGGATCTGTAACTGAGGGGGTGTCTGTTACTGAGGGTGGTCTGTTACTGAGGGGGGTGTCTGTATGAGGGGGGTCTGTAACTGAGGGGGTGTCTATAACTGAGGGGGGTCTGTAACTGAGGGGGGTGTCTGTAACTGAGGGGGTGTCTGTAGCTGAGGGGGTCTGCACTGAGGTGGGGGTGTCTGTACTGATGGAGCGGTCTGCACTGAGGTGGGGGTGTCTGTACTGAGGGGGAGGTTCATACTGAGGGAGGCGGGTCTATATTGATGGCGGGGAGTCTGTACTTAGTGGAGCGGGTTTGTACTGAGGGAGGGGATCTATACTGTGGGAGTGGGGTCTGTAGTTAGTGGAGGGAGGTCTGTACTGAGGGGGGACTATAGTTGTTGGGGGGTGACACCATTTTTTTTCGCACCGGGTGACACCAACCCTAGTGACGCCACTGATACTGTCACCAGTGCAGTACAGCATCATCCTATAACTGGTGTGGTGGGAGACACTGACTTTTAATGGGAACTGTTTTTCCTTTTTTTTCCTTTTTTCTTTTTACATTTTTTTTTCTTTTTACACAATTTTCTTTTTTTACATAAAGTGACCAGAGCAATACAGTGTTACCATTTTTTTTTTTTTACACAGTATAAATGGCTTATAACTGTGAATTTTACAGTTAGAAGCAACCATTTTTTTAAATGAAAACTATTTATTCAGCATTTACTATTGTGAATAGCCGTGATTGGCCACAGCTAATCACATGATACAGATGGGCTGTGAATGGCCGCGTCTGTACCATGTGATCACTGTGACCAATAACAGAGCTCATCACAATAGTACACAATGAAAGGCATGAATCAAAGCCTTTTTTTTGTACTTCTGTCATGTGATCGGCTGTGATTGGCCACAGTGATCACATGGTACTGTCAGCAGGCCAGTACAGTGATCAGTCATCGGCTCTGTCAGATGACAGACAGATCAGCAGTGTAAATGGATAGGCGGTCCATTTACATCCACCCATACAGCTACCATACGATCGAATTCCCCAGACGAATGGGGAACGGATCCCCATCTGTCTGTTTTTAGTGGATAGGATTGGATCAGATTTCGGCAAGAGTCAACAGTCACATGTCCATTGACTCCTACCACTCCATAGAGGAGACTGGAGGGTCTGATTTGGTCTGCCTGAAGAACTGACAGGCGGACCCGATTGGTCCACTAGTGTGAAAGGGGCCTATGGCTTTGGCTAAAGTTAGGAGCCCCGGATATGTAAAGAAAACATTTTTCCCTACCAGAAGCCCCGCTCAGACAACTACTATACTAGTTTCTACTTCCAAAAATAAAATGTATCACGTGGGTACACCCAAAGGTGTTCTGCGGCACAGCCAAGAACTATGATATAAAAAGGCAGTGCAGCGCAAACATAAAAAACACACATATGATTAAAGACTACAAAGGATAGAGATAGTCCAAGAGTCTTTCTTTGAGGAGCAATAAACTAAAAAACACCAATATGTGTTCAATAGGTGACTTCTAGATTCTTTATAGTGACTTGTGTGACGACCTCCACCACTAGTAATGGTTAGCAGCTCACCTCAGCGAGTGAACCCCTGAGCTAGTCAGTCAGGTCACTTAAGCAGTTCCCCCTCCGGGAGAAAAACAGACATCCAGGCTATACTGAATCCACATCAGGTAGACAAGGTGTAATTAGAGCGCTGATCAGTCTCACAGCCAGTAATCCAGACAATCAGATCCAGGAGGCCAGATATAAAATGAAAAGCAAAGAAATCTAGTGCTCTCCGTGTAAAAGGATTTAATGATCATAAAAACAAGAAATAAACGTACAAAATTAGCACTGTGCCTCAGTGCGGAGGATGTGCAGCATGTCAAAGTATATCCAACGGATGTCAGCATGGGACGCAGGTGACGTCACGCAGGATCACGTCGTTCCGCACGTGTTACGTCCAGGGGGCGGGACTTCATCAGCGGTAACGTGACTCGCTGAGGTGAGCTGCTAACCATTACTAGTGGTGGAGGTCATCACACAAGTCACTATAAGGAATCTAGAAGTCACCTATTGAACACATTTTGGTGTTTTTTAGTTTATTGCTCCTCAAAGAAAGACTCTTGGACTATCTCTATCCTTTGTAGTCTTTAATCATATGTGTGTTTTTTATGTTTGCGCTGCACTGCCTTTTTATATTTTCTGATGGGGATTTGTTATTTTGAACCTCAGTGTTTCAGGTGCTGTATGTTTAGGGTTATTTGCGCTGGTTGATTTTACTTTTTATTAAGAACTATGATAGGAAGATTTGGTTACTGGACTCCCCAGGAAGTGAAGAAATTTAGAATCTCATTTAGGTCACCAGCTTCCACCTACCAATTTCTTGACCCTTGACCCGCTAAAGAATGTTAACAGATAAAACCTTAGAGGATATTGATCTTTAAAGCGGACCTTCACCCTCACTACCCGCCTTGCATCAATTCAGTCCTCTTTCACAATCAAACTTTAATTTTAATACTTTTTCCAGCTAACCCTCCGGCACTTCCTGGACTTTTGCCTAGGCGAGGAAAAACTCACATCACAAATCACAGCAGGCCTCAGATACAGTACAGTGCATGCTTTATCCGGCATTATAAGGGGGCTGGCTGTCTCTGCCTGGTTCTTGCTGCTGGCCCTGTGATGGCATATTATGGCATATGAGCATCATCAGGGGGCCGGCTGAAAGAACCAGGCAGAGACCGCCAGTTCCTGATGATGTCAGAGAAGAGGATTGCGGCGTGGAACCGGTTATGAAGGAGCAGAGAAGATCCCTTCAGAACATTGCTGGATTCGATAGATGGGTGAGTATATAATATTATGAGTAGGTGGGTGGGGGGGGGGAAGAATGGGGGGGGGGGGGATAAAGTTCCTCTTTAAGAGTTTTTTGTGTCCTAATAGTTTTTGTTTGTTGTTGTTGCTAAGTAAGAGTATATTCATTACAACACATTTTGTACATTGTTGTGCAATAAAAGATCAGACACAGAGTACATGATACCCAACACAGTAGACAACAATGTATGCAAGAAGCCCTAGTCATACTCTAAATATATACATTATGACGCTAGTTATGCAAATAAACAACATGCCAAGGTTAATGCAGGAATTCCCCTTAGTTCACAGTGAATCCATGTAACAGTTCCCAGGGGCTTCTATCCACACTCATTGCTCCAGTCATTCCCATAATGTTTACACTACAAGTATGAACAGCAGATAAACGCATAGGTTGCTAATTGATTATAGAGAGGATTAACAGTCGAGGCAGAAACATATGTTACATCACAACCAAGCTGAACCAGCTTATGTAATGTGCAACTCAAAGCAAACATGAAAATATAATTTACTGACATCATTAGAATATTTAGCATACGATGTCTTGAAAAAGTATTCATATTTTGTCATGTTAAAACCAATAAAATACATTTACGTTTTTGGGATTTTATGTGATAGACCAACACAAAGTGGCACATAATTGTGAAGTGGAAGGAAAATTATAAATGGTGTTCAATTATTTTTACAAATAAATATCTGAAAAGTGTGGCGTGCATTTGTATTCACCCCCCTTTACTCTGATACCCCTAACAAAAATCGGGTGGAACCAATTGCCTTCAATAGTCGCCTAATTAGTAAATAGAGTCCTCCTGTGTGTAATTTAATCTAAAAAATAAATACAGCTGTTCTGTGAAGCTCTCAGAGGTTTGTTAGAGAACCTTAGTGGGCAAACAGCATCATGGAGGCCAAGGAACACACCAGGCAGGTCAGGGATAAAGTTGTGGAGAAGTATAAAGCAGGGTTAGGTTAAAAAAAAAAAAATTCCCAAGCTTTGAACATCTCACGGAGCACTGTTCAATCCATCATCTGATAATGGAAAGAGTATGGCACAACAGCAAACCTATCAAGACATGGCCGTCCACCTAAACTGACAGTCTGGGCATGGAGAGCATTAATCAGAGAAGCAGCCAAGAGGCGCATGGTAACTGTGGAGGAGCGTCAGAGATCCACAGCTCAGGCAGGAGAATCTGTCCACAGGACAACTATTAGTCATACACTCCACAAATCTGGCCTTTATGGAAGAGTGGCAAGAAGAAAGACATTGTTGAAAGAAAGTCATAAGAAGTCCCATTTTCAGTTTATGAGAAGCCATGTGGGGGACACAGCAAACATGTGGAAGAAGGTGCTCTGATCAGATGAGACCAAAATGTAACCTTTTAGACTAAAAGCAAAACACTGGCAGAAAACTAACAATGCGCATCACCCTGAACACACCATCCCCACCGTGAAACATGGTGGTGGCAGCATGATGTTGTGGGGATGCTTTTCTTAAGCAGGGACAGGGAAGCTGGTCAGAGTTGATGGGAAGATGGATGGAGCCAAATACAAGGTAATCTTATAAGAAAACTTGTTAGAGTCTGCAAAAGACATGAGACTGGGGTGGAGGTTCACTTTCCAGTAGGACATCGACCAGCAAAATACAGCCAGAGCTACAATGGAATGGTTTAGATCAAAGCATATTCATGTGTTAGAATGGCCCAGTCAAAGTCCAGACCTAAATCCAATTGAGAATCTGTGGTAAGACTTGAAAATTGCTGTATACAGACGCTCTCCATCCAATCTGACAGAGCTTGAGATATTTTGCAAAGAAGAATGGGCAAAAATGTCGCTCTCTAGATGTGCAAAGCTGGTAGAGACGTCCCCAAAAAAGACTTGCAGCTGTAATTGCAGCGAAAGGTGGTTCTACAAAGTATTGACTCCGGGGGGCCGAATACAAATGTACACCACACTTTTCACATATTTATTTGTAAAACATTTTGAAAACCATTTATCATTTTCCTTCCACTTCACAATTATGGGCCACTTTGTGTTGGTCTATCACATAAAATTCCAATAAAAATACATTTACGTTTTTGGTTGTAACATGACAAAATGTGGAAAATTTCAAGGGGTATGAATACTTTTTCAAGGCACTGTACATTGCGTGCAGTAGAAAATATTATAAAACCTGCACCTGTGTCTCTTTTTATTCTGTGGTTCTACATCTGGATTTTCTATTCTTCAATGGTAAATCCAGGTCTGATATTATATATAAAATACATACAGTATATAATACATATTATATATTTAATACATAAATATATAAAGAATATTACTACAGCCACCCTTAACGTGACACTAAACTCCTATCATTGGTGTCAGTGGGCATAATAGTGGACATCATTGGTGTCAGTGGCAGGAACTGTTTCCATTCATTGGCATCAGTGGGCAGAAGAGTGCCTGTGACATTATGGCGGACACATCAGACATTTTTGATGCTATTTTGAGACCATTGTCATTTATACAGCGATCGGTGCTATAAAAATGCACTTATTTCTGTGTAAATGACACTTGCAGGGAAGGGGTTAACCACTAGGGGCGAGGAAAGTTAAGTGTGTCCTAGGGAGTGATTCTAACTCTGGGGGGGGGCTGGGCTACGAGCGACACGACAGTGATCACTGCTCCCGATAACAGGGAGCAGTAGATCAATGTCCTGTCACTAGGCAGAACAGGGAAATGCCTTGTTTACACAGGCAGCCCCTTGTTCTGCCTCTCCATGACACGATCGCGGGCACCCGGCGGACATGGAGTCCGCGGGACCAGCGGTCACACTAACGGAGCTTGCGGCAATGCCACGATTTAAAGCGTACGTACAGGTACGTCCATATGCGCAGCCGTGTCATTCTGCCGACGTATATAGTCGTGCAGCGGTCGGCAAGCGGTTAAAAACGCAAAACTCTGTAGAACCGCAGTACTTGCATTTTTGGTACATTTCCATTGAAGTCTGTTAAACCAAAAATGCAAACTGCTGCGGGTAAAAAAGTCCCTGACCCTGTTCAAAAACCACACCAGTTGAAGACGCAGAGGTGTGAATGTGACCTATAGCAAATAATGTTAAATGAACTGTAGTGCGTTTCTGCAAAATGCACTGCAAAACGCTTAGGTGTGAATGTAGCCTCAAAGAAAAATTTTCAATGGAAATTATACTAGTGTATGGCCATCTTAACCACTTAAGCCCCTGACCATTTGGCTGGCCAAAGACCAGAGCACTTTTTGCGATTCGGCACTGCGTCACTTTAACTGACAATTGCGCGGTCGTACGACATGGCTCCAAAAAAAAAATTGACGTCCTTTTTTTTCCCACAAATAGAGCTTTTGTTTTGGTGGTATTTGATCACCTCTGCGGTTTTTATTTTTTGCGCTATAAACAAAAATAGAGCGACAATTTTGAAAAAAAAGCAATATTTTTTACTTTTTGCTATAATAAATATCCCCAAAAAATATATATACATAAAAAACTATTATTTTCCTCAGTTTAGGCCGATACATTATCTTCTACATATTTTTGGTAAAAAAAAAAATCACAATAAGCTTTTATTGATTGGTTTGCGCAAAAGTTATAGCGTCTATAAAATAGGGGATAGATTTATGGCATTTTTATTAATATTTTTTTTTTTTACTAGTAATGGCGGCGATCAGTGATTTTTATCGTGACTGCGACATTATGGCAGACACATCGGACACTTTTGACGCCATTTTGCGACCATTGTCATTGATACAGCGATCAGGGCTATAAAACACTGATTACTGTAAATATTACACTAGCAGGGAAGGGGTTAACCAGTAGGGGGCGCTGAAGGGGTTAAGTGTGTCCTAAGGATGTGTTCTAACTGTGGGGGGGATGGGCTTTGTGTGACACGACACTGATCACTGCTCCCGATTACAGGGAGCTGTGATCAGTGTCCAGTCACTCTGTGAGACGATCGCGGACATCGAGTCCGTGGGACCTGTGGTCGGACTCATGGAGCTCGCGGTGGCCGCGCGCGTGCGCACACAATGACACATCTTAAAGAGGACGTCCATCTGCCCAGCCATGCCATTGTGTCAACGTATATCGTCGTGCGCTGGTCGGCAAGTAGTTAAGGACAAATTCCTGATGAATGGGAGGGTCTGGTTCCTTTATAATCAGCTGGTGCACTCTCAGTGTTCTGTTCTAATGTGGAAATTAGTGTCTGCATCCCTTGTTAAAAATTGACATCATGAAAGTAAAGGTAAAAACAGATGTCAGAAGGTGGCAACGGCGCCTCCTGAATAGCTGTCTGCCACTGGTATTCCGTGCTTAGAAATGTCCACTGCAGATCACTTTTTAGAGAGGGAACATTGGAAAGCTAAGGGTACGGGTAAGCATACATAATCATAGGTGCTCCACAAGCTGGGCAGTGGCCATATGCAAAGAGATGAGGAAAATCGAGAAAAAACAAACTCTCTGACAGTTTAGATTTCATTTATTAAGAAGTTGAAGTGAGCCAATGTTTTGGAGTTCCGAGTTCCCTTCCATAGGGCTTAAAGTGGTTGTAAACCCACTTACACAACATGCACCTACAGGTAAGCCTAGATTAAGGCTTACCTGTAGGTGCATGAAATATCTCCTTAACCTACACGGTTAAGGGGATATTTGCATTTAAAACCGGCGCCGCTGACTTCACGCGCATACGCACTAGCGGGCCGGCTTAGTAGCCGGATTTCTGAATGGAGTTAGCCGGCCCAAGCGCGCATGCGTGTGACGTCATCGTCGCTCCTGGGCCAATAACAGCGCCGGAGCGGTGATACACGGAAGGCAGAGGGGAGCAAGATGGCATCGGCGACGGAGGTGTCCGAGCACCGCTGCGGGGGCTTCGATCTCAGGGAAGTGATTCATAATGAGCTAGTATGCTATGCATACTAGCTCATTATTTCTTTGTTTTGCATGTTGTTTAAAAAAAAAAAAAAGCAGAGTTTACAACCACTTTAATGCTATAGTAAATAGAGATTAACAGGCTTAGAATATCATCCAATAATGTGGCAAACCTCCAGCAGATACACAGTGACATCTGATTAGCCTTAAGCCCTGGTTCACACTGGTGCGATTTGACATGCGATTTGACATGTCAAATCGCATGTCAAATCAGCGAAATTTGCCGCATATTGCGGGCAATGGCACCGTCCTAATCGGTGAGATGCCGCATCTGCGGCGCTGCACCGATTACAAAAAGTAGTTTCTGTACTACTTTTTGCGATTTCAGCCACGATTTACATTGACATCTGTGTCAGATGTCTCTGTAATCGAGCTGAAATCGGGACTGACAGGCAGGAGTGAAATCGTGCGAGTTCAGCTGAACTCGCACGGCTTCACTCCCGCAGCCCCAGTGTGAACCTGGGCTTAAACAGGGATGGTGTTCCACAGAATCTGAATGATAGTGAGCGCTGTTAGAAAGCTATAGTATTCTGCCTTAGGGAAGGGGGCACAGATCCCTTCAAACTCACAATGCATTACTTTTGTGATATGGGGGACCCCAAGTGCAGCCCTCGACATCACCCAAGGGCCACACATTTAAATTCAGTCAATATTCAGTATGTGAGACAGCAGAAACACAACAGAATATAGTCAAAGACTATTGGCATAATACAAGAGATGGTTAGAGACTGCAGACATGATACAGGAGATGTTCAGAGACTGTGGAAATGATACAAGATATGGTCAAGGACTGCAGACATGGTACAGGAGATGGTCAGAGACTGCAGAAATGTTACAAGAAATGTTCAAAGACTTTTGACATGATGCTGGAGAGAGAGTCTGTGAACATGTTATAGGAGTTGTTGCAGACTGGGGACATACATCAGGAGAAAGTCATAGATTGGAGACATATTACATGAGACTGCTAGAAATCACTGCTAGAACTGGGCAATTGGGAAACACAGATTAGTGTCTGCAGGGGCCCTGAGGGCTGCACAAAAAGGTGCCAAGGGTGAGAACAAGGACCCCCGGGCTGTAGGTTGTAAACCAGAGATCTATGTTGTCAGAAAGAACAGAATTTTCTCAATTTTTTTTATCTATCCAGATATGGGTATGTAGCAAAGGGGGAGTTTTGGGACTTTGAAAGAAGCACATCATAAATGTGCTTCCATCCCGGGTTCAAGTATGGCATTTTGGGACTTTAAATGAAGCAGTTGACTGGTTGGGGTTGAGATAAAAATATCAAATTTTTATTGCATAGATATGGTAATAATATATCACATGTATAAAAGGTAGCATGTACATGCGCACATAGCATAACCAACATTAATACATTTACATAATGGTCAACTTGGTAACATATAACACTAGGTTGTTATAGTCAAAAATGGCACAAGATAAGTACATATATAGGCTAGGCAGCACATTAACGGCATGATGTAGAATAAGTATAAAATTGTAAGTGTCAGGGTCCAGATATAGGTATTGCCCATTTTGTTGGAGTAGTATATATATAGATCTATAGTAGTATATATATAGATCTATATCTAAATATATATACATATATATATATATATATATACAGTATATATATATGTAGCGGGTACTTACTTTCCCGGGAGCATTTTTTGAATTTAGCTGTGACCTCAGTGCTATGTTCCTTGCGGTTCACTAGGTGACGCTGTCACCGTGGCCGGGGGGGATGAATATCACTGTGTGCCGAGGTCCTTTTTGTCCTCTCTCGGCGGCGGTATGGTGGGGCGGGGAACCCGCCGGGCTTGCTGGGAGAGGAGATAAAGGGGCCGGCCATCTTGGTCACGGGGTCTTCGTCCCAAGCACCTTCAGCTTGCGGACGTGGGTTCGTGCCCGTCCTCTAGGAGGCCTCGGCCTAGAGGACCACCGGAGATCGTGTTCCACCCCAGGCACCTTCAGCCCTGGGATGAGGTACTTGCAAGAAGGTCGGGAGCTCAGTGCCCAACACTGAGTTCCGCGAGGGAAGGGTCCTAAGGCACTTCGGGATGGAGGCCTGAATCTGAGTAAGACGCAATGGACCGGGGAGAGCTCCTCACTCGAAGACCCGGTGCAGCAGACTGCCGGTGACGGGTGAGTCTCTTGTCGGAGACCGTCCAGAAGGATCCCCTTTACCTCGTGCGGAGACCATATCCCACTCTCCAGGAGGAGAGTGGAGGACCGAATTTGTGTCTGGGCCTATTCACACTCACACCTCCTTTTCTGTTCTATCTATCAAGGGAGTCCCTGTATGGTGTGTTCTAATAAAGGAGTGTTGGACTTTAATGGTGTGAGGCTCAATTCCTGGCGGACGAAGTTCATGGTGACTCTTGGAGGGAGGATCCGGGTGCACAACACAGACCCGAAGGTAAATGAGACATTGCTGATACCACCGGTATTCTACACGTGGTGGAGGCTAGGCGTAGCCCACCCGCTCTCTCTCTCTCCACCCTACCAGATACCCCTAGACAAGAGACAGTGCGAGCCACACGGAGAGAGAAGAAGGGCAGGCGCTACACGTGGGGGCTCGGGTCCGGTATTGTGTTGTGCATCACAGTATGGAACAAGTCTGCTGGATGAGTTAACTGAATAGGCCAAAGTGCAGCCCTGCTCGAAGTCGTGGAATTGACCCTAGACAAGGGAAAGGCCCGCGCAGGAAGAGCGGTGAACGGGGGGAGGCCCAGCCGTGTGAGGTACTACACGTGGGGGCTTCTAATTGCACTGCGCCAACAGACACCCCCGCCGCTTAGTTCGTGGGCGTGGCTCAACCAAAGAAAGTGAAGAAAGCCCGCGAACTGGAGCAAAGGGGAGGAGTCCAATACGTGAGAGGGCTACACGTGGGACATTGGCGCGAAAACTCTGCAGTGTGCGATGGACCAGCAACAAGTCACCATGTTTGGACATACCTCATGGATTCCAGTTCACCCTGCTACTACCACGATGACTGCTGCTGCTCCGATAACAGATGCCGAAATCTGGCTGAAGCCAAGGGGTCGATTCGCCCTGTACTCGTGCATGGACGTAGAGGCCCTGGGTGTAATTTGTCCCGGGTGCTCGGGACTGGTGTGCCACCTGAAGCCCTTCGGACAATGTGAGGCCTGTGGGGAGTTCCTGTTCGAGGTGGATCCGGCAGTAGACAGGCCGAGAACCATCTACCCAGGCCGGGCTTTAGGTAACACTACTCGCAAAGGAGGAATTACTGCTGTAAAAGCCATCCCAGCGCACACTGCAGCGACCGCGGAGGAGGTCGTTAAAAATCAACGGGAGAAATCCGAGGATACTGACTCGGTCACCACTGTCTCACAGCGTCCGCCACCGAAGAAGAGAACCAGCGTGGTGGCCCCGACCAGCGGTGGTGGCGGACCCTTTCGCCAGCTTACGCCAGGCATAGACGGATCCGTTGACAAGTGTTCCGGACGTCCCGCTTCAAGTAAAGGCCGAGGTAAGCCGGGCAAAGAGACTTGGTGTATGGGCGGAGATGCCGGGAAGGCATGGCCCAGTATGTCCGCGAGAGGTGTTAGCTCTGTCTCTACAACGGGCTACATACCCGCGGAGGAGTGTGATACTTCGGATCTGGAGTCGCTCTCTGATGTGGGAGATGACACAGCCATTGACGAACTGTTTGCAGAAAAGGGCTGGGACAAAGTGCCGCTAGCTTAGTTCCGAAGGCCTCGAGATTCACCCATGTCCACGGGGGAGAGTACGCCCCGGGTGGAGGCTCCAGCGCCTGAACAAGGGTCCTGTCCCCAGCCCACATCTGCATCTCCGGTGCCACCTGCATCAGGTACTGGGGAACAGAAGTTGATACTACGGGCACCTATGCCCCAACCAGAAGTGGTCAAGGCCCCTCGCCACCCGGACTCTATAGTTTTGCCCGGCGAAGGGGACAGAGCCACAATGCCTCCGCTGTCAAGGCTTCAGAGACTCTTCTGCCAGAAAGTCGCTGCTGACTACGGGTGGGAATATCCGTACCTCTCCAAGGAGTTACTCTACGAAGTGGAGGTGTACCGGGAGCGCTGGTATAATGACTTTGTGTGGACCCACCTTAAGGTCCCACACGCCCGCAGGTATTTGACATGCTCTCCCAAGACATCTCAGCGGTTCAAAGACTGTAAGGCAGAGTGGATGTTGGGAAGACACATCCATGCAGATAAAGTGTTGATCCGACGCAAAGAAGGGGAAGATGTGGAGTACCATTTGGAGACCATGGACCGGCATTTGAAGCCTCTTGTCCTGCCGCATCCCCGCTTCTACCTCTGAGGAGAAAGAGACTCCATTTGTTTGCTTTGTTTCAAAAGGACCTTGCACCCCCTGAACTTTGCTGTTTGACTTTCTTGTTGGTGCTATCATCAGTGTTTGCCCCGCAAGAGGGGTGCTTGTGTCATTCCAAGGAAGAACTGTTCCAGTTGTTGTTCTTTCCTCTCCGGTGAGAAGTTGCAGACTTTGGGGTAGATAGGGCCCGGAATCAAGCAGCAAGAAAAGAAAAGATGGTTCAACGGGTGCAGTTACCGCGAGGCTGTCACCAGGTGGCAGTCTTGTGCAACGTTACACATTGTACAAACTCACACTGGAGGAAAAGATATTTCTCTTCGGAGGAGTTTCTTTTTCTCTCACACACACACATGTGTCAGGGTTTTATTGTTTCTTTCTCTTCCCTCTGCAGGAGAGCGTCCAGTCAAGATTATGGAACCTGGGGTGGTTCTTAGTTAGGATGGGAGGGAAAAGTATAATGTTGGAATGTGATTTTATGTTTTAAATGTTGTCTTTCACTCCACTTTTGTTGCAGGGGCTCAGACACAAACTTCGCTGTTAGGATAGCTTCCTGAAAATTTTTTGTTTTTTTAAATTGTTAGTTGGTTTCTGGATTGGATTGTGTCAGCCGTTGAGGGCGTGATTCACTCCAGACACTGGGGTCCAGTGTCAAAAGACAGGGGGGAGAGTGTAGCGGGTACTTACTTTCCCGGGTGCATTTTTTGAATTTAGCTGTGACCTCAGTGCTATGTTCCTTGCGGTTCACTAGGTGACGCTGTCACCGTGGCCGGGGGGGATGAATATCACTGTGTGCCGAGGTCCTTTTTGTCCTCTCTCGGCGGCGGTATGGTGGGGCGGGGAACCCGCCGGGCTTGCTGGGAGAGGAGATAAAGGGGCCGGCCATCTTGGTCACGGGGTCTTCGTCCCAAGCACCTTCAGCTTGCGGACGTGGGTTCGTGCCCGTCCTCTAGGAGGCCTCGGCCTAGAGGACCACCGGAGATCGTGTTCCACCCCAGGCACCTTCAGCCCTGGGATGAGGTACTTGCAAGAAGGTCCGGAGCTCAGTGCCCAACACTGAGTTCCGCGAGGGAAGGGTCCTAAGGCACTTCGGGATGGAGGCCTGAATCTGAGTAAGACGCAATGGACTGGGGAGAGCTCCTCACTCGAAGACCCGGTGCAGCAGACTGCCGGTGACGGGTGAGTCTCTTGTCGGAGACTGTCCAGAAGGATCCCCTTTACCTCGTGCGGAGACCATATCCCACTCTCCAGGAGGAGAGTGGAGGACCGAATTTGTGTCTGGGCCTATTCACACTCACACCTCCTTTTCTGTTCTATCTATCAAGGGAGTCCCTGTATGGTGTGTTCTAATAAAGGAGTGTTGGACTTTAATGGTGTGAGGCTCAATTCCTGGCGGATGAAGTTCATGGTGACTCTTGGAGGGAGGATCCGGGTGCACAACACAGACCCGAAGGTAAATGAGACATTGCTGATACCACCGGTATTCTACACGTGGTGGAGGCTAGGCGTAGCCCACCCGCTCTCTCTCTCTCTCCACCCTACCAGATACCCCTAGACAAGAGCCAGTGCGAGCCGCACGGAGAGAGAAGAGGGGCAGGCGCTACACGTGGGGGCTCGGGTCCGGTATTGTGTTGTGCATCACAGTATGGAACAAGTCTGCTGGATGAGTTAACTGAATAGGCCAAAGTGCAGCCCTGCTCGAAGTCGTGGAATTGACCCTAGACAAGGGAAAGGCCCGCGCAGGAAGAGCGGTGAACGGGGGGAGGCCCAGCCGTGTGAGGTATTACACTGCGCCAACAGACACAACCCCCGCCGCTTAGTTCGTGGGCGTGGCTCAACCAAAGAAAGTGAAGAAAGCCCACGAACTGGAGCAAAGGGGAGGAGTCCAATACGTGAGAGGGCTACACGTGGGACATTGGCGCGAAAACTCTGCAGTGTGCGATGGACCAGCAACAAGTCACCATGTTTGGACATACCTCATGGATTCCAGTTCACCCTGCTACTACCACGATGACTGCTGCTGCTCCGATAACGGATACCGGGATCCGGCTGAAGCCAAGGGGTCGATTCGCCCTGTACTCGTGCATGGACGTAGAGGCCCTGGGTGTAATTTGTCCCGGGTGCTCGGGACTGGTGTGCCACCTGAAGCCCTTCGGACAATGTGAGGCCTGTGGGGAGTTCCTGTTCGAGGTGGATCCGGCAGTAGACAGGCCGAGAACCATCTACCCAGGCCGGGCTTTAGGTAACACTACCCGCAAAGGAGGAATTACTGCTGTAAAAGCCATCCCAGCGCACACTGCAGCGACCGCGGAGGAGGTTGTTAAAAATCAATGGGAGAAATCCGAGGATGCTGACTCGGTCACCACTGTCTCACAGCGTCCGCCACCGAAGAAGAGAACCAGCGTGGTGGCCCCGACCAGCGGTGGTGGCGGACTCTCTCGCCAGCTTACGCCAGGCATAGACGGATCAGTTGACGAGTGTTCCGGACGTCCCGCTTCAAGTAAAGGCCGAGGTAAGCCGGGCAAAGAGACTTGGTGTATGGGCGGAGATGCCGGGAAGGCATGGCCCAGTATGTCCGCGGGAGGTGTTAGCTCTTTCTCTACAACGGGCTACATACCCGCGGAGGAGTGTGATACTTCGGATCTGGAGTCGCTCTCTGATGTGGGAGATGACACAGCCATTGACGAACTGTTTGCAGAAAAGGGCTGGGACAAAGTGCCGCTAGCTTCGTTCCGAAGGCCTCGAGATTCACCCATGTCCACGGGGAGAGTACGCCCCGGGTGGAGGCTCCAGCGCCTGAACAAGGGTCCTGTCCCCAGCCCACATCTGCATCTCCGGTGCCACCTGCATCAGGTACTGGGGAACAGAAGTTGATACTACGGGCACCTATGCCCCAACCAGAAGTGGTCAAGGCCCCTCGCCACCCGGACTCTATAGTTTTGCCCGGCGAAGGGGACAGAGCCACAATGCCTCCGCTGTCAAGGCTTCAGAGACTCTTCTGCCAGAAAGTCGCTGCTGACTACGGGTGGGAATATCCGTACCTCTCCAAGGAGTTACTCTACGAAGTGGAGGTGTACCGAGAGCGCTGGTATAATGACTTTGTGTGGACCCACCTTAAGGTCCCACACGCCCGCAGGTATTTGACATGCTCTCCCAAGACATCTCAGCGGTTCAAAGACTGTAAGGCAGAGTGGATGTTGGGAAGACACATCCATGCAGATAAAGTGTTGATCCGACGCAAAGAAGGGGAAGATGTGGAGTACCATTTGGAGACCATGGACCGGCATTTGAAGCCTCTTGTCCTGCCGCATCCCCGCTTCTACCTCTGAGGAGAAAGAGACTCCATTTGTTTGCTTTGTTTCAAAAGGACCTTGCACCCCCTGAACTTTGCTGTTTGACTTTCTTGTTGGTGCTATCATCAGTGTTTGCCCCGCAAGAGGGGTGCTTGTGTCATTCCAAGGAAGAACTGTTCCAGTTGTTGTTCTTTCCTCTCCGGTGAGAAGTTGCAGACTTTGGGGTAGATAGGGCCCGGAATCAAGCAGCAAGAAAAGAAAAGATGGTTCAACGGGTGCAGTTACCGCGAGGCTGTCACCAGGTGGCAGTATTGTGCAACGTTACACATTGTACAAACTCACACTGGAGGAAAAGATATTTCTCTTCGGAGGAGTTTGTTTTTCTCTCACACACACACATGTGTCAGGGTTTTATTGTTTCTTTCTCTTCCCTCTGCAGGAGAGCGTCCAGTCAAGATTATGGAACCTGGGGTGGTTCTTAGTTAGGATGGGAGGGAAAAGTATAATGTTGGAATGTGATTTTATGTTTTAAATGTTGTCTTTCACTCCACTTTTGTTGCAGGGGCTCAGACACAAACTTCGCTGTTAGGATAGCTTCCTGAAAATTTTTTGTTTTTTTAAATTGTTAGTTGGTTTCTGGATTGGATTGTGTCAGCCGTTGAGGGCGTGATTCACTCCAGACACTGGGGTCCAGTGTCAAAAGACAGGGGGGAGAGTGTAGCGGGTACTTACTTTCCCGGGTGCATTTTTTGAATTTAGCTGTGACCTCAGTGCTATGTTCCTTGCGGTTCACTAGGTGACGCTGTCACCGTGGCCGGGGGGGATGAATATCACTGTGTGCCGAGGTCCTTTTTGTCCTCTCTCGGCGGCGGTATGGTGGGGCGGGGAACCCGCCGGGCTTGCTGGGAGAGGAGATAAAGGGGCCGGCCATCTTGGTCACGGGGTCTTCGTCCCAAGCACCTTCAGCTTGCGGACGTGGGTTCGTGCCCGTCCTCTAGGAGGCCTCGGCCTAGAGGACCACCGGAGATCGTGTTCCACCCCAGGCACCTTCAGCCCTGGGATGAGGTACTTGCAAGAAGGTCCGGAGCTCAGTGCCCAACACTGAGTTCCGCGAGGGAAGGGTCCTAAGGCACTTCGGGATGGAGGCCTGAATCTGAGTAAGACGCAATGGACCGGGGAGAGCTCCTCACTCGAAGACCCGGTGCAGCAGACTGCCGGTGACGGGTGAGTCTCTTGTCGGAGACCGTCCAGAAGGATCACCTTTACCTCGTGCGGAGACCATATCCCACTCTCCAGGAGGAGAGTGGAGGACCGAATTTGTGTCTGGGCCTATTCACACTCACACCTCCTTTTCTGTTCTATCTATCAAGGGAGTCCCTGTATGGTGTGTTCTAATAAAGGAGTGTTGGACTTTAATGGTGTGAGGCTCAATTCCTGGCGGACGAAGTTCATGGTGACTCTTGGAGGGAGGATCCGGGTGCACAACACAGACCCGAAGGTAAATGAGACATTGCTGATACCACCGGTATTCTACACGTGGTGGAGGCTAGGCGTAGCCCACCCGCTCTCTCTCTCTCCACCCTACCAGATACCCCTAGACAAGAGCCAGTGCGAGCCGCACGGAGAGAGAAGAGGGGCAGGCGCTACATATATATATATATATATATATATATATATATATATATATACACACACACACACACAGTATTGTATTCAAATATTGTGATAGTGGGAGGCCCTGCCACTGTGAAAATTGATGTAGAACGAGCACACAGGAGTCACATTATTCACAAATTATCAGTTTTGAGTGTTTTTACAGCTTTTTCTGGGTTTTGGTATACCCTGATTGGGCTACAGAGTTTGGAGTTTGGGGATTTTGAAGTCCTTGGGGAGGGAGGAAATCCCCAACTCAGTATCCAGGTCTTGCAGGAGACTAGCAGGCTGTGACTGCAGGTGCGCACAGCCCTTATAATGAACCACTTGGGTATAGTTGTAAGCTTCCTTCAGGAGACAGGTGTGTGTTATATCTAGGCAACAGGTGTACCCCCATCAAGGAACAAGTATGGGCTCCCATTAGGAACCGTGCTTCACTTGAAACACATCACTCCATGCAGGAGGAGAGATTTCATACCCATAGAACAGAGAGGGTCAAGGCGGCTAAGCAAGTTTGAGTGACTGGGAAAGTTGGAAAGACTATTCGAGTCCAGGGGACTGCGGGAGTCTGGAGGTCTCGAAGGAGTGAGAGAGCCTGAGGTGCCAGGAAATCCTCTATTTGGAGGCCAGGGAGTTGGCCCATTCAGCAGGGTGTTTTAACTACAGGCTCCATGATCCAGGATAATAAAAGTGGGCCAACAAGCCCTAAAACAGAGTTTGGACTGACAGGATCTCACAAAGATTGCTACTACCACTGAGCTTATAACCCCCCCAAGATATATGAAGTATTTACCTAAAAACATTGTGATGTGTTACTTATTTTACCTGCTGTGTGTGTATGTGTATATATATATGTAGCGGCCTCACCCCTCTCACCCCTTTGTCTTCTCGGCTGGTTGTCTGGTCTAGGGGGATTAGGGAGGAGGGGTGCGGTACACTACGGCCTATGTCCTCTTATGTGTAGAGGTGAAAGCCAACACCTGTTTACCTTCGGGTAACCAAGTCCGTTCTATAGATGACCCCCCTTTGCTCCCAGTAACTGGAGTTCCACACCACTGAAAAGGTCCAACTCTTATTTATTCTCTGACAGCAATAAATCGTCCTTTAACAGCAGACAGGTTGTGACCCAAAGAACAGTTCAGTACAAATGGGGAGTAGGTCAAGGCACAATCCTCAAATAGAACTAACCATTGTAGTGTCACCAATGGTTATAGCGCACAGCCGCTGCCACCGACCTTGCAGAACAGGAATAGAATTACCTTCACTAAATGCAGCCCCTGTCAGAGGGAAGACATCCTTCCAAGAGAGTTACCAAAGGCCCCGCCGTCACCAGCAATTCTGCACCGGACTGTTCGGGGGGGGTTACGCTCCCTGGCCTCCTCGTCTCAGATTCGGGCGCCCAACACCTTAGGGCCCCTCGGACTCTTCCACCCCTGCGGAACCCAGTCGAAGGTACTGGGCCCCGGGCCTCCTCCGTAGTACCTCACCCCAGGCTGAAGGTGCCTGGGATGGACTCCATCTCCCGCTCCGGCCAGGTCAAGGGCACCTGGGCCCGGAACTCCGGAACACCGGCACCCAGGCTGAAGGTGCCTGGGCGCAGCTGTGACCTCCGACTCTGAACCTCGTGTTGAGGGCGTCTCTCCCCTTCATCTCTTCTCCCGACAGGCACAGCAGGTTACCCCGCCCCGCCGTACGGCTGCCGAAACAGGACAAAAAGGGAACAGCACTGCAGTGATGGTTCAACCCCGGCCCAGGGTGACAGCGCCACCCACAGGCCGCAGGGAACTCCACACCACTGGAGTCCTCCATGAACAGAAAATGGTCCCAAATTCCCTAACAATCGGTGCATCTGGGTCATACTACCACCCAGATGCTCCCCCTAAATTTAAATACCCGCTACATATATATATACACAGTTGTGCTCATAGGTTTACATACCCTGACAGAATTTATGATTTCTTGGCCATTTTTCAGAGAATATGATTGATAACACAAAAACATTTCTTTCCCTCATGGTTAGTGTTTGGCTGAAGCCATTTATTATCAATCAACTGTGTTTACTCTTTTTAAATCATAATGGCAACAGAAACTACCCAAATGACCCTGATCAAAAGTTTGCACACCCTGGTGATTTTGGCCTGATACCATGGACACAATTAGAAACAAAGGTGTTTCAATGGCTATTAAAGGGAACCATTCTCACCTGTGATCTGTTTGCTTGTAATTAGTGTATGTTTAAAAGGTCAGTGCGTTTCTGGACCCCTGACAGACCCTTGCATCTTTCATCCAGTGCTGCACTGACGTTTCTGCATTCTGAGTCATGGAGAAAGCAAATGATCTGCGGGAAAAGGTAGTTGAACTGTATAAAACAGGATAGGGATATAAAAATAAAAAGTGTTCAAACTCTAATCAAGAAGTGGAAAATGAGGGGTTCTGTTGAAACCAAACCACGGTTAGGTAGACCAATTAAAATTTCAGCCACAACTGCCAGGAAAATTGTTTGGAATGCAAAGAAAAACCCACAAATAACTTCAGGTGAAATACAGAACTCTCTGAAAACCTGTGGTGTGGCTGTTTCAAAATGCACAATAAGGAGGTACTTGAAGAAAGATGGGCTTCATGGTCGAGACGCCAGAAGAAAGCCATTACTACGCAAATGCCACAAAGTATCCCACTTACAATATGCCAAACAGCACAGACAAGCCTCAAACCTTCTGGCACAAAGTCATTTGGAGTGATAAGACCAAAATTAAACTTTTTTTCCACAACCATAAACGCTACATTTCGAGAGGAGTCAACAAGGCCTATGATGAAAGGTAAGGAGGTGGATCGCTGATGTTTTGGGGATGTGTGAGCTACAAAGGCACAGGAAATTTGGTCAAAATTGTTGGCAAGATGAATGCAGTATGTTATGAAAAAATACTGGAGGAACATTTGCATTCATCAGCCAGGAAGCTGCGCATGGGACGTACTTGGACATTCCAACATGACAATGATCCAAAACACAAGGCCAAGTCGACCTGTCATTGGCTACAGCAGAATGAAGTGAAGGTTCTGGAGTGGCCATCTCAGTCTCCTGACCTCAATATTATTGAGCCACTTTGGGGAGATCTCAAACGTGCAGTTCATTCAAGACAGCCCAAGAATTTACAGGAGCAGCTGTTTGCCAAGAGGAATGAGCAGCTTTACCATCTGAGAAGATAAAAAACCTCATCCACAAATACCACAAAAGACTTCAAGCTGTCATTGATGCTAAAGGGGGCAATACACGGTATTCTGCCAGGGTAAACCTATATATATATATATATATATATATATATGTGTATGTATATGTATGTATATATATATATATATATATGTATGTATATGTATTGTGAGGGGGTTAACTCGGTAGCGGGTGTGTGTGACCCCCTGGTTGGGCTCCCCACACAAAAACAGGGCCAGCAGACGGAGGTTGTGGTTTTCAAAATCAAAAGGTGCGGTTTATTTCTCTATGTACAGTGACAAAAACACAGCAAAGCCAAAAAGAAACAAACAAAATAAATCCTGGTCAGTTTGACCTCTGACTAAACATGCAGGTTTCCTAAACTAACAACTGGGATCAGCCTGGTGCTGTCCTAGTCCCTAAGTCCCTGGTTTAGTAAAAGTCCAAACAAATAGCCACACAGGCTTTGCCTCACCGCACAGGGGTTCACTCTCCCTAGACAGTCCACACAGGTCTGGTTCCAGGCATGAGCTAACATCTAATGAAGCTGGGAGTTCTTATAGAGGCCTAAATGAGCTGACAAGGTTCAGCTGGTCTCCTCATCTCTGTCTGCACGACGCCCCACACTCTCCCTAGAGGTATGAGTCATCCATGAGCCTACTAGCCTCAGCTGGGCTTATACAACTCTCCACCCTAGTTGTATAAGTCAGCATAAAGCCTGAATCTGGGAGAAATATATCTACCCCCCTGGATGCAACCAGGTGACTTTACCTTCCTGCTGTCACATACCCCCCCCTCTTGTTTTAACCTTGGGGTTGGAACACCAGCAATCAGGCATTCATGTACTCGAGACAAAGCATCCACATTCCCCATTTGAACGCCAGGGCGATGCTTTACTGTGAAGTTGAATTCCTGTAGGGCCAGGAACCACCTATTCACTCTTCTATTTGTCTCCTTGTTTTGAGCCATCCACTTTAACGGAGCGTGATCCGTAACCATGTCAAAGTGCCTACCTAGCAGATAGTACCGAAGGGAATCTAGAGCCCACTTCACCGCTAAACACTCCTTTTCAACCGTGGCGTAATTTACCTCATGGGACTTCAACTTCCTGCTGAGGTAAATGACTGGGTGCTCTTCCCCGTTCCAGACCTGGGACAATACTGCTCCTAACCCCACATCTGACGCATCACTTTGTACGACAAAGTCTTTAGAGAAGTCGGGTGAGTACAACACTGGCTGGCTACATAAGGCTTGTTTCAAGAATTGGAATGCTGCCTCAGCCTCGGGGGTCCATTTAATCATGACCGACCCTTTCCCTTTCGTCAGGTTGGTTAGGGGCACAGCCTTAGAAGCAAAGTGGGGAATGAAGCGCCGATAATAACCCGCGATTCCCAGAAAGGCCCGTACCTGCTTCTTGCTGTTGGGACGTGGCCAACTCTGGATGGCCTCGACTTTGTTGAGTTGGGGTTTTATCACTCCCCTGCCAATGGTGTACCCAAGATATTTGGCCTCCTCCTGCCCAATGGTACACTTCTTGGGGTTAGCCGTAAACCCCGCTTCCCGGATAGAGTCTAGGACTGCTTGCACTTTTGGCAGATGTGAGGCCCAATCTGTGCTATGGACAATTACGTCATCCAGGTAAGCCGCAGCATACTTCCGATGGGGCCTCAGTATCTGGTCCATTTTCCGCTGGAATGTGGCCGGCGCATTCTGTAACCCGAACGGCATTCTCTTATATTGGAACGCCCCGTCTGGGGTTACAAATGCGGTTTTCTCTTTGGCCGACTTGGCCAGGGGAATTTGCCAATACCCTTTTGTGAGGTCAAGAGTCGTCATGTATCGGGCTGTTCCCAGCCGGTCGATCAACTCATCTATACGTGGCATGGGGTAGGTGTCAAATTTTGTAACTTTGTTCAACTGACGAAAATCGTTACAAAATCGCCAGCTCCCATCCGGTTTAGGCACCAACACAATGGGACTAGACCAATCACTTTGGGACTCCTCTATCACCCCTAAGTTCAGCATTTTCTGTACTTCCTCCCGTATTGCCTCCCGTCGGGCCTCTGGGATCCGATAGGGTTTTAACTTCACCCTTTCACCGGGCGGGGTAATAATATCATGCTCTACCCCAGATGTTTGTCCCGGCAGCTCAGAGAACACCTCCTTGTTGCGAAGCACAAACTCCTTAACCTCCTGTTGTTGGGGTTGTGACAAGGTGGCTGCTATTCCAACCTCCGGAATCACGCAACCAGTTTGAGCTGGTGACCAAGTTTCTGCGACTAGGGACTCTCTATCCCTCCAGGCTTTCAACAGATTAACGTGATATATCTGTTCGGGCTTTCGCCTTCCTGGTTGTCTGACCTTGTAATTCACTTCGCTCACTTTTTCCATTATCTCGTAGGGGCCTTGCCATTTGGCAAGGAATTTACTTTCAACCGTAGGGACAAGTACCAATATCCTATCCCCCGGGGAAAAGGTACGGGTCTTTGCTCCACGGTTGTACACTCTCTGCTGTGCCAACTGCGCTTGGGCCAAATGTTCCTTCACGATGGGCATTACCTGTGCAATTCGATCTTGCATCAGGGCGACATGCTCAATCACACTCCTGTGGGGAGAACTCTCACTTTCCCAAGTTTCCTTGGCAATATCCAACAGCCCTCTTGGGTGTCTCCCATACAGTAACTCAAAGGGGGAGAATCCCGTAGAGGATTGGGGCACCTCCCTAATAGCAAACATCAAATAAGGAAGTAGACAGTCCCAATCCTTTCCATCTCTATCCACCACTTTCTTCAACATTTGTTTTAGGGTTTTGTTGAATCTTTCAACCAGCCCATCGGTTTGGGGGTGATACACAGATGTACGCAATTGCGTCACTTTGAACAATTTACACAGCTCTTTCATAACCCGGGACATAAAGGGTGTACCTTGGTCCGTAAGCAGTTCTTTACAAATACCCACCCGGCTAAAAACAAGAGATAGCTCTTTGGCTATGGTTTTGGCCGAGGTATTTCTGAGAGGGATCGCTTCTGGATAACGGGTGGCATAGTCCATTATAACCAATATGTACTGGTGCCCCCTAGCGGACTTGATTATAGGACCTACCAAATCCATTGCGATTCTCTCAAACGGGACCTCAATGATGGGTAGAGGGACCAGCGGGCTACGGAAATGTGGCATCGGGGCCGACCTCTGACACACAGGGCAGGAGGAACAATAATTTTCTATGTCCTTCATCACCCCAGGCCAATAGAATCTCTGTAATACCCTCTCTCGGGTTTTCTCTGTCCCCAGATGACCTCCAAGAATGTGCCCATGGGCCAACTCCAACACCAACTTCCTGTAAGGTTTGGGCACCACCAGCTGCTCAACGGTTTCTTCTGCCCTTTTTGCCACCCGATACAGTAGGTCCTTCTCTACGCTGAAGTATGGGTAAGTGCAGGTATTATCTGGGTTCACTAACTCGCCATCTATTTCCACTACGTTTTCCCGTGCCTTTATTAGGGCGGGGTCTTTTAACTGTTCTGTGGCAAAATTTTCCCTGTGAACCTCCAGATCAGAAAACTCCACAGACGGTAGGTTTTCGTCTGAGGAGGTGGGCTCCTCTCCAGTTTCTTGAGTCTCCCCTGCCAATACTGACAAGGGAAATTCTGGAGAGTCCTCCCCACTCTCAGAGGAGTTCTGGCTATCACATTCCTGGTACATAGGGGCACCAGTGGGGGGCTCAGGATCATCCCACAGTTCCCAGAACTTCGGAAAATCCCTTCCCACAATGGCATCATGCGGTAATTGAGATACTAACCCCACTGGATGAGAGAGGGTACCTTTGGGGGTCTCGAAACACACTGTAGTCACTGGATACTCTCGGGTGTCCCCATGCACACAAATAACAGCTACCTTGCTATTCCCAGAGACCTCTGTTTTAACTAATTCAGCCTTTATCAGGGTCACAAGGCTACCTGAATCCAGCAATACCACAACATTTCTACCATTAATACACATTTTGCATAAATGTTTCTCAGTTCCCCGAATGGCAGTGCATGCGACTGTCGCACACAGCGACTGACGTCTGTCCATCAGAAAGTCACACTGCATGGGTTCCTCCACAACCGGGCAATTGGCTGCAATATGTCCCGCTTGCCGGCAGCGGTAGCAAACAATCCTTTTGGCTGCCTCTTGAGCCCCTGACTTCCCAGGCTGTTCTCGCCAAACTTTGGGTAGAGCTCCCACCCTCTCACTCTCTCCACCCTCACCCCTTGGAATCCTCTTATCCGCCCCTGGGGATGGTCTGGTCTTAGGGTGGAAAGTCCGAGTGTCTCTGGAAGAGGCCGTCAGGTTCTCTGTAGCCAAGTATTTCTCTACACGATCCACAAGACCACCGGCCGTCTCTGGGTCTCCATGGCTTACCCACTTTTGGATGGCAGTAGGAAGAGCTCTCAAAAACCGATCCATTACAACACGTTCCACAATCTCTGGTGCGGACAAAGTCTCTGGCTGTAGCCACTTCCTGCTCAGGTGAATGAGATCATACATTTGAGACCTGGGGGGTTTTCCAAGCTGGAAAGTCCAGTTATGCACACGCTGAGCCCGGACAGCCAGGGTGACACCCAGCCTTGCCAATATTTCAGCTTTTAGCATCACATAGTCTTTTGCTTGGTCAGGCTCTAGGTCATAGTAAGCCTTCTGCGATTCACCAGTTAACAGAGGAGCCACCAGTCCAGCCCACTGCTCCTCAGGCCACTTTTCTCTTTCAGCAGTCCTTTCAAATGTGGTCAAAAATACCTCTGGATCATCCTCTCCAGTCATTTTTGTCAATAAACGACTCACCCCAAAGGACGCGGTATTAGTGGGACGGCTTTCCTCACTGGTCTGCGGACGTTGCTGCATTACTGCTTCCATTTGTTGTAGTCTCTGCTCTTGCTTCTGTAACAGGTCTATGAAGCGGGCCTCAGATTGCTGCTGGGCTTGTTGATGAGCTTGCTGCTGGGCTGCAAGGCTCCTTTGCAAACCTGCATTTGTCTGCTGTTGATTGGCATTTGCTAGAGCCAGCTGTTTCAGTATCTCCTCCATGCTGGCTTAAAAAAAAACTGCCACTGGTTCTCCACCAACTGTGAGGGGGTTAACTCGGTAGCGGGTGTGTGTGACCCCCTGGTTGGGCTCCCCACACAAAAACAGGGCCAGCAGACGGAGGTTGTGGTTTTCAAAATCAAAAGGTGCGGTTTATTTCTCTATGTACAGTGACAAAAACACAGCAAAGCCAAAAAGAAACAAACAAAATAAATCCTGGTCAGTTTGACCTCTGACTAAACATGCAGGTTTCCTAAACTAACAACTGGGATCAGCCTGGTGCTGTCCTAGTCCCTAAGTCCCTGGTTTAGTAAAAGTCCAAACAAATAGCCACACAGGCTTTGCCTCACCGCACAGGGGTTCACTCTCCCTAGACAGTCCACACAGGTCTGGTTCCAGGCATGAGCTAACATCTAATGAAGCTGGGAGTTCTTATAGAGGCCTAAATGAGCTGACAAGGTTCAGCTGGTCTCCTCATCTCTGTCTGCACGACGCCCCACACTCTCCCTAGAGGTATGAGTCATCCATGAGCCTACTAGCCTCAGCTGGGCTTATACAACTCTCCACCCTAGTTGTATAAGTCAGCATAAAGCCTGAATCTGGGAGAAATATATCTACCCCCCTGGATGCAACCAGGTGACTTTACCTTCCTGCTGTCACAGTATGTGTATATATATATATATATATATATATATATATATATATATTGTGACAGCAGGAAGGTAAAGTCACCTGGTTGCATCCAGGGGGGTAGATATATTTCGCCCAGATTCAGGCTTTACGCCGATTTATACAGCTAGGTGGAGAGTTGTATAAGCCCAGCTGAGACTAGTGGGCTCATTGATGACTCATACCTCTAGGGAGAGGGCTGGGCGTCGTGCAGGCAGGGAGTTGATGAGGCCAGCTGAAGCCTGTCAGTTCGTTTAAGGCCTCTATAAGAAATCCCAGCTTCATTAGATGTTAGCTCATGCCTGGAAGCAGACCTGTGTGGACTGTCTAGGGAGAGTGAACCCCTGTGCGGTGAGAGAAAGCCTGTGTGGCTATATTTTGCTTGGACATTTAAAACCAGGGACTAGGACAGCACTAGGCTGATCCCAGTTGTTAGTTAGGAAACCTGTATGTTTAGTCAGAGGTCAAGTTGACCAGGATTTATTTTGTTTGTTTTTTTTGCTTTGCTGTGTTTTTGTCACTGTAAATAGAAAATAAACGGCACCTTTTTGATTTTGAAAACCACAACCTCCGTCTGCTGGGCCTGTTTTTGTGTGGGGAGCCCATCCCGGGGGTCACACACACCCGCTGCCGAGCTAACCCCCTCACAATATATACACACACATACAGGCAGTCGTCCTGGACTGGCCATAGGGCATACCGGGTATATGCCCGGTGGGCCGCATGTTTCGTCTCCCCCCAGTGCCCTCTCAGCTGCGAGTCGGAGCCGCATTCGAGTGACACCCGTCGGCACATCAGGGGGCCGGGACCCGCAACAATGCCCTTCTCTCTGGCACGGTGGCCACGGCTCTGATGATCTTATCAGTTTCGGCTCGGCTATCTCACACAGCCGAGCAGAGTGAAGTCGCCTCCCCTTCCTCCTTTATGTCTACACAGGGGGAGGGGACCCGACATGCAGTCCCGTGCTGATCTGAGGTACATTATGGGTCTGAAGGGGGGGGTCTGTATTGTAGGGGGGTTTCTGTATTGTAGGGGGTGTTATGTATTGTAGAGGTGGTCTGAAATGTAGGGGGGTTCTGTATTGTAGGGGGGTCTGTAATGTACGGGGGGTTCTGTATTGTAGGGGGGGTCTGAAATGTAGGGGGGTTCTGTATTGTAGGGGGTTCTGTATTGTAGGGGGTTCTGTATTGTAGGGGGGTCTGTAATGTAGGGAGGTTATGTATTGTAGAGGGGTTCTGTATTGTAGAGGGGTCTGTAATGTAGGGGGGTTCTGTATTGTATGGGGGTCTGAAATGTAGGGGGGTTCTGTATTGTGGGGGGGTCTGAAATGTAGGGGGGGTCTGGAATGTAGGGGGGTCTGTATTGTAGGGGGGTTCTGTATTTGTAGGGGGTTCTCTATTATAGGGGGTCTGAAATGTAGGGGTTGGTGTTGGTTCACTGTGTTTTATCGAGTCCAAAGTCAGCGCAACCCTCTACCAGGAAATCCTAGAGCACTTCATGCTTCCCTCTGCAGACCAGCTTTATGGAGATGCTGATTTAATTTTCCAGCAGGACTTGGCACCTGTATCACTGTGTTTGATTGGCCAGCAATCTCGCCTGACCTAAACCCAATAGAGAATCTGTGGGGTATTGTCAAGAGGAAGATGAGAGACACCAGACCCAACAGAGCAGACAAGCTGAAGGCCGCTATCAAAGCAACCTGGGCTTCTATAACACCTCACAGTGCCACAGACTGATTGCCTCCATGCCATGCTGCATTGATGCAGTATTTCATGCAAAAGGAGCCCCGACCAAGTATTAAGTGCATACTATACTGTACATGGACATACTTTTCGGTAAGCCAACATTTACCTATTAAAAATACTTAAATTAATTGGTCTTATGTAATATTCAAATTTTCTGAGATACTGAATTTTGGGTTTTCACTAGCTGTAAGCCAAAATCATCAAAATTAAAAGAAAGAAATGCTTATAATATATCACTCTGTGTGTAATGAATCTATATAAAAAACATGAGTTTCACTTTTTGAATTGAATTACTGAAATAAATGAACTTTTTGATGATATTTTTTTTTTTTGAGATGCACCTTTATATGTATTGTATTGTATGATACATTGTATATTGTATTGTATTATACATACAGGCTGGACCCTTATTGTGGTAAGAGGTGCTTGAAAAATTGTCAGTTGGGTAAAAAGTATATTAGAAAAGTTTACAAATTGCATCATACTGATTTAATGACTAGGACAGGACAGGGAAGAATTTCTACATTACCTGTAGATTTATCCAATGCTCTCTTGATCACTGAAACCTAAAACTATATGATCCTGCAGGATACATGTCTTCCCCGATTCCAATGTTTTTTTATGTATGTTGGTTGGTGGGTTGCTCAAGTAGATCAGCACCTTCTGTGTGTTCTCTACCAAAAATTTAGCAGCTGAAAAATGTCACGTATAACAGTGTTATTGGTCACACACCAACAATAAACCAGTATTGCTGCTTGCAAGTGACTTTTATCAGTCACTCACATTTAATGGGCCAGGGGGAGATACATATCTCATGTGCCAGGAGTAAACTTTAAGAATGCCACTTCTAATGTTGCACCCTTAGCCAACAACTGGAAAGAACAAAAGCTGACATGACATTACATTATGTCATTCATGTGTTCTGAATGTATCTGTGATTTCCTCCAGTCAGCAAAACTCTTGCTGCTTGTTGTAATATTGTAAATCTTTGACAACCAAGTGAAACATTTTTTTAGCACTAAGCTTTGCAAAGCTAAAAAGATCCGAGTCCTACCACAAAAATGTCAGCAATGCCAACCATGAGTATTCATAAATCACAGCGAGGAGCAGCTAAACATAACCGTGCTAAACACATGCAGTGCCATGTATTTATAACAAACATCATGCAACTGTTTAATGTGCCCTTATTTGGAGCTTTTTAATTATGCAAGGACATAAACAGCTGGGTCAGTATGCTGGCGATCTCCATTGTTTTGTTGTAGGCATCAGTGCTGCTTCACTTTGCTCCTCAAGGTCCCTTAAAGTGGAAGTAAAGGTAGGTGGAGGTGGCCAGCGTTTGCCATAATGTGCATAGCTGCACATTGTGTCATATACCTTTGGGTATGCTCCCCGCCAGCGGTATGAGGTTCAAGATCCCTGCATCCACTCCGGCCCCACTGATGCCATGTTATCTTTCTCTTTTTCTGATTTTGCTGTCTTCCTGATTCACCCACTGGGCAGCTACGGATGATGTAACTCCTCAGCACCTGGTTCTATTCCCAGCATCTGTAACGTGTAAGCCATGAATTAACGTAGAAAGTTTGGAGTTTAAGTGATACCCTCTTTCGACTAAGATAAATTAATAAAGATACAAGTGTAGAGCAACACCCAAAGGACCTTTTTGGTAATTTGGGTTCTCTGTTCTGCGCCTCAACTCCGAGAACAACCTCAGCCCCTCCGGCAAACCTGGTTGAGTAAAAGTTACTGCACACACTTCTAGGAACACATAAAATACCTTTAACTCGACTGTGAATTAGTATCAGGAAATAGGCAAAAGACAGTTTAGTGGTAAAGAAACTCAATGGATTGCTATGGCTTAGAGTAAATGGTAGTTAGAGCATGAATGAGCACACAGAGGACAGATTCAGACACAGTCTGCTAAACAATGTAATCTCTAGGTTGAAGTGACTTAGGTTAGAGTTCTGTATCACTAGAATGGAATCAACTCACAAATCAGCAAGATCAGCAATAGGCAGTGCTTTTAAAGATTAATTGTAATGTGATTAATAATACTGTAACTAACCTAGTGTGCACTCTAGGAAAATAGCTAGGATATGATGAAATGTCCACAGAAAGGTGCCTCTTAGCATAAGCAATAGGTGCAGGATTCTGTGTAACACTTGTTAATGGACAGCTTTTAGTCCTAACACTGCGGCCGGCTAGCGTAGGGGCCCAGTTGTGCTGCCGGTGCACATGAGAATTGTCCCAGTCAAGCCTGCAGCTAGCAATAGAACTATTATATGTTCAGCTTCTAAAAGGCTCAATCTCTCTAGCAGCAGATGGTAAATGCCCACAGCAGCAGCTCAACAGTCCCAACAATATTGCAGCTCACCACAGTGCAGTGCTGCCTGACTCCGTCTACTGAACTCGTCCTGCTCAGCAGCTTCCTCCTCTTGTTGATATAGTTGTTAACCAGTTCAGCACTGCAGGGCAGCAGTTACTGTTACTGATCAAGGGGTTAAATGTGTTACCTCATGAGTGTTTTTAACTGTGGGGGGATGGGACTGACTGGAGGAGGAGACATATCGCTGTTCCTAATTACTAGGAACGGCAGATCTGTTTCTCCTCCCCTGTCAGAACGGGGATGTGTGTGCTTACTTACACACACATACCCGTTCTGGCTCTCATGCCCGCGATCACGGGTGGCCGGCAGACATTATGGCCGCCGGCCACGCGCATTGGGGGCAGCACGCCTGCGATGGCTCTTAAAGGAGCCGGCAAACAGGTACGGCGATTCGCAGGAATGAGCCAACCTGCCGTCATAAATGTGCGTGAGCTGGTCGGCAAGTGGTTAATTTAATTTCCCCATTCCTAACTGACTTTGTTTGTTGGGCCGCGCACATACAAATTAAACGAATAGTCTCCACCCTAACACAAAAATAGTCCTTTTACAATATTCATGCTATGCTTACTAGAAAAAAAATGAATGGATCCAAATCCATTCGGATCATTCATTATGCCGTTATTTAGGATGCTTCAAACGTTACAAAAAGGTCCAAACTATGGCACCATGTCATCTGAATGAAAGGAATAAATATGAATTAATTTATTGCTTTTGTTATAATTTATTTTGTATTGATTGAAATTAGTTACTATTGGAATTCGAGGATTTGGATACAAATCTTTGTGAAATAATTTTTTTCCGAATCACGCAAATTTCGGCCGAATTTCGTTTTTTAATAAAAAATGGAATCAAACATGTCTAATCAGTATTGTTGTCAGAAGCCGTATTTACACTACAAGCATAAAGCCAATTTATTTATTTTTTGCTAGTTTTGAATAGACTAGGGCAGTGGTTCTCAACCTGGGGTCGGGACCCCTCTGGGGGTCGAATTACTATTTTCCATGGGTCACCAAATCCTGAGCTGTTCCTGGAGTTCGCAGCCGCCCACTCAGCCTCTTCACAGCCGCCCATTCAGTTCACGGCATGGCTGGGGGGCAGAGACTAAAGGCCAGCTGACTGGTGAGGAATGTGAAGTGGGAGGGGCTGAAGGAAACCCTATCTCCTAATTTCGGCATAGGTGTCACTGCTACCAGACACCATAGAGCTGGGGACACAGTTAAGCCGGAGAAACAATGAGTAACACTACCTGTGATTACAGTTGCCATTAAAAGTCCCCACTACAGTTCTCAGATCATGACCTTGATCAAGAGCACCTAAGTTAGCTGATCAGAACTCTCTCCCCCCCCAGCACTACCACTCATCCCATTTCCCCCCCACCAATGAGTAAGAGAAGGAATAAAAAATGAATACTTGGAAGGGAGAGGAAAAGAGGTGGAGGAACAAAGAAAAAGGGAAAGAATAAGAGAACAACAAAGACGAGTAGAGAGATCGATGGGGGGAAGAAAAACAAGAAATTAGGATAGAGAGAAATAAAAGGGAAAGAAAGGAGAACAAAGGGAGTGATACATCCTAAAATTTACCATAAGGGGTTTTAATACTGTACGAGTGGAAGGGACTCGGGGAGCGATAAATGTCTGTGGGTTAGGGGTGCAAATTACTTTTCTTGCCTTGGGTGCTGACAACCCACGTTACGAAAAGTTTACTGTTAGGGGTCCCCACAACTTGAGAAATTTTATCAAGGGGTCACGGCACCAGAAAGGTTGATATCAAAGGGTCACGGCACCAGAAAGTTTGAGAACCACTGGACTAGGGGGTTCATTAAAATTCCTGTTAGCTTTTTTGCTGTCTGTACCCTAATGAGCTCATTATTGTGCTGAGGCACCCTTATCGCAATTTACAAGTGTGACTTTGATATGTGGCAGAAATGACTGGATCACACAACATTCTAAACAGGTAAACCATTTTCTTATTGCTTTCAATACAGAATTCACAGACGTATGATATGTATACAGTATGTATAAAAGACAAATAATGTAAATAGTGCATGCTAATAGAAAAGAAAGTAATTGCACAGACTTTGACAGTTTTGAGTGAGTCATTATAACCAACAGTTAGTCAGATGCATCCTTTAAAGTAAACTTACAGTTACAAGATTCTCAAGGTTACATTAATAGGGCTAGAGTGGTTTTATCCTGGAGTCAAAGTAAGCATAAAATTTACACCATAAGGCCCAAACTTTATTCGAGGACACTCTTTTCTCCCATACATAACCTTCTCATAAGGATTAATCTGATTTATGAACAACTTTCCCAGGGATACTCTCAGGAGAGATGGGTTCATCCATCTAATAGGAATGACCTTGCAAGCCATGAATAATGTTTCCCATAGGAACATTCTGGTGCAATGTGTTCTGCATCCAGTACACCAAATAAGCTAAAATATGGGGAGATTTAGTAGGGTAGCAAGTTGTCACTTGCTTCCAGAAATCAGCTATGACTGGACAACTCCAGATGAGGTGCATAAAATTAGCTTGAATACAGCGTATTCAGTTATAAGGAGTCATACATCCAATTATGAGTAAACGAACTGGGGATTGATAGGTCTGGTGGACAATATATGGCTGGATTACCCAGTTATTGATTGCTGGTGAAACATTTGTATGTGAAGAGGACATGTCCTCCCAGTCTTTTTCTGACATGGTGGACATAGGAAGCTGCCATTTAGTTCTAACTGCAAAAGGGAAACTTGTCCAGTTTGGTAATGGAGTATAGAGTGAAAATCAACCCTTTAGGGCCCTGTGATCTCAAAATTCCTATTAGGGGGTAGTTTGATATAGGCATTTCCCAAGTCCTAAATTGTGCCTCTTATGCCGCGTACACACGGTCGGAATTTCCGATGGGAAATGTCAGACGGACTTTTTCCGTCGGAAATTCCGTTCGTCTGTATGCAATTCCGACGGACTAAAAACCATGCATGCTCGGAATCAATTTGACGCATGACTCGGAATCATTGAACTTAAATTTTCTCCTTTCATCTTCCAGGACAGCCTCTGAGATGTATGGCTCCTCCCTCCGGGACAGGAAACACGTGTACCAAATATTTAAAAGGCGCTCCTCCAGGCCTCCTCTTCAGTTTTTATGTTTCCTGCCGGATGGGAAGGAGCACGTAAGGAACTTTGTGGGAAGCTCCATATCTCAGGACTGTCCTGGGAGAGCCTCTGGAAGTGAACCTACCTTTCCTGCCGGCACTCCTCTGTCCTATTGGGAAGGGAGAGTAGCTGGAGTCACTGCTGCCTTTTGCTCGGAGAGAGCAGGACCCCGGGTGATGGCAGATCTCGCCCCAAGCCTGCTGAGGAACGGACCGACGCTGGGTAGGTGAGAGACGCCGGACCAGCCGCGCGGTTTACAGCCGACTTCCGGGCAGCGTGAGGCGCGGGGCTTCTGCGTTCCACCAACAGGAAGTGACGAGAGACGTACTTCCGGCGGAATTTCATCATCAGGGGGCGCCGCAAAACATAGTTCCGGTTTCCTGGGCGCGGTGGTGACTCACAGGAATATGGAGCAGGTGGAACAAGCTCAGAGAGACTGAGCGAACACCGCGAACCGTGGAGGGTGCAGCAGCACAGGCAGACCCCGGTTCAACGGGCTCCGGCGCCTCTCAGGTAAGCGTGGTGAGGGCAGACCATGTCTTACTCTGGGAGGTTAGGGTCATTAGGCCCCAAATGCCCTCCCTGGGTGGGGAACCTCTGGTGATGGGTCAGGCACTGTCTAGGCTAACCGTGCACAGTGGTGGTGGGTGCAAGGCTGTGGATTAATTGGGATCATTTGTCTGTTTGTTTGGCTTACGGGTCAAAGCCCATGACAGGACCCTAATGCAGCCACCTAGAAAGAAATGTGCCATCTGTGGGAACAAGTTAGGCATCAATTGGGAGAAGCCACTGTGTCCCGAGTGTGTCATCAGCCTGGTAAAGGATGATTCAGTGACAGCTTGTCACCAGATTCTGTCATCCGTTAAGGACGAGATTGCATCTACATTCCAGTCCTTTAAGGGATTAATGGATAGGATGCAGGGTCCCTCTTCATCCCTATCTAGGGCAGCAAGTGTGCCTTCCTTATCACAGAGTCAGGAAGAGGAAGAAGATAGGGAGAGGGTTCCCAGATCACTAGCCTCCTCTCAAGCGGGTTCAGCATCCGATTTGGAGGGAGAGGAAGATTCCTCCAGATATAAATTGTCTCTGGATGATGTGGGGGATCTACTAAAAGCTATCTATGACACGCTAGAGATACGCGAGGAACAGGTTCAACTCTCGAAGCACGACCTGATGTACCAGGGGTCTAGTGCAAGTAAGACCAGGGTTTTTCCCGTTCACAAATCCTTGATTGAAGCGATTCTGCTGGAGTGGGAGCAGCCGGAAAAGAGGCCTTTCTTTTCAGGTAGCCTGAAGCGGAGATTTCCGTTTAAATCAGATGCGACTCACCCCTGGAATAAGATTCCTAAATTAGATGCTCCCTTGGCCAAAGTCTCTAAGAGGACAGATTTGGCCTTCGATGACCTGGGGTCTCTCAAAGACCCTATGGATAAGAAAGGGGAGTTGCTGCTTAAAAGGGCCTGGGATGCCTCTTCCATTGGTTTGAAACCAGCTCTTGCAGCTACTTGCGTGGCCAGAAATTTAGAGTGTTGGCTCATGCAACTACAGGCTCACATTTCAGCCAGTACGCCTAGACAACAACTTTTAAAGTCCTTTCCACTACTATTCAAAGCAGTCGGGTTTCTGGCAGACGCCTCGGAGGAATCGTAAAATTGGCAGCCAGGTCGGCCCCTCTAGTGAATGCAGCTAGAAGGGCTTTGTGGCTTAAAACCTGGACAGGTGACACTGCCTCTAAACTTTGTGGGCTACCATTTTCAGGTGACCACCTGTTTTGGCCCAGCCTCCAGGAGGCACTTGAAAGGACTCAAGATAGGGAAAAAAGCATTTCCTGAGAAAAAGAAGTCAGAAGGGAAACGTTTTTTTCGAGGCCCCAGGCAACAGACTCAGCAAGAGAGGGAGAACCACCCCAAAAAAACATTGGACGGATCACAAGGGGCGAGGAAGAGGAGGAATCCTATTTAATGCTCCTCAAACCACCCCAAAACCTCAGTGACTCTTGCGTCCCGGCGGGAGGAAGACTAGGGGAGTTCCTCCCACAATGGACCACATCGACTTCAAGCCCATTCATATTGGACATCATAAAGAACGGCTACAGATTGGAGTTCGATTCAATGCCCCCCTCAAGTTTTCAGGTTACACAACTACCCAGGGACAAAGAAAAAGCAGAACCCTAAGTTTGTTACTGGGGGACTTAGTGGATCAGAAAGTCTTGATTCAGGTGCAGCCAGACGGAGCGCGGACAGGGAGTATACTCCCATGTGTTTGTTGTAAGGAAGCCATCGGGGAAGTTCAGGTTAATCCTGAATCTGTGCCCCCTGAACAGATTTGTGAGATACAAACGGTTCAGGATGGAATCAATCTTTACAGTATCAAAGCTACTATTCCCAGGCTGTCACATGGCTACTCTAGATCTCAGGGATGCCTACTTACACATCCCAATCCATCAGGGATTTCAAAAATATCTCAGGCTGGCAGTCAGAGTAAATTCAGAGATCCTGCACTTCCAGTTTCGAGCCCTCCCCTTTGGCCTGTCCTCTTCACCAAGAATTTTCACGAAAGTTCTGGCAGAGGCCTTAGCCCCGTTAAAAGTCAGGGCTATTACGGTGATCCCGTATTTGGACGATCTCCTGTTTGTGGCCAACTCTTCCCAACAACTAGAGAAGGACTTACAGGAGGCGCAGAGTTTCCTTGCTTCTCTAGGGTTGCTAATCAACAAAGACAAATCACAACTGATACCATCTCAGGAAGTCCTGTATCTGGGGTACAAGATTTCTTCAGTGGAGATGAAGATCTTTCTCCCCAGGGAAAAAATCATGAAAGTGGATCAGGCAGTAGCCCAGCTCCAATCCAATCGGGTAGCCACGATCAGAGAAGTAATGAGGGTACTGGGTCTGATGATGGCATGTTTCCCAGCAGTCCCTTGGGCGAGATTTCACCAGCGCCCTTTACAGGGTCACATGCTCCGTTATTGGGAC
Organism: Rana muscosa; assembly: GCA_029206835.1. Classification (NCBI taxonomy): domain Eukaryota; kingdom Metazoa; phylum Chordata; class Amphibia; order Anura; family Ranidae; genus Rana; species Rana muscosa. The sequence goes on along the minus strand of CM055117.1, from coordinate 83,684,943 downwards.
GGCAACAGACAAAACCTAGATTTCCAGATTTCCCTCTCTTCCAAGATCAAGAGGACTCTTTGCTGGTGGCGAGCCCAGCAAAACCTGGACAAGGGTTTGGCCTGGACCCAGCCTACGGTCACAGTAGTGATGACCGATGCCAGTGCTTGGGGGTGGGGCACTCATTTGGAGGAAACCATAGCCCAGGGGGCATGGTCACCGGTAGAGGCCAGTCGGTCATCAAACCAGAGGGAACTTCTGGCTATCCTGAGAGCGATAGAGGCATTCCACTCGCGGATTGGCGGACAGCATTCCACTCGCGGATTGGCTGGCAGCACTTAAGTCAGGACGAGTGGGCTCTCAACGAGGAGGTGTTTGGAGAGATTGTCCAGGGCTGGGGACAGACTGAGGTGGAACTCTTTGCCTCGGAGAAGAACAAAAGGTTGGCTCAATTTTTCTCCATTCATCCAGGGGATCAGGCCATAGGGATAGACGCATTTGCCAGTCCTTGGCAGTTCAGTCTCTGTTATGCCTTCCCTCCAGTGAGGCTGATTGCGGCGGTTCTTCAAAAGTTTCTGACAGAAGCGACGGACCTCATCTTGATAACACCATTCTGGCCAAGGAGGCCATGGTTTGCCAGTCTAAAGAGACTGGCCATTTTTCCCCCACTTCATCTTCCGGTCAGGAAGGATCTAATTTCCCAGGGCCCTATTCTGCACCCACAGATAGAGAAACTGGGTCTAACAGCTTGGTATCTGAGGAACAGTTACTGAAATCGCAGGGATTTTCAGATAGAGTGATTTAAACTCTTCTGGAGTGCCGTAAGCCGGTAACTAGGGCAATTTATGCCATGGTTTGGAAAAGATTAAATTCCTGGTTGGAAGAGCAGGGGCTCAACCATCCGGGGGTTCCAGCTATCCTGGACTTTCTGCAAGCCGGGGTAGAGTTGGGCCTTTCTCCTAGTACTTTAAAAATTCAAGTGGCAGCCTTAAGTGTTTTCCTTCAGACCTCACTGCAGCAGAATCAATTTGTCCAAAAAAATTTCAAAGCTCTGGCAAGGTCTAGGCCAGTGAGGGTGATGACCTGTCCCACCTGGGATCTCTCCTTAGTTCTCAAAGCCCTTACTGGTAGGCCCTTTGAACCCTTGGAGGAATCTCTATTTAAATGGGTAGTATTAAAAAATGTTTTTCTGGTCGCTATCACATCAGCCAGACGAGTGAGTGATTTGCAAGCGCTCTCAATTTTGGGAGCCTTTTTTGTTGTTGTTAGAAGACAGGGTCATACTCAAGACAGACCCCAGTTTTCTCCCCAAGGTAGCGTCTACGTTCCATAGGTCGCAGGACATAGTTCTACCGACTTTTCTTTCTACCCCAGAAGCAGGCGAAACTTCTCTAAGTTTATTAGATGTTAAAATAAGCCTTTTAGTTTATTTGAAGGTCACCAGTAGCTTCAGAAAGTCAGACTCCCTTTTTGTTAATTTTGCGGGGGCCTGCAAGGGTTGTAAAGCATCCAAATCTTCCATTGCCAGATGGATTAGAATGACAATTATCGAAGCTTATGGGTTGGAAGGGGTTCAAGCTCCATTAGTCAAAGCACATTTGACTAGGGCAGTCTCTAGTTCATGGGCTGAGAGGGCTGGCGCCTCTCCGGAGGATATCTGCAAGGCAGCGACATGGTCCAGTTACTCTACGTTTGCCAAACATTATCGTCTGGATCTATTGTCTGATAAAGAACAGACATTTGGACGAAAGGTCCTCCAGGCAGTGGTCCCGCCCTGAAAAAGTACGTTCCTTGCTTATCACCCCAGAGGCTGTCCGGGAAGACAAAAGGAGAAAACCGGAGTTAGACTTACCAGTAACTCTTTTTCTAGGAGTCTTCCAGGACAGCCTGGTTTCCCACCCGGTGTTTATATTATTGACTGGTGTTGGATGTGTGTACTGACGTTGTGTTAGTATGTTATGTCTTTTCAGAGCCTTCCGGTAGTTCTTGGTTAAACTAAAGAGGAGGCCTGGGGGACCGCCTTTTAAATATTTGGTACACGTGTTTCCTGTCCCGGAGGGAGGAGCCATACACCTCAGAGGCTGTCCTGAAAGACTCCTCACCATTCTACCTTGCGGAATAAATCTGTTTTCAACCCCCCCACATCAGACACTAAGCATCTTGAGGTGTTTAGGAATATGGTCGCGAGGGATTTAGAAAAGTTGAAAATCCGTAAGGTGAATGATCCTGTTTATATCCAGAACGGTATAAAATCTCTGACGGAGAGGAAGGATTTGGTCATACGCCCTGCTGATAAGGGGGGGGGGGGCTGGTGGTAGTCAGTAAGGCCTACTATAAGAACGAAATGGACAACCTCCTTAGTGATACCAACACTTATAGCATTATGACAAGAGACCCTATGCTTGAATTTAAGGGAGAACTCCACTTTTTGGTAGAAAGGGGGAAACATATAGGAGTGTTGAGCCCAAAGGAGGCATTATATTTAGACCCTTTGTTTTGCCGTACACCCATCATTTATTTTCTACCAAAGGTCCATAAGGATAGCACCAACCCTCCTGGGAGACCCATAGTAAACGGGATCGATTCGGTCACTTCCCGACTTGGTCAATACATAGATTCCTTCCTCCAGCCGTTAGTGACAAAAACTGACGCATTTCTTAAAGACACTAAACATGTCATACAAATTCTGGAGTCTCTGGCAATCACGCCCTCTTGCCTTCTGATCACGGCTGATGTCAGTTCGTTATATACGATCATCAGTCATGAGGATGCTTTATCCGCGGTTAGTTGGGCACTAGGATCATCTGGTTTGTCCAGAAGACATCGGAACTTTTTGATTGACAGTCTTACCTTTTGCTTATCAAAGAATTATTTCTGGTATGGTAGGCAATTTTTCCTTCAAACCAGAGGGGTAGCTATGGGGGCTCGGTTTGCTCCCAGTGTTGCCAATCTATTTATGGCACACTGGGAGGAAGAGGCCGTGTTTAAGAACAAACCCCCACAGCTATTATGCTACCAGAGGTATATTGATGACCTTATTATGATCTGGGATGGGGATCGAGCAAGCTTTGATGAGTTTGCATCTAAACTGAATGCTAACAGTATGAACATTGTTCTTACATGGAACATCAGTTTGGACAGATTGGTCTTTTTGGATCTTGATCTAACCAAGAATGGGGACAGGATCAATATGACCACTCATTTTAAGGCCACAGACCGTAACGCCTTTATCCCCATTGAAAGCTGTCACCATTCCAAGTGGTTGTGTAATATACCGAGAGGGCAATTTATACGCCTGAGGCGCAATTGCACCAATGTAGGTGATTTTATTACACAGTCACAGGTATTGGCCTCAAGATTCGTTGAAAAAGGATATGATAAAAATAGCTTAGGTATAGAAATGGAAAATGTCCGTAATCTGGACAGAAAAGTACTTGTGTCAAATGTCCCTAAGGTTAATCATAATGATTCTACAAGGACACAAATGATCTTAGACTATAATATTCAATATAGGAAGTTTGAGAGGATTGTACAGAGGCACTGGCCAATCCTTAAGCATGACAGGATTTTAGGCCCCTTACTTCCTGATCGTCCGCAATTCATCTACAAAAAAGCACCTTCCTTAAGGGATACACTAGCCCCTGGGGTCATTGACCCCCCTACCCATTCTGAGAACAGAATTTTTGACTTTCTGACTAGCTTTCACAAATGTGGTCGTTGCCCACCATGTCGACAGGCCAGAAAGAATTTAAAGAAGCGGAAGGAATTTGTGGCATCAGCAACTGGAAAAAACGATAAGATCAAGGATCTGATCACTTGTGACACTACTGGGGTCGTGTATATGCTACAGTGTGAGTGTGGTTTACAATATGTCGGTAGGACGTCTAGGCCCCTTCACGTCAGGATAGGGGAGCATGTCAATAATATCAAAAAGGGGTTGGTCACACACAACGTTTCGAAGCACTTCCGACTCCACCATAACCGTAGCCCATCTGGGCTGCAGTTTTGGGGGATAGAGAAGGTGACGAACCATTGGAGAGGAGGCAACTTCATTCGGCACCTTAGCCGACGTGAGTCGTTTTGGGTATATGAATTAAAGGTGGGGGTCCCGTTGGGGTTGAACGTTGAGTTCGATCTCAATTGTTTTATATCTGACCGCTAGCATTATAATTTTTATATAATTTGTTTTTATTATGTCATTATGTATTTAGTATGTGATATTTGTCTAACAGGTTAGATGGTTGTGCTGACGTCTTTATTAATTTTACAGGTCTATATATGACTGTTTTATTACCCTTATGCACCTCTGGCCCCTGTTTAGTGTTACGATTGTCATCACTATGAGGGCCCACGGGCCCCTCAAAGTAATAACAAGAGGGGGGGAGCTGGTGTGTGTCTGTATACATATTGACCATTGTGCCCTATATATGGTCGGATTTTTTGATCTATGTATACATGACCCCAGCGAGCATATATGCACTTTTGTATTTGCTCGGTACCCTTCTATGTATCTTTCGTTCAGACAGCGGGATCACTGGTGTTTATGTTTATTTTACTTATTTTTGATTTTATCTTTTTATTCTCTAGAGATCCTGTATGACATGCAATGCAGGCTTTTGCCACTGGGTGGCACACTGTGGGATGCAGCGTTTGCTGTACCACATCAATAATACTGCCTGTTAGCATTGTCACATGTCATTACTTATGACAGCTATGTTGCAGCTTGGAGGGATGGTTATTCTCAGTAGGGGTGGATCTGACAGTTTAAACGTCGAGGCTCTGCATATTAGGCACGCTGAGGGATTGTTATCCTACGTGCTTTATTTGTATCTGGTGTCACATGACCGCTCCGCCCCGCCCTCGGCTTCACGTAGGTGCGGTGAGGGGAACATTCTACAGGTATGTTTATTTTTGTTGCTATGACGACAGGTCATGTGGGGAGCGCCGACCCGGAAGGTCATAGTCTGGGAGGTGATATCCCCTGTTATTCCTCCGCCGATTGGAGCTGCAGTACACCATGTGAGGGACATCACCCGGAAGTTCTTTGATTACCATATCCCTCTAGCCAAGGATTTCCCGGTTTGTTAATTTGGCATATCTCTTGGCCACCAATGAGGGCGCTTGTTACATAGTTCCCCAATTATGGGGTGGGCGGGATTTCTTTTTCACACACAGCATACACCAGGAATATGGCTTATATAAATGAACTGACATGCTGGCCCCATTTAATTTTCGCTGAGGAAGTCCTTGCCCACGGACGATACGCGTGCGAGGGGCTTCACGACGTCAGGACAGCCATCTACCTGGTTCCACATCTATGTTACATGACTGTTATCCGAGCACAGGGTGTCTGTGCCTCGCTTGTGAGTAACTTTTTAAATAAATAAATCAAGTGTTTTTTATAGATGGAGAGCACTATGTATTTCTTTTTGACATTTTTCATGTAACTACGCCAATTTATGAGTTCGCTTTTGGGATTATTGAATGATTGAGGATTTCGGTTGAAGCACCGTATGAAGACAGCTCTCTCATCTTTAAACATTACCCTTGATAAAGGGACTGCTTATGTGACCTTCTGGTAATACAGAGGTCCACATTCTGAGGTGAGCGGCCTGTGTATCTGGTGGTGGAATTACACGGAAGTGGTTGCACTTGTGATCATTTACAAGCACTCTGTTTCACAGCTAGAGGATCCTTCTTACTTCCTGTTGGTGTTTCAGATAACATTCCTCTGGTTTCTGAAGTATACATCCCATGGACTTTTTGTGTTACATATGATTTTAGCGCTGCACTGCTTTTTATACACGTTTCATTTAAGGATTTATATTTTGACCTTCAGTGTTCAGCTGCATTGTGTTAGGATTGGTTTTGCGCTGTCTGGTTTTTTCTACTATTTTTCTGTTTTCCAATATATTACAGTCTAGCAGCATCACCATGGAAGTTTTCCAATATTTGGAAAAGAGAGAAGTTAAAATTGGAGATATTTTCTCTAGGAATCAAACCACTGGGGGGGGAAATGAACTCACTCATACCTTTAGAAAACTAGGGCACGTTTTTGAGAAAAAGGTTAAGACCTGGTGGGATATAATTTCCTTTGAACAATACTTAGTAGCAAAAATTATTCCAAGACGTTTAAGGTGGGATGTCCCGCCTAATGACGGCCTTATGGACGATGAGGCCATCATAGAATGGGGAATTTTTTTTATTAAAAAGGGTCTAGAATTATTAGAATTTTTACTACTTAGGAAGCAAAGAAAAATGAAAATGCTGGAGGTTCAGATTAGGGACCTGAGAACTACCTTGGAACCCTTTAAAGAATCTGAGGAATTCCTGAGATTATCTATGGATTTGAAAAATAAATTAATTAAATGGGATACAGAGACTCAAAATAAGAAAAAGAAAAAGTTCATCAGAGATCTGGATGACTTTGGAAAAAATTGTGTGTTTAAGTGGCAAGTGGCTCCTCCAGATGTGAGTTCTACACAGGTGAACCCGGACCCGTCTAACGTAGACATGACTGATACCCCACTCCCCACTCCCAGGGGGGGTGAGGTCTATGTCTATGATAATTTGGAATATCCGGTTATGGGAACACCTTTGAATGATGGTCACTATCAGGAAGTCTCCAATAAAAAGGGTAAAAATAAAAGAGGACGGGGAAAGAGAGGTGGTTACCATCACTCCCCATATCGGCATCAGGTTTATAATGCACCCCCGAGGGGGAATGACTCTTATGGTGGCTATCAGCAACAGCAGCCCAATTACTCACACACCAGTGAGTATAATGGCCCTTATGCTGATAGAGGTAATCGATCTAACCACTATCAGAATAACTATGCACACAATAATTATGATACCTTTACTTACGGAGGTCCAGCTCCGCCACAACACGCAAATCAATTACCTATACATAACCGCTTTTCACCCCTGGCCTATCAGGGCCCACGTAGGGGTGGGGATTTTCGCGGAGCACCGAGAGGTGCAGGGAGAGGTGCACCCTTCATCCCCCCCAATCCGGGAGGTTGGAGGGGAACACAACCCCAGCAGCCTTCTCAGGAGGGGGTGCCGCTGCGAAAAAGAAAAGCAAGAGAGGAAGGAGAGGAGGCAGGAGAACTCAAAAGAGTAAAGCCCCAATAGGTGCAGGGATTTATAATTTGAGTGGAACACCCCTTAGTGAAGAAGAAATCAAAGTACTTGATAAGGGGCTCAAATATGCCCCCACTCGTAATTTAAATACATTTCAAACGTATGTTAACTTGCAAAAGTTCATTCGTAGTTTGAATATTAAGAAATATTTTTTGAATACCCCGTCCACTAGGGCATTAAGTGCACCAACAAGTCAGACAAGTCACCATTCTACCTTGCGGAATAAATCTGTTTTCAACCCCCCCACATCAGACACTAAGCATCTTGAGGTGTTTAGGAATATGGTCGCGAGGGATTTAGAAAAGTTGAAAATCCGTAAGGTGAATGATCCTGTTTATATCCAGAACGGTATAAAATCTCTGACGGAGAGGAAGGATTTGGTCATACGCCCTGCTGATAAGGGGGGGCTGGTGGTACTCAGTAAGGCCTACTATAAGAACGAAATGGACAACCTCCTTAGTGATACCAACACTTATAGCATTATGACAAGAGACCCTATGCTTGAATTTAAGGGAGAACTCCACTTTTTGGTAGAAAGGGGGAAACATATAGGAGTGTTGAGCCCAAAGGAGGCATTATATTTAGACCCTTTGTTTTGCCATACACGCATCATTTATTTTCTACCAAAGGTCCATAAGGATAGCACCAACCCTCCTGGGAGACCCATAGTAAATGGGATCGATTCGGTCACTTCCCGACTTGGTCAATACATAGATTCCTTCCTCCAGCCGTTAGTGACAAAAACTGACGCATTTCCTAAAGACACTAAACATGTCATACAAATTCTGGAGTCTCTGGCAATCACGCCCTCTTGCCTTCTGATCACGGCTGATGTCAGTTCGTTATATATGATCATCAGTCATGAGGATGCTTTATCCGCAGTTAGTTGGGCACTAGGATCATCTGGTTTGTCCAGAAGACATCGGAACTTTTTAATTGACAGTCTTACCTTTTGCTTATCAAAGAATTATTTCTGGTATGGTAGGCAATTTTTCCTTCAAACCAGAGGGGTAGCTATGGGGGCTCGGTTTGCTCCCAGTGTTGCCAATCTATTTATGGCACACTGGGAGGAAGAGGCCGTGTTTAAGAACAAACCCCCACAGCTATTATGCTACCAGAGGTATATTGATGACCTTATTATGATCTGGGATGGGGATCGAGCAAGCTTTGATGAGTTTGCATCTAAACTGAATGCTAACAGTATGAACATTGTTCTTACATGGAACATCAGTTTGGACAGATTGGTCTTTTTGGATCTTGATCTAACCAAGAATGGGGACAGGATCAATATGACCACTCATTTTAAGGCCACAGACCGTAACGCCTTTATCCCCATTGAAAGCTGTCACCATTCCAAGTGGTTGTGTAATATACCGAGAGGGCAATTTATACGCCTGAGGCGCAATTGCACCAATGTAGGTGATTTTATTACACAGTCACAGGTATTGGCCTCAAGATTAGTTGAAAAAGGATATGATAAAAATAGCTTAGGTATAGAAATGGAAAATGTCCGTAATCTGGACAGAAAAGTACTTGTGTCAAATGTCCCTAAGGTTAATCATAATGATTCTACAAGGACACGAATGATCTTAGACTATAATATTCAATATAGGAAGTTTGAGAGGATTGTACAGAGGCACTGGCCAATCCTTAAGCATGACAGGATTTTAGGCCCCTTACTTCCTGATCGTCCGCAATTCATCTACAAAAAGCACCTTCCTTAAGGGATACACTAGCCCCTGGGGTCATTGACCCCCCTACCCATTCTGAGAACAGAATTTTTGACTTTCTGACTGGCTTTCACAAATGTGGTCGTTGCCCACCATGTCGACAGGCCAGAAAGAATTTAAAGAAGCGGAAGGAATTTGTGGCATCAGCAACTGGAATAAACTATAAGATCAAGGATCTGATCACTTGTGACACTACTGGGGTCGTGTATATGCTACAGTGTGAGTGTGGTTTACAATATGTCGGTAGGACGTCTAGGCCCCTTCACGTCAGGATAGGGGAGCATGTCAATAATATCAAAAAGGGGTTGGTCACACACAACGTTTCGAAGCACTTCCGACTCCACCATAACCGTAGCCCATCTGGGCTGCAGTTTTGGGGGATAGAGAAGGTGACGAACCATTGGAGAGGAGGCAACTTCATTCGGCACCTTAGCCGACGTGAGTCGTTTTGGGTATATGAATTAAAGGTGGGGGTCCCGTTGGGGTTGAACGTTGAGTTCGATCTCAATTGTTTTATATCTGACCGCTAGCATTATAATTTTTATATAATTTGTTTTTATTATGACATTATGTATTTAGTATGTGATATTTGTCTAACAGGTTAGATCAGCCTTTCTCAACCTTTTCAACACAGAGGAACCCTTGAAATAGTTCTCCGGTCTCAGGGAACCCCTGCTAAAAATTTGAAATCTACAACTCATGATATATTAGTGCGATGGTCAGTGGGAAGAATGGTCCTTACACTTGTGGTCATTGGGAAGAATTGCCTCCTTACAGATAGCTAAAAAGATTAATTGTGTCAGTGGGAACTTATCTGAGAGGCAGAAATTTCCCAATGATGAAGGAACCCCTAGCAACCTCTGGAGGAACCCTAGGGTTCCACGGAACCCTGGTTGAGAATCACTGGGTTAGATGGTTGTGCTGACGTCTTTATTAATTTTACAGGTCTATATATGACTGTTTTATTACCCTTATGCACCTCTGGCCCCTGTTTAGTGTTACGATTGTCATCACTATGAGGGCCCACGGGCCCCTCAAAGTAATAACAAGAGGGGGGGAGCTGGTGTGTGTCTGTATACATATTGACCATTGTGCCCCATATGTGGTCGGATTTTTTGATCTATGTATACATGACCCCAGCGAGCATATATGCACTTTTGTATTTGCTCGGTACCCTTCTATGTATCTTTCGTTCAGACAGCGGGATCACTGGTGTTTATGTTTATTTTACTTATTTTTGATTTTATCTTTTTATTCTCTAGAGATCCTGTATGACATGCAATGCAGGCTTTTGCCACTGGGTGGCACACTGTGGGATGCAGCGTTTGCTGTACCACATCAATAATACTGCCTGTTAGCATTGTCACATGTCATTACTTATGACAGCTATGTTGCAGCTTGGAGGGATGGTTATTCTCAGTAGGGGTGGATCTGACAGTTTAAACGTCGAGGCTCTGCATATTAGGCACGCTGAGGGATTGTTATCCTACGTGCTTTATTTGCATCTGGTGTCACATGACAGCTCCGCCCCACCCTCGGCTTCACGTAGGTGCGGTGAGGGGAACATTCTACAGGTATGTTTATTTTTGTTGCTATGACGACAGGTCATGTGGGGAGCGCCGACCCGGAAGGTCATAGTCTGGGAGGTGATATCCCCTGTTATTCCTCCGCCGATTGGAGCTGCAGTACACCATGTGAGGGACATCACCCGGAAGTTCTTTGATTACCATATCCCTCTAGCCAATGATTGCCGGTTTGTTAATTTGGCATATCTCTTGGCCACCAATGAGGGCGCTTGTTACATAGTTCCCCAATTATGGGGTGGGCGGGATTTCTTTTTCACACACAGCATACACCAGGAATATGGCTTATATAAATGAACTGACATGCTGGCCCCATTTAATTTTCGCTGAGGAAGTCCTTGCCCACGGACGATACGCGTGCGAGGGGCTTCACGACGTCAGGACAGCCATCTACCTGGTTTCACATCTATGTTACATGACTGTTATCCGAGCACAGGGTGTCTGTGCCTCGCTTGTGAGTAACTTTTTAAATAAATAAATCAAGTGTTTTTTTATAGATGGAGAGCACTATGTATTTCTTTTTGACATTTTTCATGTAACTACGCCAATTTATGAGTTCGCTTTTGGGATTATTGAATGATTGAGGATTTCGGTTGAAGCACCGTATGAAGACAGCTCTCTCATCTTTAAACATTACCCTTGATAAAGGGACTGCTTATGTGACCTTCTGGTAATACAGAGGTCCACATTCTGAGGTGAGCGGCCTGTGTATCTGGTGGTGGAATTACACGGAAGTGGTTGCACTTGTGATCATTTACAAGCACTCTGTTTCACAGCTAGAGGATCCTTCTTACTTCCTGTTGGTGTTTCAGATAACATTCCTCTGGTTTCTGAAGTATACATCCCATGGACTTTTTGTGTTACATATGATTTTAGCGCTGCACTGCTTTTTATACACGTTTCATTTAAGGATTTATATTTTGACCTTCAGTGTTCAGCTGCATTGTGTTAGGATTGGTTTTGCGCTGTCTGTTTTTTTCTACTATTCAGCCTGGTTTCCCACCCGGTGTTTATATTATTGACTGGTGTTGGATGTGTGTACTGACGTTGTGTTAGTATGTTATGTCTTTTCAGAGCCTTCCGGTAGTTCTTGGTTAAACTAAAGAGGAGGCCTGGGGGACCGCCTTTTAAATATTTGGTACACGTGTTTCCTGTCCCGGAGGGAGGAGCCATACACCTCAGAGGCTGTCCTGAAAGACTCCTAGAAAAAGAGTTACCGATAAGTCTAACTCCGGTTTTCTCGACTCGTCGTAGTGTTGTACGTTACCGCATTCTTGACGGGCGGAATTTGGTATGACCGTATGTATGCAAGACAGCATGAGTGGAATTCCGTCGGAAAAACCCATTGGAGTTTATTCTGACGGAAAATCCGACCGTGTGTACAAGGCATAAGCCGTGATGACAACATTGTAGAAATCTGTAAAATAAAGATGGAGGCAACTTATACTTTACTTGGCGTTGTGTAAGGAGTGCAGAATAACTTTATGGCACTCTTCTAAAAGGTGGCAATCCCATGAGATTTCCAGAAAGTAGAGTCAGAAATAGTACATAGCTGTTCAAGAATTTTATTTTGCTTGAAATTAAGTTATTTATCCCCATTCCACATAGATGGCCAACTTTATATCTGATAAAGGCAGTTGTTTAGGGGGCTTCTGGAAAAGTTAACAGCTGTTGTATCCCCAGTACATGTGCCAAGTGGGTCTCTGAAGTAGAAGGAGTGTCAGGAAAGACCCATAAAACTAGCAGGGGAGTTCATAAAGGGTGTCAAAGACACTCTTAAGAATTTCAACATGCCTCCACATGACAAATGTCAGTGGGGGCGACAGATTTATGTAGCTGTTGTAGACATGAATCTGGGGCATGAGCTGAGTGTGGAGGTGCCAAGACTGGTCGCCCTCAGTGCAACTGTGTTTCCTGGGGTAACTGTTGTTCCTGTACCTGGGGAGTGGAGCCTGATAGGGATTCACAGAAACGAGTTCCCCATCAGGTCCTCTACTCTTGTGACTGACAGCAGGCAGTTGGTGGATCCTTAGCCAAATGACAGCCTGCTATTGGCTATAGAATTTGCCTAAGGCGAGAGCAGACCTGATGGGGTACTGCACTCACTGCAGTCACTAGTTGCTAGGAGGTTGTCAGCTGTAAAATCGACAGTGTCTTTAACAACCAATGACAGGGAGAGGGTAGCTGCAGCAAATTTGCTACACTGCATACAGGGACAGGCACTCTGCCTGTCTTTGTTTGCCAATTAGAGTCTTATTTGCCTGCAGTTTTGTTATCTGTCAACTGGAGGCAATTCTTTTTTAATTCAGTGCATTAATAGCCTTACATTGTAATAATGTATTACATTACGAGACCACTGAATGTGTCGCACGTGTTGGTAACGTTGCTGAAATGGGCAGTAGGGATTTCTGCCGCTGGCCATTTTAAAGGGCCATAGTGCCAGAAAACTGTTGGTAGTGCTTTATTGAATTCCCCTATTGGTGTTTTAACTGCCCTGCTGCAGGGTAAACAGTTTACATACAGTATACATATATTTCAGTTGGGTATTTAGCTGTTTTTTCATGGAGTTCAGTTCCGCTAAAGCAGAGAGGAACTCCTCCCTGTCCGACCTCCTTGACCTGGGTGTCAACATTTTTAATATATAGGCATAGAGGACCAGGGGGATCCTTCTTGCTATCTGACAGATAGCCGATTTTGCAACAACTGATACACACATCAGGTATGAAAGACATTTCCCTTGACTTCTGTAGGACACATAAACCTTCTTAAGATGACCTTCCTCCCCAAGTTCCTCTACATATTTAGGAACAGTCCTATTCCCATTCCTGTTAAATTTTTTACTAAACTGGATAAAATGATTACATCCTTTATTTTGGCGGGTTCTATTTCTCGGATAGCTAAATCTACCCTGCAACTGCCCCTTTTGCTTGGAGGCTTGGTGTTGTCCTGTTTTCGGAAATATTACTTGGTGGCCATGTTGGTCACGGTACGCTGGTGGTTTTCACAGGGTTGATCAAACCCGTCAGCTTAGAGGCTGCCATCCTGGGCACCTATTCAGCACTGAGTAACTTGGTATATAGTGGCCCCAGATTTACTTCATACATGACAATGCGCATGATGGTCCTGTTGTGGGGGTAGGTGACTGCGGCTATTGGAGAAGCCAATACTATCTCTCTGTATACCCTGCTATGGGGCAATCCCACGCTGCGGCATCTGCGCTCTATCCCTGTCCCTAGTGAATGGGCTAAATTTGGAATTAAAACATTATAATAGGTTATTCCTACTGGGCAGCTCCTTTCTTTTAATTGTCTAAAAAGAAAAATTCAGACTCCCTTTGTGGATGTTTTTTTAGCTATATACAGAGTAATGACATGCAGTGCAAGCGCAATTCCCCTTGGCAGTGACCCTAGTTCCTCATAAGGTGTAGCAGTTCCTCATTACTCGTAATGCTGATAGAATCATCTCCTCAATATACTGTATCTTAGAACTACTAGTGTGGATATGGGAAAAGGGACCCAACTTTTCCAATCTTGGCAGAAAGACATTCCCACCTTGTCAGAGAATGACTGGGATGAGGGGGTACAGCAATGTGTGCCCACAGTTATTTCAGCAAGGGACAAATTTATTTATCTCAAATTTCTTCACAGGGTATATTACACCCCTCAACATCTCTCCTGGATTTACTCTATACGATCTGCAAATTGTCCCAAGTGCAATCAGGAAGTGGGTAAATGTTTTCATGTAGTCTGGGAGTGTCCCCTCATTCAGAACTTCTGGCAAGCAGTGGCGATGCATGTCAACACGATCAGAGGTCTATCTGTGCAGTGGATCTGAGGATCCTCCTGGTAGGGATCTACGACTCAGTGGCTAAATCTAGCCACTAAAGACTTTTTGTGTTCTGTGCTGGTTTTTATGCTAGAAAGGCTACCCTTGCCTCTCTATAAGCTTATTTACAGGTGATACTCGAAAAATTTGAATATCATGCAAAAGTTCATTTATTTCACTAATGCAACTTAAGAGGTGAAACTAATATATGAGATAGACTCATTACATGCAAAGCAAGATAGTTCAAGCCGTGATTTGTCATAATTGTGATGATTATGGCTTACAGCTCATGAAAACCCCAAATCCACAATCTCAGAAAATTAGAATATTGTGAAAAGGTGCAATATTCTACGCTCAAAGTGTCCCACTCTAATTAGCTATTTAAGCCATAACACCTGCAAAAGGGTTCCTGAGCCTTTAAATGGTCTCTCAGTATGGTTTAGTAGGAATCACAATCATGGGAAAGACTGCTGACCTGACAGTTGTGCAGAAAACCATCATTGACACCCTCCGTAAGGAGGGAAATCCTCAAAATGTAATTGCAAAAGAAGTTGGATGTTCCCAAAGTGCTGTATCAAAGCCCATTAATAGAAAGTTATGTGGAATGGAAAAGTGTGGAAGAAAAAGGTGCACAAGCAGCAGGGATGACCGCAGCCTGGAGAGGATTGTCAGAACAAGGCCATTCAAAAGTGTTGGGGACTTTCACAAGAAGAGGACTGAGGCTGGAGTCGGTGCATCAAGAGCCACCACACACAGACGGATCCTGGACATGGGCTTCAAATGTTGTATTCCTCTTGTCAAGCCACTCCTGAACAACAAACAACGTCAGAAGCGTCTTACCTAGGCTAAAGAAAAACAGACTCGGTCTGTTGCTCAGTGGTCCAAAGTCCTCTTTTCTGATGAGAGCAAATTTTGCATCTCATTTGGAAACCAAGGAGCCAGAGTATGGAGGAAGAATAGAGAGGCACACACTGCAAGATGCTTGAAGTCCAGTGTGAAGGTTCCACAGTCTGTGTTGATTTGGGGAGCCATGTCATCTGCTGGTGTTGGTCCACTGTGCTTCATTAAGTCCAGGGTCAACACAGCCGTCTACCAGGAAATTTTGGAGCACTTCATGCTTCCTTCCACACAAAAGCTCTATGGGGATGCTGACTTCATTTTCCAGCAGGACTTGGCACCTGCCCACACTGCCAAAGGCACCAAAACCTGGTTCAATGACCGTGGGATTACTGTGCTTGATTGGCCAGCAAACTCGCCTGACCTGAACCCCATAGAGAATCTATGGGGTATTGCCAAGAGAAAGATGAGAGACATGAGACTGAACAATGCAGAAGAGCTGAAGGCCGTTATTGAAGCATCCTGGTCTTCCATAACACCTCAGCAGTGCCACAGGCTGATAACTTCCATGCCACGCCTCATTGAGGCAGTAATTGTTGCAAAAAGGGCCAAACCAAGTCCTGAGTACATATGCATGCTTATACTTTTCAGAGGTCCGATATTGTTCTATGTACAATCCTTGTTTTATTGATTGCATGTAATATTCTAATTTTCTGAGATTGTGGATTTGGGGTTTTCATGAGCTGTAAGCCATAATAGTCACAATTAAGACAAATAACGGCTTGAACTATCTTGCTTTGCATGTAATCTCGTATATTAGTTTCTTCTTTTAAGTTGCATTAGTGAAATAAATGAACGTTTGCGCGATATTATTATTTTTCGAGTATCACCTGTACATGGGCTGTAAGTGTCCTATATTTTTTGGGGAAAACCTGGGCTGCTTGGGTGGAGGCTAGGGCTCTGACAGTTTAAACCCTTGGCCTTGGGCTTAACCACCTCTACAGTGGCTGGAGTGCGATCTAACCTACTGTGGCATTCCTGTGTTGGTTCCCCCCCTTCTCTCCTCCCTGATTTTGAACCCCTTCTGTTTACCCTTCTTCTCTTCTAAGATACCTCCCCAGCTCCTTCCCCCCTTCTTTCCGGAGAGCTGTGGAAAGCTACAGTATCTCACAAAAGTGAGTACACTCCTCACATTTTTGTAAATATTTTATTATATCTTTTCATGTGACAACACTGAAGAAATTACACTTTGCTACAATGTAAAGTAGTGAGTGTACAGCTTGTATAACAGTGTAAATTTGCTGTCCCCTCAAAATAACTCAACACACAGACATTAATGTCTAAACCACTGGAAAAAAAAGTGAGTACACTCCTAAGTGAAAATGTCCAAATTGGGCCCAAAGTGTCAATATTTTGTGTGGCCACCATTATTTTCCAGCACTGCCCTAACCCTCTTGGGCATGAAGTTCACTAGAGCTTCACAGGTTGCCACTGGAGTCCTCTTCCCCTCCTCCGTGACAACATCACGGAGCTGGTGGATGATAGAGACCTTGCTCTCCTCCACCTTCCATTTAAGATGCCCCACAGATGCTCAATAAGGTTTAGAACTGGAGACATGCTTGACCAGTCCATCACCTTTACCCTCAGCTTTTTTAGCAAGGCAGTGGTCATCTTGGAGGTGTGTTTGGGGTCGTTATGTTGGAATGCTGCCCTGCGGCCCAGTCTCCGAAGGGAGGGGATCATGCTCTGCTTCAGTATGTCACAGTACATGTTGGCATTCATGGTTCCCTCAATGAACTGTAGCTCCCCAGTACCGGCAGCACTCATGCAGCCCCAGACCATGACACTCCCACCACCATGCTTGACTGTAGGCAAGACACACTTGTCTTTGTACTCCTCACCTGGTTGCCGCCACACACGCTTGACACCATCTGAACCAAATAAGTTTATCTTGGTCTCATCAGAGCACAGGACATTGTTCCAGTAATCCATGTCCTTAGTCTGCTTGTCTTCAGCAAACTGTTTGCGGGCTTTCTTGTGCATTATCTTTGGAAGAGGCTTCCTTCTGGGACGACAGCCATGCAGACCAATTTGATGCAGTGTGCGACGTATGGTCTGAGCACTGACAGGCTGACCCCCCACCCCTTCAACCTCTGCAGCAATGCTGGCAGCACTCATACGTCTATTTCCCAAAGACAACCTCTAGATATGATGCTGAGCACGGGCACACAACTTCTGGCGAGGCCTGTTCTGAGTGGAACCTGTCCTGTTAAACCACTGTATGGTCTTGGCCACCGTGCTGCAGCTCAGTTTCAGGGTCTTCGCAATTTTCTTATAGCATAGGCCATCTTTATGTAGAGCAACAATACTTTTTTTTCAGATCCTCTGAGAGTCTTTTGCCATGAGGTGCCATGTTGAACTTCCAGTGACTAGTATTAGGCCCCATTCACACCTGAGCGTTTTGTAGCCCTAAGCCTGAAGCTACAAAACGCTAGAGGAGAAAAAATACATTATTCTCTATGGAGATGGTTCACATCTCCACTCAAAAACGTCTGAAGCCGAACGCCTGAAGCTCAAACAAGTTCCGGACCCTTTTTTGTCGCGCGAATCGGGCAGATTTGGGCGTTCGTATCCCCATAGAAAGTAATGGAAACGCTCGATTCAAGCGACTAGCGTGACAGCAAGCGTTTCTACGGGCGTCTTATCGCTGCATCTGCTCACGTGAAAAGATTGTACATGAAGGAAATGACATAAAACATAACAGGAAGTTCCCAGATCACCATTTTAACAGACATACAGACCAGCAATATGGATGGTGAAGAAGATGAGACTGTATGCCTGCTGAATCAGGAGACCTTTATTAGAATGGTCAAGGAGCACCCCTGTCTCTATGATACAAGAGATCCTAATTATAAACTCAGAGCGAGCAAGAGGAGGGCATGGAACGAGATTGCCATGAAAGTGTTCTCAGACTGGGCAGACCTAACTGGCCATGTTAAGGATGGTAAAGGTAAGTTAAACCCATGCTAACATTATTACATTATTATGCTTAACCACTTCACACCCGGGGCCAATTATGACATTTCTCTCCTACATGTAAAATCTATTATTTCTTGGCTAGAAAATGACATAGAACCCCCAAACATTATATATGTTTTTTTTATAAAAGACCCTAGAGAATACAATGGGGGTTGTTGCAACTTTTTATCTCGCACGGTATTTTCGCAGCAATTATTTGAACATGTTTATTTTCATAAAAAATACAGTTTCATGCTTTAAAAAAAAAAAAGAAGGAAACTTAGCCCAATTTTGTTGCATAATGTCAAAGATGAAGATACGGTGAGTAAATAGATACCCAACATGTGAAAAAGTCCTGCAAGCCGCATCTTTGGAGCGCTGTAGGAGCGGCGTATTTACCGCTCCTAAAGCTCCCCTTCCCATTGAAAACAATGGGGCAGTGCTCCAAACCCGCCTGCAAAGAGCCTCTGCAGCGGCGATTTGCGTGCCTTTCGAACCCTTTTTTTGTCGCTTAGCGGGGCAGTTTTAACCCCCGCTAGCGGCCGAAAAAGGGTTAAAACCGGCGGTTGCCCCATTGATTTTAATTTAATACACCGCTCCTTCACCGCTCCAAAGATGCTGCTAGCGGGACTTTTACCGTCCTGCTAGCGCACCGTTTCAGTGTAAAAGCCGAGTGAAAGGAGTCGCTTTTGTCAGGCGCTATACAGGCGCCTGAAAAACGCCTCAGGGGCCTATGCATAGGAGTATGAGTATAGTATAGTCAGCATGTCACAAATACATGATGGCACACTCTGACCCCTAGTGTCAATTGTATGGATACTGCACACAAAGATAAATATATATTTAAAAAAAAACATTGGACTTCTTCACAATGATCAATTTTATTAAGTATTCGCAGAGCATAGTATACGGTTTTATTATTATAACAAAGAAATAAAGACTTAAATTTATTGAATTGCCTCATCCTGCCATGGGACCTGTCCTGCTGGAGACATGAAGTAGGACGCAAATTGATCCCTGACATGTGTCCCTTGTCTGCTTCCACGAACACCGGTCCAATGGGCTCTTTCCATACTGTCAAAATTACATGGCTCCTCAAAATCATATCCATCCTGCTGCCTCACAAAATTATGCAATGCACATGCAGCCTTTACAGCAGAGACTGCATTTTTCATATTGAGAACAATCGGAGTGTGCAGTACCCGCCATTTATTTGACAATATGCCAAATGCACATTCTACCACACGACGTGCTCGTGTTAGACGGTAATTGAACACACTACTCTGTTCATTTAGATTGTGGCCTGAGTAAGGCCGTAGTAGATGCTCACTCAGAGCAAAGGCCTCATCTCCAACAAACACACTGGGTAGGGGAGGGCCATTTGTGCCCGGGAGTGGCCTGCTTGCCGGAAGGTCAAGACAATCTGTACGTAGGAGGTCTCCAAATGAGGAATTGTTAAAAATAGCAGAGTCAGCGCTGCTACCATACGAACCAATGTCAATGTACCGGAAGCAATAATTGGCATCCGCAACCGCCATCAAAACAAAGGAAAAATATTTTTTATAGTTAAAATATTGGCTTCCGCTTCCCATGGGCTTAACGATCCTGATATGTTTCCCATCGATCGCTCCGACACAATTAGGGAAATTGCAGCGTTGCAGGAAAACCTCCGATATCTTGGACCACTCTTCTGATGTAGGTTTTTTAAACACCATATCCTTCAAAATCTCCCAAATTGCACAGCAGGTGTCACGGACTATATAACTGGCTGTTGATTTTCCTACACGAAAGCTATAGTGCAGACTCGATATAGATTGTCCTGTTGCTAGGTACCTACAAAGAAATAAATATATATATTTTAATTTCTGTTTTGACAGTTAAAATGCTAAAATTAAAGTGGAAAAGTATACGGGATGCCTACACTCGACATCTACGACTGACCAGGGAATGTAGGAGTGGATCTGCGTCATGTGCTCCGAGAGAGTACATGTATGCAAAAGAACTGGAGTTCCTTCGGCCATTGCTGGCTTTGGGGTGGTAAGTTATCATCTGTACTAATGTCATTAATCAAAATCTAAAGAGAAAGTTCTAATAATTAATTTCTATTTTCAGTACTGAAAACAGCTGGGAAGACAGTTCCCAAAACAATGCTTTGGACACACAAACAAGCCAAGCATCAGGTGGTGATCAAGAAGGACAAGATCTGGAGAGCCAATCGTCTACTCCAACACGCTCTACATCAGCAACACCTCTGGGAGACGATGAGTCCACACCACCTATTGCTGTACGTGTACCAGCTAGAGGAACACGAAGGAGGGCTCCGGACCCCGATTTTAACCGAATGCTGGACATTTTGTCCAGTATGTCGGACAGGATGACCATTAATAGGTCCCATGTTCAGGTGTCTGCTAGATGTCTGGAAGGTCTGATGGAGAAGGTACCATTAGAGCTCCAGGCAGACATGTTGTCAGGTACCATCCGCTACATTGCGACCTTTATCCCGCAAACAACCACATATAGGTCCTCAGAACCTCTGCCATCGTATGGTCCTTTTGCAAATCCCCCCCCCCCCCCCGCCCTCATCTGCCAGCACCACATTCTTTACCCCTTCCTCAGTTTTCAGCACCACCTCCTAATTACCCTCCTTTGCCTACACCGCCACCAACTAATTACTATCCTCTGCCAACACCACCACCACCTTCTAATTGACAGCATAATGATTATCCATCTACCTCCACCTGGTCACAATATGGCCATGCAATGGATGCGGTCAATGCACCTAACGAGGGAGTCAACTCCCCCCAAACCTTTCAACACCTGTGAATTTTTTTTTTGTTTTAGGAGCTACGTTAGCTCTATTTCTTTGTTATGGTTGAGCTGTAAATTTTCCTAATTAAAAAAACAAGAGAAAGTAATCGCTCGTTCATATTTTATATTAACAAATAAAGTTTTTGTTTAACATTAAAATTGTGTGATTGTATGTTTATTTTTCCCTCAATTCTTTACAAAAGTATGATTTTTATTATAATAATCATTGTAATATGCTATTTTTCACAAAGGAAATGTGTATACCACAAATAACCCCACAAAATACATACATTGCACTGATGACACGTGACACTGACAGGTGGTACTGATACGTGGCACTGGGGACAGGTGGCACTAATGATGACACGTGACACTGACAGGTGGTACTGATACGTGGCACTGGGGGCAGGTGGTACTGATACGTGTCACTGGGGACAAAAGGAAAAAAGAAGAATTTACCTCAGTGTGATGATAAGTCGTTCCACTGGGGGTATACTGTTCCGGAAATAAGTGTCCATTCTTTGCAAGCGGCTACTGAGTAAACCCAGTAACTCATCAAAGCTGTGAGCAACAATAAGAAATATGGTGTTTATTAGTGGACATTAGTGGACATTATAAGACAGGAACAATGTCAAACATCATGAATCCAAATTACTTTGACTAACCTTTTTATGGACATCCTTGTGTAGTCCAAGAATTTATCATCATGCTCACGTAGATCATTATACATGACCCAAAATTGCCCTCTCTGTTCTCGTTCGGCAATTACTGGGTGGATCCAATATCTGCGTACCCTCTTCTTTCTCCTCTCTCTTTCCTGTAGAAAGTATGAGGAAACAGTGGCTGCTGCCAGAAAACACGCCATCTCATTGTCACTCATCTTTGTGCAGAAGATAGTACAAAGATGCAGCAGAAAGCACAATGATGAACCGGTAGTACAGTATTCACCCAGGAAGCAGATGAACAAAATCTAAAAACATAGCAACAAATGATGACAGTGATGATCATTTTTCCTATTGGCTATCAAGAAAAACGCTGAAGTTGAAAAACGCCTTTATTTGCCTTTGCAAATGTGCAAAAACGACCGTATTCGCGCGACAAAACGCAGATAAAACGCCCATAAAAACGTTGGTAAAAACGCTTGAAGCGCTACGCTCAGGTGTGAATGCAGCCTGAGAGAGTGAGAGTGATAACACCAAATTTAACACACATGCTCCACATTCACACCTGAGACCTTGTAACACTAACGAGTCACATGACCCTGGGAGGGAAAATGGCTAATTGGGCCCAATTTGGACATTTTCACTTAGGGGTGTACTCACTTTTGTTGCCAGTGGTTTAGACATTAATGGCTGTGTGTTGAGTTATTTTGAGGGGACAGCAAATTTACACTGTTATAAAAGCTGTACACTCACTACTTTACATTGTAGCAAAGTGTCATTTCTTCAGTGTTGTCACATGAAAAGATAGAATAAAATATTTACAAAAATGTGAAGGGTGTACTCAATTTTGTGAGATACTGTATGTAGATCATATTATATTTGCCCTAATATTCCACTGTGTTAGAGTTATTCTTAAGTGCTTGATATGTGGAACAATATTCTGTTAATGTAACCCTGTTTGCATACCATCTTAGCTCCTGGTTTATTGTACACCTTTTTGACCATTCTTTGTGCTGTGTGCTGTGGAATATTTTGTGTGATTTTTATGCACTCCTGGATGTCAATTGCTGCCTGCTAACAACCACTGTGCTTCACCGTTTGATGATTTGAGGCTGTTATGCTTGAAATATAAACGCTTCTGTTAAAAAAACGTGAGGAACGTTAAATCCGTGCATGCAGTAATTATAACTTGTTCTGCTACCACTCAGGTCTATGACAATACTTGCAAAAGTGTAGGCAGACAAGTGCTGCCAAAGCCAACATTCCCAGGAAGGATACATTAGATTATTATAGGGTACAATAGTATCTTTAAAGCGGAGCTCCACCCTAAAGTGGAACTTCCGCTTATCAGATTCCTCCCCCCCTCCGGTGCCACAATTGGCACCTTTCGGGGGGGGGGAGGGGGGACAGGATACCTGTCAAAGACAGGTATCCTTACCCACTTACTGGAGTCCGGCTGCGGCGGTGAAGTCGCGCGGGGCTCCCTCCTCCTCCTCCCCTGGCCGCTGGGCTAATAGGAGAGAGGAGCGGGCCTCCCGCATGCGCAGTAGGGTTCCCGGCGTGAAGCCGAAAGTCTTCACTGCCGGGTTCCCTTACCCGCAATGGCGATGGAAGCACCGACAGCTGATGTGAAACATCAGCTGCGGTGCCGACATCGAGGGACACCAGGACAGGTAAGTCTCCATTTATTAAAAGCCAGCAGCTGCAGTATGTGTAGCTGCTGGCTTTTAATTATTTATTTTTTTGCACAGGGTTGCCTGGAACACCCCTTTAAAATGCATTTTAAAAAACAAAGCAATGTAACCTAACATTTGCCCAATATCGCTTGGCAATTCCAGCCATTTTTTGGCACTAAGGCCCCTTTCACACTGATGCAGTTTCCCATTGACTTCTACAGCCGTGGCCAAAAGTTTTGAGAATGACAGAAATATTGATTTTCACAAAGTCTGCTGTCTCCGTTTTTATGATTGCAATTTGCATATATTCCAGAATGTTCTGAAGAGTGATCAGATGAATTGCAATTAATTGCAAAGTCCCTCATTGCCATGAAAGTTAACTTAATCCCATAAAAAAACATTTCCACTACATTTGTGAAGAAGGCTTCAGGGCACCCAAGAAAGTCCAGCAAGCGCCAGGACCGATTCCTACAGTTGATTCAGCTGTGGGATTGGGGCACCACCAGTGCAGAGCTTGATCAGGAATGGCAACAGGCAGGTGTGAGTGCATCTACAGGCACACTGAGGCAAAGACTTTTGGAGGATGGCCTGGTGTCAAGAAGGGCAGCAAAGAAGCCACTTCTCTCCTGGAAAAACATCAGGGACAGACTGATATTCTGCAAAAGGTACAGGGATTGGACTGCTGAGGACTGGGGTAAAGTCATTTTCTCTGACGACTCTCCTTTCCAATTGTTTGGGGAATCCAGAAAAAACCTTGTCTGGAGAAAAAAAGGTGAGCGCTGCCATCAGTCCTGTGTCATGCCAACAGTAAAGCATCCTGAGACCATTCATGTGTGGGGTTTCTTCTTAGCCAAGGGAGTGGGCTCACTCCATGAATAAAGAATGGTACAAAAACATCCTTCGAGAGCAACTTCTCCCAACCCTCCAAGAACAGTTTGGTGAAGATGCCTTTTCTAGCATGATGGAGCACCTTGCTATAAGGCAAAAGTGATAACTAAGTGGCTTAGGGAACAAAACATTGAAAGTTTGTGTCCATGGCCAGGAAACTCCCTGGACCTTAATCCCATTGAGAACTTGTGGTCAATCCTCAAGAGGCGGGTGAACAAAAAAAAAAAAAAACTCTATGAATTCTGACAAACTCCAAGCATTGATTATGCAGGAATGGGCGGCCATCAGTCAGGATGTGGCCCAGAAGTTGATTTACAGCTTGCCAGAGCAAATTGCAGAGGTCTTGAAAAAGAAGGGACAACACTGCTAATATTGACTCTTTGCATAAACTTAATGTAATTGTCAATAAAAGCCTTTGACACTCATGAAATGCTTGTATATATACTTCAGTATACCATAGTAACATCTGACAAAAAGATCTAAAAACACTGAAGCAGCAGACTTTGTGAAAAATAAAAATTAATATTTGTGTCATTCTCAAAACTTTTGGCCATGGCTGTATTATGTCCCACGGTTTTGGTGCGCTTTCTGAAAACGCACCAAAGTTGTGCATGCAGAAGTTTTGGTGTGTTTGTTATTATCATCTGACATGGTGTGCTGGTTATTATCTGACATCAAATCCCTTCCCCTTGCCTCTGGAAGCTCAGAAAAGCTGCGTAAAATGTGTGCTTTAGAAGGCTGTAGAGAAGAAATATCGGCAGCTAAACAGGTACAACGTATGTAGGAGGATTTGTTTATTCTCTGTGTATCATCTGAGGCCAGTCACTTTAAGTGGTTTTAAAGTCAAAATGTTTTTTAACTTTAATGCATTCTCTGCATTAAGTTAAAAAATGCCCCACTAACTGTTCCACCCACCCCCATCCCTAAACCCTCCCCCCCCCCGACTCCTCTCACGCGCTTTTCCGGCTCTGAGACCTGGAGACACTGAGAGCAGGCTCCTACTGCTGTCAGTTAAACTCCTGTGATGAGGGCGCTGGAGGTTTGGCTTACTGGCACCGTGTGTCAATGAAGCACACAGCCCGGCTCGGCTTAGGTGCGCTCTTAGCACCAACCTACTAAGGGGAGACCTGGAGGAACAAGGAGCAGACAGCGCCCGGTGGGGGACCGCCAAATAGGAGGTAAGAGACTGCTCTGTGCAATATTGTTGCATAGAGCAGGTAAATATAACATAATTATTTAAATTAAGAAAAAAAAAAAACGCTTTAAGTGTAACTAAAGGCAAAACTTTTTGTTTTTGTTTTGGACAGAGTGGAGAAATAGTTTAGAACACCTATTAGGTTTTTATTGCTGTCTGTGCCCCCAGTCTTTCAATGGGAACACTAGTTTCTGGTGTCCTGGTGGGTCCTAATGAATTCCCTTATTTGCAGGGATTTCCTCTCACTTCCTGTTTCAGCTATGGGACAGGAAATTAAGGTAAACCTCAGTGAAACACAGCTGGCAAAAGACAGGGGTAATATCCCTTTATTATTCTACCCAAAATGAAAAAAAAAAGGTTTTGCATATAGTTCTACTTTAAGAATCACCTAAAGTTTTCATTGCTATCCCTATCCTATCCCTATCCTCGTCAGGTAGATTTACCCTCCCTATATTTCCTTGAGACCTATGTCACCGAGACAAAAAGTAACGGGAAATACAACATTTTAGAGTTGTCACCAGAACAAGAGCTGAGGGTAAATCTTCCAACCGGGACACCTGGGCTGCTGACCATTGTCCAAGAGGGGACTTCTCCCCAGTTTGTAGAGATCTCTTCTCCCATAATGTTGCCTCTCTCGAACAAGAAGAGAAGGGAAATCTACTAAATGGGACACATACAGCAACAAATAAACCAACAGGGGTTATAATACGTCCCTATTCCATCAGAACTAAAAAAAAAGATTTGAGTATACATACACTTTAAGTATTTTTGCAGCCTTGATTTCTAAAAAAAAAGGCTGCCCACTGACTTTTAATCCTCCCTGAAATATGGACTATAGCAAGGTAATTCATATTACAAAATGCCAGCAATCTTTGAGCCTATCAGTGCCTTCATGGAGGCTATTTTGGTTTGGTAATACATTTGTCACCATCCACAAATATAAGTATCTGACCTATCACTGGAAATTCTGCATGCTGGTATTCAGACAAAATGAACTGACTAGAATAGCAACTTTCATCCTAAAAATAAAGGGGCCTGCATTTAGAAAAGGGTAACCTTCTATTCCTGCTGGAATTAGGGATTAATCTACCAGCCTGTATGCAGAATGCAATGATTGACAGCTCGATTTATCAAGTGGGAGGATGGACTCATGTGTTACCACTATTAATATCCAGCAAAGTCTGACCTCTGTTTTTATGTGTCCCCATGTAATTTTCAGAGCATTGAAGCAAAGTCTTCCTCAGAAGCTCACACTTGGGCCCCAACCGTATAACTGGGCCACAACCTGGAATGGAGCCCTGCACACCGAACTGCCCACAATTTATTCTTCCTGTCCCCCAAGCCAAGTGTCTAGTGCCACCCCTTCCTACTAGTCACTGGACGAGGCTTGGTACCACATTATTTAGATCAGACTTTATAGCCACACGGGACAGTTCAAGCCTGGAAGTGCAATCATTGAAACTTCGTCCACTTTGACTGTTTGCCCACTTTGTGTTTGTACACCTAGCTGTTGATTATAGGTGTAAGAACCTAGAGTAGGCAAACAATTGCACTTCAAAATACTCAAACTGTGCAAGAACATCAACAATAAAGGTCCCAAATAGGAAAAGAAAATGCCGCTCCAGGTGAGTGATGGAACCAGGTAAGCTGAGGAATGGACTTCTCCCAAGGGTGCTAGCCTCGGCTCGCCAGCCGAGCAATTTGGATAAAAAAGAATGGATGGCTTCACACGAGGTAGTGATGAATCTCTTCATTGTAAAATCCGTAACATGAATACCACCACAGGACAGGCAAACAGGTTCAGGTAGACGCGTTTCACACAGCGACGCTGTGCTTATTTATTACTTAATCCATCCATTCTTTTTTATCCAATAAAGGACCCAGACAGAATACACTTGCAGGCAGACTAGAACCTTTCATACAACATGTAAATTTGTTACTGATAGTCAGCAACATGATTGGTTGGAAGATCTGTGCAGACTCTGGTACTCCTGCTGGCCAAGAGAAAAAACTATGCTGGTTATACAGACTTCCAGCTTCGCCATCAAGCATTTTGTAATATGGTTGTGGGCAGGGGTTAGGTGTAGTACAATGGGATGTTCATCATGTCCTTCATGTTTCCCTCCTCGTTGGGTGCCAAGCAAGGGTTACACGAAAGGCCTACCCCAGGTTAGGTTCTTCTGGGCTTTACTATGTACTTTAGATAGGGTCACTGCATTACACACGGAGCACCTTGACTGGAACAGACAATTGAACTTTAATAAACTCTCTCAATGTATTAAGCATTACCACAGTTTCTTGTGCAATTAGGAGAGACACGCAGAGCCATTGCCTTCTCCACCTGTTCAGTGTGTCACTGCTACCTCACTCAAAGTTACGGTATGGGGTCCCGCAATGCACCCAACACGAACTGCATGCCTGTACTTTATTTAACTCTTACTCTTCTATACCTGTGTACAGGCTGAGGGCCCCAGCGGTGTAGATCTGCTCCCATTGCTATGGGAGACAGGTTGCTGCAGA
Organism: Rana muscosa; assembly: GCA_029206835.1. Classification (NCBI taxonomy): domain Eukaryota; kingdom Metazoa; phylum Chordata; class Amphibia; order Anura; family Ranidae; genus Rana; species Rana muscosa. The sequence goes on along the minus strand of CM055117.1, from coordinate 83,657,076 downwards.
AGGAGTGCCAACAACATCTCCCTCGCTGAAAGAGGCTATGTCACCTCTCACATGTACATGCTTACGACAGGCTGCTAGAGAAATCTTCATTACTCTTGGTAACCACTTTTGTCTTCACACTACACCAACTCTTGAACCGTTATTTTCATACCCCAATGTGTGTGGTGACCTGAGCTGTAACTATATGTAATGGTTACTTGCAGTACACCCTTAGACCAGGCAAAAACAACGTTTCAAAAGCTTTACTCAATTAATTTGGCATGATGAGATTCACAAGATAACTGCTCAATGTAAAGTTCAGTCTTTTCCTACATCCCTAACTTCTAACTTCAGACTTATGGCTGCACCAGCATACCTGCACGGGATGAAAGTCCATACTTGGTAGAGTCCACAAAAGGTTTCTTCAAGGAGTACTGCAAGGCCCAGCAGTCTACACTAACAGCAGGAATTCCAATCCTGGCATGGTACTGGCGATCAAGGTTCTGACGACGTGAAGCACATCTTTCTGTCTCAACATCCCAGGCCCCACAGGGCTTTCCAGGTGCGAACCCTTTGTTCCTTATATAACAGAACCAGTGGGTTGGACCCAGCAAATCCCGCCAAAAGAAAAACCCGGGAACAAAATTAACCATACCCCTCCCATCTGGGGCAGTGCTAACCTCTACCTGTACATAAAAGTGGCAACCACCCCAATCTATAACTGGTCTTTGCAGCAGTGTGCACATGGAAGGGCAATACAGATCACAAATAAACAAAAGATTTACCAGCACAATTACCGACCAGCCTGCAAAACAAAATAATTGGTCCAGTCTAACATTTTACACACGTTTGCAAATATACTTGTAGCGCTACCCCCAGTTAAGAGAGCCGCTGGATTTGTTTCGGGCCCTGAAATACAGCACCGCCAACCCCCGGCAATCTACTCGACCCACTCTGGCACAGTTAGTCTAAGGTTTTTTTATCTTATCACAATCTAGCAATATATGCACAATGATAACACACTGAGGGCAAAGTGTTAAAGTATAACTGGTTTACTTTTATGTAAAAGGCATAGATTAACACATAACACATATATTGTCTGCAGAGCCCTGCAACTGTAAGTATAGTGCACACTGAGGATGCTGGCGATTACGCGCCAAGTGCAGCTATCCCTATCTATGCGCCCTTATGGCGCAGCAACAAAAAGTTCTAACTCCTGGTCAGGCCTGACTCAGATATAACTTAGTCTCTTGGGGAACAAGTTCTTTGCATGCAGCTTGAACGGTGGTGCACATATAGAAAGAACAGTATTTGTAATCCACACGATAGGTAATAGAAGAACACTTCACCGGAGACTACACGACCCAGTTCTGCTACTAGTCTCCGGTGGAACAACAGGCAAACTTGGTGGGCCAAGGCAGTCTCTAGGCCTAATCAAAGTAAAGTATTTCTCTTTTTGATTGAGCAGGTGCTCGCTCACCACTCCGGACGCGATCCCAGTCCGGGACTTCCACCGACTGTGTCTCCGCACACAGCGTCTGCAACGGCCGGGTCCCCGGTCAAACTGATGTCCGCAACTTGGAGAAGTCAGACACCACCCGGGCTCGCAGTGGGGTGGAAGGCTCTCTGGAAGTTGTTCAAGGCCCTGGCTTCAGGCCTTGTACTGCCACAGATCCGCACGGGAAGACCTGTTGATAGCAGCGCGGTGTCCAAAGAGGCCGAGCTCAGCCTCGCCCTCCTCTTAAATAGTCCCACCCATGAGTCTCTGCAGTGGCTCAAATGCACCATGGGTGCCGAACGGGGTTATGGGTAACATAGTCCCGGGGCCTTAAAGGAGACCCCGCTACACACTCCCCCCACTTAAACTCTTTGGCCCCCAAAGATAACTGTTAACACATACTACGCACAACATGAGACAAAGATGCGTATGACGTCGGCAGAGGAAGTTCCCACCAAAAACGAGGGGGTGAACTCCCTTGCCCACAGGTCACACTGTCAGTAGTGGCCTGCCTAGCTGTGCCAGCGGGTGAGTTGGGGTTGCCCCCCACCAAATGAACAGTGGAGGGATCATGGTCTTCCACACTTCTCCTAGCAGTGACCACAGTGTCTTCCGAGCTCTTCCCCATCTGTGGGTAAGTCAATTTTCGGGGGGGCCTTATGGTCCTTCTCATCCTTTGCTCTCTCGGGATTTCTGGTTCAGACAATACAGGTTCCTCTTCTGGAACCGACTTGGGAGTTTCCACTGGTTCTGGGACACTTGACTCAGGAGCAGGGAGATACATGGAATCTCTTGGATCCTCCTCTTCGAGTAAGTCATGGGCATCTTCCCAAGAATCTGACAAAGGACTGGATGGGATGAACTCAGTAGCTTCTGCATTCAGTGTACTGTCTATGGTGTCTTCATGAGGTGGAAGATCAATAGCAGAAGTTTCTGGGGTCTGGGAAGGCCAAAGCCAATCAAGTTCTTCTCCCTCATCTTCACTTAGCTCCGAGGTCTCTGTATCCCCAATCTGAGGGGTCTGGGACCGAGTGTTCGGCCTGGGAGTATCCAGGATGGAAGTTGGCTCAGGGGAATCCATCGCAGGGGGAATCCGAACTGCTTCAGCTAGTGGGAGTAGGTGGTTCCGATGCCAAGTCTATAAGGGCCCCACCTTCGATTCTGGCTTTAGTCTGTAAACAGGTAGGCCTGGTAGTTTTTTGCAAATAACATAGGGTTTAGGTCTCCATCTGTCTGCAAGCTTGTAAATCTTGAATCCGAACTTTCAGAGCAAAGTTTTTCTTGTTGCGAGCCCCCCTTTGTTCTGAGGCTGCTTGGGCCTGCTCATAGGCCAATTTTAAATTGTGTCTGAGTCTATCTACATATCCTTTGTGAGAAGTTGCAGAACAATGGTCTATGGAGGTGCCAAAGGCCAGATCTACAGGTAGTCTTGCTTCTCTTCCGAACATAAGTCGATATGGTGAGTACCCTGTATGCATGCACAACTGCTGCTATGTGGTTGCTCCAATGCTGCTTCTTTTCACTGCTTAAGGTCCCCAGCATGTTTAACAGGGTTCGGTTGAACCTCTCCGGCTGAGCATCACCTTGTGAATGGTAGGGGGTAGTTTGTGCCTTCTTGATCCCCAAGGAATCCAGGAGTTTCCGGATCAGCCGACTCTCAAAGTCCCTTTCCTGATCTGAGTGAAGCCGTTGTGGTAGCCCGTAGTGTACAAAGTATTTCTCCACAAGTACTTTTGCTACAGTGGACGCCTTCTGGTCTTTAGTTGGGAAGGCCTGGGCATACCGGGTGAAATGGTCGGTTACTACCAGAACATTTCCTAGCCCATTCAAGTCGGGTTTGAGGCAGAGGAAATCAATGCATACCAAATCTAATGGGCCTTGACTTTGCAGATGGCCCATTGGGGCAGCGTGATGGGGTAAAGTCTTTCTCTGGATGCAGCGTGCACATGAGTGGCAGTATTCTTCAACTTCGGCCCTCATGCAGGGCCAATAGAAACGGTCCCTAACGAGTTGGAAGGTCCTTTCCGGCCCCAAGTGGCCATGGTTGTCGTGCAGAGCAACCATGACAGTCTCTCGGTGCTTCTCGGGCAGAAAAAATTGCCATTTGTCTTCCAGGTCACACAGCGTCTGCAACGGCCGGGTCCCCGGTCGAACTGATGTCCGCAACTTGGAAAAGTCAGACGCCACCCAGGCTCGCAGTGGGGTGGAAGGCTCTCTGGAAGTTGTGCAAGGCCCTGGCTTCAGGCCTTGTACTGCGACAGATCTGCACGGGAAAACCTGTTGATAGCAGTGCTGTGTCCAAAGAGGCCGAGCTCAGCCTCGCCCTACTCTTAAATCGTCCCACCCATGAGTCTCTGCGGTGGCTCAAATGCACCCTGGGTGCCGAACGGGGTTATGGGTAACGTAGTCCCGGGGCCTTAAAGGAGACCCCACTACATACTGTATGCATAATCCACAGTACACACGCTGAGGGACATCTGTATATACTGTGAAAATGTGTGCAAACAAAACTCTCTTTATCTTTAGTGTAAACTGTTAGACAGTGCCAATTTGGTTGTTTTGCAGGCTGGTCGCTAAGTGTGCTGGGAAATCTTTTGCTTGTTAACCTCTACAATCCTACATGGTCCTTCCTGACCACACAAAAGTATAAGAGGTGCTCGCTATTGACTACAACTAAACCTATTTCATTGCTAGTGTAGGCTCCTACGTGGATATTACATTAACAGAAGTCAGATTACAAGTAGCTGGTGGTAAAAGCACATGCCCATGTTTGATTCCAAGCTAGTCCTTCTGGTACAAAGGACATGAACGTGGGACATAATGTTGTTTATGACAGGCTGCAGCAATGATGCCTTCCAAAAATCTTGAGTTTAGAAGGATATCCAGGTCATGAAATGTGAAGGCCTACATGGAAGTTGATGCATTCTCATAAAGTATGGTCAAATTGAGGGTGGAAATTAAACGCGGTTGATTTACTAAAGTCAAATTTACTGTGCACTTTTGCAAGTGCAGTTGCTCCAGAGCTTTGTAAATGAGGGCGAGCTCTGCTGGCTTCCATCATCCAATCATCTGCAAGCAAAAATGCATTTTTTTATTTTCCTTGCATGTGATTGGTTGTTCTTTGTAAAGTGAAGCTTTACCTCATTTACTAAGCTCTGGAGCAACTGCACTTTCAACAGTGCACAGTCTATTTGCCTTTAGTAAATCAACCCCAATGTGTAATTATGCCAATTATGAAGCGTGATGATCCCTCAGAAGAAACCAAAGACGGAACCAGGAGCTCCTCTGGCTCCATAACACAACATCTGTGGGCTTTCATCTCCCCACATCTCTACATACTTTGTACTGTACATACTTTAAGTATTCATAAATAAAAAGAAGATTAGTACACCCAGTGCTGTCAATTCTGTTTTCTAGGCCAAAATAGGAAAATACTGGGCCTTCTTTCAAATGTAACTTATTGCAGGTGCTCTGCTCCCCAGTTATGTATCAGGAAGCTTGGTATTTCATCATATAGGGGAGAACTTTTAACGAGCTAGCAGTAAGTATATAGGTCAGTATTTTTCCCTAAATGATAGAAACATAATACAGTGGAACCTCGGATTACGAGCATAATCCGTTCCAGGAGAATGCTTGTATTCCAAAGTACTCGCATATCAAAGCGAGTTTCCCCATTGAAGTCAATGGAAACGGAAATAATTTGTTCCGCATTGACTTCAATGGGATGCAATACCGCATGCGGCCAGAGACGGGGGGTGCCGGAGAGCCTCGGAAACAGCCGAAAAGGCCTGAGGACACGTCGGCTGACCTCGGCAAACCTCGGAAAGACTTCATTCCCGAGATTTGCCGAGGTCAGCCGTGCTGTCCTCGTGCATTTCCAAATAGCGCCGATCGGCTGGGATCGGCGAAGTTTGGCTCTGCTCGGCTCCGGCGTCCCCCCACCTCAGGCCAAAAGCGGTACTGCACACCACTTTGGCCTGAATCGTGCTCGTTTTGCGAGACAACACTCGCAAACCGAGTTACGATATAAAAAAATACAGTGCTCGTATTGCGAAATGCTCGTTAACCGCGTTACTCGCAATCCGAGGTTCCACTGTAACAGCATTTACATATCTTTCTGATATTACAAAAATAACCTGATGCTTCACATTTTCTGAATAAATACAAAGCGTTTCTGATTGGATGAGGTGGAGAGGCTGGGCAGCGACATTATTCTCCCCACCTTGCCCAATCAGAGAACGCTTTGCATTCATTTAGAAAATGAAAAGCATCCGCTGAACGGTTTTTGTGCTGAGCTGCTTACCGTGGGACCTGGAAGCGAGTGGAGATCACTGGAGTAGCAGTGTCTGCTTCAGTGATTTTCAGCTTCTGGGGGCATCGGAGAGGTATACATGATTACATTGGTCCAAGCTGGAGCAATGTAACTATGTGTAGCGCCCCTCTACTTTGAGGGGTGCTATGTGCCTAAATTTAGGGGTTGGTCTGAGCTAGTAGCCAGGCTCAGACCGCTTTTATTGATAGGTTCTGTTATTTTGGTTCTTCAGGTGTTGTACTGGTGTGCAGTTCCCTGTGGGTGGCGCTGCCATGACAGGTCAGGGTTGAACCACTGGTGACAGTGCTGTGCCTTAGGGTGTCCTGTCTCAGCGGTAGTACAATGGGTGTGGTCAACCTGCTGTGCATGCCAGGAGAGGATACATAAGGATACATAAGGATACATAAGGGGCAGACGCCGCCTGGGGAAAAGGAGGAGAGTTCCGGAGTTCCGGAGTTCGGGTCGCGTGACCTGGCCCTCCAGGCCAGGGGTGCGCTTCATCGGTCCCAGGCACCTTTAACCTGGGGCTGCAACTTCGCCATTGGGCCCAGCACCTTTAGCTGGGGCTCAGCTCTAAGAGGAGGAATCCCAGGGTGCCCCTGAGAGGGGACCCGCTCTGAGAAGAGGAGACCGGGGGAGGACCTTTCTGAGGGACCGGTGAGAGAGTTTAACGGTGAGAATCTCCCGATCGTATCTCCTAGGAAAACTTAAGTGAAGTAACGTTTGTGCATCACTCCGGCTGCTAGAACCGTGAGAGGGGACTATCTGGGTGAGCAGAGTCCACTTGGGATTAAGTGGTGATATTAAGTGCCTGAACCTGCCTCCCTGTTCCTTTATTCTTCAACTCCAACTTTCCTATCCAGTTTTCAGCATAAAGAAAATAAACCTTCCTTCATTAAGGTTTAACCTTGTCTGGACATTGGCCTTATTGGTGCACCTACAACAGACTCTTCCCTACACTCTAGGGGTGAGATCCAACCAAGGGAAGGTAACTCGCTGCGGGACCCAACAATTTATGAACACCGCTCACCAAATTATTATAGAAGGAACCTGGGCATTGTGGTACGGTGTGTCCCGCCTTGAGGAGGTAAGGCCAGGGATCTGTGTGCTACATACTGTATGTATAAAATATCCATACCTGGAATTCCTCTTTAAATTATCAACTTGGCCAACTTGGTTTTCGTGGTAGCCCTAACATTCCATTCCTCACAGTGTTCAGTTTCTAGATGTATGTAAGTGCTTCCAGGGGTGCCACTTTCTCTTCTTCAGAGCCCTCACCTATATGGTGCTCTCATAGGGGGAGATTTACTAAAATTGGTGCACACAGATGCTGGTGCAGCTGTGCATAGTAACCAATCAGCTTCCAGGTTTTATTGTTTATTGTTCAACAAGCTGAAGTTATAAGCTGGTTAGTTACTATGCACAGCTGCACCAGATTCTGTGTGCATCGGTTTTAGTAAATCTCCCCCCATAGTGTGTGAGCTTTACTAGAGGGACTTTTATTGAATTAAGTCTATCTGGAGTCAGCCAGAAATCAAGTACAACTTTAAAAATAAATGATGAAATTGGCAACATATAGCAGTGTGCCCCTAATGCGAATGTGTGCTTTGAAGTGGGCAGAAGGGTATATAGGTCACTTCATCAAAGAAGGATTATCAAGATTATGAAAAGCACTTAATAATTGCTTAGTACAAGATATATTTAGATTGGCCCTTCAGATTGGCACATCTATAAAAAGCTTGAGTGAGGTGACTTAAAGAATTTGAAGTCTATTTCTATTCATGAACATTCTAACTACTATCTATCTATCTATCTATCTATCTATCTATCTATCTATCTATCTATCTATCTATCTATCTATTGTCTATCTATTGTAGTCAGGTTCTTTGCTTGAGACAGAGAGCAGTTGAGGACACTGTGCTGCAGTGCTTTTTGTGTCTCCACTGGACTTCAGCTGAATTGGTTTACACAACCTCGCCTCCATCCACCGGGGGTAGCTCTAGAGACTCGATGGTGGGCAGCACTGAATCAGGGGAGATATAGTGCAGGGGAAGGATCATGCTATGGGAGTCAATGGACTAAAGAACTACAATTCCCAATGTGAGCCAGGCCGGTATAAAGAGATAGAGAGAGAGAGCTATATTTTCACAGGCTGAATACTGAGGAATGTCCTCTTTGACATCTGAACAGCAGGACCCCTGTTACTGTATTGCTGGGACTGTTGAGAGGGCTGCTGCCATTAACCTGTTGCTGCTGGCAGAGACTGAGCACATAGGGACTGGCCATCTAGCAGCATTATTTACAGCATGCAGACTGTACTCATGTGCACCACTTTAAAGACTGGGTCCCAATGCTAGCTGGCTTAAGAACTAGGGCTAAAGCCTACTCACTCAGGAGGACATACTGTACAAGAACTTGCCTGTTGTCCCTAGTAAGGGGCACCTCTTTCCAGAGTCCTAAATTTCATCGCTGACATTCATATATAATTCCAGCTGAGAGTGTCAGAAACCAACCCAAAGTAACGCCAGTGTCTGAAGTGGTTGCCTCAACATCTGTGGCGTCCCCAGGGTTCCCTTCTGCTTCTTTTCCTGCTAATGTAGGGAAGCTGGTGAAGAATTTTGTGAAAAATACGTCAGCAACAGTTAACTTAGGAAAGAAAGCTCCGATCCTTCTCTGGGAAGACCTCCATGCTCTCAGGGGAAGATGACTAGACACCTGAATAGACCAAGCTGTGCAAGCTGTTGAAGAATGGGAAGTGTCTGAAGCCAAAAGTAGACAGAGAGTGATCAAAAGTTTGCGAACACCAGCTTCAGATGTTATTCAGAATTTAAAGGAAGACTAGCTGGGCTACACAGCAGCAGAATGCTTGGAAGCTCTCAGAGAAACGTATAGAAGAGTGGAGAACTGTGCAGAGCTGATCTACCTCTTTGAGAAAACCTATCAAAGGAGTTAGTCTTTGTCACATGTTTAGGTAAGATCTTTCATCAAGTAATTTATAGGGTGGAATAGAGGCGGAGGCCACAAACAAGGCCTCACTGACTCGAAGTCTGAAAGGAGCACAATCTCCAGATCTTATAATACCTAAGCTTTGGGCAGGAGACCAGAGTAATCCTCTAACCTACTCCAAAATGATGAGAACAATTTAGGAGGTGAAAGCCCTGATTGCAACCAAGACCCAGAAGCCCAACATTTCTAAAGGTTATGGACAAGGTGACAACGGAACTTCTGTTAATCCCTTCCCTGCCAGTGACATTTATACAGTAATGAGTGGCTATTTTTAGCTCTGATCGCTGTATTAATGTCAATGGTCCCAAAAAAGTGTCAAAAGTGTCAGATCTGTCTGCCGCAATGTCGCTGTCCCGATAAAAATCGCAGATGTAGAAGAATACATATTGGCCTAAACTGAGAAAGAAATTTGATTATTTTTTTTTTAATTGGGGAGATATTTATTTTAGCAAAAAGTAAAAAAATATTTTTCAAAATTGTTGCTCTTTTTTTGTTTATAGTGCAAAAAAAACAAAAAACGCAGATGTGATCAAATACCACCAAAAGAAATCTCTATTTGTGGGAAAAAAAAGACATCAATTTTGTTTTTGTACAACGTCACACGACCGCGCAATTGTCAGTTAAAACGGTGCAGTGCCGTATCGCAAAAAATGGCCCGGTCATTAAGGGGGCAAATCCTTCCGGGGCTGAAGTGGTTAAAGAAATGAGCTCTGAATTTAGACAAATTCTTATACTGTATACCAGGATCTTTTTCACCTGATCACTTACAGTATATGGCCTCCTAATTGCCCAATGCTCATCTTTTTTGGCCTTATAGTGAAGCGTTTTCTCAATAGCTAACTTAGCTGGCACTTGGTCCTTTTTTTGATAACCTGCCTGCAATCTTTGGCCATGTCACCTCTGGCTGACAGCAGCCCCAGACAGTTCTGCTGAGTACAAGTGACTATCTTTGCCAGCGAGCTGGAATAGGCTCAGACACTGATTGGGTCATGCTGAAAACATTCTTGCCCAGTGAAGTAAGTCTGTTTGTATTTTAAGTTCACTGGGACTACTGAATTAAAAGCCTTGAACTCCCGCGGTTTGTCACTTTGTTTTTTAAGGAGCGTGACAGGCGGATTTTTTTTTTCTTCCTCCCCTCCAAAGCAAATGACAACATACTAAACTCTGCTGGAAGGATAGGGTAAAGGGGGCTACAAGGAGGGAGAGAAAGTCCTTTTTGGAAAAGCAAGGCCGTTGCAGGTAGTTGCATGCTGTGCTGACAGCTGTCCCAGCCATTCAGTTGCTGTCAGAGTGGCTATGCAGCAGGTGCAAGCTTTGCTGCCATTGATTTATTTTTTATTTTTTTTCTCCACAAAGACAAGAAGCGGCCAAGGAAGTGGCTGACCTGGGATTATTGGAGCGCAGACACTCTCGGCTGAGTGAGGTAAGGCAACAGGTGTGGACGTTGGACTGCAGAGAGGATGAAGCTGTAACATCACTTAATCTGTGTTGTGATACAGAATTTGCACATAAGCAGCTGGCACCCTTGCCGGCAGTTGTTGTATGGGTGTGACGGCTAAGTCCTTGCGTGGCCCCTGTCGGCTCAGCAAACATATGGGTTTTATGGCTTGCCTAGAAGGAAGGAAAACATGAGCCCAGTCTAGACCTTTTTTGTGATTAGGGAATGAGCAAAGTGAATGCAGCAAAATACATTTTGCTCCAAAATTTGTGGTTTTGCTGTCAGCAAAATTTTAGTGAATTGCAAACTTTTAATTTGCTCACTGAGCTGCTTCGGTGACATTCAAATGTAAAAAAAAAAAAAACCTGCTACTTCTTCTTTTTTTTTGTGCTTGGGATTGAGTACCTTCTTTCAATTCATTTTCTTTTATTTTTATTTTTATTTTTTAAAGAAGAAAAACACAATTAATATTGTAGTTCTCTTTTTTTTTTTTTTTCCGTGTATTTAATTGTCATTTAGTTTGTGAAAATTTTTATTGTTGTTATTTGTTTTTTGCTTTTTCCTTTTTGTGTATTTGATTGTCATTTTGTTTTTTCACATTAGAAAGTCACATTTATATTGTTCTTTCTTTTTTTTTTTCTTTTGTGTATTTGATTGTCATTTTGTTTTTGCACAGTCAAAAATTACATTTCTATTGTAGTTCTTTTCTTTTTTTCTTTTGTGTATTTGATTGTCATTTTGTTTTTGCACAGTCAAAAATTACATTTCTATTGTAGTTCTTTTCTTTTTTTCTTTTGTGTATTTGATTGTCATTTTGTTTTTGCACAGTCAAAAATGACATTTCTATTGTAGTTCTTTTTTTTTTTTTTTTTTGCTATTGGTGTATTTGATTTTCATTTGGTTATGAACAGTAGAAGATTAAATTGTCATTCTTTCTTTTTTCTTTTTCCTTTTTTTGTGTATTTGATCGTCATTTTGTTTTTTGAACAGTGCAGAATACAATTTCTATTGGAGTTGTTTGAATTTTATTTTGTCAATTTTTTTGTGATTTTTGATTTGGTTTTTGAACAGTAGAAGATAACATTTGTGTTGTTATTGCCCAGTAATCTGAACAATTGCTACATTGATCATTTTTGTTAAAATAAAATTATAATGGCTAACCTATTAAGCCCTGCCCTTTAATTTTTCCTTTCTGCTGTCTGGTTTTATCTTATTATGGAAAAAAAAGTAAAATCTAGAGGCTAATTAGGGTCTGTTAGATGTACAATAGTTGAAAGAAGCTTCTGTGATCCCCAGAAAGCTTATTGCACCTTTAAGTGTGCCATATACTGTTCAAATTTCTGATGAGCTACAGTACAATTCGCTTAGTGAATGGCCCTGTCAGCGCCCCTCCCACCTGACAGCCTTCAAATGAAAAATTGAAGGAACCAGGGGGAACATTGTCGGGCAAACAATGGCTGCATCCAGTCAGATGCAACTTCTGTTCAGGAATTCTGACAGCCAGCAATACTGGCTGTCATAATACAGTAGCCGCATTGGAAGATTCATCTATCCATGCTGTAAGGCCCCTTTCACACGGGCGGACCGTATGTCCGTTTTTCACCCATCCGTTTTCGGATAAAAAACTGACATACATGTATCCCTATGGGATAGCGGATGTCAGCGGATGAACATCCGCTGACACCCGATCTCCTCAGTGTCCGCAATGCTCCGTTTTTCAGGATAGAAAAAATTCTATTTTTCTATCCGTCTGCGGAGCGGATCGGATGAACACAGACAGATGGTCCGTGTTCACCCGATCCCCCATAGGGGAAAGCGGAGATCTGACAGGGCGGTCCCTGCACAGTGTGCGGGGAACGCCCAGTCATCCGCCGGCTCAGCGGGGATCAACGGAGCGATCCCCGCTGAGCAAGCGGAGGTTCACGGGCTAGATCATGACTGATCCGTCCCATGTGAAAGGGGCCTAAAGGATAGACGGAGGACTTTGTCTGATTTTCTTTAAAGGCTAGAGAAAAAAACATAAAAATTCTGTGTGCATGGCCAGCCTTACAAATACAAAACAACAACAAACAAAAATTCCCAGCTCACTTACCGGCCAGCTTGAAACAAACTGAATTGACCCTGTCTAACAATTCATGTTGAAACCACAAGATTTAGTGTGCACACATTTGCAAATACATGATTAAGCTGCAGTGGCCACATCATGGCACCCCAGTGTACTGCAGTCCAAACTCTATAATTACAGCTGGCTGGTAAGTGAGCTGGGAATTTTTGTTTGTTGTTTTTTTGATGTGTGTCGCCTTTCCATGTGCTCCTTGCTGCAAAGGCCAGTTATAGGTTGGGGTGGTTGCCATTTGTTTGTACTGCTGGTAATTGGTGAGGGGACACACTGAATACCTTCACTGCCATTGTACTGTAGCTGGGTGTCCAGTACATCCCTGTAACTTTAACCACTTAAGACCCGGACCAATACGCAGCATAAGGACCAGGCCCCTTTTTGCGATTCGGCACTGCGTCGCTTTAACTGACAATTGCACAGTCATGCGACGTGGCTCCCAAACAAAATTGGTGTCCTTTTTTTTCCCACAAATAGAGCTTTCTTTTGGTGGTATTTGGTCACCTCTGCGGTTTTTATTTTTTGCGCTATAAACAAAAATAGAGCGACAATTTTGAAAAAAATTCAATATTTTTTACTTTTTGCTATAATAAATATCCCCAAAAAATATATAAAAAATTTTTTCCCCTCAGTTTAGGCCGATACGTATTCTTCTACATATTTTTGGTAAAAAAAATCGCAATCGGCGATTATTGATTGGTTTGCGCAAAAGTTATAGCGTTTACAAAATAGGGGGTAGTTTTTGGCATTTTTATAATTTTTTTTTTTTTACTAGTAATGGCGGCGATCAGCGATTTTTTTCATGACTGCAACATTATGGCGGACACATCGGACACTTTTGACACTATTTTGGGACCATTGTAATTTTTACAGCGACCAGTGCTATAAAAATGCACTGGTTACTGTAAAAATGACACTGGCAGTGAAGGGGTTAACCAGGAGGGGCCGCTGTAGGGGTTAAGTGTGCCCTGATTTGTGTTTCTTACTGTGGGGGGGGGGCGTGGCTTAGCGTGTGACGTCACTGATCGTCGTTCCCTATTACAGGGAACAGACGATCAGTGACAGGCACACTAGGAAGCACGGGGAGAGGTTTGTTTACACTTACCTCTCCCCGTTCTTCCTCTCTGTGACCCGATCGCGGGACACCAGCGGCGATCGGGTCCGCTGTTCCCGCGGGGACGGTCACAGAGAAGAGGCCCGGGTCGCGAGCGCGCCGACGGCGGCGCGCTCGCCACCCACGGCTGGGCTCTTAAAGGGGATGTACCTGTACGCCCATGTGCCCAGCCGTGCCATTTTGCCAACGTACATCGGCGTGCGGCGGTCCTCAAGCGGTTAAAGAGGGGTGGGCTCCCTCCAGGCATACCTGTCTTTATTCTCTCCATTATTATATATGTGCTGCAACTCAGGAGACTCTCAAAATGATAGCGTTAGGACTGCAACTGCAATACACCGGGCTGGCGTGATGTGGCCTCTGCAGTTTACCGATGTATTTGCAAATCTGTGAAAACAAAACCCCTTGGTTTTAATGTGAACTGTTAGACAAGGTCAATTTGGTTTGCAGGCTGGCTGGTAAATGAGCTGGACATTTTTGATTGTAGCTTATTTGACGTGCAATGCCTTTCCATGTGCTCCTTGCTGCAAAGACCAGTTCTAGCTTGGGGTGGTTGTCATTTGTTTGTGCAGCCTTAGGCCTCATGCACACAGGATGTTATAAAAACACCAGTAGCGTTAGTTGTAGAAAGCTGTAGCTGTAGAATAAGTTTTGCAGCATTTTTGCAGTAGCATTTTTCAGCGTTTTTTAGCTTTTTTGTTAGCAAAGCTATACTCCCACAAAAGCCTATAGAACCATATGCTTTTATCAGAGTTAGAGTGTTTTTACAGCTTAAAAAATCCTCCTAAAGCCCACTTATTCAGTTTTTATTTTTTCAGCCAGAAAATGCCCCTGCCAAAAAAACGCTGATAACGGTCTCTGTGTGCCTGGACACATAGGATAACATGCTGGGGAGTTTACTGGCTGCTGAGACCTTTCAAGTCCCCAAAAGCATTCACGAAAGTTTCAGGAAATTGAGCCCAGGTTCACACTGAGCTGTGGGAATGAAGCCGTGCGAGTTCAGCTGAACTCGCACGATTTCACTCCCGCCTGTCAGTCCCTATTTCGGCCGCGATTACAGAGACATCTGTGCAGGTTTCTACACAGATGTCAATGTAAATCGTGGGCCGAAATCGAAAAAAGTAGTACAGAAACGACTTTTTGAAATCTGTGCAGCGCCGCAAATGCGTTGTCGCACCGATTAGGATGGTGCCGTTGCCAGCAATTGCCGGCAAATGCCGCCGATTTGACATGCAATTTGATATGTCAAATCGCATGTCAAATCGCACCAGTGTGAACCAGGGCTTAAAGTAAAAATTTTGCTGATCCCTGTTTATGACAAGTTCAGGGGTTATGTTAAACCTAAAATAATAATTTATGCAGAATAGGTTAGAGTGTTTTTGCAATTTAAAAACATATAGAAGACTAATAACGCATGATACATTGGGGGGTTTATTGGGAAACACTAATGGGATATATGGTAATTACCTAGAATAGCAATAGGGTAAAAACATACTGAGAAACACTGGACTAGACCGGGCTGGTCATACGCAGGAGATATTCCATACCATCAGACAAATAATGCACAAGTACAACAGAAGGAGCAAAATCTGTGGCTATAATGGGAAATATCAATCAAAATGATTTCCTATCTTGTAGATAAGGCAATCTTTTTTTAACAAAAATGATTAATGTTATCAATTGTTCAGAGGAAAGGACAATCAAAATAGAAATGTTATTTTCTTTCAAAAACCGGTTCGAAAACCAAAATATTAAAAATGAATGTCTTTAAAAGTATGAAACAAACGCATACAGTAAGTTTCAATCATTCATTTACTGATGATCATTCCAATACTGCAAAGTCAGCGGTGCTGATCTACATAGGGGCTGTCCACTGAAACTGCCTTCACTTTTTTTTAAAGGAAAATTGCGTTCACTTTAATCAAGCAATCATATTCTAGCAAAAATGTTTTTTTCCCCCTCACACCTGATTGGGTATTTAAAGTGACACTATAGGTTTGTTTTTTATTTTGCCCACGTCATTGGATTTGATTGACAGCAGCAGGAGCCAATGGCTGCATTGCTATCAATCTATCCAATGAAGAGCCGAGAACCCTCTGGCAAAGATCCAGCGCGTTCTCGATGCAGGACTTTCCAGGGCTCAGGTAAGTAAAATGGGGGGGGGGGGCTGGGGGGCCAGTAATAGATGGGTTTACAACCCCTTTAAATTTGACACAGCTTCACCTTATTTCCTAGGGTACACTTTGTACAGTGAACAGTCTCTACTCTACATTAGTAAATCAACCCCAGTTAGGCCACTTTCACACTGAGGCGCTTGAAAAACTGCCAGTAAAACACTGAGCGCTTTTGAAGCGCTTTTCAGGCACTTTTGAAGCGCTTTCAATTAATTTCAATGGAGAGGGACGTTTTTTCAGCGCACTGCCCCAGTGTGAAAGCATTCATTGATTTTAATGGAAATATGTTTTCAGGCGCTTTAGCGTGAAAGCGCCTGAAAAGCACCTCAGTGTTAAAGTGGTCTTAATCTTCTTCAAATTAAAAGACAATGGGGTTGATGTACTAAAATTGGAGAGTGCAAAATCTTGTGCAGCCCTACATAGAAATCAATCAGCTTCCAGGTTTTATTGTTAAAGAGTTTGTAAACCTCGAAAAAAAAACATAAAAAAAAAACGAAACCTGCAAGACAAAGGCATAATGAGCTAGTATGCATCGCATACTAGCTCATTAGGAAATACCTTAGAACAATGCCCTGGATCGGCATCGGCCCTCCGAGTACAGCGCAAACATCTTCCACCAGAGTTACTTCTAGGTTCGCGGTTCTGGCTCTGTGATTGGTACGGGAGCCGCCGGTCATGGCAAGACTCCTGAAGAAATGGCACCAGCAGCCCGTTTCTCCAGTGCGCATGCGCCAATGACGTCGGCAGCAGCGCATATACTGAATATCTCCTAAACTGTGCAAGTTTAGGAGATATTCAAGGTACCTACAGGTAAGCCTTGTTATAGGCTTACCTGTAGGTAAAAGTGGTGTAACAGAGTTTACAACCACTTTAAAGCTTAATTGAACAAGCTGAAGTTAGAAGCTGATTGACTACCATGCACAGCTGCACCAGATTTTGCACACTTTAGTTTTTGTAAATCAACCCCATTGTCCCGTGTATGAGCGGCCTCCCAGGAGAGCTTTCCATGATTGCGCTCTTATGCCTGTTATCATAATTTATTAAATGTGAACACGCCTTGTATATCTGACAGCAATGGCTCCGATTAAATAGCCCACCTGGAGACAACATTAGTAACAGAGGCTTGTGTATGTGCATGGTATGAACATGCGCTTGCTCCATGTGGACATGTATGACTGTGTGTCAGCCTGCCCATAAGAATTCGCCTTGAGGAGCCAGTTTACCTGCTGTCATGCCTTTCCTGACACCATACCTCATCATAGTTTAAGCCAATACCTCTACACATACTGTATGCACACTAGCCTCTCTCATATGGCAGCTGCCTCCTACAATGTTTACATCCTCCCCTCAGGAACCTTCTCTTTGGAGCCTTTGCCAGTGCTGTACCTTTCTATAGATTGTAATGTGTATATCTGTACTGTTGAAATGATGCCCCAAAAAAGTCTATAAGAAGTTACTCCAGTGGTGCAGTTGATGCCATAGGATTTCTGAAAGGGGGATGTATACACTGTGGGCTGTCACCACTGTCAGAGAGAGGCATACCTCCCAACTTTGTAAAGTCCCATCGCGGGACATTCCGATGTCCCCTCTCCCCTGCCAACCAGAGTTGTTGAGCGGGGGGGGGGGTTGCCGCCAGGAAAAAAAAAAAAAGAGGACATGTGCGAAAAATGGGCCGCCGATCGGGGGGGGGGCCATACTAGTCCGCCGATCGCGGGGGGGGGGCTCTTACCTGCTGCTGCTGCTCCTCTTCTTCTGTTCATGTTTCCTGCTGTGCGGGAAACATGATAGTCTCGCGGGAGTGCGGGAAGGAGGTGCCTCTGCGGGTAAAACCCGCACAATCCGTGCCAGTTGGGAGGTATGGAGAGGTAAGTGGGCAATTATGTGTGTATGTGGAATTTGCTTAGAGTATATTGGAGGGGTAAGAATTGGTAGCTGGGAATGCTTTACCTTGTTTTTTTAAATGGACTTTCAGCACAAACAAGTTTTTTTTAGCACACTTACTAGCCTTTTGGTAACTGTTTTAACAATTTGCATTAAAAACAGAGGTTTTAATGCACACATTTGCAAGCATATGTGGAAGCCGCACAGCCTCCTCAAGGCTCCTCTGTAAAGTGAGTTAGTGTAGCATGAAATACTGCCTTGGATATGCCCAAATGTTAATGGCAAATGTACAAATAAAATACAAGGGCTGATATCAGGCCCGGACTGGGACAAAAAATAGGCCCGGCATTTTAGACTGAGCAGCCAACTTTTCCAGGGACCGGGGGGGGTAGACATTCGCGGGGGTGGCTGGTGTCGGTCCTCCACACTGTAATGTGCAGGGACACTGTGATATAAAGGGGACTGCACTGTAATCATTACAGTGCCCCTTTACAGTGCAGTCTCCTTTATATTACAGTGTCCCAGTCTTATTGTGGCCATACAATGCCAGTCTTGTCTGTCTCCTATTGTGCCCACACTGCCCAGTGACACTGACCTGCTCTCTCTGGTGATGCTCAGCATGGCACCCTCTTTCTGGTGGTGTGGTACTGCGTGGCTCTCTCTGGTGGTGCGGTACAACGTGGCTCTCTCTGGTGGTGCGGGTACAGCGTGGCTCTCTGGTGGTGCGGGTACAGCGTGGCTCTCTGATGGTGCGGGTACAGCGTGGCTCTCATGGCTCTATGGTGGTGCGGGTACAGCATAGCTCTCTCTGGTGGTGCAGATACAGCGTGGTGCTCTAGTGGTGCAGGTACAGCGTGGCTCTCTCTGGTGGTGCGGGTACAGCGTGGCGCTCTGGTGGTGCGGGTACAGCGTGGCTCTCATGGCTCTCTGGTGGTGTGGGAACAGCGTGTCTCTCTCTGGTGGTGTGGGTACAGCGTGGCTCTATCTGGTGGTGCTGGGGCTATTAGTTCTCCCAGCACAGTCCTCTTTCTTTTTCCATGTTTCCTGTACAGTGTAGCACTACTCGGCTTGTTTACGGGTTTTCCCCCAGCAGAGTGCATGCTGGGGACTGTAGCCGTCTCCCTGCTGAGATCAATTGGGCCACCTATCTCTGGGACTACATTTCCCATGATGCCCCACTAGTTTTCTCTGATTGGCTCTGTGGCCAATTGGGAGGGAAGAAGAACAAGCAGGAAGTCTTCTTCTCTCCCGTGCTGCCGACATGAGAAAGGGGGAGGTGGGGACATCATGACAGCGGCCCGCAGCTCTCCCCCTCCTACCCCACAGTGTGGACACCTATGGCTGGAGGAGGAGCAGTCCGTAGGGGCCGAGAGCGGAACTGTCAGGCTCTGAGGCTGAGCTATATAAGAGAGACACACAGCTCAGCACATGCAGCCGCTAGTTCCGCCGGAGATGACACAGGCATGGCCGCATAGTGGTAGGCGAGTGGCGGCCGTAGCCTGTGTTAACAATGTCCAGGCCGCGGTCGCTGCTTACCTCCCACTGTGCGGCCTGATCATCAACAGGACACGGAACGGGTGGCCCTTGCCCACCGGGCAAATGCCCGGTCTGCCCTATGGCCAGTCCGGGCCTGGCTGATATACTTAAAGCGGAGTTCCACCCAAAGGCCTTCTCCACAGGCTCCTGTTTGTGAAACTGAGCTTTTGGGGAGGAGGGGGAAGCAGGTACCCAATTTTGACAGGTACCTGCTCCAACTTCCGTTCCAGTCGCCTTAGGTGATCGGAAGTTTTTTTCCCACAAATAGAGCTTTCACCTCTGCGTTTTTTTTTTTTTTTGCGCTATAAACAGAAAAAGAGCGACAATTTTGAAAATATAATAAATATCCCCAAAAAATAAATAAAAAAAAAATTTTTTTTCTCAGTTTAGGCCGATATGTATTCTTCTACATATTTGGTAAAAAAAAATCGCAATAAGCGTATACTGATTGGTTTGCGCAAAAGTTATAGCGTCTACAAAATAGGGGATAGTTTTTTGGCATTTTTATTATTCTTTTTTTTTTTTATTAGTAATGGCGGCGATCAGCGATTTTTATCGTGACTGTGACATTATGACGGACACATCGGACACTTTTGACACTATTTTGGGACCATTGTCATTTATACAGCGATCAGTGCTATAAAAATGCACTGATTACTGTGTAAATGACACTGGCAGGGAATGGGTTAACCACTAGGGGGCGAGGAAGGGGTTAAGTGTGTCCTAGGGAGCGATTCTAACTGTGGGGGGATGGGCTACAAGTGACATGACAGTGATCACTGATCCTGATGACAGGGAGCAGTAGATCACTGTCCTGTCACTAGGCAGAACAGGGAAATGCCTTGCTTACATCTCCCCATTCTGCCTCTCTGTGACACAAACGCGGGACACCGGTGGACATCGAGTCCGCGGGTCCTGCATGCACGGTCACGGAGCACACGGCAGGGGAGCGCGCGCACCGCCGGCGGTAAATTCAAAGCAACGTACAGGTACGACGACCAAGGACAGAAAGGTAGGGGGAAGGTGAGTGAGGGGGATGGAAAGAGGGGATGCAGCAAAGATAAGTGGTAGGTTGGTGGAGTTGGTGGAGATACAGACAAGGATGGGGAGGGGGGAAAGGAATAGAATGAGACTTTCAGGGAGAATGGAGCTTGCTCTATAAGGTGAGTGATGCAGATGGAGGTGAGCAAGGAGGCAATGGTCAGAGGGAGACTAAAGTCAGTGGTGAGGGGAAGGAAGAGGCTGAATAAATGGGAGAGCGACAGTTCTGGGAGATGTGGCATTGCTAGTGGGAGTGAGAGATAGAATAGCATGTAATGTGAATGAAAGGCAGTTATGTTGTGTTACAGTAAAAGGTGGACGAAAGCATGGATGGATAGATGGATGGATGAGGAACAGGAGAGGCTCGGGGAGCAGCCAAGTGAGAAGGGAAACAGTGCAGGGGGGGGGGGGGGGTAGAAGGTGCAGAGGGAAGCGGAGAGCTGATGGCTGCTATAGGGGAATCCTAATGAGATTAGGACTGAATAATGTGTCCGGGTTTCAGGTTGACTGAAACCCAGACACATGATTCAAAACCCGAACTGTCTGGGTAAATCCTGTACAGGTGGAAACCCTACCCCCCCCCCCCCCGAAGTCTTCTGGGACACATGAAAGGTTCTAGAAGACTTCGGGACAAGTCACAGAGCGCAGCACCACTCACGCATGCGCAGTGGGCACCTGGCTGTGAAGCCTGCAAGCTGTCACAGCCGGGTGCCCATAGTGAAGATGCCAGGGCTGCCGAGGGAGAACATGGCTGGGGTAAGCGCACCACTGGATCGTTGGACAGGTGAGTGTGTGTTTATTAAAAGTCAGCAGCTACAGTTTTTGTAGCTGCTGACTTTTAATAAACAAAAAAATGACTGGAACGCCGCTTTGATATCAGGAAGGCTGTATGGGGCCCTCTGATTTTCTAACAACAGCCCTGCTTACCACCACTGCAGTCACACACCCTTTTGTATTAAATAGACATGCCTCTGCTAGTCACCCTTTTAAGAGACTACCAGATCACTTTAAATAGTCCTGTAGGGATGTGTAACTGCCATTTGTTATATACAAATATACTGTAGGAGAAAAAAAAGGGATATTTCTTCGATACAAGATCTTCATTCTGATATGAAGCAAATGTAATTATCAGCAGAGGCCGTGTGTCAGCAATTTGGACAGCAAATAAATTGGGTAATATTTCTTGTGAATATAATAGATGAAGCCTTTATAAGTGTTGTCTTGGTGGATGTAGATAAATAAGTATATACAAAATCAGTTGCTGTTTTAAACAAGATGGACTGTTGTTTTTTTTTTTTTTTGCTTTGCCAGTAAACTTAAATTACAGACATATGTTTTATAGATTTATAATATTCCTTCCCTTTTAAGTGCCTATAGAACTTCCTGTAAATTATTTCTGTATAAAGTATAGCGTAGTTACAGTATATAGTCTAAACAATACAGAAGGTTTGGAGTACCCTTTATTGGCTAACTTAAAGCAGAACTAAACTCTTGAAATGTGCAATTCATTTTGTTCCGAATTCGTTTTTTAATGAATTTCGACAAATTTGTTAATTCAGAAATATCCAAATAACGAAAACCCGTTAATTCGTAAATTCGAAATTCGTAAATTCAAAAACCCGAAAATTTGAAAATCTGAAATAATAACTAATTATAACTTATCTATTAATAACTATTAAATTATAGGTATTGAAATTTCCTTTCAAATTTGGCTGTTAGTGAACATAACATGAAACCAATTTTTCCGAAATAACGAAGGCCATATCTAAACAAATGGAATGTAACTAATTAATAATAAGAAATAACAACCTTTTTATCATTATTAATTAGTTCCATTCCATTTGTTAAGCTGGGGCATTCGTTATTTCGGATAATTCGTAACTTCGGATAAATTTGTATTCGTTACATCCACTAACAGCCAAATTTGAAAGGAAATTCCAATACTTATAATTTAACAGTTAGTTATTATTCGTTAGCTATTTTCTCTTATTTTCATGTAGCGGGGTCTCCTTTA
Source organism: Rana muscosa (assembly GCA_029206835.1). Classification (NCBI taxonomy): domain Eukaryota; kingdom Metazoa; phylum Chordata; class Amphibia; order Anura; family Ranidae; genus Rana; species Rana muscosa. The sequence goes on along the minus strand of CM055117.1, from coordinate 83,634,970 downwards.
AGGCCCCGGGACTACGTTACCCAGAACCCCAGTTGGCCACCGCAGAGACTCATGGGAGGGGTTATTTAAGGAGGAGGCGAGGCGGAGCTCGGCCTCTTTGGACACCGCGCTGCAAGCAAGAGTTTCTTCCTGTGCGGATCTGCTGCAGTGCAAGGCCTGAAGCCTGGGCCTTGCGCAACTTCCAAAGAGCCTTCCACCCCACTGCGGAGCCTGGGTGGCACCAGACTGGTCGAGTGAGGACATCAGTTGGATCGGGGACCCGATCGTTGCAGACGCTGTGTGCGGAGACACAGCAGGTGGAAGTCCCGGGCTGGGATCGCGCCCGGAGTGGTGAGCGAGCACTTGCTCAATCAAATAGACTTTACAGATTCTAGGCCTATAGACTGCCGTGGCTCACCGATCGTTTGCTTGTTGTTCCCCTGGGTGACCGGTAGCAGGACAGAGTTGAAGTGTCCCCCCAGCATAGTGTTCTTAGTGATTGCCAGTTTGTGGATTACAAATACAATTCAGCAAGTGCACCACCGAAAGTTTGCATGCGAAGAAATCCCTATAGGAAGGACTGAGATTTATTCTGGGTCAGGCCTGGCCAGGGTGGGGAGATAGGATATTGTTTAGTGCGCCACAGGGCGTGTATACCATAATAGCTACGCGTGGTGGATTACCGTGCAGCGCCATTATTGTGTGCTATATTAATTGCTGCAGGGCTCTGCAAGCCGGTTGTGTGTATTATATTCTGCTTAAGCCTTTTTTACAATCAAAGTAAAACTGTTCTACTTGATCTTTAACATTTGTGTGTTGTCTTACTGTAAGGAGGGTGCCTTTACAATACCAATTGATTATAATAAAAATATAACCCCTAGACTAGCTGTGCCAGGGTGGGTCGAGTAGATTGCCGGGGGTTGGTGGTGCTGTACACAGGGCCCGAAAACAAATCCAGCGGCTCTCTTAAGTGGGGGTAGCGCTACATTCGGATTTACGAATTTATGAATTGCGATCATAACGAATGACCCGAAGAACGAAAAAAAAAAAAACACAAAAAAGGAATGAAAAGAAAACAAACAAATTTTTCCTCAGAGCACATGTCTACTAAACTCTCTCAGCATTAACTACTTTTAATCCTTACATTGCTAGCATTGGTAAAAAGGTAGAAATATCTAATATTTTTTTTTTTTTACATTTCTTGAGTTGCTTCAGGGGTCTTCATGGGTATTTTTTTCTTTCATCCGGAGAAGTGGAGGAGGATCTTTGTCAGCTAAGCACACCCTCCTGCCTGCATGCTTGAGCTAGGGGCAGATGGATTCCAGGAAGTAAATGCTACATGAATCATCTGCCCTTACTCAAGATGGCTGCTGCTATAAATGCTAGGGGGTGTTTTTCAAAGTGATTTCTTAACAAAATAAAGCATGGAGACATGGGTGAGTTTGCTTTGAATATTCAAAATGAATTAAATAGTGTTTCCAATTTGCGATGCTGAGTTACAGTTCAGTTTAGCCTTAAGCCTCGATCAGATTTTCAGACGACCGTTTCTCCATTTTTTGTTGCATGCTTGTCTCATGTCAAAAGTGAAGAGGTTATTCACCATACGAAAATTTTCATTTGACAGAATTTAACTTCAGAAGTGATGTAATGTGTTGAATAGTTTTGTATGTATTTTTTCGTTTCTGAGCATGCGTGGTCTTGCGCTTACGATTTTTTTGGGGCGAAAACCGTACTAATTAAATGAAAATCGGATGTTGAGTTCACGTACGACCAAAATTTTATAGTCTGCACATCCAGCTTTTGTCGGACGAAAAACCCAGAATCGGCTGTCGTAAGCACCATACTAACGATACGAAAATCGGCAGATCGTTCGTTGGCCGAAAATTTACTTCCGATTTTCGTATAGGGTGTACAAGCTTTATGGGTAGGTAGGGTAACTCCAAGCTTTCTGCATTATATAAAGGGGTTGTAAAGGTTTGTTTAAAAATCAAAAAATTGTAAACATGTTATACTTACCTCCTCTGTGTAAGGGTTTTGCACAGAGTGGCCCTGATCCTCCTCTTTTGGGGTCCCCCAGCGGCGCTCCTGGATCCTCCCCCCATCGAGTGCCAGCTCGGAGACCCGCTTTCCAAAGGGGGCACTCGTGTGGGCGCGCTCCTGTGTCCTGATGCTGTGTCCATTGACACAGACAGCAGGACTCAGCCCTGCCCCCGATACCTGGGCTCACTAGATTTGATTGACAGCAGCAGGAGCCAATGGCTCCTGCTGCTAGGAATCTGTCCAATGAGGACCTGAGAGAGCGACTGGAGCTGCTGTGCTTGTCCCCGTTGCTGAAACAATTGGGTTCAGGTAAGTAAAAGGGGGGCTCTGGGGCTGCTGCACTACAGAAGGTTTTTCACCTTAATGCATAGAATGCATTAGGGTGAAAATCCTTGAAGGTTTACAACCCCTTCAAGGCCAATACCGTATGATACACTACAGTCTAAAGACATGGGGACCAACACATGGCCCATTGGTTGCATGTGGCCCACCAGCACTCAATGTGCAGCCTGATGTGCTTCAGACCTGTAATTAGGTCTGGAGCATAGCAGGCTGAACGCTGAGTGACAAAAGCTCCAGTAGGAACTGTCAGTGACAGCTGGGGCTCAGCACTAAGCCCAAGAATCAATTAGCGTCTGGGTTTCTGCTCTTGCCGAAAAGCTATCCACAGCAGCAAGTGACACATGATGCTGTGGTGCATTGTGTTTACGAAAAAAAAGTGTCATATGCAATTTTAAGACATCATTCACACCATGGCTGTGATTTGGGTGCCATTGAAAGTAACGGGGATCGCAAGTGTGTCCAGCTTTTTTGGCGATATGGAATCCTGGCAGTGCTCCAGGTGCTTTACTATTACGCTGACAGAAAAGGGGAACACAGAGCAGCTCATTCCTCCCGTTATTACCAGCTGACCCACCACCCTAGAACTTTTTCTGATGTTACATAACAGATAACCAACCGCAACACGCATGTTGGCGATTTAAGCCATGATGACCTATGGATGAGGCCCTTTTTGGACTACTCCATCAACGAAGAGAGTTGGCAACAGCTGGACGTAGGATAAAATAATGTTTGATACTGTTTATGCTGATGTTTACATATACTGAGAGCTTGACTGTAATTCGCTTTCCTGAAGAAGCGGGCAGTGACCCGTGGAATGCAACTGAGTCGAAAGTCGCAGCAAGCCATTCATCACCCGATCTCGATAGGGTTAATGATTCAGTCTCACACAGTGTAGTATTAATACAACCTTGTTCATGGAATTATGTGTTATGTCATGGCTAATTTGTTTCAATGATTTTAAAACATATATAATACATTTTTGATACTTTTGTAATTAAGTGGTACTGTCAAAGTCCTTTATAGGGTCCTTTTGTGTAATCTCTCTGATAGGATGTGGTACCAGACATTTTTGTCCAAACACCAGAGGGTCCTCCCCAGTGGTCCCTCCTCCCACTCTCTCTTTCTCTTGTAAAATATAATCTAATGTGCGGCCGTACTTGAGGCCCCCTAAATGTAAGTGATAAATATAGGTCTACAACTACAAATGTATTGTCAATTAAGCAGGAAGTAACTACTTTAATACCAGGCACTTTCACCTTCCTGCCCAGGTAAATTTTCAGCTTTTAGCGATGTTGCAATTTGAATGACATTTGCGCAGTCATGCAACACTTTACCCAAACAAAATTTGTCATTTTTTGAGACAGATAGAGCTTTCTTTTGGTGGTATTTAATCACCACTGGCCAAAGATAAGTAGTTTTTCTCTTTCACTGATGTGCGCTGATGAGGCTGCACTGATGAGGTGGCACTGATGGGCACTGATGAGGAGGCACTAATATGCAGCACTGATAGGTGGTACTGTTGGGAATGGATTGGCATCACTGATGGGCATCATTGGTGGGTACTTGTGAGCAGCATTGGTGGGCACTGATGGGCATCACTGTAGGCCACTGACAGGCATACTGATGAGGACGATCTCCCCTGTGAGGAAAGCCCCTTATCGGCTCTCTTCCCCTCACATGCTGTCAGTGTGAGGAGAGGAAACCAATAACTGGCATTTCCTATTTACACTGATCAGCTGTGATGACGTAGTAAATAGCCTACGTCAGACCTCAAATTTTCCACTCGCCTACTCGCATCTTGCGAGTGGAAAATTAGGTCTGGCGAGGAGCTAGACTGCCTGGGAGTGGGGGGACGAGCACCGCCGGCGGGCAGGGTTGATCGGGAGCTGTTTTTCCAGCAATCGCCCCGTGGCAGAGAGCTTGGAGGTGGAGGAGACCCGCGGGATCACAGAACGGTATAGCCCGCTGTAACAGCATTACATTGAACTTTCCTCCACTCTGCTCGCTCTTACACACAGCTCCGCCTCCTCCTAACCCCGCGCCTGTAATAGACAGAATGCGGGTCCAATGCTGGGATGTGTTCTGTCTATTACAGGCGTGGGGTTAGGAGGAGGCGGGGCTGTGTGTGAGAGCGAGCAGAGCGGAGGAAAGTTCAATTTAATGCTGTTACGGGGGCTATACCGCTCGGTGATCCTGCGGCTCTCCTCCATCTCCATGCTCTCTGCCACGGGGCAATCGCTGGGAGAACAGCTCCCGATCAACCCCGCCCGCCGGCGGTGCTCGCCTCTTCACTCCAATTCATGCATTGAAGCGGTGAGGCGCATTTAATTTTTAAGGTTGTCAGGTAAAGGGTGGCTAATTACCTGCTCTTCTATTTCAAGGGAAATGTGTAGGTGTTAATAGACAGTGAGTTTTAACAGCTTCCTAATGAAAAAAATCTCAGCAATTTATTTGATCTGAAAATCAAATCACTCAAGTAAAAAAAACTGGCAAACTGCCAACCCAGGAAACATTACTACTATGCTAAAACCAGAATGTTGACCGTAATTAGGGAACCATTGCAGGCAACAAGTAAACTGCCAAGGCTAACCAGGAAACACTGCAGTTATCTTTAAATCAGAAAGTTAATTAAATGTACCTTAAAGCAGGGCTCAATAGACAGAATGCGGGTCCAATGCTGGGATGTGTTCTGTCTATTACAGGCGTGGGGTTAGGAGGAGGCGGGGCTGTGTGTGAGAGCGAGCAGAGCGGAGGAAAGTTCAATGTAAGCTGTTACAGCGGGCTATACCGCTCGGTGATCCTGCGGCTCTCCTCTTCTTCCTGTCATGATCTGGCCGCCAATGGGGGCACAGTGAGTCTGCAATGGGAGCACGGTGAGGCTGCAATGGGGGCACAATGAGTCTGCAATGGGGAGCACAATGAGGCTGCAATGGGGGCACAATGAGTCTGCAATGGGGGGCACAATGAGTCCGCAATGGGGGCACAATGAGTCCATAATGGGGGCACAATGAGGCTGCAATGGGGGCATGAGGCTGCAATGGGGGGCACAATGAGGCTGCAATGGGGGCATGAGGCTGCAATGGGGGGCACAATGAGGCTGCAATGGGGGGCACAATGAGGCTGCAATGGGGGCACAATAAGGCTGCAGTGTGGGCACAGTGCGTCTGCAATGGGGGCATGGTGAGGCTGCAATGTGGGGCACAATGAGTCTGCAATGGGGGCACGGTGAGGCTGCAATGCACGGTGAGGCTGCAATGGTGGGCACGGTGAGGCTGCAATGATGGGCACAGGTGAGCCTGCATTGATGGGCACAGATGAGGCTGTGCTGAGGGGAACTGATAAAGTTGTTGTTAATATTTATTTTTGTAACTTAATTCTGCATAAAACATTTAAGTGTCATTTCAGGAGATAATTTATGAGGGCGTGATTAGCGGCAGAATTAGGGGCAGGGCATGGTAGGGGTTGGGCGGGGCAACTGGTGGCGAGTAACCCTTGAGGCCTGGCTAGTGGCTCAAGACTTGAAATTTTGAGCCCTGCACATCATAGGCTCTTTATCGAGGTTGGTGATGTGGTATCCCTGCGCTGTGTGCCCCATCCATATGACATCCAGTCAAAACAATAATGCCCCCGCCCGGCCATCATTCTGCTATAGGCCAGGTGGGGTGGTGGTAAGGGCAAATCTCTTCCTGATCTCTCTTTCAGGTAGTTGTGCTGTGGGGATACAGCTGAAGTGGGAGCCATTCCTGCCTCTGTATCACCTAGCTATGTCTTACACTGCAGGACTGAGCTGCCAAACTGATATGGCCATGAGATATGATATGGCCGTGAGGCCATTAGGTCAATGATGTCAAGCATCCCAGACCCTTTTGTGTATGTACAGCTGAAGGTTGGAGAATCCCCTACTTGCAGCTCATTGGCCTGGCACTGACAGCTGCCTTTTGTGTTCAGCCAAACATGGGTTCGTATCGAACCCAATTTCATCCCTATTAATGTGTAATCTGTTTTGTATTTAAATACAGCTAAAATAAGTACATAGATCAATCTTAATATTAGCTTCTTCTAAATCCCTGTACAGCAGCAATTGCTCTGGTGGGCATATGAGCCAGTCGGGTCTCTGTTGCTTTAGTCCAGGGGTCTCCAAATGCTCGAAACAAATGGCCAGTTTACTGCCCTTCAAATATTAGGGGGGTTGGACTGTGACCAGTGGGAGTATAAAATGCCCTGGTATCGGTGGGAGTAAATAATGTCAGGGGCTTGGTGGTCAGTGGGAGTAAAAAAGAAATACATCATTGGTGTCAGTGAGAGGAAAAGTGTCCCATAATTGGTGTCAGTGGGAGAACTTGTTTCACTTCTCTGGTGTCAGTGGGAGGAATAGTACCTTGTCTTTGGTGTCAGTGAAAGGATTAATGCCCCAAGGTCCAGATAAAGGCAAGCAAAGGGCCACATCTGGCCCACGGGCTGCAGTTTGGAGACCCCTGCTTTAGTCTAATACTGTGAATATGCAGAAATGCTGAGCAACTGGGACGAGTTCAATCTGATCATGCTGCTTCATTACTGTCTAACCTGGGTTAATTGAAACCTATAAACAATCTGGGTCAAGTGGTGTCAGGAGGGGGGGGGTCTGGAGCCCCGAGTGTGCCCCCAAAAAGACCCGGGTCTCGATATTCCTAAATTAATTATTAGCCCTGAGCCATTTACACAGGCAACAGGGAATGATCTCCCGCTTATCCTGCACGGCCGAGTGATGTACAAAAAGTCCCGCCTCCGGGACCCAGCTCCTATGATGGACGTCCCACTGGTCCAATGCCGAGACCGAGGGACGTGTGACGTCCATCATAGGTGCTGCCGGGCCCAGGAGGAGGCGGGAATGACACTACAGCTGCACTGGGCACTGGGAGATCCCGCTCGCTCTGTGTAAATGGGCCGGCAGCGGAGGGGCTCTCCTATCCTGGCTCTCTCCCCTGGTGCGTGCAGCCTGCTGTCTTCAAGTGGTCATGAATGAGATGGGCTACGCTACACAGAGAAGGCTGAGCTGCAGGAGTGTCAAGAGGTCACATTTCACAGGGGTGTTCGTGGGGGTCAGTATATGTCAGGGGGATAAATGTATTTGTCAGGGGGTCAGTGTATGTGTCAGGGGGATCAATGTAGGTGTCAGGGGGGGTCGGTGTAGGTGTCAGGGGGTCAGTGTAGGTGTCAGGGGGGTCAGTGTAGGGGTCTGGTAGGTCAGTGTAATGGTCAGGTAGGTCAGTTTAGTGGTCAACATAGATGGGCACTGGTGAACCAGGCAGCAACCAGCAAGTGAGCCTACCCCCCCCCGCCAAGCAGTCAATTCCACGCCGCCACCGTGCTTGGACTTCGGGCTGAAGCCCCTGGTCTTTTTCCCACCTAGCCACGCCCCTGGTCAGGTACAGGTGGTCCCCAGGTTACAAACAAGATAGGGATTGTAGGCTTGTTCTTAAGTTGAATCTGTTTGTAAGTTGGAACAGGTAAATTGTTTAAGTGTCCAGCCAAATATCACCCCTGTAACATTTGTTTTGCTGTCTGTGCCCCTGTTCAGAAGATTTCACCTCACATTTTGAAAATTTGGGGTTATTAGGGAAACACGGATTGGTGATAAAGCACGTGGGTAGATAATATACAGATTGGTTCAGAGGGCAACTTCTACAAAAGAGAGAGGGCTTACTTTGAACCAGAGTGAGATCTTTATCAATACACTAGATACTCTCCACTGACACTGAACATCAGCAGTGGCAGATGGGTAGCATACGGTCCATAGCCAAATAGCTTCTTATGTTTAACCCATTCCGAATACTTACCTCTGCCTTCAATGAACAGGGCTGTCACTAGGACTCATTCTGATCAGAATTTCACTAATGGGGACAGCAACACCCTCCAAGCCTCCTGGGGCTATAACCTAATAATTCCATATAAGATCTAGTAGACTTCTTCCCCAAATTCTCTTCACCTTGCTTCTTCCTCCCTAATGAACCTTGTACCCTCAGTCTATCTTCATCCATTGTCAACCCCTTCCCATTGTAATCACCCAAATAATCTCAGAAAGATCATTTTTAATTTACCATTAACAATGGTTACACAGACAAATTGACTACACACACAGCTCCCTGTAAAAGTCAATGTGACACCACTGGTACAGGAGGTCTCTGCTCCCAGGCACAAATAGGATGACCAAGGGTCAGACCTGAGTGGGTGTGTGGTGGAGGAATCTCTCAGTGCAATGACACCAGCACTGGGACACCTCTCCACCAAGTCCCAGACAACTCACCCAAACAGCGAAATAATTAAGCTATAAAACAGTTATACAGAACATATAAGATCATAAGCTATATGACCCCCTCTAGTGGACAGTTCGACTGGTGAGTGTCCTGTTGTAGAACTCCCAAGGTTAAAATAAACGGATGACTGTTCCTTTAATTGTCAGTTAGTCTTCTGCTAGCTTCGTTGGTGCACTTATCTATTTGTAATCCAGACAACAGGGTAAAAAGGAACAACAATCTCTTGATGCATATAGTGTATAGGCAGAGCGAACACTAGTTCTCCCCAGCTTCTGCATCACTCTCAGGTGTAACGTGTCCCTACTTGCAGCGCTGCGAATGCCAGCAAGAATACGTGGAACTATGGAAACCACCTTCATAAGCCTCGTACACACGGTCGGACTTCCATCGGACTTTTCCGTGGTTTTTTGTCAGAACGGAGTTGGTCGGGAACACCCATAGCATACACACCACAGGACTTTTCTGCAAACTTTCCCAAAACTTTTTGCAACATCACGTGGTTTTTCTGCTCTTTTCTGCTCTTTACCGCCACCCATTGGTCAACTTCTGCTATTGTTGGTTGATTTTAACATTAGCTGTTTTGTCCATCAGACAAAAGTTCGATGGTTTTCTGTACACACGGTCGGACTTTGCTCCATCGGACTTTTGTTGGGCAAAAGTTTGTCCGTTTGCAGACCCAACTTTTGTCCGATGAAAACAAGAAAAAAAGCAAAAAAAGTTTGTCCGATGGAGCGTACACACGGTCGGATTGTTGGTACAACTTGCTCAAAATGAAGTTTGTTGGCCAAAAGTCCGACCGTGTGTACGGGGCTTTAGGGTCTCAGTTAACTATGTTGATGGGCAAGTGCCTTCTCACCAAATGAGGCCTCACCTCGCCGGTACACTCCGTCTGGAACCTCTGCAAGCTCTCAGTCTTTCTGTAACACGAGGCTCCTGGTCCTCCGCGCAGCCGTTCACAAGGTGTCGGTGGATAGGTGACTCCGGATGCTGTGAAGTGTAGACCAGTCCCTCTCTGGCTTGATAAGCGAGGTTGCCCACAAGGATCCCTCGTCAGGCGATCCTTTCCCTCAGTAACTTTAGATCCAGGCTTCTCCGGCGTAGGCGCGCACACAGCAGGTCTCTTGCCTGTTGAAGATGGCGTCCCGAGAGAGCGGGCTGAGGCCCAGCCTCTGCCTTAAATCAGTTCTCCCAGCAGGCTGTGCGTGGCGCACTGCATTTTGGTAGCACAGTGGGATTTGTGGGTATTGTAGTTTCAATCCAACCCACGGCAATAGAGTCTCTGTCTCCCGCACAACAATGCCCACCATGCTTTGTTCTTATATCACAGAACCAAACAACTTCTAAACTATAACACAAAACGAGCACCAGAGGGAGCCAAGTTCCTCTTTAGGCATCAATTTCAGTCTGTTAAGATACAGTCTATAATAATACCTTGCTATACACTCCCCCCACTTGAAATCTTTGGTCCCCAAAGACAGCAGCAGCTGGTGACCTGTTACATGCTTTGTTCAAATACAAGAGGAGGAAAAGACCAGTTAGTGTATACAAGAAATAAGTCAGTTTGCATTCTCATAAGAACCAGGCAGAGGAACCCCCCACCATGCTTTCGAAAGGAGGTTGTCCTGCCTACAGGCCACTTTGACTGAGATGGCCCAGCCAGATGTGCCAGGGGGTGAGCAGGGGTTGTCTTCCACTAAATGGGAAGTGGAAGAGCCAGGCTTTTCAATTGTCCTTTTTGAGGTAAACACAGCCTCTTCAGAGCTTTCACCCAATTGGTCAAAAGTCAGTCTCATGGGTGGGTAAATAGCCCTTCTCTCTCTCTGCTCTTTTGGCTGTGGTGTTTCCGGAATGCTGAACTCTGTTCTTTCCACCTCTTCTTCTTCCTCCTGCTCAGACACACTGGATTCTGTTTCCTCTACAGCTTCTTCTCTCTGCATATCAGCTTCCACTCCTCCTTCTGTAAAAGATGAGACTTCTTCAGGATCTCCTATTGTCACGGAGGCTTGGTCATCCTCCAGCTCTTCAGACAGCAAACTCTGGGGCACAAACTCAGGGGCATCGGGTCTGAGGGCTCCAGTGTCCGCCGCTCCAGGTGAGGACAAAGGGGGAGTCGTAGACCCTGGCAATTGAGATGACCACAGCCAGTCTAAACCTGTCTCTTCATCCTCACTAGGGATGAGCTCGGTGTTCGAGTCGAACATACGTTCGACTCGAACATCGGCTGTTTGATGAAGATCGAAAGATTTGGGCCGTTCGCGCCTAATTCGAGTGACGCGAACGGCCCACAATGCACTACGCCATCGCAGTGTCATCCAGGCGCTGTGATTGGCCAAGCATGCACTGTGACCCCGCATGCTTGGCCAATCACAGCGCCGGCAGCGAGGAGAGCAATGATTGGCCACAGGCAGGATGCCTGTGGCCAATTATTGCTGAGGGTGTTTAGTACACGCCCCACACTATAAAAGGCCGCCAGCACGGCGGCCTAGTGTAGTGTGTTCCGGAGCAGGGAAAGAGAAGCATAGGCAGGGACAGTGACATTTATTTTTTCTTGCTTAACCTGGATTCCTTTAGTTTAGGGACAGAGAAGGATAGGTAGGGAGAGTGTCAGTGTGTTTTACTGTGCGAATCCTTGTTTCTAGGGACAGGGAAGGACAGTGAGGGAAATTCTCCTTGTGCTATAGTGTGCTTTAAAAAAACATTTTTTCTAGGGACAGAAAACTATAGGTAGGGAGAGTGTCAGTGTGTTTTACTGTGCGAATCCTTGTTTCTAGGGACAGGGAAGGACAGTGAGGGAAATTCTCCTTGTGCTATAGTGTGCTTTAAAAAAAAAAAATTTCTAGGGACAGAAAACTATAGGTAGGGAGAGTGTCAGTGTGTTTTACTGTGCGAATCCTTGTTTCTAGGGACAGGGAAGGACAGTGAGGGAAATTCTCCTTGTGCTATAGTGTGCTTTAAAAAAACATTTTTTCTAGGGACAGAAAACTATAGGTAGGGAGAGTGTCAGTGTGTTTTACTGTGCGAATCCTTGTTTCTAGGGACAGGGAAGGACAGTGAGGGAAATTCTCCTTGTGCTATAGTGTGCTTTAAAAAAACATTTTTTCTAGGGACAGAAAACTATAGGTAGGAAGAGTGTCAGTTTCTTTCACTGTGATAATCCTTGTTTCTAGGGACAGGGAAGGACAGTGAGGGAAATTCTCCTTGTGCTATAGTGTGCTTTAAAAAAACATTTTTTCTAGGGACAGAAAACTATAGGTAGGGAGAGTGTCAGTGTGTTTTACTGTGCGAATCCTTGTTTCTAGGGACAGGGAAGGACAGTGAGGGAAATTCTCCGTGTGCTATAGTGTGCTTTAAAAAAACATTTTTTCTAGGGACAGAAAACTATAGGTAGGAAGAGTGTCAGTTTCTTTCACTGTGATAATCCTTGTTTCTAGGGACAGGGAAGGACAGTGAGGGAAATTCTCCTTGTGCTATAGTGTGCTTTAAAAAAACATTTTTTCTAGGGACAGAAAACTATAGGTAGGAAGAGTGTCAGTTTCTTTCACTGTGATAATCCTTGTTTCTAGGGACAGGGAAGGACAGTGAGGGAAATTCTCCTTGTGCTATAGTGTGCTTTAAAAAAACATTTTTTCTAGGGACAGAAAACTATAGGTAGGGAGAGTGTCAGTGTGTTTTACTGTGCGAATCCTTGTTTCTAGGGACAGGGAAGGACAGTGAGGGAAATTCTCCTTGTGCTATAGTGTGCTTTAAAAAAACATTTTTCTAGGGACAGAAAACTATAGGTAGGAAGAGTGTCAGTTTCTTTCACTGTGATAATCCTTGTTTCTAGGGACAGGGAAGGACAGTGAGGGAAATTCTCCTTGTGCTATAGTGTGCTTTAAAAAAACATTTTTTCTAGGGACAGAAAATTATAGCAAGGAAGAGTGTCAGTTTCTTTCACTGTGATAATCCTTGTTTCTAGGGACAGGGAAGGACAGTGAGGGAAATTCTCCTTGTGCTATAGTGTGCTTTAAAAAAACATTTTTTCTAGGGACAGAAAACTATAGGTAGGGAGAGTGTCAGTGTGTTTTACTGTGCGAATCCTTGTTTCTAGGGACAGGGAAGGACAGTGAGGGAAATTCTCCTTGTGCTATAGTGTGCTTTAAAAAAACATTTTTTCTAGGGACAGAAAACTATAGGTAGGAAGAGTGTCAGTTTCTTTCACTGTGATAATCCTTGTTTCTAGGGACAGGGAAGGACAGTGAGGGAAATTCTCCTTGTGCTATAGTGTGCTTTAAAAAAAAAAAATTTCTAGGGACAGAAAACTATAGGTAGGGAGAGTGTCAGTGTGTTTTACTGTGCGAATCCTTGTTTCTAGGGACAGGGAAGGACAGTGAGGGAAATTCTCCTTGTGCTATAGTGTGCTTTAAAAAAACATTTTTTCTAGGGACAGAAAACTATAGGTAGGGAGAGTGTCAGTGTGTTTTACTGTGCGAATCCTTGTTTCTAGGGACAGGGAAGGACAGTGAGGGAAATTCTCCTTGTGCTATAGTGTGCTTTAAAAAAACATTTTTTCTAGGGACAGAAAACTATAGGTAGGAAGAGTGTCAGTTTCTTTCACTGTGATAATCCTTGTTTCTAGGGACAGGGAAGGACAGTGAGGGAAATTCTCCTTGTGCTATAGTGTGCTTTAAAAAAACATTTTTTCTAGGGACAGAAAACTATAGGTAGGGAGAGTGTCAGTGTGTTTTACTGTGCGAATCCTTGTTTCTAGGGACAGGGAAGGACAGTGAGGGAAATTCTCCGTGTGCTATAGTGTGCTTTAAAAAAACATTTTTTCTAGGGACAGAAAACTATAGGTAGGAAGAGTGTCAGTTTCTTTCACTGTGATAATCCTTGTTTCTAGGGACAGGGAAGGACAGTGAGGGAAATTCTCCTTGTGCTATAGTGTGCTTTAAAAAAACATTTTTTCTAGGGACAGAAAACTATAGGTAGGAAGAGTGTCAGTTTCTTTCACTGTGATAATCCTTGTTTCTAGGGACAGGGAAGGACAGTGAGGGAAATTCTCCTTGTGCTATAGTGTGCTTTAAAAAAACATTTTTTCTAGGGACAGAAAACTATAGGTAGGGAGAGTGTCAGTGTGTTTTACTGTGCGAATCCTTGTTTCTAGGGACAGGGAAGGACAGTGAGGGAAATTCTCCTTGTGCTATAGTGTGCTTTAAAAAAACATTTTTCTAGGGACAGAAAACTATAGGTAGGAAGAGTGTCAGTTTCTTTCACTGTGATAATCCTTGTTTCTAGGGACAGGGAAGGACAGTGAGGGAAATTCTCCTTGTGCTATAGTGTGCTTTAAAAAAACATTTTTTCTAGGGACAGAAAATTATAGCAAGGAAGAGTGTCAGTTTCTTTCACTGTGATAATCCTTGTTTCTAGGGACAGGGAAGGACAGTGAGGGAAATTCTCCTTGTGCTATAGTGTGCTTTAAAAAAACATTTTTTCTAGGGACAGAAAACTATAGGTAGGGAGAGTGTCAGTGTGTTTTACTGTGCGAATCCTTGTTTCTAGGGACAGGGAAGGACAGTGAGGGAAATTCTCCTTGTGCTATAGTGTGCTTTAAAAAAACATTTTTTCTAGGGACAGAAAACTATAGGTAGGAAGAGTGTCAGTTTCTTTCACTGTGATAATCCTTGTTTCTAGGGACAGGGAAGGACAGTGAGGGAAATTCTCCTTGTGCTATAGTGTGCTTTAAAAAAACATTTTTTCTAGGGACAGAAAACTATAGCAAGGAAGAGTGTCAGTTTCTTTCACTGTGATAATCCTTGTTTCTAGGGACAGGGAAGGACAGTGAGGGAAATTCTCCTTGTGCTATAGTGTGCTTTAAAAAAACATTTTTTCTAGGGACAGAAAACTATAGGTAGGGAGAGTGTCAGTGTGTTTTACTGTGCGAATCCTTGTTTCTAGGGACAGGGAAGGACAGTGAGGGAAATTCTCCTTGTGCTATAGTGTGCTTTAAAAAAACATTTTTTCTAGGGACAGAAAACTATAGGTAGGAAGAGTGTCAGTTTCTTTCACTGTGATAATCCTTGTTTCTAGGGACAGGGAAGGACAGTGAGGGAAATTCTCCTTGTGCTATAGTGTGCTTTAAAAAAACATTTTTTCTAGGGACAGAAAACTATAGGTAGGAAGAGTGTCAGTTTCTTTCACTGTGATAATCCTTGTTTCTAGGGACAGGGAAGGACAGTGAGGGAAATTCTCCTTGTGCTATAGTGTGCTAAAGCATTCCTCATCAACCATCTTTGAAATCCTTGTTTTTTGGACAGTCAGGGAAATTGTCGTTGTGCCATTCTGTGCAAAAGCAATCATCCTCAACCATATTTAGAAATCCTTAAGTAAAGGGACAGAGAAGGACACCTGAAGGTAGCCCTTATTGCTTTTTTCCCATCTCCCTGCAGGCCATGTATTAGAATGTCTGGAAGGCAAACAAGGAGAGGCAGACAGTCAGGAGGCAATAAAAGAGGGCAAGCAGGCTCTGTGTCTGGGGGCAACAGTGCTGGTCGTGGACGCGGTGCATTGTCATCAGCACATGGCCATGGGACACGCTTGTCCTTCTTTTCGGCAGCTGGACATGTTGAGCCACATCATGCCGAAGACTTGGTAGAGTGGATGACCAAGCCCTCCTCCTCCTCCTCATCCTCTCTCACCCAGGCTCAGGGTACTGGCAAAGCAGCTGCCAAAGCGTCCTCTTCCCTGGTATCAATGTCAGACTCATCATCAGTCACTCCTTCCCTAGACCCACCATGTCCTCCTCCTGAGGAGTCCCCCGAACTGTTTGAGCACAGTGTTGGGTACATGCTCCAGGAGGATGCCCAGCGTTTCGAAGGGTCTGATGATGAAACCCAGCTACAGGAAGGCAGTAGCGTGAGAGCAGACAGAGGGGATGCTCAAGAAGGACACCAATCTGGCAGTCATGTTCCAGCAGCTGCAGCATACTGCCAGATTGGCTCCAGTGATGAGGAGGGAGGGGATGATGAGGTCACTGACTCCACGTGGGTGCCTAATAGGAGAGAGGAGGAGGAGGAGGATGAGGAGGAGGCACATCTCCAACGAGGCAGGATGCCCTTTGGTGGCCAGCGTAAGGGCAGTACACCGACGGAATCACACCGCAGAGCTCCGCCTGTGCAGGGCGCTGCCTCTGCCCGTCATTCAAAAAGTTCTTTGGTGTGGGCCTTTTTTGAGGCTAGTGCATCAGATCGCACAGCTGCTGTTTGCAACATATGTCTCAAGCGTATATCGCGTGGCCAAAACATCAGCCGCTTGGGTACCACATGCCTGACCAGACATATGTTGACCTGCCATGCAGCTCGTTGGCAAGCCTACCTCAAAGACCCACACCAAAGAACAAAGCGGACCTCTCCTTGCACCGCATCAGCTGGGATCTCCAACCCCACTATAACTTCAGTCCTCTCTGAAACATGCACTGAGAGGAATGAAGGTGTAGAATTAGGTGTGTCACAGCCAAGTACTTGCGGCCACTCTGCTAGCAGTACACCGACGTCCGATTCTAGCAGGCAAATTTCCCTGCCCCAGCTGCTGGACCGTCGAAAGAAGTTCACTCCCAGCCATCCACATGCCCAGCGGTTGAATGCTAGCTTGGCTAAATTGCTAGCGCTTCAACTGCTGCCTTTTCAGTTGGTAGACTCGGCCCCCTTCCGTGAGTTTGTGCAATGTGCGGTTCCTCAGTGGCAGGTTCCCAAACGCCACTTTTTCTCACGGAAGGCTATTCCGGCTCTCTACCGGCATGTGGAAGGCAATGTCTTGGCCTCGCTGGACAGGGCGGTCAGCGGTAAGGTGCATATTACCACTGACTCATGGTCCAGCAGGCATGGACAGGGACGTTACCTTTCTTTCACGGCCCATTGGGTCACTCTTTTGGCAGCTGGGAAGGATGCAGGACAAGGTGCAGTAGTGTTGGAGGTTGTTCCACTGCCACGCCTCCAAAATGCTACTACTGGTTGTGACACACCTCTCTCCTCCACCCCCTCCTCTTCTTCTTCCTCCATGGCCTCTTCCTGTGGTTTGTCCTCGGAACCAGCGGTGCTCCGTAGGCGTTCAAGGGGCTACGCAAGTACGCAGGCAAAAAGATGCCATGCCGTGCTTGCGCTGGTGTGTTTGGGGGACAGAAGCCACACTGGGGCAGAGGTCCTGTCTGCTCTGCAGGGCCAGGCCGAGAGGTGGTTGACGCCACGCCAGCTTAAGCCAGGAATGGTGGTTTGCGACAATGGCACCAACCTCCTCTCCGCCCTCCGACAGGGACAACTGACCCATGTGCCCTGTGTGGCTCACGTCCTTAACCTGGTGGTGCAGCGGTTCTTGGGCAGGTACCCGGGCTTACAGGATGTCCTGAGGCAGGCCAGGAAAGTCTGTGTGCATTTCCGCAGATCTTATAATGCCAGTGCTCGCCTGGCTGAGCTGCAAAAGGAGTTGAACCTGCCCAAGAACCGCCTTATATGTGACATGCCCACCAGGTGGAACTCAACGTTGGCCATGCTGCAGCGGCTGCACACGCAGCAGAGGGCCATCAATGAGTACCTGTGCGACTACGGCACCAGGACAGGGTCAGGGGAGCTTGGTTTTTTTTCTCCACGCCAGTGGGGCATGATCAGGGATGCATGCACTGTCCTGGCACCATTTGAGGAGGCCACGAGGATGGTGAGCAGTGACAGTGCATGCATCAGTGACACTGTACCTCTTGTCCACCTGTTGGAGCACACGCTGCGTGGAATAATGGACAGGGCACTTGAGGCAGAACAGAGGCAGGAAGAGGAGGACTTCCTTGCCTCTCAAGGCCCCCTTTACCCAGACAGTGTTCCTTCTGTCCCACCCATCGCACAGGAAGAGGAGGAGGAGGAGGAGGAGGAGGAGGAGGATTGTGTCAGCATGGAGGTGGAGGCTGGCACTCAGCATCATCAGCAGCAGTCTTTTAGGGATGATTTACAGTCCCAAGAAACCAGTGGACTTGTACGTGGCTGGGAGGAGGTGGCTGCGGATCATGTCGTCCTTAGTGACCCAGAGGACTCCGGAGCGAATGCCTCAGCAAACCTACGCTGCATGGCCTCCCTGATCCTGCAAAGTCTGCGGAAGGATCCTCGTATTCTTCGGATCAAGGAGAGGGACCATTACTGGCTGGCCACTCTCCTTGATCCACGGTACAAGGGTAAGGTTGCGGACCTTATGTTACCGTCGCAGAGGGAGCAGAGGATGAGACAACTCCGGGAGGCCTTGCAGAAAGGTCTGTGCAACGCGTTCCCAGAGACTGGGAGGTTACAAACTCCTGGTCCTGGACAACGAGTTGCTGAGGCTTCGGCCAGTCAAAGAAGGAGCGGTGGGGAAGGTGGCCGTCTGACCGATGCGTTCAGACAATTCTTTAGTCCGCAGCCCCAAAGTATGATCGGTTCCAGCAACCATCGCCAGCGTCTGATAAACATGGTGCAGGAATATCTAGGGGCAAGGTCAGACTTGGACACCTTCCCCACCGAAAATCCTCTGGCTTACTGGGTCTTGAGGATGGATCACTGGCCAGAGCTTGCACAGTATGCAATTGAGCTGCTGGCCTGTCCTGCATCCAGCGTTCTTTCGGAACGCACATTCAGTGGTGCTGGAGGATTTGTCACGGATCAAAGGGTGCGCCTGTCCACCGACTCGGTTGATCGACTGACTTTCATCAAGATGAACCAGTCTTGGATCACCACCAGCTACCACACACCTGATGCTGATATAACAGACTAATTGATTTTAACATGTCACATCCCTTCAAGACTGATGCTGATGCTGAGTGCCTGTGCTGTTATGTTGACTGGCTATCCTCCTCCTCCGAGTCCTCAATGATACGATTGATGATGATAGCTTGGAAGATCATTTTTGTTTATGGGTGCCGCCACCAGTGGCTAAGGCCCAATTTTTCAGCCCCTGTTTTACAGGGGCGTGTAATTACAATTTTTTTAGCAATAATTTGCCTTAGGGCTCATTGCTGTGCTCCAAGTACAGTATCTGTGAGGGGTTGGAGTGTTGTGGCACCAGTGCCTAAGGCCCAATTTTTCAGCCTCTGTTTAACAGGGGCGTGTCATTACAATTTTTGAAGCAATACTTTGCAACAGGGCTCATTGCTGTGCTCCAAGTACAGTATCTGTGAGGGGTTGTAGTGTTGTGCCACCAGTGCCTAAGGCCCAATTTTTCAGCCCCTGTTCAACAGGGGCATGTAATTACAATTCTTGATCTAATAATTCACAGCAGGGCCCATTGCTGCACCCACCAAGAGTAACTCTGAGGGCTTACAGTGTTGTGGCAACGCCACCACCACCACCACCACGAAAGGCCCAATTTTTCAGCCCCTGTTCAAAAGGGGCATGTAATTACAATTCTTGATCTAATAATTCACAGCAGGGCCCATTCCTGCACCCACCAAGAGTAACTCTGAGGGCTTACAGTGTTGTGGCAACGCCACCACCACCACCACCACGAAAGGCCCAATTTTTCAGCCCCTGTTCAAAAGGGGCATGTAATTACAATTCTTGATCTAATAATTCACAGCAGGGCCCATTCCTGCACCCACCAAGAGTAACTCTGAGGGCTTACAGTGTTGTGGCAACGCCACCACCACCACCACCACGAAAGGCCCAATTTTTCAGCCCCTGTTCAAAAGGGGCATGTAATTACAATTCTTGATCTAATAATTCACAGCAGGGCCCATTCCTGCACCCACCAAGAGTAACTCTGAGGGCTTACAGTGTTGTGGCAACACCACCACCACCACCACCACCACGAAAGGCCCAATTTTTCAGCCCCTGTTCAACAGGGGCATGCAATTACAATTCTTGATCTAATAATTCACAGCAGGGCCCATTGCTGCACCCACCAAGAGTAACTGTCAGGGCTTACAGTGTTGTGGCACCAGCACCACCATCAAAGGCCCAATTTTTACTACCACTGTTCAACAATTATATGTAATTAAAATTCCTGATATAATAGTTGACAGCAGGGCATTCCAGCACCAACCAAGAGTAACTGTGAGTGCTTACAGTGTTGTGCCAACACCAACAACTAAGGGTCCTATTTCTGCAGAGTATATACGGCAGGTCCCTACTTTCAAACATCCAACTTACAAACGACTCCTACTTGCAAACGCAAGAAGACAACAGGAAGTGAGAGGAAATCTACCCCTTGGAAGGAAAATTCTCTCCTGTAAGAATTAATATGGGAGAAAGGTGTCTCCTCTGTACTGATGCTTTATCAGCAATCCTTGTTTCAAGAAAAACACCACATTTCAAAAACAGTTGTCATTGGGACGGAAAGTGAGGTGAAATGTTCTGAACAGGGGCACAGACAGCAAAACAAATGTTACAGGGGTGATAACCCTTACCTATGTTTTCCAAAAAGTTTAAAAATAGATTTTTGGGCTGGAGCTACACTTAAACAATGTACCTGTTCAAAATTACAAACAGATTCTACATAAGAACAAACCTACAGTCCCTGTCTTGTATGCACCGCCTGTATACGGCTGTTCAGAGTATATAGGGCCTTTTTTATTTTATGTGCGGGGTTCCCCTTAATATCCATACAAGACCCAAAGGGGCTGGTAATGGGCTGGGGTAGGGGGGGGGGTCATGGGGTAGCTATGCCATTTTTCTTAAAGATTTTCATCCATATTACCGGGACCAGACATTACATTAAAGCCGCAAGCAGTTTTAAATGGCTTTTTTTCCTTTAGAAGTGTCATTTTGTGCAGGGACAGTTCTAAACACGGGAAACACGTGGCACTTCACAGGCATACTTTAGACACCCCCCAGGTACGATATTTAAAGGAATATTTGACTTTTTTTTTTTCACTTTATGCATCATTAAAATGACTGCTCCCGAAAAACGACCGTTTTTAAAACTTCTTTTTGCATTGATACATGTCCCCTGGTGCACAACCCGGGTTCCCAAACCCTTTTTAGGACAATAACATGCATAATAGTTGTTATAATTAGCACTTTAGAATTCGAACGTTCGCATCCATTGTATTTAATAGGGTTCTAATGTTCGTACGAACTTTCGGTCCGTTCGCGGGTTCTGGTGCGAACCGAACCCGGGGGTGTTCGGCTCATCACTAATCCTCACTGTCTTCATCATCCACATCTTGAGGCACTGACTGAGACCTAGCGACTGGTCGGCGGAGGGAGTCCTCTGTGAGTCAGACGAACTGCTTCTGATAGGGGCAGTAGATGGTTGCGATGCCAATTCTTTAGTGGGCCTACACTCCCTTCTGGTCGTATCTGATACACTGGGAGTCCTGGTAGTTGCTTGCAAATGACATAAGGCTGTGACTTCCAGCAATCAGCTAACTTGTGCTTCCCAGGGACGCCCAGATTCCTTAACAGCACTCTGTGTCCTGGTTGTAGATCCTGCACTCGGACTTTTAAATCATATTTCTTCTTGTTTCTCAGTCCGCTCCGGTCTGAAGTAGCTTGGGCCTTGTCATAGGCGGTCTTCAGGCTTTTCCGCAGGCGATCTACATACCCTCTGTGGGAAGTTGCTGAGGTGTGGTCTAGGGAGGTGCCAAAAGGCCAGGTCTACTGGTAAACGGGCCTCCCTTCTGAACATTAGGCGATAAGGAGAGTATCCTGTGGCATAGTTTGCAGTATTGTTGTAAACATGTACAATGGCGGCTACATGTTTGCTCCAATGTTGCTTCTTCTCTGAGTTTAAAGTCCCAAGCATGTCTAACAGAGTTCGGTTGAACCTCTCTGGTTGAGGATCCCCCTGTGGATGGTACAGGGTGGTCCTGGACTTTTTAAAGCCCTGTACACATGATCGGATTTCCGATGGACTAAAATCCGATGGATTTTTCCATCGGATTTCCGATGAAGCTGACTTCCATCAGTCTTGCCTACACACCATCAGTCAAAATTCCGACCGCCCCAAACGCTGTGACGTAAAACACTCTGACGAGCCGAGAAATATTAAGTTCAAGGCTTCTGAGAATGCGTCGACTTGATTCTGAGCATGCGTGGGTTTTTTCTCCGATGGAGTTCCACACAGACGATCGGAATTTGCTATCGTTTTTTCTTTCCATCGGATAAATTTAAAACATATTATATTTTTAATCACCAATGGAAAAAAGACAGATGGGGCCCAAACCCGATCGGTTTGTCCGATGAAAAAAGTCCATCGGACTGTTTTCATCGGTCAAACCGATCGCGTGTACAGGGCTTTAGAGTCTTTTAATAAGGCTACTCTCGAAATCTCTCCCTTGATCTGAGTGAATAAGTTGAGGCAGGCCATAGTGCACAAAGAACTTTTCCACTAAAATCTTGGCCACTGTTGAGGCTTGTTGATCCTTTGTGGGGAATGCTTGGGCATATCTAGTAAAGTGGTCAATCACCACCAGAATATTTCCCTGCCCACTCAGATCAGGCTCCAAGCACAGAAAGTCAATGCACACCAGCTCCATGGGTCCCTGACTCTGAAGATGGCCCATTGGGGAAGCTCGGTGAGGCAAGGTCTTCCTTTGAATACATCTAATATAGGACTTCAGTTTGACTTCAGCCCGCATGTAGGGCCAGTAGAATCGGTCCCTCACTAAATTAAAAGTCCTCTCAGGTCCTAGATGGCCACGGTTGTCATGAAGGGCAGTTAAGCACTGTCTCTCTGTGTTTTCTGGGTTACTAGCAACTGCCATTTCTCTTCAAGACCATTAGAGGGGCCCCTTCGGTAGACCACCCCTTGATGCAGCTGCAGCCGATCCCACTCTTGATGCAGTAGACTGGCCTCCTTTGGGGAATCAGTGAGGAGCATGTCAGAGCATTGATTTCCCAGAGCCTTCAAAGCCAAGTTACCCAGGGGGTCTTCCAACTGATCCCTCCTAAAGGTCCTTCTTTGAAAGTTTAGGCAGGCCTTCATCCCCGATTTGGGTTACATTGCAGTAGCACTTGGGGACACCTGCAGCAGAAATTCCAATGTCTTTGGCCCTGGATCCTACCCCAGCTTGATGTTCAGCTCCCTGATACAAGGCTTGTACTCCTTCTGGTGTCAGCTGGGTCCACTCTTCTATGGAGTCACTAGAGCCATGAGGTCTTCTAGATAGGGCGTCTGCATCCCTGTTTTCAACTCCCGGTCGATACTTCAAGCTGAACGTGAACCCCGATAGGGCAGCGAACCATCGGTGTCCTGTGGCATCCAGCTTGGCCGTGGTGAGGAGGTAGGCGAGTGGGTTGTTGTCAGTCTTAATCACAAATTCTGCCCCATAGAGATAGTCTCTTAATTTATCCACTACAGCCCACTTCAAGGCCAGGAACTCGAGTTTATGTGTGGGGTAGTTCCTTTCGGATGGGCTCAAACTTCGACTCACATAGGCAATAGGCCGCAGGTGAACGTCGTGTTCTTGGTACAACACCCCACCTAGCCCATCTCGACTAGCATCCACATGTTTTTCACAGGGCTTGGTTGAATCTGCATAGGCTAGAACAGGGGCAGTTGTTAGGTTCCATTTAAACTGCTTAAAAGCCTCTTCACACTTGGTGGTCCACTATTCCTGAATGGACTCCCTGGGTTTTCTGGCTCCTCCTGCTGGTTTCACAGGTTTAACCGAGATTGGGACATCATCCTCTCCTTCACTTCTTAGTAGCTCATTAAGTGGGTGAGCTATCTTTGCAAATCCCTTTGGTAGTAGGAGCAAAACCCCAGGAATGACCGAAGCTCAGTCCCATTGGTGGGTCTTGGCCAAGAGGTGACGGCGTCCAGCTTCTCAGGGTCTGTGGCCACTTCTTCCGCAGACACGATGTGGCCCAGGTAGTGGACCGAGGGCTGATAGAACTGACACTTTTTAATGGAGAGCTTCAGGCCTTCTTCATGAAGTCTCTTCAAGACCTTCTCCAGCCTCCCTTCATGCTCTTCCAGAGTCCTGCCAAACACTATGATGTCGTCCAGGTACACTAACACCTCAATCAGGTTCATGTCCCCACTGTCTTTTCCATCAATCTTTGGAAGGTGGCCAGGCCCCAGACAGACCTTGAGGCATACGATCAAACTCAAAGAAACCCACTGGGGTAATGAAGGCAGTTTTCTCTTTATCCTCAGGATGCATGGGGATTTGGTAATACCCACTCTTCAGGTCCAGTACACTGAACAACTTGGCCCCTGACAGGCTCTGCAAGGCGTCTTCTATCCGGGGAGTGGTGTACTGGTCAGGGAAAGTTCTTTTGTTCAGCGTTCTGTAGTCAATAGACAGTCTTAGTGACCCATTTTTCTTTCGCACCACCACTATCGGAGAAGCGTATAGACTCCTGGACTCTTTTGAGTTCTGCCAATTGTTCACGCAGATCTTCCAAGTCCCCCAGAGGCACCCGTCGGACCCTTTCTCTAAACGGCTTGTTCTCTTGCAGACAAATCTTGTGGGTGGCACTCTTTGCACACCCCACATCGAATTCACTCTTGGAGAATGCGGCCTGCCATCTGGAAAGCTGAGTCTTAACTCTTTCTCTCCATTCTGGAGGGAGAGTGGTGTCCTTCGGATAGGATTCCTCTACTGAGACTTCACCCTTCTTTTCCTTCATCAGGTCAGACGGTGCGACCGGGGTGGCCATGCTCACTTGGCCTATCAACATTCGAGCTGGTATCTTCACAGGTGAGGTGGTTGTGTTGTGAACACTCACCGATACAATCCCATGATTCTTCTGCAAGGCTTTGAGGGCGACCACTTCAGGGATTATCTCTATTCCCTTGTCTTCCTTCTGTTGGTTTGCTTTGAGGACGATAAAAGGGCCTGGTTGCTTCCAAGTAAGCTTGACGGACGCCTTCAAACAGGTCACTTCCCCTGGCTGCAGCACTCTCTCTCTCCTGTCCAGATGCCAGATTGTTCCCACTCCTTCAGCTTGGACCTTCTGTTCTTGTACAAGGTGCTGGTATGCCTGTCTCAGCATGGGGTGCATGCCTGAAGTTGAAGCGCTTTGTCCCTGGGCCAGTGGTGTTAGCAGTCTCCTGACTAGATCAGTGTTGGTCCCTATGATGAGGGAACTTTTGCTAGCCCCTGGTGGGCGAGGGCAAATCACTGCCAAAGTGTCAAAAGTCTCTGCCGTCCCAGCCACGGAGGGGTCAAAGGACAGCTTGACTGGTAGGTAGCCATCATAGGGGAAGCTCTGAGTTCCAATGTCCCATATCTCCAACTCTTCTAACTACTGCAACGGCAAGTGTTTCAGGTGCTTGTTGTAGAAGTCTCAGTATTATAAAGTCACTTGGGCTCCAGTATCCAGAAGGGCTTTGGTGTAAATCCCTTCTACTTGGACAGGGACAACTGGAGAGGGCCCCACTAATTTGGCAGGAAACTTCCGGGAAGAGGCCTGTTTGGCTTGTTCAGTGGTTTGGATCCTCACACCTTTCTTTCCATTCTGACCTGGGTTTGTATCAAAGGACGTGGGACAAAGGGTCGCTCAGAGGCAACAACGGGGGCCCCTCGCAAGGGTCTGGACTCCCGAGGCTGTCTCCTCACGTCGTTGAACTTTATGGAGTTAGCTGAAACTGGTGGGCACCCGGTTGGTCCTTAGTCAGCACTCCTTGGTCCTTAGTCAGCCTGAGCTCCCCTCTCTTTGACCTGTGGAGCATCTCCTGCCAGCTGAGGAACCCATACAGCTGGGTCGGACCAGGCTATCCCCAGAGGAACATGCTAGGCGCAGAACTCTAGGCCTGTGTCTCTACTCCGTCCAGATCAGTGGGAATGGTTCTTCCTGCTAATTCATCCTTTACTCTATCAGAGAGGCCATGGAAAAAGGTTGCGACTAAGGCCTCATTGTTCCAGCTCAACTCAGTCGTCAGAATGCGGAAATGAAGAGCATACTGTCCCACAGAAGCAGACACTTGGCGGAGACGTAAAAGGGCGCTGGCTGCTGAAGAGACACGAGCCGGTTCTTCGAAGATATTCCGAAAAAGTTTCAAGAAGTCAGACAGGCTAGAAACCACTGGATCATTCAGTTCCCACAGAGGGGCTGCCCAGGCTAAAGCTTCACCGGAGAGGAGGGAAATGCTATAGGCTACCTTAGCCCGATCAGACAGGAAGTTTTGGGGCTGGAGCTCAAAATGAATCGTGCATTGGCTAAGGAACACACTGCAGGCCTTGGAGTCCCCAGAGAAACGGGACAGAGCTGGCAGTTGTAGTAAATGTGTGGCTGCGACTGCGACTAGAATAGGTGCAGCCGCTAATAGCGGTTGAGGTTGTTGAACCGGGGGTCCAAGGGAGGCCTGAACCTGTTCAAAATGGGAGGCCAAATCCTGAAGGAATCGCATGACCTGGGTCTGATTAGATTCCTGGGTCTCAAGTCTGCGGACTATGCCCTGCAATGGATCATCTACGGGAAGCGGCACGTCAGCCGGGTCCATGGCTGATAAAACTGTCAGGTCACCTGTGGCCAGATGACAGATGCACACTGTTGGGGATCAGGAGTGCACCACAAGGTAGTGAACCCTATGGCTGACTGCTGCAAATGGGACACTGGATGGTTGTGGAAAGTGGAACCAGTGGAGCTCAACAGGGATCCACAGGGAGCTAGAGCCAAGATTCCCCAGGGCGCGGAGTCTAAGATCCAGCAGGTCTTCACCAGAGCCTATAGTGGTGAGGATGTTATGCTGCAGCTGGATCCAGGTCGCGGCCCCCAGAGTCCCCTAGCTCACGCTCCTTAGGGTAAGGAGGATAGAGGGGAAGCAGCAGCACAGGATACAAGAATAGTGAGGGGAAAAGCCAAGGTCAGGGCAACAAGCAGACAAGGATAAACGAGGGACAAGCCGACGGTCAAGGTCACAAGCAGACAGGGATAGTCGGGAACAAGCCAATATTGAAATACAGAGACAGACGTAGCACACGGCAGGCAGGAACCCAAACACACAATGCTTAAACAAACACGTTGATCAGCAAGGCAGACTTGCAGTGCACAGGTTAATATAGAGTTCTGTGATAGGGCCTGGGGTGGAGCCAGGCTGGGAGGAGAGATTATAAAAGCAGCCAGGTGAGGAGAGTTTGGCCTCTAAGGTGAACACGTTTGGAGGAAGGTAAGCTGACAGACAAACATTACTGCATATCCATGACACTTATCCCTTTGTTGTAATGGATGTAGGCACCTTAATCTTTAAAGTCAAAACTTTTTTTTTATTTTAGATAGTGTCCCATTGGGGAGATTTCCCTTCAATTCCTGTCCCTTAGCCAAAGTGAGAAAAAAATCTCTGGTTGTTACCGTGGTCACCAAAACAAGTGTCCCAGTTGGAAGATTTCCCCTCTCTTACTGTACTAGGGACAACCCAAAATGTATGAATTTCTTCTACTTTCACCTCAGTGATACCAGTATAAAGGACAAATAGAGAGGGTGAAAATTTTCCACAGAGGCACAGAATAAAAACAATTTGTGTTCTATCCATCTACTCTCTATCCAAAACTAAAAAAGTTTTACCTATATGTAGCGGGGTCCTCAAATTGATGGGATACACCTGGGGAATAGGGTGACCCAGGTGTATAATTGTGTTAGGGTTCAGACCCCTTTTTGTTTCGTGGAGGATTGGAGGATGTAGTATTCTCCTTTGCCTGTGGGTGGCGGGGTACCCACAGGCTTCAGGTAGAATCATCTCCTGCAGTGCTCCCTGTTTTGTCCCTTCTCGGAGATGGTATGGCTGGGGCGGGGAACCCGCCGGGCCGTTGATGGGAGGAGATAAAAGGGGGAGACGCCCTTACCACGAGGGGTTGCGGAGAAGGAGGTCCTCGGAGGAGGAGGGTTGCGGTCCGCACCCAGGCCCCCCAGGCCTGGGTGCTGGAGATCCAGGAGTCTGGTCCAGGTGCCCATGGCCTGGTCCGGAGTCATGTTGGCGTCCATCCCAGGCACCTTTAGCCTGGGGTGAGGTACTATCGAGGAGGCCTGGGGCCCAGTACCTTCGACTGGGTCCCGCTAGGGTGGACTGTCCGAGGGTCCCTGAGCGGAGGGACTCGTATCTGAGGTGAGGAGGCCAGAGAGGTTACCCACTGGAGACCCGGAGCAGCACCAACCCGGTGACAGTGGGCCTCTGGGAACTCTCTTGGGAGGACACATCCCCCTGATAGGGGCCACAGCGTATCGAAGAGGGCTCCATTGCTGTTCATAGGGGTTGCTGGAAGAGACCCCATCTTTCCTGTTCTGTAACAGCCGGATTGGCTTAGGCGCCGCTGGTCATAGTACAGTGGCATAGAACTTAAACTTTAGGAAGTGCCTCGATCTGCTCGCCACACCGTTGGCAAGGTTATAGGTCCCAACCAGTTTGCTGCGAAAGAACTGTTTATTGTGCTTTGCGTATTGGAGTGTCAAATAAACAAGTGTTGGACCTTTCTCCGGTGTGTGAACTCCAGTTACTGGAAGCAAAGGGGAGGCTGGTGAGCTTGCAATTACAGACTCAGTGCATTCACAGAACACATCGGCCCGAGGAAACATCAGTAAGTGGCCTTCACCTCCCTACTACAATGGGGAGGACATGGGCCGTGGCGCATCTCACTCTCACAACCCAGGAACCCCTAGACATGAGTTGGTGTGTAACCGATAAAGATGGAGAGAGAGTGAGGCCGCTACACGTGGGGGCTCGTGAGTCCGGGATAGAGTGTGTTCTAAAGATGGACTTGAGAATGTCTACATTTGAACTTTGCTGCCCAGAGGAGTTCCGAGCAGATCGGCCATATTACTGGCCAAAGTGCGTCCCTGCTCGGAGTTGTGGAAATGACCCTAACACGGGAAAGGCCCATGCGGAGGAGCGGAAAAAGGGAGAGGTCCAGCCGTGTGACGTACTGCACGTGGGGACTGTTAACGCACTGCGCCACGAGGCACCCCATGGCGACATCGTTCGTGGGCGGAGTCAAGAGGAAGCCCGCGAAAATGTACAGCTCATGGGAGGAGTCTGGCCAAGTGTGGGGATACACGTGGAGACTCCGGCGCGGGGTCAGTGCATGATGGAGCAGCAGATAGTCGGGATGACCTCAAGTGCCCCGTGGATTATGGTTCCTCACCCCACGAGAATGACTTCCTTTGCTGCCCCCATCACAGACACGGGGATAAGACTTAGGCCCCGAGGGCGGTTGGCTCTGTACACTTGCAGAGACACGGAGGCCCTCGGTGTGATCTGTCCCGGCTGCTCGGGACTGGTGGTCACCCTGAAGCCATTCGGGCGATGTGAGGAGTGCAGAGAATTCCTTTTTGAGGTCGAGTCGTCCACAGCAAGGCCCCGGGCCCTTCGCCTCAACCACCTCACGGGTACCGCTACTCCGGAAGGGGAGATCAAGGCCTTTGTCGAGGTTCCCGTGCGCGCTGACCAGGGCGATGGACTGCCTAACAGAGAAAAATCCGAGGATGCTGCCTCGGTCGCCACAAGTTCTCTGCTCCCACCCCCGAAGAGGAAAGTTGGCCTAGTACAGGCATCCTATGGATGTGGTCGAGCTTCACCCCGCTGCTTGCCTGGCCTGGATGGCGCCGGTCGAGAAGGAAGTCCCGGACATCCCAGTCCTCTACAAGGGTCAGGTGAGCCAGGGGCTGGGACTGTGGTGGTGGTTGGAGGTGTCGGGGGGCCCATTGGAGGTGGAGCCCCCAGGGAGGATGATTCTGTGTCCACCGGAAGATATCTGCCTGCGGAGATGTATGACACCTCCGACCTAGAGTCGCTGTCTGACTGCGGAGATGATGGCGAGATAGACGAACTGTTCAGCCGCAAGGGCTGGGATAGAATGCCACTTCTTGCTTCCCGTGCGGTACGGGATTCACCTATGTACACAGGAGACAGCACACCTCGGGTGGAAGACCCGCAGCTTACGAGGGAACCTACCCCTCCACCGGTGTCCTCATCTACTGTTACCTCACCTGCTTTGGTTGTGGGGACACCCCGCGCTTCTCTGAGAGCGCCGAAAGTCAGTTTCAGGGAGCTGGTAAAGGCACCTCGGCATCCGGAAGCTATTGTGCTGCCTGGAACTGGAGAGAAAGCCACTATGCCACCTTTAGCCCGCTTGCAGAGACTGTTTTGCCACAAAGTAGCTCGGGAATATGGGTGGGAGTACCCGTATCTGCCCCGGGACTTGCTATTTGAGGTGGAAGTCTGGAGAGCAAGATGGTATGACGAGTTTGTGTGGGACAAGTTGAAGGTGCCTCATGCTCGCAGGTACCTGGAATGTGCGCCGGCAGTGTCTAAGAGGTTTGAGGACTGCAGAGCTGAATGGAAATTGGGGCGCCATATCCATGCTGACAAGATAGTCATTTGCAGAAGAGAAGGAGAAGATGTCGAGTATTCGATAGAGGCATTTGACAAACACCTGAAACCCCTGTATCTGCCGGATCCAAAGTTTTACTTATAGGAGAAAAGAACTCCTGTTTATTTCCTTTGTGCACTTGAACTTTCTGGAAGAGCCATTCCCAGACACCCAGGACTGTGCCCTGCTTTTGTTTTTATTTGGGCTTTTCTTTTTCTCGTTGGAGACTTGGGGCTGTTGTGTTTTTTTGTGTTTCCCCTTTTCTTCATGTGCCAAAGACAAGGACATTTGGGAATAGTGGCAGAGTAGGGAAAAGCTGGAAGAACGAAGACTCGTTGAGTGTCATGACCGCGGCGTTGTCACCAGGTGGCAGTGTTGCGCAACAAATGTTTGAAAATGTTTCACACACACATCACCTTGCTTGTTGGAGTGAGTGGGTCTCTCGGCTGACGGGCCCACTCATGCCAAATGACACGAAATTATGTTAGGATGTTGTTTTTTTTCTTTCCCCTGCAGGAGGATCGTCAATCAAGATCATTGAGAGTGGGTGGCTCTTAGACAGTGTGGGAGAGGGGTTGTGATTATGCAGATGTTTAAAGTGTTTTATGACATAAGTTGTTTTATATGTTCCCCATTCCCTGAGCAGGTCTTGGCACTTGGGAAAAATTTAGAGGAACTGCCTCAGGGGTTTCACTCCATGTCACCACTTTATGGGAGGCATGGGTGTGCACCTGACGCTGGGGACCAGCGTCCAATCACAGGGGGGAATGTGTAGCGGGGTCCTCAAATTGATGGGATACACCTGGGGAATAGGGTGACCCAGGTGTATAATTGTGTTAGGGCTCAGACCCCTTTTTGTTTCGTGGAGGATTGGAGGATGTAGTATTCTCCTTTGCCTGTGGGTGGCGGGGTACCCACAGGCTTCAGGTAGAATCATCTCCTGCAGTGCTCCCTGTTTTGTCCCTTCTCGGAGATGGTATGGCTGGGGCGGGGAACCCGCCGGGCCGTTGATGGGAGGAGATAAAAGGGGGAGACGCCCTTACCACGAGGGGTTGCGGAGAAGGAGGTCCTCGGAGGAGGAGGGTTGCGGTCCGCACCCAGGCCCCCCAGGCCTGGGTGCTGGAGATCCAGGAGTCTGGTCCAGGTGCCCATGGCCTGGTCCGGAGTCATGTTGGCGTCCATCCCAGGCACCGTTAGCCTGGGGTGAGGTACTATCGAGGAGGCCTGGGGCCCAGTACCTTCGACTGGGTCCCGCTAGGGTGGACTGTCCGAGGGTCCCTGAGCGGAGGGACTCGTATCTGAGGTGAGGAGGCCAGAGAGGTTACCCACTGGAGACCCGGAGCAGCACCAACCCGGTGACAGTGGGCCTCTGGGAACTCTCTTGGGAGGACACATCCCCCTGATAGGGGCCACAGCGTATCGAAGAGGGCTCCATTGCTGTTCATAGGGGTTGCTGGAAGAGACCCCATCTTTCCTGTTCTGTAACAGCCGGATTGGCTTAGGCGCCGCTGGTCATAGTACAGTGGCATAGAACTTAAACTTTAGGAAGTGCCTCGATCTGCTCGCCACACCGTTGGCAAGGTTATAGGTCCCAACCAGTTTGCTGCGAAAGAACTGTTTATTGTGCTTTGCGTATTGGAGTGTCAAATAAACAAGTGTTGGACCTTTCTCCGGTGTGTGAACTCCAGTTACTGGAAGCAAAGGGGAGGCTGGTGAGCTTGCAATTACAGACTCAGTGCATTCACAGAACACATCGGCCCGAGGAAACATCAGTAAGTGGCCTTCACCTCCCTACTACAATGGGGAGGACATGGGCCGTGGCGCATCTCACTCTCACAACCCAGGAACCCCTAGACATGAGTTGGTGTGTAACCGATAAAGATGGAGAGAGAGTGAGGCCGCTACATATAGTTATATTGTAAGGGGAAATCTGCTCAGTATATTTGCTCATTATGGCAGGCTTATCTTGCAGAGTGCTCTTCTCTACTGCAACGGCTCCAATCTCTCTTGTTGCTCCACTTTCATCTTCACACAGTCTTCTTCCAGGTTCGGAGTCTTCAGCTGTCTTTATTGATTAGTCCAGTATTATGCAACTCAGAGGAGTAACTAGATCCTTCATGGCCCCGATACAAAAAAACATGAAAAGCCCCACTGACCGCTGGGGGCTCAGGGCCCCTTTTATCAGACCCGGTCCTTTCCTCTGGTCCTGGGGCCCTTCCTTCCGAGCCTGGGTTCCTTTCCACTGTTGCCAGGGCCCTTTACTCTTCAAAACTTTAAAGACCCTTTAAATCACAAAAGTCAGTAGGACGTTGCAGGGAAATCGCAAACAACTTTGGGGTCACAGCAGTATAATAACCTCTGTGTGCTTCTGCTCCATACTCCATAGCTATATACTCAAATTTAAGGGTGGTCTGAGCTAGTAGTGAGCTCAGACCTATTGATTGTGTACAAATTTGCTTCTGCCTGTGTGTGATGCTGCCTGGCAGTACAGTTCCCTGTGGCCTGTGGGTGGCACTGTCACCTCAGGCCCAGGTTGAACCACAGGTGGCGTTGCAACACCATTGGGTGTCCTCTCTCGTCAGTTGTGCGGTGGGCGTGGTCAACCCGCTGTGCATGCTGGGAGAGGGTACTTAGGGGCAGACGCCATTATTCGGAGAGCAGTTCGCACCTCCCGGCCCTCCAGGCCAGGGGAGCGTGTGTTTGTACCAGCCCCAGGCACCTTTAGCCTGAGGCTGCATCGCTGCAAGTAGGCCCAGCACCTTTGGCTGAGGCCTACACCCGAAGAGGAGTCCCAGGGTACCCAAGCGAGGGGTGACCCACTCTGAAGGAGAGGAAGCCAGGGGAGGATCGGTGCCAAGGTGATAAGTGAAGAAGTCACTGTCTCGGGAGAGGCCTGGTTACCTATCAGAGAGAAGGATTCCAATCTATTAAAGGCCTTGTAGCGTGCCCCATTGGCACCTAAGTTCTAGTTGTTACTAGGCCGGGAAGTTCGGGACTTGAAGATTCTGTGGCAGAGGATCTCCTGATCGTATCCCAGGGAAATCACAAGTAGCTGTTTCGTGCTCCACACCGGCTGCTAGGACCATTCATAACGGGACTATCCGGGTGAACAAAAAACCCACTCAGGCCTGAACCTTCCCTTACTCTAGTGGTGACGAGAGTGTTCTTCAGGGTGTTGCGTGCCTGAACCTTCCCCTACTCTATTCCCTCTACTCTCTCTTCTTCCAAGTTTCACCCCAAACAAAGAATAAAACCTAACTGCTTAGGTTTATTACTCATGTGTGGACATTGGCTTTATTCAAGTGAAAGACTTACTACCTTAGAGAACGGAGGCCGGGGATCCATTCGTGAGGGGTAACTCGCCGCAAGGCCCAAACAAATCTAACACTGCTCGCCTCTCCATATCTGGAGTGGGACAACGGGCAAGTAGCAGGAGTGCCTTACTGCTAAAGATGGATGTAGCGGAAGGGTCTGTGTGCTACATGTATATTCTGTCTACCTGTCTACAGTGCCCGTCTCCACCTGTCCCCGAACCAATTAAAAAAAAAAGGCCATTTATACATATTTTAAAACCAGTCGTTTTCTGTCTGGTCACATAATCTCACAGGGCCTTCCTCGTCTCCTCCATCACTGGCAGTTCTTTTTTTTCAATTTTAACTTTATTTAGAAGCAAGAAAAGAATACATTTCACATACATCACACTCAACATAATATCCATCTCTATCTCTATCTGCTACCAAATATATTGTGATATACTTATACTGCATACATTTAGTCTTTCCTCAATAACCTTACTCATGTAATACATTAAAACAAAGTCACTCTACCTTCTTAAACACACAGATAGGCCCATACCCACCCTCCATCTATGACTCAAAAAAAAAAAGGTCTCCGGAACTGGGGGGTCTTCTATATGTATTATTTTCAGGATATATCAAAACCTCTCTTCCTTCCATATTTTCCCCCATCCAAAAACCCCCCCAAAAAAACCCAAGACCCAAAAACAAAAAAAAAAAACACCCCCCCTCTCTTGTCTCATCCCTCCTCCCCCCTCCATATCTTCACCCCGTCCGGTCCCATCTCACTCTATCTCTGATTTAGCACTTACTGAGCCCACATCTATAAGGGATCTTCCCTCCTCTGTATAGATAAATAGATTCCATAAGGACCATGTTTCCAGATAAATCCCCCGTTTTTGCCGGGCTGTCCAAACCAAATCTTCCATTCGATTCAATTGTTCTACTTTTTTAAGCCACATCCCTACTGATGGAGGTTGTGTCTGTTTCCAGGTAACTGGAATACATGATCTAGCTGCATTCAGGAGATAGCAAAGGATGGATTTTTTGTATAATTTGAATGGGATATTGGTATTTTGTAATAAGAAGAAAGTCAAGTCTTCAGGGATCTCATGTTCACAAAATTTTTGGGCAATTCTCCGAACTTCTCTCCAAAAACCTTTTATTCTGGGGCAGGACCAAAAAACATGTACTAACGTCCCACCCTTTCCCCCCGCACCTCCAGCAGTTGTCTGGTATATCTGAGTAACATCTATGTAAAAAAGTCGGGGTGCGGTACCACTGTGACAGGATCTTAAAATTAGTCTCCTGCATGCTCCTCTGAAAAAACCCTGTCCAACTCTATCTCCCAGAAAGAAGGGTAGCTGAAAGTCCTCGGGAAGTGCCACCAGCAATGCATACATTTTGGATAAAGTTTGATGTAGTATGCCCCTACCAGTACAGTATTCCTCAAATTTTGTTAGTGTTCTTTCGTATCTGCTTGGTAGAATCAGGGTCTCAAGAAAGTGTCTCAACTGCCCTGCTCTCCAAAAATCCAATTGGTACAGTGTAAAACTTGCTATCATCTCCTGTATCGTAGGCCAACATCCAGATACCACAAAATGAGAAGCTTAAGAAAGCCCCTGGTCTATCAATATTCCAAAGAATCCCTTCCTCAAGCCCGGTTCAAACTGTGGATTCCCTAAAATAGGGAACAGGGGTGAGTCTATTGTCGATAATTTGCTTTGGGAGAAAAGCCCAAATCCCATCCGGAGAGTAGGTCCTATCAAAGGGTGCAACTTCGTACTATTCGGGAGATCCCTAAAGCACCAAGCTGCTCGTTGCAGTAAGACACTACTTTGAGCCTGCTCTAGACTGGGCCAACTCTTCCAGTTCCCGTGTCGACTCCAATCTATCAGGCCGCTCAACAAAGTCAGTAGGACGTTGCAGGGAAATCGCAAACGACTTTTGGGCCACAGCAGTATAATAACCTCTGTGTGCTTCTGCTCCTACATTATGAACAAGCTGGGGGTGGACTTGATCAAACTTCTACAGTGAAGGTCAAAGACCTGGCTGTGCTATTATTTGGATATCTGGATCAAGAGGCTGAACAGAATTACACATTTTGGCAGGTCCAGCAGTTAATATGTATGAAATTTCAAATGTATATTCTGTCTACCTGTCTACAGTGCCCCTCTCCACCTGTCCCCGAACCAATTTTAAAAAAAAGACCATTTATACATGTAGCGGGTGTTAAATTTAGTGCAGTGTATCTGGGCAGTAGATGCAGATACATTAATCTTAGGGATTTATGGACATTTTGGAGTGTGGGAGGTATGAATGGTGTCATGTTCCCTGCGGTCCCTGGGTGGCGCTGTCACCTGGGACTGTGGTTGAACTACCATTCTAGAGCCTTGCCCTTTTTGTCCTCTCTCGGCAGTAGTGCGGCGGGGCGGGAACCCGCTGTGCCTGCTGGGAGAGGATATAAAAGGGGGCGGACAACTTGCGCACAAGGTCCATTCCCCAGGCCCCTTCGGCCTGGGGGCTGCTGTGGTTCGTCTGTGCCCAGGCGCCCTTGGCCTGGGCGCGTGGAGTCGAGTTCCATCCCAGGCACCTTCAGCCTGGGGTGAGGTACTACATCAGGAGGCCTGGGGCCCAGTACCTTCGACTGTGTCCCGCGAGGGCGAAGCATTTCTAAGGTGCCTCCGGTATTGGGTGCCTGAATCCTGGGCGTAAGGGACCAGAGACGTGACCTCCCCGTAGAGCCAGCGCAGCATTTGCTGGTGCCGGTGGAGGCCTCTGGTGACTGTCCGGATGGATGTCTTCCTCTGACAGGGGTCGTTTGTTCTAAAGGAGGTACTTCATGTTCTCATGGTCTGTGGCAGGGACCCATCTTCCTCAGGTCAGTGGCAGGCCTCATCCAAGGCCTGTGGCAGGGGCCTCAACATTCACCCAGGTCAGTGGCAGTGACCAAACTCACGGTCAGTGGCAGCGACTGTGCGCCAAGCCTGTTTGCACTGAACGAAACAGGAGAGACTTTATTCATTAGTTGTGCCTGGACCTACACTTCCCTACACCTTGTCTGTGCTTTTAAAAGTCAACCAGTTCAAGTCAATAAAACAGTGTTGGACTTTTCTTGGTGTGGAACTCGTGTTACTGGAAGCTAAGTGTCCCTGTCAGTGACAGTGACAATCATCCTCCATAGGAGAAGCTGAGGTTCCGGCCTAAAGCGCAGACCCGATGGTAAACAGTTAGCTCATATCTCTGCATCCTACATCAGAGAGCCCAGCTGGTGGTGTGCATCTTTCCTTCTCCCAGATACCCCTAGACAAGTAGAACCAGCCGTGAAGAGTGGGGAGAAGCTGGGGGAGGACCGCTACACGTGGGGGCTCTGGGTCCGGGATTTGTGTTTATGCAATGGAGCCAAAGCTATCGGAGTTTGAACTTTGCTGCCCAGAAGAGTTCCGAGTAGGTCATCCATTTTGGCCACTGCGCCAGCAGGCACACCCTCCCTGCACAGTTCATGGGCGTGACATGGAGAAAGCCCGCGAACTGGTGTGCCAGAGGGGAGGATATCGGCCATGTGAAGAGGTACACGTGGGGACTTTGGTGCCAGTTATGCAGTGCGCGATGGAGCAGCAATCAGTCACTATGTTCAGCAATGCCTCGTGGGTTCCAGTCTCAAATATTACGAGGATGACTTCACCTGCTGCTCCGATTACAGATATGGGGATTCGGCTCAAGCCCCGGGGAAAATTCGCCTTGTACACCTGCAAGGATGTTGAGGCCCTGGGCATGATTTGTCCCAGATGTTTGGGACTGGTGGTACAGCTAAAGCCCTTCGGTCGCTGCGAGGCCTGCGGGGAGTTCATGTTTGAGGTGGAGCAATCCATAGAGAGACCTCGAGTCTTCCACCTCAGCCCTACAGCAGGCGCCACCACTCAACAAGGAGAAATCAATGCTTGGACAGCCATCCCTCCGCGGACTGTAGAGACCTCTGTGGAGGTCGCGAACAAAGGGATTGAGGATGCTAAATCCGGAGATGCTGCTTCGGTCACCACGGTTCCCTTACTCCCAGCGCCAACAAGGAAGGTCGGTCTTGTGAGAGCTTCCAGCGGCCGAGATGGAGGACAACCCCTGCACTTGCCTAGCCCGGATGTATCTGGTAGGAAGAGTCCTGGACATCCTTTCACAAGCTTGGGCCGAGGTAAGCCAGGGACTGGGATTTGGTGTTGGGACGGAAGTGTCGGGGATACAAGGCCCCTTGAGCCCGTGGGTGGGAGGGATTCGGTGTCTACTACTAACTACCTGCCCGCGGAGGAGTGTGACACCTCCGACCTGGAGTCGGTCTCCGATGTGGGAGACGACGTCGTCATAGACAAAATGTTTGCTGCAAAGGGCTGGGACAAGATGCCTCTCTCCTCATCCCGTAAAGCCAGGGATCCACCTATGTCTGCAGGGGATAGTACACCCAGGGTGGAGGCACCAGCGCCTGAGGAGGGGGCCCGTCCCCTGCCTGTTCTTCAGTCCCCGGTGCCTCCTGCCCCGACCACCAGGGACATGAGACTGTCGCTGCGGGCACCTATGCCCAACTTGGAGGTGGTCAAGGCACCTCGCCATCCAGATTCATTCGTCCTGCCGGGCGAGGGAGACCGCTCTACTATGCCTCCCTTGTCTAGGCTACAACGTCTGTTCTGCCAGAAAGTCGCCAACGAGTATGGGTGGGAGTACCCATACTTATCCAAAGAGCTGCTTTATGAAGTGGAAGTTTGCAGAGACTGCTGGTACAATGATTTCGTGTGGACACACATCAAAGTCCCACACGCACGCAGGTATCTCACTTGTTCCCCTAAAGCATCTCAAAGATTCAAGGACTGTAAAGCAGAGTGGATGTTGGGTCGGCACATCCATGCTGACAAGGTGTTGATTTGACGGAAAGAAGGGGAGGATGTCGAATATCACATAGAGACTGTGGATAAGCATTTCAAGCCCCTTGTCTTGCCGCATCCCAGATTCTACTTGTAGGAGGAAAAGAGTAAGACTCCTTGCCTAGTGCTCTGCAAGTTTGCTGAACTTTCCGGGGTTTGTTTTCCCGGGATACCTAGGAACTGTACCCGAGTTTTATGGGTGTTGTGCTCTTTGGAGGAATGGAGAACTGTTGCTGTTGTTTTGTCTTTTTCTTCCCTCCCACAAAGGAAATCATGGACTTTGGGGTAGTTAGGGCCAAAGCACAGAAAAAAAAATCACCAGGATTTAACAAGTGTCTTTACCGTGGCACTGTCACCAGGTGGCAGTGTTGCGCAACGTTATTCACTTTGCACCACACACACACTTCATGGAAGGAAAGGATTTCTCTTTGGAGAGATTTTTTCGTTCCAACACACACATATGTGTCAGGAAGTTTTGTGTTTAACTTTCTTTTATCCCCTCTGCAGGAGAACATCTGTCAAGACCGCTGAGGATGGGGCGGGTCTTAGTAATGAGGGAGGGGAGAAGGTGGTAATGGTGTCATTGTGATGTGTATACTGTTATGTGTTGTTTCCCTTTCTTTTCCCTTTTCATGTCAGGTTCAGGCACAACTACCAGTTTTCAAAATTTCATTTTTTTTCACATTTTGAAACAGTCTCTGGATGGAGGTTATGTTGGCTCCCTTTGGGGCATGACTTAAATCCAGACACTGGGGACCAGTGTCAAATTGCTGGGGGGAGAGTGTAGCGGGTGTTAAATTTAGCGGGGTGTATCTGGGCAGTAGATGGCCCAGATACATTAATCTTAGGGATTTATGGACATTTTGGAGTGTGGGAGGTATGAATGGTGTCATGTTCCCTGCGGTCCCTGGGTGGCGCTGTCACCTGGGACCGTGGTTGAACTACCATTCTAGAGCCGTGCCCTTTTTGTCCTCTCTCAGCAGTAGTGCGGCGGGGCGGGAACCCGCTGTGCCTGCTGGGAGAGGATATAAAAGGGGGCGGACATCTTGCGCACGAGGTCCATTCCCCAGGCACCTTCGGCCTGGGGGCTGCTGTGGTTCATCTGTGCCCAGGCGCCCTTGGCCTGGGCGCGTGGAGTCGGGTTCCATCCCAGGCACCTTCAGCCTGGGGTGAGGTACTACATCAGGAGGCCTGGGGCCCAGTACCTTCGACTGGGTCCCGCGAGGGCGAAGCATTCCTAAGGTGCCCCCGGTATTGGGTGCCTGAATCCTGGGCGTAAGGGACCGGAGACATGACCTCCCTGTAGAGCCAGCGCAGCATTTGCTGGTGCCGGTGGAGGCCTCTGGTGATCGTCCGGATGGATGTCTTCCTCTGACAGGGGTCGTTTGTTCTAAAGGAGGTACTTCATGTTCTCATGGTCTGTGGCAGGGACCCATCTTCCTCAGGTCAGTGGCAGACCTCATCCAAGGCCTGTGGCAGTGGCCTCAACGTTCACCCAGGTCAGTGGCAGTGACCAAACTCACGGTCGGTGGCAGCGACTGTGCGCCAAGCCTTTTTTGCACTGAACGGAACAGGAGAGACTTTATTCATTAGTTGTGCCTGGACCTACTCTTCCCTACACCTTGTCTGTTCTTTTAAAAGTCAACCAGTTCAAGTCAATAAAACAGTGTTGGACTTTTCTTGGTGTGGAACTCGTGTTACTGGAAGCTAAGTGTCCCTGTCAGTGACAGTGACAATCATCCTCCATAGGAGAAGCTGAGGTTCCAGCCTAAAACGCAGACCCGATGGTAAACGGTTAGCTCATATCTCTGCATCCTACATCAGAGAGCCGAGCTGGTGGTGTGCATCTTTCCCCCTTCTTCCAGATACCCCTAGACAAGTAGAACCAGCCGTGAAGAGAGGGGAGAAGCTGGGGGAGGACCGCTACATACATATTTTAAAACCAGCCGGTTTCTGGCTGGTCACATGATCTCATAGGGACTTTCTCGCCTCCTCCATCACCGGCGGTTCTTATTCCTGCACAGAATACAACACATGTAATTACATCTGAGCTCTTCTCTGTGCAGAAGTCTGTGAGCCCAGGCTGGCACGTTAATGCACCCCTAGGAGGTGTATCCATGATAGCCTGGGCTTACAAATAGTGGGTTCATTGGTGTGTGTGTGGGCATCATTTACCCACATAAGGAGTAACGCTGTATGAGGCTGGTGTGATGATGCACCCTCAGGAAGTGTGTCCATAATAGCCTGGGCTTACAACTAGTGGGTTCATTGATGTGGGCATCATTTAACCACATGAGGAACAACGCTGTACGAGGCCGGTGTGTCGATGCACCCTCAGGAGGTGTGTCCTTTATAGCCTGGGCTCACAATTAGTGGGTTCATAAACGTAGGCATCATTTATCCACATAAGGAGCAACACTGTACCAGGCTGGTATGATGATGCACCCTCAGGAGGTGTGTCCATGATAGCCTGGACTCACAATTAGTGGGTTCATTTACGTGGGCATCAAAAAGTAGCACCGCTGTACCAAGCTGGTGTGATGATGCACCCTCAGGAGGTGTGTCCATGAGAGCCTGGGCTCACAATTAGTGGGTTAATTGATGTGGGCATCATTTAACCACATAAGGAGCAATGCTGTAACAGGCCGATGTGATAATGCACCCTCAGGATGTGTGTCCATGATGGCCTTGGCTCACAGAAAGTGGATTCAATGATACAGGCATCATTCAACCCAAAATAGGGGCACCTCTGGACCAGGCTGGAGTGATGATGCACCTTCCCCAGAATGTGTCCATGATGGCCTGGGGTGACAGGAAGTGGGTTCAATGACATGGGCTACATTAAGGCCAGAAGAGGAGCACCGCTGGAAACTCAAAATTGATCTTTGGGAGCAAGAAGATGATTATTGCAGCCAGAGCTGTTTTTTTTTTTTAAATGCCAAGCAACTGATAAAAAATAGGGAAAACTGGCATTCTAAAAATAATATAAAATTAATGACACTCATGCCTTGGTGATGTGATACTGTAATTGAGCCACTACTGTATAATACTGACCCCCTGTTGGGAGCAGAACATTTTTAATTAAATGTTCAACAGCGCTTGCTCTACCTACTTGTGTTAATTACCTATATCTAGTGCTTTGGTATCTGGATCTGGATCATAAACCAATAAGTGCCAATTCTCTCAATCTCAAAACTCATATATATATATGTAGCGATACCCCCGTAGGAGCTGCTGGTTTAATTTTGGGCCTGCCGTTACCTTACTGTTCCATACGCTCGTCTCAGGGGTTCTCCTTGAAGAGTTGTCCTGAAGAAAGTTCGCACTAACACAAAGTCTCTTTCAAGGGATTTTATTGATTAAAGTTTCCAACAGAGGGGGGTGAAGGGATGGGGAGGACTCAGGTACCTTAATTGCGGATCACAGGTATTTTCTTAGGTTCAGAGGAACAACTGTCTCCACGCTGGACTCAGCAACTACCGGATAGGCCCACCCTCTCGGGCCTAGCAACCGATGCGTAGCTCAATCACAGATAGTCTCTGCCACAGACTTGTGAAAGTAGAATTTGTTCAATAGTCTCTGCCACAGACTTGTGCAACCACTCACTGGGTTACCTTCTGATGAAAAAGAACACAGCTCTCAGTGCCAGGATCTTTCGGCCGTTCCGGCAGCACTGCGAGGTAGATTTTGATCCGGATACATCCTCCAATTGAGTCCCCAATTGCACGGTCCCTTCCCACAGGCAAGGCGACACAGGATCATCCCTGGATCAGTAGGCCCCAGCGACTCCTGGGCCTACATCTCAGTAACGGAGCCTCCGGCCAACGTGACCCCGAGGGGGGAACTGCCAACACATCCCTGAGGCCCTCAGGTTGGGACACGGGTGGCGCCCACCATGAACGAACTCCACAAAATGGTGTCTGTCCCTTAAGTACCCTCTCCCAGAATGCACAGCGCATTGACCACGCCCCCTGGGATGCTTCTGGGAAAGAGATACCCAATGCATCCAGCCTGTTGCCTTTCCAACCCTGACCAGTGGCGACAGCGACACCCACCGTCAGGGGGAGAAATCATGCAACCAGCTGAACTGAAACAGAGGTGTAATTTGAACACAATCCTTCTGAGCCAAACTATTGCTCAGACAACTATAATTTTAACACATAGCGCCCACTCATTGGGAGCAGGTCGCTACATACTCCCCTCGCCGCAAAAAGACGGTGTCCCCATCGTCGAGGAAAAAAATATATGACCCTCAGTCCTGAGGGTCAGTTACCTGAGTCCAAAAACTTGGATGGGGAAAGGAAGTGTGGGGCAACAAGAAAACACAAAAGTTAGCATAAACACACAGTAATCACATCACTATACATAACAATGTCCCTATCTCTCTATCTAACCCATCCAGCTCTGCCGAAGTCTGACAGGTAATCCAGAGTACCTGAAAAAAATTATAAAAAAAAAGCACACAAAGGCAACAATGTAAAACATTACTGTACAGCAGGAAGCAAAGCCTTACTTCCTGAGAAATAAAACTCTCTTTCCTATATATATACATACAGTGGGGCAAAAAAGTATTTAGTCAGCCACCAATTGTGCAAGTTCTGCCACTTAAAAAGATGAGAGAGGCCTGTAATTGTCATCATAGTAATACCTCAACTATGAGAGACAAAATGTGGAAACAAATCCAGACAATCACATTGCCTGATTTGGAAAGAATTTTTTTTGAAAATTATGGTGGAAAATAAGTATTTGGTCACCTACAAACATGCAAGATTTCTGGCTCTCACAGACCTGTATCTTCTTCTTTAAGAGGCTCCTCTGTCCTCCACTCATTACCTGTATTAATGGCACCTGTTTGTACTTGTTATCAGTATAAAATACACCTGTCCACAACCTCAAACAGTCACACTCCAAACTCCACTATGGTGATGACCAAAGAGCTGTCGAAGGACACCAGAAACAAAATTGTAGACCTGCACCAGGCTGGGAAGACTGAATCTGTAATAGGTAAGCAGCTTGGTGTGAAGAAATTAACTGTGGGAGCAATAATTAGAAAATGGAAGACATACAAGACCACTGATAATCTCCCTCGATCTGGGGCTCCACACAAGATCTCACCCTGTGGGGTCAAAATGATCACTATAACGGTGAGCAAAAATCCCAGAACCACACGGGGGGACCTAGTGAATGACCTGCAGAGAGCTGGGACCAACGTAACAAAGGCTACCATCAGTAACACACTATGCCGCCAGGGACTCAGATCCTGCAGTGCCAGACGTGTCCCCCTGCTTAAGCCAGTACATGTCCGGGCCCGTCTGAGGTTTGCTAAAGAGCATTTGGATGATCCAGAAGAGGATTGGGAGAATGTCATATGGTCAGATGAAACCAAAGTAAAACTGTTTGGTAGAAACACAACTCATCGTGTTTGGAGGAGAGAGAATGCTGAGTTGCAACCAAAGAACACCATACCTACTGTGAAGCATGGGGGTGGCAACATCATGCTTTGGGGCTGTTTCTCTGCAAAGGGAACAGGACGACTGATCCGTGTACATGAAAGAATGATGGGGCCATGTATCGTGAGATTTCGAGTGCAAACCTCCTCCCATCAGCAAGGGCATCAAAGATGAAACGTGGCTGGGTCTTTCAGCATGACAATGATCCCAAACACACCGCCCGGGCAACGAAGGAGTGGTTCATAAGAAGCATTCTAAGGTCCTGGAGTGGCCTAGCCAGTCTCCAGATCTCAACCCCATAGAAAACCTTTGGAGGGAGTTGAAAGTCCGTGTTGTCCAGCGACAGCCTCTAAGCATCACTGCTCCAGAGGAGATCTGCATGGAGGAATGGGCCAATATACCAGCAACAGTGTGTGACAACCTTGTGAAGACTTACAGAAAACGTTTGACATCTGTCATTGCCAACAAAGGATATATAACAAAGTATTGAGATGAACTTTTGATATTGACCAAATACTTATTTTCCACCATAATTTGCAAATAAATTCTTTCCAAATCAGACAATGTGATTGTCTGCATTTGTTTCCACATTTTGTCTCTCATAGTTGAGGTATACCTATGATGACAATTACAGGCCTCTCTCATCTTTTTAGGTGGGAGAACTTGCACAATTGGTGGCTGACTAAATACTTTTTTGCCCCACTGTATATATATATATATGTATATGTACACACACATTTCTTTGTGTGAGTAGCTAAGTGC
The DNA here is from genome assembly GCA_029206835.1 of Rana muscosa. NCBI lineage: Eukaryota > Metazoa > Chordata > Amphibia > Anura > Ranidae > Rana > Rana muscosa. The sequence continues at coordinate 83,590,660 of CM055117.1, read as the reverse complement.
AGGAGAGTCCAATTTCTGCTGAGCAAATCTCTGCCACCTAGTGGTCGAAGAACAACATAACAAAGTCCCTTTTTGATACAAGTACTGGACTGGGTGGAGAAATCTTGACTCAAAGTTTCCAATGCCCTAGCACTAACTAGCTATTTTACCCCAAGTCCTTCAAAGAAGAAAAGAAAAGGAAATCTTCTTCTTTGGCAAAGTGACAACAACTGGAATAGTCACTATATATGATCACCAGTAAAAGCAGGGGTCAGGCAGGGTTAGTGATTTCCCCTGTCCGTCCAAGGTGGTAATGAAACAGACGTAGTCTTCCTTTCCAGGCCGGCAGATAACCACCTTGTCCGCATAGATGTGCCGACCCTAGCTCCAATGCAACAAGCACCCTTTGTAGCGTTCATCCATGGTAAAAGAATGGCCTAATTTCCGGAACGGTTTAGGTACTTCAAGGTAGTCCCACACAGCTTCACTGTACCATTCCTCTCTACTGGCCTCAATCTCCTGCATGGTTTCCCTGGGAACATAGGGAAACTCTAATCCATACTCCCTGGCTACCCGTTTGTTTAGCAATCTCTGTGGTCGGGCAAGCCTCTGCAAAGATCTGGTACTTCCATATCCAGGAGGTATACAAGAAGCTGGGGACTTGTGTACCATGCGATTCACAGACAGTTTTCCTGACCTATATGAATTGGTAACTTTGGGAAGGACTTCACTAGAAACAACTGGGGCTTCCACTCTGGGTGTTGTCTCCCCGGTAGTGATGAGCCGAACACCCCCGGGTTCGGTTCGCACCAGAACCCGCGAACGGACCGAAAGTTCGCACGAACTTTAGAACCCTATTAAATACAATGGATGCGAACGTTCGAAATCTAAAGTGCTAATTATAACGACTATTATGCATGTTATTGTCCTAAAAAGGGTTTGGGAACCCGGGTTCTGCACCAGGGGACATGTATCAATGCAAAAAGAAGTTTTAAAAACAGCCGTTTTTCTGGAGCAGTCATTTTAATGATGCATAAAGTGAAAAAAAAAAAGTCAAATATTCCTTTAAATATCGTACCTGGGGGGTGTCTAAAGTATGCCTGTGAAGTGCCACGTGTTTCCCGTGTTTAGAACTGTCACTGCACAAAATTACATTTCTAAAGGAAAAAAAGCCATTTAAAACTGCTTGCGGCTTTAATGTAATGTAAATAGCTACCCCATCACACCCCCCCCCCCTACCCCAGCCCATTACCAGCCCCTTTGGGTCTTGTATGGATATTAAGGGGAACCCCGCGCACAAAATAAAAAAGGCCCTATATACTCTGAACAGCCGTATACAGGCGGTGCATAGAAGACAGGGACTGTAGGTTTGTTCTTATGTAGAATCTGTTTGTAATTTTGAACAGGTACATTGTTTAAGTGTAGCTCCAGGCAAAAAATCTATTTTTAAGCTTTTTGGAAAACATAGGGAAGGGTTATCACCCCTGTAACATTTGTATTGCTGTCTGTGCAGTGTGCACCTGTTCAGAACAGTTCACCTCACTTTCCGTCCTAATGGCAAATGTTTTTTGAAAATTTGGGGTTTTTATTGAAACAAGAATTGGTGATAAAGAATCAGTGGAGAGGAGACACTTTTTTTCCCATATTAACTCTTACAGGAGAGAATTTGCCTTCCTAGGGGTAGATTTCCTCTCACTTCCTGTTGTATCCTTCCGTTTGCAAGGAGGAGTCGTTTGTAAGTTGGATGTTTGAAAGTAGGGGCCTGCCGTATATACTCAGCTGAAATTTGCCCCTTACATGTTGGTGTTGCCACAACACTGTGAGCCCTCACAGTTACTCTTGGTGGGCGCATGAATGAGCCCTGCTGTGAATTATTAGATCAAGAATTGTAATTGCATGCCCCTGTTGAATAGGGGCTGAAAAATTGGGCCTTTGGTGGTGGTGGTGGTGGTGGTGTTGACACAACACTGTAAGGCCTCACAGTTAGTCTTGGTGGGCGCAGGAATGGGCCCTGCTGTGAATTATTAGATCAAGAATTGTAATTACATGCCCCTGTTAAACAGGGGCAGAAAAATTGAGTCTTAGGCACTGGTGCCACAACACTGCAACCCCTCACAGATACTGTACTTGGAGCACAGCAATGAGCCCTGTTGCAAAGTATTGCATCAAAAATTGTAATTACACGCCCCTGTTAAACAGGGGCTGAAAAATTGGGCCTTAGCCACTGGTGCTGGTGCCACGACACTGCAACCACTCCCAGATACTCTAGTTGGAGTGCAGGAATGAGCCCTGCTGCAAAGCATTGCATAAAAAATTGTAATAACACACCCCTCTTAAACAGGGGCTGAAAAATTGGGCCTTAGCCACTGGTGGCGGCACCCAGAAACAAAAATGTTCTTCCAAGCTATCATCGTCAATCGGATCATTGAGGAGGAGGAGGATAGTCAGTCAACATAACAGGACAAACTCTCAGCATCAGTCTTGAAGGGATGTGACATTTGAAAATAAATTAGTCTGTTATATCAGCTTCAGGTGTTTGGTAGCTGGTGGTGATCCAAGACTGGTTCATCTTTATGAAGGTCAGTCGATCAACAGAGTCGGTGGACAGGCGCACCCTGTGATCTGTGACAAATCCTCCAGCAGCACTGAATGTGCGTTCTGAAAGAACGCTGGATGCAGGACAGGCCAGTAGCTCAATTGCATACTGTGCAAGCTCTGGCCAGTGATCCATCCTCAAGACCCAGTAAGCCAGAGGATTTTCGGTGGGGAAGGTGTCCAAGTCTGACCTTGCCCCTAGGTATTCCTGCACCATGTATATCAGACGCTGGCGATGGTTGCTGGAACCGATCATAGACCAGGAGTTTGTAACCTCCCAGTCTCTGGGAACGCGTTGCACAGACCTTTCTGCAAGGCCTCCCGGAGTTGTCTCATCCTCTGCTCCCTCTGCGACGGTAAGATAAGGTCCGCAACCTTACCCTTGTACCGTGGATCAAGGAGAGTGGCCAGCCAGTAATGGTCCCTCTCCTTGATCCGAAGAATACGAGGATCCTTCCGCAGACTTTGCAGGATCAGGGAGGCCATGCAGCGTAGGCATTCAGTCCGGAGTCCTCTGGGTCACTAAGGACGACATGATCCGCAGCCACCTCCTCCCAGCCACGTACAAGTCCACTGGTTTCTTGGGACTGTAAATCATCCCTAAAAGACTGCTGCTGATGATGCTGAGTGCCAGGCTCCACCTCCATGCTGACACAATCCTCCTCCTCCTCCTCTTCTTCCTGTGCAATGGGTGGGACAGAAGGAACACTGTCTGGGTAAAGGGGGCCTTGAGAGGCAAGGAAGTCCTCCTCTTCCTGCCTCTGTTCTGCCTCAAGTGCCCTGTCCATTATTCCACGCAGCGTATGTTCCAACAGGTGGACAAGAGGTACAGTGTCACTGATGCATGCACTGTCACTGCTCACCATCCTCGTGGCCTCCTCAAATGGTGCCAGGACAGTGCATGCATCCCTGATCATGCCTCACTGGCGTGGTGAAAAAAAACCGAGCTCCCCTGACCCTGTCCTGGTGCCGTAGTCACACAGGTACTCATTGATGGCCCTCTGCTGCGTGTGCAGCCGCTGCAGCATGGCCAACGTTGAGTTCCACCTGGTGGGCATGTCACATATAAGGCGGTTCTTGGGCAGGTTCAACTCCTTTTGCAGCTCAGCCAGGCGAGCACTGGCATTATAAGATCTGCGGAAATGCACACAGACTTTCCTGGCCTGCCTCAGGACATCCTGTAAGCCCGGGTACCTGCCCAAGAACCGCTGCACCACCAGGTTAAGGACGTGAGCCACACAGGGCACATGGGTCAGTTGTCCCTGTCGGAGAGCGGAGAGGAGGTTGGTGCCATTGTCGCAAACTACCATTCCTGGCTTAAGCTGGCGTGGCGTCAACCACCTCTCGGCCTGCCCCTGCAGAGCAGACAGAACCTCTGCCCCAGTGTGGCTCCTGTCCCCCAAACACACCAGCGCAAGCACGGCATGGCATCTTTTTGCCTGCGTACTTGCGTAGCCCCTTGAATGCCTACGGAGCACCGCTGGTTCCGAGGACAAAGCACAGGAAGAGGCCACGGAGGAAGAAGAAGAGGAGGGGGTGGAGGACAGAGGTGTGTCACAACCAGTAGTAGCATTTTGGAGGCGTGGCGGTGGAACAACCTCCAACACTACTGCACCTTGTCCTGCATCCTTCCCAGCTGCCAAAAGAGTGACCCAATGGGCCGTGAAAGAAAGGTAACGTCCCTGTCCATGCCTGCTGGACCATGAGTCAGCGGTAATATGCACCTTACCGCTGACCGCCCTGTCCAGCGAGGCCAAGACATTGCCTTCCACATGCCGGTAGAGAGCCGGAATCGCCTTCCGTGAGAAAAAGTGGCGTTTGGGAACCTGCCACTGAGGAACCGCACATTGCACAAACTCACGGAAGGGGGCCGAGTCTACCAACTGAAAAGGCAGCAGTTGAAGCGCTAGCAATTTAGCCAAGCTAGCATTCAACCGCTGGGCATGTGGATGGCTGGGAGTGAACTTCTTTCGACGGTCCAGCAGCTGGGGCAGGGAAATTTGCCTGCTAGAATCGGACGTTGGTGTACTGCTAGCAGAGTGCCCGCAAGTACTTGGCTGTGACACACCTAATTCTACACCTTCATTCCTCTCAGAGCAGGTTTCAGAGAGGACTGAAGGTATAGTGGGGTTGGAGATCCCAGCTGATGCGGTGCAAGAAGAGGTCAGCTTTGTTCTTTGGTGTGGGTCTTTAAGGTAGGCTTGCCAACGAGCTGCATGGCAGATCAACATATGTCTGGTCAAGCATGTGGTGCCCAAGCGGGTGATGTTTTGGCCACGCGATATACGCTTGAGACATATGTTGCAAACAGCAGCTGTGCGATCTGATGCACTCGACTCAAAAAAGGCCCACACCAAAGAACTTTTTGAATAATGGGCAGAGGCAGCGCCTTGCACAGGCGGAGTTCTGCGGTGTGATTCCGTCGGTGTGCTGCCCTTACGCTGGCCCCCCGAGGGCATCCTGCCTCGTTGGAGATGTGCCTCCTCCTCATCCTCCTCCTCCTCCTCTCTCCTATTAGGCACCCACGTGGAGTCAGTGACCTCATCATCCCCTCCCTCCTCATCACTGGAGCCAATCTGGCAGTATGCTGCAGCTGCTGGAACATGACTGCCAGATTGGTGTCCTTCTTGAGCATCCCCTCTCTCTGCTCTCACGCTACTGCCTTCCTCTAGCTGGGTATCATCATCAGACCCTTCGAAACGCTGGGCATGCTCCTGGAGCATGTACCCAACACTGTGCTCAAACAGTTCGGGGGACTCTTCAGGAGGACATGGTTGGTCTAGGGAAGGAGTGACTGATGATGACATTGATACCAGGGAAGAGGACGCTTTGGCAGCTGCTTTGCCAGTACCCTGAGCCTGGGTGAGAGAGGATGAGGGAGATGATGAGGGCTTGGTCATCCACTCTACAAAGTCTTCGGCATGATGCGGCTCAACATGTCCAGCTGCCGAAAAGAAGGACAAGCGTGTCCCATGGCCACGTGCTGATGGCGATGCACCGCGTCCACGACCAGCACTGTTGTCTCTAGACACAGAGCCTGCTTGCCCTCTTTTTTTGGCTCCTGACTGTCTGCCTCTCCTTGTTTGCCTTCCAGACATTCTAATGGCCTGCAGGGAAATGGGAAAAGCAGCAATACAGGCTAAGTTAAGGTGTAATATGGTCAGGAGGCACACTCCGCCCGCTGTAAGTGCCGCAAAATCCTGTTTGTGTAACACACCAGGAAAAAGCAGCAATACAGGCTAAGTTAAGGTGTAATATGGTCAGGAGGCACACTCCGCCCGCTGTAAGTGCCGCAAAATCCTGTTTGTGTAACACACCAGGAAAAAGCAGCAATACAGGCTAAGTTAAGGTGTAATATGGTCAGGAGGCACACTCCGCCCGCTGTAAGTGCCGCAAAATCCTGTTTGTGTAACACACCAGGAAAAAGCAGCAATACAGGCTAAGTTAAGGTGTAATATGGTCAGGAGGCACACTCCGCCCGCTGTAAGTGCCGCAAAATCCTGTTTGTGTAACACACCAGGAAAAAGCAGCAATACAGGCTAATGCCCCATACACACGATCGTTTTTCTTGCCATTTTTTTTCTTGCCGTTTTTCACGTCGTTTTTTCATGTTTCCTCTCAAGCCTGTCTTGCGTACACATGATCATTTAAAAAAACGATCAAGCAAAGCGCAGTGACGTACAACACGTACGACGGCACTATAAAGGGGAAGTTCCGTTCGAATGGCGCCACCCTTCATGTTAGTAAAGTTTGTTGAGCGACGATTCGCTCTTTTCAGTCTCGTGCTTTTCAGTCCGTGACTGCGTGACGAATGTGCTATCTCCATTACGAACGCTAGTTTTACCAGAACGAGCGCTCCTGTCTCATACTTGATTCTGAGCATGCGCGTTTTTTTTCACGTCGTTAAAGCATACACACTATCGTTTTTCACGTCGTTAAAAAAAACGACATGAAAAACGACGTGAAAAAAGAGAGCATGTTCGAAATTTTTAATGGCCGTTTTTCACGTCGTTAAAAATGCTCTGGAGCCTACACACGATCATTTTTAATGGCCATTTTTTTTAATGCCATTTTTAACGGCATGAAAAACGATCGTGTGTATGGGGCATTAGTTAAGGTGTAATATGGTCAGGAGGCACACTCCGCCCGCTGTAGGTGCCGAAAAATCCTGTTTGTGTAACACACCAGGAAAAAGCAGCAATACAGGCTAAGTTAAGGTGTAATATGGTCAGGAGGCACACTCCGCCCGCTGTAAGTGCCGCAAAATCCTGTTTGTGTAACACACCAGGAAAAAGCAGCGATACAGGCTAAGTTAAGGTGTAATATGGTCAGGAGGCACACTCCACCCGCTGTAAGTGCCGCAAAATCCTGTTTGTGTAACACACCAGGAAAAAGCAGCAATACAGGCTAAGTTAAGGTGTAATATGGTCAGGAGGCACACTCCGCCCGCTGTAAGTGCCGCAAAATCCTGTTTGTGTAACACACCAGGAAAAAGCAGCAATATAGGCTAAGTTAAGGTGTAATATGGTCAGGAGGCACACTCCGCCCGCTGTAAGTGCCGCAAAATCCTGTTTGTGTAACACACCAGGAAAAAGCAGCAATACGGGCTATCTTCAGGTGTATAATGTGCAGGAGGCTTAGCAACAATGACACTGACACTGTCCCCTGCCTATCCTTCTCTCTCCCTGCACACAAGGTTTATCAAAGTATATGACACTGACACTCTCCCTGCCTATTCTTCTCTCTCCCTGCACACAAGGTTTAGCAAAGAATATGACACTGACACTGTCCCCTGCCTATCCTTCTCTCTCCCTGTACACAAGGTTTATCAAAGTATATGACACTGACACTCTCCCTGCCTATCCTTCTCTCTCCCTGCACACAAGGTTTAGCAAAGAATATGACACTGACACTGTCCCCTGCCTATCCTTCTCTCTCCCTGTACACAAGGTTTATCAAAGTATATGACACTGACACTCTCCCTGCCTATCCTTCTCTCTCCCTACACACAAGGTTTAGCAAAGAATATGGCACTGACACTCTCCCTGCCTATCCTTCTCTGTCCCTACCCACAAGGTTTAGCAAAGAATAGATTTGACAAGATTTGACACTGTCCCTGCCTATCCTTCACTTTCCCTGCTCCGGAACACACTACACAAGGCCGCCGCGCTGGCGGCCTTTTATAGTGTGGGGCATGTACTAAACCCCCTCAGCTATAATTGGCCACAGGCATCCTGCCTGTGGCCAATCATTGCTCTCCTCGCTGCCGGCGCTGTGATTGGCCAAGCATGCAGGGTCACAGTGCATGCTTGGCCAATCACAGCGCCGCGATTACACTGCGATGGCGCAGTGTATTGTGGGCCGTTCGCGTCACTCGAATTTGGCGCGAACGGCCCAAATTGTTCGTTGTTCGCCGAACGCGCGAACAGCCGATGTTCGAGTCGAACCTATGTTCGACTCGAACACCGAGCTCATCCCTACTCCCCGGAATGCATGGCTGTCAACTCCGAAAAACGATGTACTGAGGCAACATCCTCCATGTTGCTCCACAACAATTCTTGAGACATGGTCTCGAACAGATCATCATCTCCAGTATCCGACAGAGAGTGTAATTCAGAGTCTCCCCACTCCTCTGCCGGCAAAAAGGTGCGCACAGTCCCAGATGTCTTACCACTTCCTGACGTGAACTTCCCAGGGACATCACCCCTCTCGGGGCCCGGTTCCGGCTGTATCTGGGGTAGGCTTCTACCGCGGCCACGGGAGGCCTTCACGTATCCCACCTTCTTCTGGACAGGTGCAGCAAAAATAGGTGCAGCAAAGGTGGATACAGTTGAAGTAACAGTGGTAGTGGCATCCGCTGATAACCCACTCACAGTGGTAACAGTATCATCCCCTTCAGGATTACTCGCAGCAGCAGGTGCGGCGGGCATGGGCCGGACAATTTGGTTGAAGGCAGCAGCTTCTTCTGTCACGTTGCCCGTGACCCAGTCCACTTTGTAAGCGCAGGGTGGCATGGTGGGTTACTCCACAGAAAACAGGTACTTCCCGCAACGTAGGCATCGAACAAAAGGGCAGGGTTGCATAGCCAGTTCATTACACCTGTTACACAGCATACCCAGGGCCTCCACTTTATCGATCATGTAGAGCATGAACCACCCATGCGGCTTCAATCGGATGCCAGTGTCCGTCAGTACGGTCCCCGGCAGCATGGCACTTGTAGCGGTACCCACAGGAAGCATCCTGGGCCCAAAAACAGACTGCAACGATAGCACTGAAGACATGGCGGTGCTCTGTTTCTCTGAGTGCTGGACACACATGTGGCATCTCATGCAGCAAGCAAGCGGGAACTCATCCCACTTGCTCTTCTTGGCACGTAGCTCTCAGGCTTTTCTTTTCCTTGACTCCACCCACGGCTCACGCGGTCAGAAAGTGATCGCAATTTCCTTCCCCGTTTTAGCACAGTCCTTTTCCCTCTGTAGAATAGGTCCCAAATGAACAGTCTATTTTAGTTGCGAGAGGTAACGGCAAATCCCGGACTCGAGCCCCCACATGCTGGTTTAATTTTGGGCCTGCCGTTACCTTACTGTTCCATACGCTCGTCTCAGGGGTCCTCCTTGAAGAGTTGTCCTGAAGAAAGTTTGCACCAACACAAAGTCTCTTTCAAGGGGTTTTATTGATTAAAGTTTCCAACAGAGGGGGGTGAAGGGATGGGGAGGACTCAGGTACCTTAATTGTGGATCACAGGTATTTTCTTAGGTCCAGAGGAACAACTGTCTCCACGCTGGACTCAGCAACTACCGGATAGGCCCAACCTCTCGGGCCTAGCAACCGGTGCGTAGCTCGATCACAGACAGTCTCTGCCACAGACTTGTGAAAGTAGAATTTGTTCAATAGTCTCTGCCACAGACTTGTGCAACCACTCACTGGGTTACCTTCTGATGAAAAAGAACACAGCTCTCAGTGCCAGGATCTTTCGGCCGTTCCGGCAGCACTGTGAGGTAGATTTTACTCCGGATACATCCTCCAATTGAGTCCTCAATTGCTCGGTCCCTTCCCACAGGCAAGGCGACACAGGATCATCCCTGGATCAGTAGGCCCCAGCGACTCCTGGGTCTACATCTCAGTAACGGAGATTTCGGCCAACGTGGCCCAGAGGCGGGAACTGCCAACACATCCCTGAGGCCAGAAGGGCCCTCAGGTCGGGACACGGGTGGCGCCCACCACCCACGAACGAACCCCACAAAATGGTGTCTGTCCCTTAAGTACCCTCTCCCAGAATGCACAGCGGGTTGACCACGCCCCCTGGGCTGCTTCTGGGAAAGAGATACCCAATGCATCCAGCCTGTTGCCTTTCCAACCCTGACCAGTGGCGACAGCGACACACACCATCAGGGGGAAAAAAATCATGCAATCAGCTGAACTGAAACAGAGGTGTAATTTGAACACAATCCTTCTGAGCCAAACTATTGCTCAGACAACTATAATTTTAACACATAGCGCCCACTCATTGGGTATATATATATATATATATATATATATATTGTGACAGCAGGAAGGTAAGGTCACCTGGTTGCATCCAGGGGGGTAGATATATTTCTCCCAGATTCAGGCTTTATGCTGACTTATACAACTAGGGTGGAGAGTTGTATAAGCCCAGCTGAGGCTAGTAGGCTCATGCCTGGACCCAGACCTGTGTGGACTGTCTAGGGAGAGTGAACCCCTGTGCGGTGAGGCAAAGCCTGTGTGGCTATTTGTTTGGACTTTTACTAAACCAGGGACTTAGGGACTAGGACAGCACCAGGCTGATCCCAGTTGTTAGTTTAGGAAACCTGCATGTTTAGTCAGAGGTCAAACTGACCAGGATTTATTTTGTTTATGTTTCTTTTTGGCTTTGCTGTGTTTTTGTCACTGTACATAGAGAAATAAACCGCACCTTTTGATTTTGAAAACCACAACCTCCGTCTGCTGGCCCTGTTTTTGTGTGGGGAGCCCAACCAGGGGGTCACACACACCCGCTACTGAGTTAACCCCCTCACAGTTGGTGGAGAACCAGTGGCAGTTTTTTTTAAGCCAGCATGGAGGAGATACTGAAACAGCTGGCTCTAGCAAATGCCAATCAACAGCAGACAAATGCAGGTTTGCAAAGGAGCCTTGCAGCCCAGCAGCAAGCTCATCAACAAGCCCAGCAGCAATCTGAGGCCCGCTTCATAGACCTGTTACAGAAGCAAGAGCAGAGACTACAACAAATGGAAGCAGTAATGCAGCAACGTCCGCAGACCAGTGAGGAAAGCCGTCCCACTAATACCGCGTCCTTTGGGGTGAGTCGTTTATTGACAAAAATGACTGGAGAGGATGATCCAGAGGTATTTTTGACCACATTTGAAAGGACTGCTGAAAGAGAAAAGTGGCCTGAGGAGCAGTGGGCTGGACTGGTGGCTCCTCTGTTAACTGGTGAATCGCAGAAGGCTTACTATGACCTAGAGCCTGACCAAGCAAAAGACTATGTGATGCTAAAAGCTGAAATATTGGCAAGGCTGGGTGTCACCCTGGCTGTCCGGGCTCAGCGTGTGCATAACTGGACTTTCCAGCTTGGAAAACCCCCCAGGTCTCAAATGTATGATCTCATTCACCTGAGCAGGAAGTGGCTACAGCCAGAGACTTTGTCCGCACCAGAGATTGTGGAACGTGTTGTAATGGATCGGTTTTTGAGAGCTCTTCCTACTGCCATCCAAAAGTGGGTAAGCCATGGAGACCCAGAGACGGCCGGTGGTCTTGTGGATCGTGTAGAGAAATACTTGGCTACAGAGAACCTGACGGCCTCTTCCAGAGACTCTCGGACTTTCCACCCTAAGACCAGACCATCCCCAGGGGCGGATAAGAGGATTCCAAGGGGTGAGGGTGGAGAGAGTGAGAGGGTGGGAGCTCTACCCCAAGTTTGGCGAGAACAGCCTGGGAAGTCAGGGGCTCAAGAGGCAGCCAAAAGGATTGTTTGCTACCGCTGCCGGCAAGCGGGACATATTGCAGCAAATTGCCCGGTTGTGGAGGAACCCATGCAATGTGACTTTCTGACGGACAGACGTCAGTCGCTGTGTGCGACAGTCGCATGCACTGCCATTCGAGGAACTGAGAAACATTTATGCAAAATGTGTATTAATGGTAGAAATGTTGTGGTATTACTGGATTCAGGTAGCCTTGTGACCCTGATAAAGGCTGAATTAGTTAAAACAGAGGTCTCTGGGAATAGCAAGGTAGCTGTTATTTGTGTGCATGGGGACACCCGAGAGTATCCAGTGACTACAGTGTGTTTCGAGACCCCCAAAGGTACCCTCTCTCATCCAGTGGGGTTAGTATCTCAATTACCGCATGATGCCATTGTGGGAAGAGATTTTCCGAAGTTCTGGGAACTGTGGGATGATCCTGAGCCCCCCACTGGTGCCCCTATGTACCAGGAATGTGATAGCCAGAACTCCTCTGAGAGTGGTGAGGACTCTCCAGAATTTCCCTTGTCAGTATTGGCAGGGGAGACTCAAGAAACTGGAGAGGAGCCCACCTCCTCAGACGAAAACCTACCGTCTGTGGAGTTTTCTGATCTGGAGGTTCACAGGGAAAATTTTGCCACAGAACAGTTAAAAGACCCCGCCCTAATAAAGGCACGGGAAAACGTAGTGGAAATAGATGGCGAGTTAGTGAACCCAGATAATACCTGCACTTACCCATACTTCAGCGTAGAGAAGGACCTACTGTATCGGGTGGCAAAAAGGGCAGAAGAAACCGTTGAGCAGCTTGTGGTGCCCAAACCTTACAGGAAGTTGGTGTTGGAGTTGGCCCATGGGCACATTCTTGGAGGTCATCTGGGGACAGAGAAAACCCGAGAGAGGGTATTACAGAGATTCTATTGGCCTGGGGTGATGAAGGACATAGAAAATTATTGTTCCTCCTGCCCTGTGTGTCAGAGGTCGGCCCCGATGCCACATTTCCGTAGCCCGCTGGTCCCTCTACCCATCATTGAGGTCCCGTTTGAGAGAATCGCAATGGATTTGGTAGGTCCTATAATCAAGTCCGCTAGGGGGCACCAGTACATATTGGTTATAATGGACTATGCCACCCGTTATCCAGAAGCGATCCCTCTCAGAAATACCTCGGCCAAAACCATAGCCAAAGAGCTATCTCTTGTTTTTAGCCGGGTGGGTATTTGTAAAGAACTGCTTACGGACCAAGGTACACCCTTTATGTCCCGGGTTATGAAAGAGCTGTGTAAATTGTTCAAAGTGACGCAATTGCGTACATCTGTGTATCACCCCCAAACCGATGGGCTGGTTGAAAGATTCAACAAAACCCTAAAACAAATGTTGAAGAAAGTGGTGGATAGAGATGGAAAGGATTGGGACTGTCTACTTCCTTATTTGATGTTTGCTATTAGGGAGGTGCCCCAATCCTCTACGGGATTCTCCCCCTTTGAGTTACTGTATGGGAGACACCCAAGAGGGCTGTTGGATATTGCCAAGGAAACTTGGGAAAGTGAGAGTTCTCCCCACAGGAGTGTGATTGAGCATGTCGCCCTGATGCAAGATCGAATTGCACAGGTAATGCCCATCGTGAAGGAACATTTGGCCCAAGCGCAGTTGGCACAGCAGAGAGTGTACAACCGTGGAGCAAAGACCCGTACCTTTTCCCCGGGGGATAGGATATTGGTACTTGTCCCTACGGTTGAAAGTAAATTCCTTGCCAAATGGCAAGGCCCCTACGAGATAATGGAAAAAGTGAGCGAAGTGAATTACAAGGTCAGACAACCAGGAAGGCGAAAGCCCGAACAGATATATCACGTTAATCTGTTGAAAGCCTGGAGGGATAGAGAGTCCCTAGTCGCAGAAACTTGGTCACCAGCTCAAACTGGTTGCGTGATTCCGGAGGTTGGAATAGCAGCCACCTTGTCACAACCCCAACAACAGGAGGTTAAGGAGTTTGTGCTTCGCAACAAGGAGGTGTTCTCTGAGCTGCCGGGACAAACATCTGGGGTAGAGCATGATATTATTACCCCGCCCGGTGAAAGGGTGAAGTTAAAACCCTATCGGATCCCAGAGGCCCGACGGGAGGCAATACGGGAGGAAGTACAGAAAATGCTGAACTTAGGGGTGATAGAGGAGTCCCAAAGTGATTGGTCTAGTCCCATTGTGTTGGTGCCTAAACCGGATGGGAGCTGGCGATTTTGTAACGATTTTCGTCAGTTGAACAAAGTTACAAAATTTGACACCTACCCCATGCCACGTATAGATGAGTTGATCGACCGGCTGGGAACAGCCCGATACATGACGACTCTTGACCTCACAAAAGGGTATTGGCAAATTCCCCTGGCCAAGTCGGCCAAAGAGAAAACCGCATTTGTAACCCCAGACGGGGCGTTCCAATATAAGAGAATGCCGTTCGGGTTACAGAATGCGCCGGCCACATTCCAGCGGAAAATGGACCAGATACTGAGGCCCCATCGGAAGTATGCTGCGGCTTACCTGGATGACGTAATTGTCCATAGCACAGATTGGGCCTCACATCTGCCAAAAGTGCAAGCAGTCCTAGACTCTATCCGGGAAGCGGGGTTTACAGCTAACCCCAAGAAGTGTACCATTGGGCAGGAGGAGGCCAAATATCTTGGGTACACCATTGGCAGGGGAGTGATAAAACCCCAACTCAACAAAGTCGAGGCCATCCAGAGTTGGCCACGTCCCAACAGCAAGAAGCAGGTACGGGCCTTTCTGGGAATCGCGGGTTATTATCGGCGCTTCATTCCCCACTTTGCTTCTAAGGCTGTGCCCCTAACCAACCTGACGAAAGGGAAAGGGTCGGTCATGATTAAATGGACCCCCGAGGCTGAGGCAGCATTCCAATTCTTGAAACAAGCCTTATGTAGCCAGCCAGTGTTGTACTCACCCGACTTCTCTAAAGACTTTGTCGTACAAAGTGATGCGTCAGATGTGGGGTTAGGAGCAGTATTGTCCCAGGTCTGGAACGGGGAAGAGCACCCAGTCATTTACCTCAGCAGGAAGTTGAAGTCCCATGAGGTAAATTACGCCACGGTTGAAAAGGAGTGTTTAGCGGTGAAGTGGGCTCTAGATTCCCTTCGGTACTATCTGCTAGGTAGGCACTTTGACATGGTTACGGATCACGCTCCGTTAAAGTGGATGGCTCAAAACAAGGAGACAAATAGAAGAGTGAATAGGTGGTTCCTGGCCCTACAGGAATTCAACTTCACAGTAAAGCATCGCCCTGGCGTTCAAATGGGGAATGTGGATGCTTTGTCTCGAGTACATGAATGCCTGATTGCTGGTGTTCCAACCCCAAGGTTAAAACAAGAGGGGGGGTATGTGACAGCAGGAAGGTAAGGTCACCTGGTTGCATCCAGGGGGGTAGATATATTTCTCCCAGATTCAGGCTTTATGCTGACTTATACAACTAGGGTGGAGAGTTGTATAAGCCCAGCTGAGGCTAGTAGGCTCATGCCTGGACCCAGACCTGTGTGGACTGTCTAGGGAGAGTGAACCCCTGTGCGGTGAGGCAAAGCCTGTGTGGCTATTTGTTTGGACTTTTACTAAACCAGGGACTTAGGGACTAGGACAGCACCAGGCTGATCCCAGTTGTTAGTTTAGGAAACCTGCATGTTTAGTCAGAGGTCAAACTGACCAGGATTTATTTTGTTTATGTTTCTTTTTGGCTTTGCTGTGTTTTTGTCACTGTACATAGAGAAATAAACCGCACCTTTTGATTTTGAAAACCACAACCTCCGTCTGCTGGCCCTGTTTTTGTGTGGGGAGCCCAACCAGGGGGTCACACACACCCGCTACTGAGTTAACCCCCTCACAGTATATATATATATATATATATATATAAATAAATTATGTATAAAAGTGCATGAATACAGTAAGTGACTATTCAATACTAATTGAATAATAAATATATCCAACGGACTATAAAATAATATTATGACATAACAAGTGCATAAAGTGATATAAGTGCAAATGCAAAACAAAGACTTTAAAAGTGTTGTTGTGCTCCAATGGTTTCTGTGTATCCAACTCTTGAGGGCTATAATAGCTCGCACTCACCAGATTCGTTGGACTCCTTTACCTTATGGCAAATGGAGTCTACTGTTCTTTTAGGTCTCTTGGGGGGGACCTATCCCACTATGATGTCCTTTGGTGCTCCCACTGACGCTATAGCCTCCTATAAGGACACCACCACTCCGGGACCAAAGTATGCAGATATATATGATATATAGAGAGAAACTCCTCATAGTGTAAGATCCTCAAAATATTTTATTAGGCATCTTACATATTAAAATCCTTTTTTTTTAAAGTAGAAAAGTCCAACAAATATTGCTGACGGCTGGCACAAATAGAGGTCACTGCCTGTGGAAAATCATGCGTTAGTTCCACTGTCAGAGCCGGTAGTGACGTGTAAGGGATTCGAGCTTGACGCGTTTCGTCATCTAAGCGCGATGTTATCAAAAGCAGCAAAACTGTCATTCTGCTTTTAAGATAACTGGGACTCTGGGAGTCATACAGTATTTGTCCCAACCCTTACATTTACATAACATAGGACATGTACAGCTCCTATTTCTTCATTGTTCCATAGTGGTATGAGCCCAAAAACTATTTTTCTTGACATAAAAAGAGATCTTATTTTTAATCATAATGTATTGCTTTTTGTAATGCAGTCTGGAGCAATAGTAATTATTTAATAAAACCTCAATTGCTCCATAATGTATTTCTATCTTCTGAAAAGTTGCAGCTTTGGTACCATGTTATCACTATTTCTAAGAAAATTATTTTCAGTGCCGTCTTTATTTTCCATTTAGAATGCAAAGCGTCAAAATACCTTTTTTCTAAGTTCCTGACTATGCTCTTGTTCCGTGTCTTCCAGTCTTCCCCAGAGAAGGTGGTTGGAGTCATTCTGCCCATATGATCACTACAGCGAGAATCCCTGCTGATAAGCCTGTCCGAATCTCCTTCAGTCTTAATGACTCTCCAGGTAACGTTTATCCTTTTGAGCTCAGAAAATGTCCTGATACAATCTGATCGCTATCTTTACCTCTTATGGATTTTCATTATTGCACTATGAATTTATATAGATAACAGGCTGTTCAGTTACACTCAGTAATATAGGTTTTGATTAAAATTTAAAAGTAAGGTAAATAGGTTCATATTTAAGCTGACCATATACCCTAGATTTCTCAGTCCATGATAAACAGCACAAATAGACAAATTTCCTGCTGTGGCATCGGCTGTCAAAACACTAGAACAGTGCCTGCTTATGATTGGATGCAAGGTGCTGACTGTTCCGCTGACAATTTTTCATCCATCATCTTTTTTAATAGAAAGATGTCGGGCAGAGTGGCGCACCCAGGGCCCTCCACTGATCGAATTCTGGCCAGTTCACTAGGAACTGGTTGAAATGTACTCGTTGTCATTCTAGGCAAAGTCTTCTCCAACCTGGAGTTTTGATATGCCAGTTTTTATATACTTACATGGATCCAGCTTGGACCAATGTATGCTGTATATGTATGTGCCAAACTTGTGGGAACCCCCTGAGAAGTTGAAAATCGCTGTAGCAGGCACTACTACACCAGTGATTAAAGAGGAACTGCAGTCTGCTCCCATAATTTGTAATAAAAATTCCATTCTTAAGCTTCCCTCCAACCACTTTGCATATTATGTTATATATACTGTGATTCTGTACTTGCCAAATATGCTGCAGAAATCTCCCTCCCTTGAGTCTGGCTGCAACCATTTTAACTGTGGGCAGCTGAAGCTGCTGCCTGTTCACTTCCTGAATTTACACAGACACACAGAGGCACGCCCAGCTCTGCAGCTCTCATTGGCCCTCTTATGACTCATCCTCCCTCCCTTCCTGGCTAACTCTCACAAGAGTGAGAGAGAGAGCTGTGCATTAAGTCTTAAGCCTAGGCCAATGAGCAGACAAGAAACAGGAAGTGGGCTGTATAAGGGATTTACTGGCAGAAAAAAATATATTTTACTATCTAAAGTTAAAACAACAAGGGCAGAAGATTTAATAGATGGAAAGATGAAAAAAAAATGACTGAAGTTCCACTTTAATCTAGTGGCTGCTGAACACAGGATATTGCTTTCCCACCATCGGTGCCATTCAGGAAACACTTTGCATTTGTTCAATGATCGCAAAGCGTTCTCTGATTGGACGAGAAGAGAAGGTGGGGTGGTAATGTCATCTCCACCTCATCCAATCGGTAAACACTTGCATTCAAAGAGAAAATGCAAAGTGTTCTCTGAATGGTGCCCATGCTGAGCTAGCAACCTCCTGTGTTTAGCAAGCAGCAAGCAGCCACTCCCAGAAACTAGTGGCAATCACTGTAGTAGTAGTGCCCACTACAGTGATTCCCAGCTACCCCTGGGATCTCACAGGTATAGCACATTCACACTTATAGTGGTTCAAGATGGACCAATGTAACTATATAAAAGTTGACATACCTGGAATTCAGCTTTCGAACCCACCCACCAACCTATGGAGCTTACACAAGATTGTTGATGTCACCCAACGCTGTATCCTGGCCTAGGCCAACAAGGCCCAGGCCTAGGGCAGCACAATTTTGACTGTCCCATCATCCTGGACCACAAACCTTCCTCACTATGCTATATGTTTTCTGCTGCACCATTGGCATGGTTATATCTTCTTAGTCCTTTCCATAAAATCATTAGAAATTTGTTCTTAAAGTAGAACTATACTTTTTTTTTTTTTTACATTTTGCATAGAGTAAGGAAGGGTTATAGTCCCTGTCAGTTTATTTTTTACCATCCCTGTCCCATTGCAGAGATTTCCCATCATTTCCTGCCCCATAGCCAAACAGGAAAAGAGAGGAAATCTATGAAAATTAAGGGAATCCATTCCACGGGTGACAGTATACCGCGTAATGGGGGCGAGTTACAGTCTCCCTCAAACATGAAAGCACTGGGTATTTAGCGAACCCTCTTACAGAGCCAAAGGAAAAGGTATAAGTGGGTTAGAGAATGGGAGAGGGCTGAGAGGCTCATAGTTTGCCTTGAACGTACAAAATTTGTCTCTTTATAAGAAAACCAGTTATGATTTGGACTTATCCTGAATTTTAAGTCTTTAATAATAATTGTGCAAACTTTTTTTTTTTTTTTTTTTTAATGAGCCTGTACTTATACTTAATACTAGGAAAATGAACAGGTTCTTTTTATAGCAGTCATAGAGGGCAGGTGTTACTGTAGCCTTCCTATACAACCACATCACCCTGATCCAAATGGGAAGTGACCAAACTGTACTGTCATGACTATAGTATAACAGATGTACTTACTATACTACCCCTTATCTACCATCTTACTTATGACTAAGTAAACTAGACCACACCAGGAGTTGGAGAAAACATAGGCCGTAGCAGCCTTATTTATTAAAACACTGTATAACTTTTTTAACAGTAACCATAAACTCTGTCCTAAAGGACCCTCAGTAAATTACTGGTGTCGATCTCTGCAGGAACCTCTATTAACATCTGTGTCTATTATTGCACTGCGGTACTTCTCAAAATCCGCTAATAGGCCTCAAGCCGACATGCTGGCTCAGAGACAACCATGACCGCAGTGCACCATCCCAATGCTTCAAGCTAAACCTCCGTTAACTGTAAGCCCACCATCAGGACCCATACCAACGACAGGTCCTGAACCCTTCTTTCCGAGGTATCATCCTTCCCCTGCAAAGACCAGACACCCGCCACTGCCACGACATCTGCAATAACCCCACTTGTACCTGTAAAACAAAATTTAAAGACAACGTCCCGAACCACGTCTAACATCAGGGGATGGTGGGCGGGAACTTTCCTTGCGCCGCGTGTTACCCGGGGGGGCGGAGTCCTCCTTTATACCCTCTGTGCCCCCTCCCACACAAATTAACCCACCAATCCTACCACCCTACACCTCAGCCTTAATCCGCCAATCCCACAATCCTTCTCCTAAGTCCCTGTTTCCCTAGTCATGTCCGCCCTCTGCCCATCCATTGCATTTCTTTGCTCCAGGCTTTTCTTGACTATAGTATAACAGATGTACTTACTATACTACCCCTTATCTACCATCTTACTTATGACTAAGTAAACGAGACCACACCAGGAGTTGGAGAAAACATAGGCCGTAGCAGCCTTATTTATTAAAACACTGTATAACTTTTTTAACAGTAACCATAAACTCTGTCCTAAAGGACCCTCAGTAAATTACTGGTGTCGATCTCTGCAGGAACCTCTATTAACATCTGTGTCTATTATTGCACTGCGGTACTTCTCAAAATCCGCTAATAGGCCTCAAGCCGACATGCTGGCTCAGAGACAACCATGACCGCAGTGCACCATCCCAATGCTTCAAGCTAAACCTCCGTTAACTGTAAGCCCACCATCAGGACCCATACCAACGACAGGTCCTGAACCCTTCTTTCCGAGGTATCATCCTTCCCCTGCAAAGACCAGACACCTGCCACTGCCACAACATCTGCAATAACCCCACTTGTACCTGTAAAACAAAATTTAAAGACAACGTCCCGAACCACGTCTAACATCAGGGGATGGTGGGCGGGAACTTTCCTTGCGCCGCGTGTTACCCGGGGGGGCGGAGTCCTCCTTTATACCCTCTGTGCCCCCTCCCACACAAATTAACCCACCAATCCTACCACCCTACACCTCAGCCTTAATCCGCCAATCCCACAATCCTTTTCCTAAGTCCCTGTTTCCCTAGTCATGTCCGCCCTCTGCCCATCCATTGCATTTCTTTGCTCCGGGCTTTTCTTGACTATAGTATAACAGATGTACTTACTATACTACCCCTTATCTACCATCTTACTTATGACTAAGTAAACAAGACCACACCAGGAGTTGGAGAAAACATAGGCCGTAGCAGCCTTATTTATTAAAACACTGTATAACTTTTTTAACAGTAACCATAAACTCTGTCCTAAAGGACCCTCAGTAAATTACTGGTGTCGATCTCTGCAGGAACCTCTATTAACATCTGTGTCTATTATTGCACTGCGGTACTTCTCAAAATCCGCTAATAGGCCTCAAGCCGACATGCTGGCTCAGAGACAACCATGACCGCAGTGCACCATCCCAATGCTTCAAGCTAAACCTCCGTTAACTGTAAGCCCACCATCAGGACCCATACCAACGACAGGTCCTGAACCCTTCTTTCCGAGGTATCATCCTTCCCCTGCAAAGACCAGACACCCGCCACAGCACCCGAATGTAAAAGCCTTTACAATTGGGTGCCCCTCCACACCCTGAGAGCCCTCTGTATCCCATCCTGTAACCCTAACGCCCATAGGTCTAAACCCACATCACTGAGGTGTACCCCATCACCCCGAAGGTACCGCCATGTCTCCAACTCCAACTCAAAATGACGTATCACCAACCCCCCATTCCTAACCATGAACCTGGCCACATCCCGATTAACCTTCCTCCGCGCCCTATTGATGCCCTCTATGGATCTAGCTGTCCGCCATGAAGTACGAGCCACCATGTCGGACCATACTATCACCATTTCCGGGAATGCCATACGAAGATGAAGAATATCAAATTTGATATCTTTCGTCACATCCAGCATAGATCTAACACCTAAATCATTCCCACCTACGTGCAGAATTAAAACGTCAAGTGGGCGGTCCAGCCGCGCATAACGATGCACTTCTGGAACCGTCCTACTCCACAACATTCCCGGAATTCCCAGCCAGCGAACCCGGGCCTCCTGCCTTGGAAACCCCAATTGCCGACCTTCCAGTCTAGCCTCAGCCCTCTTACCCCCCCAGTACACGTAAGAGTGCCCCAGTATCCAGACCAACGCCAGCGCCACACCTGAAAGAGAGAAAACATGTATCCACCGTAACCACAGCAAAGCCTGACAACGTAACACCTCATTTTTTTTATTTTTTTTATTGTTCTTACCTCCATTCAGCCCTACCCCTACTCTCCTCACACCCCTACCACTAAGTGAGGGCGAATGTAAGATCGAAATCTCCTCGATTCCCATCTCCCAATGCGCTTTACCGACTCATTATCCAACCCACTTCGAGCCGCTTCCGTAGCAGCCCCGATTCTAAAAGAATGTGACGAAAATTCTTTCGCCTCTAAACCTACGCACCCCAAACATTTGCGGAAAACCGCAATGAACTGAAACCTAGACAACGGACAGCCGTCCGCATGTATCAGAAAGGAACCCTCCTTCTCTGGGCGTACCGCCAGAAAACCCCGAACGGCCCCAACTGGACAAAGCGGTGAGCCTGGCAATGAAAAAATCTGAACTCCCTTGCCCTTCCCTTTTTGATCCGTTTTTGATCTATGTAACCACAAGGCCACACTATCCTCATGGCAACGCAGTTCATTAACCCTAATCCCCCCATGCACCTTCTTAGACGGGCTAACCAGCTCGCCAATCCTGAATGCCCCAAAGAATGCCAATGAAAATGCCACTTGGAACAAGGCAGCCTCATACTCCGAGGCGCAAACCTCCGGTAACTTAGCCAACACCCCCCTCAGGACCCCAAACGACACAGGGCGTCTGGTGTCTTTGAACGGCCTAGCCCGCCTATAACCTTTGAGCTCTTGTCGAACCCAAAATTCTTTAGTGAAATCTGGCAAACCTTGCCATTTAAACAAAAAAGCCAACCCAGCAACCTTTTTATCCAGCGTGGATACCGACACCCCTGCTTCCATGCACCTGGAGATAAAGTAAAAGACTAGCAACCTCACCTCCGGCCCATCAATATCCACTCCCGCCATGCGACCCAAATCCGCCCATTCCAGCCAAACTTTATGATATGCAGCCCACGTCGTCTCACTCACCGACCTTCTGATCCATCCGGAAACTACTCTAACGCAATCTTCCACAGCCAGTCCGGACAAGGTACCCCTCGTTGCTCCGCTTCCGGCGCCAACTCTCGGAACCTGTCCCACTGAAAGCGAGATAAAGCGTCAGCCACAACATTATCCACTCCAGGAAGGTGAACAGCATATATGAAGATGTTTAACTGCAGGCATCTCAACACCAGCTGTTGCAGCAGGCGAACCACCGGCGGCGATGCCACCGACGCTCTGTTAATCACCTGCACCACACCCATGTTGTCGATGTGGAAACGCACCTTCCGATCCCGGAAAGCCTCACCCCATAATTCCACTGCCAATACTACCGGAAAAAGCTCCAGCAGCAACATATTCTTTGTGAAGCCCGCCTCCACCCAACACTGTGGCCACGAACCCGCACTCCACCGGCCTTGGAAAAAGGCCCCAAAACCGGCTGAGCCCGCAGCGTCCATGAACAGATCCATATCAAAGTTACTAACTGGGCCCGACATCCATAGAGCCCTACCATTGAAGGACTCTAAAAATGTATGCCAGACCTGCAGATCAGACCTGTGGGATCGTACCAGACGAACAAAATGTCGCGGCGACTGCACCCCAGCCGTCGGCAAAACGCTCTTCCCATCGGCAAAATGCGACAAGCGAAATTCAGCTTCCCCAATAGGGATTGCAGCGTCCGCAGCTGTACCTTGCGCAAACCCAACATCAATTTAATTTCTTCTTTCAGAGCCGCAAGCTTATCTTCCGGTAAACGGCATTCCATGGCGTCCGAGTCCAGCATTATCCCCAAGAACGTAATGACCGTTCTCGGCCCCTCCGTCTTGTCTGGCGCCAACGGGACACCAAAACGATCCGCCATATGCTCCAGCGTTGACAAAAGAATCGCACAGCTCCTGGATGAAGCCGGGCCCACGCAGAGGAAGTCATCCAAATAATGTATGACCGAATTCACCCCTGACATGTCCCTGACCACCCATTCCAGAAAGGAACTAAACTTCTCGAATAATGCACACGATATGGAACAGCCCATAGGCAGGCACCGGTCCACATAAAACTCCCCGTTCCAGTGACACCCCAATAACCGAAAACTATCGGGGTGCACCGGAAGAAGCCGAAAGGCCGCCTCCACATCTGATTTTGCCATGAGAGCCCCCTGGCCATAATGACGGACCCAAACAACCGCCACATCGAAGGATGTATAACTCACCGTGCAAGTATCCGGCTCAATGGCGTCGTTCACCGACCCACCCTTGGGAAAAGAAAGGTGGTGAATGAGCCGAAATTTATTCGGCTCCTTTTTCGGCACCACCCTTAGAGGGGAGACCACCAAATCCTCTAACGGGGGAACTGGAAAAGGGCCGCACATGCGGCCCAGCGCAACTTCCTTCCGCAGTTTTCCAGAAACTACCTCGCAATGTTGCAACGCCGATCGCAAATTGCGCGGCACTGGGGGGACCTCCCTCAAAGAGCACGGAATACGAAAACCCTCTGAAAACCCCCCTTCCAACAACCGAGCAGCCGCCCTGTCAGGATACCTACCTAGAAACGGCCGCATCCTTTCCACCATCACCGGCGTCCTCCCTCTTATTTGCAAGCTCTCCGGAACGGTTCTTCCCTTGCTTAAAGCATCTGGACAAGGGGTGGGAACCCCCGCACCCGGAACACTCATGTTTGAAACGGCACGTTCCTCCAAACTTGCATGTACCCGAATTAAATTGCCAACAAACCCCTTTTGCCTTACCGGCCGGTTGTCCAGGGGAAGACGATCCACCGCCCCCCCCCCCCCCCTGAAAAAACTGATTTGGGGCCCTCGCCGAAGCCATCAAGCGCATCCACAAACTGATGTCCTTGTGGTCCCACCTCAATTCAGGCCGCACCGCCATCCTCTGCCGGAACTGTTCATCATACCTCAACCAAGCCGTGCCCCCATAGACTCTATATGCTTCCCCTACAGCATCCTGGTAGCAAAACAGAGCAGAGCAGAACTCCGGCTTCTTTACCCCTATCACACTTGCCAAAATGCCAAATGCCTGCAGCCAATTTGTAAATGTTCGTGGGATAAGTCGATACCTACGCTTCTCCTCATCTTCTTTCTTGGAGTCATCCGGCTTGACTCTGTCCAAATTGAACTTCCCCAACGGCAGCAGTGAAAATATCTCCACATACTCACCTTTCCAAATTTTTTCACGTACCTCCACCTTTAAGTGCGCTCCCAACGGTCCCTCAAAACAGACATAGACCTCGCACATGGCCGCGTCAGCCAACCTCACCAGGTCCTGCCTGCCAGCCTCCCCCACTGCCGTAGGCGTATCAACCCCCTCCTTCCTTAGCGGAGGACTGTCCGTCCCCCCTTGCTGTGGCACCACCACCGCTGTCCCTGCCACCCCGCTCCTGCCATCCCCCCCCACCGGAGGAACCCATGCCGCTGCCGGGCTTGGCGCCCCACCTGCCCCATTCTCAAACCTGTCCACCAGTTCCTTGATTCCCGCTAAAAACCCCCTCATACTCGTATCCAACCCCACTGCCGACCTCTGACCCTGGCCCGCCACAATACCACTCCCAGTCAAGGTACCCCACACTGACATCCCAGCATCACCCCCCGCTACAGCACCACTGCAGCCCCCAGCACCCAACACCCCTGACTGACCCAGGGAAGATAAGGGAAAAGCAAACTTACCGGGCTGCCTAGGAAGAGACCCACCAGCCGACCGTCCCGCCTCCATCGCCGCTGACCGTCCTTGAGGCTCCACGTTCTTCCTCCGATTCTGACACTTCACCTTCTGACCGTCGCTCCTCTCTGTCTTCTGCTCCAGATGAAAGCCCTCCAGGGGAAGGATCCCTGGATGCCGAGGGTCCCGCTGCCCACCGACTCCCTCTTCGTGCTCTGGACCCACCCACCGATTTCTTCGCCGCTTTGCCCGGACCGGGGGGGCTCTGTCCAGCCCTGTCGCCTCCATCAGCTGCCTCTGCCCTCCGCTCCTCTGCCGCAAGGTCCCCGGCCGCCGCTGCTGAAGGCCCGGCCACCGACACACTCGATCTCTCCCGCCGAGTCGCCGTCCCCGGTGACATCACTCTGGGGGCGGGGCCCGCTCGCTCCGACTCCAACCGCTGCGCGGGCCTGGTGGCCGCTTCGGAACTCCCGGACCGGCCGCCCGCGGAGCTCCGTCTCTGCTGGGGATTCCTTCCGGCGTCCAACCTGGCGACAGCAGCTCGCTTCGCGGGAGGACCCGAAGGGGCCCGCGAATGGGGATTCCCTAATTGACGGTGAGCTCCGGTGGAGAGGTCAGGAGAAAAGCGCTCCGGCGGTTTTGACAGCCGAGCTCGCGCTGACACTCTCCCCCCCCCATTAGCCTCTTCTTCCGCTGGACGCCCCAGCAAAGGCCCTAAATGTTCCTGGGCCCACTGTGGGCCTCGCGCTGCAGTCTCGGCCCGCAATTGGGAGAGGAGCTGCTCCAAATCTGACATGCTGGAACTTTCCTTGCGCCGCGTGTTACCCGGGGGGGGGCGGAGTCCTCCTTTATACCCTCTGTGCCCCCTCCCACACAAATTAACCCACCAATCCTACCACCCTACACCTCAGCCTTAACCCGCCAATCCCACAATCCTTGTCCTAAGTCCCTGTTTCCCTAGTCATGTCCGCCCTCTGCCCATCCATTGCATTTCTTTGCTCCGGGCTTTTCTTTCTCCAATAGAGAAAAGTCAGCTGTATTTTAACGGTTCACTTGGAGATCAGCATTATTCTCAGGGCCGTCTTTAATATGGTTTGGGCCCTGGGCAAACATTTTTTTTGCCCCCCCCCCCCCAGCTTATTTTTTGCCTGGCTAGTTCACATGTATGTGTTTTGGAGGCCCTCATTTGCACATTGATTTGAATGGGCTGCCATGCCTTCGTTTCCTGCAGAAAAAAAGGTGCATGCAGCATTTTAAAAATGCAGTTGGCTTGAAATCCATTCTGCTTTTGCACCATGCAACTTACCTGCAGTTCCTGCACACACAAACACACTGTGTTTTTAAAAGCGTGACCTAAACATCTAAAAATGCAGCAAGTTTGCCGGTGCAGGAACTGCAGATAAGTCACATGGTGCAAAAGCAGAATGGACAGACAGTGCTGTATTTCATTGTTTGATGGGAATAGGTGTGCCATGTGCGCAGCCTATTACATGACGCATGCACTTTTTTTTGCAGGAAACGCAGGTATGGCAGCCCATTCAAATGAATGGGCTGCTGTGCCTGCGCAAATGTGGGCCACCAAAACACAAACATGTGAACCAGCCAGGCCCAAAATAAGCCCATCAAGCAGTTAAATACAGACAGTAATGCCATGTGCTGTAAACTATGCTGTGTGTCTGAGGCCTCACTCAGCCTGGCCTGCAGGTCTGGTCAGTGTTTTAAAAAGTTCTTCTATTTTACACATGGTATGGCATGGGGATAGGGAGCGGGAGCCAGGGGAGGAGAAAGAAGACCTTACCTTGTCCTGGCAAGCTCAGCTCCAGCCTCCGATCCGATCAATTCTCCACAGTCCACACTGTCCACACACACTGCTAGCCGCTGCCTAGTTTCACTTGACTAAGCAGGAACCAGGCAGCACTCCTCTCCACCCAGCGGTCTCATTCCTCCCCCGCTCCCCCGAGGTTCCCTGGTCACTGAACACTGCACGCATAGCAAGGGGCGGGGCCAGAGCATCAGTGGAACTCAAGGCCCCGCCCACCCGCGGTCCGGGCCGCTCCTCAATCCTCACGCCACTGATGATTTTCAGCGCCGATTTGCGCGCAGCACGCAAGCTTAACGGTCGGCTCTGCTTTGAGCCCCTAACAGTGACAGGGCCCTGGGCAGCTGCCCCGTTTGCCCTGCGGTAAAGACGGCCCTGATTATTCTACAATTCCTGTGACAACAACAACCACTCAAACTCAGTGACCACAGAAGCAAGATTGTTGCCCAATCTGACCCAATACAGGGGAGCAAGTTAATTGAATCTGATGCATAACCTCCAAATGTCCCTCATTTGATGGGACTCTCCTTATTCTGGAACCAAATTCATTTGTTCCTCTTTCCTAAAGTGTCCTTCTTTTTGACCTGGCGCATACACATCTATAAAAATCTTCAAATTCAACTACTAAATATGTTGCACTATGCTAAACCTTTTATCCAACCTCTAATTCATTGAATTTGTTATTTTGAACCAGTATAAGGGGAAAGTCGTGATTAAAAAAAAAGCACATTAATGGGTTTAACCAGTATGTGTAACTGTGACTGTGAGGCCTCGTACACACGGCTGAGAATCTCGACAGGAAAAAACACGTTTTTCCTGACGAGATTCTTGAAAAGAATCTTGTCCCGGCCGAGTGTACACACGCTCGATTCAAAAGAACCGCCGTTCTTTTGAATGGAACGAACGCAGTGACGTCATCGACTATGACGAGCGTGCGCTCGTCACATTCGATGCCGCCATCTTGCTACACCCTAACTATGCCTAGGAAGCTACCGCGCATGCGTCGGAGTCATTTCGAGCATGCGTGGGTTTCCACTGCGACAGGTAAGCATACACACTCCCGAGTTTCTCGTCGGAAAACAGGCCGACGAGAATCTCGACGAGAAAATAGAGAGCAGGTTCTCTATTTTTCTCGTCGAGATTCTGGCCAGTTTTCTTGACGAGAAACCTGAAAGCCTCGTACACACGGCCGGTTTTCTCGGCAAGAAAGCTCTCCCGGAAGTTTTCTTGTCGTTTCTTGATGAGAAAACCGGCCGTGTGTACGAGGCTTTAGAGGGGTGTCTCCTACATTCCTTAAGAAAAAGGTGTTCCTCTTTTTCAGGAAAATTGGGAGATATGTCATGATTACCATGTAGACTTATTAGGTAGGAAGCAGAACCTGCATTTGTATTAAGCAAGTACTGTATAGCTGCTCCTACATACTATATATTATATGGCTAAAATTGTGTGGACTGTTTGGGTGCCCATCCAAATTATTGCATGTTTCAAGTGTTTGGACAAACGTGCTCTTCCAATTATGCTGCAACAGTATGGAGTAGGCCTTTTTTTTGTTTCAGCATGACTGTGCCCTGTACAAAGCCAGCTCTATAAATACATAGATTGATGAGCTTAGTGTGAAGGAACTCAAGTATCCTGCACAGAGCCCTAACTTCTTGTAGAAATTATTCCACAAGAGTGGAAGCTGTAGATCTTTTAAGTTTGCCCACTTACAAAGAAATGTAGGGCCTATATTTGTTTTAATAGGTATGTAGCAGGCTGTTCCTCCCCTCTCCCCGTCCCCTTCTATTAAAGTTCTGCTCGCAATGTCTCTGGTGTAGGGGTATGATAGGGGAGTGAGAGGGTACGCTACGCCAGGCTTCCACCACAGATGTATAAGTGGTATTAGCAATGCCTTCCTTTACCTTCGGGCCTGTGTTGTGCATCGGATCCTCCCTCCAAGAGTCTCCGAGAACCTCGTCTGCCAGGAACTTGAGCCACACACCGTTAAAGTCCAACACTCCTTTATTTAGAACATAACATGGACTCCCTTGGCTATAGAACAGAAAAGGAGGTGTGTGTACGAATAGGCCCAGACACAAGTTTGATCCTCCACTCTCCTCCAAAGAGTGGGTTATGGTCTCCGCACAAGGGAATTCACCTTCCGGACGGTCTCCGACAAGAGACTCACCCGTCACCGGCAGTATGCTGCACAGGGTCTTCAGATGAGGAGCTCTTCCCGGTCCATTACGCCCACCTCGGATTCAGGCATCCATCTCCGGAGTACCTTAGGATCCTTCCCTCGCGGAACTCAGTGTTGGGCACTGAGCTCCGGACCGCCGTCCGAGTACCTCACCCCAGGCTAAAGGTGCCAGGGATGGAACACGATCTCCGGTGGTCCTCTAGGCCTAGTCCGCCTAAAGGACAAACACAAACTCCGTCCACAGGCTAAAGGTGCCAGGGACCAACAACCCCGTGACCAAGATAGCCGGCCCCTTTTATCCCCTCTCCCAGCAAGCACGGCGGGTTCCCCGCCTCACCATACCGCTGCCCAGAGAGGACAAAAGTAGGCTCAGCACACAGTGGTATCCGTCCGTCGACCCGCGGTGACAGCGCCACCCAGTGGACCGCCGGAGACACACCACTGGTGTCACTGAAAAATTCAAAAATTACTGCGGGAAAGTAAGTACCCGCTACAGGTATATTTTAAATGATAGCGACAGAATATCAACCAAAAATCCTGAAAAAACACGATACAAATGTTATTAATTGAGTTGCAGTTGAGTGAGTAAAATACGTTTTCGATTCCTTACTAACCAAAAATAATTCTGGCTCCCACAGACTGGCTACAGTATGTTCTCATGTGGTACACAGATTAGTCTGGTCAATTTAAGAAGGTGCTCCTAACGAAAGCTCGTTATGAGTATAAAAGACACCTGTCCACAGAATCTCTTTCTTCTATTCAAACCTCATCATCATGGGCAAGACCAAAGAGCTGTCAAAGAACATCAGGGACAATCAGGGACAAGATTGTAGACCTGCACAAGGCTGGAATGGGCTACAAGACCATCAGCAAGAAGCTTGGTGAGAAGGAGACAACCGTTGGATCGATTATTCGCAATTAGAAAAAATACAAAATAACCCTCAATCTTCCTCGGTCTGGAGCTCTATGCAAGATTTTGCTTAATGTGGTCAGGATGATTATGAGAAAAATGAGGGATCAGCCCAGAACTACACGGGAGGAGATTGTGAATGATCTCAAGGCAGCTGGAGCCATAGTCACCAAACAAACCATTTGAAATGCAATATGCTGCCATGGATTGAAATCCTGCAGCCCCAGCAAGGTCCCCCTCCTCAAGAAGGCACATGTACAGGCCAATTCTGAAGATTGCCAATGAACATCTAAATGAATCAGAGAAGGATTGGGAGAAAGTGCTGTGGTCAGATGAGACCAAAATTGAGCTCTTTGGCATTACCTTGACTCGCCGTGTTTGGAGGAAGAAAAATGCTGACTATGACTCTAATGCCGCGTACACACGACCGTTATTCATGTCATGGAAAAAAACTAAGTTTTTCTCGACGTGATTTTTCGTGTTTCCTCTCAAGCCTGCCTTGCATATACACGTTTGTGAAAAAAAATGCTCGAGCAAAGCGCGGTGACATACAACACGTACGACGGCACTATAAAGGGGAAGTTCAATTCGAATGGCTCCACCCTTTGGGACACTTTTGCTGATCTTCGTGTTAATAAAGTTTGGTGAGAGACGATTCGTGCTTTTCAGTCCGTTACAGCGTGACAAATGTGCTATCACCATTACGAACGCTAGTTTTACCAGAACGAGCGCTCCCGTCTCATACTTGATTCTGAGCATGAGAAAAAATAGAGCAGGTTCTAAAAAATATTTCGGGCATTTTTCTCATCAAGAAAAATGCTCTGGAGCATACACACCACCGTTTTTCACAACCATTTTTAAAAATGGCATTTTTCTCGTCATGAAAAACGGTCGTGTGTGCGCGGCATATGAACACCATCCCTACAGTCAAGCACAGAAGTGGAAACATTATGCTTTGGGGCGGTTTCTCTGCTAAAGGTACAGGCCGACTTTGCTGCATTGAGGGGCCAATGGACAGGGCCATGTATTGTAAAATCTTGCATGAGAACCTTCTTCCCTCTGAAGATGGGTCATGGATGGGTCTTCCAGCATGACAATGACCCAAAACATACCGCCAAGGCAACAAAGGAGTGGCTCAAGAAGAAGCACATTAAGGTCATGGAGTGGCCGAGCAAGTCTCCACACCTTAATCCTATAGAAAATTTATGGAGGGAGCTGAAACTTCAAGTTGCCAAGAAACAGCCAAGAAACCTTAAAAATTTAGAGAAAGATCTGTAAAGAAGTGTGGACCAAAATCCCTCCTGAGATGTGTGCAAACCTGGTAACCAACTAAAAGAAACGTCTGACCTCTGTGCTTGCCAACAAGGGTTTCTCCACCAAGTACTACGTCATGTTTTGCTTGGGGATCAAATACTTATTTTACTCACTGAACTGCAACGCAACTTATAACATTTGTAACGTGTTTTTTCTGGATTTTTGGTTGATATTCTGTCTCTATCATTTAAGATAACAATTATAGAACCTTAATTTCTTTGTAAGTGGTCAAAATTACAAAATCTGCAGGGGATCAAATAATGACTTTTCCCACTGTACATGAGTAAAAACTATACTAAGAAACAGGGTTTTAAAAATATTAAAGCAGATCTTCACCTCCATATCATCATCCCTCCTCTCCACCCCTCCTCCAGTCCTCTGCTCGATTTACAGTTTTTCTTTTTCTTTTTTTTAATTTATTTACTTTTTTTTTTATTGAATTTCTCTGGGTTGTAAAACAAAACTAAACTGCTTGGGAATGTTGGGCGCCCCCCAGGAGTTATGATAAAAATGGGCAAGTTTGATCAGCAATATATTTTTTATCCTACACTCCATAGCTAGGGTGACCAGACATCCCCGGTTTCAGGGGACAGTCCCCGGATTGAGGACACTGTCCCCAGACCAAGTCTATCCCCGGTTTTGTCCCCAGATTGGATTTGAACAGGGGCTGAGGCAATTTCAAAGACAGTCAGTGCAGAATAAAAAAAAAAAAAATCAGAATTACACATTTTTTCCATTATCTGTGCCCCTTTCTGATGATCATGTGCTGGTCATAGAGGAGGGAATATTTCTTCAGTTTCGGGTGCTTGCCCATTCAGCTCCGCTCGCATGTTCTTCTGCCTTGGCTCAAGTCCCAGCCAGCCACCTGCTTATCTCCTTGTCTTCCCTGGCGGAGGGATCGTCCTCCGCACCCCACCCAGTAGTAGCCGGGGGCCCGGAGAGTGAAGCCTCGTACACACGACCGAGTTTCTCGTCAAAAAACGACAAGAAACTTGCTGGCAGAGCTTTCTTGCCAAGTAAATCGGTCGTGTGTACGCGGCTATCAGGTTTCTCGTCAAGAAAACTGACAAGAATCTCGACGAGAAAAATAGAGAACCTGCTCTCGATTTTCTCGTCAGGATTCTCCATTTTCTCATCAAGATTCTCGTCAGCATGTTTCTCAACGAGAAAAGTGTGTGTGTGTACACTTACCTGTCGCCGTGGAAACCCGCACATGCTCGAAATGACTTTGACGCAATGCGCAGTAGCTTCCTAGGCATAGGTAGTGTGTAGCAAGATGGCGGCGACGGCATCAAATGTGATGAGCGCACGCTCGTCGTAGTCGATTACGTCACCGCGTTCGCTCCATTCAAAGAACCGCGGGTGTACACTCGGCCGGGACAAGTTTCTTGTCCAAGAATCTCGTCAAGAAAAACGACGTGTTTTTTCTTGACGAGATTCTCGGTCGTGTGTACGAGGCTTGAGACTTGACAGGCTGTGAGGCGGGCGGTGGCGGGCAGAGTGTCGCTGATTGCCACCATTACTAGTAAAAAAAAAAATATGTCCCCGGATTTCATTTTAAAAATCTGGTCACCTTATCCATAGCAAGAATGGTCTTTGCATCATTCAAGCAAATGTGCAGCATTTTATAGCGTATTTCAGAATTCCAACAAGGAAATGCTGACATTGGAATCCCCAAAGACCATAGGAAGGACATCTGTCTGTCACAAGACTTCAGACAAGTAAATATAGTTATGTCATTAAAATGTATGGGATGGCTGCTGAGGTAATGAAATAGCGGAGCAGGTAGAGTTTATATTTACATACATCCAGCCTGTAGTGGAAAGGCTGCTTCTCTAATTAGCTTCAGCAACCTAATTAAAATCAACCAGATTTTTCCAGGGCTAGGTTAGCTGCAGTATACCATGTTTGCGTTAACCCTGAAGTCAGTAGGGTGCTTACAGCAGAACAACAGGCCTAATTTATCTGTGTATTTGACATGGGAGCTGTAAGTTGTCTGAGAGCAACCAATCAGATTTACATCTGCAGTGGAAAATAATTTTGGAGTTTTTAATGGTGCAATGAGTTTCAAATGGACCCTGAAAGTTGAGGAAGCTCCGTTCATTTATCCTGGACCTGTTCTTTTTAGTTAAAAACAACCCCTGATTATTATTATTTTTTTCACAAAAATGTAAAAAAATAAAACACAGAAATACAAAGAACACTAAGGCCCCTTTCACACTGGGGCGTTTTTCATGCGGTTTAGCGCTAATATTAGCGCTATTATACCGCATGAAAAAATCATGCCCTTTAGCCTTCAATGTGAAAGCCCGAAGGCTTTCACACTGAAGCGGTGCGCTAGCAGGACCGCTCCAAAAGTCCTGCTAGCCGCTTCTTTACAGCGGTGAAGGAGCGGTGTGTTCACCGCTCCTTTACCGCGGTCTCCCATTGAAATCAATGGGACAGCGCGGTAATACCGCCCGCAAACCGCGGCAATAGCCGCGGTTTGCGGGCGGTATTAACCCTTTTTCGGCCGCTAGCGGGGGTTAAATTCACCCCCCTAGCGACCGCATACCGCGGTAAGAACAACGGTATAGCAGCGCTGAAAATCGCGCTGCTATACCGCCACCGCTCCTGTCCGCCTCAGTGTGAAAGGGGCCTAAGCGCCTGTTTATATTTTTGTGGTGCGTTAACTATATTGCACGTTAGAATTTATTGTGTTAAGACTGCCAAGATGTCCTGAAAGAGACGTGTCAAAAAATTTGTAAACATGCACAATGGAGCACTGCGGTAATGCCTTAGTGCATTGGAGTGCCATTCAAAATGAATGGTGTTAGTAGGGTGCACTACAGTGCAGCAATGGATGTAATGTATGTCAGCGCATTTTTTGGTAATGTGTTTTACAACAATGCAGTAGTGTAACTGGAAACAAAAAATAATGCGCTAATTATCTTAAATGTCACCTAGCAGCAACTAAATCTGTGAGATACTAAGGGCTCTTTCACACGGATGGATCGTTCAGTTTTTTAGGCGGACCTGAACGGATTCTCCATGTACCCCTATGGAGCCACGGATGTCAGCGATGACATGTCCACTGACATCTGACCCGCTCCAATCCGCCAAAGTGTGACGGAGGAAAACCCTACTTTTCCATCCATCATCGGATCGGATGACAACAGACTCTACGGTCCGTCGTCATCCGATCCCCCATAGGGGAGAGCGGCGCTCTGACAGGTCGGTTCCTGCACAGTGTGCGGAGACAGACCTGTCATCTGCCTGCTCAGCGGGGATCGACGGAGCGATCCCCCGCTGAGCAAAGCAGAGCCCGCACACGGACACGGATCGTGTAAAAGGGGCCTAACACAGTTAAAATAATATAGTAAAAATTAAGCTGCGCTAAAAATTAAATGACATAAAATAGAGCGCAAGTAGCTAAATTTGACTGAGACTGATAAGATTAATGGCATAAAAAAAACCTCTCTATAACATAATAGATAAAAAAATCTAAAACATCCAGTGTGAAGTCCAAGAAATATAAATATAAAAAGTTCCAATGACAATATTCAATGATTCCAGTGGGTCTTCCACACCATCCAACACCTTTATAGTGATCTTGTGAGTTAACACCACCACCAATGTCTGAAGGGCTTGCTTACCAGATCAAAGGGACCTCTCATTACAAAAGGGCACACACGCATGTGGCTCCATACCCAGCCAGGGCCTTTAATCCAGTCCCTCCTCTGTACAGGGAACATCCATCTAGCTAATATAATAGTCGTTGGAGTGCCCCAAAATGTAAAGAAAACTGCTCATAGAGTAAAAATCCTCAAGCTTTATTTGACTTAAAATAATGCACTTACAAATGAGTAAACGCCTGAATTCATGTGTGTAACCGGCACACATATAAAAAAAAAAACGCCTTCCAGGACACAAGTGTAGCATGATGTCAGTGAGTTGCTCCTCCCTTCGTGTTTCGTTATACATTTGACGTCGTCGAGGGGCACAAAAGTAGCGTAACTGGGCCTTAAGGAAAAAAAACAAAACTACCCTAAATACACCCTGTCAAAAACTAAATAAAAAAAAATCTAAATTAAGCAAAAAAAAAGAGGAAACCTTTTTTCTTTTCTTTTCCAATTAGTTTTATTGAGAAATCAAAAGGATTACATGTTTCCAATACTTTTCGAACATTGAAAAAGAAGTATGCCAACATATAATAACAATACATTAAAGTTCAAAGACATTACAGGTGTAGACTATGAATATATTTCGATGAGCAGACCTCTTATGTTACTTCACTTAATGAGCTATCATGAATATTCAACAAAAGGATATAAAGGGAAAGGAGTATATCTATGTCCATATTCCCTATCGTACCCCTGAATGAAGATTTTGGAGAAGCGTAAACCTCCACTCTGCTATCCATTTTCCATCCAGGGACTTTCTCAAAATCTTTGTGTTAAGTGCTCAAGTAGAAAAACCCATCGTCATTGACAGGGCCGGGACAAGGGGTGGGCAGAAGGGGTGGCTGGGCGCAGGGTGTTTTGTAGGGATTGTGGGAGCCACAAGTTCCATCTACTATAAGGCTGACAGGAGTAGTGACAGCTGCATCACTACTTCTGTCAGCCCAGCATTGGAAGCAGCAAGGGGAGCAGGAGAGAGCCAGAAGGAGGTGCGGGCTGTGCTCTCTCTCTCGTCCTCCTCCTCATAAGCTTGCACATAATGAAGAGGGGGGGGCGCAATTTGTCATCTTTGCCCTGGGCACTGGCTGATCTTGTCCCAGCACTGGTAATTGATCATTTCTTATTTGGGGAACTGCTGGAGGTGCATTTGATGAAAATACGGACTGAAGAATTGTATATGGGCACTAGAGTGCACGCTCTGTTTATTGTAACACATGCAAAACTCCATGTGCACTCTATTTAAATAATTCAACTCCAAAAAATGTTTCTGTAACTGCTAATGGAGTGTTAGCTGGAGTTCTTTAGCTTTTTTTAACCCATTGGCGGTGGCCTTACGCAAATATGCAGCCTCTCGGCGCCTGGTCCTTAGAGGTGCGGGACCTCATATTTGCGTGAATTGCTCCCAATACACCTTTGCCGAGAGCATGCTGTACGCTCCCAAAAGTTACCATCGCTCCTTGCAATCAGGAGTTTTCGGACCACGTGACAGCCAATCACGGCTGTCACATGATCTTAATCCGCGCCCTGCCTCCCGACATCATAAACCTCTTAAAGGGCCGGGAGGTGCCGATGCTAAGAGGTTAAACAAGTCTATCAAGGGCTTTTTCTTTTTTTAGCAAATAGGTAGAGGAACTTCCCCCTTCCGAGCCACATTTTGTCTCTGCCATCTACCCAACTCAGAGCACTGTTCTGCCCCTACCCAGGGCCGCTTGAAGGAATTTAGGGGCCCCAAGCAAAATGGACATGGAGGCCCCCCTAACCCCCCCCCCACTCATGCAAAGCCTACAGGAACCCCAGCATAGCGATACAGTTTAAGCTCACCCACAGGGACAGGGGGACAGTGGGATGGACAGGGGGACCGTGGGTTGGACAGGGGGACCGTGGGATGGATAGGGGGACAGTGGGATGGACAGGGGGACAGTGGGATGGACAGGGAGACCGTGGGATGGACAGGGGGACCGTGGGATGGACAGGGGGACCGTGGTATGGTGGAGGGGGGCTGCTGCAGGTGTAGTGAGAGGCAAACAAGTAGTGGGAGAGAAGAGACAGTGAACAGCTGGACAGAAGGGCTGGGTGTGAGGAGTCATCAACATGTGTGCAGTGCCAGTGATGCAGGAAACATTTTCAGCTCTGAGGGGTTCATGCTGGGACCTGTAGTTCTTCACTTTTGGGGGGGTCACATGATTTCAAGTCCCAGCATCAACCCTCCCTGCCCTGCTAGGATGTGTCTGTGTGTCCTCTCCTGCTCCAGTCCTGCCCACCCTTATGATGTTGGTGACAATGGTGAGCAATGCATTTTACTTGCCTTTCTGCTCTGTCTGTTACACTAACACAGCTGCAATCTGTCTCTCTGTCACTGTCAAGTGTTTCTGTTCTGCAGCAGCATGCCGCTGCCTGAGTGCCTGGCTGGACTCGAGGACATACAGGGAGCGGGAGGAGGTGGGTGGAGCTAGCTAGATCTTCCGAGTCCTCCGCTGTGATAGGCACAACTCTGCCTCTCTCCTGCTCTGCTCGTGACGTCACTGGTTGCTACACACCAAGCGGGCGGCAGGTAGCATCAACCAGCACAGTGCCAGCTAGGGGTCCATGGTCTCAGATCGATCATGCATTAGATCGACCCAGGGCGGAAATCCAGGACAGTGACAGGCAGCAGGCAGGCACCCTAGGCTGGGGCCCCGGGCCAGCTCGGGGCCCCAAGCAATTGCTTATTTTGCCTGTCCTGTTGTGACGGCCCTGCCCCTACCCGCCTCCCAGTAATGCCCCTTTTAGAGAATACAGAACCAAGTATCATTTTGTGGTGCTAAGTAATTTGTATGGAATTTGTTAATGCCAACAAGAAAGGAGTAAAATAGAGCCCCTGTAGCCAGCAACAATGAACGCCCCCAGCAACAATAGACTCCCAATAGCAAGCATCAATAAACCCTCCAGCAGCGAGTAACAATAGACCCCTCCCTCAACTGTAAATCCTTCCTTGCAACGATTGTCCCTCAGCAACATAAGTTAGATCCCCTCCAGCATCAATAAATCCCCAGCACATTCCATCACCCATTGCCATTACATACATTCAATGCTGAAGGTGCCGGAACTGCGTTTCCCAGCGTTTCCGCAAAAAAAAAGCCCTAAGTCTATCTAAATCTGCTAGTTCATCTAAAGGTATCTCTGTTGCTTCTCCATCCATCTCCAGTGGAGACAACCTAACACAGGATCACCAGGTAAAAATAAGGGAAAAAAGCCACATCTAGGGTTTAATAAGCTTCAATCTTGATTTTGGGTTTTATACTGCTTTAAGCTTAGGACTAGCGTCTGTAATATATAACGTATTACAAATGCCACGAATGTCACTGGGGCCTGCACTTTCACTGAGGCTTGCTCCAGCAAAGATGGGTTCACATATGTCCGGCTGTGGTTTGCAGTTCGGGTCCAGTGCGGTTCTGTTCACTGGTTCAGGTGCGACTCAGATGCAAATTTTTGCCTGAATTCGCACCTGAACAGGACCCAAAAATGCACAGGACTCCTTTTTTTTTTTTTGTATTTGCTTTATTTTCTGAGAAGTTCCAATTTACAAACGTGTGTAAAACAAAACATAATCAAGTAACAAGGAAAGTCTCACAATTAGATCAAAATGCCAAAATGCATAGTAAAACAAGGTATAGGTGGTCTTGTACAACACTGCAGACTTAAATTTGGTGATCATATAACAGAGCATTTAGGGCACATAGAGTAGCGACAAGAGAACACAGGATCCTTTTTTAAAACCAAACCACAGCTGCCACATGTGTGAACCGGCTCCATTAAATGCTGGTCACATTTACATGCCATGCGAATCGGTTGAGGTTTAAAAAGCATCCAATTCGCACTATATTGTTTCAAAGTATTGTGACACCTGCCTTTGCACGCACATGAACTTTAATGGCATCCCAGTCTTAGTCCGTAGGGTTCAATGTTGAGTTGGCCCACACTTTACAGCTATAACAGCTTCAACTCCTCTGGGAAGGCTGTCCACAAGGTTTAGGAGTGTGTCTATGGAAATGTTTGACCATTCTTCTAGAAGCCTGCTTGCAAAGATGTTCTATCAGGTTGAGATCAGGACTCTGTGCAGGCCAGTCAAGTTCCTCCACGAAAAATCACTCATTCATGTCTTTACGGACCTTGCTTTGTGCACTGGTGCGCAGTCATGTTGGAACAGGAAGGGGCCATCCCCAAACTGTTTCCACAAAGTTGGGAGCATGAAATTGTCCAAAATGTCTGAGTATGCTAACGCCTTAAGAGTTCCCTTCACTGGAACTAAGGGGCTAACCCCATCCCCTGAAAAACAACCCCACACCATAATCCCCCCTCCACCAAATGATTTGGTGTGGTGGCCCAATACTTTTGGCAATATAGTGTGGGTGAGCGAGTTTGGGGTGGAGGAACTTGACTGGCCTGCACAGATAGAACAACTTAGGGATGAATCAGAAAGGAGACTGCGAACCAGGCCTTCTCGTTCAACATCAGTGCCTAACCTCACAAATGTGGTCAAACATTCCCATAGACACACTCCTAAACCTTGTGGACAGCCTTCCCAGAAAAGTTGAAGCTATTATAGCTGCAAAGGGCGGGCCAACTCAATACTGAACCCTACAGACCAAGACTGGGATTAAAGTTCATGTGCGTGTACAGG
This sequence comes from Rana muscosa, assembly GCA_029206835.1. NCBI lineage: Eukaryota > Metazoa > Chordata > Amphibia > Anura > Ranidae > Rana > Rana muscosa. The sequence continues at coordinate 83,551,000 of CM055117.1, read as the reverse complement.
CAGGTGTCCCAATACTTTTGACAATATAGTGTATGTGAACCCAGCCTCAATGTCCAGGCGGTATCCTGCCAGTCAATTTGGTTTATAACCACCCAATGGGATCCTGGCATTGAAGAAGCAGCAAATGGTCATCAAACAGATCCTTTGTCATCATTTATAATATGTTGGTTTATACGGTGTGTGTATTTTGGGCATAGGGTTACTTTAAGTGTAGTGTTTATCCTGCAGTGTGGCTTCATGTCAGATATAATTTAACATCATTGTCTTCCCACTATGTATAAGACCTCTCTTGGTTCACTTACTACCTTCTACAGATGTCAGTCGGGATGCATTCTACAAGACTTGTCTGTCTGCATTTCTCTCGCTTGTGCTGATGTTCCCTGTGTGCCAATGACCATAAGCGAATCCTCTTTAAAACAGGCAAACGTTGGAGATTCACTGGGCGCATTTTAATCGCCGTAGCTTCAGCAGAAATGTCACCGCGTATTTGATGAGTGGAAACATTGTTGTTAAAGGTTAACAACTTCCTTGACATTATTTCCACCTAATCACACTTAAGTTGTTTTGGGAGTCTTTCATCTCCCAACTTTTTTCCTTCAGGGAAAGCAAAAATGTTTTTGGTCAATTTAATTATTTTCTGAAATATTCAAATGGTGTATATATATATTCATGATTATTACCACTTCAGCTACGGAAGATTTAACCCGGTTCCTGATGAGGCCATTATTTGCGAAACGGCACTGCGTTAGGCCCCTTTCACACTGGGGCGTTTTTCATGTGGTTTAGCGCTAATATTAGCGCTATTATACCGCATGAAAAAAATCATGCCCTTTAGCCTTCAATGTGAAAGCCCGAAGGCTTTCACACTGAAGCGGTGCGCTAGCAGGACCGCTCCAAAAGTCCTGCTAGCCGCTTCTTTACAGCGGTGAAGGAGCGGTGTGTTCACCGCTCCTTTACCGCGGTCTCCCATTGAAATCAATGGGACAGCACGGTAATACCGCCCGCAAACCACGGCAATAGTCACGGTTTGCGGGCGGTATTAACCCTTTTTCGGCCGCTAGCGAGGGTTAAATTCACCCCCCTAGCGACCGCATACCGCGGTAAGAACGACGGTATAGCAGCGCTGAAAATCGCGCTGCTATACCGCCACCGCTCCTGCCCGCCCCAGTGTGAAAGGGGCCTTTAACTGACAATTGTGCGGTCGTGCAACGCTGTACCCAAATAAAATTTATGTTCCTTTTTTCCCAAAAATAGAGCTTTCTTTTGGTGGTATTTGATCACCTCTGCGTTTTTTTTTTTTTGCGCTATAAACAAAAAAAGAAAGACAATTTAAAAAAAAATATATATATATTTTTTTTTTACTTTCTGCTATAAAACATATCCAGTAAAAAATTTAAAAAATCAAATTTCTTATCAATTTAGGCCAATATGTATTCTACTACATGTTTTTGGTAAAAAAAAATCCCAATAAGCGTATATTGATTGGTGTGAACAAACGTTAGAGCATCTACAAACTATGGGATATCTTTATGGAATTTTTATTTTATTTCTACTAGTAATGGCCACGATCAGCGACTTATAGCGGGACTGCAATAATGCACCGGAAAAATTGGACACCTAACTGACACTTCTGATCAGTGGCGGCTGGTGAGTTCTTCTTTGGGGGGGGTGGCGGCAGCGCGGCACTGAGACAGCACCCCCCCTGCCAGGGCAGAACGGCCCTGACAGCACCTCCCCTCCCGCTCGCAGTCCGGCACTTACCCGCTCTTGGTGTCCTCTCCCGAAGTGCGGGCAGCTCTGGTGTCCGCTCCTCAAGCTTCCTCCGCCGTGTGTCTCCTCTTCTGCCAAAGTGCAAGGGATCCAATAGGATCGCCTGACGCGTTGGGCAATCGAGAAACAGGATTCACGATCTGCCTCCTGATTGGTGGGGAGGAACTTTAGTATGAAAATAGCAAAAATGTATTTGCTATCGTCACACAACAGGGTGGGATCGGATCCGAGGCCACCCTTTTTTGAAGCCTGTTAGAGCCTCTGCCTCTAATCGGGTGCTTCAAAAAAACACCCACCCCGTATTGGAATCCATGGTCAGGCGCTCTGATATATAGATCAGGAGGCCGGACGCATGGATAGAGGAGGCGGCGCCCCTGCGCCCTCTGTGGATGGGCCGTCACTGCTTCTGACACTTTTTTGGGGACCAGGGATTTTTACAGTAATCAGTGCTAAAAATATGCACTGTCACTGTACTAATTACACTGTCTAGGAAGGGGTTAACATCAGGGGCGATGAAAGGATTAACTGTGTGCCTAGCTGATGTTTCAGTGTAGTGGGGGAGGTGCTTTTACTAGTTGGATTGGTGTTTCTGCTTTACAGAAAAACAGGATTTATGCCTTCCATACTGACAGAACGGCAATCTGCCTTGTTTACATAGGCAGATCGCCATTCTGCCTGTGTACCAAATGATCAGCGGGTGCCGGCGGACATCAGGTTCATGTAACCCGCTGATCAGCTCACTCTGTCTGTGTAGAAACACAAAGGGAGCGAGTCGTTGGCGGCACGTACCTGCGTCAGATTTCCGGAAAAGCAGGATCACGTATATATATGTGATCCTGCGCAGCGCGGGTGTCCTGTAGCAGTAAAACTGCTATGGGGCAGTTGGCAAGTGGGTAAAGGAAGAAATAAAATAAAAAAACTAACATTTTTATTTAATTTATTTTTTGTATTGAGTATGGTAAACAAAAAATCTACCCATAATGATATAGCTGGAGGGGTAAGTCAGCACCTGGTTTCTTATATGAGGGGCAGTCAAATCAAACCGGGACTTTTGAGTTTATATAATAAAAGAACAAATTTCAAGGAGTGGAGATTGCAATTATTTTTTGACATACTCCCCTGCTACATTTATACACTTATCCCAGCATTTAACTAATGCCTGGAAAGCTTTGGCATAGAAAGATTTGGCAGTACGTCTTAACTATCCTAGAACAGCCTGCTTCACCTCGTCATCAGTGCTGAAATGCTGACCTCCAAGGAACTTGTTGGTTGTCTAAAAAAATCGAATGGGAAAATCCAGTATAGTGTTATACTCACCTTTATAGCAACCTATATCCCCACCTTCACTCTCTTCAAGCGCTGCAGCCTTCATAAAATTCCTTAGCATTCAGCACTGTGCCCCCTACTACATACTTTGGTTCCATCCTCTGAGCCTTCTGCTAGTACAGAATACAACAGTACTGTATGGTGTCTGAGGAAGGAACCACAGTAAATGGCAGGGGAGGACAGGCATCTGACACTCAGAGAAATGTTAAAGTTATAATGTTTTTTACCTTAATCCATTCTATGCATAGGCTTAAAAAAATGTTCCAATACTAGTCCCCCCGCAATCCCTAGACACTTACCTGAGTCCTCACTGATCCAGTGCTGCAGTTCTTATCCCTTCTCTTACTAGTCGCACAAAGAGACTCAGGCAGCCATAGGTTCCTGCCGCTGTCAGTCAAATTCTTTGAGCAGGGAGTGGGGGGCGTAGTTGAGCCAGGATATGTGTGTCTATGGACAAACACAGCCGGGCTCAAGAGTGCGCCCACACAGGTGCCGCCATAGCACATGGATTGCTATGGGGCACTCGTTCGGAGAAAGTAGAGTTCCAGCAGGGGACTCCAGAAGAGACGGTAAGGGACCATTCTGTGCAATACCATCTTTTTTATTTTACTGAAAAAAAAAAGGCTTTAACCACTTCAGCCCCGGAGGATTTGGCTGCCTAATGACCGCGCCACTTTTTGCGATTCGGCACTGCGTCGCTTTAACTGACAATTGCGCGGTCGTGCGACGTGGCTCCCAAACAAAATTGACGTCCTTTTTTTCCCCCAGAAATAGAGCTTTCTTTTGTTGGAATTTGATCACCTCTGCAGTTTTTATTTTTTGCGCTATAAACAAAAAAATAGCGACAATTTTGAAAAAAAAGCAATATTTTTTACTTTTTGCTATAATAAATATCCCCCCAAAATATATAAAAAAACAAATTACTCTTTCGTCCATGGACCGACACAGCTTCTCTATTGACAAAGTGGGTATTATCCGTTAATTAGGAGTGACTAGGCAGAAAAACTTGTAAAAAGTGTTGCATCACACCTTCTACAGTACCGCCCAGGGGGCGGACCCTCTGGGTATACCCTCTCAGTCTGCACATCGCAGATCAGTTTTTTTCTGTCTAGCAAGGAGTAGGACATGGCTCCCTTCGGGCTCATTGGTCCGGGGAAAAAAGATATATATATTTTTTATTTTTTTGCTACATTTGTTGTTTCCTGCGATCTTCGATCAACTGCCGACTGGGTGACAGGCTGGATCCTCGATCCTTGTAGTCTCCCCAGTTTCGGCCATCGAGCGTGTGCCGACCCTAGCTACGCGCTGGGTTTTCCACGACATGCCCGTCGCTCCACGGGTGGCCGGTGAGCCTACGCTCCAGGGCCTGCATCGGACCGCTCAGCTTCGGCTGACCTTACGGCCGAGTCGCAGCAGCCTGGCCGGTGAGCTTACGCTCCAAGGCTTGCATCGGACCGCTCAGCTTCGGCTGACCTTACGGCCGAGTCGCAGCAGCCTGTCCGGTGAGCGTCATGCTCCAGGGCATACATATGATCGTCCCTTCTGGGTCCAATCACAGCATGCCTGGCCAACAGTCACCTTCCGTGCGCGGACGATGATCTGTTTGGAATGTCTTCCAGCAGAATACATGCAGGATAGGTAAGTAAAACTCCCCTGCCTCGGCTGGGTGATTTAGCTGGACATTCCTGGAGAGATCAAGTAAGTGGTTGTGGCCCCTTTCTTCCCTCTCTCCCTGCCTTTCCCTCCTCCCTGGGCTTCTAGCTAAAGGTTGCTGGGTGCTGGGGGTCACCTAGGGGGTCCCACTGGAGCGGGGCTGGCTGTAACTAACATTTAAAAGAAATGTCATTTTTGCTTACCTGTGTTTCTGTGTCTCCATGCTGTCGGCGGCCATTTTGAGGTGGTCCATGCCAAGTTTGGCCTCTTGTAACTGCCTGGCGGCCATCTTCCTGTAGTTCGGCCACACCCACTGGCCCCTATCAGGTGATCGGCGGCCATGTTTGTCCACCCTGTATGCAGATATTGCCGTTCGACGGCCATCTTTTTTGTGGGCTATGGCTGCCTGACCTCTATCTTCTGTCGGCGGCCATTTTCTTAGAGCCCACATTATCTTCCATACAGACGGTTTTGGCAACCATTTTGCGAGAGCCTCCGGCCTCTAGGGTGCATTACACTGGCGCGAAAATTCACACAGGAAGTGCTGATAAAAGAAGCAGACTGACACAGCAGCAAGGGGACAGCATCACAGGCGCAGCATAGCAGTACCTATCCAGGGTGGTGAGTCCTCTGGGTAACCCAGCATCTCTGCAGCGCAGGAGGGTGGCCTAGTGATATCTTGCCTGGAGCCCTGTGAGTGTCAGAGTGTGGTCAGCATGGCATCTGAGCCAGATGTCTTCTCCCCTGAAACACCAGATTTAGCAGCTGGTGTCCCTGAGGTGTCTATGGACGCTATGTCGGCAATCCTAGAGGCGTTTGCTGCCAGGGTGGAAGCAGCACACGGGAATACAGGGGGTAATAAACGCCCCCGTCCCCTGCAATCTTCTGGGGATATTTCTGATGCAGAACCAGGTCCAGCTACGGCTCATGGCCCAGATTCTGATGCATCAGAGACTGCAGACCGTGACCGATCGGACAGTGAGGAGGACTCCAAGTCCAGGTCAGTACGCGAGACGGCTTTGGTATCTGACCTTATTACTGCAGTGCGGGATACGCTAAAGTTGGAAAGGACTGAAGAAGTAGCAGATACTCCAGTCCCCTTTGGGTTTCGTAAACCTGCCCGCACTGCTAAGGTGTTCCCTTGTGTGTCTTATTTTGACAAACTCTTATACAAGGAATGGGAGAACCCACTGAGGGTCTTTACAGCCCCAAAGAGGTTTGCAGTACGGTACCCCTTTGAGGAGAGTTTTCTGAAGATATGGACCTCTCCCCCTATAGTGGACCCTTCGGTGTCCAGACTTAATAGAGCCACCACTATTCCAGTAGAAGGGGCTCCTGTTTTCAAGGACCCTGTGGATAAGAAGGCTGAAGCACTCGCTCGCTACCTATACTCAGTGGTAGGCTCAGCAGTACGCCCGGCATTGGCGGGGGCCCTAGTGTCTCAGACACTTACTGAATGGGCAAAATTGCTACTCCAGGGGTTAAAGGAGCGAGATGCTCCTCCTAATGAGATAACTTTGGCCGACCAGTTGGTCCAGGGCCTTAAGTTTGTCTGCGAGTCAGACATGGATACTATTCCCCTGCTGTCAAGAGCTTCGGTTTATGCAGTAGCAATACGCCGCCTGATCTGGCTAAAGGGCTGGTCTGCGGACCAGACTTCCAAGAAAGCCCTATTGGATCTGCCTTTTAAGGGCGACAGACTTTTTGGGGCTTCTCTGGATGACATCATCAAGGATGCTACAGGAGGTAAAAGCACTTTGCTTCCCCAAACTAGCAAGGGTAGGGGACCACGCCAAGGGCAAGGGCCCTCCTTTACTGCACGTAAGCGGTTTTTTCGCCCTCTTAAGGCGACAGGGAAAAGACCCCAGGCCGATAAAGCGCCTGCCCAAGGACAAAAGCGTCCTTGGTCCCGCAGACCCAACAAGCCTGTGGACAAATCTGCGTCCACATGAAGGTCCGCCCCCACCCAGCTCTCGGGTGGGGGGACGTCTTCGCAAATTCGCGACTCAGTGGACTGCTCTAGTCTCCGACAGGTGGGTTTGCGAAGTAATCTCCTCAGGCTACAAGATAGAATTTCTCTCTTGTCCACCAGACAGATTCATCACCTCCAATCTCCAGCTACTACCGACCCGTCGGGAGGCCCTGTATGGGGCGGTCCAGGGTCTACTGGAACGCGGGGTAGTTATTCCAGTTCCAGAACAGGAACGGGGTCAGGGTTTTTACTCAAATCTGTTCATTGTGCCAAAGAAGGAGGGGGTTCGTCCAATCTTGGATCTCAGAGCCCTCAATTGCTTTGTGAAGGTACAAAGATTTCGGATGGAGTCGGTTCGATCCGTAGTCACGGCTCTCCATCCGGGGGACTTTCTGGCCTCCTTGGACATCAAGGACGCATACCTGCATGTCCCCATATATTCCAGACACCAGAGGTTTCTGCGATTTGCTATCGGGAAGAACCACTACCAGTTTGTGGCCCTCCCGTTTGGCCTTGCCTCAGCACCCAGGACGTTCACCAAGGTGCTCGCTCCGATTCTGGCACTTCTAAGACAGCGGGGTATCGCTATCACAGGTTACTTGGACGACCTTCTGCTGAAGGGCCCTTCAAGCTCAGAATTAGAGGTAAGCGTGTCCATTACCTGTCAGACTCTTCGAGACTGTGGTTGGATACTAAACACGCAAAAGTCAGTATTGGTGCCCACTCAACGCCTAGTGTACCTGGGGTTGATTCTGGATTCCTCAGAGGCAAAGGTATTCCTCCCTGTGGAGAAGTTGCAGACCCTCCGGGCTGCAGTACGGCAGCTGACTTCCAGGAATTGGTCGTCACTCCGTTTTTGCATGCGAGTGTTGGGCCTCATGGTAGCCTCCTTCGAGGCGGTCCCATATGCTCAATACCACACTCGAGTGTTACAGAGGGAAGTTCTGTCCAGATGGAACAGATGCCCTTCATCTCTGGATTATCAAATCCGAGTGAGCCACCTAGTCAGGAGATCCCTGGTATGGTGGCTGACAGCACCGGCTCTAATGGCCGGGAAGTCATTTCTTCCGGTTTACTGGATAGTGATCACGACGGACGCCAGCCTTACAGGTTGGGGGGGAGTCTGGGGTGTCCAGTCGGCGCAAGGTCGCTGGACCCCAGAGGAAGCCCTCCTGCCGATCAATGTCCTGGAGATCCGGGCGATCAAGCTGTGCCTCTTCAAATGGTCTCAGAGACTGCAAGGGCGTCCAGTCAGGATCCAGTCAGACAACGCCACAGCAGTGGCATATGTCAATCATCAAGGAGGAACAAGAAGCTCAGCTGCAGCATCGGAGATCGCTCGCATCCTGAAGTGGGCAGAGAGGAGCGTACCGGCACTGTCGGCCGTGTACATTCCGGGTGTGGAAAACTGGCAGGCGGACTACCTGAGCCGCCAGATGCTGGACCAGGGAGAATGGTCCTTACACCCGGAGGTGTTCCAACTCCTCTGCCAAAGATGGGGCACACCAGACGTAGATCTTCTGGCTTCCCGACTCAATCGGAAGGTATTGAGGTTTGTGGCCCGGTCAAGAGACCCATGGGCAGACGCAACGGACGCGTTGGTAGCATCGTGGGGCCAGTATCGGCTAATCTATGCCTTCCCTCCCTTAAGGCTTCTTCCTCTTCTGCTCCGCAGAGTGGAGGCAGAGGGAATTCCAATGATCCTAATCGCTCCAGATTGGCCTCAGCGTCCTTGGTACGCCGATCTAGTACGTCTGGTAGCAGACGTCCCCTGGCGCCTACCACTACGGAAGGACCTGCTGTCGCAAGGTCCCATATTCCATCCTGCTTTACAGTCATTGGCTTTAACGGCATGGCTGTTGAGAACCAGGTACTGAGAGACCGGGGCCTGTCAGACTCAGTAATTTCTACTATGAGAAGTGCTCGGAAACCGTCCTCTAGGAAGGTCTATCACCGCACTTGGAGGGCCTACATCTCCATGTGTGAGGAAATGAAATGGCATCCGCGTACCTATTTGGTTTCCAGAATCCTGCTGTTTTTACAGCATGGGGTAGACCAAAGGCTTGCCCTAAGTACGATTAAGGGACAGATATCTGCCCTGGCTGTCTTTTTTCAGCGACCCCTGGCGACTCACTCTCTCGTGAGTACATTTGTGCAGGGGGTTCGACATGTGGCCCCTCCGGTCCGCCCCCCGTTACCTCCGTGGGACTTGAACCTGGTCCTCTCGGTGCTTCAGAAGGCACCGTTTGAGAATATTAGAGATATTCCCCTGTTGACACTTTCTCAGAAGGTGGTCTTTTTGGTGGCTGTTACGTCAGTTAGACGAGTCTCTGAGCTGGCAGCCTTGTCCTGCAAGGCTCCCTATTTGATTTTCCACAAGGATAAGGTGGTGCTGCGGCCGCAGCCTTCCTTTCTTCCGAAGGTCGTTTCGGCTTTTCATCTCAACGAAGACATTGTACTTCCATCCTTGTGTCCTCAGCCGTCGAATCCTAAGGAGTCGGCGTTGCATTCCTTGGACGTTGTCCGAGCTTTGAGAGTATACATATCTGCTACTTCCCTGTTCCGGAAGTCAGACTCACTGTTTGTTTCGGTGGCTGGTCCCAAGAAGGGCCAAGCAGTCTCATCGGCCACCATCTCTAGGTGGATCCGACAGATAGTAATCCAGGCTTACGCCTTAAAGGGTCAGGCGCCCCCCTTTCCTGTCACGGCGCATTCGACCAGGGCAATAGGTGCCTCTTGGGCTTTCCGACATCAAGCGTCTGTTTCCCAACTATGTAAAGCGGCGACTTGGTCGTCCGCTCACACTTTCACAAAATTCTACAAAGTTGATGTAGGTGCATCTTCGGATGCCTCTTTCGGCCGCAAGGTTATGCAGGCGGCTGTTTAGAGTTGCAACTCCTCCGTTGGAGGAGTGCTGTTTTGTGTTTTGGGGTGAAGTTTGTTTTTATGCTGTTACCACCCCTCGTTTTTTCTCTGACACTGCTTTGGGACGTCCCACTTTGTCAATAGAGAAGCTGTGTCGGTCCATGGACGAAAGAGTAAATAGGATTTTTTACTCACCGTAAAATCCTTTTCTCTGAGTCCATGGACCGACACAGCACCCACCCCTCCTTTTAAGTTTGTACTGCTTTTTGACGAACTGATCTGCGATGTGCAGACTGAGAGGGTATACCCAGAGGGTCCGCCCCCTGGGCGGTACTGTAGAAGGTGTGATGCAACACTTTTTACAAGTTTTTCTGCCTAGTCACTCCTAATTAACGGATAATACCCACTTTGTCAATAGAGAAGCTGTGTCGGTCCATGGACTCAGAGAAAAGGATTTTACGGTGAGTAAAAAATCCTATTTTTTCCATCAGTTTAGGCCGATACGTATTCTTCTACATCACAATAAGCGTATATTGATTGGTTTGCGCAAAAGTTATAGCGTCTACAAAAAAGGGGACGGTTTTATGGCATTTTTATTATTATTTTTTTACTAGTAATGGCGATGATCTGCGATTTTTATCATGACTGCGATATTGCGGCGGACACATCGGACACTTTTGACGCTATTTTGTGACCATTGTCATTTATACAGCGATCAGTGCTATAAAAATGCACTGATTACTGTGTAAATGACACTGGCAAGGAAGGGGTTAACTACTAGGGGGCGAGGAAGGGGTTAAGTGTTTCCTAGGGAGCGATTCTAACTGTGTGGGGGCTGGGCTACCTGTGACACGACACTGATCACTGCTCCCGATGACAGGGAGCAGACGATCAGTGTCCTATCACTAGGCAGAACAGGGAGATGCCTTGTTTACAATGGCATCCCCCCGTTCTGCCGCTCCGTGACACGATCGCGGGACACCGGCGGACATCGAGTCCATGTGTCCCACGGGCACAGTCAAGGAGCTTGCGGCAGGTGCGCGCGCTAGGCGGCAGATTCAAAGCAACGTACCTGTACATTGCTTTGCCTGCCCGTGCCATTCTGCCGACGTATATCTACGTTAGGCAGATGGCAAGTGGTTAATATCATGGTAGGTGCTAAAGAAACTGGTGGAGGCTACAGTCCTGGAAGGGAGGGGAGGTAGGAGACATGGACCAAGCTAAAATCCCTCTTGTATTACAGGGACCTGTCAGTTAAGTTTTTTAGGCATCTGGCAAGGTCACTTTCGGCAAAGAAATAGTCATCAACCCATTAAGACATTTCCACTGCACTGTATTTGCCCATTGTTTAACCCCTTCCATACCGGATCATTGTAAAATGACACCGGCAGGAACCCTCTCTCCCTCCGGGTGGACGTCATATGACATCCTGGGTTTGTGGGGGGATATCTGAATGATACCTGCAGCTAGAGGCATCATTCATATATCCTTGTCTTCTGCCGGCGATTCTGCACACTATAAGAATGATCATAGCGGCAGTTCCGCCGCTTGATCGTTCTTATAGGCGGCGGGAGGGGACATCCCCCCCTCCAGCCGCCATCCGGTGCTTTTCCGGGCTCTCCCGTGCCATCGGGGGCCCGGAGAAAGAATCGTCCGGCGCCGGTGGTCACATGACAAGGAGCATAGAGATGACTGGTGACCAGATGGTCACCAGTCATCTCTATGACCGTCGGAGGCCCGGGCGCGATGTGATGACGTCACACCCGGGTCCTCAAAAGTAAACAAAGGCGCTATTGCGGCTAGTAAGCATGAGATCGGTGAAATTTTTTTCACAATCTCATGCTTTCCAGCCTGGAGGAGAGATGTGGGGTCTTATTGACCCCGCATCTCTCCATAAAGAGGACCTGTCACACACATTCCTATTACAAGGGATGTTTACATTCCTTGTAATAGGAATAAAAGTGATCAAAAAAAAAAAAGTGTAAAAAAAAAGTGTAAGAAAAAAAAGTAAAACGCCCATGTTCCCAATAGCTTGCGCTCAGAAGCGAACGCACACGTAAGTCCCGCCCACATATGTAAACGGCGTTCAAACCACATATGTGAGGTATCGCCGCGTGCGTTAGAGCGTGTGCAACAATTCTAGCACTAGACCTCCTCTGTAACTCTAACCTGGTAACCTGTAAAAATTTTCAAAGCGTCGCCTATGGAGATTTTTAAGTACCGAAGTTTGGCACCATTCCATGAGTGTGCGCAATTTTAAAGCGTGACATGTTAGGTATCTATTTACTCGGCGTAACATAAGCTTTCATATTTTACAAAAAAAAAACGTTACTGTTTTGTTATTTTTTAATTCATGAAACCATTTTTTTTTCCCCAAAAAAGGCGTTTGAAAAATTATTGCGCAAATACCGTGCAAGATAAAAAGTTGCAACGACCGTCATTTTATTCCCTAGGGTGTCTGCTAAAAAAAACATATATAATGTTTGGGGGTTCTGAGTAATTTTCTAGCAAAAGAATGATGATTTGTACATGTAGGAGAGAAGTGCCAGAATAGGCCTGGTATGGAAGTGGTATAAAAAGCCATGTATTGAAAGGGTTAAAGAGGTCTTATGCCGTGTACACACGATCGGATGGACTTTTCTCATCAGACAAACCGATCGTGTATGGGCCCCATTGGTCTTTTTTCCATCGGTGAGAAAAAATAGAACATGTTTTAAATTTTTCTGATGGGAAAAAAAAACAATAGCAAATTCTGATCCTCTGTGTGGAATTCCATCGGACAAAAAACCCATGCATGCTCAGAATCAAGTCGACGCATGCTCAGAAGCATTGAATTTCATTTTTCTCGGCTTGTCGGAGTGTTTTACGTCACAGCGTTTGGGACGGTCGGATTTTTGACTGATGATGTGTAGGCAAGACTGATGGAAGTCAGCTTCATCGGATTTCCGATGGAAAAATCCATCGGATTAGAATTCATAGGAAATCCGATCGTGTGTACAGGGCTTTAGAGCAGCTCAGCTCTAAATATAAATTGGAGCTGTTCAATAGATGCCGGGACAGGCCTATTATCAGATTTACTATGGCATGCAATATTGCTCCTCATAGCCATCAAAACTATTTTTGCAGCCATGGACTATGTGGCATTGTGCTTGAAAAGTGCCCTTTCAGCCTATTCAGGGAACCAATTACGAAATAAAAGACTGATTTATGCTGCGGTACATTGGTTTTACAAGCATAGTTAATTCTTTGCAGTCACTTCTTTACTGTGAAATGTAAATACTTTAGAAGCAGAAAAAAATAAAGAGACAGTTACCAAGGTCAAACCTGAAAAGAAAATAACTAAAATAATTTGTAACTTATTTGAAGTTTAAAAAAAAAAAGAATAAGCTTTGATTTAGGGAATGTCAGTATGGGAAAGCCAATGGGGATGTGTTTCATCCCCACTTTTCAGTCACAGTTGGAACTTACACATATGGAAAATATTAGATGCCCCTCTTGATTGGTAAATTTGATTACATGGACCCTTTATTGGGTCTCTTGATTGGTAAAACTCGCTCATTCATGTCTTTACGGACCTTGCTTTGTGCCCTGGTGCGCAGTCATGTTGGAACAGGAAGGGGCCATCCCCAAACTCTTCCCACAAAGTTGGGAGCATGAAATCTTCCAAAATATCTTGGTATTCTGACGCCTTAACCACTTCCCTACTGTGCACGAAAACCCCCTTCCTGCCCAGGCCATTTTTCAGCTTTCAGCGCTGTCACACTTTGAATGACAATTGCGCGGTCGTGCGACGTGGCTCCCAAACGAAATTTGCGTCCTTTTTTTCCCACAAATAGAGCTTTCTTTTGGTGGTATTTGATCACCTCTGCAGTTTTTATTTTTTGCGCTATAAACAAAAGAAGAGCGTCCAGTTTGGAAAAAAAACACTATTTTTTAATTTTTGCTATAATAAATACCCATTTTTTTTTTTTAAATAAAATTTTCCTCAGTTTAGGCCGATACGTATTCTTCTACATATTTTTGGTAAAAAAAAAAAAAATCACAATAAGCGCGTATTGATTGGTTTGCGCAAAAGTTATAGCGTGTACAAAATAGGGGATAGATTTATAGCATTTTTATTTTTTTATTTTTTTATTAGTAATGGCGGCGATCTGCGATTTTTTTATTGTGACTGCGATATTGCGGCGGACACTTTTGACACATTTTTGGGACCATTCAGGTTTATACAGCGATCCCTGCTATAAAAATGCATTGATTACTGTATAAATGTGATTGGCAGGGAAGGGGTTAACCACTAGGGGGCGGGAAGGGGTTAAATATGTTCCCTCAATGTGTTCTTACTGTGGGGGGAGGGGACTGACTGGGGGAGGTGACCGATGGTTGTCCCTATGTACAAGGGACACACCATCGGTCCCCTCTCCCTCACAGGACGTGGATCTGTGTGTTTACACACAGAGATCCACTTTCCTGCTCGTTTCCCGGGCAATCGCGGGTGCCCGGCGGCAATTGCGGCCGCCGGGCACGCGCAAGGGGCCTTGTGAACGCGGCGGGCGCGCGCGCGCCGCTGGCGGCAAGTGCGCGCCTCCTAGCTCGTTTTAAAGGGAGGACGTCATATGACGTCCTCCCAGAACGAGAGTATCCTCCGCCCGCCATCAATTGACAGTGGGCGGGGGACAAGTGGTTAAGGGGCCCAGCGCAACCCCTGAAAACAACACCACACCATAATCCTCCTCCACCAAATGATTTGGACCAGTGCACAAATCAAGGTCCATAAAAACATGGATGAGCAAGTTTGGGGTGGAGGAACTTGACTGGCCTGCACAGAGTCCTGACCTCAACCCGAAAGAACACCTTTAGGATGAATTAGAGCAGAGACTGTGAGCCAGGCCTTCTCATCCAACATCAGTGCCTGACCTCAGAAATGCACTTCTGGAAGAATGGTCAAACATTCCCAAAGACACACTCCTAAACTTTGTGGACCGCCTTCCCAGAAGAGTTGAAGCTGTTATAGCTGCAAAGGGTGGGCCAACTCCACATTTAATCCTACGGACTAAGGCTGGGATGCCATTAAAGTTCATATGTGTGTAAAGGCAGGCGTCCCAATACTTTTGTATTAATATATATGGAGTGCTATTTCGTGTGTTACTGTAAACCATATAAATGTGACAATATATCATTTATAAAGTGATCATTATGCATCAAGTATTTTCTTATGCTCATGTGCTTCAATATAATGAAAATGAATAAAGTGACTGATGCATAAACCACAATATGAAAACAGTGCTCAAAAAAGTGCAAAATGAATAAACATCCAATAAAATTATTATAAATAATAAGTGCTTTAGACCCCATTCACACAGGGACAACACAACTTCCAGCGCGACTTTGGGAGGCAACTTGGACATGACTTGAGTTTGAATCACAGCGTGACTTGGGGCGACTTCAGCGCTACTTGGGGCGACTTACAACACGACTAAAGTCAACTCCAGGACAGGAGGCTTTCCAGTGGCCAATCAAACAAGAATGAGCTTTGGGAGGGAGGGGGGAGGGAGGGGTTTGCCTGAGAAATGTATGTTCTCTTCCTGGAAAGTTGCTTCTGTTAGGACAGTGATCCGACTTCTGAGGCGACTTCCATTGAAATCAATGGGTACAAGTCGCCTAGCAGTCGGATTGAAGTAGTACAGGAACCTTTTTTTAAGTCAGAGCGACTGCAGTAGTGTGCATTAAGACGGCTCCATTCACTTACATTGATTTTCTCATGCAGCGCGACTTAAGGCGACTTGAAGTCGGATCCAAAGTCGTCCCTGTGTGAATGGGCTCTTATGTGACTCTTATTTGTAACACACAGGGGTTTATTTACTAAAGGCAAAAAGACTGTGCACTCTGCAAGTGCAGTTGCTCCAGAGCTTATTAAATGAGCAGAAGCTCTGTTGATTTCCACCATCAAGCAAGCAACAATTACGTTTTTTTATTTTCCTTGAACGTGATTGGGTACTCTTTGCAAAGTTAAGCCTTACCTGATTTACTAAGCTTTGGAGCAACTGCACTTGCAATGGGCAGCTGCTCTTTGCAAAGTGCACAGTCCATTTGCCTTTAGTAAATCAACCCCACAAAGATCATATAGTGAATAGATGCAGCATATGTGGAATCTCATTCAGGCAATCTCCTGCACACAGTATGTCTCCTTTGCTTTCAATCACTGAGCGTTGCAAGATGTCTCATATGTTCCGCTTGAAAACAATCACATATGTTTGAAGATATGATGTCTCATAGGGTAAAAGTTGGCCTCTTACCAGATATAGTGAACCCCTATTACAGAGATCAAACTTGCTGTAGGAGTATATTCGCCTGTCTGGATATCACACACTAAAGCCTCGTACACAAGATCCGATTTTTGGCCAACCGAGCGTCAGACTTTTGTAAAAAGGGCGTGTGCCTGGATCTTGTCTTGCATACTAATGGCACACAATTGTCGGCCAACAAACACGAACGTAGTGATGTACTATGTGGAATTTTAGCTCTTGAGCATCACACTTTGGGCAACTTCTGCTAATGTCGTGTTTGGTGAGCATTGATTCTGAGCATGCGTGTTTGTACTTTGGACTTTTGTGTGACGGACTTTTGTATAGACGATACGAAAATCTGACAACAGACCATTGTCCGCTGAAAATTTACTAGCTTGCCATCCAACATTTGTTGGCCGAAAGTTGGACAACAATTGTCTGAAGGAGCGTACTAATGGTCGGATTTTAGGCCAACAGTTTGTCAACAGACAATCCCCTGCCAGCAATCGGCTCGTGTGTACGAGGCTTTAGTTGTCCTGCTTCCATGCAACTCACAGACTTGAACTCAGGTAATTTAAAGACCAAGGAATTGGATTGCTTTCATGGGCGTTCAGCTTATTAACTGGCTTGGAAATCTCAAGTGTATTGATTAGGGATGCACCGATACCAATACTGGTATCGGTATCGGTGCCTATACTAGGCATTTTAGCTAGTATTGGTACTCGCTAAATTGCTCCGATACCGGAGGCCGATACCGGAAGTGACGTTGCGTGGGAGCAGACCGCCTCCTCCTCCCCTCCGGACAGCGCCATCCCCGCTGCTTCCTCCCGTCATCGTGTGGTGCAGGCCCGCCGGGGTTCCTGTCCTAACAGCCCACCAGCCTGTCTCCGCACTGCACACCTCCCTCCTCCAGCTCTGACTCCCGGCCACACAGAGCACTGGATCCGGGTTCTCCCTGACGCTGAGGCTCTCCCTGAAGCTGAGGCAGAGAACAGGTATGTGAAGACACTGTATATCCTATTCTGTTGTACTGAGCAGCAGGGCTCTTTCCCTCCTCCTTGCAGTCCCCAACTGTCTCTTGTACCATGCCTGCAGTCCCTAACTGTCTCCTGTACCATGTCATTGCCTGCAGTCCCTAACTGTCTCCTGTACCATGCCTGCAGTCCCTAACTGTCTCTTGTACCATGCCTTCAGTCCCTAACTGTCTCCTGTACCATGCCATTGCCTGCAGTCCCTAACTGTCTCCTGTACCATGCCTGCAATCCCTAACTGTCTCCTGTACCATGCCTGCAGTCCCTAACTGTCTCCTGTACCCTGCCCGCAGCCCCTGACTGTCTCTTGTACCATGTCTGCAGCCCCTGACGGTCTCCTGTACCATGCCTGCAGTCCCTAACTGTCTCCTGTACCATGCCTGCAGTCTGTCTCCTGTACCATGCCTGCAGTCCCTAACTGTCTCCTGTACCATGCCTGCAGTCCGTCTCCTGTACCATGCCTGCAGTCCCTAACTGTCTCCTGTACCATGCCTGCAGTCCCTGACTGTCTCCTGTACCATGCCTGCAGTCCCCGACTGTCTACTGTACCATGCCTGCAGTCCCTAACTGTCTCTTGTACCATGCCTGCAGCCCCTGACGGTCTCTTGTTGTGAACAAGCAAGCTATCGCTTATGAAACGCGTCTACCATTGCCTGTATCTGTCTGATCCTTTTGACAATAAAGATGACATCTAGATAAGTTGGAGTTCCAGTGTGCGACCAATTTCTTATTTCATTCGTCTCTTGTACCATGCCTGCAGTTCCTAACTGTCTCCTGTACCATGCCTGCAGTTCCTAACTGTCTCCTGTACCATGCCTGCAGTCCCTAACTGTCTCTTGTACCATGCCTGCAGCCCCTGATGGTCTCCTGTACCATGCCTGCAGCCCCTGACGGTCTCCTGTACCATGCCTGCAGCCACTGACGGTCTCCTGTACCATGCCTGCAGTCCCTAACTGTCTCCTGTACCATGTCTGCAGTCAACTGTCTCCTGTACCATGCCTGCAGTCCCTAACTGTCTCTTGTACCATGCCTGCAGCCCCTGACGGTCTCCTATACCATGCCTGCAGTTCTGATAGGTATCAGTAATTGGTATCGGCGAGAACCTGAGGTAAAGTATCGGTGCTCGTACTCGGTGTTAAAAAAGTGGCATCGGTGCATCCCTAGTATTGATACCAGAACTTTATATCCATAACAATGTAAAGGAACTCCAAACTTTAGGAAATCAAGTAGATATGGAAAAAAAACCCCTCAAAGCATAAAACTGCATGGATTTATTAAAAAGCTTATAAAGGTTACCCTTACAACAAGGCAGACATTTCAGGCATGCGATATCATTTGTCTAACCAGTAGGGTGGCGTTACAGGATTCTCCGATCCGAAACATTTCCACATAAATGTCGTCTACTGGGAATGGAGGATCCAAGGATAAAGTTATTATGTGTGTAAAGGCAGGTGTCCAATACTTTTGACAATATAAGACAAAATAATTTTGGGTTAAAGGGGTTGTAAAGGTACAATTTTTTTTCCTAAATAGCTTCCTTTACCTTAGTGCAGTCCTCCTTCACTTACCTCATCCTTCGATTTTGCTTTTAAATGTCCTTATTTCTTCTGAGAAATCCTCACTTCCTGTTCTTCTGTCTAACTCCACACAGTAATATGAGGCTTTCTTCCTGGTGTGGAGTGTCGTGCTCGCCCCCTCCCTTGGACTACAGGAGAGTCAGGACACTCTCTACGTTGCAGATAGAGAAAGGAGCTGTGTGTTAGTGGGCATCCTGACTCTCCTATAGTCCAAGGGAGGGGGCGAGCACGACACTCCACACCAGGAAGAAAGCCTTGCATTACTGTGTGGAGTTACAGACAGAAGAACAGGAAGTCAGGATTTCTCTGAAGAAATAAGGACATTTAAAAGCAAAATCGAAGGATGAGGTAAGTGAAGGAGGACTGCACTAAGGTATATTTAGGAAAAAAAAATTGTACCTTTACAACCCCTTTAACTTGGCAAGCACACTTGGATGGAGGGAAGTCAAATTTCCTGACCTTTGAATTTGAAAGCCAAGTCTCCTGACCTTTGACCTTCAAGGGAAAACCCTAATCCTGCCCCTAAACACTAACCCTAACCCTAACACAATATAGTGTGTATGTATGTATGTGTGTAACTATATATATATATATATAGTAGTAGTAGTAAAATCCAGGTGTATATCCATTGCACTTGGGTGCTTAATGCAGACAGATGAGAGGCTGACTTTGATTTAAATATTTGGGCTCACTCTCCACTTTGCTTTCGCGGCTGTGGTGATCCAGGAACGCATTTTAAAATCTTTTGGGATTGCCAGGTAGCAAAAAATTATTGGAAATAAATATTCCAAATTCTCTCTAAATTATTCAAGAAAACTAACATCCCAGATCCGACAATTGCGCTTCTAAATTTAAAGCCTACCCAAATCTCTTATACCCAATTTAAACTTCTTCTACAAATTACCACAGCCACAAAGCAGACCATTGCCAAAGCATGGAAGTCCTCATCATTAATGTTTTCTGAAACTACTAATAGAATAAATCAAGCCATGATCCTCTCGAAAACAGATGCCATATCCCACGATAATATACATAAATTTGAGAAAATATGGAATCCTTGGGTGACCCATTTTTTTTCTCCTAATTTTGACACTTCTTTACTAAGACCTTGGTAACTATGTAACTTTGTTTTGAATAACTGCCTGAATAGATACTATATATATATATTGTTACTAAGTAATCCCCGGAAACCTCTACTAATCCTGACTTTTTTCTTTTTATCTTTACTTTCCTTTTAGTCTTTTCTTTTGTCCTTCTTCTATCCTGTCTTTTCCTATTTATTTTTATAAAATAAAATGGTAGCGAAACACTCACTCTTACAATGTTCAATTATAACACAATAATAGATAGTAAGCTCTAATGTCCTATTATAAGTTACTGCATCTCGTAGTAATTAATACTATTTCTTTATTACATATCATTCTAAAAGTTAAAAGTTTAACAACTTTTAATTTTTTTTTGTTTCTCTTGATTATATAATTGTTAAAATTGATTGTAACACCTTAGTTATTTAAATAACATATAGCTTACTTACGTCTTCAATAGGGATGAGCCGAACAGTTCGCACCAGAACTTGCGAACAGGCAATAAATTTGTTCGAACATCCAAACACTATTAAAGTCTATGGGACTCAAACATGAAAAATCGAAAGTGCTAATTTTAAAGGCTTATATGCAAGTTATTATCATAAAAAGGGTTTGGAGACCCAGGTCCTGCACCAGGGGACATGTATCAATGCAAAAAAAAGTTTTAAAAACTGTATTTTTTTCGGGAGCAGTGATTTTAATAATGCGTAAAGTGAAGCAATAGAAGTGAAATATTCCTTTAAATTTCGTACCTGGGGGGTCTCTAGAGTATGCCTGTAAAGCAGCGCTTGTTTCCTGTGCTTAGAACTGTCCCTGCACAAAGTGTAATTTCTGAAGGAAAAAAAGTAATTTAAAAGCACTCGCGGCTATAATGAATTGTCGGCTCCCGGCAATACAGAGAAAAGTCATTGATGCATTGATGCAACGGAAACCTACGTTACATCAGAGGGGGGCGGAGTCACCCGCACGTCACTGGGGAAGCCCAGGTTTCCCCTTGAATCAGAGGGGGATGGGGTCACGTGACGGGTGGCCCCGCCCTCAGCTACTTAAGCGCTGTCACTGGCTGAAGCTGCGTCATTCCTGGGGTGTCTCTGCTCCGGTGAACAGTGCTGTTCCTCGCTGCGCTGGACATCATCGTTGGAGCCTGGACCCCGGAGAGGAGAGATCATCCATCGCTGGACCCCGGAGAGGAGATCACCCATCGCAGGATACCGAGAGTGGATTACCGCCGCTGGAATCTTTTTTTTTATTTTTTAAAATTTTTAATAAAGGACTTTTTCCAACGGTGTCTGTGTGTTTTTTTTACACTTTCTTTGTGAAATGGTAGGTGTACAATGTACACCTTACCAATTCACATGGGGGGGCGGGATCTGGGGGTCCCCTTTGTTAAAGGGGTCTTCCAGATTCCGATAAGCCCCCCGGCTGCAGACCCCCACAACCACCGGGCAAGGGTTGTGGGGATGAGGCCCTTGTCCCCATCAACATGGGGACATGGTGCTTTGAGGGGTCACAGACCCCCAAAGCATCCTCCCCATGTTGAGGGCATGTGGCCTGGTACGGTTCAGGAGGGGGGGCGCTCTCTCGCCCCCCTCTTTTCCTGCGGCCTGCCAGGTTGCGTGCTCGGATAAAGGGTCTGGTATGGATTTTTGGGGGGAACTCCACGCCATTTTTTTAAAATTTGACGTGGAGTTCCCCTTAAAATCCTTACCAGACCTGAAGGATCTAGTATGGATATTTGGGGGGAACCCCACATAATTTTTTTTTATTTGACGCAGGGTTCCCCTTAATATCCATACCAGACCTGAAGGGCCTGGTAATTAAATTTGGGGGGACCCCCACGCATTTTTTTTTATTTTTATCAATGACTTTTCTCTGTATTGCCGGGAGCCGACAATTCATTATAGCCGCGAGTGCTTTTAAATTACTTTTTTTCCTTCAGAAATTACACTTTGTGCAGGGACAGTTCTAAGCACGGGAAACAAGCGCTGTTTAACAGGCATACTATACACACCCCCCAGGTACGAAATTTAAAGGAATATTTCACTTTTATTGTTTCACTTTAAGCATTATTAAAATCACTGCTCCCGAAAAAACAGACGCCTTTAAAACTTTTTTTGCATTGATACATGTGCCTTGAAATTGAAATGATATATTCTTTGGGGTCATTGATTGTTTTTTTTTTTTTTTGGAATGTTGGCATATAAGCATTGGTTTCTCCTTTAAACAGTTCCGGAGACGTGTAGAAATTGTCCGTGGTGACACAATATCCCTGGTTCAGCAATGGCTCCAGCAGTGTAAGGACAGATTATGTGGCCATCCCATAGCCGCTGTATCTGGGGTTGAACTTTGTGCCTTTACCGGTGTATATGACCGAATTCCAGATGTACCCAGTGGATGACTCGCAGAGCGTGTAGGATTTGATGCCAAACTGCGCCTCTTTTGGATGCAATAAACTGTATCCAGCTTAGGCGTCCCTTGTATGCCATCAAACTTTCATCCATGCTGACATCCCTTTCTGGCACAGAGGTCCTCTGGAAATTGGTCACAATAATTTGGCATACCTTCCAGATTTTTTTTAGTTTGGGCGCAGGATGT
Organism: Rana muscosa; assembly: GCA_029206835.1. Lineage (NCBI taxonomy): Eukaryota > Metazoa > Chordata > Amphibia > Anura > Ranidae > Rana > Rana muscosa. The sequence goes on along the minus strand of CM055117.1, from coordinate 83,528,842 downwards.
GTGACCTCATCAAATTCTTCATTGTTTGTGAAGTGGAAAAACTTCATGATGAGGGAAAACCGGTATTCTGACATCACAGTGCCAAAAAATGGAGTGGCCAGTAACTTATTGGTGGTCCAGTACCATTTCTGGAGTGGTTTCCCCACCACCCCTGAAGAATGATGAGTCCCAGAAACTGCCAGATGTCCTCTTTGGTCACCGGTTCCCACTTTTTGCTTCTGGAAAACCTGGCATGCAGCGTAGCGGATTGCTGATCTTGGTAGCGATTTGTCTCTGTGACAATTTTTTCAATTACCCCCACAGTGAAGAATAATTGCAGGTATGCCAGAGGGTTGTCACGCTCAACATCTACCTTCATCCCAGGTGATCCAGTGAAGGGGAATCTTGGGGGCGCTACCTGGTCTGTATCGCAGTCAATAGGGCACCAAGTGCGCACTTCGCTGATGTCAGGAGCAGGATCATCGCCGTTGTCACTTGCCAGATCAGTGTCAGACGACAAATCTCCCCACGACTCACTATCACTCAGTTCTGCAAGCAACTCTGTGTTGCTGTCGCTGTCACTCAACTGGTCCAAAAGCGCTTTTGTAGTAAAGTGGCGCTTTTTTGATGACAAGTTATAAATATTTTATGGGCACAAATGACAGTAACGTGGCAGGCAAGGGGCACTGTACAGTGATCAAGTGTCAGATCTGAGATGATACAGTGTAATCCTCTCAGATTACAATGTATCACCTCTTTTATATGTGTGTCACTTTTGAATTACCCGCCCAGTTCCGCTCCCATGCACTGCTGCTGCTCGCAGGGAACGGAACCAGGAAGTCAGATGCCGGTCGGCACTCTCGCCGGCGATCACAGTGGAGGACATTGCTGGATCGCCAGGAGAAGGTAAGGGGACACCGCTGACAGCTCTGCAATTTTACCCCGAGCGTGACTCGGGGTTACCGCTCCTAGCAGAAAAAAACAACCCCGAGTCACGCTCGGGAATACCGCCAGGGAGGTTAATGTATTAAAATAAATTTGCCTTTTTATAAAATATTTTTTATAGAAGTCTATATACTGGACCAAAAAGTGGGGCAACAGAGGAGGAAAGAGGGGCACAAAGATGTGGAGAGTCCTTCAAATCAGGTTGGAAGCCATGACTAAAGGCTGCCAAAGCTTTTATTACTGGCCATGTTGGTTTCTATTCAATCCTGGGGGGGGGGGCTGATAAAATTTGTTTTAGTAGATATGATCTAGCCCTGGGTCTAGATTTTGCACCAGGACTTTGCAGCTTTTCATTAAACCTGCACAGACTGTTAACTATAAAATAAAATAAAAGCCAAAGTTTCTTTAGAAGAACTTGGCAAAGATCATGTGGAGCAGCTGGAGGAGGCGGATTGAGTCACTCTTGGTAAGCCATTGCTGCACATCATGATTCATGTCTCCACTTTTAGAGCTTTCACCTATTTTTAAAAGAGGCAATTATGATCCTTAAAGTAAACATACTGGATTTATAGATTGACAGTGGCGTGCCATGGAGGGAGTTAAATTTAACAGCGATAAAACAGCAGTCAGCAATAGCTGTCATAATTGATATTTATAGCTGAGAAATTGAAAGCGAATACCCTTCTATCATCTTGTTTAGTCTTGTCCCTTAATGTTGCTGCTGATGCTTGTCCAAGTTGTTGTGTATTGTCCCATCAGCTGTGAAATCATGTTGTCACATTTACTGTATACGTCAGATGTTGTATTACTATATGCAATCTCATATTTTCCATTTCCACGATTTACAACCACAATTCCAAAAAGGTTTGGACGCTGTGTAAACTCTACACAAAAACAGAATGCAATTATTTGAAAATCCAATAAACATTTATGTTATTCACAAAAGAAAATAGAAAACATATCAAATGTTTAACCACTTAAGGACCGGAAGGATTTGCCCCCTTAACGACCAGGCCAATTTTTGCGATGCGTGCGCACAGGGTGTGCCGGATGTGCCTGGGAACACCCTAATCACCCTGTGCCAATGCAGATTCTCCCTGCTAAACCCCCATGGGAGCTGATGCTACTGAGAAAGGGATCGGGGTAAAAAAACTACTGACACCAATCTCATCCTTACTGACAACATCATCTGAGCTGCTGACACCATCCACTGCTCTACGGATACCATCCATTGCTCTACTGCGCATGTGTGTTTGAACTTTGCGGTGCACACCCTAATGCAATAGGTTACGATACGGCACTGCGCCGCTTTAACTGATAATTGCGCGGTCTTGCGACGCTGTATCTGAACTAAATGTATGTCCTTTTTTCCCACAAATAGAGCTTTCGTTTGGTGGTATTTCATCACCTCTGTGGTTTTTATTTTTTGCGCTATAAACAAAAAAAGATTGACAATTTTGAAAAAAACAATATTTTTAACTTTTTGCTATAATAACTATCCAAAAAAACAAACAAAAAAATGTCTTCCTCAGTTTAGGCCAATATGTATTCTTCTACATATTTTTGGTAAGAAATTGCAATAAGCGTATATTGATTGGTTTGCGCAAAAGTTATAGCGTCTACAAAATAGGGAATAGATTTTATGGCATTTTAATTATTATTATTATTATAATTTTTTTTACTAATGGGGGTGATCAGTGATTTTTAGAGGGATTGCGACATTGCGGCAGACAGATCGGACACTTTTGACACTTTTTTGGGACCATTGACATTTATACTGCGATTAGAGCTAAAAATAACCACTGATTACTGTATAAATGTCATTGGCAGGGAAGGAGTTAACACTAGGGGAGATCAAGGGGTTAAATGTGTGTCCTAGGGAGTGATTCTAACTGTGGGGGGGTGGGACTGCCTGGAGGAGGAGACCGATCGCTGTTCATAATCAGTATGAACAGCAGATCTGTCTCCTGCTTACATTGACAGATCTCCGTTCTGTCTCGCTCAGGAGCGATCGCGGGTGTCGGTGGACATCTACAGCGATTCGCCCAGGGGAGCCAACTAGGGGTGCAACGGATCAAAAAAACTCACGGTTCGAATCGTTCCTCGAATCAGAGTCACAGATCGGGTCATTTTTCGGATCAGCAAAAAAAATTGCAGCCTCATTGTGCCCCCATTGCAGCCTCACTGTGCCCCAAATTGTAGCCTCACTGTGCCCCAAATTGTAGCCTCACTGTGTCCCCATTGCAGCCTCACTGTGCCCCAAATTGTAGCCTCACTGTGTCCCCATTGCAGCCTCATTGTGCCCCAAATTGCAGCCTTATTGTGCCCCAAATTGCAGCCTCACTGTGCCCCAAATTGCAGCCTCGCCAGGGCGGGGGAAGTGAGAGGGCGGCCAGCAAGGCTGGATTTGCTCTCCCTGCCGCCCCAAGGCCAGGTTCCGCAATGCACCCCCTCCCCACCAACCGAACCACCCCCCCCCAAATCAACGGAGAATGGCAACCGGATGGCAGGGGCGGCACGGTTAGTTCAAAAAAATGTTGTTTATTTCTTTTTACTTTTCATCCCTTTTTTTATTCTTATTTATTTGTAGCTTGTCTTTTATTTTTGGATAATTTTCTTATTATTTTTAATATTTTTCTTATTCTATACTGTTTAATTACTTTTTTATTTTATTAATTTATTATTTCTTTTTTTTTAATCAATTTTTTTTTTCACTTAAATTTATTATTATTAACAAAATAAAGGCAGACATTACAGTTACATTACAATTTGGTACAAGATTAATCAGAGGGCCCTGCTCATTAGAGCTTACAATCTAAAAGGGGAGGGTCAATTGATATAAAAGGTAATAGCTGTGGGGGATGAGCTGATGGAGGAAGTAAAACAGTGTTACTTAGAAGCAGGATAGGCTTCTTTAAAGAGAAGAGTTTTCAGGGATCGTCTACATATGGATAGATTAGGGGACAGTCGGGCAGATTGGGGTAGGGAGTTCCAAAGGATGAGAGAAGCTCTGGAGAAATCCTGGAGGCGAGCATGGGAGGAGGTGACAAGGGAGCTAGAGAGCAGGAGGTCTTGGGAGAACCGAAAAGAGCGGCTTGGTTGGTATTTTGGGACTAGGTTAGTGATATAGCTGGGGGCCGAGTTGTGGATGGCTTTGTAGATTATTGTTAGTACTTTGAATTTTATTTGTTGGGTGAGTGGGAGCCAGTGGAGGGATTGGCAGAGAGGGGTGGAGGACACTGAATGGTTGGTAAGGTGGATGAGTCTGGCAGCGGCATTCATGATGGACTGAAGGGGAGATAGTCTATGTATAGGTAATCCAATGAGGAAGGAGTTGCAGTAGTCGAGGCAAGAGATGACCAGGGAGTGAATTAGAAGCTTGGTGGTGTCATTAGTTAAAAAGGGGTGCTATCACACAGGAGAAAACAATTCCCTGTGTGATTGTAATTGTTCTCTTTATTGACCCTGTCACCTCCAAAACAGGAGTCCTAGCACTGTGCTAGAACTCCTGCCACAGCTGAGATGGGAAGAGCACAGCTCACCCCTCTCACTGTGTACATCTGGGGAAGGGACAGGAGATAGACTCGGCGGCCAGAGGGGGGGGGGGGGGGAGTCCTGAAGACAGAGCCAGCAGAGAGAGGTATGTGGGGGGGGGGAGGGGAGGACGGACGGCAGCACACATTTTACAAGTGAAGTCCGGCTGCTAGAAAGCAACTTACCGCCCGTATGTTCTGGCCATTGAAACTGTCTCCGCTCCGCTCGCACCCACACAACCCCGCCTCCTCCTAACCCTGCGCTGTGATAGACAGAACACATACCAGCATTGGACCCACATTCTGTCTATCACAAGCGCTGGGTTAGGAGGAGGCGGGGCTGTGTGAGTGTGAACAGAGCGTAGACAATTTCAATGTGTTTTACTGCTCTGCTCGCTCCCCCCTCTACCTGCAGCGCGGATCACGTGGTGTGCCGATCCGAAGTCATTGATCCGTGCAGATCACGGATCAATGACGATCCGTTGCACCACTAGAGCCAACCTGCTGCAGTATAACTGGGGCAGCTGGTCCTAAGCTGGTTAAACTGAGGATATGTACTACAGTATTTTAAAGAAAAAAATAGGATCATTTTGAAAGTAATGGCAGCAACATTCCGCAAAAAAGTTGGGACAGGGCCATTTACCACGTGTAGCATCCCCTCTTCTTTTAACAACGCGCTGTAAACTAGGGATGACTCAAACTCGAAGCTCATCCCTAGTATAAACATCTGGGAACTGAGGAGACCAGTTGCTGGTGTTTTGGGAGAAGAATGTTATCCCATTCTTGCCTGATAAAGGATTCTAACTGCTCAACAGTCTTTGGTCTTTGTCGTAATTTTTGGTTTCAAGATGCGGCAAATAATTTTTAGTTGATAAAAGGTCTGGGCTGCAGGCAGGCCAGTTAAGCACCCGGACTCATCTACTATAAAGCCATGCTGTTGTCATAGATGCAGTATGTGGTTTAGCATTGTTCTGCTGAAATATACAAGGCCTTCCCTGAAAAAGACGTTGTCTGGATGGGAGCATATGCTGCTCTAAAACCTGCATATGTCTTACAGCATTTGGGCTTGAGTTTTAGTAAATCTCCCCCAATGGGTGCAGGGTGGGAATAAGCTCGGTGGCATTTGCCCCCCAGATATGTTGAACTGGGGTGTCTGAGTAGGCACACATTGCCAGACATCGATCAGAGCATGACCCACAGTCATTGACACATTATATAGCTAGCTACCTGTTCCTATTCAGATTTGCAGTCACACTGTCTAGCAGATTTCCACACCATCTTCCTTTTGCAGTTCTTAGATGTCGTGTTACCAAATGCTGAGAAATGCAAAAGGAAAAGAATGCTGTCTGGTAGACGTGAAGGTGTGTCAAAATAAACCATGTCCTCATTCAATGTGGCACCATGGCACACTTTTCAGTGGTACATTTTCTTTAGCCATCAGAAATCCATACCCACCTTAAAAGGGCTATTAGGTTGCACATACAAGTCAATGAGTCAGAGCATTGACTTATCCACCACTCTCAGTACCACTCAATCCAAGGTTTCAATAACAAAGTAAAAAATATATAAATTTTAGATAACAAACTGCAAAAACAAACCAAATTTGACTACTGTATAACCCTTATACATTTTCTTTTAAAGTATTTGAGTGTATAAATTGTATGATCATTTCCAGGCACCTTAAAGCAACACTGTTTCATGTTAAAAAATTTAAATGCGAGGGAGTCTGCAAAAGAAAATTATGCCTACTTTACCTTTCTGAAAGGTAGTGTGGTAAACCTTCACTCTGTTGAAGTGTTTTGAGTGTTTTGCTTCTATCCAACACTTCTGGGTGTCCCCTACTGAGCACTGTGTTTCCTCCCTTTCATCCTTTGTGGCAATTATCATGCTTTGCTTGTGCCGATGCACCGCCGCGCACGCAGATTCGCTATTTGCTATAGCGTGGCCATACTGGACATTGGCATATTTGCCCGGTCTTCTCAAAATTGTTCCATGACACAATACTATAGAGTAGGGGTCTCCAAACTTTATAAACAAAGAGCCAGTTTACTGTGCTTAAAACATTGAGGGGGCTGAACTGTGGCAAGTGAGAGTAGAAAATGCCCTGGCATCAATGGGAGTAAACAGTGCTCCATTATTGGTATTCGTGGGGGAAATATTGCCCTATTTTTGGTATTAGGGAAAGGAATAGTGCCCCATCATTGATGTCAGTGGGAATAATAGTGTCCTGCCATTAGTGTCAGTGGTAGGAATAGTGCCCTATTGGTATCATTGACAGAAATTATGCCCGGTTGCTGGTGTCAAGGGGAGGAATAGTGCCCCATGGGCGGGATAAAGGCAAGCAAAGGACCACATTTGACCCCCGGGCCACAGTTTGGATACCACTGCGGTAGAGAGCAAAGATTTAACACAGCACCCAATAAAAAGGTTCAAACCTTTTATTTTACAGGCTTCTTCTCCTTTACATTTATTACATAGCCGAAGGGATACTCTAAAGTACATGTAAACACCATTAAGAAGGTCAGAGAGTCCCAGATCTTTTAATGATAATATTGATTCACAAGATAACTTAAAACAGCCAAAGTGTTTCGGGGAATCAACTTCCCCTTTTTCAGGGCTCTGGTGCCGTAAGTGGTAGGACTCAAAGATGGTAGAATAACCAGGAATAATTTGTTATTGTATAAGAGATATAGGACACATGGACTCAGTTTATCAGCAAAACATAATTAATTTGCTAAAGCATAAACAATTGCCATTTTTTTTTAACAAAATGCTTGTTTTCACCTATTTTTTCTTCATTGTTAAACTTCAGTGCTTCTGAACTCTTGCAGCCTTTTTGAAGCCCCATCCTATCTAGGTACACTCCATTTATGGCTCTATGGCATTTCTCTGGGCAGATTTTTTGATGGTGACCACATTTGACCAGACCAGTAGGGTGTGTTAAAAAAGCCTCTTTTCATCTCTATTAAGCGCCACTTTGACGGGGTGACAGCACAGGAGCACAATTGGGAGATAGGGACAGAGCATTGTTACCCTTTAAACGGTAAGTTTCTGACAAGGATCTTCATGGCAGGATTACAAATTTTATTTTAATAAAAGCTATAAATTTAAAGAATAGTTCTAGGCATGAGTGTTTTATACATAGTTACAGCTTGGCTTTGGAAGCTCCACCTTTGGAAGCTGGAAATCATTAGACACCGCTACTCAAGGGATCTTCACTTCTTCTGGATCCCGCGCTGAGCGGCTCCACCTCTGCTTACTGAATACAGGAGGTCAGCCACTCGGCGCGGGCACCACTCAGAGAATGCTTTGCATTTTCTGAATGAATGTAAAAGGTTTTCTGATTAGATGAGGTGGAGAGTCATGACAGTGATGTCTCACTTTGGGGCATTAGCTAGGTATGGTAAATACCAGGGTGAATTTGATTTAAATCAAGTTGATTTAAATTATATTTTTTAAAGAGCAACTGTCATCTCTGTCCCGCAGCGGCTCTTCCTCTGACCCGCTGTTGACTCACCAATAGTCTCATTCACTTTAACAAGACGGCTGGTGATGCGGCAGTGACACAACAAGGTGAGGGACGTGGTGGCAGCAGGTGAGTGGATTCCCGCTAACAGGTGTTGCCATGATGGATCTGAAATGACAGGTGCTCTTTAATTGTAAGGACTTATTCTTGCTGGTAGTGAGAATCTTTAATATTTGCAAATAAAATGAAGGTTTCCTATTTAGAATAATAAGCTGTCAGGTTAGTAAAACAGCGATATCAGAACCGATTCAATCACACAGTTTATATTGTACATAGATTTGCAAAAGAATGGGATAAAGGAATATTCCTGAACTTTGTTTTATCTCATGGTTACTGTGAAATTGTGTGAATGCGTCAATGCAGTGCATGTTATCTCAGCTTGCGGAGCTTGAATTCATTGAATAAGTTTATCAAAAATGTAAATATTGCAGAATATACAGCCTCATGCTACATAACTAAGCTCCATTTCATTCTGAATAAATTCAATTATTAATCTATTGTAAATAGAAAACTATCTTTAGATAGATTTTTTACTCCAAAAGCATTTTATTTAAATAGATAAATAAAAATCAAAAAAATTGATTTTAAATAAAATAAAAATCTGATTTAAATCAAAAAAATATTTTTTTATTTTTTATTTTTTTTAAATGATTGATTTTCATCCACCCTGGTAAATACATAGTTACACCAATGCAGCTATGTATAAAATACACATGTGTGGAATTATTCTCTACAAATACTGAAAATGACTTTTGAAATTACAGTAACCCCTTCCAGCTGCCGGCTCCCGGCTCTTTAAGGGATTCTAAATGTCGGTGGGGGGTGGGGGGGGGTGGAGGGGGGCATTTGGGTCATGTGACCGCTGTGATTGGCTGTCACAGTGGCCACATGATTAGAAAGCTCCTGATCGCAGGTATGTATCGGGAGCTTTCCGGTCCCCGACGGTAATTGTGCTGGGAGCATGCAGGGCGCGTGCTCTCGGCACAGAAAAGTGTTTACATAGGGCTGCATATATGCGTACCATTGACGGGAAGAGGTTAAAGCTGACATAAGATTTAAATGTTTAGGATCACATACACATTAATTTTTTTATTTTTTAAATCATAAATAATTGTTTAAAAAACACACACAATTAGGGGGTCATGATAATAAATATACTCCAGGATAGATAAGGTGACCCACAACAGGAACTTTGGTAAAAATTGGCTTCTGTGAAAGGAAGCCTGGTTTAAAAGTTCAACATCACTTTCCTAAACAACTCTAAGGTTATGGTTTGTGGTCTTGTGTTACGTGGTTGTTGTTTGGCAATAATTCTGTGAAGGAAAGAAGAAGAGTTTTCCCAGATGATTCAGCATTTTATCTTGGGGTGAAGTTCACAAATCGTATTCCTTTTTACTTATGATAAATATTGGAAACCTATATTATTGTTCATGTATGAAACATATAGGAATCATCCCTTCTCGTTCTAGAAAATATTAACCTTCCTGCCGGTATGATTCTTCTGTCTGATTTTAGGTGCTGAAAGCGGTACCATTATTTTGCATAGAAATTTGGCATTTTATATTGTAGGCCTGTAATTCTTAGGAATAACTCACTTAAATCTGTCCAAACCAGAGTCTAGTAGACATCTCGGGTATGATAAAGTTTGAAACACAAAATCATAAATTATATTATAATAAATAACTATAAATAATTATAACAAATAATAATATAAAAATAATAAAAATTATTCACTAATGTAATCAAATCAAAAACACAGAAATTTGCTGAGTTGCAGAATTGTCGCTGTCATTACTTTCAGTGTTTGATGACGAATTTCCCCACAAATCGCTATCGCTCAATTCTGCGAGTGATTCTAATTTATTATCGCAGTTTTCTAGCTGGTCTAAAACCACTTTTGACATAAAGGGACACTTTTTGGTTGCTATGGACAATCTCCAAATTTCAGGCAGAAAAAACTGTATTTATAATATAAAAGTGCATGCAGAGCACTGGACAGACCACTAGGGACAACGGGGATGTGTAATTTTTTCATACAGTATACTGTAATCTGTAAGATTACAGTATACTGTATGTGTATTGTGTTTTTACTTTTTGGAATTTGGCGCCGATCTCCGCCCCCTGTGCGCCGCAATGTTGCAGGGAATGGAGCTCGGCAGCACTGTGTGAATCGAGCGAGGAGACAGCTCACACACACTGCGGGGAGACATCGCAGGATCCAGGGAACAAGGTAACTCTCCCTGTATCCTGCGATGCAGCCCGAGTCTGGCTCGGGGTTACCGCTAATGGTACTGAAATCTTACCCCGAGCCAGACTTGGGAATACCGCCAGGGAGGTTAAAGTGCATGTATAGTTAAAACTTCCTTTTTCAGTATTAGATAAAGTAGAAGCAAATTAGAACATCTGCTGAAATTGTATTGCTTAAAGCGGAACTTCAAGTGATTATAAAGGTTCCTGGTTTTTTTTTTAATAACAAACATGTCATACTTACCTCCACTGTGCAGTTCGTTTTGCACAGAGTGGCCCCGATCGTCTTCTTCTGGGGTCCCACGGCAGCTCTCGCAGCTCCTCCCCGCATTAGATAACCCCCTTGGAGAAGCTCTCTCCTGAGGGGGTTACCTTGCCGACATGCTCCTGTGTCATACACTCGGTGTCCATAGACGCTGAGTGTATGAATCGGCCCCGCCACCCGACACCCATGTCATTGGATTTGATTGACAGCAGCGGGAGCCAATGGCTGTGCTGCTATAAATCTATCCAATCAACACCAGGACTCCGTGGAGAAGAGGACGCCGGGGACGCGCCGAGCAGGTGAACTGGCTCAGGTAAGTAAAACAGGGAGCCGGGGGGCCAGTGATTGCCAGGTGTTTTTTCACCTTAGCCACTTGCCGACCAGTGCATGCACTTTTACGTCGGCAGAATGGCACAAACAGGCAAATGGGCGTACAGGTACTTCCCTTTAAACTTGCCGCCGTGTGGGCGCGCGTGCGCCCCTGCAGCAAGCTCCGTGACCATGCCCGCGGGACCCGTGGACTCGATTTCCGCCGGTGTCCCGCGATCGTGTCACGGAGCGGCAGAACGGGGGATGCTTGTGTAAACAAGGCATCTCCCTGTTCTGCCTAGTGACAGGACACTGATTGTCTGCTCCCTGTCATTGGGAGCAGTGATCACTGTCGTGTCACAGTAAGCCCTGCCCCCACACAGTTAGAATCACTCCCTAGGACACACTTATCCCCTTCCTAGCCCCCTAGTGGTTAACCCCTTCCCTGTCAGTCACATTTATACAGTAATCAGTGCATTTGTATAGCACTGATCGCTGTATAAATGTGAATGGTCCCAAAATAGCGTCAAAAGTGTCCGATGTGTCGGCCATAATGTCGCAGTCAGGATAAAAATCGCTGATCGCCACCATTACTAGTAAAAAAAAAATATTAATAAAAATGCCATAAAACTATCCCCTATTTTGTAGACGCTATAACTTTTGCACAAACCAATCAATAAACGCTTATTGGGATTTTTTTTTTTACCAAAAATATGTAGAAGAATACATATCGGCCTAAACTGAAGAAAAAACGTGTTTTTTATATATTTTTTGGGGATATTTATGTAGCACACAGACCCTTTTCTCCTGCCTACCTTCTCTTTGCAGGGATAAAGGCACACCGTGCCACATGCCCGGATCCTCCTGGTATAAGAGGTTGAGCGGTGTTCTTACAATTTTGGGTCCTGGAGCGAGTTACCTCCCTCCATTGGTTCTCGTCCCAAGAATGTAGGGAAAAGTCTGTGTTCTTCCTCCCAAAGAAAGCCAATGTCCACACAGTGTTTAAACTCCAAATAGACGAGTTTATTTCTATCTTGCTTGAAACAGATTTGGGAATAGGTTGAAGATAGAGACAAAGTAGGTAGAGGGACAGGTTCAGGCACGCGACACCCAACCACCCTATTCTTCACTAGGGATGAGCTTCGTGTTCGAGTCGAACATACGTTCGACTCGAACATCGGCTGTTCGATCGTTCGACGAAGATCGAACGATTTGGGCCGTTCGCGCCAAATTCGAGTGACGCGAACGGCCCACAATGCACTACGCCATCGCAGTGTCATCCAGGCGCTGTGATTGGCCAAGCATGCACTGTGACCCCGCATGCTTGGCCAATCACAGCGCCGGCAGCGAGGAGAGCAATGATTGGCCACAGGCAGGATGCCTGTGGCCAATTATTGCTGAGGGTGTTTAGTACACGCCCCACACTATAAAAGGCCGCCAGCACGGCGGCCTAGTGTAGTGTGTTCCAGAGCAGGGAAAGAGCAGCATAGGCAGGGACAGTGACTTTTATTTCTTTCTTTCTTAACCTGGATTCCTTTAGTTTAGGGAAAGAGAAGGATAGGTAGGGAGAGTGTCAGTGTATTTTGTGCTTGTGCTATAGTGTGCTTTAAAAAAACATTTTTTCTAGGGACAGAAAACTCTAGGTAGGGAGAGTGTCAGTTTCTTTCACTGTGCAAGTCCTTGTTTCTAGGGACAGGGAAGGACAGTGAGTGAATTCTCCTTGTGCTATAGTGTGCTTAAAAAAAACATTTTTTCTAGGGACAGAAAACTCTAGGTAGGGAGAGTGTCAGTTTCTTTCACTGTGCAAGTCCTTGTTTCCAGGGACAGGGAAGGACAGTGAGTGAATTCTCCTTGTGCTATAGTGTGCTTAAAAAAAACATTTTTTCTAGGGACAGAAAACTCTAGGTAGGGAGAGTGTCAGTTTCTTTCACTGTGCAAGTCCTTGTTTCCAGGGACAGGGAAGGACAGTGAGTGAATTCTCCTTGTGCTATAGTGTGCTTAAAAAAAACATTTTTTCTAGGGACAGAAAACTCTAGGTAGGGAGAGTGTCAGTTTCTTTCACTGTGCAAGTCCTTGTTTCCAGGGACAGGGAAGGACAGTGAGTGAATTCTCCTTGTGCTATAGTGTGCTTAAAAAAAACATTTTTTCTAGGGACAGAAAACTCTAGGTAGGGAGAGTGTCAGTTTCTTTCACTGTGCAAGTCCTTGTTTCTAGGGACAGGGAAGGACAGTGAGTGAATTCTCCTTGTGCTATAGTGTGCTTAAAAAAACATTTTTTCTAGGGACAGAAAACTCTAGGTAGGGAGAGTGTCAGTTTCTTTCACTGTGCAAGTCCTTGTTTCTAGGGACAGGGAAGGACAGTGAGTGAATTCTCCTTGTGCTATAGTGTGCTTAAAAAAAACATTTTTTCTAGGGACAGAAAACTCTAGGTAGGGAGAGTGTCAGTTTCTTTCACTGTGCAAGTCCTTGTTTCCAGGGACAGGGAAGGACAGTGAGTGAATTCTCCTTGTGCTATAGTGTGCTTAAAAAAAACATTTTTTCTAGGGACAGAAAAATCTAGGTAGGGAGAGTGTCAGTTTCTTTCACTGTGCAAGTCCTTGTTTCCAGGGACAGGGAAGGACAGTGAGTGAATTCTCCTTGTGCTATAGTGTGCTTAAAAAAAACATTTTTTCTAGGGACAGAAAACTCTAGGTAGGGAGAGTGTCAGTTTCTTTCACTGTGCAAGTCCTTGTTTCCAGGGACAGGGAAGGACAGTGAGTGAATTCTCCTTGTGCTATAGTGTGCTTAAAAAAAACATTTTTTCTAGGGACAGAAAACTCTAGGTAGGGAGAGTGTCAGTTTCTTTCACTGTGCAAGTCCTTGTTTCCAGGGACAGGGAAGGACAGTGAGTGAATTCTCCTTGTGCTATAGTGTGCTTAAAAAAAACATTTTTTCTAGGGACAGAAAACTCTAGGTAGGGAGAGTGTCAGTTTCTTTCACTGTGCAAGTCCTTGTTTCCAGGGACAGGGAAGGACAGTGAGTGAATTCTCCTTGTGCTATAGTGTGCTTAAAAAAAACATTTTTTCTAGGGACAGAAAACTCTAGGTAGGGAGAGTGTCAGTTTCTTTCACTGTGCAAGTCCTTGTTTCCAGGGACAGGGAAGGACAGTGAGTGAATTCTCCTTGTGCTATAGTGTGCTTAAAAAAAACATTTTTTCTAGGACAGAAAACTCTAGGTAGGGAGAGTGTCAGTTTCTTTCACTGTGCAAGTCCTTGTTTCCAGGGACAGGGAAGGACAGTGAGTGAATTCTCCTTGTGCTATAGTGTGCTTAAAAAAACATTTTTTCTAGGGACAGAAAACTCTAGGTAGGGAGAGTGTCAGTTTCTTTCACTGTGCAAGTCCTTGTTTCCAGGGACAGGGAAGGACAGTGAGTGAATTCTCCTTGTGCTATAGTGTGCTTAAAAAAAACATTTTTTCTAGGGACAGAAAACTCTAGGTAGGGAGAGTGTCAGTTTCTTTCACTGTGCAAGTCCTTGTTTCCAGGGACAGGGAAGGACAGTGAGTGAATTCTCCTTGTGCTATAGTGTGCTTAAAAAAAACATTTTTTCTAGGGACAGAAAACTCTAGGTGGGGAGAGTGTCAGTTTCTTTCACTGTGCAAGTCCTTGTTTCCAGGGACAGGGAAGGACAGTGAGTGAATTCTCCTTGTGCTATAGTGTGCTTAAAAAAAACATTTTTTCTAGGGACAGAAAACTCTAGGTAGGGAGAGTGTCAGTTTCTTTCACTGTGCAAGTCCTTGTTTCCAGGGACAGGGAAGGACAGTGAGTGAATTCTCCTTGTGCTATAGTGTGCTTAAAAAAAACATTTTTTCTAGGGACAGAAAACTCTAGGTAGGGAGAGTGTCAGTTTCTTTCACTGTGCAAGTCCTTGTTTCCAGGGACAGGGAAGGACAGTGAGTGAATTCTCCTTGTGCTATAGTGTGCTTAAAAAAAACATTTTTTCTAGGGACAGAAAACTCTAGGTAGGGAGAGTGTCAGTTTCTTTCACTGTGCAAGTCCTTGTTTCCAGGGACAGGGAAGGACAGTGAGTGAATTCTCCTTGTGCTATAGTGTGCTTAAAAAAAACATTTTTTCTAGGGACAGAAAACTCTAGGTAGGGAGAGTGTCAGTTTCTTTCACTGTGCAAGTCCTTGTTTCCAGGGACAGGGAAGGACAGTGAGTGAATTCTCCTTGTGCTATAGTGTGCTTAAAAAAAACATTTTTTCTAGGGACAGAAAACTCTAGGTAGGGAGAGTGTCAGTTTCTTTCACTGTGCGAGTCCTTGTTTCTAGGGACAAAGAAGGAAAGTGAGGGGAATTCTCCTTGTGCTATAGTGTGCTAAAGCATTCCTCATCAACCATCTTTGAAATCCTTGATTTTTGGACAGTCAGGGAAATTGTCGTTGTGCTATTCTGTGCAAAAGCAATCATCCTCAACCATATTTAGAAATCCTTAAGTAAAGGGACAGAGAAGGACACCTGAAGGTAGCCCTTATTGCTTTTTTCCCATCTCCCTGCAGGCCATCTATTAGAATGTCTGGAAGGCAAACAAGGAGAGGCAGACAGTCAGGAGGCAATAAAAGAGGGCAAGCAGGCTCTGTGTCTGGGGGCAACAGTGCTGGTCGTGGACGCGGTGCATTGTCATCAGCACATGGCCATGGGACACGCTTGTCCTTCTTTTCGGCAGCTGGACATGTTGAGCCACATCATGCCGAAGACTTGGTAGAGTGGATGACCAAGCCCTCCTCCTCCTCCTCATCCTCTCTCACCCAGGCTCAGGGTACTGGCAAAGCAGCTGCCAAAGCGTCCTCTTCCCTGTTATCAATGTCAGACTCATCATCAGTCACTCCTTCCCTAGACCCACCATGTCCTCCTCCTGAGGAGTCCCCCGAACTGTTTGAGCACAGTGTTGGGTACATGCTCCAGGAGGATGCCCAGCGTTTCGAAGGGTCTGATGATGAAACCCAGCTACAGGAAGGCAGTAGGGTGAGAGCAGACAGAGGGGATGCTCAAGAAGGACACCAATCTGGCAGTCATGTTCCAGCAGCTGCAGCATACTGCCAGATTGGCTCCAGTGATGAGGAGGGAGGGGATGATGAGGTCACTGACTCCACGTGGGTGCCTAATAGGAGAGAGGAGGAGGAGGATGAGGAGGAGGCACATCTCCAACGAGGCAGGATGCCCTTTGGTGGCCAGCGTAAGGGCAGTACACCGACGGAATCACACCGCAGAGCTCCGCCTGTGCAGGGCGCTGCCTCTGCCCGTCATTCAAAAAGTTCCTTGGTGTGGGCCTTTTTTGAGGCTAGTGCATCAGATCGCACAGCTGCTGTTTGCAACATATGTCTCAAGCGTATATCGCGTGGCCAAAACATCAGCCGCTTGGGTACCACATGCCTGACCAGACATATGTTGACCTGCCATGCAGCTCGTTGGCAAGCCTACCTCAAAGACCCACACCAAAGAACAAAGCGGACCTCTCCTTGCACCGCATCAGCTGGGATCTCCAACCCCACTATAACTTCAGTCCTCTCTGAAACATGCACTGAGAGGAATGAAGGTGTAGAATTAGGTGTGTCACAGCCAAGTACTTGCGGCCACTCTGCTAGCAGTACACCGACGTCCGATTCTAGCAGGCAAATTTCCCTGCCCCAGCTGCTGGACCGTCGAAAGAAGTTCACTCCCAGCCATCCACATGCCCAGCGGTTGAATGCTAGCTTGGCTAAATTGCTAGCGCTTCAACTGCTGCCTTTTCAGTTGGTAGACTCGGCCCCCTTCCGTGAGTTTGTGCAATGTGCGGTTCCTCAGTGGCAGGTTCCCAAACGCCACTTTTTCTCACGGAAGGCTATTCCGGCTCTCTACCGGCATGTGGAAGGCAATGTCTTGGCCTCGCTGGACAGGGCGGTCAGCGGTAAGGTGCATATTACCGCTGACTCATGGTCCAGCAGGCATGGACAGGGACGTTACCTTTCTTTCACGGCCCATTGGGTCACTCTTTTGGCAGCTGGGAAGGATGCAGGACAAGGTGCAGTAGTGTTGGAGGTTGTCCCACCGCCACGCCTCCAAAATGCTACTACTGGTTGTGACACACCTCTCTCCTCCACCCCCTCCTCTTCTTCTTCCTCCATGGCCTCTTCCTGTGGTTTGTCCTATGAACCAGCGGTGCTCCGTAGCCGTTCACGGGGCTACGCAAGTACGCAGGCAAAAAGATGCCATGCCGTGCTTGCGCTGGTGTGTTTGGGGGACAGAAGCCACACTGGGGCAGAGGTCCTGTCTGCTCTGCAGGGCCAGGCCGAGAGGTGGTTGACGCCACGCCAGCTTAAGCCAGGAATGGTGGTTTGCGACAATGGCACCAACCTCCTCTCCGCCCTTCGACAGGGACAACTGACCCATGTGCCCTGTGTGGCTCACGTCCTTAACCTGGTGGTGCAGCGGTTCTTGGGCAGGTACCCGGGCTTACAGGATGTCCTGAGGCAGGCCAGGAAAGTCTGTGTGCATTTCCGCAGATCTTATAATGCCAGTGCTCGCCTGGCTGAGCTGCAAAAGGAGTTGAACCTGCCCAAGAACCGCCTTATATGTGACATGCCCACCAGGTGGAACTCAACGTTGGCCATGCTGCAGCGGCTGCACACGCAGCAGAGGGCCATCAATGAGTACCTGTGCGACTACGGCACCAGGACAGGGTCAGGGGAGCTTGGTTTTTTTTCTCCACGCCAGTGGGGCATGATCAGGGATGCATGCACTGTCCTGGCACCATTTGAGGAGGCCACGAGGATGGTGAGCAGTGACAGTGCATGCATCAGTGACACTGTACCTCTTGTCCACCTGTTGGAGCACACGCTGCGTGGAATAATGGACAGGGCACTTGAGGCAGAACAGAGGCAGGAAGAGGAGGACTTCCTTGCCTCTCAAGGCCCCCTTTACCCAGACAGTGTTCCTTCTGTCCCACCCATCGCACAGGAAGAGGAAGAGGAGGAGGAGGAGGAGGAGGAGGAGGAGGAGGATTGTGTCAGCATGGAGGTGGAGGCTGGCACTCAGCATCATCAGCAGCAGTCTTTTAGGGATGATTTACAGTCCCAAGAAACCAGTGGACTTGTACGTGGCTGGGAGGAGGTGACTGCGGATCATGTCGTCCTTAGTGACCCAGAGGACTCCGGAGCGAATGCCTCAGCAAACCTACGCTGCATGGCCTCCCTGATCCTGCAAAGTCTGCGGAAGGATCCTCATATTCTTCGGATCAAGGAGAGGGACCATTACTGGCTGGCCACTCTCCTTGATCCACGGTACAAGGGTAAGGTTGCGGACCTTATGTTACCGTCGCAGAGGGAGCAGAGGATGAGACAACTCCGGGAGGCCTTGCAGAAAGGTCTGTGCAACGCGTTCCCAGAGACTGGGAGGTTACAAACTCCTGGTCCTGGACAACGAGTTGCTGAGGCTTCGGCCAGTCAAAGAAGGAGCGGTGGGGAAGGTGGCCGTCTGACCGATGCGTTCAGACAATTCTTTAGTCCGCAGCCCCAAAGTATGATCGGTTCCAGCAACCATCGCCAGCGTCTGATAAACATGGTGCAGGAATATCTAGGGGCAAGGTCAGACTTGGACACCTTCCCCACCGAAAATCCTCTGGCTTACTGGGTCTTGAGGATGGATCACTGGCCAGAGCTTGCACAGTATGCAATTGAGCTACTGGCCTGTCCTGCATCCAGCGTTCTTTCGGAACGCACATTCAGTGCTGCTGGAGGATTTGTCACGGATCACAGGGTGCGCCTGTCCACCGACTCGGTTGATCGACTGACTTTCATCAAGATGAACCAGTCTTGGATCACCACCAGCTACCACACACCTGATGCTGATATAACAGACTAATTGATTTTAACATGTCACATCCCTTCAAGACTGATGCTGATGCTGAGTGCCTGTGCTGTTATGTTGACTGGCTATCCTCCTCCTCCGAGTCCTCAATGATACGATTGATGATGATAGCTTGGAAGATCATTTTTGTTTATGGGTGCCGCCACCAGTGGCTAAGGCCCAATTTTTCAGCCCCTGTTTTACAGGGGCGTGTACTTACAATTTTTTTAGCAATAATTTGCCATAGGGCTCATTGCTGTGCTCCAAGTACAGTATCTGTGAGGGGTTGGAGTGTTGTGGCACCAGTGCCTAAGGCCCAATTTTTCAGCCCCTGTTTAACAGGGGCGTGTCATTACAATTTTTGAAGCAATACTTTGCAACAGGGCTCATTGCTGTGCTCCAAGTACAGTATCTGTGAGGGGTTGTAGTGTTGTGCCACCAGTGCCTAAGGCCCAATTTTTCAGCCCCTGTTCAACAGGGGCATGCAATTACAATTCTTGATGTAATAATTCACAGCAGGGCCCATTCCTGCACCCACCAAGAGTAAGTCTGAGGGCTTACAGTGTTGTGGCAACGCCACCACCACCACCACCACGAAAGGCCCAATTTTTCAGCCCCTGTTCAAAAGGGGCATGTAATTACAATTCTTGATCTAATAATTCACAGCAGGGCCCATTCCTGCACCCACCAAGAGTAAGTCTGAGGGCTTACAGTGTTGTGGCAACGCCACCACCACCACCACCACGAAAGGCCCAATTTTTCAGCCCCTGTTCAAAAGGGGCATGTAATTACAATTCTTGATCTAATAATTCACAGCAGGGCCCATTGCTGCACCCACCAAGAGTAACTGTCAGGGCTTACAGTGTTGTGGCACCAGCACCACCATCAAAGCCCCAATTTTTACTACCACTGTTCAACAATTATATGTAATTAAAATTCCTGATATAATAGTTGACAGCAGGGCGTTCCAGCACCAACCAAGAGTAACTGTGAGTGCTTACAGTGTTGTGCCAACACCAAAAACTAAGGGGCCTATTTCTGCAGAGTATATACGGCAGGTCCCTACTTTCAAACATCCAACTTACAAACGACTCCTACTTGCAAACGCAAGAAGACAACAGGAAGTGAGAGGAAATCTACCCCTAGGAAGGAAAATTCTCTCCTGTAAGAATAAATATGGGAGAAAGGTGTCTCCTCTGTACTGATGCTTTATCAGCAATCCTTGTTTCAAGAAAAACACCACATTTCAAAAACAGTTGTCATTGGGACGGAAAGTGAGGTGAAATGTTCTGAACAGGGGCACAGACAGCAAAACAAATGTTACAGGGGTGATAACCCTTACCTATGTTTTCCAAAAAGTTTAAAAATAGATTTTTGGGCTGGAGCTACACTTCAACAATGTACCTGTTCAAAATTACAAACACATTCTACATAAGAACAAACCTACAGTCCCTGTCTTGTATGCACCGCCTGTATACGGCTGTTCAGAGTATATAGGGCCTTTTTTATTTTATGTGCGGGGTTCCCCTTAATATCCATACAAGACCCAAAGGGGCTGGTAATGGGCTGGGGTAGGGGGGGGGGGGTCATGGGGTAGCTATGCCATTTTTCTTAAAGATTTTCATCCATATTACCGGGACCAGACATTACATTAAAGCCGCAAGCAGTTTTAAATGGCTTTTTTTTCCTTTAGAAGTGTCATTTTGTGCAGGGACAGTTCTAAACACGGGAAACACGTGGCACTTCACAGGCATACTTTAGACACCCCCCAGGTACGATATTTAAAGGAATATTTGACTTTTTTTTTTTTCACTTTATGCATCATTAAAATGACTGCTCCCGAAAAACGACCGTTTTTAAAACTTCTTTTTGCATTGATACATGTCCCCTGGTGCAGAACCCGGGTTCCCAAACCCTTTTTAGGACAATAACATGCATAATAGTTGTTATAATTAGCACTTTAGAATTCGAACGTTCGCATCCATTGTATTTAATAGGGTTCTAATGTTCGTACGAACTTTCGGTCCGTTCGCGGGTTCTGGTGCGAACCGAACCCGGGGGTGTTCGGCTCATCACTATTCTTCACTCAAGCCTGAGTATGAATTGCTCACCCGGATAGATCCCTCTCACAGTTCTAGCAGCCGGAGTGAAACATGAACAGTTCCTTTAAGTTAGTCCCCTTCACGGACAAGTCCAAGAGATCCTCTGCCACAGAATCCTTTGAATTAGAACTTTGAAACTCCCATAGATTAATGAAGACCATAGGTGTCAATGGGACACACTACAGGAGCTATACTGCAACTCACAAGTCCTTCCCTCTGATAGGTAACCAGGCCTCTCCTTCACCATGAATTCCTTCACAGGTCCTCCCCCCGGTTTCCTCTCCCTCAGAGCGGGCCACCCTCACACGGGTTCCCTGGGACTCCAGTGTGTTGATTGTAGACCCAGTTGAAGGTACTGGGCCTACCTGGAACTTCGCAGCCTCGGGCTAAAGGTGCCCGAGACTCCTCAACCAGTTCACGCACCCCAGGCCAACAAGGCCAACGGGCGCGACTTCGCAACCAGGGGTCTTCCCCTGCACTCTCTCTTTCATCCTGGCGTCTGCCCTTTATATACCCTCTCCTAGCATGCACAGCAGGCAGAACCCGCCCACCACACGGTAGCCGAGAGAGGACACCAATTGTACCACAACGCCACCTGAGGTTCAACCCGGGACTTGGGCAACAGCGCCACCTCAGGCCCAGGGGAACTATACACCAGGCAACAACATGGCAGAGCAGAGTCCATATTGAACAGAATTGTAGGATCTGGGCCATACTATTGCCCAGACTATCCCTAAATTTACAGCATAGCGACCCCAGTTTTGGGGGTCCCGCTACATTTATTATTGCGAGAAGGAAAAAATATTGTTTTTTTTTTCAAAATTATCGCTCTATTTTGGTTTATAGCGCAAAAAATAAAAACCACAGAGGTGATCAAATACCACCAAAAGAAAGCTCTATTTGTGGGAAAAAAAGGACGTATATTTTGTTTGGGAGCCACGTCGCACGACCGCGCAATTGTCAGTTAAAGCGACACAGTGCCGAATCACAAAAAGTGGCCTGGTCATTTGGCAGCCAAATCCTTCGGGGCTGAAGTGGTTAATGCATAGGATGCATTAAGGTGAAAAAACACAAACCTTTACAACACCTTTCAGTCACTTTTTCATCTTTCCATCTATTAAATCTTCTGCCCTTGTTGTTTTAACTTTGGATAGTAAAACATTTTTTTTTCTGCCAGTAAATACATTATACAGCCCACTTCCTGTTTCTTGTCTGATCTTTAGTCTAGGCTTTGGACATCATGCACAGCTCTCTCTCTCTCACTCTCGTGAAAGTTTGCCAGGAAGGGAGGGGGATGAGTCATAAGAGGGCCAATAAGAGCTGCAGAGCTGGAGGTGTGCCTCTGTGTGTAAATCCAGAAAGTGAACAGGCAGCATCTTCAGCTGCCCACAGTTAAAATGGTTACAGCAAGACTCAGTGGAGGGAGATTTCTGCAGCATATTTGGCAAGTACAGAATCACAGTATATATAAAATAATTTGAAAATTGGTTGGAGGGAAGCTTCAGAATGGCAAAGATGTTTTTATTACAAATTACGTGAGCAGACAGCAATTCCTCTTTAAAGCGTTATTAAACCCAAAACCAAAAATGTATTCTTGCAGCTTACCAATTCTTGCACCTCAAATAGACACATTTCAGATACTTATTGTGAAAACAGTGTCACATCAGAAATAAGAAAGTGCCATTTCAGGTCTGTTTCCATATGACCTAAGAAACCCACTAAAATGGCCTGTAGAGTACAGAGTTTAACCACTTGACCTCCGGAAGATTTTCCCCACATCATGACTAGGCCATATTTTGCAATACAGCACTGTGTTAATTTAACTGGCAATTGTGTGGTTATGCAACGCTGTACCCAAATTAAATTTATGTCATTTTTTTCCCCCACAAATAGAGCTTTCTTTTGGTGGTATTTATTCACTTATGGGTTGTTGTTTTTTTTTTGCACTATAAACAAAAAGACCAACAATTAAAGAAAACAACAAAAAAAAAAAAATATTTTTTACTTTCTGATATAAAACATATCCAATAAAAAA
Source organism: Rana muscosa (assembly GCA_029206835.1). Taxonomy (NCBI): domain Eukaryota; kingdom Metazoa; phylum Chordata; class Amphibia; order Anura; family Ranidae; genus Rana; species Rana muscosa. The sequence continues at coordinate 83,506,042 of CM055117.1, read as the reverse complement.
AAAAAATTCTTCCTAAATATATGTATTCTGCTAAATATTCTTGGTAAACAAAATCCCAATAATCGTATGTTGATTGGTTAGTTATAGTGTCTACAAACTATGGGACGAATACTGGAATTAAAAAAATAAATAAAATTATATTAGTAATGGCGATCAGTGACTTTTAGCGGGACTTTGATATTGCGACATAAGTCTGACACTTAGGGGTTTATTCACTAAAGCTTGAGGCCGGGTTCACACTGGTGCGACACGACACTTGTCCTACTTTGGATCCGACTTTGCCCTGCGACTTGAAGCCGACATACGTCCGACTTTCAATGAACGGGGATCCGACTTGGATCCCTGCCAATACCAGGCACTGTGTTTGGTATGAATCTTGAGGGGGAACTCCACGCCAAATTTTAAATAAAAAACGGCATGGGTTCCCCCTCCAGGAGCATACCAGGCCCTTCGGTCTGGTATGGATTTTAAGGGGAACTCCTACGCTGAAAAAACGGCGTGGGGGTCCCCCCAAAATCCATACCAGACCCTTATCCGAGCACGCAGCCTGGCCGGCCAGGAAAGGGGGTGGGGACGAGCGAGCCCCCCCTCCTGAACCGTACCAAGCCACATGTCCTGAATATGGGGGGTGGGTGCTTTGGGGCAGGGGGGCGCCCTGCGGCCCCCCCACCCCAAAGCACCCTGTCCCCATGTTGATATGGACAAGGGCCTCTTCTCGACAACCCTGGCCGTTGGTTATCGGGGTCTGCGGGCAGGGGGCTTATCGGAATCCAGGAGCCCCCTTTAATAAGGGGGCCCCCAGATCCCGGCCCCCCACCCTATGTGAAAAAAAAACACACTAGACAGGTTTTTAAAGTAATTTTATAGGCAGCTCCGGGGGTCTTCTTCCGACTTCGGGGGTCTTCTTTTGACTTCGGGGGTCTCTTCCGACTCTCCTGACAACACCGACAACCGAGATGTGGACATTACAGTGGGGGAGATGTGGATATTACAGTGGGGGGAGATGTGGACATTACAGTGGGGGAGATGTGGACATTACAGTGGGGAGATGTGGATATTACAGTGGGGGAGATGTGGATATTACAGTGGGGGGAGATGTGCACATTACAGTGGGGGAGATGTGGATATTACAGTGGGGGAGACGTGGGGGAGATGTGGACATTACAGTGGGGAGATGTGGATATTACAGTGGGGGAGATGTGGATATTACAATGGGAAGATGTGGACATTACAGTGGGGGGAGATGTGGACATTACAGTGGGGGGAGATGTGGACATTACAGTGGGGGAGATGTGGACATTACAGTGGGGAGATGTGGATATTACAGTGGGGGAGATATGGATATTACAGTGGGGGGAGATGTGGACATTACAGTGGGGGAGATGTGGACATTACAGTGGGGGAGATGTGGACATTACAGTGGGGGAGATGTGGATATTACAGTGGGGGAGATGTGGATATTACAGTGGGGGGAGATGTGGATATTACAGTGGGGGAGATGTGGATATTACAGTGGGGGAGATGTGGACATTACAGTGGGGAGATGTGGATATTACAGTGGGGGAGATGTGGATATTACAGTGGGGGGAGATGTGGACATTACAGTGGGGGAGATGTGGACATTACAGTGGGGAGATGTGGGAATTAAATTGGGGGAAACTGAGGATTGTAATATGGGGGCAATGAGGACAGTAATGTGAAGGGGGCTGAGGATAGTAATGTTGGGGGATAATGTAGGAAAGGGGCAAAGGACAGCACTGGCGGGGGGGGGGTTGTTGTCAAGGAAGTGTGAGAACATTACTGTGGAGGGGGGTGATATAAAGTAGGACCAGAGGACACTCATCAAGAGGGAGAGGACTCTGATGTGCACTGGGGACTGAGGATGCTGATGTAAGAATGGGTTCAGATCTGTACATGTGCATTAGGTGCACATGTCGTGGGTAGGTCAGCCCATTTTAATGGGCTGCACTACCCGCAAGAAACTGGGAGAAAATAGGATTTTTTACTCACCGTAAAATCCTTTTCTCTGAGTCCATGGACCGACACAGCTTCTCTATTGACAAAGTGGGTATTATCCATTAATTAGGAGTGACTAGGCAGAAAAACTTGTAAAAAGTGTTGCATCACACCTTCTACAGTACCGCCCAGGGGGCGGACCCTCTGGGTATACCCTCTCAGTCTGCACATCGCAGATCAGTTCGTCAAAAAGCAGTACAAACTTAAAAGGAGGGGTGGGTGCTGTGTCGGTCCATGGACTCAGAGAAAAGGATTTTACGGTGAGTAAAACATCCTATTTACTCTTTCGTCCATGGACCGACACAGCTTCTCTATTGACAAAGTGGGACGTCCCAAAGCAGTGTCAGAGAAAAACCGAGGGGTGGTAACAGCATAAAAACAAACTTCACCCCAAAACACAAAACAGCACTCCTCCAACGGAGGAGTTGCAACTCTAAACAGCCGCCTGCAAAACCTTGCGGCCGAAAGAGGCATCCGAAGATGCACCTACATCAACTTTGTAGAATTTTGAGAAAGTGTGAGCGGACGACCAAGTCGCCGCTTTACATAGTTGGGAAACAGACGCTTGATGTCGGAAGCCCAAGAGGCACCTATTGCCCTGGTCGAATGCGCCGTGATAGGAAAGGGGGGCGCCTGACCCTTTAAGGCGTAAGCCTGGATTACTATCTGTCGGATCCACCTAGAGATGGTGGCCGATGAGACTGCTTGGCCCTTCTTGGGACCAGCCACCGAAACAAACAGTGAGTCTGACTTCCGGAACAGGGAAGTAGCAGATATGTATACTCTCAAAGCTCGGACAACGTCCAAGGAATGCAACGCCGACTCCTTAGGATTCGACGGCTGAGGACACAAGGATGGAAGTACAATGTCTTCGTTGAGATGAAAAGCCGAAACGACTTTCGGAAGAAGGGAAGGCTGCGGCCGCAGCACCACCTTATCCTTGTGGAAAATCAAATAGGGAGCCTTGCAGGACAGGGCTGCCAGCTCAGAGACTCGTCTAACTGACGTAACAGCCACCAAAAAGACCACCTTCTGAGAAAGTGTCAACAGGGGAATATCTCTAATATTCTCAAATGGTGCCGTCTGAAGCACCGAGAGGACCAGGTTCAAGTCCCATGGAGGTAACGGGGGGCGGACCGGAGGGGCCACATGTCGAACCCCCTGCACAAATGTACTCACGAGAGAGTGAGTCGCCAGCGGTCGCTGAAAAAAGACAGCCAGGGCAGATATCTGTCCCTTAATCGTACTTAGGGCAAGCCTTTGGTCTACCCCATGCTGTAAAAACAACAGGATTCTGGAAACCAAATAGGTACGCGGATGCCATTTCATTTCCTCACACATGGAGATGTAGGCCCTCCAAGTGCGGTGATGGACCTTCCTAGAGGACGGTTTCCGAGCACTTCTCATAGTAGAGATTACTGAGTCTAACAGGCCCCGATCTCTCAGTACCTGGTTCTCAACAGCCATGCCGTTAAAGCCAATGACTGTAAAGCAGGATGGAATATGGGACCTTGCGATAGCAGGTCCTTCCATAGTGGTAGGCGCCAGGGGACGTCTGCTACCAGACGTACTAGATCGGCGTACCAAGGACGCTGAGGCCAATCTGGAGCGATTAGGATCATTGGATGTCCCTCTGCCTCCACTCTGCGGAGCAGAAGAGGAAGAAGCCTTAAGGGAGGGAAGGCATAGATTAGCCGATACTGACCCCACGATGCTACTAACGCGTCCGTTGCGTCTGCCCATGGGTCTCTTGACCGGGCCACAAACCTCAATACCTTCCGATTGAGTCGGGAAGCCAGAAGATCTACGTCTGGTGTGCCCCATCTTTGGCAGAGGAGTTGGAACACCTCCGGGTGTAAGGACCATTCTCCCTGGTCCAGCATCTGGCGGCTCAGGTAGTCCGCCTGCCAGTATTCCACACCCGGAATGTACACGGCCGACAGTGCCGGTACGCTCCTCTCTGCCCACTTCAGGATGCGAGCGATCTCCGATGCTGCAGCTGAGCTTCTTGTTCCTCCTTGATGATTGACATATGCCACTGCTGTGGCGTTGTCTGACTGGATCCTGACTGGACGCCCTTGCAGTCTCTGAGACCATTTGAAGAGGCACAGCTTGATCGCCCGGATCTCCAGGACATTGATCGGCAGGAGGGCTTCCTCTGGGGTCCAGCGACCTTGCGCCGACTGGACACCCCAGACTCCCCCCCCAACCTGTAAGGCTGGCGTCCGTCGTGATCACTATCCAGTAAACCGGAAGAAATGACTTCCCGGCCATTAGAGCCGGTGCTGTCAGCCACCATACCAGGGATCTCCTGACTAGGTGGCTCACTCGGATTTGATAATCCAGAGATGAAGGGCATCTGTTCCATCTGGACAGAACTTCCTTCTGTAACACTCGAGTGTGGTATTGAGCATATGGGACCGCCTCGAAGGAGGCTACCATGAGGCCCATCACTCGCATGCAAAAACGGAGTGACGACCAATTCCTGGAAGTCAGCTGCCGTACTGCAGCCCGGAGGGTCTGCAACTTCTCCACAGGGAGGAATACCTTTGCCTCTGAGGAATCCAGAATCAACCCCAGGTACACTAGGCGTTGAGTGGGCACCAATACTGACTTTTGCGTGTTTAGTATCCAACCACAGTCTCGAAGAGTCTGACAGGTAATGGACACGCTTACCTCTAATTCTGAGCTTGAAGGGGCCTTCAGCAGAAGGTCGTCCAAGTAACCTGTGATAGCGATACCCCGCTGTCTTAGAAGTGCCAGAATTGGAGCGAGCACCTTGGTGAACGTCCTGGGTGCTGAGGCAAGGCCAAACGGGAGGGCCACAAACTGGTAGTGGTTCTTCCCAATAGCAAATCGCAGAAACCTCTGGTGTCTGGAGTATATGGGGACATGCAGGTATGCGTCCTTGATGTCCAAGGAGGCCAGAAAGTCCCCCGGATGGAGAGCCGTGACTACGGATCGAACCGACTCCATCCGAAATCTTTGTACCTTCACAAAGCAATTGAGGGCTCTGAGATCCAAGATTGGACGAACCCCCTCCTTCTTTGGCACAATGAACAGATTTGAGTAAAAACCCTGACCCCGTTCCTGTTCTGGAACTGGAATAACTACCCCGCGTTCTAGTAGACCCTGGACCGCCCCATACAGGGCCTCCCGACGGGTCGGTAGTAGCTGGAGATTGGAGGTGATGAATCTGTCTGGTGGACAAGAGAGAAATTCTATCTTGTAGCCTGAGGAGATTACTTCGCAAACCCACCTGTCGGAGACTAGAGCAGTCCACTGAGTCGCGAATTTGCGAAGACGTCCCCCCACCCGAGAGCTGGGTGGGGGCGGACCTTCATGTGGACGCAGATTTGTCCGCAGGCTTGTTGGGTCTGCGGGACCAAGGACGCTTTTGTCCTTGGGCAGCCGCTTTATCGGCCTGGGGTCTTTTCCCTGTCGCCTTAAGGGGGCGAAAAAAACGCTTACGTGCAGTAAAGGAGGGCCCTTGCCCTTGGCGTGGTCCCCTACCCTTGCTAGTTTGGGGAAGCACAGTGCTTTTACCTCCTGTGGCATCCTTGATGATGTCATCCAGAGAAGCCCCAAAAAGTCTGTCGCCCTTAAAAGGCAGATCCAATAGGGCTTTCTTGGAAGTCTGGTCCGCAGACCAGCCCTTTAGCCAGATCAGGCGGCGTATTGCTACTGCATAAACCGAAGCTCTTGACAGCAGGGGAATAGTATCCATGTCTGACTCGCAGACAAACTTAAGGCCCTGGACCAACTAGTCTGCCAAAGTTATCTCATTAGGAGGAGCATCTCGCTCCTTTAACCCCTGGAGTAGCAATTTTGCCCATTCAGTAAGTGTCTGAGACACTAGGGCCCCCGCCAATGCCGGGCGTACTGCCGAGCCTACCACTGAGTATAGGTAGCGAGCGAGTGCTTCAGCCTTCTTATCCACAGGGTCCTTGAAAACAGGAGCCCCTTCTTCTGGAATAGTGGTGGCTCTATTAAGTCTGGACACCGAAGGGTCCACTATAGGGGGAGAGGTCCATATCTTCAGAAAACTCTCCTCAAAGGGGTACCGTACTGCAAACCTCTTTGGGGCTGTAAAGACCCTCACTGGGTTCTCCCATTCCTTGTATAAGAGTTTGTCAAAATAAGACACACAAGGGAACACCTTAGCAGTGCAGGCAGGTTTACGAAACCCAAAGGGGACTGGAGTATCTGCTACTTCTTCAGTCCTTTCCAACTTTAGCGTATCCCGCACTGCAGTAATAAGGTCAGATACCAAAGCCGTCTCGCGTACTGACCTGGACTTGGAGTCCTCCTCACTGTCCGATCGGTCACGGTCTGCAGTCTCTGATGCATCAGAATCTGGGCCATGAGCCGTAGCTGGACCTGGTTCTGCATCAGAAATATCCCCAGAAGATTGCAGGGGACGGGGGCGTTTATTACCCCCTGTATTCCCGTGTGCTGCTTCCACCCTGGCAGCAAACGCCTCTAGGATTGCCGACATAGCGTCCATAGACACCTCAGGGACACCAGCTGCTAAATCTGGTGTTTCAGGGGAGAAGACATCTGGCTCAGATGCCATGCTGACCACACGCTGACACTCACAGGGCTCCAGGCAAGATATCAATAGGCCACCCTCCTGCGCTGCAGAGATGCTGGATTACCCAGAGGACTCACCACCCTGGATAGGTACTGCTATGCTGCGCCTGTGATGCTGTCCCCTTGCTGCTGTGTCAGTCTGCTTCTTTTATCAGCACTTCCTGTGTGAATTTTCGCGCCAGTGTAATGCACCCTAGAGGCCGGAGGCTCTCGCAAAATGGTTGCCAAAAACGTCTGTATGGAAGATAATGTGGGCTCTAAGAAAATGGCCGCCGACAGAAGATAGAGGTCAGGCAGCCATAGCCCACAAAAAGATGGCCGCCGAACGGCAATATCTGCATACAGGGTGGACCAACATGGCCGCCGATCACCTGATAGGGGCCAGTGGGTGTGGCCGAACCACAGGAAGATGGCCGCCAGGCAGTTACAAGAGGCCAAACTTGGCATGGACCACCTCAAAATGGCCGCCGACAGCATGGAGACACAAACACAGGTAAGCAAAAATGACATTTCTTTTAAATGTTAGTTACAGCCAGCCCCGCTCCAGTGGGACCCCCTAGGTGACCCCCAGCACCCAGCAACCTTTAGCTAGAAGCCCAGGGAGGAGGGAAAGGCAGGGAGAGAGGGAAGAAAGGGGCCACAACCACTTACTTGATCTCTCCAGGAATGTCCAGCTAAATCACCCAGCCGAGGCAGGGGAGTTTTACTTACCTATCCTGCATGTATTCTGCTGGAAGACATTCCAAACAGATCATCGTCCGCGCACGGAAGGTGACTGTTGGCCAGGCATGCTGTGATTGGACCCAGAAGGGACGATCATATGTATGCCCTGGAGCATGACGCTCACCGGACAGGCTGCTGCAACTCGGCCGTAAGGTCAGCCGAAGCTGAGCGGTCCGATGCAAGCCTTGGAGCGTAAGCTCACCGGCCAGGCTGCTGCGACTCGGCCGTAAGGTCAGCCGAAGCTGAGCGGTCCGATGCAGGCCCTGGAGCGTAGGCTCACCGGCCACCCGTGGAGCGACGGGCATGTCGTGGAAAACCCAGCGCGTAGCTAGGGTCGGCACATGCTCGATGGCCGAAACTGGGGAGACTACAAGGATCGAGGATCCAGCCTGTCACCCAGTCGGCAGTTGATCGAAGATCGCAGGAAACAACAAATGTAGCAAAAAAAATAAATATATATATATCCTTTTTTCCCCGGACCAATGGGCCCGAAGGGAGCCATGTCCTACTCCTTGCTAGACAGAAAAAAACTGATCTGCGATGTGCAGACTGAGAGGGTATACCCAGAGGGTCCGCCCCCTGGGCGGTACTGTAGAAGGTGTGATGCAACACTTTTTACAAGTTTTTCTGCCTAGTCACTCCTAATTAATGGATAATACCCACTTTGTCAATAGAGAAGCTGTGTCGGTCCATGGACGAAAGAGTAAGACGTCTTTGACGTCTTTTCCAAAATAGTGCGGCAACAACATGCGATTTGGCACATGCAAAAAGGCGTTCGGACCTCTGCTGGAAGAAAATTTTGCTGACCGGACCTCAGTGAATTTTAATTCATTACCCCTGGTGTAGTGGTCAGTATAGGAATCAGGTAGGTCAGTGTAGTGGTCAGTGTAGGGATCAGGTAGATCAGTGTAGGAATCAAGTAGGTTAGTGTAGTGGTCAGTGTAGGAATCAAGTAGGTCAGTGTAGGAATCAAGTAGGTCAGTGTAGAGATCAGGTAGGTCAGTGTCAGGTAGGAATCAGGTAGGTCAGTGTAATGGTCAGTGTAGGAATCAGGTAGGTCAGTATAATGGTCAGTGTAGGAATCAGGTAGGTTAGTGCAGTGGTCAGCAGTGTTGTTCATCTTACATTAAAAAAGTAATTAGTTACAGTTACAAATTACTTCTTCCAAAAAGTAATTGAGTTAGTAACTCAGTTACTACATTGAAAAAGTAATTAGTTACTCAGCAAAGTAACTAAATTGGTTATATTATATATACACGGGGGCGGGGGCGGGGCGGTAGAAGGATGATATATATGTAATTTTTTCAGTGTATAAAAATAATAGGAGGGATAACAATAAATAATATTGGTTATGTGCCCATGCCTCACTGTGCCCATGCCTCACTGTGCCCATGCCTCACTGTGCCTCACTGTGCCCATGCCTCACTGTGCCTCACTGTGCCTCACTGTGCCCATGCCTCACTGTGCCTCACTGTGCCCATGCCTCACTGTGCCCATGCCAGCCTCACTGTGCCCATGCCTCACTGTGCCCATGCCTCACTGTGTTCATGCCTCACTGTGCCCATGCCTCACTGTGCCCATGCCTCACTGTGCCCAATGCCTCACTGTGCCGCATACCTGATCGGCGGCGTCCCGGCGGCCATTCCAGTATTCAAAAGTCGCGCCTCCTCCTCGTCTGTGATAGGCAGAACACTCAATTTCCCAGCATTCAGTGTTCCGCCTATCACGGACATCCGCTCATCCTCATAACACAGACGAGGATGAGAGGATGTCCGTGATAGGCGGAACACTGCCTGCTGGGAAATTGAGTGTTCCACCTATCACAGATGAGGAGGCACGGCTTTTGAACACTGCAATGGCCGCTGTCTGTCTGCATGACACGCTGATCAGGTAGGCAGACGGCGGCTGTAATTGCGGTTACATCTACTTGCGGCGGCTGCGGCGGCGAGTAGATGTAATTGAGGTAACGCCGCCCAAGTAATGGGAACGGCGTTGCCATGAGGGGAAGAGTAATCCGTTAGATTACTCGTTACCCTCAAAAGTGACTGCTTTAGGTAACGCCGTTTATTTAAACGGCGTTACTTACAACACTGGTGGTCAGGTAGGTTAGTGCAGTGGTCAGTGTAGGAATCAGGTAGGTTTGTGCAGTGGTCAGGTAGGTCAGTGTAGAGCCCCATACACACAGTCGGACTTCCATCTGACTTTTCCCTGGATTTTTGTCCGAACGGAGTTGGCCGGGCACACCCATACCATACACACCACAGGACTTTTCTGCAAACTTTCCCAAAACTTTTTGCAACATCACGTGGTTTTTCTGCTCTTTTCCGCCACCCTTTGATCAACTTCTGCTATTGTTGGTTGATTTAAACATTAGTTGTTTTGTCCTTCGGACAAAAGTCCTATGGTTTTCTGTACACACGGTCAGACTTTGCTCCATCGGACTTTTGTTGGGCAAAAGTTTGTCCGATGGAGCGTACACACGGTCGGATTGTTGGTCCAACTTGCTCAAAATGAAGTTTGTTGGTCAAAAGTCCGACCGTGTGTACGGGGCTTAGGAATCAAGTTGGTCAGTACTACTGTACTAGTGGAAGGGACTCAGGGAGTGCTAAATGTCTGGCAGGGGGTGCAAATTTCTTGCCTTGTCCTGGGCGCTGACAACCCACACTACACCACTGACTGCATATATAATTTGAGGAAAATATGCATATAAAATAATTTACCATTTGCCAATAAAAAAAAAAGATGTCCCCGGATTTCATTTAAAAAATCTGGTCACCTTAACCTAAACAGCACAAATATTATGCCAGAGTGGCAGTACCATGTAGTGCGAAGGGATAATATCTGTAAATGTATCAATTTAAATAGCGGAGTTATGTGTGTTTTTATTTTCCAGATGAATCATCTGCAGAGAATGCCTTTCCTTTGTCTTTTCCAGATGTAGAGCAGCAGCTTCAGGTAAAGATACATGGAAAATTCTTACTGAAGGACTTCTAAGAGCCACTGACCTTTTACATCTCTTAGTTACTGTCTGACTTTTAGCATTATATGGTGGGCTTATAGTGTGTACTGATTTACCAAATGTATGATTACCCTTCACATCAGTCCTTATGGCATTTCCCCATCAATTTCTGAAATTTTAAATTGCTCAATTGTTAGGCTGATGAGACGTAGCAGAGACTTGCAGCGTGCATGGGGAATTTTTCTACGCATGTGCAGCATTGAAGTCACGTAATACTTCATCTCCCTGCCTACTGGGATCTGATATCTTAGGAGGAAGCAGGTGGGTGATTAAAGTCATCCTTGCCTAAGACCCCTTTCACACTGGAGCAGTTTGCAGGTGCTATTGCGCTAAAAATAGCGCCTGCAAACCGACCCTAAACAGCCGCTGCTGTGTCTCCAGTGTAAAAGCCAGAGGGCTTTCACACTGGAGTGGTGCGCTAGCAGGACGGAAAAAAAAAGTCCTGCTAGCCGCATCTTTGGAGCGGTGAGGGAGCGGTGTGTTTACCGCTCCTCCACCACTCCTGCCCATTGAAATCAATGGGACACCGCGGTTATACCGCCGGCAATGCGCCTCAGCAGAGGCACTTTGCAGCGGTTTTTAACCCTTTTTCGGCCGCTAGCGGGGGTAAAACCGCCCCGATAGAGGCCGAAAAGCGTCACGAAAAATAGCAGCGCTTTACCGCCACCGCCGCTCCCGCCCCAGTGTGAAAGGGGCCTAAGCGAGGGATCTGGAAGTGGTGGGGTTGCAAAGAAGAAGAAAAAAGTGTATATACAATGATAAAAAAGAATTCTGCAAATAGACTTTATTACTAACAGTATTGTTTGTGTAGATCTCTTTAGGTGCTTTGATCGCCTACCATGATCCAAAAACTTAAATCGGACCTCCATCTATATATTTTACTTTCACTTCTCTTTTTCCCTTCCTCTTTTTTATATATACTATATTACCAAAAGTATTGGGGCGCCCGCCTTTACACACAGATGAACTTTAATGGCATTCCAGTCTTAGCTCGTAAGGTTCAATATTGAGTTGGCCCACCGTTTTACAGCTATTCTAGGAAGGCTGTCCACAGGGTTTAGGAGTGTCTATGGGAATGTTTGACCATTCTTCCAGAAGTGCATTTGTGAGGTCAGGCAGAGGATGTAATACAAAAAGGCCTGGCTCGCAGTCTCCGCTCTTATTCACCCCAAAGGTGTTCTATCGGGTTGAGGTCAGGACTCTGTGCAGGCCAGTCAAGTTCCTCCACCCCAAACTTGCTCATCCATGTCTTTATGGACCTTGCTTTGTGCACTGGTTCAAATCATTTGGTGGAGGGGGGATTATGGTGTGGTGTTGGAAAAGGAAGAGGCCATCCCAAAACTGTTCCCACAAAGTTGGGAGCATTAAATTGTCCAAAATGTCTTTGTTAGGCTGATGCCTTAAGAGTTCCCTTCATTGGAACTAAGGGACCAAGCCCAACCCCTGAAAAACAACCCCACGCCATAACCCCCAACCAAATGATTTGGACCAGTGCACCACGCAAAGTCCATAAAGACATGGATGAGCGAGTTTGGGGTGGAGGAACTTGACTGGCCTGCATAGAGTCCTGACCTCAAACCCAATAGAACACCTTTGGGATGAATAAGAGAGGAGACTGCGAGCCAGGCCTTCTCGTCCACCTTACAAATGCACTTCTGGAAGAATGGTCAAACATTCCCATAGACACACTCCTAAACCTTGTGGACAGCCTTCCCAGAAGAGTTGAAGCTGTTATATCTGCAAAGGGTGGGCCAACTCACAATTGAACCCTACGGACTAAGACTGGGATGCCATTAACAATAATGTGCGTGTAAACGCAGGTGTCCCAATACTTTTGGTAATACAGTGTATATAAAAAGGAAGGAGGGAAAAAGAGGAGTAAAAGTGAAATATATATATACTTAATATATATTAAGTCTGTGAATTGAACCCAGAACCTTTTTCCTGTAAAGAGTCAGCATTAGGCCCCTTTCACATGGGCGGATCAATCTGGTTCACCTGTCAGTTCTTTAGGCTGACCTGATTGGACCATCCATTGCCCTCTATGGAGCGGTGGGAGTCAATGACTTCCAATCCTATCCGCTAAAAACAGATGGATGAAGATCCGTTCCCCAAACTTTCTAAACAAAAAGGCCAGTTTATTGTTCTTCTGACTCTAGGAGGGCCGGACTTTGACCAGCAAGATTGAAATTGTTCTAGGCCTAGCATCAGTGGGAGTAAATATCCCCATATTTGGTATTAGAAGGAGGAATAGTGGTCCACCGTGTTCATCATAGGGAGGAATAGGGACCCATTGTCTGTGTCAGATGGCAAAGTAGTGTCATCAGTGGGAGGGATAGAGCCCCATGGGCCGGATAATGGCAAGCAAAGGGCCACAGTTTGGAGACCACTGGTCTAGCTGCGCAGATTGGATGGCAGTTGTGTGATGACAGACAGGCGGTCCGTTTACATCTGACCACCCATAGGGGAGAGTGGGCTGTGCCTGTGTCTGTGTCTGCTTTGCATAAGTGGAGCAAACACAGACAAGCCACCCGCCTTCTCAGCGGGGATTAGCAGACAGATTCCCTGCTGAGCCAATGTGAAAGGGGCCTTAAAAAGTGACTGTTCAAGACAAGATATTTGGTAGCCTCAAGTGACACCTCAACAAGGGTAGCCAAAATTACACAATGGGAGAGATTCACTAAATCCACTTGTCCACCAAGGACGTCATATGACGTCCTTGACTTTGAAGGGGGATTTCTGAATGATGCCTGTAGCTACAGGCATCATTCAGATATCATTCTGTCATGCCGGTGATTCTGCGCACCATAAGAATGATCATAGCGGCAGTTCCGCCGCTTGATCGTTCTTATAGGCGGCGGGAGGGGACATCCCCCCTCCCGCCGCCATCCGGTGCTTCTCCGGGCTCTCCCGTGCCATCGGGGGCCCGGAGAACTAATCGGCCGGCGTTGCATGAAGATCATAGAGATTTCCGGTGACCAGATGGTCACCAGTCATCTCTATGACCGTCGGAGTCCCGGGCGCGACGTTGTGATGTCATGCCCGGTACCCGGAAGTTAACAAAGACGCAATTGCGGCTGTCAGCATGAGATTGGTGAATTTTTTTTCACTGATCTCATGCTTTCCAGCCTGGAGGAGAGATGTGGTGTCTTATTGACCCTGCATCTCTCCATAAAGAGGACCTGTCACACACATTCCTATTACAAGGGATGTTTACATTCCTTGTAATAGGAATAAAAGTGATAAAAAAATTAAAAAAATGTAAAAAAAAGTGTCAAAATAAAAAAATTTCAGTAAAATAAAAAAAAATAAAAAAAATTTAAAACGTCCCTGTCCCCGGTAGCTTGCGCTCAGAAGCGACCACGCATGTAAGTCCCGCCCACATATGTAAACACCGTTCAAAGCCCACATGTGAGGTATCGCCACGTGCGGTAGAGTGTGAGCAACAATTCTAGCACTAGACCTCCTCTGTAACTCGAAAATAGTAACCTGTAAAAAAATTTAAAGCGTTGCCTATGGAGATTTTTAAGTACCGAAGTTTGGCGCCATTCCATGAGTGTGCGCAATTTTAAAGCGTGACATGTTAGGTATCTATTTACTCGGCCTAATAGCATCTTTCACATTATACAAAAAAAATGGGCTAACTTTACTGTTTTGTTATTTTTTAATTTGTGAAACCGTTTTTTTCCCCCAAAAAAGGCGTTTAAAAAATGATTGTGCAAATACCGTGCAAGATAAAAAGTTGCAATGACCGCCATTTTATTCCCTAGGGAGTCTGATAAAAAAATATATAATATTTGGGGGTTCTGATTAATTTTCTAGCAAAAAAATGATGATTACATGAAGGAGAGAAGTGCCAGAATAGGCCCGGTGGAGAAGTGGTTAATAGTCACAAGTAGAAATTGAATAGGGTAATAAAGTCACGAAAATTCTCGTACGACAGAAAAAAAATCGGAAGTGATGTCATGTGTTGTTATGTATTTGTATTGTATTTTCGGAGGACAACTATACTGACTAAACGAAAATCGTACGATCTGGTATCGTACGAGGAAAATTTTCGCGCTTGTCCGATCGAATAATATCGGATGAACTGTCGTGATCGGCTCTTGAAAGTAGTGTACACACGATCCGAAAATCGCACGATTCTTCCTCGGACGACCGTTTTCATCCGATATTCGGATCATGTGTACGGGGTCATTAGTAAACCTCCCCAAGTCTGTCATGAATAATTGCCCAAAAATGATACTGTTTGTTTTTTGTTATTTTCAGTGGACATACCACTCTATCACGAGACTGTCCACCATGTCCTAATATTTATAGCTTTCAGCCATTCGCTGGAGGGATCAGTATCAAAGCTTACACATAACATACAAAAATAGCTGCACTTTGTGAAATACGGGTAACCACCAGGCAAAAATTCAAGCGGGAAGTCAGATTACAGAAATTGTGTATGAGCAAACACTTCTCTCTGGTTTCTTATGACAGAGTTAGTAAAATCTGTAATAATAACCTATCAACAGATTTTTCTGAAGCAGGGAAAATCACTAATATAATCATTTCCTGAACCAGACCAGAACTACCTGATTTCTGTTTTAGACTTGCTTATAGAATTTTTTACCCCCAACATTTCATATTCCTGATATGTGCCTGTTGTACTTGTGTTAAAAAGTATCCTGTATTCTTTGTATTGCTTCCTTTGTGTGAAATCCCTGGTGATCCTGCCAGTCCCCGTTATTTTAGGGTGACCAGACATCCCCGGTTTCAGGGGACAATCCCCAGATTGAGGACACTGTCCCCGGACCAAATTTGTCCCCGCTTTTATCCCCGGATTGGATCTGAACAGGGACTGGGGCAATTTTAAAGACAGTCAGTGCAGAATAAAAAAAAAATCTGAATTACACCCCCCCCCCCCCGCTCCACTGCACCTACTTAGCTTAGGGGGGTGTATTTTTTCCATTATTTGTGCCCCTTTCTGATGATCATGTGCTGGTCGGAGCGGAGGGAATATTTCTTCAGTTTCGGGTGCATGCCCATTCAGCTCCGCTCCCATGTTCTTCTGCCGTGGTTTAAGTCCCGGCCAGCCGCCTGCCTGCCTACCCCCCCCCCCCCAGGCTGTGAGGCGGGGGGGGGGGGGGTAGAGAGTCGCTGATTGCCACCATTACTAGTAAAACAAAACAAAAAAGTCCCCGGATTTAATTTTAAAAATCTGGTCACCTTACCTTATTTTCTATATTTAATTGACCACGCTAGGCATGAGAAGACATCTGTTGTAGTGTGGTTAGTTTTCTGGCTGTGCTGGAGGAACAGCCTCTCTGTCCTCTAATGATCAGAGTTCTGCTGACATGACCTCACCCCTCCCGACACAGCCATTCACTGGAATGATCAGTGTACAGTGAAACCTTAGATTGCGAGTAACGCGGTTAACGAGCGTTTCGCAATACAAGCATTTTTTTTTTTTAATTCTGACTCGGTTTGCGAGTGTTGTCTCGCAAAATGAGCAGGATTCAAGCCACAGCGGTATGCAGTACCGCATTTGCCCAGAGGTGCAGGGGCGCCGGAGCCGATCAGAGCCGTTCGGAAATACTCAGAAAAACGTGGAAATACTCCGTTCCCAAGCCTTTCCAAGGCTCTCCGGCGCCCCCCACCTTTGGCCACATGCGGTATTGCATGCTATAGAAGTCAATGCGGAACAAATTATTTTCGTTTCCATTGACTTCTATGGGGAAACTCGCTTTGATATGTGAGTGCAAAACAGGAAAAGGATTTTTCTGGATAGCAGCACTCCAAGATAAAAAGCCTTTATTTCAAAAGTCCAGGAATCCAAAGCATACACTGCACATCACGACACACTGATCAAAAATTAGCTGACAGGTTTCACATCAAGCATCAAGCATCCTTTTCCTGTTTTGCTCATACTTGCATTGCTTGCACCCTTGGTTGCTGGGAGGAGGTCATTTGGAGGATATCTACATCTGAGCGGCTCCCTTTCTCTGCTTGATATGTGAGTGCTTTGGATTACGAGCATTCTCCTGGAATGAACTATGCTTGTAATCCAAGGTTCCACTGTACAGCTGTTTCCCCTCTCTGAGCCCCTTATACAGCTGAAAACAGAGAGTATGTGATCACTTTATCGAAAAAATATATTAATAATGTGTGTACAGTATATATATATATATATATATATATATATATATAACACACACACACACACACAAATATTTTGCCTTTCATTTCTATTTTTCATTTTTCTATATTACAATTAAATTTTTCTATTTTTTATTTTTATTTCTAGCCATATGGGGCAAAGTGATAGAGGGGGTTATTTACCAAAACTGCATTTTGCAAAATCTGGTGCAGCTCTGCATAGAAACCAATCAGCTTCCAGGTTTTATTGTCAAACCTTAATTGAACAATCTGAAAGTGGTGGGTTGTAAAGGCATTCTATGCATTAGGATAAAAAACCTTCTGTGTGCAGCAGCCCCCCTCATACTAACCTGAGCCCCATCTTGATCCAGAGATGTTACACAAGAGGCTCGGCTGTCCCTCTCCTCATTGGCTGAGACAGCAGCAGGGCGTCATTGACTCCCACTGCTGTCAATCAAAGTGAGTGAGCCAATGAGAAGAGGGAAGGTTCTGGGCCACAACTCGGTGTCTGAATGGGCACACAGAGCAGCAGCTCGGCTCGGGTGCCCCCATAGCAAGCTGCTTGCTATGGGCGCACTCAACAGGAGCGACGGGCTAGGAGCGCCTGCGAGGGACCCGAGAAGAGAAGGATCAGGGATGCTGTGTGCAAAACCACTGCACAGAGCAGGTAAGTATAACATGTTTGTTATTTTTAAACAAAAAATTGAGACTTTAGTATCACTTGAATTTAAAAGCTGATTGGCTACCATGCACAGCTGCACAAGATTCTGAGTATACCAGTTTTGGTAAATCTCCCCCTGACTCTGAGTCACTTAGTGCCGGTTCACACTGCTACGCTGTGAATTTGTTCAGTTTTTTCAGTCCATTCTGAGGTGCGAATTTACCGCGTTTTTACCGCGTTTTGAATGCAAATTTCAGGAGTGGGACATGGCTGCGAATAATGTTCTAGCCAATAGAATCATGTAAAAAAAAAAAAAGTGTGTACTTCCTGGTTTTTGTGGAGAATAGTGTGGTGGAATTCGCACATATGTGAACCATCAAATGCGATTCCAGAACGATTTACATTGATGTCTATGGAGACTAAATTCGCAACGCAACGCTCTAAACTCGCACAAGACCCTTTTTTTCATCGCATCGCATTCGGAGAGGAATCGCAACGCATAGATGTGAACCACCATCATTGAAAACGATTACTTTTTTGGATGACATGCGAATCTAGTTTGTGTTGAACGCATCGCATTCGGTATCAACACGCACAAGTGTGAACCGGCACTTAAAAGCCCATATTCTGATCCACTAATGCCTTGTACACACGATCGGATTTCCGATGGAATAAAATCCGATGGATTTTTCCATCTGAAATCCGATGAAGCTGACTTTCATCAGTCTTGCCTACACACCATCAGTCAAAATTCCGACCGTCCAAAACGCCGTAATGTAAAAAAATGAAGTTCAGTGCTTCTGAACATGCGTCGACTAGATTCTGAGCATGCGTGGGTTTTTTGTCCGATGGAGTTCCACACAGACGATCGTAATTTGTTATCGTTTTTTTTTTCCATCAGTAAAATTTAAAACAGGTTCTATTTTTTTATACCGATGGAAAAAAGATGGGGCCCACACACGATCGGTTTGTCCGATGAAGTCCATCGGTCTTTTTTCATCAGAAAAAACGATCGTGTGTATGCCGTCGGCGGTAAAGCGCCGGCATTTTTACCGTAGTTTTTGCGGAGCTATTCGGCTGCTAGCGGGGCGCTTTTAACCCCCGAAAAAGGGTTAAAACCGCCCGCAAAGCGCCACTTTGCTGCTGGTTTGGCGGCACTACTCATTGATTTCAATGGGCAGGAGCGGTGTATACACCGCTCCTACAATGCCTCAAAGATGCGGCTAGCAGGACTTTTTTGAGCGTCCTGCCAGCGAACCCCTCCAGTGTGAAAGCCCTCGGGGCTTTTACATTGGAGAGACAGCAGCGGCTCTTTCAGGGCGCTTTGCAGGCGCTATTTTTCGCGCTATAGCGCCTGCAAAAAGCGCCTCAGTGTGAAAGTAGCCTTAAAGTCATCTTCACTATTCCCTCCTAATGTTCCATTGCTCCACCAGAGCCCCAATGATTCTGAACATGGGGGAGCATGTGACCTCCTCCCAGGAGACATTAGAGTAGCCCACTCACATAAGAAGCCCCCCATCACATAAGCGTTGTTGCCACCCGGTAAAATTCCGTATCAGGCTGGATGTGGCTTGTAGGTCGTAGTTTGGAGACCCTTGCACTATCATATTATATAGATCAGTGATGGAATGCATATTTCTCCGGGTAGTGAACTTCTCCTTCCCTTTCTTCTCTACAGTTTCCAGACTGCATATAAAATACATTTTTGCTGATATCTTGAATCTGACAATTACGTTCCATCTGTTTCTTCAGCCTCTTCCACCATGTAACACATCGAAGGAGTCCATGCAGGTGTTTAAACAACACTGCAAAATCGCAGAGGAATATCATCAGGTGAAGAGGGAAATCGCACTGCTGGAAGAAAGGAAGTAAGTATGGCTGTATGTGGGTGTACATAGCATGGCTGTATATATGTGGGTGTACATAGCATGGCTGTATGTGGGTGTACATAGCATGGCTGTATGTGGGTGTACATAGCATGGCTGTATGTGGGTGTACATAGCATGGCTGTATGTGGGTGTACATAGCATGGCTGTATGTGGGTGTACATAGCATGGCTGTATGTGGGTGTACATAGCATGGCTGTATGTGGGTGTACATAGCATGGCTGTATGAGGGTGTACATAGCATGGCTGTATGAGGGTGTACATAGCATGGCTGTATGTGGGTGTACATAGCATGGCTGTATGTGGGTGTACATAGCATGGCTGTATGTGGGTGTACATAGCATGGCTGTATGTGGGTGTACATAGCATGGCTGTATGGGCAGCTGTGTGTTACTACAGGATTCACAGTGCAAACAGGTAATACTACTGCTAGAACTATTCAGTTATTACAATGGCAATTAATCCTTATTACCTGCATGCCCACTCATCTTGACCACTGTGCATGATCCTCATAACCCCCATGACCATGTCTGCCAGCACCCTACACCATCACCCCACACATGCCACCACCTCAGCTGCCACTATCCAATCATCCCCTGCCCTCACCCCAATCTCCAAATTTGCCAATTCCCTCCTGTCAGGTTTTTATTGTTGTCTGGGTCCCCATTGGGGAAATTATCATCTGTATTTGTCCTAGTGACCATCGTCACCAGAACTAAAAGTGAGGAAATCCAAAATAATGACTTGATCTGCCAGTAAGAACCCGTATTTCTGTCACCACTGACTAAAGCTCACACTAGCCCATTAATTGAAAAGCAATCTGCAGTGGAATGCTTTTTAGCCCAGGTTCACACTGGGCTGCGGGAATGAAGTCGTGCGAGATCAGCTGAACTCGCACGATTTCACTCCCGCTGGCCAGTCCCGATTTCGAGGGCGATTACAGAGACATCTGCGCAGGTTTCTGCACAGATGTCAATGTAAATCGTGGGCCAAAATTGCAAAAAGTAGTACAGAGACTACTTTTTGAAATCGGTGCAGAGAGATGCGGTGTCGCACGACTAGGACGGTGCCATTGCCTGCAATTTGCGGAAAATACCGCCGTTTTGACATGCCAAATCGCATGTCAAAACGCACCAGTGTGAACCAGGGCTGAAGGTGAGGTTCACATAAGTGCGGGTTCCTGTCTGGGGCCTGATGCGTCCACTGTTCACCGGTTCAGGTGCGAATCAGGTCCGAATTTTTGCCTGAATTCACACCTGAATCAGAGCCAAAGACACACAGGACTCTTTTTTGAATGTGGACCGCGAATTGGATGTGAGGAAGGGGGTCTTAACCCTTTTCTACTCCATCCAAAACATAAAAAAAAGTATGTGCTTTTAAATATTCCTTAATGACCTGATTTCAAACATCAGCTGCACAATTGGACTATTTATTGTATAACCTCAGAGAGATGATACAAGTAGTCAGAGGAGCGCTATAAAAGGGCTTTTATCACAATATGATCTCAATGCTAGTGTTTATAGGGCAAATCTTCTACTTCAACAATATGCATAATGCAAGAGTAAAATGAAGTGGCCTTAAAGTAGCTAAAATGTTTACATTTCTTCTGGAATATACAGTACAGTTCATTGTATTTTTTTATTTTATTTTTTTAACAGGTAGGTTGAAGTGCTTTTTGATTCCTTCATTCCAGGGGTCTCCAAACGTTCTAAACAAAGGGCCAGTTTACTGTATAGACAGTATCTCACAAAAGTGAGTACACCCCTCACATTTTTGTAAATATGTTATTATATCTTTTCATGTGACAACACTGAAGAAATGACACTTTGCTACAATGTAAAGTAGTGAGTGTACAGCTTGTATAACAGTGTAAATTTGCTGTGTCCTCAAAATAACTTGACACACAGCCATTAATGTCTAAACTGCTGGCAACAAAAGTGAGTAAACCCCTAATGCCGCGTACACCCGGTTGGAATTTCTGTCAAAAAAAGTGTGATGTGAGCTTTCGGTCGGATATTCGGACCGTGTGTATGCTCCATCCAACTTTTTCTGTCGAAATTTCCGCCAGCAAAAGATTAAGAACTGGCTCTCTATTTTTCAGACGGAAAAAGTTCTTGTCGGAAATTCCGATCGTCTGTATGCAATTGCGACGCGCAAAAAAAACACGCATGCTCAGAATCAAGCAGAAGAGCCAAACTGCCTATTGAACTTCATTGATCTCGGCTCATCGTACATGTTGTACGTCACAGCATTCTTGACGGTCGAAAGTTCAGAGAACTTTTGTGTGACCATGTGTGTGCAAGCCAAGCTTGAGCGGAATTCCGTCGGAAAAACCATCCAAGTTTTTTTCGACAGAAATTCCACTCGTGTGTACAGGGCATTAGTGAAAATGTCCAAATTGGGCCCAATTAGCCATTTTCCCTCCCCGCTGTCATGTGACTCATTAGTGTTACAAGGTCTTAGGTGTGAATGGGGAGCAAGTATGTTAAATTTGGTGTTATCGCTCTCACTCTCTCATACTGGTCTCTGGAAGCTCAACATGGCACCTAATGACAAAGAACTTCTCTGAGGATCTGAAAAAAAGAATTGTTGCTCTACATAAAGATGGCCTAGGCTATAAGAAGATTGCCAAGACCCTGAGACTGAGCTGCAGCATGGTGGCTAAAACCATACAGCGGTTTAACAGGACAGGTTCCACTCAGAACAGGTCTCGCCATGGTTGACCAAAGAAGTTGAGTGCACGTGCTCAGCGTCATATCCAGAGGTTGTCTTTGGGAAATAGATGCATTGCTGCAGAGGTTGAAGGGGTGGGGGATCAGCCTGTCAGTGCTCATACCATACGCGGCACACTGCATCAAATTGGTCTGTATGGCTGTCATCCCAGAAGGAAGCCTCTTCTAAAAATGAGGCACAAGAAAGCCCACAAACAGTTTGCTGAAGACAAGCAGACTAAGGACATGGATTACTGGAACCATGTCCTGTGGTCTGATGAGACCAAGATAAACTTATTTGGTTCAGATGGTGTCAAGCATGTGTGGCGGCAACCAGGTGAGGCGTACAAAGACAAGTGTCTTGCCTACAGTCACGCATGGTGGTGGGAGTGTCATGGTCTGGGACTGCATGAGTGCTGCCAGTGTCCTGTCAAGAAATGCCCCCTGTCGAATAATGCCAGACCGGTACTGCGCATGCGCAGTATGGAGCCGCCGAAAGCCGACGAACATCGTAATTTACGATCGGCTGTAAATGGCGCCTGCGCACAATAGCCGACATTCTGCCACACGCTCCCGATGCTCGTGCTACTCTGCAAGGGGCAGATTTGTTCATGATGGCTGCGTGTGAGGGGCGGATGATGGACAGCGCTGCTAACATGGGGGCGGAATTTTTCAAGAAAAATGCGTGTGTAGGAAGAATAGCAGAGTTTCGTGAAAAATTTCACCTCCATGTTAGCAGCACTGTCCATCATTACAAAATACACCTCCTTCTGTAGACATCCGCCCTCACACGCGGCCATCATGATGAAATCCGCCCCTTGCAGAGTTGTACGAGCATCGGGAGTATGTGTTACAATGTCAGCTATTGTGCGCAGGCGCCGTCTACAGCTGATTGTAAATTACGATGTTCGGAAGCTTTCGGCGGCTCCGTACTGCGCAGGCGCAGCGCCTGCACAGTACCGGGTGGGCATTATTCAACGGAGGGCATTTCTCGTCAGAACACCTGCATTGGGGAGCTGCAGCTCATTGAGGGAACCATGAATGCCAACATGTACTGTGACATACTGAAGCAGAACATGATCCCCTCCCTTCAGAGACTGGGCCGCAGGGCAGTATTCCAACATGATAACGACCCCAAACACACCTCCAAGACAACCACTGCCTTGCTACAGAAGCTGAGGGTAAAGGTGATGGACTGACCAAGAATGTCTCCAGACCTAAACCCTTTTGAGCATCCGTGGGGCATCCTCAAATGGAAGGTGGAGGAGTGCAAGGTCTCTAACACCAACCAGCTCCATGATGTCGTCATGGAGGAGTGGAAGAGGACTCTGGTGGCAACCTGTGAAGCTCTGGTGACCTCCATGTCCAAGAGGGTTAAGGCAGTGATGGAAAATAATAGTGGCCGCACAAAATATTGACACTTTGGGCCCAATTTGAACATTTTTACTTAGGGGTTTACTCACTTTTGTTGCCAGCGGTTTAGACATTAATGGTTGTGTGTTGAGTTATTTTGAGGGGACAGAAAATTTACACTGTTATACTGTACACGCACTACTTTACATTGTAGCAAAGAGTCATTTCTTCAGTGTTATCACATTAAAAGATATAATAAAATATTTACAATAATGTGAGGGGTGTACTCACTTTTGTGAGACACTGAATAAACCCTAAGTACTTGTCCTTTCTTATTTTATTAGTTATTATTATTATTATTTTTTATGTGGTGGAATGAAACATGAAAATACATTCTTTACTGTGCTACTCACTAAAATGGTTGGAGGGGTCTCCAAACATTCTACCCAAAGGGCCAGCTTACTGGCCTTTAGACTTTAGGGGGGCTGGCCTGTGTCCATTGGGAGTAGAAAATGGCCTGGCATCATTGGGAGTAAACAGTGCCTCAAGCTTGGTGGTCAGTATGAGCAAAAAACGACATAGTGGCCTTGGTCAGTAGGAGAAGAAATATTACCCCATCAGTGATATTACTGGGAGGCAGGGACGTCGGAACAGGACAGGCAAAACAAGCAATTGCTTGGGGCCCCGAGCTGGCCTGGGACCCCAGCCTAGGGTGCCTGCCTGCTGCCTGTCCTGGATTTCTGCCCTGAGCCGATCCGCGGATTGCGGCTATAGGAAAGGCCGCGGCTTCGACCTAGCTCCGGAACAGCGGCTATCTTGGTACACCCGGTAGCAGCAGCCGAGGTGAGTGGGGAGATGTGGACATTACAGGGGGGAGATGTGGACATTACAGGGGGGAGATGTGGACATTACAGTGGGGGAGATGTGGACATTACAGGGGGGGGAGATGTGGACATTACAGGGGAGATGATGTGGATATTACAGTGCAGAGTCCCCCTGCCCATCCCACGGTCCCCCTGCCCATCCCACGGTCCCCCTGCCCATCCCACGGTCCCTCTGTCCATCCCACGGTCCCCCTGTCCATCCCACTGTCCATAAACAGTCCTAAACAGCATCTTAATGTTAATGTGAGTGTGTATGTGTTTTAAGTATGTTGGATTATATGCAACAGCAGTATTTGCACTGTAAACCTTATATAAAGTGTGGGTGAGCTTAAACTGTATCGCTATGCTGTGGTTCCTGTAGGCTTTGCGTGAGTGCGGGGGGGGGGGGGGTTGGGGGGGCCTCCATGTCCATTTTGCTTGGGGCCCCCAAATTCCTTCAAACGGCCCTGCTGGGAGGAATAGTGTCCCATCATTGGAAAGAATGGAAAGAATAGTCAGTGGAAAGAATGGTGCCTCATCATTGGTGTCAGTGGAAGGAATAGTGCCCCATTGTTGGTGTCGATGGGAGGACCAGTGGCTTGTATCAGAGGGAGGATTAGTGTCCCAAGGGCTGGATACAGGCAAGCAAAGGTGCTGTATTTTGGAGACCACTCCTTTAGTCCCTTCTCATTATAATCTGTATGGTTACATTGTGTTTAATAATAGTTATCTTTTTGTTTGTAGGAAAGAACTGATGGCCAGACTGGATCAGGTTGAGAAGGAAAGTTCAGACGTCGTTCATTCAGCAAAGGAGTATGAACAGCTCGCCAAAGAGAATCAGAGCCTTAACCTGGCCCACTCTCGATGTAAAGAGCAGCTAGAGAACCTACGAATACAATACCAGAAGCGGCAAGGCTCTTCCTAACAGTAGGGACATGTAGGGATCTAGTAGATAAAACAATGTTTCCACACAGTTTTAAAGCACTTCATTTACCTACATATGACATTAAGTTGGCCATAACTACAATCTGATTGTACAAGGTTTAGGTTTGCCAACACTTACGTAGTGTGAGGCCCTATCCGAAGTTACAATGAATGAATTCTTTAGGTAGGTCCTCCCTCTATATACTTGTTGATAAATTAAAGGGTCTGTGTCATTGGGCTATGGGCTTGTATCAATGCCACCAGTTTTGGACACTTCTGAGATCATTCACAATTCATTGACAGATAGATGTATTTAATCTGCTTCAAGTTGGTTATTGGCTTTTCATTACTTTGTATGGGAATGCTAAGCCCATTTAAAGTCAACAAAAGCCTTTTTGAAATAGGCCCTTAAAAAGATATTTACTTTGAATAGAAAAGTATATATTCACATACCCTTATGTATAATAACCAATCTGCGAATGTAAATATTCTATTTAAAAATTTGGTGTAGTCATGTCATGGTATAACCCACTGCTTTCATTATTACTACACTATGGGGTGATTTACTAATGCCTAGTTTCCACTGAGCGGAACGGTTCGGGTCGGTACAGTTTGGAACGGTTTGAATGGTCCGGTCTATTCTGGTGAGCGATTCCATTGCAAGTCGGACCGTCAGGGGCCATTCAGGGTTTAGAAAAAATGCCTAGCGTGTCCGCCAATCAGTGGAATGTATTGTAGCTCCGCCCTAACCGAACCGTTCCATTTTCTATGGCCCCACATCTGAAGCAGGACCCAAAATGGTGCGGTACGGTTCGGTTTTATGGCACGCTTTCATAATGGAAACACCCAAAATAGCGTACCGTACCGAACCGATCCGCTCAATGGAAACGAGGCATAAGGTAATGTGAAAGAAAGTAAGCATGTTTTTACTTTTGACAAGGGAAATTAAAATAATAATATAGGCGTTTTCCCACATGATTAGATGTGTAAAGCAAACGCTGTTTCACTTCATTTCACTCTTAGATCAGCCTGTAGACTAGAAGACAATGATAACATTTTAAATCCAAAACAAAATGTAGTATATTGCAGCTTTCCGGTCCTTAGATGTGGTGGCTGCATTTGTTTTCTTGTTTTTTTTTTTATATACTTTTTCCCTTTATTTTAACCCGGTGAGTCTGCCAGTAACACAACTCACTAGACCTGTGCACACTGAAATATTTAGTTTCGGAATTTCGTTTTCGTCCGAAAAATAAATTTATTTAGTTACTCCCGAAATTCGTTTTTATTTATTTCGTTTTTCGTTAGAAATTGCATTCGTCCGAAAATCTGAATTAATTAAGGTCGAATCTGTCATTGAAGGCTTATGGTGTCTGTCGAATGTTCAAAGAAGATTCGACGGAGCAGTGAAACTGTACGACGCTGCAATCATACATTTCCGGTCGAATGTTCCGCCCACAAGCTATAGAAGAATTCTAATGTTGTATGACTAGTAATAATTATATTTATTCATTACTATTACTAGTCAACCAACATTAGAATTCTTCTATAGCCTATGGGCGGATGCATTTGACCGGAAATGTACGATTGCAGCGTCGTACAGTTTTGCTGCACCGTCGAATCTTCTAACTTTCGATGCTTTGTCGAATCTTCGTCATTCTAGCTATTTTACTGCTCCTCCTCTTTGGTTACAATCAGCCAATAACATTCATCATCAACTTTATTTTTATTTTACTTCCCCCACCCAATTCCAGCAGTGATCTTTTCTCTCTATGTCGAATCTTTTCTCTCTATAATAACAAATCTTTTCTCTCCTATGTCGAATCTTTTCTCTCCTATGTCGAATATTTTCTCTATAATGTCGAATCTTTTCTCTATAATGTCGAATCTTTTCTCTCTATAATGTCGAATCTTTTCTCTCCTATGTCGAATCTTTTCTCTCCTATGTCGAATCTTTTCTCTCCTATGTCGAATCTTTGGCCTCGTACACACGGCCGAGATTCTCGTTGAGAAAAACATGTCGTTTTTTTCGACGAGATTCTTGGACAAGAAACTTGTCCCAGCCGAGTGTACACACGCTCGTTTCAAAGAACCCGCGGTTCTTTGAAAGGAGTGTACGCGGTGACGTCATCGACTACGTCGAGCATGCGCTCGTCACATTCGATGCCGTCGCCGCCATCTTGGTATACCCTACGTATGCCTAGGAAGCTACCGCGCATGCGTCAAATTCATTTCGAACATGCGCGGGCTTCCGGGCGGACAGGTAAGTGTACACACACTCACTTTTCTCGTCGAGAAACACGCCGAGGAGAATCTCGACGAGAAAATAGAGAGCAGGTTCTCTATTTTCTCGTCGAGGTTTCTTGTTGGTTTTCTCGACGAGAAACACGCTAGCAGCGTACACACGACCGATTTACTCGGCAAGACCTCTCTGCCAGCAAGTTTCTTGCTGGTTCTTGCCGAGAAAATCGGTCGTGTGTACGAGGCCTTACTCTCCTATGTCGAATCTTTTCTCTCTATAATGTCGAATCTTTTCTCTCCTATGTAGAATAATCTTGGACTAATAGAGTTAAGGTTAGGCACATTCGACCACAGGTTCGATAGACACAGATTGTTACTGTCAGCGTCACGTCGAATCTCCTATCTATATCGAACTGTTGTAGCAACGAAAACGAAAATAAAGCATTTGTTTATTTCGGATCTTTCGGTTTTCGGATTCTGTGCTTTCGTTTTCGTTTGTTAAAACGATAACGAAAATAGCTGAAATTCGGACGAAAATGCATTTGGACGAAAACGAATGCACATGTCTACAACTCACCCTTCTCTATCTGAACAACAGAAACAAGATAGGACTGCATTACCCTACCCTTCTCCTATTCTTTATAATCCAGGGGGACGTGGTTCTGTTGCATTCAGAGACCGCTGTGAACAATATAACTGATAAGCGTACAACACAGGCAGCGAGCACAGGAAGTTATTAGCTCACAAAATTTCTGACAGTATCAACAGGTATTTTTGGAATTTATTAAACAGAACAAAAGGCTTTCAAATATATAATTTACAGACCAAAAAGGAGGTAATATAGAAAGTTGATTGTTAGGGCATGTATGTTCATCAAGATTAAATTCAACGATATGATTCCCCATGCTTTACATGTCACCTAAACTGACAAATTTACAAGAATATTTTAAATGTATGTAAAATAATTTTTCATTTTTATTCTATTTATTGTTCATATTAGTGTTGCTGTGTAGTTTAAGAGCCGGTTCACACACAGGCGGCACGACTTTGGGGGCGACTCGGCAAGGCGATCTGAAGATGACTTTAGAGGCGACTTGCAAAATGACTTCTGTATTGAAGTCAATGCAAGTCGCCCCGAATCGCCCCCAAGGTTGTACAAGAACCTTTTTCTAAGTCGGAGCGACTTGCGTCGCTCCTATTAGAACGATTCCATTGAAGAGAGCGGAGCGCGACTTGTCAGGCGGCTGAGTCGCCTGACGAGTCGCTCCTGTGTGAACCGGCTCTAAGGCTATGTCACATATGCAATTTTGTAGCAATTTGTATCAGCTGCAGAATCTCTCTCATACAATTTTGGTGCTATCAGTGTTAAAGCAAGTCCATATAAAGCAAAGGTACCACACGAGTTCCAGCTGAAAAATTTACTGCAGTTTTTTGCAAGATTAACATGACGTTTCAAAGATACAGCATTCACCTTTACAAAGGTGAACAAAAATCCACCCGACACTGTACCTTTAACCACTTCAGCCCCGGAAGATTTGGCTGCTCAATGATCAGGCCATTTTTTGCGATACGGCACTGCGTCGCTTTAACTGACAATTGCGCGGTCGTGCGACGTTGTACCCAAACAAAATTGACGTCCTTTTTTTCCCACGAATAGAGCTGTCTTTTGGTGGTATTTGATCATCTCTGAAGTGTTCATTTTTTGCGCTATAAACAAAAAAAGCGATAACATTTTGAAAAAAACACAATATTTTGTACGTTTTGCTATAATAATTATCCCCAATTTGTTTTAAAAAGTCGATTTTTTCCTCGGTTTAGGCCGATATATATTTTTCTACATATTTTTAGTAATAAAAATCGCAATAAGCATATATTCATTGGTTTGCGCAAAAGTTATAGCACCTACAAAATAGGGGATAGATTTATGGCATTTTTATTATTATTATTTGTTTTACTAGTAATGGCGCTGATCTGCGATTTTTATCGGGACTGCGACATTATGGTGGACAAATCGGACACTTTTGACACATTTTTGGGACCATTGACAATTATACAGCGATCAGTGCTATAAAAATGCACTGATTTCTGTGTAAATGTCACTGGCAGGGAAGGGGTTAACACTAGGGGGTGATCAAGGGGTTAACTGTGCTCCCTAGTGTGTGTTCAAACTGTAGGGGGAGGGGACTGGCTATAGGAGATTACAGATCGTGATTCCCAGCTAGTAGGAACTCACGATCTCTCTCTCCTCTCCTCACAGAACTGCTCTGTGCAAAACCAACTGCACAGAGTAGGTGAGTATAACATATTTGTTATTTTTTAAAATACAATAACACAAAACTTTACAATCACTTTAACAATGGGCCACTATTGCTCCCACTGACACCCTTGATGTAGCACTATTCCTCCCACTGACACCAACAATGGGGCACTATTCCTTCCACTTACACCAATGATGGAACAACATTCCTCCCACTGACACCTACAATGGGATACTATTCCTCTTATGCCGCGTACACACGGCCATTTTTCTCGTCGGGAAAACTGACATTTTTTCACTTGGACGAGAAAAACGGCCGTGTGTAGGCTCTCCAGCAGTTTTTCCGACGAGAAAACCGCAGAGAATCACGACGAGAAAAATTAGAACATGCACTAATTTTTCTCGTCGCGAAACACAGCATTTTTTTCCTCTGCAGTTTTCCCACAGGGAAACACTGCTAGGGAGCCTACACATGGCCGGTTTTCTCGACCAAGAGAAAACATGTCGTGAAAAATGGTCTTGTGTAGACTGGGAAAAGGGGACCAAGCCGGTCCTCGTTTTTCCCGTCGAGTTTCACGGTGGTGTTTTCACCGCCGAGAAACTCGGTCATGTGTACGCATGACTTACACCAATGATGGAGCACTGTTCTTGTCTCTGACACCATTGACAGAGCACTGTTCCTCCCTCTGACAACAACAATGGGGCACTATCCCTTAAACTAATACCAATGATGGGACAATATTTCTCCTACTAACTACGAGCGCTATGTAATTTTCTTACTCCCACTGACAACCAAACCTGAGGCATTATTTAATCTCAGTGAGGCCAGGGTATTTTCTACTTCCACTGTCTACAGTCTGTCCCTCTAAAGTCTGACTGTCCACAGTCTGTCCCTCTAAAGTCTGACTGTCCACAGTCTGTCCCTCTAAAGTCTGACTGTCCACAGTCTGTCCCTCTAAAGTCTGACTGTCCACAGTCTGTCCCTCTAAAGTCTGACTATCCACAGTCTGTCCCTCTAAAGTCTGACTGTCCACAGTCTGTCCCTCTAAAATCTGACTGTCCACAGTCTGTCCCTCTAAAGTCTGACTGTCCACAGTCCGTCCCTCTAAAGTCTGACTGTCCACAGTCTGTCCCTCTAAAATCTGACTGTCCACAGTCCGTCCCTCTAAAGTCTGACTGTCCACAGTCTGTCCCTCTAAAGTCTGACTGTCCACAGTCTGTCCCTCTAAAGTCTGACTGTCCACAGTCTGTCCCTCTAAAATCTGACTGTCCACAGTCTGTCCCTCTAAAGTCTGACTGTCCACAGTCTGTCCCTCTAAAGTCTGACTGTCCACAGTCTGTCCCTCTAAAGTCTGACTGTCCACAGTCTGTCCCTCTAAAGTCTGACTGTCCACAGTCTGTCCCTCTAAAGTCTGACTGTCCACAGTCTGTCCCTTTAAAGTCTGACTGTCCACAGTCTGTCCCTTTAAAGTCTGACTGTCCACAGTCTGTCCCTTTAAAGTCTGACTGTCCACAGTCTGTCCCTTTAAAGTCTGACTGTCCACAGTCTGTCCCTTTAAAGTCTGACTGTCCACAGTCTGTCCCTTTAAAGTCTGAAGGACCAAAATCTGACCATTTGTTTAGAGAGTTTGGAGACCCCTTGTTTAGCACATAGAAAACATCACAAACACCCTTTATCAAAGTGATACACAGAACTTTACTGGAGTTCCATGGAAGAATCACATAATGCTTTGGAGACCCATTGGTTCCCTTCATCGGGCTGACACCCAGAACTTCAGTAAAGTTCCATGCAAAACTGACATTGTATTTTGAAGACAGAGTGGTGCCCTTTATGAAGGCGACATACAGAACAAAGTGTATCTCCATGATAAAGGGGGCTGCCGCTCCCCAAAAATGCTATGCCAGTCTTGCATGGAACTCCAGTAGAGTTTACAGCTGGGACCCAGTGTGCTGTCTTTCTTTATACTATGGACTTTACATGGTAATATCATCAGCTAAGCACCTTCCAAAATACGTTTGAGGTATAGTATATAGATTGACTATACTTGAATTTCAATGGTAAAGACGGGTCCTATTGATTCCAGTTTGAGTCATCTACAAAATCTTGAATATCATCATCCCGCTAGGGGTCTGTAGCTGGGTAGACATGTATTATAGCCAGCTACAAATCAGACAGAAAATGGCACAAGGATGTTTTAGCGATTACAAACCTCTGCTGCGAAATTGCACTTCTGACACTGCTCTAAGACAAAATGATTAAATACAGTAATAGGAACGCTATTAAGACTTCTGGTGTGCATCAGTGTTAATTTAGTCGACTAAAACGACTAAAACATTTTAGTCGACTAAATGAATACTATTTTAGTCTACTATAATGCGACTAAAACTAAAACAATTGAGATGACTAAAATACGACTAAAACTAAAATGACATTTTAGTCAAAAGACTAAAATGGGACTAAAACTAAAATGCCATTTTAGTCCAAACACTAAGACTAAAACTTAATTGAAATTTGACTTCAAAATTAACACTGATCTGTAGTGCATGTTCATACCTCAATACCATAAATAATAACATATTAGATTTTTCACTCCAGCAGTATATAATGAGTTTGGACATTGCAGAGAAATGTTAAATAATGCATTACAATTTAATTAGATTAGATTAGATTTTAGATGACTAAAATTAGTTTTAGTCGACTAAAATGTACTGGAGATTTAGTCGACTAAATACGACTAAACTTAAACAATTGCAGAAGACTAAAATGGGGCTAAAACTAAAATGCCATTTTAGTCCTAAAACTAAAACTAAATCGAAATTTGCTGCCAAAAATAACACTGGTGTGCATACCGAGCTGCTGTAAGACTGACCCCTGCAGTTATTTAGAAGGTACTACACAGAAACCTGTACAGTTATGTTTTTAGCTCTACACAACACATTACAATTCAGATCTTAAAAGATAAGCTCTAATAAACCAACACATATTTGACCCCTGTACAATAAGGCCCCTTTCACACTGAGACGCTTTGCAAGCGCTATTGTGCTAAAAATAGCGCCTGCAATGCGCCCCGAAAAAGCCGCTCCATTGTATCCAGTGTGAAAGCCCGAGGGCTTTCACACTGGATCGTTGCGCTTGCAGGAGGTAAAAAAAACTCCTGCAAGCCGCATCTTTGAGGCGCGATAGGAGCGGTAAAAATACCGCTCCTATAGCGCCCCTGCCCATTGAAATCAATGGGGTAGCGCCTCCAAAACGCTGCAAAGAGGCATTATTGAGGGCGTTTTTAACCCTTTTTTGGCCGCTAGCGGGGGTTAAAATCGCGGCAAAAACAACGGTATAGCGGCGCTAAAAATGGCGCCGCTATACCTCCAGCGCATCCAGCGCTTCAGTGTGAAAGTAGCCAAAACCTGTGAATGTGTGTGTGGATTTCTCTGGTCTGTTTAGTGTAAAAGTATTTATTCTTAGAAATGTTAGGGAGAAGAAAAAATGTAGTTTGTTGCATTTTCTTTTGGAAAGTATGATTGTTCAAAGCACGTTCGAAGGCAGAAATTAGCTGTGAAAATCAGTTTGATTCTGTGCTTTAGTGTTTTTTGTGCATATTTCAGCACTTGATTTGCAGACAGGGTATTTACTAGGGGGCTATTTATATAGAACTGGAGAAAAAATTGACAGAAAATAAAGGTGGTGTTATTGTGGTGCCTAATCAGATCTGGGAATCAGAGAGTGAAGCCTCGTACACACAGCCGGTTTTCTCGGCAAGAAAACTGCTGGGAGAGCTTTTTGCCGAGAAAACCGGTCGTGTGTATGGTTTCTCGGCAGGAAAACTGCAGGGAATCTCGACGAGAAAAATAGAGAACCTGCTCTCTATTTTCTCGTCGGGATTCTCGTCGGCCTGTTTCCCGACGAGAAAACCGTGGGTGTGTATGCTTACCTGTCTCCAGGTAAACCCGTGCATGCTCGAAAAGACTTTGACGCATGCGCGGTAGCATACAAGTGTAGTGTAGGGTGTAGCAAGATGGCAGCGACGGCATCGAATGTGACGAGCGCATGCTCGTCGTAGTCGATGATATCACCGCGTTCTTGCCATTCAAAAGAACGGCGGTTCTTTTGAATGTACGTGTGTACACAGGGCTTGGCAAGACAAGCTTGCCAGGAATCTCGTTGGGAAAACCGACGTTTTTTTTCCCGACGAGATTCCCACCCGTGTGTACAAGGCTTGAAAGATAAAACCTGACTGGTCACTACAGGCAGCAACTCCACTATTAAAGCCCAACTCCAGCCCAAACTTTATTTTTCAGTATTTTTGTATAGAGTGTGAAAGCTTACAAGCTCTCTCAACTTTTAATTGTTGAAATAAGTCAGAAAAAAAAACCAAAACGAATTAATTGAAGAGACTTTCAAATGTAGCTTCCAGGTTAGAGTACATATCAACCACATATTGAAAGAAAAAATCTATTTTATGGATCCCAACTCATGTATGTCCTGTATGTCACTGCTGGTCCTGATAAGGTGGATTTATCTACAAAAAGCGTTGACCACAACTTGCTGCTGGTGAAATAAGATATCAAGTACGCCTAATCCATATAAGTGGTCACTTGTAATATTTCTGGAACAATGAGCATATACTGTATAATGGAGTATCACTGTTTTGTTTTTTTTTGTCATTAAAGTTTTTATGTTTATCAATAAAAAGTCATTACAGTATAGTAAACATTAGGAAGTATTACAATTGACTTCACAGAAATTTCAGATCACATGACCAGTGTAATCGAGATAGTCTCAACATTTCACCCATACCAATTTACCCCCTTATATTACCTATCCCTTATCTTAATCAATCTATAATAATTAGACCACACCAGAGTTGGAGTATAACTGGCCATAACAGCCTTTTTATTAAAACATTATTAGATAAAAACTCCAATATAAAATTATACTTTCACTTAATTAACTTTATTAACAAATCTACCAAAACAGTTTAACTCCCAGTCTATTGGTCTCTGACGGTACCCATGAACTTTTTAACACTTTTTCCACCAATACACTGCAGGACCAAAATGTTTACCATACCAGGCCTCCAGTCGTATCACAGCTCCGAGACAACCCCCTCCCGCAGTGCAACCATACCCGTACTCCAGCAGACACCGTTCCACTGGAATACACCAGAGGGGCACATACCACCACTGAGCCCCCCACCACTTCCATCACATCTGTTTTCTGCCACCGTCAAAGACCAAAGACACCGCCAATACAGAGCTGTTACGACAACCCGAATCCATCCAACCTGAAAAACAGAAAACAAACAAACAAGACAAACACCAAACAATAGGGAGGGTGGGTGGGAAAACTTCCTCTCCCTAACTGTCCCCTCACAAAATGTTCCCGGGCATTCCTGCCCCTTACTATTTAAAGCACTCCTCCCCTCCAAGCACATATTACTCCTGTCTCCTCCCTCTCTACTCTTCCCTGTTTAATTTAACCCTCTGGTGCCTTTACTCTCCACCTTGTGATGTCCGGCCCTCCATTACTCTTTTCCTTCTGTCTTTCCATTCCGGGCCTCCCTTTACCATAGATTCTCAGATAAATTATCACCGCAAAAAACTATAACTGTCAATCTATAAAAATAAAGTATAAAAATATGACTTTGATTTAGTCAATTATATAATCCGATAAATACATTTCATATTAACTTACATAAAGAATACCTGACCCCAAGAAAATAGGATACTGGGAAAGACCCCCACTCCCCCCCCCCGACACCCCTAAAGGGAACTCACTGTGAATATACATAAACAGCTGCTGACATTATATTGGTGAACACAATAGATAGAAATTGAAAAAGAAAGGTGTAGCGCTACACCTTTATTTTTCAACAAAAACAACCTGCCTAATAATTATAATAATGGTCTTCTCCAACCACATAATGGCAGCCCCCACTGTGTGCAACTGGAACGTGAGGTTATTTTGCTGAGCCAATAGCGTCTCAAACTGGCGGCCCACCAGCTGTTAAAAAACGACAAGAGCCATGAGGTATTGCAAGGCTGACAGTTACAAGCATCAATCCCACAGGCAGAGGCATTATGGGACTTTTTTTAGTTCATATGAGTACTTCCACTGGTCAACACAGAAATCACCTTCATAAAACAGACAGCTTGCAACAGATACTGTTTAAGGTTGATATGGGGTCCAAATAGGCCCAGTCCCCCAAAAACAACTGTGTTTGGCATAAAGATCAGGCAGTTGCTTATGGATGCCCAGAAATCACTGTGGATAAAATCATTATTTTCATAATCCCATATTTCAGGTCCTGCTGAACTGACATTATGTCAAAATTATTGTGATGCCTGCCTTTACATGTTTTTTTTGTGTGGGGGCGGCAAACAGTACCCCCCGGTCGGTCGGGTCTGGAGCACTTACTCCATCTATGGTGGCTTCCCCTGTACTCCACGGGCATTGCGGCGGCTTCCGTTTCCTCCCTCCTCCTCGGCGGCCAATTGGGACTCTTCTCTTATTAGCCAATCGGAAAATGGGTCTCAGATAAGCTTCTGATTGGCCAGATTGAGGATCAATGTTTCAATAGCAAATATTAATTCGCTGTTGTAACACCTGGGTGGGCTTAAAGCGCAATTCTCTGCGCCACATGCCCACCCTATTTTGAAGCCTATAGGCTCTAATCAGGTACTCCAAAAAAACACCCCCACCGCTGTAATTCATGGGCCCGGCGTCCTGAGAGGGGATGGCGGCCGTGGATAGAGGGATGGTGCCCAGGCGCCCCTAATAGACGGACCGCCACTGGCCAGAACACTATTTATACAGAGCTTGCATGTTCTTCCTTTGCTTGGGTTTCCATATTGGGAGGTTAATTGGCTCCTGTTAAAAATTGGCTCATGTGTTTGTAAAATACGAACCTTAGACTGTATGTTTCTTGAACGCAGAGACTGATGTAAATGAATAGTATGTAAAGCACTACATAAGTTAATAGCACTATATAAGGATCTGTAAAATAAATGATGGGCAGTATAACATAAATTCACATGTACAGTTCCTGAATGATACAATTCAACAGAATTTCTGGGTTCACACCCCAAACTATTGTGAAGCCGTATTATTTGTTTCCCTGTCTTTACCCTTAGGGTGAGCTCAATAAAAATAGCATTGTCGGATGTATAACCATGCCATACTCTACTTACCATTATGTTTCCTTTGTATTGAACATTGTTAAATTCCATTTCTGTATGGTATTTTTGTTTTCAATTAAAATTGTAAATACACCATGCTGCATTGGTTTTATTACATTGAATGATTTGTTATGATTGCTACTTAAATATTACTCTTTTTTTATTGTATGCTGCAATCAGAATGGAAAATTAGGCCATGCACACAAGGCACATAGCCAAGTTGCTCAATACCAAAGTTTTCCTTTCATGCATTGCTGTACTGTCTTTCACCAGTCTGCTTAATTTGATTTGGTCTGGATTCTGGAGATCTGAGAACCCCTGTTTGTAAAGTAGGAGAGGAGTTCTCAAACACTCCCACTCCTTGCTGTAGCTCCTTGGCTGAATTGGAGATCTTGACATCAACCATCTTCCTCTACACCTCAGCCAATCAGAGGAAGCTTTGTATTTATTCATAGAATACAAAGCTCCCTGTGAATGGCTCAACAGCACTTAGCCTGACCCGATTTTGTTCTGGAAGCGGAATGGGATGTTCCTGTCCTGCTTCCAGAACACAGCGCTGTATACTGTATGTAGCTGAGGTTTCATGCAATTTATACAATGCCACAGCACAGCCACAGCACAGTAAACATTTAGTGAAGTAAACAGTTCATTTGGACCAGCTTGGTCCAAGCAAACTATTTAAAATTCTTTAACCAGTTCCCGCCAGGACTTTTGTCAATCACGGCTGCGGCATGATCTGTCATCGGCTGTGTCCATCACATGGACTGCCGTTACCATGTGATCGCTGTGACCAATCACAGCAGATTACATGACAATGGAAAACAATGGTTGGCTTCCTTTCATACCATCCATTCTGTACAATTGTGGTGCTAGCTGTGATTGGTCATAGTGTAAACATGGTACAGACAGGGCCAATCACAGCCCATCTTACCCTGTGATTAGCTGTGGCTAATTACAGCTAATCACAACAAAACACACTGAATTAATCAGTTTCATTGAGCAATGAAAGTGAAATTCAATGGCATAAACAATCATAATGTATTAAAAAAATAATAATCCTTATCACTTCCTCAGAGTAGTACATTGTACACTGTATTGCTCTGGTCACAATATGTAAAAAAAAAAAAAAAACAGAAAAAAGCGTGAAAGAAATTGTAAAAAAAAAATGTTTAATAAATTATAAACG
The DNA here is from genome assembly GCA_029206835.1 of Rana muscosa. NCBI lineage: Eukaryota > Metazoa > Chordata > Amphibia > Anura > Ranidae > Rana > Rana muscosa. Next base: position 83,468,292 of record CM055117.1, on the reverse strand, counting down.
TCTTCTTTTTTTTCATACTGTCACCAGTCAGTGACCCTGATCACTGCCACATCTATTATATAACGCCGTACTGCACTGGTGACAGTATGTAAAAAAAAAAATTTAAACAAATTGGGACAAAAAGTTACAACTTCAAAAAACTTGCTTCAAAAAACGCACCCAAAATTTAGGAAGAAAGACTATTTCATTTATTTGCAAAATTTTATAATAGAAAAGAAGAATTTTTTTTTTTTAATATGTTTTGTTTATTTAGCAAAAAATGAAACAAACAGTGTAATACCACCAAAAGAAAGCTCCATTTGTGTGAAAAAAATAATAAAAATTTCATATGGGTACAGTGTTGCAGAACCGCACAATTGTCATTCAAAATACAACAGCTCTGAAAGCTAAAAATTGGCTTGGGCCGGAAGAGGGTAAAAGTGCCCGGGTTTTAAGTGGTTAAAATCTGCAGTTAGGTTTTAATGAAAGCTGCAAATTTAAAAATCTTAAAAATTACTTTTGAACTACATAAACATGCTAAATAGTGGAGTAACCAACAGATATTTTGTACCATGAGTGGGCAATACATGGGTGACCAGTGAAATGCATAAGCAATGGCTAATCGTGACAATATGTGAGAGATAGATGGGCGAATCTGACAAGAAGTGAGCAATATGCTGGAAAAAAATTGGCAATTGTCTCAGTATAGGGGCAGCTCCCTTAGCACTAATTTAGCCACCCCAGAACACCCCGAAATTGCTCCCACCTCCCTAATCCCAGCAGAAAATCGCCACCAATCCCTAGCAAAAATCCTTCCCCTTCCTTCCACGCCCCAGGAAAAATGTCCCATCTTTCACTGCATCCCTAGAAAAAAATCCACCTTCCCCCAGCAAAAATATTTCCCCCTTTTCAGAGAATAGGTGTTCCCCAAAACACTCACCATATCTTAAATTCAGGGCAGCGCCCCTTGTAGATTGATGGGCAGTCTTTCAAAGCCTCCACTTGGCTTTGTGTTGTGTGACAAGTCAGAGCCAGGATCCTGGAAGAGCTTCCCTACACTCGGCACCAATCTGTGCCCAAAGGCCCCATTTGAAGTTGAGGATGGGTCGTGTGTACAGTTCTAGAGCATCCCTTAGCTGACTCTACACGGGGCAGACTGCCCTCCCTCCAAGGTATGCTACTGAAGATAATGAGATTTTGGCAATTGTGATGTCATATACATCATATTCCTGGTTCCACACATGCGCAATAGAGACAGTTGCGTCCGCGTGTGGCCGATGACATCACACGCAGGCTTGGTTGGAAATGCAAAAAATACGGCGTCTCCAGACCAATACTTCTGCAGTGGATGCTTATATACACAGTAAGGAAAGGTCCCCGGAGGCCATGTGGTGGAACTGCGGCTACTCCACTATATGAACTGATAGAGCGGTAACAGCTGTCCACCATACAAATACTTGCCTATTCCCTACTGCTGTACTTTTATAGTCTAGTTCTTGATGTTTTGAAAACCTGCCACCTGCACACTATTCTCTACCGCAGTGGTTCTTAACCCTGTCCTCGAGTACCCCTGACAGGCCATGTTTTCAGGTTTTCCTTTATCCTACACAGGTGCTTTAAATTAGAGTCAATGGCTTGGTATTTTGAACAGCTATTTTATCTAAGAGAAATTAAAAAAACATGGCCTGTTGGGGGTACTTGAGGACAGGGTCCAGAACCACTGCTCTACCGTACCTTACATTCATCTGGTCAATATGCATCTCCTATGATCCCACTGTCGCGCTATTACTAGGTCTAATGAAGGCAAATAACTTTGAAGGTCGATTTTCTTGAAGCAATTTAGTATCTGGGAATGGCATAATTTGCAACAAACAAGTATATCCCCTGAAGAAGCCCAATGGGGCGAAACATGTTGGGACCTTGCCAACCATGCCATACATGAACTGTATAAGAGGATTTTCTAAACGCTACCATATCGACTGTTTTTGTATTTATTTATTTTTTGTTTTACGGTATACCCTTTTGATCGTGTTTATAAATAAATAACAGATTTTAATATGATTGTTGTGTATATTATATATTAGCACCTTATAAATCTCAAATAACTCTCTGCATTTTCTATAAATATACGGAATGGGGTGCAAGAAGAAATTGACGACACACCCACCTCTCTATACTTTAACTAAAGTTTTTTTTTTTTATGATTTTTGTAGCTCCTCATAACTTCCCACCAAGTATTCTATTGGAAAGTTTAAAGAGTTCTACTGTGGAGATTTACAACAGAGGGGGCGTAATAAAAAGCAGTGCTATCCTAGCATGAAAATAGAAAATAGTAGATAAAATGGAAGAAAAATATCTGTTGCGTCAGCCCGTTATTCCCAGATAGAAAGTCTAGGTTTGCTAATATACCAGAATGATGACATTCATTTTCCAAGTCAAAATGTTGTAATGTTTCCGGCACTTCAATAAAACATCTGCTTCTTGCATAAGCTTCCAGTAGAATGTATCTATATTTATATCAAAATTATTTTGCAATCTATCAGATAGATGAGCCAGGGCTCTTTCACACGGAGGTCCGTTCAGGTCCGCCTGTCAGTTTTTTAGGCGGACCTGAAACGGATCCTCCATGTACCCCTATGGAAGCACGGATGTCAGCGGAGACATGTCCGCTGACATCCGCTCCGCTCCGCCAAAGTGTGACGGAGGAAAACCCTATTTTTCCTTCCGTCGGCGGAGCGGATCGGATGACAACGGACTCTACAGTCCGTCGTCATCCGATTCCCCATAGGGGAGAGCGGCGCTCTGACAGGGCGGTCCCTGCACAGTGTGCGGGGACCGCCCAGTCATCCGTCGGCTCAGCGGGGATCAACGGAGCGATCCCCGCTGAGCAAGCGGAGCTTCACGGGGCGGATCTGCACGGATCCGCCCCGTGTGAAAGGACCCTTACTATGATTGTATTCTCAGTTTATAAACAAAGTATAGCTGTAATCTACTTTAAAGGGTTAGTAAATTCAAAAGTAAAGTTTTCTTGTTTTTTGAGTGGATGAAAGTTTTTCAGTCAGCCCCTCTTGATAGGCCATAGATGGTCAGATGTCACTCTTATGCCCTGTACACACAATCGGATAAACTCAGACGGATTTTTCCGACGGAATTCCGTTCAAGCTGTCTTGCATACACACGGTCACACCAAATTCCGACCGTCAAGAATGCAGTGACGTACAACACTACGACGAGCCGAGAAAAATTAAGATTAATGCTTCCGAGCATGCGTCGACTTGATTCTGAGCATGCATGGTTCTTTCTCCGTCTGAGTTCCATACCGACGAATGGAATTTCCGATATAAATTTTTTCCGTCTGAGAAAAAGGGAACATGTTCTCTTTCTAACTCGTCGAAATTTCCGAAGGAAAAAGTCTGATGGGGCATACACATACACATTTCGTCTAAATTTTTCCATCGGAAATTCCAATCGTGTGTACAAGGCTTTAGAGTTATGGGTGTAGCAACACCCCTGTAGGAGTTGCTGAAGTTAGGGTTCCCCATTGCTGCACAACCAGTCACACCACGTTTCCTTCTTTCATCTGGACACAGAAAATCAGTCTTTGACTTGTTTTGTTGTTTTATTAGGGGATGATAACTTGAATCGGGTAGGGGAATATGGGATTGCTCAATGTGACAACAAACAGAATTTCAGCGACAACTTCCTCCCTATATACAAACTTCTCTTCTTACTTCCTCCTGCACACACTTGGTTCCTTTATGTTCAGCTCCTGCTGGCTTACTCTTGGGGGAACTAGCAATATGTTGCTAGTTCAGCAAAGGCCAGTTACAGGCAGGAACTCTCAGTCCCTTTGGCAAAGTACAAAATTGGAGTGAAGAGCATAACACATGTCCCTCTGCCTCCTGTGACCACTGATCCCAGTTCCACTTGCGTGCAGAATGCTAGCCCACCAGTCACACCTGGCTGTTTCTCTTCTCAGTCCTCCTGACTGACTCTCGGCACCAGTCCTGCCCAACTGACACACCCACACATGGAGATTGCCCAGGGCAAGGTTGGATGAAGACTTGGCACACCGCTGTCTTCAAGAGAGACCTGCCACAGCTGGCAGTCTCTCCCCTTGTCTATCCCTGCGCCGTGCTGATCTACTCACTGTCTCTCCTTGCTCTTTCTACTGCTTCTCTGGCTTGAATCCCTCCAACTGCCTCCTGTGGTGGGATCCTTCTAGACCAGCCTCCTGGGCACCAGCTCAGGGTAACCCCTCTGTTGGGGGGTCATCAAGGGCCACTGACAGCCTATTCTCAGCACTGCATCTTTCACCCAACTCCCCTGGTGGCATGGTCCATATTTATTTATGGGTTTCCCTCCTGGGGATTGGCTGAGGGCCCATAAATATTCAAGGCAGCCCTTCCTAGCCTCCACCTGCTATATTCTAGAATATTCTCCAACATTCTAGAAACAGAGGGGGGGCACCAGGGGGCTGCCAGGATGAGTCTTCCAGCTCTGAACTCTTGTAGCCCTGGCCCAATTACAGACTCACCATGTAACATGAGTCAGAGTATAGTTTACCTACTCTTACTACTAGTAGCATACACTAGAGGGTGCTACACCGGCAATAAGACATCTTTTTTCCTTAATAGGGACATAATCAGCTGATGGTTTTTGTTTGACTCATCTAACCGAGGGAACCAGAGATAACCAGATAACACCTTCCTTTCTTCGTCTCACTGAGAACTGGTGCTTGAGCCCCCGTTCACACTGGTGTGACTTGTCATGCGATTTGACAGATTAATATCGCCTGACAAATGGAACAAATCAGTGCGACTCCAACTTTCACCGATTTGAAAAATGTTCCTGCACTATTTTTGGCAATTTCATGTGCAACTTGCATAGACATCTGTGCATGAAGCCACACAGAGGTTGGCAAGCCACACATAAAATTGCACTGACCGGAGGCTTTGAAATCACATGAAGTAGCACGATTTTATTGCCCCATTCAGTGTGAACAGGGTGTAATAGCTACCATATTTATCGGCGTATAACACGCACAGGCGTATAACACGCACCCTAACTTTAAGAGGGAAGTTTCAGGGAAAAAACTTTCCACAGCCCTCTGCGTATAACACGCAGGCACAGTTTACCCTCTATTTTCAGGGTAAAAAAGTGAGTGTTATACGCCAATAAATACAGTAAGTATTCCCAATATCCCCTTAAAGCTGAACTTCAGTCAGCTTTCAAAAAAAAAACATTTGGGTGGTCCCCAACAGGACAATATATGTAAATGCTTGCTTATTCTAGAGCAGCCTTTCTAAATCTTTTTACTCCAGAAGAACCTTTGAAATCATTTTCAGGTTTTGAGAAACGTTTCCTAAAACCAATTTATTGTTGGTCAGTGGGTAAAATTCCCCTTGAAGTTTAGTAGGAAGAATGCCCCATTATATTAATGGTCAGGATACAATCTTTACAAACAGCTAAAAAGATAATTGACTCAATGCAGCTGGCTCTGCCAAGTGGCATTGACCCCAGAATTATGTAGGCTCTATCAGATGGGACGTCAATCAGCCACAGCTCAAGGAGCCCCGCCCCCTAGCAACCTCTGGAGGATCCCTGGTATAGAAGGATGAAAAGTAGAGGAACACCCAATTCCTTGTTCCCCCGACACCCAACTCTCTTTTACGATCCACTCCAGGCCCATAATGTAGGTGGGTTTCGACATCCTCACATATAATGCAGGACCACTGGTCTTATGTTGTGCATGATGACCTCAGCAAGGGAGCAGCCACATGACCAGCGCTAAGGAGTGATTTCAGAGAACTGATCATCCATCCTGGATCTGGCAGGTATGAAGACTGCATGAGCAAGAAATAAGGTATGTATTCCTCTAGATTATACTTGCATTTATTCCTCACTATTATGGGGCAGGCACAAAAATGTTTTTATGTAAAGCCTGACCTGAGTTCAGCTTTACCCACGTAAGGACAGGAAGATTTTCCCCCTTAATGACCAGGCCATTTTTTGCGATACGGCACTGCTTCGCTTTAACTGACAATTGCGCGGCTGTGCTCAGGGAAGGGGTTGACACTGGCAGGGAAGGGGTTAACACTAGGGGCGATCAAGGGGTTAAATGTGTTCCCTGGGAGGTGTTTCTAACTGTGGGGGGAGTGTACTGACTGGAGGAGGAGCGAGATCGCTGTTCTTAATCACTAGGAACAGACGATCACTCTCTTTTGGCTCCCCCCTGCTATAACTCTTAAAAGAGCCGCCCTGCACCTACGGCGATTTGCGGGAACGAGCCGACCTGCCGCAGTATAATGACAGTGGCTGGTCGGCAAGTGGTTAAGGCCTCTTACACGCTGCAGCTTGAAAAAACTCAGTACAGCTTGTTTTTTTACTGAGCTAAAATTCAGGCACATATACAAGTGCCGTGTATTCTTCAGTAAAAAGAAAAATAGAAAAATCTGCATTTTTGGTCAGTAATTTATGCATCATGCGTGCAAATGCGCACGTCTGTGCACAAATGTCCATTAACATATTGTGAACGCGGAAATAAGTTTGCGCGCATGCGTGTGAAATTGCGCGAAAATGCGCTCAAATACATACAAAAAAAGACGGCTGAAAAAATGATGCTCAAACAGGAGTATAGTGTGCAAGAGGCCTAACTGTTAAAACTCTATACCCATCTGCTGCAAATTTCTGTTGCATATTTGGTCAGCTACAGCAGTGTTTCTCAACCATTTTTTCAGTCACAGAACCTCTTAAAAGTATGCACAACCCTGAGGCACCCCAGTCTAAAATGGGGTATCCTGTCACATCAGAGTCCCCCCATCACATCAGAAGCTCCTTCTTTCACATAAGAGCCTTCTCTTCGCATGAGAGTCTTCAGTACCATTTTTTCACAATTTATATACACAAAAGGTACAGTGCTTAAACTTTTTTTGTAATCCAAACGCATGTGATTACACTATAACACATATAATAATAAAATCTTTGGAAACAAACTATGTGTCAGTTAGTATCCTTAATTTAGACAGAAGTTATCACACAAATCTGATTTCTTTTTATGAAGAGGTAAGTAAAACCTTGGACAGAGGGGTGGCGGTGGACGTGGTATACTTGGATTTTGCTAAAGCGTTTGACACAGTTCCCCACACACGGCTCATGTGTAAGGTAAAGTCTACAGGTCTAGAAAATGTATTTTATTGGGATTTTATGTGATAGACCAACACAAAGTGGCACATAATTGTGAAGTGGAAGGAAAATGATAAATGTTTTTTAATTATTTTTAAAAATAAATATGTGAAAAGTGTGGTGTACATTTGTATTCAGCCCTCCTGAGTCAATACTTTGTAGAACCACCTTTCACTGCAATTACAGCTGCAAGTCTTTTTGGGGATGTCTCTACCAGCTTGAGAGGAACAGTTTTGCCCATTCTTCTTTGCAAAATAGCTCAAGCTCTGTTAGATTGGATGGAGAGCGTCTGTGAACAGCAATTTTCAAGTCTTGCCACAGATTCTCAATTGGATTTAGGTTTGGACTTTCACTGGGCCATTCTAACACATGAATATGCTTTGATCTAAACCATTCCATTGTAGCTCTGGCTGTATGTTTATGGTCATTGTCCTGCTGGAAGGTCAACCTCCGCCCCAGTCTCAAGTTTTTTGCAGACTCTAACAGGTTTTCTTCTAAGATTTCCCTGTATTTGGCTCCATCCATCTTCCCATCAACTCTGGCCAGCTTCCCTGTCCCTGCTGAAGAAAAGCCTCCCTACAACATGATTCTGCCACCACCATGTTTCACGGTGTGGATGGTGTGTTCAGGGTGATGTGCAGTGTTAGTTTTCCGCCACACATAACGTTTTGTTTTTAGGCCAAAAAGTTAAATTTTGGTCTCATCTGACCAGAGCACCTTCTTCCACATGCTTGCTGTGTCCCCCACATGGCTTCTCGCAAACTGCAAAAGGGACTTCTTATGACTTTCTTTCAACAATTGCTTTCTTCTTGCCACTCTTCCATAAAGGCCAGATTTGTGGAGCGCATGACTAATAGTTGTCCTGTGGACAGATTCTCCCACCTGAGATGTGGATCTCTGCAGCTCCTCCAGAGTTACCATGGGCCTCTTGGCTGCTTCTCTGATTAAAGGAGTTGTAAAGGCAGAAGTTTTTTTTATCTTAATGCATTCTATACATTAAGGGCCAGTTCACACCAGACGCGGTTCCGTTCAGTTCCGTGCGCATTTTTTCTGCACTAAAAATGCATGCACAGTGTTTTCCATTTATACCAATGGCTCCAGTTGACACCATGCAGTCAGTTTCCAGTCAGTTTCCGGTGCAGAAACTGACTGGAAACTGACCGGAACTGACTGTATTGGTGCAGAAAAAATGGAACTGCACGGAACTGCATCGAACTGCATCTGGTGTGAACTGGCCCTTAGATAAAATACCTTCTGTGTGGCAGCCTCCCCAGCACCCCCTAATCACTTACCTGATCCCCTTTTCTTTGCACCGTTGTCCACGAGTGTCTTAGCTGTCCTAGACACTCCTCCAGATTGGCTGAGACACAGCATCGGCGCCATTGGCTCCCATGGCTGTCAATCAAAATCAGTCAGCCAATCAGGGGAGAGAGGGGGCAGGCCAGCTCGGGGCTCCGTGTCTAAATGGATACACGGAGCTCTGACTCGGCTCGGGTGCCCCCTGTAGCAAGATGCTGGCTGAGGGGGCACCCACCAGAAGGAGGGGCCAGGAGAGCAGAAGAGGGACCAGAGAAGAAGAGGATCCAGGCTACTCTGTGCAAATCCAACTGCACAGAGGAGGTCAGTATAACATGTTTGTTATAAAAAAACAACAACAAAAAAATGAGCCTTTACAATCACTTTAATGCTCTCCTTGCCCGGCCTGTCAGTTTAGGTGGACGGCCATGTCTTGGTAGGTTTGCAGTTGTGCCATACTCTTTCCATTTTTGGATGATGGATTGAACAGTGCTTCATAAGATGTTCAAAGCTTGGGATATTTTTTTATAACCTAACCCTGTTAATCTTCTCCACAACGTTATCCCGGTCTGGTGTTTTCCTTGTCCTTTATGATGCTGTTTGTTCGTTAAGGCTCTCTAACAAACCTCTGAGGGCTTCACAGAACAGCTGTATTTATACTGAGATTAAATTACATACACAGGTGGACTCTATTTACTAATTAGGTGACTTCTGAAGGCAATTGGTTCCACTAGATTTTAGTTAGGGTTGTCAGAGCAAAGGGGGCTGAATAATGCACGCCACACTTTTCAGATATTTATTTGTGAAAAATTTGGAAAACCATTTATCATTTTCCTTCCAATTCACAATTATGTGTCACTTTGTGTTGGTCTATCACATAAAATCCCAATAAAATACATTTACGTTGACATGACAAAAATTAGAAATTTTTTAAGGTGTATGAATACTTTTTCACTGACACGCGTCCCAGAAGACGATGGGGCCATTCAGAAAGTGCCACGCGACTCGCACGTGTGCAGTAGGAAACTGGCTGTGAAGCCTGAATGCTCCACTGCTGGTTCTCCTTAGTTACAATAGCTGCGCCTGCACCCGACCCGATGGGGGGTCGACATCGTGGGCTCCCTGGGCAGGTAAGTGTCCTTATTAAAAGTCAGCAGCTACAGTGTTTGTAGCTGCTGACTTTAAAAAACATATTTTTTGAGGGTGGAAAGTTTTCCTCAACGTGATTCTTCTCAAGCCTGCCTTGCCTACACACTATTATGAAAAAAAAATGCTTGAGTAAAGCGCAGTGACGTACGAAACGTACGACGGCACTATAAAGGGGAAGTTCCATTCGGATGGCGCCACCCTTTGGGCTCCTTTTGCTGATCCTCGTGTTAGTAAAGTTTGTTGAGAGACGATTCGCGCTTTTCAGCCTCGTGCTCTTCAGTCCGTTACAGCGTGACGAATGTGCTATCTCCATTACGAACACTAGTTTTACCAGAACAAGCGCTCCCGTCTCATCACTTGCTTCTGAGCATGCGTGTTTTTTTCACGTCATTAAAGCCTACACACGGCCGTTTTTCATGACGAGAAAAACGACGACGTGAAAAATTTTTAATGCCCATTTTTCACACACGATCGTTTTTAATGACCAAATAAAAAAATTGCATTTTTCTCGTCATGAAAAACGGTTGTGTGTACGCGGCATAACTCTTGTGAGAAGTTTGCCAGGAAGGAAGTGTGGGGGGATTCAGGAGAGTGGAGGAGGGATGAGTCACAGGAAAGCCAAAGAGAGCTGCAGCGCTGGAGGGGGCTGCATGAGGGTGGAGATAAGAGTAGACTGCAGAGATCCATGTGTATTCCTCGAGAGAGAGGAGAAATGTGCAGGCAAGCAGTGGTGTGAGTGTGTCTATCTGTATATATGTGTCTGTGTGTCTGTGTGCCTGTATATACAGTATGTGTATGTGTGTCTGTGTGCCTCTGTGTGTCTGTGTAATTCCAGGAAGTGAACAGACAGCAGCTTCAGTTGCCCACAGTTAAAATGACTGCAGCCAGACTCAGTGGGGAGAGATTTGCAGCATATTTGTCAAGTACAGAATCACAGTATATATAAAATAATATGCACAAAAAATTTCTACACCAGTGGTTTTACACACCTAGGCTTTCCCGGATCTCGCCCCAACGTAACCCCACTGCTGGTGGAACTGCAGAGACACTGGGACTACAGTGCACATCTGGTGGTCCTGTCTCTCACACATCCCCTTTTGGCAATCTGTCCAAGTCTTTTTCAACAACCTGACAGGCAACACCGCCAAGATCACACCTCAACTAGCACTACTAGGACTGAGACTTGAAGCCTGGGACTCTTGACACCACACCAATCTTACCCATACACTAATTGCGGCCAGACTATCCATTACAAGACAATGGAACAGTACTTCTCTGTCCTCTATTCAGATGCCTGGGCCTAACGAAGCTCAAGAAAGACTGGACACCATGGTTAACCTTCTCCAAACTAGACATCTCATCCTAAGCTCGCTAATGGCGCTACCTATATACATAAACCGCTGACACTTGCCTCCTTGGTAACTCATGTCCCTTCCTGCCCTTGCCCTCTATGATTACTGGCTAACGCTACCTACAACTCAACCCAATCCCCTCCCACTCCCCCCCGCCTTCATTCCCTTTCTTTCTCCCCTTGGTTACCTTTGAATGTTGTCCTGGACTGCGATTCACAGCTTGTCGAAACGAATATAAGTTGTTTGTAATGGCTCTTGTTTGTGTTATACAACTTCTGTACCACACTTACATGATCTTACGCGTTATCTACCTGTAAAATGTGTAAAACCTCAATAAAACATAAGTTAAAAAAAATAAATATATATATATATATATATATATATATATGCAAAGTGGTTGGAGGGAAGCTTCAGAATGGCAAAGATGTTTTTATTACTAATTATGTGAGCAGACTGCAGTTATTCTTTAAGAGAGGTATGGACTCCAGAGAGAGAGAGAGATATCATTTTGCCCCTGTACAAATCATTAGTAAGACCCCATCTGGAATATGCAGTTCAGTTTTGGGCACCACAAAAAGGATATCGGGGAACTGGAGAAAGTGCAGAGAAGGGCAACCAAACTAATAAGAGGCATGGAGGAGCTCAGCTATGAGAAAAGATTAGAGGAACTGAATGTACAGTGCCTTGCAAAAGTATTCACCCCCTTGGCTTTTTACATATTTTGTTACATTACAGCCTTTAGTTCAATGTTTTTTTAATCTGAATTATTAAGTTGGTGAAGTAAAATTAGAAAAATAAATACATAAAACCATTTTTCATAAACAAATAACTGATAATTGGCATGTGCGTATGTATTCACCCCCTTTGTTATGAAGCCCATAAAAAGCTCTGGTGCAACCAATTACCTTCAGAAGTCACATAATTAGTGAAATGATGTCCACCTGTGTGCAATCTAAGTGTCACATGATCTGTCATTACATATACACACATTTTTGAAAGGCCCCAGAGGCTGCAACACCTAAGCAAGAGGCACCACTAACCAAACACTGCCATGAAGACCAAGGAACTCTCCAAACAAGTAAGGGACAATGTTGTTGAGAAGTACAAGTCAGGGTTAGGTTATAAAAAAATATCCAAATCTTTGATGATCCCTAGGAGCACCATCAAATCTATCATAACCAAATGGAAAGAACATGGCACAACAGCAAACCTGACAAGAGACGGCCGCACACCAAAACTCACAGACCGGGCAAGGAGGGCATTAATCAGAGAGGCATCACAGAGACCTAAGGAAACCCTGGAGGAGCTGCAGAGTTCCACAGCAGAGACTGGAGTATCTGTACATAGGACGACAATAAGCCGTACGCTCCATAGAGTTGGGCTTTATGGCAGAGTGGCCAGAAGAAATCCATTACTTTCAGCAAAAAACAAAATGGCACGTTTTGAGTTTGCGAAAAGGTATGTGGTAGACTCCCAAAATGTATGGAGGAAGGTGCTCTGGTCTGATGAGACTAAAATTTTACTTTTTGGCCATCAAAGAAAACGCTGTGTCTGGCGCAAACCCATCACATCACATCACCCAAAGAACACCATCCCCACAGTGAAATATGTTGGTGGCAGCATTATGCTGTGGGGATGTTTTTCAGCAGTCGGGACTGAGAAACTGGTCAGAGTTGAGGAAAAGATGGATGGTGCTAAATACAGGGATATTCTTAAGCAAAACCTGTTCCACTCTGTGTGTGATTTGAGGCTAGGACAGAGGTTCACCTTCCAGCAGGACAATGACCCCAAACACACTGCTAAAGCAACACTTGAGTGGTTTAAGGGGAAACATGTAAATGTGTTGGAATGGCCTAGTCAAAGCCCAGACCTCAATCCAATAGAAAATCTGTGGTCAGACTTAAAGATTGCTGTTCACAAGCGCAAACCATCCAACTTGAAGGAGCTGGAGCAGTTTTGCAAGGAGGAATGGGCAAAAATCCCAGTGGTAAGATGTGGCAAGCTCATAGAGACTTATCCAAAGTGACTTGGAGCTGTGATAGCCGCAAAAGTTGGCTCTACAAAGTATTGACTTTAGGGGGGTGAATAGTTATGCATATTGACTTTTTCTGCTATTTTGTCCTATTTGTTGTTTGCTTCACAATACAAAAAAAAAACTTCTTCAAAGTTGTGGGCACGTTCTGTAAATTAAATTAGGCAAATCCTCATACAATCCATGTTAATTCCAGGTTGTGAGGCAACAAAACACAAAAAATGCCAAGGGGGTGAATACTTTTGCAAGGCACTGTATTCGCTCTTTAGAAAAGGAGATTAAGGGGGATATGATCAACACGTACAAATACTTAAGTGGTCCATATAGTGAACTCGGTGTTGAGTTACTCACTTTAAGTGTGATAGAGAAAAATAAAAAAATAGGGGTATGGGCCCTAATCGGACTTTCAGCGGCACAGTGAACAATAGAGATGTGTAAAATATATATATAAATGTTTAATAGAAAAAGAGAACCACATATATGACATAGGATACAAGGACAATTCAAGAATTAAAAATCATACATATGAATACATATAAATGATGAGAACCCGAATGCATCAACGCGTTTCGCCTTGAGAGCTTCTTCAGGATGCAAATTCAGGAAAACAGTAATTGTAGAGGCAAGAAAGGGATCTCACTCTATAGATAAAAACATCTATGGAGTGAGATCCCTGTATTGTTTACTGTGCCGCTGAAAGTCTGATTAGGGCCCATACCTCTATTTTTTTCTTTTTCTCTATCACATTATTTACGGATGTTGGCAATGTGAGTGCTACTTTTCTATTTATTCACTTTAAGGTCATATCAGAAGACAAGGGGGCACTCTTTACGTCTAGAGGAAAAGAGATTTCATCTCCAACTACAGAAAGGTTTCTTCACAGTAAGAGCTGTGAAAATGTGTAATAGACTCCCTCCAGAGGTGGTTCTGGCCAGCTCAGTACATTGCTTTATAAAAGGCCTGGATACTTTCCTAAATCTTTTTTTCAACCTGGCTAACTATGTAACTATATATTAAAAAAAATTAAATAAACATACGTCCAATGTGTTTTCTTGCAAAATAAATTCACCACCGCTGGTTGTGCTTATCACACAAATCTTATAAGTGTAGCAACCACCATCATGTGCCTTTGCATGAAGTGTAGGACCATACATGCTATGCATGGTCAAATATGCTTGTGTCCTATACATGACCAAAGATAGCTATCCGGACACCTCTGACAACTCAGATCTTCCATTTATTTTATGGTACTTTCCCTTCAAGGTAGCCTCCTGGTCTCCTCCTCCACTCAATTATACAGGAAGAAAAACTCACAATAGTGTTTTACCGTTTCAAACTGATGATTGTACACATATAGCCGACATACTACTTCTCACATTTATTATGTATTAAAAGTCCAACAATATGATACACTTTTGATTTCCACCACCAAGACTTTTCCATCACCATTCCAGTCGGTGTATGGGTTTACTCTGTTTATTAATAACTCAGGTCACTTGCCCTTTAAGACCACAATCTCCAGTCCCTCCTCCACTCAGCCACTTACATAGGAGAAAATCTGAGTCAAAAACATACCTAAAGCCACATTTTTGCAAACTTGTTTAGGAGTCAAGCACTTGGGCGTTCATTCATTTCATTGTCCAGAATATTAATTTCTTCTTGCCATTCAAATAAATAAATGCTCAAGCGCTAAAGGCACCTTTGGACACATTTACATGCATTTAGGCACGTTTTTTTTTTAATACTTACTCTCCTGAATGACGCCTAGGTGGAGGATTTTTTCTGCCTCTAAATGCTCCTGCCTCTAAACTACTGTAAACGCCCATGGACACATATCACCAAAAGTATCGGGACACTTGCCATTACACACACATGAGCTTTAATGGCATCCCAGCCTTAGTCCTTAGGGTTTAATATTGAGTTGGCCAACACTTTGTAGCTATAACAGCTTTCAACTTTTCCATGTCCTTATGTACATTACTTTGTGCACTGGTGTGCAGTCATGTTGGAACAGGAAGGGGCCATCCCCAAACTGTTCCCACAAAGTTTGGAGCGTGAAATTGTCCAAAATGTCTTGGTTTCCCTTCCCTTCAATGGAACTAAGGGGCAAAGCCCAACCCCTGAAAAACAACCCCACACCATAATCCCCCTCCACTAAATGATTTGAAGGGGTCTCCCAATACTTTTGGCAATATAGTGTGGATGAGCGAGTTTGGGGTGGAGGAACTTGAAAAGCCTGCACAGAGTCCTGACCTCAACCCAATAGAACACCTTTGGGATGAATTAGAGCAAAGACTGCGAGCCAGGCCTTCTTGTCCAACATCAGTGCCTGATCTCACAAATACGCTTTTGGAAGAATGGTCAAACATCCCCATAGACACACTCCTAAACCTTGTGGACAGCCTTCCCAGAAGAGTTGAAGCTGTTGTAGCTGCAAAGGGTGGGCCAACTCACTATTTTTTCTTTTTTTTTTTTCTTTTATCACAAGGTGTATTATTTATTTTCAACACCATGGCCATTAGTGGCCTCTTATGAGGTATTGGTTGAGGGGGAATTAATAAATAAACATGTGGAAGTAGGAGAGGGGATCCCCCTCCCCCCTCCTTTATTCCCTTTTTTTTTTTTTTACGTTTGTTTGCTTTTACTTAAGTTGGGGATTCAGGCCATGGGGGCCGCTACACATAATTATGGGTAATAAAAATTAATCATGAGGCACAATATACATACACTTTTTTTTTCCCACACTTAAAGAGAATAGTCACTATGGCCACCAGTGGCCTCTTTGGAAGTAGGAAGGGGTTTTGTGACACAGAAGGGCACAGTAGGAGAACACACGACTCAAGGAGAAGGAATGGAGTGGGTAGGGACAGAGCAGACTTACTCCACCGCAGCCAGGGATGGCATGAAGGGGGGGGGGGGGGGAGGTAAGGGAATTACTTTATTTTTCAATTTTTCATGTCTTTTTTTTTCTCTTTCTCATCTCTCTTACTCTTTTTTTTCTTCTTTCTTTCTCTTGGGGGGGAGGGGGTAGTATAATTAATAAACCTTTGATAAGAAAATTTTGTACCTAGTTTGTTTCTGTAATGTTCATTGGTGTCTTTTATGTAAATGATGGAATATAGCAGGAGTAGTGAATTAAAATTCACGGGGGTCCGGTCAGAAATGTTTTCTCCTTGCGGAGGTTCCGAGTGTCATGTTGGTGCTATGACTCCACATGATATCCTCCACATCGCAGCCTCTGTGCACGTCAGAGGCCCCTCATCTCAGACCCTCATCACAGACTGGTCCCCCCTCATCACAGACTGGTGCCCCCCATCACAGAATGGTCCCCCCTCATCACAGACTGGTCCCCCCTCATCACAGACTGGTCCTCCCTCATCACGGACTGGTCCTCCCTCATCACAGACTGGTCCTCCCTCATCACAGACTGGTCCTCCCTCATCACAGACTGGTCCTCCCTCATCACAGACTGGTCCTCCCTCATCACAGACTGGTCCTCCCTCATCACAGACTGGTGCCCCCATCACAGACTGGTCCTCCCTCATCACAGACTGGTCCCCCATCATCACAGACTGGTCCTCCCTCATCACAGACTGCCCCCTATCACAGACTGGTCCCCCCATATCACAGACTGCCCCCTATCACAGACTGGTCCCCCCATATCACAGACTGCCCCCATCATCACAGACTGGTCCCCCCATCATCACAGACTGGTCCCCCCATCACAGACTGGTCCCCCCATCACAGACTGGGCCCCCCATCATCACAGACTGGTCCCCCCATCATCACAGACTGGTCCCCCATCATCACAGACTGGTCCCCCCTCACAGACTGGTCCCCCATCACAGACTGGTCCTCCCTCATCACAAACTGGTCCTCCCTCATCACAAACTGGTCCTCCCTCATCACAGACTGGTCCTCCCTCATCACAGACTGGTCCCCCATTATCACAGACTGGTCCCCCATCATCACAGACTGGTCCCCCATCATCACAGACTGGTCATCCCTCATCACAGACTGGTCCTCCCTCATCACAGACTGGTCCTCCCTCATCACAGACTGGTCCCCCCTCATCACAGACTGGTCCTCTCTCATCACAGACTGGGCCCCCCATCATCACAGACTGGTCCCCCATATCACAGACTGGTCCCCCATATCACAGACTGCCCCCATCACAGACTGCCCCCCCATCATCACAGACTGGTCCCCCCCATCACAGACTGGTCCCCCCATCACAGACTGGTCCCCCCATCATGGACTGGTCCCCCCATCACAGACTGGTCCCCCCATCACAGACTCGGCCCCCCATCACAGACTGGTCCCCCCATCATCACAGACTGGTCCCCCCCATCATCACAGACTGGTCCCCTCATCATCACAGACTGGTCCCCTCATAACAGACTGGCCCCACATAACAGACTGGCCCCCCTCATCACAGACTGGTCCCCCCCATCATCACAGACTGGCCCCCCTCATTACAGACTGCCCCCCCATCATCACAGACTGGCCCCACAATAACAGACTGGTCCCCCCCATCACACACCCCTGACTCCTGTCCTCATAACAGCACAGCATTTCCCCCCCCCACAGAGCCCTACCTTATTCACACAAGACGTGCAGCGCGGCCGCTCTGGACAACGGGTGGGACTTTTCAAGTTAAAGGTGAGTGATTGATTGCTGGGACCGCCCCGCTGCGTAGCAACCAATCACCTGCTTCTTAACTTAAAAAGTCCCGCCCTTTGTCCAGAGCAGCTGCGCTTCTCGTCTTGTGTAAGTAAGACAGGCGGAGGGCGGAGACACTGCAGCGAAGCAGAAGGGACAGACCAACCCGTGCGTGGCGCGCCTGCGATGCTGTGAACATAGCAGCAGACGGGCAAGCCAGCGGCGGGGGGAGGAGTGGGACACACAGGCAACTATTTGGCGAGGCTGTGGTCCGGTTAGTATGGCCACTGGGGCCGGAACCGGACCGCGGTCCGCCATTTCGTGATGCCTGGAATATAGGAATGTACAATACTGAATGGAAATGTTGAAGTTTATAATAAAATAAAAAATTTGGATTATAAAAAAAAAACTCAATATTGAATCCTACGGACTAAGACTGGGATGCCGTTAAACTTCATGTGCGTGTAAAGGCAGGTGTCCCAATACTTTTGGAAATATAGTGTACGCTAACATGGAGGGACATTTAGGGGTTTAACAAAAAAAGCTTAAATGCCTGTAAATCAGGTGTTTTTGAGCTGCAGTGTGCATGAGCCCTAATGTGCTGACAAGGAACATGCTGATAGAAGGAAAGCAGAGTGGCAGAGAGGTGAACTCATGAGTCTGCTGCTTCTCCTTTCACTGTTCAGTGACAGACTGAGGAAGACCTGTAAGACCCCATACACACTATTCGATTTTCTGCAGATTTTTTTCTTCGGATTTACCAAAACCATATAATATGAGGTCAAACCTCAATGCCCCGTACACACGATAGGACATTCCAACAACAAAACGGTGGATTTTTTTCCGACGGATTTTGGCTCAAACATGTCTTGCATACACACGGTCACACAAATGTTGTTGAAAATTCCGAACGACAAGAACGCTGTGACGTACAACACGTTCGACGAGCCGAGAAAAAAGATTTTCGATAGCCAGTGCGGCTCTTTTGATGGATTTTTGATGTTGTTGGAAAATTTGAGAACCAGCTCTCACATTTTTGTTGTCGGAAATTCCGACAGCAAATGTTCGATGGAGCCTACACACGGTCGGAATTTCAGACAACAAGCTCACATCGAACATTTGTTGTCGGAAATTCCAACCGTGTGTACGCGGCATAAGAGTTTCAATTTGGCAGGCCCTTGCACTATATGGTTTTGGTAAATCTGAAGACAACAATTTGCAATCTAATAGTGTGTATGGGGCATTTGTGTTACTTAACTGCAGCAAAGAAAATCTGGTCCCCTGCTGTGTAAATGTTGTGTAAATCTAAGAAATGGATGGACAGAATTTCATATTCGTTTGGTTGAAAACAGCTCCCGTATACAATATGTATTTCATCTATGATTTTAGCTGTCTGCCTTGAGTTCAGCTTTAAATGTACAAGGTATGTTTGCATACCAAGTAGGCCTGATTTAAAAGTGCCAGGGAGGCCTCTCCATACTGGTACCTCCTTTTTAAAAGCTTCAATTGCCTTATGAAACTGGCACAAAATTGCTAGGATACTAAAACCATTTATAGAAAGCCTTGAGAGCACTCAAATACTCAACATACTGGACATTTAATACTGCAGTACCACCGACTCATAATGACACCACCGCCGAGATGCAGGCCCCATTATAGACACGGAGGGACAGCTGGCACGGCCAACAATCTGCTTCATTAAGTTGGTGCTATTTCAAGGTAGCAAAGGCCGAGTGGTGAAAATGGAAAGTGTTAAATTATTTACTATTTATCTGTGTTTATTTCAGATCAGCCTCACGCACATGCTTATGTAATCTGAGAAATCTGACAGATATTTTGTGAAGAATCTCAGTGCAATATTATTAGATGTGAATGTGAAGCTGGGTAAACGCACTCTATATTTTACCAGGCCGAGATGACGCAATCTGCATGAAGAGACCATTGGGCTGATCAAATGACGGTGGGAATCATGAATGTCAGCATCTGAAAAAGAACTGTTTGTGTTGACCACAGAACCAGTAAGATTCTCATTTAGGGTCTATTTTTCTGTTTCAAATATTTTACCGAATTTTATCATTTTTATCAAAATTCCATTAACAGAGCATATACAATAATATAATAGAAATAGATGTTCCATTAACAGAACATGTACAATAGTATAGTAGAAAAAGGTGTAATCATTCAGGAAAGTAACTCTTATAAATGTAAATGAAAATAGATAACCTAGCTGATTGTAGGATAAGATTTAACATGAAGTGTCATAATCATAGCTTCATGGCAGCTATTTGACGACAAGTAATTGAGAAGAGAATTGAATGAACCTATAAAGAAATATAACGTTAATGTGTTGTAGAATAGCTGGGGGAATAAATTAGGCTAAACCAGGGCCAAGTTCCTTCTCTTGGCTTGGCTTTATCTGGTGCGAAGGTCAAAAATCCCAACCATTCAAAGCATCTTCTATTACAGTTTGTATATCAGATAATTAACAAGACTAAACCTAGTAGAGGGGATAGGGCACAGAGGGGAGAGAGAAAGAAATGTCCAGGGGGACCAATGGTTAGAGAATCAGGTGAAGGTAATCATAGTAGCGGGGTGGATATTATAATCTCTCAGGGAGAAATTAGTGAACAGTCCAAACCAGGGGTTAAATAGTGTTTGATCCAAGGTCTCCATAAGGATTCAAAATTAGAAACTTTATCTAGCAGTATAGCTTCAGTTTTAGCATGTATCAAAGATTGTTTGACTTTGTTTAACTGACTCTATGCAGAGAGCGTTAGATTTTCACTCTTTTGCTACAGATTGTTTAGCTGCCGTGGTTATAAAAATAAGTAAATTTGAATTGGCGGTGTGTTATGATTTGTGGTTTTCTGTTTAGAAGTGCTACTGAGGGTTCGGGTTTAAGGGTTATATTGAACATAGTAGAAATCATTTTGAAGATTTCTGACCAAAAGGAGCTTACTATTGGATATTCCCACCATATATGTACATGTGAACCCAGAGTAGTACAGCCTCGAAAACAGTGAGAGGGATATTGGGGGGAAAATTTGGATATTCTGGATGGGACCAGATACCATCTAGTTAGCACCTTATAATTTGTTTCGAGAGCCACTATATTTGGTGTGGCCGATTTAGTTATTTGCCAAATTTGAGACTAGTCTAGTTCATTTGGTGAAGATGAAGTGTCGTTTCCCATTTGGTTGTGTATGTTGGAGGAGAAGCGGTTACATGAGAGAGTAATTGTTCATATATGGCAGAAATAAGTCCACGTCTATGGGGGTCCGATTTGCAAGCATTTGCAAAGACCGTGAAGTCAGAAGTTTGTGTGTCAGTGGGTTTGTTTTGTTCCAATTTTTTTTTTAATTTGGAGATATCGAAAGGTTTCTGTGGATGGGAGGGAATATGTTTTGCATAAGTCTGGAAATGGTATGTGTAACGGGAAGGCCCGGGGGACTCAGAATCGCTTAGGAAGTATGAAATACCCTTGCGCCAGCTTCCCCAATGGCTCTTATGTGTCAATCACCCTGTGTCTCTATTAGGGGCACAGGGTGAATGAAAACCCCAATATGGTCTATGATAGCCATATTCAAGGCTGTATATACATTGTATATAGATTGGATGTATACTGTATGTGGGGGTTAAGTATCATTGCTGTGAGGAATTAAGTTGTTTTGCATTTCTATTGTTCATTTAAGTCTGTCCTTGTGTGTATTGTAAAGTGCCAGACAGACTGGCTGCCAACCCTTTGTGGGAAGATGTGTATTGGAGATCGTATATTCTATTGTGTTGGGATCTTTTGAAGCCTAGCAGACGTCAGGATAAGGTGTTGAGTCTTGGGATGTGTGGGTGGAGCTGGGCCCTTGTTCATGTTAAATCATGTGCCTTGAATTGTGTATAAAGTTACAATGTTTCTCGATAATAAATTCATTCCTACTACAGAAGAGACAGAGTGCGTCTCGTCTTTTTCCAGAGGGGTCGGCTCCTATAGGAAAGGGTCGTTTAGCTGTGGATATCGGTAGCGAGTGGATGTGTGTCTAGGAGAGGGAACATCGTAAACGGCGTTAATACCCCTTGAGATTGGGGTGCCGTTACATTGGTGGCAGCAGTGGGATTTTCCCTCCAGTTCCTGGGACACTCCAAACCACCACAGTGACCGGCCAGCGATGCAGCCGAAGGAGGGTGATGCAGGACCCCGGTCAGTTGAAGATTTGTTTCAGCAACGAGTGCGACAGCGGTTGGCATTGTATGGTGCTAACCCATCAGAGACCGCCATACGGGAAGCCATTAGAGACTAGACATGTGCATTCGTTTTCGTCCGAATGCATTTTCGTCCGAATTTCAGCTATTTTCGTTATCGTTTTAACAAACGAAAATGAAAGCACAGAATCCGAAAACCGAAAGATCCGACATAAACAAATGCTTTATTTTCGTTTTCGTTGCTACAACAGTTCGATATAGATAGGAGATTCGACGTGACGCTGACAATAACAATCTGTGTCTATCGAACCTGTGGTCGAATGTGCCTAACCTTAACTCTATTAGTCCAAGATTATTCTACATAGGAGAGAAAAGATTCGACATTATAGAGAGAAAAGATTCGACATAGGAGAGAAAGATTCGACATAGGAGAGAAAAGATTCGACATAGGAGAGAAAAGATTTGTTATTATAGAGAGAAAAGATTCGACATAGGAGAGAAAAGATTCGACATAGGAGAGAAAAGATTCGACATAGGAGAGAAAAGATTCGACATAGGAGAGAAAAGATTCGACATAGGAGAGAAAAGATTCGACATTATAGAGAGAAAAGATTCGACATAGGAGAGAAAGATTCGACATAGGAGAGAAAAGATTCGACATAGGAGAGAAAAGATTTGACATAGGAGAGAAAAGATTTGTTATTATAGAGAGAAAAGATTCGACATAGAGAGAAAAGATCACTGCTGGAATTGGGTGGGGGAAGTAAAATAAAAATAAAGTTGATGATGAATGTTATTGGCTGATTGTAACCAAAGAGGAGGAGCAGTAAAATAGCTAGAATGACGAAGATTCGACAAAGCATCAAAAGTTAGAAGATTTGACGGTGCAGCAAAACTGTACGGCGCTGCAATCGTACATTTCTGGTCAAATGCATCCGCCCATAGGCTATAGAAGAATTCTAATGTTGGTTGACTAGTAATAGTAATGAATAAATATAATTATTACTAGTCATACAACATTAGAATTCTTCTATAGCTTGTGGGCGGAACATACGACCGGAAATGTATGATTGCAGCGTCGTACAGTTTCACTGCTCCGTCGAATCTTCTTTGAACATTCGACAGACACCATAAGCCTTCAATGACAGATTCGACCTTAATTAATTCATATTTTCGGACGAATGCAATTTCTAACGAAAAACGAAATAAATAAAAACGAATTTCGGGAGTAACTAAATAAATTTATTTTTCGGACGAAAACGAAATTCCGAAACGAAATATTTCAGTGTGCACATGTCTATTAGAGACATCGAGCGGCAGGATGAGTGGCAACATGAGCAGAGAATGGCGCAAATACGGCAATCGGGGACAACGCCTAAAGAACCAGCCGCCATGGAAGAGGAATTCGGAAGGAGGTTGCGAGAGATGCAGGGAGGAGAAGCAGGCCATCTCCCCCCCAACAGTTAACCAGAGCAGATGGTGTGGAGTCCCCAGCAGAAGTGCTGGCAACAGGGCAGAGTGATACCCACCTCTGCCCAGCACCGGAAACCACTGTGGAGTTTCAGGGAGCCGGGGCAGTTGGCCCTCTCCCCAGCAACAAGCTGAGGCAGTAAAGCTTTTACTCCCAGCTGAATCACTGGCAGCAGGGCAGAATGCTACTGGCCGCTGCACACAACTGCCACTTGAGCGGATATCGGTGGATGGGACTGCGGTCTCCACTCACAGCAACCCAGCAGAAGAGCTGGCAACAGAGCCGAGCGCCACGGGCCTCGGCTCCCAACTAACAGAAGAGGGAGTTCCTGTGGTATTGGATGGGACTTCAGTCCTCACTGACACAACCCCAGAAAATGGTGTGACACTGAGACAGGAGGATGTCAGCCTTGCTTTGCAAGCACTGGGAGATTTTCACCTACCACAAGTGGATGGGACTTCAGTCTCCACTTGTATACCACAGGGATGCCGGGCAGTCGACCCAGATCCCCAACAGCATGACGGACTGAGCCCAGTCACCCTGTCTTCTCTCCAGCGGCAGAAAGGACTCCAGGGAGAAGGGCCAGTCCAGGCCTCTCCCCAGCGGCGGGTGTGTTCTCTGAGAGAGGCAGAGGTTGGCTGGGTAAGCGATTCTCTGTTTGGAGAAATTTATTTGGGGTACTGTGTGGATACCGGCATTAGAAGAAGGGACCTATGGACTAACTTCGGAGTCAACCCGTCTGGGGTTCCCCCCTCTGTTAGTCTCCTGCCGAAAGGGGAGAGATGTAACGGGAAGGCCCGGGGGACTCAGAATCGCTTAGGAAGTATGAAATACCCTTGCGCCAGCTTCCCCAATGGCTCTTATGTGTCAATCACCCTGTGTCTCTATTAGGGGCACAGGGTGAATGAAAACCCCAATATGGTCTATGATAGCCATATTCAAGGCTGTATATACATTGTATATAGGTTGGATGTATACTGTATGTGGGGGTTAAGTATCATTGCTGTGAGGAATTAAGTTGTTTTGCATTTCTATTGTTCATTTAAGTCTGTCCTTGTGTGTATTGTAAAGTGCCAGACAGACTGGCTGCCAACCCTTTGTGGGAAGATGTGTATTGGAGATCGTATATTCTATTGTGTTGGGATCTTTTGAAGCCTAGCAGACGTCGGGATAAGGTGTTGAGTCTTGGGATGTGTGGGTGGAGCTGGGCCCTTGTTCATGTTAAATCATGTGCCTTGAATTGTGTATAAAGTTACAATGTTTCTCGATAATAAATTCATTCCTACTACAGAAGAGACAGAGTGCGTCTCGTCTTCTTCCAGAGGGGTCGGCTCCTATACGAAAGGGTCGTTTAGCTGTGGATATCGGTAGCGAGTGGATGTGTGTCTAGGAGAGGGAACATCGTAAACGGCGTTAATACCCCTTGAGATTGGGGTGCCGTTACAGTATGATATTTTGGGATTTAAAGAAATTATGAACTCTGATTAAACCTACATTTGACCACGCTGAAAAAGAATTTCGGAAGGACCAGGCTGGGTAGAAGGAAGGGTTACGTAAGAATGAGAGGAGGGGATTATGTTTAGATATGAGTCCAAATCAGTTTTTTAATCTGTCCCAAATGGAAAGGCTATGTTTGGAAATAGGATTTTTGATTTTCTTCCGCTGTGTAGGAGTTAACCATAGTAAATTTGCAATAGAAAGAGGGTCACAGTCGATTGACTCCAATGATACCCATAATGGAATTTCCTTTGTAGCGTGATATTTGGGTAATTGTGCTAGTTGTGCTGCATAATAATATTTGGTGAAATCTGGCACACTAAGACCACCTCTAATACGGGGGAATATAAGGTTAATTTGGGTAAACGAGGTTTGAGTGAGCCCCAAATGAATTGGTTAGTTTTTCGTTGTAAAATACGTAGAAAATGTAAAGGGATTGTTATGGGTAGTACTCCAAAGAGGTATAAAAGTTTAGGGAGTATAGACATTTTGATCACTGTTATTCTACCCATCCATGCCAACAGTAGAGAAGGCAAATTAGCTAGGAGTTTAGTAAGTTGTGTAAGCATAGGTGGGTAGTTGACTGTGTAGAGGTCAGATGGATTTGCTGTAAAATGTATGCCTAGATAAGAAATATGTGAGGTCCTCTAGACAAACGGGAGAGATTAATGAAGTTGAGTTTGGAGAGTCGGTGATAAAGAAATGTTTAGGGCTGTGGATTTGTGGAAGTTTATTGTTAGGCCTGATAATTTTCCGAATTAGGAAAGAATGTCCATTAGAGGCGGTGCTGATAACAGAGGCGAAGTAAGAAATATCAGGCCATCATCTGCAAACAGACATAATTTGTGGTGATGACCCCCAAGTTCCAATCCTTTGATGTTTGGGTTAGATCGAATGAGTTGTGCTAGGGGTTCAATGGCTAGGGCAAAGAGGAGAGGGGATAATGGGCATCCCTGCCTGGTACCTCTCTCGATATTAAAGGGGTCGGAACGGTATCCTGAATAGGAAATATAAGCTTTTGGGTTTTGATATAAGGTATCAATCCAACGCAAGAAATTCGCTCCGAATCCCCAACTCTGGAGAATTGTATAAAGATAAGGCCAAGATAGCGAGTCAAAAGCTTTTCGTATATCTAACGAGAGGAAACAGGTAGGGATACGACGAGAGCGGGCTGTATGTGCCAGAAGTGTAGCTTGGCGAATATTGTCACCAGTTTGTCTGAAAGGGATAAAGCCAGTTTGGTCCTTGTGGATCAAAGTACCTAATATGGGATTAAGTTGGGTTGAAAGAATTTTGGCCAATATCTTTATATCTAGGTTAAGAATGGAAAATTGGTCTGTAATTTGACCATGAGGTATCATCAGTATTTGGTTTAGGTATCATGGCGATGGAAGCTGTGAGAGATTCAGTACGAAAGGATTGTCCATTAAGCAGAGAGTTGAAGGCCTCAACCATAAGTGGTGATAAAATTGTGGAGAACCATTTATAATAGGCAGATGAAAAGCCATCTACACCAGGGCGTTTACGGGGTTTCAATGTTTTTATTGCAGTTTGAATTTCTGTTAGTGTGATAGGTTTGTCTATATTTTCCTGATGTGATAGGGAGAGAGAAGGGTCTATTTTTTTTAGAAACTTTGCTGTAGGAATGTGGCACACAGCTGCACCAAGAAAATCGTTAGTTTTTTTTCCAATATGATTATTTCCTATAATTGTCAGAACCATCTAGTGGCGTTAATGCTGTATTTTTCCTGAAATACCTCAATCAGGAAAAAAATACAGCATTATGGACACTAGCTATAACAATAACTATAGAGAAAACCCTGCGAGTCTTTGTAGCTGTGCGAATTAGGCTTGTGCAATTCGTTTCGTAACGAATTGAAATTCGTCCGAATTTAGCAACTTTCGGACATTCGGAAGCATTCGAATTTCCGAACAAAGCAATTACGAATAAGACCGAATCCGAAATAAATTATACCGCAAATAGCGAATGCCCGAATGTCTTCGGCATAATTCGTTATGAAAAAGTTACGAATGTACGAATCCATACGAAGCACAATAACACTCACTCTGCTCTGCTCTCTGCTTCTCCCACACCGTGCTGAACTCCCTCTCAAAATGGTGTACAGGGGGCGGAGGCTATAGCCGCATGTAAAAAACGAAAGTAAAATACGAGATTTCGAATCCATTCGAAGCACAATAACACTCTGCTCTGCTCTCTGCTTCTCCCTCACCGTGCTGAACCCTCTCAAAATGGTGTACAGGGGCAGAGGCTATAGCCGCATGTAAAAAACGAAAGTAAAATACGAGATTTCGAATCGTTACAAATAACCGCAATGTATTTAGAAAAGTACAAATCCATTCGAAGCACATTAGGCATAATAGGCAGCGTCGTTGTGAGAGAGACACGGAAAATTACGAATCAACGAACCCAAAAAAAGTTACGAAAGTAGGAGTTGTGTCCAGAATCAACGAAAAACAACGTACTCTACCGAAAGTACGAACCCAAAAAAAGTTACGAAAGTAGGAGTTGTGTCCAGAATCAACGAAAAACAACGTACTCTACCGAAAGTACGAACCCAAAAAAAGTTACGAAAGTAGGAGTTGTGTCCAGAATCAACGAAAAACAACGTACTCTACCGAAAGTACGAATTATAAAGCAACAAAAAATTCAACGAAAAATGTCGCTTGCAAAAATACGAATGAGTCCGAACACGAAAAATCCCGTCTAGCAAAATTACGAATGATTACGAATCAACAGGACCGGAAAGAAACGAACCGAAACGGAACGAATTTTTCCGTTGTGCACAAGTCTAGTGCGAATGTTAGTCACATTTGCATAGAAGATTTGTTTTTAAATAGATCCCATAGAAAATGAAAGGAAGTGTCTGTTTGCTACATAGTTTTCTTTTCAAACGTATGAGGACATGAATATAAATAAGTAATGAACACGCCACCATTTTTCTAGGTACATATATTTTTAGAGGTGCTCTTGACCTACACTTTTCACCTAATGTCAGCCCCCTACGGCTCGGCTGATCACAGAACAGGGTAAAGCACCAATCACAGTAGCCCTTTACCACGTGATCATCTGTCAGCCAATGACAGCTGATCACGGAAGAAAACAGAAGCCAGTTATCGATTAGTTTGAGGAGAAAAGGAGAAAAGAACAAAGCGGGTATCCGGCTTCTGTTACAGGGACATCAGTTCCAATCTGTGCCCATCAGAGTTGCTAATCAGTGCCAACCATCAGTGCCCACCAGTGTTGCTAATCAGTGCCAACCAATGCCACCTTAATAGTGCCCACCAGTGCCACCTATCAGTGCCCACCAGTGCTGCCAATCAGTGCCCACCAGTGCCACCTATCAGTGGCCATCAGTGCTACCTATCAGTGCCCATCAGTGCCACCTATCAGTGTAGTCTCATCGGTGCCCACCAGCGCCGCCCCATCAGTGCCCATCAGTGCAGCCTCATCAGTGCCACCTATCAGTGTCCATCAGTGCAGCCTATCAGTGCCCATCAGTGCCGCCTATCATTGCCACCTCATTGGTGCCTATCAGTGCCCATCAGTGCAGCCTATCAGTGCCCATCAGTGCAGCCTCATTAGCGCACGTAAGTGAAGGAGAAAAATGACCTGTTTGCAAAATTTTACAACAAACTATGCAAAATTATTATAATTTTTTTGTTTAGCAGAAAAAAAAAAAAGATAAAAATGTTGTTTGGTCATATTTGCATTACCCCGCAATTGTCATTCAAAGTGTGACAGCACTGAAAATTGGCCTGGGCAGGAAGGGGGTATAAGTACCTAGTAAGCAAGTGGTTAACTTGCTTTTTCTTCACCAATGGAGTCTTGCGTGGTGAGCATGCATACATGCCATGGCGGTTGAGTGCATTACTTATTTTTTTCTTGAACACAATTGTACCTGCTAATTCCAGGTCTTTCTGAAGCTCTCCACAAGGTCCTTGGCTCTTGGACAACTCTTCTGATAATTCTTTTCACTCAATCTTGCGAGGGGCACCTGGTTGTGGCGGGTTTATGGTGAAATTATTAACCTTTATATCAGTGCCCCCTTACATTATTGTATTCACTCCCCCTTACATCAATGACCCCCCCTCCTCAGACTGGCCTGGCGGCTCTGACACTGACCTCCTCTCAGATGCACCTTGCAGGGCTCAGTCAGACAGCTCCAGGTTGGTGGCTCTGGTTTTTTCTATTGTGTCCTCTCCACAGTCCACACACGTCTGACTTCTCCCATAATCCCGATCCCAGCGTCACTCTCACTCTTGACTCCTCTCCAGACTCCCCCCTCAGAGATTGCAGACATAATACAAGAGATGGTTGGAGGATGCACACAGGATACAAGAGGTTGTCAGAGGATGTGCACAGGATACATGGCATCACCTGGCTCGATAAAATTGTAAGTCAAAAGCTGACCGCATCCAATCAGATGTTTCAAGTGTGTGTTTCTGCCATGGACGGCAGCTGTCAGAATACAATAGCACACCTCCCAACCTTTTGAGATGGGAACGAGGGATACCTACCGTATTAGCAAAAGTATGTAGGCATAGGGCACACCCCCTGCCACACCCTTTTAAAGAAAAATTATACAAAAAAATGATTGGTTAAAGCCACAAGTGCTTTTTTCTATCACTACTATTCCTTTTTACTGGCTTTTGAAATTTACAAATGCAGTAATTTGGAACTTGGATGAAAGGTTTAGAACTAGGAAACACTTTCTGAAAGATAGAAAGTGCATTTTATATACAACTATATAGATCAGACCAAAATGAGGGACAAATTAGGAAAGAGGAATAGAGGGACTTTGTTCCAAATCAGGGACAGTCCCTCAAAATCAGGGACAGTTGAGTTGGCAGTAGAGATTTTACATACTCCCAAAAGTCTAGTATTTCCAAACACTGTGTAGAGGGTGATCTCTTATCCACAGTCTGTTATGAGAGATATAGTAGGCAACTTCCTACTCCAAAAGTTGCTACTACACTACCAGGGCCGCCATGGGGGGGACAACCCATATGCATGTAGGGGGCCTGAGGGACCTAGAGGTATTTATATTTGCTGTCTGCAGGCTGAATGATTGACAGCTGTGGTAGATACTCATCTCTGCCCACCTCCTTACGCCACCAATTGCAGCAGAAACGCATCCCAGGGAGTCCAAACAGCGGCGCCGGTGAGATGAGAGCTTGGCTTTGTCCCAGCAACCAGGTAGTGTGGCGGAGCAGCTGAGAGGAGAGAGAAGCTGGGAGATGCGCCAAAGGCTACTGGTCCTGTGTGGGCAGCTGCTGGCCGCCATCCTTATCCTCAGGTAAGGGGGAGATGGGGTTACCTCATGAGGGGGCAGGGGACTCAGACTGAGGCTGTATGTACTGATATCTCCTTCCTTTCAATTGAGAAGAGCAGGTCTATAGATAGGATCCATGGATGTGTCCCCCCTGAGGACATGGGATGGGAGGATGGGACTGCAGGAGGTAGAGGACATGGGATGGGGGCGATGAGATGGGAAAAGGAGGAGATATGATGGGGGGGAAGGAGGACATGGGATGAGGGAGGTGAACCTGGAAGAGGAGGACATGGGATGGGGGAGATGGGACTAGAGGAGGAGGACATGGGATGAAGAAGGAGGTGGACATGGGATGAGCCCCGGTGGGATTGGACTCGATGGGATGGCTAGTGGGTGGATTTGGTGGGCTGGCCCTGGGGAAAATTGGTGGTCAGGCCCGGGGGGCCCAGGCCTAAAGTTGTGTAAGGGGCCACAAAATTTCTGATAGCTGCATAGTGCTGTACACTAGGCCACACATCTCTCCTTAAGAGATTAAGGACATCCTCTCGAGGATCCCATAAAAAAATATAAATAACCTTTATGTTACAAAAAACTAATTGAAAGTGAAATACAGGACTCTCTGAAAACATGCGGTGTGGCTGTTTCAAGATGCACAATAAGGAGGCACTTGAAGTAAGATGGGCTGCATGGTCGAGACGCCAGAAGAAAGCCATTACTACGCAAATGCGCCAAAGTATCCCACTTATAATACACCAAACAGCACAGGGACAAGCCTCAAATCTTCTATTTTTGCCACAACCATAAACGCTACATTTGGAGAGGAGTCAACAAGGCCTATGATGAAAGGTACACCATTCCTACTGTGAAACACAGAGGTGGATTGCTGATGTTTTGGAGATGTGTGAGCTACATAGGCACAGGAAATTTGGTCAATATTAATGGCAAGATGAATGCAGTATGTTATCAAAAAATACTGGAGGAACATTTGCATTCATCAGCCAGGAAGCTGCGCATGGGACGTACTTGGACATTCCAACATGACAATAAACCAAAACACAAGGCCAAGTCGACCTGTCATTGGCTACAGCAGAATAAAGGGAAGGTTCTGGAGTGGCCATCTCAGTCTCCTGACCTCAATATCATTGAGCCACTCTGGGGAGATCTCAAATGTGCAGTTCATGCAAGACAGCCAAGAATTTACAGGAACTGGAGGTTTTTTCCAAGAGGAATGGGCAGCTTTACCACCTGAGAAGATAAAGAGCCTCATCCACAAATACCACAAAAGACTTCAAGCTGTCATTGATGTTAAAGTGGTTGTAAACCCACTTAGACAACTTGCACCTACAGGTAAGCCTAGATTAAGGCTTACCTGTAGGTGCAAGCAGTGGCGTCTCCAGCTTTCATATTTAGGGGGGGCACATGGGGGGACAGGGACAAAAGTAGGGGGGCCAACTATAAAATGCAATTTTATATATATATATATATATATATATATATATATCCTGGGGCCCTTTACTACGATCCCACAATGGGCCCTTTCACATGTTCTGCAGTAAACTCCCTTACTACTATACTGGGGCCCCACCAGGGTGGCAGAAAACAAGAGATATATGTCACCAGCACACCAAGAAAATATAAGGGTCCAAAGCAGTGGGAGAACTATCAGGGTTGCAAAGGTTGTCTTGCCACCGGGCCCTGGTGTTCTGCCACTGTGGGGTTCCCCAGCTGTCCTGTCCCTGTTATTGACAGCGCTGGTCTGGCATCTGTCTCCTTGGCACCGGCGGCAGTCTATTAGGACTTTGTGCTGGTGACATTATGGGTGCATGTAGGGGAAGGCTGGCACTATTGGTTATAGAGAGCCGAGCCCCCAGCTGGTCACCTAGCAGCAGTAATGCTGTATAACCTTCTCTGTTGACATGTTGATCGGGATGTGATCCAGGTGATGCTCCCAGTCAGATCTAATAAACACAGTATTTATTAGCATCAAGAGTACAACCACATATATATAATCAACCGTATGTTCAGCAGCCATGTGGGCTCTATACCTGTAAAGTGTGGGCTTTGATCAATAAAATCACTGATATTTAACACTAGGATTTGACTAGGAGCCTCACCTGGATTGCATCACGATCAGCATGTCAGAGAAGGCTCCACTGCTGCTAAGCAACCTGCAGGGAGCTCAACTGTCTACAACCAATAGAGATGGGCTCGGGTGTGTTTGAAATCCCACATGCCCGATCTCCCGCCAGGAAGCCGACACTCCACAGTGCTAATCACAGCCAGTGAGACATTTCCTGATCTGTGGAGCTGCAGACCGGGAAATGTCTCATTGCCTGTGATTAGCGCTGTGCAGTGTGGGCTTCCTGGCAGGCTCTGGCATGTGGAATTTTGAACATGCCCAGCCCATCTTTAACAACAAATTATGCTGGCCCTCCTGTACATCAGCCCCATAAAGTAACCAGCACTGGGTTCCAATGTGCTGCCACCGCTACCATGGAGACAGAGACCAGCGCTGTGAATAGCCGGGACAGGATAGCAACTCTGGTTGTTCCAGCACTGGTCCACACTGGGAACATTCCCCCATCCACCTATAATGTGTAGATGGGGGAATTGGATCATTTCCTTTTTTTTTCATTCAACCTAATAGTTGAATGAAAAAAAGTGATCAATGTATGGGCTGCCTAAGGCCCCTTTCACACTGGGGCGGGAGGTGCGCTGTGGGTATAGCGGCGCTATTTTTAGCGCCGCTATACCTTCGTTTTTACCGCGGTATGCGGCGGCTAGCAGGGTCAATTTAACCCTGCTAGTGGCCGAAAAAGGGGTTAATACCGCCCGCAATGCGCCCCTGCAGAGGCGCATTGTGGGCGGTATTACCGCGGTCTCCCATTGCTTTCAATGGGCAGCAGCGGTAAAGGAGCGGTGAACACACCACTCCTTCACCGCTGTAAAGATGCGGCTAGCAGGACTTTTGGAGCGGTCCTGCTAGCGCACCGCTTCAGTGTGAAAGCCTTTGGGCTTTCACACTGAAGACTGCAGGGCACGATTTTTTCAGGCGGTATAGCAGCGCTATTATTAGCGCTAAACCGCCTGAAAAACGTGTCAGTGTGAAAGGGGCCTAAGACCTAAGACCAGCCATAGACAGTTTAAATCTCAGCTGGTTCAGCAGGAACTGGCTGAGATTCGAACCATTAATGAGCAGATTCTCTTATGATTATCACTAGTGATTGCTATAGCCACTAGTGATAATCACTGTTTGTCGGGAGAATACAATTGCTGGGCAGGAAGGATATTCCCCTGTCAGCACTGTCTGTGTTGATGGGGGAATTATGCAAGTTTCTTGCCTGCAATCTGTGGATGCAGGAAAGAAATGTGCACCGTCTATTACCTGCCTAACTGAAAGTGAAAGTAAATTGTGAATGTCTTGAAAGAACAGGAGAGGGGGAGGGAGACAGATGGGGGAGAGAAGGGATGGAGATAATGCAGTTCAGTGATTACAGTGTACTGCAGTCTACACACCCACAGGTCCAGGCTAGAATCTCAGGCATCATTCACACACAGCCAGGAATGCTGCTGATTTTCATATTTCCCGCCCACACATCCCCTCTCTTCAGATACAGCACGCCGGGATAGTGTGGGCGGGACTGGAAGGAGGAGGAGGAGCTGTATTCCTCCCTGCTCGTATGTGAGGAGAGTGAGGGGGGGTGGCTGGACTCGCTGGGCTGTGAAAGAGTGTCATAGACTGACACTCGGCTCAGCTTGCAGTCACCATTCGCGGAATTTACAGGCTGGTTCTCCTGTCCTAAGGACGGGAGAAATCAGTCTGTTTTTTCAGTAACTGAGATGAAGGCTTGGGCCCCCCTTCCACAGTGCTCGTGGAGTCCTTCCTGCAACTCGCTCTTCTCCGTGTCAATGAGGATGCAGGGAAAGGAGCAGATCGGGCGGCTGTGGTTGTGTGAGCGCTCGCATTATGCAGTGTCAGCGAGCAGAGGGAGGGGGGAGGAATCCCCCGCAGGAGCTGACTGGGGACGGTCTCCCTCTCAGGAGAGACTATGTTACCCCAGCAGCAGCCCGAGCGAAAAAAAAAATTATTTTTTTTTTGGGGGGGCACATGGTGGGGCACAGCATAATGTTGGGGGGGCCAGGGCCCCCTCTGGTCCCCCCCCTAGGGATGCCATTGGGTGCAAGAAATATCTCCTTAACCTATACGGTTAAGGAGATATTTGCTGAAAAACACAGCACCGATGACGTCACACACATGCGCACTAGCGGGCCGGCAATATTGCCGGTTTTCTAAATGGGATCTTGCCGGCCCGAGCGCGCATGCGTGTGACGTCATCGCCGCTCCGGCCAATCACAGGGCCGGAGCGGCGATAACAGGAAGTCACTCCGGGACAACATGTCGGCGGCCGGAGGGGGAGACGTGGACCGCTGCGGGGGCTTCGATCGGAGGTAAGTAAAACATAATCAGCTAGTATGCTTTGCATACTAGCTGATTATGCCTTTGTCTTGCAGGATCTTTATTTTTTTCATTTTTGAACAGAGGGTTTACTTCCTCTTTAAAGGGGGCAATACACGGTATTAAGAACAGGGGTATGTAAACTTTTGATCAGGGTCCTTTGGGTAGTTTCTGTTGCCATTATGATTTACAATGAGTAAACACAGTTGATTGATAATAAATGGCTTCAACCAAACACTAACCATGAGGGAAAGAAATGTTTTTGTGTTATTCATATTCTCTGAAAAATGGCCAAGAAATCTAAAATTCTGCCGAGCTATGTAAACTTATAAGCACAACTGTATATAATATAATAAAAGATAGTATAGCTCTATATAACAGAAAGGTGAAAATCCGGCTTCATGCCCACAGACGTTTTTACAGCTGCGTTTTTTACAGCTTAAAAACGCCTGTCCATGTTATTGTAAATTATTTTATATTTTTTTTTGCGCGTTTTTTGACGCTCGCGTTTTTTTCTGCCTAACTCTGACGCTGAGGAACGCACTGGTCCTGGGTTTTTTTTACAGCTTAAAAACGTCTATGCTATTTGCAGCTCAAAAACGTCTAGGTGGGCATGAAGCTATAGACTAACATGGACAGGCGTTTTTAAGCTGTAAAAAACGCTCAAAAACGCGGCTGTAAAAACGTCCGTGGGCATGAGGCCTAAAACCCACATTACTAATTAGCTAAGTTGCATTCGATACAGCTCTATACAATTACAATGTAAACATCTATAAACTGAGACAATGAATGTCTGTCCTTTTCAAACAATTTTCACTTTTTGGTCTATGTTAACATTAAAAAGTGGAAATGAAAATCACAATGTAGGAACTTCTCTGAGTTGGCTTTGATTGAAGCAAAAATATTTGGAAAAAGAGCATCAACGTGCAACTGAAGATGAAAACTAATAAAGGAAGTGATACAGAAAAGGGGAAATTAACCAACATCTCTAAATAGGTATCAGACACAACAGGCAAAACAATTATCTTTGTAATAAACCATGCAAATGTGAAGTATGTAAATATGGAAGTTAAAGTTAGATTATCGTAAAAAAAAAAATCCCCTTCAAAAATAAATTTTGCGGGATCATATACTACTTTGACAAAGATACAAACACACCTTTGTTCTTGAGCTGCAGTTTGTGATGGAAAAAGCAAGATTTAGCAAGTGTTAACATCATCATTGAAGTTTCTTAAATGAAAAAGCTTGCACTCTTATGTCCCTATGATCAATATATAGCAGTGCACACTGAATTTACCTACCAGGAAACTCAAGGATAACATACAAACCCAATGCAGAGTGTGTCCTTGGTGAAAATCAACCACATTCTCTCGTCATTACAAATGAAATTGCTGACTATTTAGCTTTCGTGATGTCTGTGTGGATAGTTTGGTTTCATCATGCATGCTTTTTATTTATTTCCAGACCATTTTCAATCACATGTGTTTTGTAGCATTCACCTTAAATAATAACTGAAAACAGATTCTGCAACATGCCTTCCATTGATTGCCAACAGCAGAATAAAACCTGCAGCATGTTGCAGCTATAGAAGACCCCTGAAGACGTCAGACGTAGGCTGACGAAACAACGTTGGATGGTGTTTGAGATATGTCATGTCGGGTCAGCTGGGGACGCAGGTGGAGCACAAAACGGCGATTCCTATACAATACATGCTGATCCCTGTGTTCTTTGATGTAAGTGCAAGACAACCTTCTTTTTTAAATAAATGATTTGAAATACTGCACCATGAGAGTGTTCTTTCCTCTCCCTCTCTATATGGCAACACTGGAGCTTTGAATAGGCTATCTATATATATTTATATGTAGCGGGTATTTACTTTCCCGGGGAAACTTTTGAATTTCTACGGTGACACCGGTGGTGTATCTCCGGCGGTCCACCGGGTGGCGCTGTCACTTTGGGCCGACGGACGAGTCATTGCTGTGTCGAATCCCTTTTTGTCTTTCTTCGGCAGCTGTGTGGTGGGGCGGGGAACCCGCTACGCATGCCGGGGGAAGGTATAAAGGGGGCCGGCCATTTTGTCACGGGGTTCGTTGTCCCAGGCACCTTCAGCCTGCAGACGGAGTTCGTGTTTGTCCTCCGGGCGGACTAGGCCTAGAGGACCACCGGAGGTCATGTTCCACCTCAGGCACCTTTAGCCTGAGGTGAGGTACTCAGTTGGCGGTCCGGAGCTCAGTGCCCAACACTGAGTTCCGCGAGGGAAGGATCCTAGGGTGCTCCGGAGATGGACGCCTGAATCCGAGGTGGACGTAATGGACCGGGAAGAGCTCCTCATCTGAAGACCCGGTGCAGCATACTGCCGGTGACGGGTGAGCCTCTTGTCGGAGACCGTCCGGAAGGTGAATTTCCCTTGTGCGGAGACCATTACCCACTCTTTGGAGGAGAGTGGAGGAAAGAACTTGTGTCTGGGCCTATATACACATTCACACCTCCTGTTCTGGTTATGTAAAGCAAGTAAGTCCATGCTATGTTCAAATAAAGGAGTGTTGGACTTGCAACGGTGTGAGACTCGTTTCCTGGCAGATGACTCCTGGAGGGAGGATTCGATACACAATACAGGCCCGAAGGTAAAGAACTTTTGCTGATACCACTTATACATCTGTGGTGGAAGCCAGGCGTAGCGCACGCACTCCCTTTCCTATCATACCCCTAGACCAGAGACATTTCGAGCGAGAACTTTAATAGAGGGGATTGGGAGACCGACAGTGCCCGCTACATATATATATATTGAATGGATGACAGCAGCGGTTTGAATTCATTCCTGTGACCTCATGTATAACATCTTGGATTTTCCGATATGTGTATTTTGACTCCCTGTAATAGGGTTCAATTAAGTCTGGTGAGTGCATAGTGTGTCTGCATGCTGGTGGAGAGGAACCATTCCTATACACACTGAGGACGTAATCCACGTGCTGGATCTATACATGGACTTCACAATTTATATGTATCTTTTATAATTTAAATGAAGATGTATTTATTTATTTGTTTATTCACTACTGCGATATGTAATTTATGATATAAGAGCGCGGTTCCTTTGTTTCTTTTTATGTTGCAGCTTTAGGCTCAGTTCACACCTACAGGTGTGACCAAGTGCACCGCATGTAGGGCAGCCAATTCACTTCAATGGTCTGCCCTATGTGTGCCTCGCTCAGAGTTATGCTTTAGAGACTTTATTTTATATTTGTAATACATAGGGTTCTCTCTTAACCACTTACCGACCACCTCACGTAGGAGTACGGTGGCAGATTGGCTCTTCTGCGCTGGATCACGTATCCAGTACGTGAAAATTATTTTTTAAAAAAAATTCCAGTATATATACCATAGTTAGTAGATGCCATAATTTCACGCAAACCAATCAATAAATGCTTATTGGGATTTTTTTTACCAAAAATATGTAGTAGAATTATTGTATATGTTTTATAGAAGAAAGTAAAAACATATTTTTTTATATTTTTTCAAAATTTTCGGCCTTTTTTCATAAAAAAAAAGTGGTGGTCAAATACCACTAAAGGAAGGCGGTCCTAGCAACCAGTTTGGGTAGTGTAGAGCCAGCGGTGGAACAAGGTAAAATGGGTCTCGGCTGGCCAGGACAAGTACTGTCTGTGATTAAAGCTGCGGCCTACCCCCTGGGCCCAGTTCGCAACCCATGGCTGTGTCAGTTTCATTCCGGGACACTGTATTTTCCTGGAATGAATGTGCCCGGGACCCGGGACAGACCTGCAATTCAGGACACATGGTCACCCTATATGTGCCATACCTGTGGGATCCAAGTTTTAGTTGGAAATCACTGCTACTGTACCAATCTTCACTTGCTTCTGGGTCCTGTGCTAAGCCACTGCCCTGCTGCATTGTGAGCACAGGAGGTCGCTCTTTCAGCACGGATGCCATTGAAAGAACACGTTCAAAGAATACAAAGTATTTTCTGATTGCATAAAGTAGAGATCATGATGTCACCACCCCACCTTTCTACCTTATCCAGTCAGAGAATGCTTTGCATTCATTGAGAAAATGCAAAGTGGTCTCTAAATGCCACTCATGCCTGACAAGTGAGCGCTATGCACATGACCAGAAACCATGTCTCTGTGCAAAATGATTGCACAGAGCAGGTAAGTATAGGCATGTTTGTTATTTTATGTTTTTTAAAATGAGTGTTTACAATCCATTTCATGTTAGTAACATCCACAAATCGGGCTTTTGGCAGGGGAGGAGCAGAGAAGCTGGAAAGCAAGGAATAAGGTGGGGATTTTCTTCACATTTTAATACGGCTAATACAGGTATTTAGACATGAATGTATAAACTTTTTTTACATTTTTGTTAATGCTTATGAGAGTTCTTCTTTGATGAAAGTCACATATTTAAAGATATTGAAAATGACTGTTGAAATCACATTAACATGTTAAAACTCATATGAGATTCAAGTGATTGGGTTTACATATACATGAAATGGCAACTCAGTGCACATTGTCCTTTGATGGATTTGCATGAAGCTGCAATTTAAATATGTAATATTACAATTCTCCATGTACAGAATCCTTGCTGGAAATCCAATAATGTTGGTAAAGCCTTCAGCTGCATTTAGAAGCGTGCCTGATGTATAAATCACTTTAGACACGCAAGGCTTGCTATGAGACAATATAACCTCAGAAGAGTTTCACTACTAATTGGGACATGAATCATTACAAGGAGATGAGATGAAACACGTAATATGGTTTTTACTGCTCTACTGTGTACGATATCCACAATATCCACCAGCCATAACTGTACAGACTATGAGCCCCAAGTGCGGAGGATACAGAAAATAAATGTTTATTTACAATGGTCTGTTCCATCATTACTCACACTGGGATCATATACTTGAGCATTTTATCACTGCCCAGAATTATATCACTGCAGACAAAGACGCCATAGAAGTTCTGGAGAGATTTCCTGAAGAAAGAGGTCTGGTGATGAATGAATAATTTTATTCATTAGAGCTGGAGCTGAAACAAGACGAGGTACAGTATTAGTTACATTAACTAAGACATATTAGCTGTCCAATTGGTAAATTCTAGGTACACTACAGCCAATCAAAGCTTTAGGCCCATAGTTGGATTGGCCCACTGAAAGGATCTCAAGGTGGGTTTCAACACTGGTACTGCTGCTACAATGTCCAGTTTGCGCAAACTGTTGGCGCTATATAAATACTGTATAATAATAATAATAATATTCAGGCCACCGTTGGCCAGCTTTAATGGGCAAATGCCTCATGCTGTTGACACCAGTTTGAGACAGTTCTGAAATCAGCAAACAGCTGACATGTTTCAGCAGATTTTGGATTTCTGTAGCCCTGTATGGGGAGAGAAGGCGTTCTAACGTGAACACAAGCCTGTCAACACAAGGCCTCGAGGCCGGTTCACACGTGCATTCCGTGCATATTTCATTGCATTGCAAATGCAATGTTAAGGGCACACCAAACATACGCATTGCGTATGCGGGCACCAGATTGCATGGTATCACAGTACTTTCTTTCTCGTACATCACGGGACACAGAGCGACATAGTCATTACTAATGGGTTATATAGTTACCGTCAGGTGCTGGCACTGGCAACTTCCAAAACCGGAAGTACCCTCCCCTATATAAGCCCCTCCCATCCGGGAGCACCTCAGTTTTTTGCCAGTGTCTAAGGTGTTGGCCAAGAAGAAACATGTGTTTTTCACTGAGCTTGCGTACAGGTTCTTTTGGGCCTCAGTAAGCTATTCCGGATCCGACCAAAAAAGCTTCATAGCTAAACGGTCGGTACCCGGGCCTTGCAGAGAAGAGCAAGGTTCTGCCTGTAATGCTTCTCTTAGGAGAGCTGGACCCTGGGATCCAGATCTCTGGTCATACCCACGACCAAGATGTTTTCTGTGCAGGGTGCTATACAGGTCCAGGGGAGTGGAATCCTTGGGAACCCGGTCCCTGAAGGTTTGATTACAATGCCTGCCGTGATAGGTGAAGTTTGGGCTTTTGTGGACCAAACAAAGTCCTGCGGCGGGGAACAGGTAAGTGGGGGCCCCCAGGAACTTGGTTCTATTGGGGGACCCCCAAGCCTAATTTGTCTTTCTGTCTGTTACCTAACGGTATTCCCGCTAATATCTGTGCATGCCTGTAACTACTAAAAAAAAAAAAAATGTAATAATTTTTAATGGTGGTCAAGAAAAAAAAAAAAAAAAAAGAATGTTTTTTTATATATGTTTAGTATATTAAACTGCGGTACCTGTGTTTGTCCACTAGAGGCCGCTGTGGAATGTTTTTCTTGTCATATGGACTAGTTTCTTCTCAGAGAGCAAAGTCCAGGCAGCTGGTAAGTTCTCCTACAGGAAACTGTTTCCTCTGCCATGTTGCAGTGATCGTCTATCCCCCGGCCTGCGGCAAAGGGGGCCCTGGCTCCTGTCCCTGGTTTCCATGTTTGAAAATTAGCGCCGAGGCGCACGTGGCCGCGCGCGTGCGCGTGCACGCGCCTCTATATATAGAGGTGGCCGGAAAAAGGGGCGGGGCCTGGGGGATGACGCTCTGTGCGCGCCGCAGCGCTTCTGCGCATGTGCGGGCGTCCCAGCAGGTTTTTAAAAAGCCACATTATTGCAGTAAGCTGGCTATGAAGTACAGAGACAGAGCTGGCAACATTTAAAGGCATACAGCAAGCGGTTGATACAGGCATCCCCTAGAAAGGCACATTAGTAGACACCAACTGTTTATTATAGCAGCATTTATGCTAGACTATTATCAGTAACTGGTGTATTTTCGGCTGGAATACCTCAGCTTTGTGGCTTAGGAATATGCCGTCTAAAAACTCCGGGACTAGAAATTCCAGGAGGAATAGGGGGTCTCCATCGGGCTCTGAGGATCTTGGGCATGCTTTGGCTGCACCAGTCTCCCCTGAAGAATCAGAGGTTAGTGACCGTAGGGCACCCCCAGGAGTACCTGGTACTGTGGCTGTCCCCAGTTCACCTGCTCCTGTGTATGTAACAGAGGAGGTTTTTTCCTCAGCTCTGGGAGGGCTGGAAGAGAGATTGTCAGCACTAATTGCTGCTTCCCTGTCACAGGAGAAAAGCGCTCGATCTCCGTCTCCTCCCTCAGAGTGCCTGTTAACAGAGCAACAGTCCCATACAGAGAACGACCTACCTGAGGGGGATCAGGATGAGGTTGATTCAGTTGTAGAGGAATCAACAGTGGAGGAGCTGTTCTCAGCATCACATGCTGAGAGGTTATGGGTGCAGTCCCTGACTAATATGGTCCGATCAGCATTTAAAATGCCACTTGCGGAGCCATCCTCCTCTTCTGTCTCCTCGTTGGGGTCGCTAAAAGCTCCCCAGACTGTTTGTTCTTTTCCGATCCATCCTTTACTGGAGGGGCTCATTTACCAGGATTGGGAGCATCCTGACAAAATATTTACTCCCCCCAAGAGATTTCCGGTGGTCTATCCTATGGAGGATAAGTTCGTCAGAAAATGGAAGGTCCCTACAGTGGACGCAGCCATCTCTTGTGTGAATAAATCACTGACATGTCCGGTGGAAAATGTCCAAATGTTCAAGGACCCAATAGATAAAAAATTGGAGTCCTTATTGAAATCTGCTTTTTCTACAGCAGGATTGGTGACACAACCAGCAGTGGCAGCTATAGGGGTCTGCCAAGCAGTGAAGGATCAGTTGAAACAGGTCTTAAGGGACGTGCCAGATCAGCAGGCTCTTGCTCTAGCTGATCTACCTAGAGCCTTATGCTTTGCGGTGGACGCTATAAAGGATTCAATCCATCAGGCCTCCCGCCTTACGCTGTCTGTAGTACATATGCGCAGGCTTCTATGGCTCAAAAACTGGTCTGCTGAAGCTCCCTGTAAAAAATTGCTGGTCAGCTTCCCATTTCATGGGGAGCGCTTATTCGGGGAAGACCTGGACAAGTATATCCAGAGAATTTCCAGCGGTAAAAGTACACTCTTGCCGGTCAAAAATAGAGTTAGAGGTCCCTCTTTTAAGAGGCCGGCTTCTCCAGTCCCTAGGACATCGGCT
Source organism: Rana muscosa (assembly GCA_029206835.1). Taxonomy (NCBI): domain Eukaryota; kingdom Metazoa; phylum Chordata; class Amphibia; order Anura; family Ranidae; genus Rana; species Rana muscosa. The sequence goes on along the minus strand of CM055117.1, from coordinate 83,425,646 downwards.
GTGAAACAGTTCCGACGGCCTCCCCGGTCAAATCCCGGAGGTAAAAATCAGGGACAGTTGCAGGGTAACAAGAAGCCCTGGAGCAGGAGAGGTACAAAACCTCCCCCAAAGTCAAATGCATGAAGGGTTGCCCCCACCCAATCGGGTGGGGGGAAGACTTCAGTTGTTCACAGAAACCTGGCGGGACACGATCCGAGACAGATGGGTGCTCTCCGCAGTAAATCTGGGATACAAATTGGAGTTAAAAAACTCCCCTCCTTCCCGCTTTATAAGGTCGAACGTGCCAAGGGATCCCCAGAAGAGAGGATCCCTCCTGTTGGCACTGGAACAATTATTGCTTCAAGCAGTAATTATAGAGGTCCCCCTGGAAGAATGGGGGTTTGGGTTTTACTCAAACCTCTTTACAGTTCCGAAGCCAAACGGGGACGTGAGGCCCATATTAAATCTAAAAGGGCTAAACAAATTCCTACATATCAGGACTTTCCGGATGGAGTCGATCCGATCGGTAGCCACTGCCCTACAAGGGGAGGAATGGTTAGCCTCGATCGACATCAAAGATGCGTATTTGCACATCCCCATCTTTCCAGCCCACCAAAAATTTCTACGCTTTGCGATAGAAGGGCGCCATTTTCAGTTCAGAGCCTTACCCTTCGGTCTGGCCACAGCACCAAGAGTGTTCACAAAAATTCTGGCCCCATTATTGGCCAATCTAAGAACACGAGGTGTAACGATAATGGCATATCTAGACGACTTGTTGCTGATAGACCACTCAGTGGAAAAACTAGAAGTGGTTGTTCACAAGACGATCAAGTATCTGGAATCTCACGGTTGGATTATCAACCGAGACAAGTCAGCCCTAAAAACCAGTCAAAAGTCTGGAATACTTGGGGCTAAGGTTGGATTCAGGCCAGAGAAAAATATTCTTGCCTCGAGGAAAGGTGTTGTCTTTGAAAGATTTGATCCACTTAGTGGGTACAAAAAAGACAGCCGTCCATACGCCTGTATATGAGGCTGCTGGGAAAAATGGTGGCATCATTCGAAGCAGTACCCTACGGTCAATTCCATTCAAGGAATTTGCAAGGGGCCATACTGTCAGCCTGGAACAAAAAAGTTCAGGCCCTAGACTTACAATGTCCTTGTCCCCTTCCGTTCGCAAGAGCCTCCGTTGGTGGTTGGTTCCCCAGAATCTGGAAAAAAGGAAATCCTTCAGTCCGATTTCTTGGAAGGTGGTCACTACAGATGCCAGCCTTATAGGCTGGGGAGCAGTACTGGAGCAATAGTCTCTCCAGGGCAGATGGTCGGATGCAGAAAAGGCCCTGCCCATCAATCTCTTAGAGATACGAGCAGCCCGGTATGCCCTAGTAGCATGGACATCCAAACTCCAAGGGTCCCCTGTCAGAATTCAATCAGACAATGCCACAGCAGTGGCATATATCAATCATCAGGGGGGCACCAGGAGTCGTGCAGCCCAGAGGGAAGTAAATTACATCCTGAAATGGGCAGAAAAATATGTCCCAGCCATATCTGCGGTATTCATTCCAGGAGTGGAGAATTGGAAGGCGGACTTTCTAAGTCGCCAGCAATTAGGCCCAGAGGAAGGGTCCCTTCACCCCGAGGTTTTCTGGACAATATGTCAGCGGTGGGGAACATCGGATGTAGATCTTCTAGCATCCAGATTCAACGCAAAGGGGGATAGGTTTGTCTCTCGGACAAGGGATCCCCTAGCTTGCGGCTCGGATGCCCTAGTGTTCCCTGGGGATCAGTTCAAGCTGATATATGCATTCACACCGCCACAATGGTTACCTCGATTACTCCGCAGAATCAGGGTAGAAAAGAAACCAGTGATTCTGGTGGCTCCAGCGTGGCCCCGAAGAGCATGGTACGCGGAGATTGTAAAAATGTCTGTGGGGAGTCCTTGGACCCTCCCACATCGTCCGGACCTGCTTTCGCAGGGACCGATATACCACCCTTCCTTACCAGCCCTAGGTTTGACGGCCTGGCTATTGAAGCCCACATTCTAAAAAGGAGAGGGCTCTCTAATGCTGTGGTGTCTACCATGATCAATGCCAGGAAACCGGTATCCAGGCAGATCTACTATAGAATCTGGAAGGCGTACATCGCCTGGTGTGAGGCCAGGAAATGGCATCCACGTAAATACGTAATAGGTAGAATTCTGGACTTCCTACAATGGGCTGTAGATAGGAAGCTTGCCTTGAGTACTATCAAAGGTCAGATTTCGGCCTTGTCAATATTTTTTCAAAGGCCCTTGGCTTCGCATTCACTAGTCAAAGCCTTTATACAAGGAGTGATGCGTATTAGTCCTCCGGTTAATATTCCCATATGTCCATGGGATCTAAACTTGGTTCTGTCGGTTCTACAGAAACAACCATTTGAACCATTACAGCATATTTCCTTAGTGCTTCTCACCAGGAAATTGATTTTTCTAGTAGCCATTTGTTCGGCTAAAAGAGTATCGGAATTAGCAGCTATGTCCTGTAAGGAGCCATATCTGGTTATCCATAAGGACAGAGTAGTGTTACGTCCTCATCCAGCCTTTCTTCCTAAGGTGGTATCGAGTTTTCATTTGAACCAAGATGTGGTTCTTCCTTCTTTTTTCCCCAAGCCTACTTCGGTAGAGGAAAAGTTATTGCATTCTTTGGATGTAGTAAGAGCAGTTAAAGCTTATCTAAAAGCCACTGCTCAGATTCGCAGAACGGATACTTTGTTTATTCTGCCGGAAGGCCCCAGAAAGGGTCAGGCAGCGTCAAAATCTACTTTAGCCAAGTGGATTCGACAGGTCATAATACAAGCCTATAGCTTGAGAAGTAGACCGCCTCCGTTTAAAGTTAGGGCGCACTCCACGAGAACAGTTGGAACTTCATGGGCAGTGCATCACCAGGCCTCCCTGGCTCAAGTCTGTAAGGCCGCAACATGGTCTTCAGTACACACGTTTACTAGGTTCTACCAGGTGGACGTTAGAAGTCAGGAGGATGTCGCCTTTGGGCGCAGTGTGTTGCAGGCCGCAAAAGATCCTCATGTCTGATAGCGCTCAGCTTATATATGGTGTATCCCCCCCCTCATTTGGCATTGCTTTAGGACATCCCATTAGTAATGACTATGTCGCTCTGTGTCCCGTGATGTACGAGAAAGAAAATAGGATTTTTATAACAGCTTACCTGTAAAATCCTTTTCTTGGAGTACATCACGGGACACAGAGCTCCCGCCCCTCTTTGGGGACACTTATTGCTTTGCTACAAAACTGAGGTGCTCCCGGATGGGAGGGGCTTATATAGGGGGGGGTACTTCCGGTTTTGGAAGTTGCCAGTGCCAGCACCTGACGGTAACTATATAACCCATTAGTAATGACTATGTCGCTCTGTGTCCCGTGATGTACTCCAAGAAAAGGATTTTACAGGTAAGCTGTTATAAAAATCCTATTATTTGATTTGGTGTTGTGTGTTTTTTAAATGTAGTGCATGCACTACTTTTTGTGTATTCCAGTGTGATTTGCAGTCCATTCAAATTATTGGGATGCAAAATTGCACTGCAGGAGAATGCGCAGGAATCGCACAGGAGCACGGATCAAGGACTTCAATGATTTCCAGCTTCCAGGGATATCGGCCAGATATGGTATATACAAAGTTAAGCCCCATACACACGGGCCGAATGTCAGGAGACAAATAAAAAACTGAAAACTAACAGTCAACTGGTTCCTGATCCTCAGAGTATTCTGGTGGGGGTCCGTCAGAACACAACAGCTCAGCGGGCGAGATCGCTGTACTAACCTTGGATCGTTAGTACAGCGGCTCTGACCGGAACTGTCAGTTAGTTTTTACTAGGCTTTATCCTGGTCCAAGCTAGACCAGTATAACTATGTAACTTGCCGACCAGGCTTTTTCTGGAACTTTCTGTTTACAAGTTTAAATCAGTATTTTTTGCTAGAAAACTACCTATAACCACCAAATATAATATTTTTATTTTTTTAGCAGAGACCCTAGGGAATAAAATGGCGATTGTTGAAATTTTTTGTGTCACACAGTATTTTATTTACGGAGCGGTTTTGCAAACGCATTTTCTTTGAAAAAAAATACACTTTTATAAATACGGTAATAGAAAAAAAAACACAATAGTTACCCCAATTTGTTTGTATAATGTGAAAGATGATGTTACGCCGAGTAAATAGATACCCAACACGTCACGCCTTAAAATTTCACACACTCGTGTAATGGCGACAAACTACGGTATATAAAAAATCTCCATAGGTGTCGCTTTAAATGCCTTTACAGATTACCTGTTTAGAGTTACAGAGGAGGTCTAGTGCTATAATTATTGCTCTCACATGTGTGGTTCGAATACCGTTTACCTGGGCTTTTTTTCAGCCCTTGACTCCACCCCCTACCCACCTCTGAGCACCGTTCCTTGGATCCACCCCTTACCCACCTCCCAGTACCACCCCTTTTAGCGAATACAGAACCAAGTATCATTTTGTGGTGCTAAGTATTTTGTATGGAATTTGTTAATAACAAGAAAAGCAGTAAAATAGATCTAGCAACAATAGATACACCCCAGCAACAATGGACCCCGAACAGCCAGCATCAGTAGACCAACAATTGACTCCCTGCAACATTAGACCTACCCCCAGGAAAAATAGATCCCGCCACCAGCAACAATCGATCTCCCCAGCAACAATAGACCCCCCTGCAAAAATTATCCCCTCTAGCAACAATAGATTCCCCAGCAGCCAGCATCAATATACCCTCCAGCAACCAACAACAAAGACCCCTCCCTCCCAGCAATGATTGACCCCCCAGCAACTTAAAGACTGACCCCCAGCAACAATAGATTCCCCATGAGCAACAGAAGCTCTCTCCAGCAATAATAGACCCCCTTCCTCTGCAAAATAGATCCCGGCATCAATAGACCCTCCAGCACACCCCAGCACCCCTTGCCAATAAGTTCTGGAGGTGCCGGAACTGCGTTCCCCCACGTTCCTGCTGAAAAAAAGCCCTGCCGTTTACATATGTGTATACGTTTGCTTCTGCACATGAGCACGGAGGGATGGAGGGGCACTTTACTTTTTTTTTTTATTTAACTTTTTATTAAAAAATGTTACACTGTCCCTTTAAATTTTCATTTCTTTCTCGTACATCACGGGACACAGAGCGACATAGTCATTACTAATGGGTTATATAGTTACCGTCAGGTGCTGGCACTGGCAACTTCCAAAACCGGAAGTACCCTCCCCTATATAAGCCCCTCCCATCCGGGAGCACCTCAGTTTTTTGCCAGTGTCTAAGGTGTTGGCCAAGAAGAAACATGTGTTTTTCACTGAGCTTGCGTACAGGTTCTTTTGGGCCTCAGTAAGCTATTCCGGATCCGACCAAAAAAGCTTCATAGCTAAACGGTCGGTACCCGGGCCTTGCAGAGAAGAGCAAGGTTCTGCCTGTAATGCTTCTCTTAGGAGAGCTGGACCCTGGGATCCAGAGCTCTGGTCATACCCACGACCAAGATGTTTTCTGTGCAGGGTGCTATACAGGTCCAGGGGAGTGGAATCCTTGGGAACCCGGTCCCTGAAGGTTTGATTACAATGCCTGCCGTGATAGGTGAAGTTTGGGCTTTTGTGGACCAAACAAAGTCCTGCGGCGGGGAACAGGTAAGTGGGGGCCCCCAGGAACTTGGTTCTATTGGGGGACCCCCAAGCCTAATTTGTCTTTCTGTCTGTTACCTAACGGTATTCCCGCTAATATCTGTGCATGCCTGTAACTACTAAAAAAAAATGTAATAATTTTTAATGGTGGTCAAGAAAAAAAAAAAAAAAAAAAAGAATGTTTTTTTATATATGTTTAGTATATTAAACTGCGGTACCTGTGTTTGTCCACTAGAGGCCGCTGTGGAATGTTTTTCTTGTCATATGGACTAGTTTCTTCTCAGAGAGCAAAGTCCAGGCAGCTGGTGAGTTCTCCTACAGGAAACTGTTTCCTCTGCCATGTTGCAGTGTTCGTCTATCCCCCGGCCTGCGGCAAAGGGGGCCCTGGCTCCTGTCCCTGGTTTCCATGTTTGAAAATTAGCGCCGAGGCGCACGTGGCCGCGCGCGTGCGCGTGCACGCGCCTCTATATATAGAGGTGGCCGGAAAAAGGGGCGGGGCCTGGGGGATGACGCTCTGTGCGCGCCGCAGCGCTTCTGCGCATGTGCGGGCGTCCCAGCAGGTTTTTAAAAAGCCACATTATTGCAGTAAGCTGGCTATGAAGTACAGAGACAGAGCTGGCAACATTTAAAGGCATACAGCAAGCGGTTGATACAGGCATCCCCTAGAAAGGCACATTAGTAGACACCAACTGTTTATTATAGCAGCATTTATGCTAGACTATTATCAGTAACTGGTGTATTTTCGGCTGGAATACCTCAGCTTTGTGGCTTAGGAATATGCCGTCTAAAAACTCCGGGACTAGAAATTCCAGGAGGAATAGGGGGTCTCCATCGGGCTCTGAGGATCTTGGGCATGCTTTGGCTGCACCAGTCTCCCCTGAAGAATCAGAGGTTAGTGACCGTAGGGCACCCCCAGGAGTACCTGGTACTGTGGCTGTCCCCAGTTCACCTGCTCCTGTGTATGTAACAGAGGAGGTTTTTTCCTCAGCTCTGGGAGGGCTGGAAGAGAGATTGTCAGCACTAATTGCTGCTTCCCTGTCACAGGAGAAAAGCGCTCGATCTCCGTCTCCTCCCTCAGAGTGCCTGTTAACAGAGCAACAGTCCCATACAGAGAACGACCTACCTGAGGGGGATCAGGATGAGGTTGATTCAGTTGTAGAGGAATCAACAGTGGAGGAGCCGTTCTCAGCATCACATGCTGAGAGGTTATGGGTGCAGTCCCTGACTAATATGGTCCGATCAGCATTTAAAATGCCACTTGCGGAGCCATCCTCCTCTTCTGTCTCCTCGTTGGGGTCGCTAAAAGCTCCCCAGACTGTTTGTTCTTTTCCGATCCATCCTTTACTGGAGGGGCTCATTTACCAGGATTGGGAGCATCCTGACAAAATATTTACTCCCCCCAAGAGATTTCCGGTGGTCTATCCTATGGAGGATAAGTTCGTCAGAAAATGGAAGGTCCCTACAGTGGACGCAGCCATCTCTTGTGTGAATAAATCACTGACATGTCCGGTGGAAAATGTCCAAATGTTCAAGGACCCAATAGATAAAAAATTGGAGTCCTTATTGAAATCTGCTTTTTCTACAGCAGGATTGGTGACACAACCAGCAGTGGCAGCTATAGGGGTCTGCCAAGCAGTGAAGGATCAGTTGAAACAGGTCTTAAGGGACGTGCCAGATCAGCAGGCTCTTGCTCTAGCTGATCTACCTAGAGCCTTATGCTTTGCGGTGGACGCTATAAAGGATTCAATCCATCAGGCCTCCCGCCTTACGCTGTCTGTAGTACATATGCGCAGGCTTCTATGGCTCAAAAACTGGTCTGCTGAAGCTCCCTGTAAAAAATTGCTGGTCAGCTTCCCATTTCATGGGGAGCGCTTATTCGGGGAAGACCTGGACAAGTATATCCAGAGAATTTCCAGCGGTAAAAGTACACTCTTGCCGGTCAAAAATAGAGTTAGAGGTCCCTCTTTTAAGAGGCCGGCTTCTCCAGTCCCTAGGACATCGGCTGTGAAACAGTTCCGACGGCCTCCCCGGTCAAATCCCGGAGGTAAAAATCAGGGACAGTTGCAGGGTAACAAGAAGCCCTGGAGCAGGAGAGGTACAAAACCTCCCCCAAAGTCAAATGCATGAAGGGTTGCCCCCACCCAATCGGGTGGGGGGAAGACTTCAGTTGTTCACAGAAACCTGGCGGGACACGATCCGAGACAGATGGGTGCTCTCCGCAGTAAATCTGGGATACAAATTGGAGTTAAAAAACTCCCCTCCTTCCCGCTTTATAAGGTCGAACGTGCCAAGGGATCCCCAGAAGAGAGGATCCCTCCTGTTGGCACTGGAACAATTATTGCTTCAAGCAGTAATTATAGAGGTCCCCCTGGAAGAATGGGGGTTCGGGTTTTACTCAAACCTCTTTACAGTTCCGAAGCCAAACGGGGACGTGAGGCCCATATTAAATCTAAAAGGGCTAAACAAATTCCTACATATCAGGACTTTCCGGATGGAGTCGATCCGATCGGTAGCCACTGCCCTACAAGGGGAGGAATGGTTAGCCTCGATCGACATCAAAGATGCGTATTTGCACATCCCCATCTTTCCAGCCCACCAAAAATTTCTACGCTTTGCGATAGAAGGGCGCCATTTTCAGTTCAGAGCCTTACCCTTCGGTCTGGCCACAGCACCAAGAGTGTTCACAAAAATTCTGGCCCCATTATTGGCCAATCTAAGAACACGAGGTGTAACGATAATGGCATATCTAGACGACTTGTTGCTGATAGACCACTCAGTGGAAAAACTAGAAGTGGTTGTTCACGAGACAATCAAGTATCTGGAATATCACGGTTGGATTATCAACCGAGACAAGTCAGCCCTAAAACCAGTCAAAAGTCTGGAATACTTGGGGCTAAGGCTGGATTCAGACCAGAGAAAAATTTTCTTGCCTCAAGAAAAGGGGTCGTCTTTGAGAGATTTGATCCACTTAGTGGGTTCAAAAAGACAGCCATCCATACGCCTGTGCATGAGGCTGCTGGGAAAAATGGTGGCATCATTCGAAGCAGTACCCTACGGTCAATTCCATTCAAGGAAGTTGCAAAGGGCCATACTGTCAGCCTGGAACAAAAAAGTTCAGGCTCTGGACGTACCAATGTCCTTGTCCCCTTCCGTTCGCAGAAGCCTCCGTTGGTGGTTGGTTCCCCGGAATCTGGAAAGAGGGAAATCCTTCAGTCCGATTTCTTGGAAGGTGGTCACTACAGATGCCAGCCTTTTAGGCTGGGGAGCAGTACTGGAGCAATGGTCTCTCCAGGGCAGATGGTCGGATGCGGAAAAGGCCCTGCCCATCAATCTCTTAGAGATACGAGCAGCCCGGTATGCCCTAGTAGCATGGACATCCAAACTCCAAGGGTCCCCTGTCAGAGTTCAGTCAGACAATGCCACAGCAGTGGCATATATCAATCGTCAGGGGGGCACCAGGAGTCGTGCAGCCCAAAGGGAAGTAAATTACATCCTGAGATGGGCAGAAAGATATGTCCCAGCCATATCTGCGGTATTCATTCCAGGGGTGGAGAATTGGAAGGCGGACTTTCTAAGTCGCCAACAATTATGCCCAGGGGAATGGTCCCTTCATCCCGAGGTTTTCCGGACAATATGTCAGCGGTGGGGAACACCGGATGTAGATCTGCTAGCATCCAGGTTCAACACGAAAGTGGACAGGTTTGTCTCTTGGACAAGGGATCCCCTAGCGTGCGGCTCGGATGCCCTAGTGTTCCCTTGGGATCAGTTCAAGCTGATATATGCATTCCCACCGCCACAATTGTTACCTCGATTACTCCGCAGAATCAGGGTAGAAAAGAAACCAGTGATTCTGGTGGCTCCAGCGTGGCCCCGAAGAGCATGGTACGCGGAGATTGTAAAAATGTCTGTGGGGAGTCCTTGGACCCTCCCACATCGTCCGGACCTGCTTTCGCAGGGACCGATATACCACCCTTCCTTACCAGCCCTAGGTTTGACGGCCTGGCTATTGAAGCCCACATTCTAAAAAGGAGAGGGCTCTCTAATGCTGTGGTGTCTACCATGATCAATGCCAGGAAACCGGTATCCAGGCAGATCTACTATAGAATCTGGAAGGCGTACATCGCCTGGTGTGAGGCCAGGAAATGGCATCCACGTAAATACGTAATAGGTAGAATTCTGGACTTCCTACAATGGGCTGTAGATAGGAAGCTTGCCTTGAGTACTATCAAAGGTCAGATTTCGGCCTTGTCAATATTTTTTCAAAGGCCCTTGGCTTCGCATTCACTAGTCAAAGCCTTTATACAAGGAGTGATGCGTATTAGTCCTCCGGTTAATATTCCCATATGTCCATGGGATCTAAACTTGGTTCTGTCGGTTCTACAGAAACAACCATTTGAACCATTACAGCATATTTCCTTAGTGCTTCTCACCAGGAAATTGATTTTTCTAGTAGCCATTTGTTCGGCTAAAAGAGTATCGGAATTAGCAGCTATGTCCTGTAAGGAGCCATATCTGGTTATCCATAAGGACAGAGTAGTGTTACGTCCTCATCCAGCCTTTCTTCCTAAGGTGGTATCGAGTTTTCATTTGAACCAAGATGTGCTTCTTCCTTCTTTTTTCCCCAAGCCTACTTCGGTAGAGGAAAAGTTATTGCATTCTTTGGATGTAGTAAGAGCAGTTAAAGCTTATCTAAAAGCCACTGCTCAGATTCGCAGAACGGATACTTTGTTTATTCTGCCGGAAGGCCCCAGAAAGGGTCAGGCAGCGTCAAAATCTACTTTAGCCAAGTGGATTCGACAGGTCATAATACAAGCCTATAGCTTGAGAAGTAGACCGCCTCCGTTCAAAGATAGGGCGCACTCCACGAGAGCAGTTGGAACTTCATGGGCAGTGCATCACCAGGCCTCCCTGGCTCAAGTCTGTAAGGCCGCAACATGGTCTTCAGTACACACGTTTACTAGGTTCTACCAGGTGGACGTTAGAAGTCAGGAGGATGTCGCCTTTGGGCGCAGTGTGTTGCAGGCCGCAAAAGATCCTCATGTCTGATAGCGCTCAGCTTATATATGGTGTATCCCCCCCCTCATTTGGCATTGCTTTAGGACATCCCATTAGTAATGACTATGTCGCTCTGTGTCCCGTGATGTACGAGAAAGAAAATAGGATTTTTATAACAGCTTACCTGTAAAATCCTTTTCTTGGAGTACATCACGGGACACAGAGCTCCCGCCCCTCTTTGGGGACACTTATTGCTTTGCTACAAAACTGAGGTGCTCCCGGATGGGAGGGGCTTATATAGGGGAGGGTACTTCCGGTTTTGGAAGTTGCCAGTGCCAGCACCTGACGGTAACTATATAACCCATTAGTAATGACTATGTCGCTCTGTGTCCCGTGATGTACTCCAAGAAAAGGATTTTACAGGTAAGCTGTTATAAAAATCCTATTTTTTTGATCATTTTTAATCCTATTAGAAGGAATGTAAACATCCCTTGCAATAGAAATACGGATGACAGGTCGCCTTATGGAGAGATCTGGGGTCAAAAAGACCAGTCTGGACCGGAAGGGACGTCATGACATCGCTCCAGTCTTCCAAGGCCATAGAGTCTATCAAAGAGTGTTAACACTTCGATCGCCTATGGGAGCAGCTGGCCGCACTGTCGGATCGTTTCTCGGGCGAAGTGGCGGAAACGGTTAGACCGAGAAGCTTGTCCCCTCCTGCCGCTTCGGAAACTGGACCAGCGTCTCAAACTGCTCAGACCGGTTTCATGAGAAAGCCAGCCGCCTGCTGAAAAAAGCAGTACCGGGGTTATGGTTTATATCTTCAGCCAAAATCCCGGAAAACCACTTGCAGACCGCAATGTATATATATACGTATTGCAAGCGGCTAGTGGTTAAAGGGTAACTTCACCAAAAAGGGGACGTTTTTCTGCCTCCACCCCCCTACTCTTCGGGTTTAGGCACTTTTTTTTGGGGGGGGTACCTAGTTTTGTCAGGTACCCACTCCCACTTTCAGTTGAATCGCTGCAGACCCCCCCCTCCCTCGCAGGCTTCTGGGACAAGTCACATGTCCCATAAAGCTACGGGACCTTTCACAAGGCATAGCACAGTGGGTAGCCAGCTGGTAAGCCATAACCAGTCACACCCGACTTCCCAAAATAAACATGGACCAGAAGATGGCCAAATAGCCGGCTCAGGTGAGGACCGTGCTAAATCCCTGGACAGGTAAGTGTCGCATCCTTCTATTAAATGTCAGCAGCTACAGTATTTGTAGCTGCAGACTTTTAAGTTTTGGTTTCTAGGCAGAAAAAAAGGCTTCAATGTTTGTTTTTGTGGGTTGATGGTCTGTAGGCAGAAAGGGAGCCCCTGTCCGTCTTCTCTAAACTGCTGCCAAGCATTTTCTGTGTGAGGTCAGTGCATGGCCGCTCATGCTGTGAGTTGGCACCAGTTGGAAGATGGTCACAGATGGAGGTCCCTGCGTCACCTCTTTCCAAATGTCAAACCATGTGTGCACAGTGCTGGCAATACACCAGACTTTTAATCTGAGTGCCTCACAATCCTGAACCAACTGCACCATTGACAAGTGGATTGGTAAACCCTCTTCCCTGGATGTAGACTGAGAGAAAATGCTAAGCAAAGCCTGGGAACTCTATTCTAGATCGGCCATGTATTTCAAGTCACTGCAAAGTGCTAAAATAAACAGTTGTAAATTTTAAAGGTGAAAAACATAATTTTCCTTACAGTGCAATCAAAGTAAGAAGCCCAGGGTAAAATGCAGCAGCCAAGACTGAAACAGATATATCTACATGTATTAGAGCAGTAAAATAAATATTCAGTCAGCACTTAGGCTCCTTTCACGGAACCATTCATGTTTGGCCTCTTTCAGGCAGACCTGATGGAAAGGTCCATGCAGCCCTATGGACAGGCAAGTGTAAATGGACACAGGCCCAAATACACCTGCCTACCTCCAGGTCTGTTCCTGCCCGAAAAAAAATAATGGAGGAGGACTGTATCCTTTTCTGTTTTTGCAGAGTGGATCGGAGGTAGCGTGATGCAGTGGCGTAGCGAGCGTGGATTGTCAGCGCCCGGGGCGAGGCAAGTGATTTGCGCCCCCCTGACCCGCAGACTTACCTATTTTCAGCTAGCTCTAGTCTGGTCACATGATCCCCTGTGTGAGACAGCGGTGGCTGTAGAGGAGAGCATGTATGACAATGACTGTCAAAGCCTGGAGTGGTGACATCATGCATAGGTTCCTATGTCCCATCTGTTGTTGGCGCTTCCTCCTCTCCCCTGCATACACTACTGCTTCACACAGGGGATAACATGACTGGACAGCCTGAAAATAGGTGTTTACATCTTTTCTACACAGGCTAGGCATTGGGGGGGGGTTTATAATATTTCAGTTAATAGGAGCTACACATGTCATATTCACACTATAATACTCGTTGCAGCACCGTGCAGTTGGGATCAATATCCAGTAGAGTTTTGTATTTAACCTTTTTGAGATTTTATATATATATATATATATATATATATATATAATCTAGACAAAGACAAAGACCCCTCCCTCCCAGCAATGATTGACCCCCCAGCAACTTAAAGACTGACCCCCAGCAACAATAGATTCCCCATGAGCAACAGAAGCTCTCTCCAGCAATAATAGACCCCCTTCCTCTGCAAAATAGATCCCGGCATCAATAGACCCTCCAGCACACCCCAGCACCCCTTGCCAATAAGTTCTGGAGGTGCCGGAACTGCGTTCCCCCACGTTCCTGCTGAAAAAAAGCCCTGCCGTTTACATATGTGTATACGTTTGCTTCTGCACATGAGCACGGAGGGATGGAGGGGCACTTTACTTTTTTTTTTTATTTAACTTTTTATTAAAAAATGTTACACTGTCCCTTTAAATTTTCATTTTTTGATCATTTTTAATCCTATTAGAAGGAATGTAAACATCCCTTGCAATATAAATAAGGATGACAGGTCGCCTTATGGAGAGATCTGGGGTCAAAAAGACCAGTCTGGACCGGAAGGGACGTCATGACATCGCTCCAGTCTTCCAAGGCCATAGAGTCTATCAAAGAGTGTTAACACTTCGATCGCCTATGGGAGCAGCTGGCCGCACTGTCGGATCGTTTCTCGGGCGAAGTGGCGGAAACGGTTAGACCGAGAAGCTTGTCCCCTCCTGCCGCTTCGGAAACTGGACCAGCGTCTCAAACTGCTCAGACCGGTTTCATGAGAAAGCCAGCCGCCTGCTGAAAAAAGCAGTACCGGGGTTATGGTTTATATCTTCAGCCAAAATCCCGGAAAACCACTTGCAGACCGCAACGTATATATATACGTATTGCAAGCGGCTAGTGGTTAAAGGGTAACTTCACCAAAAAGGGGACGTTTTTCTGCCTCCACCCCCCTACTCTTCGGGTTTAGGCACTTTTTTTTGGGGGGGGGGGTACCTAGTTTTGTCAGGTACCCACTCCCACTTTCAGTTGAATCGCTGCAGACCCCCCCCCTCCCTCGCAGGCTTCTGGGACAAGTCACATGTCCCATAAAGCTACGAGACCATTCACAAGGCATAGCACAGTGGGTAGCCAGCTGGTAAGCCACAACCAGTCACACCCGACTTCCCAAAATAAACATGGACCAGAAGATGGCCAAATAGCCGGCTCAGGTGAGGACCGTGCTAAATCCCTGGACAGGTAAGTGTCGCATCCTTCTATTAAATGTCAGCAGCTACAGTATTTGTAGCTGCAGACTTTTAAGTTTTGGTTTCTAGGCAGAAAAAAGGCTTCAATGTTTGTTTTTGTGGGTTGATGGTCTGTAGGCAGAAAGGGAGCCCCTGTCCGTCTTCTCTAAACTGCTGCCAAGCATTTTCTGTGTGAGGTCAGTGCATGGCCGCTCATGCTGTGAGTTGGCACCAGTTGGAAGATGGTCACAGATGGAGGTCCCTGCGTCACCTCTTTCCAAATGTCAAACCATGTGTGCACAGTGCTGGCAATACACCAGACTTTTAATCTGAGTGCCTCACAATCCTGAACCAACTGCACCATTGACAAGTGGATTGGTAAACCCTCTTCCCTGGATGTAGACTGAGAGAAAATGCTAAGCAAAGCCTGGGAACTCTATTCTAGATCGGCCATGTATTTCAAGTCACTGCAAAGTGCTAAAATAAACAGTTGTAAATTTTAAAGGTGAAAAACATAATTTTCCTTACAGTGCAATCAAAGTAAGAAGCCCAGGGTAAAATGCAGCAGCCAAGACTGAAACAGATATATCTACATGTATTAGAGCAGTAAAATAAATATTCAGTCAGCACTTAGGCTCCTTTCACGGAACCATTCATGTTTGGCCTCTTTCAGGCAGACCTGATGGAAAGGTCCATGCAGCCCTATGGACAGGCAAGTGTAAATGGACACAGGCCCAAATACACCTGCCTACCTCCAGGTCTGTTCCTGCCCGAAAAAAAATAATGGAGGAGGACTGTATCCTTTTCTGTTTTTGCAGAGCGGATCGGAGGTATCGTGATGCAGTGGCGTAGCGAGCGTGGATTGTCAGCGCCCGGGGCGAGGCAAGTGATTTGCGCCCCCCTGACCCGCAGACTTACCTATTTTCAGCTAGCTCTAGTCTGGTCACATGATCCCCTGTGTGAGACAGCGGTGGCTGTAGAGGAGAGCATGCATGACAATGACTGTCAAAGCCTGGAGTGGTGACATCATGCATAGGTTCCTATGTCCCATCTGTTGTTGGCGCTTCCTCCTCTCCCCTGCATACACCACTGCTTCACACAGGGGATAACATGACTGGACAGCCTGAAAATAGGTGTTTACATCTTTTCTACACAGGCTAGGCATTGGGGGGGGGGGGGGGGTTTATAATATTTCAGTTAATGGGAGCTACACATGTCATATTCACACTATAATACTCGTTGCAGCACCGTGCAGTTGGGATCAATATCCAGTAGAGTTTTGTATTTAACCTTTTTGAGATTTTATATATATATATATATATATATATATATATATATATATATATATATATATAAAATCTCAAAAAGGTTAAATACATATATATAATCTAAAAAAAGGTGCATACAAAAAATCAGGCCCACAGATGCACTTCTCGGCGCCTAGGTAGTAATCAACTTGTTCTGAGATAAAATAAATTAATAATAGAAAAAGATAATCAACCTGAAAATAAATTAAAACCAGTATCAATGACAATGATAAAAGGTGTTCTGCATTAAAATTATGCCAGCAGCTGTTTAAATTCTATAGATGAAAAAAAACGCATCCATAAAAACAGAAAATAAAATTGTATCAAAAAATTAAAAGACAAAGTCTCTTTGATAGAACAGCGCTCTCTGTTGGATAATTGTCCAACTCCAAATCCAAATAATGGGTGTGATGTGGGGACACACAGTCATAGAAGGTACAGCAAGATCACAGTTCTTAGAGTGGTAAGTGTTTCTACAAGCAGATGGGTTGTGAAGCCTACACCAACTCCCAATCTTCACCACTAGTGTGAGATAAGATTCCCCCGCTGGGGTTCACACTCACCAGAGCAATAAGAAAAATGTGCCTTGTAAGATAAAATCCTCCTGTCAGACTTCCAACATCATCCCGGGATCAGTGTGGGTTAAACGGTGTTCAAGGTACATAAAAAACAAAAAATCACTAACATAGTGTAATCCTGTTTTTATTCAAGTTAACCCATGTATAAAAACACCCTGCTCCCATTACGTACAATAAATTCACTTGTAAATGACATATAGAAAGTGTTTGCATAGTCACCACTGTCCTCCGAACATAGGGGCCGCACTCGCGCTGCAACCGCAGTGTGAGGTGAGCTTCCTGGTTACGAGATAGCCGATGGTGGAACGCACACTTCTAACTTCCTGGATACGCTGTCGTAGCCACGCTCTGACGCGTTTCGTCACTTCCGACTTCAACAGAGGGCGTGGCTACTCGGCGTAAGCACGGAGCTTATATTATCCCTCCTCCACGGCCATTGGGCAGATCGGCAGCACTCGTCCGCTCCTATTGGTGCAAAGACCAGGCGGAAGCCGAGACTGCCGTCAGCCGCGTCAAGTCACAGGGATAAACATAGTGATGTATAAACAAGCGCCGTATTATTAAGATCCATATTTGCACAAGTTTTTGAAATCTTTGACCGGTGAATCACAGCTTAATAAACGTAACATAACTTCTGGTTGTCACCAGACGGTTTCTAAATCATATAAGGTATCAATATTTAAAAAGATAATAAACAGATGATTTGTACACCGCTGCGAACATGCAGCAGTGGGGTAAAATTGTAGTCAATTCAAAATAAATATTCAGCTGATGAATACTGTTAAAGGGACAATAGTGATGCGATCCGGATAGCAGGATACTAATAATAATCATCCCGGAACATAGGATCACAACAGAC
This sequence comes from Rana muscosa, assembly GCA_029206835.1. Classification (NCBI taxonomy): domain Eukaryota; kingdom Metazoa; phylum Chordata; class Amphibia; order Anura; family Ranidae; genus Rana; species Rana muscosa. The sequence continues at coordinate 83,408,578 of CM055117.1, read as the reverse complement.
TAATAGCCTCCAAACACTGTTAACAGAATTCCAATGATAGAAATCGATATAGCTGAATATAAAGTGAATATACACACATGTTTACGTTTATAGACAACAAATGTACGTATATATATACTTGCTATAGCTGTTGAATACATATATGATCATAAAAGAATGGAGCCATATGTAAGTATATAATACTTATATATAAACAGTCTATATAATTAAATACAAAAACTGTATATATATAAAAAGAGTATTTAAAATCTACAAAAATATATAAAAAATATATATATAATATATATAAAAAGGAGGAGTGAGATGACTCAAAAGGAAATATTGATTAAAATTTAGAAATTGAAAATTTAAAAATTCATATGTCTAGGAATTTTATAAGGTAGTGGGTATAAAATGCGGACTTAATCGTCCGATAAATAAATTCAATGTCTTCATCGATGTACACAAATACATGAGAAAGTTAAATATGAAAAAATACTTCCTCAACAAAAACTCCAACACAGCAGCAATTGCAACCTCTATCCCTACAGATAGTGGTTTACGTAACAAATCTCTCTTTAACCCTCTAATAGGTACAAATCAGCCCCTTGATGTTTTCAAGGGTCTGATATTACGTGATTTGGAATACATAAAACCAAAGAAGAACGTAAATCCAAGATATATCAAGGAGGGTATAGAATTATTGGAGAAGAGGAAAGATATCATAATTAGACAAAGGAATTCTATCACGATCAGATGATTGAGATGCTATCAGACGAAGATACATACCTTAGGCTTAACAAAGATCCCACTTCACAATTTGAAGAAAATTTGGGGAGACTTGTGGAAGTGGGCTTTAAAACAAGGGCATTGACCACTAAAGAACAGAAATATCTGACACCAAGTTACAGTAGAATACCTACCATCTATACACTACCCAAGATCCATAAAGATCTGAACCACCCTCCAGCAAGACCAATTGTAAATGGTATTGGATCTGTTACAGCTCGTGTGGGTGAATACTTGGATCATTTTCTTCAAAAAAGTGTCACTCAGACACGAGCCTTCTTAACCACTTCAATACCATGCACTTATGCACCTTCCCGCCCAGACCAATTTTCAGCTTTCAGTACTCTCACACTTTGAATGACAATTACTTAGTCATGCTACACTGTATCCAAACAAATTTTTTATCATTTTCTTCTCACAAATAGAGCTTTCTTTTGGTGGTATTTAATCGCCACTGGGTTTTTTATTTTTTGCGATATAAGCAAAAAAACAGCAATTTTTTTAAAAAAAAAAAAACTTTTTTTTAGTTTCTATTGTAAAATTTTGCAAATAAGTAATTTTTCTTCATAAATTTGTGCCAAAATGTATACTGCTACATATCTTTGGTAAAATGAACCCAAATTAGTGTATATTATTTGGTCTTTGTGAAAGTTATAGAGTCTACAAACTATGGTGGCAATCACTGAAAATTTATCACATCTGATCACGCCTGATGTACTGAAGGGATATCTCATTTCTTGAGACACTAACAAGCGAGGAAAGTACAAATACCCCAAAATTACCCCTTTTTGGAAAGTAGACAGTCCAAGGTATTTACTAAGAGGCGTGGTGAGTTTTTTGAAGTTGTATTTTTTTCCCACAATTCTTGGGAAAATTTAATTTTTTTTTTTTTTACACAAACTGGTCATATTAACAGTTTTTTTCTCTCACACAGCATATGCATAATTGCAACTACACCCCAAAATACATTCTGCTACTCCTCCTGAGTGTAGCGATACCACATGTGTGAGACTTTTACACAGCCTGGCCATATACAGAGGCCCAACATTGAAGTAGCACTTTCAGGCGTTCTACAAGCATAAATCGCACATATCCTTTCTCAACCACCTATTATACTTTTGAAGGCCCTGGAGCACCAGGACAATGGAATTTTCCACAAATGACCCCATTTTGGAAAGCACACACCCCAACGTATAATCTATGAAGCATTATGAGTCTTTTGAACGGTTCATTTTTTTCCAGAAGGTTTTGGAAAATGTGGAGAAAAAATGAAAATGCATTTTTTTTACACAAAGTTGTCCATTTATAAGATATTTCTAACGCATAGCATATACATAGCAAAAATGACACCCCAAAATGCATTCTGCTACTCCTCCTGAGTATAGCGATACCACATGTGTGAGACTTTTACACAGCCTGGCCATATACAGAGGCCCAACATTGAAGTAGCACTTTCAGGCGTTCTACAAGCATAAATCGCACATATCCTTTCTCAACCACCTATTACACTTTTGAAGGCCCTGGAGCATCAGGACAATGGAATTTTCCACAAAATGACCCCATTTTGGAAAGCACACACCCCAACGTATAATCTATGAAGCATTATGAGTCTTTTGAACGGTTCATTTTTTTCCAGAAGGTTTTGGAAAATGTGGAGAAAAAATGAAAATGCATTTTTTTTACACAAAGTTGTCCATTTATAAGATATTTCTAACGCATAGCATATACATAGCAAAAATGACACCCCAAAATGCATTCTGCTACTCCTCCTGAGTATAGCGATACCACATGTGTGAGACTTTTACACAGCCTGGCCATATACAGAGGCCCAACATTGAAGTAGCACTTTCAGGCGTTCTACAAGCATAAATCGCACATATCCTTTCTCAACCACCTATTACACTTTTGAAGGCCCTGGAGCACCAGGACAATGGAATTTTCCACAAAATGACCCCATTTTGGAAAGCACACACCCCAACGTATAATCTATGAAGCATTATGAGTCTTTTGAACGGTTCATTTTTTTCCAGAAGGTTTTGGAAAATGTGGAGAAAAAATGAAAATGCATTTTTTTTACACAAAGTTGTCCATTTATAAGATATTTCTAACGCATAGCATATACATAGCAAAAATAACACCCCAAAATGCATTCTTCTACTCCTCCTGAGTATAGCGATACCACATGTGTGAGACTTTTACACAGCCTGGCCATATACAGAGGCCCAACATTAAAGTAGCACTTTCAGGCGTTCTACAAGCATAAATCGCACATATCCTTTCTCAACCACCTATTACAATTTTGAAGGCCCTGGAGCACCAGGACAATAGAATTTTCCACAAAATGACCCCATTTTTGAAAGCACACACCCCAACGTATAATCTATGAGGCATTATGAGTCTTTTGAACGGTTCATTTTTTTCCAGAAGGTTTTGGAAAATGTGGAGAAAAAATTAAAATGCATTTTTTTTACACAAAGTTGTCAATTTATAAGATATTTCTAACACATAATATGTACATAGCAAAAATGACACCCAAAAATGCATTCTGCTACTCCTCCTGAGTATGGCGATACCACATGTTTGAGACTTTTACACAGCCTGGCCACATACAGAGGCCCAACATCCAAGTAGCACCTCCAGGCATTCTAGCAGCATTAATTGCACATATCATTTTCTGACTACCGATCACATTTTTGAAGGCCCTTCATATATCTAACACATAGCAGGTACATACCAAATAACAAAAGATTACCTGTGGTTTTAGAAGTGCAGTGGTCCACAGAGGAGAGCAACGGTCCAGGCAGCAGGCAGGGATGAGGTCAGCGACAGCAAAAGCAATCATCCAGGCAGCAGGCAGGAATACTGTCCATAGTTCGCACAGGCAGAGATACTGTCAGCACAGCCAGAGCACAGCCAAAGCACAGGTCCAGGTAGCAGGCAGAGGTGTCCTATCCTATCCTATCGATGATATCTTCGATATATTGGAGGTAGTGGAGTCGGTGATTTTGAGTTGCTTTTTGGTAGCAGACAAACGAATTAAAAAGGGCCATGTGAAACAGGTGAAACGCAACTTTTTTGTGCCAATAATGGGACTTTCTGGTTGATAAGTAGGGCTGTAGCATCTGGTCGTTTAAATCCACCCCCCCCATGTACAAATTGTAGTCGTGGACACATTCAGGCTTTACAATGGAGCCGCGTCTTCTTGGGATCTCCACCATGGTGTCATTGTGGATCGTAGAGAGGATGTGGACATCTTTCTTGTCCCTCCACTTCATGGCCAACACCTCCTCGTTCCTCATGGATGCCGATTCTCCAGGTCGCAATTTTTTTGTCAATAAATTTTGTGGGAATCCCTTCCGTTTTTTTTTTAAGGTACCGCAGGCCGGGGTTTGTTTACTGTAAAGGTGGCGAAAAAGGGGCAGGCTGGTATAATAATTATCAACATATAAATGGTAACCTTTTCCGAACAGGGGGTATGCCAACTCCCAGACAATTTTCCCACTGGTTCCAATATATGTGGGGCAATCACGGGGCTGGAGCTGGGAGTCTTTGCCTTCGTAGATCCTGAATTTGCAGACGTATCCAGTGGCTCAATCACATAATTTATTTAATTTTAACCCATACCTGGCTCTCTTGCTTGGTATGTACTGCTTGAACTGCAGTCGGCCGGTGAAATGTACGAGGGACTCGTCCACACAAATTTTTTGGTCTGGGATGAAAACGTCTTCAAATCGCTGGGAAAAGGCATTGATTAGGGGGCGTATCTTGTACAATTTGTCGTAGTTGGGATGATCTCGGGGAGGGCACTGTGAATTGTCATTGAAGTGGAGAAAGCGCATAATCATGTCGTATCTTTTCCTGGACATGACAGCGGAATATATGGGCATGTGTTGGATGGGGCGTTTGGACCAATATGAATGGACTTCGTTCTTTTTTGTAAGCCCCATATTGAACATAAGGCCCAAAAATAATTTAAATTCCTCCAATGTTAGACGCCGCCACTGGAACATGCGGGCGTAGGAAGAATTGGGGTTGGCAGCAATAAATTGGGATGCATACAGATTCGTTTGATCCACTATATTCTGCAGCAAATCTTGTGGGAAAAATAAACAAAAATAATCAAATTTAGAAAAATTTGTAGTGTCGGGCTGCACACCTGGCTGTGCGGTGAAAGGGGGGATGATAGCGGATCCTGAGTTGGCAGGCAACCATAAGGGGTTTGCCAGGGCATCGGGAAGGTAGGATTGGGGCTGGATTCTTCGGGTTGGGCGTGCATTTCCATTGCTTGTACTGGGCTCCTCTTCCTGGGGTATGGCGCTGCTGGTGGTGGGCAGTTCTCCTGATCTTGGTGCTGATCTTGGTGCTGATCTTGGTGCCGATCGCATTCTTTTGGGAGGGACGGTTTCCTCCGGGGACTCGGACTCTGAGCCACTATCCTCCACTGGCTCGTATTCCGAACCAGAATCGGATAATGGGAGCTCCCCGCTGCTCTCATCATCCGACATGGCAAGAATGGCATATGCCTCCTCAGGTGTGTAAACCCTTTGGGACATTATGGCAGTGCTTATTGGTGGGCCTGTGTAATGGTACTGCTGGTGGTAGTGGTGGCGGTCTGTGTGGTAGTACCGATGGAGGTATTAGTGGTGGGCCTGTGTGGTGGTACCGATGGCGGTATGGGTGGTGGTGGTACCAATGGCGGTACAGGTGGTGGTGGTACCGATGGCGGTACGGGTGGTGGTGGTGGCGGCGGTACCGGTGGCGGTACGGGTGGTGGTGGTAGCGATGGCGGTATGGGTGGTGGTGGTACCGATGGCGGTACAGGTGGTGGTGGTACCGATGGCGGTACAGGTGGTGGTGGTACGGGTGGTGATGGTACCGATGGCGGTACAGGTGGTGGTACAGCTGGTGGTGGCACTACCGACGGTGGTACGGGTGGTGGTACTGGTGGTGGTACCGATGGCGGCACTAGTGGTGATACTGGTAGCGGGCCTGTGTGGCAGTATAGATGCTGGGCCTGGTGGCGGTACTGGTGGTGGTACTGGTACCGATGGCGGTACTGGTAGCCTGTGTGGCAGTGCCAATGGCGGTACCGATGGAGGTGGGCCTGTGACAGATGATTGACAGATGGGCTGATTGATTGATTGACAGATGGGTTGATTGATTGACAGATGGGGTGATTGATTGACAGGTGGGGTGATTGATTGACAGGTGGGGTGATTGACTGACAGGTGGGCTGATTGATTGACAGATGGGCTGATTGATTGACAGATGGGCTGATTGACAGATGGGCTGATTGACAGATGGGCTGATTGGCTGGGCTGATTGATGTGCTGGGCTGTGTGACAGGTCCTCTTTATGGGGGGGGCGTGTTGTGCACTGTAAACTTATGTAGACAAACTACACTGAGCTAACTTACTGATCTCTTCTCTCTCCTCACAGATCGGTGTGTGAGGAGAGAGCAGGGATCAGGTAGTAACTCCTGTGGAGTTTGTTTACATTTGTGACCGGCTGTGATTGGACACAGCCGGTCACGTGGTAAACAGCCAATTCATTGGCTGTTTACTCTGATCGGGGACGCGCTGTGTCCAAGGGACACTCGCCTTCCCCGATCCCCGCTCTGCAAGCCTGTGGCGGCGCGCACGGAGCGCGCCGCCGAGTTTGTTTTGACAGGTGATCGGCTGTGACTTTGACACAGCCCATCACATGGTAAACAGCCAATGAAATTGGCTGTTTACCGTGATCGGGGTAGCGCTGTGTCCGAGGGACACATGCCGTCCCCGATCACCGCGCTGCGTGCCCCCGCGGGCGCGCGCAAGGCAATATCCTGCAGGACGTCATATGACGTCCAGTATCGATATTGCAACCACTTCCCGGACGTCAATTCGCTATTGACTGGGCGGGAAGTGGTTAAAGGACACCAAAGATTTGCTCTTGCTACTTGATGGTATTGACCTTACTGGGAAAGATGACGTGTTTTTAGTTACAGCAGATGTGTCATCCCTATACACTGTGATCCAGCACGATGACGCACTCCTAGCCCTGAATTGGGCACTGTGCAGAAGAGAAGACATTACATTTGCTCAGAAAGTATTTTTAAGGAACTGTCTAGACTATTGTCTTGCATGCAATTATTTTTGGTATGATGGCCACTTCTATTCCCAAAAGAAAGGGGTGGCTATGGGAGCTAAATTTGCTCCGAGTATAGCCAACCTATTTATGGCGGAATGGGAGAATAAGACCATTTTTAACCAAATGAGAGAGCAATTGATTTTATATCGAAGATATATCAATGATCTGTTTTTTATCTGGGCAGGGTCCTCATCCTCATTAGAATTTTTTTTACAAGAATTGAATGATAATAAGTGCAATATTATACTGACAAGTGAATATAACCAACAAAGTATCCATTTCCTTGATTTGAACATTTTTCGGGCTGGCAGCAAATTAGGAACTAAGGTATACTTTAAACCTACGGATTCAAACAGCTATCTTCCAACACAAAGCGGACATCACCCGATGTGGCTTAAGAATATTCCAAGAGGTGAAATAATGCGTGTCAGACGAAATTGTACTAACGATGAGGACTATATATCCCAAGCACAAATGTTAAAAGGAACATTTATGGACAAAGGATACAAAGAAAAATGCCTTGATAAAATTATAGAAGACTTTTTAGAAATACCTAGAAGAGCCTGTTTAACTGATACCGTCTCTTTGCATAACAACACAAATAAAAAGATACATGAATGGAGTTTTATCTCTGGTTATCATTCCCAATATAAAGAAGTAGAAAATATTTTTTCCTCTCACTGGCATATCTGTCATGGATATGCAGTAGTGTTTGTCTGTCAGCTTACCTTCCTTCCCATGTGTTCATCTTAGAGGCCAGAACCCTTTCACCTGGCTTCCTTTATAATCTCCTCCCAGCCTGACTCCACCCCAGGCCCTATCACAGAACACTATATTAACCTGTGCACTGCAAGTCTGCTTTGCTGATCAACGTGTTTGTTAGGCATTGTGTGTTTGGGTTCCTGCCTGCCGTGTGCTACGTCTGTCTCTCTGTTACGTTATTGGCTTGTCCCCGACTATCCCTGTCTGCTCGTGACCCTTGACCTTCGGCTCGTTCTTTCGTTATCCTTGTCTGCTTGTGGCCCCTGACCTTCAGCTTGTTATTCGGTTCTCTCATATCTTGTGCTGCTGCTTCCCCTCTTTTCCCCTTATCCTACGGGGCGTGAGTTAGGAAACTCCAGGGGCCGCGACCTGGTCCCAGCCTGCAGCATAACATCCTCACCACTAGAGGCCCTGGAGAAGACCTGCTGGGTCTTAGACTCCGCGCCCTGGGGAATCTTGGCTCTAGCTTCCGTTAGGATCCCGGTTGTGCTCCTCTGGTCCCGCTTTCCACAACCACCCAGTTTCCTATCCGCAGCAGTCAGCCATAGGGTTCACTACCTTGCGGTGCACTCCTGTCCCCCTACGGTGTGCATCTGTCATCTGGCCACAGGTGACCTTGACAGTTTGATCAGCCATGGACCCGGCTGACATCCCGATCCCCGCGGATGATCCATTGCGGGGCATAGTCCACAGACTTGAAACCCAGGAATCGAATCAGACTCAGGTGATGCGATTCCTCCAGGATCTGGCTTCTCGATTCGAGCAGCTTCAGGCCTCCTTGGGAACCCCGAATCCGCAACCTCAAGTACAACCAGCGGTGGTACCTATCGCACCAGTCGCAGCCACACACTCACTAACACTGCCAGCTCCGTTCCGTTTCTCTGGGGACTCCAAGGTCTGCAGAGGGTTCCTTAGCCAATGCACGATTCATTTTGAGCTTCAGCCTCAAAACTTTCTGTCTGATAGGGCAAAGGTAGCCTATATCATTTCCCTCCTCTCCGGTGAAGCTTTAGCCTGGGCAGCCCCTCTGTGGGAACTGAATGATCCAGTGGTTTCTAGCCTGTCTGGCTTCTTGAAACTTTTTCGGAATATCTTTGAAGAACCGGCTCGCGTCTCTTCAGCGGCCAGCGCCCTTCTACGTCTCCGCCAAGAGTCTGCTTCAGTGGGACAGTACGCCCTTAATTTCCGCATACTGTCGGCTGAGTTGAGCTGCAACAATGAGGCCTTAGTCGCAACCTTTTTGCATGGCCTGTCTGATAGAGTGAAGGATGAATTAGCAGGAAGAACCATCCCCACTGATCTGGACAGAGTTATCTCCTTGTGTAACCAGATCGATATTCGCTTTCAGGAAAGGACCCTAGAAAAGCGGCGCCAGCACTCCTTGGTCCTTAGTCAGCCTGAGCTCCCCTCTCCTCGACCCGTGGAGCATCTCCTGCCAGCTGAGGAACCCATGCAGCTGGGCAGGACCAGGCTATCCCCAGAGGAACGTGCTAGGCGCAGAACTCTAGGCCTGTGTCTCTACTGTGGGGGCAAAGGTCATTTTCGTGACACTTTCTCTCTTTGTCCAGAAAAACGTTTGGGTCCACTTCATCTGGAAAGTGGAGTATTGGACCCAGAAATATCACCTTCCCCTTCTCGTCTTCTGCTTTCTGTGTTCCTTCATGTTGGTGCTTCTTCTCATTCGGTCTCAGCATATCTGGATTCCGGAGCCACTGGTAATTTCATGGACTGGGAAATCGCGTCGTCCATGAGACTTACTCTTTTGCCCCTCACCACGCCATTGGTGGTCTTGGCGATTGATGGTACTGTTCTCCCAGGGGGACCTATCCGCTTCCAGACCCTCCCTGTTAAGATGTCGGTAGGGACACTCCACCAGGAGTGGATATCCTTCCTTATCTTACCCAAGGCCTCAACGCCTATAATTTTGGGTCTCCCATGGTTACAGCTCCATTCTCCTCATGTGGACTGGACTACTGGACAGATCCTGGCTTGGGGTTCCTCCTGTTCCTCGTCCTGCCTACCCAAGGTTGCCCCCTGTGAACCTGAGTCGGTCATTCATTCCAGGTCGCATAACCATTTACATTTCTCTGTCCCTAATCGCCCTTGGACGCACAGCCAGGCTAGCTTGTCTACAAGTCCTGCAGTCGCTACGTCTTGCGATGCGATTCAGGTAGTCGCTACACCTGACTCTATTCACTCGGCCTCTGTACTAGTTATGCCAGTCCAGCCCATGCCCAGTGAGCCGCCTACTTTTTCTTGTTCAGGACATTCTGCTTGTCTTTCAGCTATTCAGCTTGACTCCTGTGACATGTCACCCTCTAACCAACCTGACTTCAGGGTTCCACTGACATCTGCCCAGTTTGATGGTCCTGTGCTAGATGACCACTTCATCTTTAAGGGTCTAGGGGACCCTCCTCAGATTTCTGTTGATCCTCTCATGCCCTTGCTTATTCCTAGAGAGCCTTTGGTCCTCAATTGTCAGGGAACCAACAGCAGGCGAAGGACTTTAGGACCCAGCATCTCTGGCAGGAGAAGGGCTCTAGGACCCAGTATCTCTACAAGCAGGTCACATGGGCCTATATAAGGAATTCTGCTAGTGTCTGCATTTGCTGGATTATCGTCAGCTTCTCCTGTGTTCCTGTGTCTTGCATCTCCTGCCTGTCTGATCTCCTGTGTACCAAACCTGGCTTGCCTGACCTGCTCCTGTTGACTTCCTAGCGTATACCTGACCCCGGCCTGGCTAACGGACTCCGCTTACCTTGTCTTCTGTGCTAAGACTCAGCTCTGCTGTGTTCTCTGACTGTCTTGCTGTGTTTGACCCTCTGGCCTGGCTTTGACCCTGTTATCGGAACATTCCATTGGTCCTTACCCTTTGGACCTCCTAAGCACGCCTGCTGTCCTGCAGTCTGCCTGTCCTACCAAGTTCCTGGCAACCAGCACTACCTACCAGGCAACCCGTGCTTCTGTGGGCACCACATCCCCTGTGTCATCTTCAGGGCTGTGCTGCACTCGGCCGCAAGGGGCGCCCTCTCTGCTACTCGACCTCACATCAGAGACTTGACAGTATAATCCAGCCATGTCTGAGGCCGGCAGAGGTGCGTCCCCGTTAGAGGCGTCCCCGTTAGAGGCATTATGGCATTATGTCAACAGGCCGCTACTCTGACCCAAGCAATCCAGACACTGCAAGAAGGATACCTCCAGCTAGAGGAGAGATTGCAACACCTGTCAGAGTCATCTGCTTCTGCGGACCCGGTCCCAGCTTCTCCCAGTTCCACCCACGTACGTTCCTCTGTGGCTTCTACGATGGTGTTCCCTCCTCCAGAACCCCGTGTTCCTGTCCCTGAACGGTTTTCCGGGGATCGAAGAAAGTTTAGATCCTTCAGGAATGCCTGCCTATTGTACCTATCCTTGCAGCCCCGGACTTTTGCTTTAGAAACTGTTAAGGTCGGGTTCCTCATCTCCCTAAACGGCCCACAGTTTATGGGAACAAAGAAGCCCAGTCATTAACACAGTGGACACATTCCTGGCAGCCATGTCACAACTCTACGAGGACCCCCAGCGCACAGCCACAGCCGAAGCCGCTCTGCATTCACTAGAGCAGGGTAGTCGACCAGTGGAGGACTATACCGTGGACTTCCGTCGGTGGTCTGCAGACACAGGCTGGAACGAGGCTGCCCTCAAGCACCAGTTCCGCTTAGGACTTTCTGAGTCTCTCAAAGATGAGCTGGCCAGGATTGGGGTCCCCACTACACTTGAGGATCTCATCCAGTCATCCATCCAGCTGGATCGACGTTTACGTGAGAGACAGTCCGAACGAGCTCAGTCCTCCAGGCCCGCCATGATGCCGCCTAAGGTTTCCACTTCATCAGTGCCTGCTCCCACTGGTACTTCTATCCCAGTTCCTAGACAAATCGGCCTGCTACGTTCCGCATTATCCCCTGATGAAAGGCGTCATCGTATGCAATCAAGGCTCTGCCTCTATTGTGGAGGAAGCGGACATTTCTTGTATAACTGCCCCAGAAGGCCCAAGAAGCCACCTTCCTACCCTCCGGTGTATTTCCAGGTTTCCGGAGCTTCTCCTTCACACCTAGTGCTACCCATTACGCTGCAATTTGGAAAAGAAGAGATCCGGCTGCAGGCCATTATTGATTCTGGAGCATGCAGCTGCTTTGTGGACTTGAACCTGGTGAGAAACCTGAAGCTGCCCCTCCTCCAAAAGAAACAGGGACTTGAAGTCCGCCTGGCCGATGGCACATTGCCTAGTTCTGGCCCTGTTACCCAGGAGACTGTCCCTCTGCTTATCACCACTCCTGATGGCCATCAGGAATTCATACGCTTTGACGCTCTAAGCTCGCCTATGTCTCCAGTTATCCTAGGAATTCCATGGCTCCAAGCCCACAACCCTCAGATCAATTGGATCAAGAAGGAGGTCCTGTTCACCTCTCCCTATTGCCAGCAGCATTGCTTTATTCCTGAACCCAGAGACATTACCAGTTGCTTGACAGTCCACCCTGTATCTACCACTAACCAGAATATACCCCAGGCATACCAAGAATTCCTGGATGTCTTTGATAAGAAAAAAGCTGACGTTCTACCACCACATCGGCCATATGACTGTCCAATAGAATTACTTCCAGGGGCCGAGATTCCATTTGGACGAATATTCCCTCTCTCTGAAATGGAATTGGGAACTCTGCGACAATATATCGATGAAAATTTAGCTAAGGGCTTCATCCGAGCTTCCTCCTCTCCTGCCGGTGCCGGAATCTTTTTTGTCGAGAAGAAAGACAAGTCTTTAAGACCATGCGTGGATTATAGGGAGCTCAATAAAATCACAATAAAGAAACGCTACCCACTGCCATTAGTTCCTGAACTTTTCCAGAGATTCCGTACGGCCCAAGTATTTACCAAGCTCGACCTCCGGGGTGCCTATAACCTTGTTCGGATCCGTGAGGGCGATGAATGGAAGACAGCATTCAGAACGAGGTTCGGACACTTTGAGTATCTTGTAATGCCCTTTGGGCTCTGTAATGCCCCGGCGACGTTTCAGCACTTCGTCAACGATATTTTCCGGGAATATCTTGACTACTTCGTCATCATCTATCTGGATGACATTCTCATATTTTCGGCTACTCTGGAGCTCCACCGGACCCATGTAAAGACAGTGCTGCTCACACTAAGAAAACATGGACTTTATGTGAAAGCGGAAAAGTGTGACTTCGAGAAGAAATCAATACAATTCCTAGGACTGATCATCTCCACGGGCGGTGTAGCTATGGATCCACAGAAAGTGCAGGCAATCCTGGATTGGCCAACTCCATCAGATAAGAAAGGGGTGCAAAGGTTTGTGGGCTTTACGAACTTCTATAGGAGGTTTATAAGAAACTTCTCCTCCATCATCTCACCCATTACCCAGTTGACTCGCTTACATACCCGTTTCCAGTGGTCCTCCGAAGCCCAAACTGCTTTCGAGAGACTAAAGTTATTGTTTACCTCTGCACCAATCCTTCAACACCCTGAGCCTGCCCTGCCATACATCTTGGAGGTCGATGCCTCAGAAGTAGCTACAGGGGCAGTCCTTTCACAACGCCAGGGACCCAAGTCCTTGCTTCACCCCGTGGCCTTCTCCTCGCGGAAAATGAGCCAGCCCGAGAGGAACTATGATGTAGGAGACCGCGAGCTCTTGGCCATTAAAACAGCCTTAGAGGAGTGGAGATACCTTCTTGAGGGGTCTGCTCACCCCATAATGATATTTACAGATCATCGGAACCTCGAATACCTCCGTACTGCCAAACGTCTGAGACCCCGTCAAGCCCACTGGGCTCTGTTCTTTTCAAGGTTCAACTTCCACATCACCTACCGTCCCGGCTCCAAGAACGGAAAGGCCGATGCTTTATCCCGAATGTTTCCCGATACTCCGGAGGAGACAATATCTAGTACAATCCTGTCACCTCAGAACTTTCTTCTGATCCAACCCGATCTAAGATCTTCTCTTGAACAGGCTTCCCTCCAATGCCAGGAACCAGAAGCATCCTCTCTAAGAAACCAGGAAGGGTACCTCTGGCATCAGGACAAGATCTTCGTTCCGCAACAAACCCGAATACAGGTACTGAAGACCTTGCATGACCACCAACTCGTTGGCCACTTCGGAGTGCGGAAAACTACGGATCTTATCCAATGATCCTTCTGGTGGCCTACCTTGAAATCTGATTGCAGGGAGTTTGTTAGCTCCTGCACTACCTGCCAGCGAAATAAAGGGTCCAATGTCAAGTCGTGGGGTCTGTTACGTCCTCTGCCAGTGCCAGAACTACCATGGAGAAATATATCTATGGACTTTATAGTAGAGTTGCCCCCATCCGAAGAATCTACAACAATCCTGGTAGTTGTGGACCGTCTATCCAAAATGGCGCACTTCTTGCCCATGGCAGGAACTCCTTCTGCTGCAGAAACAGCAAAAATTTTCATAAGGGAGATAGTCAGGCTCCATGGCCTTCCTGACAGCATTGTGTCTGATAGAGGGGTACAATTCACCTCCCGGTTCTGGAGAGAGCTCTGCAAAGCACTATCAATCAAGGTGTGCCTGTCCTCAGCCTATCACCCCCAAAGCAACGGTCAAACTGAAAGGACCAACCAGACCTTAGAACAATATTTGCGTTGCTTCTGCTCCTTCTCCCAGGACGACTGGATCTCTCTACTCCCTTGTGCGGAGTTTGCTTACAACAATGCAGTACACTCAACCACCAATCAATCTCCGTTTTGGGCCAACTACGGTTTCCATCCTTCATTTCTACCTAATGTCATTCCGGAAGCCTCAGTTCCAGCAGTTCAAGACAGGATAAGCTCCATTCAGGCTAATTATCAAACCCTCCGGCTAACCATGCAGAAAGCGCAAGAGGACTACAAGAAACAATATGACAAGAGGAGAGGAGAGAGTCCTAGCTTTGAGGTTGGAGATAAGGTCTGGCTCTCTTCAGCAAATCTCAGGCTCCCTTGCCCCTCCCGGAAATTGGGTCCAAGATTTATCGGTCCATTCGAAATTAAACGAAAAATTAACCCAGTAGCTTTTGAACTGTTACTACCAAGTTCGTATAAAGTGCATCCTGTGTTTCACGTTTCTCTTCTTAAATCTGTTGTCTCTAGTCCTTTTCCAGGAAGAGAAGAAGACCCTCCGCCTCCAGTCTCAGTGGGAGATGAAGCCGAATTCGAGGTAGAATCCATCCTGGACTGTCGCAAAAGAGGTAGGACTATTCAATTTCTTATTAAATGGAAGGGTTATCCAGCAGAAGAAAATTCTTGGGAACCTGCAGGCAACATACATGCTCCTAGACTTCTCCAGAGATTCCGTGCCAGATACCCTGAAAGATGGGCCCGGGTGGGCATCCGGAGGCTGCCCCTTGGGGGGGGGGGCACTGTCAGGGAACCAACAGCAGGCGAAGGACTTTAGGACCCAGCATCTCTGGCAGGAGAAGGGCTCTAGGACCCAGTATCTCTACAAGCAGGTCACATGGGCCTATATAAGGAATTCTGCTAGTGTCTGCATTTGCTGGATTATCGTCAGCTTCTCCTGTGTTCCTGTGTCTTGCATCTCCTGCCTGTCTGATCTCCTGTGTACCAAACCTGGCTTGCCTGACCTGCTCCTGTTGACTTCCTAGCGTATACCTGACCCCGGCCTGGCTAACGGACTCCGCTTACCTTGTCTTCTGTGCTAAGACTCAGCTCTGCTGTGTTCTCTGACTGTCTTGCTGTGTTGACCCTCTGGCCTGGCTTTGACCCTGTTATCGGAACATTCCATTGGTCCTTACCCTTTGGACCTCCTAAGCACGCCTGCTGTCCTGCAGTCTGCCTGTCCTACCAAGTTCCTGGCAACCAGCACTACCTACCAGGCAACCCGTGCTTCTGTGGGCACCACATCCCCTGTGTCATCTTCAGGGCTGTGCTGCACTCGGCCGCAAGGGGCGCCCTCTCTGCTACTCGACCTCACATCAGAGACTTGACATCAATAGATCTTCTTGTCATCTCCCTACCTCAGTTCTGGTCTCTGAGGATAATCTAAAGTATGAGGTTAGACAAGTTCTGGATTCTCGGCTCTGCAGAGGTATTCTTCAGTACCTTGTGCATTGGAGAGGTTTTGGTCCTGAGGAGGCGTCTTGGATCGCTGCATCTGATGTCGTTGCACCTCGTCTGTTGAGGAGGTTTCATCTGAGATTTCCCTTTAAGCCTGGGCCCAGGCGGGGGAGGGCCCATAAGAGGGAGGGTACTGTCATGGATATGCAGTAGTGTTTGTCTGTCAGCTTACCTTCCTTCCCATGTGTTCATCTTAGAGGCCAGAACCCTTTCACCTGGCTTCCTTTATAATCTCCTCCCAGCCTGACTCCACCCCAGGCCCTATCACAGAACACTATATTAACCTGTGCACTGCAAGCCTGCTTTGCTGATCAACGTGTTTGTTAGGCATTGTGTGTTTGGGTTCCTGCCTGCCGTGTGCTACGTCTGTCTCTCTGTTACGTTATTGGCTTGTCCCCGACTATCCCTGTCTGCTCGTGACCCTTGACCTTCGGCTCGTTCTTTCGTTATCCTTGTCTGCTTGTGGCCCCTGACCTTCAGCTTGTTATTCGGTTCTCTCATATCTTGTGCTGCTGCTTCCCCTCTTTTCCCCTTATCCTACGGGGAGTGAGCTAGGAAACTCCAGGGGCCGCGACCTGGTCCCAGCCTGCAGCATAACATCCTCACCACTAGAGGTCCTGGAGAAGACCTGCTGGGTCTTAGACTCCGCGCCCTGGGGAATCTTGGCTCTAGCTTCCGTTAGGATCCCGGTTGTGCTCCTCTGGTCCCGCTTTCCACAACCACCCAGTTTCCTATCCGCAGCAGTCAGCCATAGGGTTCACTACCTTGCGGTGCACTCCTGTCCCCCTACGGTGTGCATCTGTCATCTGGCCACAGGTGACCTTGACAATATCCTCCTACTGGACAAAATACTTGGGACTGTCATTCCATCAAAACCTGCTTTTATTTATAGGAAAGCCATAAACTACGGAGACAGGATAGTAAAGAAGGTATTAGAACCCCCAAAAAAAACCTTCCTTTTGGGATAGGGATGGCTTCTTTGCTTGTCGCAAGTGTCTCCCATGTAGAGAGGTTACAAAACCCATGAGAGCAATTGACACTTTCATCTCCTCTTCCAATAAAGTAGAATTTCTTATAAAGGACTTTATTACATGCAATACAACTTATGTGGTTTACCTCTTAGAATGCCCATGCAAACTTATGTACATAGGACGTACCAAAAGGGCTCTAAAAGTACGAATAGCAGAACATGTGGCAAATATTAAACTTGGGTATAAAGATCATAATGTATCACTACATTTCAAACTTTTTCACGATCAGAATCCAGCTGGGTTGAAGTTTTGGGGGATTGACCATTTGAAACCCCCATGGAGGGGGGCCAACCTCGTAAGGGAATTGTCTAAACTAGAAACCCAATGGATATATTCAGTTGATACATTAGTACCGAAGGGGTTAAACGTTGATTTAGATATCAACTGTTTTATTAGTGATTATTAAGAAAGTTATTCCCCCCTTCTGTTGTTACTAACAAGTATTATTGTTTATCAAATATACCCACTACCTTATAAAATTCCTAGACATATGAATTTTTAAATTTTCAATTTCTAAATTTTAATCAATATTTCCTTTTGAGTCATCTCACTCCTCCTTTTTATATATATTATATATATATTTTTGTAGATTTTAAATACTCTTTTTATATATACAGTTTTTGTATTTAATTATATAGACTGTTTATATATAAGTATTATATACTTACATATGACTCCATTCTTTTATGATCATATATGTATTCAACAGCTATAGCAAGTATATATATACGTACATTTGTTGTCTATAAACGTAAACATGTGTGTATATTCACTTTATATTCAGCTATATCGATTTCTATCATTGGAATTCTGTTAACAGTGTTTGGAGGCTATTAGTCTGTTGTGATCCTATGTTCCGGGATGATTATTATTAGTATCCTGCTATCCGGATCGCATCACTATTGTCCCTTTAACAGTATTCAT
Organism: Rana muscosa; assembly: GCA_029206835.1. Taxonomy (NCBI): domain Eukaryota; kingdom Metazoa; phylum Chordata; class Amphibia; order Anura; family Ranidae; genus Rana; species Rana muscosa. Next base: position 83,390,840 of record CM055117.1, on the reverse strand, counting down.
CAGCTGAATATTTATTTTGAATTAACTACAATTTTACCCCACTGCTGCATGTTCGCAGCTGTGTACAAATCATCTGTTTATTATCTTTTTAAATATTGATACCTTATATGATTTAGAAACCGTCTGGTGACAACCAGAAGTTATGTTACGTTTATTAAGCTGTGATTCACCGGTCAAAGATTTCAAAAACTTGTGCAAATATGGATCTTAATAATACGGCGCTTGTTTATACATCACTATGTTTATCCCTGTGACTTGACGCGGCTGACGGCAGTCTCGGCTTCCGCCTGGTCTTTGCACCAATAGGAGCGGACGAGTGCTGCCGATCTGCCCAATGGCCGTGGAGGAGGGATAATATAAGCTCCGTGCTTACGCCGAGTAGCCACGCCCTCTGTTGAAGTCGGAAGTGACGAAACGCGTCAGGGCGTGGCTACGACGGCGTATCCAGGAAGTTAGAAGTGTGCGTTCCACCATCGGCTATCTCGTAACCAGGAAGCTCACCTCACACTGCGGTTGCAGCGCGAGTGCGGCCCCTATGTTCGGAGGACAGTGGTGACTATGCAAACACTTTCTATATGTCATTTACAAGTGAATTTATTGTACGTGTAATGGGAGCAGGGTGTTTTTATACACGGGTTAACTTGAATAAAAACGGGATTACACTATGTTAGTGATTTTTTGTTTTTTATGTACCTTGAACACCGTTTAACCCACACTGATCCCGGGATGATGTTGGAAGTCTGACAGGAGGATTTTATCTTACAAGGCACATTTTACTTATTGCTCTGGTGAGTGTGAACCCCAGCGGGGGAATCTTATCTCACACTAGTGGTGAAGATTGGGAGTTGGTGTAGGCTTCACAACCCATCTGCTTGTAGAAACACTTACCACTCTAAGAACTGTGATCTTGCTGTACCTTCTATGACTGTGTGTCCCCACATCACACCCATTATTTGGATTTGGAGTTGGACAATTATCCAACAGAGAGCGCTGTTCTATCAAAGAGACTTTGTCTTTTAATTTTTCGATACAATTTTATATATATATATATATATATATATATATATATATAAACTGTGACAGCAGGAAGGTAAAGTCACCTGGTTGCATCCAGGGGGGTAGGTATATTTCTCCCAGATTCAGGCTTTATGCCGACTTATACAACTAGGGAGAGAGTTGATGAAGCCCAGCTGAGGCTAGTGGGCTCATGGATGATTCATACCTCTAGGGAGAGTGCTGGGCGTCGTGCAGGCAGGGAGTTGATGAGACCAGCTGAAGCTTGTCAGCTCGTTTAAGGCCTCTATAAAAACTCCCAGCTTCATTAGGTGTTTGCTCATGCCTGGAACCAGACCTGTGTGGACTGTCTAGGGAGAGTGAACCCCCTGTGCGGTGAGACAAAGCCTGTGTGGCTATTTGTTTGGACATTTACTAAACCAGGGACTTAGGGACTAGGACAGCACCAGGCTGATCCCAGTTGTTAGTTAGGAAACCTGCATGTTTAGTCAGAGGTCAAGCTGACCAGGGTTTATTTTGTTTATGTTTCTTTTTGCTTTGCTGTGTTTTTTGTCACTGTAAATAGAGAAATAAACCGCACCTTTTTGATCTTGAAAACCACAACCTCCGTCTGCTGGGCCTGTTTTTTTGTGGGGAGCCCATCCAGGGGATCACACACACCCGCTGCCGAGCTAACCCCCTCACAGTTGGTGGAGAATGCGGGCAGTTTTTTTTTAAGCCAGCATGGAGGAGATACTGAAACAGCTGGCTCTAGCAAATGCCAATCAACAGCAGACAAATGCAGGTTTGCAAAAGAGCCTTGCAGCTCAACAACAGAGCTTCGCAGCCCAGCAGCAAGCTCATCAACAGAGCCTTGCAGCCCAGCAGCAATCTGAGGCCCGCTTCATAGACCTGTTACAGAAGCAAGAGCAGAGACTACAACAAATGGAAGCAGTAATGCAGCAACGTCCGCAGACCAGTGAGGAAAGCCGTCCCACTAATACCGCGTCCTTTGGGGTGAGTCGTTTATTGACAAAAATGACTGGAGAGGATGATCCAGAGGTATTTTTGACCACATTTGAAAGGACTGCTGAAAGAGAAAAGTGGCCTGAGGAGCAGTGGGCTGGACTGGTGGCTCCTCTGTTAACTGGTGAATCGCAGAAGGCTTACTATGACCTAGAGCCTGACCAAGCAAAAGACTATGTGATGCTAAAAGCTGAAATATTGGCAAGGCTGGGTGTCACCCTGGCTGTCCGGGCTCAGCGTGTGCATAACTGGACTTTCCAGCTTGGAAAACCCCCCAGGTCTCAAATGTATGATCTCATTCACCTGAGCAGGAAGTGGCTACAGCCAGAGACTTTGTCCGCACCAGAGATTGTGGAACGTGTTGTAATGGATCGGTTTTTGAGAGCTCTTCCTACTGCCATCCAAAAGTGGGTAAGCCATGGAGACCCAGAGACGGCCGGTGGTCTTGTGGATCGTGTAGAGAAATACTTGGCTACAGAGAACCTGACGGCCTCTTCCAGAGACTCTCGGACTTTCCACCCTAAGACCAGACCATCCCCAGGGGCGGATAAGAGGATTCCAAGGGGTGAGGGTGGAGAGAGTGAGAGGGTGGGAGCTCTACCCAAAGTTTGGCGAGAACAGCCTGGGAAGTCAGGGGCTCAAGAGGCAGCCAAATGGATTGTTTGCTACCGCTGCCGGCAAGCGGGACATATTGCAGCAAATTGCCCGGTTGTGGAGGAACCCATGCAATGTGACTTTCTGACGGACAGACGTCAGTCGCTGTGTGCGACAGTCACATGCACTGCCATTCGGGGAACTGAGAAACATTTATGCAAAATGTGTATTAATGGTAGAAATGTTGTGGTATTACTGGATTCAGGTAGCCTTGTGACCCTGATAAAGGCTGACTTAGTTAAAACAGAGGTCTCTGGGAATAGCAAGGTAGCTGTTATTTGTGTGCATGGGGACACCCGAGAGTATCCAGTGACTACAGTGTGTTTCAAGACCCCCAAAGGTACCCTCTCTCATCCAGTGGGGTTAGTATCTCAATTACCGCATGATGCCATTGTGGGAAGGGATTTTCCGAAGTTCTGGGAACTGTGGGATGATCCTGAGCCCCCCACTGGTGCCCCTATGTACCAGGAAGGTGATAGCCAGAACTCCTCTGAGAGTGGTGAGGACTCTCCAGAATATCCCTTGTCAGTATTGGCAGGCGAGACTCAAGAAACTGGAGAGGAGCCCACCTCCTCAGACGAAAACCTACCGTCTGTGGAGTTTTCTGATCTTGAGGTTCACAGGGAAAATTTTGCCACAGAACAGTTAAAAGACCCCGCCCTAATAAAGGCACGGGAAAACGTAGTGGAAATAGATGGCGAGTTAGTGAACCCAGATAATACCTGCACTTACCCATACTTCAGCGTAGAGAAGGACCTACTGTATCGGGTGGCAAAAAGGGCAGAAGAAACCGTTGAGCAGCTTGTGGTGCCCAAACCTTACAGGAAGTTGGTGTTGGAGTTGGCCCATGGGCACATTCTTGGAGGTCATCTGGGGACAGAGAAAACCCGAGAGAGGGTATTACAGAGATTCTATTGGCCTGGGGTGATGAAGGACATAGAAAATTATTGTTCCTCCTGCCCTGTGTGTCAGAGGTCGGCCCCGATGCCACATTTCCGTAGCCCGCTGGTCCCTCTACCCATCATTGAGGTCCCGTTTGAGAGGATCGCAATGGATTTGGTAGGTCCTATAATCAAGTCCGCTAGGGGGCACCAGTACATATTAGTTATAATGGACTATGCCACCCGTTATCCAGAAACGATCCCTCTCCGAAATACCTCGGCCAAAACCATAGCCAAAGAGCTATCTCTTGTTTTTAGCCGGGTGGGTATTTGTAAAGAACTGCTTACGGACCAAGGTACACCCTTTATGTCCCGGGTTATGAAAGAGCTGTGTAAATTGTTCAAAGTGACGCCATTGCGTACGTCTGTGTATCACCCCCAAACCGATAGGCTGGTTGAAAGATTCAACAAAACCCTAAAATAAATGTTGAAGAAAGTGGTGGATAGAGATGGAAAGGATTGGGACTGTCTACTTCCTTATTTGATGTTTGCTATTAGGGAGGTGCCCCAATCCTCTACGGGATTCTCCCCCTTTGAGTTACTGTATGGGAGACACCCAAGAGGGCTGTTGGATATTGCCAAGGAAACTTGGGAAAGTGAGAGTTCTCCCCACAGGAGTGTGATTGAGCATGTCGCCCTGATGCAAGATCGAATTGCACAGGTAATGCCCATCGTGAAGGAACATTTGGCCCAAGCGCAGTTGGCACAGCAGAGAGTGTACAACCGTGGAGCCAAGACCCGTACCTTTTCCCCGGGGGATAGGATATTGGTACTTGTCCCTACGGTTGAAAGTAAATTCCTTGCCAAATGGCAAGGCCCCTACGAGATAATGGAAAAAGTGAGCGAAGTGAATTACAAGGTCAGACAACCAGGAAGGCGAAAGCCCGAACAGATCTATCACGTTAATCTGTTGAAAGCCTGGAGGGATAGAGAGTCCCTAGTCGCAGAAACTTGGTCACCAGCTCAAACTGGTTGCGTGATTCCGGAGGTTGGAATAGCAGCCACCTTGTCACAACCACAACAACAGGAGGTTAAGGAGTTTGTGCTTCGCAACAAGGAGGTGTTCTCTGAGCTGCCGGGACAAACATCTGGGGTAGAGCATGATATTATTACCCCGCCCGGTGAAAGGGTGAAGTTAAAACCCTATCGGATCCCAGAGGCCCGACGGGAGGCAATACGGGAGGAAGTACAGAAAATGCTGAACTTAGGGGTGATAGAGGAGTCCCAAAGTGATTGGTCTAGTCCCATTGTGTTGGTGCCTAAACCGGATGGGAGCTGGCGATTTTGTAACGATTTTCGTCAGTTGAACAAAGTTACAAAATTTGACACCTGCCCCATGCCACGTATAGATGAGTTGATCGACCGGCTGGGAACAGCCCGATACATGACGACTCTTGACCTCACAAAAGGGTATTGGCAAATTCCCCTGGCCAAGTCGGCCAAAGAGAAAACCGCATTTGTAACCCCAGACGGGGCGTTCCAATATAAGAGAATGCCGTTCGGGTTACAGAATGCGCCGGCCACATTCCAGCGGAAAATGGACCAGATACTGAGGCCCCATCGGAAGTATGCTGCGGCTTACCTGGATGACGTAATTGTCCATAGCACAGATTGGGCCTCACATCTGCCAAAAGTGCAAGCAGTCCTAGACTCTATCCGGGAAGCGGGGTTTACGGCTAACCCCAAGAAGTGTACCATTGGGCAGGAGGAGGCCAAATATCTTGGGTACACCATTGGCAGGGGAGTAATAAAACCCCAACTCAACAAAGTCGAGGCCATCCAGAGTTGGCCACGTCCCAACAGCAAGAAGCAGGTACGAGCCTTTCTGGGAATCGCGGGTTATTATCGGCGCTTCATTCCCCACTTTGCTTCTAAGGCTGTGCCCCTAACCAACCTGACGAAAGGGAAAGGGTCGGTCATGATTAAATGGACCCCCGAGGCTGAGGCAGCGTTCCAATTCTTGAAACAAGCCTTATGTAGCCAGCCAGTGTTGTACTCACCCGACTTCTCTAAAGACTTTGTCGTACAAAGTGATGCGTCAGATGTGGGGTTAGGAGCAGTATTGTCCCAGGTCTGGAACGGGGAAGAGCACCCAGTCATTTACCTCAGCAGGAAGTTGAAGTCCCATGAGGTAAATTACGCCACGGTTGAAAAGGAGTGTTTAGCGGTGAAGTGGGCTCTAGATTCCCTTCGGTACTATCTGCTAGGTAGGCACTTTGACTGGGTTACGGATCACGCTCCGTTAAAGTGGATGGCTCAAAACAAGGAGACAAATAGAAGAGTAAATAGGTGGTTCCTGGCCCTACAGGAATTCAACTTCACAGTAAAGCATCGCCCTGGCATTCAAATGGGGAATGTGGATGCTTTGTCTCGAGTACATGAATGCCTGATTGCTGGTGTTCCAACCCCAAGGTTAAAACAAGAGGGGGGGGGGTATGTGACAGCAGGAAGGTAAAGTCACCTGGTTGCATCCAGGGGGGTAGGTATATTTCTCCCAGATTCAGGCTTTCTGCCGACTTATACAACTAGGGAGAGAGTTGATGAAGCCCAGCTGAGGCTAGTGGGCTCATGGATGATTCATACCTCTAGGGAGAGTGCTGGGCGTCGTGCAGGCAGGGAGTTGATGAGACCAGCTGAAGCTTGTCAGCTCGTTTAAGGCCTCTATAAAAACTCCCAGCTTCATTAGGTGTTTGCTCATGCCTGGAACCAGACCTGTGTGGACTGTCTAGGGAGAGTGAACCCCCTGTGCGGTGAGACAAAGCCTGTGTGGCTATTTGTTTGGACATTTACTAAACCAGGGACTTAGGGACTAGGACAGCACCAGGCTGATCCCAGTTGTTAGTTAGGAAACCTGCATGTTTAGTCAGAGGTCAAGCTGACCAGGGTTTATTTTGTTTATGTTTCTTTTTGCTTTGCTGTGTTTTTTGTCACTGTAAATAGAGAAATAAACCGCACCTTTTTGATCTTGAAAACCACAACCTCCGTCTGCTGGGCCTGTTTTTTTGTGGGGAGCCCATCCAGGGGATCACACACACCCGCTGCCGAGCTAACCCCCTCACAAAACACACAAATATATATAGAAAAAATAAAAAAAGGTTAAATACAAAACCCTACTGGGTATTGATCCCAACTGCACGGTGCTGCAACAAGTATTATAGTGTGAATATGACATGTGTAGCTCCCATTAACTGAAATATTATAAAATAACACTACTGGGTAGTGAGTCCTAATCACCGATGCAGCAAGAAACCTCAACCTCATTGTGCAAATAAAGCACAGAAAATGTCATATAACAATCAATAAAAAGCATCCAAAAAACATGACTATGAATGAACTTTACACTTCTGTGTTTTTGCAGCACTGGTGATTTGGATTCACTGAGAGAGAGGCAGAGAGAGACATTGGAATCAGAGTGACGGTGGAGCTGAGGGGGGGAGAGGGGCCTGAGAGGGAGATGAGAGACAGCTATCCCTACCTTCCATACCAGTCTGTCTCCTTGATCCAGGGGCGCTTTGATCCTTCCAGCGGCTCCCTGGCAGTGTGTGCCTCCTCGCCCGTCCTCTGGGTCTCCAGTCAGCCTGTTCTCCGGGCTTCATGTTACTGCAGAGAGGAAGTTGGAGCAATCCATGCTCTGGAGGCACAGGAGATGCTGCGCCCGAAGCTTCTCATCTGTTGGGGGGCGGGGTCAGGGGAGCTAGGTCAAGGAGGCGGCCGCGGTGGAACTATTCTCCCCAGTCCCGGGCTCTCAGGTGGCTAGCCTATCTGTCCTCAGCTCGGCCCCTCGCTGATCACCACTGTGGGACGGATCCCAAAGCCGTCCGCCCACACCCCAAGAATGGCCGCTGTTGCTAAACAATTTAACAATGGGCTTTTATCCCCGTGCTAGACAGTCCACACACCTGACAGCGCCCCTCTAAATTTTGCACCAGAGGCGGTGGCCCCCCTCGCACCCCCCACGCTACGCCACTGGCATGATGTAAATGGTCAGCAGAGTCCGTTTGCACCCGGCCACCAATAGAGCTCAGCGAGGTCCGCTCTGCATAAACTGGGCGGCCAAAGATGTGACATCCATCTCACTCTGCTCCAATCAGCAGGGGATCTGCTCTCAAATCCCCTGTCACAAAAAAGATAAGTATCCCCCCAGGTACTGAATGGGACTTTAACGGCGACTCAAAAAACATAGCTGAGCAATTTGTCTAAAACAAATATTTTATTTTTCAACTGTGTGATACCAGCCCTAAGGTACTGTCTAGCACCAAATGGGAACAGTGGGCTTAGTTTAACAAATTTTATTGGATTGCGTGGTTACTTTAGGATGAAAGATATACACTATATTGTCAAAAGTATTGAGATGCCTGCCTTTACACGCATGAACTTTAATGGCATCTCAGTCCGTAGGGTTCAATTATGAGTTGGCCCACCCTCAATATTAACCGACCCCTTCCTTTTCTGAATGAACACAGTGAGTGATCTGTAGCGATCGCTCATGTCTTCATTCTTAAAGCGGAGCCCCACCCGAAAGGATACCTGTTTTTGACAGGTACCCGTCCCCACTTCAGGGAGATCTTCGCGCATGCGCAGTACGGAACTGGCTTTACTGCCAGTTTCCCTTACCACGAATGGCGGTGGCAGCACCCGAGAGCCGATCGGAAAATTGGCTAGGGTGAAGACATTGCGGGATCCCTGGACAGGTAAGTGCCCTAATATTAACTGACTTTAAATTTTTGGGTGGGCGGGGGGGGGCTGGACCTTCTTTTTAACTGAAGCATAGTAAACTATGTTTAGTGCAGGCTGCAGAGAAAGGGACTGGGGAATCCCTGTCCTCAGTTTCTTCCTCTGTCTCTAAAGTTAGACATCTGGGGTCTGTTTAGACCCTTGATATTTGACCAAAGCCCCACAACAGCGCTTCAAAAAAATTGTAAAAAAAAAGCAATAAAAAATTATATTGTCAAAAATAATTTAAACAAAAATAATATTGTAGAAAATGATTTAAACAAAAATAATATTGTAATTGTAAAAAAATAATAATAATAAAAAAAACTACTGACATTGTCCACTGCCCTACTGACACCAATCTTTGCCCTACTGACACTGTCCACTGTTCTGCTGATACACAGGCATGTGTGTTTGTGCTCTGGGATGCACACAATATTGCAATAGGCTGCGTGCACCAGGCTGTCCCAGGCTCTAATAGTACTTGGGGATCCCTGGGAACTTAGATGCAGGGGTGGCCACGAATGAGAGCAATGAATGTCTCAGCTTCCAGAAGCAGGCTCTCCTCTGTTTTAATCACAAGATGTGTTTATAAGGTGCGGAGTGATGATAGAAAAGGGGAGGAAGCTGCTATTCGAGCTGAAGACGCCTGAAAATAGACGTGAAAAAAAAAAAACGTTCATTTCTTGTTGTTCAGGCATTTCCATACAAGTCTATGGGGACGAAAACACTCAAATCTGCCTGAAAAGTAGCTCATGTACTTTTCTGAGCGAAAGGTATTTTGCTTCAGGCAACAAAACGCTCAAATGTGAACAGGGGCCATTGAAATGAATCAGATTTTCCCTTTTGAGCATTGAGCTTCGAGTTGAAAAATGCTCAAGCGTGAAACCAAAGATAAAAAAATCATATCTCATCCATCTACGTATGACATCCCGCTATTAGACAGCCGTTATTGTTCCATCTAAATGTGTACCCTGTTTGCAGGTGTCCAGCACAGTTATTATAACTAGGGGAAGAGTGTATCATGCCGCGTACACACGATCGTGATTCACGGCGGTGAAAACACCGCCGTGAATCACGACATGAAAAAAAATGAAAAACGAGGGAACGGCATGTTCCCCCACACACGACCGTTTTTCCCGTCATTTTTTTCTTTGTCGAGAAAAACGACCGTGTGTGGGCTCCGTGGCATGTTTCCCTATGGGAAAACTGCCGCGGAAAAAAATGCTGGAAAAAACGATGAGAAAAATTAGAACATGTTCTAATTTTTCTCATCGTGATTAATGCCGTTTTTCCCGTCGGGAAAAACGGCAAAAAGCCCACAGACGATCGTTTTTCTCGTCCAAAGGAAAAAATGTCATTTTTCCCGACGGGAAAAATGATCATGTGTACGCGGCATCAGACCTGTCGGAGCCCCGGCCAATGATCTCCTGACAGGTGGCAGCATAATGGTAAAAGCCACTGGTGCTGAAGAGCAGCCTTTCTCTACCTTCATAACATGGAAGAACCCTTGAATTAACTTTCCATTAACTTGCCAACATTTTTTTTGTTTTAGTTTCATTGTTTTTTTTTTTGCCATTTTTCGGGTCATTCGTTATGATCGAAATTTGAAAATTCATAAATTCAAAAACCTGAAAATCCCGAAATTTCATAAATTTGAAAATTCGTAAATTAGTAAATTGGAAATCCGCAAATTTGAAAATTCTTGAATTCGAAAATCCGAAATCCGGAAATTCTAAATAATAACTAACTAACTAATAATAACTAACTATTAAATTATAGGTATTGGAAATTCCTTTCAAATTTGGCTGTTAGTGAATGTAACAAATACAAATCTATCCGAAGTTATGAATTATCCGAAATAATGAATGCTGTATCTAAACAAATGGAACGGAACGAATGAATAATTATTAATAATAATAAAACGTTTTTATTATTATTATTATTTATTATTATTATTAATTCATTACCTTCTATTCGTTTAGATACGGCATTTGTTATTTCGGAAAATTCATAACTTTGGATAAATTTGTATTTGTTATGTCCACTAACAGCCAAATTTGAAAGGAAATTCCAATACCTATAATTTAATAGTTAGTAATAGTTAAGTTATTATTAGTTAGTTATTATTTCAGATTTTTGAATTTTCAGATTTTTGTTCTTTTGAATTTTCTTTTGCCTTCATTTTGTAAAGCGCTGTGCAAACTGTTGGCGCTATATAAATCCTGTATAATAATAATAATAATAATAAATGATACCCCATGTTGTGTTGGGTGGGAAGAATCCCCACAAAGCATGACCCATTTAAGTGCCATATTGCCTCCCAACTGAAATAGCCACTTATGTGAAAAAGGCCTTAGTGTGTCATTTACAGCGGGTAAAATAACTATTGAACACGTCACCATTTTTCTAGGTAAAAATATTTCTAGAGGTACTATTGACATCAAATTTTCACCACATGTCAGTAACAACCCATGCAAACCATACATATATACAAAAAAAAAAAAAATACTTTCAGAAATTAAGATATGTGTAATAAAATGGAATGACACAGGGAAAAAGTATTGAACACATGAAGAAACGTAGGTGCAAAAAGGCATGGAAAGCCAAAACACCAGCTAAAATCTATCAGTAATTAGAAAGCAATCCTACCCTTTGTCAGTGCAAGTTAATATCAGCTGGTTCAGTCTCAACTGATGGCCTATAAAATGGTGTCTCATTACCAAGGTGTCACACAAGAAACAACTCATGATGGGTAAAAGCAAAGATCTCTCTCAATACCTTTGCAAACCTTTTTGTTGCAAAACATACTGATGCCATTGGTTACAGAAGGATTTCTAAACTTCTGAATATTCCAGTGAGCACTGTTGTAGCCATAATCTGGAAGTGGAAAGAACATAATTTCACCATAAACCGGCCACGACCAGGTGCTCCTCACAAGATTTCTGACAGAGTGAAAATAATTATCAGAAGAGCTCTCTACTTGTGGAGAGCTTCAGAAAGAACTGGAATTAGCAGGTACAATTGTTTCAAAGAAAACAATAAGTAATGCACTCAACCACCATGGCCTGTATGCACGCTCACCATGCAAGACTCCATTGCTGAAGAAAAAGCATGTTGAAGCTTGTTTAAAGTTTGCTGCACAACATTTAGACAAGCCTGTGAAATACTGGGAGAATATAGTCTGGTCAGATGAGACCAAAATTGAACTCTTTGGATGCCATAATACACACCATGTTTGGAGGTCAAATGGCACTGCACATCACCCCAAAAACACCCCCATACCAACAGTAAAGTTTGGTGGGAACATCATGGTGTGGGGCTGTTTTTCGGCATACGGTACTGGCAAACTTTATATCATTGAAGAAAGAAAGAATTGAAAAATGTATCAAGACATTCTTGATAAAAAATCTGCTGCCATCTACCAGGATGATGAAGATGAGATGAGGGAGGACATTTCAGCAAGACAACGATCCCAAACACAAAGCCAAGGAAACTCTCAATTGGTTTCAAAGAAAGAAAATAAAGCTACTAGAATGGCCCAGCCAATCACCTGACTTGAATCCAATAGAAAATCTATGGAAAGAACCAGTGGCGGTGTGTCCATAAGGGCACACAGGCGCCGTCCCCTCTCTCCTGCCACCTCTCTATCACCAATAAATAGATTTATGCCTTGCTATCTATGGCTGCCGCTGACACCCCCTACTCAGCCCCTGTTCGAGCACCGGGCGCCTGAATTACAGCGGCGGGTATTTTTTTGAATCACCTGATTAGAGCCGTAGGCTCTAATAGGCGTCAAAAAAGGTGAACAGCGAGCGCCATGCTGGGGGCTCGCAGTTCACTCAGCTGTGTGTTAGGAAAGCAAATGAATATTCGCTTTCCTACCACTGAACCGCCTCTCCACCAATCAGGTGCTCGGGTCTGTTACCTGTCACCTGATTGGCTGAAACGACAGGCGCTGTGATTGCTGTCACCCGCTGCCCACCCGAGACAGGGTAAGTACTGGGCAGACGGTGGGCAGGGGGCACAGTGGCAGCATTAGATTGGCATAGTGGCAGAATTGGGGCACAGTGGCAGTGTTTAATAGGCACAGTGGCAGCATTTGGGGCACATTGGCAGCATTCGATTGGCACAGTGGCAGCATTTGAAGCACAGTGGCAGCATTTGGGGCACAGTGGCAGTGTTTAATAGGCACAGTGGCAGCATTTGGGGCACAGTGGCAGCATTCGATTGGCATAGTGGCAGCATTTGGGGCACAGTGGCAGCATTTGGGGCACAGTGGCAGCATTTGATGGAACAGTGGCTGCGTTTGATGGGCACAGTGGCTGCGTTTGATGGGCACAGTGGCTGCATTTGATGGGCACAGTGGCAGCGTTTGATGGAACAGTGGCTGCATTTGATGGGCACAGTGGCTGCGTTTGATGGGCACAGTGGCTACATTTGATGGGCACAGTGGCTGCGTTTAAAGGACACAGTGGCTGCGTTTGATGAGCACAGTGGCTGCGTTTGATGGGCACAATGGCTGCGTTTGATGGGCACAGTGGCTGCGTTTAAAGGGCACAGTGGCTGCGTTTGATGGGCACAGTGGCTGCGTTTGATGGCACAGTGGCAGCGTTTGATGGGCACAGTGGCAGCGTTTGATGGGCACAGTTTCTGTGTTTGGAGGGCACAGTGGCTGCGTTTGATGGGCACAGTGGCTGCGTTTGATGGGCACAGTGGCTGCATTTGATGGGCACAGTGGCAGCGTTTGATGGAACAGTGGCTGCATTTGATGGGCACAGTGGCTGCATTTGATGGGCACAGTGGCTGCATTTGATGGGCACAGTGGCTACATTTGATGGGCACAGTGGCTGCGTTTAAAGGGCACACTGGCTGCGTTTGATGAGCACAGTGGCTGCGTTTGATGGGCACAATGGCTGCGTTTGATGGGCACAGTGGCTGCGTTTAAAGGGCACAGTGGCTGCGTTTGATGGGCACAGTGGCTGTGTTTGATGGCACAGTGGCAGCGTTTGATGGGCACAGTGGCAGCGTTTGATGGGCACAGTTTCTGTGTTTGGAGGGCACAGTGGCTGCGTTTGATGGGCACAGTGGCTGCGTTTGATGGGCACAGTGGCTGCGTTTAATGGGCACAGTGGCTGCGTTTGGAGGGCACAGTGGCTGCGTTTAATGGGCACAGTGGCTGCGTTTGATGGCACAGTGGCTGCGTTTGGAGGGCACAGTGGCTGCGTTTAATGGGCACAGTGGCTGCGTTTGATGGGCACAGTGGCTGCGTTTGGTGGACACAGTGGCTGCGTTTGATGGTACAGTGGTTGCGTTTGATGGGCACAGTGAGGCTGAAATTGATGTTTTTTTTTCAGAATTTGTTTGTTTGCACCCCCCAAAAATTTTGAGCACCAACCGCCACTGGAAAGAACTAAAGATCATTCATAGAAGAGGCCCACGGAACCTTCAAGATTTGAAGACTGTGTGGAAGAATAGACCAAAATCACACCTGAGAAATGCATGCGACTCGTTTCTCCATACAGGAGGCGTCATGAAGCTGTCATTACCAACAAAGGATTTTGTACCAAGTATTAAATAAATTTCAGTTAGCGTGTTTAATTCTTTTTCCTTGTGTCATTCTATTTTATTTCACAACACTTCATTTCTGAATGGATTTGTTTTGGTTGCTTTGTATGTATGGTTTGCATGGGTTGTTACCAACATGTGGGAAAAAATTCATGGCAATAGCAACTTTAGAAATATATTTACCTAGAAAAATGGTGACGTGTACAATACTTATTTTACCCGCGTCATTTTATTCTCTGTTTTTATGTGTGAAAAATACTCTTAAAGCTGGTTCGGCATTCTATAGAAATAGTTTTGATTATTTTATCAGTGAGTCGTGACTTCTGCTTTTGGGAGAACAGTGTGGATATGACTCAGAAATGCGATTAATACAGCCACTGCCTTGCTGTGTAATTAAACGGTAACATGGGAAATAAAAACATCGGCTGAGCGGAAATGAAACTAAACAGCACAGATTACAGTCTGCCATATAAATGATTAATTAGAAATAGATTTTTGCATTAGTAACCATACATTGCACCCTGTTTGCCCAATGTACGAATATTCACCTACTGTACTATCTCTGCTCCATCAATTCCTAATGTTTGCTGGAGTGGGGAAACTATTTCTGGGCCCCCCGGGTAGGGTTGCCACCTTTTCTTTAACCCAATCCCAAACACTTTTGCGGAACAGGGCAATTTTTTTTTTGCAGTAAACACGGCCCCTTTCACACTGAGGCGTTGCGATTTTACCGCGATTTTTTACCGCGTTTATACCGTGATTTTACCGCGATAGCGTTAAAAGTAGCGCTAATGCCTATGCGTTTTTTACCGCCATTTTACTGCGATTTTTACGTGGCAAAAACGCCTAAGGCCCCCTTTCACACTGAGGCGTTTTTCAGGCGTTTTAGTTCTAAAAATAGCACTGTAAAAACGCCTGAAATAATCCTGCCCCAGCATTGTGCTGGCTGTGCGTTGTAAAAAATCCTGCAAACAGCTTTTTTTGAAGCATCTTTGGGGCGCATAAAATAGTGCTGTAAAAACGCGGTAAAAACGTGGTAAAAACGCCAAGAAGCTGTGGGAAGGTCACATGACCGCAGTAGAGTGGAGGATTGTGGGATACCAAATAATCCTTTTTACCGCAAAAACGCGGTAAAAACGCATAGGCGTTAGCGCTATTTTTAGCACTAATGCGGTAAAAACGCGGTAATAACGCTTATCATTTTTAGCGCGTTATTGCAACGCCTCAGAGTGAAAGGGTCCTAAAGGATTATAAAAGACCTGGGACACATTTGGGTGCCATAAGAAGAGTAGTAACATAGTGCACAGAGCGCGCCAGTGGGTGTGGCCAAATTGCTCTTGCTGACATCATCATCCCACCCACCCTTCAGTGATGCCAAACCTGCCCCCAAACAGCCACCTGCAGCGGCAACAGATTTGTGTATAACTATCTCAGTTACTTGGGGAGCCACAGCCTGGTCTGAATAATGTGTCCAGGTTTCAGGTGGACTGAAACCCGGACACATGATTCAAAATCCGAACTGCCCGGGTGAATCCTGGACAGGTGTCAACCCTACCCCCGGGGGGCTTACAGAGCTCACAGCACCATCTCCTTCCTATTGGCAGACTTAGGCAGGCCATACATGGGTCGAATTTTTAAAGAATTTTCTTTCAAAAATCTTATCTAAGAATTTTAGTTTGTATTTCGCACCCTTATGGCCCGTACACACAATCCGAAAATCGAACGACAGATCGTCCGACTTAATAGTCGCAAGTAGCAATTGAATAGGTTACTAAAGTCACGAATATTCCCGTATGACAGAAAAAAAAATTCGGAAGTGATGTCATGTGTTGTAATGTATTTGTGTTGTATTTTCGGACGACAACTAAACTGACGAACGAAAATCGTACAATCTGGTATCGTACGAGGAAAATTTTCGTGCATGTCCGATAAAATAATACCGGATGAATTGTCGGGATAGGCTCTCAAAAGGTCTGTACTAACGATCCGATTATCGTACGATCGCGTCAAAATCCGTATTTTTCGTACGATTTTCGGATCGTGTGTACGGGCCATTAGTGGGCTACAGCAACAGCCGATTTTCGTGCGGCCATCAAATTTGAGTAATTGGACATGTTGGAAATTTTGGGAAAACCAACGATTTTCTAATCAATGGTGGGAGAATCGTGCTAGAAATGTAATTGAAAAACAAATGCGCATGTGCAAGAAAAGAAGATTCCCAGCCAGAAAAAAAAAAATTCTGTAGCAACATGAGGGGAAATTGAAGGCTTGGTTGGTCGAATTTCAAAATGATTTGTAGCACCATCGGATCAAATTTTCAGATTTTCAAAAGAAAATTATTTCGAAATTCGACCATGTATGGCCAGCCTTAAGCCTCATACACAGATTTTCCCAGACATTCTGCGGACATACAAACAGCAAAGAATTGTCAGCAAACAAACACGAAATGATGTGGTTTTTCAGCTCTTTAGATCACATGGGTGGCCAGGGGGTGGTGAAAGCAGGTGGTTGAGCCGCAGTTTTATAACCCTCCCACTCTGACCACCCACCTAAACAAAGACATGCTGCTGCTGAGCGCTGTATACATGCCACGGCCATGGCAAATATAAAACACTCTGTTGCATTTGACAGGCGGAATCACTGCCAAACCCTGATAGATTAAAAGGGATTGTAAACCCTTGTTTTTTTTTTAAATAAAAATAATAAAAATGCCTATACTTACCTGTTCTGTGCAAAGCAGCCCCAATCCTCTTCTTCTGGGGTGTCGCTTTCCCATGGGGGCACCCGTGTGTGCTCACTCCCGAGTCCCACTGCTGCGTCCATTGACACAGACAACAGAATTTGGCCCCTCCCCCTGCTCTTGTGTTACTGGATTTGATTGACAGCAGCGGGAGCCAATGATTCCTTCTGCTATCAATCTGTCCAATGAGGAGAGAGACAGCGGCTAGAGCTGCTGCGCTCATCTACACCGCTGGATCGGATCGGGCTCAGGTAAGAAAAAGGAGGGGGTCTGGGGGGAGCTGCAGCACAGAAGGTTTTTCACCTTAATGCATAGACTAGACATGTGCACTGCTGAAAATGTTGTTTGGATCATTCGTTATGATCGAAATTCGCAAATTCGTAAATTTCGAAAATCCGTAAACTGGTAAATTTAAAAATTCGAAAAAATTTCCCTTTTTCCGGTCCTTCAATATGATCGAAATTCGCAAATTTGTAAATTTGTAAATTCATTAATTAGAAAATCGGAAAATTTGTGAATTCAAAAATTCGAAAAAATTTACCTTTTTCGGGTCATTCGTTATGATCGAAATTCGCAAATTTCTAAATTTGAAAATTCGTAAATTCGAAAATCGGAAAATCCGGAAATTCGAAAATTCTGAAATTCGAAAATCCAAAAATTAAAAAATTAGAAAATCCGAAAATAAGAAAGAAAAACTGAAAAGTCTAAATAATAACTAACTAATAATAACTAACTATTAAATTGTAGGTATTGGAATTTCCTTTAAAATTTGGCTGTTAGTCAAAGTAATGAATACAAATTTATCCGAAGTTAAGAATTATTCAAAATAACGGATGCCGCATCTAAACAAATGGAACGGAATGAACGGAAAACGTTTTTATTATTATTATTGTTGTTATTTATTATTATTAATTTGTTACGTTCCATTCGTTTAGATACGGCATTCGTATTTCGGATAATTTTTAACTTTGCGGATAAATTCATATTCGTTACGTTCTCTAACAGACAAATTTGAAAGGAAATTCCAATACCTATAATTTAATAGTTAGCAATAGTTAAGTTATTATTACTCAGATTACTCAGATTTTCGTTCTTATTTTTGGATTTTCAAATTTTCGGATTTTCAAAATTTCGGATTTTCGATTTTTTTGAATATTCAAATTTACGAATAAAAGATTTTTCGAATATTCAAATTTAAGGATTTACGAATATTCAAAAAAATTTGTTAAACGGGTTTCGTTAATTCGGATATTTCTGTTAAAAAACGAATTCGGAAAGAAACAAATTGCACATGTCTAGCACAGACTGCATTAAAGTGAAAAACCTTGAGGCTTTACAACCACTTTAAAGCTAATGCATTGCACGTGATTGTGGAACAGTTTGAGGGTTAAAACTGGTGGTGAGAACAGATTGTCTCCCAGCCACTTGTCGTCGCCGCCGCCTCTGAAAAGTGATCTACTGTGGATTGCTTTGCTCATACTTATCCTTTAACCCCTTGGCACAGACATAACACAAATATGCAGCCCCACTGGACTGCGTTTTTTCCGTGGGGCCGCATATTTGCGTATCTCCCTTTGTGCTAAGGCCCATAAAGACATGGATGAATACGTTTGGGGTGGAGGAACTTGACTGGCCTGCACAGAGTCCTGACCTCTACCGGATAGAACAACTTTGGGATGAATTAGAGTGGAGACGGCAAGCCAGGCCTTCTCGTCCAACATCAGTGCCTGACTTCACAAACTCACTTCTGGTCAAACATTCCCATAGACACTAGTGGTGGCCACTCCATTAGGGGAGCTGCCCCCCTAATCCATGCGCCCGGCCACTAATCTACATGCAGGGCGCCGGGCGCATCGATTTCAATGGGGTTTTTCAAACACGACGCACTTACCCCATTTAGGTCATGGGCAGCTTCAGCTCCTTCCTACGTCTCCTTCTCATCTGTGTCTGTAGCTTCACAGCGGCTTCCCTCCTCCTTTTCTTGTCACGGCGGCCAATATGATCGCTTCTCCTCTCGGTCTCACCCGCTTCCTGATTGGCCAGGAGGCGAATCAGGAAGACAAAAGCGAATATTAATTTGCTTTTGTCACACAACTGGGTGGGCTCAGGGCGCAGTGCTCTGCGCCCCGAGTCCATCCTTTTTTGCAGCCAATTAGAGCCCTTGGCTCTAACCACGTACTTCTAAAAAAACAAAAAAAAACAACAACAGCCCATTGAAATTCCATGCGTCCGGTCCCCTGCATGTAGATTAGGGAAGGGGTTACATGGATTAGGTGGGCGGCGCCCCTAATGGATGGGCCTCCACTGGTCTCCAATAGATCTTATTGTCAGGGCTGGGCTCAGCCCTTCCTTCTCTGTGCTGGCAGCTCAGCTGTCAGCTAATTGCCAGCTCCCATCTCTCCACCGTGATCCACCTGTTGATGATCCGCTCATCAGCTCTGCCTACTTAAGGACTTCCAGTTCATTTGCTCTTTGCCTTCGCCTGTATTAACATCACTAGAGACTTTCTCCTGCATTCCAGTTGAAGACCTGCTTGTCTGACATTCCATCTGGCTACAGATCCTGCTTGCTGTACCTTTATCGCTGGCTCTTGGACATTGGCTTGGCCGACTACCCAATCTGGTTACTGAACTCTGGCTATGTTTTGACTACGCTTACTCTGTTTACCTTTTTATTTTATTATTAAACAAGTGTGATCTAACTGTACTTCTGTCTCGGTCTGATTCATGGTTTCTGACAGTAGGCAAAGGCCACGAATTCAGAAGATGCAGTCAATCCACTTGTTAATAAAATTTTTCCAGATTGGATGACCTGGATCACCGCATGGATCAGTTTGCCACGGCGATACAGACGCTCCTGAGTCGCACGGCTCGTCTAGAGTCTCCCACTGTGGCCGCTCCGGTAGTCTCTGTGCAGGCACCCGCCTCAAGTATTTCCTCTTCAAGAGGTATGTCTGGTTCTGCTCCGCTTCCCTAGCAATTTGGGGGCGATCCAGTTCAGTGCAGAGGGTTTCTCAACCAGGTTGAGATATACTTTGAGATGCTGCCCCAGGCGTTTCCCATGGACAGAAGCAAAGTGGGTTTTGTGATATCTTTGCTTTCTGACAGAGCCTTGGTCTGGGCAAACCCTCTATGGGAGATGCAAAAACCCGTGGTCCTGAGTTACCCAGAATTTGTGGCTTCCTTCAAAAGGGTATTTGACGTTCCCGTACGGTCCGCTTCTGCTGCCAAGTGTCTCATATCCATCAAACAGAGTACGAGGACGGTTGCCGATTACGCCATTGAATTCTGTACTCTGGCAGCAGAGGTTGCTTGGAACAATTAGGCCCTCATGGCTGCTTTTTCTCATGGTCTCTCGGATAACATCAAGGATGAGATAGCAGCCCAAGATATACCCACTGAGCTGGAGAAGTTGATCACATTTGCCATCCTCATTGACTCCAGACTCAGAGAGAGATTCTCTCTTAAGGAGCGCTTGCGGAAGCCTCCTGTACATTTGTCTCTGAGCTTTGCAGTGCCACCCTTGCCTCCCTCACCTCCCATGCCTCCTGGTACCGAGCCGGTCTGTGAAATTGAACCCATGCACTTGGGCTTCACGCGTCTCTCTGCGGACAAGAGAGCCCTTAGGAGGAAGAGATTGTGCATTTACTGTGGCCAGGCTGGTCACTTTTTGAAGTCTTGTCCTGCCCGTCCAGGGAACGCCCGAACCTTGAGGTCCTGTCATGGACAGACCTTAGGTGGCGTTATTTCGTCTCCAGTTTCCCAGAAGGATAAGCCCCTGGTTTTGGTTACCCTGTCGTGGGCTGAGTCGTCCGTCGAGATACAGGCTCTAATCGACTCCGGGGCTGCAGGCCTGTTCATTGATGCTGCCTTTGTATCGAAGCACTCGATTCCGCTGCAGCTGCGTGACACTCCACTTGACATTGAGGCTCTTGGCGGGAGACCTGAACAGCCTGCCCATGTGACTTATGAGACTGTTCCGTTGTCCATGGCCGTAGGGGCTCTTCACCATGAGATAATCCAGTTCCAAGTTATTTCCTCACCTAAGTTTCCGCTGGTTATTGGTTATCCTTGGTTACAGAGGCACAACCCCTCTTTTGACTGGCTCCGTGCTGAGGTTCTGTCCTGGTCTTCACAATGCAGTAAGAGATGCTTCAAGAAGGTAGCCAAGGTCCTGTGCACCTCTTCACTCTCCTCCCTGCCGGAGGAGTACAACAATTTTAGCGATGTCTTTGACAAAGGTCAAGCCGGTACTTTGTCTCCACACCGGTCGTATGATTGCGCAATTGACCTTCAACCTGGTGCCATACCCCCTCGTGGCCGGGTTTACCCTTTGTCGGTCTTGGAGGATAAG
The DNA here is from genome assembly GCA_029206835.1 of Rana muscosa. NCBI lineage: Eukaryota > Metazoa > Chordata > Amphibia > Anura > Ranidae > Rana > Rana muscosa. Next base: position 83,369,852 of record CM055117.1, on the reverse strand, counting down.
ACCATGGAGGAGTATGTTGCAGACGCACCCTCTCGAGGTTTCATCCGCAAATCCTCGTCTCCTGCTGGTGCTGGTTTCTTTTTTGTGAAGAAGAAAGCCTAGTACACACGGCCGAGAATCCCGTCAGGAAAAAAACGTTGTTTTTCCTGACAAGATTCCTGGCAAGCTTTTCTTGCCAAGCCGTGCATACAGATGGCCATTCAAAAGAACCGCCATTCTTTTAAATGGCAAGAACGCGGTGACGTCATTGACTATGACGAGCATGCGCTCGTCACATTCAATGCCGTTGCCGCCATCTTGCTTCACCCTACACTACCCTTGTAAGCTACCGCGCATGTGTCGAAGTCTCATCGAGCATGCGCGGGCTTACCGGAGAACAGGTAAGCTTGTAGCCGCATACACACACACAGTTTTCTCGTCGGGAAACAGGCCGACGAGAATCCCGACGAGAAAAAAGAGAGCAGGTTCTCTATTTTTCTCGCTGAGTTTCCCGGCAGTTTTCTCGACGAGAAAACATACACATGACCGGTTTTCTCTGCAAAAAGCTCTGCCAGCAGTTTTCTTGCTGGTTTCTTGCCGAGAAAACCGGTCGTGTGTACGAGGCTGAAGAGTGGTGAACTGAGCCCTTGCATTGACTATAGGGTCTCAATAGTCTCACCATTAAGAATGCCTATCCGATTCCGTTGATTACGGAATTATTTGACCGCCTCAAGGGAGCAACGGTTTTCACAAAGCTTGATTTGAGAGGGACATACAATCTCGTGAGGATTAAGGAGGGCGACGAGTGGAAAACTGCCTTTAATACCAGAACAGGTCATTGTGTATATCTCGTAATGCCTTTTGGCCTCTGTAATGCTCCGGCAGTTTTCCAGGAGTTTATTAATGATGTCCTCCAAGATTTGTTGCAGTTGTGTGGTGGTCTATCTCGATGATATCCTCATATTTTCCAAGTCCCTGGAGAGCCACCACACAGATGTCTGTCGAGTGCTTCAGAGACGAAGAGAGAACCATTTCTATTGTAAGCTGGAGAAGTGTGAATTACATTGGGAACAGGTCAAATTCCTGGGTTATGTAATTTCCATGGCTGGTTTTTCAATGGACCCAGAGAAACTTTCTGCTGTCCTACAGTGAGTGGCCTCGACCCGTGGGTTTACGTCCTCTGCAGCGATTTCTTGGCTTTTCCAACTATTATCAGAAGTTTACTCAACGTCCTAGCTCTGACAGTGCTATGCATCCGTGTGGCTACTTTTCCAAGAAATTGTCACCTGCGGAATGCAATTACGAGATTGTTGACAGAGAGCTGTTGGCGATCATTTTAGCCCTGAAAGAGTGGAGACATCTCCTCGAAGGTACCACTGTGCCAGTTCTCATTCTTACTGACCATAAGAATCTCACATTCTTGTCTGAGGCTAAGCGCCTCTCTCCCAGAAGGGCACAATGGGCTCTTTTCTTGTCGAGTTTTAATTACATTGTCTCTTAACCGGTACTAAGAATGTAAGGGCTGACGCCGTGTCACGACAATTTTCCTCCACTTCCAAGATGGAGACGTTCTGGTCCTGTGATTCCTCCTGATCGTATTTTGGCTACGGTTTACACCAGTCTCACTTCTTCTTTGGGAGACAAAATTCTTGCTGCTCAGGTCGATGCCCCTCCTGAGAAACCTTGTGACCGCTGCTTTGTTTCCGAGAGTCTCCGTACTGCTGTACTCCAGACTTTCCATTCTCCCAAGGCTACTGGCCACCCTGGGAAGAATCAACTCTTTTGGGCCATTTCCCAACAATTCTGGTGGCCTAGACTACGTGCTGATGTAACCGCCTTCATAGCTGCCTGTTCCGGGTGTGCTCAGAGTAAGACTCCACGACACCTTCCAGTGGGTCTCCTACAACCCATACCCAATGGAGAGAGGCCCTGGACCCACCTGTCTATGGATTTCATTGTGGAGTTACCCAACTCCCAGGGCAACACAGTTATCCTTATGGTGGTAGACCGGTTCTCGAAAATGTCTCACTGTATTCCACTTAAGAAGTTGCCTACGTCTAAGGAACTGGCTTCCATTTTTGCTCGGGAGATCTTACTCTTACATGGTCTACCCAAGGTCATTGTCTCTGACAGGGGAAGTCAGTTTGTGTCCCGGTTCTGGCGAGCCTTTTGTGCAAAGTTGGGAATTCAGCGTGCCTTCTCCTCTGCGTATCACTCGCAGTCTAATGGGGCTGCAGAACAAGGCAATCAGTCCTTGGAGCAATTCCTGCGTTGCTATATTTCTGACCATCACAACAACTGGTCTGACCTCTTACCTTGGGCACAGTTTGCTCACAATAGCGCTCTGAATTCTGCTTCCCATTTGTCCCCGTTTATGGCGAAATATGGTTTCCAACCTTCCATGTTGCCTGACTCATTTGTTTCTCAGAGTATTCCTGCGTTAGAGGAACATCTCCGTGGTCTTTGTTCTACTTGGGTACAAGTCCAGGAGGCTTTGCGACAGGCTAACAAGAGGTACAGACTCCATGCTGACCGCAGACGCCTGCCTGCGCCTTCCTACTAGGTCGGGGACAGGGTCTGGCTGTCATCTCGCAACCTCCGACTTCGTGTTCCTTCTCTGAAGTTCGCACCTCGGTTTATTGGGCCTTTCAGTATCCTTCGCAGGGTAAACCTAGTGGCTTATGCGTTGGACCTTCCTTCCAGTATGTGTATCTCTAATGTGGTTCATGTCTCCTTATTGAAACCTTTGGTCTGCAACCGTTTTACCACCTCGTGCCAGGCCTCACCCTATACAGGTTGAGAACCATGAGGAGTATGAAGTACAGTCCATTGTTGACTCCCGTAGGTTCCGTGGGCGCATACAGTACCTGGTGCCTTGGAAGGGGTACGCTCTTGGGTCCCATCCTCGGACGTACATGCCCCTGTCCTCCTCCGTGATTTCCATAGATGTTTTCCCCTCAAGCCCGGTGGTCCTCCGAGGGGGAGGGGTCCTTGAGGAGAGGGTACTGTCAGGGCTGAGCTCAGCCCTTCCTTCTCTGTGCTGGCAGCTCAGCTGTCAGCTAATTGCCAGCTCCCATCTCTCCACAGTGATCCATCTGTTGATGATCTTGCTCGTCAGCTCTGCCTACTTAAGGACTTCCAGTTCATTTGCTCTTTGCCTTGGCCTGTGTTAACATCACTAGAGACTTTCTCCTGTGTTACAGTTGAAGACCTGCTTGTCTGACATTCCCTCTGGCTACAGATCCTGCTTGCTGTACTACTACCTTTATCGCTGGCTCTTGGACATTGGCTTGGTCGACTACCCGATCCGGTTACTGAACTCTGGCTATGTTTTGACTAAGCTTGGTCTGTTTACCTTTTTATTTTTATTTAACTGTACTTCTGTCTCGGTCTGATTCATGGTTTCTGACACTTGTCAATTAGATTGTCAATGAGCATGCACATATGGGTAGTGAACTATTTCATTATATATTACAATGTAGTACAACACCAGCCATTCACCTGACAAATCACTCCTGTTGCCAAATTCCCCATCAACCCTGAGACTACATTCCCCCAACCCCCTCTCATCTCTTTTTGGGAATGGGGGAGGGGGTGTCTCTTAATGGCAGTTTGGAAATGTGGTAACCCTAGCAGAACAGTGGCTAAGTGGTTAGCACTTCCGTCTGGCAGCATTAGGGTCATTGGTTCGAAAATCCCACCCATGACACTACCTGCCTGGAGTTTGCATGTTCTCCCTGTGCCCATAGCTCTCAACTGTCTCTGATTTTGAGGGACTGTCCCTGATTTGGAACAAAGTCCCCCTATCCTCCTTATGTGTCTCTCATTTTGGTTAGATCTATTAAGTTGTATATAAAATCAGTGGCGGCTGGTGCTCAAATTTTTTGGGGGGGCGCAAACAAACTGAAAAAAAAAATCATCAATTGCCGCCACTGTGCCCATTAAACGCACCCACTGTGCCCAAACGCCACTAGTTTGTCCCCAAATGCAGCCAGTTTCCCCCCCATATGCAGCCAGTTTCTCCCCCATATGCAGCCAGTTTCTCCCCCATAATACAGCCAGTTTCTCCCCCATAATACAGCCAGTTTCTCCCCCATAATGCAGCCAGTTTCTCCCCCATAATGCAGCCAGTTTCTCCCCCATAATGCAGCCAGTTTCTCCCCCATATGCAGCCAGTTTCTCCCCCACATGCAGCCAGTTTCTCCTCCATATTACAGCCAGTTTCTCCCCCATAATGCAGCCAGTTTCTCCCCCATAATGCAGCCAATTTCTCCCCCATAATGCAGCCAGTTTCTCCCCCATATGCAGCCAGTTTCTCCCCCATATGCAGCCAGTTTCTCCCCCATAATGCAGCCAGTTTCTCCCCCATATGCAGCCAGTTTCCCCCCCATATGCAGCCAGTTTCTCCCCCATATGCAGCCAGTTTCTCCCCCATATGCAGCCAGTTTCTCCCCCATAATACAGCCAGTTTGTCCCCCATAATACAGCCAGTTTCTCCCCCATATACAGCCAGTTTGTCCCCCCAGCCCTGCACTTACCTTCCTCGAGTCAGCGCCGTCCTTCTTCCGTCCTCGATGTCTTCTCCTGCCCTCGATGTCACTTCAGCCAATCAGGTTACTGGTAACCAGACCCGGTGAACCTGATTGGCCAGGGAACGCACCCCTGTGCGTCCTCTCATTAGATATTTAGAAGCCGATTACAGCCCTCAGGCTGTAGTCGGGAAGCCTATCAGAGCCTGCTGGCTCTGATAGGCACTTCTAAAGGCCAATCAGACGCTGTGATTCAGATGGCCGGCGCTCAAGGGGCCGGCCATCTGAATAGTGGGCGGCAGCAATACATAGGTTCATGCAATGCATGAACCTATGTATTGTTGTGAGTGACGGCCGGGCGCAGAAGCGAGCGGTAGCGGCGCTTCTGCGCCCACTATGGTCGCGCCGCCATGTGTGAAAAAAAGACATTAAAAAAAAAAACTCTTAAAGGGCCCGTTTTTTTTTTTTTTATTCTTTATTTTTTTGGTGACCACAGGAGGGGGGCGGCACCCGGGCGCCCCCTATGGACGGGCCGCCACTGTATAAAATGCACTATTTATCTTTCAATAGTGTTTCCCAGTGCTAAACCTTTCATCTAATATCTAAATTGCTGCATTTGTAAATTTCAAAAGCCAATATAAAGGAATAGTAGCGGTAAAAAAAGCACTTGTGGGTTTAGCTAATAATTTTTTTGTATAATTCTCCTTTAAGGGGGCGTGGCAAGGGTGTGTCCTATGCCTACATACTTTTTCTAATAGGTGTCCCTCATTCACATCTTAAATAGATGGGAGGTATGCCTGTGCCTGCGGGGGTTTCCTCCCACACTCCAAAGACAGTCTGGTTGGTAATTGGTTCCTGTCTAAATTGGCCCTAGTATAAGTATGTATGAATGTGAGCTAGGGACCTTAAAGCGGAAAGAACTTCAGTCATTTTTTCATCTTTCCATTTATTAAATCTTCTGCCCTTGTTGTTTTACCTTTGGATAGTAATACCTTATACAGCCCACTTCCTGTTTCACGTCTGGTCATTAGCCCTAGGCTTATGACATCATGCACAGCCCTCTCTCTCACTCTTATGAGAGTTTGCTAGGAAGAGAGGAGGGGGAGTCAAAAGAGGGCCAATGAGAGCTGCAGGGCTGGATGTGTGCCTCTGTGTGTCTGTGTAAATCCAGAAAGTGAACAGGCAGCAGCTCAAGCTGCCCACAGTTAAAATGGATGCAGCCAGACTCAGTGGAGAGAGATTTCTGCAGCATATTTGGCAAGTACAGAATCACAGTATATATAAAATAATATGCAAAGTGGTTGGAGGGAAGCTTTAGAATGGCAAAGATGTTTTTATTACAAATTATGTGAGCAGACTGCAGTTCCTCTTTAAATTGTAAGCTATATAAGTACCTGTAATGAATAACTAAAAATATGCAAATATCTCCCCGGAGCTAATGGATATATGAATTGTAGTATTCAAAGAGGCCACTAGGAGACAGTATTAGGCAAATGCAATAAAGAGGAACAGAGCAAAGGGAAACTCATGGGTTCTGAGTTACTGAAATGTGACAGAAGGTAAACATCATTTGTGCATGTCAAAAAATAGAATAAAGAAATTAGAATGCAAGTGCACATAACTAGATGTTTTAAGTTCAGTTCAGCTAATCTGGTTCATAGTGACCAATTGGAAACCACCTTTTAGGTCTCTTTCACACGGACGGATAGAATGGTGCTTTTAGCTGCGGATTTTCTAGTTTTCTACCGCAGCTAAAAGCACACAATGCTTTCCTATGGCCCCATTCACACACAGCGTTTAGCTGCGATTTCGTTACATGCGGTTTGGTGCGAATAGGAAAAATAGAATTGAATGCGTCCAGGTGCGATGTAGCACAGCTATCTGCACATAACCGCAGGTAATCGCAGTCTTTTGTGTCAACTGCGGATAGCATCGTGAACAAAAAGAAAAAAACAACAGGAAGCACATCAAAATAAAAACGGTTGCTATTGGGATGACAATAATGGTCAACCACAGCTAAACGCAGCCGCATGTAAACACAGCTAATCGCAATGTACAAATGCAGATAATCACAATGTACAAATGCAGCTAATCGCAGTGCCTGAAGCCTTGAATTTCACAGAACTAAAAAAAACATGCTTTTTACTGCGGCAATTTTGCCGCCCGTGTGAAAGGGGCCTTAGCAATCAAATAAAACTGGACTATTAGATACATAGAAATAAAAAAAGTGACAGCAGAAAAAAGACCAGGTGATCCATCGAGTCTGCCCTTTTTTTTGTTGTTTTTTTATTTATACATGTTTTTGTATCTATTTTTTTATCTGAGTATATGTTTGTCCCAAGCCTGCCTCAATCCATTTACTATTGAAAGCTGATCTCTAACTCCAGCCACTTAACAAAGTCCCATATGGCAGATACACTTTATTGTCAAAAGTATTGGGACACCTGCCTTTACACACACCCATGAACTTTAATGGCATCCCAGTCTTAGTCCGTAGGGTTCAATATTAAGTTAGCCCACCCTTTGCAGCTATAACAGCAAGGTCCATAAAGACATGGATGAGCGAGTTTAGGGTGGCGGAACTTGACTGTCCTGCACAGAGTCCTGACCTCAACCCGATAGAACACCTTTGGGATGAATTAGAGCGGAGACTACGAGCCAGGCCTTCTCATCCAACACGAATGCCTGACCTCACAAATGCTTTTCTGTAAGAATGGTCAAACATTCCCATCGACACACTCCTAAACCTTGTGGAGTATGGACTGTGAATCGTGTGACTGTCAGCAGGGTGTAGAGAATTCTACCAAACCAAACAAAAATCAACAATCCCCACTTTGTTTTTTCCACCTCTCCGTTTTTCCTATTTTCCCAAACAAGCTCTTCTAAATGTATTTTTAATGGTGTGCTGGGAACTATGATTACTGACGTATCTATGATGATATTATTATTTGTGATCCTTCTGCAGAAAGAGAAAAGAGGAATTTGGGTGCATTCCATACAGTATGATACATGATGAAAGAGGTGGAACTGTCATCAGCTGACTTTCACATTGCTGGGCTGGGGAGATTAGAACATAGCACGGCTCTCACTCTTATTCCACTTATCATTTCACCAGAACTTCTACACCCCTAATATACAACCACCAACTTCCCAGAAAAGGCCACGCCGAGACCGCCTTGTGTTTAGGAAAGGGTTCCGATACAGAAGGCTGTTTTTGTAAGGTAAGGACTGACATGAAGTATATACTGGGCGGCACTGTGTAAGTAAGTCTTGGTCTTATTTGTGGCCTGGGGGAGTATGTGGTCCTCTACACTTTTATATGCTGGAGACACATCAATTCAAGTATCAGTTTTCTTTTTTGATTTATGGGTATTTTATTTTTATCAGTTGTTTCCTATTCAGTTGGATTGGATCCAATGTAAAACAAAATTCTACTTTGGAGAAAAACCTTAAATATGGATTTCCCCAGCAGTTCATGCTTCTATACTCACCTGATTGCTAGTGTTGTTCCCCATAGACTTATGCTCCTCTTCCAGATTGAATGACGCCCAGCATCATTCAACCAACTTTCTTTGAGCTCAGGGGGTCAAGGCTCCACCCTCTGCTCTGGGCTCACAGGTGAATACTGCAGAGTACTTATGGATTCCCTCAGCAGTTTCTGCTTCTATACTTACCTGATCTCGTGTTGCCCCCCATTGACTTATCGATCCAGTGCTGCTCCTCTTCCAGATTGAATGACGCCCAGCATCATTCAACCAACTTTCTGTGAGCTCAGGGGGTCAAGGCTCCACCCCCCTGCTCTGGGCTCACAGGTGAATACTGCAGAGTACTTATGGATTCCCTCAGCAGTTTCTGCTTCTATACTTACCTGATCTCCAGTGTTGTCCCCCATAGACTTATCAATCCAGTGCTGCTCCTCTTCCAGATTGAATGACGCCCAGCATCATTCAACCAACTTTCTGTGAGCTCAGGGGGTCAAGGCTCCACCCTCTGCTCTGGGCTCACAGGTGAATACTGCAGAGTACTTATGGATTCCCTCAGCAGTTTCTGCTTCTATACTTACCTGATCTCGTGTTGCCCCCCATTGACTTATCGATCCAGTGCTGCTCCTCTTCCAGATTGAATGACGCCCAGCATCATTCAACCAACTTTCTGTGAGCTCAGGGGGTCAAGGCTCCACCCCCCTGCTCTGGGCTCACAGGTGAATACTGCAGAGTACTTATGGATTCCCTCAGCAGTTTCTGCTTCTATACTTACCTGATCTCCAGTGTTGTCCCCCATAGACTTATCAATCCAGTGCTGCTCCTCTTCCAGATTGAATGACGCCCAGCATCATTCAACCAACTTTCTGTGAGCTCAGGGGGTCAAGGCTCCACCCCCTGCTCTAGGCTCACAGGTGAATACTGCAGAGTACTTATGGATTCCCTCAGCAGTTTCTGCTTCTATACTTACCTGATCTCCAGTGTTGCCCCCCATAGACTTATCGATCCAGTGCTGCTCCTCTTCCAGATTGAATGACGCCCAGCATCATCCAACCAACTTTCTGTGAGCTCAGGGGGTCAAGGCTCCACCCCCTGCTCTGGGCTCACAGGTGAATACTGCAGAGTACTTATGGATTCCCTCAGCAGTTTCTGCTTCTATACTCACCTGATCTCCAAGTGTTGCCCCCCATAGACTTATCGATCCAGTGCTGCTCCTCTTCCAGATTGAATGACGCCCAGCATCATCCAACCAACTTTCTGTGAGCTCAGGGGGTCAAGGCTCCACCCTCTGCTCTGGGCTCACAGGTGAATACTGCAGAGTACTTATGGATTCCCTCAGCAGTTTCTGCTTCTATACTTACCTGATCTCGTGTTGCCCCCCATTGACTTATCGATCCAGTGCTGCTCCTCTTCCAGATTGAATGACGCCCAGCATCATTCAACCAACTTTCTGTGAGCTCAGGGGGTCAAGGCTCCACCCTCTGCTCTGGGCTCACAGGTGAATACTGCAGAGTACTTATGGATTCCCTCAGCAGTTTCTGCTTCTATACTCACCTGATCTCCAGTGTTGTCCCCCATAGACTTATTGATCCAGCGCTGCTCCTCTTCCAGATTGAATGACGCCCAGCATCATTCAACCAACTTTCTGTGAGCTCAGGGGGTCAAGGCTCCACCCTCTGCTCTGGGCTCACAGGTGAATACTGCAGAGTACTTATGGATTCCCTCAGCAGTTTCTGCTTCTATACTCACCTGATCTCCAGTGTTGTCCCCCATAGACTTATTGATCCAGTGCTGCTCCTCTTCCAGATTGAATGACACCCAGCATCATTCAACCAACTTTCTGTGAGCTCAGGGGGTCAAGGCTCCACCCCCTCCTCTGGGCTCACAGGTGAATACTGCAGAGTACTTATGGATTCCCTCAGCAGTTCCTGCTTCTATATTCACCTGATCTCCAGTGTTATTGGTTTAGCCAGGGGTTGCCCCCACTAAACTCCCAGCATGGGAAAATGGACAGAAAAATGGCATAAATTGAATCATTTTTTTTACAATTTATTTATACAAAAGATGATTAAAAAGGGACACATGTCCAAACATATAAAACAAACAATGCTTGCAGCGCCGAGGGCTAGAATCGCGGTATTTGGCAACCTGTGAAGTTTCCTGCGCTGCTATGTGCTTTTACTGCGCATGCGCGAGAACAGGTGGTGCATGCTGGGTATTCAGCAGTGCCGTATCTCAGAAGATTATGCTTGTGGGCTTCGCCTGCCCACAAGTAAGATAGGAATGCCTGAGAAGGCTGAATCAAAGGTAATTTTTAAAATAAAATAATAATAAATGCAGTGCTAATGACAAGAGTAACCAATGTTTAATATACAGAACATTGTGCAATAGTAAGACATCAATTTTTTTTAATTAAATCAAGTGGGTGGAACTCTGCTTTAAATCAGATTTTTTAGATTTTTATCAAATTTATTTTAATAAGATACTTTTGGAGTAAAAATCTAAAGATAGTTTTCTATTTAAGATACATAAATAATGGAGTTTATTCAGCATGAAATGGAGCATTTTATGTAGCATGAGGCTGTATATTCTGCTATATTTACATTTTTGGTAAACTCATTCAATGAATTCAAGCTCTGCAAGCTGAGATAACATGCACTGCATTCACACAATTTTACAGTAATCATGAGATAAAACAAAGTTCAGGAATATTCCTTTTTGCCATTGTTTTGCAAATCTATGTACACTACAAACTGTGTGATTGAATCAGTTCTGATATCGCTGTTTTACTAACCTGACAGCTTATTATTCTAAATAGAAAAACCTTCATTTTGTTTGCAAATATTAAAGATTCTAACTACCAGCAAGAATAAGTCCTTACATTTAAAGAGCACCTGTCATTTCAGATCCATCATGGCAGCACCTGTTAGCGGGCATCCACTCACCTGCTGCCACCACGTCCCTCACCTTGTTGTATCACTGCCGCATCACCAGCTGTCACATTAACCGCTTCAGCCCCGGAAGATTTTACCCCCTTCCTGACCAGAGCACTTTTTACAATTTGCCACTGCGTCGCTTTAACTGACAATTGCGCAGTCATGCAACACTGTACCCAAACAATATTTGCATCCTTTTTTTCCCACAAATAGAGCTTTCTTTTGGTGGTATTTGATCACCTCTGCGGTTTTTTTTTTTTGCGCTATAAAACAAAAAAAACAGCGACAATTTTGAAAAAAAAAACACAATATCTTTTACCTTTTGCTATAATAAATATCCCAAAATAATTTTCAAAGAAACAATTTTTTTCCTCAGTTTAGGCCGATACGTATTCTTCTACATATTTTTGGTAAAAAAAAAAAATCGCAATAAGCGTATATTGATAGGTTTGCACAAAAGTTATAGCGTCTACAAAATAGGGGATAGAACTGTTGTATTTTTTTTTATAATTTTTTTTTTACTAGTAATGGCTGTGATCTGCAATTTTTTATTGGGACTGCGACATTATGGCGGACATATCGGACACTTTTGACACATTTTTGGGACCATTGGCATTTTTACAGCGATCAGTGCTATAAAAATGCACTGATAACTGTAAAAAGGGCACTGGCAGGGAAGGGGTTAACACTAGGGGGCGATCAAGGGGTTAATTATGTTCCCTAAAGTGTGTTCTAACTGAAGGGGGGATAGGACTTACTAAGGGAAATGACAGATCGCTGTTTATACTTTTTATGAACATACGATCGGTAATTTCTTCCCCTGAAAGATCCGGGAGCTGTGTGTTTACACACAGCTCCTGGTTCTCGCTCTGTCACGAGTGATCGCGGGTGCCCGGCGGTCATTGCGCCCGCTGGGCACTCGCATCGGCACCAGTGGCGAGCAGGGGGCGCGTGCGTGCCCCTAGTGGCCAAAGAGCGAAGTGATGTTATATAACGTGATTTCACGCAGCCGAGCCAACCTGCCACAGTAAAACTGCTGCGGGCAGTCCGGAACCGGTTAAAGTAAAAAGGGACTAGTGGTGAGTCAACAGCGGGTCAGAGGAGGAACTGCTGCGGGACAGAAATGACAGTTGCTCTTTAAAAATTATGATTTAAATCAAGCCTTTTTACTAGTGATTTAAATCAAATTCCCCCTGGGAACAGGTGCGATTTACCTGCTGTCCCTAACCCGCACAAGTATGAACCAAGGCTTACAGGAGAAAAAAAAACTGAAGGTCTGCCTTGAGTGCTTGTTAAAGCGGAACTTCCGCTTATCTGATTCCTCCCCCCCCCCCCATCCGATGCCTCATTTGCCACCTTTCAGGGTATCTGTTTTTGGTAGGTACCGTCCCCACTTCTGTCGGACTTTGCAAGGTAAGTCAAAAGTTTGGCCCCCTCCTCCTTCCCCTGCCAGTGGGCCAGTCTTCTGCATGAAAGATTGGTTCTTGCTGGCAGAGCTAGAAGATCCTGTGTAAAATACACACTTAAAAGTACACAATATGTACATAAAATCTACAAATCTAATTTTTTTGCACGTGGCTAAACGCAGCGCACATTTTTGTCTGTAGACGCAGCTGTGTGTATGGACTTATTGATTACCATAGTGCTGCCTTTAGATACTTAGAAAACGATCTGCTGTACGCATCTAAATGCAGCATTTGGTTTCTGCCAGTGAGAATGAGCTCCTATGGATTAATAAAGAAAACGGTAACTGCACTTTCATGGGAAAAAAATAGCAAAAAAATAAATAAAAATACAGTATATACAATTGTGACACAAGTCATATTGTAATTGAATGTTATTAAAAATGATCTTTCCTTTACAATCTGCAGCTTTGTAAGTTTCTGCACAATGCAATATGGCAACCTGGAAGTGTTACGTACACTGAACACACCCCAGAAACATAATTTTCTTGCTTGTGTGATTGGCTCACTGATTTTCGCAGAAGTCGTCTACACTGAGATCCAAGTCAAATTTTTTGCATCCCCTGCAAAAAAAACGTAATTTTTGGTGAGATACTCCTAATAGGAAATCATGTCTAAAGGGATGCAGACCCTGCAATTTTCCTCATTAGAGCCCTGCAGGTGCAGCAGCTGGTTAATTATGAAACACTCCCATTAGACTCAGCCCTGGTTCACACTAAGACCCCTTTCACACTGGGGCCGTGGCCGCGTAAACGCTAACGCGCCGCTTATTTTGGCGGTGCTTTTCGACCGCTAGCGAGGCGCTTTTAACCCCAAAGGACTTAGAAGCGATGCTGCTTGCAGGACTTTTCCTAACGTCCCACAAGCGCACCGCCCTAATGTGAAAAGTCACACGGAAATGAATGGGAGGCAGTTTCAGGCACTATTTCAAGCGCTAAAACGCCTGAAAACCACCTCAGTGTGAAAGGGTTTATATGCGATGCGGGAAACACAGAGAATCCTGTGAATTTCCAGATTCACATTGCAATCGCATGGCGTCCATGCGATCTGCTGTGGGTGTCAATGTTATCCTAACGACACCCCGAAACAGATTGCAATACGCAGAGTGTTTGCCAGAACCACATCGCATAGGTGCGGGGGGGGGGGGGGGAAGGATCCTGCACCATTTTGGTGCGTATGCGATTTCAGCCATACAAAATGCATGGCTGAAATCGCTCCACACAGACACCACATGTGATGTGCACAATCACATGCGGCGTCTGAATCATATAACTGTGCACCCAGGCTCACTAAGCACATGGGCAGAGAGAGACAAACAGGGATTTCTTCAGAATAATAAAAGGTAGGAATCTGCAACAAAGTTTGTTAAAATCCCTGTAATTTACATAGATCTTATATAAAATTGGTACAGCGCTTAATAGCAATAAATGAGTCCATATAAAGCTAATCCAGAGAGGCTGTATACACCCCGATCTCAGCTTTCCTCTCGTGATGCTCCAACAGTGACCGCCACGTATTAGTCCATCCCATAAAATGTCAAGAAATAGGCCTCATGGTGCAGTAATTCCAATAACATTTATTAGGATAAAAAGAGATTCACTCACATGTTCCACAAAAGGTACACAATAAAATTCCATAGAAAACATCCAGCGTTCCCCACCAGCAAGATGGCCACCGCGTCTCAGCATACACCAGCGTCACGTCGCTGACCCCACCCTGCGCGTTTCGTCAGACTGAAATCGTCATACGCAGTAGTTACCTATTTTTAAATGTACGTAGATCACCCAGAGAGGAATGTTTTATTCACAACAAAAGCAGAGTTACTCTTAAAAGGGCAACTCCACTTTCGTGGGAAAAAAGTAGAAAACAGCCTTTTGGCTAAGATTAAGTGTAGTATCTGTTCTTATCAGTTTAATATCTGATACGTCCCCTATCTGGGGACCATATATTAAATGGATTTTTATAAAAAGGAGATGGAAGAAGAGTTTGCTCTGTCCACTCCACTAATCAACCTGGTATTGCAGTACCTCAAGGACTGATGCACTCCTCTCTTGCAAAAAAAAAAGGTAGCAAATAAAAAAATAAAATCATATAGCGTATACAATCGCGACACAAGTCATATTGTAATTGAATGTTATTAAAAATACCTTTCCTTTTCAATCTGCAGCCGCTGCAATTTTCTGACCACTTGGAGGCGTTCTGTACTCAGATGGTGTACAGAACGCCCCCCCCCCCGCCCCAGAAATGTAATTTCCTGCTTGTGTGATTGGCTCGCTGATTTTCCCAGAAGTCTGCACTTAGGATCGGTTCTCACCTATGCAGTTTGCTTTTGATCTGTTTCTGCAGTGCTTTTTGCGCGTGCATTTTTGCACATGCTTTTTAAAGCATTTAGCATTTTTTGTGTTTTATAATTTTTTCCAATTTGTTGTTGGACAGATTAAAGAATCCAAAACGCAGAAAAATTACGATAAATGCAGTTTTTCTGCAGCTTCTCCATTGAGTCCCTGACCCTTTTCCAAAAACGCAGCGGCTGAAAAAAACATGAACCTCTCCCATAGGAAACTATGTAGTGCGTTTCTGCAAAAAGCGCCCAAAAACAAATAAGTGTAAACACCAGGCCCAAGATACAAATCAGATTTTGAGCATCCCCTGCAACAAAATTGTAATATTTGGTGAGATATTCCAAAAGGGAAATCGCATCTAAAAGGATGCAAACCCTGCCACTTTCCTCATTAGAGCCCTGCAGGTGCAGCAACTGATTGATCATTATAAAATCACTTCCATAAAGAATCGGCTATTTTTTCAGAATAACAAAGGCTGGGTTCACACTAGTGCGACACGACATCTGTCCTACTTTGCCCTGCGACATGAAGCCGACATATGTCCGACTTTCAATGAACGGGGATCCGACTTGGATCCCCGCCAATATCAGGCACTGTGTTTGGTATGAATTTTGAGGGGGAACTCCAGGCCAAATTTTAAAGAAAAAACTGGCATGGGTTCCCCCTCCAGGGGCATACCAGGCCCTTGGGTCTGGTCTGGATTTGAAGGGGCGCCCCTACGCCAAAAAAACGGCGTGGGGTCCCCCCCAAAATCCAAACCAGACCCTTATCCGAGCACACAACCTGGCAGGCCGTAGGGGAAGAGGGGGGACGAGAGGGCGGCCCCCTCCCTCCTGAACCGTACCAGGCCGCATGCCCTCAACATGGGGGGTTTGGTGCTCTGGGGCAGGGGGGCGACCTGCGGACCCCCCACCCCAGAGCACCCTGCCCCCATGTTGATGAGGACAGGGCCTCTTCCCGACAACCCTGGCCGTTGGTTGTCGGGGTCTGCGGGCGGGGGCTTATCGGAATCCGGGAGCCCCCGGATCCCGGCCCCCCCACCCTATGTGAATGAGTATGGGGTACATCGTACCCCTACCCATTCACCTGGTGGAAAAAAATTGCAATAAAAAACCACACAGCTTTTTAAAGTATTTTATTGCACAGCTCCGGGGGTCTTCTTCCGACTTCGGGGGTCTCTGGTGTCGTCGCCGCGCTCTCCGGTTCTTTCTTCTGCCGGGCCTCCGCTATCTTCTTCCAGCTCTTTTGTTAGCGGAGGCCCGGTCTTCTCCGTCGCCTTCTTCTTCTTCTACCGCTCTCCGGTTCTTCTCCCGCTTCTTTCTTCTGCCGGCCCCTCCACTAACTTCTTTAGCTCTTTTGTTAGTGGAGGGGCCGGTCTTCCCGTCGCCCTCTTCTTCTCTCTTCTCCTCCTCGATGTTGACGCGTCGCTTCCTCCCGCTGTAATACTGGCTGTCCGCTCCGCATTAATATAGGCTTCTCATGACGTCACAGTCACATGTTCCGGGGCACATGGCCCTGGAGCATGTGACTGTGACGTCATGAGAAGCCTATATTAATGCGGAGCGGAGCGGACAGCCAGTATTACAGCGGGAGGAAGCGACGTGTCAACATCGAGAAGGAGAAGAGAGAAGAAGACGCCGACGGCGACGGGAAGACCGGCCCCTCCACTAGCAAAAGAAGTTAGTGGAGGGGCCGGCAGAAGAAAGAAGCGGGAGAAGAACCGGATAGCGGGAGAAGAAGAAGGCGACGGAGAAGACCGGCCCCTCCACTAGCAAAAGAGCTAAAGAAGTTAGTGGAGGGGCCGGCAGAAGAAAGAAGCGGGAGAAGAACCGGAGAGCGGTAGAAGAAGAAGGCGACGGAGAAGACCGGGCCTCCGCTAGCAAAAGAGCTAAAGAAGTTAGCGGTGGCCCGGCAGAAGAAAGAACCGGAGAGCGCGGCGACGACACAGGAGACCCCCGAAGTCGGAAGAAGACCCCCGGAGCTGTGTAATAAAATACTTTAAAAAGCTGTGTGGTTTTTTTGTTGCAATTTTTTTCCACCAGGTGAATGTGTAGGGGTACGATGTACCCCATACTCATTCACAAAGGGTGGGGGGGCCGGGATCCGGGGGCCCCTTTATTGAAGGTGGCTCCCGGATTCCGATAAGCCCCCCGCCCGCAGACCCCGACAACCAACGGCCAGGGTTGTCGGGAAGAGGCCCTGTCCTCATCAACATGGGGGCAGGGTGCTCTGGGGTGGGGTGGCCGCAGGTCGCCCCCCTGCCCCAGAGCACCAAACCCCCCATGTTGAGGGCATGCGGCCTGGTACGGTTCAGGAGGGAGGGGGGGCCGCTCTCTCGTCCCCCCCTCTTCCCCTGCGGCCTGCCAGGTTGTGTGCTCGGATAAGGGTCTGGTTTGGATTTTGGGGGGACCCCCACGCCGTTTTTTCGGCATAGGGGGTTCCCCTTCAAATCCAGACCAGACCCAAGGGCCTGGTATGCTCCTGGAGGGGGAACCCATGCCGGTTTTTTATTTAAAATTTGGCCTGGAGTTCCCCCTCAAGAGCAGCACAGCACAAGTCGCATGCCAAAGTCGGATCATGCAAGACTGCGGTCCGACTTTGATCCGACTTCAATGATAGTCAATGGGCTGAAGTCGGACCAAAGTAGTACAGGGAGCATTCTCAAAGTCGGACCGACATGTGTCGGACCGACATGTGTCGGACCAGTTAAGACGGCTCTCATAGGAAAACATTCATTTTCACACGTCATGCGACATGAGCTCCCAATGTCGGAGCGTTTGTCGCCCCAGTGTGAACCAGGCCAAAAGGTAGGAATCTGCAACAAAATTTGTTATAATCTTTGCAATGTACACAGATCACCCAGAGGGGAATGTTTTTTTGTCAACAAAAGTGGAGTTACTCCACTCTACAGTTAACCACTTCCCCGCCTGCCGTCATTATACGTTGGTACTTTGACGTAGAATACGCTGCCATAACCCCGGTATTTTCTGAAACGGCGGGCAGTCGACTCTCTTTAACATAAAATTGGTCTCTGCAGTGGATTTGCCGCGAGATCAGTTTTATCGGCGGCGGGAGAGGTGCCCACCCCCCTCCCGCCGCATTTCAGTCGTCTCCGCCGCTTACCGGAGCCATAGGTAGCGGCGGAGACGATCCGATCCTTACCTCTCAGAGGCTGTGAGTCAAGTGTGGGAATGATGGCCCACACTCGACTCAATGACATTGGATGATGGAAGCGACTTGAAACGCCACTTTCACCCAACGGCCTTAAAGTGGAAACAAATTTTTAATTTTTTTGCATTGCATTGCATTTAAGTGTAAATGAGAGATCTGAAGTCTTTTTGACCCCAGATCTCACATTAAAGAGGTCCTGTCATGCTTTTTTTCTATTACAAGGGATGTTTAAATTACTTGAAATAGAAATAAAAGTTATCCAAAACATTTTTTTTTTAAAGGGACAGTGTGAAAATAAAAAATAAAATAAATAAGAAGCCGTCATCGCGCACAGAAGTAGATGCATACGTAAGTCGCGCCCGCATATGTAAACAGTGTTCAAACCACACATGTGAGGTATTGCCGCGATCGTTAGAGAGCAATAATTCTAGCAAAAGACCTATGTAACTTAAAACTGGTAACCTGTAGAAATTTTTAAACGTCGCCTATGGAGATTTATAAGGGTCAAAGTTTGTCGTCATTCCACAAGCAGGCTCAATTTTGAAGCGGGACATGTTGGGTATCAATTTACTCGGCGTAACATTATCTTTCACAATATAAAAAAATTGGGCTAACTTTACTGTTTTCTTATTTTTTGATTTAAAAAAGTGTATTGTTTCCAAACAAATTGCGTTTGTAAGATTAGGTGCCTTGGCTTATATTCGGGTCATCTTATACTCTAGTATATACGGTAAATACCAAACAGTTAGAGCCGGTTCACACAGGGGCGTTCTGGGATCTGACTTCAAGTCGCCCCAAGTTGCGCGGTTTAGAAAAGTAATGGAAGTGAATGGAGCCATCTTAATGTACACTACTGCAGTCGCTCCGACTTCAGAAAAGGTTCCTGTACGACTTCAATCCGACTTCTAGGCGACTTGTACCCATTGATTTCAATGGAAGTCGCCTCCAAGTCGGATCCCTGTTCATAGTGTGGCAACTTTACAGGAAGTCACCCCTGTTTTAATCGGCTCTAAGGCAAACCCCTCCCTCCCACAGAGCTGGTATTTGGTATGAATCATGAGGGGGAACTCCACGCCAAATTTTAAATAAAAAACCGGCATGGGTTCCCCTCCAAGAGCATACCAGGCCCTTAAGTCTGGTATGGATTTCAAGGGGAAACCCCTACGCCGAAAAAACGGCGTGGGGTTCCCCCCAAAATCCATACCAGACCCTTATCTGAAAACGCAGCCCGGCCGGTCAGGAAGGGGGGGGGGGGGCAAGCGAGTGCTCCCCCCTCCTGAACCGTACCAGGCCGCATGCCCTCAACATGAGGGGTGGGTGCTTTGGGGCAGGGGGCGCCCCCACTCCAAAGCACCTTGTCCCCATGTTGATAGGGACAAGGGCCTCTTCCCGACCACCCTGGCCGTTGGTTGTCGAGCTCTGCGGGCCGGGGGCGTATCGGAATCTGCGAGCCCCTTTTAATAAGGTGGCCCCCAGATCCCGGCCCCCCACCCTATGTGAATGAGTATGGGGTACATCATACCCCTACCCATTCACCTGGGGGAAAAGTGTCAATAAAAAAAACACACTAGACAGCTTTTTAAAGTAATTTATTAGGCAGCTCCGGGGGTCTTCTTCCCCCGCCCTCCGGTGCCTTCTCCACGCTCTCCGGTGCTTTCTGCCTTCTGCCGGGCACCTCCACTATCTTCTGCCAGCTCTTTTGCTAGCGGTGGCCGGGTCTTCATCGTCGTCTTCTTCCCTCTTCTCTTCTTGAGATTTTGACACGACGAGGTCTCCCGCTGGAATGCCGTGTGCGCGGAGCGCAACGACTTATATAGGCATATGGCGTGGTCATCGGGTGATGTCACCTGGTGACCCCGCCCCCTATGACGTCACAGCCCGGGGCGATATGGGACTGTGACGTCATAAGGGGGCGGGGTCACATCACCCGGTGACCATGCCTATATAAGTCGTTGCGCGCCGTGCACACGGCATTACAGCGGGAGACCTCGTCGTGTCAACATCTCAAGAAGAGAAGAGGGAAGAAGACAACGATGAAGACCGGGCCACCGCTAGCAAAAGAGCTGGCAGAAGATAGCGGAGGTGCCCGGCAGAAGGCAGTAAGCACCGGAGAGCGGGAGAACCGGAGAGCACGGAGAAGGCACCGGAGAGCGGGAGAAGAGACCCCTGAAGTCGGAAGAGACCCCCGAAGTTGGAAGAAGACCCCTGAAGTTGGTAAAAGGCCGCCCGAAGTCGGAAGAAGACCCCTGAAGTTGGAAGAAGACCCCCGGAGCTGCCTAATAAATGACTTTAAAAAGCTGTCTAGTGTGTTTTTTTTATTGACACTTTTCCCCCAGGAGAATGGGTAGGGGTACGATGTACCCCATACTCATTCACATAGGGTGGGGGGCCGGGATCTGGGGGCCCCCTTATTAAAAGAGGCTCGCAGATCCTGATAAGCCCCCCGCCCGCAGACCCCAACAACCAACAGTCAGGGTTGTCGGGAAAAGGCCCTTGTCCCCATCAACATTTGGACAAGGTGCTTTGGGGTGGGGGGGCCGCAGGGCGCCCCCTTGCCCCAAAGCACCCACCCCCCATGTTGAGGGCATGTGGCCTGGTATGGTTCTGGAGGGGGGGCTCGCTCGCCCCCACCCCACTTCCTGACCGGCCGGGCTGCGTGCTCGGATAAGGGTCTGGTATGGATTTTGGGGGGACCCCCACGCCATTTTTTCAGCGTAGGGGTTTCCCCTTGAAATCCATACCAGACCTAAGGGCCTGGTATGCTCCTGGAGGGGGAACCCATGCCGTTTTTTATTTAAAATTTGGCGTGGAGTTCCCCCTCATGATTCATACCAAACACAGGGGACAGCCTGTCCTGGAGGAGACTTCAAGTCGCTCCAAGTCGTGCTGTGGTTCACTCTCAAGTCGTGTCCAAGTTGCCTTGCAAAGTCGTGCTCAAAGTCATGTTGCCCCTGTGTGAACCAGCTCTTATAGTAAAAAATATTCCCGGGCAAACCTCTGTGAAGCCTCACTTTCCATAACTGTTACAATAAAAGGAAGCATGGAATGCGCATTGTAACATTTGCTAGATTGCACAAACTTTATTTTACTAGGAAACAGCATTATGGCATGCATTCTTCTGCAATTACATTGTAATTTTATTCCTCAGAAGAGGGATCTTTGGGAGACGTTTGAATTTCTGGTAACAGAGCTGTGCACTGTGATGAAATATTCAGAATTACACAACCAGCTCAGTCATGGAGCAAGAAGGAAATGCTGAATCATCCCTTATCAGCAATCCACAATGAATCAGCAGCCTTGGCTGAACTCAGCATGGATCTGAGTCAGGTGACAATACACACTCCGTCTGTTCCTCTAGAGCAGCGTTTCTCAACTCCAGTCCTCAAGGTGCCCCAACAGGTCATGTTTTCAGGATTTCCCTCAGATGACACGGCTGTGGTAATTACTAAGGCAGTGAAACTGATCACATCACCTGTGCAAAATAATGGAAAGCCTGAAAACATGACCTGTTCGGGTGCCTCGAGGACTGGAGTTGAGAAACATTGCTATAGAGTACTAGAATTCATTACAATTGTTATACATACAGTATCTCACAAAAGTGAGTACACCCCTCACATTTTTGTAAATATTTTATTATATCTTTTCATGTGACAACACTGAAGAAATGACACTTTGCTACAATGTAAAGTAGTGAGTGTACAGCTTGTATAACAGTGTCAATTTTCTGTCCCCTCAAAATAACTCAACACACAGCCATTAATGTCTAAATCTCTGGCAGCAAAAGTGAGTACACCCCTAAGTGAAAATGTCCAGATTGGGCCTAATTAGCCATTTCCCCTCCCCAATGTCATGTGACTCGTTAGTGTTACAAGGTCTCAGGTGTGAATGGGGAGCAGGTGTGATAAATTTGGTGTTATCACTCTCACTCTCTCATACTGGTCACTGGAAGTTCAACATGGCACCTCATGGCAAAGAACTCTCTGAGGATCTGAAAAAAATAAATGTTGCTCTACATAAAGATGACCTAGGCTATAAGAAGATTGCCAAGACCCTGAAACTGAGCTGCAGCATGGTGGCCAAGACCATACAGCGGTTTAACAGGACAGGTTCCACTCAGAAAAGACCTCGCCATGGTTGACCAAAGAAGTTGAGTGCCCGTGCTCAGTGTCACATCCAGAGGTTTTCTTTGGGAAATAGACATTCGAGTGCTGCCAGCACACTGCATCAAATTGGTCTGCATGGCTGTTGTCCCAGAAGGAAGCCTCTTCTAAAGATGATGCATAAGAAAGCCCGCACTTTGCTGAAGACAAGCAGACTAAGGACATGGATTACTGGAACCATGTGCTGTTGTCTGATGAGACCAAGATAAACGTATTTAGTTCAGATGGTGTCAAGCGTGTGTGGCGGCAACCAGGTGAGGAGTAAAAAGACAAGTGTGTCTTGCCTACAGTCAAGCATGGTGGTGGGAGTGTCATGGTCTGGGGCTGCATGAATGCTGCCGGTACTGGGGAGCTACAGTTCATTGAGGGAACCATGAATGCCAACATGTACTGTGACAT
Organism: Rana muscosa; assembly: GCA_029206835.1. Classification (NCBI taxonomy): domain Eukaryota; kingdom Metazoa; phylum Chordata; class Amphibia; order Anura; family Ranidae; genus Rana; species Rana muscosa. The sequence continues at coordinate 83,347,391 of CM055117.1, read as the reverse complement.
ACTGAAGCAGAGCATGATCCCCCTCCCTTCAGAGACTGGGCTGCAGGGCAGTATTTCAACATGATAATGACCCCAAATACACCTCCAAGATGACCACTGCCTTGCTGAAGAAGCTGAAAGTAAAAGGTGATGGACTGGCCAAGCATGTCTCCAGACCTAAACCCTATTGGGCATTAGTGATGAGCCGAACACCCCCGGGTTCGGTTCGCACCAGAACCCGCGAACGGACCGAACGTTCGTACGAACATTAGAACCCTATTAAATACAATGGATGCGAACGTTCGAATTCTAAAGTGCTAATTATAACGACTATTATGCATGTTATTGTCCTAAAAAGGGTTTGGGAACCCGGGTTCTGCACCAGGGGACATGTATCAATGCAAAAAGAAGTTTTAAAAACGGTAGTTTTTCGGAAGCAGTCATTTTAATGATGCATAAAGTGAAAAAAAAAAAGTCAAATATTCCTTTAAATATCGTACCTGGGGGGTGTCTAAAGTATGCCTGTGAAGTGCCACGTGTTTCCCGTGTTTAGAACTGTCCCTGCACAAAATGACACTTCTAAAGGAAAAAAAAGCCATTTAAAACTGCTTGCGGCTTTAATGTAATGTTTGGTCCCGGTAATATGGATGAAAATCTTTAAGAAAAATGGCATAGCTACCCCATGACCCCCCCCCCCCCCCACCCCAGCCCATTACCAGCCCCTTTGGGTCTTGTATGGATATTAAGGGGAACACCGCACACAAAATAAAAAAGGCCCTATATACTCTGAACAGCCGTATACAGGCGGTGCATACAAGACAGGGACTGTAGGTTTGTTCTTATGTAGAATGTGTTTGTAATTTTGAACAGGTACATTGTTTAAGTGTAGCTCCAGCCCAAAAATCTATTTTTAAACTTTTTGGAAAACATAGGTAAGGGTTATCACCCCTGTAACATTTGTTTTGCTGTCTGTGCCCCTGTTCAGAACATTTCACCTCACTTTCCGTCCCAATGACAACTGTTTTTGAAATGTGGTGTTTTTCTTGAAACAAGGATTGGTGATAAAGCATCAGTACAGAGGAGACACCTTTCTCCCATATTAATTCTTACAGGAGAGAATTTTCCTTCCTAGGGGTAGATTTCCTCTCACTTCCTGTTGTCTTCTTGCGTTTGCAAGTAGGAGTCGTTTGTAAGTTGGATGTTTGAAAGTAGGGACCTGCCGTATATACTCTGCAGAAATAGGCCCCTTAGTTGTTGGTGTTGGCACAACACTGTAAGCACTCACAGTTACTCTTGGTTGGTGCTGGAACGCCCTGCTGTCAACTATTATATCAGGAATTGTAATTACATATAATTGTTGAACAGTGGTAGTAAAAATTGGGCCTTTGATGGTGGTGCTGGTGCCACAACACTGTAAGCCCTGACAGTTACTCTTGGTGGGTGCAGGAATGGGCCCTGCTGTGAATTTATAGATCAAGAATTGTAATTGCATGCCCCTGTTGAACAGGGGCTGAAAAATTGGGCCTTTCGTGGTGGTGGTGGTGGTGTTGCCACAACACTGTAAGCCCTCAGAGTTACTCTTGGTGGGTGCAGCAATGGGCCCTGCTGTGAATTATTAGATCAAGAATTGTAATTACATGCCCCTGTTGAACAGGGGCTGAAAAATTGGGCCTTAGGCACTGGTGGCACAACACTGCAACCCCTCACAGATACTGTACTTGGAGCACAGCAATGAGCCCTGTTGCAAAGTATTGCTTCAAAAATTGTAATTACACGCCCCTGTTAAACAGGGGCTGAAAAATTGGGCCTTAGCCACTGGTGGCGGCACCCATAAACAAAAATGATCTTCCAAGCTATCATCATCAATCGTATCATTGAGGACTCGGAGGACTCGGATAGCCAGTCAACATAACAGCACAGGCACTCAGCATCAGCATCAGTCTTGAAGGGATGTGACATGTTAAAATCAATTAGTCTGTTATATCAGCATCAGGTGTGTGGTAGCTGGTGGTGATCCAAGACTGGTTCATCTTGATGAAAGTCAGTCGATCAACCGAGTCGGTGGACAGGCGCACCCTGTGATCCGTGACAAATCCTCCAGCAGCACTGAATGTGCGTTCCGAAAGAACGCTGGATGCAGGACAGGCCAGTAGCTCAATTGCATACTGTGCAAGCTCTGGCCAGTGATCCATCCTCAAGACCCAGTAAGCCAGAGGATTTTCGGTGGGGAAGGTGTCCAAGTCTGACCTTGCCCCTAGATATTCCTGCACCATGTTTATCAGACGCTGGCGATGGTTGCTGGAACCGATCATACTTTGGGGCTGCGGACTAAAGAATTGTCTGAACGCATCAGTCAGACGGCCACCTTCCCCACCGCTCCTTCTTTGACTGGCCGAAGCCTCAGCAACTCGTTGTCCAGGACTAGTGATGAGCCGAACACCCCCGGGTTCGGTTCGCACCAGAACCCGCGAACGGACCGAAAGTTCGTACGAACATTAGAACCCTATTAAATACAATGGATGCGAACGTTCGAATTCTAAAGTGCTAATTATAACAACTATTATGCATGTTATTGTCCTAAAAAGGGTTTGGGAACCCGGGTTGTGCACCAGGGGACATGTATCAATGCAAAAAGAAGTTTTAAAAACGGTCGTTTTTCGGGAGCAGTCATTTTAATGATGCATAAAGTGAAAAAAAAAAAGTCAAATATTCCTTTAAATATCGTACCTGGGGGGTGTCTAAAGTATGCCTGTGAAGTGCCACGTGTTTCCCGTGTTTAGAACTGTCCCTGCACAAAATGACACTTCTAAAGGAAAAAAAAGCCATTTAAAACTGCTTGCGGCTTTAATGTAATGTCTGGTCCCGGTAATATGGATGAAAATCTTTAAGAAAAATGGCATAGCTACCCCATGACCCCCCCCCTACCCCAGCCCATTACCAGCCCCTTTGGGTCTTGTATGGATATTAAGGGGAACCCCGCACATAAAATAAAAAAGGCCCTATATACTCTGAACAGCCGTATACAGGCGGTGCATACAAGACAGGGACTGTAGGTTTGTTCTTATGTAGAATCTGTTTGTAATTTTGAACAGGTACATTGTTGAAGTGTAGCTCCAGCCCAAAAATCTATTTTTAAACTTTTTGGAAAACATAGGTAAGGGTTATCACCCCTGTAACATTTGTTTTGCTGTCTGTGCCCCTGTTCAGAACATTTCACCTCACTTTCCGTCCCAATGACAACTGTTTTTGAAATGTGGTGTTTTTCTTGAAACAAGGATTGCTGATAAAGCATCAGTACAGAGGAGACACCTTTCTCCCATATTTATTCTTACAGGAGAGAATTTTCCTTCCTAGTGGTAGAGTTCCTCTCACTTCCTGTTGTCTTCTTGCGTTTGCAAGTAGGAGTCGTTTGTAAGTTGGATGTTTGAAAGTAGGGACCTGCCGTATATACTCTGCAGAAATAGGCCCCTTAGTTGTTGGTGTTGGCACAACACTGTAAGCACTCACAGTTACTCTTGGTTGGTGCTGGAACGCCCTGCTGTCAACTATTATATCAGGAATTTTAATTACATATAATTGTTGAACAGTGGTAGTAAAAATTGGGCCTTTGATGGTGGTGCTGGTGCCACAACACTGTAAGCCCTGACAGTTACTCTTGGTGGGTGCAGCAATGGGCCCTGCTGTGAATTATTAGATCAAGAATTGTAATTGCATGCCCCTGTTGAACAGGGGCTGAAAAATTGGGCCTTTCGTGGTGGTGGTGGTGTTGCCACAACACTGTAAGCCCTCAGAGTTACTCTTGGTGGGTGCAGGAATGGGCCCTGCTGTGAATTATTAGATCAAGAATTGTAATTGCATGCCCCTGTTGAACAGGGGCTGAAAAATCGGGCCTTTCGTGGTGGTGGTGGTGGTGGTGGTGTTGCCACAACACTGTAAGCCCTCAGAGTTACTCTTGGTGGGTGCAGGAATGGGCCCTGCTGTGAATTATTAGATCAAGAATTGTAATTACATGCCCCTTTTGAACAGGGGCTGAAAAATTGGGCCTTTCGTGGTGGTGGTGGTGGCGTTGCCACAACACTGTAAGCCCTCAGAGTTACTCTTGGTGGGTGCAGGAATGGGCCCTGCTGTGAATTATTAGATCAAGAATTGTAATTACATGCCCCTTTTGAACAGGGGCTGAAAAATTGGGCCTTTCGTGGTGGTGGTGGTGGTGGCGTTGCCACAACACTGTAAGCCCTCAGAGTTACTCTTGGTGGGTGCAGCAATGGGCCCTGCTGTGAATTATTAGATCAAGAATTGTAATTACATGCCCCTTTTGAACAGGGGCTGAAAAATTGGGCCTTTCGTGGTGGTGGTGGCGTTGCCACAACACTGTAAGCCCTCAGAGTTACTCTTGGTGGGTGCAGCAATGGGCCCTGCTGTGAATTATTAGATCAAGAATTGTAATTGCATGCCCCTGTTGAACAGGGGCTGAAAAATTGGGCCTTAGGCACTGGTGGCACAACACTACAACCCCTCACAGATACTGTACTTGGAGCACAGCAATGAGCCCTGTTGCAAAGTATTGCTTCAAAAATTGTAATGACACGCCCCTGTTAAACAGGGGCTGAAAAATTGGGCCTTAGGCACTGGTGCCACAACACTCCAACCCCTCACAGATACTGTACTTGGAGCACAGCAATGAGCCCTATGGCAAATTATTGCTAAAAAAATTGTAATTACACGCCCCTGTAAAACAGGGGCTGAAAAATTGGGCCTTAGCCACTGGTGGCGGCACTTATAAACAAAAATGATCTTCCAAGCTATCATCATCAATCGTATCATTGAGGACTCGGAGGACTTGGATAGCCAGTCAACATAACAGCACAGGCACTCAGCATCAGCATCAGTCTTGAAGGGATGTGACATGTTAAAATCAATTAGTCTGTTATATCAGCATCAGGTGTGTGGTAGCTGGTGGTGATCCAAGACTGGTTCATCTTGATGAAAGTCAGTCGATCAACCGAGTCGGTGGACAGGCGCACCCTGTGATCCGTGACAAATCCTCCAGCAGCACTGAATGTGCGTTCCGAAAGAACGCTGGATGCAGGACAGGCCAGTAGCTCAATTGCATACTGTGCAAGCTCTGGCCAGTGATCCATCCTCAAGACCCAGTAAGCCAGAGGATTTTCGGTGGGGAAGGTGTCCAAGTCTGACCTTGCCCCTAGATATTCCTGCACCATGTTTATCAGACGCTGGCGATGGTTGCTGGAACCGATCATACTTTGGGGCTGCGGACTAAAGAATTGTCTGAACGCATCGGTCAGACGGCCACCTTCCCCACCGCTCCTTCTTTGACTGGCCGAAGCCTCAGCAACTCGTTGTCCAGGACCAGGAGTTTGTAACCTCCCAGTCTCTGGGAACGCGTTGCACAGACCTTTCTGCAAGGCCTCCCGGAGTTGTCTCATCCTCTGCTCCCTCTGCGACGGTAACATAAGGTCCGCAACCTTACCCTTGTACCGTGGATCAAGGAGAGTGGCCAGCCAGTAATGGTCCCTCTCCTTGATCCGAAGAATACGAGGATCCTTCCGCAGACTTTGCAGGATCAGGGAGGCCATGCAGCGTAGGTTTGCTGAGGCATTCGCTCCGGAGTCCTCTGGGTCACTAAGGACGACATGATCCGCAGCCACCTCCTCCCAGCCACGTACAAGTCCACTGGTTTCTTGGGACTGTAAATCATCCCTAAAAGACTGCTGCTGATGATGCTGAGTGCCAGCCTCCACCTCCATGCTGACACAATCCTCCTCCTCCTCCTCTTCCTGTGCGATGGGTGGGACAGAAGGAACACTGTCTGGGTAAAGGGGGCCTTGAGAGGCAAGGAAGTCCTCCTCTTCCTGCCTCTGTTCTGCCTCAAGTGCCCTGTCCATTATTCCACGCAGCGTGTGCTCCAACAGGTGGACAAGAGGTACAGTGTCACTGATGCATGCACTGTCACTGCTCACCATCCTCGTGGCCTCCTCAAATGGTGCCAGGACAGTGCATGCATCCCTGATCATGCCCCACTGGCGTGGAGAAAAAAAACCAAGCTCCCCTGACCCTGTCCTGGTGCCGTAGTCGCACAGGTACTCATTGATGGCCCTCTGCTGTGTGTGCAGCCGCTGCAGCATGGCCAACGTTGAGTTCCACCTGGTGGGCATGTCACATATAAGGCGGTTCTTGGGCAGGTTCAACTCCTTTTGCAGCTCAGCCAGGCGAGCACTGGCATTATAAGATCTGCGGAAATGCACACAGACTTTCCTGGCCTGCCTCAGGACATCCTGTAAGCCCGGGTACGTGCCCAAGAACCGCTGCACCACCAGGTTAAGGACGTGAGCCACACAGGGCACATGGGTCAGTTGTCCCTGTCGGAGGGCGGAGAGGAGGTTGGTGCCATTGTCGCAAACCACCATTCCTGGCTTAAGCTGGCGTGGCGTCAACCACCTCTCGGCCTGGCCCTGCAGAGCAGACAGGACCTCTGACCCAGTGTGGCTTCTGTCCCCCAAACACACCAGAGCAAGCACGGCATGGCATCTTTTTGCCTGCGTACTTGCGCAGCCCCTTGAACGCCTACGGAGCACCGCTGGTTCCGAGGACAAACCACAGGAAGAGGCCATGGAGGAAGAAGAAGAGGAGGGGGTGGAGGAGAGAGGTGTGTCACAACCAGTAGTAGCATTTTGGAGGCGTGGCGGTGGAACAACCTCCAACACTACTGCACCTTGTCCTGCATCCTTCCCAGCTGCCAAAAGAGTGACCCAATGGGCCGTGAAAGAAAGGTAACGTCCCTGTCCATGCCTGCTGGACCATGAGTCAGCGGTAATATGCACCTTACCACTGACCGCCCTGTCCAGCGAGGCGAAGACATTGCCTTCCACATGCCGGTAGAGAGCCGGAATAGCCTTCCGTGAGAAAAAGTGGCGTTTGGGAACCTGCCACTGAGGAACCGCACATTGCACAAACTCACGGAAGGGGGCCGAGTCTACCAACTGAAAAGGCAGCAGTTGAAGCGCTAGCAATTTAGCCAAGCTAGCATTCAACCGCTGGGCATGTGGATGGCTGGGAGTGAACTTCTTTCGACGGTCCAGCAGCTGGGGCAGGGAAATTTGCCTGCTAGAATCGGACGTCGGTGTACTGCTAGCAGAGTGGCCGCAAGTACTTGGCTGTGACACACCTAATTCTACACCTTCATTCCTCTCAGTGCATGTTTCAGAGAGGACTGAAGTTATAGTGGGGTTGGAGATCCCAGCTGATGCGGTGCAAGGAGAGGTCCGCTTTGTTCTTTGGTGTGGGTCTTTGAGGTAGGCTTGCCAACGAGCTGCATGGCAGGTCAACATATGTCTGGTCAGGCATGTGGTACCCAAGCGGCTGTTTTGGCCACGCGATATACGCTTGAGACATATGTTGCAAACAGCAGCTGTGCGATCTGATGCACTAGCCTCAAAAAAGGCCCACACCAAAGAACTTTTTGAATGACGGGCAGAGGCAGCGCCCTGCACAGGCGGAGCTCTGCGGTGTGATTCCGTCGGTGTACTGCCCTTACGCTGGCCACCAAAGGGCATCCTGCCTCGTTGGAGATGTGCCTCCTCCTCATCCTCCTTCTCTCTCCTATTAGGCACCCACGTGGAGTCAGTGACCTCATCATCCCCTCCCTCCTCATCACTGGAGCCAATCTGGCAGTATGCTGCAGCTGCTGGAACATGACTGCCAGATTGGTGTCCTTCTTGAGCATCCCCTCTGTCTGCTCTCACGCTACTGCCTTCCTGTAGCTGGGTATCATCATCAGACCCTTCGAAACGCTGGGCATCCTCCTGGAGCATGTACCCAACACTGTGCTCAAACAGTTCGGGGGACTCCTCAGGAGGAGGACATGGTGGGTCTAGGGAAGGAGTGACTGATGATGAGTCTGACATTGATACCAGGGAAGAGGACGCTTTGGCAGCTGCTTTTCCAGTACCCTGAGCCTGGGTGAGAGAGGATGAGGAGGAGGAGGAGGGCTTGGTCATCCACTCTACCAAATCTTCGGCATGATGTGGCTCAACATGTCCAGCTGCCGAAAAGAAGGACAAGCGTGTCCCATGGCCATGTGCTGATGACAATGCACCGCGTCCACGACCAGCACTGTTGCCCCCAGACACAGAGCCTGCTTGCCCTCTTTTATTGCCTCCTGACTGTCTGCCTCTCCTTGTTTGCCTTCCAGACATTGTAATAGATGGCCTGCAGGGAGATGGGAAAAAAGCAATAAGGGCTACCTTCAGGTGTCCTTCTCTGTCCCTTTACTTAAGGATTTCTAAATATGGTTGAGGATGATTGCTTTTGCACAGAATAGCACAACGACAATTTCCCTGACTGTCCAAAAAAACAAGGATTTCAAAGATGGTTGATGAGGAATGCTTTAGCACACTATAGCACAAGGAGAATTTCCCTCACTGTCCTTCCCTGTCCCTAGAAACAAGGATTATCACAGTGAAAGAAACTGACACTCTTCCTACCTATAGTTTTCTGTCCCTAGAAAAAATGTTTTTTTAAAGCACACTATAGCACAAGGAGAATTCCCTCACTGTCCTTCCCTGTCCCTAGAAACAAGGATTCGCACAGTAAAACACACTGACACTCTCCCTACCTATAGTTTTCTGTCCCTAGAAAAAATGTTTTTTTAAAGCACACTATAGCACAAGGAGAATTCCCTCACTGTCCTTCCCTGTCCCTAGAAACAAGGATTCGCACAGTAAAACACACTGACACTCTCCCTACCTATAGTTTTCTGTCCCTAGAAAAAATGTTTTTTTAAAGCACACTATAGCACAAGGAGAATTTACCTCACTTTCCTTCCCTGTCCCTAGAAACAAGGATTATCACAGTGAAAGAAACTGACACTCTTCCTACCTATAGTTTTCTGTCCCTAGAAAAAATGTGTTTTTAAAGCACACTATAGCACAAGGAGAATTTCCCTCACTGTCCTTCCCTGTCCCTAGAAACAAGGATTATCACAGTGAAAGAAACTGACACTCTTCCTACCTATAGTTTTCTGTCTCTAGAAAAAATGATTTTTTAAAGCACACTATAGCACAAGGAGAATTTCCCTCACTTTCCTTCCCTGTCCCTAGAAACAAGGATTATCAGTGAAAGAAACTGACACTCTTCCTACCTATAGTTTTCTGTCTCTAGAAAAAATGTTTTTTTAAAGCACACTATAGCACAAGGAGAATTTCCCTCACTTTCCTTCCCTGTCCCTAGAAACAAGGATTATCACAGTGAAAGAAACTGACACTCTTCCTACCTATAGTTTTCTGTCCCTAGAAAAAATGTTTTTTTAAAGCACACTATAGCACAAGGAGAATTTCCCTCACTGTCCTTCCCTGTCCCTAGAAACAAGGACTTGCACAGTGAAAGAAACTGACACTCTTCCTACCTATAGTTTTCTGTCCCTAGAAAAAATGTTTTTTTAAAGCACACTATAGCACAAGGAGAATTTTCCTCACTGTCCTTCCCTGTCCCTAGAAACAAGGATTATCACAGTGAAAGAAACTGACACTCTTCCTACCTATAGTTTTCTGTCCCTAGAAAAAATGTTTTTTTAAAGCACACTATAGCACAAGGAGAATTCCCTCACTGTCCTTCCCTGTCCCTAGAAACAAGGATTCGCACAGTAAAACACACTGACACTCTCCCTACCTATAGTTTTCTGTCCCTAGAAAAAATGTTTTTTTAAAGCACACTATAGCACAAGGAGAATTCCCTCACTGTCCTTCCCTGTCCCTAGAAACAAGGATTCGCACAGTAAAACACACTGACACTCTCCCTACCTATAGTTTTCTGTCCCTAGAAAAAATGTTTTTTTAAAGCACACTATAGCACAAGGAGAATTTACCTCACTTTCCTTCCCTGTCCCTAGAAACAAGGATTATCACAGTGAAAGAAACTGACACTCTTCCTACCTATAGTTTTCTGTCCCTAGAAAAAATGTGTTTTTAAAGCACACTATAGCACAAGGAGAATTTCCCTCACTGTCCTTCCCTGTCCCTAGAAACAAGGATTATCACAGTGAAAGAAACTGACACTCTTCCTACCTATAGTTTTCTGTCTCTAGAAAAAATGATTTTTTAAAGCACACTATAGCACAAGGAGAATTTCCCTCACTTTCCTTCCCTGTCCCTAGAAACAAGGATTATCAGTGAAAGAAACTGACACTCTTCCTACCTATAGTTTTCTGTCTCTAGAAAAAATGTTTTTTTAAAGCACACTATAGCACAAGGAGAATTTCCCTCACTTTCCTTCCCTGTCCCTAGAAACAAGGATTATCACAGTGAAAGAAACTGACACTCTTCCTACCTATAGTTTTCTGTCCCTAGAAAAAATGTTTTTTTAAAGCACACTATAGCACAAGGAGAATTTCCCTCACTGTCCTTCCCTGTCCCTAGAAACAAGGACTTGCACAGTGAAAGAAACTGACACTCTTCCTACCTATAGTTTTCTGTCCCTAGAAAAAATGTTTTTTTAAAGCACACTATAGCACAAGGAGAATTTTCCTCACTGTCCTTCCCTGTCCCTAGAAACAAGGATTATCACAGTGAAAGAAACTGACACTCTTCCTACCTATAGTTTTCTGTCCCTAGAAAAAATGTTTTTTTAAAGCACACTATAGCACAAGGAGAATTCCCTCACTGTCCTTCCCTGTCCCTAGAAACAAGGATTCGCACAGTAAAACACACTGACACTCTCCCTACCTATAGTTTTCTGTCCCTAGAAAAAATGTTTTTTTAAAGCACACTATAGCACAAGGAGAATTCCCTCACTGTCCTTCCCTGTCCCTAGAAACAAGGATTATCACAGTGAAAGAAACTGACACTCTTCCTACCTATAGTTTTCTGTCCCTAGAAAAAATGTTTTTTTTAAAGCACACTATAGCACAAGGAGAATTCCCTCACTGTCCTTCCCTGTCCCTAGAAACAAGGATTCGCACAGTAAAACACACTGACACTCTCCCTACCTATAGTTTTCTGTCCCTAGAAAAAATGTTTTTTTAAAGCACACTATAGCACAAGGAGAATTCCCTCACTGTCCTTCCCTGTCCCTAGAAACAAGGATTATCACAGTGAAAGAAACTGACACTCTTCCTACTGTGACAGCAGGAAGGTAAAGTCACCTGGTTGCATCCAGGGGGGTAGATATATTTCTCCCAGATTCAGGCTTTATGCTGACTTATACAACTAGGGTGGAGAGTTGTATAAGCCCAGTTGAGGCTAGTAGGCTCATGGATGACTCATACCTCTAGGGAGAGTGTGGGCGTCGTACAGACAGGGAGTTGATGAGGCCAGCTGAAGCTTGTCAGCTCATTTAGGCCTCTATAAGAACTCCCAGCTTCATTAGATGTTAGCTCATGCCTGGAACCAGACCTGTGTGGACTGTCTAGGGAGAGTGAACCCCTGTGCGGTGAGACAAAGCCTGTGTGGCTATTTGCTTGGACATTTAAAACCAGGGACTTAGGGACTAGGACAGCACTAGGCTGATCCCAGTTGTTAGTTAGGAAACCTGTATGTTTAGTCAGAGGTCAAGTTGACCAGGATTTATTTTGTTTATATGTTTCTTTTGGCTTTGCTGTGTTTTGTCACTGTAAATAGAAAATAAACCGCACCTTTTTTTTGATTTTGAAAACCACAACCTCCGTTTGCTGGGCCTGTTTTTGTGTGGGGAGCCCATCCCGGGGGGTCACACACACCCGCTGCCGAGCTAACCCCCTCACAGTTGGTGGAGAACCAGTGGCAGTTTTTTTTAAGCCAGCATGGAGGAGATACTGAAGCAGCTGGCTCTAGCAAATGCCAATCAACAGCAGACAAATGCAGGTTTGCAAAAGAGCCTTGCAGCTCAACAACAGAGCCTTGCAGCCCAGCAGCAAGCTCACCAACAGAGTCTGGAAGCTCAGCAACAAGCCCAGCAGCAATCTGAGGCCCGCTTCATAGACCTGTTACAGAAGCAAGAGCAGAGACTACAACAAATGGAAGCAGTAATGCAGCAACGTCCGCAGACCAGTGAGGAAAGCCGTCCCACTAATACCGCGTCCTTTGGGGTGAGTCGTTTATTGACAAAAATGACTGGAGAGGATGATCCAGAGGTATTTTTGACCACATTTGAAAGGACTGCTGAAAGAGAAAAGTGGCCTGAGGAGCAGTGGGCTGGACTGGTGGCTCCTCTGTTAACTGGTGAATCGCAGAAGGCTTACTATGACCTAGAGCCTGACCAAGCAAAAGACTATGTGATGCTAAAAGCTGAGATATTGGCAAGGCTGGGTGTCACCCAGGCTGTCCGGGCTCAGCGTGTGCATAACTGGACTTTCCAGCTTGGAAAACCCCCCAGGTCTCAAATGTATGATCTCATTCACCTGAGCAGAAAGTGGCTACAGCCAGAGACTTTGTCCGCACCAAAGATTGTGGAACGTGTTGTAATGGATCGGTTTTTGAGAGCTCTTCCTACTGCCATCCAAAACTGGGTAAGCCATGGAGACCCAGAGACGGCCGATGGTCTTGTGGATCGTGTGGAGAAATACTTGGCTACAGAGAACCTGACGGCCTCTTCCAGAGACACTCGGACTTTCCACCCTAAGACCAGACCATCCCCAGGGGCGGATAAGAGGATTCCAAGGGGTAAGGGTGGAGAGAGTGAGAGGGTGGGAGCTCTACCCCAAGTTTGGCGAGAACAGCCTGGGAAATCAGCGGCTCAAGAGGCGGCAAGAAGGATCGTTTGCTACCGCTGCCGGCAAGCGGGACATATTGCAGCCAATTGCCCGGTTGTGGAGGAACCCATGCAGTGTGACTTTCTGACGGGCAGACGTCAGTCGCTGTGTGCGACAGTCGCATGCACTGCCATTCGAGGAATTGAGAAACATTTATGCAAAATGTGTGTTAATGGTAGAAATGTTGTGGTATTGCTGGATTCAGGTAGCCTTGTGACCCTGATAAAGGCTGAGTTAGTTAAAACAGAGGTCTCTGGGAATAGCAAGGTAGCTGTTATTTGTGTGCATGGGGACACCCGAGAGTATCCAGTGACTACAGTGTGTTTCGAGACCCCCAAAGGTACCCTCTCTCATCCAGTGGGCTTAGTATCTCAGTTACCGTATGACGCCATTGTGGGAAGGGATTTTCCGAAGTTCTGGGAACTGTGGGATGATCCTGAGCCCCCCACTGGTGCCCCTATGTACCAGGAATGTGATAGCCAGAACTCCCCTGAGAGTGGTGAGGACTCTCCGGAATTTCCCTTATCAGTATTGGCAGGGGAGACTCAAGAAACTGGAGAGGAGCCCACCTCCTCAGACGAAAACCTACCGTCTGTGGAGTTTTCTGATCTTGAGGTTCACAGGGAAAACTTTGCCACAGAACAGTTGAAAGACCCCGCCCTAATAAAGGCACGCGAAAACGTAGTGAAAATAGATGGCGAGTTAGTGAACCCAGATAATACCTGCACTTACCCATACTTCAGCGTAGAGAAGGACCTACTGTATCGGGTGGCAAAAAGGGCAGAAGAAACCGTTGAGCAGCTTGTGGTGCCCAAACCTTACAGGAAGTTGGTGTTGGAGTTGGCCCATGGGCACATTCTTGGAGGTCATCTGGGGACAGAGAAAACCCGAGAGAGGGTATTACAGAGATTCTATTGGCCGGGGGTGATGAAGGACATAGAAAATTATTGTTCCTCCTGCCCTGTGTGTCAGAGGTCGGCCCCGATGCCACATTTCCGTAGCCCGCTGGTCCCTCTACCCATCATTGAGGTCCCGTTTGAGAGGATCGCCATGGATTTGGTAGGTCCTATAATCAAGTCCGCTAGGGGGCACCAGTACATATTAGTTATAATGGACTATGCCACCCGTTATCCAGAAGCGATCCCTCTCCGAAATACCTCGGCCAAAACCATAGCCAAAGAGCTATCTCTTGTGTTTAGCCGGGTGGGTATTTGTAAAGAACTGCTTACGGACCAAGGTACACCCTTTATGTCCCGGGTTATGAAGGAGCTGTGTAAATTGTTCAAAGTGACGCAATTACGTACATCTGTGTATCACCCCCAAACCGATGGGCTGGTTGAAAGATTCAACAAAACCCTAAAACAAATGTTGAAGAAAGTGGTGGATAGAGATGGAAAGGATTGGGACTGTCTACTTCCTTATCTGATGTTTGCTATTAGGGAGGTGCCCCAATCCTCTACGGGATTCTCCCCCTTTGAGTTACTGTATGGGAGACACCCAAGAGGGCTGTTGGATATTGCCAAGGAAACTTGGGAAAGTGAGAGTTCTCCCCACAGGAGTGTGATTGAGCATGTCGCCCTGATGCAAGACCGAATTGCACAGGTAATGCCCATCGTGAAGGAACATTTGGCCCAAGCGCAGTTAGCACAGCAGAGAGTGTACAACCGTGGAGCCAAGACCCGTACCTTTTCCCCGGGGGATAGGATACTGGTACTTGTCCCTACGGTTGAAAGTAAATTCCTTGCCAAATGGCAAGGCCCCTACGAGATAATGGAAAAAGTGAGTGAAGTGAATTACAAGGTCAGACAACCAGGAAGGCGAAAGCCCGAACAGATCTATCACGTTAATCTGTTGAAAGCCTGGAGGGATAGAGAGTCCCTAGTCGCAGACACTTGGTCACCAGCTCAAACTGGTTGCGTGATTCCTGAGGTTGGAATAGCAGCCACCTTGTCACAACCCCAACAACAGGAGGTTAAGGAGTTTGTGCTTCGCAACAAGGAGGTATTCTCTGAGCTGCCGGGACAAACATTTGGGGTAGAGCATGACATCATTACCCCGCCCGGTGAAAGGGTGAAGTTAAAACCCTATCGGATCCCAGAGGCCCGACGGGAGGCAATACGGGAGGAAGTACAGAAAATGCTGAACTTAGGGGTGATAGAGGAGTCCCAAAGTGATTGGTCTAGTCCCATTGTGTTGGTGCCTAAACCGGATGGGAGCTGGCGATTTTGTAACGATTTTCGTCAGTTGAACAAAGTTACAAAATTTGACACCTACCCCATGCCACGTATAGATGAGTTGATCGACCGGCTGGGAACAGCCCGATACATGACGACTCTTGACCTCACAAAAGGGTATTGGCAAATTCCCCTGGCCAAGTCGGCCAAAGAGAAAACCGCATTTGTAACCCCAGACGGGGCGTTCCAATATAAGAGAATGCCGTTCGGGTTACAGAATGCGCCGGCCACATTCCAGCGGAAAATGGACCAGATACTGAGGCCCCATCGGAAGTATGCTGCGGCTTACCTGGATGACGTAATTGTCCATAGCACAGATTGGGCCTCACATCTGCCAAAAGTGCAAGCAGTCCTAGACTCTATCCGGGAAGCGGGGTTTACGGCTAACCCCAAGAAGTGTACCATTGGGCAGGAGGAGGCCAAATATCTTGGGTACACCATTGGGAGGGGAGTAATAAAACCCCAACTCAACAAAGTCGAGGCCATCCAGAGTTGGCCACGTCCCAACAGCAAGAAGCAGGTACGAGCCTTTCTGGGAATCGCTGGGTATTATCGGCGATTCATTCCCCACTTTGCTTCTAAGGCTGTGCCCCTAACCAACCTAACGAAGGGGAAAGGGTCGGTCATGATTAAATGGACCCCCGAGGCTGAGGCAGCATTCCAATTCTTGAAACAAGCCTTATGTAGCCAGCCAGTGTTGTACTCACCCGACTTCTCTAAAGACTTTGTCGTACAAAGTGATGCGTCAGATGTGGGGTTAGGAGCAGTATTGTCCCAGGTCTGGAACGGGGAAGAGCACCCAGTCATTTACCTCAGCAGGAAGTTGAAGTCCCATGAGGTAAATTACGCCACCGTTGAAAAGGAGTGTTTAGCGGTGAAGTGGGCTCTAGATTCCCTTCGGTACTACCTGCTAGGTAGGCACTTTGACATGGTTACGGATCACGCTCCGTTAAAGTGGATGGCTCAAAACAAGGAAACAAATAGAAGAGTGAATAGGTGGTTCCTGGCCCTCCAGGAATTCAACTTCACAGTAAAGCATCGCCCTGGCGTTCAAATGGGGAATGTGGATGCTTTGTCTCGAGTACATGAATGCCTGATTGCTGGTGTTCCAACCCCAAGGTTAAAACAAGAGGGGGGGGGTATGTGACAGCAGGAAGGTAAAGTCACCTGGTTGCATCCAGGGGGGTAGATATATTTCTCCCAGATTCAGGCTTTATGCTGACTTATACAACTAGGGTGGAGAGTTGTATAAGCCCAGTTGAGGCTAGTAGGCTCATGGATGACTCATACCTCTAGGGAGAGTGTGGGCGTCGTACAGACAGGGAGTTGATGAGGCCAGCTGAAGCTTGTCAGCTCATTTAGGCCTCTATAAGAACTCCCAGCTTCATTAGATGTTAGCTCATGCCTGGAACCAGACCTGTGTGGACTGTCTAGGGAGAGTGAACCCCTGTGCGGTGAGACAAAGCCTGTGTGGCTATTTGCTTGGACATTTAAAACCAGGGACTTAGGGACTAGGACAGCACTAGGCTGATCCCAGTTGTTAGTTAGGAAACCTGTATGTTTAGTCAGAGGTCAAGTTGACCAGGATTTATTTTGTTTATATGTTTCTTTTGGCTTTGCTGTGTTTTGTCACTGTAAATAGAAAATAAACCGCACCTTTTTTTTGATTTTGAAAACCACAACCTCCGTTTGCTGGGCCTGTTTTTGTGTGGGGAGCCCATCCCGGGGGGTCACACACACCCGCTGCCGAGCTAACCCCCTCACACTACCTATAGTTTTCTGTCCCTAGAAAAAATGTTTTTTTAAAGCACACTATAGCACAAGGAGAATTCCCTCACTGTCCTTCCCTGTCCCTAGAAACAAGGATTCGCACAGTAAAACACACTGACACTCTCCCTACCTATCCTTCTCTTTCCCTAAACTAAAGGAATCCAGGTTAAGCAAAAAAAATTAAATGTCACTGTCCCTGCCTATGCTTCTCTTTCCCTGCTCCGGAACACACTACACTAGGCCGCCGTGCTGGCGGCCTTTTATAGTGTGGGGCGTGTACTAAACACCCTCAGCAATAATTGGCCACAGGCATCCTGCCTGTGGCCAATCATTGCTCTCCTCGCTGCCGGCGCTGTGATTGGCCAAGCATGCGGGGTCACAGTGCATGCTTGGCCAATCACAGCGCCTGGATGACACTGCGATGGCGTAGTGCATTGTGGGCCCTTCGCGTCACTCGAATTAGGCGCGAACGGCCCAAATCGTTCGATCTTCGTCGAACGATCGAACAGCCGATGTTCGAGTCGAACGTATGTTCGACTCGAACACCGAGCTCATCCCTATTGGGCATCTGTGGGACATCCTCAAACGGAAGGTGGAATAGCGCAAGGTCTCTAACATCCACCAGCTCCATGATGTCGTCATGGAGGAGTGCAAGAGGACTCCAGTGGCAACCTGTGAAGCTCTGGTGAACTCCATGCCCAAGAGGGTTAAGGCTGTGCTGGAAAATAATGGTGGCCACACAAAATATTGACACTTTGGGCCCAATTTGGACATTTTCACTTGGAGATGTACAAATTTTTGTTGCCAGCGGTTTAGACATTAATGGCTGTGTGTTGAGTTATTTTGAGGGAACAGCAAATTTGCACTGTTATAAAAGCTGTACACTCACTACTTTACATTGTAGCAAAGTGTCATTTCTTCAGTGTTATCACATGAAAAGATATAATAAAATATTTACAAAAATGTGAGGGGTGTACTCACTTTTGGGAGATACTGTGTGTGTGTATATATTTACCGTACATTGGACCAATGTAACTATGTATAAAATATCCATACCTGGAATTATTTTTAAGGGCTGGGATCATTAGACACAGGTCTCAGACTACATCCACTCCCCTTTTTAAGCGTTATGGTGTAATTTAGATATTCTTTACACGTGTTTTACCTGTGTTGCCAATCATCACATGCAGCAGCAAAGTTTTTTTTAAGACAAGGTGCGCATGGAGTTTGTATAGTGGAGTCAGCAGGATGGGGGCAGCACCCTCAGGCCTGGCAGTTCTGTTGAAGCTGTGTACCTGGGAAAAGACTGGATAGTGAAGTCTCAAGAGGATTACTTAGTACGCCAGAATGCGTTTGGGACTGCTAGCCAGCAAAATATTCAACCACTCGACCACCGGAAGGCTTTCATGACAAGGCCGTTTTTTGCACTGTGCTACTTTAAAGGGGAGTTCCAGCCTTTTTTTATGTTTATTAAAAGTCAGCAGCTACAAAAAGTGTAGCTGCTGGCTTTTAATAAACATACACTTACCTGCTCCACTGTCCAGCGCCGCGCCGCCTGGAGCTCCGCTCCTCTCCCCCCTTCTCCGCCGGCGCCTCCATTCATTGCGTGGGCACCCGGCCGTGACAGCTTTCGGCTTCACGACCGGGTACTCACTGCGCATGCGCGAACGGCGCAGCACTCTCTGAATGGACAGGCGATCGCCTGGGACCTGTCACGTCCCAGGTGATCGCCTACAGGGAGGGGCCGCCACAAGGCGATATGACGTATCGCCTAGGCGAGCCCAGGGCGGAAGGAGGAAGTGGGACAGGAAGTCCCACTCCTACTGAAGCCATCACTCCCCCCCCAAAAAAATTACATGCCAAAATGTGGCATGTAAGGGGGCGAGGAGTGTATAAAGTGGAAGTTCCAAATTTGGGTGGAACTCCGCTTTAACTGGCAATCATTTTATTGACACAAATAGAGCTTTCTTTTGGCGGCATTTGATCACCACTGGGCTTTATATTTATTTATTATATAAACAAAAAAATACTGAAAATGTTGAAAATAAGCCACAATACTTTCTGTTATAAAACAAAAATCGAATTTCTTCATAAATTTAAAGCAAAATGAATTCTGACACATATCTTTGGTAAACAAATAAAATAAAAAATCCCAATAAATGTATATTACCATATATACTTGAGTATAAGCCGACCCGAATATAAGCCGAGGCACCTAATTTTACCCCAAAAAATGGGAAAACTTATTGACTCGAGTATAAGCCTAGGGTGTGCCTCACTGTGCCCATGACTAGACTGACGTTTAACATGGGAGTCTATGGAAGGGGTGCCCGGGTTTGAAAAATCGGTGCTCCCCGGCCGTAGGTTCCCCCGGACAAGAAACTTTGCACACGTGTAGAGGAAGAGTGGGGCTATATGTGTGCCAGGACCGGCTCCCCAAACTCCGGGAGATCAGGCGCAAAAAGGTGACTCGAGTATAAGCCGAGGGGGGCATTTTCAGCACAAAAAATTGTGCTTAAAAACTCGGCTTATACTCGAGTATATACGGTAATTGGTTTGTATGAAAGTTATAGCATCTACAAACTATGGTATATATAATGGAATTTATGCAGCTATAGAAGGGGTGCCCCTGGAAGAAGAAAGCTTTTTACGAAACGGACGTAGGGCGGAGCGACGCGCTGACGTCACCTCGTGCTTCACACGGTTCCCAGTAGGACGGGTGTCTGTTGTATGTGCACCGGCCAGCACACCAGACTTAAAGGCCTATTTTTAGCTACATAAATGTAAGTGCAATACTAATTGTTTAATAAACTTTTATACTTTTAAACGCACTATGTGGAGCCATTATATTTTTTCCATATCGGGTGTATCTGCTGATGGTTGTCGGGAGTTATTGCCATAAGGATCACGCACTGTGATTGCTGACTTGTGGAGAGAGCTGTTTACTTTATGCATTCACTGATCCTCTGTCATGGGGGATCGTGACTAGTTGGTAAGGAGTAATTTCTTGTTTGGTGGTGGATCACGTTTTATTTTTGGATACAATATCTCACTATATGGACTTCAATTTCACTGAGCACCGGTGTTTTATTATGGACTTTGTTTTGTGCATTCACTAATGGACTCAATCTCTTATTAACTTTGTGCACTCATCAATGGACTAGGGCTGGGCGATTTTCCCCCCAAAGAAAATCTGCGATTTTTTTATAAAAAACGTGATTTACGATTCGATTTTTTTTTTTTTATTATATTAATTAAAGTGCATCAACAAACAAAATTGCAAAGGCAAACCCTTTTTCTAACTGCAAAGTCATCGTGCAACAAACACACAATATATTCCAGCGCTCATGGAACATACATTATTAACTATTGAAAACTCTTGAAACTCTGTGTGTGATTCCTTCTGTCCCAGCCTTGCTGCGATCCTGGCTCTGCATCCTTTTGGGTTGGAGGGCCCTCCACACGCTGGTCTGCCTGTTGTCCATCATTCAAGGTACTGTGCTCACACGGAGATCATGCCACAGGCTTTGTTTTGACTTTTTTAACCCCTCCTTGCTCCACGGATGTCACTGCAAGTTTAACAAGTTTGTCACCACTGGCAACTGGAGAGTTAAGATTAATTTGCCCTCTGCACATTTGGGATTGGATCCCTCTCTTTATTGTGATAAATGGACTAAGCTTTTTTATCAATTCTTCAAGAGTTTTCAATAGTTAATAATGTATGTTCCATGAGCGCTGGATTATATTGTGTGCATGTTGTGTATTTTGTACTTCTGGGTACGGATTTTTTCTTGCTGCGCTGGATCCTGTTTTTTCCCCCTTTTGGATACTTTGTACTTCCCAAAATAATTGGGATTTTTTTCTTATTATCATCTATTATATTTTTTTCTTTATCCACCAATTTAGCGCTTGTGACCTTTTGTTGTTTTTTGCAGTGTGCAACAAAGATTGTTAAACATCCAAATTATTAATACTGTATTTGGATTTAGCTAATAAAACAACAAAAAATCCTGAGGTTACTCTTAGTTGAATTGAACTGTGTCCATGCCTCACTGTACCCTTGTCTCACTGTGCCCGTGTCTCACTGTGCCCATGCTTCAATCACTGTGCCCGTACCTGATGCAGATTTTCATGGTATACGGATTTTACTGCTACACCGGTGGCCATTCCAGTATTCAAAAGCCGCGCCTCCTCCTCGTCTGTGATAGGCGGAACACTCAATTTCCCAGCATTCAGTGTTCCGCCTATCATGGTCATCCTCATAACACAGACGAGGATGAGAGGATGTCCGTGATAGGCTGAATACTGCCTGCTGTGAAATTGAGTGTTCCGCCTATCACAGACGACGAGGACTCGGGAGGCGCAGCTTTTGAACACTGCAATGGCCGCCGTCTGTCTGCATGACACGCTGATCAGGTAGGCAGACGGCGGCTGCAGCGAGTAGATGTTATTGGGGTAACGCTGCCCAGTGCCATTCCGGATACACCCCCTGCAGTCCTGCTACGGAAACTTTGAAGGGAAAAAAAATATTTTTTTTTTTTTTCAAAAAAAAAATCAAAAAAAAACGATTTTCTTCAAAACTGAATCGATTTGAGCTCAAAACTCGATTCAAGATTAAAATCGATTTTTTTCCCAGCCCTACAATGGACTTAATCCATCATTATTATTTTTTTAAATGTTTTAATTATTTTGTGTCTCATAATCATTGTGTTTCACAATTTTGTGTTTATTTTATTTTATTTATCACATTATTTGAGTCATTCATGTAGTGTTGTTTATATTGTTCACTTACCTATTATCACTTAATGGTCACGGGTTAGCGCGATTTATTTTATTTTCTATAGAAGAGAGAGTTGAGAGGAAATCTTCTAACCTAACAGACAAATGTTCAAAAAAAGAACCATCTAATACCGACCCAGCGTGAAAGTTTATTACTCTTCGCACATATCGCGCTGATATCTCCCCTTTATTTCGTTTCACTATGAAGAGTGTGAGACTGCATTCACACTGGTCCACATGCATGACACGCACATGGCATGTGCCCATGGACAAGTGTGACCCTAATCATAGAGTGAGAGAAAAGCAGGGGCAATGACAGGGCTACACAGTGTGACCCTAATCATAGTAATATATATATATACACACACACACACACACACACACACACACACACACACACATACATATATATATATATATATATATATATATATATATATATATACACACACACACAACCTCTGAATATAATGCATTCATTCCAAATCACAGTTCACATTTAACCACATTACACAGTGTGGGCAGTATCTCAAATTAAAAAGAAAAAAAAAATGGGGGGGGGGGGGGGGGGAGTGGAAAGGAAAAAATGGGGGTCGGATAAGGGACCGCACCACACCCCATTACATACAGAACCCACCATACAACCCTCCACATTGAATCCCAATTTATATAGAACCTGCCATACCACTGGCGCCCACCATACTGCTACCCAACACAGGGATCTTCACACTGCGCCCCATTATATACAGAACCCACCATACAACCCTCCAATACAGGGATCACATTGAATCCCAATTTAAATAGAACCTGCCATACCACTGGCCAAAACAGGGACCATGCAGCATCCACCATACTGCCGCCTCAATACAGGAATTGCACTGCAGTAATAATTACATATAACACCCACCATACTGCTCCCAACACAGGGATCACACTGCACCCTATTACATACTGCACCCCATAACATACAGCACCCCATTGTATACAGAACCCACGATAGGGATCACACTGCACCCCATTACATACAGCACCCACCATACTACTACCCAATACAGGGATCACACTGCACCCCATTATATACAGCACCCACCATACTGCACCCCATTATATACAGAACCCACCATAATACTACCCAACACAGGGATCACACTGCACCCCATTACATACAGCGCCCACCATACTGCTCCCCTACACAGGGATCACACTGCACCCTATTATATACAGAACCCACCATAGGGATCACACTGCACCCCATTATATACAGCACCCACCATACTACTACTACTACCCAATACAGGGATCACACTGCACCCACCATATACAGAACCCACCATAGGGATCACACTGCACCCCATTATATACAGCACCCACCATACTACTACCCAATACAGGGATCACACTGCATCACATTACATACAGCACCCACCATACTGCACCCCATTATAAAAAAAAGCACCCACCACACTGCACCCTATTATATACAGAACCCACCATACCGCACCCCATTATATACAGCACCCACCACACTGCACCCCATTATATACAGCACCCACCATACTGCACCCCATTATATACAGCACTCATTATACTAACCCCCCATAAAATAGAGAACCCACCATACTGCCCCCCAAAACAATGAAGACAGTACACCCCATTATACACAACACCCACCATACTGACCCCAATACAGATATCACACCACTCCCTAATTTCTACATGACCCACCGTAATACACCCCATTATACCCCCTCCTCCTTCATACACATATTGCTGTGTACACAGACACAACTCCGGCTGGTAACTTTCTTTCCCGGAACTTGTGTGCTGAGTGTGATGAGCACCGCGAACCCCGCCCCCCGCTCCATCCCCGACATCACTTCCGGGTCCTTCGGCTGCCTAGTACGCTCCGGACGGTGCAGGTTGGGATCGGGACCGATGACATCCGAGTGTTGTAAGTGTGTGACCGTTCTATGTACACATTATATACATGTCTGTGTTCTGTATACGGAGAGGACGGGTCATATACATGTCTGTGTTCTGTATACGAGGAGAGGACGGGTCATATACATGTCTGTGTTCTGTATACGGAGAGAGGACGGGTCATATACATGTCTGTGTTCTGTATACAGGAGAGGACGGGTCATATACATGTGTGTTCTGTATACGAGGAGAGGACGGGTCATATACATGTGTGTTCTGTATACGGGGAGAGGACGGGTCATATACATGTCTGTGTTCTGTATACTGAGAGGACGGGTCATATACATGTCTGTGTTCTGTATACGGAGAGAGGACGGGTCATATACATGTGTGTTCTGTATACGGAGAGAGGACGGGTCATATACATGTCTGTGTTCTGTATACAGGAGAGGACGGGTCATATACATGTGTGTTCTGTATACGAGGAGAGGACGGGTCATATACATGTGTGTTCTGTATACGAGGAGAGGACGGGTCATATACATGTGTGTTCTGTATACGGGGAGAGGACGGGTCATATACATGTCTGTGTTCTGTATACTGAGAGGACGGGTCATATACATGTCTGTGTTCTGTATACGGAGAGGACGGGTCATATACATGTCTGTGTTCTGTATACTGAGAGGACGGGTCATATACATGTTTGTGTTCTGTATACGGAGAGGACGGGTCATATACATGTCTGTGTTCTGTATACAGGAGAGGACGGGTCATATACATGTGTGTTCTGTATACGAGGAGAGGACGGGTCATATACATGTGTGTTCTGTATACGGGGAGAGGACGGGTCATATACATGTCTGTGTTCTGTATACGGAGAGGACGGGTCATATACATGTCTGTGCTCTTTATACAGGAGAGGACGGGTCATATACATGTCTGTGTTCTGTATACAGGAGAGGACGGGTCATATACATGTCTGTGTTCTGTATACTGAGAGGACGGGTCATATACATGTCTGTGTTCTGTATACGGGAGAGGACGGGTCATATACATGTCTGTGTTCTGTATACGGGAGAGGACGGGTCATATACATGTCTGTGTTCTGTATACGGGAGAGGACGGGTCATATACATGTCTGTGTTCTGTATACAGGAGAGGACGGGTCATATACATGTCTGTGTTCTGTATACTGAGAGGACGGGTCATATACATGTCTGTGTTCTGTATACTGAGAGGACGGGTCATATACATGTCTGTGTTCTGTATACAGGAGAGGACGGGTCATATACATGTCTGTGTTCTGTATACAGGAGAGGACGGGTCATATACATGTCTGTGTTCTGTATACTGAGAGGACGGGTCATATACATGTCTGTGTTCTGTATACAGGAGAGGACGGGTCATATACATGTCTGTGTTCTGTATACAGGAGGGGACGGGTCATATACATGTCTGTGTTCTGTATACAGGAGGGGACGGGTCATATACATGTCTGTGTTCTGTATACGGGGAGAGGACGGGTCATATACATGTCTGTGTTCTGTATACGGGGAGAGGACGGGTCATATACATGTCGTCTGTGTTCTGTATACGGAGAGGACGGGTCATATACATGTCTGTGCTCTGTATACGGGGAGGACGGGTCATATACATGTCTGTGTTCTGTATATGGGGAGAAGACGGGTCTTATACATGTCTCTGCTGTATGCAGGGTGTACATGTCCTCCATGTGTCTGATAACACAGCAGACTTTCCCAGCCTCGGGTGCAGATTTAACAAACAAATAGTTTCTCATGTTTGCGCTCTGCTTACAGCCTGATTCCGAGGATTGAGATAACTATTTCTCTGTGTTGGATCATATTCAGCTGCTGGGGATGAGACAGTGTTACTCATGGTACACATGTACTGAAGGTTGTCCTGTTTAGCAACAACTGGTTGACTTTCGGTGTGTGTGTGTGTGTGTGGTTGACTTTCGGTGTGTGTGTGTGTGTGTGTGTGTACCAATGTCTGTACAACAAAAGTCAGTCTAACGACCGGCTTCTGTCAAACGGTCTTGATGGAAAACCAGCATTCGCTCTGAGCTTGCAGCCAATGGCTGCAGCGCTGATCTGTGTAGTTTGGCAGGGGAGGCAGAATACAGTAGAACAACAGGAGAGATCTCTCCATATTATTATTTTCTTTTTTTCGTTCAACCTGCCAGTTGAATGAAAAATAAAAACTCTACATGTATACGCGGCTTAAGTTATTTCTGCTCGGAGTTGGGCTTTAAATTGTAAATGATTACTATTTCTAATGCATTTTTTTTTATATAATGTTATTTATATCCCCTTTTTTTTTATGTTGAAAAATTTAATAAAAATATTGAAACTAAATTGTAAATGAGAAATAGAAAATTTTATTTCTCTTGTGTTCATGGACGGACACAGCAGCTTAATCTTGACAATAGGGTATTAGCCTTCTATCAGGAGAGGACTAGGCAGAAACATTGTTAATGTGTTAATACAACTTTAAACTGTACAGTACCGCCCAGAAGGCGGTCCCTCTAGGTACAACCCCTCTCCCTGCATGCAGCAGCTCAGTTTTTTTTCTGCCTAGCATAGGATTAGGACCTGGCTCCCTGTGGGCCCTCTGGTCTTGGAGTTTTTTTATATATATATTTTTTTCTCTACTTTGATCCTGAGATCTGCTATCAACTGCCGACTGGGCGACAGGCTGGATGTCCTAGATCCTTGAAGTCACCCCAGTTTCGGCCAGCGAGCGTGTGCAGGCCTTGAGCTATGCGCTGGGTCGGCCACGACATGCCCCGTTTGCTCCAGGGGGGGGGGGGCGGTGAGCTACGTGCTCTGGGGCACACATATGACCGGGCTAATTACTGTCCCTGTCCCAGTGTGCCGGGCCGACGGCTACCTCCGTACTGCTCGGGTGGTGGATCTGTTTGGGATGCTTCCAGCAAGCCTCGCAGGACTGGTAAGTACCATTCCCCCCTGCCTCGGTGGGTTGGGATGGCTGGACATTCCCAGGGAGGTTGATCGGGGGTTCTATTCCACCCTTCCCTCTTCTCTCCCTCCCTCCTCCTCATGCCTTCTAGCTGGGCATGTTGCAGTATCCGGGGGTCCGCCTGGGGGGGGGGCTCCGCTCTCTAAGTGGGGGGCTGCACTGAGGGCTTGCTCTCCTGGGGGTGCTGTATGCCTGTGTGGGGGGACCTCCGCATTGCGGGAGCCCCAGGGTTTTTGCTGCCATGTGTGCTTACTGCCTTGATACCTGGTTCGGCTGCCATTTTGGCGGTCCTGCCGCTATACTGTTTTTTTTCCTCTTCTCGGCAGCCATTTTCCTGTAGCTGAGCGCCCTGTGTTGGTCCTGCATAGCGGCGGCCATTTTCTTGTGGCAACGCGCCTTTTTCTCTACAGGGTGGTCGCTCGGCGGCCATTTTCTTGTAGTCCGCGCGCCCTGTGTTGTTGTTCACATAGACGGCCATTTTTTCGTAGCCCGTGCACTTTTTTTCTTCAGGGCGGCCATTTTCTTGTAGGTTTTTGGCCTCTTGCGGTAGTTTTTAGGTGTCTGGACAGCGCGAACAGCCGGCTTTCACTCTGCTGGACACAGTGACACGTGCAGTGGCATACGGAGAGCTCCTCTGTCAGGACAGGGCGGACGGCAGCGGTGCAGTTTCCTACTGGGATGGTGAGTCCTCTGGGGGGGGGCCTTGGCGTACAAGCAGCTAGGAAGGTGGGCTGTGTGCCTTGGCTTACGTCCCTAAGGGGTCAGGCGTGTGGGTCAACATGGCGTCCAAAGCGGATGCTTCTTCCCCAGACATACATGTGATTGCAATTGGTGCCCCGGCACCTGCTGTCTCTGTAGAGGCAGTCTTGGAGGCCTTTGTTGCCAGGGTGGCTGCGGTGTGCGGGAAAACGGGGGGTAAAAAACGCCCTCTCCCCCCACCATCTTCTGGGGATGTCTCTGACTCGGATTCGGGCCCAGCTACTGCTCCCGGCCCGGGTTCTGATGTTTCTGACGATGTGGACCACGATCCTTCGGACAGTGAGGATGATTCCGTGTCTAGGTCAGCCCATGATAGGGCACTTGTTGGAGCACTTATCACCACAGTGCGAGATACTCTTAAATTGGAGGATAAGTCAGGTGCATCTACAGAGGTGTCGGTCCCTTTCGGATTCCGCAAGCCTGTCCGCACAGAAAAGGTGTTTTCCTTGTGTGCCTTACTTTTCGTAAGCTCTTGTACAAGGAATGGGAACGTCAGCAGAGGACTTTTTCGGTCCCCAAATGTATAGCGGTGCGTTACCCCTTTTGAGGAAGATTTCCTGGAAATATGGACCTCTTCCCCGATTGTGGACCCCCCGGTGTCCAGGTTGAACAAGGTAACCACGCTTCCGGTAGAAGGAGCTCCTGCTTTCAAGGACCCTGCGGACAGGAGGGCTGAGGCAGTGGCCCGCTCCCTGTTGACAGTGGTGGGGTCAGCAGTGCGTCTGGTTGTCGCCAGGGCCTTGGTGGCTCAGACGCTTACTGAGTGGGCTAAGATGCTGCACCACGAGTTAAAAGAACATCGGGCTTCTCCGCCCTTTTGTGGAACTGGCCGACCAGTTGGTACAGGGCCTTAAGTTTGTGTGCGAGTCAGCTTTGGATACGATTCCGTTGCTATCCAGGGCATCGGTCTCTGCA
Organism: Rana muscosa; assembly: GCA_029206835.1. NCBI lineage: Eukaryota > Metazoa > Chordata > Amphibia > Anura > Ranidae > Rana > Rana muscosa. The sequence goes on along the minus strand of CM055117.1, from coordinate 83,319,293 downwards.
GTGGTACTGCGTCGCCTGATTTGGCTAAAATGTTGGTCCGCGGACCAGGCCTCTAAGAAGGCCTTGTTTGAATTACCTTTTAAATGGGAGAGGCTTTTTGGAGCCTTCCTGGATGACCTCATCAAAGATGCCAGGGGAGGTAAGAGTACTGTGCTCCCGCAATCTAGGAAGGGTAAGGAGCAACGCCATAGGCATGGGCCCTCCTTCTCTGCTCATAAGCGGCTTTTTCGTCCGCCTGGAGCTGCAGGTTAGAGCTCCCAGACCGATAAGGCACCTGCTGAGGGACAAAAGCGTCCCTGTTTTCGCAAGCCCAACAAGCCTGCAAGCTCATGAAGGTTTGCCCCTGCCCGACAAGCGGGTGGGGGCCGCCTTTGCACATTCACGGCTCGGTGGGTTTGCAAAGTAGTTTCCTCAGGGTACAAGATAGAGTTCTCTCTTGCCCTCAACTGATTTTTTCCCTTAAACCTTCAGCTCCCTCTGACTCAATGGGTGGCCCTGTTGGGGGCAGTACAGTATCTGCTGGCTCAGGGGGTGATCGTGCCCCCGCTGGAAAGGTTTCAGGGGTTTTATTCAAACCTGTTTGTGGTCCCAAAGAAGGAAGGGGTCCGTCTGATCCTGGATCTCGAGGCCCGGAACTGCTTCGTGAAAGTTCAGAAGTTCAGGATGGAATCGGTGTGCTCGGTAGTCGCGGCGCTCCATCCAGGGGATTTCCTGGCATCCTTGGACATCAAGGACGCATACTTGCATGTCCCCATATTTGTCATACATCAGAGGTTTCTGCGTTTTGCGGTCGGGGACGACCACTACCAATTTGTGGCTCTTCCTTTTGGCCTGGCATCAGCACCAAGGGTTTTCACCAAGGTGCTTGCCCCGGTCCTAGCTTTGCTGAGACAGCGAGATATCGCTGTAGTGGGTTACCTGGACGACCTTCTTCTGAGAGCTGCTTCCAGCTCGGAATTAGAGGTGGATGTGACGATTGTCATCTGGACCCTTCAAGACTTTGGTTGGGTCCTGAACCTTCAGAAGTCGGTGTTGGTGCCGACTCGGCGTCTGGAGTACCTGGGCTTGGTTCTGGATTCCTTGGAGGCGAGAGTTTTTTCTCCCCTCGGACAAATTGCAAACTCTTCAGGCGGCGGTGAAGCTGCTGGCCTCCCGCAAGCGGTCGTCGCTGCGTTTTTGCATGCGAGTCCTGGGCCTCATGTTGGCCTCCTTCGAGGCAGTGCCGTATGCTCAATTTCACACTCGTGCCTTACAGAGGGAAATCCTGTCCAAGTGGGACAAGTCCCCGTTGTCCCTGGATTGTCAGATCCGGGTGGACCATGCGGTCAAGGCTTCCCTGGTCTGGTGGCTGAGATCTCCGGCCCTTCAGGCCGGACAGTCATTTCTTCCCCTTCAGTGGACAGTAATCACGACTGACGCCAGCCTGACCGGTTGGGGGGGGTGTCAAGTCTGCACAGGGTCGCTGGACGCAGGAAGAATCCTGCCTACGGATCAACGTGCTGGAGCTTCGGGCGATCAAGCATTGCCTCTTCTCGTGGTCTCACAGACTTCAGGGGCGTGCGGTCTGGATCCAGTCGGACAACGCCACGGCAGTGGTGTATGTCAACCATCAAGGGGGGACAAGAAGCTCGGCTGCAGCCTCGGAGGTCTCTCACATTCTGAGGTGGGCAGAGCGGAGCGTGCCGGCTCTATTGGGCATATACATCCCGGGCGTAGACAACTGGCAAGCGGACTACCTAAGTCGCCGGATGCTGGACCAAGGAGATTGATCACTGCACCCGGATGTATTTAGTCTCATTTGCACAAGATGGGGCACACCAGACATGGACCTCCTGGCTTCGCGGCACAATCGGAAGGTGTCGAGGTTTGTGGCCAGGTTAGGAGACCCCTGGGCAGACGCGACAGGCGCGTTGGTGGCTCCGTGGGGACAGTTCTTGCTGATTTACGCTTTTCCCCCACTAAAGCTTCTCCCTCGTCTGCTTCGCAGGGTGCAGACGGAGGGGATCCCGCTGATTCTAATTGCCCCAGATTGGCATCCCTGGTACGCCGACCTAGTGCGTCTGGCGCCTGGTGGCGGATGTTCCTTGGCGACTACCGCTACCAGAGGACCTTCTGTCGCAAGGTCCCATTCTTCGTCCTGCTTTCCAGTCACTGGCTTTAACGGCGTGGCTATTGAAAGCCAGGTTTTGAGGGACCGTGGCCTGTCGGATGCGGTTATTTCTACCATGCTAAGAGCACGGAAGTCTTCCTCTAGGAAGATTTATCATCGTACTTGGAAGGTTTACATCTCTATGTGTGAGGAGCTGAAGTGGCATCCACATGCATACTTGGTTTCTAGGATCCTGCTGTTTCTACAGCGTGGAGTGGACGAAAAACTTGCCTTAAGTACCATTAATGGCAAATTTCAGCTTTGGTCGTCTTTCTTTCAAAGGCCCTTGGCTGCGCACTCACTGGTGAGTACATTTGTACAGGAGGTTCAACATGTGGCCCCTCCGGTGCGACCACCACTACCTCCGTGGGACTTGAATCTGGTCCTCTCGGTGCTTCTTTGGATGCTTGCTTCGGCCGCAAAGTTTTGCAGGCGGCCGTTTTAAGGTTGCATCTCCTCTGTTGAGGAGCTCTGGTTATGTTTGGGGTGAAGTTTTGTTTTTGGTTGCTGTCCCCACCCCTCGTTTGTCTGACACTGCTTGGGACGTCCCTATTGTCAAGATTAAGCTGCTGTGTCCGTCCATGAACACAAGAGAAAATAGGATTTTTGTACTCCCCGTAAAATACTTTTCTCTGTAGTTCATGGACGGACACAGCACCCACCCCTCCTTTTTTTATGTTTGTACTGCTTTTTGATGAACTGAGCTGCTGCATGCAGGGAGAGGGGTTGTACCTAGAGGGACCGCCTCCTGGGCGGTACTGTACAGTTTAAAGTTGTATTAACACATTAACAATGTTTCTGCCTAGTCCTCTCCTGATAGGCTAATACCCTATTGTCAAGATTAAGCTGCTGTGTCCGTCCATGAACTACAGAGAAAAGGATTTTACGGTGAGTACAAAAATCCTATTTTTCCACATATAAGGCCTCATGCCCACGGACGTTTTTACAGCCGCATTTTTTACAGCTTAAAAACGCCTGTCCATGTTATTGTATACATTTTTTGACAGTTTTTTTTCGGAAAAAAAAAAGTCGGAGCTCAAAAATGCAATCGCTGCGTTTTTGCAGGTTTTCGCGCGTTTTTTTATGCCGACGCCGAGGAACGCACTGGTCCTGGTTTTTTTTTTTTTTTTTTTTTTTACTGCTTAAAAACGCCTATGCTATTTGCAGCTCAAAAACGTCTAGGTGGGCATGAAGCTATAGACTAACATGGACAGGCGTTTTTAAGCTGTAAAAAACGCGGCTGTAAAAACGTCCGTGGGCATGAGGCCTAAGTGTGCTGTTTGTGTGTGGGTTTTTTTTTTTTTTTCTTTACAATGCTTTTGTGTGATTTTTGCATTTTTTTTATAATCAGTTTATTTGCAGATTCTGATTGTATTGGGTGTCTGCAGATGCTCTTGGGACAGTGATGGCGAACCTTAGCACCCCAGATGTTTTGGAACTACATTTCCCATGATGCTCATGCATTCTGCAGTGTAGTTGAGCATCATGGGAAATGTAGTTCCAAAACATCTGGGGTGCCAAGGTTCGCCATCACTGTCCTAGGATCTTAATCTCTATTACATAATGGGGGAGGTGTTCTGTAGTCCAGCGTGGGAGATACCAGGCAGGACTGATAACGCTGCTAGGGCAGTGCAGTAAAGGACTTGGTCATCCCAATTAGGAGCACACCGGATGTCTGGCAGATCAACAGGTAGTTTTTTGTTCTTGCAGCATTTGTAAGGAGAGAGAGAACATGTATTGTAGAGGAGAACTACATTTAGTGTTTTTTTTTTTTTTTTTTTTTCCCTGACCTATAGGTTTTTGATACATATTGCAACCAGGTACGTGAACGCCATGAAACGCCATGCAAGCAGCCTCACTTGATCCTCTATTACTGGTCAGCCCAATACAGGAACTTGGAGGCTCCTTGTGATGAGTTTTCCTCCCATACATGCAGCATTTTAAAGAGACAGAACATGGAAAATTGTGCATGTATTGTGAAGATGTGCTGCATATGTTTTTTTTTTTTTTGTTTTTTTTTTTTCACGTACACTTTAACCACTTCAGCCCCGGAAGATTTGGCTGCTCAATGACCAGGCCATATTTTGCGATACGGCACTGTGTCGCTTTAACTGATAATTGCGCGGTCATGCGACGTTGTACCCAAACAAAATTGACGTCCTTTTTTTCCCCACAAATAGCTTTCTTTTGGTGGTATTTGATCATCTTTGTGCTATAAACAAAAAACAAGCAACTATTTTGAAAAAAACACAATATTTTGTACTTTTTGCTATAATAATTTTTATTTTAAAAAAGCAAATTTTTTCCTTAGTTTAGGCCGATATGTATTCTTGCACATATTTTTGGTAATAAAAAACCCACAATAAGCGTATATTGATTGGTTTGCACAAAAGTTATAGCATCTATAAAATAGGGGATAGATTTATGGCATTTTTATTATAAAAAAAAAAATATTATTAGTAATGGCGGCGATCTGCAATTTTTATCGGGACTGTGACATTATTGCAGACACATCGGACACTTTTGACACAATTTTGAGACCATTGGCATTTATACAGCGATCAGGTCACTGAAGGGAAGGGGTTAACTGTGTTCCCTAGTGTGTGTTTTACCTGTATGGGGGATGGAAGTGACTGGAGGAATTGACAGATCGTGGTTCCTAGTAGGGCTGGGAAAAAAATCGATTGTAATCTTTAATTGAGTTTTGAGTTCAAATCGATTGATTATTTTTATTTTTAGATTTTTTTTTTATTTTCCTTCAGAGTTTCCGTAGCAGGGCTGCAGAGGGGGTGTCCGGAATGGCACTGGGCGGCGTTACCCCAATTACATCTACTCGCCGCAGCCGCCGCGAGTAGATGTAATGTAACACTAACTAACCGCAAGCCGCCGTCTGCCTACCTGATCAGTGTGTCATGCAGACAGACGGCGGCCATTGCAGTGTTCAAAAGCCGCGCTTCCCGAGTCCTCGTCGCCTGTGATAGGCGGAACACTCAATTTCACAGCAGGCAGTGTTCAGCCTATCACGGACATCCTCTCATCCTCGTCTGTGTTATGAGGATGAATGGATGTCCGTGATAGGCGGAACACTGAATGCTGGGAAATTGAGTGTTCCGCCTATCAGACGAGGAGGAAGCGCGGCTTTTAAATACTGGAATGGCCGCCGGTGTAGCAGTAAAATCCCGTATCCCATGAAAATCTGCATCGGGTACGGGCACAGTGATTGAGGCACGGGCACAGTGAGGCACGGGCACAGTGAAGCATGGGCACAGTGAGGCATGGGCACAGTTCAATTCAACTAAGAGTAACCTCAGGATTTTTTTGTTTTATTAGCTAAATCCAAATACAGTATTAATAATTTGGATGTTTAACAATCTTTGTTGCACACTGACTTTGCAGTTAGAGAAAGGGTTTTCCTTTGCAATTTTGTTTGTTGATGCACTTTAATATAATAAAAAAAAATAGAATCGAATCGTAAATCAAGTTTTTTTATAAAAAAAAATCGCAGATTTTTTTTGGGGGGGAAAATCGCCCAGCCCTAGTTCCTAGCTTGTAGGAACTCACGATCTGCCTTTCCTCTCCTCACAGAACAGGGATGTGTGTGTTTACACACACGTCCCTGTTCTGCCTCTCGTGCCCGTGATCGCCAGCCATGCGCATTGGCACGCCCCCCAGTGCAGCAGGCGCATGCCTGCTATCCCGCTTAAAGGGACCGATGTACAGCTACAGCGGTTTGCGGGATCGTGCCGACCTGCCGCAGTATAGTGACGATGGCTGTTTGGCGAGTGTGCTTAAAGATGATCTCCAGCTTTACTTTTACTTTAATTATCTTGTTTGGGCCACTCTAACTATTTGCTACACTAACATGCACCAGTTGCACACGGCTGATCGGCGCTCAGCCATTCATAGGTAGCTTTGTATTCTATCAATGAATATAAAGCTTCCTCTGATTGGCTGAGTTGGAGATCATGATGTCATTGGCCTGCTTCTCCAACTGAGCCAATCAGAGAAATTGTAATGGCCAGATGACTGGGGCATCTCCAAAACGGCCGCTCTTGTGGAAGGAAAATAGTCACAGGGTGATGGGCGGCCAAGGCTTATTGATGCACACGGAGAATGAAGGTTGGCCTGTGTTGTCCAATCTAATAGAAGAGCTACTGTAACTCAGATTGCTGAACATTTTACTGTATTGCTGGTTCTGATGGAAAAGTGTCAGAACACAGTGCATCACAATCTTGATTTATTCGATCTTGGTGGTGGTAGGTTGTATTTCCTTGATGGCATTGGCTTCTTTCAGCAGGATAATGTGCTCTGCAAAAATGGTTTGAGGAACACAATGAGTTTAAGCTGTTGACTTGTCCTCCAAATTCTCTACATCTCAATCTATGGGATGTGCTGGAAAAAACAAGTCCGATCCATGGAGACCCCACCTCACACTTTACAGGATCTGCTACTGACTGCCTGGTACCAGATACCACCGCATACCTTCAGAGGTCTAGTGGAGTCCATGCCGTGACGGGTCAGGGCTGTTTTGGTGACAAAAGGGGCACCTACTCAGTATGGTAGGTGTGTGGTCATAACGTTATGGTTGACCAGTGTATGGATTTACACCAGTGTTTCTGGATGCGCAGATGGCAAAAAGGAATGATTTGCATGTCTCCCCCCCCCACTTACCCATAGACGGAGATTCATGTCTTTGGGTTTTGTGCTGTAAATCCCATCTGTTATAAGAAGGTAATGCTGTATCTCACGCTTAAATGTTTAAAGCCCAACTCCAGGCTGCGGGGTCCTCCCTAGCACTGCATGAATGAAATGCTTGTTTGGCTAAGGGAAGAAAAATATAAGTGGGAATTGCTTCCCTTATTCCTCACTTCTCCTGGCAGCTGTTGTTCTCCTACACTGTTCTAGTCTTTCAGGATGTGGCTGGGCCTTCACCACCCCCAACATTTTAGGACTGCTTGCCCTGCATTGTACATGATGATGTCAGCGAGCTGTGACAGGCCAGGCAGCAAAATAAAAAATGCTTTTGGGGGCTGATCACATGAAGAGAAAATAATAAGGTAAGTAGTGTTTTTACAGCGGAGTTCTGTCTGGGTGAAAAAAAAATTAAGTCGGCAGCTACAAATACTGTAGCTGCCAACTTTTTAATATAATGACACTTACCTGTCCAGGGAGCCCACTGTGTCTGCACATGAAGCCGAACCGTTGGCTCCGGGTGCAGGCACGAGTTGTGCTGTGCTTTCTGAATGGTCCCTGCTGTCTTCTGAGACCTGTGTGTCTCCCAGAAGACAGCGGGGGGGGGGGGGGGGCGGACATTGTGTAGATCGCCGCACAAGATTGTTGCGATCTTTCCCCCGGAAGCAGATACCTGGTTTTGACAGGTATCCTCTCCCCCCCTGAAAGGTGCTACATGTGGCACCGGGGGGAGGGAGAGAGACTGATCCGCTGAAGCTCCATTTATGGGTGGAACTCCGCTTTAACCACTTGACCTTTGACCTCCATTAGATTTACCCCCCTTCATGACCAGGCCATTTTGCAATACGGCACTATGTTAGATTAACTGACAATTGCGCGGTCATGCAATACTGTACCCAAATAAAATTTAGAAATTTTTTTTTTCCTACAAATAGAGCTTTCTTTTGGTGATAATTTAGCGCCCCTGCGTTCTTTAGTTTTTGCACTATAAAAAAAAAAAAGACCAACCATTAAAAAAAAAAAACAATATTTTTTTACTTTCTGCTATAAAACATATCAACTAAAAAAATAAATAAAATTTCTTCACAAATTTAGGCCAATATGTATTCTGCTACATATTTTTGGTAAAACAAATCCCAATAAGCGTATATTGATTGGTTTGTGCAAAAGTTACAGTATAGCCTCTGCAATTTATGGGATATATTTTATTTTATTTTTTTATTAGTAATCGGGGACTTATAGCAGCACTGCGATATTGCGTCGGACATTCTGGCACTGACATTTTTGATACTTTTTGGGAACCAGTGACACTAGTACAGTGATCAGTACTAAAAATGTGCACTAATGACTGGGAAGGGGTTAAACAGGGGTGATCAAACGATTAACTGTGTGCCTAACCAGTGTTTATGTGAACCCTCTTGTGAGGTGCTTTTACCAGGAGAAGAGATGGAATTTATTCCCTGCTTTGCTATCCTCCCACGTCAAAACTGAGATCTACCTTGTTTACATAGGCAGATCTCAGTTCTGTGTCTGCCTGACGATCGGTGGGTGATGCCCAGAGATCGCCTTCTGCTGTGTGTAATCATAGCTGAAGCGGGCCACTGGCAAAGCGCATGTGCGCCCCCTATCTGGAAGTATGTATACGGGATGCTGCCGCCCTGTATTAGTAAAACTGATACAGGGTGGACGGCAAGCGGTCAAATAGGTTCCAACCTTTAATAAGTTGCCACATTGGAGACGGTGTCTATGTACATACCTGTGCATTCAGTGCGTTTGGTTTTCTGCTGCCCTGAAGGTTATATGAAATGTTTTGGCCATTGATTTAGAGTGCATTGCAGGGTCCTGCTAGGAGAACATTCAGAACAAAGATGGAGCACTGCCCTAATAAGACAGGCTGTGGTCAGCATGCAGGTGAACAAGCCCTAATGGTAGAGAGGCAGACTACAAGCAGTCATCAGAACTCTACCTGTTCCTCCAGTGCCCCGGCCAATCTACTAACACACTACAGTTTAGACAGAAAACATCTTTATTGTAACTTACAATAAAACGTCAAGCCTTTTGCTTTACTTGGGTATTGTAAGGTAAAAGTTCACAGACCAGTACTTTTGTAGATTTTTTTTTTTCTTTCTTATTTTTTATTGGAACTTTGAACTGTGCTGGGATTAAAGTGAACCAGTCTTCATAACTTCTGTATACATTGTGCCTAAAGCCCCTTGCAGCGTGGTCTGTACCCGACAGGGAGGCAGTGATATCCCAGCCATGCTGTGCCAATGAGGGTGACTATTGGCAGAAATGACCCTGGATGTCCTACTTTGGGAGTAAATCATTAGGCTGTATACCAGGGGATACTTCAATTGTGTCACTTGGGTCCTCCCCATATATATATATATATATATATATATATATATTTTAACTCCTTACACTTCCTGAGCAAGCAGGGGAACCTTTTTGAACTGCTTTTTTTTTTTTTTGCACAGTTCTTTTCGGGGTGAAACGCACCTGTTGTCAATATGGGGTATTGCGGTAACGCATGTTACCACAGCACACACCTCATGTTATGTATATTAGTATGTTGTGGTTCCAGTGTTTTGAACGGCACCTCAACCTACTAAGGCAATGGAGCTCTGATGCAAATGCATTACAGCACACCACAATGCACAGTAACCTACAACCGTGAGTTGAGGTGCTCTGTTGCATATCCATTTTATGGTCTGTTCCTGTATGTTGACAGCTCACCAAAATCATTGGGACGCCATTAACCACTTGCCTACTGGCCCTTTCACCCCCTTCCTGCCCAGGCCAGTTTTCAGCTTTCAGCTCTGTCACACTTTGAATGACAATTGCGCGGTCATCCAACATTTTTCACACAAATTAAGCTTTCTTTTGGTGGTATTTAATCACTACTGAGGTTTTTTTCTTTTTGCTAAACAAACGAAAAAAATTACTAGAAACGAAAAATTCGAAAAAAAAACAACCTTTTTCATTATAAACTTTTGTTAACAAGTAATTGTTCTCCTTCACTGATGTTCGCTGATGAGGTGGGCACAGGTGGGCACTGGTAGGCGGCACTGGTGGATGCTGATTGGCGGCACTGTTGGGACTGATTATCAGTGCTGATGTCCCTGTAACACATGCTGGTTATCGTCTCTCTTCATCTTCCCTCACACTGTCAGCATGAGGAAAGGCTTGTGTTTACACCCTTTGCTGACAGCTGATCATGTGGTAAAGGACTGCTGTGATTGGCCCTTTTACCGCAATCTGTGATCAGAAGAACTGAGCAATCACATAACCACTGATCGCTTAGTTCTCGATCTTTCCAGAACAGTGACGGTCAGTCACTGTCTTTTTGTTTTGCTCTGCCCCTCCAGTGCTCACTGGAGCACCGGGCTGGGGAGGGTGTGGGAGTGGCTGGCTCAGGCTCTGTCACGTACTGAGAGGTGGAGCCAGCTGCTGAAGAGGCACGTGAGTGAATCCCAACAATATGGTCGGGGTCTGTTTAGAGCCTGAAGGGTCTTTGTGATGGGATTCTGTCTCGCAGGAGTGAAAAAACAAGTGACCCAGAAGAGAAGTATGGTCAAAATATGCTTTGGCCATACTTCCTCTTGAACATAGTGCATGTTAACACGCAATGCTATGTGCGTTAGCGCAACATACAGGAGCGGAGAAGTGTGAATGGAAAAGTGTAAGGTACAGCCAGCCAAAGCCTTGAGGCTTGCATACAGGAAGTGTAGCCTACTTGCTGTTTCTCTGTATAAAAAGAAAAATCTTTGTGCCGGTATGTTGTTCTGGCATGGCCAGTCTTGATAGCTGAAGATCCTAAACCTGGAAGAAGACCTGGTGAGGGAGGTCGCAGATTTCTCATCTCTGGAGGGAAGAGTATAGCTTCATATTGGGAAAGCCCCAGAAAGGCCTGTATCCTGGGGCAGAGTTGTCTTGTTAAGTAAATCTCTGGAATTTGCCTATGGCGTAGGCAGCACGATGTCAAGATTTCCACATGTTCAGGACTTTCCCCTAATTTAAACCATATCCTTGTGTTTGCTTTGTTTTCAATATGCTAACTGTACACAAAGAACCTTGATGAAGGTATTCCAGTGGAGCAGGTTGGACAGCGACATTCATTCGTTCTTTTCTGGGTCATATCGGCGTGTCACTTTTTCGCCACACTTCAGCTGACACAGCACGGCTTGTGTACAATGGAATGTTGACAAGCGGTTGAGCTATCAAGAAAGTCTTGTTCAGTGTTTTTCTCTGGGAGCCGGAAGAACCAATTCATATAGACTGATAATTATCTACACAACTCGGTTCTGCTTTCCTTTTTGATCACATTTTACGTTTTACTTACAGTGCCTTGAAATTTTCCACATTTTGTCATGTTACAACCAAAAAATGTAAATGTATTTTATGTGATAGACCAACACAAATTGGCACATAATTGCGAAGTGGAAGGAAAATGATAAATGGTTTTCAACATTTTTCATCAAATTAAAGGGGATTTCCAGCCTTTTTTATGTTTATTAAAAGTCAGCAACTACAAAAAGTGTAGCTGCTGGCTTTTAATAAACAGACACTTACCTGTCCCACTGTCCAGCGACGCGGCCGAACGGAGCTTCACTCCTCTCCCCCCCCCTCTCCGCCGGCGCCTCCATCCTAACTGTGGGCACCTGGCCGTGACAGCTTTCGGCTTCACGGCCGGGCACTCACTGCGCATGCGTGAGCGGCGCTGCACTTCCTGAGTGGACAGGCGATCGCCTGGGACCTGTCACCTGTCCCATGTTATCGCCTACAGGGAGGGGCCGCCAAAAGGCGATATGAAGTGTCGCCTAAGCAGTTCCTGGGCGGAAGGAGGAAGTGGGACAGTCCTACTGAAGCCTCCACTCCCCCCAAAAAAAATTACATGGCAAATGTGGCATGTCAGGGGGCGAGGAGTGGTTTAAGCGGAAGTTCCACTTTTGGGTGGAACTCCGCTTTAAATATGTGAGAAGTGTGGTGTGCATTTGTATTCAGCCCACTTTACTCTGATACCCCGAACTAAAATCTAGTGGAACCAATTGCCTTCAGAAGTCACCTAATTAGTAGGTTGTTGGCATTCACGTCTTCCTCGGCAGCACTGTATTCTCCATTATGTTTTTTAAACATCATGCGATATGAATTCTCTATAACCTGAGGATCATATATATATATATACAGTGCCTTGCGAAAGTATTCGGCCCCCTTGAACTTTTCATCCTTTTGCCACATTTCAGGCTTCAAACATAAAGATATAAAATTTAAATTTTTTGTGACGAATCACCAACAAGTGGGACACAATTGTGAAGTGGAACGAAATCTATTGGATTTTTGAAACGTTTTTAACTAAGAAAAAAATGAAAAGTGGGGCGTGCAAAATTATTCGGCCCCCTTGCGTTAATACTTTGTAGAGCCACCTTTTGCTGCGATTACAGCTGCAAGTCGCTTGGGGTATGTCTCTATCAGTTTTGCACATCGAGAGACTGAAATTCTTGCCCATTCTTCCTTGCAAAACAGCTCAAGCTCAGTGAGGTTGGATGGAGAGCGTTTGTGAACAGCAGTTTTCAGCTCTTTCCACAGATTCTCGATTGGATTCAGGTCTGGACTTTGACTTGGCCATTCTAACACCTGGATACGTTTATTTGTGAACCATTCCTTTGTAGATTTTGCTGTATGTTTGGGATCATTGTCTTGTTGGAAGATAAATCTCCGTCCCAGTCTCAGGTCTTTTGCAGACTCCAACAGGTTTTCATCCAGAATGGTCCTGTATTTGGCTGCATCCATCTTCCCCTCAATTTTACCCATCTTCCCTGTCCCTGCTGAAGAAAAGCAGGTCCAAACCATGATGCTGCCACCATGTTTGACAGTGGGGATGGTGTGTTGAGGGTGATGAGCTGTGTTGCTTTTACGCCAAACATATCGTTTTGCATTGTGGCCAAAAAGTTCGATTTTGGTTTCATCGGACCAGAGCACCTTCTTCCACATGTTTGGTGTGTCTCCCAGGTGGCTTGTGGCAAACTTTAGACGAGACTTTTTATGGATATCTTTGAGAAATGGCTTTCTTCTTGCCACTCTTCCATAAAGGCCAGATTTGTGCAGTGTACGACTGATTGTTGTCCTGTGGACAGACTCTCCCACCTCAGCTGTAGTTCTTTGCAGTTCATCCAGAGTGATCATGGGCCTCTTGGCTGCATCTCTGATCAGTCTTCTCCTTGTCTGAGCTGAAAGTTTAGAGGGACAGCCAGGTCTTGGTAGATTTGCAGTGGTCTGATACTCCTTCCATTTCAAAATGATCGCTTGCACAGTGCTCCTTGGGATGTTTAAAGCTTGGGAAATCTTTTTGTATCCAAATCCGGCTTTAAACTTCTCCACAACAGTATTACGGACCTGCCTGGTGTGTTCCTTGGTCTTCATGATGCTCTCTGCGCTTTCAACAGAACCCTGAGACTATCACAGAGCAGGTGCATTTATACAGAGACTTGATTACACACAGGTGGATTCTATTTATCACCATCAGTCATTTAGGACAACATTGGATCATTAAGAGATCCTCGCTGAACTTCTGGAGTGAGTTTGCTGCACTGAAAGTAAAGGGGCCGAATAATTTTGCACGCACCACTTTTCAGTTTTTTATTTGCTAAAAAAGTTTAAAATATCCAATAGATTTCATTCCACTTCACAATTGTGTCCCACTTGTTGGTGATTCTTCACAAAAAATTAAAATTTTATATCTTTATGTTTGAAGCCTGAAATGTGGCAAAAGGATGAAAAGTTTAAGGGGGCCGAATACTTTCGCAAGGCACTGTGTGTGTGTATATATATATATATATATATATATATATATATATATATTTGCTGCGTTCCTGAGGTGGTGGAGTCACATGGAGGTAGATTCACTGTGATTTGAACTTTGTACATTTATATGCACATTTGGCTTTTCGGGAAGATTCACAAGTGTGGACATTAATTTTCTTCTATTTTTGTTATAAACTATTGTTCCCAAAGCCTTATGCACACGACCGTTTTTCATGACGAGAAAACTGCCATTTTTTAGATTGGTCGTGAAAACCGGTCGTGTGTATGTTCCATAGCAGTTTTCTCGACGAGAAAACTGCCCGCAAAAAAATGAGAACCTGCTCTAATTTCTTTCTCGTACATCACGGGACACAGAGCGACATAGTCATTACTAATGGGTTATATAGATACCGTCAGGTGCTGGCACTGGCAACTTCCAAAACCGGAAGTACCCTCCCCTATATAAGCCCCTCCCATCCGGGAGCACCTCAGTTTTTTTGCCAGTGTCTAAGGTGTTGGCCAAGAAGAAACATGTGTTTTTCACTGAGCTTGCGTACAGGTTCTTTTGGGCCTCAGTAAGCTATTCCGGATCCGACCAAAAAAGCTTCATAGCTAAACGGTCGGTACCCGGGCCTTGCAGAGAAGAGCAAGGTTTTGCCTGTAATGCTTCTCTTAGGACTGGACCCTGGGATCCAGAGCTCTGGTCATACCCACGACCAAGATGTTTTCTGTGCAGGGTGCTATACAGGTCCAGGGGAGTGGAATCCTTGGGAACCCGGTCCCTGAAGGTTTGATTACAATGCCTGCCGTGATAGGTGAAGTTTGGGCTTTTGTGGACCAAACAAAGTCCTGCGGCGGGGAACAGGTAAGTGGGGGCCCCCAGGAACTTGGTTCTATTGGGGGACCCCCAAGCCTAATTTGTCTTTCTGTCTGTTACCTAATGGTATTCCCGCAAAATTCTGTGCATGCCTGTAACTACTAAAAAAATGTAATAATTTTTAATGGTGGTCAAGAAAAAAAAAAAATAATTTTTTATATATATATTTAATATATTAGACTGCGGTACCTGTGTTTGTCCACTAGAGGCCGCTGTGGAATGTTTTCTTGTCATGTGGACTAGCTTCTTCTCAGCAGAGCAAAGTCCAGGCAGATGGTGAGTTCTCTTATAGGAAACTGCTTCCTCTGCCATGTTGCAGTGCTCGTCCATCCCCCGGCCTGCGGCAAAGAGGGGCCCTGGCTCCTGTCCCTTGTTACCATTTTTTGAAATTAGCGCCGAAGGCGCACGTGGCCGTGCGCGTGTGCGCGCCTCTATATATAGAGGTGAGCCGGGAAAGGGGGCGGAGCCTGGGGGATGACGCTCTGTGCGCGCCGCAGCGCTTCTGCGCATGTGCGGGCGTCCCAGCAGTTTAAAAAAAAAAAAAACCACAATGTTGTAGTGAGCTGGCTATGAAGTACAGAGACAGAGCTGGCAACATTTAAAGGCATACAGCAAGCGGTTGATACAGGCATCCCCTAGAAAGGCACATTAGTAGACACCAACTGTGATATAGCAGCAATTGTGCTAGACTATTCTCAGTAAAAGTGGTGTATTACGGCTGGAATACCTCAGCTTTAGGCTTAGGAATATGCCGTCCAGAAGCTCCGGAACTGAATCTTCCAGGAAGCGAAGGGGGTCTCATCGGGCTCGGAGGATCTTGGGCATACTTCTGCTGCACCAGTCTCCCCTGAAGTTCAGAGGTAAGTGACCGTAGAGACCCCGCAGGGGTACTTGGTACTGTGGCTGTCCTCAGTTCACCTGCTCCTGTGTATGTAACAGAGGAGGTTTTTTTCCTCAGCTCTGGGAGGATTAGAGAGAGATTGTCAACATTAATCGCTGCCTCCCTGTCAGGGAAAGCACGCCCGATCTCCGTCTCCTCCTTCAGAGTGCCTGTTAGCAGAGCAACAGTCCCATACAGGGATCGACCTGCCTGAAGGGGATCAGGATGAGGTTGATTCTGTTATAGAGGAATCAACAGTGGGGGAACCTTTTCTCAGCATCTCAAGCTGAAAGATTATGGGTTCAGTCTCTGACTAACATGGTCCGATCAGCATTTAAAAATGCACCTTGCGGAACCATCAACCACTACTGTATCCTCGTTGGGGTCGCTAGAAGCCCCCAGACTGTTTGTTCTTTTCCACTTCACCCTTTACTGAAAGGGCTCATTTACCAGGATTGGGAACGTCCTGAGAAAATATTTATTCCCTCAAGAGATCTCTTGTATGTATAAATCACTGACATGTCCAGTGGATAATGTCCAAATGTTCAAGAACCCAATAGATAAAAGATTGGAGTCCTTATGAAAATCTGCTTGGTGATACAACCAGCAGTAGCAGCTATTGGGGTCTGCTAAGCAGTGAAGGATCAGTTGAAACAGGTCTTGAGGGACTTGACAGATCAGCAGGCGTTGCCCTAGCTGATCTACCTAGAGCCTTAGGCTTTGCGGTTGACGCCATAGAGGATTCACTCCATCAGGCCTCCCGCCTTATGCTGTCTATAGTACATATGCGTAGGCTCCTATGGCTCAAAAACTGGTCTGCTGAAGCTCCCTGTAAAGAATGGCTGGTTAGCGTCCCATTTCATGGTGAACGCTTATTCAGGGAAAACCTGGACAAATATATCCAGAAAATTTCCAGCGGTAAAAATACGCTCTTGCCGGTTAAAAACAGAGTTAGAGGTCCCTCTTTAAGAGGCCTGCTTCTCCAGTCCCTGGGGCATCGGCCGTGTAACAGTTCCGACGGCCTCCTCGGTCAATTCCCGGGGGTAAAAAACAGGGACAGTAGCAGGGTAATGAGAAACCCTGGGTCAGGGGAGGTACAAAACCTCCCCCAAAGTTAAATTCATTGAAGCCCCCACTCAGTCGGGTGGGGGGAGGACTCCAGTTGTTCGCAAGAGACCTGGCGGGACACGATCAAGACAGATAGGTGCTCTCCGCAGTAGGTTTGGGATACAGTTTGGAGTTAAAAGACTCTCCTCCTTCCCATTTTTGAGGTCAAACGTGCCAGGGGATCCCCGGAAGAGAGAGTCCCTCCTGTTGGCACTAGAACAACTATTGCTCCAAGGAGTAATTATGGAGGTTCCCCTGGAAGAATGAGGGTTCGGGTTTTACTCAAACCTCTTTGCAGTCCCGAAGCAAACGCGGACGGGAGGCCCATATTAATTCTAAAAGGGCTATACAAATTCCTGTATATCAGGACTTTCCGATGGAGTCGATCCGATCGGTGGCCACTGCCCTACAAGGGGAGGATTGGTTAGCCGCGATCGACATCAAGGATGCTTATTTGCACATTCCCATCTTTCCAGTCCACCAAAAATTTCTACGCTTTGCAGTAGAAGGGCGCCATTTTCAGTTCAGAGCCTTACCCTTCGGTTTGGCCACAGCACCACGAGTGTTTACAAAAATTCTGGCCCTTTATTGGCCAGTCTAAGAACACAAGGTGTAATGATAATGGCATATCTGGATGACTTGTTGCTGATAGACCACTCAGTGAAAAAACTAGACGTGGTCGTTCACAAGACAATCAAGTATCTGGAATCTCACGGTTGGATTATCAACCGAGACAAGTCAGCCCTAAAAACCAGTCAAAAGTCTGGAATACTTGGGGCTAAGGTTGGATTCAGGCCAGAGAAAAATATTCTTGCCTCGAGGAAAGGTGTTGTCTTTGAAAGATTTGATCCACTTAGTGGGTACAAAAAAGACAGCCGTCCATACGCCTGTATATGAGGCTGCTGGGAAAAATGGTGGCATCATTCGAAGCAGTACCCTACGGTCAATTCCATTCAAGGAATTTGCAAGGGGCCATACTGTTAGCCTGGAACAAAAAAGTTCAGGCCCTAGACTTACAATGTCCTTGTCCCCTTCCGTTCGCAAGAGCCTCCGTTGGTGGTTGGTTCCCCAGAATCTAGAAAAGGAAATCCTTCAGTCCGATTTCTTGGAAGGTGGTCACTACAGATGCCAGCCTTATAGGCTGGGGAGCAGTACTGGAGCAATAGTCTCTCCAGGGCAGATGGTCGGATGCAGAAAAGGCCCTGCCCATCAATCTCTTAGAGATACGAGCAGCCCGGTATGCCCTAGTAGCATGGACATCCAAACTCCAAGGGTCCCCTGTCAGAATTCAATCAGACAATGCCACAGCAGTGGCATATATCAATCATCAGGGGGGCACCAGGAGTCGTGCAGCCCAGAGGGAAGTAAATTACATCCTGAAATGGGCAGAAAAATATGTCCCAGCCATATCTGCGGTATTCATTCCAGGAGTGGAGAATTGGAAGGCGGACTTTCTAAGTCGCCAGCAATTAGGCCCAGAGGAAGGGTCCCTTCACCCCGAGGTTTTCTGGACAATATGTCAGCGGTGGGGAACATCGGATGTAGATCTTCTAGCATCCAGATTCAACGCAAAGGGGGACAGATTTGTCTCTCGGACAAGGGATCCCCTAGCTTGCGGCTCGGATGCCCTAGTGTTCCCTTGGGATCAGTTCAAGCTGATATATGCATTCACACCGCCACAATGGTTACCTCGATTACTCCGCAGAATCAGGGTAGAAAAGAAACAGTGATTCCGGTGGCTCCAGCGTGGCCCCGAAGAGCGTGGTACGCGGAGATTGTAAAATTTCAGTGGGGAGTCCTTGGACTCTCCCACGTCGTCCGGACCTGCTTTCGCAAGGACCGATATACCACCCTTCCTTACCAGCCCTAGGTTTAACGGCCTGGCTATTGAAGCACACATTCTAAAAAAGAGAGGGCTCTCTAATGCTGTGGTATCTACCATGATCAATGCCAGGAAGCCGGTATCCAGGCAGATCTACTATAGAATCTGGAGGGCGTACATCGCGTGGTGTGAGGCCAAGAAATGGCATCCACATAAGTACGTAATAGGTAGGATTCTAGACTTCCTACAGTGGGCTGTAGATAGGAAGCTTGCCTTGAGTACTATCAAGGGTCAGATTTCGGCCTTGTCAATATTTTTTCAAAGGCCCTTGGCTTCGCATTCACTAGTCAAAGCCTTTATACAAGGAGTGATGCGTATTAGTCCTCCGGTTAATATTCCCATATGTCCATGGGATCTAAACTTGGTTCTGTCGGTTCTACAGAAACAACCATTTGAACCATTACAGCATATTTCCTTGGTGCTTCTCACCAGGGAATTGATTTTTCTAGTAGCCATTTGTTCGGCTAAAAGAGTATCGGAATTAGCAGCTATGTCCTGTAAGGAGCCATGTCTGGTTATCCATAAGGACAGAGTAGTGTTACGTCCTCATCCAGCCTTTCTTCCTAAGGTGGTATCGAGGTTTCATTTGAACCAAGATGTGGTTCTTCCTTCTTTTTTCCCCAAACCTACTTCGGTAGAGGAAAAGTTATTGCATTCTTTGGATGTAGTAAGAGCAGTTAAAGCTTATCTAAAAAGCCACTGCTCAGATTCGCAGAACGGATACTTTGTTTATTCTGCCGGAAGGCCCCAGAAAGGGTCAGGCAGCGTCAAAATCTACTTTAGCCAAGTGGATTCGACAGGTCATAATACAAGCCTATGGCTTGAGAAGGAGACCGCCTCCGTTCAAAGTTAGAGCGCACTCCACGAGAGCAGTTGGAACTTCATGGGCAGTGCATCACCAGGCCTCCCTGGCTCAAATCTGTAAGGCCGCAACATGGTCTTCAGTACACACGTTTACTAGGTTCTACCAGGTGGACGTTAGAAGTCAGGAGGATGTCGCCTTTGGGCGCAGTGTGTTGCAGGCCGCAAAAGATCCTCATGTCTGATAGCGCTCAGCTTATATATGGTGTATCCCCCCCCTCATTTGGCATTGCTTTAGGACATCCCATTAGTAATGACTATGTCGCTCTGTGTCCCGTGATGTACGAGAAAGAAAATAGGATTTTTATAACAGCTTACCTGTAAAATCCTTTTCTTGGAGTACATCACGGGACACAGAGCTCCCGCCCCTCTTTGGGGACACTTATTGCTTTGCTACAAAACTGAGGTGCTCCCGGATGGGAGGGGCTTATATAGGGGAGGGTACTTCCGGTTTTGGAAGTTGCCAGTGCCAGCACCTGACGGTATCTATATAACCCATTAGTAATGACTATGTCGCTCTGTGTCCCGTGATGTACTCCAAGAAAAGGATTTTACAGGTAAGCTGTTATAAAAATCCTATTTTTTCTCGTAGTTTTTCCCGTCGTTCTTTTTCTCGTCGCAGAAACCGCTCTTGTGTAGGCTTTTCCGAGGGGGAAAAAAAAACGTGCATGCTCAGAAGCAAGTGATGAGACGGGAGCGCTCGTTCTGGTAAAACTAGCGTTCGGAATGGAGATAGCACATGCGTCAGGCTGTAACGGACTGAAAAGCACGAGGCTGAAAAGCGCAAATCGTCTCTCACCAAACTTTACTAACGCAAGCATCAGCAAAAGCAGCCCAAAGGGTGGCGCCATTTAAATGGAACTTCCCCTTTATAGTGCCGTTGTACGTCACCGCGCTTTGCTCAAGCGTTTTTTTTTCCTAAACGTGTGTATGCAAGGCAGGCTTGAGAGGAATCGCGTCGAGAAAAATTTTGTTTTTTTGCATGACAGGAAAAACGGTCGTGTGTACGCGGCATTACTATTGTCAGGAGCATATGATGGATGGGCCGAGTAACCAAAACCAAGGTTTTGGCAGGAAACCATGGGAAGGCTAGTTAACGTCTTTTAGGAAACAAATTTGTGGCCTACAATGGAGCTTTTTAGTTTAATGCTAATTGTTTAAAAAATAACTCAAAAGATGTGTTCACTGAAAATACACAAGCCTTTCTTAAAGAGGAAGTAAGCCCTGATGGGTTTTACTTCCTCTTTTCCCCCTGCAAAGTAAAAGCATAATGGGCTAGTATGCATCGCATACTAGCCCATTATGTTGCACTTGCCTGCAAAGGAAGCCAGCGATGTCACCACTGTCTCTGCTGTGTGGAAGCGTCCATCTTCACTCCTCTTCCTTCCAGGGGCCGCGGACTCCGGGTCTCTGACTGGCTGGAGTCATGCGCCGACGGTCACGGCACGGGCCCTATAGAAACTGCACGATCGTGCCCTTTCTTTAGTGTGCATGCGCCGATGATGTTGGCGCAAGCATATATGGGAAATATCTCCTAAACCGTACAGGTTTAGGAGATATTTCCAGTACCTACAGATAAGGCTTACCTGTAGAGGTATTAGTGGTGTAACAGGGTTTACAACCACTCTGTTTTAAACCTTGAAATAAATTTCAGGTCTCAGGGAACTCCTGGTAATTTCTTTTATCTACAGCTCTCAATACATAATCATAAACAGTGGGGTTGATTTGCTAAAGACAAATAAGTCTGTGCACTGCAAGTGCAGTTGCCTTAGACATGAGAGGAACATGCAAGGAAAATAAAAAACAAATTTTTGCTTGCACATGATTGGATGATAGAAATCAGCAGAGCTTCCCCTCAGATCTAGAGCAACTGCACTTCCAAGTGCACTTGTAGTGCACAGTATATCTGCCTTTAGTAAATTAACCTTCCTTTTGTCCTAAATTAGGAATAAAAAAAAAAAAAGAAGAAAGGTGATGCACAGGCAGAATTCTCTATACCACAAATTATTTTCAGCAATAATAATGAAATTCAACAAATGGTAATAATAAAAAAATAATGGTCAGAACATAACTGCAGACAATTTAAAATTGTAGTATTATTCCCTTATATAGAATTCAGTGAAGAAATGGTATTATCGTACATTGACAGTTAGTGGAAATTTACACCCTTACAGTGGCGGTCTGTGACATTCCCCCTTACAGTGACGTTTAGTGACAATTCCCCCTTACAGTGACAATTCCCCCTTACAGTGACGATCAGTGACAATTCCCCCTTACAGTGACGATCAGTGACAATTCCCCCTTACAGTGACGATCAGTGACAATTCCCCCTTACAGTGACGATCAGTGACAATTCCTCCTTACAGTGACGATCAGTGACAATTCCCCCTTACAGTGGCGGTCTGTGACATTCCCCCTTACAGTGGCGGTCTGTGACATTCCCCCTTACAGTGGCGGTCTGTGACAATTCCCCCTTACAGTGGCGGTCTGTGACATTCCCCCTTACAGTGGCAGTCTGTGACATTCCCCCTTACAGTGACGATCAGTGACAATTCCCCCTTACAGTGACGATCAGTGACAATTCCTCCTTACAGTGACGATCAGTGACAATTCCCCCTTACAGTGGCGGTCTGTGACATTCCCCCTTACAGTGGCGGTCTGTGACATTCCCCCTTACAGTGGCGGTCTGTGACAATTCCCCCTTACAGTGGCGGTCTGTGACATTCCCCCTTACAGTGGCAGTCTGTGACATTCCCCCTTACAGTGACGATCAGTGACAATTCCCCCTTACAGTGACGGTCTGTGACATTCCCCCTTACAGTGACGATCAGTGACAATTCCCCCTTACAGTGACGGTCTGTGACAATTCCCCCTTACAGTGACGGTCTGTGACAATTCCCCCTTACAGTGACGGTCTGTGACAATTCCCCCTTACAGTGACGGTCTGTGACAATTCCCCCTTACAGTGACGGTCTGTGACAATTCCCCCTTACAGTGACGGTCTGTGACAATTCCCCCTTACAGTGACGGTCTGTGACAATTCCCCCTTACAGTGTCGGTCTGTGACAATTCCCCCTTACAGTGACGGTCTGTGACAATTCCCCCTTACAGTGACGGTCTGTGACAATTCCCCCTTACAGTGACGGTCTGTGACAATTCCCCCTTACAGTGACGGTCTGTGACAATTCCCCCTTACAGTGACGGTCTGTGACAATTCCCCCTTACAGTGGCGGTCTGTGACAATTCCCCGTACAGTGGCGGTCTGTGACATTCCCCCTTACAGTGGCGGTCGGTGGAAAAGTGCCCCTTTAGTGGTCATAAGAGAAGGGACTTCTCTAGCTGGTGGTCAGTGAAATGCTCCCTTATATTGGTGATCAGGGAAGAAGGGCCTTCTTAGATTGGTGGCCATTGGGAAGAATATTCACCTTACAGATGGATAAAAAGATCTAGTGGTTACATGTGGAGATGCAAGAACTGCTCATTGCTCAAGCAACCTCTGGAGAAAACCTAGGGTTCCATGGAGCCATGGTTGAGGGGCTGTTCATTTGATTTTTTTAATCTATCATTTGATCAATTTAATATTATCTGCCTAGAGCACAGTTTAAAGTATATAAGCCCATAGTGTGTTTTTATAGTTCTGCCCATAAGGTTCCAGGGCTATGCAGTGCTCTAATATTGTACATCATTCAAAGGACATAAAGAGTTAACGCCAAAAGCAAATAAACCGGTAGTCCCAGCTTAGAATTTCCATGTGTTATTACCACGCAGCAAAAATGCATCTAACAAGTGAATGACAAGGCTGTTGGGTAAGGCTCCATGTACACAGAAGCTCAAAAACGGCCGTTTTTAAAGCAGCAGAAAAAGCTAGCTTTTATCAGCGTTTTTTTACTAGCTTTTATTAGCGTTTTTAAGTGTAGCTTTTTTTAGCTTTTAAAAAAAAAAAAAAAAAAAAAAATGTTTTCAATGGACTAAAAAACGCTTGCGGCCAGCGTTTTTGAGCGTTTATGAGCGTTTTTCGGCGTTTTGAGTCTTTTTGCGTTTTTTTCTGCCGAAAAAACGGCACTTTGAACGCAAATTTCCTGCGTTCAGAAAAAAGCCCATTAACTCCACTGCTCATTAAAGCTAAAAAACGTTATGTGTACATGAACACATAGGCTAACATAGAGTGCAGTTAATGGGCTTTTAAAAAAAACGCCAAAACGCCCATTAACTGCAGTTTATCAGCTTCTGTGTACATGGAGCCTTATTAATGTAACCTTTGCAGGAGAAGTTTATTTTGCATTGACCGTGGAAGCCCTCGACTTTTTCCTCTGGCCATTTTGTTTTGTTTTTTTAGAAAGTGCAGGGATATCAGAGCAAGTGTCCACACAGGATATCTTCTCATATACCGACCACAGGTAGGAGATTGTAGTCACGTGATCTGGCCACTTTTTTGTGCCTTTTTTTTTTTTTTTTTTGTGTGTTTTATAGATGCCTGATTGCTTATGGGGTAACATTGATGGGACTGGTTAGCATACCTGTCCCTGTCTCTTGAATTTAGTGGCACTGGCAGAACCTGCCTTACAACTCCCAGCTGGCTACTCTCATGGCTTGAAAGCTGAACTAAAGGTATGGCAGTTTTTACATACCAAATACCTCCAGGTCCCAAGTTATCCTGTATTATTTGGCACAGAAAAGGGGACAGCCATGCAGGCACTTTCCAACTACCCTCTAGCAGCTGTGTACTACCAATAACGCCAACATTTTGGATGATGAATTTAAGCGGATTTCCAGGGTTGACAATTTTTACATAGTTACATTGGTCCAGCCTGATTCAGTGTAGCTATGTATGTGCCATACCTAATGGAAGCTGGAAATCACTGTAGAAGGGGCTGCTACTACAGTGATTGCTGCTAACTTCCATGTCCCGTGCCAAGTGGCTGCCCTGCTGCATAGTGAACACAGATCACCTGCTCAGCACGGGCGCCATTCAGAGAACTCTTTCCATTTTGAATGGAAAGCTTTTTCTGATTGGATGAGGTGGAGATTGCGATGTCACCACCCCCATCTCTCCACCGCGTCTAGTCAGAAAATGCTTTGCTTTCAAGTGATTGTAAAGTTAAATACCGTTATAAAAAAAAAATAACAAACATGTCTATACTTGCCTGTTCTATGCAACAGAATTGCACAGAGCGCCCGTGAACCTCCTCTTTTCGGGTCTCCCACCGGTGCTCCCGGCCTCTTCCCTCTGTTTATTGGCCCCATGGGAAGCCTGTGTCGTCCTCCCTCCTCCCCTCTCTGCCTGTCAGCTCTGTGTGTGAGCTGTGTCCTCCCCTCCCCTTCTATCACAGTTCCGAGCAGCTCGCACATTACTGCTCCCAATCACTGCCAGCCCCTCCTCTCTGAAGAGGAATGAAAGGATTAAGGTATTACCAAACCCACAACAGTAAAATCAGTCTGTATATGCAGTAAAACATGCTTGTTATACACACTGTGGAACCTATAGGGGTTAATCCTCTGCATTGTGTAAAAAGGCTGTTTGATCCTGTCTACTATGATTTTTCCACTGTCCCTAATCCATCTCCTGATTGGACAGAGTCCTTGAGTCACTCTGCACATGCTCAGTTTGGTGTATATTGCTAGAGAGTTTTTTTGTTTTGTTTTCTTGGAGGGGGGGTGCATGTGATCAGCACAGGGCCAATCAGAACTGTCCAGACAGAGTCAGGGGTCCTACAGCCTCATAGGACAGTCAGAGCAGAATGAAAACTCATCTTAAAAGCTTTGAGCAGTGATTGATGGAAGTCATTAGACTGCTATATACTGCTGATGAGAAAAGGTATTTAGCTGTTTATATTTACTAAAATAATTGTATTTCCGTGTTCTGTGGGAGACCAGATATAGTGAATGCAGGGTCCTGGGTTTAGTAACAGTTTAATAAAGATTCCTGTGTCGCTGAAACAGAATGAATCTGCAGCCGCTGATCCATTTATTCTGTCCAATTCATAAATACTTGATCTCTCTCCCTCTGCTTTTGTAGGGGGAAGGGGAGGGATCAGCACTGTAAACAATACCATGTGATTTCCGTGATGATCAATCACAGCGATCACATGCTACCCAGCCCCTTGGATCGGCTTGGTACATTTTCTCTGTACGCAGCTGAATAATGACATCTCTGCTCACAGTGATTACCAGGCGGATCAGCCGTCTGACAGCTATTTATTCAGTGTAATAAACGGCACTAGGTAAACAAAGGGCTGACGATCCGCTGTTGATAGGTCTTTAGCCAGGGTTTGCCTATCAGTAAATTTACAAGTCTATTTACTTGACATTTCTGGTTTTGACATTATATATGGCAGCAGTATAATTTCTCAAAAAACTGTACATTTTGTCCTTATCCGTGCTCCAGTCATTGGACTTGTATCTAGACCTGAGTGGTGCAGCCTAGGAGAAGGACATCATCAGTCTGCTGCAGGCAGGTGAAAGCATTTCCTTTCCCTTATTTCCCCCACTGACCACTCACTTAGACCCAGAGGTGGCTGGTACTCAATATTTTTTTTTTGGGGGGGGCAGCAAACAAACCTGCCCCCCTCACTTGCACATACCAACAAACCCCCCGCCCCCCTGTGCACAGGCCGGCCTTGGTACTCGCACTGCTCTCCTCACCATCTGCAATCAGGGCAATCGCTGCAGCCATCTGCTCCGTCTCTTCCCTCCTCGCTTCAGCTTGCTTCTCCTCCCAGACTGGCCAATCTGGTCTCGGGACCCACTTCCTGATTGGCGGGGAGGAGAAGCAAGAAGACATTAGCAAATATTAATCTCACACAACTGGGTGGGCTCAGGGCGCAGTGATCTGCGCCCCGAACCCACCCTTTTTTGAAGCCTATTGGAGCCTCAGGCTTTAATCATTTTTCCAAAAATAAAACATTGAAATCCATGCGTCCGGCGCCCTGCATGTGGATTAAGGGGGCTGCGCCCCTAATGGAGCAGCCACCACCTTAGACCATGCATTGCAATAAGGTAAAGGCTGAAGAAGAGGGGCGGGCTAAGCTGTGTGAAGATTTTAGATGGCTAAGAACATGCACCAGGATTTTTATTTATTTTTTAAATGCATCTTCTGGACCCGCTTATTAGGCCAGGAAGTAGATGCTGGACCTGAATGATGCTTGATTAATGGGCAGAGATGAAGATGAAGGCATCTTTAGTGGAAGCTCTTTGGTCTCTGTAACAAGTAATACTTATAATGTGCCTTTATTAAACTTGGTAGAAAACTTCTGACCAGGACCTACTTTAGTACCCTGGTACTTGGGCCTGTTATGTGACAGCCGCCTGTAACATGACCGTCTCTTTAGGAAATCCTCCTGACCTAATCCCAATGAAGTCTTCAGATATTTCCCTCAGGGTTGGTAAGCCTAGGCTCTCTCTAGTCTCTTCTACTTTTCAGCAAAGACTTATCAGTGTCAAAGACTATGCTGATCACTAGAATTATAAAACAAAAGCAGAAAATAGGGTTTACATGTGTGGGGGAGGGGAGGAAGGTAACTGCGACGGGTTCCAGTGGGTAATGTTTTACTCTCTCAATCAACATTTAAAGAGGAGATCCAGCCTAGGTGAAAACAATTCAAAGTCAGCAGCTACAAACACTGTAGCTGATGACATTTAATATTTGGGTACTTGCCTGTCCAAGGAGCCCGCAATGTCGGCACCCCCAGCCGACCTTTTGGATCGACTCCCAAGTGCTGCTGCCGCCATTCCTGGTAAGGAAACCGGGCAGTGAAGCTTCACAGCTGGTTCTCTACTGCACATACGTGAAGCCCCCTGCGCTTTCTAATTGGCCCGGCGGTGGGGGAAGGAGGAGGCCCTCCCTCCCCTCCCCCCAAAAGGTGCCAAATGTGGCACCGGAGGGGGGAGGAAGCGTATAAGCCGAAGTTGCACTTTTGAGTGAAACTCCGCTTTAAAGTGTTCCTAAACCCAGGACCCTGCATTCACTATATCTGGTCTCCTATAGCACACAGCAATGCAATTATTTTAGTAAATACTTTTTTCTCATCAGCAGTATAAAGCAGTCTTGTGACCTCTATCAGTGTCTGGGTAACGTAGGAGAGGAGGAGTTTTCATTTTCCTCTGACTGTCCTATGAGGCTGCAAGACGCCTGACCCTCTTGTCTGGACAGTGCTGATTGGTCCTGTGCTGAGCTGTGTTGATTAGAATGAAAACTCCTCCTACAAGTTTTAACCAGTGCTCAGCTGGAAAATGATAGAAATCACAAGACTGCTATATATTACTAATGAGAAAGGGTATTTAGCAGTTTATATTTACTAAAATAATTGCATTTCCATGTTCTGTGTACTGTGGGAGACCAGATATAGTGAATGCAGAGTCCTGGGTTGTTTAGTAACACTTTAAAACAGCCTCTATGCACAGATGAGATTGGTATTGATTTATTAAGAAAAAAAACATGTTTTTAAGTCCTCCATATTTATTTTGGGTAGTTATAAAAACTTTTTGAGTACGCTGTCCCATGTATTGTTGGCATTTACCATAAATGATGGCACATCAGATCTGCAGGACCTGTTTTCTCCATTAGAACAAGTGACGTTCTCTTTTCATAGACCTGTTGTTGTATTTGTGGATGTCTGCATGTAAACAGACAGAAGTGGACTTTGGACTGCCATGCAGGTTTCACAGCGTTTTTCTGCGAAAGAACAAAACTGCTGAGTTATAAAATGTATCTTGCTTGGCTAGCTGGCAAGTAATGATTGGCGCTATGACACTGTAATGGAAATTTCCAAATTTTCTACAGAGTCAATTTAAAAGAAAAGGTGGACAAAGTCGAGGTTTGCATATAGTTTCAGATGCCCTGATCTCGGGATCAAGTGATTACTTAGACTTGAACCAGGTAATCTCTGCATATGCATTTTATCATCTAATGCTTAGTTGGAACTGCCCAGGGTTTGCCAGGTTTACAATAAAGAGAACCGGTTGTAAAATATTTATATTTTACCCCTTCGTTATCATTATTTGACAGCAATATGGAGCAGGGAGTCGATCGCTCTGACAGCTGCAGTTGTGGCAGACCTGATGCTGATAACATATGCTGTCTCATGCTTCTGAGAAGGCATAATGTTATGAAATGCCAGAGCCCTGGAGTTTTTTATATTCCTCTTATAGGAATTGCACAATGAGCTTGTACTTTTTTCTTTATTAACTGCTTCCCTATGGAGCCCTATGGATAGACGTCCTATGACGTCACAGCGGATGACAGATCAGTGTACCAGCCTGCTGACCGCAGATCGCATGACCATTGTACACAATGAATTCATTGTGTACTATTGTGTTGATCTCTGTGATGACTTAAAGGGGTTGTAAAGTCTCATGGTTGTTCACCTTAATGCATTCTGTGCATTAAAGCGTTTGTTAACCCCAAAAAAAGAAAAAAGGATCCTGCTCCTTTAAAGCATGTAATATATCACCTAAAAACCTGGCTGATCTTGACAGTTTCTCCCCACCCCTCTGTAAACTGACCACGGTGTATCATGGCTGCTGAGACCAGACACCGTGGTCACTTTACATGCCTCTGTCATCAGCAGCCTGCTCTCCTCTCTGCTCCTGTGTCCTCCTCCCCCCTCCCCTCTCTGTCTGTGTGAGCTGCCCCCCCCCCCCTTTCTGCTGCTCTCATAACACTAACCTGTATACACCATCAGCACTGCCTCCTATTGTAGTGTTGTCCCCCTCTGTGAATGATTTATAAATGCTGTAAATACCTAATTTAAGAGCCGAGATGGCGATCACATGACCAGCCAGCTCTCTCCTCCTCCCCTCCTGACTGACATCATCAGGGAAATCTCAGTTCCGCCCATTGCATCTCTCAGAGGAGAAAGCTGGCTGGTCACGTGATCGCAATATTGGCAGTGAAATTAGGTATTTGCAGCATTTATTTTTTATAAATCACACACAGAGGGGGATAGTACAATAGGAAGCAGTGCTGATGGTGTATACAGGTTAGGGTGGCTTAACAACCACTTTAAGGTGAAAAACCTTCTTTGCTGCTGCTGCCCCCAGAGTCCCCCTTTTGTCCCCCGTTGTCTCTGTCTTCATTAGATATATTGATAGCAGCAGGAGCCATTGGCTCCCGCTGCTGTCAATCAAATCCAGTGACACGAGAGCGGGGGGTGGGCCTAGTCCTGCTCTCTGTGTCAATGGACACGGCAGCACGGGTGCCCCCATGGAAATCGTCTCTCCTTGGGGGCACCTGATGGATGGACCAGGAGCACTGCCGGGGCACCCCAGAAAAGGAGGATCAGGGCCGCTTTATGCAAAACCCTTGCATAGAGCAGGTAAGTATAACATGTTTGTTATTTTTATTTAAAAATGCGAACTTTTACAACCCCTTTTTTAAAATGGAAAATATTGTATATTGCAATACTCAAATTCTGCCGCCGGGTGGAGGTATAGATGCCATTTTCAGGTTTCTCCTTCCATTGAAAAGAAGGCTGCTGTTTACGGAGCTCATAAGCCCAAAATGACATTTACACACATGAATGAGTCAAAGCCGTGACTCCCCTCTATCTCTCTCACTTTTCACCTTCATTTGGTTTTGTAGAAGGTTTCAATCGAAGACATTGGTGTTGATTTACTAAAATGGGAGAGTGCAAAATCTGGTGCAGCTGTGCATGGTAGCCAATCAGCTTCTAACTTCAGCTTTATTAATTAAGCTTTGACAATAAAACCTGGAAGCTGATTGGTTACTTTGCAGAGCCGCATCAGAGTTTGCACTCTCCAGTTTTAGTAAATCAACCCCATTGTGTCTAAAATTAAATCGCTTGTGCTGCTCTTTAGAAAACCCATAAAGTTATGGGACTCTTGTGTGCACCCTGTATGAAGTGTTAAGCCTCGTACACACGGCCGTGAATCTCGTCAGGAAAAAACACGTTGTTTTTCTTGACGAGATTCTTGGACAAGAAACTTGTCCCGGCCGAGTGTACACACGCTCCATTCAAAGAACCCGCAGTTCTTTGAATGGAGCGAACGCGGTGACGTCATCGACTACGACGAGCGTGCGCTCGTCACATTCGATGCCGTCGCCGCCATCTTGCTACACCCTACCTATGCCTAGGAAGCTACCGCGCATGCGTCAAAGTCAATTCGAGCATGCGCGGTATTCCACGGCGACAGGTAAGTGTACACACACACACTTTTCTCGTCGAAACATGCCGACGAGAATCTCGACGAGAAAATAGAGAGCTGGTTCTCTATTTTTCTCGTTGAGATTCTGGTCAGTTTTCTCGACGAGAAACCATACACACGAACGATTTTCTCGGCAAGAAAGCTATCTCGGCAGTTTTCTTGTCGTTTCTTGCAGAGAAACTCGTTCGTGTGTACGAGGCTTCAGTCTGCAAAACCAGCATTGTGTGTGTTTTTAAAACTTTGTAATTCGAATAGATGGATATACAACAACATAAGCAGCTAAAGATGAACCTCACTGCTTTTGGGGTTGGTGGACCCTTACATTGATGTGCATGTACAATATGCAGTGCATTCCTTATAGTGTGTCGCCCTCCAGCAATGTTACCTCCACCCTTTATCCTTGTTGCTCAGTCATCTTCACTGGCTTCTTCTGCCAATCTTCTAGGGCTAAGCTACTCATGGATGTTTGTCAGACTATCCTTTAGGGTCACTTAAAGCAATGTTTCTCATCTCCAGTCCTCAAGTACTCCCAACAGGTCATGTTTTCAGGCTTTCCATTATTTTGCACAGGTGATTTGATCAGTTTCACTGCCTTAGTAATTACCACAGCCGTTTCATCTGAGAAAAATCCTGAAAACATGACCTGTCGGGGGTTGAGAAACATTGACTTAGAGGATCAAATATGGTATGGGAGTGTGGACGGGCGGTGGTGGGATGTCATGCACATGAGCTCAAAGTGGTAGCAACGTCCACTTGTTTGTTTATACTTACAGGTAAGGCTTACCTGTAGGTACAATAAATATCTCCTAAGAGCCCATTCACACAGGGGCGGCACAACTTTGGGGGCGACTCGGCAAGGCGATCTGAAGACGACTTCAGAGGCGACTTGCAAAATGGCTTTTGTATAGAAGTCAATGTAAGTCGCCCCCAAAGTAGTACAAGAACCTTTTTCTAAGTCTGAGCGACTTGCGTCGCTCCTATCAGAACGGTTCTATTGAACAGAGCGGGACGCGACTTGTCAGGCGGCTGAGTCGCCCCTGTGTGAATGGGCTCTAAATGTGCACTGTTTTTAGTAGATATTTACTTTAGTAGCAGTTGGTGACGCCAATTGAGAGAACTGTGCCATGGCCGTGACTCACATGTGAACATGCACGGGAGTGATGTCATCGCGGCTCGGCCATTCAATGGGCCTGAGCTCGGGAACCTGGAAGGAAGACCAGGTGAAGAAGGAAGTCCAGTCAATGGTGACCAGCACACTGCTGGAACTCTTTGTTTTAAGGTAAGTCTTTCATTATGTGCTAGTATGCAATGCATACTAGCACGTTATGCTCTCAAAGTTGAGTTCCATCCAAAAGTGCAACTTCCACTTATCTGTCTCCTCTGTTTTTGACAGGTACCCTTTCTCCACTTGCGGAGGGGGTGCCGTCCCTTTGGAAGTTCGCCCCCCCCACTCCTTCCTCCACCGCCGGGTCAATTAGAAAGCGCAGCGAGCTTCGCGCATGCGCAGAAGGGAACTGGCTGTGAAGCTGAGAGGCTTCACTGTCGGTTTCCCGTACCAGGAATGGCGGCGGCAGCACCCGACAGCCGATCTGAAAATTGGCTAGGGTGCCGACATCTGGACCGGTAAGTGTCCTTTTATATTAAAAGTCAGCAGCTACAGTATTTGTAGCTGCTGACTTTTAATTTTTTAATGGGGGGGGGGACACCTCTTTTAAAGGGTAGCTCCAGTCATTGTGAAATAAAATAAAGCCATTGGCTACAAATACTGTAGCTGCTGACTTTTAATAAACACACACTTAAAGGGGATGTAAGCCTATGTGTTTTTTCACCTTAATGCACCCTATGCATTAAGGTGAAAAAACACCTTGCAGAGTCCAGCCCCCCCATTTTACTTACCTGAGCCCCGAATTTCCGTGGGCGTGTCCCCGTCGTCCTTCTCTCCATGGAGTCCTGGCTTTGATTGGATAAATTGATGGCAGCGCAGCCACTGGCTCCTGCTGCTGTCAATCAGATCCAACGACGCGGGCGGGGCCGAGTCATACACTCTGTGTCTATGGATGCCGAATGTATGACTCAGGAGCACGCCCACAAGGTAACCCCCTCGGGAGAGAGCTTCCCAGAGGGGGTTATCTAATGCGGAGAGGAGCCACGAGAGCCGCCATTGGGACCCCAGAAGAGGAGGATCGGGGCCACTCTGTGCAAAACGAGCTGCACAGTGGAGGTAAGTATGACATGTTTGCTATTTTAAAAAGGAAACCTGAACCTTTAGTGTAACTTTAACAGTTCAGGGGTCCAGCTCTGTCATCACCCAGGCTGTATTTTCTTTGGTCTTTGGGTACCTGGTTCCGCCATCTTGCTTGTGGGAAGCCGGCTGTGACTTCCTGCAACTTCATAGCCGTCTCCCCACAGTGCAGTCGCCCTGCACTTTATTAATGGACCTGCGGCATGTGACGTGTCCTAGAAGGCTGTTGCCGAGGGGGGGTTTCAGGGGCAAACTTCCAATTGGCCCGCCTAGGTGAGTGGGAGTGGGGTACCTGCAGAATTAGGTATCCACTCCCAAAAAAAAAAAGGTCCAAAAGTATTTTGGCATTTAGCTGTGTGCCTGGAGTTCAGCTTAAACCATGTGCACATTCTGGGGCTAGGTATGTGTACTTACCTCGGGACACCCTGGAAATATGAAGGCATTATGCAGACAATTTAGATACAATTATACTGAGTTATGTACATTTTATTAAGAACAAAAATTTAACTGTCTGCAGAATCACTCCTGTTTGGCTCTTCTTTGTATTTCCGATGTGAATTTTCTGCTTGGCTCAGTCCATTATTGTCTTCATCAGAGCAAGCCGCTTTCTGATGTGATGATCAACTATTTTCCAGTTTACAGGCAATATGTAAAGGGAATTTCTCAAACAAGAGTGCTTGGATTAAAGTGATACTAAAGTCATTTTTTTATTCTTTAAAAAAAAAAAAAAACATATACTTGCCTGCTCTGTGTGGTGGTTTTGCACAGAGCAGCCCAGATCCTCCTCTTATCAGGTCCCTCACCGGCGCTCCTGGAACCTCCCTCCTGCCGAGTGCCCCCACAGCAAACCGTTTCCTATGGGGGCACCCAAGCCGAGCCGCAGCTTTGTGTGTCCATTTAGGCCTGATTTGCACTTGTGCAGGTTGCAGTTTGCATATTACAGGTGCATTTTTTGTTTTTCAATACACATCTTTTAAACCATTGAAGTATATGGAACCAAAAACCAGAAAAAAAAAAAAAAGTCCCTGGCCCTTTCCATTAAAAGCACAGATGTGAACGTGATTCATAGGAAACCATGTTAAATGGACTGAATTGTGTTTCTGCAAAACTGAAAATGCACAAAAAAAAAATGCATAGGTGTGAACCAGGCTTTAGACAGGGAGCCGTGGTTCAGCCCCGCCCCCCCTCTCTCTTCTCATTGGCTAACTGACTTTGACAGCAGCGAGAGCCAATGGTGCCGCTGCTGTGTCTCAGCCAATCAGAAGGGAGTGTCCTGGACGGCTGAGGCACTCGTGCACGTCGCTGGATCGAGATGGAGCTCAGGTAAGTATTAGGGGGTGCTGGGGAGGCTGCTGCACACAGAAGGTTTTTCATCCTAATGCATAGAATGAATTAAGATAAAAACCTTCTGCTTTTACAACCACTTTAAGGGCCAATTCACACAATATGCAGTGACTGTCTTTTTACCTATGATTGTTTCTTATGTATCCCAGGCACTCTGCACATGCTCAGTTTGATGTGTATTGCTAGAGAGTTTTTTTTTTTCTTGGGAGGGGGCATATGATCGGCACAGGGCCAATCAGCACTGTCCAGACAGAGGGTCAGGGGTCCTTCTGCCTCCATAGGACAGTCAGAGGAGAATGAAAATTCCTCCTACAAGCTCTAACCAGTGCTCAGCTAGACACTGCTATATACTGCTGATGAGAAAAGGTATTTAGCAGTTTATATATTTACTAAAATAAATGATTGCTTTTCCGTGTTGTGTCCTGTGGGAGACCAGATACTGTATAGTGAATGCAGAGTCCTGGGTTTAGTAACACTTTAACTGATAAGCAGTGTGAATTCGCCCCCAAAGTAATATAAACTCAAACTGGATGACATATATTTTATGAATGTTAAAGTAGTGTATATCATATACTGTTGCCATGTTGTGTTTTGTTTTATATAAAAAAAAATATATACTGTTATTTAATCCTTTTGTTACCTCTCAGGGGCGCTGGTTTCCTTCAGCTTCTTATAGCCACTTCCTATCTACATGCACATCATTGTTAGGGCCCGGCTCCATGATGGTGACATTGGTAGACCATGCCTGCATAATGTGTGTCAGCCTGGCTTGTAGTTTGCATTGGGAGCCTGAATGTGGTCATGCAGGAACAAAATTGGGAGACAAGTGTCACCGCATAGCAGGAGGAGCCTGAATGAGGATCTTCACGGAAGGATCAGCAGATTTTTGTTTTCATGAAAGCCGCAGATTTAAAAATGTTGAGAATGACTTTTAATTTTACATTCAGGCTGGCTTGATTTCTTTTGGGGTACTTAAAGAAGAACTCCAGAAATTGCAGAACTTTTGGAAATTTGCTGGTTTTAGGAGGTTAGGTCCATTGAGGTGCTTGCCAACTTTGTGGGCTTATCGCTTTTATTTACTATTTATAGCTTTCACTATACTCCCAGTGCGCTGAACAGAGACAGGCACTCTGCTACTCAACATCTACAGCTGCTGTCACATTTATCATCAGTGCAGAGATCTGTGACTGAAGAAACTACAAGTCCTGGCTTCCACCACTGCCAATGGCTTGTCATTTTCTCAATTTACTACAAGTGTGCTGATCGGCGCCTTTGTATTCCATTGACTCTTCCTCCAGCTTTCTGACTGAAAGCCCATACAGAGGTACGGACAGAAAGCTGGAGAGAATGTGTGCAGGAGCCCGACGATGCGCCTGTGATCTACTGATCATGGGTGCAATAACCTTACAAGCTCCTGTGTAAAAAATAAAATAAAAATGGGTGTACATAATTTTTTTTTTTTTTTAATTGCAAAAATCTGTGCCTTAATTGTTTATTTAAAAGGGGCCTTGGCCTATAACACAGCTCTGCCGCACAGCCAGCCTTGGGACCTTAATAAATATTTATATATTTTTTTACTGCGCTTCAATAATACAACTAGGTTGTGTCTCTCCCCCAGCCTGTGATTGGACAGTGAAGAAGGAGCTGTAGACTGAGGTCATCTCTCTGCCCTCTCCTCCTGTAAGCTTGTTCCTTGCAGCACACCAAGCTCCTTGTGCGGATATTCACTCTCCTAGTCTGAGTGCTGCTGTACAGGGGATTGCAAAAGGCTAATATCAAGTCACATACAAGTATTTACACCAGTTGCCTAGGAAAATGCACAATGAGCACATAACAGCATGAATTTTTTATTTATTTTTTATCTGCCTGGAGCTCAGCTTTAAGTTAAATCTCAGGCGTGTGTACTCCTTTCTCAATAAGTCCCGGTTCACACTGGTGCGCTGTGCGATTTCCCATGTGATTCACACGCACTGCAAATCACGTGCGATGTCTGTGCGATGCAGATAGTATGACTGAATTTACATCGCATTCGGACCAAAGTCGTGCAGGGCCCTTTTTTTAGTCTACACCAGAATCGGATCGCACAAGTGTTCACACCCCTGCGATCCGATTCATGTCCAAACCGTCCGTTCGACTGCGATATGCGAACCGATCTGGGGGTGTCATTAAGTTTGTTACTCAGCGGTTCGCATATGACAGTGTGAACCAGTGTGCAATTCAGGTGTGATGCGGGAACCTGCACTGGATTTGCAGGGTTCTTGAATCGCACCAGTGTGAACCAAGCCTTTTATGTACAAGATACCAAATTGATGGTCTATGATTTAACACTTTTCCTGTTGTGTTGCAGTGGTGGACATACAGGGAAGCATGCTTGCTGAGCACCTTGTACAGGATGTCTTATAGTGAGAAGAAGGACGCTCCTTTTGCCTATGAGTCTTCGGTCCACAGCGCTAATGTCCTCCTTCGTCTGAACAGTCATCGGGAACAGGGTCTGCTGTGCGATGTGACTGTTGTAGTGGAAGATCAGAGGTTCCGGGCCCATCGCACTGTGCTCGCAGCTTCCAGTGATTATTTCCTGTCCCGTGTTGTCCAGGCCTATGATGGGGACTTCACGATCGCCCTTCCTGAAGAGGTGAGAGGGGATGGCACTGATCTTGCAGCTGTGTCCTGAATTACTGCTAATGCAGAGTCTATCTTGTAACACAACTAACCGTAAGGCTGACCTGCTGATACTACAGTTGGCATATAATTCACTAAAGGTATCTCTGTCCTGTAGTACTACCTCAAGTAAAAATTATTCTAGTAGCATGCCCAGGCTACAGTACTAATCACATTGCAATCCTAACGTTAAAGCTAAACTTCAGACACTTTCTAAAATGTGCTGGCGTACTATGGATTAGGTCAAACGAGATGCATGCCACCCTGTGGACTAAATTATTTACAACTGACAGTTTTGTTGAGCCCCAGGAGAACAGCTCACAGTATCGCACTGCTATGGCACTTTGACAGGAGAGCTGTTGCTTTTTCATACAGCAACAGCTCTGCCCGCCCCTCCCTGTCCATTTTCAGAAGGCTTTGTATTTTGTGAATGTGTTCACAGAATACATTGCACTGTGTTTGGGCAGGGGGAGGGGAGGAGTGGGCAGAGTGGCTGCATACAACTGCAGCTGCAAGGATCTGAGACCAGAAGGTCCAGCGATGGAAGTATAGAGACAGCTAGCTATGCTCCCTGGTGCTCAGTAAACATGTAAATTACCCACTTGCCGACCGCATATTTACTGCGGCAGGTCGGCTCTATTGCACGAAATCGGGTACCTGTACGTGATTTCGTGCAATAGCACTGGGGGGGTGCGATCGCGCGCTGATTTAACGCGGGATGCCAATCAGCGGGTCAGGTAGACCTGATGTCCGCCATGGACCCGCGATCGTTCTCGGGAGAGGCAGAACAGTGGCAGATCGCCGTTCTGTCAGTAAAGAAGATGGAGATCGGTGTTCCTGCTAAGCAGGAACACCGATCTGTCTTCCTTTAGTCAGACCATCCCCCACACAGTTAGCAAGCACCCCCCTAGAAAGCTATATTTGTGGTAAAAAGAAAGGACATCAATTTTATTTGGGTACTGCATCGCACAACAGCGCAATTGTCAGTTAAAGTAACGCAATGCTGTATCGCAAAAAATGACCTGGTTAATAACGGGGTAAAACCTTCTGGGGCTGAAGTGGTTAAAGAGATAAATTCCGGACGTGGCATGCACCTCATTGGACTTAAAGGATAAGTTAACTTTTTAGTAACATGCTAGTCGTATTTATGATGTTACATATTACTAAATCGCCTGCTGCCACCCCGAACCTGATCCCCCATTGTGACAGCGGGTGGGTGATCTTCTCCCTGCACCAGCTGTCACAATTCACAAACCGGTTTCTGTGAATGAATGAACTACAACTACTGTCAGCCATTGCTGCTGACAGCTTGTAGTTCTCAAAGAATTACAAGGGAGCTGGTGAGCATTGTCGTAGTTCATTGATCTTCATGCAACTCAGTAACTGCCTGCCTGTATTGGAGGTACAGGCAGAAATCTCTACTGACAGTCTGCATTGCACCCTTAATCTGCTGATTATGGGTGCAATGCTTTACAAGCTCCTAATACAATAAATAAACACGCATTTTTTTACCTGCAAAAAAAATAGCTTTTTTTATTTATTTTTTTAAAGGTGAACTTCGCCTTTTGAAAGCGAAGTTCACCTTTAGGGTATGTTCACATCTGAGTGTAGCGTCGCGTTTTGGTCGCGACAGTCCATTGACTTGAATGAGTTGCCTGTTGCATGAAAAACATGCCAAAGAGGCTTGCGTGCCAAATTTTGGTACTGAGCCACATGTGTTTGGGGATGCAGAAAACCGGGAACAAGACACACAGCTGCTACCTGTGTTGGGGTGCCATTAAGAAATAATGCAGGTTTTTCACATTTGTATAAACGCAGACAGAAATGTTCATGCCCACATTTTCTTTACACTCGGGCCTAAAAGAATAATAAATGTACATATGACATATGTTTGCAGTAAGAACATGTGTATTGTAACATGTTGCTAAAGGTGGAGTTCGACTTTAACCCATAGTAATCCGGCACATTTTAGAAAGTGACTGAATGGAGCTTTTAAATCTTTTAGTGACATAAGATTTATTGAAGCAAATTTAAGTGTTTTTTTTTTTTTTTTTTACTTTGCAGGTAACTGTGAAAGGATTTTTACCTCTTCTTCAGTTTGCATATACCTCTAAGCTTCTCATCACCAGAGATAGCTTATCAGAAATCAGAAAGTGTGCTAAGTTGCTCGAAATCCATGATGTTGAAGAAACCTGTTTTGAATTCCTGAAGTTAAAATTCCAGGATAACAAAGCCAAGTCGGCAGACCCAAGAAAGAAATGCTGCAAGTCTTTCTGCCCGAAGGCAGCTGGGCCACAGAGCGAGTCGGGAAGACCACCGGTGCATGAAGTGGAAGAATTGTGGAGGGGGGATTTTGCCCAGAACCTGAAATGTCCAGCGGAGATTGAAAATATTTCCCTGTCTCCTGAGAGCCCCAAGCAGCCTTGTGAATCATTTTGCCTTGGCAGAGACAGTGCTTCCGGATTTTCTTCTCTTTGTCCAAAGTACAGAAAGTTTCAGAAAGCTTGTAAAAGTGGCCGGGTGCGATCTGTCAGCACGTGTTCCAGCAATCAGGATGCTCAGACTCCATCCCCAACATCAAGTGATGCTTCTGAACCAGTCAGCCAGCCCAAACCTCACATGGAGGATATTCATGCAGCCAAGTCTGACATGGAATTAAATCTAGTACCTTCACAGGGCCCTGACAGTTCTTATCAAAACCTTACCTGTGTTGATGACAAAGTAGTCATGACTGCTGCATACTCACCTTGTTTTCCTTTGGGACCTCAAGACTTCAGCTCAGTGCCTTTCAGTGCATATCAACCATACCGAAGCCTAAACTACTCGGACACCCCCAATGACTCCAGCACAGCAGGTTTGCCGGAAGGGAGCAACAGTCGTCGGAGCAACCTACAGGCTGCTGAAAATCTGACCTCGGAGCTAGTAGCAGAACCTCAACTTTGTGCTACTGGAAAACCTCCATTATTAGGGGGGCGCAGTAATGTGGAAAGAGAAGTTGCTGAGCATCTTGCCAAAGGTTTTTGGCCGGATATGTACCCTGCTGAATATCCATGCCAACAAGAGTTGGAGATTGTGGCCAACAAGGATCCACAGTTGGAGAACAACATGGAAAAAAGGACTGAATGTCCATGGCTGGGCATCTCCATATCCAACGACGTCCCTGAACGGACTTTTACAACACTCAACCCGGTATCGTGCCCCTTCATCAACAATCTCACTAATGATGCATGTGCCAACAGTCCACAGCTAAGCAGTGAGGATAGTGTTCCAAGCAAGTCCCAAGAAGAGTGCCCGTATGCTTGTTCCATCAACTTGGATGAAGACTCGGATAGTGATAGCGAGGTGGATAGCATTGAGTCGTCATCTGCCAAAGAGCAAGAATGTGAGGTAAAATCTGATTCCACTCCTTTCTTAGCTTGAAATTAAGCTTTGAATAGTAAGCAACATAGGCATAACTAGAACCTTCAGGGTACCAATGCAAGAAACCATAAAGGGCCCGCCTAACCCCCAGCTGATCCCCGGGGGCATTTATTCCGGTCCTGCAGCGGGACCCTTTCACTTGCTATGTAGCGGGGCTCCTTCTGACCGTCTTGGGGACCCCGCACGGTGCAACCTTTGTGACCCTGGTAGTTTTGCCACTGGTGTCAGTAGTTTATTTTTGTTTTATTTTTTACCATTTTTTTTTTTTTTAGGCGCCCCATTGGGGGTTTTGGTGAAATATCAGAGGTCTTAACAGACCTCTGATGTTTCACCTTTGAGACACATAAAGTAGATTGAGGACACAGCACTCAGTCTTTATGTCTGCAGCCTCAGCTGCACAGAATGAATGGACAGAAATTGCTCTGTGCAGAGCTTCCTGTTCATTCACAAACCTAAGCACAAAACTATACTTTGGTTATAAATGGACACAAGAGGGATCGGTACAGATTGCTCACTGTGTCTATTAAGAAAAATTAAGGGGCCAAAAAATGACAAGTTCCTCAACCCCAAACACGCTCATCCATGTCTTTTATGGATCTTGCCATGTGCACTGGTGCGCAGTCATGTTGGAACAGGAAGGGACCACCCCCAAACTGTTCTCACAAAGTTGGGAGCATGAAATTGTCCAAAATATCTTAGTATGCTGACGCCTTAAGAGTTCCCTTCACTGGAACTAAGGGGCCAATCCCAATAGCTAATCACCAAATTATTTGGACCAGTGCACAAAGCATGGTCCGTAAATATAAGGATGAGTGAGTTTGGGGGGGAGGAACTTGTCTGACCTCAACCCAATTAAAACACCTTTGGGACGAATTAGAGCAGAGACTGCGAGCCAGACCTTCTCGTCCAACATCAGTCCCTGACCTCACAAATGTGCTTCTGGAAGAATGGTCAAACATTCCCATAGACACATTTCTAAACCTTGTGGACAGCCTTCCCAGAAGAGTTTAAGCTGTTATAGCTGCAAAGGATGGGCCAACTCAATATTGAACCCTACGGACTAAGACTGGGATGCCATTAAAGTTCATGTGAGTGTAAAGGCAGGCGTCCCAATACTTTTTTGGTAATATTAATTTGCATTTTCATGTTTTGACTGCCCACCATTCACCTCCATTAAGAATTGAGCTCTCATCAACGTAGTCCATCGTTGGTGTAAATATGGTGTGCACAGGATTGGACATTGAGCTCCAAGGTACTTTGCTAATCCAACAATGTGGGAATTACAGCTCCAAGCATAGAGCAGAATGAAGAGACGCAACCTTGTGCACATTTGAAAGTATCCATTCATCCAGCTTGCTGAAATGGAATACTGCAGGCCAGCTCAGGGTAAACATCGTCCCCCCCCCCCCCCCCCCCTTTAATTGCTTTTTGAGTAGCACTGAAGTTACCACTGTTCAGAGTTACTTTGCTTATCCCAGAATAAAGTAGCCCAGCCATAAAAACCTTTCACAGCAAATGTGTACAAAGGCTGGGGTATGCAGTTATAGCAATCGGCCCCGAGCAATGCCAGCCTTGGAGCATCTTGGTGGGAGTTTCAGATTTGGACCATGCCTTTAGTCTTTGTTTTCTGTTTTGAAAGCAAAAAACCTCCTGAACCTGCAGAAAGTTGGAAAGACTGTAAGAAGCCAAAGTACTAAAGGTATAGAAGAGCTGAGTCATAGCATGAGGAAAGAAAGTTCAAAATCCAGGTTCTAGGTATTTGTGAATGTTGTCAGACAGCTTAGCTTCTCTTGAAACCAAACCTGTGCAAAACTTTTTCTTTCTCTTGTCATCCATGGACTGACACAGCGTGTCTTTTACACCTTTACACGTGGGTTATGTCCCTGCTTGCAGGAGAAGACCTAGGCAGAATGTGAGATGTTATACATACATTCTAAACAGCCAGAGCTGAACAGCCCCGCCCAGGGGGGCGGTCCCT
This sequence comes from Rana muscosa, assembly GCA_029206835.1. Taxonomy (NCBI): domain Eukaryota; kingdom Metazoa; phylum Chordata; class Amphibia; order Anura; family Ranidae; genus Rana; species Rana muscosa. The sequence continues at coordinate 83,277,239 of CM055117.1, read as the reverse complement.
CCGGACATAACCCTCCCACTGCAGTCAGCAGACCTCAGTTTTTTTTCTGCCTAGCAGAAGGAGAAGACGTGGCTCTCTCAGGAGCCAGTCTCCTGACCTATTTTTTATTCCTTTTGGAATTTTTTCCTATTTTTTTTTTTTTTTTTCTTTTGAGATCTTCTATCAACTGTCGGCTGGGCAACAGGTTGGGTACAAGATATCCTCGTAGTCTTCCCTGTCCGACCATCGAGCGTGCTGATCCTCGCCTTGTGTGCGTGAGACTCAGTTCACGACATGCCCCACGACTCCAGGGGTGGCCGGTGGGCTTCCAGCTCCGCGGCCCTCTCAAGATAGAACAGTCCGGCTGTATCTTTCGCGGTGGACCGGGCCGACAGCTACTCAGTACCGCACTGTGATAGTTCTGTCAGAAACACACCAGTGGGTCCCTCAGGGGACGGGTAAGTAGTCTCTCCTGGCTGCAGGTGAGTACATGCTGTGTGTTTCTTGTGTGGGGGATTTCCCTGTCTCCCCCTGTGTTTTTTAATGTCACACTCTGTGCACTTCACTGGCGCTGTACTGTGTGGGGTGCCTGGGGGCCATACTGTCCTGGGGGGGGGGGGCTCATGCTGCTCTGCATTTCACTGGGGCTGTTTATTTGAGGGTGAGGGGCCTGGGCGCCGTTCGGCGCCATGTTTGGTGACTGTGCTGTTTTTTTTCATTGGCGGCCATCTTGCCGTGGTCCGCCAGAGCACATTGTGGCCGCCATTTTCTTGTAGCCGCACCTTCTTCTAGCTCTAGTTTGGCCTCTAGCGCCGCTCAGGAATGGCGCGAATCTCCTCACAGTCTCTCTCCTCTCAGCTCACTCACGCTGAGCAGGGCAGCGGAACCGAGCGGTCTTGGTCAGGTTGGTGGGTCCCCTGGGCATTCCCCTACTTCAGTCAGCACAGCCTGTGGGTGGTCTCAGAGGGGGACATTATGGAGTCAGAGTCACCAGCTTCCCCTAACATGCCAGAGGCAGCAGCCAGTGCTCCAGCACCTGCGGTCCCTATGGACCAGTTGTCGGCAGTCCTGGAATCATTTCTGGCCAGGATGGAAGCTGTGTGTGAGCACAAGGGAGCAAAAAAGCGCCCTCTCCCCACTTTATCTCCACAAGGGGAGTGCTCTGATTCAGATATGGGCCTAGCTATTGCTGCTCAGGACCCTAGCTCTAAATATTTGGATGGTTTTGAACAGGACATTCCTTGTGAGGAAGACTCCAGTTCTGAGTCAGTAAATGACAGGGCGCTTGTTAGTGAACTCATTGATGCTGTGAGGGACACTCTCAAGCTAAATGCTGCGACTGCAGAACCTCAGGCGGATACAGTCTCCTTTGGTTCTTTTAAGACCAAGCCTTCTAAAAAGGTTTTTCCATATGTACCTTTCTTTGACCAGGTCTGGGAAAAGCTGCAGAAGTCTTTCATGGTCCCGCGGCGTTTGTCTATTAGATACCCCTTTGAAGACGCCCTGCTTAAAAAGTGGGCTTCTCCCCCGGTGGTCGACCCTCCAGTCGCCCGTTTAAACAAGGCCACCACTCTCCCGATGGAGGGGACTCCTGCGTTTAAGGACCCCACTGACAGGAGGTCAGAAGTGGTGAGTAGAGCCATGTTCGCCTTGTTGGGATCCGCCCTACGGCCAGTAGTAGCGGCGACCCTTGTGTCTCAGACACTCACGGAATGGGCAAAAATTTTGCACCAAACTGTGCAGGAGTATAACCTTCCTCCAGACACTATTGCTCTGGCCCACCAGATGGTGCAGGGTCTGATATATGTGTGCGACGCCACGTTGGACGCGGCCCCTTTAATATCCAGGGCCTCTGTTTCGGCGGTGGTATTGCGTCATCTCATCTGGTTGAAATGCTGGTCTGCTGACCTAGCCTCTAAGAAGCTCTTGACGGATCTACCTTTTAAGGGTGGTAGACTTTTTGGTGCTGCTCTGGATGACATCATCAAGGATGTCACGGGAGGTAAAAGCACTCTCCTTCCTCAAACTATCAAGGGTAAGGAGGCCCGACGTAAACCGGGTCCTTCCTTTCCAGCAAAAAAGGGGTTTTTTCGTCCGTCAGAGTCCACGGGTAAGCCATCCCAGACTGACAACAGTGCGGCTGGCGGGCACAGGCGCCCCTGGGTGCGTAAGCCGAACAAGCCGGCTCCCAAGCCCGCCTCCGCGTGAAGTCTTGCCCCCGCCCGTCTCTGGGGTGGGGGGACGACTTCGCAGGTTCACGGATCGGTGGACCTCCCGGATCTCCGACCGGTGGGTGTGCGAGGTGGTCACCTCAGGATACAGAATAGAGTTCCGCTCATGGCCCCCAGACAGATTCTTTCCCTCAAATCTCCCTCTCCTTCCTGCCCGTCGGGCAGCCCTCTTGGGGGCTGTACAGGATTTGATCGGGTCCGGAGTAATTGTGCCGGTTCCGTCCCAGGAGAGGTTTCAGGGGTTCTACTCGAATCTGTTTGTTGTTCCAAAAAAGGACGGGGTTCGGCCAATCCTGGACCTCAAGGCCCTGAATGCCTTCGTGAAGGTGCAAAAATTCCGCATGGAATCCATTCGCACAGTGATCGCGACACTCCATCAAGGGGATTTTCTGGCATCCTTGGACATCAAGGACGCCTACTTGCATGTTCCGATCTGCCCAAGCCACCAGAAGTTTCTGCGCTTTGCGGTCGGCGAAGTCCACTATCAATTTGTGGCTCTTCCCTTCGGCCTAGCCTCGGCACCGAGGGTGTTCACCAAGGTGCTTGCTCCGGTCCTAGCTTTGCTGAGACAGCAAGGCATTGCTATCGTGGGCTATCTGGACGATTTTCTTCTAAGAGCAGACAGTGGCTCAGAATTGGAAGAAAGTGTGACTATTGTCAGTCAGACCCTCAGGGAGTTTGGGTGGCTCCTGAACGTTCAGAAGTCGGTTCTAGTCCCGACTCAGCGTCTGGAGTATCTAGGTCTGATTCTGGACTCCTTGGAGGCAAGAGTCTTCCTACCTCCAGACAAACTACTGACGCTTCAGTCTGCAGTACGGGTGCTGACGTCCCGAAAATGGTCGTCAATCCGCTTTTGCATGAGAGTCCTGGGACTCATGGTGGCCTCCTTCGAGGCCGTTCCTTATGCCCAAGCGCACACCAGGGCTTTACAGAAAGAGATCTTGTCCACTTGGGACAAATCCCCGTTGTCCTTGGATCTTCAGATCCAGGTGAGTCACCTGGTCAGGGCGTCCCTGACGTGGTGGTTGAGGTCCCCGGCTCTTCGGTCCGGGAAGTCGTTTCTCCCCATCCAATGGACGGTGATCACGACGGACGCCAGCCTGATGGGCTGGGGGGAGTCTGGGGAGTCCTGTCGGCCCAAGGGCTTTGGACTCCGGACGAAGCCCTCTTACCGATCAATGTGTTGGAGATACGGGCAATCAGACTGTGCCTCTCCTCATGGTCGGAGAAACTACAGGGTCACTCCATCAGGATCCAATCGGACAACGCCACAGCAGTGGCGTATGTCAACCATCAAGGGGGGACTCGGAGCTCAGCTGCGGCTTCCGAGGTCGCCCGCATCCTGAGGTGGGCCGAAAGAAGCGTGCCGGCTCTGTCGGCCGTCTACATTCCGGGCGTAGACAATTGGCAGGTGGACTATCTAAGTCGCCAGACGCTGGACCAGGGAGAGTGGTCCTTGCACCCGGAGGTCTTTCAACTCCTTTGCAGATGGTGGGGCACGCCGGATGTGGACCTGATGGCCTCTCGACTCAATCGCAAGGTGTCGAGGTTTGTGGCCAGATCCAGGGATCCCTGGGCGGATGCCTCGGATGCGTTGGTGGCCCCATGGGGTCAGTATCACCTGATATACGTTTATCCTCCGCTGCAGTTGCTGCCTCACCTGCTCCGCAGGGTAGCGACCGAGGGAATTCCGGTGATCCTCGTTTCTCCGGATTGGCCTCGGCGTCACTGGTACGCCGATCTGGTACGTCTCGTCGCAGACGTTCCCTGGCGGTTACCAATACGGGGGGACCTTCTGTCTCAAGGTCCTATATTTCATCCTGCTTTACAGTCTCTGGCTTTAACGGCATGGTTATTGAAAGCCAGGTGCCGAGAGACCGAGGTCTCTCGGATTCGGTCATTTCGACCATGTTAAGGGCACGGAAGTCTTCCTCCAGAAAGATCTATCACCGTACTTGGAGAGCTTACATCGCCATGTGCGAAGAGCTGGACTGGCGCCCACGAACGTATTCCGTTCCCAGAATCCTGCATTTTCTGCAGCGTGGCGTGACCCAAAAGCTCGCTTTGAGTACCATTAAGGGTCAGATTTCGGCCTTGGCCATCTTCTTTCAGCGACCGCTGGCGGGTCATCCCTTGGTTAGCACCTTTGTGCAGGGGGTTCGCCATGTGCTCCCCCCTGTCAAGCCTCCTCTCCCCCCGTGGGATCTGAATTTGGTGCTCTCGGTTCTCCAGGAACCTCCCTTTGAAAATATTAGAGATATTCCCCTCTTGACTTTGTCTCAGAAGGTGGCCTTCTTGGTGGCCATTACTTCCATTAGACGAGTGTCTGAATTGGCGGCCTTGTCCTGCAAGTCGCCCTTTTTGGTCGTCCATAAGGATAAGGCGGTGTTACGTCCGCGACCTTCTTTTCTACCAAAGGTGGTCTCGGCCTTCCACTTAAATGAGGACATTGTCCTCCCGTCCTTGTGTCCTCACCCATCACATCCCAGAGAGTTTGCGCTTCACACTTTGGATGTGGTACGAGCCTTGAGGGTGTACCTGTCTGCTACTGCCTCTATTCGGAAGTCTGACTCACTATTTGTGGCTGTCTCTGGTCCAAAACAGGGCCAAGCGGTTTCGTCTGCCACCATTTCTAGGTGGATCAGACAAACCGTCATTCAAGCTTATGCTCTCAAGGGGCGGGCGCCTCCCTTTCCGGTTACGGCACATTCCACCAGGGCAATTGGTGCTTCCTGGGCTTTCTGACATCAAGCGTCGGTTGCACAAGTGTGCAAGGCGGCGACCTGGTCGTCTGTTCATACCTTTTCTAAGTTTTATAAGGTTGATGTGACTGCATCTTCGGATGCTTCCTTCGGCCGCAAGGTGTTGCAGGCCGCTGTTTGATGTTGCAACTCCTCCGTTGAGGAGCTCTGCCTTGTTTGGAGTGAAGTTTTTGGTTTTCCATTTATACTGCTCCCATCCCTCTTGACACTGCTTTGGGACATCCCACGTGTAAAGGTGTAAAAGACACGCTGTGTCAGTCCATGGATGACAAGAGAAAATAGGTTTTTTGTACTCACCGTAAAATCCGTTTCTCTGGCATCCATGGACTGACACAGCACCCACCCTTCTTTTTAAGTATGTACTGCTTTGTTACGAACTGAGGTCTGCTGACTGCAGTGGGAGGGTTATGTCCGGAGGGACCGCCCCCCTGGGCGGGGCTGTTCAGCTCTGGCTGTTTAGAATGTATGTATAACATCTCACATTCTGCCTAGGTCTTCTCCTGCAAGCAGGGACATAACCCACGTGTAAAGGTGTAAAAGACACGCTGTGTCAGTCCATGGATGCCAGAGAAACGGATTTTACGGTGAGTACAAAAATCCTATTTTTATACGGGGGGTTGGGGGGAGGAATGTTTACAATCCAGGGTTTCTAGGTACTTGTGCATATTTTTAGGTCGCTTAAGTTTTCACATTGCAAAACTTTTTTCTCATCGTCCATGGACTGACACAGCTCTCATACTGTTTACGTGTGGGTATATGTCCCTGCTCGCATGAGAAGATCTAGGCAGAATGTTAGATGTTAGAAACATACATTCTAGAACAAAACCAGAGCTGAACAGCCCCGCCCAGGGGGGCGGTCCCTCCGGACATAACCCTCCTACCTGCAGCCAGCAGCCTCAGTTTTTTTTTCTGCCTAGCAGAAGGAGAATACATGGCTCTCTCTGGAGCCAGTCTCCTGGAAGATTTTACTTTAAAATTTTATTCCTTTGTGAATTTTATTATTTTATTTTTGAGACCTTCAATCAACTGTCGGCTGGGCAACAGGTTGGGTACACTGGTATCCTCGTAGTCTTCCCTGCCCGACCATCAAGTGTGCTGATCCTCGCCTTGTGTGCGTGAGACTCAATTCACGACATACCCCATGACTCCAGGGGTAGCCGGGTTGCTTTTATGCTCCCGCGGTCCTCTCAAGATTGAACAGTACCTGTCTGTATCTTTCGCGGTGGACCGGGCCGACAGCTACTCAGTACTACTCTGTGATAGGTCTGTCTGAAACAAGCCAGTGGGTCCCTCTGGGACGGGTAAGTAGTCTCTCCTGCTGCAGGTGAGTACATGCTGGCTGTGTTTCTTTATCTGGGGGGTTTCTCCCTGTCTCCCCCCTGTTATGCTGCTCTCTGCACCCTGTACTGGTGCTGTGCTGTGTGCGGGTACTTGGGGGTCGCTCTGGCCTGGCGGGGGGCGCTCATGTCTGTGTAGTGGACTCTGAGAGAGGAGCAGTGTTCTGGTGTGTGAGTGTCGGGACTTTATTGCGTGCGCCATTAGCGCTGTGTTGTGATTTTAAATAATGCGCTCGGCGGCCATCTTGCCGTGGTTTAATGGCGCAGTTATACATGCGGCCGGTGGCCATTTTCTTGAAGCCGTGGCACTTTCACTTTCGGTTTCGGCCTCTCGGCACTGCTGCCGCGCAAATCTCCTCAGTCTCCTCACAAATTCCTCACACTCTCCTCATGCTTCACTCGCGCTGCAGCGTGGTTTCATACAGCGGAACTGAGCGGTCCTTAAGGGTTGGTGAGTCCTCTGGGTATCCCCTCCTCAGCCTCAGCGCAGCCAGTGGGTGGACTGTATTATTCACTGTAATAGTGTATAAGGTCTCAGAGGGTGGCAGTATGGAGTCTGGTTCACCTGCTTCTCCACACTTGTCAGAGGCAACTGGCAGTGCTCCTGCACCTGCGGTCCCTATGGACCAGTTGTCGGCAGTCCTGGAATCATTCCTTGTCAGAATGGAAGCGGTGTACGAGCGCAAGGGAGCTGTAAAGCGCCCCCTCCCTACACATTCTCCTGTAGGGGAGTGCTCTGTCTCAGATATGGGCCTAGCTACTGCTGCTCAGGACCCTAGCTCTGAGGATTTTAATGTTTTTGAACAGGACATTCCTTGTGAGGAAGACCCCAGTTCTGAACCAGTAACTGACAGGGTGCTTGTAAGTGAACTCATTGATGCTGTGAGGGACACTCTCAAGCTGAATGTTGAGGCTGAGGAACCTCAGGTGGAAGCTGTCTCCTTTTGGTTCCTTTAAAGCCGTTTCTTCAAAAAAGGTCCTTCCATATGTGCATTTTTTTGAAAGATTCATTGACCAAGTCTGGGATAAGCCGCAGAAGACTTTGACGGTCCCGCTGCGCCTAGCCATAAGGTACCCCTTTGAGGGGGACCTGGTTAAGAAGTGGACTCTCCCCCCAGTGGTCGACCCCCCGGTCGCCCGTTTGAATAAGGCTAGAAGTTTTTCCGTCAGTCAGATTCCACGGGTAAGCCCGCCCAGACTGAAAAAAGTGCGGCTGGGGGACATAAGCGTCCCTGGGTGCGTAAGCCTACCAAGCAAGTTCCCAAGCCCGCCACCGCATGAAGTCTTGCCCCTGCCCGACTCTGGGGTGGGGGGACGTCTTTGCAGGTTCACGGTTCGGTGGACCTCCCGGATCTCCGATCGGTGGGTGTGCCAGATGGTCACCTCGGAATACAGGATGCCTCGGACGTGTTGGTGGCCCCGTGGGGTCAGTATCGCTTGATGTATGCTTACCCTCCGCTGCAGTTGATTCATCGTCTGATGCGCAGGGTAGCTGCCGAGGGCATTCCGGTGATCCTCATTGCCCCGGATTGGCCTCGGCGTCACTGGTACGCCGATCTGGTACGTCTCATCGCGGACGTCCCTTGGCGACTGCCCTTGAGGGAGGACCTTCTGTCTCAAGGTCCTATCTTTCATCCTGCTTTACAGTCTCTGGCTTTAACGGCATGGCTATTGAGAGCCAGGTACTGAAGGACCGAGGCCTGTCGGATTCGGTAATTTCAACCATGCTTAGGGCAGGGAAGTCTTCTAGAAAGATCTAGCACCGTACCTGAAGAGCTTACATCGCTATGTGCGAAGAGCTAGACTGGCGTCCACGGAATCCTGCGGTTCTTGCAGTGTGGTGTGGCCCAAAGGCTTGCTTTGAGCACAATTAAGGGTCAGATTTCGGCCTTGGCCATTTTCTTTCAACGACCCCTAGCAGGTCATTCCTTAGTTAGCACTTTTGTGCAGGGGGTTCGCCATGTGGTTCCACCTGCCAGGCCTCCGCTCCCTCCTTGGGATCTGAACTTGGTGCTCTCGGTTCTTCAGGAACCTCCCTTTGAAAATATCCGAGATATTCCTCTTTTAACTTTGTCTCAGAAGGTGGCTTTCTTAGTGGCCATCACTTCTGTTAGACGGGTGTCTGAGTTGGCGGCTCTGTCATGCAAGTCGCCTTACCTGGTCCTCTATAAGGATAAGGCGGTGTTGCGACCGCGACAGTCTTTCCTTCCAAAGGTGGTTTCGGCTTTTCACCTTAATGAGGACATTGTCCTTCCGTCCTTGTGCCCTCACCCATCGCATCCCAGAGAGTTTGCGCATCACAATTTTAGATGTGGTGCGAGCCTTGCTGGTGTACCTAGCGGCTACTGCTTCTATTCGGAAGTCTGACTCACTGCTTGTGTCTGTCTCTGGTCCGAAACAGGGCCAAGCGGTGTCGTCGGCCACCATTTCTAGGTGGATCAGACTGTCTGTTATACAGGCCTATGCCATTAAGGGGAGGGCACTTCCCTTTCCGGTTACGGCACATTCCACCAGGGCAATTTGGTGCTTCCTGGGCTTTCCGACATCAAGCGTCGGGTGCAAGGCGGCGACCTGGTTGTCCGTTCATACCTTTTCAAAATTCTATAAGGTTGATGTGGCTGCATCTTCGGATGCTTCCTTCGGCCGCAAAGTGTTGCACGCCGCTGTTTAATGTTGCAACTCTTTCGTTGAGGAGCTCTGCTGATTTGGAGTGAAGTTTTGGTTGTTCCTTTTTACTATTGCTCCCACCCTTTTCTGATACTGCTTTGGGACGTCCCACATGTAAACAGTATGAGAGCTGTGTCAGTCCATGGACGATGAGAGAAAATAGGATTTTTGTACTCACCGTAAAATCCGTTTCTCTGAGGTCCATGGACTGACACAGCACCCACCCTTCTTTTAAGGTTTGTACTGCTTTGTTACGAACTGAGGCTGCTGGCTGCAGGTAGGAGGGTTATGTCCGGAGGGACCGCCCCCCTGGGCGGGGCTGTTCAGCTCTGGTTTGTTCTAGAATGTATGTTTCTAACATCTAACATTCTGCCTAGATCTTCTCCTGTGAGCAGGGACATATACCCACATGTAAACAGTATGAGAGCTGTGTCAGTCCATGGACGTCAGAGAAACGGATTTTACGGTGAGTACAAAAATCCTATTTTTTATTTACTTTTTGATAGACCTGAGAATTGTTTTTTTTTTGCTATCTGGGGCACCGTTGGGGAGATCCCGCCTCACTTTCTGTCTTGGGGAAAACCTTTTATAAAAACAAGAGAGGGAAAATCTACAACAGAAACAATAACACAGACAGTGACCGTTTAAAAATGGCTTTTTACTTTTGTCCATGCTGCTCTTAGATATTTCTTCTTACTTCCTGTCCTGGGGGACAACCTTTTCACCATACAGGAAGCGTGAGAATCTCTCCAACGCAGTCTTTGACTTCAGTAAAACATGTAATACATTGCACCACACCGCACTGACCACTTGTAACCAGGTGACCACAAATCCAGGTGTAGGGAAAAGCCAGCGCTTCAACAATATTCCAGAATGTCCATTTATTTAAAGGGGTTGTAAAGGTATTTTATTTTATTTTTAAATAACAAACATTCCATACTTACCTCCACTGTGCAGTTCGTTTTGCACAGAGTGGCCCCTATCCTCGTCTTCTGGGGTCCCTCGGCGGCTGTCTCGGCTCCTCCCCGCAAGAGCTAACCCCCGTTCTGGGTAGCTCTCTCCCAAGGGGGTTAGCTTGTGGGCGCGCTCCCTTGCGATACAGTGACGGCTATAGCCGCCGAGTCTATCACTCGGCCCCGCCCCCTGGCACGCCGGGTCATTGGTTTGATTGACAGCAGCGGGAGCCAATGGCTGCGCTGCTATCAATCTCCCATGAAGAGCCGCCTCAAGCTGGGGGAAACCATCGCGGGATCACGCCCACGGAGTTTCGTGCCTCAGGTAAGTAAAAGGGGGGGGGGCCGAGAGTGCAAGGTGTTTTTTCACCTTAATATATAGGATGTATTGAGGTGAAAAAACACAAAGCTTTACAACCCCTTTTAACCTCCCTAGCGGTAATCCCGAGCGTGACTCGGGGTTGTTTTTTTATGCTAGGATCGGTAACCCCGAGTCACGCTCGGGGTAGACATTGCAGAGCTCGCAGCGGAGTTTCCTTACCTTCTCCTGGCGATCCAGCGATGATGTCCTCTGCTGTGATCGCCAGCGAGATCTCCGGCGAGTGTCGGCACTTTCGACCCCATCTGACTTCCTAGTTCCGTTCCCTGCGAGCCGCAGCGGCGCAAGGGAGCGGAACTGGGCGGCAAATTCAAAAAGGTAAACACATAGTATACATACAGTATACTGTAATCTTGCAGATTACAGTACTGTATGTAATAATTACACACCCCCTTTGTCCCTAGTGGTCTGCCCAGTGTCCTGCATGCACTTTTATATAATAAAAATCGTTCTTTCTGCCTGTAAACTGGGGATTGTCCATAGCAACTAAAAAGTGTCCCTTTATGTCAAAAGTAGTTTTAGACCAGCTACAAAGCAGCGATAATAAATTAGAATCACTCGCAGAATTGAGCGATAGCGATTTGTGGGGAAATTCGTCAACAAACACTAAATCTAATGACAGCGACAATTCTGCAACTGAGCAAATTTCAGTGTTTTTGATTTGATTACATTATTGAATAATTTTTATTATAATTAGATTACTATTTTTTATAATTATTTATAGTTATTTATTATATTATAATTTATAATTTTGTGTTTCATATTTATCATACCCGGGATGTTTACTAGACTCTGGTTTGGTCAGGTTTAAGTAAGTAATTACTAAGAATCGCAGGCCTATAATGCATATCACCAAATTTTCATGCAAAATAATTGTACCGCTTTTGGTACATAATTCCAGAAAGAATCATACCGCCAGGGAGGTTAAGTTCCTTATCGACACGGCAGTGATAACTGGCAGGACGTCTATCCCTTCCCTAAGCTATCCAAAACTAAAAAAATTAAGTTTGGAAATATACTGTAGATACACTTTAATGCAGTAGGGCGATTTCTTTAATAAGTATTTTATATTTGTTAAAACATTTACAAAAAATTGTGATTTGCTTCTCTGTGTTTTAGGCCTCTTCCACGCAGGGCAGACTCCACCAGCTAAGCAGGTAATCTGTTTCTGTTCCCTGCTGAGCAGGCGGATAGCTGCTCCGTGTCTGCTCTGTTTATGCAGGGTGGACACAGACACAGCTTGCTTTCCTCTATGGGCTGTTGGATGTAAATGTACCACCTTTCCATTTACACCCAATTGCCATCCAATCTGATCCACTTGACGGATGGGGAACAGCTCCCCATCCGCCTGTTTTTAGCGGATCAGTGGATGTAAATAGACACTTGTCCGCTTACATCCACTGCTCCATAGAGGATAATGGAGGGAACGATTGTGTCTGCCTGAAGAACACACAAGCGAACCCGATCGGTCCACTCCCATCAAATGGGCCTTATTGTCATCTGAAGGCTTGTATTTGCTATCCCAGCATACATTGTTTCATCCTACCTACTGGATTTATTCTCGACTTGCAGAAAACACTGCCATTCAATGCACAGAAGATCATTTCCCTCTCACGCTATGATTTCCAGTCCTTGGTGAAAACGCACACACTTTCAACGGAGCAGTTGGACTGTATCCATGATATACGTAGACGAAGTAAGAACAGGATTGCCGCTCAGCGCTGCCGAAAGAGGAAAATGGACTGTATCCAAAACCTGGAGACTGAGATCATGAAGCTGGTAGGTTGCTGTTGGTTTGTGGTAACATTTATTACATTTGTGGATTTTCATGGGTATGGTCATAAACCTTAAAGTGATTGTAAAGCCTAATTATTATTATTATTATTATTTTTTGTTTTTTTTAAACCCAAACATGTAATACTTACCTGCTCTATGCAATGGTTTTGCACAGAGCAGCTCCTCGTCTCCCCTGCCGGCAATCCTGTCGGCTTCTTCTCCTCCTCTTGGTGTGCCCCTACCAGGCTCTATTTACTGAGACTCCAGGACTCTAGAAGACCCCCATGTCCACTTGGCTCTTTCATCGCTTACAGTGGTACGAGCCATGCCGCTCCAGTGTCCTGGCAGGGGTGCAGAGGGGGCGGCCTTTACCTGGAGTTCAGGTTTAAAGTGACCCTGTAACGACAGAGTCACTTGTAATCAGAACCCAACCTGTACAAAAAAAAGAGCATCTAAGTAAACTTCCTGTTCCAGCAGCCCATGTCTTAAAACAAATTTATATAGGTGTGACACTCTAGGCCATAATCTGTTTTTATAGAAGCCAAAAGAAAAAAGAGACTGTACAGGCCAGACAAGGAGTCAAGAGATGAAATATCTCATTTTTATTTTACATGATTAAAAAATTAACAAAAAGGCTTATTAAAACCATGATTATATAGTGCTTGATTGATTAACTGTACATAGAACAAAAGTATTGCTCTTGCTCGATACACCCAATACAGAAGGATCTTCGTGTGTCAAAGCGTTTCGCCAGAATTATGCTTCATCAGGACACATGAGTATGGTACAGTAATCCTCTAAAAGACAATATATAATCGCAATATATAAGGTTCAAAAAATGCATAAATGTGCATTATATTACAACATTATCTAAACTTCCTGTATGGGACATACCTCAGCATCGCATACGGCGCATATAGTCTCCCGGTCGAGCAATGGAGCATACAGGGAGGGTAAGATAAAGATCTCATCACGGCAACCCAAAATAACAGATCTATATCAAAAGAATTACCATAAGAACCATCGTCCCAAAATTTATTGCAACTAAGTAGGGTTTATACCAGTAATACCTACCTATTTTATATATTCCTGAAGCCAGCAGTTGTCAAAAAGGTTTCAGATGTAAAAAAATAACTGGTCATCCATATCCACCCAGGCTCTACAGAATGAGGATAACAAATATTACTAACATACCTCGGGGTCCAGTGATATCGGAACAGCAGCTGATGTTTCCTTCGGCTGTCGGGTGCTGCTGCCCACATTGTGGCTAAGGGAACCCGGCAGTGTAGCCTTACGGCTTCACGCCAGGAACCCTACTGCACATGTGCGAGGCTCATCTCTCCTACTGGCCCGGTGGCCAGGGAAAAAGGAGGAGGGAGCCTAACGGTGACTTCAACGGTCTCGGTAGTGGCTCCCGGAAGTGGGGACAGGTAACCCCCCCCCCCCCCCCCCCCGGAGGATGCCAAATGTGTGGAAGTTTCACTTTAAGCAGTAAAGTTTGGCTATTTCCTTACTTCCAGCCTCTGATTGGACAGTGATGGAGCAGCAGCATTTCCTCCCTCTTCTTCTGTCAGTATGATCCTTGTAACTACATGTGCATACAGCACACCTGATTGGCTCCCAGTGCTTTCTCTCCCTCTCAGTCAAAGTAGTGCAGCACAGTGGATTAGAGGAGCTTGGTACCAAGTCAAACTTAGGTGGATGGTTTGGGTAGTGCAAGCATTTTCCTTCCTGTCTGTCCTGATACCGGACACCCCAGAGATCAGATCTGGAATGGTTTATCAAGTGTCAATATAGAGAGTAAGCTGATATTTCTAATCAGTGTTAAAGCAAAATCATTATTTCCGCATTCTAACTTCCTTGTCCCGCCATGTGACTGAGTCTTGCATGAGTAACCCGTCCCGGAGTCACTGTATGTACAATTTCTGCCGATGACTCAGTGTCTGTAGACATTCCAGTGGGAGGAGACACATGGAAGCTGCATTTATACGCCAACACACTTCAAAGTATGCAATTGTGAAAGAAAAAGTTGGAATCGATTTAAATGTTTGACAGAACAACTTCTATTCTAGGTTCACTTCGTTCATGTGGCCTTGTTGCCATGCCTTTCAAGTTTCTGTTCATCGTTTTAGATCTCTTTTAGAAAAGTTTTTAGTGGTTTTATGGAATGCATGACCTATTGGGGTAGATTTACTAAAACTAGAGAGTGCAAAATGTGGTGCAGCTCTTCATGGTAGCCAATCAGATTCTAATACAGGCCATATATAGGTCGAATTCTGAACAAATTTTCTTTTGAAAATCAGAAATGTCATGTTCTTTGTGATCCAATGGTGCTACCAGTGATTTTGAGTTTCGACCAACCAAGCCTTTAATTTCACCTCGTGTTGCTACAGAAGACATTTTGTGGCAGGGAATCTTCTTTTCTTTCCCGGTCACAACTCATGCGCATTTCTTTTTTGATATTTCTCGCATGATTCTCCCATCATTGATTAGAAATTTGTGTTTTTCAAAAAAATGTCCAACGTGCCTAATCACTCAAATTCGATGGCTGCATGGAGATTGGTTGTTGAGGCTCACTAATGGTGTGAGATTTAAAAAAAATTCTTGATTACGATTTTTTAAAAGAAAATGTGTTTAAAATTTGACCCATGTATTAACTTCAAGTTTGTTCAATTACAGAGGAGTTCCACCCACCCCTTTAAAAGTCAGCAATTACACATTCTGTAGCTACTGACTTTTAACATTAGGACACTTACCTGTGCTGAAGTCCAGTGATGTCCGCACCGCAGCCGATGTTTCCGGGTGCTTTCACTGTCATTTCTGCTAGGGGAACCCGGCAGTGTAGCCTTTCGGCTTCACGAGCGGGTCCCTACTGCGCATGCGCGAAGTGGGCTGCGCTCTCACTGGCCCGGCTGAAGGGGAGAAGGGGGGCCGAACTGCTGACTTCACTGCGGCCTGTTCTCCCAGAAGTGGGGAAAGGGTACCTGTAAAAAACAGGTACACTCCCCCCCCCCCCCCCCCGAAAGGTGCCAAATGTGGCACTGGAGGGAGGGGGGGGGGGGAATCAGGTAAGCGGAAGTTCCACTTTTGTGTGGAACTCCGCTTTAAGCTTGATGAAAAAAAAAATTTCTATGCAGAGCAGTATCAGATTTTGCACTCTCCAGTTTTAGTAAACCAACCCCATAATGTCAACCAATAATGCAAGAGTCTTATGGATTAGGTATGCAGCATATACCATATATTACCAAAAGTATTGGGATGCCTGCCTTTACACGCACATGAACTTTAATGGCATCCCAGTCTTAGTCCGTAGGGTTCAATATTGAGTTGGCCCACCCTTTGCAACTATAACAGCTTCAACTCTTCTGGGAAGGCTGTCCACAAGGTTTAGGAGTGTGTCCGATGGGAATGTTTGACCATTCTTCCAGAAGCGCATTTGTGAGATCAGGCACTGTTGGATGAGAAGGCCTGGCTCACAGTCTCTGCACTAATTCATCCCAATGGTGTTCTATCAGGTTGAGGTCAGGACTCTATGCAGGCCAGTCAAGTTCCTCCACCCCAAACTGGTGCACAGTCATGCATCTGCGCTAGCACAGTGACTGCTGGGACATGTAGTCAAGAGCACTGTGTTCACAAATGTATTTTCTGATCTATAAAAAACATATCTGATAAAAAAATCAGTATTATATACCTAATATATAACATGGGTGATCCAGGTCATTTGATCGCTTTGTCATCTTTAGCGTATCACAGACCTGCTGTTGGTCATGTCTGGAAGATGCTGCAAGTTGATATCAAGGCTGGGGATCCACTGGCTGTGGAAGCTTCTGTCTGAGAAGAGGGATGGATGGTGGCGTGGGTACAGAAAGACCAGGGAGGATACAGCCATGCTGTGCACTTGCCACAAACAAGCAAAATTTCCCAGCACATTTACCAGCCAGCCTGCAAAAAAATCCTATCTAACAATTCATGTTAAAGCGGAGTTCTGCCCAAAAATATTTTTTTTTAAAGTCGGCAGCTACAAATACTGCAGCTGCTGACTTTTAAAATATGGACACTTGCCTGTCCAGGGCACCCGCGATGTCGGCACCCGAAGCCGATCTGTTCCTCGGCTCTCGGGGGCTGTCGTCGCCATCTTCGGTAAGGGAATCGGGTAGTGAAGCCTTGCGGCTTCACTTGCTGGTTCCCTACTGCACATGCGCAAATCTGAATGGTCCCTTCTGTCTTCCGGGACCTGTGTGTCTCCCAGAAGACAGCGGGGGGGGGGGGGAGGAGGCGCCGGACGTGGCGTAGATATCCGCGGATATCTGTGCCCGGAAGTGGGAGCAAATACCTGTATTATAATGGTAGAAAGTGCAGCGCAGGTAAAAGTCCCAAAAAAATAAAATATAAATGAAAAATTATATTCAAAAAATATTCAATGAAGATAAAAAATGCAGTCTATGGTAAAGGTGAACAGATTTTTCAACGAAATATTCCACCAGTGCTCCAAACCACATTCAGTGACGATCCCTCCACCTCTGTAATTCTAATTACCTCATAGCATGGACCCCTGAATTAACAAGTGGTCATGCAAGCAGAGAAATACAAGCAGGTATATAACGTGGATCATAGATTCCTCAGCAATTCTCTTCAGTCCTCAGTGAATCCCCAGTATAAGAGATAAGGAAAAGATCTAAGTTCTCTCTGTTTGTTCAGTAAATTTATTGCATTCAAGATAAAGGGTACTCACATTCCATGAGATAAAAAACTGCATGTAAACTAGGCTGCTTCAGGATTCAAACAGCGGGTGACTTGTGCACTGTATTAGACAGGTATCTGTCCCCTACTTTTGGGTGGAACTCCGCTTTAAAGACAGAGGGTTATTGCACACATTAGCAAATAAATGTGGAGGCCACAGTGCCCACGTTAAGGCTTCTCTGTATACTGCAGTCCTAACTCTATATAGTTTTTAAGGTCTCCAAACTGGAGCACATATAGCGATGGATAGATTAAGGGCGGGTTTGCCTGGAGCGTGCCTGTAACTCTAAATGGGTTGAGAAGGGACAAACTGACCACGCTAGCATGGATCGGCTTCCATGCTTGGCAATGTCAGTTTACAACTGGGAAATGGGGAACTGTCTGGATCAACCAGGTACTACAAAAGGAGTAAATCCCAAGAAATCTGCACTAGGTCATAAATTTAATTACCCGTATTTATCGGCGTATAACACGCACCCTAACTTTAAGAGGGAGGTTTCAGGCAAAAAACTTTCCACAGCCCCCTGCGTATAACACGCAGGCACAGTTTACCCTCTATTTTCAGGGTAAAAAAGTGAGTGTTATACGCCAATAAATACAGTATATAGCAAGCAGTCACTTAATCAACTGTGATACCAGCTGTAAACATTATATATGCAAAGTCATAAGCAGCGCTATGTAAACTTCTTCAGATCAAAAAAATATGTAAAGTGTAAATATAGAAAATTCATATCGAGAAAATGTTAATTTCTTATATTTACACATATTTCAAAGTGCCAAAGGTGAAAACGCAACCGAAAACATTATTGGTGTGTTTTAAAAAAAAAAGTTCTTCAAATATGTGAAAGCAGCATAAAATGTTCTCAAAGTGCAAATGATGTTGAATTATGAGATCCTCCACCATCAGCATACACCTCTTAGAAAATGTGATGGGACATAAATTATAATGTGCATGTGATACAACATAGGAAGCCAGCATCAGATGAAAACGATGGCCACTTGCACTTTATATATTTTTTGGAACTGAAGTTTCTATTGACGCTGCTCATTACTTTACATATATATTGACTACATGTGGAGTACAATACAAAATTACATACTGATCTGAAAAAAAACACAGTTAAAAGCCTTAAAGAGATAGATTTATTACATTTTATTTGTAAGGTTACAAACACTTTAAGTTGAGGTTGGGATTAGAGGGAGCACTCCCCGCCCGGAATTCATATAAGTGGCAAGGAAGAAGATGAATGAGAAGAGGCTTTCTGCAGGATTTGGCATGGAATGGTAGATTGTACTTCACTACATTAATCTTAGAAAGTTGTTTTTGGTAAATGGAGAAGACCTTGGTACTACTTTAAGTATTTTGTGCAGCCCCTTAAAAAAAAAAAAAAAAACTTTTGAAATGTATTCATTGGCATTAGATTATATGGGATTTTAATAATTGGGTCTACAAATCGGGGTGCTAGTCTGATAAGTTTATATAACTTGGCTGTGGGCTGCTCTCAGGAAAGCGGAGAGTTAATGTTGGAATGCGTGTGTTGTGAGCAGATGTGACACATTGACTAAGGCTGGTGTGTCAGTGTTTACAGCAGATAACAATGCTACATGACACGGCATGACTGTCAGGATAGTTGAGGTGAGGACTAAAATCTCTGATAATTAAAACTTTCTTATTGGTTTATTTTGCACATTGAGTATTCAGTACCCCCCCCCCCCCCCCCCATATCCTGACTAACTTATATGTAAAGTATTCAAACCCCTTGAAATTTTCCAAAATTTTTCACGTTACAACCAAAAAGTAAATGTATTTTATTGGGATTTTATGTGATAGACCAACACAAAGTGGCACATAACTGTGAAGTGGAAGGAAAATGATAAATGGTTTTCAAAACTTTTTACAAATAAATATCTGAAAAGTGTGGTGTGCATTTGTATTCAGCCCCGTTTACCCTGATACCCCTAACTAAAATCTAGTGGAACTAATTGCCTTCAGAAGTCACCTAATTAGTCAATAGAGTCCACATGTGTGTAATTTAATCTCTGTATAAATACAGCTGTTCTGTGAATCCCTCAGAGGTTTGTTAGAGAACCTCGGTGAACAAACCGCATCATGAAGGCCAAGGAACACACCAGGCAGGTCAGGGATAAAGTTGTGGAGAAGATTAAAGCAGGGTTAGGTTATAAAAAAATATCCCAAGCTTTGAACATCCCACTGAGCTCTGTTCAATCCCCCATCCAAAAATGGAACGAGTATGGCACAACTGCAAACCTACCAAGACATGGCTCTCCATCTCAACGGACAGGCCGGGCAAGGAGAGCATTAATCAGAGAAGCAGCCAAGAGGCCCATGGTAACTCTGGAGGAGCTGCAGAGATCCACAGCTCAGGTGGGATAATCTGTCCACAGGACAACTATTAGTCGTGCACTCCACAAATCTGGCCTTTATGGAAGAGTGTGAAAAAGAGCCATTGTTGATGAAAGCCATAAGATGTCCTATTTGCAGTTTGCGAGAAGCCATGTTGGGGATACGGCAAATGTGGAAGAAGGTGCTCTGGTCAGATGAGACCAAAATTGAATTTTTTGGCTTAAAGCAAAACGCTGTGTGGCGGAAAGCTAACACTGCACATCTCCCTGAACACACCATCCCCACCGTGAAACATGGTGGTGGCAGCATAAAGTTGTGGGGATGCTTTTCTTCATCAGGGACAGGGAAGCTGGTCAGAGTTGATGGGAAGATGGATGGAGCCAAATACAGGACAATTTTAGAAGAAAACCTGTTGGAGTCTGTAAAAGACTTGAGACTGGGGCAGAGGTTCCCCTTCCAGCAGGACAACGACCCTAAACATACAGTCAGAGCTACAATGGAATGGTTTAGATCAAAGCTTAATCATAAGTTAGAATGGCCCAGTCAAAGTCCAGACATGAATCTAATTGAGACCCTGTGGCAAGACTTGAAAATTGCTGTTCACAGATGTTCTCCATCCAATCTGACAGAGCTTGATCTATTTTGCAAAGAAGAATGGGCAAAAATGTCACTCTAGATGTGCAAAGCTGGTAGAGACATCCCCAAAAAGGTTTACAGCTGTAATTGCCGAGAAAAGTTAATTCTACAAAGTATTGACTCAGGGGGGCTGAATACAAATGCACGCCACACTTTTCACATATTTATTTGTACAAAAATGTTGAAACTCATTTATCATTTTCTTTTCTAGTTCACTTCACAATTATGTGCCCCTTTTGTGTTGGTCTATCACATAAAATCCCAATAATATACATTTACGTTTTTGGTTTTAACATGACAGAATGTGGAGAATTTCAAGGGGTATGTGTCGGTGAGCGGCTGCTGCAGGGCAGAGGGTGGAGCACCAACAACGGCTGGGCCATGGGAACCTATGGGTGATGTCACAGCACCCAGAATTCCCAGCCATTGTCTAGCGCTCCCTGAGCCGGAGCTGTAGGATCACCTGACCAGGCAGGAGCAGATGAAAAATAGGTAGGTCTACAGATTAGGCAGGATAACTTGGAGAAGTGAACACTTTTAACCCTCTTCCCACTGCATCCTCACAGAAGCAGGTTCTGCCATGGGGTCGCATTTATGCTTGCACATATTTCTTTCTCGTACATCACGGGACACAGAGCGACATAGTCATTACTAATGGGTTATATAGATACCGTCAGGTGCTGGCACTGGCAACTTCCAAAACCGGAAGTACCCTCCCCTATATAAGCCCCTCCCATCCGGGAGCACCTCAGTTTTTTGCCAGTGTCTAAGGTGTTGGCCAAGAAGAAACATGTGTTTTTCACTGAGCTTGCGTACAGGTTCTTTTGGGCCTCAGTAAGCTATTCCGGATCCGACCAAAAAAGCTTCATAGCTAAACGGTCGGTACCCGGGCCTTGCAGAGAAGAGCAAGGTTTTGCCTGTAATGCTTCTCTTAGGAGAGCTGGACCCTGGGATCCAGAGCTCTGGTCATACCCACGACCAAGATGTTTTCTGTGCAGGGTGCTATACAGGTCCAGGGGAGTGGAATCCTTGGGAACCCGGTCCCTGAAGGTTTGATTACAATGCCTGCCGTGATAGGTGAAGTTTGGGCTTTTGTGGACCAAACAAAGTCCTGCGGCGGGGAACAGGTAAGTGGGGGCCCCCAGGAACTTGGTTCTATTGGGGGACCCCCAAGCCTAATTTGTCTTTCTGTCTGTTACCTAACGGTATTCCCGCTAATATCTGTGCATGCCTGTAACTACTAAAAAAATGTAATAATTTTAATAGTGGTCAAGAAAAAAAAAAAAAAAAATTATATATATATTTAATATATTAGACTGCGGTACCTGTGTTTGTCCACTAGAGGCCGCTGTGGAACGTTTCTTGTCATGTGGACTAGTTTCTTTTCATCAGAGCAAGTCCAGGCAGATGGTGAGTTCTCTTATGGGAAACTGCTTCCTCTGCCATGTTGCAATGCTCGTCCATCCCCCGGCCTGCGGCAAAGAGGGGCCCTGGCTCTTGTCCCTAGTTTCCATTTTCGAAATTAGCGCCGAAGGCGCACGTGGCCGCGCGCGTGCACGCGCCTCTATATATAGAGGTGAGCCGGGAAAGGGGGCGGAGCCTGGGGGATGACGCTCTGTGCGCGCCGCAGCGCTTCTGCGCATGTGCGGGCGTCCCAGCATGTTAAAAAACACAATTTTGTGTGGTGAGCTGGCTATGGAGTGCAGAGACAGAGCTGGCAACATTTAAAAAAAGGCATACAGCAAGCGGTTGATGCAGGCATCCCCTAGAAAGGCACATTAGTAGACACCAACTGTTTCTTATAGCAGCATTTATGCTAGACTATTGTCAGTAAGTGGTGTATTTCGGCTGGAATACCTCAGCTTTGTGGCTTAGGAATATGCCGTCTAAAAACTCCGGGACTAGAAATTCCAGGAGGCATAGGGAGTCTCCATCGGGCTCTGAGGATCTTGGGCATGCTTCGGCTGCACCAGTCTCCCCTGAAGAATCAGAGGTTAGTGACCGTGGAGCACCCTCAGGAGTACCTGGTACTGTGGCTGTCCTCAGTTCACCTGCTCCTGTGTATGTAACAGAGGAGGTTTTTTCCTCAGCTCTGGGAGGGCTGGAAGAGAGATTGTCAGCATTGATCGCTGCTTCCCTGTCACAGGAAAAAAGCGCCCGATCTCCGTCTCCTCCCTCAGAGTGCCTGTTAACAGAGCAACAGTCCCATACAGGGATCGACCTACCTGAAGGGGATCAGGATGAGGTCGATTCGGTTGTAGAGGAATCAACAGTGGAAGAGCCATTCTCAGCATCACATGCTGAAAGGTTATGGGTTCAGTCCCTGACTAATATGGTCCGATCAGCATTTAAAATGCCCCTTGCGGAGCCATCATCCACTTCTGTCTCCTCGTTGGGGCCGCTAAAAGCTCCCCAGACTGTTTGTTCCTTTCCGATCCATCCTTTACTGGAAGGGCTCATTTACCAGGATTGGGAGCATCCTGATAAAATATTTACTCCCCCCAAGAGATATCCTCCATGGGATAGACCACCGGAAAAGTTCATCAGAAAATGGAGGGTCCCTACAGTGGACGCAGCCATCTCTTGTGTGAATAAATCACTGACATGTCCAGTGGATAATGTCCAAATGTTCAAAGACCCAATAGATAAAAAATTGGAGTCCTTATTAAAATCTGCGTTTTCTACAGCAGGATTGGTGACACAACCAGCAGTGGCAGCTATTGGGGTCTGCCAAGCAGTGAAGGATCAGTTGAAACAGGTCTTAAGGGACTTGCCAGATCAGCAGGCTCTTGCCCTAGCCGATCTACCTAGAGCCTTATGCTTTGCGGTGGACGCTATAAAGGATTCAATCCATCAGGCCTCCCGCCTTACGCTGTCTGTAGTACATATGCGCAGGCTTCTATGGCTCAAAAACTGGTCTGCTGAAGCTCCCTGTAAAAAATTGCTGGTCAGCTTCCCATTTCATGGTGAACGCTTATTCGGGGAAGACCTGGATAAATATATCCAGAGAATTTCCAGCGGTAAAAGTACACTTTTGCCGGTTAAAAATAGAGTTAGAGGTCCCTCTTTTAAGAGGCCTGCTTCTCCAGTCCCTAGGACATCGGCTGTGAAACAGTTCCGACGGCCTCCTCAGGTCAAATCCCGGAGGTAAAAATCAGGGACAATTGCAGGGTAACAAGAAGCCCTGGAGCAGGAGAGGTACAAAACCTCCCCCAAAGTCAAATGCATGAAGGGTTGCCCCCACTCAATCGGGTGGGGGGAAGACTTCAGTTGTTCACAGAGACCTGGCGGGACACGATCAGAGACAGATGGGTGCTTTCCGCAGTAAATCTGGGATACAAATTGGAGTTAAAAAACTCCCCTCCTTCTCGCTTTATAAGGTCAAACGTGCCAAGGGATCCCCAGAAGAGAGGATCCCTCCTGTTGGCACTAGAACAATTATTGCTTCAAGCAGTAATTATAGAGGTTCCCCTGGAAGAATGGGGGTTCGGGTTTTACTCAAACCTCTTTACAGTCCCGAAGCCAAACGGGGACGTGAGGCCCATATTAAATCTAAAAGGGCTAAACAAATTCCTACATATCAGGACTTTCCGGATGGAGTCGATCCGGTCGGTGGCCACTGCCCTACAAGGGCAGGAATGGTTAGCCTCGATCGACATCAAAGATGCTTATTTGCACATTCCCATCTTTCCAGCCCACCAAAAATTTCTACGCTTTGCGGTAGAAGGGCGCCATTTTCAGTTCAGAGCCTTACCCTTCGGTCTGGCCACAGCACCAAGAGTGTTCACAAAAATTCTGGCCCCATTATTGGCCAATCTAAGAACACGAGGTGTAACGATAATGGCATATCTAGACGACTTGTTGCTGATAGACCACTCAGTGGAAAAACTAGAAGTGGTTGTTCACGAGACAATCAAGTATCTGGAATATCACGGTTGGATTATCAACCGAGACAAGTCAGCCCTAAAACCAGTCAAAAGTCTGGAATACTTGGGGCTAAGGCTGGATTCAGACCAGAGAAAAATTTTCTTGCCTCAAGAAAAGGGGTCGTCTTTGAGGGATCTGATCCACTTAGTGGGTTCAAAAAGACAGCCATCCATACGCCTGTGCATGAGGCTGCTGGGGAAAAATGGTGGCATCATTCGAAGCAGTACCCTACGGTCAATTCCATTCAAGGAATTTGCAAAGGGCCATACTGTCAGCCTGGAACAAAAAAGTTCAGGCTCTGGACTTACCAATGTCCTTGTCCCCTTCCGTTCGCAAGAGCCTCCGCTGGTGGTTGGTTCCCCAGAATCTGGAAACAGGGAAATCCTTCAGTCCGATTTCCTGGAAGGTGGTCACTACAGATGCCAGCCTTATAGGCTGGGGAGCAGTACTGGAGCAATGGTCTCTCCAGGGCAGATGGTCGGATGCAGAAAAGGCCCTGCCCATCAATCTCTTAGAGATACGAGCAGCCCGGTATGCCCTAGTAGCATGGACATCCAAACTCCAAGGGTCCCCTGTCAGAATTCAATCAGACAATGCCACAGCAGTGGCATATATCAATCATCAGGG
This sequence comes from Rana muscosa, assembly GCA_029206835.1. Classification (NCBI taxonomy): domain Eukaryota; kingdom Metazoa; phylum Chordata; class Amphibia; order Anura; family Ranidae; genus Rana; species Rana muscosa. The sequence goes on along the minus strand of CM055117.1, from coordinate 83,252,860 downwards.
GGGCACCAGGAGTCGTGCAGCCCAGAGGGAAGTAAATTACATCCTGAGATGGGCAGAAAGATATGTCCCAGCCATATCTGCGGTATTCATTCCAGGAGTGGAGAATTGGAAGGCGGACTTTCTAAGTCGCCAACAATTATGCCCAGGGGAATGGTCCCTTCATCCCGAGGTTTTCCGGACAATATGTCAGCGGTGGGGAACACCGGATGTAGATCTGCTAGCATCCAGATTCAATACAAAAGTGGACAGGTTTGTCTCTTGGACAAGGGATCCCCTAGCTTGCGGCTCGGATGCCCTAGTGTTCCCTTGGGATCAGTTCAAGCTGATATATGCATTCCCACCGCCACAATTGTTACCTCGATTACTCCGCAGAATCAGGGTAGAAAAGAAACCAGTGATTCTGGTGGCTCCAGCGTGGCCCCGAAGAGCATGGTACGCGGAGATTGTAAAGATGTCTGTGGGGAGTCCTTGGACCCTCCCACATCGTCCGGACCTGCTTTCGCAAGGACCGATATACCACCCTTCCTTACCAGCCCTAGGTTTGACGGCCTGGCTATTGAAGCCCACATTCTAAAAAAGAGAGGGCTCTCTAATGCTGTGGTATCTACCATGATCAATGCCAGGAAGCCGGTATCCAGGCAGATCTACTATAGAATCTGGAAGGCGTACATCGCCTGGTGTGAGGCCAAGAAATGGCATCCACGTAAATACGTAATAGGTAGGATTCTGGACTTCCTACAATGGGCTGTAGATAGGAAGCTTGCCTTGAGTACTATCAAGGGTCAGATTTCGGCCTTGTCAATATTTTTTCAAAGGCCCTTGGCTTCGCATTCACTAGTCAAAGCCTTTATACAAGGAGTGATGCGTATTAGTCCTCCGGTTAATATTCCCATATGTCCATGGGATCTAAACTTGGTTCTGTCGGTTCTACAGAAACAACCATTTGAACCATTACAGCATATTTCCCTGGTTCTTCTCACCAGGAAATTGATTTTTCTAGTAGCCATTTGTTCGGCTAAAAGAGTGTCGGAATTAGCAGCTATGTCCTGTAAGGAGCCATATCTGGTTATCCATAAGGATAGAGTAGTGTTACGCCCTCATCCAGCCTTTCTTCCTAAGGTGGTATCGAGGTTTCATTTGAACCAAGATGTGGTTCTTCCTTCTTTTTTCCCCAAACCTACTTCGGTAGAGGAAAAGTTATTGCATTCTTTGGATGTAGTAAGAGCAGTTAAAGCTTATCTAAAAGCCACTGCTCAGATTCGCAGAACGGATACTTTGTTTATTCTGCCGGAAGGCTCCAGAAAGGGTCAGGCAGCGTCGAAATCTACTTTAGCCAAGTGGATTCGACAGGTCATAATACAAGCCTATGGCTTGAGAAGGAGACCGCCTCCGTTCAAAGTTAGAGCGAACTTCATGGGCAGTGCATCACCAGGCCTCCCTGGCTCAAATCTGTAAGGCCGCAACATGGTCTTCAGTTCACACGTTTACTAGGTTCTACCAGGTGGACGTTAGAAGTCAGGAGGATGTCGCCTTTGGGCGCAGTGTGTTGCAGGCCGCAAAAGATCCTCATGTCTAATAGCGCTCAGCTTATATATGGTGTATCCCCCCCCTCATTGGGCATTGCTTTAGGACATCCCATTAGTAATGACTATGTCGCTCTGTGTCCCGTGATGTACGAGAAAGAAAATAGGATTTTTATAACAGCTTACCTGTAAAATCCTTTTCTTGGAGTACATCACGGGACACAGAGCTCCCGCCCCTCTTTGAGGACACTTATTGCTTTGCTACAAAACTGAGGTGCTCCCGGATGGGAGGGGCTTATATAGGGGAGGGTACTTCCGGTTTTGGAAGTTGCCAGTGCCAGCACCTGACGGTATCTTTATAACCCATTAGTAATGACTATGTCGCTCTGTGTCCCGTGATGTACTCCAAGAAAAGGATTTTACAGGTAAGCTGTTATAAAAATCCTATTTTTTGCTGGGAGCACACTGTGCACAGCGCTCCCCGCCCAGGAACCAGAGTCTCACTGAGAGCCCTGGGTCCCATACTAATGATTGGGAACCAGGAAGCCCAGTTCTGGATCACCTAATTGCTGTGATAGCCTCTGATTGGCTATAGCAGTGATCAGTCACTGTGCAGCCCACCCCTGTGTTTTTATTCTTATTTTGAATGGAGCGAAAGATACATTGTATACATGCGTTCTAGAATACATTGAATCATTTTCTCCTGCTAGAGGAAAATGTAAAGACATTTAAAGAAAAAATAAATCAAGATTTGAGCTAGGTTAGTTTGGGGGTCATGGGTCAGTATATATATATATTTTTTAATCAGTGTGTTCTTCGGTAGGATAAAAAAAGCAAAATGTGCATTGTTTCTAGGCCCTTTTACGGGTACAAACAACAACTAACATACACATATGCGGTATTGCTGTGATTGTCAGGAGCAGAATTTATTTTGTTTTTTTTTCTTTGGTGGTGGGTTATAGTAATAGCAAGAAACATACAGCTAAATGAAAAAAAAAAAAAAAATGTTCCCCTATTTTATGCCAGTTTTTCTTTGATGAAGATGAGAAAACAAAAAAAAAATGGAAGTGGAAGAGCAGTTTTACTTTCCTGACCCTTGACTCATGCAGGCTCTTCTGTGTCCTAGACCGGTCCTCTTCTGCCCTGCACTCCAATTAGAGCTGCACAATTCTGGCTAAAATGAGAATCCAAATTCTTTTGCTTAGAATAAAGATCACGATTCTTGCGGCGTAGCATCATCTTTCACATTATACAAATAAATTGAGCTAACTTTACTGTTTTTTTTTTTTTTTTTTATTCATTAAAGTGTATTTTGCCCCAAAGAATTGTGTTTGAAAGACCGCTGCGCAAATACATAAAATATGAAACAACTGCCATGTTATTCTCTAGGGTGTCTGCTAAAAATATATATATATATATAGTGTTTGGGGGTTCTAAATTTTCTAGCAAAAATACTGATTTTAACTTGTAAGCAACAAGTGTCAGAGAAAGGCTTAGTCTTTAAATGGTTAAACTGACCTCACTTACAGACTGAAGTTCATCCCTTTGATCTAAAAGAACCAAATGATACTTTGTTTATAGTTCTCTCTCAACGCTGAGCAATGTTGATAAACATTTGTCCGCTTTTTTTTTTTTTGACAGCTCTGTGCAGAGAACGCTCTGCACTTGTCACATAGAATTGTGGAAATGCCAGATTTAGATTGTGAGGGGGGTTGGATCGAGATCACGATTAATTGTGCAGCTGTAACTCCAATGGTTGGATCCTTCCATAGCCCCTGCATTGGTCATGTGGATGCCGAGCAACAGCCCACTGCTAGAGTGTAGGGTTGAGGAAGGAGAGTGCCGGCTCGCAGGGTATCGGAAGATCAGGTGTGGGGGGTGGGGGGGTGTGTTACTTTTACTGGAATTGGGCTTTAAAATCTAGACTAGCTAAAAGACGTGATGTTTAAACCTGTTTTGAGGCCTTAATAAATTTTTGAATCTCTAACCTGGTACAGATATGCAGCGAGTAAAGTCTGAAACCCTGATAGGCATGCTTTTTTTTTTTTTTTTTAATTTTTTTTTAGATTACCGTATTTATCGGCGTATAACACGCACCCCAAGTTTAGGAGGGAATTTTAAGGAAAAAACTTTTAGGAGGGAAATTCAAGGAAAAAAAACTTACATTTAAATGCAGCATGCAGCCTTGCCCAGTGTCCATCTGCAGCCTTGCCCAGTGTCCATCTGTCCATCTGCAGCCTTGCCCAGTGTCCATCTGTCCATCTGCAGCCTTGCCCAGTGTCCATCTGCAGCCTTGCCCAGTGTCCATCTGCAGCCTTGCCCAGTGTCCATCTGTCCATCTGCAGCCTTGCCCAGTGTCCATCTGTCCATCTGCAGCCTTGCCCAGTGTCCATCTGTCCATCTGCAGCCTTGCCCAGTGCCTTTGCGATCGTGTCAGTCCCGGCGGTTTTTTAAATTTGGTGCCGATTTCTGTGGAGAGGAGCGAGCGGGGCAGAGTGTACTTCGGCTAGACTCGGCTCCTCTCGCAGTCCCGCCCATCTCCACTGACTGCGCCGCTGACGGAGAAAGCCGAGTGTACTTCGGCTAGACTCGGCTCTGCTCACAGTCACAGGCAGGACTGCGAGAGGAGCCGAGACTAGCCGAAGTACACTCGGCTTTCTCTATGTCAGCGGCGCAGTCAGAGATGGGCGGGACTGCGAGAGGAGCCGAGTAAAGCCGATTGTACTTCGGCTTTGGCTCCGCTCGCTCCTCTCGCTCGTTTTCAGCAGGGGAATTCGACGGAGTATCGGCGTATAACACTCACCCACGATTTTCCCCTGATTTTAAGGGGAAAAAAGTGCGTGTTATACGCCGATAAATATGGTAAATAGCATTTATAACCTTAAGATCACCATTATAGTCATGAAAATAGCATTTTCCAAAGATTCTGCAATGGCAGCCTATATTTATTTATTTTTGTCTAATACAAAGCCTAGGTCCTTGGAGTAAGTTTCCAGACATCCACCCACAGATGACGGAGTGATTGAGATTCCCATAATCTATGGCGTGCTTTTATGCAAGGGTGGTGTGATCACACTATTGGCCTGACCACCCTGCCCACCCCCCTTTTCCTCTAAATATAGCCATTGCCCTTTCCATTCTTTTTTTTATTTTTTTAATTCTCGTGATTTTTATTATTATTATTTTTATTATTATTATTATACAGGATTTATATAGCGCCCAGTTTACGCTTTACTACATAAGGGCAGACCATGCAATTACAATACATCTTATTACAATAGAAATCGGAGGGCCCTGCTCATTAGAACTTGCAATCTAAGAGGAAGTGTCAAAAGATACAAATGGTTATATCTGGGGGGGGGGGGGGATGATCTGATAGAAAAAAGTACAGTTGTTAACCACTTCTCATCCAGCAACGTTCCCTGTACGTCGCTGGACTTTTGGTGGTCATACCTAGGAATCCCAAGTGACCATGCGACACGTTCGCTGGCTGGCCTACCAGACAGCCTAACAAAGTCAGCTTTGATGTTTGCTGTTTACTACAGTAGCCCGGAAGCGATGACATGACATCACTTCCGATTTACCAGGATGTCAATGGCGCCATTTTTAAAACTTCTAAAGCATTCAGATACACTGATCTTGAATGCTTTTAAGTGCAGAGGGAGGGATTTGGGGTTTTATAGACCCCAGATCTCTCCATAAAGCACACCTGACACATGCTTATTTCTGTCACAAGGAAGTTTACATTTCCTTGTGATAGCAATAAAAGTGCGAAAAAAAAAAAGAAGTGAAGCAACACTGTAGATATTAAATAAATTAATAATAAGAAAAAAAATAAAAGTGCCCACGCGCCCCTGTACTCGCGCACAAAGGGGCACACGTCCGATCCCTCATGCACGCAGACAGCGATCATCCTATACGTGAGGAATTACCACAAATGTCAGACCATGGGCAGTAATTTTAGCACTGGATCTCCTCTGTAAATCTAAAGTTGTACACTGTAAAGGCTTTTAAAGTGTCACCTTTGGATAGTAAAATTTAACGTCATTTGTTGCCGTTGCACGTGGGCAATTTTAAAACATGACATGTTTGGTATCTATTTCCTTGGCGCAACATCATCTTTTATATTTTATTTAAAAAAATTGGGTTATGTACTGTATTTTTGCATTAAAATTCGAAATAGTGTATTTCTTTTTTCCAAAAAAATTTCATTTGAAAAAACTACAAATACCGTGCGACAAAATCCCACCACAAAACACATTCTCTAGGGCCTCTACTTTAAAAAATATATATACACACTGTCTGGGGGTTCTAAATAATTTTGTAGCAAAAAATACAGATTGTTACATGTATACAAAAAGTGCCATAAAAGTCCTGGTCTGGAAGTCATTAAAGTGATTGTAAAGTCTTGTTTAAAAAAATAAATAAAAAGCAAACATGTTATACTTACCTCCACTGTGCAGTTGGTTTTGCACAGAGCAGCCCGAATTCTCCTCTTCTCTGGTCCCACTTCTGTGATCCTGGCCCCTCCCTCCCTGTCGAGTGCCCCCAAAGCCAGCAGTTTGCTATGGGGGCACCCGAGCCAAGTCACAGCCCCCTGTGTCCATTCAGACATGGAGCCCTGACCTAGCCCCGCCCCCTCTCCCCCCGATTGGCTAACTGACACCAATGGCGCCGCTGCTGTGTCTCAGACAATCAGGACGAGTGTCCCGTGCGGGTAAGACACTTGTGGACATCGCAGGATAGAGAAGGGGCTCAGGTAAGTAATATGGGGGTGCTGGGGAGGCTGCTACACACAGAAGGCTTTTTATCCTAATTCATTGGAAGAAGTCCTGGAGGCAAGCGTATTCCATGATTAATCATCTCACAATTGGACTTTATATTTGCACAAACTAGTAATGAGGCATTCTCCTACATCCCACTAGAATTGAACTATTCTATATACATGAGGCATTAAAAAGTCACAAGAATACATAAAGTTCCTTGCACAGTTTGTGGTAGTTTTTTTTTATAGAAGAGAAACAAAACCTGACATTTTAGCAAGCTTGCCTTAACCTGTTGCATACAACCTAATATAAAATTAATGTTTTTTTTCCTCCCACAGCAAAATGAAAAGGAACATTTGCTCATGGAGAGGGATCAAATTTTATCCACGTTGGGAGAAACCAAACAAAACCTCACCGGACTCTGCCAGCAAGTGTGCCACGAGGCCGCTCTTAGCCGCGAGCAGATCCACATCCTGGCAAAATATTCCAGCTCCGAGTGCCCACTGTCCTTCCTGGTGCCAGAAAAGGGCAAGATGTTGCTTCAGTGTGAAGCCATATTGCAGGAGTTCGCTGGAGGGTTACTAAACACTGGAGAGGCTTCCCGGCGCCCAGCAGAGGAGGGGAACGGTGTTCTGCAAAATGCCGCTCCCATGGCAATCAAACCACCTTCTACCGCTTTACCAAGGCAGTCTGCCACAGCAGGGGGCATTGCTGATTTTTGCCAACAGATGACTGCTAAATGCACTACTGATGAACAAAACTAGCCCTGACCTCGAGGGGACAGCTGTTTATTTAAAAAAAAAAAAAAAAAAAGCAATATTTTATTTTTGTATTTTCTTTTAACAAGAGTTTTTTTTTTTTTTTCCTCTTTTTTTTAAAGTAGCTTTTAAAAATTCAAAATTTTATAGGTAACAGATGATTCTTAAAGCATTATAATTACAGGAGTGCGATGGGACGGGCGGTGTGTAAAATGTTGCTCGCCTTTGCCACACCATTGTGCAGATTCTGATTGTTGATTGCCCATTTCTGCTTCTCTTACTGCCAAGATGTTAAAGTAGACCTCCGGCCAAATGTTTAGGTTTTGCAGAGTGACGGCAGATTTTTACTGCTGCTTGTTTGGTAGAATTACTTTTACTCTTTGTTCTGTTGTCACTTGGGATAGCGATGGGAAAGAGATATAAAAACAGAGGTTTTGACCTTAATGCATTATATGGCCCAAAGTTTGTGGACACCTGAGCATCACACCTATATGAGCATGTTCCAGAATCATGGGCATTAATATGGGGTCTCCCCCTCAATCCCTTTTTAGCTTTAACAGTCTCGCATCTCTGAGAAGGCTTAATCACAAGATTTCAGGGTACCTCTGTGTTGGATGAAAAGATATGGCTCACAGTTCCAGATTAACTGTTTACAAGGGTTGAGGTCAGAGCTCTGTGTAGGCCACTTGAGTTCCTTTACACCAAACTCATTAAAGCATATCTTTATGGAGCTGGCTTTGTGCTCAGGGGGATACTTATGCTGGAACAGATAAGGGCAGTCCCCAAATTGTTGCCACAAGGACAGAAGCTCTTCTAATGCTTTGTATCCTGCAGTATTAACCATACCCTTCACTGGAAACAGTAAAGGTAGGCAGCTGGCAACTCGAGGCATCCATATAGGAAAATTCCTTTATTTTCTACATGGTGATTAGATACAGAAAAGCTTACATATTTTGACCCAAAGCCTTAAGGCTTGTTCGTACACACGGCCGGTTTTCTCTGGGAGAGCTTTCTTGCCGAGAAAACCGTGCGTGTGTACGAGGCTTTCAGGTTTCTCGACTGGAAATCTGCTCAGAATCTCGACGAGAAAAATAGAGATCCTGCTCTCTATTTTCTCGTCAGGATTCTTGTCGGCCTGTTTCCCGATGAGAAACCCGAGAGTGTGTATACTTACCTGCCTCCATGGAAACCCGCGCATGCTCGAAATGACTTTGCATGCGCGATAGCTTCCAAGACATAGGTAGGGTGAAGCAAGATGGCGGCGACGGCATCGGATGTGACGAGCGCATGCTCGTCGTAGTCGATGATGTCACCGCGTTCGTGCCATTCAAAAGAATGGCGGTTCTTTTGAATTGTACGTGTGTACACTCGGCCGGCACAAGATTCTTGTCAAGAATCTCATTAGGAAAAACGACGGGTTTTTTCCTGACGAGATTCTCGGCCGTGTGTACTAGGCTTTAGTCATAGCTATGACTAAGGCTTTGGGCCGAAACATGTTAGTTTTCCTCTATGTAATCAACCTGCAGCAAATAAAGGAATTTTCGTATATGGATGTCTCAGGTTGCCGGCTGCCTACATTTGCTGTTTCTATTGTTTGGAGTGTATGGAAGACACTCGCAGCTTGCGCACCGAGATCTGACCTCCTCTGGTAATCCGGACAAGCGTTGCTTATCTGTTTGCTTTACTGCAAACGCATGATCTCGGATTGTCTTCAAACTTTTGCTCATATAAAGTACCAAAGGTAGTACTAAAAGAATAGTTTTTACTTCTATATTAAATGAGGTTCACAAAGGTTTCTGACGGGTGGAAAGTGTGTGCAGCAAATAGGAGCTTTCAGGAAACACCTGGTATGTTGGATCTTTACACCTTCTAGCGGTTCTACAGTACGCTGATTTTTACACACAAAATGTGTGCATTATCCTCCCCCTGTAACTAAATGATTAACTTAGGGTGAAGGTCGTCTTGTTTTTTTTTTTTTTTCTGTCTACAATATCAGGCCATAGATTGCAACTTGTATTTCCTGGAAATATTTATTATTACACGATGACTCATGTACTGGGCTTACATTTGAACTAGGGTGATTCATAAAAGGCGCAGTCCACTCAGCGCTGATATTTTGATGTTTTTTTGTTGCAGACACTTTATGGGCTCTTATGTCTCTAGGGAACTCTGTGTGTATTAGTTCTCAGGTCTCAGCAGCAGGCGGAATGACAGAAGGTAACCTTTCATAGTCCAGTTCTCAAGAGACACGAAACACTAAGAGGTGGATCTGACTACCATACCCCACTTAAGACCAAAATATCATTTTTGGGTGGACTAACCATTTAAGGGTCATGCTAGATGGGGGGGCTTTTGTTGCCAGTGAAAACACATTACCCTATAGATGGCGTGCTTGCTGCCCAAACCAGCAAAAGGTTTAAGCTGCAATCTTTCACCAGCGATAATCAATGTGGAAATTCAACAATTCTACGCTGGCTAATTTTGCTTAGCCAGACCGACATATCTAAGCAGCTTGTACAATCTGTTCAGTACTAATGCCCTAGTAATACTACTGGTATTACTGGGGCATTAACCGCTGCTTTGCTTCTCTTATACTAACCCATCGGGATCCTGTCGGGATAGAAACGTGGGAACTGACATTGACTAAGCCTGTCATCCTCATCTTTGATTTACTACTTAGTGAATCAGTGATCCGGTAATACGTATGCACTCTCTGTAGTAGATACTCCCTGTATACTTGTTATTGGTCTGTGACTCATTAAGTTGGGAAGGTGACAGTCCCAAAGCATGCACTTTTAATTTTTTTTTAGGAATGCTTCCATGGCTCTGTTCTGACAGGTATCCTTTCATTACAGTACACAAAGAGCAGTGGTGAGCAGTAACCCATGAGGGCTGCCTTCTGATTGGTTGCTTACTATACTTTTTTTTTTTTTCTCCTAAAAACCAATGCGATTCACTACAAACGCTTGATGGGCAGTGTTGTTGCAATTCCCATGAGTACTTTTATAGTTTAGAACTAAACTGTATTATCTGAAACCATAGGTGTGCGCAGCCTATTGCATTAGGGTGTGCACCCCAAAGCTCAAACACGCATGAACGCCACCTGCTGCCACATGGAGGAGGCTCTGATGGTAGGAGACAGTTGATTGGGAGCATATTATGCTACACTCTAAATACGAGTGTAGTGTGTTCCTATAGTTGAACCTAACCTTTAATGGCATTTACACTGGCCACTGGCACCCCAAACCACCCACCTGGTGCCACTCCTGGATAATGTTATTGTACATGGGTTAATTAGGGTGTGCCCAGGCACACCCAGCACACCCTGTGCACACACCTATGTCTGAAACCCACTGATATAAATCGCTAATAGCATTAATGCAGCCGGGTCAAAGTCTATGCTGACCAGCAAGGAAACCTAAATCCTAAAATAATGTGCTCTAGGACTGGTGTTGTTGTTTTCAAATTAAAGTGATACTCAATTCAGGAGAAACAGTTTACCGCTCTCAAACCTCCGGATCCATGAAATGCTTCCGCCCCACTCTAAACTCACAGGTGCTGGCTCTGCACAATGTAGGCAATCAAAAAGAAAAAAATCCTGGACTGCCGCACTCTGTGAAAGATGCTCTTATTTTATTATGTAAAATCCAAAACACAGCACAGCATACAAACTTGAAATGAAGACAGGGACAAGACTAACGCGTTTCACATCATATGATGCTTACTCATAGCTGATGAGTAGGCATCATATGATGTGAAACGCGTTAACCTTGTCCCTGTCTTCATTTCAAGTTTGTATGCTTTGCTGTGCTGTGTTTTGGATTTTACATAATAAAATAAGAGCATCTTTCACAGAGTGCGGCAGTCCAGGATTTTTTTCTTTTTGATTGATACTCAATTCAGCTGTCCCTCGCCAGCGCTGTCACCATCGTCCGGTTTTATTTCAAGTTCAGGATCTTCAGCTATCTTGATGCAATGCCCCACTCATGTGCACAGGAGTTAATTTATTCCAGCACCAAGATGTGCTCTGAATGTATACTTCACTGTGCATGCCCAGCTCGTTGTACATTTAAAAGAAGATTTGCAAATGGGCACATAAGTTTGTTGTATTGCAGAAGATAAACCTGCTTGTCTCATATCATGTCACTTTTGCTATAAAGAACCCGTCTGTTTGCATTTTTTTTTTTTTTTTAGTTTATTTCTGCTTTAATTTCAAGGCTGATTCCACCCAAAGTGGGTATTTATTTCCACACTGCCTAATCACATTTTGGTTTCTTATTGCGTTCAGAGATTCTGTTCTAAAGGTGGCCATAGATGATACGAGTTTCTTTCCTTCCATCATGCATGGAAGGAAAGAAAATTGCTCAATTCCTTCATCGACACAGTGTTGATGGGGGGGGGGGGGGGTATGCCTCCTGCTGCGCTATTGAGTTCTTTTAAACAGGTGGCGCGGGGAGCATTCCTGGCCGACAGAATGCAATGGTTACTGCTAGCAGCTATAGCTGCTGCCAGTAATCCTATGTAGAAAAATCTGACATGCTGATTGTACCCACGTTAATCGATTTTGATCAACCTGGTGCAATCAGCCTGCCCATACATGGATCGACATTTGGTCAATCCCTGCTGAACCAGCTAAATTTTGATCCATGTATGGCCATCAAACTGCTGCCGGCATTACAAAGCCAATGGATGGCGTCACCCCTCTGATGGTAGAATAAACAGATAATTGAGAGGGACAATATTACTTTTGTTATGACCACATAGGGGACAGATACACTATCTTCAATGGGGTTGTCTTAGTATTTGGAATTTATAGCAGGTATAACAAATCATATGTCCTGTTCAGCTGACCCATGCCTATGTACTTATTTGATTTGAGTACCATTGGCAATTACTGAACTTGGGAGATTTTACCCTTTATTTGGGTTTGCTTTCATATCTTTTAATTGTGAATACAGTTTACTTGATTTTCTCACCCTGAGATTCAAAACAAAGTGCTCCGTGCCCACCTTTTTTTAAAACCTTTTTTATTTAGAACCCCCATTTTATGCCCTACATAAATGAACAGGACTATCCCAGCAAGTATAAAAGTGCTGGAAAAAGTTACACAACGGCTTGTAGAAAATAGGGATTTGTCCTTTTTTAATGTTGTGTTTTTTTTTCTCATACTGAATATTATTTCTCATGCTGAATATCAGACGCATTGATCATCAAAGTATCTTGAATTATTGTTTGTTGCACTGTGTCTAACCATACCCAGTGGTGGTGCTTCTTGTATCCCATTGTCATTTTGGGGATATTTTGGTGCTTCCAATTAAAACACAAAATTAGAAAAAAAAAATGCAATCTCTAGACATAAGCTGACGTCGGCATCAATTGTCCATTTAGTTATATCTGCACTACAGCCAATAAAAAATACTTCTTGTTTATATATTTACATTTTGTAAAGGAGATGTTCTTTAAACACATATAAGTAGGGTGAATGACGTGTGCAATTATTGCTGACCTTCACGCTTCCTTTATGCTCTTGCAACCCTAAGAGGTTCGACTTGCACTTTAGCGGCTTTACCCTTTGGATTGCTGATGTCCTGTAGGCTCCAGAGCCGCTTCTGTGTGTCTATAGGAGACGCAGAGGGCAGCTGAGTCCCGCCCCCCCCACCCTCTTTATTGAGTGTGATTGACCGCAGCGGGAGCCATTGGCTCAGACAATAAGGAGGGAGAGACCCTGGAGAGCAGCTGCTCTCGGTCACATCACTGGATTGCGATCAAGCTAGGGAAGATTTTAGGGGGGCCTGCAGAGGGGAGCTGCACACGGAAGGTTTTTTTTCTTCATGCATGGAATTCATTAAGGTAAATAACCTTCACCCTTTACAACCTATCCCTTGGCCAATCCCTTTGATTGGCAGGCTAACTGGCCAATAGAGGGGCAGGGTGTATATTTAAAGGCAACTTTTATAAGCACTTAGTAAGATCCATCTTTTTGGTTAAACCCTGAGTGAATGGGTGGTATTATACGCAACTAAAATATTTTTGCAGCATATCCTCCTCACCCTGTATAGTGGATGTCCTTTGACTCTAAAGTGTACAGAAAATCGTGTACTTCCCTCTTGTGTTTTTTTTTTTTTTACGCAAAGCACAATACAGTCGTTTTTGTTTTTTTTTTCCTTGCATGTCATAAATAGAGAAATACTAATTCTGATTATAAAATATATATATATATATATATAGCCCTGCCTATTTTATTGTGTAAATATCACTTTAGCTGGAGATGAGCATTCAGCTTTTCTAATGGGGATTTTTATTTAGATATTGGCTAAAATCAAAAAAGAATTTTATTGCATATTCAATGTGGGCATGATCTAATGTGCTTGTTTTTATATACCGCTTGTTCAGCTTATACACAAACACAAATTTATAGTGGAAAATATATAATATATATATAATGATTTAAGTTGAACATGTTAAATGTAAAGGCCTTCTTTTTTTATATATATATAATAAAAGCATAATCCCTGGAAAAAAACATCCCATAAAAAAATAACAGCATGTGTATGTATAGGAATTAAAATGTGATTAACATTTAATTTAGGGACATTTTAATAACTTCCTACCTCAAAAACTGGACGTATGTCTCTTCAGAAGATGTAACCCTCTCCTTGACGCTGTATATAATACATTTTTCACTTGCCTTGGATATTGGGGAACAATCTTTATGGGGTTATAGGTAGATTAAAAATGATAAATGTAAAATTGACGACTCCACTGAATGCACGCTTATGTAAATTCTGTTTTATGTCACATTTTGACCATCTTGCTATCGTATGCCTAAATAAATAACTGGGATGAGGAGGTATTATATATGTTACTGTGACAAATTGTGATCCATGTGGCACTCCATGGTTTTCATTTTTAGTAATCTCCAACGTAATTTAAAAGGGTCAGTCCATCTGAATATGTTATTTCAGTGTTTTGTTAATGTTAGAAAATTAAAGCACCTACCCCCAAAAACTTTTTTTTAAATATTTTGCAGCTTGTGGTGGCTACATTTGTTCAGGCTACTTTTCCTTTATTCTCACATGGTAGTCCTTCCAAGATATATGAAGATAGGATGGCAAAATGCCAATTCTTTATTAGAGTATCGAAAGTTCAAAATAAAAAACATCACAGCGCAAGAGCACACACAGGTAGGAGGTTTGACGTGTTTCACACACAGCAGCACTTAATCATAAGCTCTGCTGTGCATGAAACATGTCAACCCTCCTTTCCGTAAGTGCTTTTCTGCTGTGATATCTCTTATTTTGAACTTTTGATACTTCATTAAAGAATTAGCATTTCTAGTTCAGTGTGCGGCCAGCCTATCTTCATATATCTTGCATCTCGGTGGCAAGCCATGTGAGCGCCTCTATTTGGGGACTGTTTGTGTGGTAGGGCACTCTCTACCTTTAAGCAGTGTTACCCTTGTGTGGACTGGTAATCCTTTCAATAACATAGTTTCTACCCCTGGGTGGCTATGCTCACTCTTCCACCGTATCTATGGAGGGAGCTATAGTTGTCACCCAGGGATTTATTTACTAAAGCTGTAGAGTGCAAAATCAGTCTCACTTCTGCATTGAAACTAATCAACTTTTAGTTTTTTTTGCCAACGCTTAATTGACAAGCTGAGGTTAGAAGCTGATTAGATTCTATGCAGAAGTGAGCCTGATTTTGCACTCTCCAGCTTTAGTAATCAAACCCCACAGGCGCAACTTCAAACATGTCTGCCTTTTTGTGTGTCTCTATTACATTGGGGGCTGATGAGATTGGTAGTTTATGTAAGCAAGGCTGTGTTTTGTACTTTCTGTTCCGCATACAGGAAGTGACAGGTGCAGCATTTCTGGCAAATTCAAGTTATTTTCTGTACTTGCTAAAAATGTAAGGAAAGCTAATGCAGCCACCACATTTACGAACTGGTAAGCGGCAATATTTTATTTTTTGTTCTTGGGTTAAGGTAACCTTCTGACCCGTTTCATATGTCTCCAATGCTTTGTACGTATGGACTAAAGCTTGTATAAGGCCAGTGTCTACAGCTTGCTTTAAAATCATTTGCAAAGCATTCAACCTGCTTTATGCACCTTTTGTTTGAAGTCTTCAAAGCACCCTTCAGCGCTAGTTCAGGGAGGTTAAACAAAGATCTTAATAGAAATGCTGGATGTACTACTTGGCATTTTTCAGTAGGCTTCAGCACTACTTAACGCTTGTTGAAAGCAAGCTGAGGCCTGAAGTTTAACATCCTCATACTAGAGGCTCCAACAAAGCTGCAAGAGCTAAAGCCGTATGTACAAGGCCTTAGGGATTCCAGTGGTAAGATGTCTGTGCTTAGGTTCCAAGGACTGATTGCATGCTGTGATCTAAACAAGGGGGTCCCACTCTCCCTTTTGGATTGTTCTTGCGTTATGCAGGCTAATGGATGGCTATTGGTTGGGTGGAGCCTTTAACTTTTGTAGTTGCATGATAGTGGGTAATGCAGCTTCTCAATCACAGTACAGAAAAGTGAACTGTAGACTTTAAAGGGCTCCTGTTGCTGTGTGAAACAAGTTATCTGTGTAGTTTATACTATTGACTGAAGCTCATTATGTGGCTTCCTAAAACAATCTAGTGGTTCTTTTAAATTGCCTGGTGCACACTCCTCCAGGATCCATTCCTTCCCTACATTGCATTTGGGTAATCTGGAGCCACACACTGGTTCCTTGTAGTTTAAAGCAATTTTATTGTTCCAGCACGTATACAGACACCCACCTAGCTGCCCCCTTGACGTGTTTCGCACCTTGTGGGGCTTAGTCGTGGAGCCAACTAGGACTAAGCCAACTTGGTCCCAACGGACAGCAAAAAGCATCAGAGAATAGAAACCGGATGGACTGCTTCTACACTTGTGCTAGTACAATAACGTTGCTTCTAACTACAAGTAGTTTGTGTGCGACTCTAGACTAGATTGCGCTGTGCAGATGTTATGACTTTCGGTCTAGTGAGAGGACCTTTTCAACTTGATATACCAGGAAGTGCTTTTACTGTCCCCAATCATGGGAACCAGTATGACCCTGTGGATAGTTTGTGTTGGGCTTCAGTACCATTTAAGAACAAAGGCACTTACAGTCTAATCCACTAAATGGCTGCTTCTGTCTTGCCCAGGTAACGGGAACCCTTTAAACATCTACACTACCAAGTACAATATAAAGAGATTACCATTTTCTGACTTTCCTTATTAATCCAGAGCAAAGAGCATCCATATGTACTAAAGTGCCATAGTCGAGAGCAGCCAATCAGATATCACTTTTCTGCTGCTAGATCAGTTTAATATACATTCTGATTGGTTGCTCTGGGTCACGTCACTTTGCATGTTGCCCTTTGCCTTATCAGTTATGCTTGTTTCTTTAATGTCACTATTTTGTGTATTTAGATTTTTGAGTCTTTGGTATGAGAAACTTAGATTCAGTCATTCTCAATGTTAAAATAAATATTAAAAAAAAAGAGAATGGGGGAAAAAAAACTCGTATACATACACTACCTCTTTTCCAGATAATTTCAGGGTGCAACATTTGTTCTTCTGGTGAAAACAGTATCTGATTTTATTAAATTTATTTGTATAGTTTAAGGTAGGTGCTTCTTCAGCAGCCGATATTATGCAACTTTTGTCATTTTAATATGTATGCGGAGTCATAAGTGCAACATTTGGGAGACTTACTTTTGTTCTTATTCATTTGTTTGTATACATTTTTAATGCTTTTATTTTTAACTGGTTGTCATGGTGTAGTCAGTAGTAGAGGCAAATGAACTGGCTGGGTTCACCCAGACTGGTAGATAACCTTGGTGATGTAACCAAAACACTGGAAAAGCCTTCAGATGATATGTCAGACTCTGGGTTGAAGTTCCTTCCTCATAAAATTGACATCAGTCTTATACAATGTCAGATCAATATACTAATGCACACCTTGTTTTCAGAATTCAGTTAAAGGGCCAGTAAATATAAGGACTTTGCTATACGGTCAGTTCTTGATGGTGCTGTTCTGCTTTCTAATTTGAATATGTATATGCAATTCTCTTCAGACATTGCATAGCTGGGTGGTTGATCTTACTTTTTCCTAATATGACTACGTAGTATAGCTTTAGATGCTTCCCCATCCCTGGTTCGCTTACTTGGAGAGTACAAAGGAAAAAAAGGCAACCAATAAGTGCTAGGACTTTGATATGAATTTAAACAAGGTAGTGAGAGGGCAAAAAAACATTTAAAGAGCCCACTGGCTTCTCATAACAGAAAAGTCTACCCTCCAGTGGATACTCCAGCAAGTTGCCAGAAGACGACGTGCATAGATGGAAGGAGTGCCAGACATGGTTTGGCGCTCCTTCCATCTATGCACATCCTTTTCTGCTACTTGGAGAGCGCACTAATGTGGTTGGCCATGTTCTCTTTCTTCCTAGTCCAAGTTCCCAGTCAATGTAAGGCTGGGCATAGAAACAGATGGAGGAAACAAATGGATTCCTCCATCCATGCTTTATGGCGCACTATGGCTATTGTATTCTGACTGCTGGCACCCATGGCTGGCAGAATACCCCAACAACGGTTTTATCTGATTTGATGAAGCTGGTGCTCAGCTGAAAAAATTCCACCTGGCTCCTTAAATTTTTCTTTTGAAGGGCCACCTTTTGAAGCGAATTGTGACCAGTTCATCAAGAACTGGATAAAATTCACTCCGTGTATGGCCAGCTTAAGATGGATAGCACTGTGAAAAGTTGGCTCACTGTGCTGGCCTTCCCACTTTCATCCCTGCTTTGTAGAGGATTGTGGGGGGCTAATTTAAATTCCAAATTTTTAATAATTATGCTAGCTGTATTAAACAAAATGTATTGGCTTTTTGTTCATGAATACAAAACGAAAGGGCAGCATTTTATTTTTGCCTTTCCTTGAATGTGAAGTGCGTCACTTGTTGCAAGTTCTTTGTAACACACATCCCATTCAGGAGCAGTAATGTGTTTAAGTACCGTATATACTCGAGTATAAGCCGAGTTTTTCAGCACATTTTTTTGTGCTGAAAATGCCCCCCTCGGCTTATACTTGAGTCAACTTTTTGCGCCTGATCTCCCAGACTCCCATGTTAAGCTGTAATTTCTACGGTGAAATTGGGGACCCGGTACCGGCCGGTCTTGGATCCCCTAGACCCGAAACTTGGAACACATATAGCCCCATTTCTCCTCTACAATTGTGCAGTTTGTTGTCTGGGGGACCTACGGCCAGGGAGCACCGATTTTTTTTAAAGCCGGGCACCCCTTCTATAGACTCCCATGTTAAACATCAGTCTAGTCATGGGCACAGTGAGGCATGGACACAGTGAGGCATGCACATGGACACAGAGAGGCATGCAGATGGACACCCTAGGCTTATACTCGAGTCAATATGTTTTCCCAGTTTTTTGTGGTAAAATTTGGTGCCTCGACTTATATTCGGGTCGGCTTATACTCGAGTATATACGGTATTTAAAACCAAAAATTGTTAGTAAAGCAGTGTTCTAAATTGCAATATAATTAAAGTTTCCTTTTTCGGCATCCTGAGAATGGTAAAGGCCCAGCAGGAAGTCTTTGCTATAGGATAAAGGTGCTTACAGATAAAAAAACACCCAAAGATCTGACTTCTGTTAAAAAAAATAAAACCAATGCACCATGCAGACCTCATTTCAGGCCGGCCAGTGGATTCTCCTCTGGAGATCAGCCGCCCAGAGGCTGTATATCAGTCTTCCAGTTAAATCAAGAATTGGTCAGATCATTCAGCTTCCATCTTTTATTTGCGGGTGTTTTCTTTTAGGCTAAAATCTGGGTTGCACTTTACTTGAAAGCAGGTGTAAACTCATTTTTAAATACAAGTTCTGTACAATAAAATAATCAGTAAATTTGGGAATCTTATTAGCTGCGTACATCTGATCTGGTTATTAAGATTTATGTATTCATCCTTAAAATGAAAGAGCAGACAGAAGTTCTGCCTGGAGCAATTCATCCAGTTCTTTAGCCTCTATGCTCCTTATTATGACATCCATGACAATCCAATGTATTTCTTTGGGCACAAAGCCACTCTGAACTACAGTCTTATCTAGCGAGTAATCCATGTTTATTGTTGATCATACTGAATATTATACGCCTGCCATAGCAGTAAATTATGGCTATTTTCAGGGATAATGGTACACAATAGGTTTATGGTGTGATGTATTTTATTTAATAACCTACGAATTACATTTATGTTAGTAATATAATAAGTATCTTATAGTATCCTGACAATGACATAGGGCTCAGGGTTGCACCTTGATGGATCAGTTTGGTGGAATTGCAGATGGTGATGGAATATGGATATGATTTTTGAAAACGGGCCACATGGTGTGACGTAATTTTGGGATATAAATTGTACGTGGTTGCAATAAGTTTTGCACACAAGTCTTGTTTTTTTTTTTTTTAAAGCAGAACTCTGGTCAAAATAGATTCCCTCAACTATCATGCCTACTTGTCTGTCATAGGGTCCAGGTACTCCTATATGACCCACTACTGTGGGTTAATGCATTATGAATGGGCTACCAATCACCTCAATGGACACGCACCTTTTTGTTAAGACAGCGTAGCATTGTGGTGCATTAAAAGCTACAGTGTTGAGGTGCCATTGGTACCGCACTGCACACCGAGCCCTGCAGACGCATGTTGTAGACTCCTCCAGGTCTTTCTGCTGTGCTCCTGAGATACCGGGGGACTTGCCTCTGGCCCACCCCCTCTTTTATTCCACTATTGGCCCAATACTGTGATGGACAGCCTCACTAACAGCAGAACAAGAGAGGGAACAAGCCATAGGCACCTGCCACCATGGGACTCTGGGGCAGTTCTACAGCAATATTTTAAAGCTTCTGTCACTTTTTATCCTATAAGGGAGTGGGGTGGTAAGCCAGTAAAGAGAGCTTCAAGGACTTTCCATTATGCAAACCATGGATTCCAACAGCAATTCCATTGAATTAATCCTTATTGTTGTAACTTGTTTTCATTCTAGCAAAGACCAAGCCTTGTGTCCTGCTCCATAGTACATATCTAAGCTGATGTTTAATAACCATTTGTAATGTCATGTGTTTGTGGTTTCAATAATTCTGTCTTTTGATAATCAGACGACACTGCAAGATAAAGCAATGCTATGTCATTTTAATACTTATGTGAAGACAATAAAGTTTCAGTATTGTAATGAATAATGCCAAATCTTTTGTCCTTTTTTTTTTTTACTTTACTGTAAGTAGGCAGAGAAAGGAAAGTGCCGGTCCCGCACCCAGCAATAGACTGGTTGTTGTTTCTCCAGACAGGATTACCCGTTCATATACTTCTGTCCTATTTGTGAGGCGGAGGGGTTGAGCTCTTCACAAATGTTACAATCTGATTACACGATTTCTATTATGTAGTGCCAGGGTCTGCCTGAATTCTCATAAATTGATTGGCCATGATTTGGTCATCATATTTTATAGTTTTGCTAGTGGATTGTCTACTTACAGTGGATGAAAAAGTCTACACACTCCTGTTAACTACTTGCCGACCGCCTCCTGTAGATATACGTCGGCAGAATGGCACGTACAGGCACATCAACGTACCTGTACGTCCCTTTTAACTGCCTGACGTGGGGGGCGCGCGCTGCCGGCGGCACGCGCGCGATCCTGCTGCCTTCCCCGTGAGTCGGACCGCAGGTCCCGCGGACTCTATTGCCGCGGGGATCCCCGCGATCGTCTCACAGCGGCATAGAGCAGGGAGATGCTTGTGTAAACAAGCATCTCCCTGCTCTGCCTAGTGACAATGACACGGATCTTGGCTCCGTGTACTCGGATCGGAGATCGGTGTCATGTGACACAGAGCCCAACCCCCCCTCAGTTAGAAACACAGTGCAGGGAACATTTAACCCCTACAGCTCCACCTAGTGGTTAACCCCTTCACTGTCAGTGTCATTTTCACAGTAACCAGTGCATTTTTATAGCACTGGTCGCTGTAAAAATGACAATGGTCCCAAAAATGTGTCCGCCATAATGTCGCAGTAACGAAAAAAATCACTGATCGCCGCCATTACTACTAAAAAAAAAAAAAAAAAAAATGCCATAAAACTATCCCCTATTTTGCAAACGCTATAACTTTTGCGCAAACCAACCAAACACCGATTGGGTTTTTTTTTTTTTTTTACCAAAAATATGTAGAAGAATACTTATCGGCCTAAACTGAGGAAAAAAAATTTTTTTTTGTATATTTTTGGGGGATAGTTATTATAGCAAAAAGTTAAAAATATTGTATTTTTTTCAAAATTGTCGCTCCTATTTTTGTTTATAGCGCAAAAAATAAAAACCGCAGAGGTGATCAAATGCCACCAAAAGAAAGCTCTACTTGTGGGAAAAAAAGGACGTCAATTTTGTTTGGGAGCCACGTCGCACGATAGCTCAATTGTCAGTTAAAGCAACGCAGTGCCGAATCGCAAAAAGGGGCCTGGTCTTTAACTAGCCAAAATGGTCCTGGGCTTAAGTGGTTAAAATGTCAGGTTTTTGTGATGTAAAAAAAAAGGGACAAAGATAAATAATTTCAAAACTTTTTTCACCTTTTAATGTGACCTATAAACTGTACAACTCAATTGAAAAACAAACTGAAATCTTTTAGGGGTGGGGGGAGTAAAAATAAAAAAATTAAATAATGTGGTTGCATAAATGTGCACACCCTCTTATAACTGGGGATTAAGCTGTGTTCAGAATTAAGCAATCACATTCAATCTGTTAAATAGGAGTCAGTACACAATGTAAACCCACAGATCCCGGTCCTTTTAGGGGAGTAGTGACAGATCGTGTGTTCATACTAAGTATGAACACAGATCGATCTCTCCTCCTAGACAGTCCCATCCCCCCTACAATTAGAACACACACTAGGGAACACATTTAACCCTTTGGTTGCCCCTTAGTGTTAACCCCTTCCTTGCCAGTGACATTTATACAGTAATCAGTGCATTTTTATAGAACTGATTACTCTATAAATGTCAATGGTTCCAAAAATGTGTTAAGTGTCCAATTTGTCCGCTGCAATATCGCAGTCCCGATAAAAATCGCAGATCGCCGCCATTACAAGTAAAAAAAATAATAATAAAAATGCCATAAATCTATCCCCTATTTTTTAGACGCTATAACTTTTGCGCAAACCAATCAATATACGCTTATTGCGATTTTTTTTGATTTTTTTTTTTTTTTTTTTTTACCAAAAATATGTAGAAGAATACATATCGGCCTAAATTGAGGAAAAATGTGTTTTTTTGAAAAAAAAATTGTGATATTTATTATAGCAAAAAGTAAAAGATATTGTTTTTTTTCAAAATTGTCGCTCTTCTTTTGTTGATAGCGAAAAAAATCAAAACCCCAGAGGTGATCAAATACCACCAAAAGAAAGCTCCATTTGTGGGGAAAAAAAGGACGTCAATTTTGTTTGGGTACAGCGTCGCATGACCGCGCAATTGTCAGTGCCGTATCGCAAAAAATAGCCTGTTCATTGAGCAGCCAAATCTTCCGGGGCTGAAGTGGTTAAAGAGCTGCAGGAATATCTGGCAAGTATTGGCTGTGTGTTACATGTGACAACAATTTCCCGTATTCTTCATATGTCTGGGCTATGGGGTAGAGTGGCAAGACTCAAGACGAAGAAAAACATCCAAGACGGCAAAATTTTGCAAAAAAAAACATCTGAAGTCTCCCAAAAGCACGTGGGAAAACGTGTTATGATCTAAAACCAAGATTGAACTTTTTGGCCATAATTTCAAAAGATATGTTTGGCGCAAAAACAACACAGCACGTCACCAAAAGAACACCATAACCACAGTGAAGCATGGTGGCGGCAGCATCATGCTTGCGGGCTGTTTTTTCTCCAGCCTTAGTCAAGGTAGAGGGAATTCTAAACAGTTCCAAATACCAATCAATATTGGCACAAAACCTTCAGCCTTCTGCTAGAAAGTTGAACATGAAGAGGAACTTCATCTTTCAGCATGACAACGACCCAAAGCATACATCCAAATCAACAAAGGAATGGCTTCACCAGAAGAAGATTTAAAGTTTTGGAATAGCCCAGCCAGAGCTCAGACTTGAATCCGATTGAAAATCTGTGGTGTGATCTGAAGAGGGCTGTGCACAGGAGATGTCCTCGCAATCTGACAGATTTGGAGTGTTTTTATAAAGAATAGTGGGCAAATATTGCCAAGTCAAGATGTGCCATGCTGATAGACTCATACCCAACAAGACTGAGTGCTGTAATAAAATGAAAAGGTGCTTCAATAAAGTATTAGTTTAAGGGTGTGTACATTTATGCAACCATATTATTATTATTATTATTTTTATTCTTACTTCCCTCTACCTAAATGATTTCAGTTTGTTGTCCAACTGAGTTGTACAGTTTATAGGTCACATTAAAGGTGGAAAAAGTTCTGAAATGATTTATCTTTGTCTCATTTTGTTGCGTCACAGAAACCTGCCATTTTAATAGGGGTGTGTAGACTTTTTATATCCACTGTATACCTTCAGCAGTCAGCTGAATTAAAACATTAGGTTTAGATGCTTGACTGTGCTCTTTTTATGAATAAAATTAGTGATCATTGAAACTCCCTAGCACATTTAGTAGGAAAAAGATTCTACTAAAAAAGTAGAAACACAGATAAACGACAGCAGAAAAAAAGACCTATCACCTTTTTTGTTGCCCGCCTCTAGACTTGTTCATTATTATCAGTATTTTTTGTAAGTGAGGTCTCCAGAACTGGACACAGTATTCTATAGCCAGCCATAGATGGTGCGAAAAATCACTCTATTCCCCCATCAACACAGCGAGTGTTCTTCTGCCGAGGGGCATGGGGAGCTGTCCCTGTCGGGAGAACACAGTGATTATTGCTAGCACATGAAAAATACGACAATTCGATGGATCAACTTCGGTGCAATCAGCCTGCCCATAGATGGTTCGAATCTTGGCCAGTCTCTGCTGAACCAACCAAGATTGAGAAGAACAAAGCAATTATGGCTTGCTTAACCACTTGCCGCCCGCCGTATGCAGATAGATGGCCGGGAAGTGGTTCTGTTATCCTGACTGGGCGTCATATGATGTCCAGCAGGATAACATGCCAGCGTGCGACCGTGGGGGCGCGCGGCAATTGCAAATGCAGCGAGTCACTCTGACACACCGCATCTCCGATCGTGATAATAAGCCTCTGTCGGAGGCTTCTTACCACGTGATCAGCTGTGACCAATCACAGCTGATCATCACGTGAACCAGGCATTCCTCTGTTCGTGCTGACGGGGAGAGCCGATCGGAGGCTCTCCCTGTCAGAGCGGGAGTCTGTGATGATAATCAGCACATTGATTATCAGCATAGCCCCCTCAGTTGTGCCAATCAGTGCCCAGCATTGTCCAAACAATAAAGTCAGTGCCCACCACAGTGCCAATCGATGCCCACCACAGTGCCCAGCAGTAACACTTGTCAGTAATCAGTACCTCATCATCAGTGCCACCTGTCAGTGCCCATCAGTGCCGCCTATTGGTGCATATCAGTGCCCATCAATTCTACATACATATTCTACATATCAGTGCCGCCACATCAGTGCCCGTCAGTGAAGGAGAAAACTTTTTTTATGACAGAAACTAAGAAAAACTTTTTTCAAAACTTTTATTTTTTTTAGTTTGTTTAGCAAAAAATAAAAACCCCAGAGGTGATCAAATACCACCAAAAGAAAGCTCTGTTTGTGGGAAGAACGTTATAAAAATTTAGTTTGGGTGCAGTGTAGCATGACTGCGCAATTGTCATTCAAAGTGTGACAGCGCTGAAAGGTTAAAATTGTCCTGGGCAGGAATGGCCGAAAGTGCCCAGTATTGAAGTGGTAAATAAGGTCTTACTAAAGCTTTATATCAGGACAGCCTTCCTTCTGCTGGCTATCCCTCTTGTGTAGTAATTGTGTTGTCACACTGTCAAGTTGTTGGCAACGTGTAAAGTCCACCTCCCCAACCACTTTCCTGGAGAACTCTCCCCAAGGATGCAGACATCTTTTTATTTGAGACGGGAGGGAGGCTGTACCCCAGCGAACATACCGGGAAAGGCGGCACAAACAAAACAAAAAATTAACCCCTTCACCCTGACCTGGGCAGCCGGGTGCTAACTACACATACAGTAGGCTATCTGCCTATAAGTGTTTGTCAAGCTAGCTGTAAACTCTGCACAGTGCTGACAAGGCCTGGAAGGCCGGCTTGAGGAAGTTTGGTGACCAAGCTATATTAATTATTAACTACGTGGAGAAAAACAGGGTCACCAACCTTGTTTGCCTGGAGTTCAGCTTTGATCACAGATGACAATTTGTATACTATGTAAGGGCTTTTTTTTTTTAGCGGGAACGCCGGGGAACGCAGTCCCGGCACCTCCTGTACTGAATGTATGTAATGGAAAGAGGTTCTGGGGTGTGCTGGAGAGTCTATTGATGCTGGCTGCTGGGGGATCTATTGTTGCTGGAGGGGATCTATTTTTAATAATAATAATAAAAATACATTTTATTTATAATGCCCTTTTCATCAAAAGATCGTAAAGTGCTACAAATCAAAACAAAAAGAAAAATAAGCAATTTTTGCAATGAAACGAACAACTAAAGGGGGAAGGAAGGGGATTTTCCAAAGGAAGGGGGTCTATTGTTGCTGGGGAGTTCTTCTGTTGCTCGTGGGGAATCTATTGTTGCTGTGGGGGTTAGTCATTGCTAGGAGGGATGTACTGTTGAGGGAGAGGGGTCTTTGTTGCTTGCTGCTGGAGGGTCTATTGATGCTGGCTACTGGGGAATCTGTTGTTGCTGGAGGGGATCTATTTTTGCAGGGGGGGTCTATTGTTCCTGGGGGTGGGTCTTATGTTGCAGGGGGTCAATCGTTGCTGTGAGGGATCTGCTGGCTGTTGGAGGGTCTATTGATGCTGGCTGTTGGGAGTCCATTGTTGCTGGGGTGTATCTATTGTCGCTGGGGTGTCTATTGTTGCTAGATTGATTTTACTGCCTTTCTTGTTATCATTAACAAATTCTATACAAAATACTTATAGCATCACAAAATAATACTTGTTTCTGCATTTTCTAAAAGGGGTGGTATTGGGAGGTGAGTAAGGGGTGGAACCAAGGAAGGGCGCTCAGAGGTGGGTAGGGGTGGAGTCAAGGGTGACTTGGAAGGGAGGAGTTCCTGCACCTATTCTCTGAGAAAAAAAAGCCCTGATATATAGTATACAGTGTGCTGTTTAGCTTTCTCTGTCTGCCTGTTGGTTTTCCATGTGCCTACAAAAGGGCAGATGGGCTACTGAAGAGGACAGGCACTGAGAGACATCTACCTGTCCTCAGCTTTCTCACTCTCTTCTTCTCAATCATCTCCCGGATTCCAATGATGGTGGAAGTGCCTCTTGCAGTGGCGGCTGGTGCTCAAAATTTTTTGGGGGGGGCGCAAACAAACTGAAAAAAAAACATCAATTGCCGCCACTGTGTCCATTAAACGCAGCCACTGTGCCCAAACGCCACCAGTTTGTCCCCTCAAATGCACCCAGTTTGTCCCCAAATGCAGCCAGGTTGTCCCCAAATACAGCCAGTTTGTTTCCATATACAGCCAGTTTGTTCCCAAATACAGCCAGTTTGTTCCCAAATACAGCCAGTTTGTTCCCATATACAGCCAGTGTGTCCCCCATATACAGCCAGTTTGTCCCCATTATACAGCCAGTTTGTCCCCATATACAGCCAGTGTGTCCCCATTATACAGCCAGTTTGTCCCCATATACAGCCAGTGTGTCCCCATATACAGCCAGTGTGTCCCCCATATACAGCCAGTTTGTCCCCATTATACAGCCAGTTTGTCCCCATATACAGCCAGTGTGTCCCCATTATACAGCCAGTTGGTCCCCATATACAGCCAGTGTGTCCCCATTATACAGCTAGTTTGTCCCCATATACAGCCAGTGTGTCCCCATGTACAGCCAGTTTGCCCCCCAAATACAGCCAGTGTGTCCCCCATATACAGCCAGTTTCTCCCCCAAATACAGCCAGTGTGTCCCCATATACAGCCAGTTTGTCCCCAAATGCAGCCAGTGTGTCCCCATATACAGCCAGTTTGTCCCCAAATGCAGCCAGTTTGTCCCCAAATGCAGCCAGTTTGTCCCCAAATGCAGCCAGTTTGTCCCCATATACAGCCAGTTTGTCCCCCAAATGCAGCCTGTTTCCCCCCTCCCAGCCCTGTACTTACCTTCCTCGGGTCCGCGCCGTCCTCGATGTCTTCTCCCGCCCTCGATGTCGCGTCAGCCAATCAGGTTACCGGTAACCAGATCCGGTGAACCTGATTGGCTAAAACCCCCACAGTCTTCTCCAAGGAACGCACCCCCGTGCGTACCTTGGAGGAGTTTTTGGAAGCCGATTACAGCGTTAGAGCTGTATTCGGAAAGCCTATCAGAGCCGCTGGCTCTGATAGACACTTCCAAGTCACACCCACCGCTGGCCACCGCTCTAATTCATATGGCCGGCGCTCACCAGGAGGCCGGCCATATGAATAGTGGGCAGCGCGGCAGCGGCGAAAATACACAGATTCATGCAATGCATGAATCTGTGTATTGTCTTTCAGTGGCGGTGCAGGAGCGAGAGGGGGCGGCGCTCCGGCGCCCTCTATGGACGCACCGCCACTGGCCTCTTGTATATGAAAGCTTCCTACTTTTCCTCCATGGCGGATCTCATTGTGCGGTGACACCTTGCATGGCCTGAGGGCCACAAAAGAATGCATTAATTGTTTTAATTTCTTTATTTTAGGCTATGTTTACATATATGCAAATTGGATGCATTTTGAATCACATCCAATTCGCATGACATGTGAAAGAACTCTGCTTTCCATTGTGTCTGTTCACATGTATAGCGGTGCAAAAAATAGCGCCGATATACCGCCAGCGCATCCAGCGCTTCAGTGTGAAAGTAGCCTAATTAATTCCAAAGGTGTTCTAATCGGGTTGAGGTTAGGACTCTGTGCAGGTCAGTCAAGTTCCTCCACCCCAAACTCGGCTCATGGGATGCCTTTAAAGTTCATGTGCGTGTAAAGGCAGGCATTCCAATACTTTCGGCAATATAGTGTACTTTTGAGGGGTGTAATTACAAGAACTTTGCAGGTCTATTCTTCCTGTAATGCCGCGTACACACGATCGTGATTCACGGCGGTGAAAACACCGCCGTGAATCACGACATGAAAAAAAATGAAAAACGAGGGAACGGCATTTTCCCCCACACACGACCGTTTTTCCCGTCATTTTTTTCTTTGTCGAGAAAAACGACCGTCTGTGGGCTCCGCGGCAGTGTCTCCCTATGGGAAAACTGCCGCGGAAAAAAATGATGGAAAAAACGATGAGAAAATTTAGAACATGTTCTAATTTTTCTCGTCGTTTTTCCTGCCGTTTTTCTCAACGAGAAAAACGGCATAAAGCCCACAGACATAAGACTTGCATGTCCACTAGATAACGCTGATGATCATAGTAAATAAGTATTTTTTTTTCTGTGTTCATCAGCTCCATCTAGTGGCCATAATGCAATATTTTCCTTATTTACACTTTCAACCTGGAGAGAAAATGGTCTAACAAATTTTTTTGCCCTCATTCAGACATGCAAAAGTACTTATAGATACATAAGAAAAAATGGCTCAGCATTTATATATATATATATATATTAGGGCTGGGAAAAAAATCGATTTAAAATCCGAATCGAATTGCAAGGGCAAATCGATTCAGATTTTGACCGAATTGATTTTTTCGATTTTTTATTTTATTTTTTTCATTGGACCGGCGCTCCGTGGACTACGCCTCGCGGCCTTTTCCCAGGATCGCGGCGAGCTGTAGGCAGGATTTTTTAGGCGAGGCCGCGGCTTCGGCCTAGTCCGCTGGCTTTTCCCAGGATCGCGGCGTACTAGGCCGAAGCCGCGGCCTCGCCTAAAAACTCCTGCCGGCGCGGTGTTCATCAGGAAAAAAAACTTCATGTGAATCGAGTTTTTTTTTTTTTTTTAAATCGCAGATTTTTTTTTTGCCAAAATCGCCCAGCCCTAATTTATATATTTTTATATATATATCACTGTCTTCTTATTGAATTTAAAAGTATTTGTTGAAGAGTGAAAGTGAAGGGATTGGGAGCCATGGCTTTGTGCAGTCTTGCTTCTACACACCAGAGAGTTTCAATACTAAATACATATTGGTAATGAAAACCTGCATACCATTTATCCGTTACAAATCTCCATATGCAGAAATGTTTTTGCACAAACATTTCCCCTAGTTGAGCATCAACATACCGATTAAAGAGACCTTCAGATTTCTGTAACGACAAACAAGCACACGGATACAACCAGCTACACATAAAGTAAACTCCCAAAGCCATTTTCTCATCTTTTCTGCGGACGCACGGTCCAACTGCTGAAACACAATGATCATTCCACAGTAATAATTAACGCACACTGGCTTCATTCAGCCGCAATCTCCTCATAATGCTGCATTTGGCGGCCACCCAGCAATCTAATTACGTTCAAATCGCCAGTGCATAATGCAGCTGTTTTTGGAGCCGGCAGGACATTTGTTTGGCCGTGTAATTGGTTCTCGTTTGGTAGAACATCTGTTGTGATTGTGACATGCTATAGAGGGCAGCACGTTACCGCTGTCAGTAATGTTTTCACAAGGGATTTTTCATCTGGTGGTTAGGCGGCACACAGTAAAAAAAAAAAAAAAAAATAAGAAGTTAAGTCTGCAGAAGTCTTGCACCACTTTTCCCGATCATGTCACCGTATGTGCTGCTACCTTGCCTAGGGTTCCATTCTGAAAATAAACAATATCTATCCTCGTTCTTCAAAAATAATTCATACATATCCACTACGTAATGACCCTGTAATCTGTTTTTCATGAAATTGTTTCTTATTGTGTTTTTCTGCTCCTTTTAGGCTCCATTCACACTTGTGCAACTTGTCATGCAACTTTGGACACCAAAGTTGCATGACAAGTCATTCCCCATGTTTCCAATGATACCCATTCATATATGTGCAACTTAAAGAAGTTCATGCACTACTTTGGTCCGACTTTCCTGCAACTTGAGGGCCATCAACTTCAATGTTAACCCTCAAAAGTTTTATTGAAAGTGGTACCTGAACGTTATACAATACAACTTGTGTGCAACAGTTGTCCATTATCACTGGTCAAAGCCAAAGTTGTATCCAAGTTGTACCCATCCAAAGTTGCGTCAAAGTTTTGCATTCATTTGTTTGGTGCAAGCAGTGCACGTTAGATTCGGCCACTGCTCTCATGCACACTACAAATCCCATAGTCCAGTGATGGTGAACCTTGGCACCCCAGATGTTTTGGAACTACATTTCCCATGATGCTCATGCACTCTGCAGTGTAGTTGAGCATCATGTGAAATGTAGTTCCAAAACATCTGGGGTGCCAAGGTTCACCATCACTGCCATAGTACATCTTTGGAGCGAGCAAGAGAGGGTGGCTACGGGACCATGGAGAACAACATAGCCACCCTCTAATAGCAAGTCAAATCACAACAACACAAAGCACAGTGGCAAAGTGGTTAGCGCTTCTGCCTAGCAGCACTAGGCTTGCTGGTTCAAATCCCAACCACAGCACTACCTGTCTGGAGTTTGCATTGGAAGTTCCTTGAAGGCAGGGACTGATGTGAATGTACAATACATACAGGTATGTGAAGCGCTGTGTAAATTGACAATTCTATACAAAGGTGCATTTAAAAAAATCAGAATATCATCAAAAAGTTAATTTATGTCCGTAATTCAATTCAAAAATAAAACTCATATATTATGCAGATTCATTAAACACAGAGGTGATATATTTCAAGAATTTCTTTCTTTTAATTTTGATGATTATGGCTTACAGCTAGTGAAAACCCAAAATTCAGTATCTCAGAAAAGTAGAAATTTACATAAGACCAATAACAAAAGGATTTTTAATACAGAAATGTTGGTTTATTGAAAAGTATGTCCATGTACAGTACAGTATGCACTCAATACTTGGCCGGGGATCCTTTTGCATGAATTACTGCATCAATGCAGCGTGGCATGGAGGCACTGCTGAGGTGTTATGGAAGCCCAGGTTACTTTCATAATGGCTTTCAGCACTTATTGCGATTTTTTTATTTTTTTTTCTACCAAAAATATGTAGAAGAATATATATTGGCCTAAACTGATTAAGAAATGTGTTTTTTTTTTAAAAAGAATGGGGGGATATTTATTATAGTAAAAATTTTTTTTTCAAAATGTCGCTCTTTTTTTGTTTGTAGCGCAAAAAAAAACCGCAGTGGTGATCAAACACCACCAAAAGAAAGGTCTATTTGTGGGGAAAAAAGGACGCAAATTTTGTTTGGGTACAGCATTGCAGGACGACCCTTTTGTCAGTTAAAGCGACGCAGTGACAAATTATAAAAAGTGCTCTGGGGAGGAAGGGGGTCAAATCTTCTGTGGCTGAAGGGGTTAAACCAGGTATTGGTACTTTTGGCAGTGTGGGCGGGTGCCAAGGGAAGCATGAAGTGCTCTAGAACTTCCTGGTAGAGGGCTTTGCTGGCTTTGGACTTGATAAAACACAGTGGACCAACACCAACAGATGACATGGCTCCCCAAATCATCACTGACTGTGGAAACTTCACACTGGACCTCATGCAAGGTGGATTATGTGCCTCTCCACTCTTCCTCCAGACTCTGGGACCTTGATTTCCAAATGAAATGCAAAATTTACTTTCCATCCGAAAAGAGTACGTTGGCCCACCGAGCAACAGTCCAGTTCTTTTTCTCCTTAGCCCAGGTAAGACACTTCTGACATTCTCTGGTTCAGTTGTAGCCCATGTCTTGTAACACTGACACCAGCCGTAGTCCACTCCTTGTGAATCTCCTCTGAATTCTTAAATGGCATTTGCTTCACAATCCTCTAAAGCTGCGGTTATCCCTGTTGCTTGTGCACCTTTTTCCACCACTCTTTTTCCTTCCACTTAACTTTCCATTAATATGCATGGATAGAGCACTCTGTAAACAGCCAGCTTTTTTGGCAATGCCCTTTTGCGACTTGCCCTCCTTATGGAGGGTGTCAATGACTCTTCTGGACAACTGTCAAGTCAGAAGTCTTCCCCATGATTTTGTAACCTATTGAACCAGACTGAGAGACCGATTAAAGGCTCAGGAATCCTTTACAGGTGTTTTGCGTTAATTAGCTGATTAAAGTGTGACACCATGAGCCCATACAATATTGAACTTTTTCATAATATTCCAATTTTATGAGATACTGAATTTTGGGTTTTCACCAGCAGTAAGCCATAATCATCAAAATTAAAAGAAAGAAATTCTTGAACTATATCACTCTATGTGTAATGAATTTATATAATATACGAGTTTCACTTTTTGAATTAAATTACTGAAATTAACTTTTTATTGATATTTAATTTTTTTTAAATGTACCTGCAATAAATAAAATAAATAAAAATAAAAGTGATTTGAAGGAAGAAGTACATGCTTAAATCGTTTTTTTTTCTAACCACTTCAGCCCCGGAAGGTTTACCCCCCTTCATGATCAGGCCATTTTTTGTAATACGGCGCTGCATTATTTTTAACTGACAATTGCGCGGTCGTGCAACGCTGCACCCAAATAAAATTGATATCCTTTTTTCCCCACAAATAAAGCTTTCTTTTGGTGGTATTTGATCACCTCTGCGGTTCTAATTGTTTGCGCTATAAACAAAAAAAGACAGAATAAACAATATTTTTTACTTTCTGCTATAAAACATACCCAATAAAACAAAAGTAAAAAAAATAGGATTTTTTACTCACCGTAAAATCCTTTTCTCTGAGTCCATGGACCGACACAGCTTCTCTATTGACAAAGTGGGTATTATCCGTTAATTAGGAGTGACTAGGCAGAAAAACTTGTAAAAAGTGTTGCATCACACCTTCTACAGTACCGCCCAGGGGGCGGACCCTCTGGGTATACCCTCTCAGTCTGCACATCGCAGATCAGTTCGTCAAAAAGCAGTACAAACTTAAAAGGAGGGGTGGGTGCTGTGTCGGTCCATGGACTCAGAGAAAAGGATTTTACGGTGAGTAAAAAATCCTATTTACTCTTTCGTCCATGGACCGACACAGCTTCTCTATTGACAAAGTGGGACGTCCCAAAGCAGTGTCAGAGAAAAAACGAGGGGTGGTAACAGCATAAAAACAAACTTCACCCCAAAACACAAAACAGCACTCCTCCAACGGAGGAGTTGCAACTCTAAACAGCCGCCTGCAAAACCTTGCGGCCGAAAGAGGCATCCGAAGATGCACCTACATCAACTTTGTAGAATTTTGTGAAAGTGTGAGCGGACGACCAAGTCGCCGCTTTACATAGTTGGGAAACAGACGCTTGATGTCGGAAAGCCCAAGAGGCACCTATTGCCCTGGTCGAATGCGCCGTGACAGGAAAGGGGGGCGCCTGACCCTTTAAGGCGTAAGCCTGGATTACTATCTGTCGGATCCACCTAGAGATGGTGGCCGATGAGACTGCTTGGCCCTTCTTGGGACCAGCCACCGAAACAAACAGTGAGTCTGACTTCCGGAACAGGGAAGTAGCAGATATGTATACTCTCAAAGCTCGGACAACGTCCAAGGAATGCAACGCCGACTCCTTAGGATTCGACGGCTGAGGACACAAGGATGGAAGTACAATGTCTTCGTTGAGATGAAAAGCCGAAACGACCTTCGGAAGAAAGGAAGGCTGCGGCCGCAGCACCACCTTATCCTTGTGGAAAATCAAATAGGGAGCCTTGCAGGACAAGGCTGCCAGCTCAGAGACTCGTCTAACTGACGTAACAGCCACCAAAAAGACCACCTTCTGAGAAAGTGTCAACAGGGGAATATCTCTAATATTCTCAAACGGTGCCTTCTGAAGCACCGAGAGGACCAGGTTCAAGTCCCACGGAGGTAACGGGGGGCGGACCGGAGGGGCCACATGTCTAACCCCCTGCACAAATGTACTCACGAGAGAGTGAGTCGCCAGGGGTCGCTGAAAAAAGACAGCCAGGGCAGATATCTGTCCCTTAATCGTACTTAGGGCAAGCCTTTGGTCTACCCCATGCTGTAAAAACAGCAGGATTCTGGAAACCAAATAGGTACGCGGATGCCATTTCATTTCCTCACACATGGAGATGTAGGCCCTCCAAGTGCGGTGATAGACCTTCCTAGAGGACGGTTTCCGAGCACTTCTCATAGTAGAAATTACTGAGTCTGACAGGCCCCGGTCTCTCAGTACCTGGTTCTCAACAGCCATGCCGTTAAAGCCAATGACTGTAAAGCAGGATGGAATATGGGACCTTGCGACAGCAGGTCCTTCCGTAGTGGTAGGCGCCAGGGGACGTCTGCTACCAGACGTACTAGATCGGCGTACCAAGGACGCTGAGGCCAATCTGGAGCGATTAGGATCATTGGAATTCCCTCTGCCTCCACTCTGCGGAGCAGAAGAGGAAGAAGCCTTAAGGGAGGGAAGGCATAGATTAGCCGATACTGGCCCCACGATGCTACCAACGCGTCCATTGCGTCTGCCCATGGGTCTCTTGACCGGGCCACAAACCTCAATACCTTCCGATTGAGTCGGGAAGCCAGAAGATCTACGTCTGGTGTGCCCCATCTTTGGCAGAGGAGTTGGAACACCTCCGGGTGTAAGGACCATTCTCCCTGGTTCAGCATCTGGCGGCTCAGGTAGTCCGCCTGCCAGTTTTCCACACCCGGAATGTACACGGCCGACAGTGCCGGTACGCTCCTCTCTGCCCACTTCAGGATGCGAGCGATCTCCGATGCTGCAGCTGAGCTTCTTGTTCCTCCTTGATGATTGACATATGCCACTGCTGTGGCGTTGTCTGACTGGATCCTGACTGGACGCCCTTGCAGTCTCTGAGACCATTTGAAGAGGCACAGCTTGATCGCCCGGATCTCCAGGACATTGATCGGCAGGAGGGCTTCCTCTGGGGTCCAGCGACCTTGCGCCGACTGGACACCCCAGACTCCCCCCCAACCTGTAAGGCTGGCGTCCGTCGTGATCACTATCCAGTAAACCGGAAGAAATGACTTCCCGGCCATTAGAGCCGGTGCTGTCAGCCACCATACCAGGGATCTCCTGACTAGGTGGCTCACTCGGATTTGATAATCCAGAGATGAAGGGCATCTGTTCCATCTGGACAGAACTTCCCTCTGTAACACTCGAGTGTGGTATTGAGCATATGGGACCGCCTCGAAGGAGGCTACCATGAGGCCCAACACTCGCATGCAAAAACGGAGTGACGACCAATTCCTGGAAGTCAGCTGCCGTACTGCAGCCCGGAGGGTCTGCAACTTCTCCACAGGGAGGAATACATTTGCCTCTGAGGAATCCAGAATCAACCCCAGGTACACTAGGCGTTGAGTGGGCACCAATACTGACTTTTGCGTGTTTAGTATCCAACCACAGTCTCGAAGAGTCTGACAGGTAATGGACACGCTTACCTCTAATTCTGAGCTTGAAGGGCCCTTCAGCAGAAGGTCGTCCAAGTAACCTGTGATAGCGATACCCCGCTGTCTTAGAAGTGCCAGAATCGGAGCGAGCACCTTGGTGAACGTCCTGGGTGCTGAGGCAAGGCCAAACGGGAGGGCCACAAACTGGTAGTGGTTCTTCCCGATAGCAAATCGCAGAAACCTCTGGTGTCTGGAGTATATGGGGACATGCAGGTATGCGTCCTTGATGTCCAAGGAGGCCAGAAAGTCCCCCGGATGGAGAGCCGTGACTACGGAACGAACCGACTCCATCCGAAATCTTTGTACCTTCACAAAGCAATTGAGGGCTCTGAGATCCAAGATTGGACGAACCCCCTCCTTCTTTGGCACAATGAACAGATTTGAGTAAAAACCCTGACCCCGTTCCTGTTCTGGAACTGGAATAACTACCCCGCGTTCCAGTAGACCCTGGACCGCCCCATACAGGGCCTCCCGACGGGTCGGTAGTAGCTGGAGATTGGAGGTGATGAATCTGTCTGGTGGACAAGAGAGAAATTCTATCTTGTAGCCTGAGGAGATTACTTCGCAAACCCACCTGTCGGAGACTAGAGCAGTCCACTGAGTCGCGAATTTGCGAAGACGTCCCCCCACCCGAGAGCTGGGTGGGGGCGGACCTTCATGTGGACGCAGATTTGTCCACAGGCTTGTTGGGTCTGCGGGACCAAGGACGCTTTTGTCCTTGGGCAGGCGCTTTATCGGCCTGGGGTCTTTTCCCTGTCGCCTTAAGAGGGCGAAAAAACCGCTTACGTGCAGTAAAGGAGGGCCCTTGCCCTTGGCGTGGTCCCCTACCCTTGCTAGTTTGGGGAAGCAAAGTGCTTTTACCTCCTGTAGCATCCTTGATGATGTCATCCAGAGAAGCCCCAAAAAGTCTGTCGCCCTTAAAAGGCAGATCCAATAGGGCTTTCTTGGAAGTCTGGTCCGCAGACCAGCCCTTTAGCCAGATCAGGCGGCGTATTGCTACTGCATAAACCGAAGCTCTTGACAGCAGGGGAATAGTATCCATGTCTGACTCGCAGACAAACTTAAGGCCCTGGACCAACTGGTCGGCCAAAGTTATCTCATTAGGAGGAGCATCTCGCTCCTTTAACCCCTGGAGTAGCAATTTTGCCCATTCAGTAAGTGTCTGAGACACTAGGGCCCCCGCCAATGCCGGGCGTACTGCTGAGCCTACCACTGAGTATAGGTAGCGAGCGAGTGCTTCAGCCTTCTTATCCACAGGGTCCTTGAAAACAGGAGCCCCTTCTACTGGAATAGTGGTGGCTCTATTAAGTCTGGACACCGAAGGGTCCACTATAGGGGGAGAGGTCCATATCTTCAGAAAACTCTCCTCAAAGGGGTACCGTACTGCAAACCTCTTTGGGGCTGTAAAGACCCTCAGTGGGTTCTCCCATTCCTTGTATAAGAGTTTGTCAAAATAAGACACACAAGGGAACACCTTAGCAGTGCGGGCAGGTTTACGAAACCCAAAGGGGACTGGAGTATCTGCTACTTCTTCAGTCCTTTCCAACTTTAGCGTATCCCGCACTGCAGTAATAAGGTCAGATACCAAAGCCGTCTCGCGTACTGACCTGGACTTGGAGTCCTCCTCACTGTCCGATCGGTCACGGTCTGCAGTCTCTGATGCATCAGAATCTGGGCCATGAGCCGTAGCTGGACCTGGTTCTGCATCAGAAATATCCCCAGAAGATTGCAGGGGACGGGGGCGTTTATTACCCCCTGTATTCCCGTGTGCTGCTTCCACCCTGGCAGCAAACGCCTCTAGGATTGCCGACATAGCGTCCATAGACACCTCAGGGACACCAGCTGCTAAATCTGGTGTTTCAGGGGAGAAGACATCTGGCTCAGATGCCATGCTGACCACACGCTGACACTCACAGGGCTCCAGGCAAGATATCAATAGGCCACCCTCCTGTGCTGCAGAGATGCTGGGTTACCCAGAGGACTCACCACCCTGGATAGGTACTGCTATGCTGCGCCTATGATGCTGTCCCCTTGCTGCTGTGTCAGTCTGCTTCTTTTATCAGCACTTCCTGTGTGAATTTTCGCGCCAGTGTAATGCACCCTAGAGGCCGGAGGCTCTCGCAAAATGGTTGCCAAAACCGTCTGTATGGAAGATAATGTGGGCTCTAAGAAAATGGCCGCCGACAGAAGATAGAGGTCAGGCAGCCATAGCCCACAAAAAAGATGGCCGCCGAACGGCAATATCTGCATACAGGGTGGACAAACATGGCCGCCGATCACCTGATAGGGGCCAGTGGGTGTGGCCGAACTACAGGAAGATGGCCGCCAGGCAGTTACAAGAGGCCAAACTTGGCATGGACCACCTCAAAATGGCCGCCGACAGCATGGAGACACAGAAACACAGGTAAGCAAAAATGACATTTCTTTTAAATGTTAGTTACAGCCAGCCCCGCTCCAGTGGGACCCCCTAGGTGACCCCCAGCACCCAGCAACCTTTAGCTAGAAGCCCAGGGAGGAGGGAAAGGCAGGGAGAGAGGGAAGAAAGGGGCCACAACCACTTACTTGATCTCTCCAGGAATGTCCAGCTAAATCACCCAGCCGAGGCAGGGGAGTTTTACTTACCTATCCTGCATGTATTCTGCTGGAAGACATTCCAAACAGATCATCGTCCGCGCACGGAAGGTGACTGTTGGCCAGGCATGCTGTGATTGGACCCAGAAGGGACGATCATATGTATGCCCTGGAGCATGACGCTCACCGGCCAGGCTGCTGCGACTCGGCCATAAGGTCAGCCGAAGCTGAGCGGTCCGATGCAGGCCCTGGAGCGTAGGCTCACCGGCCACCCGTGGAGCGACGGGCATGTCGTGGAAAACCCAGCGCGTAGCTAGGGTCGGCACACGCTCGATGGCCGAAACTGGGGAGACTGCAAGGATCGAGGATCCAGCCTGTCACCCAGTCGGCAGTTGATCGAAGATCGCAGGAAACAACAAATGTAGCAAAAAAATAAAAATATATATATCTTTTTTCCCCGGACCAATGAGCCCGAAGGGAGCCATGTCCTACTCCTTGCTAGACAGAAAAAAACTGATCTGCGATGTGCAGACTGAGAGGGTATACCCAGAGGGTCCGCCCCCTGGGCGGTACTGTAGAAGGTGTGATGCAACACTTTTTACAAGTTTTTCTGCCTAGTCACTCCTAATTAACGGATAATACCCACTTTGTCAATAGAGAAGCTGTGTCGGTCCATGGACGAAAGAGTAACAAATTTCTTCAAAAATTTAGGCCAATATGTATTCTGTTACATATTTTTGGTTAAAAAAAAAAAATCCAATAAGTGTACAGTATATTGATTGGTTTGTACAAAAGTTATAGCGTCTACAAACTATGGGATATTTTTATGGCATTTTTATTTATTTATTTTACTAGTAATGGCGGTGATCAGCGTTTTTTTTTTTTTTTTTTTTTGCGGGACTGCGGACAAATCAGACCCCTAACTGAAACTTTTGAATTTTTTGGGGAACCAGTGACATTATTACAGTGATCAGTGCTAAAAAATGCACTGTCCCTGTATAAACTACACTGGCAGGGAAGGGGTTAACATCAGGGCGATCAAAGGGTTAAGTGTTCTCCTAACTGGTGCTTGGTAACTGTGTGGGAGTTGCTGTGACTGGATGAAGACAGATATCCTGCTTAGCATCTCTATCTTCTTCCTTGTCAGAACGGCGATCTGCCTTGTCTACATAGGCAGATTGTCTTTCTGCCTCTCTGGGGAACGATCGCAGTTGGCTGGCGAACATCGGTTCCTACGGACCTGCTGATTGGCATCCCCTGTGTCCAATCAGAGTGCGATCGCGCCTCCTGCGGCCCGCCCCCAGTGGCTTCTGCACGAAATGATGCAATTTACATTTTACGCAATAGAGCTGACCTACTGCAGTGCATCTGCGGTTGGTGGTTGGCAAGTGGTTAACCAGAGTTAGTGTCACTTCAAGGGCTCATTCACATGGCTGATTTGGGCCACACACTGCCAATAAATAATGTTTCTGTGTGGCAGATAGGCACAGGTGTTTGCCAATAATCTGTACAAATCAATGACAGGCACCACAGTTGTCTTTTATTAAACTACTCAAACCCTCCCACTATTCTATCTCTACTACATCATAGAGCAGTGGTTGTCAACTTATGAGCTAAAGGGGTCCTCAAATACAACCCCTTAGGCCCCATTTACACATACGGACTGTTGGTCTGTTTTTCATCCATCCATTGACGGATGAAAAACAGACATCAATGCATTCCTATGGAAAAATGGATGACAACGGGATGATCATCTATTTTCATCCGCTTCTGTCAACATCCGTTTTTTTGGAACGGATAAAAGCTCTATTTTCCATCCGTCAAAAAAATGGATCGGACGAAAAATGGATGTTAACTGACAAATGGTCAGTTTTTCATCCGTTTTTGCATTGGTAGTGGATGTAAAAAAAGGATGAAAAACGGATGAACTGAACTGATGAAATGAACGGTCCATATGTGTGAAAGGACCCTAATATCACCAAATATGTAATGCTTGAGAGGACGGTTATAAACCGCAGACCTAATGCTACATTTTTGGCTGGAGATATGCTGCAGAAGACGATATGAAACTGGGAACATGTTACATGAGGCTAATAAAGATCAATGCCCCAATCAACATTCCCACTACAGACTGCTGAGGTCCAAGGGCCACACAACATATACCAAAGGGCCACAGGTTGGGCACCAGGGGCATACACACTAAGATGTCTATCTAGAAAACATTTATTGGATAATTGTCATCAGTGGCGGCTGGTGGGTCCTTGCTTTGGGGGAGCTGTAAACAAACAACACCACCCCCGGCAGCACGGTACTGACGGCACCCACCCCCTCCCCTGCAGGCAGTACGGCACTTATCTGCTTGTGTGGCGGGGCTGTGGTGTCCTCTTCTACTCTCCCGGAGTCCGCTCCTCAAGCTTCCTCCGCCGCATGTCTCCTCTTCCGCCAAAACGCTAGGCATCCAATAAACGCTTTGGCCAATCAGGAAACGGGTCTCACGACCTGCCTCATGGTTGGCGGGGAGGAACTTTAGTGTGAATATAGCGAAAATTTATTCGCTATCGTCACACAACAGGGTGGGATCGAAGCGCAGTGCTCTGTGCTCTGAGCCCATCATTTTTTGAAGCCTCTTAGAGCCTCTGGCTCTAATCAGGTGCTTCAAAAAAACACACACCCCGCATTGGAATCCATAGTCCGGTGCCCTGATAAGTAGATCAAGGGACCGGACGCATGGATAGGGGAGGCGGCGCCCGTGCGCCCTCTATGGATGGGCCGCCTCTGATTGTTATAAGCATTTGTGTCGGCTACATTAATTTCCATATATTTTCTGTAATGTATGTATTCCTATGACAGTCAGCTCCATCTAGTGGCCAGAATGTGGTATATGTTTGTGAAATAGGGAAATATACCGCATTTTGCCCACTATTTCGGGTAAAGGCAACTTGTAATATTGGTGTTTTTATCAAAAGATTAATTTTTATATTATTGAAGAGCTATAGCTGGGTGGGATTACTACAGTTGGAGAGAGTGGAAATTATTATTTATATTGTATTTCAGGTACTTCAGTTGGTCATCTTTAGTCATTTTTACAGAATTTTTTTTCGGCACTTGCACAGGCATTTTTGAACATTTTTGCTTGAGTGTTTCTTATTATAATTTTTAACCAATAGAAAGCTAATTAATAGACAAGTCTACGAGGGCCAAAAATTATTGAAACTTGAATTTGTAGCTCAAAAGAAGCTCATGTACTTTTCTGAGCTACAAACTTTAAGTGAACCTATACCTGGGTATGAATAGGCACAACTGAAAACTGTGGAACTACCAGGGTCGCAAAGGTTGCACTTGCAACTTAACCCCCGGCTTCTGCCACTGTGGGGGAGCACTGCGGGACTTTAAAGCTCGGTTCAAACTTCTGCGACCCCAAAGTTGTGCGACTTTCTTGCGCGTTTTTTGCGAGTTGTTAGCGACTTGCTTGCAATTTTCTTGTGACTTTTGTGGTTGTAAAGGCAGAAGTTTTTTTTTATCTTAATGCATTCTATACATTAAGATAAAAAGCCTTGTGTGCAGCAGCTCCCCTAATACTTACCTGAGCCCATCTAGATCCAGCGAAGTTGCAGGAGTGTCTCGGCTGCCCGGGACTCCCCTCCTCATTGGCTGAGACAGCAGCACTGGCTCCCACTGCTGTTGATTAAAGTCAATCAGCCAATGAGGAGAGAAAGGGACAGGGCCGCGGCTCCTTGTCTGAATGAGGGAGCTGTGACTCGGCTCAGGTGCCCCCATAGCAAGCTGCTTGCTGTGGGGACACTCAACAGGAGGGAGGGGCCAGAAGCACCGAAGAGGGACCCGAGAAGAGGAGGCTGCAGTTTGGAGACCACTGCTCTACA
The DNA here is from genome assembly GCA_029206835.1 of Rana muscosa. Taxonomy (NCBI): domain Eukaryota; kingdom Metazoa; phylum Chordata; class Amphibia; order Anura; family Ranidae; genus Rana; species Rana muscosa. The sequence continues at coordinate 83,210,799 of CM055117.1, read as the reverse complement.
TCTTCATAGGGTCCCAGCGTGCCTTGTTTATCTGGTCATGAGTTCATGTTATCAGTTAGTGGTTATACACAGCTGGAATTGGGAAGAAGATTAATGGAAACTGTTGGATAATATAGGAGTTACCTGCTAAATGATATCTGACACTAGGGATGAGCTTCGTGTTCGACTCGAACATACGTTCGACTCGAACATCGGCTGTTCGATCGTTCGACGAAGATCGAACGATTTGGGCCGTTCGCGCCAAATTCGAGTGACGCGAACGGCCCACAATGCACTACGCCATCGCAGTGTCATCCAGGCGCTGTGATTGGCCAAGCATGCACTGTGACCCCGCATGCTTGGCCAATCACAGCGCCGGCAGCGGGGAGAGCAATGATTGGCCACAGGCAGGATGCCTGTGGCCAATTATTGCTGATGGGGTTTAGTACACGCCCCACACTATAAAAGGCCGCCAGCGCGGCGGCCTTGTGTAGTGTGTTCCGGAGCAGGGAAAGAGAAGCATAGGCAGGGACAGTGTCATTATTTTTCCTTTACTATTCCTGGATTCCTTGTGTTTAGGGACAAATAAGGATAGGTAGGGAGAGTGTCAGTGACAGTGTGCTATTCTGTGCTAATCCTTGTTTGTAGGGACAGAGAGGTACAGTGAGGGAAAGTGTCAGTGTGCTATTCTGTTCTAAAACTATTTTGCTGAACCATATTTTCAATCCTTGAGTTTAGGGACAGAGAGGTACAGTGAGGGAAACTGACAGTGTGCTATTCTGTTCTAAACCAATTTTGCTGTTCCATATTTTCAATCCTTGAGTTGAGGGACAGAGAGGTACAGTGAGTGAAACTGACAGTGTGCTATTCTGTTCTAAACCAATTTTGCTGTTCCATATTTTCAATCCTTGAGTTGAGGGACAGAGAGGTACAGTGAGTGAAACTGACAGTGTGCTATTCTGTTCTAAACCAATTTTGCTGTTCCATATTTTCAATCCTTGAGTTGAGGGACAGAGAGGTACAGTGAGTGAAACTGACAGTGTGCTATTCTGTTCTAAACCAATTTTGCTGTTCCATATTTTCAATCCTTGAGTTGAGGGACAGAGAGGTACAGTGAGTGAAACTGACAGTGTGCTATTCTGTTCTAAACCAAATTTGCTGTTCCATATTTTCAATCCTTGAGTTGAGGGACAGAGAGGTACAGTGAGGGAAAGTGTCAGTGTGCTATTCTGTTCTAAAACTATTTTGCTGAACCATATTTTCAATCCTTGAGTTGAGGGACAGAGAGGTACAGTGAGTGAAACTGACAGTGTGCTATTCTGTTCTAAATCAATTTTGCTGTTCCATATTTTCAATCCTTGAGTTGAGGGACAGAGAGGTACAGTGAGTGAAACTGACAGTGTGCTATTCTGTTCTAAACCAAATTTGCTGTTCCATATTTTCAATCCTTGAGTTGAGGGACAGAGAGGTACAGTGAGTGAAACTGACAGTGCGCTATTCTGTTCTAAACCAATTTTGCTGTTCCATATTTTCAATCCTTGAGTTGAGGGACAGAGAGGTACAGTGAGTGAAACTGACAATGTGCTATTCTGTTCTAAACCAAATTTGCTGTTCCATATTTTCAATCCTTGAGTTGAGGGACAGAGAGGTACAGTGAGGGAAAGTGTCAGTGTGCTATTCTGTTCTAAAACTATTTTGCTGAACCATATTTTCAATCCTTGAGTTGAGGGACAGAGAGGTACAGTGAGTGAAACTGACAGTGTGCTATTCTGTTCTAAACCAATTTTGCTGTTCCATATTTTCAATCCTTGAGTTGAGGGACAGAGAGGTACAGTGAGTGAAACTGACAGTGTGCTATTCTGTTCTAAACCAATTTTGCTGTTCCATATTTTCAATCCTTGAGTTGAGGGACAGAGAGGTACAGTGAGTGAAACTGACAGTGTGCTATTCTGTTCTAATCCAATTTTGCTGTTCCATATTTTCAATCCTTGAGTTGAGGGACAGAGAGGTACAGTGAGTGAAACTGACAGTGTGCTATTCTGTTCTAAACCAAATTTGCTGTTCCATATTTTCAATCCTTGAGTTGAGGGACAGAGAGGTACAGTGAGGGAAAGTGTCAGTGTGCTATTCTGTTCTAAAACTATTTTGCTGAACCATATTTTCAATCCTTGAGTTGAGGGACAGAGAGGTACAGTGAGTGAAACTGACAGTGTGCTATTCTGTTCTAAACCAATTTTGCTGTTCCATATTTTCAATCCTTGAGTTGAGGGACAGAGAGGTACAGTGAGTGAAACTGACAGTGTGCTATTCTGTTCTAAAACTATTTTGCTGAACCATATTTTCAATCCTTGAGTTGAGGGACAGAGAGGTACAGTGAGGGAAAGTGTCAGTGTGCTATTCTGTTCTAAAACTATTTTGCTGAACCATATTTTCAATCCTTGAGTTGAGGGACAGAGAGGTACAGTGAGTGAAACTGACAGTGTGCTATTCTGTTCTAAACCAATTTTGCTGTTCCATATTTTCAATCCTTGAGTTTAGGGACAGAGAAGGACACCCGTAGAAATTATCAGTGTGCTATTCTGTGATAAATCTTGTTTGTAGGGAGGGACAGAGTAGGACAGTGAGGGAAAGTGTCAGTGTGCTATTCTGTTCTAAAACTTTTTTGCTGAACCATATTTTCAATCCTTGTGTTTAGGGACAGAGAAGGATAGGCAGGGGACAGTGTCAGTGTCATTGTTGCTAAGCCTCCTGCACAATATACACCTGAAGGTAGCCCTTATTGCTGTTTTTCCCATCTCCCTGCAGGCCATCCATTAAAATGTCTGGAAGGCAACCAAGGAGAGGCAGACAGTCAGGAGGCAAAAAAAGAGGGCAAGCAGGCTCTGTGTCTGGGGCAACAGTGCTGGTCGTGTACGCGGTGCATTGTCATCAGCACATGGCCATGGGACACGCTTGTCCTTGTTTTCGGCAGCTGGACATGTTGAGCCACATCATGCCGAAGACTTGGTAGAGTGGATGACCAAGCCCACCTCATCCTCCTCATCCTCTCTCACCCAGGCTCAGGGTACTGGCAAAGCAGCTGCCAAAGCGTCCTCTTCTCTGGTATCATTATCTTCATTAGTCAATCCTTCCCTAGACCCACCATGCCCTCCTCCTGAGGAGTCCCCCAAACTGTTTGAGCACAGTGTTGGGTACATGCTCCAGGAGGATGCCCAGCGTTTGGAAGGATCTGATGATGATACCCAGCTAGAGGAAGGCAGCAGCGTGAGAGCAGAGAGAGGGGATGCTCAAGAAGGACACCAATCTGGCAGTCATGCTCCAGCAGCTGCAGCATACTGCCAGATTGGCTCCAGTGATGAGGAGGGAGGGGATAATGAGGTCACTGACTCCACGTGGGTGCCTAATAGGAGAGAGGAGGAGGAGGAGGAGGATGAGGAGGAGGCACATCTCCAACGAGGCAGGATGCCCTTGAGTGGTCAGCGTATGGGCAGCACACCGACGGAATCACACCGCAGAGCTCCGCCTGTGCAGGGCGCTGCCTCTGCCCGTCATTCAAAAAGTTCTTTGGTGTGGGCCTTTTTTGAGGCGAGTGCATCAGATCGCACAGCTGCTGTTTGCAACATATGTCTCAAGCGTATATCGCGTGGCCAAAACATCAGCCGCTTGGGCACCACATGCTTGATCAGACATATGTTGACCTGCCATGCAGCTCGTTGGCAAGCCTACCTTAAAGACCCACACCAAAGAACAAAGCTGACCTCTTCTTGCACCGCATCAGCTGGGATCTCCAACCCCAGTATACCTTCAGTCCTCTCTGAAACCTGCTCTGAGAGGAATGAAGGTGTAGAATTAGGTGTGTCACAGCCAAGTACTTGCGGGCACTCTGCTAGCAGTACACCGACGTCTGATTCTAGCAGGCAAATTTCCCTGCCCCAGCTGCTGGACCGTCGAAAGAAGTTCACTCCCAGCCATCCACATGCCCAGCGGTTGAATGCTAGCTTGGCTAAATTGCTAGCGCTTCAACTGCTGCCTTTTCAGTTGGTAGACTCGGCCCCCTTCCGTGAGTTTGTGCAATGTGCGGTTCCTCAGTGGCAGGTTCCCAAACGCCACTTTTTCGCACGGAAGGCTATTCCGGCTATCTACAGGCATGTGGAAGGCAATGTCTTGGCCTCGCTGGACAGGGCGGTCAGCGGTAAGGTGCATATTACCGCTGACTCATGGTCCAGCAGGCATGGACAGGGACGTTACCTTTCTTTCACGGCCCATTGGGTCACTCTTTTGGCAGCTGGGAAGGATGCAGGACAAGGTGCAGTAGTGTTGGAGGTTGTTCCACCGCCACGCCTCCAAAATGCTACTACTGGTTGTGACACACCTCTCTCCTCCACCCCCTCCTCTTCTTCTTCCTCCATGGCCTCTTCCTGTGGTTTGTCCTCGGAACCAGCGGTGCTCCGTAGGCGTTCAAGGGGCTACGCAAGTACGCAGGCAAAAAGATGCCATGCCGTGCTTGCGCTGGTGTGTTTGGGGGACAAGAGCCACACTGGGGCAGAGGTCCTGTCTGCTCTGCAGGGGCAGGCCGAGAGGTGGTTGACGCCACGCCAGCTTAAGCCAGGAATGGTGGTTTGCGACAATGGCACCAACCTCCTCTCCGCCCTCCGACAGGGACAACTGACCCATGTGCCCTGTATGGCTCACGTCCTTAACCTGGTGGTGCAGCGGTTCTTGGGCAGGTACCCGGGCTTACAGGATGTCCTGAGGCAGGCCAGGAAAGTCTGTGTGCATTTCCGCAGATCTTATAATGCCAGTGCTCGCCTGGGTGAGCTTCAAAAGGAGTTGAACCTGCCCAAGAACCGCCTTATATGTGACATGCCCACCAGGTGGAACTCAATGTTGGCCATGCTGCAGCGGCTGCACACGCAGCAGAGGGCCATCAATGAGTACCTGTGCGACTACGGCACCAGGACAGGGTCAGGGGAGCTCGGGTTTTTTTCACCACGCCAGTGGGGCATGATCAGGGATGCATGCACTGTCCTGGCACCATTTGAGGAGGCCACGAGGATGGTGAGCAGTGACAGTGCATGCATCAGTGACACTGTACCTCTTGTCCACCTGTTGGAGCACACACTGCGTGGAATAATGGACAGGGCACTTGAGGCAGAACAGAGGCAGGAAGAGGAGGACTTCCTTGCCTCTCAAGGCCCCCTTTACCCAGACAGTGTTCCTTCTGTCCCACCCATCGCACAGGAAGAGGAGGAGGAGGAGGAGGATTGTGTCATTATGGAGGTGGAGGCTGGCACTCAGCATCATCAGCAGCAGTCTTTTAGGGATGATTTACAGTCCCAAGAAACCAGTGGACTTGTACGTGGCTGGGAGGAGGTGGCTGCGGATCATGTCGTCCTTAGTGACCCAGAGGACTCCGGACTGAATGCCTCAGCTAACCTACGCTGCATGGCCTCCCTGATCCTGCAAAGTCTGCGGAAGGATCCTCGTATTCTTCGGATCAAGGAGAGGGACCATTACTGGCTGGCCACTCTCCTTGATCCACGGTACAAGGGTAAGGTTGCGGACCTTATCGTACCGTCGCAGAGGGAGCAGAGGATGAGACAACTCCGGGAGGCCTTGCAGAAAGGTCTGTGCAACGCGTTCCCAGAGACTGGGAGGTTACAAACTCCTGGTCCTGGACAACGAGTTGCTGAGGCTTCGGGCAGTCAAAGAAGGAGCGGTGGGGAAGGTGGCCGTCTGACCGATGCGTTCAGACAATTCTTTAGTCCGCAGCCCCAAAGTATGATCGGTTCCAGCAACCATCGCCAGCGTCTGATATACATGGTCCAGGAATACCTAGGGGCAAGGTCAGACTTGGACACCTTCCCCACCGAAAATCCTCTGGCTTACTGGGTCTTGAGGATGGATCACTGGCCAGAGCTTGCACAGTATGCAATTGAGCTACTGGCCTGTCCTGCATCCAGCGTTCTTTCAGAACGCACATTCAGTGCTGCTGGAGGATTTGTCACGGATCACAGGGTGCGCCTGTCCACCGACTCGGTTGATCGACTGACTTTCATCAAGATGAACCAGTCTTGGATCACCACCAGCTACCACACACCAGATGCTGATATAACAGACTAATTGATTTTAAAATGTCACATCCCTTCAAGACTGATGCTGATGCTGAGTGCCTGTGCTGTTATGTTGACTGGCTATCCTCCTCCTCCTCCTCAATGATACGATTAACGATGATAGCTTGGAAGATCATTTTGGTTTATGGGTGACGCCACCAGTGGCTAAGGCCCAATTTTTCAGCCCCTGTTTAACAGGGGCGTGTAATTAAAATTTTTGATGCAATACTTTGCAACAGGCCTCATTGCTGTGCTCCAAGTACAGTATCTGTGAGGGGTTGCAGTGTTGTGTCACCAGTGCCTAAGGCCCAATTTTTCAGCCCCTGTTCAACAGGGGCATGCAATTATAATTATTGATCTAATAATTCACAGCAGGGCCCATTGCTGCGCCCACCAAGAGAAACTGTCAGGCCTTACAGTGTTGTGGCACCAGTACCACCATCAAAGGCCCAATTTTTACTACCACTGATCAACAATTATATGTTATTACAATTCCTGATATTATACTTGACAGCAGGGCGTTCCAGCACCCACCAAGAATAACTGTGAGTGCTTTCAGTGTTGTGCCAACACCAACACCTAAGGGGCCAATTTCTGCAGAGTATATACGGAAGGTCCCTACTTTCAAACATCCAACTTACAAACTACTACTACTTGCAAACGGAAGAAGACAACAGGAAGTGAGAGGAAATCTACCCCTTGGAAGGAAAATTCTCTCCTTTAAGAATTAATATGGGAGAAAGGTGTCTCCTCTCTACTGATGCTTTATCACCAATCCTTGTTTCAATAAAAACACCACATTTCAAAAACAGTTGTCATTGGGACGCAAAGTGAGGTGAAATGTTCTGAACAGGGGCACAGACAGCAAAAAAAATGTGACAGGGGTGATAACCGTTCCCTATGTTTTACAAAAAACAAAAAAAAAGGAATTTGCCATGGAGCTCCACTTAAACAATGCAGCTGTTCAAAATTATAAACAGATTCTACATAAGAACAAACCTACAGTCCCTGTCTTGTATGCACCGCCTGTATACGGCTGTTCAGAGTATATAGGTCCTTTTTTATTTTGTGTGCGGGGTTCCCCTTAATATCCATACAAGACCCAAAGGGGCTGGTAATGGGCTGGGGTGGGGGGGGGGGGTTTGATATGGTAGCTATGCCATTTTTCCTAAAGATTTTCATCCATATTACCGGGACCAGACATTGCATTAAAGCCGCAAGCAGTTTTAAATGACTTTTTTCCCTTTACAAATGTTATTTTGTGCAGGGACAGTTCTAAACACGGGAAACACGTGGCACTTCACAGGCATACTTTAGACACCCCCCAGGTACAATATTTTAAAGGAATATTTGATTTTTTTTTTCACTTTATGCATCATTAAAATGACTGCTCCCGGAAAACGTCCGTTTTTAAAACTTCTTTTTGCATTGATACATGTCCCCTGGTGCAGAAGCTGGGTTCCCAAACTCTGTTTCGGACAATAACATGGATAATAGTCGTTATAATTAGCACTTTAGAATCCGAACGTTCGCATCCATTGTATTTAATAGGGTTCTAATGTTCGTGCGAACTTTCGGTCCGTTCGCGGGTTCTGGTGCGAACCGAACCCGGGGGTGTTCGGCTCATCACTATCTGACACTAGTGAGTACTGCTGGTGCTAACTTTCCCCAGTGTCAGTTTAGCATTTTCCTTTCTCTCTCTCTCTCTCTCTGCTGAATAATAATAATACAGAAATGTACGTTATGGATTCCTGTATGTATTGTAACAGATTTTCTTTGCTGACTTTATATTACTGTTGTTGGGTTCTGTACTTCTGTCTTTATTTCAATAGATGTCATTTTCCAAATTGGCCCAGGAAACCTCCTACAGTACAAATTTTTCCAATTTGATGATGATGGCTGCAGCGAGGATGGTGATGACCATTTTGATAATAGGGGCTGTTGGTAAAAGGTGATTATGTCCATAATGGGTGATGATAGTTCTATATCCTCTATATCAGTTGCACTTGTTACTTGGTGTGTATTTAAAAAAAAAAAAAAGAAGGAATGGGACTCCAATGTGGGATGGAACTACTACAGAGAGATCTCAGAACTGGCGTTCCAAAGAAAGTTCCAAGTTTGAGCAGAAGATGCTGGAAAAGATGGTCTGGTCCAAGGGCAAGGTGAGCGCAACATGTCAGAGCCCGCCAGACATCAATGGACAACTTCACCACCCCCCCCCCCCATATAGAGATGAGCTCTGTCTCTTGTCCAGTCTATTTGTTTTAAATAGCTCAGCAAGGGTTTACTTCCTATCATTATATCCAAATTTCTGATCCCAAGAGCCTCCGAGTGCGGCCGAGTGACATAGCAGGTCCCGCCTTCTGAAGCCTGCAAGGCCTATGATGGACTTCCCACTGGTCCAGGGCCTGGACCGCGGGATTTGTGACATCCACCATAGGCACTGCAACCTGCAGAAGGTGGGAATTACAATGCCGCCGCCACGCCACATCCCCGCTCGGCACTCGGTTCGGCGACTCTCCTCGGCTTCTCCTCTGGCTACATCTCTATGATGATGGGCATTGGGCATGCTGGCACCGCACCACGGCTGAGCTGAGGTAGGTCAGTGAGTGTGTATGTGGGTCAGGTTAGTGTATTACAATGCCACCGCCATGCCACATCCCCGCTTGGCGTTTGGGCGGGCGGCTCTCCTCTCCTCGGCTCCTCCTCAGGCTGCATATCTGTGATGATGGGCATTGGGCGCACCGGCGCCACACACCACACACCACGGCTGAGCTGAGGTAGGTCAGGGAGTGTATGTAAATCAGGTCAGTGTATGTAGGTCAGTGAGTGTATGTAGGTCATGTCAGTGTATGTAGGTCATGTCAGTGTATGTAGATCAGGTCAGTGTATGTAGATCAGGTCAGTGTATGTAGGTCAGTGTATGTAGGTCATGTCAGTGTATGTAGATCAGGTCATTGTATGTAGGTCAGGTCAGTGTATGTAGGTCATGTCAGTGTATGTAGATCAGGTCAGTGTATGTAGGTCAGTGTATGTAGGTCATGTCAGTGTATGTAGATCAGGTCAGTGTATGTAGGTCAGGTCAGTGTATGTAGGTCATGTCAGTGTATGTAGATCAGGTCAGTGTATGTAGGTCATGTCAGTGTATGTAGGTCATGTCAGTGTATGTAGGTCAGGTCAGTGTATGTAGGTCAGGTCAGTGTATGTAGGTCATTGTATGTAGGTCATGTCAGTGTATGTAGGTCAGTGTATGTAGGTCATGTCAGTGTATGTAGATCAGGTCAGTGTATGTAGGTCAGGTCAGTGTATGTAGGTCAGTGTATATTAGTCAGTGTATGTAGGTCAGGTCAGTGTATGTAGGTCAGGTCAGTGTATGTAGGTCAGTGTATGTAGGTCATGTCAGTGTATGTAGATCAGGTCAGTGTATGTAGGTCAGGTCAGTGTATGTAGGTCATGTCAGTGTATGTAGATCAGGTCAGTGTATGTAGGTCATGTCAGTGTATGTAGGTCAGGTCAGTGTATGTAGGTCATTGTATGTAGGTCATGTCAGTGTATGTAGGTCAGTGTATGTAGGTCATGTCAGTGTATGTAGATCAGGTCAGTGTATGTAGGTCAGGTCAGTGTATGTAGGTCAGTGTATATTAGTCAGTGTATGTAGGTCAGGTCAGTGTATGTAGGTCATTGTATGTAGGTCATGTCAGTGTATGTAGGTCAGTGTATATAGGTCATGTCAGTGTATGTGGATCAGGTCAGTGTATGTAGGTCAGGTCAGTGTATATTAGTCAGTGAGTGTATGTAGGTCAGGCAGGTCAGTGTATGTAGGTCAGGTCAGTGTATGTAGGTCAGTGTATATTAGTCAATGAGTGTATGTAGGTCAGGCAGGTCAGTGTATGTAGGTCAGTGTAGGTAGGTCAGGCATGTCCCCCCCCCCGGCCTTGGACTTCGGGCTGAGGCCCCTGGTCTTTTTGCCACCTAGCAACGCCCCTGTTTGGAGGTAATGATTATCTGCTAAAAAGTGGCCATCATCCCTTTATCGTATGAAAATACAGGTTTCCCTTAGGGTGTGGGACTTTAAAGGCACAGATTGTGACAACAATATTCTAAAATTCAATTTTAATAGTATCAAAATAGGTAATGTACAAAAATATAACAAAATACATATACAAGCAGTTAGAACTAGAGATGCTAGACTAACATAGGAGAAAAAACAGCATTATATCATGTATATGAATTGACATGAAATAAAGATGTTGTCTGAATATGATACTGGTTGCATAGACAATTCCTACGCGTTTCGGAGTAACTCGGTCTCCTTCAGGGTAGTCCGTTATGCAATTTTAGTACAGTTTATGATCTAAAAAATATAAAGAAACATATTATACATTCATTGAACACTAGATGGCAGCAAAGTTGACAGTGAGAAGCATTGGTCTACAGTTCCGATACTTGCAGAGCTAACAGTTCCATGGATGGCAACCAACAGACACAGAGGGGGTTATTTACGAAAGGCAAATCTACTTTGCACTACAAGTGCAAACTACAAGTGCAAAGTGCACTGAAAGTGCACTTGGAAGTACAGTCGCTGTAAATCTGAGGGGTAGATCTGAAATGAGGGGAAGCTCTGCTGATTTAATTATCCAATCATGTGCAAGCTAAAATGCTGTTTTTTATTTTCCTTGCATGTCCCCCTCGGATCTACAGCAACTGCACTTCCAAGTGCACTTTGCACTTGTAGTTTGCACTTGTAGTGCAAAGTGTATTTGCCTTTCGTAAATAGCCCCCTGTGTGTAGCTGAACTCTCATAGGACCAAACAGACATACAGTACAAATACCATTTACAAAGTTGATCATTACACTGCATTGTATTCCAGTAACATAAGCAATGGTAAGTGAAGACAGGTGGTGATGTACAGACTTACTTAACCAATAAGTCAATTATAACTGTTCCTTGCTCTAAAATTGAAAGTGTATTTTATTTTAATAATTTAATAAAACTTTTGAGGACCACTGCATTTTTCTCCTCTGTTTTATTATTGGTTATTCCCCATGCCTTTAGTATTTCACTGGAATACTTAACTGGTTTGTGTAGCTTTAAGGTGTTTATATTTAATTGCTTTTCTTTCCAGTTCTTGCACCCGGATCTCCCCCGTGTCAGCTCAGGGACCGGTTTTCATTATTAGATTGCAATCATTTTCTACTTTTTCTCTTTATCTACCTCTTGCTTGCTTAATAGCACATTGTACATCTGCAGCCATCCGCTGCCCACTGGCTGGAGGAGAAAAATTCTTGCTGTTGAGTTTTTATCTACACTATTCAAACGTATCATCTGGATGAACAATGGTGGGACTCTTCTCAACCAAAACTTAAAGTTAACCTTGCATGAAAATACTGTATAAGGGCCACTTAACACCTAGCCTCCCCACCTGACAAAAATGAAAACATTTTAAGGGCTCATTCACACTTTGCCATTCTTGTGCATTAACATGCATCAACAATTTGTGTTAGAGCAGCCCATTCATTTTGAATATTATTAATATTGAAATCACAAAAAACTGTCTAAAATCTGCATGAAAATATAATGCAAATTTGCAAATCTCATAAACCCATATTTTATTTACAATAAAAAATATTAAACATATTGAATGTTTAAAATGAGAAAATTTACCATTTTAACCACTTGCCGACCAGCCGCTGCAGTTTTACTACGGCAGGTTGGCTCGGCTGGGCAAATCGACGTTACCTTACGCCGCTTTTTCTTTTGGCCACTAGGGGCGCGTGCGCACGCCTGGAGCCGATGCGAGTGCCCCAGGGGCACGATGACTGCCGGGCACCCGCGATCGCTCGTGACAGAGCGAGAACCGGGATCTGTGTGTGTAAACACACAAATCCCGGTTCTTTCAGGGGAGTAGAGACAGATCGTGTGTTCCTACTAAGTAGGAACACCGATCTATCTTTCCTCCTAGACAGTCCCATCCCCCCTACAGTTAGAACACACATAGGTAACACATTTAACCCCTTGATCGCCCCCTAGTGTTAACCCCTTTCCTGACAGTGCTGCCAGTGACATTTATATAGTAATCAGTGCATTTTTATAGCACTGATCGCTGTATAATTGTCACTGGTCCCAAAAATATGTCAAAAGTGTCCGATCTGGACGCCATAATGTCGCAGTTACGATAAAAATTGCAGATAGACGACATTACTAGTAAAAAAAAATAATAATAACAAAAATGCTATAATTCTATCCCCTATTTTGTAGGCGCAATAGCTTTTGCGCAAAACAATCAATATACGCTTATTGCGATTTTTTTTTAATCAAAAATATGTAGAAGAATACATATCGGCCTAAACTGAGGAAAAAATTCTTTTTTTTGAATAAAAATGTGGGATATTTATTATAGCAAAAAGTAAAAGATAGTGTTTTTTTTTTAAATTGTCGCTCTTCTTTTGTTTATAGCGCAAAAATAAAAACTGCAGAGGTGATCAAATGCCACCAAAAAAAAGCTCTATTTGTGGGGGAAAAAAGGACGAACAGTTTTGTTTGGTTACAGCGTCACACGACTGCGCAGTTGTCAGTTAAAGCGACACAGTGTTGTATAGCAAAAAATGGCCTGGTCATTGAGCAGCCAAATCTTCCGGGGCTGAAGTGGTTTAGAAAAAAAAAATAAGATCATTTTGAAATTGATGGTAGCAACACATCAACAAAAATTGGGACATGGCCATATTTACCAGGGTGTAACATCCCTTATTCTTTTAACACCAGTCTGTAAACATCTGAGAACTGAGGAGACCAGTTGCTGGTGTTTTGGGAGAGGAATGTTGTCCCATTCTTGGCTGATATTGGGTTTTAACTGCGCAACAGTCCTGGGTCTTCTTTGTCGTATTTTGCATTTCAAAATGCACCAAATATTTTTAGTTGGTAAAAGGTCTGGACTGCAGGCAGGCCAGTGAAGCCCCCGGACTCTTCTACTATGAAGCCATGCAGTATGCAGTTTAGCATTGTCCTGCTGATATATGCAAGGCCTTTTCTGAAAGAGACGTCATCTGGATGGGAGCATATGGTGCTCTAAAACCTGGATCAGCATTTCTGATGCCTTTCCAGAACTGCAAGCTGCCCATTCCATACACACTAATTCATCCCCATACCATCAGAGATGCAGGCTTTTGAACAGAGAGCTGATAATAATCCAGGAGGTCCCGCTCCTTTTTAGTCTGAAGGATGTTGCGCCCATGGTTGCCAAAAACAATGTTAAAATTTTGATTCGTCTGACCACTGAACAATTTTCCACTTTGCAACAGACCATTTTAAATGAGCTTTGGCCCACAGATGATGGCAGCGTTTCTGGATCATGTTCAGACATGGCTTCTTCTTTGCATGATAGTGCTTTACCTTGCATTTTTGGGTGGCACGGAGTACTGTGTTCACAGACGGTGATGTTTGGAAGTATTCCTGAGCCCAGGCAGTGATGTCCATCACAGAATCATGCCTGTTTTTAATGCAGTGCTGCTATCTGAGGGCCGAAGATCACAAGCATTCAATATTGTGTTTCAGCCTCGTCTGTTGCACACAGCGTTGTTTCCAGATTACCAGAATATTTTGGCGATATTATGTACTGTAGATCAGTGTTTCTCAACTCCAGTCCTCAAGGCGCCCCAACAGGTCATGTTTTCAGGCTTTCCATTATTTTGCACAGGTGATTTGATCAGTTTCACTGCCTTAGTAATTACCACAGCAGTTTCATCTGAGGGAAATCCTGAAAACATGACCTGTTGGGGCGCCTTGAGGACTGGAGTTGAGAAACACTGCTGTAGATGATGATATATTTAAAGCCTTTTCAATTTTTCATTCAGGAACATTACTCTGAAATTGATCAACAATTTTATATTTATTATTGCCCATCTTTACTTCTGAGGCACTCTGTGTATGGTAGCCAATCAGCTTCTAACTTCAGCTTGTTCAGTTAAGCTTTGACAAAAAAAATAAAAATCCTGGAAACTGATTGGCTTCTATGCAGAGCTGCACCAGATTTTGCACTCTCCGATTTTAGTAAATCACCCCCCTGACTCTCTAATTCCGACAATTCCGACATTCCGACATTCCGACAAGAAAAGTCCGATGTGAGCTTTTGGTCGAAAATTCCGACCGTGTGTAGGCTCCATCGGAATTTTTCTGTCGGAATTTCCGCTAAGAAAAATTTGAGAGCTGGCTCTCAAATTTTCCGACAAGAAAAGTTCTTGGAGGAAATTCCGATCGTCTGTGTGCAATTCTGACACACCAAAAACCATGCATGCTCGGAATCAAGTCGACACATGCTCGGAAGCATTGAACTTCATATTTCTCGGCTCGTCGTAGTGTTGTACGTCACCGCGTTCTTGACGGTCGGAATTAGGTGTGCAACACAAGTTTGAGCCAAGATTGCGTCGGAAAAAAATCCACGGTTTTCTTGTCGGATTTTCCGATCGTGTGTATGCTTCATCAGATTCTCTTTTTATGCCCAATCATGTTACTGACCTGTTGACAATTAACCTAATGAGACTATAGGCCACACACACACCATACCCCTTAAACTAACCTTAACCTAATAAATAAAACACAACACCTTTTTAATTTGGCAAAATATTGGCGCGGTACTTTTATTGGTTTTCACCATATTAAACATTTTACTCAGTAAACTTACCAAATATATAATTTTTATTTCACCATTACCAAAAAGTTCTGCCCAGTTAATAGAACTCGGGCAGCCAGTAAACACCATCATTATTTAAAACCAAACAGTCCCCCCCGGAATCCGAGGTGACTCATACCACATAAAAGGTACCCGCGACTAGGGGAGGGGGGAGGGAGCACTTTGTCCTGTTGATCTGGTCCGGGGGGGGGGGGAAGTGAATAAGCCCCATAGCAGCTGCTCCTTTATTTGCCAACCTGGGCTTTCCAGAACTTTCCTTGTAATCCTATTGGACCAAGCACACCTGTAACATAATTAGAGACACACAGCATACCAAAAGCTTAAGTTAAACCTAATTGCTAAAGGTGTGTGCTGGCCACAGGCTCACGCAGGTGGGCTCCAATTAGTGCCCCCCTTTATCATGAGACTGTAGGCCACACACACACCATACCCCTTAAACTAACCTTAACCTAATAAATAAAACACAACACCTTTTTAATTTGGCAAAATATTGGCCGCGGTACTTTTATTGGTTTTCACCATATTAAACATTTTACTCAGTAAACTTACCAAATATATAATTTTTATTTCACCATTACCAAAAAGTTCTGCCCAGTTAATAGAACTTGGGCAGCCAGTAAACACCATCATTATTTAAAACCAAACAGTCCCCACCAGCCGGCTTGCCTCAAGCCCGGCCTACCCCCACCACCGCGGCCATTTCAATACCAGACTGTAAGCCTAAATTAAACAAGTCCATACCTATCTCTGAGAGATGAACTCCATCCATTCTATAGAACCCGGGGATACCACCCTCCAAGTCGATATGCCGGTAAGATACACCCCCAATGGTGGGCATGTATTTCTCCATGGCCCTATTCACCCTTTTCCTCATCCGTTCCATTACTCTCCTCAAGGGTGAGGAGAGCCAGGAAAGGCGTGGAACTATTTCAGAAAAAACGATAACAGTACCTGGGGAAGTTACATGGAATCTGTGAAGATCACGTTTAATTAAATATAAAAGGTCTAAAGTCCTAAGGGTCCCTAAATCATTTCCCTCTAGATGAAGCACCAAAATTGAGGGAGGAGGCCACACCTGAAATAAACAAGTTAAATGAAAGTATAACTGATACCACTGTAAACCACGCACTCATTTCCAGAACAACCTGAAGGATTCCGGCTGTAATGACAAGTTCACTGTATAAGGACGTTGAGCCGCTCTCTTATGCGCCCAGTGTATAAACGAATGTCCCAGAATCCACACTGTACGATGTAAGTCTGTAAATTTAAACAAACAGTTTAGGACGTATATAAAGTTTAAAACAATCTGACCTCCACCTCCCCATATCTTTAATGGCCGAATCCTGTCTGGCTGCTTCGGAAGCTGCCCCTATTCGGAAAGAATGGGAAGAAAATTTTAGGTCCTGCAAACCTAGCAACCCTAGGCATTTATTGAAGATAAAATTAAATTGGTAGCGAGACAGAGGTAGCAAGTTAGCGTGTATGAGAAGATGCCCATGACCCTGCGGTCTAACTTCCAAGAATTGGCGAATCACAGATACTGGGCACAACACCTCGTTGGCCTGAGCCCACAAAGTAATCCAAGACCCTTTACCACTCTGATCTGTCTTTGAACGCTGCAGCCATATGTGAACCGCAGAGTGCTCTAAAACCACATGCTCCGAGCGTATACCCGAGCAACCAAACTTTAAATCTGGCACTAACTCCGAAATCCGAAATGCTCCAAAAAATCCCAGCACGAAAGCCGTTTTAAACAATAGAGCTTCGTATTCCGAGTAACAAATAGTGGTAGTCCCAGCACATAAGCCGGACAGTATATCAAACGAAATCGGCCTCCTGGCATCGGCCACAAAGGGTTTTTTTCTGTAGCCTTTTAAGACCTGTTTTACGGAAAAGTACGACATACAAGATGGCAACCCCTTCAACCGACAGAAAAAGGAGATACCTGCCAGAGATCTTACTATATAACTGCAGGAAAAGTCGGACCCCATGAGGGATGCTACAAAAGCCAGCAGACCGCCCTCCGATGGTACATTGCCACTGAACCCTGAAGTATTAGTAAACGCCAGCCAATTCCGCCAGGATGCAGAATAGCTTGCCCAAGTCTTGGGTGCCACTGAACCCTTGATCGCCTCCGCTGTCAAATTCAAACCAGTAACCATAAATGATCCGGGCACCGGGCACCTTCTTCGTCCACCTCCGGCAGTAGGCTCCGAAAACGGTCCATCTGAAAACGGGACAAAGAATCGGCGATGGTGTTCAATATCCCAGGCGTGTATTTTGCCTTTAGCCAAATATTGTGTTTGAGACACAGAAATACAATCAGACGTAATGCTTTTACCACCCATAACGAGCTGGAGGAAAGACAGTTAACAGCGAACAACACACCCTTATTGTCTGTCTCAACCAAAATGCGCCGATTCTCAAAAGACTCGCCCCATAATTCTAATGCTACTAATACAGGGAAGAGCTCAAGCAAAACTATATTCTTGGTAGCGCCCAGGCGAATCCAAGAATCAGGCCAAGGTGCACAGCACCAATGGGATCTCCAAATGGCCCCAAACCCTTTAGAACCCGCCGCATCAGTAAACAACTTAAAATCAGGGGCAAAAACAAAATCATTTTGAAATAAAGAACGCCCATTATAGGTTTCCAGAAACCGCGCACATACCTGCAAATCCTCTTTCAAAGAACAAGTCAACCGGACGTGAGCAAATGGGGATTTCAAACCTGCCACAGCCATGGAAAGTCGTCTAGAAAAAATGCGGCCAACCGGCATGATCCGACAGGCAAAGGCCAGAATACCTAATAATGACTGTAGCTCCTTCAAATGCACCTTCTTCTTTTTTAGGAAGCGTGCCAACAAAGATTTCAGCTTCTCTATCTTTGCCTCCGGCAGACTGAACTCCATCCTGACCGTGTCAATATGAATCCCCAGAAATTCCAAGGAAGAAGCCGGTGCGCATGTTTTCTCTTCCGCCAATGGCACGCCAAATGACTGAGATAATGACCGGAATGTAGCCAACAAATTTGCACAGCGTGTATCATCCGCCGGCCCAACGAATAAAAAATCATCCAGGTAATGCACCACACTGTGCACTCCCGACTGAAAACAAACAACCCAATGCAGAAACGTGGAAAATTCTTCAAAATAAGCACATGACAAAGAACACCCCATAGGGAGACATTTGTCAAAAAAGAAACAATCATCAAAACGAAAACCCAGTGAGTTAAAGGCCACAGGAGAGATGGGCAAAAGGCGGAATGCCGACTTCACATCCGCTTTGGCTAGCAACGCCCCCGGACCACACAACCTAATTTTATTAATCGCATCTTCAAACGTGGCATAGGAAACTGAACATAATGACATGTCTATGTCATCATTCAAAGATTGCCCCTTCGGAAAGGACAGGTGATGGATCAAGCAGAAAGAATTGAGTTCTTTCTTAGGAACCACCTCAAGTGGTGATATACAGAAATGTGCAAATGGGGGCACCCTAAAAGGTCCTTCCACCCGCCCCTCCTCTATTTCTCTCCAAACCTTGTCTCTTACCACCTGGGGATACTCGGAAACTGATTTAAGGTTATCCACCACCGTGCAACCTATCCCAGTAAAGGGGGGTAATGGGAAACCTTGTGAAAAACCCTCAATGAGGGCATGGGCCTTCTCCCTGTTTGGGTATAGATCCAGCCACGGGCACATGTTTTCCAGCCTCACTGGCATGCAGGCTTTTGTGAAAAATATCCCTCTGTCCCTGTGTGGGTACAGCAGCAGTTTTTTTAAAGCATTTAGCTACTGGGTGCGCCCCGGCGCAAAAAGAGCACTCATGCCTATACTTGCAAGAAGTGTTCCAACGGCATTGCTGTTCGTTAAAAGCAAAACAGCAGCCTTTCCTATGCAGAGCTGGCGCTATTGGGGCAGCAGCACTTTGTCTAGGAATGGGTGGTTTCTGGGACACCATTAAATTGAGCCATAAACCCACATCTTTCATGCCCCACCGGAGTGAGGGGTGAATAGCCAATTTCTGACAGAATGATTCATCGTAAAAGAACCACCCCAGCCCCCCAAAATTTTTATATGCCTCCAGGATGTGGTCCAGATGCTGGAACAGGCCCCTGCATAGGTTAGGGTGTTTCTCGGCCACCACTCCGGAATATATAAAAAATGCTTGCAACCACTTATGGAAGGACCTGGGAACCTGCCTGCGCCTATCATCCTCCTGCTTCTCCTCCCCCGCCTATCTGTTTTAAAACCAGACTCTTTATGTATAGGGAGAAGGGACAAGATGTCCACAAATTCACCTTTCCATATTTTTTCTTTAATAGGTATCCCTAAATGATAGCCTAGGGGAGAGACTTCACAAGGCATAACATCTTTCATGTATGTTTCTGGCAACCTCTGATCTAATGCTGACCGCCCTGCTCTAGCACTGATTGACCCAGACTGCACTGACTTGGGCAGGGGGGCAGGTTGTGATATAGGTGGATCAGAAGGAAAATCAGGAATAAAAGCCGAGGCTGAGGATAGAAGAGAAGAAGCAGGAATAGTAGGGACAGGGTTAACAGGATAGGATAGAGATTTAACCAAAGAAGACAGAGAATCCATAATCACTTTTAAAGCAGTAAGTTGATTATACTCACCAGCCACCTGGGGTTGCTCTGTTTCTTGCTGAGACATCCCCTCCAGCACTCGACTGTGTACTGGATCCTCATTGATCAGACTGTTCTCTGCCCGGCACCCTGCTGGCTGTGATGGATCCTTGGCAGCGCTGGGCGGCTTGCGTGCTTGTGAGGGGGATACCGCGGGCCTCTTCGGAGCGCCCCGCCGTCCACTGAACGCAAGTGACCGCGACCCGGTCCGCCTCTTCACTCCGGAGCGGCGGCTGGGGCCCGCCTGGACACCGCCTTCTTCAGCCGCCATGTTGTCCTCCTGCAGCTGGGCTGAACCTCCGGGAAGCCATGCTCCGGCGCGACCGCTCGCTGACAGGCGGTTCGTCCACCCATTGGCCGGCGCTTCTTCTGTGTGAGGTGACCACCTCTGCCTCTCCATCTTCGTCACTCCCAGTGACAGACTGCAGACAGCGGCGCAGCCAGGCTTCACCTCCTTCTTCACTGGCTTTATCCAGAAATTGCTTCATCAAGGATTCCATTCTGTCAGGTAAGATGTGGAAAAACCGGCAGCACTTCGTTCTGTTGATCTGGTCCGGGGGGGGGGAGTAAATAAGCCCCATAGCAGCTGCTCCTTTATTTGCCAACCTGGGCTTTCCAGAACTTTCCTTGTAATCCTATTGGACCAAGCACACCTGTAACATAATTAGAGACACACAGCATACCAAAAGCTTAAGCTAAACCTAGTTGCTAAAGGTGTGTGCTGGCCACAGGCTCACGCAGGTGGGCTCCAATTAGTGTCCCCCTTTATCATTAGTTGCAAAATGTTCTTCCAGCTCTTCCTTGTTAGTACCACTTTGCCAGCTTTTTGTTGCCCTATCCCAACTTTTTTTAGACGTGTTACTTTAATCAATTTCAAGATTATCTTATTGTTTCTTAAAATTGTACATTTTCTCAGTTTAAACATTTGATGTTTTCTATTTTCTATTGTGAATAAAATATGGATTTATGAGATTTCCAATTCATTCTGTTTTTATGTAGATTTTACACAGCGTATTTGTTTTGGAATTGGAGTTGTATTTGTAGCGCTTTTTCCAATGCAGTGCATCACAATTTACAGTAGCGAGTTACGATGTGTCAGAGCTGCATTGCCCTAGTGCAGTGATCTCCAAACTGCGGCCCTTTGCTTGCTTTTGTTCAGCCCTTGGGCTCTCCTCCTCCTACTAAAACGAGACACTATTCCTCCCACTGACACGAATGATGAGGTCCCATTCCTTCCACTGACACCAACAAAAAGGCACCATTCCTTCCATTGATACCAATGATGAGGAACCATTCCTTCCACTGGCGCCAACGTTGAGGCACCATTCATTCCATTGACATCATCGATGAGGCACCATTTGTTCCACAGAGACCAACAATAAGGCACCATTCTTTTTACTGACACCAACAATGAGGCTCAAATCCTTCTACTAACACCAGCAATGAGGCCCCATTCCTTTCACTGACACCATCAATGGGGCACCATTCCTTCCACTGACACCATCGATGGGGCACCATTTTTTCAACTGACATCAATGATGGGGAACTATTCCTTCACTGACACCAATGATGGGTCACCAACGATGGGGGACTATTATTTTCACCAACACCAACAGTGGGGCACTATTCCACCCAATGACACCAACGATGGGGATCTGTTTCTTCCACTGATACCAACAATGGGAAACTATTCCTTCTGCTGATATCAGTGATGAGGCACTATTCCTTCCACTGACACCAACAATAGGGAACTATTCCCCCAACTTATGCCAATGATGGGGCACTATTCCTCCTACTGAGCACAGGTGCTATGTAACCTTTTTACTCCAAAATAACCACCAAGCTTGATACATTGTCCCACTGATGCTGGGGCATTTTCTACTCCCACTAGCCACAGCCTGGTCCCCCTAAAGGTCAGTAAACTGACCCTTTGTTTAAAAAATTTGGAGACCCCTGTCTTAGTGCATTGGGGTGCCATTTAAAATGAATACCACTGCATTGCATTCACGCATGTAACACACATTAATGTGCATTATGGAAATGTGCACATTTATGTGCACTTTACTGCAACATAAAAGGTCAAATAATAATACTATTACTACTAATAATAATAACAGTAATAATAAATGCAAATATATAGATCTCGATGTTGGGTACAAATTAGAAAAATCCAGATTCATTTAGCAGATTGATTCATTGATCCCTATTGTTTAGCTGGGTGACAGGTTCTCTTGAAGGTGAATTGAGTTTATTTTCTGGCTTTGGCTCAGCTGCATTACATTCCCAGATTGCCTTATCAACAGTGAATGATATACTTATTGAATGGAGTGGAGAAATGCCTTTTTCTGTTAACGTCACTGTCTGTATCCAGACTTATCTCCTAGATGAGCAAGGATTTTCCTGTTCCTGTTATATGCTAGGAGATCCACCAGTAAGCACGGTGGTGATGTTACAACCTGTGATTGATTTCCAAGGACAATCCTGGCTTTACAGGCTCTACATTGCAATATTAGTCCCTGGTTTCCAGCACCGACCAACTGCACCATACTGTCCTTTTTTAATTCTAAATTCAGTTCTAATAAATGCTTAAAGTGGTTTTAAACCCACTTTGACAACTTTCACCTACAGGTAAGCCTAGATTAAGGCTTACCTGTAGGTGCAA
The DNA here is from genome assembly GCA_029206835.1 of Rana muscosa. Taxonomy (NCBI): domain Eukaryota; kingdom Metazoa; phylum Chordata; class Amphibia; order Anura; family Ranidae; genus Rana; species Rana muscosa. Next base: position 83,188,708 of record CM055117.1, on the reverse strand, counting down.
GAAATATCTCCTTAACCTACACGGTTAAGGAGATATTTGCTGAAAACACAGCATGCGCGCCGTAGACAACGGCGCAGGCGCACTAGCGGGCCGGCTGCATGAATGGTATCATGATGGTTTTATGAATGGGATCCTGCCAGCCCCGCGCGCATGCATGTGACGTCATCGCCGGAGCGGCGATAACAGGAAGAAGCTCCGAGGGGACATGGCGGCGGTGGCGGAGGAGAACGAGGAGGACTTCGGGGGCTTCGATTTCAAGTAAGTGCTACATAATGAGCTAGTATGCTATGCATACTAGCTCATTATGCCTTTCTCTTGCAGGGGTGTTTTTGGCAGAAAAAGTTTTAGAGGGTTTACTTCCTCTTTAATGTTCTGGGGCTTTCAAACATTATCATTCAATTCTCAAATTGTGTTTGTTGTGTGACTCTGTTCCTAATCCTGGTGTCTAATTTTTACACCTTATATGCTAAGTCCCATTTTTATCCTGTCATTGTGAATAGCCCTATTTTTTTTCGGGACTTTATTACACTATATTGTCATAAGTATTGGGACACCTACCACATATGTCCACATATATGAACACATTTCAGTCTTAGTCCGTAGGGTTCAGTATTGAGTTGGCCCACCCTTTGCAGCTATAACAACTTTAACTCTTCTGGGAAGGCTGTCCACAGGGTTTAGGAGTGTCTCTCTGGGAATGTTTGACCATTCTTCCAGAAGTGCATTTATGAGGTCAGGCGCTGATGTTGTACGAGAAGGCCTGGCTCGCAGTCTCAACTCATTCATCCCAAAGATGTTCTATGAGGTTGAGGTCAGGACTTTGTGCAGGCCAGTCGACTTCCTCCACCCCAAACTCACTCATCCATGTCTTTAGGGACCTTGCTTTGGAGGTCTAATGTGCTTTATTCAACATACATGGATATGTTGGTAACCGGCTCCTGATGGATGGCCCTAAAAGTGTTCTACACAGAGAGAAAGCAAACCGCACATAGTGTGATACTGTATAAAAATCCTGTTTTTTTATTTTTTTGCACCTGGTTCCTGGTTCCCCTATGTTTGTTTTTTTGTTAAGTAAATGCATTGGGTGGAGCTCGCTGTCTGACGTCATCACGCATGCGCACTGGGCTGTTATTCCCAATATGTGTCAGTATTTTGCCTTTATATGAGAGTAACTGCTGCTATATCAACCAGGATTTGTATACAGTATCACGCGATGTGTGGTTTGCTTTCTCTCTGATTCGTGTTATAATGAATGGAGTGGAGAACACCTTTGGCACCATCCATTGCAAGCTGGTTATTCAGATATCCATGAATGTGGAATAAAGCGCATTAGACCTCCATATTATTACAGTTCTAATAGTTTAGTAAGGAACTCGGTTTTCTGTTGGTGATGGTGAAAGATTTTCTCTGCAGGATGGCAAGCTAACAAAGATGCAAATAAGTTATAAATAAAATACCAGGTAAACTCAAAATTGCTAAAAATATGAATATATAAATGGTGTAAAAGTACCGTACATCAATTACATAAAAGTGAAAAGCCCATGATCCATAAATAAATAAATATAATGTTCATGAATAAAGCTGAAAAAGGTCCCACACCAAATATAGTGAATTCAAAATGATTCTGAGATATGAGCAGCACAAAGACACTGTGAATCCCAAATCGGATTTCCAGGCAGCGGAAACACCACATGTCCTTTCACCCAACATGCATATATGCTTACCAGAGCTTGTGTGGCTCTCCATGCAGAGAAGTTTAAATATGCGTATGTGAGTGAAACCTTGCTGCGTGATCCAGGGTCCTCCATCGGGCCTCCACAGGCAGGTTCTCCACTGTTTAGGGTCCCCAAAAATGAAGAAAAACTGAGCAACAGGCTTGCATACAGTAGTGTAACATCCTTGGTAATACTTTATTAAAAGCATGCTAAAAAGTATGCAAAACAATCAGCGTCTAAAGAAACTATGGTTCCCACAATGCAATGTGGGACCTCTCCTGCAGGGTGATGTCAAGACTCCACCGGTTCCACCCTATGTACGTTTCGTCAAAAATTACGTCATCAGAAGCCCGGAAGAAAAAAAAAGTAAAGGATTGCCTCACTTAGTGTGCTGGCACTTAATTAAAAAAAAAAAAAAGAGTGCACAGTGGATTCGTTTGGGACTTTTTTGAGTTGTTTATTCACAGTTGGTATTTAAAATATGTTTATGTGTTTATATGCATGTCTCGGTATGCACATTTAAAGGGACAAGAAATGTGACAATGTGTAACTTTACATTGCTGCAGAGCAACTGTGAGTTATTAACCCATTACTTCTTCCTGGAAAAAAAGGCCTTTTGTACATTATTTTTCTGTTTTTGTTAACCAAAACTTTTTTTTGGGCCTCTGGCAGTTTACCACTTACCTTTGTACAATTTCAGGTTATTCACTAGACTTGAACTGTTTAAATAAAAAAAATAAAAAAAGGAAAAATTGGTGTTTTGTAAAACTTTTGACAGGAACTGTATAGCTTCTTTCTTCTGTGTCTTTTAAATCTGCCAGGAGTCCAGCCAATATGTGCACTACATTACCAAAAGTATTGGGATGCCTGCCTTTACACGCATGAACTTTAAAGGCTTCCCAGTCCTAGTCCATAGGGTTCAATAATGAGTTGGCCCACCCTTTGCAACTATAACAGCTTCAACTCTTCTGGGAAGGCTGTTCACAAGGTTTAGGAGTGTGTCTATGGGAATGTTTGACCATTCTTCCAGAGGGTCAAGCACTGATGTTGAAAGAGAAGGCCTGGCTCACAGTCTCTGCTTTAATTCATCTCAAAGGTGTTCAATCGGGTTGAAGTCAGGACTCTGTGCAGGCCAGTCAAGTTCCTCCACCCCAAACTCGCTCATCCATGTCTTTATGGACTTTGTGGAGGGCGGGAGGGGCTGGCTCAGGCTCTCAGCAGCTTGCTTAGCCAGGTTCTGGTCCAGGCTCTGTGACGTCAGCCGACAGCAGGTTTCAGCCTGCTGTTGGCTGAAAATGGGTCACAGGAGTGCAGAATGAGCTGTACTCCTGTGATCCACAGGAGAAGTACAGCCAAATGCGCTTTGGCTGTACTTTTCATTTAAGCTATCGGGTATATGTAAACAGAAGGCCCTGTGGTGTGTTGAAAAATATCCTGCATGCTGCATCTTTGATGTGCTTTTATCACAATGCACGTTCTGTAGATTTTAATGGTAGTGCGCAGGGTAATATAATTAAAGGAACCAAGAGTGTCCACTACTGACTGAAAATAAAAAAGACATAAAAATGCAAAAAAATATGTATACAAAATCACTATACATTCCCTTTTTAGGAGTACATGGTGTGAATGGTCAAAATAGGTTTGTGCTTGAAACTCTTTTAACGTAATTATATATTTTTATGATGTGTGTTAATCTAGTTAAGCATAAACCACTAGAATACATTTTTACTGATCGACTGCGTAGCCAGACCTACAATATTTAGTTGCCTTTATACAGCTGACGTCCGAGTTGGAATAATGTCTTATTTATGTTAATGCAGAATCTCATTTACAGCCGTAGAAAGCCACATATAGTGTTATTGCTGCAAAATTGTGCTTCTGCCTTTGTGCCCCGAGGTCACTGGCAATGTGTGTCAAACTGACAGGTCCTCTTCTCGTAGAGTGATACATGTTAATTCTCCTAAATGGAATAACAAAGAGTTATTTAAGGATGTGACAGGGTCCCCGGGGGACATGGAACCTGCAGGTCATTTATCAATGTGTGTTGAAGCAGGCGGGCGACTCTGAAATTAGAAAAGCTTTTTGCACAACATTAGATCTGTGAAAAGAGGACCAGTCTGAGCGTTGACAGACAGCGCAGCCCTGGCAGTCCTCTGGGTGGCTGAATGATTCAAGTGACTGCATTCTTTCGTATCTATAATTGGAGCTGACAGACGTCTGGAAATCTCGAAAAATTGATGAATTCTTGTAAGAACCATGTATAATTAAAATGGCCACATAAAATAACCTTATTATAATTATAAATAAACTTCAACAATTCCTGGGAAATGCTATTCGTAGCCTTTGCATGTCTGTACCAGCCAGGTACATGTGCACAGATTTGATCTTTGGCTCCTCTTTGTGGCCAAACCTCCTCAAAATATGCTGAATCATGAAAAAACCATAGTATAGACTGTTCTCCATATTCAGCTACATAAGGGTTGATGTCCTTCTGGAGGAAGGTCAGAGACTCATAATTAGTAAGGATGAAAAAAGGGGAGAAGGGGGGTCCCAAGGCCCCGGGATTTTGTGGGTGTCAGTAAAGTACACAATCAGATGTCAAACACTGACTGGACAAAAATTAGAAAAATAGAATTTTTATTACAAAAAATGTATATATAAAAACACCAATACAATATAAATCCATAATCAATTGTTTCCTTATACAGTATATTACAAACACAGGGGTGCCAGTGTACTCAACGTTTCGCTCTAAGAAGAGCTTCCTCAGGAGATTAACCACGGCATCACATGATATGCTGGTACTGCATTGAAATGTTTAATTAATAAAATTACTCCAAACAAAGGAGTGCATACAGGTACAAATTCAGACCTAGGGGTCCCATACATCCAAAGAGGACTTGCAGGCGGAGAGAAAATATATATATATATATTTGTAGAAAATATCATCATACTGTGAGCTGGCCATAGAGCGCATATCACAGCTCTTGAACCCTTCCAGGTCCTTGGACTATACACGGATCCTTTCAACACCAGGCTTACCTTTTCCAAGTCCCATGGAAACTGGATCATATGGATTCCTGGACTTTATTCTCTGAATAGTGCAGCTCTATTGATTCTATATCAATTCAAGCAGGAACAATTTTTCTACAAATATATATATATATATATAATTATATATATATATATATATATATATATATATATATATATATATATATATATTTTTTTTTTTTCTCTCCGTCTGCAAGTCCTCTTTGGATGTATGGGACCCCTAGGACTGAATTTGTACCTGTATGCACTCCTTTGTTTGGAGTAATTTTATTAATTAAACATTTTCAAGAATCTTCAATGCAGTACCAGCATATCATGTGATGCCGTGGTTAATCTCCTGAGGAAGCTCTTCTTAGAGCGAAACGTTGAGTACACTGGCACCCCTGTGTTTGTAATATACTGTATAAGGAAACAATTGATTATGGATTTATTTTGTATTGGTGTTTTTATATATACATTTTTTATAATAAAAATTCTATTTTTCTAATTATTGTCCAGTCAGTGTTTGACATCTGATTGTGTACTTTACTGACACCCACAAAATCCCGGGGCCTTGTGACCCCCCTTCTCCCCTTTTTTCAATAAAATTTGGGATGTGGTGTCCAACAATTTAACTTCACTTCCAGACCCTTTTTTCTATCATAATTAGTAAGGATGTTGGGCATTTGATATTTTATATTAGCAGTTCTGAGAAATTGGCGACTAGTGGCTGGAGTCTCTGGTTAATCAGTATAGCTGCCAGAACTCTGACTCATCAACCAAAAATCCCAACTCACCACCGACTGGCTGAAAGTAGTGATAAACCTCTGTCACATTTGCTGGACACCTGTCGAGAGGAACACCAAGGCATGCAAAATGAAATAGGAAATTATTATATTGAATAATATAAGAGCCTGTGTTAAAGGCCTTTTGTTTGCTTGAAACAGGTATGGCAAATCCATACAAGTTTGTTAGAGGGCCCTTTAGTATTTGGGTCGATAAGCCAGTTCCCAAATGTGGAAGAATCCCTTGGTACAGCTTTTCAGGGGCAATGAGCCAAAACACAACTTTGTCTGGTTCCATGACATCTATACAACACGTTCAATTTCTTAGACCCTTGCCCTATACGGGAGTATTTATCATACTTTACTTCAGAGGCCTTTGCCGTACCTGTGGTTGCTGGTTAAGTCACATTCTATCCCTCGAGCCCATGCTACGCTGGTGACTAGGCAGCACAGCCTGTGCACCAGAGAAACCTTACCAGTCACTCACCACTATTGATTGACCCACCATCAATAAACCACCTCCACTCCTATCCCAAAGCGGCTGCTATCAGGGGATTTCCAGGGTTTTGTCTAACCCAAAAGATCAAAGCCAGTTAATTTCCTGAGTGGTCACATCCCACCCCTTGCTGCACAGGTGCCCAGGCAGCATGGCTGGTGCACCAGAGGAACCTTACTAGTCACTTATAACAGTCGATCCACCATCACCAAACCATCACCACTCCTACCCTGAAGTGACTGCTATTTGGGATTCCCAAGCTGTTGGCTGTGCACTACGTCTTCATGAGACAAAAGTCAGACAGCATATTGTAAGGTAACCATGGCGTTATCTGCATCCATGCAGCAATTATTCCCACTTCACATGCTACTTTCTTCATCATACATAAATTAAAAGCATATGGCATTTTGTGTTCTGAAAATATCTTTAGATACAAACATCCAGCATAATAACTTAAACAGATCTAGAAAGATACAGTTCCACATACGTGGTAAAAAATACCCCCCCCCCCCCGATAACATGGTATTTATAACTATTACAAATGATTTGGTAACAGTCCAGACTTATAGCAAAGAACATCCCTAAAGTGGTTGTAAACCTTTGTGTTTTTTCACCTTAATGCATCCTATGCATTAAGGTGAAAAAACACCTTGCACTCTCCGGCCCCCCCGAGCCCCCGTTATACTTACCTGTAGGGATGAGCCGAACACCCCCGGGTTCGGTTCGCACCAGAACCTTCGAACGGACCGAAAGTTCGCGCGAATTTTCGAACCCTATTCGTTATAATGGACGCGAACGTTCGAAATCAAAATTGCTAATTACAACGGCCAATATGCATGTTAATGTCATAAAACAGGTTTGGGGACCCGGGTCCTGCCCCAGGGGACATATATCAATGCAAAAAGAAATTTTAAAAACTAAAGTTTTTTCGGGAGCAGTCATTTTAATGATGCATAAAGTGAAAAAAAAAAAAGTGAAATTTTCCTTTAAATATGGTACCTGGGGGGTGTCTAAAGTATGCCTGTGAAGTGGCATGTGTTTCCCGTGTTTAGAACTGTCCTTGCACAAAATGACATTTGTAAAGGAAAAAAAGAAGCCATTTAAAACCACTTGCGGCTTTAATGTCATGTCTTGTCCTGGCCGCCATATGGCTGAAAATCCTTGAGAAAAATGGCATGGCTACCCCATCACCCCCCCCACCCCAGCCCCTTTGAGTCTTGTATGGATACTAAGGGGGACCCCGCACCCAAAATAAAACCCTATACCTACAACCCTATATACTCTGAACAGCAGTATATAGGTGGTGCAAACAAGACATGGACTGTAGGTTTGTTCTTAAGTAGAATCTGAACAGGTACATTATGAAGTGTAGCTACATCCCAAAAAAAATCAATTTTTAAGCTTTTTGGAGAACATAGGGAGGGGTTATCACCCCTGTAACATTTGCTGTCTTTGCACATCTGTTCAGAACATGTCACCTCACTTTCCGTCCCAATGACAAATGTTTTTGGAAAAGTGGGGTTTTAATTGAAACAAGGATTGGTGATAAAGCATCAGTAGAGAGGAGATACCTTTTTCCCAAATTAAATCTAACAGGATAGAATTTTCCTTCCTAGGGGTAGATTTCCTCTCACTTCCTGTTTTCTCTTGCCGTTTGCAAGTAGGAGTCGTTTGTAAGTTGGATGTTTGAAAGTAGGGGCCTGCCGTATATACTCTGCAGAAATTTGCCCTATTAGATGTTGGTGTAGCCACAAGACTGGTGGGCACAGGAATGGGCCCTGCTGTGAGTTAATAGATCAAGATTTGTACTTGCATGCACCTGTTGAACCGGGCAGAAAAATTGGGCCTTTGGTGGTGGTGGTGGTGGTGGTGGACGGTGTTGCCACAAGACTGTAAGCCCTCACAGTTACTCTTGGTGGGTGCAGGAATGGGCCCTGCTGTGAGTTATTAGATCAAGATTTGTAATTGCATGCACCTGTTGAACAGGGCAGAAAAATTGGGCCTTTGGTGGTGGTGGTGGTGGTGGACGGTGTTGCCACAAGACTGTAGGCCCTCATAGTTACTCTTGGTGGGCGCAGGAATGGGCCCTGCTGTGAACTATTAGATCAAGATTTGTAATTACACGCCCCTGTTAAACAGGGGCTGAAAAATTGTGCCTTAGGCATTGGTGCTGGTGCCACAACACTGCAACCCCTCACAGATACTGTACTTGGAGCACAGCAGTCACACCTGTTGCGAAGCATCTTTTTAAAAAATTGTAATTACACGCCCCTGTTATACAGGGGCTGAAAAATTGTGCCTTAGGCACTGGTGCTGGTGCCACAACACTGCAACCCCTCACAGATACTGTACTCTGAGCACAGCAATGAGACCTGTTGCAAAGCATTGCCTAAAAATTGTAATTACACGCCCCAACAGGGGCTGAAAAATTGTGCCTTAGGCACTGGTGCTGGTGCCACAACACTGCAACCCCTCACAGATACTGTACTCTGAGCACAGCAGTCACACCTGTTGCGAAGCATCTTTTTAAAAAATTGTAATTACACGCCCCTGTTATACAGGGGCTGAAAAATTGTGCCTTAGGCACTGGTGTGGTGGCATGGATCATTGAGGAGGAGGAAGAGGATAGTCAGTGAACATAACAGGACAGTCACTCAGCATCAACATAGGCAGTCTTGAAGGGATGTGACATTATAAATTATTCCGTTATATCCGCTTCAGGTGTCTGGTAGCTGGTGGTGATCCAAGACTGATTCATTTTTATGAAGGTCAGTCGATCAACCGAGTCGGTGGACAGGCGCACCCTATGATCGGTGACAAATCCTCCAGCAGCACTGAATGTGCGTTCGGAAAGAACGCTGGATGCAGGACAGGCCAGTAGCTCAATTGCATACTGTGCAAGCTCTGGCCAGTGATCCATCCTCAGGACCCAGTAAGCCAGAGGATTTTCGGTGGGAAAGGTGTCCAAGTCTGACCTTGCCCCTAGGTATTCCTGCACCATGTATATCAGACGCTGGCGATGGTTGCTGGAACCGATCATACCTTGGGGCTGCGGACTAAAAAATTGTCTGAACGCATCGGTCAGACGTCCACCTTCCCCACCGCTCCTTCTGCTACTGACCGAAGCCTCAGCAACTCGTCGTCCAGGACCAGGAGTTTGTAACCTCCCAGTTTCTGGGAACGCGTTGCACAGACCTTTCTGCAAGGCCTCCCTGAGATGTCTCATCCTCTGCTCCCTCTGCGACGGCAAGATAAGGTCCGCAACCTTACCCTTGTACCGTGGATCAAGGAGAGTGGCCAGCCAGTAATGGTCACTCTCCTTGATCCGAAGAACACGAGGATCCTTCCGCAGGCTTTGCAGGATCAGGGAGGCCATGCAGCGTAGGTTAGCTGAGGCATTCGGTCCGGAGTCTTCTGGGTCACTGAGGATGACATGATCGCCAGCCACCTCCTCCCAGCCACGTACAAGTCCACTGGTTTGTTGGGACTGTACATCATCCCTAAAAGACTGCTGCTGCTGATGCTGAGTGCCAGGCTCCACCTCCATGCTCACACAATCCTCCTCCTCCTCCTCCTCCTCTTCCTGTGTGATGGGTGGGACAGAAGGAACATTGTCTGGATAAAGGGGGCCTTGAGAGACAAGGAAGTCCTCCTCTTCCTGCCTCTGTTCTGCCTCAAGTGCCCTGTCCATTATCCCACGCAGCGTATGCTCCAACAGGTGGACAAGAGGTACAGTGTCACTGATGCATGCACTGTCACTGCTCACCATCCTCGTGGCCTCCTCAAATGGTGAGAGGACAGTGCATGCATCCCTGATCATGCTCCACTGGCGTGGGGAAAAAAAGCCAAGCTCCCCTGACCCTGTCCTGGTGCCGTAGTCGCAAAGGTACTCATTGATGGCCCTCTGCTGCGTGTGCAGTCGCTGCAGCATGGCCAACGTTGAGTTCCACCTGGTGGGCATGTCACATATTAGGCGGTTCTTGGGCAGGTTCAGCTCCTTTTGCAGCTCAGTCAGCCGAGCACTGGCATTATAAGATCGGCGGAAATGCACACAGACTTTCCTGGCCTGCCTCAGGACATCCTGTAAGCCTGGGAACCTGCCCAAGAACCGCTGCACCACCAGGTTGAGGACGTGAGCCATACAGGGCACATGGGTGAGCTGCCCCTGTCGCAGGGCGGAGAGGAGGTTGGTGCCATTATCAGAAACGACCATTCCTGGCTTAAGCTGGCGTGGCGTCAACCACCTCTCGGCCTGCCCCTGCAGAGCTGCCAGAACCTCTGGCCCAGTGTGGCTCCTGTCCCCCAAACACACCAGCGCAAGCACGGCATGGCATCTTTTTGCCTGCGTACTCGCGTAGCCCCTTGTACGCCTACGGAGCACCGCTGGTTCCGAGGACAGAGCACTCGAAGAGGACATGGAGGAAGAAGAAGAGGAGGGGGTGGAGGAGAGAGGTGTGTCACAACCAGTAGTAGCATTTTGGAGGCGTGGTGGCGGAACAACCTCCAACACTACTGCACCTTGTCCTGCATCCCTCCCAGCTGCCAATAGAGTGACCCAATGGGCCGTGAAAGAAAGATAACGTCCCTGTCCATGCCTGCTGGACCATGAGTCAGCGGTAATATGCACCTTACCGCTGACCGCCCTGTCCAGCGAGGCATGGACATTGCCTTCCACATGCCAGTAGAGAGACGGAATCGCCTTCCGTGAGAAAAAGTGGCGTTTGGGAACCTGCCACTGAGGAACCGCACATTGAACAAACTCACGGAAGGGGGCCGAGTCTATCAACTGAAAAGGCAGCAGTTGAAGTGCTAGCAATTTAGCCAAGCTAGCATTCAACCGCTGGGCATGTGGATGGCTGGGAGTATACTTCTTTCGACGGTCCAGCAGCTGGGGCAGGGAAATTTGCCTGCTACAATCGGACGTCGGTGTACTGCAAGTACTTGGTTGTGACACACCTAATTCTACACCTTCAGTCCTCTCAGAGCAGCTTTCAGAGAGGACTGAAGATATAGTGGGGATGGAGATCCCAGCTGATGAGGAGCAAGGAGAGGTCCGCTTTGTTCTTTGGTGTGGGTCTTTTATGTGTGCTTGCCAACGAGCTGCATGGCAGGTCGACATATGTCTGCTCATGCTTGTGGTGCCCAAGCGGCTGATGTTTTGGCCACGCGAGATACGCTTGAGACAAATATTGCAAATAGCAGTGGTGCGATCTGATGCACTCGTCTCAAAAAAGGCCCACACCAAAGAACTTTTGTGATAATGTGCAGAGGCAGCGCCCTGCACAGGCGGAGCTCTGCAGTGTGGTACAGTTGCTGTGCTGGCCTCTAGCTGGCCTCCAGGGGGCATCCTGCCTCGTTGGACATGTGACGCTGCATCCTCCTCCTCCTCCTCCTCTCTCCCTTCAGGCACCCACGTGGAGTCAGTGACCTCATCATCCCCTCCCTCTTCACCACTAGAGCAAACCTGGCAGTAAGCTGCAGCTGGTGGAACACTACTGCCAGATTGCTGTCCTTCAGCATCCCCTCTCTCTGCGCGCACACTACTGACTTCCTCAAGCTGGGTATCATCATCCGAGCCTTCGAATCGTTGGGCATCCTCCTGGAGCATGTACCCAACACTGTGCTCAAACAGTTCGGGGGACTCCTCAGGAGGACATGGTGGGTCTAGGGAAGGGGTGGCTGATGATGCCATTGAGTACGCGTTGGCAGCTGCTCTGCCAGTACCCTGAGCCTGGGTGAGAGAGGATGAGGAGGATGAGGAGGGCTTGGTCATCCATTCTACCAAGCCTTCGGCATGATGCGGCTCCACATGTCCAGCTGCCGAAAACAAAGACAAGCGTGTCCCATGGCCACGTGCTGATGACGATGCACGACCACGTCCACGGCCAGCACTGTTGTCTCTAGAAACAGAGCCTGCCTGCCCTGTGTTCTTGCCTCGGCACGCTCTGCCTCTCCTTGGCGGTCTTCCAGCCATTGTAGTCGGTAGTGTATATAGTATAAAAAATAGAACTCCTATGTGTGCTCACAACACACTGTAGGTCCTATGGGTGCTGACACTAACACACTATAGGTACTATGTGTGCTGCTGACAAGAAAATATAGGAGCTCTGTTTGCTGCCACTAACACACTAGAAGTCCTATGGGTGCTGCTGAGAAGAAAATATAGGAGCTCTGTTTGCTGCCACTAACACACTAGAAGTCCTATGGGTGCTGCTGAGAAGAAAATATAGGAGCTCTGTGTGATGCCACTAACACACTAGAAGTCCTATGGGTGCTGCTGAGAAGAAAATATAGGAGCTCTGTGTGATGCCACTAACACACTAGAAGTCCTATGGGTGCTGCTGAGAAGAAAATATAGGAGCTCTGTGTGATGCCACTAACACACTAGAAGTCCTATGGGTGCTGCTGAGAAGAAAATATAGGAGCTCTGTTTGCTGCCACTAACACACTAGAAGTCCTATGGGTGCTGCTGAGAAGAAAATATAGGAGCTCTGTGTGATGCCACTAACACACTAGAAGTCCTATGGGTGCTGCTGAGAAGAAAATATAGGAGCTCTGTTTGCTGCCACTAACACACTAGAAGTCCTATGGGTGCTGCTGAGAAGAAAATATAGGAGCTCTGTTTGCTGCCACTAACACACTAGAAGTCCTATGGGTGCTGCTGAGAAGAAAATATAGGAGCTCTGTTTGCTGCCACCAACACACTAGAAGTCCTATGGGTGCTGCTGAGAAGAAAATATAGGAGCTCTGTGTGATGCCACTAACACACTAGAAGTCCTATGGGTGCTGCTGAGAAGAAAATATAGGAGCTCTGTTTGCTGCCACTAACACACTAGAAGTCCTATGGGTGCTGCTGAGAAGAAAATATAGGAGCTCTGTGTGATGCCACTAACACACTAGAAGTCCTATGGGTGCTGCTGCGAAGAAAATATAGGAGCTCTGTTTGCTGCCACTAACACACTAGAAGTCCTATGGGTGCTGCTGAGAAGAAAATATAGGAGCTCTGTTTGCTGCCACTAACACACTAGAAGTCCTATGGGTGCTGCTGAGAAGAAAATATAGGAGCTCTGTTTGCTGCCACTAACACACTAGAAGTCCTATGGGTGCTGCTGAGAAGAAAATATAGGAGCTCTGTTTGCTGCCACCAACACACTAGAAGTCCTATGGGTGCTGCTGAGAAGAAAATATAGGAGCTCTGTGTGATGCCACTAACACACTAGAAGTCCTATGGGTGCTGCTGAGAAGAAAATATAGGAGCTCTGTTTGCTGCCACTAACACACTAGAAGTCCTATGGGTGCTGCTGAGAAGAAAATATAGGAGCTCTGTTTGCTGCCACTAACACACTAGAAGTCCTATGGGTGCTGCTGAGAAGAAAATATAGGAGCTCTGTTTGCTGCCACTAACACACTAGAAGTCCTATGGGTGCTGCTGACAAGAAAATATAGGAGCTCTGTTTGCTGCCACTAACACACTAGAAGTCCTATGGGTGCTGCTGAGAAGAAAATATAGGAGCTCTGTTTGCTGCCACTAACACACTAGAAGTCCTATGGGTGCTGCTGAGAAGAAAATATAGGAGCTCTGTGTGATGCCACTAACACACTAGAAGTCCTATGGGTGCTGCTGCGAAGAAAATATAGGAGCTCTGTTTGCTGCCACTAACACACTAGAAGTCCTATGGGTGCTGCTGAGAAGAAAATATAGGAGCTCTGTTTGCTGCCACTAACACACTAGAAGTCCTATGGGTGCTGCTGAGAAGAAAATATAGGAGCTCTGTTTGCTGCCACTAACACACTAGAAGTCCTATGGGTGCTGCTGAGAAGAAAATATAGGAGCTCTGTTTGCTGCCACTAACACACTAGAAGTCCTATGGGTGCTGCTGAGAAGAAAATATAGGAGCTCTGTGTGATGCCACTAACACACTAGAAGTCCTATGGGTGCTGCTGAGAAGAAAATATAGGAGCTCTGTTTGCTGCCACTAACACACTAGAAGTCCTATGGGTGCTGCTGAGAAGAAAATATAGGAGCTCTGTGTGATGCCACTAACACACTAGAAGTCCTATGGGTGCTGCTGAGAAGAAAATATAGGAGCTCTGTTTGCTGCCACTAACACACTAGAAGTCCTATGGGTGCTGCTGAGAAGAAAATATAGGAGCTCTGTTTGCTGCCACTAACACACTAGAAGTCCTATGGGTGCTGCTGAGAAGAAAATATAGGAGCTCTGTGTGATGCCACTAACACACTAGAAGTCCTATGGGTGCTGCTGAGAAGAAAATATAGGAGCTCTGTTTGCTGCCACTAACACACTAGAAGTCCTATGGGTGCTGCTGAGAAGAAAATATAGGAGCTCTGTTTGCTGCCACTAACACACTAGAAGTCCTATGGGTGCTGCTGAGAAGAAAATATAGGAGCTCTGTTTGCTGCCACTAACACACTAGAAGTCCTATGGGTGCTGCTGAGAAGAAAATATAGGAGCTCTGTGTGATGCCACTAACACACTAGAAGTCCTATGGGTGGTGCTGAGAAGAAAATATAGGAGCTCTGTTTGCTGCCACTAACACACTAGAAGTCCTATGGGTGCTGCTGAGAAGAAAATATAGGAGCTCTGTTTGCTGCCACTAACACACTAGAAGTCCTATGGGTGCTGTTGGGGTGCAATGCTGTGCTAACAGCACTGCGGTTGGTACTACTGCAATACTGTACTAACAGTAAGCACGCACCAGACTAATCCCCAGCAGCAGCTAATAACACACTAACTGTGCAATCAGCAGCAATGAACGATCAATGACTTAGGTAGCAATGGTTTAGCAAAGAAATAGCCAATGGTTTAGCAAAGAAGAGCAAATCTTTCAGTATCAAGCAAAGACAGAATCAGCAGACTAATCTCTCCTAAAGCCGGAACTCATGTGACCGGGGCCGATGGCGTGGCGGCCTTTTAAATGGTGGGGCGTGTACTAAAGCCCCTGAGCTGTAATTGGCTACAGGCGTCCTGCCTGTAGCCAATTATTGCTCTCCGAGTTTCGGGCGCTGTGATTGGCCAAGCATGCGGGGTCACAGTGCATGCTTGGCCAATCATCAGTCAGCAATGCACTGCGCCGGCCGCGCCGGCCGCAATGCATTGCGGGGCCGCTCGCATCACACGAATGTGATGCGAACGGCCCAAATAGTTCTGGGCTCGACGAGCGAGCGAACGCCCGATGCTCGATTCGAACATGGGTTCGAATCGAGCACCGGGCCCATCCCTACTTACCTGAGCCCCGAACTTCCGTGGGCTCGTTCCCGCGTCATTTTGCAAACGGCTTAAAGGCTCTTCATTGGTTAGATTGATAGCAGCGCAGCCATTGGCTCCCGCTGCTGTCAATCAAATCAATAATGCGGCGCACCGGGGGGCGGGGCCGAGTCATACACTTGGCGGCTATGCCCGCCGAGTGTATCAGATGGGAGCGCGCACGCAAGGTAACCCCCTTTGGGAGAGAGTAGTGCACCTCTCTGCATGAGAGGGACTATGAGGAGAGACGCTTCTTCCAAACACCTAAGGTTCCCATTGATGTGGATCGGGGTTTGTGTCTACAATCTTTGGCATCCTGAGGGATTGAGTCCCCCTCTGCACACACTGGTATTGTGTGATTACCACACACACCAGTGAGATATTCTATCTCACCCCTTTCAATGTGACTTATACACATACACTGTCTTTAAGTTTACACCGGTATACATATCGGGGATCCGTCCCTGCCAATCCGTAAGCCTTAAATTGTCTGCCGCACTGTCTTCATGCAGTTACAGTTTTCCTGAATTTATATAATATCCCATTGTGCTGCTTTCAAAGGCCCTGATGAAGCAGAAATCCGCGAAACGCGTAGGCCCTCTTATTCTTCTTGACTGGGAATTGCACACCCCGATATTGATCTTCTGAACTGATTTTATCTCATGTTTGAAAGAGTAATTTTTTGATATTACTGCCATATGGCAGAAAAATAAAAGTTGATTATTTTTCTATAAATTCTGGTATTCCTATAATTATTTACTCCACTGAGGCACATAAAAAGTCCCAACTCGTTCAACCCTTTTCTTGACACATAGTTGCGCTTCCCAGAGGGGGTTAGCTCTTGTGGGGAGGAGCCACGAGAGCCGCCGTGGGGCCCCAGAAGAGGACGATCGGGGCCACTCTGTGCAAAACGAATTGCACAGTGGAGGTAAGTATAACATGTTTGTTTTAAAAAAAAGAAAAAAAAAAACTGAACCCATACAACCCCTTTAACTGTCCCACTTTTGGGTGCTAAGTACAGGGTACTGCAGTGCTCATAGTGCAATGCATTACTTGCTCTCTCTTTGTATTCCCTAGCTTCATGGGAAAAGAGGCCCATCCCTCCCAGATGAGGGATTCTGTCTTTGTAGCTCCCACTAATCCATCTTCCTTTCTCCATCCCAGGACTTCCTAAGGTGGCTCCTCTCCCTCTATAAATAGGTTACAAGCAGGACTTCCACATCAGACTTTACAAGTCTGAAGTAGTGAAAAACCCACTTGAAGCAGATCACATGCAGGCAGAGGCGTATCTAGTGAAAATGGCGCCTATGGCAAGCACTGAAACTGCGCCTTTGTCAAAACATAAATGCGTCCTTACCAGCACCCATAATTGCAGTAATATCAGCACCCATAATTGCAGTAATATCAGCACCCATAAATGCAGTAACATCAGCACCCATAATTGCAGTAATATCAGCACCCATAAATGCAGTAACATCAGCACCCATAATTGCAGTAATATCAGCACCCATAAAAGCGGTAAAATCAGCACCCATAAATGCAGTAATATCAGCACCCATAAATGCAGTAACATCAGCACCCATAAATGCGGCCTTAGCAGCACCCATAAATGCGGCCTTAGCAGCACCCATAAATGCAGTAACATCAGCACCCATAAATGCAATAACATCAGCACCCATAAATGCGGCCTTACCAGCACCCATAAATGCAGTAACATCAGCACCCATAAATGCGGCCTTAGCAGCACCCATAAATGCGGCCTTAGCAGCACCCATGAATGCAATAACATCAGCACCCATAAATGCGGCCTTACCCGCACCCAGAAATGCAGTAATATCAGCACCCATAATTGCGGCCTTACCAGCACCCATAATTGCGGCCTTACCAGCACCCATAAATGCAGCCTTACCAGCACCCATAAATGCAGCCTTACCAGCACCCATAAATGCAGCCTTACCAGCACCCATAATTTCAGTAATATCAGCACCCATAAATGTAGTAACATCAGCACCCATAATTGCAGTAATATCAGCACCCATAAATGTAGTAACATCAGCACCCATAAATGTAGTAACATCAGCACCCATAAATGCGGCCTTAGCAGCACCCATAAATGCAGTAATATAAGCACCCATAAATGCAATAACATCAGCACCCATAAATGCAGTAACATCAGCACCCATAAATGCAGTAACATCAGCACCCATAAATGCGGAGGAATCGTGTGATGTATGGGCACTTAGCGGGAGGGAGAGAGACAGAGAGCGGCCTCCATGGGGGCGGATCATGAGATGTACGGGCACAGCACTGGGCAGAAAGGCAGAGTGGAACGGAACATCAGAGACAGTGACTGTGTGCAGTGGTACAGAGACAGGTCACACTCACTGGCAGTGGCACTGTGATGATCAGGGACACGCAGCGCTGCAGGGGATGTTTCCTCATAATGGATACAGTCCTCCGCCACTGCTGCGCCAGCGCCTCTGACACTGTACAGAGGGAGAGAGGGAGTAGGATAACCAGCGGCCCTGTCTGCTTAGCACACACGCACAATCGCACATGATGTTGACTTTAAGGCCTCTTTTACACTGGGGCGGTGGGGGGGCGTCGTTTACCGTTGTTTTCGCGGCGCTATTCAGCCGCTAGCGGGGCTCTTTTAACCCCTGCTAGCGGGCGAGAAAAGGTTAAAAAAAACGCCCGCAAAGCGCCGCTTTGATTTCAGTGGGCAGGGGCGCTTTAGGAGCCACTCCTACAGCACCTCAAAGATGCTGCCTGCAGGACATTTTTTAATGTCCTGCTAGCGCACCGCTCCAGTGTGAAAGCCCTCGGGGCTTTCACACTGAAGTGAATGGAGCCGCTCTTTCAAGGCGCTTTGCAGGCGCTATTTTTAGCGTTATAGCGACTGCAAAGTGCCTCAGTGAGAAAGGGGTCTTAGGCTGCTTTCACACTGAGGTGCTTTGCAGGTGCTACAGCGCTACAAAATTGCGCCTGCAAAGCGCCCTGAAAGAGCCTCTTTTCTCACTCCAATGTGAAAGCCCAAGGGCTTTCACACTGGAGCGGTGCGCTGGCAGGACGCTCAAAAAAGTCCTGCTAGCCGCATCTTTGAGGCGCTGTAGGAACGGTGTACACACTGCTTCTAAAGCTCCCCTGCCCATTAAAATCAATGGGCAGCGCCGCCGAACCGCCAGAAATGCGCCGCTGCAGTGGCGCTTTGCGGGCGGTTTTAACCCTTTTTGGGCCGCTAGCGGTGCGCTGGCAGGACGCTCAAAAAAGTCCTGGCAGCCGCATCTTTGAGGCGTCCCGCTAGCGACAGTGCTCCATAGATATCATAAATAAAGTGATTTGTGCAACAGCAGGTACTACTTGCACAAATCACTTTATTTATGATAATTATGGCTATGCATAATTACAATTTATTTAATCCATATTGAGCAAGCAGGCACTACAGTATACTTGATTGGCTGCTTGGCAGTTGGGCTGGCCTGGCACACATCATTAACACTGACTGACTTGCAGTTTACTTTTAGTAAAGGGTTAAGTTACCCATATGAAGGAGACATTGCTCATCTTATTTATGTCAGAGACAGACATTCATACATGGGGTCATTATATGCACAGTGAAAACTTTTTTCTAATAAAAAAAATGCTTTATTCACAAATTACACTGTGACTGACTTGTGACTATAGTACCTGCCGCAGTTGCTGCCTGGCTTGGGGGTTCGGGTTCCAGAGTCCAATTTGTCTAAAACCAACTTGTCAGTTCAGGTTCTGTTCTCCTCCTCAGCGACGGCGACCTCACCTCACGTGACGTCACCGACCCGCTCGCGCTCGGGGAGAAGATAGTGCAGAGGAGGAAAGCTCCGCCTCCGCCAGTTAGCCGAATGACGGTCTGGAGATGCAGTGGACGGTCCCACTCATCTACAAGCATGGGGGCGCCCACGCCTGTCACTCCGTCTCCTACACACTGCCATCCAGCCCAGAGTACTTACAAGTGAAGTACCATGCCGCAGACGGAGGCTATAGTGTGGAAGGCGGCCCGCAGGAGGACAGGTGCGGGAGGGATTTTTTTTGTTTGTTTAGTTTATTTTGCCGCCCCCCCCCGCAGGGCGCCCATGGCTCTTGCCATGGAGTGCCATACCCTGGATATGCCACTGCATGCAGGTCAGAAAGGTGGTCAACTGCAGGTCAAATGCACCTTTCAATGAATTCTAAATGGTCTCTTTAGAATCCCAAACTGATGTAAAAAAATAATTCCATCCGCATAAGCCAAAAGCCTGTCAACACAGGTCCTAACTATATTTATGAACCACATAAACCACATTCTGTATTATAAGAATACAGTATTTTTGGGGATAATTATCCTTTGGGTCTGAGCATGTTCTCTTGAACCTCGGGAAGAAGACTGAACGTGTGTGACTAGCCAGCTTCTCCCCATAACTCTCTTAGAATTAAGCTCCATGCCTCCTGTAATGATGGAGCTGCAGTTTGTCTTCACTCACCCAGAGGCAGACTGATTTGTGGATTAGTCAACAAACCTCAGAGGAAACAACATTTTATTCTCCTGCTTTATTGCCGCTCTGAGTCACCAAGCTTTTGCTATGACATTTATGTGCACTTTGTAAATTCTATGACACTCCTAAATTCTACTTGGGAAATATATGAAATGCAGCAGAAGCTGGGGAGAAAATTGGGCTCAGCAATGCCAATTCTAAAGTAGTGGTCCCTGTCTATTCAGTATATGGGGTTGATTTACTGAGCGTAAACAGGTTGTTCACTTTGCAAGGGAATTTTCACTTAGTTTAATAAATGTGGTCAAATTCACTTTGCTGCGAATGCTCAATCATGTGCAAAGAAAAAAGAAAAAAATGCATTTTTGGTTGCACGTGACTGGATGATGGACGTCAGCAGTGCTTTACCTCATTCACTACGCTAAGGGAAGTTCTCCTTTTTTTCTCCTACTTAGCACCCAAAAGTGGGACAGTTAAGGCAGAGTTCCACCCAAAAGTGGAACTTCTGCTTTAACCACTCCTGGCCCCCTTACATGCCACATTAAGCATGTCATTTTTTTTGGGGGGGGAGTGGGGGCTTTGTTAGGAGTGGGACTTCCTGTCCTACTTCCACCTAGGGACCGCCTAGGCTAGGGTGACCAGACGTCCCCGGTTTTCGGGGATTGGATTTTAACAGGGGCTGGGGCAATTTCAAAGACAGTCAGTGCAGAAAAAAAAAATCTGAATTACACCCCCCCGCTCCTACTAGCTTAGGGGGTGTATTTTTTCCATTATCTGTACCCCTCTCTAATGATCATGTGCTTGTCGGAATGGAGGGAATATTTCTTTAGTTTCGGGTGCATGCCCATTCAGCTCCGCTCGCAGGTTCTTCTGCCTTGGTTCAAGTCCCGGCCAGCCTCCGGCCTGCCTATCTCCTTGCCTTATCTGGCAGAGTGATCTTCCTCTGCTCCCCACCCAGTAGTAGCTGGGGCCCAGAGAGTAGGACTTGACAGGCTGTGAGGTGGGCGGCGGTGGCAACGGGCATTGAGTCACTGATTGCCTCCATTACTAGTATAAAAAAAAATATGTCCCCGGTTTTCATTTAAAAAATCTGGTCACCTTAGCCTAGGCAACTCCTCCTCTGTCCCTAGGCGATCACTTGGGACACGTGACAGGTCCCAGGAGATCGCCTGTCCACTCCAGGAGCGCAGCGCGACTCGCGCATGCGCAGTGTGTGCCCGGCCGTGAAGCCGAAAGCTGTCACGACCGGGTGCCCATAGTGTGAATGGAGGCGCCGAGAAGAGGAGCGGGGAGAGGAGCGACGGTCCGTGCGGCCGCATCGCTGGACCGTGGAACAGGTAAATGTCTGTTTATTAAAAGTGAGCAGCTATACTTTTTGTAGCTGCTGACTTTTAATAAACATTAAAAGGCTGGAACTCCGCTTTAACCACTTAAGCCCCGGACCAATATGCAGCTTAAAGACCTGGCCACTTTTTGCGATTCGGCACTGCATCGATTTAACTGACAATTGCGCGGTCGTGCAACGTGGCTCCCAAACAAAATTGGCGTCCTTTTTTTCCCACAAATAGAGCTTTCTTTTGGTGGTATTTGATCACCTCTGCGCTTTTTATTTTTTGCGCTATAAACAAAAATAGAGCGACAATTTTGAAAAAAATGCAATATTTTTACTTTTTGCTATAATAAATATCCCCAAAAAATATATATAAAAAACTATTTTTTTCCTCAGTTTAGGCCGATATGTATTCTTCTACATATTTTTGGTAAAAAAAAATCGCAATAAGCGTTTATTGATTGGTTTGTGCAAAAGTTATAGCGTTTACAAAATAGGGGGTAGTTTTATGGCATTTTTATAAAAAAATTTTTTTTACTAGTAATGGCGGCGATCAGCGATTTTTTTCGTGACTGTGACATTATTGCGGACATATTGGACACTTTTGACACTATTTTGGGACCATTGTCATTTTTACAGCGATCAGTGCTATGAAAATGCACTGATTACTGTAAAAATGACACTGGCAGTGAAGGGGTTAACCAGGAGAGGGCGCTGTAGGGGTTAAGTGTGACCTGATGTGTGTTTCTTACTGTGGGGGGGGGGGCGTGGCTTAGCGTGTGACGTCACTGATCGTCGTTCCCTATGACAGGGAACAGACGATCAGTGACAGGCTCACTAGGAAGCACGGGGGAGAGGTTTGTTTACACTTACCTCTACCCGTTCTTCCTCTCTGTGACCGGATCGTGGGACACCGGCGGCGATCGGGTCCGCTGTTTCCCCGCGGGGACGGTCACGGAGAAGAGGACCGCTGCTGGGATCTTAAAGGGGACGTACCTGTACGCCCTTATGCCCGGCCATGCCATTCTGCCGACGTACATCGGCGTGCGGCGGTCCTTAAGTGGTTAAGGATGTTCTTTGCTATAAGTCTGGACTGTTACCAAATCATTTGTAATAGTTATGAATGCCATGTTATTGGAGGGTGTTTTTTTACCACGTATGTGGAACTGTATCTTTTTTAGATCTGTTTAGGTTAATATGCTGGATGTTTGTATCTAAAGATATTTTCAGAACACAAAATGCCATATGCTTCCAATTTATGTATGATGAAGAAAGTAGCATGTGAAGTGGGAATAATTGCTGCATGGATGCAGATAACGCCATGGTTACCTTACAATATGCTGTCTGACTTGGGTCTCATGAAGACCTAGTGCACAGCCAACAGCTTGGGAATCCCAAATAGCAGTCGCTTCAGGGTAGGAGTGGTGGTGGATTGGTGATGGTGGATCGACTGTTATAAGTGACTAGTAAGGTTCCTCTGGTGCCCCAGCCATGCTGCCTGGGCACCTGTGCAGCAAGGGGTGGGATGTGACCACTCTGGAAATTAAAGGGGTTGTAAGTGTAGCAGGTATTTGAATTATGTGAGGACTCTGGTGGTGTGGGGTTCCTTGGGGCCCCTGGGTGGTGCTGTTGCCTTGGGCCTGGGTTGAACTCACACCGCAAACTGTGCCTTTTTGTCCTCCCCTGGAGCTGGTACAGCGGGGCGGGGAACCCGCTGTGGTGCAAAGAGAGAGGTCATAAAGGGCACGGATGCCCTGATCACAGGGTGAGAGTCCGGAGTCGGAGGACGTGGCCGCACGCAGGCACCTTGAGCTTGGGTGCTGGCGTTCCGGTGTTCCAGGCCTAGGCACCCTTGGCCTAGCTGGAGCGGAGATGGAGTCCATCTCAGGCACCTTTAGCCTGGGGTGAGGTACTATGGCGGATGCCTGGGGCTCAGTACCTTCGACTGAGTTCCGCGAGGGTGGAGGAATCCGAGGGGGCCCTAACTCCTTGGGTGCCCGTGTCTGAGTTCGTGAGGACTGGTGTGCAGTAACTTCTCTGAAGAGCCCGGCGCAGCATCGCTGGTGACGGAGAGGCCTCCACTTCTCCCTTGGACGGATTTCTTCCTCTGACAGGGGCAAAGTGAGAGAAGGTAATTCACGTTCTATATTACCTAGTCAGTGGCAGTGACTATTCACCACTGGTGACAGCACAGTGGGCAGCAGCAAGAAGGGAAAGGATTGTGCCTCGATCTGTTCCCCCATTATTCAAAAGGAGAAAGACTGTTTTATTGCTTGGCAAGAAGAATAAAACTGAGTTGTTCCTACTCACTGTGTGGAACTTGGGTTACTAAGCAAAGGAGTCAGGGACCAAGGACTGGACTTGGCTCTAGGACACCTACACAAGGCCCAATCTCTGGCCTTCACCTCCTAGTTACGGGAGGACATGGGCCGTGGTGTGCATCATCTCTCTCCCAGGTACCCCTAGACAACAGCCATATAACCGATAAAGAAAGGGAGAGGGGTGAGGCCGCTACATAAAGGTTCGTTTTTTATTTTCTAAATAGGTTCCTTTAAGCTAGTGCATTGTTGGTTCACTTACCTTTTCCTTCGATTTCCATTCTAAATGTTTTTTTTCTTTGTCTGAATTTCTCACTTCCTGTTCCTCCTCAGTAAGCTTGCCCCCATCATCCGAGCCATTCTGGCTGAGGGTTAGTCAGCCTGCTCGCCCCTCCCTTGGGACTACATCCCTGCGAGAAGACACTGTGAACACACCGCGGGGACATAGTCCCAAGGGAGGGGGCGAGCAGGCTGACTAACCCCCAGCCAGAGGGGCTCGGATGATGGGGGCAAGCTTACAGGAAGTGAGAAATTCAGACAAAGAAAAAAAAACATTTAGAAGGGAAATCGAAGGAAAAGGTAAGTGAACCAACAGTGTACTAGCTTAAAGGAACCTATTTAGAAAATAAAAAAACAAACCTTTACAACCCCTTTAACTGGCTTTGATCTTTGCTTGGGTGAGACATAGTGCACTGCCAATACCTTGGAAATCCCCTGATAGCAGCCGCTTTGGGATAGGAGTGGAGGTGGTTTGTTGATGGTGGGTCAATCAACAGTGGTGAGTGACTGGTAAGGTTTCTCTGGTGCACCGGCTGTGCTACCTAGTCACCAATATCATTATTAAAAATGTTATTTTAAATGTACTTTAAAGGACAGCCTACTCAAAAGTGAAAATTTTAATTAAGTGGACCCTGCTTGGCTGACCAAGCCCCTGGCCTTTCACATGTCATGGATGCTCCAAAAGTTAGATCTCTCATTCCTGACTTTGTTCCTGACAATTTAGGAGGATTGTATTCCAAAACATCTTTAGGAGTTTCAGCTATTGCTGCTACATTCTTCATAATTTAAATAAAATAAAAATCCAGCAGTGGGAACCATTCGATTTTAGTAGTCGACTAAAATGTACTGGAGATTTTAGTCGACTAAAATACGACTAAAACTAAAACAATTCAGATGACTAAAATAGGAGTAAAACTAAAATGGCATGTTGTGTTACACTATGTGATTATTCTTGCTCTGTGTCTTTAAGATCTGTCCCCTTCTTTCTAGCTGAACTCTCTCTCTCACCGTAGTTCTTTATATATCTCCTCCACTTCCTGATTCTGGTCATTACTCCTGTATTTCTTCAATGCTAAACATCTTACATGTGGCTTACAACTGCAACGTTTTTCTACCTATGAATATCCATCATTAAACGGAACATTCGAAAGGATTCATCGTCTGTCGTCCTAACTGTGAGTTTATTCATTGAGTTAAACTGCCTGTATCGATGCAAGGGATGAATATCAAACCAGCTTGAGTAAGGCCTACTTAAACCTGGAGATGAACTTTATCGCTTTGTAGTTGAGACAGAACAGTAGAAAAACGGAGTTTCACAGCCTAATTACAAGATTTCTGCATGTCAGTACTGAAACAGACAAGATTTACTGCCCTCATAGCAAGACAGAAGGGACAGAGCAGCACATGGCAGCCTTATGGCCTGAGACAATCTGCACAGTGTCATATTTCAGCACACAGATCCTGCCTGCTTTCACAGTCAGTCTGCTATCATGAGTGACCAAGCTTCTGCATGTGAACTCACATCTACCTCCCCACAAGTTCCTGAAGAAACTGAGTTACCCAAACGCTCAGTTAAACCCACTTGGAAAGTAATGGAGAATTATGAAGCCTCAAGGACTGAATTGTCAAATAGCTTGGAATTAGTCTGGGAGAAAATCCTTGCTGAAGCCAATACAGTGTCTGTTGAACGTGAACTACTGACACTAGAGGGCGCCATTAAACAACTTTCTGCCTCATATGAGCTTTATCAGCTTACCAGCAGCAAATTCACTAATGTCTTACAAAACATGAAGTCAGAAAGTGCGATGATGCAATTAAAGCGCGTCAATGCTCTCAATATTGAAAGAGACAGTTTTATCCAGCAAACCATATTAAAGGCAGAAGCAAAAATAAAGCTGTTACAGGACACTGCATCTCACAGATCTGTTTCCACCAGACGTTCTAAAAACTCGTCAAGATCCCATAGTTCAAGATACTCAACACTCAGTGAGCGACTTATTAATGCCCGCGCTGAAGTGGAAGCCAGCAAAGTGCAGGTGGCGTATGCAGAAAAAAGAGCAGAGTTGGAAGCTCAGAGAGCAGAGTTGGAAGCGCAGTCAGCACGTCAAAGAGCAGAGTTGGAAGCGCAGTCAGCACGTCAAAGAGCAGAGTTGGAAGCTCAGAGAGCAGAGTCGGAAGCTCAGTCAGCACGTCAAAGAGCAACAATGGAAACCTTAAATGAACAGTGTAAACATGACGCAGCTATGGCAAAGCTAAGGGTCCTACAGCAAGCTATCAGTGCAGACGAAGGTGCAAGTGAGAAAGACAGCATTAACCTAAACATAGCAGATATGGAAGACCCCCTCAAACGCACTAAAAACTATGTCCTAAGCCACTGCAGTGCACACTCCATTGTCTCCAATGCTCCCGACTACATAGAGACTCCTTCACAGCTTCAAGTTAAAGAGGTTCCAGCAACTTCCTGCACTCAAAATCACTCCACTGCATTTCCTACCTGCCTACCTTGCCTGCCTTCATACGTCACAGAGCATCAGCGCAAGCTTCAAGCAAGTCATCAATCTCCAGTCATCGGTACAGCCTTGAATCAACGTACCATTGGAACAACTGACTTCAAGCAAGCAACTCACCTGGATGCATCTGCTGCACCATATTTCCCTGTGTCCTTTAACAACAATGTCAAAGATAACGCAATCAGCACCATACAGCCAACAGCATCTCACATAAAGGCGGAGACAACTGAGACAGAAGAGTTTGTGAGGTACATGCTTCGCAGAGAGCTCACAAAGACTGGTCTTACAAGTTTTGATGACCAACCTGAGAACTACAGAAGTTGGAAATGTGCCTTCAGAACTACAATCAGCAATATTGGCATTACAGCTGATCAAGAATTGAATCTGCTGATCAAATGGCTTGGTCCTCTATCTGCTGCACGTGTTAAGCCATTAAGATCGGTTTTCATGGACAATCCTACTGCAGGCCTCACAGCTGCATGGGAGCGACTAGAGCAAAGTTATGGCAGTCCAGAAGCTATAGAAAATGCTTTGTTCATGCGTCTGGAAACTTTCCCAAAGATATCCGGTAAGGACAACAAGGAGTTCCAGAGACTGAGTGACCTTCTCCTTGAGCTTCAGATAGCCAAGACAGACCCAAAACTACCTGGACTCAGTTACCTTGACACTCCAAGAGGGGTAAACCCAATTGTCTCCAAGCTCCCGTATGGTTTGCAAGAGAAATGGACTGCACTAGGGTCATCATACAAAAGAGAGAACAAGGTTTCCTTCCCTCCATTCTCTTCTGTGAATTCATCAGGAAAATTGCAGAGACCAAGAACGATCCAAGTTTTTCCTACGGTGAGTACAGCCTCTTCTCACCCTTTCCTAAGAGTACCAGACTTCAGGGCAACTATAGAAACCATAGAGGCCCAGTGTCCGTGAAAAAGACTGACATCCTTCCCACTCCTACCACAGTTCTGGCCACGAACAAACAGAGTAGGAAGATTGAAAACCCTAACAGAGAGTGTCCCATACACAAGAAGCCACACCCCCTCAATAAATGTATCGGCTTTAGGAAAAAGCCTCTGGAAGAGCGCAAGGAGCTTTTAAAGACATTTAGGGTATGTTTCAGCTGCTGTGCTTCTACAGAACATTTTGCAAGGGACTGTAATGTGTCCATCAAGTGCATAGAGTGTGGCTCTGAAGAACATGTGCAAGCCCTCCATCCTCTTGAGCCCAGCTCTGCACAACCTGCCAACACTCCTCCCAGGTTAACGCACGGCGGGGAGAATACAGACCAAGTGCCTAATTCTACCATCATTTCTTCATCCTGCACAGAAGTTTGTGGAGAAGACCGCTGTGGTAAGTCCTGTGCTAAGATATGCTTGGTGAACATATACCACAAGGATCAACCAGAAAAGTCTCTAAAGGCATATGCTATCTTAGACGATCAGAGCAATCGATCACTTGCAAAATCGGAATTGTTCAATCTATTTGAAATAAAAGGCGAAGCTCATCCTTACACCTTGGGTACCTGTAGTGGAACTATAGAGGTTTCTGGAAGAAGGGCTCATGGACTCATGGTATCTTCTCTCAAAGGTAACTTGCAATTACCCTTACCTACACTTGTTGAGTGCAATCAGATACCTGCTAACAGGGAAGAAATCCCTACTCCAGCTGCTGCTTTCCATCACCCTCACCTCAAGGTAATAGCAAAACTGATACCGCCGCTTGACAAAGATGCTCAGATCCTTCTTCTGTTAGGAAGAGACATTCTAAGAGTTCACAAGGTACACAGACAAGTCAGTGGACCCCCAGATGCCCCATTACCCAGCGCACGGATCTAGCGTGGGTCATCATAGGCAATGTCTGCATAGGCAAAATGAAAAGACCTACCAACATTTCGTCATTCAAGACAAATGTTCTGCCAAATGGCCAAAACACTTACTTCGAGCCATGCTCACATCACTACTGGGTGAAAGAGAAGATAGCCAGCCACGAATGGCAACATGGTATCTCAGGTGACACAAGCCCTTTCTCCTGCCATGATGGCGACTTCGGCTCTACAGTGTTTAATGCAACCAGTGAAGATGACATACTGGCTCCTTCAATGGAAGACAAAGAATTCATCAAGGTAATGGACAAGGAGTTCTTTCAAGATGACTCCAATAACTGGGTAGCACCCCTACCCTTTCGTCTCCCAAGAGAGAGATTGCCCAACAACTTACAGCAGGCCATCAGTAGATTCTCCTCCTTAAAGCGAAACTTAAGCAGGAAACCAGAGATGCAAAAGCACTTTGTGGACTTTATGCAAAATGTATTTGACAGAGATCATGCAGAGCCTGCTCCCCCACTAAAGGAGGGAGAAGAATGCTGGTACCTTCCATCCTTTGGCGTGTATCACCCACGCAAACCAGACCAAATCAGAGTTGTCTTTGATTCCAGTGCTCAGCACAAAGGTGTTTCTCTTAACAACATGCTCCTTACTGGACCCAACTTGAACAACAGTCTAATAGGAGTCTTGATTTGTTTCAGACAAGAGCCTGTACCAGTAATGGCCGACATTCAACAGATGTTTCACTGCTTCATCGTCAGAGAAGACAACAGAAACTACCTCAGGTTTCTATGGCACAAGGACAATGACCTCAACAAGGAAGTTATAGATTATCGCATGAAGGTACATGTCTTCGGTAACAGTCCTTCCCCAGCAGTGGCAACTTATGGGCTAAGGAAAACAGCTCAGACTGGAGAAGTTGAAGATGGATCTGATGCACGTCAATTTGTTGAAAGAAACTTCTACGTTGACGACGCACTTAAGTCCTTTCCAACTGCTAAAGAAGCAATTGATCTTCTCACCAGAACAAAGGAGATGCTGTCTGGAGCAAACCTTAGACTACACAAGATTATATCCAACAGCCAGGAACTTATGAATGCCTTTCACTCTGAGGACTATGCCACTAGTCTAAAAAACCTTGACTTAGGTACAGATGTGCCTCCTGTACAGCGAAGTCTGGGTTTGTTGTGGAACATCAAGCAAGACAAATTCACCTTCCAAGTGTCAATTTGTGACAAACCCTTCACTAAGAGAGGAGTCCTGTCCGTGGTGAATAGCATCTATGACCCACTGGGTTTCCTTGCTCCAGTTACCATTCAAGGTAAGATTTTACTAAGACAGTTGTCTACTGAGAACATAGACTGGGATACTCCCTTGCCTAGTGAGAATCAACACAAGTGGGAAAGGTGGAGATATTCTTTGAAGTCACTAGAAAAACTTCAGATTCCCCGTAGCTATGTTCCAGGATCCACTTCAACCGCTAACCGGAGAGAGATTCATATTTTCTCTGATACATCAGTTGAAGCTATTGCTGCAGTAGCCTATTTGAAGACCTCTGAACTGAATGGAGAATCACACTGTAGTTTTGTCCTAAGCAAGGCAAAACTCACACCCAAGCCTGCACATACCATACCAAGACTTGAACTTTGTGCAGCCGTGCTAGCAGTAGAAATTGCCGAGGTCATACGAAGTGAAATGGACACTAGAATTGATTCTTTCACCTTCTATACAGACAGTAAGGTAGTACTTGGTTACATAAACAACCAAACAAAACAGTTTTATGTGTACGTCAGCAACAGGGTTGAACGTATCAAGAGATTCTCTCTACCAAGTCAATGGCATCACGTTCCCACTGAACTCAACCCAGCTGACTGTGGGACCAGAGCCGTGTCACCAGCCGCTCTTCAGGACAGTTTATGACTGTCACCTCCAAGGTTTCTGTGTGAGGACTCTTACTTACTCCCTATTAGGGATGAGCTTCGTGTTCGAGTCGAACATACGTTCGACTCGAACATCGGCTGTTCGATCGTTCGACGAAGATCGAACGATTTGGGCCGTTCGCGCCAAATTCGAGTGACGCGAACGGCCCACAATGCACTACGCCATCGCAGTGTCATCCAGGCGCTGTGATTGGCCAAGCATGCACTGTGACCCCGCATGCTTGGCCAATCACAGCGCCGGCAGCGAGGAGAGCAATGATTGGCCACAGGCAGGATGCCTGTGGCCAATTATTGCTGAGGGTGTTTAGTACACGCCCCACACTATAAAAGGCCGCCAGCACGGCGGCCTAGTGTAGTGTGTTCCGGAGCAGGGATAGAGCAGCATAGGCAGGGACAGTGACTTTTATTTCTTTCTTGCTTAACCTGGATTCCTTTAGTTTAGGGAAAGAGAAGGATAGGTAGGGAGAGTGTCAGTGTGTTTTGTGCTTGTGCTATAGTGTGCTTAAAAAAAACATTTTTTCTAGGGACAGAAAACTGTAGGTAGGGAGAGTGTCAGTTTCTTTCACTGTGCAAGTCCTTGTTTCTAGGGACCTGGAAGGACAGTGAGTGAATTCTCCTTGTGCTATATTGTGCTTAAAAAAAACATTTTTTCTAGGGACAGAAAACTGTAGGTAGGGAGAGTGTCAGTTTCTTTCACTGTGCAAGTCCTTGTTTCCAGGGACCTGGAAGGACAGTGAGTGAATTCTCCTTGTGCTATATTGTGCTTAAAAAAAACATTTTTTCTAGGGACAGAAAACTGTAGGTAGGGAGAGTGTCAGTTTCTTTCACTGTGCAAGTCCTTGTTTCTAGGGACCTGGAAGGACAGTGAGTGAATTCTCCTTGTGCTATATTGTGCTTAAAAAAAACATTTTTTCTAGGGACAGAAAACTGTAGGTAGGGAGAGTGTCAGTTTCTTTCACTGTGCAAGTCCTTGTTTCCAGGGACCTGGAAGGACAGTGAGTGAATTCTCCTTGTGCTATATTGTGCTTAAAAAAAACATTTTTTCTAGGGACAGAAAACTGTAGGTAGGGAGAGTGTCAGTTTCTTTCACTGTGCAAGTCCTTGTTTCCAGGGACCTGGAAGGACAGTGAGTGAATTCTCCTTGTGCTATATTGTGCTTAAAAAAAACATTTTTTCTAGGGACAGAAAACTGTAGGTAGGGAGAGTGTCAGTTTCTTTCACTGTGCAAGTCCTTGTTTCCAGGGACCTGGAAGGACAGTGAGTGAATGCTCCTTGTGCTATAGTGTGCTTAAAAAAAACATTTTTTCTAGGGACAGAAAACTCTAGGTAGGGAGAGTGTCAGTTTCTTTCACTGTGCAAGTCCTTGTTTCCAGGGACCTGGAAGGACAGTGAGTGAATTCTCCTTGTGCTATAGTGTGCTTAAAAAAAACATTTTTTCTAGGGACAGAAAACTGTAGGTAGGGAGAGTGTCAGTTTCTTTCACTGTGCAAGTCCTTGTTTCCAGGGACCTGGAAGGACAGTGAGTGAATTCTCCTTGTGCTATATTGTGCTTATAAAAAACATTTTTTC
This sequence comes from Rana muscosa, assembly GCA_029206835.1. NCBI lineage: Eukaryota > Metazoa > Chordata > Amphibia > Anura > Ranidae > Rana > Rana muscosa. The sequence continues at coordinate 83,157,146 of CM055117.1, read as the reverse complement.
TAGGGACAGAAAACTGTAGGTAGGGAGAGTGTCAGTTTCTTTCACTGTGCAAGTCCTTGTTTCTAGGGACTGGGAAGGACAGTGAGTGAATTCTCCTTGTGCTATAGTGTGCTTAAAAAAAACATTTTTTCTAGGGACAGAAAACTGTAGGTAGGGAGAGTGTCAGTTTCTTTCACTGTGCAAGTCCTTGTTTCTAGGGACTGGGAAGGACAGTGAGTGAATTCTCCTTGTGCTATAGTGTGCTTAAAAAAAACATTTTTTCTAGGGACAGAAAACTGTAGGTAGGGAGAGTGTCAGTTTCTTTCACTGTGCAAGTCCTTGTTTCTAGGGACCTGGAAGGACAGTGAGTGAATTCTCCTTGTGCTATATTGTGCTTAAAAAAAACATTTTTTCTAGGGACAGAAAACTGTAGGTAGGGAGAGTGTCAGTTTCTTTCACTGTGCAAGTCCTTGTTTCCAGGGACCTGGAAGGACAGTGAGTGAATTCTCCTTGTGCTATAGTGTGCTTAAAAAAACATTTTTTCTAGGGACAGAAAACTCTAGGTAGGGAGAGTGTCAGTTTCTTTCACTGTGCAAGTCCTTGTTTCCAGGGACCTGGAAGGACAGTGAGTGAATTCTCCTTGTGCTATAGTGTGCTTAAAAAAAACATTTTTTCTAGGGACAGAAAACTGTAGGTAGGGAGAGTGTCAGTTTCTTTCACTGTGCAAGTCCTTGTTTCCAGGGACCTGGAAGGACAGTGAGTGAATTCTCCTTGTGCTATATTGTGCTTATAAAAAACATTTTTTCTAGGGACAGAAAACTGTAGGTAGGGAGAGTGTCAGTTTCTTTCACTGTGCAAGTCCTTGTTTCTAGGGACTGGGAAGGACAGTGAGTGAATTCTCCTTGTGCTATAGTGTGCTTAAAAAAAACATTTTTTCTAGGGACAGAAAACTGTAGGTAGGGAGAGTGTCAGTTTCTTTCACTGTGCAAGTCCTTGTTTCTAGGGACTGGGAAGGACAGTGAGTGAATTCTCCTTGTGCTATAGTGTGCTTAAAAAAAACATTTTTTCTAGGGACAGAAAACTGTAGGTAGGGAGAGTGTCAGTTTCTTTCACTGTGCAAGTCCTTGTTTCTAGGGACCTGGAAGGACAGTGAGTGAATTCTCCTTGTGCTATATTGTGCTTAAAAAAAACATTTTTTCTAGGGACAGAAAACTGTAGGTAGGGAGAGTGTCAGTTTCTTTCACTGTGCAAGTCCTTGTTTCCAGGGACCTGGAAGGACAGTGAGTGAATTCTCCTTGTGCTATATTGTGCTTAAAAAAAACATTTTTTCTAGGGACAGAAAACTGTAGGTAGGGAGAGTGTCAGTTTCTTTCACTGTGCAAGTCCTTGTTTCTAGGGACCTGGAAGGACAGTGAGTGAATTCTCCTTGTGCTATATTGTGCTTAAAAAAAACATTTTTTCTAGGGACAGAAAACTGTAGGTAGGGAGAGTGTCAGTTTCTTTCACTGTGCAAGTCCTTGTTTCTAGGGACCTGGAAGGACAGTGAGTGAATTCTCCTTGTGCTATATTGTGCTTAAAAAAAACATTTTTTCTAGGGACAGAAAACTGTAGGTAGGGAGAGTGTCAGTTTCTTTCACTGTGCAAGTCCTTGTTTCCAGGGACCTGGAAGGACAGTGAGTGAATTCTCCTTGTGCTATATTGTGCTTAAAAAATTTTTTTTCTAGGGACAGAAAACTGTAGGTAGGGAGAGTGTCAGTTTCTTTCACTGTGCAAGTCCTTGTTTCTAGGGACCTGGAAGGACAGTGAGTGAATTCTCCTTGTGCTATATTGTGCTTAAAAAAAACATTTTTTCTAGGGACAGAAAACTGTAGGTAGGGAGAGTGTCAGTTTCTTTCACTGTGCAAGTCCTTGTTTCCAGGGACCTGGAAGGACAGTGAGTGAATGCTCCTTGTGCTATAGTGTGCTTAAAAAAAACATTTTTTCTAGGGACAGAAAACTCTAGGTAGGGAGAGTGTCAGTTTCTTTCACTGTGCAAGTCCTTGTTTCCAGGGACCTGGAAGGACAGTGAGTGAATTCTCCTTGTGCTATATTGCGCTTAAAAAAAACATTTTTTCTAGGGACAGAAAACTCTAGGTAGGGAGAGTGTCAGTTTCTTTCACTGTGCAAGTCCTTGTTTCAAGGACCTGGAAGGACAGTGAGTGAATTCTCCTTGTGCTATAGTGTGCTTAAAAAAAACATTTTTTCTAGGGACAGAAAACTGTAGGTAGGGAGAGTGTCAGTTTCTTTCACTGTGCAAGTCCTTGTTTCTAGGGACTGGGAAGGACAGTGAGTGAATTCTCCTTGTGCTATAGTGTGCTTAAAAAAAACATTTTTTCTAGGGACAGAAAACTGTAGGTAGGGAGAGTGTCAGTTTCTTTCACTGTGCAAGTCCTTGTTTCCAGGGACCTGGAAGGACAGTGAGTGAATTCTCCTTGTGCTATATTGTGCTTAAAAAAAACATTTTTTCTAGGGACAGAAAACTGTAGGTAGGGAGAGTGTCAGTTTCTTTCACTGTGCAAGTCCTTGTTTCTAGGGACTGGGAAGGACAGTGAGTGAATTCTCCTTGTGCTATAGTGTGCTTAAAAAAAACATTTTTTCTAGGGACAGAAAACTGTAGGTAGGGAGAGTGTCAGTTTCTTTCACTGTGCAAGTCCTTGTTTCTAGGGACTGGGAAGGACAGTGAGTGAATTCTCCTTGTGCTATAGTGTGCTTAAAAAAAACATTTTTTCTAGGGACAGAAAACTGTAGGTAGGGAGAGTGTCAGTTTCTTTCACTGTGCAAGTCCTTGTTTATAGGGACCTGGAAGGACAGTGAGTGAATTCTCCTTGTGCTATATTGTGCTTAAAAAAAACATTTTTTCTAGGGACAGAAAACTGTAGGTAGGGAGAGTGTCAGTTTCTTTCACTGTGCAAGTCCTTGTTTCCAGGGACCTGGAAGGACAGTGAGTGAATTCTCCTTGTGCTATATTGTGCTTAAAAAAAACATTTTTTCTAGGGACAGAAAACTGTAGGTAGGGAGAGTGTCAGTTTCTTTCACTGTGCAAGTCCTTGTTTCTAGGGACCTGGAAGGACAGTGAGTGAATTCTCCTTGTGCTATATTGTGCTTAAAAAAAACTTTTTTTCTAGGGACAGAAAACTGTAGGTAGGGAGAGTGTCAGTTTCTTTCACTGTGCAAGTCCTTGTTTCTAGGGACCTGGAAGGACAGTGAGTGAATTCTCCTTGTGCTATATTGTGCTTAAAAAAAACATTTTTTCTAGGGACAGAAAACTGTAGGTAGGGAGAGTGTCAGTTTCTTTCACTGTGCAAGTCCTTGTTTCTAGGGACCTGGAAGGACAGTGAGTGAATTCTCCTTGTGCTATATTGTGCTTAAAAAAAACATTTTTTCTAGGGACAGAAAACTGTAGGTAGGGAGAGTGTCAGTTTCTTTCACTGTGCAAGTCCTTGTTTCTAGGGACCTGGAAGGACAGTGAGTGAATTCTCCTTGTGCTATATTGTGCTTAAAAAAAACATTTTTTCTAGGGACAGAAAACTGTAGGTAGGGAGAGTGTCAGTTTCTTTCACTGTGCAAGTCCTTGTTTCAAGGGACAGAGAAGGACACCTGAAGGTAGCCCTTATTGCTTTTTTCCCATCTCCCTGCAGGCCATCTATTAGAATGTCTGGAAGGCAAACAAGGAGAGGCAGACAGTCAGGAGGCAATAAAAGAGGGCAAGCAGGCTCTGTGTCTGGGGGCAACAGTGCTGGTCGTGGACGCGGTGCATTGTCATCAGCACATGGCCATGGGACACGCTTGTCCTTCTTTTCCGCAGCTGGACATGTTGAGCCACATCATGCCGAAGACTTGGTAGAGTGGATGACCAAGCCCTCCTCCTCCTCCTCATCCTCTCTCACCCAGGCTCAGGGTACTGGCAAAGCAGCTGCCAAAGCGTCCTCTTCCCTGGTATCAATGTCAGACTCATCATCAGTCACTCCTTCCCTAGACCCACCATGTCCTCCTCCTGAGGAGTCCCCCGAACTGTTTGAGCACAGTGTTGGGTACATGCTCCAGGAGGATGCCCAGCGTTTCGAAGGGTCTGATGATGAAACCCAGCTACAGGAAGGCAGTAGGGTGAGAGCAGACAGAGGGGATGCTCAAGAAGGACACCAATCTGGCAGTCATGTTCCAGCAGCTGCAGCATACTGCCAGATTGGCTCCAGTGATGAGGAGGGAGGGGATGATGAGGTCACTGACTCCACGTGGGTGCCTAATAGGAGAGAGGAGGAGGAGGATGAGGAGGAGGCACATCTCCAACGAGACAGGATGCCCTTTGGTGGCCAGCGTAAGGGCAGTACACCGACGGAATCACACCGCAGAGCTCCGCCTGTGCAGGGCGCTGCCTCTGCCCGTCATTCAAAAAGTTCCTTGGTGTGGGCCTTTTTTGAGGCTAGTGCATCAGATCGCACAGCTGCTGTTTGCAACATATGTCTCAAGCGTATATCGCGTGGCCAAAACATCAGCCGCTTGGGTACCACATGCCTGACCAGACATATGTTGACCTGCCATGCAGCTCGTTGGCAAGCCTACCTCAAAGACCCACACCAAAGAACAAAGCGGACCTCTCCTTGCACCGCATCAGCTGGGATCTCCAACCCCACTATAACTTCAGTCCTCTCTGAAACATGCACTGAGAGGAATGAAGGTGTAGAATTAGGTGTGTCACAGCCAAGTACTTGCGGCCACTCTGCTAGCAGTACACCGACGTCCGATTCTAGCAGGCAAATTTCCCTGCCCCAGCTGCTGGACCGTCGAAAGAAGTTCACTCCCAGCCATCCACATGCCCAGCGGTTGAATGCTAGCTTGGCTAAATTGCTAGCGCTTCAACTGCTGCCTTTTCAGTTGGTAGACTCGGCCCCCTTCCGTGAGTTTGTGCAATGTGCGGTTCCTCAGTGGCAGGTTCCCAAACGCCACTTTTTCTCACGGAAGGCTATTCCGGCTCTCTACCGGCATGTGGAAGGCAATGTCTTGGCCTCGCTGGACAGGGCGGTCAGCGGTAAGGTGCATATTACCGCTGACTCATGGTCCAGCAGGCATGGACAGGGACGTTACCTTTCTTTCACGGCCCATTGGGTCACTCTTTTGGCAGCTGGGAAGGATGCAGGACAAGGTGCAGTAGTGTTGGAGGTTGTCCCACCGCCACGCCTCCAAAATGCTACTACTGGTTGTGACACACCTCTCTCCTCCACCCCCTCCTCTTCTTCTTCCTCCATGGCCTCTTCCTGTGGTTTGTCCTATGAACCAGCGGTGCTCCGTAGCCGTTCACGGGGCTACGCAAGTACGCAGGCAAAAAGATGCCATGCCGTGCTTGCGCTGGTGTGTTTGGGGGACAGAAGCCACACTGGGGCAGAGGTCCTGTCTGCTCTGCAGGGCCAGGCCGAGAGGTGGTTGTAGCCACGCCAGCTTAAGCCAGGAATGGTGGTTTGCGACAATGGCACCAACCTCCTCTCCGCCCTCCGACAGGGACAACTGACCCATGTGCCCTGTGTGGCTCACGTCCTTAACCTGGTGGTGCAGCGGTTCTTGGGCAGGTACCCGGGCTTACAGGATGTCCTGAGGCAGGCCAGGAAAGTCTGTGTGCATTTCCGCAGATCTTATAATGCCAGTGCTCGCCTGGCTGAGCTGCAAAAGGAGTTGAACCTGCCCAAGAACCGCCTTATATGTGACATGCCCACCAGGTGGAACTCAACGTTGGCCATGCTGCAGCGGCTGCACACGCAGCAGAGGGCCATCAATGAGTACCTGTGCGACTACGGCACCAGGACAGGGTCAGGGGAGCTTGGTTTTTTTTCTCCACGCCAGTGGGGCATGATCAGGGATGCATGCACTGTCCTGGCACCATTTGAGGAGGCCACGAGGATGGTGAGCAGTGACAGTGCATGCATCAGTGACACTGTACCTCTTGTCCACCTGTTGGAGCACACGCTGCGTGGAATAATGGATAGGGCACTTGAGGCAGAACAGAGGCAGGAAGAGGAGGACTTCCTTGCCTCTCAAGGCCCCCTTTACCCAGACAGTGTTCCTTCTGTCCCACCCATCGCACAGGAAGAGGAAGAGGAGGAGGAGGAGGAGGAGGAGGAGGATTGTGTCAGCATGGAGGTGGAGGCTGGCACTCAGCATCATCAGCAGCAGGGATGATTTACAGTCCCAAGAAACCAGTGGAGTTGTACGTGGCTGGGAGGAGGTGACTGCGGATCATGTCGTCCTTAGTGACCCAGAGGACTCCGGAGCGAATGCCTCAGCAAACCTACGCTGCATGGCCTCCCTGATCCTGCAAAGTCTGCGGAAGGATCCTCGTATTCTTCGGATCAAGGAGAGGGACCATTACTGGCTGGCCACTCTCCTTGATCCACGGTACAAGGGTAAGGTTGCGGACCTTATGTTACCGTCGCAGAGGGAGCAGAGGATGAGACAACTCCGGGAGGCCTTGCAGAAAGGTCTGTGCAACGCGTTCCCAGAGACTGGGAGGTTACAAACTCCTGGTCCAGGACAACGAGTTGCTGAGGCTTCGGCCAGTCAAAGAAGGAGCGGTGGGGAAGGTGGCCGTCTGACCGATGCGTTCAGACAATTCTTTAGTCCGCAGCCCCAAAGTATGATCGGTTCCAGCAACCATCGCCAGCGTCTGATAAACATGGTGCAGGAATATCTAGGGGCAAGGTCAGACTTGGACACCTTCCCCACCGAAAATCCTCTGGCTTACTGGGTCTTGAGGATGGATCACTGGCCAGAGCTTGCACAGTATGCAATTGAGCTACTGGCCTGTCCTGCATCCAGCGTTCTTTCGGAACGCACATTCAGTGCTGCTGGAGGATTTGTCACGGATCACAGGGTGCGCCTGTCCACCGACTCGGTTGATCGACTGACTTTCATCAAGATGAACCAGTCTTGGATCACCACCAGCTACCACACACCTGATGCTGATATAACAGACTAATTGATTTTAACATGTCACGTCCCTTCAAGACTGATGCTGATGCTGAGTGCCTGTGCTGTTATGTTGACTGGCTATCCTCCTCCTCCGAGTCCTCAATGATACGATTGATGATGATAGCTTGGAAGATCATTTTTGTTTATGGGTGCCGCCACCAGTGGCTAAGGCCCAATTTTTCAGCCCCTGTTTTACAGGGGGCGTGTACTTACAATTTTTTTAGCAATAATTTGCCATAGGGCTCATTGCTGTGCTCCAAGTACAGTATCTGTGAGGGGTTGTAGTGTTGTGCCACCAGTGCCTAAGGCCCAATTTTTCAGCCCCTGTTTAACAGGGGCGTGTCATTACAATTTTTGAAGCAATACTTTGCAACAGGGCTCATTGCTGTGCTCCAAGTACAGTATCTGTGAGGGGTTGTAGTGTTGTGCCACCAGTGCCTAAGGCCCAATTTTTCAGCCCCTGTTCAACAGGGGCATGCAATTACAATTCTTGATGTAATAATTCACAGCAGGGCCCATTCCTGCACCCACCAAGAGTAAGTCTGAGGGCTTACAGTGTTGTGGCAACGCCACCACCACCACCACCACGAAAGGCCCAATTTTTCAGCCACTGTTCAAAAGGGGCATGTAATTACAATTCTTGATCTAATAATTCACAGCAGGGCCCATTCCTGCACCCACCAAGAGTAACTCTGAGGGCTTACAGTGTTGTGGCAACACCACCACCACCACCACCACCACGAAAAGCCCAATTTTTCAGCCCCTGTTCAACAGGGGCATGCAATTACAATTCTTGATCTAATAATTCACAGCAGGGCCCATTGCTGCACCCACCAAGAGTAACTCTGAGGGCTTACAGTGTTGTGGCAACACCACCACCACCACCACCACCACGAAAAGCCCAATTTGTCAGCCCCTGTTCAACAGGGGCATGCAATTACAATTCTTGATCTAATAATTCACAGCAGGGCCCATTGCTGCACCCACCAAGAGTAACTGTCAGGGCTTACAGTGTTGTGGCACCAGCACCACCATCAAAGCCCCAATTTTTACTACCACTGTTCAACAATTATATGTAATTAAAATTCCTGATATAATAGTTGACAGCAGGGCGTTCCAGCACCAACCAAGAGTAACTGTGAGTGCTTACAGTGTTGTGCCAACACCAACAACTAAGGGGCCTATTTCTGCAGAGTATATACGGCAGGTCCCTACTTTCAAACATCCAACTTACAAACGACTCCTACTTGCAAACGAAAGAAGACAACAGGAAGTGAGAGGAAATCTACCCCTAGGAAGGAAAATTCTCTCCTGTAAGAATAAATATGGGAGAAAGGTGTCTCCTCTGTACTGATGCTTTATCAGCAATCCTTGTTTCAAGAAAAACACCACATTTCAAAAACAGTTGTCATTGGGACGGAAAGTGAGGTGAAATGTTCTGAACAGGGGCACAGACAGCAAAACAAATGTTACAGGGGTGATAACCCTTACCTATGTTTCCCAAAAAGTTTAAAAATAGATTTTTGGGCTGGAGCTACAGTTCAACAATGTACCTGTTCAAAATTACAAACACATTCTACATAAGAACAAACCTACAGTCCCTGTCTTGTATGCACCGCCTGTATACGGCTGTTCAGAGTATATAGGGCCTTTTTTATTTTATGTGCGGGGTTCCCCTTAATATCCATACAAGACCCAAAGGGGCTGGTAATGGGCTGGGGTAGGGGGGGGGTCATGGGGTAGCTATGCCATTTTTCTTAAAGATTTTCATCCATATTACCGGGACCAGACATTACATTAAAGCCGCAAGAAGTTTTAAATGGCTTTTTTTTCCTTTAGAAGTGTCATTTTGTGCAGGGACAGTTCTAAACACGGGAAACACGTGGCACTTCACAGGCATACTTTAGACACCCCCCAGGTACGATATTTAAAGGAATATTTGACTTTTTTTTTTCACTTTATGCATCATTAAAATGACTGCTCCCGAAAAACGACCGTTTTTAAAACTTCTTTTTGCATTGATACATGTCCCCTGGTGCAGAACCCGGGTTCCCAAACCCTTTTTAGGACAATAACATGCATAATAGTTGTTATAATTAGCACTTTAGAATTCGAACGTTCGCATCCATTGTATTTAATAGGGTTCTAATGTTCGTACGAACTTTCGGTCCGTTCGCGGGTTCTGGTGCGAACCGAACCCGGGGGTGTTCGGCTCATCACTACTCCCTATTGACACCACCTATGGGCTAGTAAACCCTGAAGATGATAAGGAAATAAGAACTGTGAACACCTCACTCCACACTTCTGTAAGTACAAAACAGAAGCTGCGGTCACACCATTACGAGCATCAATGGAAGCAGGTTCAGCATCTAGCCAATGTGTTCTGGCATCGCTGGAAGAAAAAGTATCTTCACCACCTTCAAGGTCGTAACAAATGGCAAGCATCTAAGCCGAATCTTAAGGTTGGAGACCTCATCCTTCTAAAAGACAAGGAAGTTTGTCGGAATGAGTGGCCTATGGGTCTTATTACTAAAAGTTATGCCCAGCGACGATAACAAAGTCCGGAAGGTAGAAGTCAAGGTAACCAAGGGAAGATCGACACAAACCTTTAGTCGACCAATTACAGAGTTAGTACTTCTTTTGCCAGGTGAGTGACTTGTGCAAGGACTAGCCATGCTGTTGGCACGGCGGGGAGTACATTGCTGCCATCTACAGGTTCTACTCAGAACTTTGGAATTATTTGAAGACATCATACTGTGACTTTATGTTCTTCATCCTGTTGAACTTACGTTTATTATTTGCTTGTTGCATGTTTTTCATTACAGGTTCCAGGACATTCGTCAGTATTGGACTTTTTGAAAATATATATTTTAGTTTAAGGCTATGAAATCTAAAGATTTCAGACGGGGAGTGTTGTGTTACACTATGTGATTATTCTTGCTCTGTGTCTTTAAGATCTGTCCCCTTCTTTCTAGCTGAACTCTCTCTCTCACCGTAGTTCTTTATATATCTCCTCCACTTCCTGATTCTGGTCATTACTCCTGTATTTCTTCAATGCTAAACATCTTACATGTGGCTTACAACTGCAACGTTTTTCTACCTATGAATATCCATCATTAAACGGAACATTCGAAAGGATTCATCGTCTGTCGTCCTAACTGTGAGTTTATTCATTGAGTTAAACTGCCTGTATCGATGCAAGGGATGACTATCAAACCAGCTTGAGTAAGGCCTACTTAAACCTGGAGATGAACTTTATTGCTTTGTAGTTGAGACAGAACATGGCATTTTAGTCAAAAGATTATAACTAAAACTATATTGAATTTGATGTCAAGATTAATACTGTCTGCAAGTCTACAGCATGAAAATTCAGCCACAGTGCCCCCGGTGGTGGGATGACTATTGTTGCACAACAAAACTGAACCAGAACTTGCAGCAGACTTGCAGAATATTTGCAAAGAAAGTTGATCTGGAGTCATGCAATGCGGACTGGCTGCAATTGTGCAACAAACTTGTGAAGCCTGGTCATTTTTAAACTTGCATCACAATTGCTTGCTATCTGGGAGACAGGTCAAGATCCATGGGGATCTGACACTAAGCTGACATTTCTGCTCTAATAGGAAGAGAATACAAGTGAATAACTTCACACACAGCTATTCCTGAGAGGTAAGACTGCACTGTTAATAATAGTGGAGATTGAAATGAATACACATGCTCATTGCTGACTAGTCCTCTTTAATTGCTTCAACTCTGACATCTGTACACTGTACATCTTATGGACCAGAGCAATTTTACATTCCTGCTATGGGCCTGTTTATTCTGCGATAACTTTGTCATTTATTAGGATAAAGCAATACATATATTACATTATTTTTTGGGGGTTAAAGGCTCTCTTTTGATGATATTCTCTTGCAAATTTTTTTTTTTTCTAAGTAATCTTTAGATGAAAAACTAAAAAAAAACACTTTTTTTCTACTCTGACCAGTATTAGTTTTTAAAAAATATTATTACTGTAGTTAAAGTGGTTGTAAACCCTGGTAATGTTTTTTTTTTTAAAATACAACCTGCAAGACAAAGGCATAATGAGCTAGTATGACTAGCATACTAGCTCATTATGCATCACTTTCCTTAGATCGGGGGCCCCGAAGCCATCCTCGTCTCCCTCTCCAGCCGCAGCCGTCGCTGCGGCGATAGCCGGAATGTTACTTCCTGGTATCGCCGCTCCAGCCAATCACAGCGCCGCTCACAGCGCCGCATGCACGCGGGAGCCGTCAAATCCAGCAAAGCCGGATTTGTGAATGGGATCAACCCTATGAATGCGCTGTTGTCTAGCAAATATCTCCTAAACCGTTTAGGTAAGGGAGATATTTCTTGCACCTACAGGTAAGCCTTAATCTAGGCTTACCTGTAGGTACAAGTTGCATAAGTGGGTTTACAACCACTTTAAAACTATACATTTTATTCTATATATTGTCCTATTTACAATGCCTCTAAAATTAGGATTCTGGTACAGGCATTGCAAGTTATTTAAAAGCGCAATGCGTATTATTATTTTTCTGCACATTTCTTTTAGTTTTTTTAATGTAGCTGTGTGGTTGCTACTAGTTACTACATCCACGCATATTCACCCTGCTGCCAGACATCCATACGCCACACTTTGTAGACAATGAAAAGTCTTTTGCTTTGCTTTGTTATTTTATTTGGGGGGATTGAACTTGGTTGGGGAAGGGATATGGGATGCCCATAAGATGAATTAGTATTTGCAATGTTATAGCAGTTCACTCATTACTTTGAAAATGTTATAGTGGTTCACTCATTACTTTTGTACTTCCTCAGTTAGGACAAAAAATGTCGGACTCTAATCTTGACAGCTTCACTTCAGAACATTTCCCACCTCTGCACTCTACCTGCAGACTTTTACCTCTAGGACACTTCTCCTCCTGCACATCGCTTCCCTGTCACAGCATTAGTACTCATGTCCCACCATCTTGAGCTGACCAGGCCCCACTCTGAATAAGTCCTGGTAGTGGTTTCAATTGCTGATCCTTAATAGGCCAGGGGCCTGTAGTACCCCTTCTGTGGCCGTGGACATTACTTGAAAAGGATATTTGATGATGGACTACTGATCCTAGCAAGCCCGACTTGCAAATCCTGTGCCCTCGGACTGCATCAATTTGGCACAACTCTCCACAGTCTTTCCCTCTGGCTCTGCACTTAGCATGTCTTGCCTCTTCCAGATCTCCACTGTGCTTCACTCACCGACTCCTGCCCTAGGTCCTTCCTGAAGGATTTACCCGGACGTGCGAACCGACTGCTTCTCCAGATCCTGTTCCAGGACACCTCTCCATGACCGTGTAAGGAGAGGCTCCCTCCCAGCTCCCCCACCTGAGTTGCACCCCCCCAGATGGGGGTGTTTCTCCTGCACGCAGTCTAGCACACCATCCTTCAGTTCACCCAGCTGACAACTCCTCCCCCAGCAGGCTGACCATGAGTATATGTAGGCGGCCCGGCCCCTGCCAGTCCTAGTTGGGGGATTGGTCAGAGCTCCTCACATGTACTCCATGTCACTCCAATTCTCAGCCCTGCCCCTCTTCCAGAACATTCTCACTGGAAGCAGGGGAGGCGCATGGTAGAAAGAATGAATGGACAGCCGCACTCTAAAAACCATAGATGGTCGTCTTTATTGTAAAAAAAGGATAAAATAAAGCACTACAAATAACAGCAAAAAATGGGGACATACAGCCTACGTGTTTCACACTACTAGTTGGTGCTTAATCATGGCTTTCTACCATTTGCCTTGTGCATTGCCGGAACTCATGATTTCCTGAGAAGACACTGATTGCATAAGCACATCCACCTGGAGCGGTAACTCCCTTTCCCCCAAGCAGGGGAGGCGCCCAAGAGCTGGAGCAAATGTCAGTCACCTACTGCTACACTAACCTCTCCCTGCCCCCAGATCAAAAACAAACAGGCCTAGCTTGCAGCATAGGCCTGCTTAAATTTACCTGCCTGGCAGCTTACACCCAAAACTCAATGCACTCAGCACCTACGTATGGTAGAGGGTACTACATTAATGTGAGACAAAAAAAATAACAGATAAATGGGTTAAATTTTTTTTTTAACAATCTGAAGAAAGGAGGATAAGAAGGGAAAGCAGTCATTTGGGTTTTTAAAGTAATAAACAGCAAAATAAAAGGATTTTACTTGTAAGGTCACTACTTTGATCTTAATATAAATGAACCAGTAATGTTACTATTTATCTTTGAATTATGTTCCTGCAAAGGGTTTACAAACACTGTTCATTTTTTAACTTTCTGTTTATTAAGGTTTTGCATATTGCCACATAGCCAGAGCTATGTGATAGAGAGAGAGAGAGAGAGAGAGAGAGAGAGAGAGAGAGAGGTATACCACAAATGAAAAATAACGTAGAAAATTGCATATTACATCAGGTGCAATTTTCATTATATGAAGGACATTCTATTATTCTCTTTATGTTGATGTACAATTGGAGAACATTGAATAACTAAAGCTGTCTGGTATGAAGTGAGAAATGAAAGCATAATGTTATTTCAATGATGTAGTTCCAAATAAAAAATATGACAGTAACTTGAACAGCATCTAAAGATCAAGAAGTAGAAGGGGACAAGGGAGGGAGGAGAGCTTGGGTAGAGGGACAGGAAAGAGGAGGAGACAATGGGGGTTACCCACTCCCTCACTTGATCGTTTTCAAAACCATTGACAGGAGGTGGAGTTGAGAATTTACCAGAAGGAAGTGGGATATAGCAAATAGTCACACGGAAGCCAGATTTTACTGAATGTATCTAATTCCATGTTATGAACCTCATGTAGAAACCTCATGTTTGTAGAAATCCATTTTAGGTGGTGATGGTGAACGTTTAAACATCTAGCTGCGTTGAAGACATGGTTTCTAAGTTTAACTACTTCCTTATCGGGCCAATTCTGAAATTTTTCTCCTACATGTAAAAATCATTTGAAATTAGGACAACTCATGCGTCAAGACATGTAGTTGCCATCATCCCGAGTTGAATAGGTATGAAAAAACCTCTAAAATTTGGGATTATGTAGGCAACAAAAAAACAAAAAAAAATTATACAAAAATATATTTATTTAAATACAAAAAAGAAAGAATATCATAATATACAATACACAAATTGCGTTGATGTCAATAAAATCTATAACGTGATTGAGACATAGGTGATACAATAGCCAGGATTGAACACTCCAGATCCTCCGGCGACAGTCAAAGACGGCTTAACCCAACGCGTTTCAAACAATTTTATGGAAAAGTTCTTCATCAGGGATATTCAGCTTGTATCCTTGTCTATAACAGATCACAGAAATTCATTAAGTACAACACAGATTACCCCACTCTCCCACACCCCCAACTGGTGCATCAGGAGAAAGAGGGGAAAACTTACTTCATCATGTTCATTAAAATGTGTATATGCACTTCACATACCGGTCACCTCAATGGTATGAACTCCCTCCCATTGCTCTCTCCAAGTGCCTTCATAAAATGCCATGAAGACACAGAGGTCAGAAATATTGGATTTTTCTTTTGTTTTATGAAGTTGACAGTCTCTAGTCCAGATACAGCTTGTAACAAAGTCAACTTACCTGCATTATTTGGTTTGTGAGTTCCTGTGTCCCCACAGGGGGTAGGGAATGAGGCTGCCCTCTAGGATTACCACCTGTCCAGGATTCACCCAGACAGTCTGGGTTTTGAATCATTTGTCCGGGTTTTAGGCAGACGGAAACCCGGACACATATTTCAAAACCTGGACTGTTCGAGTGACTGAAACCCGGACACATGTTTCAAAACCTGGACTGTTCGGGTGACTGAAAACCGGACACATGATTCAAAACCTGGACTGTCTGGGTGAATCCTAGACAGGTTGCAAACCCTAGGGACCTGCCCAGAACTGTCACCCCTGCCGCTGTCATACTCATTCTTGTAGAGCCGACAGTGGGAGGTGGGACAGCTCTGGATGGAGGGAGGGGTTGCCCGAATTAACAAGCAGATGATTGGTTGCTAGCATGCAGGGTGTTCCTAGCAGCCAATCATCAGCTTCCAGCTTCTGCCCTCTGGCCAAACCTGCTGTGCCTCCAGTCCTCCTTCCAGTCTGTGTGAGGTAGGACAGGAAGGGGGGGCAATGTGAAGGGGAGCTAAGGACATTAATGGGATCACTGAAAACTGTAATGGAGGGTGTAACGGCACCCCAAATACGAAAGGGGGGAACGCCATTTAGATCTCTTCCCTCTCCTGGACACAAATTCACTGTCGATCCTCCACAGCCAGACGACCACTTCCCATAGGAATTAATCCTTCTGAAAGAACGAGACGCACTCTGTATCTTTCTCTGGATAGACTGACTTTATTAAGAAAAACATTGTACTTTTTATACACATCCAATACTGCATTAACCTAAAATGAACAATGGTCCAGCTCCACCCACAACATAACCAGACTCAATACACATTATTTTGACACATGTTAGGAGACAACAGGTTCTAATCCCCTTATGTTTAAATAACTATGCATGACCTTTATATTCACCAGACTGTCTGTTACTTTACAATACACAAAAGGACAGACTTAATTTCCACAATCCACATCACCACAAACAATGAACAGGTCTTTTAGAAGCTGGGATTAGCATTACACTAGGCAGACAGGTGATTGAGGCTGAACACATCAGTATCTCTCAATTAACCTGTTGAGTTCAGAATCAGTAAATAGTCCTTTACAGATATCCTTGGGAATATGGTGGATAAATATTACAGACCCATTTTAGGTAGTCCAAGATATATTTCTTAATGTCCATTATTTCCTGGCTCACCCTGTGTCCAAAGTGACCCCTCTGTCACACATCTCCCCTTTTGGCAGGAGACTAACACAGGAGGTGACCCCAGACGGGTTGACTCCGAAGTTAGACCATAGGTCCATTCTTCTAATGCCGTTATCCACACAGTACCCCAAATAAATTGCTCCAAACAGAGCATTACTTACCTAGCCAACCTCTGTCTCTCTCAGAGAACATATCCACCGCTGGGGAGAAGACAGGGTGACTGGGCTCAGTCCGTCATGCTGTTGGGGATCTGGGCCAACTGCCCAGCATCCCTGGGATATACAAGTGGAGACTGAAGTCCCATCCACTTGTGGTAGGTGAAAATCCCCCAGTGCTTGCAAAGCAAGGCTGACATCCTCCTGTCTCAGTGTCACACCATTTTCTGGGGTTGGGTCAGTGAAGAACAAAGTCCCATCCAGTACCACAGGAACTCCCTCTTCTGTTAGTTGAGAGCAGAGGCCCGCGACACTCTGCTCTGTTGCCAGCTCTTCGGCTGGGTTGCTGTGAGTGGAGACCACAGTCCCATCCACCGATATCAGCTCAAGTTGCAGTTGTGTGCAGCGGCCAGTAGCATTCTACCCTGCTGCCAGTGATTTGGCTGGGGGTAAACGCTTTACCACCTCAGCTTGTTGCTGGAGAGAGGGGCCAACTGCCCCGGCTCCCTGAAACTCCACAGTTGTTTCCGGTGCTGGGCAGAGGTTGCTATCACTCTGCCCTGTTGCCAGCACTTCTGCTGGGGACTCCACACCATCTGCTCTGGCTGACTGTTGGGGAGGGAAAAGGGCTGCTTCTCCTCCCTGCATCTCTGAAATCCCCTGGGAAAGAGGAACCATCACCTTCTCACCTCGGGCCTCCAAAACTGCCACGGGTGTAGAGCAGGGGTCTGCAGTACTTTGTCCTGCTGCCAGTACTTGGGCAGGCGATGCATAATCCATAACATCCTCTGAACAATCCATTAAGTCCATACCTTCTGTAATCTGTGGCTGGGGAGATGAGCCAACTGCCCTAGCTCCCTGGAACTCCACATCATCCACTTCGGCTTTAGGGATGGCAATCTCCAGATTTTCCACTGCCGATTCTCTGGCATGCTGCTGGACAGGTACATTCCTCCATCCAAGATCATCCCAAGCAGAAACAGGATCATCCAGGTCAGTCAGCACTTCTGCTTTGGGGATGGCAATCTCCAGATTTACCACTGCCGATTCTTCAGCCAGGATTTCATAGTTGTCAACTGGTATTTCCTGATAGTCCCAGGCAAAGGTAGCCCCACCCTGCTGCTGAGCAGATTCTAGCAGCTGTCTGTAGGCGATCTCCGATTGCCGTATCTCCGCCGTTCTCCGCTCATGTTGCCGCTCTAGTTCTCTCTTTTGTCGCTCTAGTTCTTTCTCTTGTCGATCTAGTTCTCTCTTTTGTCGCTCTCGTTCTCTCTTTTGTCGCGCATCCTGCAGCTGGATGCCTTTAATGGCTTCCTGTATGGCGGTCTCTGATGGGTTAGCACCATATAATGCCAAGCGCTGTCGAACTCGTTGCTGAAACAAGTCTTCAACTGACCAGGGTCTTGCATCACCATCCCTCTGGTCCACCTCGGCTAGCTCCCTGATCAAGGTGACTTTGTTCTTTGTCCCACTGGTCCCTTCACGGCTCTCAAGTAAGTCTTTCAGCGTGGCTTTCCTGCAGGCTCCATAGCTGGTCATTCACTGTGGTGGTTTGGAGTGTCCCAGGAACTGGAGGGAAAATCCCACCGCTGCCACCAATGTAACGGCACCCCAAATACGAAAGGGGGAACGCCGTTTAGATCTCTTTCCTCTCCTGGACACAAATTCACTGTCGATCCTCCACAGCCAGACGACCACTTCCCATAGGAATTAATCCTTCTGAAAGAACGAGACGCACTCTGTATCTTTCTCTGGATAGACTGACTTTATTAAGAAAAACATTGTACTTTTTTTATACACATCCAATACTGCATTAACCTAAAATGAACAATGGTCCAGCTCCACCCACAACATAACCAGACCCAATACACATTATTTTGACACCTGTTAGGAGACAACAGGTTCTAATCCCCTTATGTTTAAATAACTATGCATGACCTTTATATTCACCAGACTGTCTGTTACTTTACAATACACACAAGGACAGACTTAATTTCCCCAATTCACATCAACACAAACAATGAACAGGTCTTTTAGAAGCTGGGATTAGCATTACACTAGGCAGACAGGTGATTGAGGCTGAACACATCAGTATCTCTCAATTAACCTGTTGAGTTCAGAATCAGTAAATAGTCCTTTACAGATATCCTTGGGAATATGGTGGATAAATATTACAGACTCATTTTAGGTAGTCCAAGATATATTTCTTAATGTCAATTATTTCCTGGCTCACCCTGTGTCCAAAGTGACCCCTCTGTCACAGAGGGGCTCAGGACAGTTAGGGGGAGCTCAGGACAGTTATTTGGGGGGAGCTTAGGACAGTAATGGAGGGGCACAGGACAGTTAAGGGGGGGCTCAGGACAGTTGTGAGGGGCTGAGGACATTAATGGGCTCACTGAGGACAGTAATAGGGGGCTCAGGACAGTAATGGGGGGCTCAGGACAGTAATGGGGGGCTGACATTAATGGGGTCACTAAGGACATTAATGGGGTCACTGAGGACTGTAATGGGGGGACTAAGGACTGTAATGGGGGAGATGAGGACAGTAATGTAAGGGGGACTCAGGGCAGTAATGGGGAGCTAAGGACAGTAATGTTAGGGGGGCCTGAGGACAGTAATGTGAGGGGGATTCAGGGCAGTAATGGGGAGCTAAGGATAGTAATGTTAGGTGGGGGCCTGAGGACAGTAATGTGAGGGGGACTCAGGACAGTAATGGGGAGCTAAGGACAGTAATGTTAGGGGGGCCTGAGGACAGTAATGTAAGGGGGGATTTTGATGTGAAAGGGAGTGACTGTGATGTGAAGGGGGACTGAGGATACTGATGTAAGAACAGGATTGTGATATGAGGCTCGATTCTGACATGTACATGCACGTTTGCACACGCATGTCGCGGGTAGGGCAGCCCATTCATTTTAATGGGTTGCCCTACCTGTGAGAAGCGTCGCTACTTTGAAGAGGAATACCGTTGTTTTGGCAGCAGCTATCTACCATAACCCCGGTATCCTCTTCAAGAGTGGGTGGTCCGCTTTCAGATAAAAGTGGTCTATCGCCCCCCCGCCACTCTCTGGTGCCCTCCGCCGCTTACTGGAGCCATCGGCAGCGGCGGAGGTGATCGGATCCTCTCACGTCAGTGGCCTGGAGACGAGTGAGTATGTCTCCATACCACTGCAGGGCGGAAGCAACGTCAAAACGTCACTTCCGCCCAATGCTCTTAAAGCAACATTTTTTTTTGTTATTGAATTTTTGTGTAAATATGAGATTTGAGGTGTTTTTGACCCCAGATCTCATATTTAAAGTGTAAGTAAACCCTCCTATCGTTTTCAGCCAAGGAAGCTGCCATCTTTGCCTCTATTTAATCTACAACTGCCACGATGCTGCACATATGATCAGTTATGACACCAGCCATTGGATGATTTGACAGTTTGGTTGAGAGCACAACCAATGGGAGTGTTACATTTCCGGCACGTGCCAGAAATGAAACTGTTTTATAAATGGGTTTACTTCCGATTTAAGAGGTGTTTTTTTTCTATTACAAGGGGTGTTTACATTCCTTATAATAGGAATAAAAGTGACCCAAAATATATATTTTTTAAAAACAGTGTGTAGCGGGGTCCTAAATTTAGGGGAAGTGTGCTCAAACACCCCAATTGTCAGGATTCTGTCAACCATTTTATCTGCAGGGAGAGTATTGGTGTGTAGTTCCCTGTGGCCTGCAGGTGGCGCTGCCATAGTAGGCCAGGGTTGAACCGCTGATACAGTGCTGTGCCTTGTGTGTCCCCTCTCAGCAGCCGTACTGTGGGTGTGGCAGGCCTGCTGTTCATGCTGGGAGAGGATATAAAAGGGGCAGACGCTGCCTGTTCGGGGTTCTGTCCGTTCTGTCATGGTCGGGGGTCCTACCCCAGGAGTGTGTTCCTGTCCACCCTGGACACCTTTGGCCCAGGGGCGGAGGTCGGTGAATCAGTCCCAGGCACATTTAGGCCTGGGACTGCAGAAAAGGCCTTGGGCCCAGCACCTTCGGCTGGGGCCCATCAAGGATCGAGGAATTCCAGGGTGCCGCCTTGCAAAGGGAACCCGTATCTTAGACGAGGAGGCTGGGGGAGGAACTGTTCCGAGGGACCAGTGAGAAGTCATGGTGAAGGAAGGGTCCCGGTAACTCTCTGGAGGGATGTCTTCTCCTTACATAGAGGCCAAGTTTTAAAGCACCAAGTTCCCCAGGTCTGTGGCAGAGACCAAGTTCACCAGGTCTGTGGCAGAGACCAAGCTCACCCAGTCTGTGGCAGAGACTGTGAGTCTAAGTTGGAGTACCATTTGGCTGCTAGTCCCTTTCTAGGGAGACTATCCATTTGGGCTGAGTCTGCTTGAGAAGCCGAGCAGTGAAGTGATTGTGTTTGTGCCTGGACCTCTCCCACATCTTATGCTGTCCTGTTTTTACTCCAACCTTTTTCCTATCAGAGACTGTTATTTTACTAAAGAGAAAATAAACTCTGCGTTGGAGTTGCAGCTGGTGTGGACATTCAAGTTACTGGGGAAAACAAGGACTTATCTCTGTCATTTATAGAGGTGAGAAACATTCTCTGACTTTCTGACTGTGGAGACCCATCAATAACACCGCTCAACCTCCTCACACGGAAGGGTACGGGCTTGTAGCGTGGTGTGCCCTCTCTGCCTGCGAAGAGCCAAAACCAGGTGAAAGGGAAGGGGGGGGTCTGTGCGCTACAAGTGTAAAAAAAAATTAAAAGTAAAATAAATAAGAAAAAAAAGCGTCCCGTCCCGACGAGCTCGCGCGTAGAAGCGAATGCAAACGTGAGCAGCGCCCGCATATGAAAACGGTGTTTAAACCACACATGTGAGGTATCACCGCGATCATTAGAGTAGGAGCAATAATTCTAGCCCTAGACCTTCTCTGTAACGCAAAACATGCAACCTATAAAATTCTTTAAACGTCGCCTATGGAGATTTTTAAGGGTAAAAGTTTGTCGCCATTCCATGAGCGGGCGCAACTTTGAAGCGTGACATGTTGGGTATCACTTTACTCAACGTTATCATTATCTTTCACAATATTAAAAAAATTGGGCTAACTTTACTGTTGTCTTATTTTTTTATTAAAAAAAGTGAATTTTTCCCCAAAAAGTGCGCTTGTAAGACCGCTGTGCAAATACGGTGTGACAAAAAGTATTGCAACGACCGCCATTTTATTCTCTAGGGTGTTAGAAAAAAATATATAAAATGTTTGGGGGTTCTAAGTAATTTTCTAGCAAAAAAAAATGTTTTTAACTTGTAAACACCAAATCTCAGAAAGAGGCTCGGTCCTTAAGTGGTTAAAATTGCGTACGCCGGTGGAGCGGCGACAAACTACAGTACCTAAAAATCTCCGTAGGCAATGCATTAAAAGCCTTTACAGATTACCAGATTTATACAGGAGGTCTGGTGCTAGATTATTATTGTTCTCACTCTGACCTCACTTTGTGGTGATTCCTCACATGTGTGGTGCGAACACCATTTACATATGAGTGCGGGACTTATGTATGCATTCGCCTTTGCTTGCGAGCATCGGGGGAGAGGGTGGGGGGGGGGGTGCTGCAGGCAGGCGCTATCATTTTTTTTATTTAAATTTTTAATTTTTTACGCTGTCTCTTTATTTATTTATTTTTTTAATCAACTATTGCTATCACAAGGGATGAAAAATATCGCTTGTGATAGAATGGGCAGTGCCAGGTTCACTTTACTGAGACATCTGAGGTTTTTTATACCCCAGATCTCTCCTTTGCACTTAAAAGCATCTGATCAAACAGAGATCAGCTATTAAACCGCTTGGATTGCTATTACATAAAAGAGCATTGCCATCTGAAAAAACAAGGTACTGTAGGCTGCAGGCATCATCCTGTTATCACCACTAAAAGTCCAGGACGTCATATGATGTCCTACAGGCGGGAATGGTTAATAGGGAGTTTGGTTAAAGTCAGTATAGATAACCAGCCTGTCTGGCACCAACAACCATGCCACGTTCAAAGTCACTTAAATCCCCTTTCTTCCCCATTCTGATGCTCTGTTTGAACTTCAGCAAGTCATCTTCGCCATGTCTAGATGCCTAAATGCATTGAGTTGCTGCCATGTGATTGGCTGATTAGAAATTTGTGTTACCGAGAAATTGAACAGGTGTACCTAATAAAACGGCCAGTGAGTGTATAGGGTGCATATTGATGTCTTATTAGCATTATTCCATATATCCTATGGTTCCTCAAGGTCTAGAGTACCGCCTAAGGAATTTTCCCATTTGAGAATGTGTATGAGTGTCGGAAATGGGTCAATATGGATAGTGTTGAGAAGTCTGTAGATATCTGATCTGAGATGCAATGCTGTTCACTTTTGATAGCAGTAGTTACAGATGCTGCTGTAAAACTCAGCCAGTCCCGGCTGTCACTTTGACAGCCAGAAATTGGCGGTAAGAGCAGCTATGAGGAGCAGCAGTGCTACGTATGTCCTGTGTACTTTGATGAACTTTTCATGGATATACCTAGTGAGTCCAAAGTACACAACTGGTTAAACGGTCAGTTCCTGACATTATGATTTGCATTAGAGCCCCTGCCTGCCTGGCTGACAGCAAGCAGTATCTGCACACTCTGAGAGTTCCCAAGAATGCTTATCTCCATTATCATCAATATTCCTCTAGTTCAGGTTCAACATGATTTTGAAAAAGATGGCAAAGAAAAGTCAAGTTGCAGTTTAGATCAATTAATCTGTTGGGTTCATTCCGGGGTCACATTGGCAGCATTGACATTGCAGGCTTGTTCAGTGAGCAGTGATGTTGCTGATGCAGTGTGACATGGAAGAAGAGTATCGCTGTCATCTTATTGATTCGGAGATGGAGGCGCCGCAGAGACTTAAAGAGTGCGTTAGCAAAATGGCAAGATTTCCGAACACATTTTCAGCAATATGTACCGTGATGTTCAGTAATATAAGAGATTGCCATCGTTATCCACATTCTGAGACAGTTTCCATGAATACTTAGTTGCTCCGCTGGGGACCTAAAGTGGCCTATCCCAATACTCTATCCAAAGGTCAAGATCACTGTAATCTCATCAGGGTATACTTATTAAACAGGATAAAATTAATTTATTATACTGGATTATACTACAAAAATGTGTGGTCTTGAGCACCATCTGTGGTCATGTGCCTCCATCCCTAAATTATCTACATTTTTGTATTAAAATTTACATTACCCTGGGACTTTAAAGCGGTAGTACAGTGGGTGCCCGCGAGATTGTACTTCCAGCGCGTTGGAATCGCGATGGAAATCGGCACTGCGAGGCTGTACTTCTCACGCTCGCCGCCCCCCACGAGATGCAGCGTATCCATAGGAATCTCTTGGGGGCAGCGAGCAGGAGGAGCGACAGAGCTCGGCGCTGGCTCCCGCGACGGGGGTCATGGAGGGTCAATATCGCCGATGCCGAGCCGCATTTACACACAATATCACAGTCACCTACTGTAAACTGCTGTTTTCTTTTTTTGTTTTGAATTCTTCAAGGCAATGGCAAAATGTGCTAGAATGCATCGCATACTAGCACATTATGTGAAACTTGCCTTAAAATAAAGTCCTCCAGCGACGCAACGTCACCACTGAAGGTGCTTCCATCTTCACCCATTCTTCCTTCCAGGTTTCGAAGACTCCGGCTCTGTGACTGGCCGAAGCTGCGATGACGTCACTCTCACGCATGCATGGCACAGGACTCTGAAGGAACGGCATAGTATGCCGTTCCTTTAGAGCGCCTATGCCGGTGACATCACCAGCTGCATCAAAAGTAGATAACTCCTAAACGGTGCAAGTTTAGGAGATATTTACTGTACCTATAGGTAAGCCTTATTATAGGCTTACCCATAGGTAAAAATTATGCATGGGAGTTTACTCCCACTTTAAATGAAGCACATGACATCAGAGTAGTAAAATGATCAATGCACATGATTCCAAATTTATGAATCCAAGTATATACAAATCTGATAACAGTAAAATATAGTTAAAAATGTAATGCTATTGAGCTGATAAGTAGTAAATATACATAGATTGCAGTAAATTAATTCATGGTGTAAATTCATAATGGTGTAAATAAATTAATTAGAATGTGCCGTCAAAGTATGAAATGCATGATTGTAATAAAGCTGCATCCAGAAATTCTACGCGTTTCATGGAACAGGGTCTACTTCCTCAGAAGTAAATACAGAGTACGTGTCTGCAGAGGATAAATAGTGACAGAATAGTTTGACAATTTTACTCAAAAAAAAGATGTTTAAAATGGTCAATGGGATATCCCAGGTAAATAAAAAATGTAGCGCTAAAAAGTTGAGTAAGCAATATTCAAATAATCAAATGTTGCTTTACACATGAAGGTAGGTCACAAAGTGTGAAAACATAACATATATAAATATAACTTATATATGGAAGATTATGGGAAAAGGCCAAATGAATGAACCAATCCATGTAGTGAACACATAAAGTCCAGTATAAAATAGTTGTTGCTCAGAAGTGAAGCACAGCGATATAGTGAACACGTGGAAACATCGAGGTGTTGTATCTTCAATCAAAATAATGGGGTATGTACTCTTACCAGAGATGGTGGACTCGAATGTCAATGACAACAAGTCAATCGAGCAGAGAGAGCAAAGATGGGCAGTCTTCCACAACGATCATGGGAACCCAGGCGTTTCCAGGAGCAGCTTCCAAGAGTCTTGTAGGTGACCGTAAGGTTGAGAAACCAAGTTGAAACAGCCGGATGAAAGGGCCAAAAAAACTCTCATTGAGGAAGATGTAAAGAGAGAAAAGAAGGGCTCCACCTGGTACAGATCAAAAAGGATAGGTTATATTGAATAAAAACCGGTTGGCATCCGTAGTAATAAAAATTTGTGATCACAAAAGTAAAAAGGAGCAATATGGGGAGCAATAAGCCAAGCCCTACACGTTTCATCTAAGTAGACTTCAAAGGGGGCGTATGTAAGTCAATGGAATGTCCGAACTTACTACTTACGAATCAGCTCAAATTAAAAGCAGAGTTCCGCCTGTAAAAAAAATTAAAAGTCAACAGCTACAAATACTGCAGCTGCTGACTTTTAAAATAAGGACACTTACCTGTCCAGGGCACCCCCAGCAATGTCCTCACCTGAAGCCAACATCTCCCTCAGCTCCAGGTGGAGGCGCCGGCATCTTCTGTAAGGGAATCAGGAAGTGAAGCCTTACGGCTTCATAGCCTGGTTCCCTACTGCGCAGTCTTTTGGGACCTATTTGTCTCCCACAAGACAGCGGGGGGCAGAGGAGGGGCCGGACATGGCGTAGATTGCCACAGATTCTTCAGCGATCTTTCATCGGAAGTGGGACAAAATACCTGTATTAGACAGGTATCTACTCCTCCCTCCCCCGAAAGGTGCCAAATGTGACAACGGAGGGGGGGAGAAACCGGATCAGCGGAAGTTCCATTCATGGATGGAACTCTGCTTTAAACGTGATGGTACTGAGGAAAAGAGGCTCCTGGGGCGTCTATTCCAGGGACTGTGGCAGTATGACCCGTGAAGACCAAAGACACAACTTGAGGGCAATTGAACTTCAAAGAAAGCTTCTATTAGGATTATAATACATGAGAATTAAAGAGAATTATCATTTCTTGTATTCTCAAAGCATTCTTTTAAAATTACCGTATATACTCGAGTATAAGCCAAGTTTTTCAGCACATTTTTTGTGTGCTGAAAATGCCCCCCTCGGCTTATACTCGAGTCTGTGCACCTAATTATCCGGGACAATCTGCTTACATGCAGTTAGACTGCGTGCGTCCAGTGGAAAAAGCCGTGCCTCCTCCTCCTCCTGTTCTGTGATAGGCGGAACACTCAGTTTCTCAGCAGAGACTGTGTTCAGTGTTCCGCCTATCACGGACGTCCTTTCGTCCTCGTCCGTGGGACGAGGACGAGAGGACGTCCGTGATAGGCGGAACACTGAACACAGTGTCTGCTGGAAAACTGAGTGTTCCGTCTATCACGGAACAGGACAAGGAACAGGACGAGGTCCAGACTGACCCCAAACTCAGCGTCCACCCGGCTCAGGACCAGGGACCAGAGACCCAGAGACCAGGATCGGAGCGAGGTCGTTCTCCCCAGGTACCTTGCGAGACAGCCGGAACAGATTAATTTTACAGTCCAGGATATAGTTGGTCAGCTTGCTCTCTTTATGTCTAGCAGTTCCGCCTCCCCCTAATTCAAGACCCTGCTGCGGGTTTAGACACTGGTGCAGCTCTTCATGTTTGTTCTAATTCCTCTGGGGTTCGCGGCTTTTTTAAACTGGACACCCGCTGTCTGACTGCATGTAACAGGCTAAGCAGGTATGCAGATTGGCAAAGTGAAGCTGCAATGGGCACAGTAAGGTGAGGCATGCAATGGGCACAGTGAGGCGTGCAGTAGGCAAAGTGAGGAATGTAATGGGCACAGTGAGGCGTGCAGTGGGCACAGTGAGGCGTGCAGTGGGCACAGTGAGGCATGCAATGGGCACAGTGAGGCGTGCAAATGGGCACAGTGAAGCTGCAAATGGGCATTGTTGACCCTCTTTTCCACTTACAGTAGCTGCTGCATTCTCACCCTAGGCTTATACTTGAGTCAATATGTTTTCCCATTTTTTGTGGTAAAAGTAGGTGCCTCGGCTTATATTCGGGTCAGCTTATGCTCGAGTATATGTGTAGCGGGTACTCCAAATTTAGGGGGTCTCTATGTCCAAATTTAGGGGGTCTCCATGTCCAAATTTAGGGGGTTGACCCGAGCACTATTATGGCTCGGGCCTTCTAATTGTGCTGGACTCTGCTTTGTTGCTGTGTGCCTATGTGAAGTTCCCTGTGGCCTGCAGGTGGCGCTGCCATGTTGGGTCAGGGTTGAACCATAGGTTGCATTGGCGTGATTGGATGTCCTCTCTCGGCTACCATGCAGTGGGCTGGTTCTGCCTGCTGTGCATGCCGGGAGAGGACATAAAAGAAGCAGACGCCAATATTTGGGGAGAGACCCAGGGGCAAGTACCCGGAGGAGTGTGGCCCCTTGGGAGGGGGGCGCGTACACCGACTGAAGGGTCTCGGGCACCTTCGGCCCGAGACCGCAACGTTCCAGCTAGGCCCAGTACCTTCAACTGGGTCTACAGGCAGAACTTTGGAGTCCTAGGATGCCCGGGTGAGGTGACGTCATCGACTACGACAAGCGTGCGCTCGTCACATTTAATGCTGTCGCCGCCATCTTGCTACACCCTACCTATGCCTAGGAAGCTACCGCGGATGCGTTAGAAAGTCATTTCGAGCATGCGCGGGTTACCACGGTGAAAGGTAAGTGTACACACACACACTTTTCTCGTCGAGAAACATGCTGACAAGAATCTCAACGATAAAATAGAGAGCAGGTTCTCTATTTTTCTCGTCGAGATTCTTGTCGGTTTTCTTGACGAGAAACCTGATAGCCGCGTACACACGATCGAGTTACTCGGCAAGAAAGCTCTGCCAGCAAGTTTCTTGCTGGTTCTTGCCGAGAAACTCAGTCGTGTGTACGAGGCTAAAGACTGGAAAACTCTTGTTCTCCCTGATCCCCAGTACTACCTCTGAAGTGGGAGCTTGTTTTTTATTATTATTCCACTTCAGGGACATTGCCTGAACTGTTACCTTGACCTTCCTTCCGCCCAAGGAAAAATTCACTCTTTGGAGACTTTGGGGAACTGTTTGTGTTTCTTCCCCTCTACTGTTCTGAAAAAAAGAACTGAACTTTGGGTAGATTTAGTTAGGGCAAAGCAGGAAGCCGACGTGAACAAGGAGGAGGGTTCCTGTGTTAAAATTGTGCCTATGCGCACCTAGGTCATGTAGTGATGTGTGCTGCCACTAGGTGGTGGTGGTCTGCAGCAGAAATTTGTGTTGCGGAAGCAAGTTATTCTTTCTAGGAGGAATGGTTCGTTTCTGACTTCCAGAAAGTTAGGAGATGTTATTTGTGTGCTGTGTTTTTTTTTCTTTCCCTCTGCAGGTGATCACCTATCAAGTACATCGGAGAGTGGGTGGAAAGATAGGATAGGAGAAAAGGGATTGTTATGTAAAATGATTGTAATGTATGTTACTTACTGTTTCTTTCTTTCTTTTGTCTATAAAAAAAAAAAAAAAAGGGGAAAAAACTTTTGATTCAGGCACCGAACCAATCCTATTGTACATAGTTGGAAAGTTGGAAAAGACCAGAACCCACTCAGGATTGAAGGGGGTCTTCTGACCTTCTCCAGACACTGGGGACAGTGTCTATAAGGAGGGGGGTGTGTGCAGCGGGTACTCCTAATTTAGGGGGTCAACATGTCCAAATTTAGGGGGTCTACATGTCCAAATTTAGGGGGTTGACCTGAGCACTAGTATGGCTCGGGCCTTCTAATTGTGCTGGACTTTGCTTTGTTGCTGTGTGCCTATGTGAAGTTCCCTGTGGCCTGCAGGATGCGCTGCCATGTTGGGTCAGGGTTGAACCATAGGTTGCATTGGCGTGATTGGATGTCTTCTCTCGGCTACCATGCAGTGGGCTGGTTCTGCCTGCTGTGCATGCCGGGAGAGGATATAAAAAAGCAGACGCCATTATTCGGGGAGAGACCCGGGGACAAGTACCCGGAGGAGTGTGCCCCCTTGGGATGGGGGCGCGTACACCGACTGAAGGGTCTCGGCACCTTTGGCCCGAGACCGCAACATTCCGGGTAGGCCCAGTACCTTCAACTGGGTCTACAGGCAGAACTTTGGAGTCCTAGGATGCCCGGGTGAGGGTATCCGCTCTGACCAGGAGGAAGCCAGGGGAGGATCGGCCCCCATAGCAGGAGATGAGTGATAGTTAGATTGCTGTCTCAGGAAAGGCCTGGTGACCTGTCGGAGGGAAGGATCCTATGCTCCGCAGAACTGACCCTGCGGAGTGCTGCTGCTCTTCGAGGACATACTGAACTTGTCCTTGGAGGATTTAAATTGCTTGTTCGAGCTCCACATCGTTTGCTAGGATCATTGAGGGACTATCCGGGTGAGCTGTACCCACTCGGGACCGAGTGGTGATAAATCTGGGAGTTCTGTGCCTGAATCTGCTTTTAGTTCAACTATTATATCTCTCATCTTACCTATCAAGCAAAGATACAAAATAAACTCAACGTTAGAGTTTAAGTAGTTTGGACATTGACCCAGATACATATACACCGCCTGACCTCTAAACTAGAGGACACGGGCTTGTGGCATGGGTGCCTCTCCTTTCCCCTAAGAGGAGAGGGTAGTGTTACATATACGGTACATAATATTCAGTATATTAACTGACAGTTAAAAGATATGTTTCTAGAAAAAAAAAAAAAGGAATCAGGAATTTTACCTTGATTTTGACTAGTGCTTAAAGTGGAGTTAAACTGTGTCTGAGCACCACAAACTGAAAACGCTATTTAATTTATTTTGAGAAATCAATTTGAAAACACCCCACTAGCATTAGCTGAGGCCATCTTGAGTAAGGGCACACATTTCATGTAGCATTTACTTCCTTGAATCCATCTGCTCTTAGCTCAGGCATGCCAGCAGGAGGGTTTACTTAGCTGAGAAAGCCTCTCCTCCCCTCCTCCAGATGAAAGAAAAAAAAAATCTTCATGAACACTCCTGGGATGTATGACATAATTTTGGCCTAGCCAGAAACCAGGAAGCAACTAAAGAAATGTAAAAAACAAAACAAAACATAAGGATTAACCCCTTCAGGTCTAAGGGTAAAACAAATCTAAATGCCTGAGCACAATTTTTCAAGTTTGACATGTGTTAGTAAAACTGTACATATTATCACAACTCCTTAGTGTATCCAGATGGATTATACCTTGTTTTTTTTTCAGGACAAATTGGGCTTTTGATTGGTGGTAAATGGTAACGAATATCTCCTGATTTATTTGTATTATCAAAGGAAGACTGGCCCATAATAGTGACTGATCACAGTAATAGCCAGATAGAAAAAAACACTTTAGTGAGGCCACATATATGCGATACGTCAGCATGAAGGGGTTCAAAATAGTTAATGTTTATTGAGAATGTTCAGTTCTGCTTTAACCCCTTTACGCCAACAATATGAATATATGAATTAAAAAATATTCATTTAATGTGACAATTAAAAAGATTCCAACAATGAAGAAGACAAATGTATACAAATGATAAAATACGCGGCTTCAATGTATAACTATCATTTTTATAGACAAAAAAATAGAATTTTTTTGCTGTCTCCCCTCAACGCCTTTCAGGTCCTCAGGTTATGCCTGGGAGGACCATACCAGGGATGTACCCCCCCCCTTCCGTTGGTGGTCCATGAGCAGCTGTAATCATATTTACTTGTTAGGGCGGACAGTGAAGCCCTGTACACACGATAGGTTTTACCGATGAAAACAGTCCGATGGACTTTTTTCATCGGACAAACCGATCGTGTATGGGCCCCATCGGTCTTTTTTCCATCGGTGTTTAAAAATAGAACATGTTTTAAATTTATCCGATGGTTAAAAAACCGATAGCAAATTACTATCGTCTGTGGGGAACTCCATCTGATAAAAAACCCACGCATGCTCAGAATCAAGTCGACGCATGAACTTCATTTTTCTCGGCTCATCGGAGTGTTTTACGTCACCGCGTTTGGAACAGTCGGTTTTTTGACTGATGGTGAGTAGGCAAGACTGATGAAAGTCAGCTTCATCGGTTTTCCAATGGAAAAATCCATCGGTTAAAAAACCATAGGAAATCCGATCGTGTGTACAGGGCTTTACAGTTCTCCTATGGGACAAAATGATACAGGTTATCTTCTTATCGCTGGCATCCAGGTAATTTTGACCTCTCTGTGGGGACCTTCCTGTGGGCTTTCTGGAGCCACCGGGGGTGCACAGTCTTCAAACACCTTAAACTCTTATGCCACGTACACACGAGCGGTTCTCCCGTTGGAAAAAAAAAACGATGGTTTTCCCAACGGAATTCCTCTCAAGCCTGCCTTGCATACACACGGTCACACAAGTTCCGATGAACTTTTGACTGCCAAGAACGCGGTAACGTAAAAGACTACGACGAGCCGAAAAAATTAAGTTCTATGCTTCCGAGCCTGCGTTGAATTGTTTCTGAGCATGCATGTTTTTTTTCCCGTCGGAAAAGCATACAGACAAACGGTTTTCCCGATAGGATTTTTTCCTGACAGGAAAAAAGAGATCCTGCTCTCTTTTTTTTCCCGGCAGTTTTCTTACAGGAAAACCGGTCGTGTGTACGGGGCATTTGAGGTGAAAATCTTTGCATCCTTGCTTCTCCTTTAAAATACCCCTGAAGAAAGGCTACAAACCTGAAACGCGTCGGGCTGAGGGGAGACAGCAAATCATTTATAATTTTGCGTCTATGAAAATTATGGTTATACTTTAAAGCTGTGCATTTTATAATTTGTATACATTTGTCTTCTTCATTGTTGGAATCTTTTTAAATGTCACAATAAATTAATATTTTTTAACCATATGACAGTGGTGTATCAGTTGCCTTTCAAAAGCCCCAAATCCTATGGGGGTTTTGGTATTGTTTAAAATATTATGGGATGTCAGCAACTGGCACCTGGTTTTGCAATAGGGGAAATTTTGTCTGTAATATGAATATACACAGCGGCAGGGTGGGTGGGCCGTAATGCCCAGCTGCCGCATATATGTGTCAGTAATTTATTCTGGGGCACGCTCCACTGGTGCTCCCAGAACTCTGACTGAGCTGTTACTGACACCTACTAACAATCAAAAGGTGGTAGAATGGACTCCCGTTGACCTCAGTGCATGATCGGGAGCCCCTCCTACCGGCATTGGGGCACCACAGCCCATATAAAGAAACAGCTCCCACCAGCGTAAAGGGGATAAAAAAATCTAAATCTTAAAGCCCTTTTTATTGCTCTTAGCCTCCTCCAAATCTCCTAATTCCATTTTTGCTGCTGTAATCTGACTTCCTGTTAGAGGGTGGCTATGTTCATTCTCCATGGCCCCACTGTATGTAGGAACATAGCCACCCCCTCTTGCTCACTCCTGAGATGGACTATAGACCAGTGGTGGCTGGTGATAATTTTCTCCTCCCTCCTCCTTGGTGGCCAATTGGAACGCTTCTCCTTTCGGCCAATCGGGAAACAGGTCTCAGACCCGCTTCCTGATTGGCTATTGTCACACATTTGGGTGGGCTCGGTTCGCAGTGCTCTGCACCCTGAGCCCTCCCTATTTTGAAGCCTATTAGAGCTCTGGCTCTAATCACATGCTTAAAAAAAAACACACCCCCCCCATTGGAATTCATGCATCCGGCGTCCTGCATGGGGGCGGGACGCATGGATAGGGGGGGGTGGTGCCTGGTATGCTCTTGGAGGGGGAACCCATGTCGTTTGTTTGTTTTTTATTTGTCGTGGAGTTTCCCCTCAAGATCATCAGAGCACAAGTCACATGCCAAAGTCGGATCAGGCAATCCGACTTTCTTTTTTTTTAAATTAGACCTTTTTTTTATTTTTATATGGAAACAACATTAAGACAATACAGACAAATTATACAAACAAAATCACGTTAAACGAAACACAACCCAAACACCCACCCTGCTCTTGGAGTATGTATGGAAGAGAAAAAAGAAAAAGAAGGACAGGCCAAAAAAAAAAAAAACAGCATCCAATATTACAAAGTATATAGTACCTATTAGTTTACATGATACC
Source organism: Rana muscosa (assembly GCA_029206835.1). Classification (NCBI taxonomy): domain Eukaryota; kingdom Metazoa; phylum Chordata; class Amphibia; order Anura; family Ranidae; genus Rana; species Rana muscosa. The sequence continues at coordinate 83,124,442 of CM055117.1, read as the reverse complement.
TAGGTCATGAATTGAAGCCATCTTGACCAGGTAGCATCAAACTTACTCATGGAATTCCTTAGAGAATATGTATGTTTTTCAAAAAGAATAATCCTATTGAGATCTAAGATCCACTCAGATACGGTCGGCGGGTGGGGAGAGGTCCACTTAAGAGCAATCTGTCTATGGGCAACAAAAAGTGTTATAGTGTTACCAATAGAGGAGGTATAAATAGACGTATCACAGTATCCAAATAGGCATATAAGTGGTTCAACCGGAATATTAGTATCTAATAGCCCATTTAGGGTACCAATCACCTCTGCCCAGTATCTTTGAAGTTTCGGACACCGCCCCAAAAATTTATTAGCGTACCTGTATTGCCACATCTAGCACAGGCTGGCTCAGATTTCAATCCAATTGCATACAGAAATTGGGGAGTTCTATAGACTCTATGGAGAATAAATATCTGTGTCAGTCTGTGTGATGGAAAAAGAGACACCAGGGCGAGGACTGAAGAATATCATTCCAGACCTCCTCAGGGATAGAACCAATATCTTTTTTCCAGCCAGCCCTAGAGGGAATGGGAAAGTTTAGTAATCTAACAATACCCTATATGTAGCAGAGGTGAGACCTTTTGTTGACCCTGCTTGTACTATCTTATCAGGAACAAGGATAGGGGGAAGAAATATCCTAGCAGAAGAGAATTTGGAATGTAAAGCCTGTCTTAGTTGGAGGAATTGATAGAACCAGTTAGATTGTAAAGAGAACTCTCCCCTTAGATCTTCAAAGGATTTAAGTATACCGTTTTCGTATAACTGAGCTAGAATTGTTATTCCTAATTTCCCCCATCTCTGAAAGCCTCTAAGGGCCAAAATTTGAGGAAGTCTATCATTTTCTCATATGGAGGTGTATCTAGTAGGATAAGAGACACCCAGTATTTTTTTAACTGTATCCCATATTTTACATATTAACGTGCAGGTAGGCAATGGCATATCGGCAAGCGAGGCACCCCCTCTTGCACCATCTAGGACATAGAGTGGTAACCGACCCTTAAATGCATAAGAAAATAATCGTTGAGCAGGAAGAAGTGTCTGCTCAGACTCTCATCCAACGAAGTGCTGTAGTTGGGATACAAAAAAGTATAACCTTGGATTAGGAACAGCCAGACCGCCCGCATTTTTGGGGTGTTGTAGAATCTCCAATTTAATGCGAGGGGTTTTGTCGATAGGGGAAGCTTATTCCAGGTTTTACTTTAATTTTGGAATCTAGAAAGTAATGGAAGTATATTATCCACAATATATGACTGTGGGGAGTCAGACATAGTTATACCCAAATATTTTATAGAAGAAACAACCTTAAGAAGAGAAAGTGTAGATGGCAATGAATCTGGAAGGGGATCCAGAGGCATTAGCATGGATTTCCCCCAGTTTATGCCTAACCCGGAAAACCTGCCAAACTCCTTAATATATTTCATTACCGCCCGCAGGGATGAGCAGGTATTGGTCAAGAAAGAAGAAAATCATCTGCATATAAATGATATCTTTTCTTCCAAATCTCCCCTAATCAAGCCGGTAACATCGGAAGAGGCCCGCATAAGACATGCCAAGGGCTCTATAGCCAGGGCAATGTGCCTAGTGCCCCGGAAGAGTCTAAAACTGGGAGATTGAAGGCCATTGACCCTAACCGATGCCACCGGAGCATAGTATAACAGAAGCACCCACTGGCAGAAGCCAGAGCCAAGCCCAAATTTTTCGAGGATGGCCAGCAATCTGACTTTGATCCGACTTCAATCATATTCAGTGGGCTGAAGTAGGATCAAAGTCGGACCAAAGTAGTGCAGGGAGCATTTTCAAAGTTGGACATGTGTCGGACCAGTTAAGACGGCTCCCATAGGGAAACATTGATTTTCGCACGTCATGTGACATGAGCTCCCAATGTCGGAGTGTTTGTCATACCAGTGTGAACTCGGCCTAAAACCCTAAAGACTCATTTAGAGCCCACTGTACCCTTTAAAATCGCCACAACTATCTTAAAGTGGACCTTCATCCTCTCCCACAACTTGCTGTAATTTTCCTTCTCCACCCACAATTACGCAATTGGACATTTAATAATTATGTAGCGGCCTCACCCTCTCTCTCTTCTTTAACGGTTACTTTGGCTTCGGTCTAGGGGTACCTTGAAGGGGAGAGCGAGGTGCGCCATGGCCCATGTCCTCTAGATTACAGCATGTAGAGGTGAAGGCCAGAATTAGATTACACCCGGGCTGTGTATACGCTCAGAGCCAGGTCTATTCTGCTGATAACCCCCCTTTGCTCCCAGTAATTGGAGTACCACACACTGAAAAGGTCCAACACTTATTTATTCCATAACGGCAAACAAATAGTCCTTTGCGAGCAGACAGTTTGAGACCCATAGAACAGTTCAGTATTGGTGGGGAGTAGGTCGAGGCACAATCCTCAAAGAAACGAAACCGTTGAGGTTTCACCAACGGTTGCTAAGCACAGTGGCTGTTAAATGGACTTTTGGTACAGAGTCTCTTCCAGCGACTCTAGTGAACAGGAACTGGAGTTACCTTCGCTACGTTGCAGCCCCTGTCAGGGGGAAGACATCCCTCCAAGGGAGTTACCAGAGGCCCCGCCGTCACCGGATTAATGCTGTACCGGGCTATTTGGAAGGGTTACACTCCCCGGCCTCCTCACCTCAGATACGAGTCCCAACACCTTAGGGCCCCTCGGACTCCTCCACCCTCGCGGAACCCAGTCAAAGTTACTGGGTCCCAGGCCTTGGCCGTAGTACCTCACCCCAGGCTTAAGGTGCCTGGGATGGGCTCCATTCCTCGCTCCGGCCAGGTCAAGGGCACCTGGGCCCGGAACTCCGGAACGCCAGAACCCAGGCTGAAGGTGCCTGGGCACGGCCGCGTCCTCCAACTCTGAACCCCAAGGTCAGGGCGTCCGCCCCTTTTATCTCCTCTCCCTTTGCGTCACAGCGGGTTCCCCGCCACGCTGTACCGGCGCCAGGAAAGGACAAAAAGGTACAGTCTTGCGGTGCAGGTTCAACTCAGACCCAGGGCGACAACACCACCTGCAGGCCACAGGGAACCTTGCACCACCAGAGTCCTCCAAGAACCACAAAATGGATTCTCAGATTCCCTAACAATTAGTACATCTGGGTTAAATAACCCAGATGCTCCCCCCCAAATTTAAATACCCGCTACACTCTCCCCCCTGTAATTTGACATTGGTCCCCAGTGTCTGGTCCAAACTCACACCGCACAAAGGTGGTGCATAAGCTCCGCCCAGAGACTAAACCATTCAAATTAGCCCTGAATTGTGCCAAGACCTAGAATGGGAAAGGGAAAATATAAAACAGTAGAGCTATAAAACTTTCAATAAAACACTTCTGACATTTACACATGCACCATCCTCCCTCTGACTATCTAAGGACCACCCATTCTCAGCAGCCTTGACAGATGAATCTCCTGCAGAAGGGAAAAAAACAAACACCCTACCACAATGTGTGTTTTCTTGGAATGAACGGGCCTCTCCTTGAAAAGGCCCATTCGCTCCAATGAGTATGGTGGTACAAGTGTAAAAAAAAAAAACTGGTGACAGTGCCACGGTAATGACACTTGGCCAAATCCTCCAGACAACTTTCCTTCTTCTTTCACTGTGTCTACACTAACTACACCCCAAAGTCATTATCTTCTTTGCAGTGCAGGGAGAAAAAGGGAGAACAAACAGTAACAGCTCCCATTTCTCCAAAAGAGTAAAACGCCCAAATCAAAAAAAATAAATAGGGCACAGTCCTTATGTTCCGGCAAGTTCAGCAATGAACAATAATAGAGCACACAGGAGTCTTTTCCTCCTAAAGGTAGAACTTTGGGTGCGGCAGGAACAGGGGCTTCAGGTGCTCATCGAAAGTCTCCACATTATATTCAATGTTCTCTCCATCTTTGCGACAAATATGCACCCTGTCCACATGGATGTGCCGACCCAACATTCACTCCGCTTTACAGTCCTTGAACTTCTTGGACACGGGGAATGAGCATGAAAGATATAGGCGAGCATGGGGCACTTTGAGCTTTTCCCAGACAAACTCATCATACCATCGCTGCCGCAGGACCTCCACTTAAAAAAGCAAATCTCGGGGTAGGTATGGGTACTCCCACCCATATTCACAGGCAACTCTCTGACAGAAGAGCCGCTGTAGCCGGGCCAGAGGTGGCATGGTGGCATGGTCTCTTTCTCCAGGCTGGACAATGGACTCCGGATGCCGAGGTACTTTAACTACCTCCGTTGGCTTGAACCTAGGAGCCCGCAGCAATGAACGTCGCGTTCCCGTCACCGGAACGGATGAAACAGTAGGCGATTCACAGGATGGAAGGGTAGGCAAGAGACCAGTTTCCTCCCCGGCCTCCGGGACCTCCACTCGGGGTGTACTATCCCCTGTAGACATGGGCAGATCCCTTGGTGCGCGGAGCGCGGGTAATGGCATCTTTTCCCAACCCTTGCGGTGAAAGACCTCGTCAATCTCGCCATCATCACCGGCATCTGACAGCGACTCTAGGACGGAGGTGTCGTACATTTCCGCAGGCAGGTAATTCCCAGCAGATGGGGAATCACCCTCCCTCACAGGCTCCACCGACAATGGACTCCCGACTCCTCCAACCACACTCACAGTCCCAACCCCTGGCTCACCTGGGCCTTCAGTAGAACAGGGATGTCCAGGGCTCTTCCCTCCGGATCCATCCAGGCCAGGCAAGTGGCGGGGCGAAGCTCTTCCATGACCATAGGATGCCTGTACCAGGCCGACTTTCCTCTTCGGAAGTGGGACCAGGGAGCTTGTGGTGACCGAAGCAGCATCCTCGGATTTTTCAATCTCAGTCTCTGTTTGGGCACTCTCTTTGCCCTGGTCAGCGCACACAGAAATCTCCGCAAAGGCCTGGATCTCCCCTTCCGGAGTTGCGGTACCTGTGAGGCAGTTGAGGTGGAAGGCCCGGGGCCTTTCTGTGAATGGTTCCACCTCCAAAAAGAAACTCCTTGCAGGCCTCACATCACCCGAATGGGTTTAAGTTGACCACCAGTCCCGAGCAGCCGGGACAGATTACACCGAGGGCTTCTATGTCTCTGCATACATACAGAGCCAAACGTCCTCGGGGCCTAAGTCTTATTCCTGTATCCGTTATGGAAGCAGCAAAGGAAGTCATCTTCGTGGGGTAAGGAACCAAAATCCACGGGGTACTTGAGGTCATCCCGACTGTCTGCTGCTCCATTGCGCACTGACCAACACGCGCCAGAATCCCCACGTGACTACTTCCACATGGCCAGACTCCTCCCACAGTCTGCACTTGTTCGCAGGCTTTCCCTTCTCCCCGCCCACGAACTGCGCAGCTATGGTGTGCCTCGTGGCGCGCCTGCCAACATGGTCGACCTACTCGGAACTTCACCGGGCAGCGAAGTCCAAACACAGACGTTCCCAGCTCCATACACGAAACACACATCCCGGACTTACGAGCCCCCATGTGTAGCGGCCTCACCCTCTCTCTCTTCTTTAACGGTTACTTTGGCTTCGGGGGCTAGGGGTACCTTGGAGGGGAGAGCGAGGTGCGCCACGGCCCATGTCCTCTAGATTACAGCATGTAGAGGTGAAGACCAGATTCAGATTACACAAGGGCTGTGTATACGCTCAGAGCCAGGTCTGTTCTGCTGATAACCCCCCTTTGCTCCCAGTAATTGGAGTACCACACACTGAAAAGGTCCAACACTTATTTATTCCATAACGGCAAACAAATAGTCCTTTGCGAGCAGACAGTTTGAGGCCCATAGAACAGTTCAGTATTGGTGGGAAGTAGGTCGAGGCACAATCCTCAAAGAAACAAAACCGTTGAGGTTTCACCAACGGTTGCTAAGCACAGTGGCTGTTAAATGGACTTTTGGTACAGAGTCTCTTCCAGTGACTCTAGTTAACAGAAACTGGAGTTACCTTCGCTACGTTGCAGCCCCTGTCAGGGGGAAGACATCCCTCCAAGGGAGTTACCAGAGGCCCCACCGTCACCGGATTAATGCTGTACCAGGCTATTCGGAAGGGTCACACTCCCGGCCTCCTCACCTCAGATACGGGTCCCAACACCTTAGGGCCCCTCGGACTCCTCCACCCTTGCGGAACCCAGTCGAAGTTACTGGGTCCCAGGCCTTGGCCGTAGTACCTCACCCCAGGCTTAAGGTGCCTGGGATGGACTCCATCCCTTGCTCCGGCCAGGTCAAGGGCACCTGGGCCCAGAACTCCGAAAAGCCAGCACCCAGGCTGAAGGTGCCTGGGCGCAGCCGCGTCCTCCAACTCTGAACCCCAAGGTCAGGGCGTCCGCCCCTTTTATCTCCTCTCCCTTTGCGTCACAGCGGGTTCCCCGCCCCGCTGTACCGGCGCCAGGAAAGGACAAAAAGGTACAGTCTTGCGGTGCAGGTTCAACTCCGACCCAGGGCGACAACGCCACCTGCAGGCCACAGGGAACCTTGCACCACCAGAGTCCTCCAAGAACCACAAAAGGGATTCTCAGATTCCCTAACAATTAGTACATCTGGGTTAAATAACCCAGATGCTCCCCCCCAAATTTAAATACCCGCTACACTTATTTTTATTTGTGGGGGGATCCAGACCTACATTTCCTAGTTTCCCACCTGGGCGAGAATGATGCCACCACTCCCGACATCACATATCACAGGAGACTTTGGCCAATACCAGCCTCACTGTGTATGCACCAGAAAAATCTCAGCTACACTGCACTTACGCTGAGAAATTGCTGCCACACTGCTTATTTGCCACCCCACATCATCAGGGGGGCAGCTTAAAGAACCCAAAGGGGAAAACTGACCTCCTGATGACATCACTTGAGAAGGTGGCAGTCCAAAAAAATAAATAGAGCTCAACTAACCACTTCAATCCTTTATACCTAAGTAAACTATTATCGTATGTATATTTCTTGAATGGGTATCTGCTATGAAATTGTTTATGCCTGGTATGCTTATCCAATAATATTTCTGATTTCTGATTTCCTATTTACATATTGGGTGTCTTTCATTTCTTCCATGGTATATATATGGTCATGTGCAAATGTATTATGTACCACTCAGTTAGAGGCCCCTGTGGATTGAGGAGTCAATGCATTTAGGCATGTGCTAAATATAATCAGTAATTCTCATGATGAATATACATTGATTCAAGCTTTTTGATGCCCTGTGGGCCCAATCAGCATTTGTGAGCACTATCAGAGATAAACATATTGTGTGAAGTGCTTTGATATCTACATAGTGGCAGCATTGAAAACATTGCTAAGCATACATCATTGATGAAAGTTGCATGCGTCCATTTAATACCTTTGTGGTATTGACGTCTTTAGCTGGATTTTTTTTTTTTATTCACTGCAGTATTTTTTTGAAAGTTAGTGTAGTAATAAAGCTTACATTTATTATTTGTTGGAATGGTCATAGTAGTCTCCCCCCCCCCCCCTTTTTGTTCTGTTATTATTATTATACAGGATTTATATAGCACCGACAGTTTGCACAGCGCTTTACAACGTTAGGGCAGACAGTACAGTAACAATACAATTCAATACAGGAGGAATCAGAGGGCCTTGTTTACAGGTCCTTCTCAAAAAATTAGCATATTGTGATAAAGTTCATTATTTTCTGTAATGTACTGATAAACATTAGACTTTCATATATTTTAGATTCATTACACACAACTGAAGTAGTTCAAGCCTTTTCTTGTTTTAATATTGATGATTTTGGCATACAGCTCATGAAAACCCAAAATTCCTATCTCAAAAAATTAGCATATCATGAAAAGGTTCTCTAAACGAGCTATTAACCTAATCATCTGAATCAACTAATTAACTCTAAACACCTGCAAAAGATTCCTGAGGCTTTTAAAAACTCCCAGCCTGGTTCATTACTCAAAACCGCAATCATGGGTAAGACTGCCGACCTGACTGCTGTCCAGAAGGCCATCATTGACACCCTCAAGCAAGAGGGTAAGACACAGAAAGAAATTTCTGAACGAATAGGCTGTTCCCAGAGTGCTGTATCAAGGCACCTCAGTGGGAAGTCTGTGGGAAGGAAAAAGTGTGGCAGAAAACGCTGCACAACGAGAAGAGGTGACCGGACCCTGAAGAAGATTGTGGAGAAGGACCGATTCCAGACCTTGGAGGACCTGCGGAAGCAGTGGACTGAGTCTGGAGTAGAAACATCCAGAGCCACCGTGAACAGGCGTGTGCAGGAAATGGGCTACAGGTGCCGCATTCCCCAGGTCAAGCCACTTTTGAACCAGAAACAGCGGCAGAAGCGCCTGACCTGGGCTACAGAGAAGCAGCACTGGACTGTTGCTCAGTGGTCCAAAGTACATTCGGAAATCAAGGTGCCAGAGTCTGGAGGAAGACTGGGGAGAGGGAAATGCCAAAATGCCTGAAGTCCAGTGTCAAGTACCCACAGTCAGTGATGGTCTGGGGTGCCATGTCAGCTGCTGGTGTTGGTCCACTGTGTTTTATCAAGGGCAGGGTCAATGCAGCTAGCTATCAGGAGATTTTGGAGCACTTCATGCTTCCATCTGCTGAAAAGCTTTATGGAGATGAAGATTTCATTTTTCAGCACGACCTGGCACCTGCTCACAGTGCCAAAACGACTGGTAAATGGTTTACTGACCATGGTATTACTGTGCTCAATTGGCCTGCCAACTCTCCTGACCTGAACCCCATAGAGAATCTGTGGGATATTGGGAAGAGAAAGTTGAGAGACGCAAGACCCAACACTCTGGATGAGCTTAAGGCCGCTATCGAAGCATCCTGGGCCTCCATAACACCTCAGCAGTGCCACAGGCTGGTTGCCTCCATGCCACGCCGCATTGAAGCAGTCATTTCTGCAAAAGGATTCCCGACCAAGTATTGAGTGCATAACTGAACATAATTATTTGAAGGTTGACTTTTTTTGTATTAAAAACACTTTTCTTTTATTGGTCGGATGAAATATGCTAATTTTTTGAGATAGGATTTTTGGGTTTTCATGAGCTGTATGCCAAAATCATCAATATTAAAACAAGAAAAGGCTTGAACTACTTCAGTTGTGTGTAATGAATCTAAAATATATGAAAGTCTAATGTTTATCAGTACATTACAGAAAATAATGAACTTTATCACAATATGCTAATTTTTTGAGAAGGACCTGTATTAGAGCTTACAATCTAAAAGTTCTGTTGGTTAATTATTTTTGTTACCTTATCTACATATTTTGAGAGGGTTTGAGGTGGTTTGTTGAGGTCTAATCAGGTTATTTTGAAAATGGACGGTTAACTGCCGGCACTGGGGAGCTACATTTCATTGAGGGAACCAGGGCTGATCCTAGGGTCACAGACGCCTGGGTGCAGAAATATTTCTGGCGCCCCCACATGGGCGTGGTCACCATCTTACCAACTCCTCCCCTTTACAAATGTTTCTAGGGCAACGACTCAAACCCAGAGATGCTCCCCTAAGAAGTCTTCGTTACCCTAGGATCCTCCCATGATCTTTTAACAAAAAAGAAAATACTGGAAGAGTGTACACTAATGAGACCTGGAGGGGAGTCTCTCTGATGAACACAGAGAGGGCTTCTGTTAGAGAGTCCCCCAAGACATACTACAGGAGATGCTCAGAGACTAGTGTAGACATGATACAAGAGACAGTCAGAGACTGCAATCATGGTACAGGAGATGGTCAGAGAGTGCAGACATATTACAGGAGACAGTCAGAGAGTGTAGACATATTAAAGGATATGGTCAGAGAGTGCAGACATATTACAGGAGATGGTCAGAGACTGCAGACATACTACAGGAGACGGTCAGAGACTGGAGATATAATACAGGAGATGGTCAGAGACTGCAGATATAATACAGAAGATGGTCAGAGACTGCAGACATGATACAAGAGACGGTCAGAGACTGCAATCATAGTACAGGAGATGGTCAGAGAGTGCAGACATATTACAGGATATGGTCAGAGAGTGCAGACATATTACAGGAGATGGTCAGAGACTGCAGACATACTACAGGAGATGGTCAGAGACTGGAGATATAATACAGGAGACGGTCAGAGACTGCAGATATAATACAGGAGATGGTCAGAGACTGCAGTTCCTATGGACACTAGTAGATAATGGCCGATCGGCCCTCTCACCTGACCCAGCGATACAGCAACAACGGTTCCTCTGATCAGGAGTCAGCTCACTCTGAATTGCCCATGGCGACTGCGCTGGGTAGAGCCCAGGTCTGTATTCTGGCAATGACTCCATTCATTTTTCCACCAGGGATGGCACTAGACTGTGTGGCTTTCACTCTGGTGGCGCAGGGCAGCGGGGTTCTCTCTCTGATGGTGTTCTCTCAGCACTGTCCTTTCCCTCTGGAGTCCTGGCTTTCCCTCTGGAGTCCTGGGTGCACTTCCCTGAAAGCTTTCCCGGGCTCTTGGCTCTCTCTCTCTCCCATTCAGCTGGGCATGCTGTGTGGGCTGCAGTTTCTTTGTTACAGTGGGGCTGCCAGTCCTCAAACTACATGTCCCGCAATCCTCTTCTCTGCTCCTTTTTCTATTCTATTTCTTCCCTGGCCAATATGAAGGTGGGGGGAAGAAACATAGTGGGCGGCTGTGCTGGCAAGCGCTGCTCACTAGTACAGCATTGCGTGCGAGGAGGAGAGGGAGTGGGAGGAGGAGAGGGAGGGGGGAAAGAAGAGCCCGCAGCTGCAGTGTTGTCACTAGGGAGGGTGTCACCCGGTGTGGTAAAACATGATGTCACCCCCCTTCCACCACCTATAGTCACCCCTCAGTAGAGACCCCCTCCACTAAGTATAGACCCCCTTCGTCAGTGCAGACTCCCCACTAAGTATAAACCCCTCCCTCAGTACAGACCCCCCAGGACAAACCACCCCCTCCATTAGTACAGATCCCCCCAGGACAAACCACCCCCCTCCTTTAGTACAGACCCCCCCTACATTAGTACAGACCCCCCCTCAGGACAAACCACCCCCTCCATTAGTACAGACCCCCAGGACAAACCATCCCCCCTCGATTAGTACAGACCCCCCTCCATTAGTACAGACCCCCCTCAGGACAACCCACCCCCTCCATTAGTACAGACACCCAAGACAAACTACCCCCCCTCCATTAGTACAGACCCCCCTCAGGACAAACTACCCCCCTCCATTAGTACAGACCCCCCCCAGGACAAACCACCCCCTCCATTAGTACAGACTCCCCCAGGACAAACCACCCCCCTCCATTAGTACAGACCCTCTCCATTTGTACAGACCCACAGGACAAACCACCCCCTCCATTAGTACAGATCCCCCCAGGACAAACCACCCCCCTCCTTTAGTACAGACCCCCCTACATTAGTACAGACCCCCCTCAGGACAAACCACCCCCTCCATTAGTACAGACCCCCAGGACAAACCATCCCCCCTCGATTAGTACAGACCCCCCTCCATTAGTACAGACCCCCCTCAGGACAAACCATCCCCCCTCCATTAGTACAGACCCCCTCAGGACAAACCACCCCCTCCATTAGTACAGACTCCCCCAGGACAAACCACCCCCCTCCATTAGTACAGACCCTCTCCATTTGTACAGACCCCCAGGACAAACCACCCCCTGCATTAGTACAGACCCCCTCCATTAGTACAGACCACCCCCCTCCATTAGTACAGTCCCCGCTCCAGTAGTATAGACCCCCCGGACAACCCCCCTCCATTAGTACAGACCCCCCAGGACAAACCAATCCCCCTCCATTAGTACAGACTCCCCAGGACAAACCCCCCATTAGCACAGACCCCCAGGACAAACCCTCCCATTAGTAAAGACTCCCCTCAGGACAAACCACCCCTCCATTAGTACAGACCCCTCCAGGACAACCCCCCATAGTACAGACTACCTTCAGGACAGACCCCCCATAGTACAGACTCCCCCAGGACAAACCCCCCCATTAGGACAGACTCCCCCAGGACAAACCCACCCCTCCATTAGTACAGACTGCCCCAGGACAAACCACCCCCCAACTTTAGTACAGACCCCTCCAGGACAACCCCCCATTAGTACAGACTCTCCCCAGGACAAACCCCGCCTCCATTAGTACAGACCCCTCCAGGACAACCCCCCCATTAGCCCAGACCCCTCCAGGACAACCCTCCCATTAGTACAGACTCCCCCAGGACAAACCCCCCCCCTCCATTAATACAGACCCCCAGGACAAACCCCCCCATTAGCCCAGACCCCTCCAGGACAACCCCCACATTAGTAAAGACTCCCCCCAGGACAAACCCCACTCTCCATTAGTACAGACCCCCCCAGGACAACCCACCCATTAGTACAGACTCCCCCAGGACAAACCCAGCCTCCATTAGTACAGACCCCCCCAGGACAAACCCCCCTCTCCATTAGTACAGACTCCCCCCAGGACAAACCCCCCTCTCCATTAGTACAGACTCCCCCCAGGACAAACCCCCCTCTCCATTAGTACAGACCCCCCAGGACAACCCCCCCATTAGTACAGACTCCCCCAAGACAAACCCTGCCTCCATTAGTACAGACCCCTCCAGGACAACCCCCCCCATTAGTACAGACTCCCCCCAGGACAAACCCCCCCTCCATTAATACAGACCCCCCCAGGACAAACCCCCCATTAGTCCAGACCCCCCAGGACAAACCCCCCCATTAGTACAGACTCCCCCCAGGACAAACCCCCCCCTCCGGCCCCCTCCATTAGTCCCCCCCCCATTACATACATAAAAACACCCGGCGGCAGCTGGAGAGGAGAGGACAATGTGCAGCCGCGCCGCCCTGGTGGAGCACAGATCGCAGCAGCAGCAGGCAGGAGCTAAGACACAGAGAGGAGGAGACGGCACGGACCGCCCCCTCAGCGACGGCATTGCGCGGCTTGTCTCTCTCCACACAGAGACAGCCGCTCTGATCTCCGGCGGATGCTTCACTCTCCTCCTCTGACAGGAGGAAGGAGGAGGGAGGAGGGGGGGACGCCGGGCTTAGGTTTTAAAAACACATCGGCGGCGGCGACCGGCACGGACAAGGAGAGGAGGTGGAGAATAGAGGGGAGCACTCTGGCACTTCAGCGCCCCCACCTCTGTGGCGCCTGGGTGAACTGCACCCCCTGCACCCTATCTAGGATCGGCCCTGGAGGGAACCATGAATACCAACATGTACTGTGACATACTGAAAGAAATGATGATCCCCTCCCTTCGGAGACTGGGACACAGGGCAGTATTCCAACATGATAACGACCCCAAAAACACCTCTAAGATGACCACTGCCTTGCTAAAGAAGCTGAGGGTAAAAGTGATGGACTGGCCAAGCATGTCTCCAGACCTAAACCCTATTGGGCATCTGTGGGGCATCCTCAAATGGAAGGTGGAGGAGTGCAAGGTCTCTAACATCCACCAGCTCTGTGATGTCATCATGGAGGAGTGGAAGAGGACTCCAGTGGCAACCTGTGAAGCTCTGGTGAACTCCATGCCCAAGAGGGTTAAGGCAGTGCTGGAAAATAATGGTGGCCATACAAAATATTGTCATTTTGGGCCCAATTTGGACATTTTCACTTAGGGGTGTACTCACTTTTGTTGCCAGCGGTTTAGACATTAATGGCTGTGTGTTATTGAGTGAGGTACTAATGCGCTTACCAACAGGTGTTCAAATAAAAACGTAATAGTAAAGTGCTAAGTCAAAATGACAAAAAGCGGCTGAACTTCTGTAGTGTTGTCAGCACAGATATGTATGTAAATAAATAGTGAAGTAGCGCTAATTGATAAAGTGCTAATTAATCTAAGTAAAGTGCTAGTGAACAAAGTATAGAACTACTCAAGTGTATCAATGAATATTAAAGTGGGGTAGCGCTAATAATGAAGCCCAATAAGGCAATAAAGTGCTAATGAGCAAAACAATTCTTCCCATACACAATTATATAAAAATACTGAAAAATGAAAAAATCTATGTAGTGCATCACAATGTGCTAATAACAGTCACAGAAATATATATCCATACAATAGTCCATTTGTAAAGTGCATCCGGGGTAATCTGATAATTGAACAACAAACTCAGTCCTTATTCCAAATGAGGGAAAGGGAGAGGTAAGGGAGTCCAAATTACGAATGGAAGATTATGAATGTAGGCGTTCTTCTGAAATCCTCCCCCAGTGGTACTGACCTCTTACATTATGGCATGACCCCAATGTCGGGAGGAGCTGTGTGACATCACTTCCGGTTACGGCCGTGACCGGAAGTTATTGAACTCTCGTTTTTAGCCGCTTTTTACTGTTTTTGCCAATTTAATAATAAACGCAATATTTTTTAAACTTTAATGTATTATGGAGATTCATTTTGTTTGCTCTTGACTTCATGGTTCTGGAGACACCATTCCCAAAGGAAAAGAGGTTGGAGAAACCGGATGTGCAGCCATTGAGATCCCTTGTTCTGACACCTGGAGGAGGATAAAACAACCGTGCCCGGTGACCGGTATTCCTTGAAGCATCACTAGACCTATTGGGGTCTTCCCATAAGGTAAAGAAATATATATCCATACAATAGTCCATTTGAAAAGTGCATCCAGGGTAATCTGATAGTTGAACAACAAACTCAGCCCTTATTCCAAATGGAATCCCCTCCCGTGCGAACAAATGAGGATGAGAGGGAAAGGGAGAGGTAAGGAAGTCCAAATTACAAATGGAAGGTTATGAATGCAGGTGTTCAAAAACAGTAAAAAGCGTCTAAAAACACCAAAAAACACAGAGAGTTCAATAACTTCTGGTCACGGTCATAACCGGAAGTGATGTCACACAGCTCCTCCCGATGTTGGGGTCTTCCCATAAGGTAAGAGGCCAGTACCACTGGTGGAGGATTTCAGAAAAACGCCTGCATTCATAACCTTCCATTTGTAATTTGGACTCCCTTACCTCTCCCTTTCCCTCTCATCCCCATATGTTCGCCCAGGAGGCGATTCCATTTGGAATAAGGACTGATACCCTGGATGCACTTTACAAATGGACTATTGTATGGATATATATTTCTTTCACTGTTATTAGCACATTGTGATGCACTACATTGATTTTTTCATTTTTCAGTATTTTTATATAATTGTGTATGTGAAGATTTTTTTTTGCTCATTAGCACTTTATTGCCTTATTAGACTTCATTATTAGCGCTACTCCACTTTAATATTCATTGATACACTTGAGTAGTTCTATACTTTGTTCACTAGCACTTTACTTAGATTAATTAGCACTTTATCAATTAGCGCTGCTTCACTGATTATTTACATTAATGGCTGTGTGTTGAGTTATTTTGAGGGGACAGCAAATTTACACTGTTATACAAGCTGTACACTCACTACTTTACATTGTAGCAAAGTGTCATTTCTTCAGTGTTGTCACATGAAAAGATAGAATAAAATATTTACAGAAATGTGAGGGGTGTACTCACTTTTGTCAGATTCTGTATGTTCTAACAGTTTCCATACCTTCTTATTGCATCTACATTTATTTGGTTATCTGTTTATTGTTTGGCGGATAATTGTATCTGTCTCTTTTTTTTTTTATACTCTGTGCTGGAAAAGTTCAGTTAGTGTTACTTTGTATGCTGGCTCACGGTGTGTTGGCTGATATCCATACTAGTGGAGTCTCTCTAAGTCTCTAAGGCGCACTTCTCAGCCAGTCAGATGGGATTACTGCACATTCACAGCTGAGCTTTGGCCCCTTCTCTGCAATTCTCTTCCTCCGTCTCCAGCTCATGCTGCCTGTTCGGCTTTGCTAATAGCCAACCTAGCACTAATTAAGAGCCCTAGCCTGCTCCTAGCTCCTATTGCCTTCTAATCAAAACATTTGATTTTGCTCCAGATTAAAGCTGGAGACAGTTCAGAGCCCGGGCTGCAATAGAAATATGTTTGATGAATTGCCATTGCCGTACATGAATATGCTAACATTTGCTAATGAGCAATTAAAACAAAGGAAGTGCATTATTCATGCAGGCAAATTAGCCAAATTGGAGTAACAATACAGTATCAGCCGATGCTAACTTGGATGAAACATAGGACATTTGTAATGAGTTATAGGCATGCTACCTTCATATGGATGCCAGCAAAAGGTCCTATTGGCAGAAAAATTCTGCGATTGTGGGCTTGCCATCAGCAAACACTCTACATAAATAAATGGACATGTAAAATAATAAACATGCAAATTACCAACGGAATACTTTGCAAAATGACAATACAATATTTTCTTACAAAACAAACTCTTGTTTCTACTTGTTTTAGCTGCCTGGAGAAGAAATGGATTTGGTGACTCACCTACATAAGAATAAGCGTCCATATTTTCCAAAAAATAAGTCATTTGATAAGAGAAATGCTTCAAATGATTGGATCGGGTCTTTGACTATGGCGTCAAAGTATCTAATCCACAGGCAGAGAATGGGGCCCTAGGTGAACTAGCAGCTTTGATGCCCCGATTCTTTCAATCAACTTTGAAATAGATTTCAATATGTACATACTGCAATGTCCATTGGCCATACTACAATGACCCTATCAAACACCAAATGCCTATACACTTGTAGCGATACCTCCAACTAAGGAGGCCGCAGAATTAGATTTGGGCCCTGAGTGCAGCTCCGCCAACCCCCGGCAATAGGCTCTACCCCCTTCTGGCACAGCTAGTACTAACAATCAATGATATGTCCTATGCAATAGAATAACTAAGCAAGGACACAGTAATGAATTGTAATAGGTAAAGTGTTTTACTCATTTTTCTCAATATGGATAAAGGGGTAACAGTAATCACAGTTCAAGATAATCACTCCTAAGGGCAGCGTCCTGCCACTCTAACACACTATATAGTAACACACGCTACAGGTGCGCCATACGGGCGACCGTTAACTAAGTGCCCTATGGTGCAGTAATCAAACACGCTAGAATCCCCACCAGGCCTGGTTCTAATATTTAGCTTAGTCCTTCTTTCTTCACTGGCAGGTCTGTAATGGTGGTGCACTTTAAACAGAGTAAAACTTTGTAATCCAAGGGGTATGAAAATAACTTGTAGGCCACGGCAGTCTATAGGCTGTGACAGCAGGAAGGTAAAGTCACCTGGTTGCATCCAGGGGGGTAGATATATTTCGCCCAGATTCAGGCTTTACGCCGACTTATACAACTAGGTGGAGAGTTGTATAAGGCTAGTGGGCTCATGGATGACTCATACCTCTAGGGAGAGTGTGGGGCGTCGTGCAGACAGGGAGTTGATGAGACCAGCTGAAGCTTGTCAGCTCATTTAGGCCTCTATAAAAACTCCCAGATTCATTAGGTGTTAGCTCATGCCTGGAACCAGACCTGTGTGGACTGTCTAGGGAGAGTGAACCCCTGTGCGGTGAGACAAAGCCTGTGTGGCTATTTGCTTGGACATTTAAAACCAGGGACTTAGGGACTAGGACAGCACTAGGCTGATCCCAGTTGTTAGTTAGGAAACCTGTATGTTTAGTCAGAGGTCAAGTTGACCAGGATTTATTTTGTTTATGTTTCTTTTTCTTTGCTGTGTTTTGTCACTGTAAATAGAAAATAAACCACACCTTTTTTGATTTTGAAAACCACAACCTCCGTTTGCTGGGCCTGTTTTTGTGTGGGGAGCCCATCTCGGGGGTCACACACACCCGCTGCCGAACCAACCCCCTCACAGTTGGTGGAGAACCAGTGGCAGTTTTTTTTTAAGCCAGCATGGAGGAGATACTGAAGCAGCTGGCTCTAGCAAATGCCAATCAACAGCAGACAAATGCAGGTTTGCAAAAGAACTTCGCAGCCCAGCAGCAAGCTCATCAACAGAGCCTTGCAGCCCAGCAGCAGACAAACGCAACTTTGCAACAGAGTCTGGAGGCTCAGCAACAAGCCCAGCAGCAATCTGAGGCCCGCTTCATAGACCTGTTGCAGAAGCAAGAGCAGAGACTACAACAACAGATGGAAGCAGTAATGCAGCAACGTCCGCAGACCAGTGAGGAAAGCCGTCCCACTAACACCGCGTCCTTTGGGGTGAGTCGTTTATTGACAAAAATGACTGGAGAGGATGATCCAGAGGTATTTTTGACCACATTTGAAAGGACCGCTGAAAGAGAAAAGTGGCCTGAGGAGCAGTGGGCTGGACTGGTGGCTCCTCTGTTAACTGGTGAATCGCAGAAAGCTTACTATGACCTAGAGCCTAACCAAGCAAAAGACTATGTGATGCTAAAAGCTGAAATATTGGCAAGGCTGGGTGTCACCCAGGCTGTCCAGGCTCAGCGTGTGCATAACTGGACTTTCCAGCTTGGAAAACCCCCCAGGTCTCAAATGTATGATCTCATTCACCTGAGCAGAAAGTGGCTACAGCCAGAGACCTTGTCCGCACCAAAGATTGTGGAACGTGTTGTAATGGATCGGTTTTTGAGAGCTCTTCCTACTGCCATCCAAAAGTGGGTAAGCCATGGAGACCCAGAGACGGCCGATGGTCTTGTGGATCGTGTGGAGAAATACTTGGCTACAGAGAACCTGACGGCCTCTTCCAGAGACACTCGGACTTTCCACCCTAAGACCAGACCATCCCCAGGGGCGGATAAGAGGATTCCAAGGGGTGAGGGTGGAGAGAGTGAGAGGGTGGGAGCTCTACCCCAAGTTTGGCGAGAACAGCCTGGGAAATCAGCGGCTCAAGAGGCCGCAAGAAGGATCGTTTGCTACCACTGCCGGCAAGCGGGACATATTGCAGCCAATTGCCCGGTTGTGGAGGAACCCATGCAGTGTGACTTTCTGACGGGCAGACGTCAGTCACTGTGTGCGACAGTCGCATGCACTGCCATTCGAGGAACTGAGAAACATTTATGCAAAATGTGTGTTAATGGTAGAAATGTTGTGGTATTGCTGGATTCAGGTAGCCTTGTGACCCTGATAAAGGCTGAGTTAGTTAAAACAGAGGTCTCTGGGAATAGCAAGGTAGCTGTTATTTGTGTGCATGGGGACACCCGAGAGTATCCAGTGACTACAGTGTGTTTCGAGACCCCCAAAGGTACCCTCTCTCATCCAGTGGGCTTAGTATCTCAGTTACCGCATGACGCCATTGTGGGAAGGGATTTTCCGAAGTTCTGGGAACTGTGGGATGATCCTGAGCCCCCCACTGGTGCCCCTATGTACCAGGAATGTGATAGCCAGAACTCCCCTGAGAGTGGTGAGGACTCTCCGGAATTTCCCTTATCAGTATTGGCAGGGGAGACTCAAGAAACTGGAGAGGAGCCCACCTCCTCAGACGAAAACCTACCGTCTGTGGAGTTTTCTGATCTTGAGGTTCACAGGGAAAACTTTGCCACAGAACAGTTGAAAGACCCCGCCCTAATAAAGGCACGGGAAAACGTAGTGAAAATAGATGGCGAGTTAGTGAACCCAGATAATACCTGCACTTACCCATACTTCAGCGTAGAGAAGGACCTACTGTATCGGGTGGCAAAAAGGGCAGAAGAAACCGTTGAGCAGCTTGTGGTGCCCAAACCTTACAGGAAGTTGGTGTTGGAGTTGGCCCATGGGCACATTCTTGGAGGTCATCTGGGGACAGAGAAAACCCGAGAGAGGGTATTACAGAGATTCTATTGGCCGGGGGTGATGAAGGACATAGAAAATTATTGTTCCTCCTGCCCTGTGTGTCAGAGGTCGGCCCCGATGCCACATTTCCGTAGCCCGCTGGTCCCTCTACCCATCATTGAGGTCCCGTTTGAGAGGATCGCCATGGATTTGGTAGGTCCTATAATCAAGTCCGCTAGGGGGCACCAGTACATATTAGTTATAATGGACTATGCCACCCGTTATCCAGAAGCGATCCCTCTCCGAAATACCTCGGCCAAAACCATAGCCAAAGAGCTATCTCTTGTGTTTAGCCGGGTGGGTATTTGTAAAGAACTGCTTACGGACCAAGGTACACCCTTTATGTCCCGGGTTATGAAGGAGCTGTGTAAATTGTTCAAAGTGACGCAATTACGTACATCTGTGTATCACCCCCAAACCGATGGGCTGGTTGAAAGATTCAACAAAACCCTAAAACAAATGTTGAAGAAAGTGGTGGATAGAGATGGAAAGGATTGGGACTGTCTACTTCCTTATCTGATGTTTGCTATTAGGGAGGTGCCCCAATCCTCTACGGGATTCTCCCCCTTTGAGTTACTGTATGGGAGACACCCAAGAGGGCTGTTGGATATTGCCAAGGAAACTTGGGAAAGTGAGAGTTCTCCCCACAGGAGTGTGATTGAGCATGTCGCCCTGATGCAAGACCGAATTGCACAGGTAATGCCCATCGTGAAGGAACATTTGGCCCAAGCGCAGTTAGCACAGCAGAGAGTGTACAACCGTGGAGCCAAGACCCGTACCTTTTCCCCGGGGGATAGGATACTGGTACTTGTCCCTACGGTTGAAAGTAAATTCCTTGCCAAATGGCAAGGCCCCTATGAGATAATGGAAAAAGTGAGCGAAGTGAATTACAAGGTCAGACAACCAGGAAGGCGAAAGCCCGAACAGATCTATCACGTTAATCTGTTGAAAGCCTGGAGGGATAGAGAGTCCCTAGTCGCAGACACTTGGTCACCAGCTCAAACTGGTTGCGTGATTCCTGAGGTTGGAATAGCAGCCACCTTGTCACAACCCCAACAACAGGAGGTTAAGGAGTTTGTGCTTCGCAACAAGGAGGTATTCTCTGAGCTGCCGGGACAAACATCTGGGGTAGAGCATGACATCATTACCCCGCCCGGTGAAAGGGTGAAGTTAAAACCCTATCGGATCCCAGAGGCCCGACGGGAGGCAATACGGGAGGAAGTACAGAAAATGCTGAACTTAGGGGTGATAGAGGAGTCCCAAAGTGATTGGTCTAGTCCCATTGTGTTGGTGCCTAAACCGGATGGGAGCTGGCGATTTTGTAACGATTTTCGTCAGTTGAACAAAGTTACAAAATTTGACACCTACCCCATGCCACGTATAGATGAGTTGATCGACCGGCTGGGAACAGCCCGATACATGACGACTCTTGACCTCACAAAAGGGTATTGGCAAATCCCCCTGGCCAAGTCGGCCAAAGAGAAAACCGCATTTGTAACCCCAGACGGGGCGTTCCAATATAAAAGAATGCCGTTCGGGTTACAGAATGCGCCGGCCACATTCCAGCGGAAAATGGACCAGATGCTGAGGCCCCATCGGAAGTATGCTGCGGCTTACCTGGATGACGTAATTGTCCATAGCACAGATTGGGCCTCACATCTGCCAAAAGTGCAAGCAGTCCTGGACTCTGTTCGGGAAGCGGGGTTTACGGCTAACCCCAAGAAGTGTACCATTGGGCAGGAGGAGGCCAAATATCTTGGGTACACCATTGGGAGGGGAGTAATAAAACCCCAACTCAACAAAGTCGAGGCCATCCAGAGTTGGCCACGTCCCAACAGCAAGAAGCAGGTACGAGCCTTTCTGGGAATCGCTGGGTATTATCGGCGATTCATTCCCCACTTTTCTTCTAAGGCTGTGCCCCTAACCAACCTGACGAAGGGGAAAGGGTCGGTCATGATTAAATGGACCCCCGAGGCTGAGGCAGCATTCCAATTCTTGAAACAAGCCTTATGTAGCCAGCCAGTGTTGTACTCACCCGACTTCTCTAAAGACTTTGTCGTACAAAGTGATGCGTCAGATGTGGGGTTAGGAGCAGTATTGTCCCAGGTCTGGAACGGGGAAGAGCACCCAGTCATTTACCTCAGCAGGAAGTTGAAGTCCCATGAGGTAAATTACGCCACCGTTGAAAAGGAGTGTTTAGCGGTGAAGTGGGCTCTAGATTCCCTTCGGTACTACCTGCTAGGTAGGCACTTTGACTTGGTTACGGATCACGCTCCGTTAAAGTGGATGGCTCAAAACAAGGAAACAAATAGAAGAGTGAATAGGTGGTTCCTGGCCCTCCAGGAATTCAACTTCACAGTAAAGCATCGCCCTGGCGTTCAAATGGGGAATGTGGATGCTTTGTCTCGAGTACATGAATGCCTGATTGCTGGTGTTCCAACCCCGAGGTTAAAACAAGAGGGGGGGGGGTATGTGACAGCAGGAAGGTAAAGTCACCTGGTTGCATCCAGGGGGGTAGATATATTTCGCCCAGATTCAGGCTTTACGCCGACTTATACAACTAGGTGGAGAGTTGTATAAGGCTAGTGGGCTCATGGATGACTCATACCTCTAGGGAGAGTGTGGGGCGTCGTGCAGACAGGGAGTTGATGAGACCAGCTGAAGCTTGTCAGCTCATTTAGGCCTCTATAAAAACTCCCAGATTCATTAGGTGTTAGCTCATGCCTGGAACCAGACCTGTGTGGACTGTCTAGGGAGAGTGAACCCCTGTGCGGTGAGACAAAGCCTGTGTGGCTATTTGCTTGGACATTTAAAACCAGGGACTTAGGGACTAGGACAGCACTAGGCTGATCCCAGTTGTTAGTTAGGAAACCTGTATGTTTAGTCAGAGGTCAAGTTGACCAGGATTTATTTTGTTTATGTTTCTTTTTCTTTGCTGTGTTTTGTCACTGTAAATAGAAAATAAACCGCACCTTTTTTGATTTTGAAAACCACAACCTCCGTTTGCTGGGCCTGTTTTTGTGTGGGGAGCCCATCTCGGGGGTCACACACACCCGCTGCCGAACCAACCCCCTCACAAGGCCTATATACAGTAACAGTATCTTAGCTGGGCTTACGCCCTCTCACCCGCCGGACTACGGATCCAGTCCGGGAAACCTCCACCAGCCGTGTCACACACACTCGATCTCTCCAATGATCAGGCCCCCGATCCGACAAGGCTGTAGCTCACAAAGTCAGATGCCACCCAGGCTCGCAGAGGGGAGGGTGGAAGGCTCTTTGGTGCAGAGCAAGGCCTCAGGCTTCAGGCCTTGCACTCCGACACATCCGCACAGGAGGATCCGTCTGTGAAGTCTCGTGTCCCCAAAGAGGCCGAGCCCGGCCTCGCCTCCTCCTTTTATAACCTCTCCCATGAGTCTCTGCGGTGGAACATCTAAAGAATGGGGTTATGGGTAATGTAGTTTCTTCCCAATATAGGGGAATACCCCGCTACACACTGATCAGCTGTAACTTTATGACCATCAACCTAATATTGTGTAAGACCCCCTTTTGCCATCAAAATAGCCGTGGCTAATCAAGACATGGATGCCACTAGACCTCTGAAGGTATGCTGTTGTATTTGGCACCAAGCTGTCATGCCGCGTACACACGACAGTTTTTCATGACGAGAAAAATGTCATTTTTTTATTTGGTCATTAAAAACGATCGTGTGTGGGCTCCAGAGCATTTTTCACGATGTGAAAAATGACCATTACAAATTTGGAACATGCTCTATTTTTTCTCGTCGTTTTTCTCGTCATGAAAAACGACCGTGTGTAGGCTTTAACGACGTGAAAAAAATGCACATGCTCAGAAGCAAGTTATGAGACAGGAGCGCTCGTTCTGGTAAAACTAGCGTTCGTAATGGAGATAGCACATTCGTCACGCTGTAACGGACTGAAAAGCACGAGGCTGAAAACCGCGAATCGTCTCTCAACAAACTGTACAACACGAGGATCAGCAAAAGCAGCCCAAAAGGTGGCGCCATCCGAATGGAACTTCCCCTTTATAGTGCCGTCGTACGTGTTGTACGTCACCGCGCTTTACTCGAGCAATTTTTTCCACGATAGTTTGTAGGCAAGGCAGGCTTGAGAAGAATCACGTCGAGAAAAACGCTGTTTTTTCAATGACATTAAAAACGGTCGTGTGTACGCGGCATCAGCATCAGATCCTTTAAGTCCTGTAAGTTGCGAGGTGGGGCATCCATGGATAGGCCTTGTTTTTCAAACACATCCCACAGATGCTCAATGGATTGAGTTTTGAAAAATTTGGAGAAGCCAACACCTTGAACTCATGTTTTTCAAACCATTCTTGAACCATGTTGGCAATGTGGCAGGGCACATTATCCTGCTGAATGAGGCCACTGCCATCAGGGAATACCATTTCCATGAAGAGGTGTACTTGGTCAGAAAGCAATGTTGTGAATGGCAGAACCCAAGGTTTCCCAGCAGAACATTGCCCAAAGCATCACACTGCTCATACTGCATTTTGGTGCCATCTCTTCCCCAGGTAAATGACACACATGATGTAAAAAAAAAAAAAGAAGGAAATTCATCAGACCAGGCCACCTTCTTCCATTGCCCCATGGTCCAGTTCTGATGCTCACGTGTCCATTGTAGGAGCTTTTGGCTGTGGACATGGGTCAGCATGGACACCCTGACCGGTCTGCGTTTATGCAGCTCCATGCACAACAAACTGCAATTCCCATGTTTTCTGCTTTCAACACATCAGTTTGTTCACATGTTCACTTGCTGGCAAAAATATCCCACCAAGTTTCAGATGCCATGGTAACAAGATAATTAATGTTAAGCCTCGTACACACGACCGGTTTTCGTGTGTATGGTTTCTCGTCGAGAAAACTGCCGGGAATCTCGACGAGAAAAATAGAGAACCTGCTCTCTATTTTCTCATCAGGATTCTCGTTTTTCTCGACGAGAAAACCGTTCGTGTGTATGCTTTTTTGAGTCTTAAAAAAACGCGCATGCTCAGAATCAAGTATGAGACGGGAGCGCTCCTTCTGGTGAAACTAGCATTCGTAATAGAGATAGCACATTCGTCATGCTTTAATGAACTGAAAGCACGAAGACTGAAAAGCGCGAATCGTCTCTCCCCAAACCTTTACTAACACGCAGTAACACGAGATCAGCAAAAGCAGCCCAAGGGGTGGCACCATTGGAATCGAACTTCTCCTTTTATAGTGCCGTCGTACGTGTTGTACGTCACCGCGCTTTACAACGACAAGATTTTGGATTGACAGTGTGTATGCAAGGAAAGCTTGACAAGAATCCCGTCAAGCTTGACAAGAATCTCGTCGAGAAAACCAAAGTTTTTTTTTAAAGACGGGATTCTCGGTCGTGTGTACAGGGCTTTATTCACCTAACCTGTCAGTGGTCATAACAACTTCCAGACTAGGCGCTTTTTTATTTACATGTAATAATGAGTATTTTTTCCTAGATACCTCACATGTGTGGGACAGTCGCTGTTTGCGTGCATGCTGGACGGACGCACAAGTTTGTCTTTGCACACGAGCACTGGAGAATTTTACATAATTTTTTTGATTATTTATTCAATTTTCTTTATTTTTACACTGTTGCTTTAATTTTTTTTTTTTTTTTTTTTATCACTTTTATTTCTGTAACAAGGAATGTAAACATCCATGTGACAGCAATAGGCATGTGACAGGTACTCTTTATGGAGAGATCTGGGGTCTATAAGACCCCAAATCCCTCCTATGCCCTTAAAAGCATTCAGAACACCAAGATCTATGTTTTCAAATTCTTCTGATTTTTAAAAAATGCCGCTGTTAACATCCGGGTAAAAAACTGTACCGGGATGATGCCTGCTGCTGCAAGCATCATCCTGCGGCAGCATGGCACGGCTGGGTGAAACAACGTTATGTTACGTCGTTTCGCCCTGTGGCCACTAAGGGAGCGCGCCTGTGTGTTGCATGTGTTAAAAATATGATTTTTATTATATTACCCAGACATAGGATACATGGGACAATTTTACAATAGTGAGTTGGTCAGATTACTGTCAGTCTTTTGGTTTGAGTAGATTTCTCAAACAAATGCTGTTTTCATACAATGGGGTTAGATACCATTGTTGTATTCATGTCTATAGCTACAGTAAACAAGTAAGACATTACTTGTTTGAGATTTCTTTCAGCTCTCAAACTGAAAGAATGACTGTTAGATTACTGACAGCTTTGGTTTAAGTAGACAATAGGTAGATGGCATTGTTGTATTCAACAGTCCATTGTTGAATACAGCTACAGTAAACAGGTATGTTTTCTGTTGTTTGGTAACTCAGCCTGGACACATAAAAGCAGGCATAAGCTAGGACACACACATATCATGTTGCTGTAAGATCAGAAGAAGCCACTCATCATAAGAAGAAGATGCCTGGTCACCAGCAATGGAGATCATGAACATAGCGTAATCGAAGTTAAGTAACCTTTAAATGTATTTGTACGGTTATAGACCATAGGCTGTTCATTTGCTAGGCATTTTGCTTGTTATAGAGATCTGTCAGTCTTGCATTGTATTCCTAATATTGTAATAGTTTTGTATGTACAGCATCTTGTATAGTAAAAGCACATTTACACACTGCAGAAGTCTCAGCTTCCTTGTTATTCCACAGAGTAACCTTGCTAGATAGGCGCAAGCAAAACAGCCCGCTGCTCGCCCCCGGAGACGATGCGAGTGCCTGGTGGGCGCGATGATCGCCGGCACCCACGATCGCTCGTGACACAGCGAGAACCGGGATCTGTGTGTGTAAACACACACACAGATCCCGGTTCTTTCAGGGGAGAAATGACTGATCGTGTGTTCATACAAAGTATGAACAGCGATCTGTCATTTCCCCTATTAAGTCTCATCCCCCCTTCAGTTAGAACACAGAGAGGGAACACAGTTAACCCCTTGATCGCGTGTTAACCTCTTCCCTGCCAGTGAAATTTTTACAGTAATCAGTGCATTTTTATAGCACTGATCGCTGTATAAATGTGAATGGTCCCAAAAATGTGTCAAAAGTGTCCGATTTGTCCGCCATAATGTCGCATTACCAAAAAAAAAATTTAGATCGCCGCCATTACTAGTAAAAAAATTAATAATAATAAAAATGCCATGATTCTATCACCTATTTTGTACACGCTATAACTTTTGTGCAAACCAATCAATATACGCTTATTGCGATTTTTTTTTACCAAAAATATGTAGAAGAATACGTATCGGCCTAAACTGAGGAAATTTTTTTTATTTTTTTTTTTAAATGTGGGTTATTTATTATAGCAAAAAGTAAAAGATATTGTGTTTTTTTCAAAATTGTCGCTGTTCTTTCATTTATAGCACAAAAAATAAAAACAGCAGAGGTGATCAAATACCACTAAAAGAAAGCTCTATTTGTGGGAAAAAAAGGATGCAAATTTTGTTTGGGTACAGCGTCGTATGGCCGCACAATTGTCAGTTAAAGCGACGCAGTGCCGAATTGTAAAAAGTGCTCTGGTCAGGAAGGGGGTAAAATCTTCCGGGGCTGAAGCCATAGGCGTGCGCACAGGGTGTGCCAGGTGTGCCTTGGCACACCCTAATCACCCCGTGTGGTGCAGATTCCTCCTGTTTAGACCCCTGATATTTCACCAAAGGCTCTTAAAAAAAGTGTAAATAAAAAAATACAAAAATAAATTTGTAAAAAATAAAATAATAAAAATAAATAAAACTAGTGACACTGTCTACTGCCCTACTGACACTAATATCTGTGCTACTGACACTGTCAGTATATCTACACACATGCACATGCCGTGTTTGAGCTTTGGGGTGCACACCCTAAAGCAAAAGGCTGTGCACACCTATGGCTGAAGCGGTTAAAGTCCAGTGACGTACGGGTAGGTCGCTGGTCCAGACCTGTCAGTAGGTAATTTAGTTATGGCTAATTGGTGTAAATACATCCTGCCTTGTGAATAGTGATGAGCTCGGGCGTGTTCCCACTAAGATAAAAATAAAACATAAGAAGGCGCACCAGCCTAGTGCATTACTGTGTAAGTCTTTATTGAATAAAAATAATATTCCAATATACTCACAAAAGAAAAGATGATGTCACATGTGTGTAACAATGTAACTCACACCACCAGAGAAGTGTCCACCAAAATGGGTGCAGCTTACGCGTTTCAAGAGCGATGCTTTGCTTTTACTTTAACCCTTATTACTCTGGGATCCTTTGTCATGGTGGTCAATGAATATTTAATGTTCATTTGTAAAGTAATGATTGCATGCATTAAATATTGTATGTAAAATTCATACACTTTCATTTTATAGCATTAACATGGTAATAACAATTCAAACTATAGTTACATTTGACAATAAGCTTTATCTTATCTAATGATAAGTCAAGTTCTTCTGTAGTTTATCTCCCTCAGTCCTTCTCGTGATATTACGTGGCACTTTCATTATCTTATCGTTCAACTATTAGTTAATGAAGGTTGATTTTTTTGTTTTCTCCATATATTCACTCCGGGTAGTCTGATTACTGTGCTATTAGCCTTCTGAGCAGGTGAGAGAGTTATGCACCGGGTAGTATTTCTCACCTTCCGATTCTGAACAAACTGGATTTAATGTCTACACTTCCATAGTTGCCAACATTTGCCAACAGTTTTTAGGGACCCTTTTTTCTGTGTAGGGCGAGAAAGCCTCTGTAGGTGGGGCATACCTTTAATTAGGGGTGGGGCATTCATATATTATGGGCGTATATATACAAGCATGACTCTGTGATCTTATATGCATATAGCCATAGACAGATAATTATAATAGTAAATTGTCTAGTTTAAAGCACCAACTATCCCAAGCAAACAGCCTATATAATCTGTCTATTGTTTTGTTTGTAGACATCCACGACACCTGCCCTGGCCACACTAGTGTATAGCCAAGTGTCCACAGTTCAACTACTCCTTGCGTGGCCCATCTTTGGAGCATTTTTCTTACCTACTGTCACACCCCATGCACTCTTTTTGGGCCTGACATAATCCTTGGAGACTCATGCGACAATTTTTCAAATGAGTTGGTAGGTGGCTGTCTGTAGTCCTGTCCTCAACGATGCTCCTTTCCCCTGCCCCCATTCATGATGAATATATGTTTTATGTAGATATGTGTATTTTTTGATATGTATGTATATATGGTCCTATTATGTGTATTTTCTTTGTATTTCCTGCCTAGAACATGCTATGGTCAGTCAATCTGGAATAACCCTGATGAAGGGACCCCCCAATAAGTCCCGAAACGCATTGGGTGGAATACTGACTGCATGAACATCTCAATATTGTATATTGGTGATTTTTTGATGCTATATTGTTGGTGTTGTTTACACCTTATAAACTTTTATATTATACTTTTTCATTAAATGATACTAATCTATCAATCAATTTGTTTTATTCAATCTTGTTGCCTACAAAGTCCCTTACTCTCTTTTTGGGGAGATTTGCTTTTCTGTTATATATTATGGGCGTGGTTGTAAAAAAAGAGAAGTAATAATGTGGTTCGCGAATCAAAAAGTTGGCGTGGCTTAAAGGGGGGTGTAGTACAATAGAGTTTGAGATGACTGTAGAGGATGGAGGTGTGTGTGTGCAGGATGGAGATGACATGACAGCCATCCCCACCAGATAGCAGCAACCATTTTGGGTCTCTATCTCCCCCCTTCACAAAAAAAGAAAAGAAAACAGAGAGGGAGAGAGCCCAGCTATCCTGATGTTCCCTCAGAGATGGAGATGCTGAGATGGAGAGCCCAAATTGCAGCAGTGAACATACCTCTGCTCGGGTGCACTCCAGCCACACACGTGTTGCAGTTCAAAGTTTAAGGTGGCATATTCTTCTTCACCCCTCCGAGGCTGACCACGCCCCCTCTCCGAGTCCCATCCAATAACTGAGAGGCAAGCTCCATCTGACCTCCTCGCATGCTGACTTCATTGAAGCGAAGGAGGTGGTGGGGGGATCTGTATTATTAACCTCTATGTTACCCCAGCACCGTGGTGGTGTTTTGCAATACTGAGTGAACTAGGCTACTGACTGCCTGTAAGAGAGCTTAGTTTTCGTGATTCTGCCCAGAACAAGGTCTGACCGGGACATTAGTCAGTTTTCCGTGAATGTCCCAGGCAATTAGGGACTGTTGGCAACTATGCACTAGTGACATATTATGTATAGTATGTGCACTGTTTTAACTATTCCTAATAAAACAAAGTGAAAGAAAAATCTCCTTTCATGTTGTGAATGCTGTCTGTCTGCTGGTCATCTCTTTCCACAACTTCCTAGATTCCCAGCATGCTTTGCAGCATCTCCTCTGCTGTTTACTCTCCATTGGACTACATATCCCATGGTACCTTGCTGCCTGCAAGCAGTGACTCCTGTACTGACTCCGCCTCCTGGAACTCCTCCTCCCAGCACCTCTGTAGATCAGAAGGCAGGCTCTGTGAAATGTGTCACACAGCAGTGCTACTCTCAGGGTACAGTACGTGTCACAGAATTCGAGGAAGTAAATGTGTAGGGGTTTTCACAAAGTAAGTCTACAAACTTGAAGATCATTCAAATGAATAGGAGGGGGCTAGAAATAACTGAAATACAAAGTGGAAATGGATATATGATGTTGAATTTTGATCATAGATACACTTTAAAACTGGGTCATCCCAAACACAAAAAATTATAAAAAAAAAAGTGGTTGGTGATTTAAAAGTAAAAATAAAATAAATAATTGTAAAATAAAGTTAGCATTATGGCCAGAGATGTGTATTTCTCTTATTGGTTCCCATTTTGAACTGTTTGCACAGCCGTCCTCGCTTATTACTTGGTCCACATCTTGCTAGGTTTGCTGTCGACAATGATACCTTGTGGCCCAGGAGAAGGAAGGAAGAGGCTACAGAAAGCCATTGCAATCAGTAGAGAGAAATAGTGTGATCTGTGGTCACTTGCTTCAGGTTCAGATTACATGCAGCATGTTCATTCTGTTCTGTTTTTTTTTTTTTTTTTTTAATTTGTCTCACTTTCAGCACACTTCAGCAAGCTGCAGTATGCACTCACAGGCCACATTATTTGGTACATCTGTTCAATTGCTTGGTAACACAAATTACTAATCAGCCAATCACATGGCAGCAACTCAATGCATTTAGGCATCTATACGTGGTGAAGATAACTTGCTAAACTTCAAACTGAACATCAGAATGGGGAAAAAAGGATATTTAAGTGACTTTTAATGTGGCATGGTTGTTGGTGCCAGACGGACTGGTCTGAGTATTTAAAAAAACTGCTGATCTACTGGGATTTTCACGCACAACCATCTGTTTGGGTTTACAGAGAATGGTCTGAATAAGAGAAACTATCCAGTGAGTGGCAGTTGTGTGGATGAAAATGTCTTTTTGATGTCAGAGGAGAATGGGCAGACTGGTTCCAGATGATAGAAAGGCAACAGTAATTCAAATAACCATTTATTACAACCAAGGTATGCAGAATACCATCTCTGAACACATAACACTTCGAACCTTAAAGCGGATGGACTACAGCAGCAGAAGATCACACCGGGTGCCACTCCTGTCAGCTAATAACAGAAAACTGAGGCTACAATTCGCACAGGCTCACTAAAATTGGACAGATTGGAAAAACGTTGCCTGGTCCAATGAGTCTCAATTTCAGCTGTAACATTAAGATGGTTGGGTCAGAATTTGGTGTAAACAACATGAAAGTATGGATCCATCCTGCCTTGTATCAACGGTTCAGGCTGGTGGTGTAATGGTGTGGGGGATACTTTCTTGGCACACTTTGGGCCCTTTATTACCAATTGAGCATCGTTTAAACACCACGGCCTACCTGAGTATTGCTGCTGACCATGTCCATCCCTTTATGACTACAGTGTACCCATCTTCTGATGGTTTCTTCCAGCAGGATAATGCACCATGTCACAAAGCTCAAATCCTCTCACCACCAGACAATGAGGTCACTGTACTCCAATGTCCTCCACAGTCACCAGATCTCAATCCAATAAAGCACCTTTGGGATGTGGTAGAACAGGAGATTCGCTTTATGGATGTGCAGCTGACAAATCTGCAGCAACTGCGTGATGCTACAGTAGGTGCCGCCGACATTGTGTTTCCAGTGCGATGGGATCGCGCTGGAAATCACCGCTGGGAGGCTGTGCTTCTCGCGCTCACCACCCCTGAGACCATCCGCGATAGGGCTCGCACTGTTCATTAATACTTTCTAAAACTGTTTTTGTGATGTGTAACCGCGGGGTGGTGCAAGGCGAAAACCTTTGTGCAAATGCCAGCTTTTGTTCAGTTCTCCTCTGAGACCCCGGTTCGATCCCAGCCATGGCCAATCTTTTTTCAAATCCAAAACTCTGCACGGACCAATTACTGTAAAGTGTGTCTGCTCCGTGCTCTTATACTGTACAGCTGCTGCCAAGCCTGTTCACTGTACAGTACTGTACAGTACATGTGTACCGCTCCGCACTCATGCACCCTTCAGCTGGCGCGGCACATCATTCGGCATTCGTCATTCATCAACGCTATGAAGTTCCGCTTTAGTTATAGTCCGCTTTGTCTTGGTATTGTAAATGCAATTGCATGCCAAACATGTCTGCACAGTTTAGCGCCTGTACTGTACACTTCCATTTTTATTTACCACATGTTGTTGCCGTACTGTACTGTCATTCGGCATTAGTGATTCATCAACGTTGTGAAGTTCTAATTTAGCTATGTGTGTCTGTGGTCCAGTGGGTGCGTCTCTGACTTTAGTGCACTGTGTCCAGAGTTCGATTCCCCAGTTAACTTTGTTTTTTATAGTCTTATTTGTAATAAAGCATATTCGAGTACAGTACTGTATGTATTTGATACAGTACAGTATGTGTTACTTTATGTTTTAAACGTTTTGATTTAACACATCTTTTTACTGTACAAGTGTAACAAATTAATAGACCCGCCCCTTCAAAAGTTCCCCATCAGGTCCGCTCAGCCAATGACGTTGGTGTAAGGCTGAGCGGACCTGATGGGGAACTTTTGAAGCGGCGGGTCTATTCATTTATTTCACTGTGGTGGAAGTTCCCCATCAGGGGAACCCGCCCCCTCGCATGTCAGACCCGCCTACGTCATTGGCTGGCGGACCTGATGAAGAACTTCATCCTCAGTGTAATAAATCAATAGACCCGCCCCTTCAAAAGTTCCCCATCAGGACCGCAGTATGATAATGTAAAAAACTACCATTTAAATGGGATTTTACTGATCTAAATGTAATTGTGAATTTCTATGCAAAAATGAGAATTCTAAAAGAGGAACTATTGTAATGTCTACCTCAACTTGTTTTCTTAGCCTTTTATTTCCAGCCTTTTATTTATTTTCTGCTTTTCATCCAAGAGCCATACAGTAGATTTTCACTTTGTATTCTCCTAATTTATTGTTAGTTTAACATAAAAGAACAGAAATATATATATTTTTTTTAAATAGTTATTTTGAAACAAGAGTTTGGCAACACTGTTTCCAGGCGTCTCTCAGGATCTTTTCTAAGTATGGGTGTTTATGTTCAATAAGCCTGTTAAATTTGCTAGAATCCATTAGGGATTAGAGGAAAGCAGTAGTTAAAAAAAAAAAAAAAAGCACCAAGGTAGCCATCGCAGTCATTTCTTTTTGAAAATGCTAGTTACCTGGCTTTTATGATGAGCCAATGACTAACTCTGGAAAACTATGCAGATAAGGATTTCCGATTGCACTCTGACTATCCAGTTTTGCAGTGTTGTTCTACTGTAAGTTACTGTAGGCTTTCCCAGTATTGAAGTCAACGCCAGCCAGTAGACTAGCATTTTCTGGGGAAGCTGAGTAGTGACATTCTCTGTATTCCTGTCAGTAAAATGTTCATGAAAATTAAAAGCCTTTAACTGGCAAAACTGCTCCCAGACAGTATACAGTATATTTTTTCACCTGTGTATTTAGCGGCTCTCAAAGTTACAATCTGCACAGAGCGGGGGGAGGGGAGCTGTAATTTAAACATTTAACACATGTTGTTGCCGTACTGTACTGTCATTCGGCATTAGTGATTCATCAACGTTGTGAAGTTCTGATTTAGCTATGTGTGTCTGTGGTCCAGTGGGTGCGTCTCTGACTTTCGTGCACTGTGTCCAGAGTTTGATTCCCCAGTTAACTTTGTTTTTATAGTCTTATTTGTAATAAAGCATATTTGAGTACAGTACTGTATGTATTTGATACAGTACAGTATGTGTTACTTTATGTTTTAAACGTTTTGATTTAACACATCTTTTACTGTACAAGTGTTTTTTTGGAAAGAAACTGTTTCATTCATAAAAAAAAAAAAAAAACACTAAAGTTAGCACGATTTTTTTTTGTATACAGGCATACCCCACTTTTAAGTACACAACGGGACCAGAGCATGTATGTAAAACGAAAATGTACTTAAAGTGAAGCAATACATTTTTTCACTTCTAGGCTGTAGTGAGGGAGTCAGGGGCTGTAGTGGGGGTGCCAGGGGCTGTTATGGGGCGTCAGGGGCTGTAGTGGGGGTGTCAGGGAAACACTCACATGTAATTAGGCTCATCTGATGCAAGGGGGGGCCCACTCCAATCCATCCCCCAGACATCGCGCTGTGCACAGGAGGTGGGGCGGCGGCCAGGAAACAGGAAGAGCACACTGGAATACGGTAGGCTACATGCTCAGAGCTTAAGTTCCTTCTACTGCGGCTGATGGTGCAGGAATGTTTGTCTTGTGAGGCACTTTATGTACACTCGCGGGTATGTCCGTACTCGCGAGTGTACGTAAAGTGAGTGTCCGTAAAGCGGGGTATGCCTGTACTAAGCAATGCTTTACATTTTTTTTACAGGTTTTTTGACTTGTGTAAATGGTGTCTGACGTGCCAGACATGATGTCTCCAGGACATGGTTTTGTAGACTATTGAACAATTTTTCTTTCGTAAATAACCCCCAATGTGTCCTCTAAAATCTAATGTTTTTTGAATGTTGTACAGTAATTGTGGTTTGTGGGAAATAGAAACATACAGTTTTAGAAATGAAGAAAGCATTATTACTACTAAAAACAAATGAACTGACCGCAATACTGTATTTATAATCAACAATTTCAGAAGAGGGATTGGCTGTCGCAGAACGGCTGAGGAAGGGAGAGGAGCTAACATTCTGCCCAACACCTAAATTCCATGGACTCCACGCTGCCCCTGAAATCCATGCACGGTTTCCATCACAAGCGCCTGCACGTAATGCAACCCCTGCACAGCCACCAACACTTGATGTGGATGACCTGCCTGCGCTTTCTGCCTCACCTGCATCCGAAGTGCCTGTGCTCACTGTAACCCCTGCACAGCCAGCAATACTTGAAGTTGACAAACTCTCTGCATTTGAAGTAAAAAGGGTTCATGGACTTAAAAAGAGAAAGCTTTTTTGGAAGCAGGCAGTTGACAGACAGCATAATAGTGAACACCTTATGCATCTCAAGCGGCTGGAACGTCAGGTGCGCTTAATGCATAAAACACTGGCGAGAGCAGTGGAGTGCGTACTGCAGATTCACACTGGAAATGAAGAACTTAAGTCTGGACAGGAAGAACTCAAGGCTGGGCAAGAGAGGCTGGAGCAGGAGTTTGCGAACACTCGGGTGGACAGAATTAGCAAGATAGACTTGCAAGAGGATTACATGGCACCACAAGAGATGGGGGGCGATTCACAGATTCCTCTTTCTCTTATTTTGCAAATACCCGCAGATGCTGACGATCGGACACATCTCACTGCACCTCTGACACCACCAATATATGACAAGGTTACTGCTGTGGCACCATTGGATTCTATGACCACCCCAGTCAGAAGCAATCCAAGCCCAGTGTCCTTCACATCTGCCACACCATTGGATTCTATGACCACCCCAGTCAGAAGCAATCCAAGCCCAGTCCCCTTCACATCTGCCACACCATTGGATTCTATGACCACCCCAGTCAGAAGCAATCCAAGCACAGTGACATACCCAACGACAAGCACTACAGGCAGCAGGGTATTGTCTGTGACAAGGAGGAGAAAGACCATGTCTCCATTACCAGACTGTGCCCTCCCAGTCATAACCGAAGAGGATACAGCCCTTATAGTCCTGCATTCGGTCAACAAACCGGGGAATATGGCCCGGCTTGTTTTGAAACATTTAATCACATGGGAGCAATACCAGCAGTGGACCAAGAGGGTTAATTTTGATGGTGATAATCGCAAACCGGGTATCCCAGCAAATCTGAAAGCAACCATTCTCGACTTTGTCCACACAAGATTCCAAGGGGATAATGTGCAAGCTTGTAGGGATAAAGTTAACGAATTCCTCAGGATGTCACGAGAATGCCCTTGGTCAAAGTTGGAGTAAAGACACTTGAGTTACAGTGTTAAATAATATCATGTACCGTACAGTAGTTACAGTAATGTGCTGTAGACACTGCAGAAACTGTACTGTAATGTACCATTTTGCTGTGCTGTTGATTGGTGTGTGTGGGAGGAGGGACACCTTTCAGTGCTAGACAACCTTGTGCCCGGCCTACAGTAACAGACTGCCTAGGGCTGAATCTTTTAATCTTTTTTTTCTCACAGCTCTGTCTCAGCAAGCTTAAATTACAGCTCCCCTTCCCCCGCTCTGTTCACATTGTAACTTTGAGAGCCGAGGAGGGAAGAGAATGAGTGCCAACTGGGCCAACACCCCAACAGGCTGAGTTGTTAGGAGGGGTGTGTGGGTGGGGGGAAGCATGTTTCCTACTGTACTTTATAATGTACTGTACAAGTGCTGTACTACTGTAATGAAACATCCCAATATGTACTGTACAGTTTATTATTGCTAAGCTCCGTTAAATAAAAAATAGTTTAAGAACAGTATGAGAGAACATGTACTGTATTTATTCACTTTGCCAACCTTACTACTAGTTGAAATTGGCTAACCTTCAGCTTACAGTACAGTACAGTACAGTATATCATGAGCCAGACCTTGGGGCACAGGCAATGTTTTCGAGTGGCAGAGCACTGTACTGAACCTGTTGTCAGGTGGAAAACCGTACACCAAATTACTGTACACATTAAACATAACAAAAAAAAAAATACACAAATACTATTTTAGAATTCACATTTTTTATATAAATTCACATGTACCATTTTGCTGTGCTGTTGATTGGTGTGTATGGGAGGAGGGACACCTTTTAATTTTCATGAACATTTACTACTGGCTGGCATTGACTTCAATACTGGGAAAGCCTACAGTAACTTACAGTAGAACAACACTGCAAAACTTCTGGCTTTTATAAGAATCATGGCATGTTGGGAGACAGGTGTCTGGGAGGTGCCCCTACAGTACACTTGCAATCATCAATTAGGAAAAGGTGTGAATCTTGTTGTCTAGCAGAGTCCCAACAGCCATTGTTCAATAGTCTACAAAACCATGTCCTGGAGACATCATGTCTGGCACGTCAGACACCATTTACACAAGTCAAAAAACCTGTAAAAAAATGTAAAGCATTGCTTAGTATACAAAAAAAAATCGTGTTAACTTTAGTGTTTTTTTTTTTTTTTTTTTATGAATGAAACAGTTTCTTTCCAAAAAAACACTTGTACAGTAAAAGATGTGTTAAATCAAAACGTTTAAAACATAAAGTAACACATACTGTACTGTATCAAATACATACAGTACTGTACTCAAATATGCTTTATTACAAATAAGACTATAAAAATGACAGTACAGTACGGCAACAACATGTGTTAAATGTTTAAATTACAGCTCCCCTCCCCCCGCTCTGTGCAGATTGTAACTTTGAGAGCCGCTAAATACACAGGTGAAAAAATATACTGTATACTGTTTGGGAAGGGGCGGGTCTATTGATTTATTACACTGAGGATGAAGTTCTCCATCAGGTCCGCCAGCCAATGACGTAGGCGGGTCTGACATGCGAGGGGGCGGGTTCCCCTGATGGGGAACTTCCACCACAGTGAAATAAATGAATAGACCCGCCGCTTCAAAAGTTCCCCATCAGGTCCGCTCAGCCTTACACCAACGTCATTGGCTGAGCGGACCTGATGGGGAACTTTTGAAGGGGCGGGTCTATTAATTTGTTACACTTGTACAGTAAAAAGATGTGTTAAATAAAAACGTTTAAAACAAAAGTAACACATACAGTACTGTACTCGAATATGCTTTATTACAAATAAGACTATAAAAAACAAAGCTAACTGGGGAATCAAACTCTGGACACAGTGCACTATAGGCAGAGACGCACCCACTGGACCATCAACCAATTCAGTTTATACATTCAGCGTTTTGCATTTGAAAAAAGATTGGCCATGGCTGGGATCGTAAAGTAAAATAGAAAACTAAGCGCGCACGACATCTAGCGGTGAAAGTGATTTAGGCCGGAAAAAAAAGAATGAATGAGCGACAGAGCTCGGCGCTGGCACCCGCGACGGGGGTCACAGGTGTCAATCTCGCCGCTAACAGCGGCGAGATTGACACAATATCGGCGGCACCTACTGTATCATGTCACTATGGACCAAAATCTCTGAGGAATGTTTCCAACACCATGTTGAATCTATGCCACGAAGAATTAAGGCAGTTCTGATGGCAAAAGGGGGTCCAACCTGGTACTAGCAAGTGGGCGGTGAGTATATTTGTGGCCGGTGAGTGTATACTGTACAGAAAATCCAGGAAAAATAAGATTTCCATGTCTGTAGGGGAATTAATGCCAAGTCCAATTTTCATATGTAGCAATATCCCCGAAGGGGCCGCTGGTTTAAGATTTGGGCCTGCCGTTACCTTTCTGTTCACCACACTCGTCTTAGGGGTCCTTCTTGAAGAGTTTTTATGAATATCCACACCAACACTTGGTTTCTTTTTCTTCAGGAGTTTTATTAAACAGTTCCAACAGATGGGTAGAGGGATAGGTGAGGTTCAGGTACCTTGCTTTGCGGATTACGGGCACGATCTTCGATCCAGAGGACAAATCGGATCCACACTGGATTCAGCAACCACCGGATAGGCCTACTCTCACCGGCCTAGTAACTGGTGCGAAGCTCGTTCAAAGTCTCTGCCACAGACTTGAGTGCCATTGAGTCGTTTCACAGTATTCTGCCACAAGATTGTGCAACCACACTGACACTTTGCAAAAGTTCCTTCAGAAAGTACACAGCTCACTGTGCCAGAATCCTTCAGCCAGTCCGGCAGCACCGTGAGATTAATTGGCCAGGATGTGTCCTTCAATTGAGTCCCAAATTGTTCCGCTTCTTCCCGCAGGCAAGACCTCTCCTGGGCCTACTCTCAGTTGCAGAGCCTCGGGCCAGCAGGCCCAGAGGCCGAGAAACAGCTCGCACATCCCTGAGGCCAGGAGGGCCCTCAGGTCAGAATCCAGCAAACGAACCCCGAAGCGCGGTCTCTGTCTCTTAAAGGGACACTAAATTTTCCCGTTTAAAAAAATAAAAAATAACAAACATGTTATACTTACCTCCACTGTGCAGCTCGTTTTGCACACAGTGGCCCCGATCCTGGTCTTCTGGGGTCCCTCCGTGGCTGTCTCGGCTCCTCCCCGCAAGGACTTCACACCTTCATGCGAGCGAGACTGAGAACAGCAAATAGAGAAATGGACAGCCGCACTAATACAGTAAGCACTAATACCTGTAGTGTGAAACGCGTCAGCTGATCCCTGCCTTGCTGTGACCTGTGGTGCATTTGTTTATCGATTTTTTTACAATAAAAGCAACCGATAAGGTTTTTGGAGTGCGGGTGTCCATTTCTCTATTTGCTGTTCTCAGTCTGCCTTGTGTATTGCCAGCACCCACGGCTTCCTGATTGCTGAAGGACTAATAGAACTTACTCACCTGGAGCGGTAATCTCTTTTTCCCTTCATGCGAGCGAGCTCGCATGGTGTGGAGTTATTGCGGACGCGCCCCCGTGATACAGCGGTGGCCATAGCCGCTGACTGTATCACTCGGCCCCGCCCCCCAGCACGCCGCATCAGTGGATGTGATTGACAGCAGCGCCAGCCAATGGCTGCGCTGCTTTCAATCCATCCACTGTAGACAATCAACGGCCAGGCTCAGGAACGAGGAGGATGACGGGGGCGAGCGCGAGACATTTGAGGGGTCAGGTAAGTAAAACGGGGGGTCTGGGGGGGCTGGTATTGTCGGATGTTTTTTCACCTTAATGCATAGTATGCATTAAGGTGAAAAAACATTTACCTTTATGTGATGTTTGTGCTGGAGCACTGTGTGACCCTTCACCTTTTTCTCCTGATGCATGCTGGGGAAGGGGCTGTACCAGGAAGTAGTGAGAGTGGTGTGTGGA
Organism: Rana muscosa; assembly: GCA_029206835.1. NCBI lineage: Eukaryota > Metazoa > Chordata > Amphibia > Anura > Ranidae > Rana > Rana muscosa. The sequence goes on along the minus strand of CM055117.1, from coordinate 83,084,465 downwards.
ACTGGGAAGCAGCAGCATGATGCACAGAAGGGATTACATCTGGTAATGACAGAATCCTGTTGTATTAGGACTCCATGTAACAAAGTCATCATGTTCTGAGTGAGTAATAAACCCTTCCATGGTTAAGAAGTTCATCTGGCCTGTGTGTAACTTGCTGAGCAGATACTGGCAGCATTGCTAGCAACACTCTGAGAGACCCCGTGTCTAAGGGACATAACACTTTACAACCCCTTTAAGTACCCCTTCCCAGAATGCACAGCGGGTTGACCACGCCCCCTGAGCCACTTCTGGGAAAGGAATACCCAATACATCCAGCCTGCTGCATTTCCAACCTTGATCTGTGGTGACAGTGACACCTACTGTCAGGTGGAAAACGTGCAACCCAGCTAGACTGAAACAGAGCCAACAATTTAGCATAATCCTTCTGAGCAGAACTACAGCTCAGATAACTAAATTTAACACATAGCGTCTACCCAACAGGAGCAAGGCGCTACACATATAATAGAAAAATGTCTTCAGCCTGTTACATCCCATATAAACCTTTTGTTTTATTTCATTTATTTTATTCTGCATGTCCACTAAACAGTAGGGTGTTGTACATCTGCTCTTGCTTTTTTGCCTCCAGCGAGTTTGGGCAACTTATAATATTAATTTTGAAATTTATAAAACCCCCATTGAACAGCATTAAAAGGAAAAGGACTTAAGAAGCAGCTGTGTTCTAGAAACAACTCAGCAGTATCTAATCTTCTGTCTTATGCCCGCAAGATTAAAGATCTGGTAGGGAGTCATGATTAAGAATGTAACGTTAAAAGATAAATACATTGCAGGGAAATTAAAGAGGTTTAAATCCAATCTCAGAATTCATCAGTGTAGTAAATGTCTAAACTGTCATTACAACACTGGATTACCGCAGTGCTTTGCTGCCGGTGCGGCATGAATAGATTCTGCAATCCCCATGAGTACGCTCTGTACATATATCTCACCTGAGTCCCACCTACATCATCAGATATTGTTCTCTGTCTTATAAAAAGATTGGCCACAGCTCAATGTTTTTATTCTCTAGTTACGAAGATTAACAAAAAAAACAAACAAAAAAAAACACGGATTGAAATAGTTAAAGTAGAATTCAAGGTATGGCATTTTTTACGTTGTTATGCCGCGTACAGACGATCGGACATTCCGACAACAAAACCGTGGATTTTTTTCCGACGGAATGTTGGCTCAAACTTGTCTTGCATACACACGGTCACACAAATTACGAACGTCAAGAACACGGTGACGTACGACGAGCCGAGAAAAATTAAGTTCAATAGCCAGTGCGGCTCTTCTGCTTGATTCCGAGCATGCGTGGAATTTTGTGCGTCGGAATTGCGTACACACGCTCACAATTTTCGACAACAAATTTTGTTGTCAGAAAATTTGAGAACCAGCTCTCAAACATTTTGTTGTCGGAAATTCCGACAGCAAATGTCCGATGGAGCATAGACGCGGTCGGATTTTCCGACAACAAGCTCACATCGCACATTTGTTGTCGGAAATTTCGACCGTGTGTATGCGGCTTGGACCAATGTAACTATGTACAGTATCTTGCAAAAGTGAGTACACCCCTCACATTTTTGTAAATATTTTATTCTATCTTTTCATGTGACAACACTGAAGAAATGACACTTTGCTACAATGTAATGTAGTGAGAGTACAGCTTGTATAACAGTGTAAATTTTCTGTCCCCTCAAAATAACTCAACAAACAGCCATTAATGTCTAAACCACTGGCAACAAAAGTGAGTACACCTCTAAGTGAAAATGTCCAAATTGGGCCCAAAGCGTTAATATTTTGTGTGCCCACCATTATTTTCCAGCACTGCCTTAACCCTCCTGGGCATGGAGTTCACCAGAGCTTCACAGGTTGCCACTGAAGTCCTCTTCCCCTCCTCCATAATGACATCACAGAGCTGGTGGATGTTAGAGACCTTCCGCTCCTCCACCTTCCATTTGAGGAAGGTCAATAGGGTTTAGGTCTGGAGACATGCTTGGCCAGTCCATCGCCTTTACCCTCAGATTCTTTAGCAAGGCAGTGGTCATCTTGGAGGTGTGTTTGGGGTCGTTATGTTGGAATACTGCCCTGCGGCCCAGTCTCCGAAGGGAGGGGATCGTTCTCTGCTACAGTATGTCACAGTACATGTTGACATTCATGGTTCCCTCACATGAAAAGATATAATAAAATTTTTATAAAAAAGTGAGGAGTGTACTTACTTTTGTGAGATACTGTATATACCATACCAGTGGGATCTCTCTTGGAGCTGGAAATCCCTGTATTAGGCACCACTATTCCAGTGATCTGCACTAGCTTCTGGGTCCTGTGTTCAGCTGCTGCCCTGCTGCATTGTGAACACAAGAGCTCGGCACACATGACATTGACATAGCCCTGTACACACGATCGGTTTTACCGATGAAAACAGTCCGATGGACTTTTTTCAACGGACAAACCGATCGTGTGTGGGCCCCATCGGTCTTTTTTCCATTGGTTTTAAAAAATAGAACATGTTTTAAATTTTTCCGATGGATCAAAAACCGATAGCAAATTCCGATCGTCTATGGGCAAGTCCATCGGATAAAAAACCCACGCATGCTCAGAATCAAGTCGACGCATGCTCAGAAGCATTAAACTTCATTTTTCTCGGCTCATCGGAGTGTTTTACGTCACCGTGTTTGGAACGTGTTTGGAACGGTCGGTTTTTTGACTGATGGTGTGTAGGCAAGACTGATGGAAGTCAGCTTCATCGGATTTCCGATGGACAAAACCATCGGATTAGAATCCATAGGATATCCGATCGTGTGTACGAGGCTTCAGTGTTTACTTAGAGTTTTCTCAATGAATGCAAAGCTTTCTCTGATTGGATGAGGTGGAGGCATGGGGCAGTTTGGAGCTGGATGTGGGTGAGCAGTAAGCATGTTAGAATGGGCTCGCTTTGCCACCAGTCACTCTGACACAGTTTAAAGAAGAATTTCAGCTTTTCACACACTTTACATACACTATATTGTCAAAAGTATTGGGACGCCTACTTTTGCACACACGTGAAATTTAATGGCATCCCAGTCTTAGTCCGTAGGGTTCAATATTGAGTTGGCCCACCCTTTGCAGATATAACAGCTTCAACTTTTCTGGGAAGGCTGTCCACAAGGTTTAGGAGTGTGTCTATGGGAATGTTTGACCATTCTTCCAGAAGCATTTGTAAGGTCAGCCACTGATGTGGACAAGAAGGCCTGGCTCGCAGTCTCTGCACTAATTCATCCCAAAGGTGTTCTATCGGGTTGATGTCAGGACTCTGTGCAGGCCAGTCAAGTTCCTCCACCCTAAACTCGCTCATCCGTGTTTTTATGGACCTTGCTTTGTGCACTGGTCCAAATCTTTTGGTGGAGGGGGGATTATGGCGTGGGGTTGTTTTCAGGGGTTGGGCTTGGCCCCTTAGTTCCAGTGAAGGGAACGCTTAAGGCGTGAACTTACCAAGACATTTTGGACAATGTCATGCTCCCAACTTTGGGAACAGTTTGGCGATGGCCCCTTCCTGTTCCAACCAGACTGCACCAGTGCACAAAGCAAGGTCCATAAAGACATGGATGAGCGAGTTTGGGGTGGAGGAACTTGACTGGCCTGCACAGAGTCCTGACCTCAACCTGATAAAACAACTTTGGTATGAATTAAAGCAGAGACTGCGAGTCAGGCCTTCTTGTTCAACATCAGTGCCTGACCTCACAAATGCGCTTCTGGAAGAATGGTCAATCATTCCCATAGACACACTCCTAAACCTTGTGGACAGCATTCCCAGAAGAGTTGAAGCTGTTATAGCTGCAAAGAGTGGGCCAACTCAATATTGAACCCTATGGACTAAGACTGGGATGTCATTAAAGTTCATGTGCATGTAAAGGCAGGCGTACCAATACTTTTGGTAATATAGTGTACTTAGATAATTCACTTCTCCTATTCCCCTCACTTCCCTTTGTTTGATATGAGCAGAGCACCTTAGTTGTGGTCATGTACAATAATCTATGCACACTACAAATCCCATAGTCCATAGTTCATTAGGGTAGCGAACAAAACAGGGTGGCTATGCTCCTACATACAGAGGGACCATGGAGGACGAATGTAGCCACCTTCTAACACAGGGGTAGGCAACTTCGGCCCTCCAGCTGTGGTGAAACTACAAATCCCATCATGCTTCTGCCTCTAGGAGTCATGACTGTGATTGTCAGAGTCTTGCAATGTCTCATGGGACTTGTAGTTTCAAAACAGCTGGAGGGCCAAGGTTGCCTACCCCTGTCCTAACAGGAAGTCTGATTACAGCAACGAAAAAAAAAAAAGGAATTTGGGGATTTGTAGGAAACTGAGAGCAATGGAAGGGAGCTTCTTTGAGTTAAAGCTAGAATAGAATTCATTAGGTATCACTTTAAGATAGATTTTTGTTCATGCCTACAGTTCTGGAATCGCAGTAAAGTGATTTTGGAGATGGCATGGAAAACAGTGTTAAAGGCCAAAATTGTATGCATTATTTTTTCACTTTATACATCATCTCTAATATTCTACCATGGTCTACAGAGGTCAGAAAACTCATAATCTATTAATTTATAGAAACCTAACAGATATGAGTTCCTTCAGTTGGCTTTGCTCTCTAACTCTTAAAGTAAAATGAATAATATGTCTTGAAGGGATGTCATTTTTTATCTCCGCACAATCCCATTTGGACATTGTTTTGCAAGCAGAGTGTATACAAGGTCAACACATGTGAAATTTAACTCAGCAATCAATAACTTGATAAAGAAATAGCTAATGATGTAATTTAACATAAAAATGAACTTTTTTCTCACTTTATTATAGACCATTACTGATTATCCGACATTAGGGCTAACAGTTCATTAATTGGATTGACTGAGAAAAACGCTGATTACATCTGGACCAAAGTCTGGAACTGACTGAACATCATTATTCTTTTCAATAAATTATTTATATGGCTGCTTCTACAGTTCACTTTATGCCATTGCACTTCTTCAATTATGTTTTGTACAGTAACTTAGATTTTTATTGTGTATGTCTCTTCAAATAATGGGACTTGTTTAAAGAGTCCATCAATTGAACCAATAGCTTAAAGCCTAACTCCAAGTTCATTTTCACTTTAAATAGTTTGTGTGAGCCAAGCTGACCCAAATGAAGAAGAAACAACAAAACAACCTCCTGCGCAAAAGTGTTATATCCCCGTGCAGGGCCGCTGTTAGAAATCATGGGGCCCTGTATAGCCCTCCTGGTGAGGCCCCCCCAACCCCAAAGGGGTGCAGAGGAATAGTTGCACTGACTTTATCCACTTACGCCCCAAAAATGGAAAAAAAAAACAGTCTCTCCTCTGCTCACATCTTCTGGGCCCCTCTGTCGACCTGATGGGGTCCAGGTAAATGTAATTTAACCACTTCCCGACCAGCCGCCGCAGTTTTACTTTGGCAGGTTGGCTCCTCTGGGCGAAACAACGTTACCTTACGTTGCTTCGCCTTTTGACCACTAGGGGGCGCACGCGCGCCTCCGGAGACACGCTCGCACGCCCGCAGCCGATGCGAGTGCCCGGTGCGAGAACTGGGATCTGTGTGTGCAAACACACAGATCCCGGTTCTCTCAGGGGAGAGGAGGCAGATTGTGTGTTCATACTAAGTATGAACACCGATCTCTCTCTCCTCCTTGTCAGTCCCATCCCCCTCACAGTTAGAACACAAACTAGGGACACACAGTTAACCCCTTGATAGCCCCCTAGTGGTAACCCCTTCCCTGCCAGTGACATTTATACAGTAATCAGTGCATTTTTATAGCACTTATCACTGTATAATTGTCACTGGTCCCAAAAATGTGTCAAAAGTGTCCGATGTGTCCGCCGCAATATCGCAGTACCGATAGAAATCGCTGATCACCGCCATTACTAGTAAAGAAAAAATAATAATAAAAATGCCATAAATCTATCCCCTATTTTGTAGACGCAATAACTTTTGCGCAAACCAATCAATATACGCTTATTGCAATTTTTTTACCAAAAATATGTAGAAAAATACATATCAGCCTAAACTGAGTAAAAAAATATATTTTATTTTTTTAAATTGGGATATTTATTATAGCAAAAAGTAAAAGATATTGTATTTTTATTCAAAATTGTTGCTCTTCTTTTGTTTATAGCACAAGAAATAAAAACCAAAGAGGTCATCAAATACCACCAAAAGAAAGCTCTATTTGTGGGAAAAAAAGGACGTAAATTTTGTTTGGGTACAATGTCGCACGACTGCGCAATTGTCAGTTAAAGCGACGCATGGCGTGGCACAAAAAATGGCCTGGTCATTGAGCAGCCAAATCTTCCGGGACTGAAGTGGTTAAGCCCTGGTAAGCAAGTAGTAGCGGGGGTGTGATCTAGTAAAATACTTTTATTCATTCAGGCAGAAATGAACAATAATAATGTTTAGCTGATGGGGCTTGGGCCCAGGACAACAGGACTGAGCTCTGTCCCGGAACCGGTGTAAGATATTGTGAATGACTCCACAACATGGGGATATACTGTAGCTTCAAGCCTTGCTGCCTTCTCAGACTGGGCACATCCTGAAGCCACTAGAAAGAAACAAACAAAAGAGGGCACACAAGCCTGGTGCATTATCCCACGATAGATATTTAATAAAAAATAATCATCATAAAATATACTTACAAACATATGGAATTAAAACTCTAATTGAGCTACTCATCTGTAGCCCTATAGTCTTAGGTACATGAGACTCCACAGTACAGGGGGACCTCACCGGAGTCCTTATAGGCTGACTCGTTTCAGAGTCTACACCTTCTCTGTAGCTCCCCAGTAGAGGAAGAAGGTGTAACCTTCAAAACGCGTTAGCCAATAAAGTCTCCCTGTACTGTGGAGTGTGTTGTACCTAAGACTAGAGAGCTACAGTTGAGTAGCTCAATGAGCAATTTAATTCTATATGTTTGTAAGTATAGTTTATGATGATTAATTTTTTGTGGGATAATGCACTAGGCTGGTGCGCCCTCCTTTGTTTGTTTCTTCCAAATTAACTACTTCCCTTACTAACCGATACAGCTGCTGTCAGTGCTATATAAACTGTATGTATTATCAGCCACATACAGTAAGCAATGCACTGTATGTGTCCTGGCAGTGATACACAGACTTCACATCTGCTGCCAGAACAAAATACATTCACAGGAAGCCTTGTATTTTTATCAATGAATACAAAGCTTCCTCTGATTGGCTAAGGTGGAGAGGCGAGCAGATAATGTCACAATATCCACCTTTGCCAATCAGAGGAAGCCTTGTATTAGTTCAGGCTTAATGTGAATGGCTGAGCTGAACTCAGCCCAACTCGATTGTATTCCTGTTAAAATGTGTACAGTGTTTTAAAATTAAATTTAAATTTTTAACTTTGTTCTGGTTATAGCTCCACCCCAGGCTGAAGCCCAATTTATGGATGTCCCAATAGGGAAGGTACAACCAGCACAAAAGCCAACCTCTTCTTCATTCTTCAGCTCTGCCTTGTAATCTTGAAGCCCCTGAAGTCTTGATTTTTAATGCAAAGAAAGCTTGTGAGCCCAAACCTGCCTGCCATGAGCATCTGCTAGCAGCAACCTGCTATTTTGGATCTGAGGAGAAAGTAGAGTTGTAACTGTTGGCTTGTGTTGACCACACTGGTAATTACAAAAACCAAAACTCCCAAGACACACACAGGCAGCTATTTCATTTGGCCAAGAGAGACTAGTGTAGTAGTTGGCAACATGTGTTTTTGGGTAATTTACAACACAAGCCAACAGTTACATCTGTACTCTCTCTCTCTCTTGAAATTACCAGGCTGCTACTGCTTTGTGGAGACACGGGCTTCACAATTATGGGAGGGCTGCAGATGTTCTGATTTTCATCAAAGGAGGGGCAGAGGTTATGTGCACTCTGTGTGATCTGTCTGTAGGCGGGGCCTAGGGCTGGGGTACCCAGTTTCCATACCTCCCAACTTTTTGAGATGGGAACGAAGGACACCTATTAACAAAACTATGTAGGCATATGATACACACACACCCTTAAAGGAGAATTATACAATGATTAGTTAAACCCACAAGCACTTTTTTTTTTTTTAACCACTGCTATTCCTTTATATTGGCATTTAGAAATTGGATGAAATTTTCTTGTTAAAAAAAAAAAAAAAGAAATTGGATGAAAGGTTTAGTCCTGGGAAACACTTTTTGATAGATAAATAGTGCCTTTTATATACAACTATATAGATCAGACTAAAACGAGGGACAAATGAGGAGGAAATAGGGGACTTTGTTTCAAATCAGGGACAGTCCCTCGAAATCAGGGACAGTTGGGAGCTATGAGCAACGATATTCAAGCAACAGAGCAGTGGGTCTTTATACAACATTGCAAAATAGCAGTAGGTAGTTGTACAATATTAGAAGACTTGAGCCTCACTGGAGGGGTGGCGCTTTTTTCGGAAGACTGAGATGGCACTTTATGCTGTGGGGGAGCCCTCTTCATTAAACCAGATACTAGAATATCCACTGTACACAGGCTGTGTCCTTGAACTGACCCTTACCTACCATTAGCTCCAGGCATGCCCAAACAGAGCAGAAACCATAATTTATACTCCCACACCAAAATGGCTGCCAAAGCTCAGATGATTTGCAGTGCCTAATCAGACGTCTGCAACCTCTGTGACAGCTATGGAGTCCCTGAGGGAACAATTGCCTCTAAACACTCCATCTGTACTGCTACACATTGCCACCTACTGAATGGAGGAAAACCTTTACCTGCCTACATGTCTGTACCACCTCCTCTCCTCTGTCCACTATCAGCCAGCCTATTCAGATAATGGTGAGAGGAAAGGCTAAGGGAGCTGACTAACCATGCTACTCAGCACCCACACCACAGATCTGAATGGGACCAAGTTCTATAAATCTGGGCAATTTAACAAAGGTTTCCAGAACTCTGACGATATTTTTTCTTTAAAAATACTGCAGCTGCTGACTTTTAAAAAATGGACACTTACCTGTCCAGCGCAGCCGCTGTGTCGGCAGACGAGGTCGAGCAGTCGCCCGGTCCTCGGATGCTGCCACTGCCCGGGTTCCCTACTGCACATGCGCGAGTAGTGCGGCGCGCCGTCACTGGTCCCTGCTCTCTCCTGGGAACAGTGTGTTCCCCAGAAGACAGCGAGGGGGACGGGGGGACGGGGGTGACGCGAAGGGGAGTCAATACCCGGAAGTGGTGCAAATACCTGTGTTAGACAGGTATCTGCACCCCCGTCCCCCCTGAAAGGTGCCAAATGTGACACCGGAGAGAGGGGGGTTCTGAAAAGCGGAAGTTCCATTTTTGTGTGGAACTCCGCTTTAAAATAACTTCCCCCTTGTTCAACTATTCACTGCACAAGTAATGATGATTAAAAACATTGCACTCACTGGTAAAAAACCATCTTCCTAATGAGAATGAGGCAAATGTTTTCCAATAATTATCCACCAGAAAACACACACCACCCAAGGTCACTGAACAACTGATGGAGTCTTAGGCCCCTTTCAAACGGGCGGATAGAATTCAGCTTTTAGCTGCGGATAGATCAAGTTATCTACTGCAGCTAAACACAGACAATGCTTTCCTATGTCCCCATTCACACACTGCGTTTAGCAACGGTTTCATTACACGGGGTTTGGTGCGGTTAGAAAAAATAAATTTGACTGCGTCCCGGAACGATTTAGTGCAGCTATCTGCACATAACTGCAGGTAATCGCAGTGCACTATTTCACCTGCAGATAGCAGCGGCAACAAGGAAAGAAAAACAACAGGAAGCACATCAGAAATGGCAAGAATGTTTCAACGCAGCTAAACGCAGCCGCACATAAACGCAGCTAATTGCAATGTACAACTGCAAGTGAACGCTGTGCCAGGATTCTCTGAATTTCAAAATAACAAAAAATGCTTTTAACTGCGGCAGAACAGGCGCCCGTGTGAAAGGGGCCTTATAGTCTCATGGTGGAGTCTCATAGACTGAATTATGTCTGTAGAACAGTAAAGAGAAGGCAGGGACACTAACAAACAAAAAGTGGTTCTTACCTATTCCATTCTGTCAAAAATGAAATAGAACGTTTTGGTTGGATTTTCACTTTAATTATTGAAGTTCTCTAGGAACAATGGTGGGGTCTCGGGCTGTCCTCTGTTCTTGCACTGGACTTCCATTTTATTTAGAGAAGTTCTCTGGGAACAGTGATAGGGTCTCAGGCTGTCCTCCATTCTTGCACTGGACTTCAATTTTATTTAGAGAAGTTCTCTGTGAACAATGGTGGGGTCTCGGGCTGTCCTCTGTTCTTGCACTAGACTTCCATTTTATTTAGAGAAGTTTTCTGAGAACAATGGTGGTGTCTCTGACTGGTCTTCTTTCTTGCACTAGACTTCCATTTTATTTAGAGAAGTTCTCTGGGAACATTGATGTGGTCTCGGACTGTCCTCCGTTCTTGCACTAGACCTCCATTTTATTTAGAGAGGTTCTCTGGGAACAATGGTCAGGTCTCAGGCTGTCCTTCTTTGATACTTCACATAAAAGTATTAATTGAGTGACAGCAATACAATAAAGTTCTCATTGGTAAGGTAAACCATAAAAATAAAAATAAAATTGCACTAATCACTCATAAATATACATTTTTCCTGGTGCAGCCTTCACCTGCCTCCATGTGGCTTCCCTAAACTTCTGGTCAGGGTTGGGGAGTGCACATGCTGATTCTAAACAAGATACTTCTAATTGATCTCTTTAGGACTACATATCCCCTCATTCATATTGTCATTGTGATGTTTCTGTTTAATGTGGTTGCTTGTGCGTGTTCAATGCAGCATGTATTTTATGAGTGTGCACTTAAAGTGGTTGTAACCCTATGAAAAAAAAAAATGGTCCTGTTCCTTTAAACCATGGTAGATAGAACAGTGCTTTTGCAGTGTCATTTACAATACAATGCTCTAAAATACCTGGTTGTTCCTGCCTGTTCCTGTGTTACCCTATGTGTACTGACCACGCTAATCATGGCTGCTGATCCATGATAGTGTGGTCAGTTTATGCGCCTCCGTCACCCCTCTGTATCTTTTGAATCTCTGCATCTCCCTCTTCCTCCCTGTCATTTCTGTAGTCAATGTTGTGAGACAATCTCCTCCTATGGGCATAGCATAAGGGGTTGCAGGGGTCACAATCGCAACCCCGCTCCTAACTCCAGGGGGCCCCAGCAGCCTCCCTGTCATATTATTATATCCTCCACAAAGTCCAGCTCCGATCTGCCCTAGGGCCCCACAGCCACGCTCCAGTACTGGGCTTCTACTTTGCCTTCCACAGTCCATACACCTCCAATCTCATTGGCTAGGCAGAAGCTATGAGGCATTTCCTAAATGGAGAGGAGCACAAGGTGAGAAAAGCCCAGGATGGGGAAGTGTCTGTGCTGTGTGCTGGCAACATGGAATGGTAACCGTGCTTAGCGAGACAAGAGGAGGAGAGTGCCGTCCTATAACCACGATGGGACCGATGTCACTGGTGAGGTAAGACACCGCTCAGTGTCTCCTAGCCACCAGCTGGGATTCTCTGTATCCCCCCACCCTTGGGAGGCCCACTTACCCCACTTCTCTGACAACTGGGGAAAAGACACACACCTCCAGGAGGTGACCTTTCCCCCAACACCTGCCAACACTGACAGAGAAACCTTCAGAAATTGCTAAAACAAATCCCTTAACACCTCCTCAGGGGGCCCCTGAAGGGCTACAGGCTCCAGATTTTATGCCACATGGCTTTGCCCTCCCAGATCTAAGTTGCACCCCCCCTTAAGCCCCCTGACCACCCCCTCTGCCCTGGATACTATGCCTGGGTGCTGAGCTCCTTTCCCATTACAGCACTCTATACAGTTCCTCTTCTGCAGGGCTGAAATCACATTCCTTTACAACACAGCCAGTTAGCCATGATCGGCACAGGGTGTATTTGCCTACTGCAACTACACTGCCATTATTACCAGAGAATTTCACAGGTCAGAAGGGTAACATAAAAGCCAGAAACAGCCTGTGAAGACTGACAAACTGTGTGTAAAGGAATGTAATTTTAGCCCTGTGTAGTGTGTGTGTGTGTGTGTGTGTGGGGAGCTGTATACAGTGCTGGGATGGGAAAAGAGCTCTGCCAAGTGACCTGCCAGGGGTCCCTGTCCTCTGATTCTCCAGTGGTACTCCCTGTGCTCTGATGTAAAGAGGAACTCTGGGAACTCAAAACTCTTAAGCCACTTTGAGTATCTTGGCGTGCGGTAGATGTATCTGCACGCGCGGTGCAAGTGGTGGGTGGTAGTGGGGGGGGGGGGGGCCCCAGGTCAACTTTTGCATCGGGACCCACAAGCTTCAAGCTACGCCTCTGTCTCCTCCCCTCCCCTCTTGTCTCTATTCCCCTGGGGCTGTAAAGTAATATATATAAATTACTTGTGACCTCTCAGTTTTAGGACGATATAAAGTACGTTTCCATTTTTTTTAAATGATGAAGCTAAATACCTTCTTGCACAGCGCTTCTGTGTGATCACGTGTCCTTTCCCTAATAGCTTGCATACGTCAGAGAGGAATCTCAGCCCCTCCCCGCTGTAATCCTTAGATCGGGAAGGAGAGCGGAGGAGGACACATGACAGAACAGAAGCGCTGTTCAAGAAGGTATTTAGCATTATAATTAAACACTCTCATTCCCAATCTAAGGAGTACAGTGGGAGGAGCTGAGATTTCCCTCCGACATATGCAAGCTAGCAGAGGGAGGGCACGTGACCACACAGAAGTGCTGTGCAAGAAGGTTTTTAGCATTATAATTTAACAATCTCATTCCCAATCTAAGGACTACAGTGGGAAGAGCTGAGATTTCCCTCCGACATATGCAAGTTTGACCACACAGAAGTGCTTTGCAAGAAGGTTTTTAGCATTATAAAAAAAATTTTTTAAATGACACACTGTATTTTATATCTTCCTAAAACAGAGGGGATACAAGTAATTTATTAATGTGACTTTACAACAGGACTGGACTGGGACCAAAATTTGGCCCTGGACTTCATCCAGACCCGCCCACTTTAATTTTGCAAACACGCACAAAAACATTAATTCATCAGTGACCATGACCAGCAGTGACAGTACATTAATTCATTCATGCCTGTAGCCCTTCTTTATTGCAGAAATACTACAGGAGAGGGTCAGAGACTGCAGACATAGTACAGGAGAGGGTCAGAGACTGCAAAGCATACTACAGACGAGGGTCAGAGACTGCAGACATAGTACAGGAGAGGGTCAGAGACCGCAAAATGTACTACAGGCGAGGGTCAGAGACTGCTGACATGATACAGGAGATGGTCAGAGACTGCAGACATTGTACAAGTGTGTTCTAGGCTAGCAGTGAACAGTGTGGAAAAACGTTGATTGCTGCACTGTGTAAACAGGAGTTTACAAGATATAAAAAAGTGCCAAAAAAACTTTGCTAACAGTCATTTCTCAAGCACAGAAGGACAGTAAATGGTTAACAGGTCTGTGAAGCTCCCAGCCTGACCAGCTAATGCCTTCAAAAGATAACAAGGAAAATGTCAAACAAATCAGGGATGGCTGGAACAGGACTCTGGCACAAATAGCTATAAAGTGTAGCACTTACCCCCATTTAAGGGACCGGCTGGTTTTGTTTTGGGTCATGCAAACTACTTCCAAGGCTTCCGTTGTCAGGGTATAGAAAGTCTCTAGAAAAAGTAAATGTCCACACAAATGTAAAACCTAAACAGGAAGGCTTTATTTTCCTTTTCTTGCTGTGGGAACTTGTAGAGAAAGCAGGAAACGAGAGAAATAGAGGGGAAGTTTCAGGCACGCAACACTAAAGGCACAACGTCGCCACTCAAGCCTGAGTGGGTATTGCTCACCCGGATAGTTCCGTTCACTGGTCCTAGCAGCCGGGATGATGCACGGATCAACTTTATCTGAGAGTTTAGGGATGCGATCAGGAATCCTCTGCCACATGATTATCAAAGTCCCGAACCTCCCACCCTAGCAATAGAGAGAACCTTTATGCCTGATCGGCATATTGCAGGGGCTTGTAGTAATAGATCCCTCCTTAGGTTAGTCTCCAGGCCTCCTCCCGAGACAGCAGTACCGTCGCCAGTCTCCTCTGGGGCAGATCCTCCCCTGGTCTCCTTCCCTAAGAGTGGGCTTCCCACAGGTGGGCAGCTTGGGATCCCCTCCAAAGGCTTAGGCCCCAGCCAGCAGAGCTGGGCCTACCAGGCAGCGATGCAGCCTCGGGCTGAAGGTGCCCGAGGCTGGAACACACACACGCACCCCGTACCATGTGGGCCACGAGGCACACACACAGAAACAAACTCTACTATTCCAGCCTGAACTGTTGGTGGCAGTGCCACCTACAAGCGAACAGGGAATATAACTGCCAGGCAGTATCACACCCAGAGCAGAAGCAAATTTCAACACAATTATCCAGGTCTGAGCCTAACTACAGGCTCAGACTACCCCTAAATTTACACATAGCGTCCCAACCATTTGGGGAGGGCGCTACAATAGAAACAGCTGAACACCAGCTTCTTGCAGAAAGCTAATCAGCATTCTCCCATCCTGTGTTCAGTGTAAATAAAAACAAATAAGAAGCAGTGTGAGAAGACAGACTTCCTCGATCCGTGTGTTCTCCTTCTCCTGTGCTGTGTGTAGAATATGCAGTGATCACACTGATCGCCTCCGTCTTCTCACACTGCTTCTTATCTGTTTTTATTTACACTGAACACAGGACAGGAGAATGCTGATTAGATTTCTATAGCCAGCATTGTAACATCTCATACCTTCTTCATGTTCAGGTGGTTTGTCGGTTCATCTGCATCCCGCCCTGCTCTGGCCACTAGCCTCTTCTGGTCAAATGTGGCGGGGTGGACAATCTGATTGGCTAAGAAGGTGGTGGGAGGCAGAGCAACTTAGCAGTCACGTCTTCCCACTCAGAAGAGCAGCGCTATTGGCTGCCTGCCCTGTTACACACAGATGTCCCTCTCCCTCCAGCATGTCAAAGCCGATGGGAGGGAGAGGGGCGGGGGGCGGGAAGCTGCACACCACTCCGCAAGGCTACCACCCGCCGCCGGTAGCCTTGTGGGTCCTGTCCGGGTCGGAGTGACACTGACAACCGTCCCCCTGAGCCAATCGGCCCACCGGGAATCTCCCGGTAGTCCCGATGGCCAGTCCATCCCTACTTTACAACCACTTTAAAAGTGGCTCCGACAGGGCCTCATAGGATCCAAGGAGCAAACCTTACAACGGAAATCTGAGCCAGCAGCCAGGGGACAATATAAAATGAAGAGGCAGAAAATATAATGCAGAAAGAGCTGAAGACATTGTCAGTCCTACCCACGTCATCTAAAATAGAAACAGAAAATTGGGTATAATATCAATTCAAAGAGGTTGTAAACCTCCCTGTGTAAGCTGTACCTATAGTTAAACCTAGAATAAGGCTTACCTATTGTGGTGGAGATTTTTCAAATCCATATTTATAACAAGAAGCTACGTGTATATATGGTTGTATATGTTTTTACAATACTTTATTATTAAGGTGACTTAAATTTATCTTAGCATGCTTGCTAATGTGAGAAACTTGTTGAACTGAGCATCAAAGGAACACACCTATCTGATAAAAGCAGCAAGTATTTCTGGTTTAGATTTGGAAGGCTAAGTAGAGAGGTTTGAGATTTCAACCAATCAGGTGGTCAGCTTTAAACCAATGAGACCACAGGATTTTGGGTTCTGGTTGGCATAGGGGGTATAAAAGTCAGATACACTCATGGCTAGAGCCCTTGCGAATGACGATCTGATGCAGACGACATGGTGACGTAATAAGCTTTCTCTCTCTCTCTCTCCCTCTCTCCCTCTGCCTCTCCCTCTGTCTCTCTCTCTGTCTCTCTCCCTCTCTCTCCCTCTCTCTCTCTCTCCCTCTCGCTTGGCCTCTCTGCCTCTCTCCCTCTCTCTCTCTCTCTCCCATGTTTAAGATTAATATTACTTCGCGTTTGCTCTCTTGTTGGTATTATCATGTAACATTGGTCATAGGTGATATAATTTTAGGTTAGAGCAATGTTCCTATTTTGTATTGTGTAACATTGGTATCATCTTGCTATGAGGTGGTATCATTTCTGTAAAAATAAATGTAATTGTTTTCTCTTTTTGCACCGCTATCGTTTGATTTCATTTTATATAGACAAAAGGTTTAATCACTTATAGTAAGCATTTAAGCGAGGCTATGACTATCTCCGTAACAGATGGTGCCCGTGTCTAGGCGAATATTTTGATGAGACTGATTTTTGAATAATGTATGTATATAGAATGAAATTGCAGCAGGGTATCGGTATGAATGATAAGGGCTCTGTTTGGAATCAATTTCAGTTGACCCTTTGATTAAGATTAGGCCAATCTTTGGGATTGAAACAAACCTGTGCGTATAGGGCTGCGTTTCCACTGGCGCAACTCCAATGTCATGTGACGTTGAAATGCAGCTTTAGTGCGACTGTGGTGTGGTGTTGAATGCGATTTTGATAGAGTCACTGCAGCTTTGAGTCACATAGATTGGAATGGGTGCTATTGAAATCAATGGTAAGCGATTTGTACTGCGACTTTGTGTCCAAGGTCGCATGGCGAATTGCATCAGTGGAAACGGAGACTAAATCACACTGAATTAGCTGGATGTATGCGAATCTATCTTTCTGTGTAAACTACTAACGGGGGGATTGTAAGCTTTTGGGGCAGATTTTGATGTTTGGTGCGAATGGAGTAGTGCATTTATTTTTCGGTGTTGCAATCTGATGGAGACTATTTTTTGTTTTCCTGTGTGTGTGGGAACCCATGTGGTATGTGCCAAGCTGGTTTTGGCGGGAAAAAATTGGGCATCATCCACCATTTTGTCATGTCCATGAGATGTGCTGTGGGCATATATTGTAACTGCTAAAAAATCATGTTGCAATTAGGTGGGCATCAGTTAAACTGCCTCCTGCATTACAAGCAATCATAGGGTCTAATCAAGCTCAACGCTTGGGAAGCCCTGTAATACAGTCATTTTTTTTGACAGTTTTTTTCCAACACAGTACAAGTTGCTAATTTTTTTCTCACCATGGTGAATACATTTTTTTGGGGAAACAAAAATCCACGTGGTATTAATGTGTATTATGTAATACATATTAATTAAAAGTTGAGCTCAACAATTTTTGGGTATTTAAAAAAAAAGTGCACGGGTTATGTAATGTAAAGGAATGTAATGTATATTTGTGTTTCATATGCTAATGTCTTGTTACTGGAATTGTTTTTTGTAAATTGCGAAAAATGGAATGTTTATCACTAACTGTTATTGGAATTTTATCCCTCAGAGTCGATAATTGGGTTTTCTGGCTTTCAGAACAAGAGGAAATCGTAGCCTCCAGAGAACAACGTGATAAAAAAGTGTTTTTTCCTGGTTGGTCGGGTTTCACATGTAAAATGTTTTAGGTTGTCGCCACCATTATCTAGTTGGAATGTCTAGTTGTCAGCCCATTCGGTTGTGTTTTGGACCGCCCAGTGTGTGTTGTATGTTCTGATCTACTGAGTAGCAGAACCAATTAACTGAAGTCTGCATAAAAGTTGAGTAAGACTGCCGGGGATAATTGGCACTCTAACACATATGTGAGGCTAAGGAGCATTATAAATCTCTGCCAGGGGTGCTGCACTTAGTGGTAAAAGGGTAATGGTCTGATGTTACTTTGGGCGAACTTGTGTTCAGGAGTAGGACTGCTTACACCCCCCCTCGCTGTCATTGTAATTAGGTACACGCCCAACCATACCTGGCTGTACGAGTTTGGCTCATTGCCTGAAGCTAAGGTATGCTAATGTCCCTAGCTATCTGTGTGTCCCCAAATGTAATTCAAACCTGTTTTCCTACCGTGTCACCA
Organism: Rana muscosa; assembly: GCA_029206835.1. Classification (NCBI taxonomy): domain Eukaryota; kingdom Metazoa; phylum Chordata; class Amphibia; order Anura; family Ranidae; genus Rana; species Rana muscosa. The sequence goes on along the minus strand of CM055117.1, from coordinate 83,066,486 downwards.
AGCAATCCCATCTCTCTGAAATAGGGGAAACCAACACTTCTCATAGTTTCCTGCTGGGACTGTGTATGTGGCTATTTGTTACCAATTGCCTAATAAATATCTGTGTGTTTCAAGGCACACCGGTCGGCTCGGGTACCTCCTACTGTTCAGTGGTCTCAGTGCTGCAAGGGATTTGTCTTAGTCTGCTGGTCAGGTGTGTCTGGTAGCAGCAGTTTCTCAAGCTGGATACACATTATGCAATTTTGTTTTTCCATTTATTTTAGATTTACCTGCAGATGTGTGGTATGAGGGCCTGCCTGCTTGCATACAAGTTGAGAGGGTATAGGTCTGGCCTCATATTGTATAGTTTTGGTTGAGTCTGGGAAAACAAAAATTGTGCAGGAAGGTTGTATGGGGTGTTACCAGCGATTGGCTGTTCCAAGAGCCCTCACGTCCGAGGTATTATCAGATAGAGGTGTGGGCATGCCGTATTCTCCTCAGTTTACACCCATAGGTGTCCTTCCTGTCCTAGAGTCCTTGTGTACCTTAACTAGTTGTCTGTGTCTTGCAGGCCAAGAAGACCAGTGCCCCAGTGTGGCGCTAGGCTCCTGTCATTCATGTGAGTCCTGTCTGAAAAGTGTAGGCAGCTTGTGTTGTAGGGGTGAAGTATAACATTGTCTGAATACCGAATTGAAAGAGGAGGGAGAAGGTGTGCAGTCTATATGAGGGATTGGGTGTACCTGGTGGCAGGTGGTTTTCAATCCGGGTATCCAGACCATATCCCATAACTTAGAAAAAAAAAGAAAAGAGGCTTGATGGCGACTGTCTTCGGAACGGGAGGCGGGTCACTGGGTACCATAAACATTATGGAGCTGGAGATAATCAGGAACACATTGGGAGGTCCTGGGCTACATATCAGGGAAAGGGTAGGACATTCAACTTGCACTGGCCGGAATTAAAAACCTCAGAGTTGACTGACTCTTACTCAGTGTGACAAGTTCCACCTTATAAAGACAGGCAGGTGTGGTAGTATCTGAATTGACTATGAGTCCTATGGAGTGGTGGATGACTCAGTTCCAGGGTTGTCAAAACGTAACTAGTACTATTCTCATCCCTAATGGCAGGGACGGAACATTGTGCCTATATTACGGTCAATTTGGGTACTATCCTATCACTCTACTGGGTTACACACTGGAGTCCATCTGGTTCTGAGGGGTTTGAGTCCGGACAGGGATTGAAAGGAGGAAATGTTTTTTGGGGGACAGGTGGGACACTGAATATGGTGCAGGTATCTACAGTATTCCATCACCACATGGCACTCCGGCATCTCATAATGGTTGATAAAAACCTATTATCTTATATGTACTGAATACACACTGAATCAAGCGCGGTCATGGTACCAGTGGCTTGCTCCCAGAGATGTGCGGACACAGAGTACAGGACGCTTATCTCGGAGGAGTAACCGGAAGAGGAGGGATGTGTTCAGCACTATATGGGGGGGAAAGAGAACCACAGTGTAAAGTGGCTCAAGATTCCATCAACCATGGTGGGAGGTTGGTAGAGAGTGTGAGATGGTACAGGGCAGATATATGTCATTTGCTCTGGTGTGCACACATGGGCAGGTGGAGTTATCAACCAGCATCAAGCTGATTGTACAAATCTCTCTATGAGGGGCAGTGGCCTGATGAGTTAGCATCACCACTCAGTAAGACTGTGCCAAAACACGTCGCCTACACTAATCCAAAGTGGTAGTCGAATGCCTGGATGGGCTGTACTGGTTTGGATTGTGAAAGGTGTTACAGAAATGCAGACTCGGTCTGTAGAGTTGAGGGCACCAGTGGCTTACTGACTGGGGATTCTATCTTGTTGCATTTGTGGCTAAGGAACCCACATGTGATCAGAGGGTACGGAAGCTGGGGGCAGGTTGATATTTCCCTCTGTCAGAGGTGTGAACACAATGTCCCTTGCACGGCCAATACACAGTGGTGAATGTATTTCACGCTGTGTTCTGGATGGGGAGATCATTGCTGGGAAGGAAGCACCTGGGTATTATTTGGGATATAGGCGAGTTTAGTTCTTTGACCTAGAGGATACTGATGTGGCGTTAATCATGGAACAAGGGTGTTTCTTGAACCTAACAGTAGGTAGGGGTGCATGATATACCCTGGGCATGGTCACTGGGATAGAATTTTGTGGGTTTTTGTCATTGCTTCGATGGTGTAGGTGTTAGACTCAATACCGGATGCTGGGGTACTGATGCTGACATCACATGGCTAATGATAAACTGTTTTCAGCATCAGGTTGAATTGTACTCAGCAGGGTACACTACCTCGGGGAGTCTATTGTACCTACACTCTTGTCCTTGGGAGGGATATAGAAGGAACCCCGGGTTTCACCCCTATAGCCCCGAAAGAAAGTTTTGTGATAAAACCTGACATCCCCTTACACTTAGTGAAACTTCCGTTGGGATTCGGGGAGGAGTTAAAAGATGGGTTGTTAAACTTTGGGCAACAGGATTTAATTGGTGCCAACAGTTAGGGCAAGGCGTGAATAAAAAGGCCCTTCTCTAGGGGTTGATAATCTAAGAGGAGGGGGTGGAACAAAAATAATAGCCGCTGGGAATTATCTGATATGGAGCGGGCTGAGGTAACATTTTAGGTGGAGGCGGGGTAGGCTTCCTGGAATAAAAGAGTATTTAGGTGTGGAAAGGGGAGCGCCTGGCTGGGCGTATGGTTTTAAAGGTGGGGAGGTCCAGAGGTTCTGGAGCAGTCCTGAGGTGGAGCATGGGAGGAGATAACAAGGGAGATGGAAATCAGGATGTTCTGGGGCCAAAAACTTTAGTAAACTCCACCCTGTTGCGGTCCCAATGCGGGTCACTATTAAGAGACTGATTTAGAGTATCTTGCGCATTTAAGAGAGAACCCTAGAACTATATTTTTCTTGTTTTTGTTCTAGGGATAAGCCTGTTCAATCTGTAATATTAAAGGACAGTCGGGGTGACTAAATTCTAAAAAAGTTTTTTTGGCAACCATTGGTTTAGCCTCTCCTTTTTAAAATATTTTTATTTTTTTGTTTTTCTACCCGACTTGTAAATGGTTAGTGACAGTGATCCTGTTCACCTGTTGATCACTAATAGGATAGAAGAGTTATCTATTTTTATTTTTTTCCTCCTTTATTTTATTTTTATTTTTAGTTATTTTTTATTTTTTTCTGCCAAGCTGCTGCTGCAACAGCCACAATATATTATTTTTCGAGGCACTGTTTTAGGACAGTTATATATTGTTTGTTTGGTTTTTTTTGAATGCAGAGTCAGTGCTCTTTGACATAAAGGGAAATGGGTGACAAACGGTCTGGGTCGAAGCAGCATTGAACCTGTATGTTTTGTTGCTTATTGTATTCTTTTTTCTCTTTTCTCTTTCCTACTTTCTTTGGTTCATATTCTGCTTTATCTTGGAAAATAAATGTATTCATCTTCTGGAACTTTTGTTTGAATATCAGAGATGAGTTGTGAATTGTAAGGGTTTACCGTCTCTGCCTGACTCCATTTTTTTTAAGAGTCCAGTGGGTTCCATAGAATGGGTTCCTGAAACATACAAATACCATATTTCACAAAGTATCCCTGGACATCCAGGTCCCATGTCTTAATGTAATTTTACCTCCCCTAATCTGCCCACTGCTTTAACCTGAGCCCCGTGAGCAGGTGTGGTGAACTCAGGGACCTAACAATAGCAGGCAGTGTTGACTATCCCTACCATCAAGGGCAATGGATGATACTGGCCGTGGCTCGGTCTCGGTACCCTGTGGGGATCCCACCTTACTCGTCCACATTGCACCCCTCATAAGATATTCAGTCTTAGTGGCCACGCCACTACTCTTGTCTGACATTCCGCCAATAACTCCTGTCTGACATTCTCCTTTTTGTTCTTTTTTGTATTCATGCACGACTGTCTGGAGGCCCGCCCAACCACCACCTGAAGAAGCAACGCATCTCTTAAGAAAAACGTGCCACAAATAAGACTCTTCTGAAACTTTCCTTCACCATGCTGAAAAGTGCTGTCTCGCGGTCCGATCCAATCGTGACAATCATAACACCATATTTCCAAGCTACAGGACTAAATATGCAAGGATCCCGCCAGTAATGTTTGAATTCCGCTCCTTCAATGCAGCGGGGCGATGAAGCATTGCAGTACAGACTCTCATGGGTCGGATGTGAAGTCTCAAAGGCACCAGAACTGTCTCAAGTCTACCTTGATGGGTTACGGCGGGTTCAAGAAAGGAAGAGGCCGCAGTGGTGGTGGGGGAAGGGTCAGGGCTTCTGGGCCGTTGTGGGTGGGTACATAATCATTAAGGGACTTCATAAGTTCAAGAATGAACTTCAGGGGGTCTGTGGTGGAGATTTTTCAAATCCATATTTATAACAAGAAGCTACGTGTATATATGGTTGTATATGTTTTTACAATACTTTATTATTAAGGTGACTTAAATTTATCTTAGCATGCTTGCTAATGTGAGAAACTTGTTGAACTGAGCATCAAAGGAACACACCTATCTGATAAAAGCAGCAAGTAATTCTGGTTTAGATTTGGAAGGCTAAGTAGAGAGGTTTGAGATTTCAACCAATCAGGTGGTCAGCTTTAAACCAATGAGACCACAGGATTTTGGGTTCTGGTTGGCATAGGGGGTATTAAAGTCAGATACACTCATGGCTAGAGCCCTTGCAAATGACGATCTGATGCAGACGACATGGTGACGTAATAAGCTCTCTCTCTCTCTCTCTCTCTCTCCCTCTCTCCCTCTGCCTCTCCCTCTGTCTCTCTCTCTGTCTCTCTCCCTCTCTCTCCCTCTCTCTCTCTCTCCCTCTCGCTCGGCCTCTCTGCCTCTCTCCCTCTCTCTCTCTCTCTCTCTCCCATGTTTAAGATTAATATTACTTCGCGTTTGCTCTCTTGTTGGTATTATCATGTAACATTGGTCATAGGTGATATAATTTTAGGTTAGAGCAATGTTCCTATTTTGTATTGTGTAACATTGGTATCATCTTGCTATGAGGTGGTATCATTTCTGTAAAAATAAATGTAATTGTTTTCTCTTTTTGCACCGCTATCGTTTGATTTCATTTTATATAGACAAAAGGTTTAATCACTTAGTAAGCATTTAAGCGAGGTTATGACTATCTCCGTAACAATGTCAATGGCTCCTGTCTAGGGGGCCAGGGAGGAGAGTGTGACGCACCACCAGCTCGTACCCTCCAGTGTGTAGAGGTGTGAGCTATAACCATTTACCTTCGGGTCTGTGCCCCTGTCCAAAGCCAAAGCTCCCCTTGAGGATGATCCTTACACTCCCAGAAAGCCAAGTTCCACACCATTGAAAGTCCAACACTTATTTATTCTGTTTGAGCAATAAATAGTCCTTTGAGAGCAGACTGGTTAGACAACGAACAGACAGGGTGGTGAGGAAGGTCCAGGCACAAACACAAACTTGTTACTCTCCTGTTCCGGTATGCGCAAACAGGCTTGGCGCACAGTCGCTGCCACCGACCGTGAGGGTGGTCGCTGCCACCGACCGGGTGAATTAGAACTTGAAGTCTCTGCCACCGACCTGGGTTTTAGTTGGATCGCTGCCACCGACCATAAGAACGTGAACTACCTTCTTGAAATATGGCCCCTGTCAGGGGAGTCATCCATCCCGGACGGTCACCAGAGGCCTCCACCGTCACCAGCCAATGCTGCACTGGATCTCCGGGGAGGTCACTTCCCTGGTCCCCCTTGCCCAAGATTTGGGTGTCCAATACCGGAGGACACCCTAGGAATCCTCCATTCCATGCGGGACCCAGTCGAAGGTACTGGGCCCCAGGCCTCCAGAGAGTACCTCACCCCAGACCTAAGGTGTCTGGGGTGGAATCACAGCTCCATCTCTGGGCCGAGGGCGCCCGGAGACCACCAGCACGCACACCCAGGCTGAAGGTGACTGGGCGTGGACCCCGAGCGGAAGATGTCCGCCCCTTTTATACCCTCTCCCAGCATGCACATCAGGTTCCCCGCCCCGCTGCACTACTGCTGCGAGAGGACAAAAAGGGTACAGACTTACAGTGGTGGTTCAACCCTGGCCTATGGCGACAGCGCCACCTATAGGCCGCAGGGAACTGAACACCCTGATGTCCTCCACTGGCATGAATTGGTCCATGAACTCTAATTACTGCATCTGAGCCATTTATCACTCAGATGCCTCCCCTAAATGTAACCACCCGCTACACCTGTATGTACTGTAAATATCTCCTAAACGTGCACTGTTTAGGAGATATTTACTGTATACTGCGCCAATGATGTCATCGGCGCATGCTCTCTGAAGGAACAACCGCCCATGCTGTTACTTCAGGAGCATGTGTCGTGACCGGTGGCTCCCCCACGCATGTGCACGGGAGTAACGTCACGCGGCTCTGGCCATTTACACAGCCAGAGTCCGCGCTCCCCGGAAGGAAGACGGGCGAAGATGGATGTGGCCTGCAACGCAGGCTTCGTTTGCAGGTAAGTGTCACATAATGTGCTAGTATGAGATGCATACTAGCACATTATGCCTTTACCTTTTCAGGGAAGAAGAAAGAAAGAAAAAACCCACCAGGGTTTACTTCCTCTTTAACATGCATGCAAAACACACTAACATTATTAGCAAAAAACTATTTGTGTGTTAAAAATCATCCATTTAAAAAAAAAAAAAAAAAAACAGAACCGTAAGTAGAAGCACAGAATAACAACACTAAAAACCATCACTGCGGGGCCAAAATGGAAATAAACAGCTCATTATATCACATCAGGTAAGAAGCAGTATGCAGTTTCTCAGGGGCTATGTATATCTCTGTGGTCCACTTTTATTACAAAAGCTGCTTACATTTTTCTTTTTGAATTTCCCTTTTATGTGGCTGTAAAAAAATAAAAAAATAAAAGGTTTGACAGTTTTCCCCTTGAGAGCCAATAATTTGGCTTTATGTGTCTATACCAAGTGTGACGTGAGTTAGAGGCTCGCAGGATTCCTTTTCTTCAGTGTGCTGAACGGAGGTGCTATTACACTTTACTGCCTAAAGATACAATCTCTGTGCTCAGATCTTATGCCGCGTACACACAACCGTTTTTAATGTCATTGAAAAAAACAAAGTTTTTCTCGACGTGATTCTTCTCAAGCCTGCCTAGCATACACACTATCATGAAAAAAAAATGCTGGAGCAAAGCGCGGTGACGTAAAAAACGTACAACGGCACTATAAAGGGGAAGTTCCATTCAGATGGCGCCACCCTTTGGGCTTCTTTTGCTGATCCTTGTGTTAGTAAAGTTTGGTGAGAGACGATTCGCGCTTTTCAGCCTCGTGCTCTTCAGTCCGTTACAGCGTGACGAATGTGCTATCTCCATTATGAACGCTAGTTTTACCAGAACGAGCGCTCCCGTCTCATCACTTGCTTCTGAGCATGCACGTTTTTTTTCACGTCGTTAAAGCCTACACACGGCCGTTTTTCATGATGAGAAAAACTATGATAAAAATTAGAGCATGTTCCAAATTTTTAATGCCCATTTTTCACGTCGTGAAAAATGCTCTGGAGCCCACACACGACCAAAATAAAAAATTTATTTTTTTCTCGTCATGAAAAACGGTCGTGTGTACGCGGCATTAGGAGCATACTGTGTATTTCTTTATTTATTCAAGGTGGGGGTCATAAAGAAGTGTGACCACCTGTAATAAATTATTATATATTATTATTATAAGTATGCTATAGTGTCTGTTGGCACTTTTTGGGGTGTTGAAGAACAAATAGTTACCTGTACTTCTTTCAACTTTCTATGGACACCGTGATCTGCCCACACATATATCTATGGACTTGATGATTAGAGGTTTATTCTTATAATAATTTAACACTTGTTTGTAGCACATAAATGATTAACCATTCATTTTGTATAAGGTTTATATATAAATGCATATAATCACGCTTTTGAATGGATGAGGTTTCACACATTTGAGATGTTGTGTTTTTTTTTTTCATTTTTATTGATCATTTATTTGTTTATCTGCACAAGGGGAGCGCCCATTTACATCCAGCTGAACATATGTTTTAGTAGAGAGATTGCTGATCTGCAGTGTTAATTCTGACATCAAATTTGATTTTGTCTCAGTCATAGTCTTTTGACTAAAATGCCATTTTAGTTTTAGTTGTATTATAGTCATCTGATTTGTTTTAGTTTTAGTCGTATTTTAGCCGACTACAATAGTGTTTATATAATCCCAGACGAAAAAATGGGGGAGACCAAAGCTTGGGACTTTGTGTGGGACGTGAGGAGCAGTTCACGCCACCATCCCTGATACATGCGAAAGGACCTGTTATGCCATGTTGTCATATATGCTGCTCATTATGTACTTGAATAACATTCATGTTCCATGTATGCAACAATGTCTTTATGTCATGTCGATCATTAGTCCAATAAACATACATATGTTTGCACCTATGTGAATTTGACTGGTCCCACCATGCACGCCTCATTTAAAGTCCCAAACTCCCCCCTCCTTTCTCATATAATCCCAGACAGACTCGATGATGTTGAGATCAGGGCTCTGCTGGGGGCCAAACCATCACTTCCAGGACTCCTTGTTCTTCTTAACACTGATAGTTATTAATGTTTATGTTTATTTACTAAAGCTTGAGAGTGTAAAATCAGGCTCACTTCTGCATAGAAACCAATCAGCTTCTAAGCTCAGCTTGTTCAATTAAACTTTGGCAATAAAACCTGCAAGCTGATTGGTTTCTATGCAGAAGTGAGCCTGATTTTGCACTTTCCAGCTTTAGTAAATCAACCCCATTGGCTGTATGTTTGGGGTCGTTGTCCTGCTGCAGAATAAATTTGGGCCCAAACACACATCTCCCTGATAGTATGGGATGATGGATAAGTATCTGCCTGTATTTCTCAACATTAAAGGGGTTGTAAAGCATGCATTCTATGTGTAGCGGGGTATCGTTTTCACCCACAAGACTACAGTTCCCAGCACGCTTGAGGCACCCAGGGTGCATTTCCCCGCGCAAGGACTGCTGGGGTGGACTTTAAAAGGGAGAGGAGGGGCCTCGCTCTTTCTCTTGGAACCCTCCTTGCAAGAGGATCCCTGCACTCACCCGCTGTGCGTGCTAGGCCTGAAGCCTGAGCCTCGCACTTTGTTCCAGAGAGCCTTCCGTTCCGCCGAGGAGCCTGTGGAGCATCCGATCCACCTGAGGTGCCACCATCTTCTGGAGGACCGAAGACCCGGTGCATCGTGGGCACTGTGAAGCCACTCACAGTAGCGGAGGAACCGGACAGGAGTCGGTCCGGTCTGGGTGAGAGAGCGCCAGCTCAGAACCACATCTAAGTAACTTTGTTGCCTATTAACTTTGCCTAGGCCCATCATTGACCACAGTTATACTTTGGAGAGACTGTCTGCTGAACTGAGTTTATTAGTCAATCCAGCTTTACCAAGTTAAAGAATCATCTGCTACCCCTATTGGATTACAGTTTGTTTCTTTATGTGCACCACCGAGAGTTGCTAGCGAAGATTCTTCAACGAACTATACCCCAAATTATAGTCAGGCCTGACTGGGTAGTATAGGACATTGCTGGGCGCCATTTTTTCTCACGAGGGAGGATAGCTGCAGCGGGGTTATTATATGTTCATTGCATTATTGAATGTTATACTCTTTTAATGCGTGCATCTATATTGCAGGGATCTGCATGAGATATTGTATGCAAATTACCTTTTATACTTTTACCAATAGTAAAAAGTTATAGTTAAGTAATTTGGTGGTCAGTGTCAATTACTGTCCTGGGATACCGAAAGGGGGTTGTACTATATAAAAAAATAGAGATATTGCAGTTGTGCCATCCACCCACCCCCTTTCCTAACTGTGTCACGAGAGGTTAGAGCCGATTGCCAGGGGTTGATAGTGGTGCATTACAAGGCCCAAAACAAACAAGCAGCCCTCTTAAACTGAGGGTATCGCTAGATATGCATTAAGATAAAAAGCCTTCTTTGTGCAGCAGACACCCTCAGCCCCCCCAATACTGACCTTAGCCCCATCTCGATCCAGTGATGTTGCACGAGAGACTCGGCTGTCCGGGACTCTCCCTCCTCATTGGCTGAGATAGGCTCCTGCTGCTGTCAATCAAAGTCGGTGAGCCAATGAGGAGAGAGGGGGTGCAGGGTCATGCCGCACTCCATGTCTGAATGGAACAAAACATTATAGCGCATGCATACAAAAATGTCATTAAAATCCTACAAGGCTGAAAATGGAATTTAAGCTCCCAAATCATATGCTCTTTCCTTTTTTCAGGTACGTCATGCCCTCCATACTCAGTTTACAGCCGTGCATCCCACCCTACCCTCCCTAGACATACTTGAGGTGACCCTTCGAGACAACCCACGTCAGCTCAAAGCCCTTTTCTACAATATGCTCACCACGTCCTCTACAACCAAATTAGCATACTCCATTAAACAGAAGTGGACAGATGGGGCAGGTGAAATGGAAGACGAGGACTGGGGCGACATACTAGAAAACCCCAAGCTAGTATCCCCCAAACTATTTGACAGACTCATACAAACTTACATAACCCAAAGGGCATATCTGACGCCACAACGCCTAGCTAAATTCTGCTCATCTCGTAGCGATAGGTGCCCCAGGTGCCTGATTTCTGTTGGTACCTTTGATCACCTCCTCTGGCAGTGCCCTTGGATCCAGAGATACTGGTCTCAGATAGTCCAATTTTTGCACGACCAAATGGGTTCGCCGGTATCCCTGGAGTCTGGACCCCAAACAATGTTTGTTGGGCCTATTCCCTGAAGAGGAAATTAATAAATTTACACGTCACTTCTTACATGAAACACTGTTTATAGAAAGAAAAATTATAGCTCGCAACTGGATTCAAGCGGCGGCTCCTACGTTATCTGCCTGGATTGCCGAAATACACTATCGTACAAAAAAGTGGTCTACATGAATAGAGGGTGCCCGGCCAAATATTATAAAATCTGGGATAGATGGCTGAAATCCCCCGCAACCTGAACCTCCTAACTTTGTTTGTTATATTTTATGCTTATGCAATCTAACCCTTTGATTCTGTATTGTCAATATGCGAGTGCACAATATCCATGGTCTTCACCGTTTATGGAAATAAATGACGCCAGCAATACCGGTTGAACTCATGTTGTTTGTTTTATAATTTTATATGTGGTTTATTGAGCTGTAAGATTATATTCATTACATTCATTACAGTGTACAATTTCCCTGCACAACTTTTTTTGTACAAAAGCAACAACTCAATAAACTTTTGTTTATTTAAAGCACCTGAACATAATAAGCAAATATGGGGATTTGGTCACACCATATGGCCATACAGTTTAAGCCCACTACTGCCTCAAAGTACCCCATTATCAGTGGGTCCTACACTATTCATAGAATGAAAGATCCTGTTCTCAACCATGGGGGAAATACACTCCTCTTTATGGGAGAACTAAAAGGACTCCTCCTATAACTCAGATGGACACTGATTAGAAGTACTGGTGGGGGATGATGGGGTGCTCCACCCCAAGGGGTCTGGTCACGACCCATATAACACACCCACTGAAAATGGGGTACTTTGATGCAGTAGTGGTCTTAAAGGGTAAGTTTTCCTTTACAGAAAAATCTGTAATGTGAACTTACACCGGTCTCCCCCCTCGCTCCCCCCCCCCCGGTCCCGCTGACCTGGACCGCGGCAATCTCCGGTTCTAAGCCCCGGTATATCCGCGCCAGGAGTCCGGGCTTAGAAATCCCCTGAGCTGAATGTCAAAAATGTCCCTCGTCAGGAGGGACGATTGGTTAGCGCCATCACATGGGCGGCGTCGACCAATCAGCAGCCACATAGCCTGTTCTATCAGCTATGGAGAAGACACGTGGATGCAGAGAGGATTTCTAAGCCCCGGACTCCTGGCGCAGATATACCGGGGCGTAGAACCGGAGATTGCCGCGGTACAGGTCAGCGGGACCGGAGGGGACCTGTGTAATTTCCCCTTACAGATTTTTCTGTATAGGTGAACTAACACTTTAAGTACTGTATGGCCATATGGTGTGACCCAATCCCCATATTTGCTTATTATGTTCAGGTGCTTTAAATAGCCTTGTAGGATTTTAATGACATTTTTGTATGTGTGCGCTATAATCTTTTGTTCTGTTTGTATGGTCTTAGAGCAGCACCATCTTTAATGTGATGCATAGTTAGGGTGTGCCTTCCAATGTCTGAATTGACACACGGAGCTGCGGCTCGGCTCAGGTGCCCCCATAGCAAGCTGCTTCCTGTGGGGGCCCTCAACAGGAGGGAGGGGCCAGGAGTGTCAAAGCGGGATCCAAGAAGAGGGGGATCCAAGCTACTCTGTGCAAAACCACTGCACAGAGCAGGTAAGTATAACATGTTTGTTATTTTGAAAAAAAAAAAACAAGACTTTAGTATCCCTCTAATGCTGTTTTGAAGGCAAAGGGTGGTCATACCAAATATTGATTTGATTTTGATATCTTTTCTGTTCAATTACTTTCTATTTTGTTAATTAATAAAAATAAACTATAAACATTATTCTGAAAGCATTCTTAATTTACAGCATTTTTTCACACCTTCCGAAAACTTTTGCACAGTACTGTACAGTGCTAGTGTTCAGCGAAAAAAATGTGCATGCATTCACATATAATATAATGAAATAGAAAATGCACTAAAATGTGAAACAGATCCCCTAATATTAGTATATGTTGTGTTACACTATGTGATTATTCTTGCTCTGTGTCTTTAAGATCTGTCCCCTTCTTTCTAGCTGAACTCTCTCTCTCACCGTAGTTCTTTATATATCTCCTCCACTTCCTGATTCTGGTCATTACTCCTGTATATCTTCCATGCTAAACATCTTACATGTGGCTTACAACTGCAACGTTTTTCTACCTATGAATATCCATCATTAAACGGAACATTCGAAAGGATTCATCGTCTGTCGTCCTAACTGTGAGTTTATTCATTGAGTTAAACTGCCTGTATCGATGCAAGGGATGAATATCAAACCAGCTTGAGTAAGGCCTACTTAAACCTGGAGATGAACTTTATCGCTTTGTAGTTGAGACAGAACAGTAGAAAAACGGAGTTTCACAGCCTAATTACAAGATTTCTGCATGTCAGTACTGAAACAGACAAGATTTACTGCCCTCATAGCAAGACAGAAGGGACAGAGCAGCACATGGCAGCCTTATAGCCTGAGACAATCTGCACAGTGTCATATTTCAGCACACAGATCCTGCCTGCTTTCACAGTCAGTCTGCTATCATAAGTGACCAAGCTTCTGCATGTGAACTCACATCTACCTCCCTACAAGTTCCTGAAAAAACTGAGTTACCCAAACGCTCAGTTAAACCCACTTGGAAAGTAATGGAGAATTATGAAGCTTCAAGGACTGAATTGTCAAATAGCTTGGAATTAGTCTGGGAGAAAATCCTTGCTGAAGCCAATACAGTGTCTGTTGAACGTGAACTACTGACACTAGAGGGCGCCATTAAACAACTTTCTGCCTCATATGAGCTTTATCAGCTTACCAGCATCAAATTCACTAATGTCTTACAAAACATGAAGTCAGAAAATGCGATGATGCAATTAAAGCGCGTCAATGCTCTCAATATTGAAAGAGACAGTTTTATCCAGCAAACCAGATTAAAGGCAGAAGAAAAGATAAAGCTGTTACAGGACACTGCATCTAACAGATCTGTTTCCACCAGACGTTCTAAAAACTCGTCAAGATCCCATAGTTCAAGATACTCAACACTCTATGAGCGACTTATTAATGCCCGCGCTGAAGTGGAAGCCAGCAAAGTGCAGGTGGCATATGCAGAAAAAAGAGCAGAGTTGGAAGCGCAGTCAGCACGTCAAAGAGCAGAGTTGGAAGCTCAGAGAGCAGAGTCGGAAGCGCAGTCAGCACGTCAAAGAGCAGAGTTGGAAGCTCAGAGAGCAGAGTCGGAAGCTCAGTCAGCCCGTCAAAGAGCAACAATGGAAACCTTAAATGAACAGTGTAAACATGACGCAGCTATGGCAAAGCTAAGGGTCCTACAGCAAGCTATCAGTGCAGACGAAGGTGCAAGTGAGAAAGACAGCATTAACCTAAACATAGCAGATATGGAAGACCCCCTCAAACGCACTAAAGACTATGTCCTAAGCCACTGTAGTGCACACTCCATCGTCTTCAATGCTCCCGACTACATAGAGACTCCTTCACAGCTTCAAGTTAAAGAGGTTCCAGCAACTTCCTGCACACAAAATCACTCCACTGCATTTCCTACCTGCCTACCTTGCCTGCCTTCAAACGTCTCAGAGCATCAGCGCAAACTTCAAGCAAGTCATCAATCTCCAGTCATCGGTACAGCCTTGAATCAACGTACCATTGGAACAACTGACCAAGCAAGCAACTCACCTGGATGCATCTGCTGCACCATATTTCCCTGTGTCCTTTAACAACAATGTCAAAGATAACGCAATCAGCACCATACAGCCAACAGCATCTCACATAAAGGCGGAGACAACTGAGACAGAAAAGTTTGTGAGGTACATGCTTCGCAGAGAGCTCACAAAGACTGGTCTTACAAGTTTTGATGACCAACCTGAGAACTACAGAAGTTGGAAATGTGCCTTCAGAACTACAATCAGCAATATTGGCATTACAGCTGATCAAGAATTGAATCTGCTGATCAAATGGCTTGGTCCTCTATCTGCTGCACGTGTTAAGCCATTAAGATTGGTTTTAATGGACAATCCTACTGCAGGCCTCACAGCTGCATGGGAGCGACTAGAGCAAAGTTATGGCAGTCCAGAAGCTATAGAAAATGCTTTGTTCATGCGTCTGGAAACTTTCCCAAAGATATCCGGTAAGGACAACAAGGAGTTCCAGAGACTGAGTGACCTTCTCCTTGAGCTTCAGCTAGCCAAGACAGACCCAAAACTACCTGGACTCAGTTACCTTGACACTCCAAGAGGGGTAAACCCAATTGTCTCCAAGCTCCCGTATGGTTTGCAAGAGAAATGGACTGCACTAGGGTCATCATACAAAAGAGAGAACAAGGTTTCCTTCCCTCCATTCTCTTTCTTCTGTGAATTCATCAGGAAAATAGCAGAGACCAAGAACGATCCAAGTTTTTCCTACGGTGAGTACAGCCTCTTCTCACCCTTTCCTAAGAGTACCAGTCTTCAGGGCAACTATAGAAACCATAGAGGCCCAGTGTCCGTGAAAAAGACTGACATCCTTTCCACTCCTACCACAGTTCTGGCCACGAACAAACAGAGTAGGAAGATTGAAAACCTTAACAGAGAGTGTCCCATACACAAGAAGCCACACCCCCTTAATAAATGTATCGGCTTTAGGAAAAAGCCTCTGGAAGAGCGCAAGGAGCTTTTAAAGACATTTAGGGTATGTTTCAGGTGCTGTGCTTCTACAGAACATTTTGCAAGGGACTGTAATGTGTCCATCAAGTGCATAGAGTGTGGTTCTGAAGAACATGTGCAAGCCCTCCATCCTCTTGAGCCCAGCTCTGCACAACCTGCCAACACTCCTCCCAGGTTAACGCATGGCGGGGAGAATACAGACCAAGTGCCTAATTCTACCATCATTTCTTCATCCTGCACTGAAGTTTGTGGAGAAGACCGCTGTGCTAAGTCCTGTGCTAAGATATGCTTGGTGAACATATACCACAAGGATCAACCAGAAAAGTCTCTAAAGGCATATGCTATCTTAGACGATCAGAGCAATCGATCACTTGCAAAATCGGAATTGTTCAATCTATTTGAAATAAAAGGCGAAGCTCATCCTTACACCTTGGGTACCTGTAGTGGAACTATAGAGGTTTCTGGAAGAAGGGCTCATGGACTCATGGTATCTTCTCTCAAAGGTAACTTGCAATTACCCTTACCTACACTTGTTGAGTGCAATCAGATACCTGCTAACAGGGAAGAAATCCCTACTCCAGCTGCTGCTTTCGATCACCCTCACCTCAAGGTAATAGCAAATGAGATACCGCCGCTTGACAAAGATGCTCAGATCCTTCTTCTGTTAGGAAGAGACATTCTAAGAGTTCACAAGGTACACAGACAAGTCAGTGGACCCCCAGATGCCCCATTTTCCCAGCGCACGGATCTAGGGTAGGTCATCATAGGCAATGTCTGTATAGGCAAAATGAAAAGACCTACCAACATTTCGTCATTCAAGACAAATGTTCTGCCAAATGGCCAAAACACTTACTTTGAGCCATGCCCACATCACTACTGGGTGAAAGAGAAGATAGCCAGCCACGAATGGCAACATGGTATCTCAGGTGACACAAACCCTTTCTCCTGCCATGATGGCGACTTCGGCTCTACAGTGTTTAATGCAACCAGTGAAGATGACATACTGGCTCCTTCAATGGAAGACAAAGAATTCATCAAGGTAATGGACAATGAGTTCTTTCAAGATGACTCCAATAACTGGGTAGCACCCCTACCCTTTCATCTCCCAAGGGAGAGATTGCCCAACAACTTACAGCAGGCCATCAGTAGATTCTCCTCCTTAAAGCGAAACTTAAGCAGGAAACCAGAGATGCAAAAGCACTTTGTGGACTTTATGCAAAATGTATTTGACAGAGATCATGCAGAGCCTGCTCCCCCACTAAAGGAGGGAGAAGAATGCTGGTACCTTCCATCCTTTGGCGTGTATCACCCACGCAAACCAGACCAAATCAGAGTTGTCTTTGATTCCAGTGCTCAGCACGAAGGTGTTTCTCTTAACAACATGCTCCTTACTGGACCCAACTTGAACAACAGTCTAATAGGAGTCTTGATTCGTTTCAGACAAGAGCCTGTAGCAGTAATGGCCGACATTCAACAGATGTTTCACTGCTTCATCGTCAGAGAAGACAACAGAAACTACCTCAGGTTTCTATGGCACAAGGACAATGACCTCAACAAGGAAGTTATAGATTATCGCATGAAGGTACATGTCTTCGGTAACAGTCCTTCCCCAGCAGTGGCAACTTATGGGCTAAGGAGAACAGCTCAGACTGGAGAAGTTGAATATGGATCTGATGCCCGTCAATTTGTTGAAAGAAGCTTCTACGTTGATGACACACTTAAGTCCTTTCCAACTGCTAAAGAAGCTGTCTGGAGCAAACCTTAGACTACACAAGATTATATCCAACAGCCAGGAACTTATGAATGCCTTTCACTCTGAGGACTATGCCACTAGTCTAAAAAACCTTGACTTAGGTACAGATGTGCCTCCTGTACAGCGAAGTCTGGGTTTGTTGTGGAACATCAAGCAAGACAAATTCACCTTCCAAGTGTCAATTTGTGACAAACCCTTCACTAAGAGAGGAGTCCTGTCCGTGGTGAATAGCATCTATGACCCACTGGGTTTCCTTGCTCCAGTTACCATTCAAGGTAAGATTTTACTAAGACAGTTGTCTACTGAGAACATAGACTGGGATACTCCCTTGCCTAGTGAGAATCAACACAAGTGGGAAAGGTGGAGATATTCTTTGAAGTCACTAGAAAAACTTCAGATTCCCCGTTGCTATGTTCCAGGTTCCACTTCAACTGCTAACCGGAGAGAGATTCATGTTTTCTCTGATGCATCAGTTGAAGCTATTGCTGCAGTAGCCTATTTGAAGACCTCTGAACTGAATGGAGAATCACACTGTAGTTTTGTCCTATGCAAGGCAAAACTCACTCCCAAGCCTGCACATACCATACCAAGACTTGAACTTTGTGCAGCCGTGCTAGCAGTAGAAATTGCCGAGGTCATACGAAGTGAAATGGACACTAGACTTGATTCTTTCACCTTCTATACAGACAGTAAGGTAGTACTTGGTTACATAAACAACCAAACAAAACAATTTTATGTGTACATCAGCAACAGGGTTGAACGTATCAAGAGACTCTCTCTACCAAGTCAATGGCATCACATTCCCACTGAACTCAACCCAGCTGACTGTGGGACCAGAGCCGTGTCACCTGCTGCTCTTCAGGACAGCCTATGGCTGTCACCTCCAAGGTTTCTGTGTGAGGACTCTTACTTACTCCCTATTGACACCACCTATGGGCTAGTAAACCCTGAAGATGATAAGGAAATAAGAACTGTGAACACCTCACTCCACACTTCTGTAAGTACAAAACAGAAGCTGCGGTCACACCATTACGAGCATCAATGGAAGCAGGTGCAGCATCTAGCCAATGTGTTCTGGCATCGCTGGAAGAAAAAGCATCTTCACCACCTTCAAGGTCGTAACAAATGGCAAGCATCTAAGCTGAATCTTAAGGTTGGAGACCTCATCCTTCTAAAAGACAAGAAAGTTTGTCGGAATGAGTGGCCTATGGGTCTTATTACTAAAGTTATGCCCAGCGACGATAACAAAGTCCGGAAGGTAGAAGTCAAGGTAACCAAGGGAGGATCGACACGAACCTTTAGTCGACCAATTACAGAGTTAGTACTCCTTTTGCCAGGTGAGTGACTTGTGCAAGGACTAGCCATGCTGTTGGCACGACGGGGAGTACATTGCTGCCATCTACAGGTTCTACTCAGAACTTTGAAATTCTTTGAAGACATCATACTGTGACTTTATGTTCTTCATCCTGTTGAACTTACGTTTGTTTTTGCTTGTTGCATGTTTTTCATTACAGGTTCCAGGACATTTATCAGTATTGGACTTATTGAAAATATATATATTAGTTTAAGGTTATGAAATCTAAAGATTTCAGACGGGGAGTGTTGTGTTACACTATGTGATTATTCTTGCTCTGTGTCTTTAAGATCTGTCCCCTTCTTTCTAGCTGAACTCTCTCTCTCACCGTAGTTCTTTATATATCTCCTCCACTTCCTGATTCTGGTCATTACTCCTGTATTTCTTCCATGCTAACATCTTACATGTGGCTTACAACTGCAACGTTTTTCTACCTATGAATATCCATCATTAAACGGAACATTCGAAAGGATTCATCGTCTGTCGTCCTAACAGTGAGTTTATTCATTGAGTTAAACTGCCTGTATCGATGCAAGGGATGAATATCAAACCAGCTTGAGTAAGGCCTACTTAAACCTGGAGATGAACTTTATCGCTTTGTAGTTGAGACAGAACAGTATAGTGTAAGTGTAATAAGTGGAAATCACGGGCCCCATATATATTGCAAAAATATTCCAATAAAATGCAGTAAATTATCAGAAATATTGTCCAAAATCACAAACAACACCACACGAATCTTACAAAAACTTGTCTCCAGCAGTGTTCCCTTTACCACACTTAGGAAATGCACTCAGAAAAACTGATTACCAATCCTGTTACAGATTAGGCACACACAGCTTGTGTAGCCTCAGTAGAAATGAGAGTCACACTTGCTCTGCATCTAAGTACTCTTCTGCTATCCATATCCTCAATGGTTTCACAAATCCCAGGATGGATGTGTAGATACCATACGAAAATGACTCACATAGTGTGATACCATTCAAACATCCTTATTGATCACAATGAAAACATACTCACAAACTGTTACATAACTGTGGATGCCAGCTGCTCAGCTCCTCACTGCTCCCCGAGCACAAGCACAGGCACGGGCACAAAATAATCTAACTAGCAGAGTCAGGCTCCATCTTACGCGTTTCGTCACCAAGGACTTTATCAAAGGGAACCTCTTGAAGAAACTTTTGCAGAGTGTTGTATCGTTTGTTTTTCTATCCCTCTATCTTTTTGTTCTATCTGTATACATATTTCCTCCTTGTGGTTTTGTCCAGATTATGGAAATAGGTAAATACAAGTAAGGATCCAGTTGTTTTTGTGATTTATTTTCTCCTCTGTTTAAACAGTCACCAATTTCAGAAACTTTCAGTGATTATCAGTCAGAGAGACCGTTAGATGGGATATTCGACCTCATCCATCATTTCCCTGACTTTATTAAAATGTCTCAAGGACACAGCTTGGATTCATTTATAGCCTTTATTTTATAACATAAAATAATATTAGAATTCTCAAGTAGAAGTTGTGACTTAGAGGGAACTATAAATAACTGTAACATATCAATTGCATAGCTTCTACAAAGTACCTCTGAGTTGGAATATAAATATACAGTATAATCTCAATACAGCATCTTAGAAATTCCAATTTATCTAAATGGACCTGCAGCTATTAAAAGCAAGTAGGAAGTGTGTTTGTTCTTTATAGTATCAAATCAGTTATTAGCTTTTATATTTCAATATATGCTATAAAAATGACACCACAAATGTGTCTACCTTGGGTAAAAACATACATAGTCATTAGCTTGTGGAGGGTGGATTTTTAAAGATAGGTACAGGACAAATCAGACATCTGTTTGGTTCAGTTTTGTCTGCAACACATTTGCACCTCTTTTTTCTTTCTGCAGTCTAAACCTTTGGAAACTTGGGGCATTTCTGTATAGATCTGCAAAAAATGTATCTTTGTAATTTGTGTAGCAATACCCCAGCAGGAGCAGATTGGTAATTTGGGTTCCTTGTTCTGCACCTTGACTCCAAGAACAACCTTGGCCCCTCTAACACACCTGGTTGAATAAAAGTTACTGCAAGCTCTTATAAAAACACAAGTATAGATACCTTTAACTCAGCTGTGAGTTAGCACCAGGAAATAGACACAAGACCGTTTAGTGGTAAATTAACTCAATGTATTGGTACGGGTTTGAATAAATGGTGATTTGAGCAAAACAAACACACGGAAGGTAGGTTGAGACACAGTCTGCTAAACAGTATCATCACAATGCCACGGTAACTTAGAATAGAGTTCTGTACTACTGGACTGGGATTAACTCATAAATCAACAAAGTCAATAATAAAACTTACAAATAAACATTAACTACAATGTGACCAAAAATACTATTACTAGTCTACAGTGCACGCTAGGAGAATTGCAAGGCTATAGTGCAATGTTCCCTGAGAGGTACCTCTTAGCATAAGCAATAGGTATAGGTCTTTGTGTAGCAGCTGTAGAGGGACAATCTTTAGTCTTAACTCTTCAGCCGGCTGGTGTTGGGGCTCAGTTGTACTGTTGGTGAATGTGAATAGTCCCAATCAAGCTTGCAAACAGCAATAGGGTTACTAGATGGTTGTATGATAAGTTCCTAAATAGCTCAGTCTCTCTGGCAGCAGATAATAAATCCCCACAGCCATAGCTCACCAGTCTTAGTGATATTGCAGCTCACCATCCAGTCACAAACAGTGATTAGTCCACTCTTTGTTCTGCACCCAGGTGACTCTGGGTGTTGGTACCCCTAAACTCAGTGCTCTGGATCTCACTCAGGCTGCCGATATGCAGCAGTGGTGATGCTCACTGGACAGCGATGTTCACTCTCCAGTCTCCCTCATGGCAAGAGGAAGCTGTGTCTTGTACAGCTTGAGAAAATGAAGCTCTTTCCCCTCGCCCTGGCAATCTCTCTCTGCGAAATGCAGTTCAAAAGCTCTTGATTACAGTAAAGTCTCTCTCCTCTAGACCAGTGGTCACCATCCAGTGGTCCGTTGATCACTGACAGTCCACAAGAAAATCTTGGTGGTCCCTAAGGGTACTGCCGCATATGAAAATTATGGTGGATGTATACCACCCAATGTTGTTTCCAGTGTTGTTCTCAGGGCACGCTGACAGCATTGATAATGCTGTCAGCGCGCACTGATACTGGATGCCTCCTCTGTAGTTACAGCTCATGTGAACTCAGAGGGAGGCGCCAGGAGTAGTGCAGAGAGGGGCAGGTGAAGAAGGAGGGAACTTCCAATGGCAGCACTGATCACAGACTGTGGGAGGGAACACGAAGCTCAAGCACATGGCTGGATAAGGAGGTGAGATCCAATGATGAGTCTGTATAAGGCAGCAGTATGATGTAGAGTGTGGGAGAAGAGGAGGAGGCACAAAACTGGAGCATTGCATGTATAAGACATGAAAAATTCATGTTAGTGGTCCGCAGGGTTCAAAATTGTGAGTTTATTGGTCCGTGAGGTCTGAAAGGTTGGCTACCGCTGCTCTAGACTACAGTCTAGATTAGAAAGCAGTCCCCCCAGAGCCCATTGAAACTACAAGTCTACAGTCTAGAGCAGCACAGTATAATGCTGCCTGACTTAGTCTATTGAACTCTTCCTGCTCAGAAGCTACTACTCAAGAGCTCCCTTCTCTTCCTAATATAGTTATTAACTTTTAACCTGTTCAGCATTGCATGACAGCTATATGGAGCAGCTGCAGCCAGTGTTTCTCTTACTGTTCATTCTTAGTCAAGCATCTGGCTACATTTGTAACATTTCCTTACTTTAAAGGCTAAGTTCGCCTTTGGGACATGTTACAAGTTCCACCCATATTTAGGGGGGAACATGTAACCTGTTCCAGCTCCTGCCCCCTTTCCTCTCAGCCCCCCACCCCCCCCGTGACAGCGGGCGGGGGTTCTTCTCCCCACACTTGCTTTCATTTTTAAAAACAGCATGGCTGTGCGGGGTTTCACCCACACAGCTGCATCAACCAGTCACAGTTTCCTGTGAATGAATAAACTACAAGGACCATCTTCACTGTGGCAGACAGACTTGTAGTTTCAATGGGCTCCGGGGAACCTGCTTTCTAATTTATCTGGCACCTGGGGACAATGGGGTGGCTGCCAAAAAGTCGCACATCTAGGTGTCTTTCAGTGGTAAGTAAAGTGGTAACCTCAGCCTAGACTCCAACCAGGCCACGCCCCAACACGTTTCACTCCGCCCCCCGGAGCTTAGTCATGGTCCCATGAATGTTTGCTGCAGGGATTGCTG
This sequence comes from Rana muscosa, assembly GCA_029206835.1. Lineage (NCBI taxonomy): Eukaryota > Metazoa > Chordata > Amphibia > Anura > Ranidae > Rana > Rana muscosa. The sequence goes on along the minus strand of CM055117.1, from coordinate 83,043,692 downwards.
AAGCCTGAAGGAAACTACCAATTCAAGTTTCCAATTCAAGGTTAAAAAAACACACATCAGTTCATTGGAATGTCCACAGTATTAAATGGGATAAACAATAAATGACAGAGCGCATGCGTGTGAAATGCATTGTCATGGCAACAGTCAAGCTTGCGCTCCACGCTGGTATCCTGAGGGTTCCGCTTCCCCCGTCAGCTCATTGTGACATCAACCGGGCACGCCAGGATGCTCTGCCTGGCTTCTCAAGCAACTTGTATCACAGCTTCTAAGGGCTTTTAGATTAGCGCCCCCTCCCCCTATTAGCCCTCATTGTGGCACCAGATGACCTCATTCCATCAATGTCCAGGGACTTGCAATGGTATCGTTGGCTTTTTTATTGTTATCCCATTTAATACTGTGGACATTCCAATAAACTGATGTGTGTGTTTTTAACCTTGAATTGGCACAAATTCTTTCAGGTTTCAACAATCCCTGCATCAAACTTTCATAGAGTGACCAGTGAGGGCATCGTGCGCTGTCACTTTTTCACTTTTTTGTGTATAAGCATCACAACTGGACCACGGAGCAATGAAAGAAGGTGGCCTGGTCTGATAAATAACACTTTCTTGCAATGGCGGTGCGTCCATAAAGGACTCACGGGCACCGCCCCCTCTCTCCTGCCTCCCCTCTATCACCATAGATAGATTCATGCATTGCATGAATCTATCTATGGTCACCGCTGCCACCCCCTATTCAGGTCCCTGACCTCTTTACGGGCTCCTGGCACCCGAATTACAGCGGCGGAGGAATTTTTTGGAAGCACCTGATTAGAGCCATAGGCTCTAATAGGCGTCCAAAAAGGTGAACAGCAGGCACAATGCTGGGCGCTCGCTGTTCACTCAGCGTTGTCTTAGGAAAGCGAATGAACATTCGCTTTCCTAACACTGAACCGCCTCTCAGCCAATCAGGTGCTCGGGTCTGTTACCTGTCACCTGATTGGCTGAAACGTCAGGTGCTGTGATTGGACGCCGCCTATCAGGTGTCCAATCATAGGAGAGGACGGGAAGAGAGGACGGGAGAAGACATCGAGGAGCGTAGAGGACATCGCTGTGATGCCCCACCGAGACAAGGTAAGTGCCGGCGGGGAATGCACACTGGCAGCAATTGATGGGCCCAGTAGCGGCAATTGATAGGCACACTGGCAGCAGTTGATGTGCACAGTAGCGGAAGTTGATGGGCACACTGGCAGCAGTTGATGGGCACAGTAGCGGAAGTTGATGGGCACACTGGCAGCAGTTGATGGGCACAGTAGCGGCAGTTGATGGGCACAGTAGCGGCAATTGATGGGCACACTGGCAGAAATTGATAGGCACATTGTCAGCAATTGATAGGCACACTGGCAGCAATTGATGGGCACAGTAGCGGCAATTGATGGGCACAGTGTCAGCAATTGATGGGCACAGTGTTAGCAATTGATGGATACAGTAGCTGCGTTTGATGGCACTGTGGCGGAAATTTATGGGTACAGTGGTTGCGTTTGATGGGCAGGAGTGGCTGCATTTGATGGCACAGTGGCGGAGATTGATGGGCACAGTGGCGGCGTTTGATGGGCACAGTGGCTGCATTTGATAGGCACACTAGCTGCCATTGATGGGCATAGTGGCTGCGTTTGATGGCACAGTGGTGGCAATTGATGTTTTTTTTTTCTTTGCACCCCCCCCCCCCCCCAAAAAAAAATTTGAGCACCAGCCGCCACTGCTTTCTTGTATAACATGTAGATGGCTAGGTGTGTTTGTGTCCCTTACCTGGGGAAGAGGTGGCACCAGGGTGCAGTATGGGAAGAAGGCAAGCCGGCGGAGACAGTGTGATACTTTGTTTATTGGAGTTCATGCCATGATGGGTCAGGAGTGTTTCGGCAGCAAAATGAGGACCTATTCAATATTAGGTGGGTGGTCATAATGTTATGGCTGCTCGGTGTATAGGTGGGAACTTATTTTAATTTCCTACAATTGCCATTTGATTTTTAGTAATTTCTCTAGCAAAACAAGCACACACACGACATGTATACAGAAATGAATTCCACCCACGGTTCAAACACTTGAAAATGGAATCATGGTGGGCATTGAGAAGAGAATGCTTTGATAGCCAGTGGTTCAATATACAGTAGTCTTCTGGCCTGACAACTAATGGAGGGGTACTGACTGACACCTCCATACTTCAGGACAGAGTTCCTTTTAGTAAAGAGTAAAGAAGACCTAATAAGTTATTTGAGACACCCGTGTTTTTCGGGGCTAAAATGTGGGTCAGCCAGTGATTCATTTTGCATAAGCACTTGTGTAGAGGAAAAGGCTTAATCCAGCAGAACTCATTGACAATTAGAAGACATTAGTCTCGTTTTAAGAAGCTCATAATGTGCTCATTAGCTGTGTCCCTAAGGTTTGTTTATCATTTGTGCACTGGGGTATGATGTCATTAATCTCCTATCAACCACCCAGATGGGGATTTCATTCCACTTGGATAAGGAATTAAAAGATTTACTTTGTTAAAAAAAATGTGTGAAGCAGAAAAGTAAAAAATATATTTTTGGGTTAAGAAAGTCCAAGAAGCTTCAAATATACACATATCAGAGGAGCCTGTTGATTTTTTGAATAAAAATTAGGTATAAAGGAAAGAACAGAAGAAACAAAGATTAAAGGAAAGAAAGAAAGAAAGAAAGAAAGAAAGAGAGCCTGGAGCGCAACAGTACCGTTAGCTTAAAGCAGCGGGTTCCAAACTTTTCACTACATTGTATATTTTATAAATATCCGTGGGCTAAAAAATAGCAGTTTTATAAATGAATGTGTAGCGCAGTATTCCCCTATATTGGGAAGAAACTACATCACCCATAACCCCATTCTTCACATGTTCCACCGCAGAGACTCATGGGAGGGGTTATAAAAGGAGGAGGCGAGGCCGGGCTCGGCCTCTTTGGGACACGAGACTTCACAGACGGATCCTCCTGTGTGGAGGTGTCGGAGTGCAAGGCCTGAAGCCTGAGGCCTTGCTCTGCATCAAAGAGCCTTCCACCCCCCTCTGCGAGCCTGGGTGGCATCTGACTTTGTGCGCTACAGCCTTGTCGGATCGGGGGGCCCGATCGTTGGAGAGATCGTGTGTGTGTGACACGGCCGGTGGAGGTTTCCCGGACTGGATCCGTAGTCCGGCGGGTGAGAGGGCATAAGCCCAGCTAAGATACTGTTACTGTATATAGGCCTATAGACTGCCGTGGCCTACAAGTTATTTTGATACCCCTATTGAAGAGCCTTGTCAGAACTGAGCTTGCGGCTTTATTTAACCAAGTTCTATACCCCTTGGATTACAAAGTTATACTCTGTTTAAAGTGCACCACCATTACAGACCTGCCGGTGAAGAAAGAAGGACTAAGTTAAATATTAGAACCAGGTCTGGTGGGGATTCTAGCGTGTTTAATTACTGCGCCATAGGGCACTTAGTTAACGGTCGCCCGTATGGCGCACCTGTAGCGTGTGTTACTACATAGTGTGTTAGAGTGGCAGGACGCTGCCCTTAGGAGTGATTATCTTGAACTGTGATTACTGTTACCCCTATTATCCATATTGAGAAAATAAGTAAAACACTTTATCTATTACAATTCATTACTGTGTCCTGGCTTAGTTATTATATTGCATAGGATATATCATTGATTATTAGTACTAGCTGTGCCAGAAGGGGGTAGAGCCTATTGCCGGGGGTTGGCGGAGCTGCACTCAGGGCCCAAAATCTAATTCTGCGGCCTCCTTAGTTGGAGGTATCGCTACAAATGAATAAAATTAAAAATAATTATTAAACACTCTCCGAGAAATAACTTCACATAAGAAGCCCGCATCTCATCAGAAGTCCCCCTTTCACATCAGAGTCCCCCCTGCACATTAGAGCCCTGGTTTAGAAGAAAGCCCTCCTTTACACTGGACTCTCCCATTTCACATCAGAAGCACCCCTTACACATCAAAGCCTCCCCTTCAAATCAGAAGCATCCCTTACACATCAGACCCTCCCCTTCAGATAAGAGCCCTCACTTCACGCCAGATTCCTCCCTTTAACATCCAAAGTACCCTTTACACATCAGACCCTCCCCATTAAGGATGAGCTCCGGCGTGTTTGCATAGTACACGTGCAGAACCCACCAGGAAGTCGGCACTGCGCTGCGCTAATCACAGCCAGGGAGACATTTCCCGATCTCTGCAGCCGAGTATCAGGAAATGTCACCCTGCCTGTCATTAGCGCAGCGCGGTGCCGACTTCCTGGCGGGGCTCTGCACGTGTACTATGCGAACACGCTGGAGCTCATCCTTACTCCCCATTACATCAATGCACCCCACTTCACATCAGAGTCCTCCCTTTCACATCAGAGCCCCCACTATATATCAGAGATCCCTTTCCTGTCAGTAGCATCTCTTACATATCAGAACCTCCCCTGCACCTAGGACTGGGATAAAAACAATGCAGGCACCTGGGCATTGAACCGGCGATGCACTGGTATTATTATTAATAATATACAGGAGCCAACAGGGGTCAGTACAATTACAATACTTTTCAATACAGAAGGAATAGGAGGGCCCTGCTCATGGCCCAAGTACGGAGCCTTGGGGTACCCCAAAAGAAAAAGGAAGAGATGCATGGGAGATGGTGTTGTAGGTGTCACTGAAGGTGCACTGAGATACATAAGAAGAGAACCATGAAAGAGCAAAGTCGCCGAGGCCAAGGGAGAGAAGTTTATTGAGGAGGAATGGGTGGACAACTGTGACAAAGGCAGTAAAAACGTCTAAGAGTATGAGTATGGAGTAATGGCCGTTGGTTCCAGCAGTTATTCGATCATTAATGAGTTTTAGTAGGGTAGTTTCAGTGGACTGTAAGGGGTTGAGAAGGTTGCTATCAGTAAGGTAGCAACTCAAACGGTTGTCGGCAAGGTGTTCAAAAAACTTGGAGGCAAATGGGAGCAGAGAAATGGGTCTTAAGTTATTCAAACAGGTGGGGTCCAGTGAGGGTTTCTTAAGAATGGGGGTAATCAGTGCATGCTTGAGCAGAGAGGAAAAGGTGCCGGTGGAGAGAGAGATTTTGAAGAAGTGGGTTAGACAGTTTAGGATAAAGCAGGAAGGGGCGTGTAGTAAATGTGAGGGAACAGGGTCCAGGGGACAGGTGGGCCTCGGAAAAAAAATTGGGCAACTTCCTCAGTGGTAACAGGATCGAAGGAGGAAAGTATTGAGTGTGGCGTTGGACTTCTTATGTTGGTTGGAGGAGAAAGCTGGACACTTGAGATCTCATCACTAATTGTATTGATCTTGTTTTTAAAATGTCTTGTTTTTAAACTTGTTTTTGACTGGCAATCTCTAGTTTTAGCGGCGCTTTTGGGCTGGGGCGGATAAGGAGCGGTATATACTCCACTCACAAACGGTCCCAAAGATGCTGCTTGCAGGACTTTTTCTAACGTCCTGCAAGTGCACCGCCCCAGTGTGAAAGCACTCGGGCTTTCACACTGGGACTGCAGATGAGGCATTTTTCAGGCGCTATTTACAGGAGCTATTTTTATCACTAAAACGCCTGAAAATTGCCCCAGTGTGAAGGGGGTCTAAGTTGTTGTGGACCGAATTGGCCAGGTTTGGGCAGAACAGGGGTGCGATTTTGTCTTAAAGACAGTTAGTAGAAGAGTGAAAAAGGGAGGGGTTGAGGTATTGAAGGTTTCTAGCGGTAAGTGTTTGCTGATTGGAAGAAGGTTGAAAACAGGGAGGTGTGAAACTGATAAGGTTGTAATCGGAGAGAGGAAAAGGGGTGTTAAAGAGGTTGCGAGAGATGTAGAGGTGAGAGAATACAAGGTTGAGGGTGTTGCCATTGGACTGCAGGTGGTTTGTGTCCATTGTTTTAAGTTAAAAGGTTGAGTAGTTGAGAAGTGGCTAAATTGTTAACATTGATTGAAATGATAGTCACCAAGGATGATGGCGGGTACTTCAGAGCAGAGAAAGTATGATAGCCATGCAGAGAAGTCATTCAGAAAGCGTTACACTGGACAAGGAGGCTGGTAAATGAGACCTTTCTCAAACTGGAGAAAAAAGACAAATGCAGTGCAAGTAAATTGAGGGAGCTGGAGAGGAAAAGTCACTGACAGAAGCACGTTTGTTAAAGACTGAGAGGGCATTTCAGAGGGCACATATGAAGTGGGGGCTTGCTTGTGGAAGCAGGGGAATTGGAATAAGACAGTGAGGGTTGTGGCTTCTGCCAGAGAAGGGAGACTGTTTGCATTTAAAGTTGGTGGGGTGCAGCGTGGTACAGTGGCAATAACACACACACAGTCCAAGTGCGATGAAAGAACTTGTATTGAAATTATACAAGACAGTTCACAATAAACCCAATGGAAAGGCAGCCCCAACTGGGAACATTCACAGGTCCAACAACGTGTAGAGAGCAGGTTTTGGCCGAACTGACAGCGCTTGTTAATAGGGACAGATTGCAGCTTGGCCATCTCTTACCTAAGCAGGAAGTCCAAGAAAGTTACCCTACGCTTTCAAGCTGCTAGTTTTGTCCCTATCAGACAGGGTACCTGTCCCTACTCTACCCACTCGCAAAATGCACATCAAACCTGGGAGCCTGGGCCTTACATAGGCTCTACCTGACCCAAGATGGCCGCTTGGGTCACATGGAGTGACAGCATCCAATGGGATAGCTTCCCCAGTGACCCAGGAAACCATAGAGGAATCATGTTCCTCTTGAATACTTCTCCAACTGCAATGCCGCTGCCAAAGAGGCTCATCTACAGTGAAGAAAGTAGACTGAACCTGCCTACAAAGGTGTTGTCAGGTCACCTGAGGCCAGGCGACAGATGCACGCTGTTGGGGTCAGGAGTGCACCACTAAGGTAGTGGACCTTATGGCAGACTGCCTCGGATGGAGCTCTGAGTGGTTCCAGAAAGCAGGTCCTCTGGAGCACCAACACGGCTCACGCTCACGGTAGGCTACTGGAGGATAGAGAGGAAGCAGCAGACCGGGACAACAAGGGATAGTCAGGAGATAGTCAGCCAAAAGGTTGGGGCAACAAGCAGGCATGTATATTCAAAGAACACGCCAAAGGTCAGAGTATGAAGCAGACAAGGATAGTCAAGAACAAGCCAAGGACGGTAAACAGAATGAGCCATAGAGCACACAGCAAGAAGCACACAGGAAGCCAAACATAAAATATTGATCAGCGAGGCTTGGCTGCAGTGCACAGGTTAATATAGTGTTCCCTGTTAGAGGCTGGGATGGAGCTATGCTTGAGGGAAGATTACTTAAGCATGTGTTTGCCCTTCCAGTGCTCCTTGCTGTGAAGACCAGTTATAGGTGGGGGCAGTGACCTTTTTTTGCATTGTTGACATATTGTTCAGGCAACGCACTAATACCTTTGGTGCCATTGTGCAATATGCTGGGTGTCTAGTGTGTTCCTGCGCCTTTAAGGAGGTTTGGGCTCCCTCCAGTCATCTGCCCTTCATCTATCCATTAGAATACATGTGCTCCCACTGTAGAGACTCTCCAAATTTAGAGTTAGGGTCTGTAGGATACAGGGTGCCTTGACGGGGCCTGCAGCTTACGCATGTATTTGCAAATGTGTGCAACTAAACCCCTGTTTTTAACGCATACTGATAGACAGGTTAATTTGGTTGGTCGCAGGCTGGTTGGTAAGTTGAGCTTGGAAATTCTTTGGTTTTATTTGACATGCGTTTGCCCTACTAGTGCTCCTTGCTGTGAAGACCAGTTATAGGTGGGGGCAGTGACCTTTTTTTGTATTGTAGACATGTGAAAAGGGGTCGGTCTCTAAGCTGAACACAACAGAGAGGTAAGCAGACAGACATGAACATTACTGCAGACTCATGACAGGGGTCTTGCGTGACCCTAAAAATGTCATGACAGGGGTCTTGCGTGACCCTAAAATGTTGCACCTTTACCACTTTAATAAACGTTGGGACTCTATTTTGAAGATCCATGATGTGCTGGTGATATATGCTTTGACTTATGAAGTTATTGGTCTCCAGCTGGTAGTTGCTACAGCACCAGCTTACTTCTTTCCATTTCAAGGAACATGTGCGATGGGAATATTATATTATTGTTAATGCATGGTATGTCACATGCCCAAACGCAGCCTAAACCTAAGGTGAAATGTATACACAATGATGAATACAATCATGGCAGTCAAGGTACCGATAAATCAAGCCAGACATTTCCATATCAAAATAATCGAATGCCGTACTTTATCTAGAAAAAAATGATATATGTTAACATAATATTGCTGATGATAAAGGCTAAAGCCTGCACCCAAATCCATGCAATAATAATCTACCTATATTTATATCTGTTTTGTTTCTGATCGTAATAAGGAAAATAAATACGTTAAGTGTCTTTTTATATATTTTCTGTTTATGGATTAATTTCTCATCATACACAACAGGGGTCCAATTTCCTATTCATTGTTCTATTGTCTTTGATCGTATATTATCCATAGCACATGAATCAGGGTATGCAATGGTCTGTAGATGAAACATACTTTCCTAGAGCGCATTCCCTTCTACAAGGCTTTTCCCAGAAATGGAGGCTCATTTCAAGAATGAAACAAAGATTTCATTATGTTTCAATTTACGAGTAAATTGTTGAATTTGCATAATAGATGGATCTTTAAATTGCTTTCCCTAATGGAGTACTTAGGAGATATTGGCTTCCTTTGTTTTCTATTGCACAATTAAATGATGTGTATAGTTTTGGTGATATGAGAATTTAGCTGTAGTCATGTGACCACACAGTGGTGAGGTATGGGAATTCCCTGGCCATTATCTACAACAGTGATGCCCAAGTAGAGAAATTGTGGACCACATTCAGTCCCACTACCCCACCCTTGTGAACCTTCTAGTTTATTCTTGTTGTTTGAACTACATGCAAGGCCTGAATAAAATAAAAGTGTTCTCCTTTCTGCTATCCTTGCCTTCCCATTGGCCATGAAGATGCCCACCACGGCAAATAGAAAGGTAACAGAAAAGTAAAAAGGGAAAAAATCATATGCAGGTTTTCCTCCATCCATTAGGTGGCACTGTGTCAATGTACAGATGGAGTGGAGTCTTTGTAAGGCTCGATTCACATATATGCGAATTGGATGCATTTTGAATCGCATCCGATTTGCAAAATATGTGACCGGCTTTTTAAAAAAAGAGTTATTTTTTCGAATTTAGGTCCAGTTCAGGTGCAAATTCACGCAAAAATTTGCACCTGAATCGCATCTGAACCGGTGAATAAAACTGCACCAGACTCTGGACTGCAAACTGCAGCCGGACATGTGTGAACCTAGCCTAAAGCTTACATTTAAAAAAAATAAAAAAAAATAATAAACTTATTATACTTACCTGTTCTTTGCAATGGTTGCACAGAATGTCCCAAACCTCTTCTTTAAGGTTCCCCGCCAGAGCTCAAGGCATATTTCCTTCTAGGTGTGCCACCATAGGGGGCCGCTTTTATGGTCCTGAGTCGGGCTGTTTGAATCTATAGACACACACAATGCAGCTTGACCCAGCCCCAAGCTCCCTTCTCACAGGATTTGATTGACAACAGCAGGAGTCAATGACTTTTGCTACCAGAGCCATTATTGTGTTTTTTGCACACATTTAAAAAATAATTTTAGGCCTGAAGATGACATAAAAACCCCAAACATTTATTTTTGGTAAAAATAGTGGTAGTTTTTTATGTCACATGATATTATCACAACGGTTTAGGAAGCACAACATTTCAGTAAAAAATACAGTTAAGTTATTTTAGGGGACAAAAACTCAATAAATTACTGAATTTTTGGGTAAAATATAAAAAATGAGGTCGTGACAAGTGAATAGATACCCAACATGTCAAACCTTAAAATTGTGTTCAGCCATTAAATTGCGACAAACTTCAATACCCTATATTTTCCAAAGGCAGCAAGCACTTTGAAAGCCCCTACAGGTCGACAGTTTAGTGGTAACTGTGAACAATGGGCCTAGAATGAGTCAGTAAGAAGAAGGGTAGGGCAGCTAAAAGATGTTCACTGGCTTCCCTCCCCTCTACCCGGTGGCATCCGCCATGCTCATCTCCGATTCGCCAATGGGTGCCGGTGCCGGGGTCACAAGCTGTGAGGGGGGGGGGAGGGCAGCCATTACCAACAAATATGGAATTGGGCAAGCTGCTGCAAAGTGTCTATGTCCTGTTTGGCTATGGGACAGTACGTAAAGGGAATTCTAGACAATGGGACAAAGTAGGCAAAAATAATAAAAAAAAATACTGGTTATGTCCTGTCTCAGCAATCTAAGCACTGAAAGTGTGATCTCTATAACAGACCCATTTGTGGTTAAATAGCTTAACTTATAGTCTCAGTAGCTTGGCAGACAGTGACTTGATCCAGATGACATCTTGCAGATCTTAGAAAGCTTTAATCCAAAAACTTGTGCAGATCATAACATATGAACATCAGTCAAAAAAACATAGTGTGTCTAGCTTTAACAGAATACAGCACATCTGATGAATAGAGGCTAAAGCATGATGAAGAAGGGTGGGGCTAACTACAAAGAGCATCTCCTAGCTACAGGGTGGATGTAGGGCCAAAAATATTTAAGGCAAACGGTAATGCACGAGTAACATGATAGGTTATAACCCTCTTCTTATTTTATGTGTAGCACCCTCAGAGTACAGAGTATGTACATTTTATTTGGCTTCTTTATAGGCAGAGCAGCTGGGGTTCATTTGTTTGTGCTTAGCTGTGCAGAGCTGCAAGAGCTGGGTCTATGTTACCTCCCCTTGGCTTCCAGAATTTGCCGGATAGTTCTGGAACTTAGAGGGTGGAGGAACAGAGGCTAAAACCTGAATATTTATGAAGTTTCCAACAATCCCTGGTGAGGTCAGGCCCAGAAGGTGGGGAAATAGCCCATAAATGTTCAGGTGCCTGGCAGTGGGGGAGCAGAGTTCAGATTCCAGTTGCCTGGATGGGACCCTTGTGCTGGGGAGCTCTGCCCCTGGGCAAAGAGAAGGACAGGAGAGAGCTAGTGGAGGATAGAAGGAGCAGCTGAAGTCTCACACTCTTTCCAGCCTCAGCTAGGCTTAGGTGAAGGCTTACGTGAAGTCTTTACTTCAACTTGTTTAGATGACCTACATAGGAAGTCTTCATCTGGACCTTACAAGACCCTGTGTTTGGACTTTTGTGATTTAGGGTTCTTTTAGGATACTAGACATTACCATCATATTGCATCCTTTACCCTATTATCTCTTTGTGTTTACCATCACAATGTTTTTTAGATATTGTCCAATTACCATGTTAGTAATTATTAGTTTCATCTATCCTAATTAATTCATTCCAATCATTATTTATTTGATTCCCCGTAAACAGACCATATTGGTTATTTATATATCCTCGTATATATTAATTCACTTCCAATTCACTATTGGTAGCCCGGCAATCGCTGTTTATTGCACATTAGGTTGTGTGCACGCCTCTATTATTTAGGTGAAGCCACCCTGACAATCAAGATCTGGGCCTGTATAGCAGGAAGCAGCAGCCTCTTGGACCTCAGGATTCACCAAAGAGGAGCTGGGTAACTATCTTTATCATCCGCAAAGCCTGGATAGAGGGGGGCAGCAAGGTGCAACATTTTGCATGCCCATAACCAAGGGACCACTTAACGCTAGTTCATAGCAAGCAAAGCCATACTACACCTCTAGCTTGGGTTCAGAGCAGCCAGGTGCATCAGTAGCTCTCTAAGGTGTAGTGCCTTCATTTATTTGTTGGAACTTTTTGCTATCAGTTTAGTTGTGCTATCAACCCTATGGGTGAACAGCATTGTTGATGTTAATACCTAGCAGCCAGAGACATCAGCCAGTCCTTGTGATTTAATTAAAGTTTTACAGTTTTGGCCATCCCACGCCTTTCCTATTCCCTATCTAAGCTCATCCCCTAAATAAACGAAAAACAAAACAAAATATTCTGGACTGGTCATGAGCCTGTGTGGGAGTTGCAAAATTCTTGTTGCCTGGCAGTGTGTGTAACAGACGGCTGCAAAATCCAGCGGCAGTGGTATCGCTACATACGCAAAGTAGAAAAATGGTGGTATTACGGGAAAAACTGCTTTTTATGGTTTGCATTTTGCTGGGCAGTAGATTTTTTAAACAATAAGTCTAATTGGAATTGAGTTAAAAGCGGTAATCCAATAAACAGGGAGGAGGCGGGGCAGTGGCACCAAACCTGCAGAGTCGCACACTCTGGGAAGTGTGGTCATCCGACTTATTCTAAGCAGCCGTAGCATAACAGGGGTCAATAGGCTCAGAGTATGTGCAAGACTTTACAAATCTTCCAGTGGTTTGAATAACAACTGTCTATTTACCGTTTGATTTGACTTTCCCATTAAACATTCCATTCATGAATCATGACCCAGTTTGCCAGCAGCTACCGCTGAAAACAACAACACGCCGCTGAAAGCTCAACATAACGACATTTCAGAGAAATGTAGGTCGGAAACGGAATCATCAATGAAACCCAGCTTATATTTATTCTGACACATAATGCCTCCGATTAGTTTGATCCTATTTTGTGATTAAAATAAGCAGACAAGATTTGAATCCTTTCCCTTCTACTTTTCACCTGTGAATTGCCCGTGTTATAAAATTGCTTTCTTTTTTTTTTTTCACCCCAAAGACATTACAGTTTGTAAATTGCTATTTCATTGTTACATTTTGCATTAGCAGGAAATTGTAAATGTATTGTTTGGCTGTGAGACAATCAGATTCTGTCTTGGATGACAAAATATGGTACATGCACGGACAGCCAGGAGATAATAATGCAACGTCAGTAATGGTCAGTAGGGGGAGCTGCAGATGCAGCTGTTGTGTTCTTATTGCTATCATTTCCTTTTTTTTTATATTATAAAATTAAATCAAATATTATAAAATAATCTTATTATATAAAAGAAAAAATTGTGTCTAATAAAAATTAGGTTATTATTTTAAAAATAGTAGCTGCTAAAATCACAAAATACAACCAATTCACTAAAAGCCCCTATTCTCTAAAAAGGGAAAGAAGGTAATGTGCGGTCTGGGACCTGACAACCCAAGGTCTCATTTTCATATGTGCAGGGCATTATTGCATGTGTATTAACATGAGTTGCATTGAGGCATCCTATTGAAATCAATGGGCGCCTGATACATTAAACGTCCAAAAAATTGGACATTTACATTTTTTAGATTGTAAGCTCTCATGAACAGGGCCCTCCTTACCCTCTTGTATTGTATTGTAACTGTACTATCTCCTTTTATTTTCTAAAGTACTGCACAAATTGTTATATATAGATCCTGTAAAGAAATAATAATAGTAATATTTTTTTGCTGCAATATACTACAGTGCCAGTATTCATACCCCTTGAAATTTTCCACATTTGTCATCTTACAACCAAAATCGTAAATGTATTTTATTGGGATTTTATGTGATAGACCAACACAAAGGGGCACATAATTGTGAAGTGGGAGGAAAATGATCAATGGTTTTCAAACTTTTTTACAAATAAATATCTAAAAAGTGTGGCATGCATTTGTATTCAGCCCGCTTTACTCTGATACTCCTAACTAAAATCTAGTTAGTAAATAGAGTCCAGCTGTGTGTAATTTAATCTCAGTATAAATACAGCTGTTCTATGAAGCCTTCAGAGGTTTGTTAGAGAACCTTAGTGAACAAACCGCATCATGAAGGCCAAAGAACACACCACACAGGTCAGGGATAAAGTTGTGGACAAGTTTAAAGCAGGGTTAGGTTATAAAAAAATATCCCAAGCTTTGAACATCTCACAGAGCTGTTCAATCCATCATCTGAAAATGGAAAGAGTATGGCACAACTGCAAACCCACCAAGACATGGCCGTCCACCTAAACTGACAGGCCGGGCAAGGAGAGTATTAATCAGAGAAGCAGCCAAGAGGCCCATGGTAACTCTGGAGGAGCTGCAGAGATCTACAGCTCAGGTGGGAGAATCTGTCCACAGGACAACTATTAGTCGTGCACTCCACAAATCTGGCCTTTATTGAAGAGTGGCAAGAAGAAAGCCATTGGTGAAAGAAAGCCCTAAGAATTCACATTTACAGTTTATGATAATCCATGTGGGGGACACAGCAAACATGTGGAAGAAGGTGCTCTGGTCAGATGAGACCAAAATTGTACTTTTTGGCCTAAAAGCAAATCACTGTGTGTGGCAGAAAACTAACATTGCACATCTCTCTGAACACACCCTACTGTGAAACATGGTGGTGGCAGCATCATGTTGTGGGGATGCTTTTCTTCAGCAGGGACAGGGAAGCTGGTCAGAGTTGATGGGAAGATGGATGGAGCCAAATACAGGGCAATCCTAGAAGAAAACCTGTAATGCAGCGTACACACGATTGGAATTTCCAACAACAAATGTTCGATGTGAGCTTTTGGTCGGATATTCCGACCGTGTGTAGGCTCCATCAGACATTTGCTGTCGGAATTTCTGACAACAAATGTTTAAGAGCTGGTTCTCAATTTTTCCGACAACAAAAGTTCTTGTGGGCAATTCTTAATTCCGATGCACAAAAACCTACGCATACTCGGAATCAATTCGACCCATGCTCGGAAATCGGAATCATTGAACTTCATTTTTCTCGGCTCATTGTAGTGTTGTACGTCACCGCGTTCTTGGTGATCGGAATTTCTGACAACATTTGTGTGACCGTGTGCATGCAAGACAAGTTTGAGCCAACATCCGTCGGAAAAAAATCCACGGTTTTGTTGTCGGAATGTCCGATCGTCTGTACGCGGCATAAGAGTCTGCAAAAGACTTGAGACTGGAGCGGAGGTTCACCTTCCAGCAGGACAACGGCCCTAAACATACAGCCAGAGCTACAATGGAATGGTTTAGATCAAAGCATATTCATGTGTTAGATTGGCCAAGTCAAAGTTCAGATCTAAATCCAATTGAGAATCTGTGGCAAGACTTGAAAATTGCTGTTCACAGACGCTCTCCATCCAATCTAACAGATGTTGAGATATTTTGCAAAGAAGAATGAGCAAAAATGTCGCTCTCTAGATGTGCAAAGCTGGTAGAGACATCCCCAAAAAGACTTGCAGCTGTAATTGCAGTGAAAGGCGGTTCTACAAAGTATTGACTCCGGGGGGCTGAATACAAATGCACATCACACTTTTCACATATTTATTTGTAAAACATTTTGAAAACCATTTATCATTTTTCTTCCACTTCACAATTATGTTCCACTTTGTGTTGGTCAGTCACATAAAATTCCAATAAAATACATTTACATTTTTGGTTGTAACATGACAAATGGTGGAAAATTTCAAGAGGTATGAATAATTTTTTAAGGCACTGTATACTGTGTTGCCATGTGTTGCAGCATGCTGCCTTCGTTTTTTGGAATGCTATAAAATGAATGGCTGCACAATGCATGAACGCATTTATCATGCAATGTCACCCATTATGGTAATGCACAGGGCTTTTTTTCTCAGAGAATAGGTGAAGGAACTCCCCTCAGCAGAGTCACTCCTTGCCCCCGCCCCCTACCCACCTCTGAGCACCGTCCCTTGGTTCCATTCCCTACCCACCTCCCAGTACCGCCCCTTTTAGAGAATACAGAACCAAGTATCATTTTGTGGTGCTAAATAATTTGTATGGGATTTGTTAATAATAACAAGAAAATTAGTAACATAGATCCTCTGCAACATGCCTTAGCAACAATAGACCCCCCCTCAGCAACAATAGACCCCCAGTAATAGATACCCCCAGTATCAGTGGACCCCCCCAGTAATAGATACCCCCAGCAACAACAGATTCCCCCTAGCAACAATAGACCCAACCCCAAAAACAATAGACCCCCTGTAATAGACCCACCCCAGCAACAATAGATCCCCTACACAACATTACACCCCCCCAGCAACAATGGACTGCCCGTTACAAAATACCACCCCAGCAACAATAGAATCACCCCTCCAACAGTAGACCCCCAGCAACAACAACAGATTCCTGCCAGCATCAATAGAACCTCCTGCACACCCCAGTACCCGTTGCCAATACATACATTCAGTGCTGAAGGTGGTAGAACCCCTCACGTTCCCACTTAAAAAAAAGCCCTGATATTTTGCATGTTCAAAGGTGCATTCCTGCAACATAAACATGGATATCGGACCTTTGCTGTTTGTGCACATCCTTTTCTTTTCATTATGCCAATAAACCCGACAACTCAACAGAGTTGGAGCATCATGGGAGATTTTTTTTTCTCTGTTACAGAATAGTTTAGCATTGATATGGTAAGCAGGAGAAGGTCCTAATTTTTGAAATTCATACGAACGTAGAGAGAATTTTTTTGGGGGGTTTTGGAATGTCCTCATATGACCCTTTTACATTAAACTATGCTTAGCAGAGTTATTTGTTAAATTAATCCTATAGAGGTGAGAATTCTGCTGAAAACAAATTAAGCTGAATCTAGGCAGATATAAAAAAAAAAATAATTGTAACGGAGTGCCTGGAATTGAAAATATTCATGTTTTGCGTGATTTTTTTTTTTTCTTAAAGTGGTAGTAAACTCTATACACCCCCTGCAGTGTTATTTCATGAAGTACATGCTATTACATTTTGACAGACTTACCTTAAAAAACAGAGCCCTCCAGCGCTATGCTGCCACCACTGCCAGCACTTCTGTCTTTGCTCAGTCTTCCTTCCAGATTTGCGCTCTCCGGGCGGCCGGGACGCGATGACGTCACTCCTGTAAGCAGGCACAATCTGCTGTCTCCACTGCAGGTGGTGCTCAACCGCAGCAGCAATGCAGAGGGAGAGGAAGTCATGGGGACCAGGGTTCTGACAAATGCGCTAAAATGTGTGGTTAAGAAATACACAAAGCTTGAAGTTCAAAATGGTTCACAAGCTACTTTTCTGTATTTGCCACGCCGGAAATATTGAATCATTCTATCAAATATACTGTATATACAATCTCATATTATCCAGAGTAAAGTCCAAAGTAAATTCCACAACTGTGAACCACCGTGCCTTTAAGGGAGAGCGCTTACCAGATATCCATGACCCCCTATTACAGAGTGGTCATGGTAATCATGTTTGGAAAGCCCATCCAGTATTTGGTCTCCACAACTGCCTACAACTCGTTGTACCACTCACACAAAAGTGCTCACCCAAAGAACAGAAAATAAGCAATAGTGAAATACCACAAAAATATTTATTTACATGAAAACCACTCACATGTGAAAATATAGAACAGCGCTTTGTATAAAAGTCAATACCGGCAAAAAGGCGTCTTCCTGGATCAGCCAGACTGGGCCAGGCCATTGTGCGTGATAATGTCACCACCCTGCCCCTACACGTTTTGCCACATTCTGACAATCTCAAGGGGATGTCTAGGTATTTTAGTGTTAACAAAGTGAAATAAATGGGCTGCCCCAAGAGTGTAGCGCATCATTGCACAAAACAACGCACATATGCGCAATGTCTGGCATCACACATTATAGTGTGAATGGGGCCTTAGACAGTTGCCCATGGAACAAGTGCACCATTGGAAGATTCACCCTCTATTCAAATTCTGCTGCCAGACTTATCCACCTTTCCAACCCCTCAGTGTCTGACAACCCTCTCCTCCAATCCCTACACTGGCTCCCAATCGCCCAGCGAATTAAATTCAAAATACTAACCACAACATACAAAGTCATTCACAACTCTGCCCTGAGCTACATGACCAATCTTGTCTCCAAATATCACCCAAACCGTCCTCTCCACTCTTCTCAAGACCTCCTGCTCTCAAGCTCCCTCGTCTCCTCCTCCCATGCTTGTCTCCAGGATTGCTCCAGAGCCTCTCCCATCCTCTGGAACTCGCTACCTCAACCTGTCCAGCTATCCCCTACTCTTGCTACCTTCAGGCGATCCCTGAAAACTCATCTCTTCAGGGAAGCCTATCATGTCTCCAACTAATCTTTTACCACTTCCATCAGCTCATTCCCCACAGTTACAACCTTTTGTACCACCTGCCACACCCTATTAGATTGTAAGCTCTTCTGAACAGGGCCCTCTTAATCCTCTTGTATTTTATTGTATTATAACTGTATTGTGTCCCTTTTTATATTGTAAAGTGGTGCGTAAACTGTTGGCGCTATATAAATCCTGTATAATAATAATAATATTAATAATAATAACAGCTTCACTTTTCTGGGAAAGCTGTCCACAAGGTTTAGGAGTGTGTCTATGGGAACGTTTGACCATTCTTCCAGTAGCGCATTTGTGAGGTCAGGCACCGATGTGAATGAGAAGGCCTGGCTTGCAGTCTCCACTCTAATTCATCCCAAAGGTGTTCATTCCCTTAGACACACTCCTAAACCTTGTGCACAGCTTTCCCAGAAGAGTTGAAGCTGTTATAGCTGCAAAGGGTGGGCCAATACAATATCGAACCCTACGGACTAAGACTGGGATGCAAATAAAGTTCATGTGCGTGTAAAGGCAGGCGTCCCAATACTTTTGGTAATATAGTGTATCGATTTTTTGTAGAAAAAATAAAACAGTGCAGTGCAGCGCAATATAAATAAGTCCATACACAAATGTGAAATGGGTAATCAGATGATGTAGGGCGAAGACACCTCGTGATAAGGTAACTTTCCAACAACACTGGATATCCAAAGTGACAATTCTTCCACCGCCAAGTACCGTATATACTCGAGTATAAGCCGACCCGAGTATAAGCCGAGGTACCTACTTTTACCACAAAAAACTGGGAAAACGTATTGACTCAAGTATAAGCCTGGGGGGGGGGGGGGAAATGTGCCCATTGCCACCTCACTGTGCCAATTGCCCAACCTTACTGTGCCCATTGCCATCTCACTGTGCCCATTGCCACCTCACTGCCCATTGCCACCTCACTGTGCCCATTGCCCCCTCACTGTGTCCCCTTACTGTGTCCATTGCAGCCTCCCTGTGCCCGAGTCAGTCAGTATACCTGAAAATCTTGTTATTCCGCGGCAGGCGTCCATTGTTTAAATCTCGCGGCTTTCTTCTGGTCCCTTCTGTGATAGGCGTTTCCAGCAAACACTGTGTTGAGTGTTGCGTCTATCACAGAGATCCTCTCATTCTCGGACTCCGTTTCCCAGCAGGCACTGTGTTCAGTGTTCCGCCAATCACGGACGTCGGACAAGAGAACGTCCATGATAGGCGCAACACTCAACACAGTGTTTGCTGGAAACGCCTATCGCGGAAGGGACCAGAAGAAAGCCGCAAGATTTAAACAATGGACGCCGGCCGCAGAATAAGAAGATTTTCAGGTACTGACTCGAGTATAAGCCGAGGGGTGTACTTTCAGCCCTAAAAAAAGGGCTGAAAAACTTGGCTTATACTCGAGTATATACGGTATATGTTCTTACCAGATAAGGTGGACCTCTGAATGAACGAATGGTCTAAAAATCCTTTTATCCACACATGGGATGAAGGTGGTCAGTCAATCCGGCAGTAATTGCAGGCGATGATGAAATCAATGTATCCAATGCAGGAGCAGAGAGAAATAAACACGATCTAAGTTCTCTCCATATGATCGTTTTATTAAAGTAATACCTTGGAGAAATGTCTCCTAAAAATCTTCGAGGCAGTATTGGAGTGATGCCTCAGCTGTTGATTACCATTGGTATTCTTATTGCACAGATTTTCGGGATCCGCATCATCCTTTTCTTTCACAAAGCAAACTTCACATAAGCAGCTCTCTCAGGTTTTTGGCTTCCTGAGTCCCAGGCCAAGAGCAGATCTATCTAATTTTTACCATTTGTATAAAATATGATACAAATGTTTATTGCTCCATGCACACCTGATATATCATAGAGAATTATAGGTCTTTACAAACAAAGCACTGCAGATGCTGTTTGCCTTCACGCTCTCTCTCTGACTACAACTTCCGAATAGATGGACAGGGAGTAGAGGAGCCACTACTTTGAATTATTCACTTGTGTGTTAGCTTGAGCTACTGAGCTCTGCAAACAACAGGCTTTTTGAATCAAAGCAGAAGAGTATAGACAGGTCAATGTGTGTAAAGCAGCACAGAGCTCCACCTGATGAAATGAAATGGGAACACATAAGCAATATTTCAGATTATGTTTTATAGCTCTTACCATGGTAAATATATAAGATATATAAGATATATTTAAGATATAATTGCAATTTTGAAGATTTAAAGACTTTGGAAAAAAAAGGTCAAACTGATTAAGTTTTCTACTGAATAAAACTGGAGATTCGTATTTATAAATAGAGGAAAAATACACAAAACAACCAATACAAATGCACTGTCAGGATGGCGTGAACATCTATTTCCTAGGAACCCACTTTGTTCTGTTCATAAACAGGTTGATAAAGCCGATATGGGAAAAAAGGAAGAAGCCGAGGAATTTCAATGTCACCTCTTTATAAAAAGGCTCTTTGTTGCCAGAAAAAGATGGTAAATGCCTACTGAATTGAGAGTCGTTCATTGATTATCAGGGTTAGTAAATCCTGCCCGTGACTGCCATTGCTACAAAGTATAGAGAATGGCATTTTATTTATTAAAGGAGTTGTAAAGGCAGAAGGTTTTTAATCTTAATGCTATCTATGCATTTGGTAAAAGACCTTCTGTGTGTAGCCTTCCCAGCACCCCCTAATACTTACCTGAGCCCCATCTTTCTCCAGCGATGTCCACGAGTGTGTTAGCCATCCGGGACTCTCCTCCTGATTGGCTGAGACACTGCAGTGGCACCATTGGCTCTCGCGGCTGTCAATTAAAGTCAGTCAGCCAATCAGGGGAGAGAGGGGGCGGTGTTGGGTGTCTGAATGGATACACAGAGCTGTGACTCGGTTCGGGTGCCCCCATTGAAAGCTGCTGGCTGAGGGGGCACTCCACAGGAGGGAGGGACCAGGAGCAGCAAAGAGGGACCAGAGAAGAGGAGGATCGGGGCTGCTCTGTGCAAAACCAACTGCACAGAGGAGGTAAGTATAACATGTTTGTTTTTTGTTTTTTTTGAAAGGAGACTTTACAATCACTTTAGGATTTAAAGCTGAACTTCAGGCAGATAAACAGATATAGATTGTTGCAGCTCTGCATTCATTAATACAACATTAAATGCATTTTTATTGTATTTTTTAATACAAGAAATATACATACCTGAATTTGTCTTGGCATTGGCCCCTTGCAGTCTCTGTACAGCAAAGCTCAGACCGAAAGAAAGAGAAGCAGCTTGAGGAGCAAATCAGTTGTGCCGCAGTGCTCAAATGCTGACATATTGTTAGGAGGAGAGAGCAGAGTGACAGAAAGAATAGCTCATTGGTCTGCTCTGCTGCTTCTCCTTTACTGTCCAATTGCAGGCAGGGAGAGGGACAAGATCTAAATGTTACTTAACAGCTGTAGAGAAAAATCGGGTCTCCTGCCCTACCAGACAGGTCTGTGCTAATAGAGCTTTATATCACTAATGTGTGGATCGTCAGTGTTCTGTCCCACTTGCATATATTTTGTATGTGTTGTATTGAACTGCTTCAGGTTATTGTTGTTTGGTAGTATGCTTACATCTAGTAGCTGTTTTGGGCCACTACAACTCATTTACTATGCGATTTTTGGTTTCTGCTTTCATCCTCCTCTCCTGTTTAGTGCTAGTTAGTTCAGTCCTAGCTAGACCTTCCAAATGTCTTCCATGTTCCCTTAATCAGAGTTAGTACTTCGAGACTAGGCTTAGGAAAGTTATTGTCTCCTTAAATTTCAAAAGACTGGAAAAACATCCCCTGTACTGCAATTAGCTAGTAAAATTGTGTTGGACTCAACTTCTGTGTCTTATTGAAGCATTAAGCTGCTTGTGGATGATGCCAAGTCAGCAGGTGACCATACTGTCTGGGCAGACTGGGTCTAAGGAGGTATGTCAATGCATAAAGTGGGTTTTGAAACAGAGCAAACAAAATTGCTAATCCTTTGGTTGGTAAAACAGCTCCTATATACACTATATTACCAAAAGTATTGGGACGCTTGCCTTTACATGCACATTAACTTTAAAGGGGTTGTAAACCCTCATGGTTTTTCACCTTTATACATTCTAGGCAATTATGGTGAAAAACCTTCTGTAGTGCTGCAGCCACCCCCCCCCCCCCCCGTTTTACTTACCTGAACCCGGTCTTTCTCCGGCCGGGAGCAAGCACACCAACTATAGCTGGTGTCTCGTGTCCTGATTGGATATATTGATGGCAGCGTAGCCATTGGCTCCCGCTGCTGTCAATAAAATCCAATGACGCGGGCGCCGGGGGGTGGGGCCGAGTCCTGCTTTGTGTGTGAGCCGCCGGGGACCCCAGGAGAGGTAGATCGGGACCATTCTGTGCAAAACGAACTGCACAGTGGAGGTAAGTATACCATGTTTGTTATTTAAAAAAACAAAAAAAACAAGGGTTTACAACCCCTTTAGCCAGTTGTCAACCGGCCGCCGTCAATTGACGGCGGCAGGAAGACACTGTTATCCTGGGTGGACGTCATATGACGTTGCGCCTTTAAAATCCACTAGGGGGCGCGCGCCCGCCGCGTCACTGGGCACCCGATGCGCGTGCCCGGCGGCCGCGATGGCCGCTGGGCACCCGCGATTGCCCAGTAACCGAGCAGGACCGTGGATCTGTGTGTGTAAACACACAGATCCACGTCCTGTCAGGAAGAGGAGACCGATGCTGTGTCCCTTGTACATAGGGACACAGATCGGTCTCCCCCCCCAGTCAGTCCCCTCCCCCACAGTAAGAATCACTAATAGGGAACACATTTAACCCCTTCCTCGCCCCCTAGTGTTAACCCCTTCCCTGCCAGTCATGTTTATACAGTAATCAATGCATTTTTATAGCACAGATCGCTGTATAAATGTGAAGGGTTCCAAAATTGTGTCAAAAGTGTCCGATGTGTCCGCCGCAATATCGCAGTCACGATAAAAATCGCTGACCGCCGCTATTACTTGTAAAAAAACATAATAATAATACAAATGCTATAAATCTATCCCCTATTTTGTAGACACTATAACTTTTGCACAAATCAATGAATATACGCTTATTGCGATTTTTTTTTACCAAAAATATGTAAAAGAATACGTATCTGCCTAAACTGAGGGAAAAAAAAAATGATATTTATTCTAGCAAAAAGTAAAAAATATTGTGTTTTTTTTCAAACTTGTCACTTTTCTTTTGTTTATAGCGCAAAAAATAAAAACCACAGAGGTGATCAAATACCACTAAAAGAAAGCTCTATTTGTGGGAAAAAAAGGACGCAAATTTCGTTTGGGAGCCACGTCGCGCGACCGCGCAATTGTCATTCAAAATGTGACAGCGCTGAAAGCTGAAAAATGGCTTGGGCAGGAAGGGGGTTTAAATGCCCAGTAGAGAAGTGGTTAATGGCATCCCAGTCTTAGTGCGTTGGGTTCAATATTGAGTTGGCCCACCCTTTGCAGCTATTACAGCCTCTAACTCATCCCAAAGGTGTTCTATTGGGTTGAGGTCAGGACTCTGTGCAGGCCAATCAAGTTCCTCCACCCCAAACTCGCTCATCCGTGTCTTTATGGACCTTGCTTTGTGCACTGGTACGCAGTCATGTTGGAACAGGAAGGGGCCATCCCCAAACCGTTCCTATAAAGTTGGGAGCATGAAATTGTCCAAAATGTCTTGGTATGCTGACACCTTAAGAGTTCCCTTCACTGGAACTAAGGGGCCAATCCCAACCCCTGAAAAACACCCCCACACCATAATCCCCCCTCCACCAAAGGATTTGGACCAGTGCACAAAGCAAGGTCCATAAAGACATGGATGAGCGGGTTTGGGGTGGAGGAACTTGACTGGCCTGCACACAGCCCGATAGAACATCTTTGCTATGAATTAGAGCGGAGACTGCGAGCCAGACCTTCTCTTCCAACATCAGTGCCTGACCTCACAAATGCACTTCTGGAAGAATGGTCAAACATTCCCATAGGCACACTCCTAAACCTTGTGGACAGCCTTCCCAGAAGAGTTGAAGCTGCAAAGAGTGGGCCAACTCAATATCGAACCCTACGGACTAAGACTAGGATGCCGTTAAAGTTCATGTGTGTGTAAAGGCAGGTGTCCCAATACTTTTGGTAATATAGTGTATGTATTCATCTGTATAATTAGCCATTTAGGTGGATGTTAGATTTTAAATGTCTTTCAGCAATTTTTTATTTTTTTTGGTTGGTATAAAGCAGACATTTTTTTAACAATTTTACATTTGTGTAATAATAGAAAAAAAAGAGAACTGTGTGCGTTGATGCCCATAAGACCCTCGGTGTGCTCCTGCATCCTTCCCTGTGCAGCTTTGTTCTAGAAGATCCCTTTCTCCATTTTCTTTACTTTTGTACGGAGAAGAAAGCTAAGCTTAGGTATAAGAGAAAAGCAGGTCAGCCAGCCCCAGTTAACATGTCTCCCACAGAGCAGAATCAATGCTGAGCCATGTATTCCAGGACAATGAAGAAGAGGCTGGCATGAGGTGTATTGTGCTCAAGGTTTCCAAGAAAATAATATTTTTAGCATCTACTCCACCAAATGTTTCTTTTTTTTTTTTTTTTTTTTCGCTTTTAGAATCATTCTAAAGTTCAAGTGAAGCGGCTATATAAAAAAACTTTGAAAAAAAATAGGGGAACTGTTTTACTTGGCAAAGGAATTGTAATTCTGCTTAGGCAGTCTTGTGACACAGGCACCCCTGCCAGATAGCACAGAGAGGTCATCAACCTCCACTACTGCAGCAGTATGGTTTGGTCAAGAGCACACCCCCAGCAAGCTAATTGGACAATTAAATAGCAGCAGTACAGTGATGAGTCGTCATTTCTCTGTTCTCACTTTCTGTAAGCATGTTCCTTGTTAGCAAATGTGATCTGCAACTGAGCCTGATTGGCTACTACTAGTGCTGCCCCTTTTTCTTCCAGACTGAACACTTGTAACATTAAAATAGATTTATAGCATGATTAATAGGGATGAGCTTCGTGTTCGAGTCGAACATACGTTCGACTCGAACATCGGCTGTTCGATCGTTCGACGAAGATCGAACGATTTGGGCCGTTCGCGCCAAATTCGAGTGACGCGAACGGCCCACAATGCACTACGCCATTGCAGTGTCATCCAGGCGCTGTGATTGGCCAAGCATGCACTGTGACCCCGCATGCTTGGCCAATCACAGCGCCGGCAGCGAGGAGAGCAATGATTGGCCACAGGCAGGATGCCTGTGGCCAATTATTGCTGAGGGTGTTTAGTACACGCCCCACACTATAAAAGGCCGCCAGCACGGGCAGGGACAGTGACATTTATTTCTTTCTTGCTTAACCTGGATTCCTTTAGTTTAGGGAAAGAGAAGGATAGGTAGGGAGAGTGTCAGTGTGTTTTACTGTGCGAATCCTTGTTTCTAGGGACAAAGAAGGAAAGTGAGGGGAATTCTCCTTGTGCTATAGTGTGCTTTAAAAAAACATTTTTTCTAGGGACAGAAAACTCTAGGTAGGGAGAGTGTCAGTTTCTTTCACTGTGCGAATCCTTGTTTCTAGGGACAGGGAAGGACAGTGAGTGAATTCTCCTTGTGCTATAGTGTGCTTTAAAAAAACATTTTTTCTAGGGACAGAAAACTCTAGGTAGGGAGAGTGTCAGTTTCTTTCACTGTGCGAATCCTTGTTTCTAGGGACAAAGAAGGAAAGTGAGGGGAATTCTCCTTGTGCTATAGTGTGCTTTAAAAAAACATTTTTTCTAGGGACAGAAAACTCTAGGTAGGGAGAGTGTCAGTTTCTTTCACTGTGCGAATCCTTGTTTCTAGGGACAGGGAAGGACAGTGAGTGAATTCTCCTTGTGCTATAGTGTGCTTTAAAAAAACATTTTTTCTAGGGACAGAAAACTCTAGGTAGGGAGAGTGTCAGTTTCTTTCACTGTGCGAATCCTTGTTTCTAGGGACAAAGAAGGAAAGTGAGGGGAATTCTCCTTGTGCTATAGTGTGCTTTAAAAAAACATTTTTTCTAGGGACAGAAAACTCTAGGTAGGGAGAGTGTCAGTTTCTTTCACTGTGCGATTCCTTGTTTCTAGGGACAGGGAAGGACAGTGAGTGAATTCTCCTTGTGCTATAGTGTGCTTTAAAAAAACATTTTTTCTAGGGACAGAAAACTCTAGGTAGGGAGAGTGTCAGTTTCTTTCACTGTGCGAATCCTTGTTTCTAGGGACAAAGAAGGAAAGTGAGGGGAATTCTCCTTGTGCTATAGTGTGCTTTAAAAAAACATTTTTTCTAGGGACAGAAAACTCTAGGTAGGGAGAGTGTCAGTTTCTTTCACTGTGCGAATCCTTGTTTCTAGGGACAGGGAAGGACAGTGAGTGAATTCTCCTTGTGCTATAGTGTGCTTTAAAAAAACATTTTTTCTAGGGACAGAAAACTCTAGGTAGGGAGAGTGTCAGTTTCTTTCACTGTGCGAATCCTTGTTTCTAGGGACAAAGAAGGAAAGTGAGGGGAATTCTCCTTGTGCTATAGTGTGCTTTAAAAAAACATTTTTTCTAGGGACAGAAAACTCTAGGTAGGGAGAGTGTCAGTTTCTTTCACTGTGCGAATCCTTGTTTCTAGGGACAGGGAAGGACAGTGAGTGAATTCTCCTTGTGCTATAGTGTGCTTTAAAAAAACATTTTTTCTAGGGACAGAAAACTCTAGGTAGGGAGAGTGTCAGTTTCTTTCACTGTGCGAATCCTTGTTTCTAGGGACAGGGAAGGACAGTGAGTGAATTCTCCTTGTGCTATAGTGTGCTTTAAAAAAACATTTTTTCTAGGGACAGAAAACTCTAGGTAGGGAGAGTGTCAGTTTCTTTCACTGTGTGAATCCTTGTTTCTAGGGACAAAGAAGGAAAGTGAGGGGAATTCTCCTTGTGCTATAGTGTGCTTTAAAAAAACATTTTTTCTAGGGACAGAAAACTCTAGGTAGGGAGAGTGTCAGTTTCTTTCACTGTGCGAATCCTTGTTTCTAGGGACAGGGAAGGACAGTGAGTGAATTCTCCTTGTGCTATAGTGTGCTTTAAAAAAACATTTTTTCTAGGGACAGAAAACTCTAGGTAGGGAGAGTGTCAGTTTCTTTCACTGTGCGAATCCTTGTTTCTAGGGACAAAGAAGGAAAGTGAGGGGAATTCTCCTTGTGCTATAGTGTGCTTTAAAAAAACATTTTTTCTAGGGACAGAAAACTCTAGGTAGGGAGAGTGTCAGTTTCTTTCACTGTGCGAATCCTTGTTTCTAGGGACAGGGAAGGACAGTGAGTGAATTCTCCTTGTGCTATAGTGTGCTTTAAAAAAACATTTTTTCTAGGGACAGAAAACTCTAGGTAGGGAGAGTGTCAGTTTCTTTCACTGTGCGAATCCTTGTTTCTAGGGACAAAGAAGGAAAGTGAGGGGAATTCTCCTTGTGCTATAGTGTGCTTTAAAAAAACATTTTTTCTAGGGACAGAAAACTCTAGGTAGGGAGAGTGTCAGTTTCTTTCACTGTGCGAATCCTTGTTTCTAGGGACAGGGAAGGACAGTGAGTGAATTCTCCTTGTGCTATAGTGTGCTTTAAAAAAACATTTTTTCTAGGGACAGAAAACTCTAGGTAGGGAGAGAGTCAGTTTCTTTCACTGTGCGAATCCTTGTTTCTAGGGACAAAGAAGGAAAGTGAGGGGAATTCTCCTTGTGCTATAGTGTGCTTTAAAAAAACATTTTTTCTAGGGACAGAAAACTCTAGGTAGGGAGAGTGTCAGTTTCTTTCACTGTGCGATTCCTTGTTTCTAGGGACAGGGAAGGACAGTGAGTGAATTCTCCTTGTGCTATAGTGTGCTTTAAAAAAACATTTTTTCAAGGGACAGAAAACTCTAGGTAGGGAGAGTGTCAGTTTCTTTCACTGTGCGAATCCTTGTTTCTAGGGACAAAGAAGGAAAGTGAGGGGAATTCTCCTTGTGCTATAGTGTGCTTTAAAAAAACATTTTTTCTAGGGACAGAAAACTCTAGGTAGGGAGAGTGTCAGTTTCTTTCACTGTGCGAATCCTTGTTTCTAGGGACAGGGAAGGACAGTGAGTGAATTCTCCTTGTGCTATAGTGTGCTTTAAAAAAACATTTTTTCTAGGGACAGAAAACTCTAGGTAGGGAGAGTGTCAGTTTCTTTCACTGTGCGAATCCTTGTTTCTAGGGACAAAGAAGGAAAGTGAGGGGAATTCTCCTTGTGCTATAGTGTGCTTTAAAAAAACATTTTTTCTAGGGACAGAAAACTCTAGGTAGGGAGAGTGTCAGTTTCTTTCACTGTGCGAATCCTTGTTTCTAGGGACAGGGAAGGACAGTGAGTGAATTCTCCTTCTGCTATAGTGTGCTTTAAAAAAACATTTTTTCTAGGGACAGAAAACTCTAGGTAGGGAGAGTGTCAGTTTCTTTCACTGTGCGAATCCTTGTTTCTAGGGACAAAGAAGGAAAGTGAGGGGAATTCTCCTTGTGCTATAGTGTGCTTTAAAAAAACATTTTTTCTAGGGACAGAAAACTCTAGGTAGGGAGAGTGTCAGTTTCTTTCACTGTGCGATTCCTTGTTTCTAGGGACAGGGAAGGACAGTGAGTGAATTCTCCTTGTGCTATAGTGTGCTTTAAAAAAATATTTTTTCTAGGGACAGAAAACTCTAGGTAGGGAGAGTGTCAGTTTCTTTCACTGTGCGAATCCTTGTTTCTAGGGACAAAGAAGGAAAGTGAGGGGAATTCTCCTTGTGCTATAGTGTGCTTTAAAAAAACATTTTTTCTAGGGACAGAAAACTCTAGGTAGGGAGAGTGTCAGTTTCTTTCACTGTGCGATTCCTTGTTTCTAGGGACAGGGAAGGACAGTGAGTGAATTCTCCTTGTGCTATAGTGTGCTTTAAAAAAACATTTTTTCTAGGGACAGAAAACTCTAGGTAGGGAGAGTGTCAGTTTCTTTCACTGTGCGAATCCTTGTTTCTAGGGACAAAGAAGGAAAGTGAGGGGAATTCTCCTTGTGCTATAGTGTGCTTTAAAAAAACATTTTTTCTAGGGACAGAAAACTCTAGGTAGGGAGAGTGTCAGTTTCTTTCACTGTGCGATTCCTTGTTTCTAGGGACAGGGAAGGACAGTGAGTGAATTCTCCTTGTGCTATAGTGTGCTTTAAAAAAACATTTTTTCTAGGGACAGAAAACTCTAGGTAGGGAGAGTGTCAGTTTCTTTCACTGTGCGAATCCTTGTTTCTAGGGACAGGGAAGGACAGTGAGTGAATTCTCCTTGTGCTATAGTGTGCTTTAAAAAAACATTTTTTCTAGGGACAGAAAACTCTAGGTAGGGAGAGTGTCAGTTTCTTTCACTGTGCGAATCCTTGTTTCTAGGGACAAAGAAGGAACGTGAGGGGAATTCTCCTTGTGCTATAGTGTGCTTTAAAAAAACATTTTTTCTAGGGACAGAAAACTCTAGGTAGGGAGAGTGTCAGTTTCTTTCACTGTGCGAATCCTTGTTTCTAGGGACAGGGAAGGACAGTGAGTGAATTCTCCTTGTGCTATAGTGTGCTTTAAAAAAACATTTTTTCTAGGGACAGAAAACTCTAGGTAGGGAGAGTGTCAGTTTCTTTCACTGTGCGAATCCTTGTTTCTAGGGACAAAGAAGGAAAGTGAGGGGAATTCTCCTTGTGCTATAGTGTGCTTTAAAAAAACATTTTTTCTAGGGACAGAAAACTCTAGGTAGGGAGAGTGTCAGTTTCTTTCACTGTGCGAATCCTTGTTTCTAGGGACAGGGAAGGACAGTGAGTGAATTCTCCTTGTGCTATAGTGTGCTTTAAAAAAAACATTTTTTCTAGGGACAGAAAACTCTAGGTAGGGAGAGTGTCAGTTTCTTTCACTGTGCGAATCCTTGTTTCTAGGGACAAAGAAGGAAAGTGAGGGGAATTCTCCTTGTGCTATAGTGTGCTTTAAAAAAACATTTTTTCTAGGGACAGAAAACTCTAGGTAGGGAGAGTGTCAGTTTCTTTCACTGTGCGAATCCTTGTTTCTAGGGACAGGGAAGGACAGTGAGTGAATTCTCCTTGTGCTATAGTGTGCTTTAAAAAAAATTTTTTCTAGGGACAGAAAACTCTAGGTAGGGAGAGTGTCAGTGTCTTTTACTGTGCGAATCCTTGTTTCTAGGGACAAAGAAGGAAAGTGAGGGGAATTCTCCTTGTGCTATAGTGTGCTTTAAAAAAACATTTTTTCTAGGGACAGAAAACTCTAGGTAGGGAGAGTGTCAGTTTCTTTCACTGTGCGAATCCTTGTTTCTAGGGACAGGGAAGGACAGTGAGGGAAATTCTCCTTGTGCTATAGTGTGCTAAAGCATTCCTCATCAACCATCTTTGAAATCCTTGTTTTTTTGCACAGTCAGGGAAATTGTCGTTGTGCTATTCTGTGCAAAAGCAATCATCCTCAACCATATTTAGAAATCCTTAAGTAAAGGGACAGAGAAGGACACCTGAAGGTAGCCCTTATTGCTTTTTCCCATCTCCCTGCAGGCCATCTATTAGAATGTCTGGAAGGCAAACAAGGAGAGGCAGACAGTCAGGAGGCAATAAAAGAGGGCAAGCAGGCTCTGTGTCTGGGGGCAACAGTGCTGGTCGTGGACGCGGTGCATTGTCATCAGCATATGGCCATGGGACACGCTTGTCCTTCTTTTCGGCAGCTGGACATGTTGAGCCACATCATGCCGAAGACTTGGTAGAGTGGATGACCAAGCCCTCCTCCTCCTCCTCATCCTCTCTCACCCAGGCTCAGGGTACTGGCAAAGCAGCTGCCAAAGCGTCCTCTTCCCTGGTATCAATGTCAGACTCATCATCAGTCACTCCTTCCCTAGACCCACCATGTCCTCCTCCTGAGGAGTCCCCCGAACTGTTTGAGCACAGTGTTGGGTACATGCTCCAGGAGGATGCCCAGCGTTTCGAAGGGTCTGATGATGAAACCCAGCTACAGGAAGGCAGTAGCGTGAGAGCAGACAGAGGGGATGCTCAAGAAGGACACCAATCTGGCAGTCATGTTCCAGCAGCTGCAGCATACTGCCAGATTGGCTCCAGTGATGAGGAGGGAGGGGATGATGAGGCCACTGACTCCACGTGGGTGCCTAATAGTAGAGAGGAGGAGGAGGAGGATGAGGAGGAGGCACATCTCCAACGAGGCAGGATGCCTTTTGGTGGCCAGCGTAAGGGCAGTACACCGACGGAATCACACCGCAGAGCTCCGCCTGTGCAGGGCGCTGCCTCTGCCCGTCATTCAAAAAGTTCCTTGGTGTGGGCCTTTTTTGAGGCTAGTGCATCAGATCGCACAGCTGCTGTTTGCAACATATGTCTCAAGCGTATATCGCGTGGCCAAAACATCAGCCGCTTGGGTACCACATGCCTGACCAGACATATGTTGACCTGCCATGCAGCTCGTTGGCAAGCCTACCTCAAAGACCCACACCAAAGAACAAAGCGGACCTCTCCTTGCACCGCATCAGCTGGGATCTCCAACCCCACTATAACTTCAGTCCTCTCTGAAACATGCACTGAGAGGAATGAAGGTGTAGAATTAGGTGTGTCACAGCCAAGTACTTGCGGCCACTCTGCTAGCAGTACACCGACGTCCGATTCTAGCAGGCAAATTTCCCTGCCCCAGCTGCTGGACCGTCGAAAGAAGTTCACTCCCAGCCATCCACATGCCCAGCGGTTGAATGCTAGCTTGGCTAAATTGCTAGCGCTTCAACTGCTGCCTTTTCAGTTGGTAGACTCGGCCCCCTTCCGTGAGTTTGTGCAATGTGCGGTTCCTCAGTGGCAGGTTCCCAAACGCCACTTTTTCTCACGGAAGGCTATTCCGGCTCTCTACCGGCATGTGGAAGGCAATGTCTTGGCCTCGCTGGACAGGGCGGTCAGCGGTAAGGTGCATATTACCGCTGACTCATGGTCCAGCAGGCATGGACAGGGAAGTTACCTTTCTTTCACGGCCCATTGGGTCACTCTTTTGGCAGCTGGGAAGGATGCAGGACAAGGTGCAGTAGTGTTGGAGGTTGTTCCACCGCCACGCCTCCAAAATGCTACTACTGGTTGTGACACACCTCTCTCCTCCACCCCCTCCTCTTCTTCTTCTTCCATGGCCTCTTCCTGTGGTTTGTCCTATGAACCAGCGGTGCTCCGTAGCCGTTCACGGGGCTACGCAAGTACGCAGGCAAAAAGATGCCATGCCGTGCTTGCGCTGGTGTGTTTGGGGGACAGAAGCCACACTGGGGCAGAGGTCCTGTCTGCTCTGCAGGGCCAGGCCGAGAGGTGGTTGACGCCACGCCAGCTTAAGCCAGGAATGGTGGTTTGCGACAATGGCACCAACCTCCTCTCCGCCCTCCGACAGGGACAACTGACCCATGTGCCCTGTGTGGCTCACGTCCTTAACCTGGTGGTGCAGCGGTTCTTGGGCAGGTACCCGGGCTTACAGGATGTCCTGAGGCAGGCCAGGAAAGTCTGTGTGCATTTCCGCAGATCTTATAATGCCAGTGCTCGCCTGGCTGAGCTGCAAAAGGAGTTGAACCTGCCCAAGAACCGCCTTATATGTGACATGCCCACCAGGTGGAACTCAACGTTGGCCATGCTGCAGCGGCTGCACACGCAGCAGAGGGCCATCAATGAGTACCTGTGCGACTACGGCACCAGGACAGGGTCAGGGGACCTTGTTTTTTTTTCTCCACGCCAGTGGGGCATGATCAGGGATGCATGCACTGTCCTGGCACCATTTGAGGAGGCCACGAGGATGGTGAGCAGTGACAGTGCATGCATCAGTGACACTGTACCTCTTGTCCACCTGTTGGAGCACACGCTGCGTGGAATAATGGACAGGGCACTTGAGGCAGAACAGAGGCAGGAAGAGGAGGACTTCCTTGCCTCTCAAGGCCCCCTTTACCCAGACAGTGTTCCTTCTGTCCCACCCATCGCACAGGAAGAGGAGGAGGAGGAGGAGGAGGAGGAGGATTGTGTCAGCATGGAGGTGGAGGCTGGCACTCAGCATCATCAGCAGCAGTCTTTTAGGGATGATTTACAGTCCCAAGAAACCAGTGGACTTGTACGTGGCTGGGAGGAGGTGGCTGCGGATCATGTCGTCCTTAGTGACCCAGAGGACTCCGGAGCGAATGCCTCAGCAAACCTACGCTGCATGGCCTCCCTGATCCTGCAAAGTCTGCGGAAGGATCCTCGTATTCTTCGGATCAAGGAGAGGGACCATTACTGGCTGGCCACTCTCCTTGATCCACGGTACAAGGGTAAGGTTGCGGACCTTATGTTACCGTCGCAGAGGGAGCAGAGGATGAGACAACTCCGGGAGGCCTTGCAGAAAGGTCTGTGCAACGCGTTCCCAGAGACTGGGAGGTTACAAACTCCTGGTCCTGGACAACGAGTTGCTGAGGCTTCGGCCAGTCAAAGAAGGAGCGGTGGGGAAGGTGGCCGTCTGACCGATGCGTTCAGACAATTCTTTAGTCCGCAGCCCCAAAGTATGATCGGTTCCAGCAACCATCGCCAGCGTCTGATAAACATGGTGCAGGAATATCTAGGGGCAAAGTCAGACTTGGACACCTTCCCCACCGAAAATCCTCTGGCTTACTGGGTCTTGAGGATGGATCACTGGCCAGAGCTTGCACAGTATGCAATTGAGCTACTGGCCTGTCCTGCATCCAGCGTTCTTTCGGAACGCACATTCAGTGCTGCTGGAGGATTTGTCACGGATCACAGGGTGCGCCTGTCCACCGACTCGGTTGATCGACTGACTTTCATCAAGATGAACCAGTCTTGGATCACCACCAGCTACCACACACCTGATGCTGATATAACAGACTAATTGATTTTAACATGTCACATCCCTTCAAGACTGATGCTGATGCTGAGTGCCTGTGCTGTTATGTTGACTGGCTATCCTCCTCCTCCGAGTCCTCAATGATACGATTGATGATGATAGCTTGGAAGATCATTTTTGTTTATGGGTGCCGCCACCAGTGGCTAAGGCCCAATTTTTCAGCCCCTGTTTTACAGGGGCGTGTAATTACAATTTTTTTAGCAATAATTTGCCATAGGGCTCATTGCTGTGCTCCAAGTACAGTATCTGTGAGGGGTTGGAGTTTTGTGGCACCAGTGCCTAAGGCCCAATTTTTCAGCCCCTGTTTAACAGGGGCGTGTCATTACAATTTTTGAAGCAATACTTTGCAACAGGGCTCATTGCTGTGCTCCAAGTACAGTATCTGTGAGGGGTTGTAGTGTTGTGCCACCAGTGCCTAAGGCCCAATTTTTCAGCCCCTGTTCAACAGGGGCATGCAATTACAATTCTTGATCTAATAATTCACAGCAGGGCCCATTGCTGCACCCACCAAGAGTAACTCTGAGGGCTTACAGTGTTGTGGCAACGCCACCACCACCACCACCACGAAAGGCCCAATTTGTCAGCCCCTGTTCAAAAGGGGCATGTAATTACAATTCTTGATCTAATAATTCACAGCAGGGCCCATTCCTGCACCCACCAAGAGTAACTCTGAGGGCTTACAGTGTTGTGGCAACGCCACCACCACCACGAAAGGCCCAATTTTTCAGCCCCTGTTCAAAAGGGGCATGTAATTACAATTCTTGATCTAATAATTCACAGCAGGGCCCATTGCTGCACCCACCAAGAGTAACTCTGAGGGCTTACAGTGTTGTGGCAACGCCACCACCACCACCACCACGAAAGGCCCAATTTTTCAGCCCCTGTTCAAAAGGGGCATGTAATTACAATTCTTGATCTAATAATTCACAGCAGGGCCCATTGCTGCACCCACCAAGAGTAACTCTGAGGGCTTACAGTGTTGTGGCAACGCCACCACCACCACCACCACAAAAGGCCCAATTTTTCAGCCCCTGTTCAAAAGGGGCATGTAATTACAATTCTTGATCTAATAATTCACAGCAGGGCCCATTCCTGCACCCACCAAGAGTAACTCTGAGGGCTTACAGTGTTGTGGCAACACCACCACCACCACCACCACCACAAAAGGCCCAATTTTTCAGCCCCTGTTCAACAGGGGCATGCAATTACAATTCTGGATCTAATAATTCACAGCAGGGCCCATTGCTGCACCCACCAAGAGTAACTGTCAGGGCTTACAGTGTTGTGGCACCAGCACCACCATCAAAGGCCCAATTTTTACTACCACTGTTCAACAATTATATGTAATTAAAATTCCTGATATAATAGTTGACAGCAGGGCGTTCCAGCACCAACCAAGAGTAACTGTGAGTGCTTACAGTGTTGTGCCAACACCAACAACTAAGGGGCCTATTTCTGTAGAGTATATACGGCAGGTCCCTACTTTCAAACATCCAACTTACAAACGACTCCTACTTGCAAACGCAAGAAGACAACAGGAAGTGAGAGGAAATCTACCACTAGGAAGGAAAATTCTCTCCTGTAAGAATAAATATGGGAGAAAGGTGTCTCCTCTGTACTGATGCTTTATCAGCAATCCTTGTTTCAAGAAAAACACCACATTTCAAAAACAGTTGTCATTGGGACGGAAAGTGAGGTGAAATGTTCTGAACAGGGGCACAGACAGCAAAACAAATGTTACAGGGGTGATAACCCTTACCTATGTTTTCCAAAAAGTTTAAAAATAGATTTTTGGGCTGGAGCTACACTTCAACAATGTACCTGTTCAAAATTACAAACAGATTCTACATAAGAACAAACCTACAGTCCCTGTCTTGTATGCACCACCTGTATACGGCTGTTCAGAGTATATAGGGCCTTTTTTATTTTATGTGCGGGGTTCCCCTTAATATCCATACAAGACCCAAAGGGGCTGGTAATGGGCTGGGGTAGGGGGGGGGGTCATGGGGTAGCTATGCCATTTTTCTTAAAGAATTTCATCCATATTACCGGGACCAGACATTACATTAAAGCCGCAAGCAGTTTTAAATGGCTTTTTTTTTCCTTTAGAAGTGTCATTTTGTGCAGGGACAGTTCTAAACACGGGAAACACGTGGCACTTCACAGGCATACTTTAGACACCCCCCAGGTACGATATTTAAAGGAATATTTGACTTTTTTTTTTTCACTTTATGCATCATTAAAATGACTGCTCCCGAAAAACGACCGTTTTTAAAACTTCTTTTTGCATTGATACATGTCCCCTGGTGCACAACCCGGGTTCCCAAACCCTTTTTAGGACAATAACATGCATAATAGTTGTTATAATTAGCACTTTAGAATTCGAACGTTCGCATCCATTGTATTTAATAGGGTTCTATTGTTCGTACGAACTTTCGGTCCGTTCGCGGGTTCTGGTGCGAACCGAACCCGGGGGTGTTCGGCTCATCACTAATGATTAGAGCATGAAATTGTCGAAAATTCCTTGATATGTTGACGCCTTAAGAGTTGCCTTTACTGGAACTAAGGGGCCAAGCCCAACCCCTATAAAACAACCCCACATCATAATCCCCCCTCCACCAAATGATTTGGACCAGAGCACAAAGCAAGTCCATAAAGAAAGCAAGGTCCATTTTGGACAATGTCATGCTCCCAACTTTGTGGGAACAGTTTGGGGATGGCCCCTTCCTGTTCCAACACTCCAGTGCACAAAGCAAGGTCCATAAAGGAATGGATGAGCGA
This sequence comes from Rana muscosa, assembly GCA_029206835.1. Lineage (NCBI taxonomy): Eukaryota > Metazoa > Chordata > Amphibia > Anura > Ranidae > Rana > Rana muscosa. Next base: position 83,007,045 of record CM055117.1, on the reverse strand, counting down.
GTTTGGGGTGGAGGAACTTGATTGTCCTGACCTCAAACCAATAAAACACCTTTGGGACTGCGAGCCGAGCCTTCTGCTTCAACATCAGCGCCTGACCTCACAAATGTGCTTCTGGAAGAATGGTCAAACATTCCCATAGACACTCCTAAACCTTGTGGACAGCATTCCCAGAAGAGTTGAAGCTGTTATATCTACAAAGGGTGGGCCAACTCAATATTGAACCCTACAGACTAAAACTGGGATGCTATTAAAGTTCATGTACGTGTAAAGGCAGGTGTCCCAATACTTTTGACAATATAGTGTATAGTGGATGTTAGAGACCTTGCACGCCTCGACGTTCCATTTGAGGATGCCTCACAGATACTTAATAGGGTTTTGGTCTGGAGACATATTTGGCCAGTCCATCACCTTTACCCTCAGCTTCTCTAGCAAGGCAGTTGTCATCTTGGAGGTGTGTTTGGGATCTTTATCATGTTGGAATACTGCCCTGCGGCCCAGTCTCCGAAGGGAGGGGATCCTGTTCTGCTTCAGTATGTCACAGTACATGTTGGCATTCATGGTTCCCTCAATGAACTGTAGTTCCCCAGTGCAGGCAGCACTCATGCAGCCCCAGACCATGACACTCCCACCTCCATGCTTGGCTGTAGGCAAGACACACTTGTCTTTGTACTCCTCACCTGGTTTCCACCACACACGCTTGACACCATCTGAACCACATACCTTTATTTTGGTCTCATCAGACCACAGGACATGGTTCCAGTAATCCATGTCCTTAGTCTGCTTGTCTTAAGCAAACTGTTTGCAGGCTTTGTTGTGCATCATCTTTAGAAGAGGCTTCCTTCTGGGAAAACAACCATGCAGACCAATTTTATGCAGTGTGCGGCATATGGTTTGAGCACTGACATGCTGACCCCCCACCCCTTCAACCTCTGCAGCAATGCTGGCAGCACTCATATGTCTATTTCCCAAAGACAACCACTGGATATGACGCTGAGCACGTGCACTCAACTTCTTTGGTCGACCATGACAAGGTCTGTTCTGAATGGATCCTATTAAACCGCCGCTGTATGGTCTTGGCCACCTTGCTGCAGCTCAGTTTCAGGATCTTGGCAATCTTCTTATAGTCTAGGCCATATTTATGTAGAGCAACAATTCTTTTTTTCAGATCCTCAGAGAGTTCTTTGCCATGAGGTGCTATGTTGAACTTCCAGTGACCAGTATGAGAGAGTGAGAGCGATAAAACCAAATTTAACACACCTGCTCCCCATTTACACCTGAGACCTTGTAACACAAATGAGTCACATTACACTGGGGAGGGAAAATGGCTAATTGGGCCCCATTTGGACATTTTCACTTAGGGGTGTGCTCACCTTTGTTGCCAGCGGTTTAGACATTAACCCCCTTAGCGGTAGTCCCGAGTCTGGCTCGGGGTGAGTTTTTCATGATAAGAGCGGTAACCCCGAGCCAGACTCGGGCTGCATCGCAGTATCCAGGGGAAGTTACTTACCTTGTTCCCTGCATCCTGCGATGTCTCCCCGCAGTGTGTGCGAGCCGTGTCTCGCTCGATTTACACTGCCGAGTGCCGAGCTCCGTTGTCTAGGTACACCAATATCTTCCAGGAATAAGGCCAATGTCCACACATGAGTAAAACCTAATCAGCAAGGCTTTATTCTTTTTCCACTTTGAGTTAACTTGGAGAAAGCAAGAGCAGAAAAGTTGAAAGACTGAAGCCTCGTACACACGACCGAGTTTCTCGTCGTTAAAAACACGTTGTTTTTTTCGACGAGATTCTTGTTAACCTTGACGAGTTTCTCGTCAAGCTTTCTATGCGTACACACTGACATTTCCCAATTTCCTCGTTGTTCTCCGCGCTCACGTCCCGCACGTACGACGGCACTATAAAGGGGAAGATCGATTTTCTTGGCGCCACCCCTTGGGCTGCTTTTGCTGATCTCGTGTTACCGCGTGTGAAGTAAAAGTTTGGGAAGAGACGATTCGCGCTTTTCAGTCTTCGTGCTTTTCAGTTCGTTTTCTGAGGTTCAGTTTGTGCTTGTGGGTTCGTATCTTGACTTTCAGGGCGTCTAGGCAGGTCGTATCTGTTTTACAGTGCGTTCTTGCCCGTTCATTTCTGATTTTCAGTTTGTTATTCATAGGCCTTGCTGTTCTAAAGTGCGTTCTGTTCTGTACGTTCTGATAAGACGACCGTTTCCTAGCCATGTCGCCTGGACGTTCTCGTCGTCGAGTTCGTGCTGTGCGTGCGCTTGGTGTTGGTCTGCTTGTTTTGGACCAAGACCAGTCCATGAATGGTGTGAGGAGGAGTTCATGGACCAAGAATTGGTTGCTCCAGCGGGACCAATTCTGCCATATGCCTCTGCTGCGGGAGATAGTCGAGAATAATCCTGAGGACTACAGGAATTTTCTGCGGATGTCTGACCCCGTTTTTCAGGAACTGTTGGCTTTGGTGTCCCCCTATATTACCAGGCAGGACACCGTTATGCGGGAAGCCATCAGTGCTGAGCAGAGGCTCATCGCCACGTTACGTTATCTGGCGACAGGGAGAAGTCTTCAGGACTTGAAGTTCACGACAGGCATCTCCCCCCAGGCTCTGGGCCTCATAATCCCAGACACCTGTTCTGCCATCATCCAAGTCCTGCAGGAGGACTATATTAGGGTAAGTTTTCTCCTTTAACATCCCATTTTATGTATTTCATGTATGCTAATGTATTGTATTTCTTTCATCCTTCCCTAATTACCATGATTGTAATATGCTGAGAATGTCCCCTTTGTCCCCATGCATGCTGGAAGCTTTAGATTGCCCCTTTTTTCTCCTCCATGCATATTTCCCTTCACTAACCTTTCCAGCAGGGGCGCCTGTTGCAACAAATGTTTGGGGGTCCAACCCCAATTTAGGAAATAAACTTCCTCCATTTTTGCAAAGGTGCCTATTAAACGCCCCCAGTTGTCCCCTCCAATGCAGCCATTTTGTAACCCTCCAATGCAGCCATTTTGTCCCCAGCCCTGCACATACCTTCTTGTGGTCAGCGCCATCCTTCTTCTGTCCTTGATGTCTTCTCCTTCCCTTGATGTCTTCTCCTTCCCTTGATGTTGCATCAGCCAATCATGTTACCATTAAACAGACTTGGTGAACATGATTGGCAGAGCAGCCTGTCAGTGTTTACCCAAGGAATGCTCCCCCCCCCCTGCGTCCCCTATTTAACTTTTATGAAGCCAATTACATCCCTCAGGCTGTAATGTGCAAGCCTATTTGCCTCCCTGTTTCTGATATGCAATTTTCACCCCACAAATGCCGCAGTTATTCATATGTTGGTCGCTTAACAGGGGGCCATACACCTGAATAGTGGGCGGCATTGACAATACATAGGTTAATGCAAGGCAAGAACCTATGTATTGTTCTGAGTGACGGGCACAGGAGAGAGGGGGCAGTGTTCCAGCGCCCACTCTGGACGCACCGCCACTGCACTGCTATCCTGTGGCCAAACACATCTACCCCCCCCCAAAATAATGTATTAATGGACCATCAGAGGGGGTGATGAATATGAAACATGAGCCTTCCATTATACTTATTGAAAACACCTTAATAAACGTAGAATTTGATTGATGTTGGCCTCTAATGTTTTTTATTATAATCTCCTTGTAATGTAATATTTTTAAATTCTAATTTTCTTTCATCTTGTTTGACTCCCCAGCTTCCTTCCACACCACAGGAATGGCAGACTGTGGCATTGGAGTTTGCCACGCGGTGGGACTTCCCCAACTGCGGTGGTGCCATAGACGGGAAGCACGTCCACATCGTGCCGCCACCCCGTTCTGGGTCCTACTACTTCAATTACAAGGGGTTTCATAGCATTGTGCTGATGGCGGTGGTGTCAGCACGGTATGAATTCCTCTATGTTGATGTAGGGAAGAATGGCCGGATGTCCGATGGGGGATCCTTCATCCAGACGGAGTTTGCCCTCCGTCTCCAGAGTGACGACCTTGCATTGCCACCGGATGCAGAGAATATTGAAGGACTCCCCTTTGTTTTCTTGGCTGATGAAGCCTTTGGACTCGGACCGCATCTTATGAGGCCATTTCCTCACAGGACCCTGACCCCAGAGAAGAGGGTGTTCAATTACCAGCTGGCCAGGGGCCGAAGAGTCGTTGAAAATGCCTTTGGCATAATGGCCAGCCGGTTCCGCATTTTTATGACTTCCATACACTTGGCGGACTACAAAATAAACTATGTAGTTTTATGCTGCTGTGTGCTACACAATTTTCTCAGCAGAAAATCCAATTCATATATGGCCTCAGTATTGCCTGAGGCTGGACTTTCACCTGCTAATCCCCTGCCGGGCCTGGAATCTGCCCGTCCTGGATTGCCCCCCCAAAATGCCCGTGAGGTTCGGGACAAATATATGGAATATTTCACGGGTAGGGGGGCAATTCCTATGCCAGGCTATGGCTAAAGATTCCTGGAGAATGAGTTAAATAAAATTCTGATTTCTAATTTTAACTTAGGTTTGTTTCCTGTCTCCTAGTTTGTCTTAGTGCATTTGTAGTGCCAAGTGTATTTTCCTTTAGTAAATAACAACCATTTCACTATGTAATCTTAAAAAAAACACAAATCAGGTTAGAGCGTATTGAAAAAAGAAGCTACACGTTGTTTCTGTTCAAACATTTTACTCTGTGCACATTCACACACATGTTTCCTTTTTTTTTATTTTTATTTTTTTTATTTTTCCTGGCCACAAACCGCCAATTCTTTTCTTAGGAAAATACAAAAACAGTTGCATTCCAAAAATGACAACATTGGATACCTCTGAGCAATCTGACACATTCACTTACACAAACTATGTCTCTATGTGCCCGTCCTAATATGGGGTCTTGCCACCCCTTGCCCAGCCAAAAATTGAATATGCACACATTTTGTATTATTTTCCACTAGGGATTTGAGACTCCTGATCCCTATTGTCAACATGTGCTATCTGCCATCAGGGGTGATCAATGGACGTGTTTTGGGGGTGCAACCCCTTCCTCAGTTCACCTACTTTAGATACGAGGAAGGGGTTGCACCCCCAAAAGACGTACATGGATATCCCCTGATGGCAGATGGCACATGTTGACACACTGTGTGCATATTCAATTTTTGGCTGGTTGCATTGTCAAAAACAGTATAAAAGGTTGATGAACAGTCATTCCTGAAAAAAAAATGGGGGTTTGGTTGACTTATTCGATTCTCCCCAAAACATCTAGAATGTCTTTAAATGTTTGATCCATCACATGAATTATTTGTTTTATTCTGTCCAGTTCCGTGCTACATTCCATCACTTGCTGTATTATTCGGAGGGCACTGTCAGCAGAGAAACGTGTACTATCTTTCACCACAACATTTACATCCCCTAAAAACAAAATACAAAAGGTATTATAACTCTGCAGGCCTACATCTCTTACCTGAAGCTGTGGTGACAGATACTGACCTGTTGTGGTGACCAGTTCCACAACGTCATCCACCTCTCCTTCCTGCACTTCTCCTTCCTCCACCTCAACTTCCTCAACATCCTTCGGTTGTGGGTCTTTGGGAGTTTGGGGTTGTTGTGAAGCTGTGGGGTTCCTGTGCTCCCTGGAGTGTTCTCCTCCCAGTCTTCTCTCCCCTATGAGAATCAAACAAAAGGTCTATTTATCACACTGAAATTCTCTATGAAAAATAAAAACAGGCTAAATTGTTTGGAAGTGGGGTACAAGTGTATGTTTGTGCGGAATTTAAAGATGAATGCATTATTTTGAACCAAAAATATGTTTAGTATTCACCTTTGGCTGTCAGTTTTTAGACATGGAGGCACCACAAAAAATCACTAATGCACCTGTGTGGGACACCCAAAAAAGGCGGGTCTGGTGGCCCACACTATAGTGCTCCAAAGTACAGATGTGGAAGCAGCTGCTGAGTGTCCTCTCCTTTACACTGACTAAAGTTTGCATTTCATTCTCTTTACAAACACATCATCTAGCCTAAAAATTTGGAACAAAAATGTAAAAAAAACATGCAGATGTCTAATTACTTTTGTGGCTATAAAATAAGCCAAAACAGCGGATAGTGGCCGAACGAAGTGTCTGTAACGTAACGAACGATTACTGTGCCAAACCAAGTTCAAATTATTAAATTATGGAAGGGAGTCCAATATAATAAAATCACAAAAAGGAGCAACATGTAAGTTGAGAAAAACATTAATAGCCGAAAAGTGTACATTTTACTTACTTTTTGCTAGCATTCTCTTAATGCTCCTTAACTGCTCTGGCTCCCTCAGTTTGAGGTCTGACCACCTCTTTCTGAGCTGCTCATTTGAGCCTTTCACCCCGAAATTCGCCTTCAGACTCTTCCAGACTTTAGTGAGGATTTTGGCCTTCCTTCTATTTGGTTTGCTATACGGCCCATGCTTTGCATCATAATCAGACTTGAGCAAGATGTCCACCATCTCCGCCATCTCCGCCAAAGACATATTCGATGCCTTGAATCTCCTCCTTGATCGTGACGTTTCCTCGGTCTCCGGGCTTGTCTCCTCCTCGTTAGTTGCGGAATTATCAGACACCTGCTGTAACTCCGCCATATTTGTCTGCGTGCCGAAAGAGAAGGGGCGGGGAAAAGATGTTAGTTAGAACGTCATGGGCGGGCGACGTGTGCGGAGCGACGTGTTCGTAGTTTGACGCATGCGTGGTGTATATATAGCAAACACACATGTGACTATACTACGTTCGGTGTGCGGAGAGAGGAGTTCAAGTGACGGACGTGCGAACAAAGGTATGTGATTTTGTGACTTGGACAAATTGTTGGCCTATACTGTCTTGAGAATGTTGTAGAATATATATGGTGACTACGATGTTAAGGAGGTTAGACTGTGTGCCTCACATTAGTTATATATTATTTATTTTACTTGCAGACCCAAAATGAATGTGTTTATAAGTGACAAGGAATTCCTTGCGGAATTTATAGACCGGGTAAGGGAGCTGCCCGCTCTGTGGGAGACGAAAAACCCCATCCACAAAAAAAGAGGGGTGAGAAAAGCAGCGCTGGAGACCCTGCTCCCATTTGTGCATACCAAGGTGCCCACAGCCACAGCAAAACAGGTGGACACTAAAATTGGGAGCTTGAGAGGCACCTACAGGACTGAACGCTCTAAGGTCCTGGCTTCTCAGAGGTCAGGAGCAGCAGCAGATGATGTGTATGTCCCGAATTTGTGGTACTACAGCAGGATGTCCTTTCTGGATGACCAGATTGAGGCAAGGCCATCACTCTCCACTCTTCCCCCCAGACTTCCCTGCAGCCAACCTGAGCCTTCTCTGGAGCAAGAGGAGGCAGCCATCCTGGATGATCCTGATTTGGCCATCTGGAGCCAGGTATAGTATTAAATGAAAATGTATTGGGATAAAATTAATGTTTTAGGCGATGAGCATGGAGCAACGCCTCCTATGCGAGCCCCTGCTCATCACCTTGCTCAACAAGGGGGTGATGGGAAAAATTACCCCCAATACTGCAATTTGTGAGGTGGCACAACTGTCCCAACCTCAACCTCCTCCTCCACCTCCACCTTCTTCTTCTGCCCCACCCCCTTCTCCTCCACCTCCACCTTCTTCTTCTGCCCCACCCCCTTCTCCTCCACCTCCACCTTGTTCTTCTGCGCCACCCCCTTCTCCTCCACCTCCTCCTCCTCCTGACAGGAGTACCCCTCCAGTGGCCCAGCCTCCAGCCAAACGAAGAAGGAAGGCTGCAGGGAAGGCTTCAGGGAAGGTTGCAGGAAAGGTTGCCAGGAAGAAGAGGAAGTGATGGCCTTGCTTCATTGTGGTCGGACAGAAGGCAGCCTGTTGTAGTACCACACACTTGGGACATATATCTCACCTGCTGCTGTTCCTGACCTCTGGGAGGCCAGCATCAGATTGTGTTCAGAAATGTTGGCCTTCTCAAGCTCCCAATTTTAGTGTCCACACAGGGTTGATGTGTGGTCTGGGGTCCCTGGGATGCACAAATGGCAGCAGCTTCTCCAGCGCTGCCTTCTCTTTATTTTATTTGAAACATGAATAAATGTTATTTTTGTTTAAGTTCATACTTGACTATGTGTATTTGTAAAAATTAAAAATTTAGCTTTGGAGTAAGCAGAGACATTTGACTGACAAAAAAAGGGACAGATAACAACCCCCCTAAAAAATAAAAGAATCTGATTTCCCAAAAAGAGGGTGTAAAATTTTACAACTATATATTAAAATATTCAATGGGAGATCACTATCAAAACATTGCGAAATTAAAATTAACATCAGTTTGAAAAATATAAAAATGTTAAATATTCATAAAAACTTGCACGATATAATACACATAAATCTTCTTAAGAGCAGCATGAAAAAGGTTAAAAAAATATAGTCATAACTCTGTGTGAATATCAGCAGCAAAAGAAGTTCTTTCGTTTTGATTAATGTAACATTCTAAAGAAGATTTCAATGCACAACATTTAAACGATGCAATAATTTCGAGCGTGACGAATGTGCTATCTCCATTACGAAGGCTTGTTTTACCAGAAGATGCGCTCCCGTCTCATACTTGCTTCTGAGCATGCGCGCTTTTGAAAGACTCGTTAAAGCATACACACGAACCATTTTCTCGTCACAAAACAGGCCGACGAGAAACACGACGAGGAAATCTGGAATCCTGACGAGAAAATAGAGAGCAGGTTCTCTATTTTCTCGTTGAGATTCACGGCAATTTTCTCGTCGTAAAACCATACACACGAACGTTTTTCTCGAGAAAAAAGCTCTCGCGGCACTTTTCTTGCCGGTTTTGGACGAGAAAATCGGTCGCGTGCACGAGGCTTCAGGGGAAGGTTCAGGCACGCAACACTTAAATCCAGTATATACACTCGCAGCCACTCAAGCCTATGAGAGCAGTCCTAGCAGCCGGGATAGAGCACAGATGTCAGAGACGATGAATCCCCCTTTAGGCAGGTCTCCAGGCCTCTCCCCGAGACAGCAGTACCGTCGCTAGTCTCCGCTGTTCTTCCCCTGGAACTCCTTTCCTAAAGTTGGGCCCCCTACAAACGGGCAGCCTGGGATCCTTCTCTGAAGCGTAGGCCCTAGTCAGCGGAGCTGGGCCTACCATGCAGCAACAGGGCCTCGGGCTGAAGGTGCCTAAGGCCTAAGCACTCTGGCGCACCTCGTGCCATGCGGGCCACGAGGCACACTCACTGGACCAGAGATCCCCCTGAACGCCTGGAATCGCGCACTGCCAAATGGCGTCTGCCACTTTTGTACCCTCTCCCAGCATGCACAGCGGGTAGACCACGCCCACTGCACGGCTGCCGAGAGAGGACACCCAAAGTGCTGTTATACCCCCATAGTCCAGCCAATGCCGGCGGTGACAGTGCCACCTGCAGACAAAGGAGAATAAAACTGCCAGGCAATATCACACCCAGAGCAGAACAATAATGGAACATAATTGGTCTGAGCCTAACTACTGTCTCAGACCGCCCTTAAATTTCCACATAGCGCCCCCAAATATTGGGGGGGCGCTACACACACCCCTCTCTTGAAAAGACACTGTCCCCAGTGGCTAGGGAAATCAAAACCCTTCAGTCCTGAAGGCCGTTGATTTCTCTATAAACTACAAAAAAGGAAATTTTTTTTTTTTTTTTAACAGGTGCCTGAACCAATATTTTTTTATTTTGGGAAGGGAGAAAGAAAAGGAAAGAAGCACACAGATAACATTACATCCAGATACTAAAGCCTCGTACACACAGAAGGTTTTCTCGTCAAGAAACGACAAGAAAACTGCCGGGAGAGCTTTCTTGCCGAGTAAACCGGCCGTGTGTACGAGGCTTTCAGGTTTCTCGTCAGGAAAACTGGCTAGAATCTCGACGAGAAAAATAGAGAACCTGCTCTCTATTTTCTCGTCGGGATTCTCGTCGGCCTGTTTCCAGACGAGAAACCAGAGAGTGTGTACACTTACCTGTCGCCGTGGAAACCCGCGCATGCTTGAAATTATTTGACGCATGCGCGGTAGCTTCCTAGGCATAGGTAGGGTGTAGCAAGATGGCGGCAACGGCATCAAATGTGACGAGCGCACGCTCGTCGTAGTTGATGATGTAACCGCGTTCGTGCCATTCAAAAGAACGGTGGCGGTTCTTTTGAATCGTACGTGTGTACACTCGGCCGGGACAAGGTTCTTGTTCAAGAATCTCGTCAGGAAAAACAACGTGTACGAGGCTTAACATTTCTTCAAAAGGACAATATAATATACCGTATTTTTCGCACCATAAGACGCACTTTTTCCCCCCTAAAGAATGGGGGAAAATGTCCCTGCGTCTTATGGAGCGAATACTGACCAGGCACCGCCCCCCCCCCCCCGTCGCTGCGTCAGAATACCAGTGCTCGGCTTCTCTGTGAAGGAAAGGGAGTGAGGCGGATCCTGGCAGGGACATACCAAGGGGGAGCGGGGGGGGAGACGGCCGGGTGTCAAAATATGTCAGTGTCGGTAGCGCTGCTATGGGGGTGACACTATCCTGAAAGCGGCGAGAACCCTGGCTGTTTTATTTTTTCGTCGGAACCCCCCACCTGCGCCGTGGTCTGGTCCAGTCTCACTTCCTGCTCCTTCCCCCGGCAGCTGCTGCTGTAAACTATGTTCCCAGTCCTCCTTCCTAGCTGCTGCCCATGTACATCTGAGGCTGAGAGCCAGCCAGCCAGAGGGGGTTGTGAATTGTAATGGCAGTGTCCTCCACTGCCTGAGGTGGGCTGAGCTGGTGATAAGGGGGTGGGAGGTGTGGGCTGGCATGGTATCCACTGTGGGGGGGGGGGGGTGGTGGTATTGCTGTGTGTCCACCACCCACCTATAGTAGTAGTATAATATAAAATATTTTAGTACACCATTTGGTTTAGATTTTTTTTTTCTTGTTTTCCTCCTCTAAAACCTAGGTGCGTCTTATGGTCAGGTGCGTCTTATGGAGCGAAAAATAAGGTACATTCCACCCATCACTAGCTATCTATCCCACCCCATTCTCCGGTCGTGTTGATAGCCGTTCTCATACCTGCAAGAAATTACAACATGCAAATAAAATATAAACATCCTATCCCTAATATTCTATACAATTTAGAAGCAAACTGCCCCCCCTAGAGGAAGCATATTCCCTTCTCTAAAGCTTTATTACGCTAAGCCTAGCATAAAATAGCATAAAGAAAAAAAAAAAAAATCTTATGCCGCGTACACACGACCGTTTTTCATGTCATGAAAAAAAACGTCGTCTTTCTCGACGTTATTTTTTCGTGTTTCCTCTCAAGCCTGCCTTGCCTACACACGATCGTGAAAAAAAATGATCTAGCAAAGCGCGGTGACGTCCAACACGTACGACGGCACTATAAAGGGGAAGTTTCATTCTGTTCGCGCCACCCTTTTGGCTGCTTTTGCTGATTTCGTGTTTCCGCGTGTTAGTAAAAGTTTGGGAAGAGACGATTCGCGCTTTTCAGTCTTCGTGCTTTAAAGATCGTTTTCGGGAGTTCAGTTTGTGCTTGTGGGTTCGTATCTGGCTTTCAGTGCGTGTAGTGAGTTCGTATCTGTTTTTGCAGTGCGTTCTTGTCCGCTCGTTACTGTTTTTCAGCTCGTTCTTCATAGGCCTTGCTGTTCTTCAGTGCGTTCTTTTAGTTCGTTCTGATTAGACGACCGTTTTGAAGCCATGTTGCGGGTACGTTCTTGTCGCTGAGATCGTGCTGTGCTTGCTGCTGGGCTTGTTGCTATGTCCCAGATCCGGTCCATGAGGAGGGTGAGGAGGAGTTCATGGACCAAGAATTGGTTGCTCCAGCGGGACCAATTATGTCATATGCCTCTGCTGCGGGAGATCCGGGAGAATAACCCTGATGACTTCAGGAATTTTCTTAGGATGTCTGACCCCGTTTTTCAGCAGCTCTTGGCTTTGGTGTCCCCCTATATCACCAGGCAGGACACCGTTATGCGGGAAGCCATTACTGCTGAGCAAAGGGTCATCGCCACGTTGCGATACCTTGCGACTGGGAGAAGCTTGCAGGACCTTAAGTTCTCGACAGGCATCTCCCCCCAGGCTCTGGGCGTCATTATCCCTGCGACCTGCTCTGCCATTATCCAGGTCCTTCAGGAGGAATATATTAAGGTAAGTTTTCTCCTTTATAAACATCACAATCTATGTTTTTTTATGCTTGCTAATGTATAGTATTTTTTGAACTGTCTCTAATTACCATGATTTGAATATGCTGTGAATGTCCCCTTTGTCCCCCTGCATGTTGTAAGCTTTGAATGTTCCATTTTTTTGGCCTACATGCATATTTTTTAAAAAAAAGCTCTCCAGCATTATATCCTGGGCCCAAACACACCTAGCCTAGTCACTCCCCATTTTTTTTTGCCCGCTCCATTGTAGTGCTTAGATTGCCTGAATCCCCCCCCCCCCCCCCCCCCTAATTATTTTCTTTTGTTTAATCTACCCAAATAAATTACATAGTACTAGAGCTTTTATTTATGATGTCCCCAACTCATCTCAACCCCCCCACCCTATAAGAATTTCACAGGTCCATCAGAGTGGGTGATGTTTTTTGTGCTCATTTTTAGCTCTTATTAAAGCGGAGCTCCATCCTAAATTTTTTTGGTCCGCTCATCGTAACCCTCCCCCGGTGTCAAAATTGTCACCTTTCAGGGGGGAGGGGGGTGAAGATACCTGTTTAAGACAGGTATTTTCACCCACATCCGGGAGTCATCTCTGCGGCAAATCTGCCGGAGCCAAGTCACTTCCCGCAGAATACCCGTAGTGTTCTTGGAAACACTTGTCTCACAGAACACAGGAGGACCAGTCAGAACTGTGCAGCGCTTCTCGTGCATGTGCGTTTGGGAACCGGGCAGTGAAGCCGCAAGGCTTCTCTTCCTGGTTCCCTCACTGAGGATGGCAGAGGGGGCAGCAGAGTGACGAGCGATTGTTCGTGCTCTGCTGCGGACGTTGCTGGACTCCAGGACAGGTAAGTGTACAATTAGCAAACCTCTGCAGCTGCTGTAGCTGGAGCTGCTGTGTAATTTGTTATTATTTTGGCTGCGTAGCTCCGCTCTAAAATCCTCCTTCCAAATTACCGTATTTTTCGCACCATAAGACGCACTTTTTTCCCCCTAAAAAATGTGGGGAAATGTCCCTGCGTCTTATGGAGCGAATGCTGACCCCCCCCAGTCGCCGCGTCAGAATACCAGTGCTCGGCTTCTCTGTGAAGGAGAGAGAAAGGTAGTGAGGCGGATCCTGGCAGGGACATACCAAGGGGGAGCGGGGGGGGGAGACGGCCGGGTGTCAAAACATGTCAGTGTCAGTAGCGCTGCGCCAGAGGTGACATTATCTTGAAAGCGGCGAGAACCCTGGCTGTTTTTTTTTTCCGCCAGAACCCCCCCCCCCCCGGCGCCGTGGTCTGGTCCAGTCTCACTTCCTGCTCCTTCCCCCGGCAGCTGCTGCTGTTGTAAACTATGTTCCCAGTCCTCCTTCCTAGCTGCTGCCCATGTACATCTGAGGCTGGGAGCCAGCCAGCCAGAGGGGGTTGTGAATTGTAATGACAGTGTCCTCCACTGCCTGAGGTGAGCTGAGCTGGTGATAAGGGGGTGGGAGATGTGGGCTAGCATGATATCCACTGCCCAGTCACATGAGCTGTTGTGATAGAAGAGGCTGAAGGGGTGTTTGTGTCTGCCCTGCCACCCTGAGCTGATCTGGGAAAGGGGGGGAGGTTGCTGTGTCCACCACCCAGGTATAGTGTAGCTGAGCTGATTTGATAGGGGAGGGGGGTGGTATTGCTGTGTGTCCACCACCCACCTATAGTAGTAGTATAATATAAAATATTTCAGTACACCATTTGGTTCAGAATATTTTTTTCTCGTTTTCCTCCTCTAAAACCTAGGTGCGTCTTATGGTCAGGTGCGTCTTATGGAGCGAAAAATACGGTAATGCTATACTGATGTTTTGCCCAGAGTGTTTTGTGCTAACATGCTTGCAATGTTTAGGTAGCAAAGTATATTCATTTTTTTTTTGCTTTGACTCCACAGTTACCATCGACGCCACAGGAATGGCAGAATGTGGCATCTGAGTTTTCTCAGCGGTGGAACTTTCCCAACTGTGGAGGAGCCATTGATGGCAAGCACGTCCGCATCGTGCCACTACCCCATTCTGGATCCTTTTTTTATAATTATAAAGGCTTCCACAGTATTGTGCTCATGGCGGTGGTGTCTGCCAACTATGAGTTTCTCTATGTTGATGTTGGGAAAAATGGGCGGATGTCTGACGGTGGTGTTTTCGCCCAGACCGAGTTTGCTGACCGGCTTCTTTCAGAGGACCTGGCATTGCCACCTGCTGAAGAAAATGAACATGGCCTCCCGTTTGTTTTCCTGGCAGATGAGGCGTTTGCGCTTGGACCCCATTTGATGAGGCCTTTTCCACAAAGGTCCCTCACCCCTGAGAGGAGGGTCTTTAATTATCGGCTGGCCAGAGCGCGAAGGGTGGTCGAAAATGCCTTTGGCATCATGGCCAGTCGGTTCCGCATTTTTCAGACTGCTATAAACATGGCGGAGTATAAATGGAACCATTTGATCATGTGCTGTTGCATACTCCACAATTTTTTAATAAAAAACTTGAACAATTATCTATCTACAGTTGCCCTTCAGGGCACACAGTGCTTGGATGGACCATTGGCAGCCCAGTTAGCTGGCCCTACAGGCTTGGCCCCCCAAAGCGGCCGTGATGTGCGGCAACGCTATCTTGAATATTTTATGGGTAGGGGGGCCATTGCAATGCCTGATCATTTTTAACTAAAGTATTGTCATAATAAAAAAAAAATATAATGAAAACATCTTGTTTGCTTTTCTTTTGTTGTATTTGTTCTTTCTCCTAGGTCAGTGATGGTGAACCTTGGCACTCCAGATGTTTTGCAACTCCATTTCCCATGATGCTCAACTCCACTGCAGAGTGCCTGAGCAACATTAGAAATGTAGTTCCAAACCATCTGGGGTGCCAAGGTTCACCATCACTGTCCTTGGTTATACTAGTGCAGTTGTAGTTCCATGTTTTTTCCTAACAAGTAAATTACCATCATTTATAGAGTGTAAACACACACATTTTTTTAGGGGGGGGGGGGGGGCAACATTGATATAAGAAGCCACACATTGTTTAGTTTTCAACATTTTTTATAGGAGTATAACATTTTTCTGGTTTGTATAAAAAAAAAAATAATTTTTGGGGGGATTTTAATTTTTTGTTTGTTTTATAAAACTCTGTACAAAAATGTACAACACGTACATTATATAACTTTAGAAATAAAAGATTCCCCCCCCAAAAACTAAACAAAACTTTTTTCAAATATCTACAAGTTTTAAACCCTCCCAAGAATATGTTAAATTTTTTTCAGTCTTTTCTCCATGAGTTTGGTTGTTTGGCACATCTGGAACAGGTTGGCTTTTATGTTTTCAACCTCCCGAGAGCAGACCCTCACTTCTTTCATCAACATCTGGGCAGTGGGTCGGGTGAAGGTTGCTGGGGCCGCAGGCATTAAAGTCCCTTTAATTCGAAAAAAAAAAACGTCTTACTAAATATACAGGCCTACATCTATTACCTGAGGCTTTGGTGTATGACACTGACCTGGTGAGTTGCCATTTCCCTCTTCAGCCACATCCTGCGGTTGTGGGTCTTGAGTTGGTGGTGCGGGGTTTGCAGCCTCGTGTCTCTTAGCTCTTTGAAGCCCTAGGAGATATAACCCAAAGGTAGACTTGTGTAACTAAATATATTTAGGCCTGAAAGAGGAATATTAATCATTCTTGGGAAGTGTGTTACAATTGTATTTAGGAAAATTTTTTAGAAGATGAAAACATGATTGTATCCATTTCCCAAGATGGTAGATTAATCTCTTTTGGTCATGTTTCACACATGGAAACACACCAGGTATCCACTGGATCACCTGTGTGTGACACCATCAAAAGGTTGTTCTTGTGGCCCACACTTGTGCTAATGAGTCCAGATGTGTAAGCAGCTGCTGAGCATACTCTTGTAACCGTACACTGAATCTAGTTACATTAGTTAAATATAATTACCAACACCTACACAAACATGTTTATAATTAATTCTCACATCAACATTTCATGATGTCCTGTTTCATGTTCTTGGGCACAAGAATCCAACGTTGAAATCCTCGTTCAATACCACCCAAACGATGTTTTGGTGGAATACATTGCTAACTACATTTGAACATGCCTATTATTAGGAATGATCAAATGTAGTTCAAACAATGAATCGGACCAAAAGCTTGTGATTTAGTGAACGTTTGAACGACCATTTCTACGATCGATTCGTGTGGCCAAAAACATGAAACAGGACATCTTGAACTGTACTACATACATTATATAAAAAGCACATGCAGCACCACGGTATTCCCAAAAATCAGAGTTAATGTAAATCTACTTACTTTTTCTGATCACTTTTTAAATTTTTTTATATTGCTCCGGCTCACGCAACTTAATGTCCGACTATCGTTTGCGGATCTGTTCCTTCGACCTGCAAACACCAAATTTATGGAAGAGCGCTTTGACCACTTTATCCATGATCTTGGCCTTCACTTGATTCGGCTTTTTGTAGGGCCCATGTTTCACGTCATAATCCTCCCTGAGCAATATGGTGACCATCTCCACCATCTCCTCAAAAGACATGTTAGTGGCTTTATACCTTCTGGGTCTGGGCCTGCTTCCTTCCCCACTTTCCACTTCATGTCGTTGATTCTCCGCCATGTTTTCACTCTCCGTCATTAAGGACGAGCGAGAAGGGGCGGGGAAAGTAGTCTAACGAACGTCAGGGGCGGGAAAGCGTGCGGAGCGTCACTCATGCGCACTGTATATAACTCCAAAAAACATTGTTGAAAGCGACGTTCAGTGAGTGGAAGAAGGTCGGAAGCAACGAACGTGTAGATCGCGGGTACGTAACATTTTTCATACTTGATATGTCGAGGGTTGAGCGGCCCCGAACAGCAAATTTAGTGACCGTACAGACCTTTTATTTTGCCTGTGTCCAGGAGCATAAACCTAAACATTCACTGTATGTTCGGGGCCGGGGTTGGGCAATATGCATGTAACTTGGCGCTTGCTTCCCGTGCTGTTAGTACTGGCCGTGCACAAAGTGTCATTTTTGAAGTTTGAAAAAACATTTAAAAGTCAATCGCGGCTATAATGAATTCTTGGCTCCCGGCAAATGGCAAGACATTGAAAAGTCATTTTTACCTAAAAAAAAAAAAACGTGGGGGTCCCCCCAAATTCGAGTTGCAGGCCCTTCAGGTCTGTCAAGGATTTTAAGGGGAACTCCACCCCCAATTCTGAAAAAAAAATGGCGTGGAGTCCCCCCAAAAATCCAGACCAGACCCTTTATCCGAGCACGCAACCTGGCTGGCCGCAGGGGAAGAGGGGGGGACGAGAGAGCGGCCCCCCTCCCTCCTGAACCATACCAGGCCACATGCCCTCAACACGAAGCGAGAAAAGAAGAAGGAAGAAGATGGAAGAAAGCCAAACTCAAAAATAAAGGAATGGTCAAAAACTGACTCTTGTCATTTTGTACACTTTCTTCGTGAAATGGTAGAGGTACAATGTACCCCATTACCATTTCACATAGG
The DNA here is from genome assembly GCA_029206835.1 of Rana muscosa. NCBI lineage: Eukaryota > Metazoa > Chordata > Amphibia > Anura > Ranidae > Rana > Rana muscosa. The sequence continues at coordinate 82,989,390 of CM055117.1, read as the reverse complement.
GGGGGCGGGATCTGGGGGTCCCCTTTGTTAAAGGGGTCTTCCAGATTCCGATAAGCCCCCCGCCCGCAGACCCCCACAACCACCGGGCAAGGGTTGTGGGGATGAGGCCCTTGTCCCCATCAACATGGGGACATCCTCCCCATGTTGAGGGCATGTGGCCTGGTACGGTTCAGGAGGGAGGGGGGGGCCGCTCTCTCGTCCCCCCCTCTTCCCCTGTGGCCGGCCAGGTTGCATGCTCGGATAAGGGTCTGTTATGGATTTTGGGGGGGGACTCCACGCCATTTTTTCCCAGAATTTGTGGTGGAGTTCCCCTTAAAATCCTTGACAGACCTGAAGGGCCTGGTATGGATATTTGGGGGGACTCCACGCCCTTTTTTGTGTTAGTTTGGGGTGGAGTTCCCCTTAAAATCCTTGCCAGACCTGAAGGGCCTGGTATGGATATTTGGGGGGACTCCACGCCCTTTTTTGTGTTAGTTTGGGGTGGAGTTCCCCTTAAAATCCTTGCCAGACCTGAAGGGCCTGGTATGGATATTTGGGGGAACCACAATGCTTTCCCAATGTTTGTATCAATGACTTTTCTATGTATTGCATTTGACAGGAGACAACAATTCATTATACCCAGGAGTGAATTTTGTGTTAATTTTGAATAAACACAAATGACACTTGGTGCAGGGACAGTTCGAGGTACTCCTTTATTTTTGGGGAGTCCTTTTAGTCCCCAGATTTTCAGGGCAACATTTACTTCAATGGGGTTTGGGTTCGGGGTCAAGTTCGGGTAAAGTCAGGTCACAAACTCTAGCTTTTTACAAAGTTTGCAAAAAAGAGTTCAACACAAACATCCAGGTGTTCACTCAACTCTATGATGACTGATCAATTGCTACGTTAGTGGCCTATATATGGTGAGAAAGATTTGGAGTAGTCCTGACTGACATTCCTTTTTTTTTGGGGTTTTGAATTGCAGAGAAAATGCAGGTATTTAAGGACTCAGAGTTTATGCTTGAATTCCTGCAAAGATGGAAGAATCTTCCAATTTTATGGGAGACAAAAAATAAACAAAATAAAAATAAAGAAGCCAGGAAGAGAGCACTGGAGACCTTGCTGGAATTTGTGCAAACTCAGATCCCCACAGCAACACTACAGGATGTGAAGACAAAAATTGGGACCATTAGGGGCACATACCGGGCTCAACGTAATAAAGTCCAAAAATCGCTGCGGTCAGGAGCAGGTGCAGAGGACCGATACATCCCTAATCTGTGGTACTACCAGCACCTGAGTTTCCTCGATGAACACCTGGAATCCAGGGAATCCCTTATAACCCTTCCACCCAGAACGACCTCCAGCCTTCCCTGCAGCCAACCCTCCAGCCTTCCTTGCAGCCAACCCTCCAGCCTTCCCTCCAGCATTCCCTGCAGCCAAGCCTCCAGCCAAGTTGAGGTCTCTTTGGAGGAACAACCTCAACTCCTGGAGGAGCCTGATTTAAATATTTGGAGCCAGGTATAATATTTCACAAAATATTTAGAGTAATAAAAGTTGAATGTTGTCAAAGTTTAAAAAAATGTGTGAAAAATGTTACCAGTTAAACCAAAGTGTCTGACATATCAATAGACAGCAGTGGCCAAAAATTAAGGGCACAAAAAAGAAAAATGCTGGTGTCAGAATGATTAACTTTAATATTTAGTAGCATTCAATTAGCAAATGTCATGAGGTGACAAATGTGTGTGAAAGATGAAGGCGAAAATAACTCTATGTACCTTTTTTTAACAGGATGAGGAGGCAGGCCCCAGTGGAACCCAGGAGGAGGCAGGCCCCAGTGGGACCCACGAGGACGCAGGTGCCACTGGAAGCCAGGAGGAGGCAGGCCCCAGTGGGACCCAGGAAGAGGCAGGCCCCAGTGGGACCCAGCAGAACACCAGGCCCCAGATCCCTCCGCTGCGGATTCCAGCAAAAAGGTCAAGGAGGCTGCTTCAAATGGAGGAGGAGACCCAGGCCCTAATTAGGGAGGCTACTGCGGCACTCAGAGAGCTCCCCACCGCTGCAGAGGGATTTGCTGCCCTTATTGGGGAGAAACTGCCCCAAATGGAACTGGACCAGAGGCTTAAAAGTGAGACACTGATATTGAAGGTGGTAAATATGGGCATGTTGGGCAAACTGAAAGATTTCACTGACGTTGTGGACCTTTCATATTTGTTTGCTCAAGTTCCTGCCCCACTCCATGCTCCTTCCCCACTCCATGCTCCTGTCCCAGTCCCTGCTCCTGTCCCAGTCCCTGCTCCTGTACCAGTCCCTGCTCCTGCTCCAGTCCCTCCTCCACGGACACAGCCTCCAAGGAAGGCTGCAGGGAAGGCTGCAGGGAAGGAAAAAAAAAACAGCAAATGAGCCCAGGATATGTGCCTCAGATGGGCCCAATTTTCGTCTTCACATCCTTTGATGTTTGCTGTGGTGATCTGGGTCTGCACTAATTTCAGCAGGGTCTCCAGTGCTGTCTTCCTGGCTTCTTTATTTTTACTTTACATATGGTTTTGTTTTGGCTTACCTTTTAATTTGTTTTTAGGCCATAATAAATTGAATTTTTGTTTGAAGATACAAAATTAACATGTGTTTTTATTCTAAATAGCCAGTTTGGTAGTGAGTAGGCAGGGACAGTGGCTAAAAAATTGTGAAATTAACAAGGGACACTAACCTCATTGAGGGTAAATTAGAATAAATAATAATGTTGTGGTAACTTGACACACTCCAAAATAGCAAATAATATGAAAAAACAGTCTAAAATCTAATACCAAAAATTTTAAAATAAAAAAATGCACAAAAAAATGTAAAGTCCAAATTTTAGGGTATTTAGGGAGATCTGGCTTACAAAAAATATAGATTAATCATGATAAAACAATAAATACTAAAGACCAAACGTTTTCATAACTCTGGGAGAATATCAGTAGCAAGAGAATTGGAATATTGCAGCATTAGAACGAAGAAAAGAATGCGCTGCATTAAACGATGTAATAATTTCATGCATGACGAATGTGCCATCTCCATTCAGAACAGTAGTTTTACCAGAACGAGCGCTCCCTTCTCCTCACTTGCTTCTGATCATGCGCGCTTTTTTCACGTCGTTAAAGCCTACACACGATCATTTTTCATGACGAGAAAAACGACGACGTGCAAAACGGCGAGAAAAATTAGAGCAGGTTCTAATTTTTCTCGTCATTTTTAATGCAGTTTTTCACGTCGAGAAAAACGACATAAAGCCCACAGACGATCGTTTTTCTCGGCGAAAGGAAAAAATGCCATTTTTCTCGTCGAGAAAAACGGTCGTGTGTACGCGGCATAAGTCTAAATGCTTTCTCGTTAGTGCAGTTTTTTTTTGCTGCAGACCACTGCCACCTAGCGCTGGCATAACTTCAACACTCCACAATAGCTGCGCACGGGACTGTAACGCAGCACACATGAACACTCCACATCTTGACCACGGCGTCCCTTCACCACGACCTACTGACTAATCTACCCCAAGGTTCAATTTATAGGAACTGTCCCTTGTTCAGAGCAGGAGGGAGAGAGGAAAAAAAAACAACAAGATCTCCACTTTTCTTCCTCTTTAAGAGTAGACATCCCATTTTCAGCGGAGCAAAGTCACTTGAATCCAGGGCACGGTTTGTCCATGCAAAGACAGGATAATAAAAAAATAAAAAAACACAAGTTCCTGTCTCAAAGTCTCTCAAAGATAATAGTGGGGATCTGGAAGAATAATGGACTTCCATTGCTTGTCCAGGGTCTCTATAAAATAAACAGCATCCTCTTTCCCTGGACAACAGATCACCACACGATCAGCGTGAATATGCCGACCATAGCTCCACTCCTTACGGCAACCCTTGAAGCGGTCGGTCATGGCGGCCGAGCAAGCAAAGTACCTGTATGACTTGGGCACCTCAAGATAGTCCCATATGGCCTCCGCGTACCACCTTTCTCGATAGGCCTCTATCTCAAACAGCAGTTCTTTGGGTATGTAGGGATACTCCCAGCCATACTCACTAGCCACTCTTTTGTTAATAATCCGCTGCAAGCGAGCAAGATGGGGCAGCGTTTTGCGATCCCCGCTTCCAACATGCACAATAGCATCCGGCGATCTCCGGACTGTAGTCGTATCAGGCCCTGGTAGGGGTTTTCCACTTGGGGCAGATACAGTTTTCTCCTCTATGGCCGGGACCTCCACACGGGGTGTAGTGCTCCCCGAACTCATAGGCGATCCCTCTCTAAGGCTGCGGGCTGGGGCAACAGTCTTTATATTGTCCCATCCCTTTTTAATGAAAATGTCATCTATTTTGTTATCATCCTCCACATCGGACGAAGAGTCCAGGTCTGAGGTGTCATACTCCTCAGCAGGCAAGTAATTTCGGGTGAATGTGGACACATTTCTCCCAGCCTCCTTACTGTCAGCTGCCGTGGACTTCTCGGGCTTCCTTCCGCTCTCGATGTCCGGTTCTGGTAGGCACTGGGGCAGGCTTCGACCGCATCCGCGGGAGGCCTTAACATATCCCACTTTTCGCTTTGCTGGCAGGACATGAACTTCCATTGTGGCAAAGGCAGCGTCCGCTGAGGTGTTTGCCAAAAGTTCCGTAGGCTCAGGGGCATCCTTCCCCGAGGCACTGGCAGTAGGGGAGGCGATGCGTGTGGGCTTGGTTGTAGGAGTGTAGGCGTCTTCCTCCGAAGTTACGACTCCTGTGATGCAATTCACCCGGTAGGCCCGGGGTGATTTAGTGGGCTGCTCCACCTCAAAGAGGAACTCTCCACAAGCCGAACATCTCCCAAAGGGGCGCAGTTGCACGGCAAGTCTGTGGCATTTGGGACAGAGTATGCCCAGGGCCTCTGCATCTCTGCAGATGTACAGGGCGAAGCGGCCCCAGGGCTTGAACCGGATCCCCGTATCCGTAAGTGGGGCGGTGAGCAGAGCAATGTCCATAGAAGAAGGCATCGGGAACATCCGGGGTCCCGACAAAGCTGAAGTTCCTGGAACGGCAGACACGTTGCTCACTCTCACTCGATCCAACTCTCTCTGTCTCTTGGCACCAATTCATCCACGTGTAGCTCGCGGGTGGCGGGAAGTCCTCCCCTTTTTCTCTTTCTACACGTAGCTCGCGGGCTTTTCTTTTTCTGGACACGCCCACGAACTACGCAGTTGGAAAACAGTTCTGTGCCCCATAACCCCTTTTTTCTTCACTCAAAGTTTGTAACATAGTCCAATGGCCGACTTTTCAATCACATAAGTTTCACTCCACTCGTATAAGAGATAGCCACAAATCCCGGACTCGAGCCCCCACGTGTAGCTACCTGACGCGGTCTCCACACACCCGCAGACCCCTATTTGTTAATGGGATCTACTGGTTTCGATACTTTGGGTCTGCAGCAATTACCTCCCACGAGTGGATCCTTCAGTTCCGTTGTCTAGGTACACCAATATCTTCCAGGAATAAGGCCAATGTCCACACATGAGTAAAACCTAATCAGCAAGGCTTTATTCTTTTTTCACTTTAAGTTAACTTGAAGAAAGCAAGAGCAGAAAAGTTGAAAGACGTAGGGGAAGGTTCAGGCACGCAACACTTAAATCCAGTATATACACTCGTCGCCACTGAAGCCTGAGTGGGTATTGCTCACCCGCATAGTCCCTATGAGAGCGGTCCTAGCAGCCGGGATAGAGTACGGATGTCAGAGATGATGGATCCCCCTCTAGGCAGGTCTCCAGGCCTCTCCCCGAGACAGCAGTACCGTCGCTAGTCTCCGCCGGGACTGTTCTTCCCCTGGAACGCCTTTCCTAAAGATGGGCCCCCTACAAACGGGCAGCCTGGGATCCTTCTCTGAAGCATAGGCCCTAGTCAGCGGAGCTGGGCCTACAATGCAGCAACAGGGCCTCGGGCTGAAGGTGCCCAAGGCCTAAGCACTCTAGTACACCGCGTGCCAATGCGGGCCCCGAGGCACACTCACTGGACCAGAGGTCCCCCTGAACGCCTTGGGGTCCCCCTGGAATCGCGCACACCCAAATGGCGTCTGCCCCTTTTGTACCCTCTCCCAGCATGCACAGTGGGTAGACCACGCCCACTGCACGGTTGCCGAGAGAGGACACCCAAGGTGCTGTGATACCCCCGTAGTCCAGCCCGTGCCGGCGGTGACAGTGCCACCTGCAGGCAAAGGAGAACAAAACTGCCGGGCAGTATCACACCCAGAGCAGAACAATAATTGAACATAATTGGTCTGAGCCCAACTACTGGCTCAGACCGCCCTTAAATTTCCACATCGCGCCCCCAAATATTGGGGGGGGGGCGCTACATACAGTACAGCCATAAGTTAACAGTCAGCAAACAGCCATGTCACATACAGCCATGATAGAGCCCCTGCTTACTGTGCTGCCTGTGATGATGATTGTAATGCTGATGAGCTGCTACTTTACACTTCAGTTGGGGGAGCAGTAAACATGTGCAGTGGAGCTGCATTTTACCCCCCCCCCCAAAAAAAAAACACTTTCTGTCCAGCGACGCACCATCACGTCACTGAATTGGAAGAGTGATATCTCTGTCATCACTGCAGCAATGATTGGATATCATTTTTTAGCCCCAGTGATTCTGCACAAAGTAAAAGAGGACCTGTCATGGCCCTGCTATCACAAAGGATGTTATTCATTCATTGTGAAAGCAAAAAAAAAAAATGAAAGGTACAATGTAATTTTATTAACAAAATGCTTATGCGCAAATGCGAACACACATGTTGGCCCCGCATGCATGTGTAAACGGCAACAAACCTGCCTTTTGTATTGAGTCTGGGTTAGGGGTGGGGTCAAGGACGTGGTCGAAGGGGGCCCCGTCAGGTAGGCTGTACGGGGCGCCATAATTTCTAACAGCGGCCCTGGACCCAGTACTAGCCTTATTGCCTTCCTGAAATATTCTCACAGAGAGATCCTTAGATGGGGAACAATTGGTGCAAGCTATATCGAGCAATCTGACATGGTCCTCCAGATATTCCAGTAATTTGGATAGGTTCAGAGCCTTCAGAGATTGTTGCTGGAACTGACTCACCTTGGGAATATCAGGATGGCCCTGCTCACAGCTCAGGACAAGTTACCTCTGTCTTTGGTCACGTGATTTCCCTATTTCTGAGGCTCAGTGGTCTGGCTCTAGAGCAAGGAAATCTTCTCTTCCTGTTTTAAGGAATCCCCATGGAAGGACACCACAGACAGTGGATCATTCTGGGGAAGAAACCTAGACACCCTTGATATCAAGGGGCTTGGTTGTCTTTCACATCTTGTTTTACAAGGTAACATTCAGAAGTTCTGGGCTAAAAGTATTGGATCTCCTTAGTGGAAGTGTATACAATCTGGATCCAAGCAGACAATGCCACAAAGGTGGGGTACATCAATTTTCAGGTGGATCCAGAGTTTTACCGTAGTAAAAGATATATTGGTATCCTTGGAAAAATTTCAGACTCAAGCCTTGTCGATCATGAGCATTCCAGGTCTACACAGTGGCAGGCAGACTTTGACAGTAGCGCTTAAACCTGTGAGAGTGATTTCTATCCCTGGAGCTATTCCTGGAGGTTTTACCCAGGTCGGCAACTTCAGAGGTTGACTACCTGGTCCCCAGATGTCAGATGTTGCCTTTGGCAGCTTGATGATTCAAGCTCAAATTCTGAGAGACAGGGCATCGTGGAGTCTAAGAATCCCTTGATGCTAAGCGGGGAGGTCTACTTCTTCATATTAAATCTATCGTTGAACATGTGATGCATGCTTATCTTGGTGCAAGCCTCAGACTTTCTCCTCAGGAGTTTCTTCGTCTGACAAGTCCCCTCCTGCATCTGGGCCAAGGTCAACATTTACCTCTTAATGTTGCTGCCCTTGTGACTTTGTGGGATCTTAAGTAGTTCACTCGTAGCCTTCACTTGGGGAGGTGACTGTTCAAGATTGTGGCCTAGTCTGGCTTGAAACCTTTCATGGGTAGGGATGGGCCCGGTGCTCGATTCGAACCCATGTTCGAATCGAGCACCGGGCGTTCGCTCGCTCGTCGAGCCCAGAACTATTTGGGCCGTTCGCATCACATTCGTGTGATGCGAGCGGCCCCGCAATGCATTGCGGCCGGCGCGGCCGGCGCAGTGCATTGCTGGCTGATGATTGGCCAAGCATGCACTGTGACCCCGCATGCTTGGCCAATCACAGCGCCCGAAACTCGGAGAGCAATAATTGGCTACAGGCAGGACGCCTGTAGCCAATTACAGCTCAGGGGCTTTAGTACATGCCCCACCATTTAAAAGGCCGCCACGCCATCGGCCCCGGTCACATGAGTTCCGGCTTTAGGAGAGATCAGTCTGCTGATTCTGTCTTTGCTTGATACTGAAAGATTTGCTCTTCTTTGCTAAACCATTGGCTATTTCTTTGCTAAACCATTGCTACCTAAGTCATTGATCGTTCATTGCTGCTGATTGCACAGTTAGCGTGTTATTAGCTGCTGCTGGGGATTAGTCTGGTGCGTGCTTACTGTTAGTACAGTATTGCAGTAGTACCAACCGCAGTGCTGTTAGCAAAGCATTGCACCCCAACAGCACCCATAGGACTTCTAGTGTGTTAGTGGCAGCAAACAGAGCTCCTATATTTTCTTCTCAGCAGCACCCATAGGACTTCTAGTGTGTTAGTGGCATCACACAGAGTTCCTATATTTTCATCTCAGCAGCACCCATAGGACTTCTAGTGTGTTAGTGGCAGCAAACAGAGCTCCTATATTTTCTTCTCAGCAGCACCCATAGGACTTCTAGTGTGTTAGTGGCAGCAAACAGAGCTCCTATATTTTCTTCTCAGCAGCACCCATAGGACTTCTAGTGTGTTAGTGGCAGCAAACAGAGCTCCTATATTTTCTTCTCAGCAGCACCCATAGGACTTCTAGTGTGTTAGTGGCATCACACAGAGCTCCTATATTTTCTTCTCAGAAGCACCCATAGGACTTCTAGTGTGTTAGTGGCAGCAAACAGAGCTCCTATATTTTCTTCTTAGCAGCACCCATAGGACTTCTAATGTGTTAGTGGCATCACACAGAGTTCCTATATTTTCATCTCAGAAGCACCCATAGGACTTCTAGTGTGTTAGTGGCATCACACAGAGCTCCTATATTTTCTTCTCAGAAGCACCCATAGGACTTCTAGTGTGTTAGTGGCAGCAAACAGAGCTCCTATATTTTCTTCTCAGCAGCACCCATAGGACTTCTAGTGTGTTAGTGGCATCACACAGAGTTCCTATATTTTCATCTCAGAAGCACCCATAGGACTTCTAGTGTGTTAGTGGCATCACACAGAGCTCCTATATTTTCTTCTCAGCAGCACCCATAGGACTTCTAGTGTGTTAGTGGCATCACACAGAGCTCCTATATTTTCATCTCAGAAGCACCCATAGGACTTCTAGTGTGTTAGTGGCATCACACAGAGCTCCTATATTTTCTTCTCAGCAGCACCCATAGGACTTCTAGTGTGTTAGTGGCAGCAAACAGAGCTCCTATATTTTCTTCTCAGCAGCACCCATAGGACTTCTAGTGTGTTAGTGGCATCACACAGAGCTCCTATATTTTCTTCTCAGCAGCACCCATAGGACTTCTAGTGTGTTAGTGGCAGCAAACAGAGCTCCTATATTTTCTTCTCAGCAGCACCCATAGGACTTCTAGTGTGTTAGTGGCATCACACAGAGCTCCTATATTTTCTTCTCAGAAGCACCCATAGGACTTCTAGTGTGTTAGTGGCAGCAAACAGAGCTCCTATATTTTCTTCTTAGCAGCACCCATAGGACTTCTAATGTGTTAGTGGCATCACACAGAGTTCCTATATTTTCATCTCAGAAGCACCCATAGGACTTCTAGTGTGTTAGTGGCATCACACAGAGCTCCTATATTTTCTTCTCAGAAGCACCCATAGGACTTCTAGTGTGTTAGTGGCAGCAAACAGAGCTCCTATATTTTCTTCTCAGCAGCACCCATAGGACTTCTAGTGTGTTAGTGGCATCACACAGAGCTCCTATATTTTCTTCTCAGCAGCACCCATAGGACTTCTAGTGTGTTAGTGGCAGCAAACAGAGCTCCTATATTTTCTTCTCAGCAGCACCCATAGGACTTCTAATGTGTTAGTGGCATCACACAGAGTTCCTATATTTTCATCTCAGAAGCACCCATAGGACTTCTAGTGTGTTAGTGGCATCACACAGAGCTCCTATATTTTCATCTCAGAAGCACCCATAGGACTTCTAGTGTGTTAGTGGCATCACACAGAGCTCCTATATTTTCTTCTCAGCAGCACCCATAGGACTTCTAGTGTGTTAGTGGCAGCAAACAGAGCTCCTATATTTTCTTCTCAGCAGCACCCATAGGACTTCTAATGAGTTAGTGGCATCACACAGAGTTCCTATATTTTCATCTCAGAAGCACCCATAGGACTTCTAGTGTGTTAGTGGCATCACACAGAGCTCCTATATTTTCATCTCAGAAGCACCCATAGGACTTCTAGTGTGTTAGTGGCATCACACAGAGTTCCTATATTTTCATCTCAGAAGCACCCATAGGACTTCTAGTGTGTTAGTGGCATCACACAGAGCTCCTATATTTTCTTCTCAGCAGCACCCATAGCACTTCTAGTGTGTTAGTGGCAGCAAACAGAGCTCCTATATTTTCTTCTCAGCAGCACCCATAGGACTTCTAATGTGTTAGTGGCATCACACAGAGTTCCTATATTTTCATCTCAGAAGCACCCATAGGACTTCTAGTGTGTTAGTGGCATCACACAGAGTTCCTATATTTTCATCTCAGAAGCACCCATAGGACTTCTAGTGTGTTAGTGGCATCACACAGAGCTCCTATATTTTCTTCTCAGCAGCACCCATAGGACTTCTAGTGTGTTAGTGGCATCACACAGAGCTCCTATATTTTCATCTCAGAAGCACCCATAGGACTTCTAGTGTGTTAGTGGCATCACACAGAGCTCCTATATTTTCTTCTCAGCAGCACCCATAGGACTTCTAGTGTGTTAGTGGCAGCAAACAGAGCTCCTATATTTTCTTCTCAGCAGCACCCATAGGACTTCTAGTGTGTTAGTGGCATCACACAGAGCTCCTATATTTTCTTCTCAGCAGCACCCATAGGACTTCTAGTGTGTTAGTGGCAGCAAACAGAGCTCCTATATTTTCTTCTCAGCAGCACCCATAGGACTTCTAGTGTGTTAGTGGCATCACACAGAGCTCCTATATTTTCTTCTCAGAAGCACCCATAGGACTTCTAGTGTGTTAGTGGCAGCAAACAGAGCTCCTATATTTTCTTCTTAGCAGCACCCATAGGACTTCTAATGTGTTAGTGGCATCACACAGAGTTCCTATATTTTCATCTCAGAAGCACCCATAGGACTTCTAGTGTGTTAGTGGCATCACACAGAGCTCCTATATTTTCTTCTCAGAAGCACCCATAGGACTTCTAGTGTGTTAGTGGCAGCAAACAGAGCTCCTATATTTTCTTCTCAGCAGCACCCATAGGACTTCTAGTGTGTTAGTGGCATCACACAGAGCTCCTATATTTTCTTCTCAGCAGCACCCATAGGACTTCTAGTGTGTTAGTGGCAGCAAACAGAGCTCCTATATTTTCTTCTCAGCAGCACCCATAGGACTTCTAATGTGTTAGTGGCATCACACAGAGTTCCTATATTTTCATCTCAGAAGCACCCATAGGACTTCTAGTGTGTTAGTGGCATCACACAGAGCTCCTATATTTTCATCTCAGAAGCACCCATAGGACTTCTAGTGTGTTAGTGGCATCACACAGAGCTCCTATATTTTCTTCTCAGCAGCACCCATAGGACTTCTAGTGTGTTAGTGGCAGCAAACAGAGCTCCTATATTTTCTTCTCAGCAGCACCCATAGGACTTCTAGTGTGTTAGTGGCATCACACAGAGCTCCTATATTTTCTTCTCAGCAGCACCCATAGGACTTCTAGTGTGTTAGTGGCAGCAAACAGAGCTCCTATATTTTCTTCTCAGCAGCACCCATAGGACTTCTAGTGTGTTAGTGGCATCACACAGAGTTCCTATATTTTCATCTCAGAAGCACCCATAGGACTTCTAGTGTGTTAGTGGCATCACACAGAGCTCCTATATTTTCTTCTCAGCAGCACCCATAGGACTTCTAGTGTGTTAGTGGCAGCAAACAGAGCTCCTATATTTTCTTCTCAGCAGCACCCATAGGACTTCTAGTGTGTTAGTGGCATCACACAGAGCTCCTATATTTTCTTCTCAGAAGCACCCATAGGACTTCTAGTGTGTTAGTGGCAGCAAACAGAGCTCCTATATTTTCTTCTCAGCAGCACCCATAGGACTTCTAGTGTGTTAGTGGCATCACACAGAGTTCCTATATTTTCATCTCAGAAGCACCCATAGGACTTCTAGTGTGTTAGTGGCATCACACAGAGCTCCTATATTTTCTTCTCAGCAGCACCCATAGGACTTCTAGTGTGTTAGTGGCAGCAAACAGAGCTCCTATATTTTCATCTCAGAAGCACCCATAGGACTTCTAGTGTGTTAGTGGCATCACACATAGCTCCTATATTTTCTTCTCAGCAGCACCCATAGGACTTCTAGTGTGTTAGTGGCATCACACAGAGCTCCTATATTTTCATCTCAGAAGCACCCATAGGACTTCTAGTGTTTTAGTGGCATCACACATAGCTCCTATATTTTCTTCTCAGCAGCACCCATAGGACTTCTAGTGTGTTAGTGGCATCACACAGAGCTCCTATATTTTCATCTCAGAAGCACCCATAGGACTTCTAGTGTGTTAGTGGCATCACACAGAGCTCCTATATTTTCTTCTCAGCAGCACCCATAGGACTTCTAGTGTGTTAGTGGCATCACACAGAGCTCCTATATTTTCATCTCAGAAGCACCCATAGGACTTCTAGTGTGTTAGTGGCATCACACAGAGCTCCTATATTTTCTTCTCAGCAGCACCCATAGGACTTCTAGTGTGTTAGTGGCAGCAAACAGAGCTCCTATATTTTCATCTCAGAAGCACCCATAGGACTTCTAGTGTGTTAGTGGCATCACACAGAGCTCCTATATTTTCATCTCAGAAGCACCCATAGGACTTCTAGTGTGTTAGTGGCATCACACAGAGCTCCTATATTTTCTTCTCAGCAGCACCCATAGGACTTCTAGTGTGTTAGTGGCATCACACAGAGCTCCTATATTTTCATCTCAGAAGCACCCATAGGACTTCTAGTGTGTTAGTGGCATCACACAGAGCTCCTATATTTTCATCTCAGAAGCACCCATAGGACTTCTAGTGTGTTAGTGGCATCACACAGAGCTCCTATATTTTCTTCTCAGCAGCACCCATAGGACTTCTAGTGTGTTAGTGGCAGCAAACAGAGCTCCTATATTTTCTTCTCAGCAGCACCCATAGGACTTCTAGTGTGTTAGTGGCATCACACAGAGCTCCTATATTTTCATCTCAGAAGCACCCATAGGACTTCTAGTGTGTTAGTGGCATCACACATAGCTCCTATATTTTCTTCTCAGCAGCACCCATAGGACTTCTAGTGTGTTAGTGGCATCACACAGAGCTCCTATATTTTCATCTCAGAAGCACCCATAGGACTTCTAGTGTGTTAGTGGCATCACACATAGCTCCTATATTTTCTTCTCAGCAGCACCCATAGGACTTCTAGTGTGTTAGTGGCATCACACAGAGCTCCTATATTTTCTTCTCAGCAGCACCCATAGGACTTCTAGTGTGTTAGTGGCATCACACAGAGCTCCTATATTTTCATCTCAGAAGCACCCATAGGACTTCTAGTGTGTTAGTGGCATCACACAGAGCTCCTATATTTTCTTCTCAGCAGCACCCATAGGACTTCTAGTGTGTTAGTGGCAGCAAACAGAGCTCCTATATTTTCTTCTCAGCAGCACCCATAGGACTTCTAGTGTGTTAGTGGCATCACACAGAGCTCCTATATTTTCTTCTCAGCAGCACCCATAGGACTTCTAGTGTGTTAGTGGCAGCAAACAGAGCTCCTATATTTTCTTCTCAGCAGCACCCATAGGACTTCTAGTGTGTTAGTGGCATCACACAGAGCTCCTATATTTTCTTCTCAGCAGCACCCATAGGACTTCTAGTGTGTTAGTGGCAGCAAACAGAGCTCCTATATTTTCTTCTCAGCAGCACCCATAGGACTTCTAGTGTGTTAGTGGCATCACACAGAGCTCCTATATTTTCTTCTCAGCAGCACCCATAGGACTTCTAGTGTGTTAGTGGCAGCAAACAGAGCTCCTATATTTTCTTCTCAGCAGCACCCATAGGACTTCTAATGAGTTAGTGGCATCACACAGAGTTCCTATATTTTCATCTCAGAAGCACCCATAGGACTTCTAGTGTGTTAGTGGCATCACACAGAGCTCCTATATTTTCATCTCAGAAGCACCCATAGGACTTCTAGTGTGTTAGTGGCATCACACAGAGTTCCTATATTTTCATCTCAGAAGCACCCATAGGACTTCTAGTGTGTTAGTGGCATCACACAGAGCTCCTATATTTTCTTCTCAGCAGCACCCATAGCACTTCTAGTGTGTTAGTGGCAGCAAACAGAGCTCCTATATTTTCTTCTCAGCAGCACCCATAGGACTTCTAATGTGTTAGTGGCATCACACAGAGTTCCTATATTTTCATCTCAGAAGCACCCATAGGACTTCTAGTGTGTTAGTGGCATCACACAGAGCTCCTATATTTTCATCTCAGAAGCACCCATAGGACTTCTAGTGTGTTAGTGGCATCACATAGAGTTCCTATATTTTCATCTCAGAAGCACCCATAGGACTTCTAGTGTGTTAGTGGCATCACACAGAGCTCCTATATTTTCTTCTCAGCAGCACCCATAGGACTTCTAGTGTGTTAGTGGCATCACACAGAGCTCCTATATTTTCATCTCAGAAGCACCCATAGGACTTCTAGTGTGTTAGTGGCATCACACAGAGCTCCTATATTTTCTTCTCAGCAGCACCCATAGGACTTCTAGTGTGTTAGTGGCAGCAAACAGAGCTCCTATATTTTCTTCTCAGCAGCACCCATAGGACTTCTAGTGTGTTAGTGGCATCACACAGAGCTCCTATATTTTCTTCTCAGCAGCACCCATAGGACTTCTAGTGTGTTAGTGGCAGCAAACAGAGCTCCTATATTTTCATCTCAGAAGCACCCATAGGACTTCTAGTGTGTTAGTGGCATCACACATAGCTCCTATATTTTCTTCTCAGCAGCACCCATAGGACTTCTAGTGTGTTAGTGGCATCACACAGAGCTCCTATATTTTCATCTCAGAAGCACCCATAGGACTTCTAGTGTGTTAGTGGCATCACACAGAGCTCCTATATTTTCTTCTCAGCAGCACCCATAGGACTTCTAGTGTGTTAGTGGCAGCAAACAGAGCTCCTATATTTTCTTCTCAGCAGCACCCATAGGACTTCTAGTGTGTTAGTGGCATCACACAGAGTTCCTATATTTTCATCTCAGAAGCACCCATAGGACTTCTAGTGTGTTAGTGGCATCACACAGAGCTCCTATATTTTCTTCTCAGCAGCACCCATAGGACTTCTAGTGTGTTAGTGGCAGCAAACAGAGCTCCTATATTTTCTTCTCAGCAGCACCCATAGGACTTCTAGTGTGTTAGTGGCATCACACAGAGCTCCTATATTTTCTTCTCAGAAGCACCCATAGGACTTCTAGTGTGTTAGTGGCAGCAAACAGAGCTCCTATATTTTCTTCTCAGCAGCACCCATAGGACTTCTAGTGTGTTAGTGGCATCACACAGAGCTCCTATATTTTCATCTCAGAAGCACCCATAGGACTTCTAGTGTGTTAGTGGCATCACACATAGCTCCTATATTTTCTTCTCAGCAGCACCCATAGGACTTCTAGTGTGTTAGTGGCATCACACAGAGCTCCTATATTTTCATCTCAGAAGCACCCATAGGACTTCTAGTGTGTTAGTGGCATCACACATAGCTCCTATATTTTCTTCTCAGCAGCACCCATAGGACTTCTAGTGTGTTAGTGGCATCACACAGAGCTCCTATATTTTCATCTCAGAAGCACCCATAGGACTTCTAGTGTGTTAGTGGCATCACACAGAGCTCCTGTATTTTCTTCTCAGCAGCACCCATAGGACTTCTAGTGTGTTAGTGGCAGCAAACAGAGCTCCTATATTTTCATCTCAGAAGCACCCATAGGACTTCTAGTGTGTTAGTGGCATCACACAGAGCTCCTATATTTTCATCTCAGAAGCACCCATAGGACTTCTAGTGTGTTAGTGGTATCACACATAGCTCCTATATTTTCTTCTCAGCAGCACCCATAGGACTTATAGTGTGTTAGTGGCATCACACAGAGCTCCTATATTTTCATCTCAGAAGCACCCATAGGACTTCTAGTGTGTTAGTGGCATCACACAGAGCTCCTATATTTTCTTCTCAGCAGCACCCATAGGACTTCTAGTGTGTTAGTGGCAGCAAACAGAGCTCCTATATTTTCATCTCAGAAGCACCCATAGGACTTCTAGTGTGTTAGTGGCATCACACAGAGCTCCTATATTTTCATCTCAGAAGCACCCATAGGACGTCTAGTGTGTTAGTGGCATCACACATAGCTCCTATATTTTCTTCTCAGCAGCACCCATAGGACTTCTAGTGTGTTAGTGGCATCACACAGAGCTCCTATATTTTCATCTCAGAAGCACCAATAGGACTTCTAGTGTGTTAGTGGCAGCAAACAGAGCTCCTATATTTTCTTGTCAGCAGCACACATAGTACCTATAGTGTGTTAGTGTCAGCACCCATAGGACCTACAGTGTGTTGTGAGCACACATAGGAGTTCTATTTTTTATACTATATACACTACCGACTACAATGGCTGGAAGACCGCCAAGGAGAGGCAGAGCGTGCCGAGGCAAGAACACAGGGCAGGCAGGCTCTGTTTCTAGAGACAACAGTGCTGGCCGTGGACGTGGTCGTGCATCGTCATCAGCACGTGGCCATGGGACACGCTTGTCTTTGTTTTCGGCAGCTGGACATGTGGAGCCGCATCATGCCGAAGGCTTGGTAGAATGGATGACCAAGCCCTCCTCATCCTCCTCATCCTCTCTCACCCAGGCTCAGGGTACTGGCAGAGCAGCTGCCAACGCGTACTCAATGGCATCATCAGCCACCCCTTCCCTAGACCCACCATGTCCTCCTGAGGAGTCCCCCGAACTGTTTGAGCACAGTGTTGGGTACATGCTCCAGGAGGATGCCCAACGATTCGAAGGCTCGGATGATGATACCCAGCTTGAGGAAGTCAGTAGTGTGCGCGCAGAGAGAGGGGATGCTGAAGGACAGCAATCTGGCAGTAGTGTTCCACCAGCTGCAGCTTACTGCCAGGTTTGCTCTAGTGGTGAAGAGGTAGGGGATGATGAGGTCACTGACTCCACGTGGGTGCCTGAAGGGAGAGAGGAGGAGGAGGAGGAGGATGCAGCGTCACATGTCCAACGAGGCAGGATGCCCCCTGGAGGCCAGCTAGAGGCCAGCACAGCAACTGTACCACACCGCAGAGCTCCGCCTGTGCAGGGCGCTGCCTCTGCACGTTATCACAAAAGTTCTTTGGTGTGGGCCTTTTTTGAGACGAGTGCATCAGATCGCACCACTGCTATTTGCAATATTTGTCTCAAGCGTATCTCGCGTGGCCAAAACATCAGCCGCTTGGGCACCACAAGCATGAGCAGACATATGTCGACCTGCCATGCAGCTCGTTGGCAAGCACACATAAAAGACCCACACCAAAGAACAAAGCGGACCTCTCCTTGCTCCTCATCAGCTGGGATCTCCATCCCCACTATATCTTCAGTCCTCTCTGAAAGCTGCTCTGAGAGGACTGAAGGTGTAGAATTAGGTGTGTCACAACCAAGTACTTGCAGTACACCGACGTCCGATTGTAGCAGGCAAATTTCCCTGCCCCAGCTGCTGGACCGTCGAAAGAAGTATACTCCCAGCCATCCACATGCCCAGCGGTTGAATGCTAGCTTGGCTAAATTGCTAGCACTTCAACTGCTGCCTTTTCAGTTGATAGACTCGGCCCCCTTCCGTGAGTTTGTTCAATGTGCGGTTCCTCAGTGGCAGGTTCCCAAACGCCACTTTTTCTCACGGAAGGCGATTCCGTCTCTCTACTGGCATGTGGAAGGCAATGTCCATGCCTCGCTGGACAGGACGGTCAGCGGTAAGGTGCATATTACCGCTGACTCATGGTCCAGCAGGCATGGACAGGGACGTTATCTTTCTTTCACGGCCCATTGGGTCACTCTATTGGCAGCTGGGAGGGATGCAGGACAAGGTGCAGTAGTGTTGGAGGTTGTTCCGCCACCACGCCTCCAAAATGCTACTACTGGTTGTGACACACCTCTCTCCTCTACCCCCTCCTCTTCTTCTTCCTCCATGTCCTCTTCGAGTGCTCTGTCCTCGGAACCAGCGGTGCTCCGTAGGCGTACAAGGGGCTACGCGAGTACGCAGGCAAAAAGATGCCATGCCGTGCTTGCGCTGGTGTGTTTGGGGGACAGGAGCCACACTGGGCCAGAGGTTCTGGCAGCTCTGCAGGGGCAGGCCGAGAGGTGGTTGACGCCACGCCAGCTTAAGCCAGGAATGGTTGTTTCTGATAATGGTACCAACCTCCTCTCCGCCCTGCGACAGGGGCAGCTCACCCATGTGCCCTGTATGGCTCACGTCCTCAACCTGGTGGTGCAGCGGTTCTTGGGCAGGTTCCCAGGCTTACAGGATGTCCTGAGGCAGGCCAGGAAAGTCTGTGTGCATTTCCGCCGATCTTATAATGCCAGTGCTCGGCTGACTGAGCTGCAAAAGGAGCTGAACCTGCCCAAGAACCGCCTAATATGTGACATGCCCACCAGGTGGAACTCAACGTTGGCCATGCTGCAGCGACTGCACACGCAGCAGAGGGCCATCAATGAGTACCTTTGCGACTACGGCACCAGGACAGGGTCAGGGGAGCTTGGCTTTTTTTCCCCACGCCAGTGGAGCATGATCAGGGATGCATGCACTGTCCTCTCACCATTTGAGGAGGCCACAAGGATGGTGAGCAGTGACAGTGCATGCATCAGTGACACTGTACCTCTTGTCCACCTGTTGGAGCATACGCTGCGTGGGATAATGGACAGGGCACTTGAGGCAGAACAGAGGCAGGAAGAGGAGGACTTCCTTGTCTCTCAAGGCCCCCTTTATCCAGACAATGTTCCTTCTGTCCCACCCATCACACAGGAAGAGGAGGAGGAGGAGGAGGAGGAGGAGGATTGTGTGAGCATGGAGGTGGAGCCTGGCACTCAGCATCAGCAGCAGCAGTCTTTTAGGGATGATGTACAGTCCCAACAAACCAGTGGACTTGTACGTGGCTGGGAGGAGGTGGCTGGCGATCATGTCATCCTCAGTGACCCAGAAGACTCCGGACCGAATGCCTCAGCTAACCTACGCTGCATGGCCTCCCTGATCCTGCAAAGCCTGCGGAAGGATCCTCGTGTTCTTCGGATCAAGGAGAGTGACCATTACTGGCTGGCCACTCTCCTTGATCCACGGTACAAGGGTAAGGTTGCGGACCTTATCTTGCCGTCGCAGAGGGAGCAGAGGATGAGACATCTCAGGGAGGCCTTGCAGAAAGGTCTGTGCAACGCGTTCCCAGAAACTGGGAGGTTACAAACTCCTGGTCCTGGACGACGAGTTGCTGAGGCTTCGGTCAGTAGCAGAAGGAGCGGTGGGGAAGGTGGACGTCTGACCGATGCGTTCAGACAATTTTTTAGTCCGCAGCCCCAAGGTATGATCGGTTCCAGCAACCATCGCCAGCGTCTGATATACATGGTGCAGGAATACCTAGGGGCAAGGTCAGACTTGGACACCTTTCCCACCGAAAATCCTCTGGCTTACTGGGTCCTGAGGATGGATCACTGGCCAGAGCTTGCACAGTATGCAATTGAGCTACTGGCCTGTCCTGCATCCAGCGTTCTTTCCGAACGCACATTCAGTGCTGCTGGAGGATTTGTCACCGATCATAGGGTGCGCCTGTCCACCGACTCAGTTGATCGACTGACCTTCATAAAAATGAATCAGTCTTGGATCACCACCAGCTACCAGACACCTGAAGCGGATATAACGGAATAATTTATAATGTCACATCCCTTCAAGACTGCCTATGCTGATGCTGAGTGACTGTCCTGTTATGTTCACTGACTATCCTCTTCCTCCTCCTCAATGATCCATGCCACCACACCAGTGCCTAAGGCACAATTTTTCAGCCCCTGTATAACAGGGGCGTGTAATTACAATTTTTTAAAAAGATGCTTCGCAACAGGTCTGACTGCTGTGCTCAGAGTACAGTATCTGTGAGGGGTTGCAGTGTTGTGGCACCAGCACCAGTGCCTAAGGCACAATTTTTCAGCCCCTGTTGGGGCGTGTAATTACAATTTTTAGGCAATGCTTTGCAACAGGTCTCATTGCTGTGCTCAGAGTACAGTATCTGTGAGGGGTTGCAGTGTTGTGGCACCAGCACCAGTGCCTAAGGCACAATTTTTCAGCCCCTGTATAACAGGGGCGTGTAATTACAATTTTTTAAAAAGATGCTTCGCAACAGGTGTGACTGCTGTGCTCCAAGTACAGTATCTGTGAGGGGTTGCAGTGTTGTGGCACCAGCACCAATGCCTAAGGCACAATTTTTCAGCCCCTGTTTAACAGGGGCGTGTAATTACAAATCTTGATCTAATAGTTCACAGCAGGGCCCATTCCTGCGCCCACCAAGAGTAACTATGAGGGCCTACAGTCTTGTGGCAACACCGTCCACCACCACCACCACCACCAAAGGCCCAATTTTTCTGCCCTGTTCAACAGGTGCATGCAATTACAAATCTTGATCTAATAACTCACAGCAGGGCCCATTCCTGCACCCACCAAGAGTAACTGTGAGGGCTTACAGTCTTGTGGCAACACCGTCCACCACCACCACCACCACCACCAAAGGCCCAGTTTTTCTGCCCGGTTCAACAGGTGCATGCAAGTACAAATCTTGATCTATTAACTCACAGCAGGGCCCATTCCTGTGCCCACCAGTCTTGTGGCTACACCAACATCTAATAGGGCAAATTTCTGCAGAGTATATACGGCAGGCCCCTACTTTCAAACATCCAACTTACAAACGACTCCTACTTGCAAACGGCAAGAGAAAACAGGAAGTGAGAGGAAATCTACCCCTAGGAAGGAAAATTCTATCCTGTTAGATTTAATTTGGGAAAAAGGTATCTCCTCTCTACTGATGCTTTATCACCAATCCTTGTTTCAATTAAAACCCCACTTTTCCAAAAACATTTGTCATTGGGACGGAAAGTGAGGTGACATGTTCTGAACAGATGTGCAAAGACAGCAAATGTTACAGGGGTGATAACCCCTCCCTATGTTCTCCAAAAAGCTTAAAAATTGATTTTTTTGGGATGTAGCTACACTTCATAATGTACCTGTTCAGATTCTACTTAAGAACAAACCTACAGTCCATGTCTTGTTTGCACCACCTATATACTGCTGTTCAGAGTATATAGGGTTGTAGGTATAGGGTTTTATTTTGGGTGCGGGGTCCCCCTTAGTATCCATACAAGACCCAAAGGGGCTGGGGTGGGGGGGGGGGGGTGATGGGGTAGCCATGCCATTTTTCTCAAGGATTTTCAGCCATATGGCGGCCAGGACAAGACATGACATTAAAGCCGCAAGTGGTTTTAAATGGCTTCTTTTTTTCCTTTACAAATGTCATTTTGTGCAAGGACAGTTCTAAACACGGGAAACACATGCCACTTCACAGGCATACTTTAGACACCCCCCAGGTACCATATTTAAAGGAAAATTTCACTTTTTTTTTTTTCACTTTATGCATCATTAAAATGACTGCTCCCGAAAAAACTTTAGTTTTTAAAATTTCTTTTTGCATTGATATATGTCCCCTGGGGCAGGACCCGGGTCCCCAAACCTGTTTTATGACATTAACATGCATATTGGCCGTTGTAATTAGCAATTTTGATTTCGAACGTTCGCGTCCATTATAACGAATAGGGTTCGAAAATTCGCGCGAACTTTCGGTCCGTTCGAAGGTTCTGGTGCGAACCGAACCCGGGGGTGTTCGGCTCATCCCTATTCATGGGTTTAACATAAAACAAATGTAGCACCCTCTAGGTTGTACCGCTACACAAGATTGTTAGAATCCAGTTCTCCATCTTGCTTGGGGTAATTTCTATCTGTCTCCTCAAAAAGGGCATCGTTATTCAGTTCTTTGGTCTGCATCCAGTTCACCCAAAGGAAGTTTCTGTCTCTTGTTTGGATGTGGTCGGGATGGAAAATGTATCTCTCAGCCTTTCTTTCCTCTTGTTTTTCAAGATGGACCCTGTACTGATGTTCCGATTCCTAGCTTTATTGTGTCAAGTCAACTCAGCAGACCATCAACCAACACCATGGTCTAGGATTCAGGTTCCACCCTCCCCCGACAAGATGCACTCTATAAAATCTATGAGTGCGTCCTGAGCTTTTGGCTGTAGACTACTTTTTCTCAGATCTGTAAGGCTGCCACCTAGGCTTCTATCCTCACTTTTCCTGTGTTCTAACAGGGCTTGAGGTGATTGTAGCAGGATCACTGCACTTGCTTTTGGAGCATTTTCGGTGCTGTCCATTGTCCTTTTCCATCTGCACTGGCATTTTTTTGGGCAGGCTGTCAGGGCTTGAGGGGGGTGCACTCCGGGGACCTGTCCTGGAGATTTGGATGTTGGTGCAGGTGGGGTGGGTATCGTGGATGGTGCTCAATTGTTTTTTTACCAGGTGATCATTCGCCCTATCTAAAGCCAGCTTCTGGTATAAGAATTCTTGGGTAGGCTCTTCCAGCTGCAGGCAGTTCACAGCTTTGCTGTTGTTATTCGGTTTGCTTATCCCATAGTGGAATTGCTTTGACCGACTTTAGGTGAAGTACTTCTTCAACACATCCAGATCAATGATAGCATACGTGCAAACAGTCATTAGCTAGCTGTAACAGCTATACCTAGTTCTTTAGAAACCAACAACGGTAAAAGTCTCTGGCGCACAATCGCCTTGTGGTTCCTAAAGTTAATTCTAAGGGCTCACTATATGGCTGGGCTGCAGCCACCAAAAGTAATTGCTGTCCGTTCCTCCAGCAGCATCTGGACATTGTGGGCACCTTAGGCAACAGATGTCAGCCAACATGACAGGCAGGAGAACCAATTCGATTCTATTATGGTGCATTCTTTGAGCACTAATGATGGGCCTCACTACACCTGTCTTTGGCGGCAAAGCCAGTAGCTTACTCACTTTCTTATATAATAGGATTCGCTGAAGCTTCCCACCGTGGTAGCTAGTTATTGATCTACCACATGTATGCTTCCATGGGACACCAGGAAAACAGAGAATTGTATCGTACTTACCATCATTTTCCTTTCCTGGTGCCTATCCATGGCAGCATACTGAACGCACCCAGTTCGTTCCTTTCATTGTGTGGGTGTTAGCTTTTTATAGCTTTGCACTGGTCCTGTGGGCGGAAGTAGGCGGGGCTACTACCACATATATGCTGCCATGGATAGGCACCAGGAATGGAAAATTACGGTAAGTATGATACAATTTTTTTTTTCATTTTGGATAGAGTAAGGGAGGGTTATATAACTCCTGTAAGTTTTAATTTTTCCATCTTTGCCCCATTGCGGAGCTTTACCTTCACTTCCTGTCCCATAGCCAAAACAGGATGTGAGCGGAAATCCCTAAGGGAATCTCTTGGGCACCCAGGTCAGATTAAGGGAATCCCTTGGGTCACCCCAGGTCACCGGAAAGCTTGTCCCCATTGGAAGATTTCCCCTTTATTACTGTTCTAGGGCCAACCCAAAACTTGGGATTTTCTTTTAATTTCTCTTTCAATGATAATGGTAAACAGGACAAATAGAGAAGATGAATAACCCTAACGGGGATACAAGCAGCAATAGAATCTGGCAGGTGTTCTAATCCATCCTCTCTCTATCCCAAAGTAAAAAAAAGTTTTGCCTTTAGTTATACTTTAATGGTTGCCTTTAACCACTTCCCTACCGCACACCGTCATATGACGTTGTGAACTTTCAGCGGGGATATCTGAATGATGCCTGCAGCTACAGGCATCATTCAGATATCATTATTTCTAGCCGGTGATTCTGTGCACGATAAGAACAATCATAGTGGCAGTTCCGCCGCTTGATCGTTCTTATAGGCGACGGGAGGGGATGTCCCCCCCGCCACCATCCGGTGCTTCTCCGGGTTCTCCTGTGCCTTCGCTGACCCAGAGAAATAATAGGCCAGCGCCGGATGAGGACCATAGAGATTTCCAGTGACCTGATGGCCTCTATGACCGTCGGAGGCCTGGGCGCGACGTTATAGCGTTCCCGGATGTAAACAAAGCGGCGATCACGGCTGTCAGCATGAGATCGGTGAATTGTTTTTCTCGATCTCATGCTTTCCAGCCTGGAGGAGAGATGTAGGGTCTTATTGACCACGCATCTCTCCATAAAGAGGAAGTTTACAAAAGTGATCAAAAAAATGTAAATGTAAAAAAAAATGTGCAAAAATAAAAAAAATAAGTAAAAAAATTATAATTTAAAACGTCCCTGTCCCCAGTAGCTCGCGCTCAGAAGCGAACACACATGTGCCCCGCCCACATATGTAAAAGCCGTTCAAACCACACATGTGAGTTATCGCCGCGTGTGGTAGAGTGCAAGCAACAATTCAAGCACTAGACCTCCTCTGTAACTAAACTGGTAACCTGTAAAAAAAATTCAAGCGTCGCCTCTGGAGATTTTTAAGTACCGAAGTATGGCGCCATTCCATAAGAGTTCGCAATTTTAAAGCGTGACATGTTAGGTATCTATTTACTTAGCGTAACATCATCTTTCACATTATACAAAAAAATTGGGCTAACTTTACTGTTTTGTTATTTTTTAATTCATTAAAACTTGTTTTTTCCCCCAAAAAAAGGCGCTTGAAAAATGATTGCGCAAATACCGTGCGAGATAAAAAGTTGTAATGACCGCCAATCGATTCCCCAGGGTGTCTGCTAAAAAAATATATAATATTTTGGGGTTCTGAGTAATTTTCTAGCAAAAAAATGATGAATTTTACATGTAGAAGAGGAGTGCCAGAATAGGCCCGGTATGGAAGTGGTTAAATTGTTGTTTTCTCTGTTGCTATTACTTTAACATTCTGTTAAACAGAACTGGAAAAATACCAATTAGCAATGTTTTGCATAACATATTATCCAGCTGATGAACACCTCAGTGTTCCCAATTCATTGCTCTACTTTCCATAAAGTTTATGCAAAAGAAGCAAATCATAGCTGTTCAATGTGCAGCCCCTGAATATGTATCACTCCACATTTAGCTTGTCTTCATATACAATTTACCTATTTAACAAAATGTCTTAGCAAGAAACAAATGAAATAGCTCAGTGGAAGAGTTATGGCAGAACTACATTAGAAGACATCAGTAGAAACATTACCATGGCTTTCTAGATGCTAATGGAACTGTAAACATCTCAGAGTTAAAATTTCATTATAAAAATCACCTCTTAAAGGTTGTATGACATGAGCCTTTTATAACATTATCCACTATCTACCACATCAGCAGCAGTAATGGCCCAATGACTGAAAAGTCATTTTAAAGAAAAAATATCTCTGTCTGTGTAGGTTGTTGGTATTTCATAATGTACCCTCTTAGAGCTCAAGATCATACTAAGCTATTGCAGCACTACCTCCACAGGAGCCACTGGTAATGTCAGGTCCTCTGTTCTTACCTGGACACTGATAAAGGCCTCAACCCCAATGACACCTCAGGGTGTCAGTGTCAGTAAGACTTCAGACTTTGTAGCAAATAACAGAGTAGATTGTCAAGTAATTGTTAGATAAGACAGATCATAACAGTAAAAGACAATATAACAGCATACACAATACCCTGAGTAGGGATGAGCCGAACACCCCCCTGTTCGGTTCGCACCAGAACCTTCGAACGGACCGAAAGTTCGCGCGAACGTTAGAACCCTATTAAATACAATGGACGCGAACGTTCGAAATCTAAAGTGCTAATTATAACGACTAATATGCATGTTATTGTCCTAAAAAGGGTTTGGGGACCCGGGTTCTGCCCCAGGGGACATGTATCAATGCAAAACTAAGTTTTAAAAATGGCTGTTTTTCGGGAGCAGTCATTTTAATGATGCATATTGACTGTCAATTATCTGGGCATCTCATGATTTCCCTATCCCTTCCAAGTTAAATTCCCCTCAATAAAATACAAAAAACAAGTGCAAGAACCCTTTTCATGTCTCTGGATACCTAAAATTGTGTGCTGGGCTGGGCAGGGTGACAGAAGGACCACTACACTCAGAAGCCCCTATGGGGGTACCGCTATACCACTTTCTATTTATGCTTGTTTGTCATAAGCCCAGGAAATCCTGCATTTTTCTTTTCTCTCCTGCCACTCTCCTGCTACACATCCCATGCTGTCATCTTTGCTCTCTGGAGCCTGATGTCTCTTCCTTATTCTTGAAGCTGGCCCCCTGATGACACTATGCCAGACCTGGCCCCTTGGCTGTAATTTGGAGACCATTGTTCCAGAGCATAGAGAGAGATTCAAATCATCAGCTGAATATTTATCATATCCTGGCCAGTCCCTAGAAAGGGGCTTCCAAAAGGTGGCTGAGGAGATGATAAACATGTAGGAGCCCTGGTAAGAGCATTGTTTCCACATTATGGAGTGTTCCAGTACTCCTGTAGCTGCTGACCCTAGAAGAAGGATCACTTAGACAAGAAATCATCACCAGGGCCTCAGCATTTGCTGCGCTAATGGGCCAAGGAGGATAGCTAAAAAGGGGACACCTACTGAAGGATCCTGTTTCAGAGTCCAGGTCTGGAGGAGGACTTTGTCATCTCCCTCTTTAACGATCAGCCTGAGGAGACTGGATGGCAGATAGCTCCTCCTAGGACACTGAGTGTTCTGTCCATCAGATGTCTATATTCTGATTCTTTGCATTTGTGTTGATTAAAAATTACATTTAATGTGGTAATTTCTATAGAAATCATTTGCAGAACGTAGGCGCCATCTAGCGTCCATTTTTGGTATTGTTTCAGTAGAATCATTATTAAATGCATTAATGTGTAACCTAGGAAGTGATTAGAAAGCAAAGTATTCTGGGTAAATCTCTACAGGAAGAGACACATTCTCCATGCTTTTTCAAGACACTACAGGAAGCAGGATGTGTCTTATTTCAATCCCTTACCATCAACCCTTAGAGAACTTAAAAATTTCACCTAGCTTGTTCCAATAAACTGCGATCGAAGAAATGTGGTATCATGTTTATGGGATAAGAATTGTTTAGCTGAATGTCCTTGAGACAGAACATTGAAATTTTCAAGCTGACCTCTGAAGGGAAGATAAGCTGACTTCGGAAGTCTGTACAGCCCGGGGCTACGCAGTTACCATACAGTCAGAAGCCTTAAAGAAACAGGCCTGTGGGAGGCAAAGCAAGCAGCCACGCTACACAGAGACGCGCTCTGTCAAGCAGCACCGACACTAACGGTCTCTATACAGCAAGACAGCTTCTTCCCCGCAGCCATGTCTCACAGTGGAACATCTTCTTACAAAACACGGTCACGAGCAAGCTCATCTAGGTCATCTGTCGCAAATGCAGCAGCTATCGCCTGTTCAAAAGCTGAAGCAGCAAGAGTCAGGGCCGCTTTCGCAGACCAAGAGCTGCAGATGAAAAAAGAAAAGGCCCACCTTGAAGCAGAAAGGGTGCGACAGGAACAAGAGAGAGAGAAAGAATATGCCATGAACAAGAGAGAGAGAAGGAAAGAGTACTCATGGAACAAGAGAGAGAGAGAAGGAAAGAGTACTCATGGAACAAGAGAGAGAGAAGGAAAGAGTACTCATGGAACAAGAGAGAGAAGGAAAGAGTACTCATGGAACAAGAGAGAGAGAAGGAAAGAGTACTTATGGAACAAGAGAGAGAGAGAAGGAAAGAGTACTCATGGAACAAGAGAGAGAAGGAAAGAGTACTCATGGAACAAGAGAGAGAAGGAAAGAGTACTCATGGAACAAGAGAGAGAGAAACAAAGATTACGCCTGGAGGACGAGCTAGCCCAGCAGGAAGCATCTCTGAAATTGCAGCAAGCTATCTTAGAAGCTAACATGGAGAAGCTGGCAGTAGACCGAGACGCTTCCGCCGCCATTGCAGAAGCAGAAGCTTTAGAAGCAGCTGTCTATGATGAGCCAAGAGCAGGTAGCAGCATACCAGGCCTAGAAGAGGACCAACAAGATTCCTCGCAACGCACGTCAGATTATGTCTACCAACACTGTGACCCAAGCAGCATCCTACAACAAGAAATTAAACATGACATCAGTGAGTCACATCAAATAAAGCAGCAACAAGCCGACCTTGGACCCCAGTGCTACAAGCAAGAAAAATCTGACAGAGTTCCAGACGTTCCAGTCCCAACCAACCTTCTACTCTACAAGATACCCAGCCTTCATACAAACATCAAACACCTGTCTTCACTCCAAAGGTGTATGCAATGAGCCGGTACGAACTGCCAACCTTATGCAAGTTTGAACCCAGAGAGCCTAAAGAAGAGACTTCTACCAGGTATGCCTATACACCGCACCACAATACACCAGCAGTCTACCCCAATGCCAATCAGGCTACTGTAGACTTTGCCAAGTTCCTGGCCAAACGTGAGTTAGTTACCCAAGGACTTGTCAAATTTAGTGATCGCCCTCAACACTACAGAGCGTGGCGATCCTCTTTCCAAAGTGTCATTCAAGGGTTAGATCTATCCTGCAGGCAACAGATAGAACTCCTCGTAAAGTGGCTTGGCAATGATTCTGCTGAACACGCCAATAGGATCAGAGACATTAATATAAATCACCCTGAGATAGGCCTTACAAACATCTGGAACAGACTGGATAGATGTTATGGCTCACCAGAGGCTATAGAGAGTACACTGTTTAGAAGGATAGAAGACTTCCCAAAAATACCTAGCAGAGGTTACCAAAGACTCAGAGAATTCAGTGACCTGTGTATGGAGTTACAAGTTGCTAAAGCAGAAGGGGACTTACCTGGCCTTTCTTATCTTGACTCTGCTAGAGGTATTAACTCCTTAGCACAAAAACTTCCTTATGAGTTACACGAAAGATGGATTGCTCATGGCTGTAACTACAAACGGAAACACAATGTACCCTTTCCACCCTTTAGTGAGTTTGTGGACTTTGTAGACAGACAAGCAGGAACGAAAGATGACCCCAGCTTAATTTTTCCAGTGTCTTACACCACTTCTTCTGGTCCTAAGCAACTCAGAGCTCCAGTAGCAGTGCACAAAACTAACATTTCTTCTCACAGATTTGCAGAGTCTCAGCCAGAGGATCAAGACAATGACCCTACTAAGTTCTGTCCTCTACATAAGATGCCACATCCTCTTCTGAAATGCAGAGCCTTCAGGACAAAGACCATCCAGGATCGCAAAGCTTTCCTGAAAAGAGAACAACATCTGTTACAAGTGCTGCTCTTCATCCACACACTTCGCCAAGGACTGTAAGGTCAGTGTCAAATGTACAGAGTGTGACAGCACAGAACACA
Source organism: Rana muscosa (assembly GCA_029206835.1). Taxonomy (NCBI): domain Eukaryota; kingdom Metazoa; phylum Chordata; class Amphibia; order Anura; family Ranidae; genus Rana; species Rana muscosa. The sequence goes on along the minus strand of CM055117.1, from coordinate 82,959,654 downwards.
ACACAGCTTTACACCCAAGGCCTACTCCAAGAACCTTCCCACCTGTCCATGGTGACAAGGAGCAAGGCAGGGAGACCAAAGACTCTAGTACAGATGCCACAGCAATCACTTCACAGTGCACTGAAGTCTGCAAAGGAAGTACAGGTGGCAGATCCTGCTCTAAAATCTGTCTAGTGAAAGTTTACCCAAAGGGACGCAGAGACAAAGCAGTCAAGCTCTACGTCATCTCGGATGATCAGAGTTATAAGTCACTAGCTAGACCTGTGTTTTTTGACATTCTAAACCTTAAAGGCCCCAGCAGCCCTTACTCCCTTAGGACTTGTGCAGGTACAGTGGAAACGGCGGGGAGAAGAGCTGACGGCCTACAAATTGAATCTATGGATGGTAAGACATGTCTACCCTTACCGACCATAATAGAGTGCAACCAGATGCCAGATAACAGAACAGAGATTCCCACACCAGACGCAGCAGCTCACCAGACCCACTTGAAGCACATAGCACATCTCATACCAGAACTTGATGATCAGGCTCAGATAATCTTACTCCTAGGGAGAGATATCTTGCAAGTCCACAAAGTAAGGAAACTGATCAACGGTCCTAAAAATGCTTCATATGCCCAAAAACTGGATCTTGGGTGGGTCATTATAGGTGATGTTTGCCTGGGAGGTGCACACAAACCGGCATCTGTTAATAATCTGCTCACTAGTACCCTCAAGAATGGTCGTCCTTCTCTTTTCCAACCCTGTCAAAATCACATCTTCATAAAGGAGCTACCACACAACAACCCTGTACCTCTTCCTTTCATAAGTCCCCTCTGTGACAGCAATACCTATGACGATGACCAAAGCAACTTAGGACGCTCAGTGTTCAGGAGAACAAAGGAGGACAATCAGGTAGCAATGTCCATTGAGGATAGGATCTTCCTAGAAGTTATGGAAAGCAGTATGGAGAAAGACGTGACTAATAACTGGGTAGCACCTCTTCCCTTTAGGCCACAAAGACAACGTTTGCCTAACAACAGAGAACTAGCATATAAACGCCTCACTTCGCTAAGACACAATCTTCAAAGGAAACCAGAGATGAGAGAACATTTCTTTTCCTTCATGGACAAAATATTCCAGAATGGTCATGCTGAGATAGCCCCAAACCTCAAAGACTCAGAAGAATGTTAGTACTTACCCATATTTGGGGTCTATCACCCTAAGAAGCCAGGGCAGATTAGAGTGGTGTTTGATTCCAGCGCCAATCAATGAGGGTGTCTCTCTAAATGATGTCCTTCTTTCTGGCCCTGAACTCAACAACAGACTATTAGGAGTACTTCTCCGCTTCTGCAAGGATTCGGTCGCATTCATGGCAGACATACAACAAATGTTCTATTGCTTTCTTGTTAAAGAAGAACACCGAAACTTTCTGAGGTTTCTCTGGTTCAGGGACAACAACCCCTCTGGAGACATCACAGAATACCGCATGAGGGTGCACATATTTGGCAACAGCCCTTTCCCCTGCAGTTGCTATATATGGCCTCAGACACTCTGCTAGAGTGGGAGAGTCAGAGTATGGGTCAGATGTCAGACAATTTGTGGACAAGGATTTCTATGTGGACGATTGCTTGAAATCACTACCCACAAATGAAGCCGCAATCAGTCTCCTCAAAAGAACTCAGGCAATGCTTGCGTGTTCCAACTTAAGGCTCCACAAGATTGCTTCCAACAGTAGAGAAGTTTTAGAAGCCTTTCCTGTCCAAGATCATTCCAACGAGTTAAAGGACTTAGATCTAGGCACAGACTCACTTCCCATGCAACGCAGCCTTGGTTTGCTTTGGGACTTAACCACTTCAACACCGGGCTTTTTTTACCACATCAATACCGGGCCTATTCTGGCACTTCTCTCCTACATGTACAAATCATCATTCTTTTGCTAGAAAATTACTCAGAACCCCCAAACATTATATATGTTTTTTTAGCAGACACCCTAGGGAATAAAATGACGGTCATTGCAACTTTTTTTCTTGCACGGTATTTGCGCAATAATTTTTCAAACGCCTTTTTTTTGGAAAAAAAATGGTTTCATGAATTAAAAAATAACAAAACAGTAAAGTTAGCCAAATTTTTTGGGAAAATATGAAAGATGATGTTACGCCGAGTAAATAGATACCTAACATGTCATGCTTTAAAATTGCGCACACTCTTGGAATGGCGCCAAACTTCGGTACTTAAAAATCTCCATAGGCGACGCTTTTTTTACAGGTTACCAGGTTAGAGTTACAGAGGAGGTCTAGTTCTAGAATTGTTGCACGCGCTCTAACGCACGCGGCGATACCTCACATATGTGCTTTGAACGGCGTTTACATATGTGGGCGGGACTTACGTGTGCGTTCGCTTCTGATCGCGAGCTACCGAGAACAGGGGCGTTTAATTTTTTTTTATTATTATTTATTTATTTTATTTATTTTTTACACTTACTTTACTTTTTTTTATCACTTTTATTCCTATTACAAGGAATGTAAACATCCCTTGTAATAGGAATGTGTGTGACAGGTCCTCTTTATTGAGAGATGCCGGGGCAATAAGACCCCACATCTCTCCTCCAGGCTGGAAAGCATGAGATCGTGAATTTTTTTTCACTGATCTCATACTTACTAGCCGCAATGGCGGCTTTGTTTACATATGAGGACCTGGGCGTGACGTCATCACATCGCGCCCGGGCCTCCGACGATCATAGAGATGACTGGTGACCATCTGGTCACCAGTCATCTCTATGCTCGTCACGTGACCCACCACTGGTGCTGGACGATTCTCTCCGGGTCCCCGATGGCACGGGAGAGCCCGGAGAAGCACCGGATGGCGGCAGGAGGGGGGGGGGTGTTCCCTCCCACCGCCTATAAGAACGATCAAGCGGCGGAACCGCCGGCACAAGAAAAGGATATCTGAATGATGCCTCTAGCTGCAGGCATCATTCAGATATCCCCCCTCAAAGCTGAGGACGTCATATGACGTCCACCCAGGATGGGAGATCCCATCTGTGGACGTCATATGACTATGGGCGGTAGGGAAGTGGTTAAGATCTGACACCTTTACTTTCCAAGTAAACACAGAAGAAAAACCCTTTACCCGTAGAGGTGTCCTGTCTACCATAAACAGCCTGTACGATCCTTTAGGCTTTGCAGCACCTGTCACCATCCAGGGTAAGGCACTACTCGAAGACTTAACCTGTGAGTCACTAGATTGGGACCACCCTCTCCCCACCGACAGGAAGAACTTATGGCTAGGGTGGAAGGACTCACTAACAGCTCTATCCAACCTTAAAACTCCACGCCCATATGCTCCTCTGTCATCTTCAGACGTTCAGATGCAAAGACTTTGTGTGTTTGCGGATGCTTCTGTTAAAGCAATTGCTGCTGTAGCTTACCTGAAAACCATAGACATTAAAGGACAATGCCACATAGGGTTTGTAATGGGAAAAGCAAAACGTGCACCACTGCCTGAACACACCATATCCAGGCTGGAACTTTGTGCTGCAGTATTGGCTACAGAGCTAGCTGAACTAATAGCAACAGAGACAAACTTAGAAATTCAGGAAGCTGAGTTCTACACAGACAGTAAAGTAGTTCTGGGTTACATCCATAATGAAACTAGGCGTTTCTATGTCTATGTCAATAACAGAGTGCTGAGAATAAGGAGGTTCACCCGCCCAGAGCAATGGCATTTTGTGCCTACAGACTATAATCCTACAGACCTAGCGACCAGATCTGTAGCGGCCAGTCGCCTTGAAAGTACTTTGTGGTTCACAGGTCCCACCTTTCTACGCAGTCCTGACTGTAACACTAATGACCTCACCACGTTTGACCTAATAGATGCAGACAAGGATCAGGAAATTCGCCCTCAGGTTTCTACTGCAGTCACAACAACTTCTCTCAACCAACATTTCAGCAGGTTCTCCACCTGGAGTTCACTAGTTAGAGCTATCACTTGCTTAATCCACATCGCTCAGTCCTACAAAAAACAACCACCAACTCATGTCAATTGCAGAGGTTGGCACCACTGTAGGAAAGTCTACTCAGCAACTGACCTAGAACAATCTAAAAATTGGTTAATATCTGTTGTACAGAGGGAAGTCTTTGCCAAAGAGATCGATTGTATTCTCAACCACAAACCTGTTCCTAAAGACAGTGTTTTAAAGAAACTTGATCCAATGGTTCTCACACCTACCATGTTGCTCGTGCAAAAGACTGGTCTTGTAGGTGCTCCAGCTGGAGAGTTTTGTGAGAAGGACCTTTTCAAGCGTCAATGGAGACAAGTTAAAACCCTTGCCAATAACTTCTGGAGTCGGTGGAAGGACCAATACACATCTACTCTACAACTAAGGAGGAAGTGGCACACTAACAAACCTAATCTTAAACTTGGTGATGTTGTGCTCATGAAAGATTGCCAGACACTAAGGAATATGTGGCCTTTAGGTCTAGTCACCAAAGTACTGCCAAGCAAAGATAATCTTATCTGTAAGGTCGAGGTCAAGACTTTCCAACAGAATGAAACCAAAGTGTTCTTAAGACCAGTGACTGAACTTGTTCTGTTGCTTTCTACGGAGGACTCTGTTAGTGACGTCACTTGACGTCAGACGGGGAGTGTTCTGTCCATCAGATGTCTATATTCTGATTATCTGCATTTGTGTTGATTAAAATGACATTTAATGTGGTAATTTCTATAGAAATCATTTGCAGAGCGTAGGCACCATCTAGCGTCCATTTTTGGTATTGTTTCAGTAGAATCATTATTAAATGCATTAATGTGTAACCTAGGAAGTGATTAGAAAGCAAAGTATTCTGGGTAAATCTCTACAAGAAGAGACACATTCTCCATGCTTTTTCAAGACACTACAGGAAGCAGGATGTGTCTTATTTCAATCCCTTACCATCAACCCTTAGAGAACTTAAAAATTTCACCCAGCTTGTTCCAATAAACTGCGATCGAAGAAATATGGTATCATGTGTATGGGATAAGAATGGCTTAGCTGAATGTCCTTGAGACAGAACACTGAGTAAGGATCTTACTGGGGACTGACAGTTGCTTAGAGATGTAACAAAACTGGTTTCTAACAATTGAAATACCCAGCTATCTCCAGAGAAACTGATATTGAAAGACAGCCAGTTCGTTTGCTGGTGCTGCTGGCCATTTTGGAGTATCCTGTGACCCCAAACCTCCTCTCCTGATGAAACATTTTTTGAGCAATAAATCTTAAAAACACATCCTAGACTGAATTTTAATTGTCCCGGTTCTTTGGTGACTGGTGGCTCCTACACTATTTAGGGAGAACCTGTCTATGTCTAGCGGCCCCTTCGGGGGTGAGCACTATACGCACGTGCGCAGATGAAGATCTATTGCTATGTCTTTCACGATACTGTTGCGTTGGGAAATCTCCGCCTACACATTTTAGGGGACTGCAGGGCCTTAAACTTTTGCAGAATATAACAACATACAGTATCTCACAAAAGTGAGTACACCCCTCACATTTTTGTAAATATTTTATTATATCTTTTCATGTGACAACACTGAAGAAATTACACTTTGCTACAATGTAAAGTAGTGAGTGTACAGCTTGTATAACAGTGTAAATTTGCTGTCCCCTCAAAATAACTCAACACACAGCCATTAATTTCTAAACCATTGACAACCAAAGTGAGTACACCCCTAAGTGAAAATGTCCAAATTGGGCCAAATTAGCCATTTTCCCTCCCAAGTGTCATGTGACTTCGTTAGTGTTACAAGGTCTCAGGTGTGAATGGGGAGCAGGTGTGTTAAATTTGGTGTTATCACTCTCACTCTCTCATACTGGTCACTGGAAGTTCAACATGGCACCACATGGCAAAGAACTCTCTGAGGATCTAAAAAAAAGAATTGTTGCTCTACATAAAGCTCGCCTAGGCTATAAGAAGATTGCCAAGACCCTGAAACTGAGCTGCAGCACGGTGGCCAACACCATACAGCAGTTTAACAGGACAGGTTCCACTCAGAACAGGCCTCACCATGTTTTTTTGGGAAATAGACATATGAGTGCTGCCAGCATTGCTGCAGAGGATGAAGGGGTGGGGGGTCAGCCTGTCAGTGCTCAGACCATACGCCGCACACTGCATCAAATTGGTCTGCATGGCTTTCTTCCCAGAAGGAGGCCTCTTCTAATGATGCACAAGAAAGCCCACAAACAATTTGCTGAAGACAAGCAGACTAAGGACATGGATTATTGGAACCATGTCCTGTGAGATAAAGATAAACTTATTTGGTTCAGATGGTGTCAAGCGAGTCTGGCAGCAACTAGGTGAGGAGTACAAAGACAAGTGTGTCTTTCTTGCCCAGGGCTGCCATCAGCAATTTTGGGGCCCCTTACACAGCTTCAGGCATGGGCCCCCTGGAGCAGAGAACCCGGGGGGGGGGGTGCTGCCGCTGCAAATTGAGAAGAAGCGCGGGGGGGGGGGGGTGTGCCACGAATTGAGATGCGGGGGGGGGGGTGCTGCCGCCTCGAATTATTGAGGTCGGGGGGTTGCCATAAACAAAACAAATTAAAAAAGAATAAAAATAAATAAAAAAAATAAAAAATAAAAAAAGGGGGGTTGCCACCCGGGGCCCTGGGGACCTCAGGGCCCCTTACAAAAAAAAGTGGGGGTTGCCATCCGGGCCCCTGGGGACCTGCGGGCTTCTGGACCCCTTACAAAAAAAATTTTTTTTACATTTCTTTAAAAAAAAAAGGGAGGTTGCCATCTGGGCCCCTGGGGACCTCCAGGCCTCTGGGGACCTCTGGGCCCCTTACAAAAAAGAAAAAAGAAAAAAAGAATTAAAAAATAAATAAATAAATAAAATAAAAAATAAAAATACATTTAATTTTTATTTTATTTTTATAAAAATAAATAAAAAAAGGGGGTTGCTATCCGGGGCCCTGGGGACCTCTGGGCCCCTTACTAAAAAAAAAAAAGGGGGGGTTGCCACCCGGGCCCCTGGGGACCTCCGGGCCCCTTACAGGTGTACTGCCTGTACCCCCCTGATGGCGGCCCTGGTCTTGCCTACAGTCAAGCATGGTGGTGGAAGTGTCATGGTCTGGGGCTGGGGAACTACAGTTCATTGAGGGAACCATGAATGCCAACATGTACTGTGGCATACAGAAGCAGAGCATGATCCCCTCCCTTCGGAGACTGGACCGCAGGGCAGTATTCCAACATGATAACGACCCCAAACACACCTCCAAGTTGTCCACTGCCTTGCTAAAGAAGCTGAGGGTAAAGGTGATGGACTGGCCAAACATGTCTCCAGACCTAAACCCTATTAAGTATCTGTGGGGCATGCGCACAGTACTGCCTTAACTTAGAGCAGTTTACAACTGATAATGAGATCTGCCAGCACAGCACAGATAGGTTTATTATGGTAAACAACATAACTCTCTCGCCCCTCCTTAAAATAGAACTTACAGCAAATGTTTGTTTGTTTTTTAACTTTCAATAGACCCCATTAGGTTTTTATATTGTCTATTGGTGTCCCATTGGGGAGATTTACCCTTAATTCCTGTCCTATAGTCAAAAACAGAAAGTGAGAGGAAATCCCTCCAAAGTGAAGGAATCCCTGTTTATCACCAGGGTTACCAGAATTAAGCGTCGTACACACAATTGGATTTTCCACAGACAAAGCGTCAGACTTTTGTCAGGAGGGCGTGTGCCTGGATTTTGTCTTGCATACAAATGGCACACAATTGTCGGCCAACAAATACGAACATAGTGACGTACTACGTGGTTTTTCAGCTCTTGAGCGCCACCCTTTGGGCACCTTCTGCTAATGTTGTTTTTGGTGAGCATTGATTCCGAGCATGCGTGTATGTACTTTGGACTTTTGTCCGACGGACTTGTGTACACACGATCGGAAAAAATCTGACAACAGACCGTTGTTCATGGAAAATTTTAAAGCCTGCCATCCAACATTTGTCCGCGGAAAATCCGACAACAATTGTCCGATGGAGAGTACTTTTTTTTTACTTTCACTCTTTTTAAAACATAAAGAGAGAATGAATCACCCTGACGGAGACACAGACAGCAATAAAAACCTCACAGGTGCTTGAAGTCCTCTCCACTCGATCCAAAACTAGAATTTTTTTTTTGCCTTTAACCATTTAGCCTCCGGAAGATTTATCCCCCTTCATGACCAGGCCATTTTTTGCGATACGGCACTGCGTTACTTCAACTGATAATTGCCCGGTCATGCAATGCTCTACCCAAATAAAATGTAAATTATTTATTTCCCACAAATAGAGTTTTCTTTTGGTGATATTTGATCACCTCTGCGTGTTTTTTTTTATTTATTTTTTCGCTATAAACAATAAAAGGCAGACCATTTTTTAAAAAAAAATCTTAATATTTTTTACTTCCTGCTTTGAACATATCCAATAAAAAAAATCAAAAAATCTAATTTCTTCATAAATTTAGGTCAATATGTATTATACTATATATTTTTGGTAAAAAAAATCCCAATAAGCGTATATTGATTGGTTTGCACAAAAGTTATAGCGTCTACAAACCATGGGAATTTTTTTTCTTTTACTAGTAATGGCAGCGACCAGTGATTTATAGCGGGATTGCGATATTGTGGCGGACATTCTAACACTAACTGACACTTCTAACATTTTTTGGGAACCAGTGACACGAATACACTGGTCAGTGCTAAAAATATGCACTGTCACTGGCTGGGAAGGGGTAAACATCAGGGGTGATCAAAGGGTTAACTGTGTGCCTAGCCAGTGTTTATGTGAACTGTGTGAGGCGCTTTTACTAGGGGAAGAGATGGAATTTATTCCCTGCTTTGCAGGGACACAAACTCAATCCCTTCCCCCTGTCACAACTGAGATCTGCCTTGTTTACATAGGCAGATCGCAGTTCTGTGTCTCTGCCTGATGATCGGCGGGTGCCGGGTATTCGATGTCTGCCAGCACTCACCTTCCACTGTGTATAATCTCGGCAGAGGCGAGCCACCAGCGGCGTGCAAGCGCAGCCCCTTCCTGTAAGTGCGGGATCACGTATGTAACGGCAGGGGTTAACGTCGTTTAAATATATTCCATTCCCGAACACACAGCAGCTACCAGACACTCCACAGTCAGGCGACCGAGACCCATAGGAATAATTCTCCCAGAAATACGAGACAAACGCTCTGTATGAGGTTTCCAACTGGTCTGACCATCTTTATTGGAAAACTACAAGTCTTATACACCAAGAGAGGAGGTTCTTACATTCTCCTCATTTTCCTCTGACAATACACCTTTGACCAGACCTAATTTACATGAGCTAATTAACTACAGCTGATGACTCAGACACATGACCTTTAGGCTAGCCTTACTGTCTCCTTAAACTACAGTACACATTATCAAAGGACTTTTTCAAACAATACAGGGTCAATTATCACAATGAAAGATCCTCAGAAGCCATCATAGATTCATTTACATCACAACAGGCAGGTGGGCTGGAGTTGGTGACATTAGCATCTAACAGTATGTGTCCCAACAATATGAAGGAGTCACTTTTTCAGTTAACCTGTTGAGTTCAGAATCAGTAAATAGTCCTTTACAGATATCTTTGGGAATATTGTGGATAAATATTACAGACCCATTTTAGGTAGTCCAAGATATATTTCCTCAGTCACCCTATGCCCAAAGTGACCCCTGTCACAACGTACATATGTACGTGATCCAGCGCACAGCTGACGCCCTGTAGCAGTGAAAATGCTATAGGGCTGATGGCAAGCCGTTAATTATACTTTAACTTTAAAAGGAAGGTGAAAGATAGGTAGGATTTTTAACCATTTGCCGACCAGCCGCTGTCATTATACTGCAGCAGGTCGGCTCTATTGCGCGAATCGACGTAGGTGTACGTTGCTTCATGCAATATATACAGTGGGCATGTGCACGGCACCAGAGGCGCGTGTGACCACGGCGTGTGGCCGCGATGTCTGCCGCCCACCCGCCATCGCTCCACAGAGAGCTGGAACGGGGATCTGTCATTGTAAACAAACAGATCCCTGTTCTGTCAGGGGAGTAGAGAAAGATCGTCTGTTCCTACTGATTAGGAACAGCGATCTCTGTGTACTCCCTGTCAGTCCCCTCACCCCACAGTTAGAAACACCTCCCAAGGAACACATTTAACCCATTGATCGCTGCCCTAGTGTTAACCACTTCCCTGCCAGTGTCATTTATATACAGTAATCAGTGCATTTTTATAGCACTGATTGCTGTATAAATGTCACTGGTCCCAAAAAAGTGTTAAAAGTGTCTGATCTGTCTGCCGCAATGTCGCAGTCCCGCTAAAAATCGCTGATCACCGCCATTTCTAGTAAAGAAAAAAAAAATAATAATAAAAATGCCATAAATCATTTCCCTATTTTGTAGATGCAATAACTTTTGCGCAAATCAATCAATGTACGGTTATTGCAAATTAGTTTTTTACCAAAAATACGTAGAATAATACATATTGGCCTGAACTGATGAAGAAATTCGTTTTTTTTTTTAGATATTTATTCTAGCAAAAAAAGTTAAAATATTTATTCATTTTTTCAAAATTGTCGGTCTTTTATTGTTTATAGCGCAAAAAATAAAAAACCGCAGAGATGATCAAATACCACCAAAGGAAAGCTCTATTTGTAGGAAAAAAAGAACATACATTTTGTTTGGGTACAACGTCGCACGTCAGTTAAAGCGATGCAGCGCCGTATCGCAAAAAATGGCCAGGTCTTCCGGTCCTTAAGTGGTTTAACATGTACAAAGGTAAGCAGCATTTAAGAAAAAACAAAAATTTAAGTTGTGCTATGTAAATAGGAATCTAAATTTGGCTTCAAAAGTGGAAACACACTTTGAGAAAGTAATGGCCCGGAGCAGAAAGTGCAACTGAGGAGGGCCAGCATGACTGGGGTGGGCAGTGAGGCGGAGTTAAAGCTGGGGTTAGGGCGAGGTATTATGCCACTTACCAGGATTGGTGGGTCCCGAGTTTTGGGGGGATGTCCCATGGATGTAGAGGGGCATAGTTTCCATCAGTGCTCAGTCGGAGCTTTTCACAGAGGCAGGAAGGTTTCAACCCACCAACCCTACCTTCTGAGTTTTTTATGTTAGTGTCAGGTAGGATGGTTTCTACCTGGTGTGGCGGGTCCTAAAGGGGTATGGTTTCCCATGACTGTTCACGTCGGGGGTTTTTTCTTTTTCTTTTATTGCTAGTCGTAGCAGCAGCGGGAGGTCTATGGGGCCTTTGAAGGCGGTGCTGGAAAAAATTATGGAGGATTAGGGGGGTTGGACCCATCTGGAGGTATGGGTGTCCCTTCCCTTACTAATAATACAATGGTAACAATGGTTTGTAGTTGGTTGTATCTTGTAGGAAGTAAGTGGTAATTGTCCCTGAGCTGGCGTAATATGCGGCGGGGGGCCTTTATGGGGTGACAGTTACAACTACAGGGGGTCCCCGGGTTACGAACAAGATAGGGACTGTAGGTTTGTTCTTAAGTCGAATTTGTTTGTAAGTCGGGACAGTACCTTTTTTAGGTGCTCCACATAGGCAGATGACATGAGCTCATGCTGGGACACAGGGATGTACTGTACATTCTATCCTTGTGTTCCAGCATGAGCTCATGTCATCTGCCTATATGGAGCTCTCATTCAATCGTGTGTGGTACAAGTACATTACTGTACAGGGCAAATACTATAGTAGTGGGCACAGAACAGTACAGTATGTAATCTCACCAGCTTTTAGGGCGCTTCTGATGCAGTCCTATACTGTATGTGGGGCACGGAGAACATCTGCAGTAGGGTGACCACGTGTCCCGGATTGCCCGGGACAGTCCCGCATTTTGCAGGTCTGTCCCGGGCACCTTCATTCTAGGACAATACACTGTCCCGGAATGAAACTGACACAGCCACCCCCTGGCCCAATCTGATGCCCCCAAAAAAGGCTGCCAAATCCCTGCTTTACTCACTGACAGTACTTGTCCTGGCCGGGAATGCCTGTAGGAGCACAATCCCTGCCCCCTGCTTGTGTTTGGAGAAATCATAAATCCCGCCTGCCTCTTGTGTCCAATCACTGTGCTGTGATTCGTTACAGCACAAGCTGATTTTTGGGAAGGGGGGGTGTCCCTGAATGGCAGTTTGGAAATGTGGTCACCCTAATCTGCAGTCCAGTGAGGGTGGCTGGCTGGGAGTACCAGGCAGGGAAGGCCCAGAGTGCTGCGGTTATAAAAGAAAAATTTGCGCTAGGTGCAAAATTATTAATTGTGATAAAATGAATAAATCCCAAAAAGGAAAACCAGCTGCTAAACACCAAAAAACCTTGATATAAGGTACAAACAGAAATATATATACAAAAGGTGTAGCGCTGGGTAAATAAACTATATATGACCATATAGTGAACTAGTTATCAAGAAAAAAAGTATATAAAAAACTTATGTAAATATTACAAATGAATAAAACACATCATAGTTTATATGTGCTGTGACAAAAAAATAAATGTATCTCTCCTCTGTTCAAAAGATTTGATGATAAAGAGTTCTACAGAGTGCAGGTATCCGATGTTGAACATGGGGATAACCATCCAATGCTTAGAGAAAAGATCCGCCACCAAGGTGTAGAGTAAAGGCTTATCAGACAGCCTGCGACCGCCCTTCTCAGGGGGGTCAAAACAGGCTCAGTAGAGTGATGGTTCACGATGGGAAGCAGGGAGAATCAGCAGAGACGTTGATTGGACATCTGTCCAAAACCGGAAGTGGTCACACTCTTTCCAAATCCAAGTGAATGCTCCTCAGTGAGTGTAGTAAAGCCCAGAAGAAAAAGAAAACTTCCAATGGTGTAGCGTTCATCCAAAGAGTTTATTTTGTAGAGGTATACAATACATATCCTCAATAACAAGTCCTCAAAATAAAATATTTAAAAATCCTGATAAAAAGCGCTCCTTGCAAGGAAAGAAAAGCTCCGTATTCTGTCGATCAAAACGACCGTTCGCGTGTGCGCAATACGTGCACGTGTCGCCCTACGTCATTTCGGCAAATCTGACGTCATCAGGGGCACGCCCACGCAAGTGCGCACACGCTATTTATAACCAAAGGGCCCACAAAGGGTTCTCTCATTGGTTAGGCCATAGATCGACAAACGGAGCAGATTGGATGGATCCCTGCAATGAATTCTCACAGCAGAGATCCATAAGTAGACAACAGTTACATCCTGACACCCAGTGGAACCTCCGGATATTACACCCATCTGGAGCCATACTGCATAATAGCCAGCATTGTTCCATATAGCAGCACCATCTTGTGGGTCATGGTGTAACTGTTTATGATCAAAAGGGATTTGTAAAGTCCCAATTGAAAACATCTGATATACATTACATATATATATATATATATATATATATATATATATATATATATATATATATAAAACCACCGTAATTAATAGATAAAAACTTTCAATTACATATACTGACTAATGTAAATAGCGAAAATGACAAAATGTAACCCGTAAGGCCAAAATTAGAGATAAACAAAACACATTTTATGAATAGAAAAAAGATAAAAATGTTGGAAGAGACATCTGAAATAATGTTTAATATCACCCATTGTTAATAAAGCAATTTATGTCCCATTCCACGTTGAGACCTCCCGGAGTGTGACAACCTAATTTATGTATCCAGCTGGTCTCTGATCTGGATATACTTCTTTTGCCATTTCTGCCTCTCCAGTGGGGCACATATTTCTCCAGGCCCATAAAAATTGTACCCTTAGGGTCCCTGTTGTGTACAAGATCATAGTGTTTTGACACATTATGTTTGTCAAAACCACTTTTGATGTTAGTGATATGCTCCCCCAATCTTATATTGAGTTTCCTGATAGTCCGTCCGACATATTCCAACCCGCATGGGCACCGCAAAAGGTACACCACGCATTTAGTGGTGCAGGATATAAGGGACCTGATAGGATATGTGACTCCTGTTCCAGATGAAGTGAAATCAGTGAGCCTTCTGCCCTGAAGAGCATTTACCCTACACACCTTACACCTCCTACAGGGATAGAATCCCTTAAGATCCCCAAAGAAGGTCGGACGAATTGGTGGATCAGGTACATTTGGTGCTATTGAATGTCTAAGGTTGGAAGCACCCATAAAGAGCACCCTTGGACTGTTAGACAACAAAGGCTCCAACACTCGGTCATTTTTTAGCACCGACCAGTGTTTTTTAATGATCCTTTTGATAGCCCAATGTTGGCTTGAATAGGTGGTTAGAAAGGCCAAACCAAAATCCTCTCTATTCTCCACCTCCGGAGGTCTATCACATAAGAGAGTTTGTCTATCTCTGAGACCAACCTCTGCAATGATAGAGTTCAGAGTGGCAATATCATAACCCTTGACTATAAATCTGGATCTAAGGATTTGTGCTTCCTTATGATATTGCTCCAAATCGGTACAGTTGCGCTTTAAGCGCAAAAACTGACCCTTAGGAATAGGGATGAGGTTCGAGTTCGAGTCGAACTCATGTTCGACTCGAACATTGCCTGTTCGCCCATTTGCCGAACAATTTGGGGTGTTCGCGGCAAATTCGAAAAGTCTATGGGAGAAATCTAAAGTGCTAATTATAAAGGCTTATATGCAAGTTATTGTCCTAAAAAGTGTTTGGGGACCCGGGTCCTGCCCCAGGGGACATGTATCAATGCAAAAAAAAGTTTAAAAAACGGCCGTTTTTTTAGGAGCAGTGATTTTATTAATGCTTAAAGTGAAACAATAAAAGTGAAATATTCCTTTAAATTTCGTACCTGGGGGATGTGTATGATATGCATGTAAAGTCGCGCATGTTTCCCGTGCTTAGAACTGTCCCTGCACAAAGTGTCATTTCTGAAGGAATAAAAGTCATTTAAAACTCACTCGCGGCTATTAATGAATTGTCGGCTCCCGGCAATACATACAAAAGTCATTGATAGAAAAAAAAAAAAAAGCGTGGGGGTTCCCCCAAATTCAAGTACCAGGCCCTTCAGGTCTGGAATGGATATTAAGGGGAACCCCGCCGCAAATTTAAAAATAAAATGGCGTGGGGTTCCCCCTAAATATCCATACCAGGCCCTTCAGATCTGGCATGGATTTTAAGGGGAACTCCACCCCACATTTAAAAAAAAATGGCGTGGAGTCCCCCCAAAAATCCATACCAGACCCTTATCCGAGCACGCAACCTGGCCGGCCGCAGGGGAAGAGGGGGGGACGAGAGAACCGTACCAGGCCACATGCCCTCAACATGGGGAGGATGTCCCCATGCTGATGAGGACAAGGGCCTCATCCCCACAACCCTTGCCCGGTGGTTGTGGGGGTCTGCGGGCGGGGGGCTTATCGGAATCTGGAAGACCCCTTTAACAAAGGGGACCCTCAGATCCCGCCCCCCCCTATGTGAATTGGTAAGGGGTACATTGTACCCCTACCATTTCACGAAGAAAGTGTCAAAAAATGTAAAAAAAAACACACCAACACCTTGGAAAAGTCCTTTATTAAAAAATATAAAATAAATCAAATAAAAAAAACATTCCAGCGATGAAATCCAGTGTCCCTCGGCGATCCCGATGTCCAGCGCTGTCCGTCATTGGTTGTGCCTGAGCGGACCTGATGGGGAACTTCCTCCGCAGTGTTTTAAATGTATAGACCCGCCCCTTCTAAAGTTCCCCATCAGGTCCGCTCAGCGGACCAGATGCGGAACGTGAGAAGGGGCGGGTCTATTCATGTATTACACAGTGAAGGAAGTTCCGAATCAGGTCCGCTCTACGAGGGGGCGGACCTGATGGGAACTTCCTTCACTGTGTAATATGTGAATAGACCCGCCCCTTCTCATGTTCCGCATCTGGTCCGCTTAGCGGACCTGATGGGGAACTTTAAAAGGGGCGGGTCTATTCACGTATTACACAGTGAAGGAAGTTCCCATCAGGTCCGCCCCCTCGGTATGTCAGACCCCGCCTACATCATTGGCCTGAGCGGGGAACTTCCTTCACTGTGTAGTTTAAATTTACACAGTGAAGGAAGTTCCCCATCAGGTCCGCTCAGGCCAATGACGTAGGCGCGGTCTGACATACCGAGGGGGCGGACCTGATGGGGAACTTCCTTTACTGTGTAATTCATG
This sequence comes from Rana muscosa, assembly GCA_029206835.1. NCBI lineage: Eukaryota > Metazoa > Chordata > Amphibia > Anura > Ranidae > Rana > Rana muscosa. Next base: position 82,943,513 of record CM055117.1, on the reverse strand, counting down.
TATAGACCCGCCTCTTCTCGCGTTCCGCATCTGGTCCGCTGAGCGCACCTGATGGGGAACTTTAGAAGGGGCGGGTCTATACATTTAAAACACTGCGGAGGAAGTTCCCCATCAGGTCCGCTCAGGCACAACCAATGAAGGACAGCGCTGGACATCAGATTGCCGCGGGACACTGGATTTCATCGCTGGAATGTTTTTTAATAAAGGACTTTTCCAAGGTGTTTGTGTGTTTTTATTTACATTTTTTTACACTTTCTTCGTGAAATGGTAGGGGTACAATGCCCCAGGGGACATGTATCAATGCAAAAAAAAGTTTAAAAAACGGCCGTTTTTTTAGGAGCAGTGATTTTATTAATGCTTAAAGTGAAACAATAAAAGTGAAATATTCCTTTAAATTTCGTACCTGGGGGATGTGTATGATATGCATGTAAAGTCGCGCATGTTTCCCGTGCTTAGAACTGTCCCTGCACAAAGTGTCATTTCTGAAGGAATAAAAGTCATTTAAAACTCACTCGCGGCTATTAATGAATTGTCGGCTCCCGGCAATACATACAAAAGTCATTGATAGAAAAAAAAAAAAAGCGTGGGGGTTCCCCCAAATTCAAGTACCAGGCCCTTCAGGTCTGGAATGGATATTAAGGGGAACCCCGCCGCAAATTTAAAAATAAAATGGCGTGGGGTTCCCCCTAAATATCCATACCAGGCCCTTCAGATCTGGCATGGATTTTAAGGGGAACTCCACCCCACATTTAAAAAAAAATGGCGTGGAGTCCCCCCAAAAATCCATACCAGACCCTTATCCGAGCACGCAACCTGGCCGGCCGCAGGGGAAGAGGGGGGGACGAGAGAACCGTACCAGGCCACATGCCCTCAACATGGGGAGGATGTCCCCATGCTGATGAGGACAAGGGCCTCATCCCCACAACCCTTGCCCGGTGGTTGTGGGGGTCTGCGGGCGGGGGGCTTATCGGAATCTGGAAGACCCCTTTAACAAAGGGGACCCTCAGATCCCGCCCCCCCCTATGTGAATTGGTAAGGGGTACATTGTACCCCTACCATTTCACGAAGAAAGTGTCAAAAAATGTAAAAAAAAACACACCAACACCTTGGAAAAGTCCTTTATTAAAAAATATAAAATAAATCAAATAAAAAAAACATTCCAGCGATGAAATCCAGTGTCCCTCGGCGATCCCGATGTCCAGCGCTGTCCGTCATTGGTTGTGCCTGAGCGGACCTGATGGGGAACTTCCTCCGCAGTGTTTTAAATGTATAGACCCGCCCCTTCTAAAGTTCCCCATCAGGTCCGCTCAGCGGACCAGATGCGGAACGTGAGAAGGGGCGGGTCTATTCATGTATTACACAGTGAAGGAAGTTCCGAATCAGGTCCGCTCTACGAGGGGGCGGACCTGATGGGAACTTCCTTCACTGTGTAATATGTGAATAGACCCGCCCCTTCTCATGTTCCGCATCTGGTCCGCTTAGCGGACCTGATGGGGAACTTTAAAAGGGGCGGGTCTATTCACGTATTACACAGTGAAGGAAGTTCCCATCAGGTCCGCCCCCTCGGTATGTCAGACCCCGCCTACATCATTGGCCTGAGCGGGGAACTTCCTTCACTGTGTAGTTTAAATTTACACAGTGAAGGAAGTTCCCCATCAGGTCCGCTCAGGCCAATGACGTAGGCGCGGTCTGACATACCGAGGGGGCGGACCTGATGGGGAACTTCCTTTACTGTGTAATTCATGTATAGACCCGCCTCTTCTCGCGTTCCGCATCTGGTCCGCTGAGCGCACCTGATGGGGAACTTTAGAAGGGGCGGGTCTATACATTTAAAACACTGCAGAGGAAGTTCCCCATCAGGTCCGCTCAGGCACAACCAATGAAGGACAGCGCTGGACATCAGATTGCCGCGGGACACTGGATTTCATCGCTGGAATGTTTTTTAATAAAGGACTTTTCCAAGGTGTTTGTGTGTTTTTATTTACATTTTTTTACACTTTCTTCGTGAAATGGTAGGGGTACAATGTACCCCTTACCAATTCACATAAGGGGGGGGGGGGGCGGGATCTGGGGGTCCACTTTGTTAAAAGGGTCTTCCAGATTCCGATAAGCCCCCCGCCCGCAGACCCCCACAACCACCGGGCAAGGGTTGTGGGGATGAGGCCCTTGTCCCCATCAACATGGGGACATCCTCCCCATGTTGAGGGCATGTGGCCTGGCACGGTTCAGGAGGGAGGGGGGGCCGTTCTCTCGTCCCCTCCTCTTCCCCTGCGGCCGGCCAGGTTGCGTGCTCGGATAAGGGTCTGGTATGGATTTTTGGGGGGACTCCACGCCATTTTTTTTTAATTTGGGGTGGAGTTCCCCTTAAAATCCATGCCAGATCTGAAGGGCCTGGTATGGATATTTAGGGGAAACCCCACAACATTTTTTTTTTAATTTGCGGCGGGGTTCCCCTTAATATCCATTCCAGACCTGAAGGGCCTGGTACTTGAATTTGGGGGAACCCCCACGCTTTTTTTTTTTTTTTTTTATCAATGACTTTTGTATGTATTGATAAAAGCCGACAATTCATTAATAGCCGCGAGTGAGTTTTAAATGACTTTTTTTCCTTCAGAAATGACACTTTGTGCAGGGACAGTTCTAAGCACGGGAAACATGCGCCACTTTACATGCATATCATACACATCCCCTAGGTACGAAATTTAAAGGATAATTTCACTTTTATTTTTTCATTTTAAGCATTATTAAAATCACTGCTCCCGTAAAAACGTCTATTTTTTAAACTTATTTTTGCATTGATACATGTCCCCTGGGGCAGGACCCGGGTCCCCAAACACTTTTTAGGACAATAAATTGCATATTAGCCTTTATAATTAGCACTTTAGATTTTGAACGTTCGAGTCCATTGTATTTAATAGGGTTCTAAAGTTCACGCGAACATTCTGTCTGTTCGCAGGTTCTGGTGCGAACCGAACAGGGGGGTGTTCGGCTCAACCCTAATAGGAACCGCCGACAGCCAGGAACGGTAGTGACACAAATCTAATGGTATGTAACTGTTCCTGTCCGTCTGTTTAAAGAAGGTGGATGTAGTAATCCTATCACACTCTATTGAGATATTAAGATCAAGGAAGTGAATCCGAATGGGACTAATCTCATATCTTAGAATGATTCCTCTGTCATTACTATTTAAGAAGGACAGGTAAGTGTTAGCTGAGTCAGTGTCACCATCCCAGACGAATAAAACGTAGTTAATGAATCTTTTCCAAAAGATACGATTCGGTGGCCTGTCGTGAAGTACCACATCTTCCTCCCACTTGGCCATGAAGAGGTTGGCCATACTGGGGGCAAACTTTGCCCCCATGGCCACACCCCTAATTTGAAGATAGTGAGTACCACTATGCCAAAAATGATTATGCTTCATCGCGAAGTCCAGCAACTCCATCACGAAGTTGCACTGCGTGACAGAAATGTCGGAGTCGCGATAAAGGAAATGTCGCACCGCCTCATGGCCCAATTTATGAGAAATGGCTGTGTAGAGGGATGCGACATCTGCTGTGATGAGCAAGTAGGAGGCCTTCCAGTCAAATTCACCAAGCAGGTTAATCACGTGCTTAGTGTCCTTGAGAAAAGATGGGGTGCCCATCACCAGTGGTTGCAAGTAATGATCAATATACTTGCCAATACGTGAAGTGATAGAATCTATACCACTGATGATGGGCCTTCCTGGGGGATTGATCAGTGTTTTGTGGATTTTGGGCAATATGTACACCACCGGCAATCTAGGCGCCAAAGGCACCAAGTGTTCCTTTTCCTTTAGATTTAGAATGCCCATATCATGACCCTTATTAATTAGAGCTCTCAACTCTTGTTTATATTGTATGGTGGGGTCCATGGGTAGGGTTGAATAGGTCAAAGGGTCCATCACTATTCTAGACATCTCCTCAAGAGTGCCCAGAGTGCTGCAAGACAGGCAGAAGGATGTAAAGATGCTGGGCTCTAGGACACCTCAACCAGCCCACACAGGCAGTCTCCGCTGGACAGCTCACCAGCTCACAGCAGGGAGATGGATGGCTGGTGAGGCAGGTGAGAGCAGCAGAGTCTGCACATCCGAATCCAGGCCAGGCCAGCCGCGGTGCACCTCCGCGGGGCAGCAGCACAGGAAAGACCGGGGATCTGCAGGCTTTACTAGGCCGGACCAGGCCGCGGCCACAATACAGGCACAGGACACAGAAGGGTATGGAGAGGAACAGGTAGGCATGTAATTAGGTTGTTTTTAAGTGTTTATGTGCACGGATGGCTAAGGATGGAGTGCAGGACCCCATTCGTAAGTAGGAGTCGTTCGCAACTTGGATGTTCGTAACTCGGGGACCCCCTGTAGTTGGTCGAGAAAAATTGCCCTTCAAAGACCTTAGACCGGGCAGGTTTAGGCTGCGTTTTCTTTGGTTTAATAGTTATGTAAAAATTTATTATATGCATTACGTTGTATGTTGAGATTTTTGTATTTCATTTGTTGTAATAAAAAGGCTGCTATGGCCATTGGACTCCAAAAATGATTATGTGTCGTCTGGTCAATCCTTGGGTTTAATGAATGTGGGTTGGTTGCTAGCTTTACAGGAAACGAGAGCCTCTGTACTCTGCACATCCCTTAGGCTGGTTTCACTCTGGGGCGGTGGGGGAAGTGGCGGTATAGCGCCGCTATTTTTAGCGGCGCTATACCGTCGGGATTGCTGAGGTATTCGTCCGCTAGCGGTGCGGTTTTAACCCCCGCTAGCGGCCGAAAAAGGGTTAAAACCGCTGTGTCCCATTCATTTCAATGGGAAGGAGCGGTGTAGGAGCGGTAAACACACCGCTCCTCTCACCGCTCCAAAGATGCGGCTAGCAGGACTTTTTTTCACGTCCTGTTAGCGCACCGCTCCAGTGTGAAAGCCCTCGGGGCGTTCACATTGGAGAGACAGCAGCCGCTGTTTAGGCTCGGTTTGCAGGCGCTATTTTTAGCACAATAGCGTCTGCAAACTGCCCCAGTGTGAAAGGGGCCTCAGTCATGTATTCTCACGTTTTTAGGTATAGTAACACTTCCTTGTATAATGAAGTGGGTATGCTGTATCGCGGTGTGCAGAGTCATAGCCGTGTAGCAGATATTGAAGTCAGGTAGCGTCTGTCTGCCTATGAGGGATTTAAGGATGGAGGGAGAAGCAGCACATTTCGGTAATAAAAATGCCCGAATGTTAGCGGTGGAAATCAGACTCCCACAGCTTACAAGAAGGTTAATAACGTCTCCAGGCTGGAGCGGTGACAGGTTCATGCTGGGTGTACTTTGCCGTGCAGACTTAACTGTGTACTTCCTTGTCCCAAGAGGATCGAGCGCAGCTCCACCAAAACTTAAATACGTGACAGCAGAGACACAGCCTGTGGGATAATGTACACCTTGCTAGGTAAATGATCAGGATATTGGGATTTTAAATGATTGCGTGATCAGTACAATACATAAGGCAGCAAACAGTAACGGGGCCCCTGCAGACCCGGGGTTATGGTGGATATTGTCATTGTGGTTATGATGTATTTTTTTTCAAAAATGGCGGCATGGTAGCGGGGGCACAAGTAGCACAGAGGCAACCTGAAGAGGACTGAAGGGGAAGGAGAGGCACCATAGACAGATATGTAGGTGTACTTGTTTAGTTACAATGGGGTTGATTTACTAAAACTGTAGAGTGCAAAATCTGGTGCAGCTCTGCATGGTAGCCAATCAGCTTCTAACTTCCGTTTGTTCAATTAACCGCTTAAAGGGGTTGTAAAGGTTCGTTTTTTATTTTCTAAATAGGTTCCTTTAAGCTAGTGCATTGTTGGTTCACTTACCTTTTCCTTAGATTTACCTTCTAAATGTTTTTTTTTCTTTGTCTGAATTTCTCACTTCCTGTTTCTCCTCACTAAACTTCACACCATCATCTGAGCGGTGTTTAGTCAGCCAGAACAGCTTACTGAGGAGGAACAGGAAGTGAGAGCTTCAGACAAAGTAAACAAAGAAAAAATTTTTTTAGAAGGGAAATCGAAGGAAAAGGTAAGTGAACCAACAATGCACGAGCTTAAAGGAACCTATTTAGAAAATGAAAAACGAACCTTTACAACCCCTTTAAGGACCGCGCACTGTAGATATACGTCAGCAGAATGGCACGGACAGGCATAATCACGTACCTGTACATGGCCCTTTAAATGCTCGCGACCCTGCCGCCTTCCCCCGTGAGTCGGACCGCGGGTCCCGCAGACTTGATCACCGCGGGAATCCCCGCGATCGTCTCACGGAGGTATAGAGCGGGGAGATGCTTGTGTAAACAAGCATCTTCCCGCTCTGACTAGTGACAATGGCACTGATCTCGGCTCCGTGTACTCGGAGCGGAGATCGGTGTCATGTGACACAGAGCCCAACCCCCCCTCAGTTAGAAACACAATGCAGGGAACACTTAACCCCTACAGCGCCACCTAGTGGTTAACCCCTTCATTGCCAGTGTCATTTTCACAGTAACCAGCGCATTTTTATAGCACTGATCGCTGTAAAAATGACAGTGGTCCCAAAAATGTGTCAAAAGTGTCCGATGTGTCCGCCATAATATCGCAGTCATGAAAAAAATCACTGATCGCTGCCATTACTAGTAAAAAATTTTTTTTATAAAAATGCCATAAAACTATCCCCTATTTTGTAAACGCTATAACTTTTGCGCAAACCAATCAATAAACGGCGATTGCGATTTTTTTTTTACCAAAAATATGTAGAAGAATACGTATCGGCCTAAATTGAGGAAAAAAATATGTTTTTTTATATATTTTTTTGGGGATATTTATTCTAGCAAAAAGTTAAAAATATTGCATTTTTTTTCAAAATTGTCGCTCTATTTTTGTTTATAGCGCAAAAAATAAAAACCGCAGAGGTGATCAAATACCACCAAAAGCAAGCTCTATTTGTGGGAAAAAAAGGACGTCAATAAGACTTATTGGAGTGGGTTCGGTTCGGACACATTGCTGTGATTTTGTGGACTCTTTTAACGTGTGTTATTCACATATGTTTGTAAGTAGGTTTCTTTTATAATTTTTTAATAAATCCACCCAAGGATAATGCACGATGCTGGAATACATGGAAAACACTGTACATCCATTTTTAGTGCAGAAAAAAAAGGGCATCGGAGCTGCATCTGGTGTATTGCGATACAGATTATTGCCATTTTCTAAAGGGGAAGGTGGGGGGGGGGGGTCTTCTTTAGGCAGGGGACTGTACACATATTCAGCAAGTCCATACCTTCCTGCATAAAGGCAGAATAAATAGTATTCACTATAAATATATTTAAAATAATATAAATAGTGAAAGGGGTCTCTACAGTAAAAGTTGTTAAACTGTGGAATAGTCTTCCAAAGGGGAAAGTGCTAGCTAACCCTGTAGATGGCCTAAAAATACTAAGTGTTTCAAAATAAGACATATAGCTGGCTATAAATAAAAGAAATTATATTGTTGATTGTTGCCTTTCAGGATCGGGAAATCATGTTTGCCTGCTAGATAAAATTGAATCACACCTCATAAAGGTTTCCTGCTTTCCTTTGGATTAACTCTGCATTTGGAGTTTTGAGGATACAAGTCTTTTAATTTGAATAGGGCACAGTGGCTGCATTTGACGGGCACAGTGGCTGCATTTGACAGGCACAGTGGCGGCATTTGATGGGGCACAGTGGCTGCATTTGACGGGCACAGTGGCTGCATTTGACAGGCACAGTGGCTGCATTTGATGGGGCACATTGGCTGCATTTGATGGGGCACAGTGGCTGCATTTGACAGGCACAGTGGCGGCATTTGATGGGGCACAGTGGCTGCATTTGACGGGCACAGTGGCTGCATTTGACAGGCACAGTGGCTGCATTTGATGGGGCACATTGGCTGCATTTGATGGGGCACAGTGGCTGCATTTGATGGGGCACAGGGGCTGCATTTGATAGGGCACAGTGGCTGCATTTGATAGGGCACAGTGGCTGCATTTGATGGGCACATTGGCTGCATTTGATGGGGCACAGTGGCTGCATTTGATGGGGCACAGTGGCTGCATTTGATGGGCACAGTGGCTGCATTTGATTGGCACAGTCGCTGCATTTGATGGGGCACAGTGGCTGCATTTGATGGGGCACAGTGGCTGCATTTGATGGGCACAGTGGCTGCATTTGATGTGGCACAGTGGCTGCATTTGATGTGGCACAGTGGCTGCATTTAATGGGGCACAGTGTCTGCATTTGATGGGGCACAGTGGCTGCACTTGATGGGGCACAGTGGCTGCAATTGATGTTTTTTTTTCAGTATTTCTCCAAATTTTTTAGTTTGTTTACCCCCCAAACATTTTGAGAACCAGCCGCCACATAACCGATGTAACTGAAGAACAGAACACAAAGCACACGTCATACTGAAAAACAGAATGTGTTTTATTTAGCATTATACTGAAAAACAAAGTGTGTTTTATTCCCAAAGCACACAGATCATTTGTACATGGTGGTGATGGAATGCTGCAGGTGATGTAGTGAAAAGATTCACACATTACTTTCAATGGATCCAGTGCGTCAGTCAGCAGCCTTTCTGTGGCTTACACATTCTCCATGTGATGTAGATCTCACGTGTTGTTATAAAAATCATGTAGAAGAATTTAAAAAAAGGAGACACAATCCTTTAAAAAAAAACCCTCTATACAGTCCCGGCCAATATTAAGTGACATTTTTTCTATGCCATTGTCTCTTTCCTGATTATTCGCCTCTGGTGACAGGTCAGCATACTCGTGAAAGTCGATCGCGCCTTGACCTTTGACTTCTTTTTTAGTCTTTTTGGATGTTTTAGTGATATTCCAAGCTCCTCCATTATGGCATTGAAAGAAAGACACTGTGGATAGAAGAAAACATGTTCAACAGTGTTTCCTTACATAGTTACATAGTAGGTAAGGTTGAATAAAGACAATAGTCCATCCAGTTCAACCTGTGAAGGTGCACGTGTGTCAGTGTCTAAAATTATTTCCCATATGTATGTTGTGTTCTTTAAGATGTACATCCAAGAGTCTCTTAAAAAAATCCATACTCCCCACAGCCACCACCAATAGTGGAAGAGAGTTCCACATCCTTATTACCATGACAGTGAAAAACCTCCTGCGCAGTTTAAGGTTAAACCACTTCTCCTCGGGACTGAATATTTTTTTCCCTATGCTGGGATTCGCCATTGACGCATTAGTAAATCACTATCATATCTCTTCTCAAGCGTTTTTTCTCCAGCGAGAATAGATTTAGTGTTTGCAGTCGTTCCTCGTAATCAAGCTCCTCCAGTCCCCTTATTAGTTTTGTTGCCCTTCTTTGGACTCTCTCTCCAGTTCCAGCACATCCCTTCTGAGGACTGGTGACCAGAACTGGACAGAATACTCCAGATGTGGTCTAACCAGAGTTTTATAAAGTGGTAGGATTATCGTTCTATCTCTGGAGTATATCCCTTTGTTTATGCATGCTAGTTTTCTCCCGGCTTTGGTACCTGAAGCTTGACATTGTATGCTATTGCTCAATCTGTTATCTACTAGGACTCCTAGATCTCTCTCCATCCTTGATTCTCCTAGTGAGTAGTTTGCATTTATGTTTTTTGCCCCCAAGTGCATTACTTTCCATTTTTCCACATTAAACCTCATTTGCCATGTATTTGCCCAGTCCATTATTTTGTTCAGGTCTTTCTGTAAAATTTCTATATCTTGATGTGAAGTTATTGGCCTGCTTAATTTAGCAAAAACTGAGATTGAGCTATTTATCCCGTTCTCGATATCATTTATAAATAAATTAAATAGAATTGGTGCCAAGACAGAACCCTGGGGCACCCCAATTACCACTCCAGACCAGTCTGAGTATATGTTATTTATCACCACCCTTTGGACACGCCCCTGTAACCAGTTTCTTACCCAAGAACAAACCTTATGGTCCATGCCTGCAGACCTCAGCTTGTAAATTAAGCGCTTATGGGGGACTGTATCAAATGCCGTTGCAAAATACAGGTACACTAAATCCATGGGCCTTCCCCGGTCTAGATGGCACCTTTTGTAAACCCATGCTGATAACTACTTATGATATTTTTTTCCTCAGTAAATTTTTAGATATAGTCCCTTATCATCCACTCCAATAATTTACCAACGATTGATGTTAGGCTGACTGGCCTGTAGTTTCCAGGGAATTGTCTCTGTCCTTTTTTGAATATTGGTTCCACATTGGCTTTTCTCCAATCAGCTGGTACAAATCCTGTCAGCATGCTGTCAACAAAGATCAGGAACAATGGTCTGGCTATAACCTGACTGAGTTCTCTGTGGATTCTCCGGCGTAAGCCAGAAACAGTAGGTTATACACTACAAGCTCTTGTGAGTTGAATCAACAATTGGCATTGTAAAAGATTAAAAGATAAGTCTGTGAACAACATATGTCATATTGCCAATGATGATACTTACAACTTATAACCAATAAAGGCTTGAAGTGTTCTGGTGCATGGTGATTCCATGCGTTTTGCAGAGCTACAACCACAACTGTCATTTTCTAAGTAGATTGTCATCATACGCCATTGCTATGTCTTAGGCTGCTTTCACACTGAGGCGCTTTGCAGGCGCTATTGCGCTAAAACTAGCGCCTGATAAGCGCCCTGAACGAGCCGCTCCATTATCTCCAGTGTGAAAGCCTGAGGGCTTTCACACTGAAGCGTTGCGCTGGCAGGACGCTAAAAAAAGTCCTGCCTGCCACATCTTTGAGGCGCTGTAGGAGCGGTGAATATACCGCTTCTAAAGTGCCTTTGCCCATTGAAAACTATGGGGTAGCGCCTCCGAACTGCTCGCAAAGCGGCATTTTTGCGGGCGGGTTTAACCCTTTTCAGCCACTAGCGGGGGTTAAAACCGCCCCCGCTAGCGGCCGAAAATCACGGCAAAAACTACGGTAAAGCGCTGCTAAAAGTAGCAGCACTTTACCGCCGACGCACCCATCGCTTCAGTGTGAAAGTACCCTAAGAGTTGAGTTAGCCATAGGTATATGGTAAAATATTTGTTTAGTGTTAATATTGCAAAATCAATATGTTATATATGTATTGGAGAGACACATGTCTTATTTTTGTTTTTATTGCTATGGTGGCCTCCTTCTATCGTTGGATTACCATCTGCCAATCACTCAGCGGAGTTATATGGTTAGACATTCGGGTGCCCTTGGTGGACAAGGAGTCTCCTTCTATTCTCCTTGGTATCTGTCCGCTGCAGGTATATCCTCCAGCAGATAGGAGGCGCAGCGCATGTTCTTCCGCCATTTGCTGACCAATGGTCTATGCGGGGCGGGGGGCTCTACTGTGGATGTACTCTTACAGGGGCACCCACACTGGATATGACATTAGTGAGCCGCGCGTGGCTCAGTCATTTCCGGTGGGATTGTGCCTATAAGGCGGCGGTGGCTGACACCGTTTGGATATTGATTCCGGCGGCGGAGCTGAGCGGTGGAGAGGCTAGGTTGGGTGAGCTATTTGAGTTTCTGCTATGTCTGTTGCTGCACTGTCAGCAACCCTGGATGGCTGGCTCATGTGTAAGCTTGTTTGGAGGCTATATGGGTGGATGTCCCTGCTTACTGGGAGAATTTGCTGTATGTGGATCTGCATGTGGCATTAGTCAGGTGCGCTAGGGGAGGGGGCTGGCTATTGGCTATGCAGTATGGTGGTGGGAGGCGGGGGTCAATGTGTCAGACTGTGTGATCACTATAGTTTGGGGTACAGGGAGGGGGAGAGGGGGTGGATGCCATGGACACTTTGTGGACATTGGCATTAGTTTATTATTGTGGTGATATCAGTGGCATGGCTGATTTAGGTTGTTGTGCTATGGGTTGGGGCGGGAGTGCCTAGGAGATTGCTTTATCGGCTGGGTGGAACCCCCCTTCCTACCGACTGGCCTTACCAGTGTGAATGAGGGCTGTGTGTCCGGCACATTTGGAGGTATCGACCCGTTGTACTGCTGCTGATGTGTGTGCGTCTTTGTGTGGGTTGGTGTATGGGGGTGGGTTCTGGTAGGCTGGGGGTGAGTCATGGTGAGTGGTGAGTTTTTTTTTTCCTTTTGGTTGTTGGTGTGGTTGGTTTGTTTGGTCTAGTTGTGGGGGATATAAATGTGTGTGTTATATTTGTGTGTATGGATGTACCAAGTGTCATGGGGAATTGTCACTCTCTGTTCCATCTATTCATTCCATATATTTTTTGAATGTGAATATAGATTTTGATGATCTATGGTGATGGATCTCCTGCATTTCCATATTTTAGACTTTAATCATTGATGTCTAACTTAGTCCACTCTGGGCGCGATCCAATGTCTGCTAGACTAGGATAGCAGCTCTGACACTGCTGAACGTTTAGTCGGGTGATGGCCTGTTCCCTTGCGATGCTGGAGGCTATACATAGTTGATGTTCTACAATTGGTGAGCACTAATTTTGTTATATCGTGAATAATCAAAAAAGAGGGTAGAAGGCGGGACTTCCAAACCTGGGATGGGGGAGGGGATCTGAACGGCCCCTGAACCTCATTTAAAGTCCCCAAAAAAAACCTTCTCTATATCGTGAATATGTTTTCACCATTCTGTGAGAAATGTTTAAAAATGTAAAAATTAAAATAAGTTGAAATGTTTGTAACTGTGACTATAATGATGCTTTTTTTGTACCGGTAATTTGATCGATGAATCTAGATGCATGTAGAGTTACCTTGAAGAAGCAGAGTTGTAGCTCTGCGAAACGCGTCAGATCACTCCATGCACCAGAACTCTTCAAACCTTTATTGGTTATAAGTATCATCATTGGTAATATGCCATATGTTGTTCACAGACTTATCTTTTAATCTGTTACAATGTTTTTTTATGAATTTTGTATAAGTAAAACAACATTTTAAACAATTCTGTTTTGTTGTGCTTACCTCAGTGACAACGTCACATCCATTAAAGTCCTCCTGCATCTATTGGCGAATATTTCTCCCCCATTTTTATGTATCTATACTCTATTTAAGGATGTGGATGTGACTTATTGTCCCTAGAACTGGTCTAATAACGTTATATATATCTCCCCACTGGTGTTCCCATCTCTGCCCCAACCTCAACACAAAGCCATAATGCGTTCCTCGGCTTTCTCCTTAAATCTGACATCCAGAAACAGTAAAAATAACTGTGATTATTTAAATACCTGCCACAAAAATACACTTTATTTCATCAATAGCTGCTCCTGGTCTACATTTCACTGATAAAAGGGTGCACTCTCTTATAATTCCCATATCTGGTGGTATGCACCAGTCAACACTGTGTGCTTTCTGTGAGCAAGATGAATGGTCTCCTTCCCACCCCCTCTGCAGTTCTAGCGAGGGATCGGTGACATTATCGGCAGAAACAAGGGGTAGGAACTAGTGCAGTTCATAAAAATATGGCTTCCTGGACCCCGTTTTGCACACCTATGTCCCTCTGATAATCTTTTGCATATCTCATGGCCCACCACAGCTAAAGGAATTTTTTCAGCTCTAAGCATGATGTCCTAGGGCCTAAGAAGAGGAAAATGCTGGGGGGAAGGAATTAAAAAAGGTAAAAAACGGGAGCCTGTAGGAAGGTCTCCATTGCTGGGGCGCTTAACCGCAGGGACGGAGAGGAAGTCATGAGAAACAGAGTTCCTCTATAACAGGCTTCACTAAATGGCAGACCGCAATCCGGATACGGTCCTGTCCAGACCTCGGCCGCAGCACTTGGCAGCCTGATCTCTTCTCCTGCCGTCGCTGCTGCTGCTGTTAAAACCCACAGCAGACGGCTGGAGACACAGCAGGGTGGATTCCTCTTGTGTATATGTATTTGCCTGCCTGCCGCCACCACAATTGTTAAACTTGCAGCAGGGGAGAAGATGGGAGATATGGTTGTTCTACACGGGGAGTGGGAGCTACCCAACCTTTCGCTTGTTAAGAAGTGTTGGTCAGCTCCCACCCTGCAGACCTTCTGTACCTCCTGCCCTCTTCCCTGCTCTGAGTTTAACAGCGGTGGCTGGAGGGAGGCAAATACATATACAAAAGAGGAATCCACCCTGTTGTGTCTCTCACCCTTCGCTGTGCGTTTTAAGAGCAGTAGTCGCAACGGCAGAAGAAGAGTTCAGGCTGCTAAGTGCCCTCCTACATGCTAAGATAGGACTGTGAAGGGGGAAGAGCTGTAACTGCAGTGGAGACTATGATTTAAAAGGGGTGGGGGTGGGGGGGCTGTGTTTGTAAGGGAGGACTGTCTTTGGAGGGAGGTTTGATATGGAGGGTGGCTGTGATGTGAGAGGGGGAGCTGTGATATGGGCAAGCTATGATGTGAGAGGGGGGAGCACTTTAAAACAATATGTCATTCATCTCTATATCTACAGTATAAGCACTGAAGAGAAATTAATTTTCAAAGTTCACAACCCAGGCATTTTTCTATGAGAGCAGAATTGTGACTAAAACACTTCAGAGTGCAAAATCCACAGTTTGAGAATTAATAACTTCACATTAAAATCAGCTAGAGAGCTCAAGAGTGGCTTGTTGACGTCTTGATGATGAAACGCGTAGGACGGAGCCACAGCGTCATTGCATCACTTCCTGTTTTTTGGATTGTGGAACACAGAGGAAGCATCACTTCCCATTTTCATACTGCACTATTGATTTTAACACATTGTAAGTGCATACCCTTCTTTTGCATAGGAAATAAAACGGTTTAAACGTTATTGCACTATGGAGTTTCCTGTTCTTTCCACATATACTAAGGAACAACGAGGAGAAGGGGCTGTAAAGAGTTATCAGCATTAAAGGTCTGTTCCAGTATACAGCAGTGAGGTTGTGAAAGCCCAACACCCCCTGTGGAGAGCTCTCTGGTAAGAGTAAGTATATAAGAAGAGCACAGATTGAAGCACCTGCACTTATAAGTCCATTAATTCACAAGGTACGGAGAGGAATAAAGTCACAAGTCACCTGATTTTTTTTTTGAAGGACTAATTTTGTTCAAGTTTACTTTTTTATTTTTAGTTTACTTCTGTTGTTTGTTGGTTTGGTTTTGATAGATTTTTTGCTTGTTTATATGGATTAGTATTTTGAACATTAATAGCTCAGCAATGTCAATGGTACCACTCAATAAATAATTTTAAATTGCACATGTCACTTAAATGGTCTACTGAAGGTTCTACTAGCGCAGGTAACCTCATATATTGATTCATTTGTGTTACAACAATTATATTTTGTTATTTCATACACTTTCAACTAGCCCTAAGCACTTTAATTGTTTACTGAAGACTATTATTCACTGAAGTTTACTAGCACGTGTCACTTTACACGTTGTTTTTTTGCACTACGGCAGAGCAGCGCCATTACCACCACACCCATGAAAAAAAAAATCATATCTAGACCCTACTTAGGTAGGTGTCACGGTGGAAGCAGCAGCTTTCATTATAAAAAAAGTTTTTACCATCAGCGCGGGACACACCCTATGTGTATGCGCTAATTAGAGTGAAACGCGTTGGGTGACCGTGTTGGAGGTGGAAAAGTCTGTATGTCGGAGAGTTGAATAAACTTGAACAGGGTTTTTTAAACCAGTGAGCAGCTTCCCTTCTTCTTCGTGAGTTTGTTTTTGGAAGGATTCTTTGTAACGGCCAGTAACCGCCAGGAGCCAGCTCTCTGAGTCGGATGATTTGTGGTGATGAGTGCCTGCAGTGGAACATTATCTCTTGTATCACTTGGTCAGTGGCTGTTAACTCAATCGCTCCAAATCCTAAACTTAAAAACACACTAAAAACGGGTGTAAAAATCACCTGAACACACAAGGAAATGCACGTTGACACATGACAATGCCCCTGCCTAATGCTACAATAAAATGCTCCCCTGCGCATACATGTGAATATTCTATTCAGGAAAACGAAGAGGGGCAAAATAAGAGTTTGGATGGGCATTGAAAGGACAAGTTCACCTTCAGTAACATGTTACACCTTTAATTAGGGTGTAATATGTAACATGTTACCAAAGAGCCCCTGCACCCCCCCACCTGATCCCTCATTGTGACAATGAGTGAGGGATCCTCCCCCCTCACCCCCTGTCACAATTCAAAAACGCACCCGCGCAGCCCCGTCATTCATTCACAGTCTCCTGTGAACAAACGAACTACAAGTACAATCTTCCATTGCGACAGAAGGCTTTTATTTCTCAATTAACTGTGACGGGACCGATGAGCGCTCCCATAGTTCATTGATTCTTCCAGCAGTGCAGTAACTGTCTGCCCGTATCTACTGATCACAGGTGCAATGCTTTACATCAGGGGTCTCAAACTGGTGCCCCTCCAGCTGTTTTGCGAAACTACAAGTCCCATCATGCCTCTGCCTGTGGGAGTTAAGCCCCGTACACACGATCGGATAACCTATGGATTTTCGTCCGATGGATTTGTCCATCGGAAATCCGATGAAACTGTTTTTCATCAGTCTTGTCCACACACCATCAGTCAAAAAACCGACCGTTCCAAATGTGGTGACGTAAAACACTCCGATGAGCCGAGAAAAATGAAGTTTAATGCTTCTGAGCATGCGTCGACTTGATTCTGAGCATGCGTGGGTTTTTGATCCAATGGACTTGCCCATATTTAAAACATGTTCTATTTTTCCAACCGATGGAAAAAAGACCGATGGGTACCATACACGATCGGTTGGTCTGATGAAAACCATCCATCGGACGGTTTTCATCAGTCAAACCGATCGTGTGTACGGGGCTTATCACTTGTAACTGTCAGCCTTGCAATGCCTCATGGCACTTGTAGTTTCGCAACAGCTGGAGGGCCGCCAGTTTGGGACCCCTGCTTTATAGACTGCAGGGTAAAAAAATAATAAAGCACGTTTTTTTTTTACCTGCAAAAAGATGTGCACTTTTTTTTTTACAAAAGGTGAACTTGGCCTTTAAACTCTAGCAGTGAGATTTAGACCCCTGCTAATGGACAGGGAAGGTGCACATGGAAACATCTGCGTCACTAAACAATGGATGATTCAACCCGTCTGCAGCTACCCGAAATGAAACAATTTTTTTTTTTGGCTAACCCATTAAACTATCGGTTTCATTAAAAGTATGGAGGGTTCACAACAGCAACCAAGAAGCATACTTCATCTGTGACAAACACACGCTTGTCTTTTTTTGTTTTTACGTTATTTGCGAAAGTGATTGAAAAATACATATCTTGTAAAATGAGGAGTAATCACATAAATGCTGGCTATGTAATTACCTAATGCTTTGCACTTCCCCGGTGCTGGACAGATAACTGATGTGTGTTCTAAATGGTATATACGGTTATTAATTGGATAAATGGACTGTCATGCAGCGCACTCCAAGCCATAATGGAAAATAACCGTAAACAGTAAAAAGGTTTGATGAGTGTCAATCTAACTGCTGTGGTTGACATGTCTTGTCTATGAGTTTTTGTCCCCAAGAGCAGATCACACCGAACCAGATAAAACATACAGTATATATTAAGAAAAGAAGCCATGACTCTATGAAGGTGGCACTGGCCACCTCCACCCAGAGACTCAGTGCGGTGGAAGGAAAGTCAATAAAAGGACAAAGATCAGTTTTAGGGGGTCTTCAGGTAAGACTGGTGGTCAGTCCTTTGCCTTTTTTAGCACAGTTTCTACAGTACAGGTCCTCTTATAAAAATAAAATTAAGAAGACTGTTAAAGGTAGAGGGATGGAGAGTCAGGGGAAGGTTCAGGCACACGATGCAGATCACTGGGGAAACTTCTCAGCTTCAAAAATTCACACTCACTACTCTCCTTCAAGTGGGTATTGCCCACCCGGATAGGCCCCTCTCACTAGCCTAGCAGCCGGGATGATGCATGAACAAAATGAAGAACAACAGTCTCTGCCACAGACTTTAGGAAGATAGAGATGAGCTGTTCAACAATCCTCTGCCACAGGATTCAATATCCGGAGATCCAGCCTTACAGTTTTAGAGCCTTTAAGCCAACCCGACACACTGTAAGGTAACATAAGCTACGGGTGCATCCTCCAATAAGGTCACCAGGCTTTCCCCGAGATACCAGCCTTCTGCTTGGTCCTCTCCAGGACAGGTCCTCCCCTGGTTTCCTCCATTGAGTGGCTTCCTCCCGCAGGACGGACAGCACAGGATCACCTTCAAAGGGTAGGTCCCAGTCAGGACAACTGGACCTACCCGGCAGAGATGCAGCCTCGGCCCAACATGGCTCCACGGCTGAAATTTCACTATCACATACCTCGAGCCAGGAGGGCCACAAGTCAAAGAGCCCCGAAAAATGGCATCTGCCCCTTAAAGCGGAGTTCCACCCAAATTTGGAACTTCCGCTTAATCCACTCCTCGCCCACTTACATGCCACATTTGGCATGTCATTTCTTGGGGGGGGGGGTGGGGGCTTCAGTAGGAGTGGGACTTCCTGTCCCACTTCCTCCTTCCGCCCTGGGGTTGCCTAGGCAATACGTCATATCGCCTTTTGGCGGCCCCTCCCTGTAGGCGATCACCTGGGACGTGACAGGTCCCAGGCGATTGCCTGTCCACTCAGAGAGCGCTGCACCATTTGCGCATGTGCAGTGAGTGCCCGGCCGTGAAGCCGAAAGCTGTCACGGCCAGGTGCCCACACTATGAATGGAGGCGCCAGCGGAGAAGGGGGGAAGAGGAGCGGAGCTCCAGGCTTCGCGTCGCTGGACAGTGGAACAGGTAAGTGTATGTTTAATAAAAGCCAGCAGCTTCACTTTTTGTAGCTGCTGACTTTTAATAAACATAAAAAAGGCTGAAACTCCCCTTTAAGTACCCTTCCCCAGCATGCCCAGCGGGGAGACCACTCCCACTAAGCGGTTCCCGGGGAAAAATACCCAATACACTCTGGCCTGCCTGTGTTCCAACACTGGCCTGTGGTGGTAACGCCACCTTCAGGCAAACAATGGAAATCCCTCCAAGCACAGCCATAGCCGGAACAAAGGCTGATTTAGCCTTAATCATCAAAGTCTGAGCTAACTACCAGCTCAGACACCCATTAAATTTAAACATACTGCCTGGTCATAAGGAGCAGGGTGCTACACACCCAAAAATGGAACTTCCGCTTTTCGGTATTTGCACCCACTTCCGGGCAGTGACTCCCGTGGACCAGTGCACAAAGCAAGGTCCATAAAAACAATGAATGAGCGAGTTTGGGGTGGAGGTAATTGACTGGCCTGCACAGAGTCCTGACCTCAACCTGATAGAACACCTTTGGGATGAATTAGAGTGGAGACTGCGAGCCAGGCCTTTTCATCTAACATCAGTGCCTGACCTCACAAAAGCGCTTCTGGAAGAATGGTCAAACATTCCCATAGACACACTCCTAAACCTTGTGGACAGCCTTCCCAGAAGAGTTGAAGCTGTTATAGCTGTAAAGGGTGGGCCAACTCAATATTGAACCCTACGGACTAAGACTGGGATGCTATAAAAGTTCATGAGTGTAAAGGCAGGTGTCCCGATACTTCTGGTAATATAGTGTATTTGCAAATGTTGTGTAACTAAAACCTCTGTTTTTAATACAAATTGTTAGATTGTGTAATTATATATAATAAATATATATATATATATATATATATATATATATATATACACACACACATACATATACATATACAGTAAAACCTTGGTTTGAGAGTAACTTGGTTTGAGAGCGTTTTGCAAGACAAGCAAAATGCTTTAATAAATTTTGACTTGATATACAAGCGATGTCTTGATATAAGAGTAGCGTTATGTCAAAACTGAGTATAAAAGAGAAGAGAGGTGCCTCTAAGTGTAGCAATATGGTTACATTTAATGAAGGTACAACATTTAGCAACATATTGCTACACTTAGAGGCGCCTCTCTTCTCTTTTATACTCTGTAGCTCCTGCTGGATTTTTGCTTCTAATCCCCTTGTGGAGGCTTCCATTTGTGGATGGACATGTTATGGTTACACAACCTATCACATGGCTATTATCTTTTTATATGGATGATAAACTGAAGGACCTATATGTAAATGGTTGTGGAACAAATCACTTGCGCTTCCATTATTTCTTATGGGGAAGTTTGCTTTGATATTCAAGTGCTTTGGATTACAAGCATGTTTCTGGAACGAATTATGCTCGCAATCCAAGGTTTTACTGTGTATATATATATATATATATATATATATATATATTTTTTTTTTGCTGGCTAGCTGGTAAAACATATATCTTATTTGTGCTGTGCAAAGCCCTTCCACATGCACCTTACTTTAAAAGCTACTTATAAATTGGGGTGGTTGCCATTTTTGTTTCACGTTAAACTGCGTCTGCATAAATCACACATCACTGGTTTTGCTTTAGTTTGCATTAACCCTTTCCTTACACCAGGGTAAGGAGAGAAGATGTGAACTGCGTCTTGGTAGCACAACGATGATGAGATGTAGCTCTGCACGGAGTGGGAAGAAGCGGGGGTTAATCACATCAATATAGAGCCGTGTCAGTCTAGATGTCACAGAGGATGCAAATGAATGGGGCCAGATGAAGTGTGGAATAATTAATTGGTGCCAGCCGCAGAGCACCATCTCTGACCACTCGCAGCTCCCGATAAATGGGTCACTTGGTAGCTGAGCTGGCGAAATCCTTTTTTTATTCAGGTGCTCGAATCGAAATAGACACAGGAGAAGTTGGCACTCCAAATGAATCAATTTCACAAGAACAAAGCGAAGAGCCCGAATATGATGTTGGAAGGGAAACAGAAATGTGACCCTGCAGCTTATTTGCTTCTTAAGATTATAGCGTGACTATTTCTACGTGAGTGGTGACAAAGGAATAACTAAGGGGACCCTGGGGCATAATTTGTCTGCTGGTCCTATCACCCACTCAAATGCTTTTTTTTAAGGCAGACATGTATTTGTGAGACTGTTCAGCGTTAGGCTGTTTTCACACTGCTCCGTAGCAAAAATGCGGTAAAAATACATATGCGTTTATGCTGCGTTTCCTGTCGTCCACCCGCACCTGTGTAAAAAAAGGGCTCAAATCGCATCAAATACAGGTGCATTTTTAATGTGTTTTCAATGCACTTCAATGGGGAGGTGCGTTTTTAAACAAGCACCAAACATGCAAGAAATGCAGCGTGCTGCACCTAAAAACGCGACGGACCCCGCAAATGACTGGTGTGAAGAGTTCCATAGGATTGAACGGTCATGTGTTTTTGTTCTGCTTTTTGTAACGCAAAAACAGAAGGAAAACTGAACAGTGTGAAAGCAGCCTAACTTGTGATTCACAAACCTTTGACCTATTGTCAGTTGGGTAACACCGTTTTTCTGCAGCAGTTAAGCAGGTCATAGATTATGTGATTTTCTTTCCTGCAACCCCAGGTTTCAGAAAAATAAATCACTCTATTCCCCCATCCACACAGTCAGTGTTGATGGGGGAATGCCTCCAGCAGGGCTATATTGTGTTCTGCAGGCATGGGGGTACTGGGAGCTGTCCGTCCCGGGAGAACACTATGATTATTGCTAGCAGGCTATAGCTGCTGGCAATAACTGCATGCTAGAAATCCAACATGCTGGTTGTACCCAAGTCGATCAATGGATCGGCTTGGGTACAATCAGCCTGCTTATAGATTAATCAAATTTTGGCTGGTCCCTGCTAAACCAGCCGAGGTTTGAACCATCTATGGCCAGCTTTAAAGCCCATCTACAGGATCTACACTGTGCCCCCAGCCTGTATTTTATGCTTTTTTTTTTAATACTTACCTTTTTCCAGATGTCTTCAGCTGGTAAAATGATGCCCAGGATCCTCTTCCCCTTTGAAACCAAACCCAGGGGCAGGTGAGCCTCAATACAGACAGCGGTGCTTACAAGATGATGTCGGCAACTCTCTCAGCATCGTTAGACTATGAGTGCAGGTGTCCAGTGCCGGGACAAGGTCATCCAGCGCCCAGGGCGAACATGCCAAACTGCGCCCCCCCCCCCGCCACCACATGATGAGAACATTGGATGAAAACAAGTGCATTTGGCTCAATTGTCTCATAATCTGATCAAGTACACAGCTTTCAAGGGCTGATTATGACAGTTCATGTGAAAATATCACAAAATGAGCACAAAAAAATTCTTGTAAGAAAGTGGAACGAACGATTTTCATGTAATTAATATGGTATTTGCACGGAAAATCTGTGCATGCTTGGAAATGAAAGAATACATTACAATACATCATTTCTGAAGTTGTATTCTGTCTAATGAGAATTTTTGTAACTTTAGTAATCTATTTGTTTTCCATATGAGACCAGCATGGAAAACAAAATTGTCTAATATTCTCATTGTGTGTATGGGCCTTTTACTCTAGGAGCAGAGAATTAAGATAAAACCACCTAAACTGGCATAAATGCATAGTTTTTTTTTTCATTCAGCCATTGGGCTGAATTAAAAAAAAAACACTAATGCCGTGTACACACGACCGTTTTTAATGATGAGAAAAATGAAATTTTTTAAAATGGTCATTAAAAATGATCGTGTGTGGGCGTCAGAGCATTTTTCACGACGTGAAAAACGGCCATGAAAAAATTGGAACATGCTCTAATTTTTCACGTTGTTTTTTACATCGTCGTTTTTCTCGTCATGAAAAACGGCCGTGTGTGGGCTTTAACGACGTGAAAAAAAATGCGCATGCTCAGAATCAAGTATGAGACGGGAGCGCTCGTTCTGGTAAAACTAGCGTTCGTAATGGAGATAGCACATTCGTCACGCTGTAACGGACTGAAAAGCACGA
Source organism: Rana muscosa (assembly GCA_029206835.1). NCBI lineage: Eukaryota > Metazoa > Chordata > Amphibia > Anura > Ranidae > Rana > Rana muscosa. The sequence goes on along the minus strand of CM055117.1, from coordinate 82,920,729 downwards.
GGCTGAAAAACGCAAATCGTCTCTCAACAAACTTTACTAACATGAAGGGTGGCGCCATCCGAATGGAACTTCCCCTTTATAGTGCCGTCGTACGTGTTGTACGTCACTGCGTTTTTCTCGAACATTTTTTTCCACGATAGTGTGTAGGCAAGGCAGGCTTGAGAAGAATCACGTCGAGAAAAATGCCGTTTTTTTTCAATGACATTAAAAACGGTTGTGTGTACACGGCATTAGGCTGGGTTCACACTAGTGCAAATTGTATGTGGGTTTTCCCCGCATCCAATTCGCATGTCAGGAGATTGTGACCACCTCTCTATGGAGCCCGTTCACACAGCTCCGGGACGGCTGCAGAGCGAATTGCACTGGAGTCCTGTGTGTCTTCTGTTCCGTTTCAGGTCCGAATTCAGCCAAAAATTCAGACCGAAATCAGACCTGAAACGAACAATTCATCCATCCACACAAGAGAGGTAGATTCATACCGAGACGTATTCTGACAGTGGGGACTTTCTGTCAGAATCAGGGCCGGATTAACATAGGGGCTATTGGAGCTGCAGCTCCAGGCCCCTTCCTCAAGATAGGCCCATTTGCCCAAAAAAAAAAAAAAATCTAAAAAAAAAAAAAAAAAAAAAGATTGACTTCGAGGATTGTAGCTTGGCGACCAGGGGCTACAGAGACCCCATTTTTGGGGAATATATAGCTGAAGACCCACCCCACCACTGGTTAAATTATGGGACTGCTATCATTTATGGTTCCAGAGATACGAGGATGTTTGCGCAGCCTGTCAGAAGGTACATACAGAACGGCCAGTTTAAATATAAGCTGACACACTGCAGCAGAGAGGATGAGCTCACAGGGCTTATAATAATTATTTGTATATTACTAAGACTGCTTTCACACTATGCCGCCCCGAGCGTTGGCGGTAGAATAGCGGTAAAACGCTGCTATTTTACCGTCGGATTTGCGGAACATTTCGGCCGCTAGCGGGACGCTTTTAAGCCCCGCTAGAGACCAAGAAAGGGTAAAAACCGCCCGAGATGCGTAGCTACAGCGGGTACTGCCAGCGGTACGGCGGTGCTGCCTATTGATTTCAATGGGCAGGAGCGCATTAGGAGCGGTGAGTTCACCGCTCCTAATGCGCTCCAAAGAAGTTGCTGGCAGGACTTTTTCTGACGCCCTGCCAGCGCACCCCTCCAGTGTGAAAGCAGCTGTTTAAGGGAGGATTGCAGGCGCTATTTTTAACCCTATAGCGCCTGCAAAACGCCCTCATTGTGAAAGGGGTCTTATAGTAATTAACCCCTTGCCACCCAGGCCAATTCTGAAACTTCTCTCCTACATGTAAAAATCATCATTTGTTTTTTGCTAGAAAATGACTCAGAACCCTCAAACATTATATATTATTTTAGCAGACACCCTAGGGAATAAAATGGTGGTCTTTGCAACTTTTTATGTTACACGGTATTTGCGCAGCAATTTTTCAAACGTGTTTTTTTTGGAAAGAAACTGTTTCATTCATAAAAAAAAAAAAAACACTAAAGTTAGCACGATTTTTTTTGTATACCAAGTGATGCTTTACATTTTTTTACAGTTTACATGTTTAGAGTTACAGAGGAGGTCTAGTGCTAGAATTATTGTTCTCGTTCTAACGATTGTGGCGTATGTAACCTGTGTGTATCTGGCTCTGATACTAGCCAGGGCCTACCCAGCCACTGACTAGTATCTCTCCCCAGCCTGTCCCCACACAACCTCTCACCTGCTGACCTGTGGATGGGGGAATTACTCCTGCAGTGTTATTGTGTTCTGCCTGCGAATACAATGATCAGTGTTGCTAACTATAGCTGGCAGCACTGATTGTTTTGGGAAAAACCTGACAGGCTGGTTGTACTCAAGTCAGATAATAGATTGACTTGTGTAAAACCAGCTAGCCCATACAAAGATCGACTATGGCTGGTCTCTGCTTAATTGGCATAATTTCAATGCATGTATGGCTCGCTTAACCACTACGCAGTCACTAAAAAACCTTCAACAAACCTTTACATTTTCCTTCCCAGATTCCCTTCATCCTCCTCACCTGTACATACTCTCCACACTACTCTCCTTTACATACTGCTCACTGTCATACCCTCCACACTTCTCTCCTATACATACTGTAGTGCCCGCTGTCATACCCTACACACTCCTCTCCTGTACATAGTGCCCGCTGTCATACACTTCTCTCCTGTACATAGTGCCCACTGTTGTACTCTCCACACTCCTCTCCTGTACATACTGCTCACTGTCATACCCTCCACACTCCTCTCTCCTATACATAGTGCCCACTGTCATACCCTCCACACTCCTCTCCTATACATAGTGCCCACTGTCATACCCTCCACACTTCTCTCCTATACATAGTGCCCACCGTCATACCCTCCACACTCCTCTCCTGTGCATACTGCTCACTGTCATACCCTCCACGCTCCTCTCCTATACATAGTGTCCACTGTCATACCCTCCACACTTCTCTCCTATACATAGTGCCCACCATCATACCCTCCACACTCCTCTCCTGTACATACTGTTCACTGTCATACCCTCCACACTTCTCTCCTATACATAGTGCCCACTGTCATACCCTCCACACCTCTATCCTGTACATACTGCCCACCATCATACCCTCCACACCTCTATCCTGTACATACTGCCCACTGTCATATGCTCCCCACACTTCACTGTCATACCCTCCACACTTCTCTCCTATACATAGTGCCCACCATCATACCCTCCACACTCCTCTCCTGTACATACTGTTCACTGTCATACCCTCCACACTTCTCCCCTATACATAGTGCCCACTGTCATACCCTCCACACCTCTATCCTGTACATACTGCCCACCATCATACCCTCCACACCTCTATCCTGTACATACTGCCCACTGTCATATCCTCCCCACTCTTCACTGTCATACCCTCCACACTTCTCTCCTATACATAGTGCCCACTGTCATACCCTCTACACTTCTCTTCTTTACATACTGCTCACTGTCTTACCCTCCACGCTCATCTCATGTACATACTGCTCAGTATCATACAGTCCACACTCCTCATGTACATACTGCTCAGTATCATACCATCCACACTCCTCTCCTGTACATACTGCCCACTTTCATAAACTCCTCTATTGTACATAGTGCCGGCTGTCATACCCTCCACACTCCTCTCCTTTACATACTGCTCGCTCTCATACCTTCCACATTCCTTTCCTGTACATACTGCCTATTGTCATACCCTCCCCACTCCTCTCCTGTACATACTGCCCACTATCATAACCTCCACACTCTTCTCCTGTACATACTGCTCACTGTCTTACCCTCCACACTCATTTAATGTACATACTGCTCAGTATCATACCGTCTACACTCTTCTCCTGTACATACTGCTCACTGTCATACCCTCCACACTCCTCTCCTGTACATACTGCCCACATTCATAAACTCCTCTATTGTACATAGTGCCAACTGTCATACCCTCCCCACTCCTCTCCTGTACATACTGCTGGCTGTTATACCCTCCACACTCTTCTCCTGTACATACTGCCCCCATTATACCCCCCACACCCCTCTCCTGTACATACTGCCCACTATCATACCATCCACACTCCTCTCCTGTACATACTGTAACCCAACCTTACCCTTCACACTCCTCTCCTGTACATACTGCCAACTATCTTTCTCTCCACATTCCTCTCCTGTACATACTGCCCCCATCATGCCCTCCACATTCCTTTCCTGTACATACTACTCCCATCATACTATCCACACTCCTCTCCGGTACATACCACCCTCTGTCAAATCCTCCACACTCCTCTGCTGTGCATGCTGCCCACTGTCATACCCTCCACACTCCTCTCCTGTACATAGTGCCCACTGTTAGACCCTCCCCTTTCCTCTCCATTACCTGCACATACTTCCCAGTTTTATACCCTCCATACTCCTCCCCTGTGCCTCTCACCCACAAAAACAGTTCTTTAAAATTATACTGAATATCCTCAATGTTACCAGCTCTAGAATGGGCACAATTTTATTAGTTCAACTAAAGGAAATCTTCTCAGTCCTCATATTTGTTCTGCCCCATTATTAATACTCATTTTGTTTTGTGATTACTACTGTGATGTATAGAGGAACATAGGGGATCTCAGCTACTCTAAATATAGCACTGGTGAAAAAAGTGCCCCTTAAAAATATTTTTGAAATGTTGGCAACTATGCACTTAGGCACTGACCAAGGGCCACCGGGTCAGTAGGGGGCTCCAATGGGAGGCTCCTGGGATCCTGTGATAATAAAGCGGTAGTAAACTTTGCTAACATTACTACTTTTTAGAGGCCCTGAGGTAGGTTATGCCATAGTGTACAAATATGTACAGCATATTAGCACATTAGGGTACACTTAAATTGTCAGACTGAGCCCTCCAGTGCTGCACTGTGATCAATCCGTCGGGTCCTGGCGCTTCCATTTTCACCCGGTCTTCCTTCTGGGCTCTGTGCCTTCAGTCACTTGCCTTGGCTGGGCTGCGTTGATGTCATTCCCATGCATGCTCATGCGCATCCTCTCTCTCTCATCCCCCCCTTTCTCTCTCAGCATCCCTCTCTTACCCCTCACCCCTCTCTCATCATCTCTCTCTCTCTCTCTCTTTCTCATCCTCCCACTCTCTCTTTAATTTAATTTGTTATAACAAAAAATTGTTTGCATATTTTATTTATTATTTATAAAAGGCCCACCAAAATCCTCAGCACCAGGCCCATGGTGTTCTTAATCTGGCCCTGGTCAGAATACATTGATCAATGCTGCAGCTGATTGGCTGCAAGCCGCTGGTCGAACAAGGTTTTACAGCGGTCCCATTCTACAGGAGCTGATCTGATGGGGCAGATTCTAACAGGCAAGGCCACACAGATCAAAATTTAGCTGGTCCCTGCTAAACAGAATGAATTTTGATCGGTGCTTACCCAGCTTTACCTTATTCCTTGCTCCAGTAGGCTCTCCCAGTGCTGTGACTGGTCCTGTGAAGCTCCTGGGTGAATTGTGAGTGGCTGTGGTCACACTCCAGCTTCATCATACCTTACGGGGTTAATGTTCCTGCATGGTATGATGATGCTTAGGCTTTGGGTGGAGGGAGGAGAGCACTGCAGCTACCTGGAGCAAAGACAAGATTTCCCCCAGCACTGCAAGGGTGGACTTTTTTACTTTGCTGGATTAGGGCTGCATTACAACACCTGCTGTTTGTGGTCAAATCTTTCCATAGGTTAGAAATATACTGGGACTTTTCAGGTGCTACATAGATGTATTCCACATACACACTATATTTTATTAAAATGCATGATTTTCATTAAGATACAGTGTGTGTGTGCAATACATCTATGTAGAGCATGAAAAGTCCCAGTATATTTCTAATCAATTCATAAAAATGTTACTTTTACTTTAGTAAACCTGCACTGCAAGGGTCAGCACAGGTTTACAGCACAGCATTGCACAGTGTGGATAGCAGCACAGGTTGGCACTCACAGGAGGAGAAAAGCAGTCTGTTATCTATCACTTCTTATCTTCAGTCTGTAGGAGGAGAGAGGAAAGTTCCGCTGTCTGCTGCTGGGCAGAAAGCAGTGATCAGGGCTTCAGTGTACTGTTGTCTGCTTGCTCCGCCCACCTATACTGGAGCTCTCACTGCCCGATTCAGCCGCCCAGTCTGTCAGGGACCTGTGCCTAGGAGAGTGTCTCTGGCCTTTCCGGGGAAGCCTGCAGCAGATAAGGGCACATTCTCGGCTCTGCTTTTGGACACAATTAGCAACACAGAGGCTGAAACAAAGCATGATGCTCCAGTGTTTTGGTGCCTCCTCCCACACTCCGCCCAGGGCAGTGGCCCCTCGCGCCCCTGCCTTGTACCGGCCCTGCAGGTGTCATGGTGGCAACCCCTCAAGGCACTTACAGCATGTTCTCAGTCTTCTGGGATGCCTGACACCATGAAGACTAAGGCTGGCCATACATAGTTAGATTTCTGTTGCTACCCGTAACCCGCAGGCTAAACATTGCCAGCTAGTGTATCCATGCAGCCGAATACCCGGATGCAGGCACTGTTCAGCCAACAATTTTCCATCTGGCTCAAACCAAGTGGTGCTAAAAGGGCTGCCCATGGCCTGAATTTCAGCCAATTCAGCAGGAATCGGCCAGAATTTGAGCCATGTATGCCCATCTGGACCTCTTGCTACCCACAAAATGCATATGTGTGGTGGCAAAGAGGGTGAACTTTAATGCCCACAGGCTGCACATTTCTGTGCTGAGAGTGTGCTCACTGCATGCTCCCAGTGCAGGTTCCAAGCTGTCAAAGACAGCTTAGTCTTTTCTGATGATCAGGATTTGGCCGGACCAGCTCCCGATCATATGACCAATGTGACAGCCAAACACAAGGGTCACCACTAGGGATGAGCTTCGTGTTCGAGTCGAACATACGTTCGACTCGAACATTGGCTGTTCGATCGTTCGACGAAGATCGAACGATTTGGGCCGTTCGCGCCAAATTCGAGTGACGCGAACGGCCCACAATGCACTACGCCATCGCAGTGTCATCCAGGCGCTGTGATTGGCCAAGCATGCACTGTGACCCCGCATGCTTGGCCAATCACAGCGCCGGCAGCGAGGAGAGCAATGATTGGCCACAGGCAGGATGCCTGTGGCCAATTATTGCTGAGGGTGTTTAGTACACGCCCCACACTATAAAAGGCCGCCAGCACGGCGGCCTAGTGTAGTGTGTTCCGGAGCAGGGATAGAGTAGCATAGGCAGGGACAGTGACTGTTATTTCTTTCTTGCTTAACCTGGATTCCTTTAGTTTAGGGAAAGAGAAGGATAGGTAGGGAGAGTGTCAGTGTGTTTTGTGCTTCTGCTATAGTGTGCTTAAAAAAAACATTTATTCTAGGGACAGAAAACTCTAGGTAGGGACAGTGTCAGTTTCTTTCACTCTGCAAGTCCTTGTTTCCAGGGACCTGTAAGGACAGTGAGTTAATTTTCCTTGTGCTATATTGTGATTAAAAAAAACATTTATTCTAGGGACAGAAAACTCTAGGTAGGGACAGTGTCAGTTTCTTTCACTCTGCAAGTCCTTGTTTCCAGGGACCTGTAAGGACAGTGAGTTAATTTTCCTTGTGCTATATTGTGATTAAAAAAAACATTTTTTCTAGGGACAGAAAACTGTAGGTAGGGAGAGTGTTTTTTTTCTTTCACTCTGCAAGTCCTTGTTTCCAGGGACCTGTAAGGACAGTGAGTTAATTGTCCTTGTGCTATATTGTGCTTAAAAAAAACATTTATTCTAGGGACAGAAAACTCTAGGTAGGGACAGTGTCAGTTTCTTTCACTCTGCAAGTCCTTGTTTCCAGGGACCTGTAAGGACAGTGAGTTAATTTTCCTTGTGCTATATTGTGATTAAAAAAAACATTTATTCTAGGGACAGAAAACTCTAGGTAGGGACAGTGTCAGTTTCTTTCACTCTGCAAGTCCTTGTTTCCAGGGACCTGTAAGGACAGTGAGTTAATTTTCCTTGTGCTATATTGTGATTAAAAAAAACATTTATTCTAGGGACAGAAAACTCTAGGTAGGGACAGTGTCAGTTTCTTTCACTCTGCAAGTCCTTGTTTCCAGGGACCTGTAAGGACAGTGAGTTAATTTTCCTTGTGCTATATTGTGATTAAAAAAAACATTTATTCTAGGGACAGAAAACTCTAGGTAGGGACAGTGTCAGTTTCTTTCACTCTGCAAGTCCTTGTTTCCAGGGACCTGTAAGGACAGTGAGTTAATTTTCCTTGTGCTATATTGTGATTAAAAAAAACATTTTTTCTAGGGACAGAAAACTGTAGGTAGGGAGAGTGTTTTTTTTCTTTCACTCTGCAAGTCCTTGTTTCCAGGGACCTGTAAGGACAGTGAGTTAATTTTCCTTGTGCTATATTGTGATTAAAAAAAACATTTTTTCTAGGGACAGAAAACTGTAGGTAGGGAGAGTGTTTTTTTTCTTTCACTCTGCAAGTCCTTGTTTCCAGGGACCTGTAAGGACAGTGAGTTAATTGTCCTTGTGCTATATTGTGCTTAAAAAAAACATTTATTCTAGGGACAGAAAACTCTAGGTAGGGACAGTGTCAGTTTCTTTCACTCTGCAAGTCCTTGTTTCCAGGGACCTGTAAGGACAGTGAGTTAATTTTCCTTGTGCTATATTGTGATTAAAAAAAACATTTATTCTAGGGACAGAAAACTCTAGGTAGGGACAGTGTCAGTTTCTTTCACTCTGCAAGTCCTTGTTTCCAGGGACCTGTAAGGACAGTGAGTTAATTTTCCTTGTGCTATATTGTGATTAAAAAAAACATTTTTTCTAGGGACAGAAAACTGTAGGTAGGGAGAGTGTTTTTTTTCTTTCACTCTGCAAGTCCTTGTTTCCAGGGACCTGTAAGGACAGTGAGTTAATTTTCCTTGTGCTATATTGTGATTAAAAAAAACATTTTTTCTAGGGACAGAAAACTGTAGGTAGGGAGAGTGTTTTTTTTCTTTCACTCTGCAAGTCCTTGTTTCCAGGGACCTGTAAGGACAGTGAGTTAATTGTCCTTGTGCTATATTGTGCTTAAAAAAAACATTTATTCTAGGGACAGAAAACTCTAGGTAGGGACAGTGTCAGTTTCTTTCACTCTGCAAGTCCTTGTTTCCAGGGACCTGTAAGGACAGTGAGTTAATTTTCCTTGTGCTATATTGTGATTAAAAAAAACATTTATTCTAGGGACAGAAAACTCTAGGTAGGGACAGTGTCAGTTTCTTTCACTCTGCAAGTCCTTGTTTCCAGGGACCTGTAAGGACAGTGAGTTAATTTTCCTTGTGCTATATTGTGATTAAAAAAAACATTTTTTCTAGGGACAGAAAACTGTAGGTAGGGAGAGTGTTTTTTTTCTTTCACTCTGCAAGTCCTTGTTTCCAGGGACCTGTAAGGACAGTGAGTTAATTTTCCTTGTGCTATATTGTGATTAAAAAAAACATTTTTTCTAGGGACAGAAAACTGTAGGTAGGGAGAGTGTTTTTTTTCTTTCACTCTGCAAGTCCTTGTTTCCAGGGACCTGTAAGGACAGTGAGTTAATTGTCCTTGTGCTATATTGTGCTTAAAAAAAACATTTTTTCTAGGGACAGAAAACTGTAGGTAGGGAGAGTGTTTTTTTTCTTTCACTCTGCAAGTCCTTGTTTCCAGGGACCTGTAAGGACAGTGAGTTAATTGTCCTTGTGCTATATTGTGCTTAAAAAAAACATTTATTCTAGGGACAGAAAACTCTAGGTAGGGACAGTGTCAGTTTCTTTCACTCTGCAAGTCCTTGTTTCCAGGGACCTGTAAGGACAGTGAGTTAATTTTCCTTGTGCTATATTTTGATTAAAAAAAACATTTTTTCTAGGGACAGAAAACTGTAGGTAGGGAGAGTGTTTTTTTTCTTTCACTCTGCAAGTCCTTGTTTCCAGGGACCTGTAAGGACAGTGAGTTAATTTTCCTTGTGCTATATTGTGATTAAAAAAAACATTTTTTCTAGGGACAGAAAACTGTAGGTAGGGAGAGTGTTTTTTTTCTTTCACTCTGCAAGTCCTTGTTTCCAGGGACCTGTAAGGACAGTGAGTTAATTGTCCTTGTGCTATATTGTGCTTAAAAAAAACATTTTTTCTAGGGACAGAAAACTGTAGGTAGGGAGAGTGTTTTTTTTTTTTCACTCTGCAAGTCCTTGTTTCCAGGGACCTGTAAGGACAGTGAGTTAATTGTCTTTGTGCTATATTGTGCTTAAAAAAAACATTTATTCTAGGGACAGAAAACTCTAGGTAGGGACAGTGTCAGTTTCTTTCACTCTGCAAGTCCTTGTTTCCAGGGACCTGTAAGGACAGTGAGTTAATTTTCCTTGTGCTATATTGTGATTAAAAAAAACATTTTTTCTAGGGACAGAAAACTGTAGGTAGGGAGAGTGTTTTTTTTCTTTCACTCTGCAAGTCCTTGTTTCCAGGGACCTGTAAGGACAGTGAGTTAATTTTCCTTGTGCTATATTGTGATTAAAAAAAACATTTTTTCTAGGGACAGAAAACTGTAGGTAGGGAGAGTGTTTTTTTTCTTTCACTCTGCAAGTCCTTGTTTCCAGGGACCTGTAAGGACAGTGAGTTAATTGTCCTTGTGCTATATTGTGCTTAAAAAAAACATTTTTTCTAGGGACAGAAAACTCTAGGTAGGGAGAGTGTTTTTTTTTTTTCACTCTGCAAGTCCTTGTTTCCAGGGACCTGTAAGGACAGTGAGTTAATTGTCCTTGTGCTATATTGTGCTTAAAAAAAACATTTATTCTAGGGACAGAAAACTCTAGGTAGGGACAGTGTCAGTTTCTTTCACTCTGCAAGTCCTTGTTTCCAGGGACCTGTAAGGACAGTGAGTTAATTTTCCTTGTGCTATATTTTGCTTAAAAAAAACATTTATTCTAGGGACAGAAAACTCTAGGTAGGGACAGTGTCAGTTTCTTTCACTCTGCAAGTCCTTGTTTCCAGGGACCTGGAGAGACATTGAGTGAATTGTCCTTGTGCTATATTGTGATTAAAAAAAACATTTATTCTAGGGACAGAAAACTCTAGGTAGGGACAGTGTCAGTTTCTTTCACTGTGAAAGTCCTTGTTTCAAGGGACAGAGAAGGACACCTGAAGGTAGCCCTTATTGCTTTTTTCCCATCTCCCTGCAGGCCATCTATTAGAATGTCTGGAAGGCAAACAAGGAGAGGCAGACAGTCAGGAGGCAATAAAAGAGGGCAAGCAGGCTCTGTGTCTGGGGGCAACAGTGCTGGTCGTGGACGCGGTGCATTGTCATCAGCACATGGCCATGGGACACGCTTGTCCTTCTTTTCGGCAGCTGGACATGTTGAGCCACATCATGCCGAAGACTTGGTAGAGTGGATGACCAAGCCCTCCTCCTCCTCCTCATCCTCTCTCACCCAGGCTCAGGGTACTGGAAAAGCAGCTGCCAAAGCGTCGTCTTCCCTGGTATCAATGTCAGACAAATCATCAGTCACTCCTTCCCTAGACCCACCATGTCCTCCTCCTGAGGAGTCCCCCGAACTGTTTCAGCACAGTGTTGGGTACATGCTCCAGGAGGATGCCCAGCGTTTCGAAGGGTCTGATGATGAAACCCAGCTAGAGGAAGGCAGTAGCGTGAGAGCAGACAGAGGGGATGCTCAAGAAGGACACCAATCTGGCAGTCATGTTCCAGCAGCTGCAGCATACTGCCAGATTGGCTCCAGTGATGAGGAGGGAGGGGATGATGAGGTCAATGACTCCACGTGGGTGCCTAATAGGAGAGAGGAGGAGGAGGAGGATGAGGAGGAGGCACATCTCCAACGAGGCAGGATGCCCTTTGGTGGCCAGCGTAAGGGCAGTACACCGACGGAATCACACCGCAGAGCTCCGCCTGTGCAGGGCGCTGCCTCTGCCCGTCATTCAAAAAGTTCTTTGGTGTGGGCCTTTTTTGAGGCTAGTGCATCAGATCGCACAGCTGCTGTTTGCAACATATGTCTCAAGCGTATATCGCGTGGCCAAAACATCAGCCGCTTGGGTACCACATGCCTGACCAGACATATGTTGACCTGCCATGCAGCTCGTTGGCAAGCCTACCTCAAAGACCCACACCAAAGAACAAAGCGGACCTCTCCTTGCACCGCATCAGCTGGGATCTCCAACCCCACTATAACTTCAGTCCTTTCTGAAACATGCACTGAGAGGAATGAAGGTGTAGAATTAGGTGTGTCACAGCCAAGTACTTGCGCCCACTCTGCTAGCAGTACACCGACGTCCGATTCTAGCAGGCAAATTTCCCTGCCCCAGCTGCTGGACCGTCGAAAGAAGTTCACTCCCAGCCATCCACATGCCCAGCGGTTGAATGCTAGCTTGGCTAAATTGCTAGCGCTTCAACTGCTGCCTTTTCAGTTGGTAGACTCGGCCCCCTTCCGTGAGTTTGTGCAATGTGCGGTTCCTCAGTGGCAGGTTCCCAAACGCCACTTTTTCTCACGGAAGGCTATTCCGGCTCTCTACCGGCATGTGGAAGGCAATGTCTTGGCCTCGCTGGACAGGGCGGTCAGCGGTAAGGTGCATATTACCGCTGACTCATGGTCCAGCAGGCATGGACAGGGACGTTACCTTTCTTTCACGGCCCATTGGGTCACTCTTTTGGCAGCTGGGAAGGATTCAGGACAAGGTGCAGTAGTGTTGGAGGTTGTCCCACCGCCACGCCTCCAAAATGCTACTACTGGTTGTGACACACCTCTCTCCTCCACCCCCTCCTCTTCTTCTTCCTCCATGGCCTCTTCCTGTGGTTTGTCCTATGAACCAGCGGTGCTCCGTAGCCGTTCACGGGGCTACGCAAGTACGCAGGCAAAAAGATGCCATGCCGTGCTTGCGCTGGTGTGTTTGGGGGACAGAAGCCACACTGGGGCAGAGGTCCTGTCTGCTCTGCAGGGCCAGGCCGAGAGGTGGTTGACGCCACGCCAGCTTAAGCCAGGAATGGTGGTTTGCGACAATGGCACCAACCTCCTCTCCGCCCTCCGACAGGGACAACTGACCCATGTGCCCTGTGTGGCTCACGTCCTTAACCTGGTGGTGCAGCGCTTCTTGGGCAGGTACCCGGGCTTACAGGATGTCCTGAGGCAGGCCAGGAAAGTCTGTGTGCATTTCCGCAGATCTTATAATGCCAGTGCTCGCCTGGCTGAGCTGCAAAAGGAGTTGAACCTGCCCAAGAACCGCCTTATATGTGACATGCCCACCAGGTGGAACTCAACGTTGGCCATGCTGCAGCGGCTGCACACGCAGCAGAGGGCCATCAATGAGTACCTGTGCGACTACGGCACCAGGACAGGGTCAGGGGAGCTTGGTTTTTTTTCTCCACGCCAGTGGGGCATGATCAGGGATGCATGCACTGTCCTGGCACCATTTGAGGAGGCCACGAGGATGGTGAGCAGTGACAGTGCATGCATCAGTGACACTGTACCTCTTGTCCACCTGTTGGAGCACACGCTGCGTGGAATAATGGACAGGGCACTTGAGGCAGAACAGAGGCAGGAAGAGGAGGACTTCCTTGCCTCTCAAGGCCCCCTTTACCCAGACAGTGTTCCTTCTGTCCCACCCATCGCACAGGAAGAGGAGGAGGAGGAGGAGGAGGAGGAGGAGGATTGTGTCAGCATGGAGGTGGAGGCTGGCACTCAGCATCATCAGCAGCAGTCTTTTAGGGATGATTTACAGTCCCAAGAAACCAGTGGACTTGTACGTGGCTGGGAGGAGGTGGCTGCGGATCATGTCGTCCTTAGTGACCCAGAGGACTCCGGAGCGAATGCCTCAGCAAACCTACGCTGCATGGCCTCCCTGATCCTGCAAAGTCTGCGGAAGGATCCTCGTATTCTTCGGATCAAGGAGAGGGACCATTACTGGCTGGCCACTCTCCTTGATCCACGGTACAAGGGTAAGGTTGCGGACCTTATGTTACCGTCGCAGAGGGAGCAGAGGATGAGACAACTCCGGGAGGCCTTGCAGAAAGGTCTGTGCAACGCGTTCCCAGAGACTGGGAGGTTGCAAACTCCTGGTCCTGGACAACGAGTTGCTGAGGCTTCGGCCAGTCAAAGAAGGAGCGGTGGGGAAGGTGGCCGTCTGACCGATGCGTTCAGACAATTCTTTAGTCCGCAGCCCCAAAGTATGATCGGTTCCAGCAACCATCGCCAGCGTCTGATAAACATGGTGCAGGAATATCTAGGGGCAAGGTCAGACTTGGACACCTTCCCCACCGAAAATCCTCTGGCTTACTGGGTCTTGAGGATGGATCACTGGCCAGAGCTTGCACAGTATGCAATTGAGCTACTGGCCTGTCCTGCATCCAGCGTTCTTTCGGAACGCACATTCAGTGCTGCTGGAGGATTTGTCACGGATCACAGGGTGCGCCTGTCCACCGACTCGGTTGATCGACTGACTTTCATCAAGATGAACCAGTCTTGGATCACCACCAGCTACCACACACCTGATGCTGATATAACAGACTAATTGATTTTAAAATGTCACATCCCTTCAAGACTGATGCTGATGCTGAGTGCCTGTGCTGTTATGTTGACTGGCTATCCTCCTCCTCCGAGTCCTCAATGATACGATTGATGATGATAGCTTGGAAGATCATTTTTGTTTATGGGTGCCGCCACCAGTGCCTAACGCCCAATTTTTCAGCCCCTGTTTAACAGGGGCGTGTAATTACAATTTTTGAAGCAATACTTTGCAACAGGGCTCATTGCTGTGCTCCAAGTACAGTATCTGTGAGGAGTTGCAGTGTTGTGCCACCAGTGCCTAAGGCCCAATTTTTCAGCCCCTGTTTAACAGGGGCGTGTCATTACAATTTTTGAAGCAATACTTTGCAACAGGGCTCATTGCTGTGCTCCAAGTACAGTATCTGTGAAGGGTTGCAGTGTTGTGCCACCAGTGCCTAAGGCCCAATTTTTCAGCCCCTGTTCAACAGGGGCATGTAATTACAATTCTTGATCTAATAATTCACAGCAGGGCCCATTGCTGCACCCACCAAGAGTAACTGTCAGGGCTTACAGTGTTGTGGCACCAGCACCACCATCAAAGGCCCAATTTTTACTACCACTGTTCAACAATTATATGTAATTAAAATTCCTGATATAATAGTTGACAGCAGGGCGTTCCAGCACCAACCAAGAGTAACTGTGAGTGCTTACAGTGTTGTGCCAACACCAACAACTAAGGGGCCTATTTCTGCAGAGTATATACGGCAGGTCCCTACTTTCAAACATCCAACTTACAAACGACTCCTACTTGCAAACGCAAGAAGACAACAGGAAGTGAGAGGAAATCTACCACTAGGAAGGAAAATTCTCTCCTGTAAGAATAAATATGGGAGAAAGGTGTCTCCTCTGTACTGATGCTTTATCAGCAATCCTTGTTTCAAGAAAAACACCACATTTCAAAAACAGTTGTCATTAGGACGGAAAGTGAGGTGAAATGTTCTGAACAGGGGCACAGACAGCAAAACAAATGTTACAGGGGTGATAACCCTTACCTATGTTTTCCAAAAAGTTTAAAAATAGATTTTTGGTCTGGAGCTACACTTCAACAATGTACCTGTTCAAAATTACAAACAGATTCTACATAAGAACAAACCTACAGTCCCTGTCTTGTATGCACCGCCTGTATACGGCTGTTCAGAGTATATAGGGCCTTTTTTATTTTATGTGCGGGGTTCCCCTTAATATCCATACAAGACCCAAAGGGGCTGGTAATGGGCTGGGGTAGCGGGGGGGTCATGGGGTAGCTATGCCATTTTTCTTAAAGATTTTCATCCATATTACCGGGACCAGACATTACATTAAAGCCGCAAGCAGTTTTAAATGGCTTTTTTTTCCTTTAGAAGTGTCATTTTGTGCAGGGACAGTTCTAAACACGGGAAACACGTGGCACTTCACAGGCATACTTTAGACACCCCCCAGGTACGATATTTAAAGGAATATTTGACTTTTTTTTTTTCACTTTATGCATCATTAAAATGACTGCTCCCGGAAAACGACCGTTTTTAAAACTTATTTTTGCATTGATACATGTCCCCTGGTGCAGAACCCGGGTTCCCAAACCCTTTTTAGGACAATAACATGCATAATAGTTGTTATAATTAGCACTTTAGAATTCGAACGTTCGCATCCATTGTATTTAATAGGGTTCTAATGTTCGTTCGAACTTTCGGTCCGTTCGCGGGTTCTGGTGCGAACCGAACCCGGGGGTGTTCGGCTCATCACTAGTCACCACATTGGCCGATCCTTTCCACCCTCCGGGTGTACAGCAGGGATGAGCTCGGTGTTCGAGTCGAACATAGGTTCGACTCGAACATCGGCTGTTCGCGCGTTCGGCAAACAACGAATGATTTGGGCCGTTCGCGCCAAATTCGAGTGACGCGAACGGCCCACAATACACTGCGCCATCGCAGTGTAATCCCGGCGCTGTGATTGGCCAAGCATGCACTGTGACCCTGCATGCTTGGCCAATCACAGCGCCGGCAGCGAGGAGAGCAATGATTGCCTGTGGCCAATTATAGCTGAGGGGGTTTAGTACACGCCCCACACTATAAAAGGCCGCCAGCGCGGCGGCCTTGTGTAGTGTGTTCCGGAGCAGGGAAAGTGAAGGATAGGCAGGGACAGTGTCAAATCTATTCTTTGCTAAACCTTGTGTGTAGGGACAGAGAAGGATAGGCAGGGAGAGTGTCAGTGTCATATTCTTTGCTAAACCTTGTGTGTAGGGAGAGAGAAGGATAGGCAGGGAGAGTGTCAGTGTCATATTCTTTGCTAAACCTTGTGTGCAGGGAGAGAGAAGAATAGGCAGGGGACAGTGTCAGTGTCATTGTTGCTAAGCCTCCTGCACATTATACACCTGAAGTTAGCCCGTATTGCTGCTTTTTCCTGGTGTGTTACACCAACAGGATTTTGCGGCACTTACAGCGGGCGGAGTGTGCCTCCTGACCATATTACACCTTAACTTAGCCTGTATTGCTGCTTTTTCCTGGTGTGTTACACCAAGAGGATTTTGCGGCACTTACAGCGGGCGGAGTGTACCTCCTGACCATATTACACCTTAACTTAGCCTGTATTGCTGCTTTTTCCTGGTGTGTTACACCAACAGGATTTTGCGGCACTTACAGCGGGCGGAGTGTGCCTCCTGACCATATTACACCTTAACTTAGCCTGTTTTGCTACTTTTTCCTGGTGTGTTACACCAACAGGATTTTGCGGCACTTACAGCGGGCGGAGTGTACCTCCTGACCATATTACACCTTAACTTAGCCTGTATTGCTGCTTTTTCCTGGTGTGTTACACAAACAGGATTTTGCGGCACTTACAGCGGGCGGAGTGTGCCTCCTGACCATATTACACCTTAACTTAGCCTGTATTGCTGCTTTTTCCTGGTGTGTTACACAAACAGGATTTTGCGGCACTTACAGCGGGCGGAGTGTGCCTCCTGACCATATTACACCTTAACTTAGCCTGTATTGCTGCTTTTTCCTGGTGTGTTACACAAACAGGATTTTGCGGCACTTACAGCGGGCGGAGTGTGCCTCCTGACCATATTACACCTTAACTTAGCCTGTATTTCTGCTTTTTCCTGGTGTGTTACACAAACAGGATTTTGCGGCACTTACAGCGGGCTGAGTGTGCCTCCTGACCATATTACACCTTAACTTAGCCTGTATTGCTGCTTTTCCCATTTCCCTGCAGGCCATTAGAATGTCTGGAAGGCAAACAAGGAGAGGCAGACAGTCAGGAGCCAAAAAAAGAGGGCAAGCAGGCTCTGTGTCTAGAGACAACAGTGCTGGTCGTGGACGCGGTGCATCGCCATCAGCACGTGGCCATGGGACACGCTTGTCCTTCTTTTCGGCAGCTGGACGTGTTGAGCCGCATCATGCCGAAGACTTGGTAGAGTCGATGACCAAGCCCTCCTCATCCTCCTCATCCTCTCTCACCCAGGCTCAGGGTACTGGCAAAGCAGCTGCCAAAGCGTCCTCTTCCCTCGTATCAATGTCATCATCAGTCACTCCTTCCCTAGACCAACCATGTCCTCCTGAGGAGTCCCCCGAACTGTTTGAGCACAGTGTTGGGTACATGCTCCAGGAGGATGCCCAGCGTTTCGAGGGGTCTGATGATGATACCCAGCTAGAGGAAGGCAGTAGCGTGAGAGCAGAGAGAGGGGATGCTCAAGAAGGACACCAATCTGGCAGTCATGTTCCAGCAGCTGCAGCATACTGCCAGATTGGCTCCAGTGATGAAGAGGGAGGGGATGATGAGGTCACTGACTCCACGTGGGTGCCTAATAGGAGAGAGGAGGAGGAGGAGGAGGAGGATGAGGAGGAGGCACATCTCCAATGAGGCAGGATGCCCTCGGGGGGCCAGCGTAAGGGCAGCACACCGACGGAATCACACCGCAGAGCTCCGCCTGTGCAGGGCGCTGCCTCTGCCCGTTATTCAAAAAGTTCTTTGGTGTGGGCCTTTTTTGAGTCGAGTGCATCAGATCGCACAGCTGCTGTTTGCAACATATGTCTCAAGCGTATATCGCGTGGCCAAAACATCACCCGCTTGGGCACCACATGCTTGACCAGACATATGTTGACCTGCCATGCAGCTCGTTGGCAAGCCTACCTTAAAGACCCACACCAAAGAACAAAGCTGACCTCTTCTTGCACCGCATCAGCTGGGATCTCCAACCCCACTATACCTTCAGTCCTCTCTGAAACCTGCTCTGAGAGGAATGAAGGTGTAGAATTAGGTGTGTCACAGCCAAGTACTTGCGGGCACTCTGCTAGCAGTACACCAACGTCCGATTCTAGCAGGCAAATTTCCCTGCCCCAGCTGCTGGACCGTCAAAAGAAGTTCACTCCCAGCCATCCACATGCCCAGCGGTTGAATGCTAGCTTGGCTAAATTGCTAGCGCTTCAACTGCTGCCTTTTCAGTTGGTAGACTGGGCCCCCTTCCGGCTCTCTACCGGCATGTGGAAGGCAATGTCTTGGCCTCGCTGGACAGGGCGGTCAGCGGTAAGGTGCATATTACCGCTGACTTATGGTCCAGCAGGCATGGACAGGGACGTTACCTTTCTTTCACGGCCCATTGGGTCACTCTTTTGGCAGCTGGGAAGGATGCAGGACAAAGTGCAGTAGTGTTGGAGGTTGTTCCACCGCCACGCCTCCAAAATGCTACTACTGGTTGTGACACACCTCTGTCCTCCACCCCCTCCTCTTCTTCTTCCTCCGTGGCCTCTTCCTGTGCTTTGTCCTCGGAACCAGCGGTGCTCCGTAGGCGTTCAAGGGGCTACGCAAGTACGCAGGCAAAAAGATGCCATGCCGTGCTTGCGCTGGTGTGTTTGGGGGACAGGAGCCACACTGGGGCAGATGTTCTGTCTGCTCTGCAGGGGCAGGCCGAGAGGTGGTTGACGCCACGCCAGCTTAAGCCAGGAATGGTAGTTTGCGACAATGGCACCAACCTCCTCTCCGCTCTCCGACAGGGACAACTGACCCATGTGCCCTGTGTGGCTCACGTCCTTAACCTGGTGGTGCAGCGGTTCTTGGGCAGGTACCCGGGCTTACAGGATGTCCTGAGGCAGGCCAGGAAAGTCTGTGTGCATTTCCGCAGATCTTTTAATGCCAGTGCTCGCCTGGCTGAGCTGCAAAAGGAGTTGAACCTGCCCAAGAACCACCTTATATGTGACATGCCCACCAGGTGGAACTCAACGTTGGCCATGCTGCAGCGGCTGCACACGCAGCAGAGGGCCATCAATGAGTACCTGTGCGACTACGGCACCAGGACAGGGTCAGGGGAGCTCGGGTTTTTTTCACCACACCAGTGAGGCATGATCAGGGATGCATGCACTGTCCTGGCACCATTTTAGGAGGCCACGAGGATGGTGAGCAGTGACAGTGCATGCATCAGTGACACTGTACCTCTTGTCCACCTGTTGGAACATACGCTGCGTGGAATAATGGACAGGGCACTTGAGGCAGAACAGAGGCAGGAAGAGGAGGACTTCCTTGCCTCTCAAGGCCCCCTTTACCCAGACAGTGTTCCTTCTGTCCCACCCATCGCACAGGAAGAAGAGGAGGAGGAGGAGGAGGATTGTGTCAGCATGGAGGTGGAGCCTGGCACTCAGCATCATCAGCAGCAGTCTATTAGGGATGATTTACAGTCCCAAGAAACCAGTGGACTTGTACGTGGCTGGGAGGAGGTGGCTGCGGATCATGTCGTCCTTAGTGACCCAGAGGACTCCGGACTGAATGCCTCAGCTAACCTACACTGCATGGCCTCCCTGATCCTGCAAAGTCTGTGGAAGGATCCTCGTATTCTTCAGATCAAGGAGAGGGACCATTACTGGCTGGCCACTCTCCTTGATCCACGGTACAAGGGTAAGGTTGCGGACCTTATCTTACCGTCGCAGAGGGAGCAGAGGATGAGACAACTCCGGGAGGCCTTGCAGAAAGGTCTGTGCAACGCGTTCCCAGAGACTGGGAGGTTAAAAACTCCTGGTCCTGGACAACAAGTTGCTGAGGCTTCGGTCAGTCAAAGAAGGAGCGGTGGGGAAGGTGGCCATCTGACCGAAGCGTTCAGACAATTCTTTAGTCCGCAGCCCCAAGGTATGATCGGTTCCAGCAACCATCGCCAGCGTCTGATATACATGGTGCAGGAATACCTAGGGGCAAGGTCAGACTTGGACACCTTCCCCACCGAAAATCCTCTGGCTTACTGGGTCTTGAGGATGGATCACTGGCCAGAGCTTGCACAGTATGCAATTGAGCTACTGGCCTGTCCTGCATCCAGCGTTCTTTCAGAACGCACATTCAGTGCTGCTGGAGGATTTGTCACGGTTCACAGGGTGCGCCTGTCCACCGACTCTGTTGATCGACTGACCTTCATAAAGATGAACCAGTCTTGGATCACCACCAGCTACCAAACACCTGAAGCTGATATAACAGACTAATTTATTTTCAAATGTCACATCCCTTCAAGACTGATGCTGATGCTGAGAGACTGTCCTGTTATGTTGACTGACTATCCTCCTCCTCCTCAATGATCCGATTGACGATGATAGCTTGGAAGAACATTTTTGTTTCTGGGTGCCACCACCAGTGGCTAAGGCCCAATTTTTCAGCCCCTGTTTAACAGGGGTGTGTAATTAAAATTTTTTATGCAATGCTTTGCAGCAGTGAGGGGTTGCAGTGTTGTGGCACCAGTGCCTAAGGCTCAATTTTTCTGCCCCTGTTTAACAGGGGCATGTAATTACAATTCTTGATCTAATAATTCACAGCAGGGCCCATTCCTGCGCCCACCAAGACTAACTGTGAGGCCTTACAGTGTTGTGTCAACACCACCACCACCACCACCACCACCAAAGGCCCAATTTTTCAGCCCCTGTTCAACAGGGGCATGCAATTACAATTCTTGATCTAATAATTCACAGCAGGGCCCATTCATGCGCCCACCAAGAGTAACTGTGAGGGCTCACAGTGTTGTGGCAACACCAACATGTAAGGGCCAAATTTCAGCTGAGTATATACGGCAGGCCCCTACTTTCAAACATCCAACTTACAAACGACTCCTCCTTGCAAACGGAAGGATACAACAGGAAGTGAGAGGAAATCTACCCCTAGGAAGGCAAATTCTCTCCTGTAAGAGTTAATATGGGAAAAAAAGTGTCTCCTCTCCACTGATTCTTTATCACCAATTCTTGTTTCAATAAAAAACCCAAATTTTCAAAAAACATTTGTCATTAGGACGGAAAGTGAGGTGAACTGTTCTGAACAGGTGCACACTGCACAGACAGCAAAACAAATGTTACAGGGGTGATAACCCTTCCCTATGTTTTCCAAAAAGCTTAAAAATAGATTTTTTGGCTGGAGCTACACTTAAACAATGTACCTGTTCATAATTACAAACAGATTCTACATAAGAACAAACCTACAGTCCCTGTCTTGTATGCACCGCCTGTATACGGCTGTTCAGAGTATATAGTAGACATGTGCACACTGAAATATTTCGTTTCGGAATTTCGTTAGAAATTGCATTCGTCCGAAAATCTGAATTAATTAAGGTCGAATCTGTCATTGAAGGCTTATGGTGTCTGTCGAATGTTCAAAGAAGATTCGACGGAGCAGCGAAACTGTACGACGCTGCAATCATACATTTCCGGTCGAATGTTCCGCCTACAAGCTATAGATGAATTCTATTGTATGACTAGTAATAATTATATTTTTTAATTACTATTACTAGTCAACAGGGATGAGCCGAACACCCCCCTGTTCGGTTCGCACCAGAACCTGCGAACAGACAAAATGTTAGTGTGAACTTTAGAACCTTATTAAATACAATGGACTCGAACGTTCGAAATCTAAAGTGTTAATTATAAAGGCTAATATGCAAGTTATTGTCCTAAAAAGTGTTTGGGGACCTGGGTCCTGCCCCAGGGGACATGTATCAATGCAAAAAAAAGTTTTAAAAACGGCCGTTTTTTCGGGAGCAGTGATTTTAATAATGCTTAAAATGAAAAAATAAAAGTGAAATATTCCTTTAAATTTCGTACCTGGGGGGGTGTGTATGATATAGAAAAAAAACAAATACAAAAAAATTCCGCGCCGCCTAGTGGAATAGCAGCTCACACAACCAGTTGAAAATGGTGAGAACAAACAAAAACAAAAAAGTGTAGCGCTAAACTAAATGAGGACTGCACTTTGATCAAGTGCAGTATAAACAGTGATATGTGATTAAACAATCAACATGACATCTAACACAGATATGTGAAAATGTTCAGATAATCCACCGTGATGAAAATTAAATCAAACAATCCACCGTGATGAGAATTATATAACATTGAAAATCATCAAAAAAATACTGTCACATACATTACATACATTAAATGACAATATAATAAATGAATATTAAAATGGTGAATGACAATCAAAATAATAGTGCTCGCAAAAAAACTTGACGTGAAGTGACCACCACCAATCGATTGTAGAAAAGGCTTACCGGAGAGAGTGGACCCCAAAAACATACGTTCAAAGGGTCAACCAGGCAAGGGTAAGCCACTGTGAACAGCAAATCCTCAGCAACAATTCGAACGGGAACCACAAGCTTCAATCCAGGATGGAAAAAAGTAATCGCTCCTGTCCGAATGTGCGATGAAACTTACGGACAGTGTCCGATTGGGACCAGGTAGTGTTACCAGATGAGTTGCAAAAAAGTAAAGGAAAGAAAAGGCACATAGCGTGATACTGTATAAAAGGGTAATTTAATGTAGGTAGGAACACTTACATTTAAAAGAGTATAACAGCGCTTGTCAAATAGTCAAAAATGGCAACAGTAAGGTCTACCGACGCGTTTCACATCCTAATGCATCATCTGGGGTGTTATACAGTATCACGCTATGTGCCTTTTCTTTCCTTTACTTTTTTGCAACTCATCTGGTAACACTACCTGGTCCCAATCGGACACTGTCCGTAAGTTTCATCGCACATTCGGACAGGAGCGATTACTTTTTTCCATCCTGGATTGAAGCTTGTGGTTCCCGTTTGAATTGTTGCTGAGGATTTGCTGTTCACAGTGGCTTACCCTTGCCTGGTTGACCCTTTGAACGTATGTTTTTGGGGTCCACTCTCTCCGGTAAACCTTTTCTACAATCGATTGGTGGTGGTCACTTCACGTCAAGTTTTTTTGGGAGCACTATTATTTTGATTGTCATTCACCATTTTAATATTCATTTATTATATTGTCATTTAATGTATGTAATGTATGTGACAGTATTTTTTTGATGATTTTCAATGTTATATAATTCTCATCACGGTGGATTGTTTGATTTAATTTTCATCACGGTGGATTATCTGAACATTTTCACATATCTGTGTTAGATGTCATGTTGATTGTTTAATCACATATCCCTGTTTATACTGCACTTGATCAAAGTGCAGTCCTCATTTAGTTTAGCGCTACACTTTTTTGTTGTTGGGTGTGTATGATATGCATGTAAAGTGGCGCATGTTTCCCGTGCTTAGAACTGTCCATGCAAAAAATGTCATTTTTGAAAGAAAAAAATCATTTAAAACTGACTCGCGGCTATTAATGAATTGTCGGCTCCCGGCAATACATACAAAAGTCATTGATAAAAAAAAAAAAAAAGCGTGGGGGCTCCCCAGAATTCCATTACCAGGCCCTTCAGGTCTGGAATGGATATTAAGGGTAACCCCGCCGCAAATTTTAAAAAAAATTGACGTGGGGTTCCCCCAAATATCCATTCCAGGCCCTTCAGATCTGGCATGGATTTTAAGGGGAACTCCACCCCAAATTAAAAAAAAAATGGCGTGGAGTCCCCATAAAAATCCATACTAGACCCCTTATCCGAGCACGCAACCTGGCCGGCCGCAGGGGAAGAGGGGGGGACGAGAGAGCGGCCCCCCTCCCTCCTGAACCGTACCAGGCCACATGCCCTCAACATGGGGAGGATGTCCCCATGTTGATGGGGACAAGGGCCTCATCCCCACAACCCTTGCCCGGTGGTTGTGGGGGTCTGCGGGCGGGGGGCTTATCGGAATCTGGAAGACCCCTTTAACAAAGCGGGGAACTTCCTTCACTATGTAAATTTAAATTACACAGTGAAGGAAGTTCCCCGCTCAAGCCAATGACGTAGGCGGGTCCGACATACCGAGGGGGCGGACCTGATGGGGAACTGCTCTCACTTTGGTAATACATGTATAGACCCGCCCCTTCTCATGTTCCGCATCTGGTCCGCTGAGCGGACCTGATGGGGAACTTTAGAAGGGGCGGGTCTATACATTTAAAATACTGAGAGGGAGTTCCCCATCAGGTCCGCTCAGGCACAACCAATGAAGGACAGCGCTGGACATCGGGATCGCCGCGGGACACTGGATTTCACCGCTGGAATGTTTTTTTTTTTTTTTTAAATAAAGGACTTTTTCAAGGTGTTTGTGTGTTTTTTTAAACATTTTTTTACGCTTTCGCAGACCCCCACAACCATCGGGCAAGGGTTGTGGGGATGAGGCCCTTGTCCCCATCAACATGGGGACATCCTCCCCATGTTGAGGGCATGTGGCCTGGTACAGTTCAGGAGGGAGGGGGGGCCGCTCTCTCGTCCCCCCCTTTTCCCCTGCGGCCGGCCAGGTTGCGTGCTCGGATAAGGGGTCTGGTATGGATTTTTAGGGGGACTCCACGCCATTTTTGTTTAAATTTGGGGTGGAGTTCCCCTTAAAATCCATGCCAGATCTGAAAGGCCTGGAATGGATATTTGGGGGAACCCCACGTCAATTTTTTTTTTAATTTGCGGCGGGGTTCCCCTTAATATCCATTCCAGACCTGAAGGGCCTGGTAATTGAATTCTGGGGAACCCCCACGTTTTTTTTTTATTTTTTTATCAATGACTTTTGTATGTATTGCCGGGAGCCGACAATTCATTAATAGCCGCGAGTGAGTTTTAAATGACTTTTTATCTTTCAAAAATGAAATTTTTTGCAGGGACAGTTCTAAGCACGGGAAACATGCGCCACTTCACATGCATATCATACACACCCCCCAGGTACGAAATTTAAAGGAATATTTCACTTTTATTTTTTCATTTTAAGCATTATTAAAATCACTGCTCCCGAAAAAACGGCCGTTTTTAAAACTTCTTTTTGCATTGATACATGTCCCCTGGGACAGGACCCGGGTCCCCAAACACTTTTTAGGACAATAACTTGCATATAAGCCTTTATAATTAGCACTTTAGATTTCTCCCATAGATTTTTCGAATTTGCCGCGAACACCCCAATTTGTTCGCTGTTCGGCGAACGGGCGAACAGGCAATGTTCGAGTCGAACATGAGTTTGACTCGAACTCGAAGCTCATCCCTACTAGTCAACCAACATTAGAATTCTTCTATAGCCTATGGGCCGAGCATTTGACCGGAAATGTACGATTGCAGCGTCGTACAGTTTATCTGCTCCGTAGAATCTTCTTAGAACTTTCAACAGACACCATAAGCCTTCAATGACAGATTCGACGTTTGTATGTTTTTCGATGCTTCGTTGAATCTTCGTCGTTCATGTCGAATTGTCAAGTTAGTTCTAGCTATTTTACTGCTCCTCCTCTTTGGTTACAATCAGCCAGTGCCGATCCTGACCTCCCTGGGGCCCTAAGCAAAATTCTGCAAAGGGGCCCTCTACCTGACCCGTGAATAATGGGCGTTGTTTAAGCGTAATATTGGGCATGGCTTAAAGGGGCATGACTCAAAGGGTGTGGTTAGAGTCTGAGATGAACGAGGGATGGAGGGAGAAACAAAGGAAGAAAGAGAGAGAGGAAGTAAAAAAAGAGGGATGGAGGGACAGCAGGCCCAGATCCTACACCGCAATAGAAATATGAGTATTCCAGAAAGTTTAACAATCAGCAGATCAAGTTTCTCCAAACACCTGGTGTTAGCAATTCAGTCATCCCGGCACCATGGTTGTTATGGTGTCAGGGTGATTAAAGCGCATTATTTATATTATTACATTGTAATATAAAATGAAATCATTCAACTCACCATAATGCAGAATCAGTGGGAGCCCTGATGACACTGTCCCCAGCCAGCGGAGTGCCTCCTTACATTTCAGGTGTCCCCAGCCAGTGGAGTGCCTCCTTACATCTCAGCAGTCCCCAGCGGAGTGCCTCCTTACATTTCAGGTGTCCCCAGCCAGTGGAGTGCCTCCTTACATTTCAGGTGTCCCCAGCCAGTAGAGTGCCTCATTACATTTCAGATGTCCCCAGCCAGTGGAGTGCTTCCTTACATTTCAGGTGTCCCCAGCCAGCAGGGTGCTTCCTTACATTTCAGGTGTCCCCAGCCAGCAGGGTGCTTCCTTACATTTCAGGTGTCCCCAGCCAGCAGGGTGCTTCCTTACATCTCAGGTGTCCCCAGCGGAGTGCCTCCTTACATCTCAGGTGCCCCCAGCCAGCGGAGTGCTTCCTTACAACTCAGGTGTCCCCAGCCAGCGGAGTGCTTCCTTACATCTCAGGTGTCCCCAGCCAGCGGAGTGCTTCCTTACATCTCAGGTGTCCCCAGCCAGCGGAGTGCTTCCTTACATCTCAGGTGTCCCCAGCCAGCGGATTGCTTCCTTACATCTCAGGTGTCCCCAGCCAGCGGAGTGCTTCCTTACATCTCGGGTGTCCCCAGCGGAGTGCTTCCTTACATCTCGGGTGTCCCCAGCGGAGTGCTTCCTTACATCTCGGGTGTCCCCAGCGGAGTGCTTCCTTACATCTCAGGTGTCCCCAGCGAAGTGCTTCCTTACATCTCAGGTGTCCCCAGCCAGCGGAGTGCTTCCTTACATCTCAGGTGTCCCCAGCCAGCGGAGTGCTTCCTTACATCTCAGGTGTCCCCAGCCAGCGGAGTGCTTCCTTACATCTCAAGTGTCCCCAGCCAGCGGAGTGCTTCCTTACATCTCGGGTGTCCCCAGCGGAGTGCTTCCTTACATCTCGGGTGTCCCCAGCGGAGTGCTTCCTTACATCTCGGGTGTCCCCAGCGGAGTGCTTCCTTACATCTCAGGTGTCCCCAGCGAAGTGCTTCCTTACATCTCAGGTGTCCCCAGCCAGCGGAGTGCTTCCTTACATCTCAGGTGTCCCCAGTCAGTGGAGTGCTTCCTTACATTTCAGGTGTCCCCAGCCAGCGGAGTGCTTCCTTACATCTCGGGTGTCCCCAGCCAGCGTAGTGCTTCCTTACATTTCAGGTGTCCCCCCCCCTTTGAGCCCTTCTATAGCTCAGCAGCGGCGAGAGGTGAGGGGGAACAAATTAGAGGCAGAGTCGGCCGGCTACAGTGAGCTGCGGCACCGCCCACCCCTTTCCCCCACAGGTCACAGTCTCAGATGACAGACAGACCGGGGGCGGAGGTGGGTGGCGCCGCAGCGCTATTTCTATTTCGGCAGGATCCCTCCCTTCTCATCCTGGTCTTCGGGAAAATGGCGGCCGGCGGAGACATTATCTCCGCCGGCCGCAGACCTCTAGCGGCGGCGGGGCCCCCGAGTATTACTCGGGGCCCTACGCAGCTTGCGTAGTCCGCGTATAGGGCGGATCGGCCCTGCAATCAGCCAATAACATTCATCATCATCATTTTTTTATTTTACTTCCCCCACCCAATTCCAGCAGTGATCTTTTCTCTCTATGTCAAATCTTTTCTCTCTATAATGTCGAATCTTTTCTCTCTATAATGTCAAATCTTTTCTCTCCTATGTCAAATCTTTTCTCTCTATAATGTCGAATCTTTTCTCTCTATAATGTCGAATCTTTTCTCTCTATAATGTCAAATCTTTTCTCTCCTATGTCGAATCTTTTCTCTCTATGTCAAATCTTTTCTCTCTATAATGTCGAATCTTTTCTCTCTATGTAGAATAATCTTGGACTAATAGAGTTAAGGTTAGGCACATTCGACCACAGGTTCGATGTACACAGATTGTTATTGTCAGCCTCATGTCGAATCTCCTATCTATATCGAACTGTTGTTGCAACGAAAACGAAAATTAAGCATTTGTTTATGTCGGATCTTTCGGTTTTCGGATTCTGCATTTTCGTTTTTGTTTGTTAAAACGATAACGAAAATACCTGAAATTCGGACGAAAATGCATTCGGACGAAAATGAATGCACATGTCTAGTAGTGATGAGCCGAACACCCCCGGGTTCGGTTCGCACCAGAACCCGCAAACGGACCGAAAGTTCGCACGAACATTAGAACCCTATTAAATACAATGGATGCGAACGTTCGGATTCTAAAGTGCTAATTATAACGACTATTATCCATGTTATTG
This sequence comes from Rana muscosa, assembly GCA_029206835.1. NCBI lineage: Eukaryota > Metazoa > Chordata > Amphibia > Anura > Ranidae > Rana > Rana muscosa. Next base: position 82,892,347 of record CM055117.1, on the reverse strand, counting down.
TCCGAAACAGAGTTTGGGAACCCGGCTTCTGCACCAGGGGACATGTATCAATGCAAAAAGAAGTTTTAAAAACGGACGTTTTCCAGGAGCAGTCATTTTAATGATGCATAAAGTGAAAAAAAAAAGTCAAATATTCCTTTAAATATTGTACCTGGGGGGTGTCTAAAGTATGCCTGTGAAGTGCCACGTGTTTCCCGTGTTTAGAACTGTCCCTGCACAAAATAACATTTCTAAAGGGAAAAAAGTCATTTAAAACTGCTTGCGGCTTTAATGCAATGTCTGGTCCCGGTAATATGGATGAAAATCTTTAGGAAAAATGGCATAGCTACCCCATCAACCCCCCCCCTCCTACCCCAGCCCATTACCAGCCCCTTTGGGTCTTGTATGGATATTAAGGGGAACCCCGCACACAAAATAAAAAAGGACCTATATACTCTGAACAGCCGTATACAGGCGGTGCATACAAGACAGGGACTGTAGGTTTGTTCTTATGTAGAATCTGTTTATAATTTTGAACAGCTGCATTGTTTAAGTGGAGCTCCATGGCAAATTCCTTTTTTTTAGCTTTTTGTAAAACATAGGGAACGGTTATCACCCCTGTCACATTTTTTTTGCTGTCTGTGCCCCTGTTCAGAACATTTCACCTCACTTTGCGTCCCAATGACAACTGTTTTTGAAATGTGGTGTTTTTATTGAAACAAGGATTGGTGATAAAGCATCAGTAGAGAGGAGACACCTTTCTCCCATATTAATTCTTACAGGAGAGAATTTTCCTTCCAAGGGGTAGATTTCCTCTCACTTCCTGTTGTCTTCTTCCGTTTGCAAGTAGTAGTAGTTTGTAAGTTGGATGTTTGAAAGTAGGGACCTTCCGTATATACTCTGCAGAAATTGGCCCCTTAGGTGTTGGTGTTGGCACAACACTGAAAGCACTCACAGTTATTCTTGGTGGGTGCTGGAACGCCCTGCTGTCAAGTATAATATCAGGAATTGTAATAACATATAATTGTTGATCAGTGGTAGTAAAAATTGGGCCTTTGATGGTGGTGCTGGTGCCACAACACTGTAAGGCCTGACAGTTACTCTTGGTGGGCGCAGCAATGGTCCCTGCTGTGAATTATTAGATCAATAATTATAATTGCATGCCCCTGTTGCACAGGGGCTGAAAAATTGGGCCTTTGGTGGTGGTGGTGATGGTGGTGCTGGTGCCACAACACTGTAAGGCCTGACAGTTACTCTTGGTGGGCGCAGCAATGCTCCCTGCTGTGAATTATTAGATCAATAATTATAATTGCATGCCCCTGTTGAACAGGGGCTGAAAAATTGGGCCTTTGGTGGTGGTGGTGGTGGTGATGGTGGTGCTGGTGCCACAACACTGTAAGGCCTGACAGTTACTCTTGGTGGGCGCAGCAATGGGCCCTGCTGTGAATTATTAGATCAATAATTATAATTGCATGCCCCTGTTGAACAGGGGCTTAAAAATTGGGCCTTTGGTGGTGGTGGTGGTGGTGATGGTGGTGCTGGTGCCACAACACTGTAAGGCCTGACAGTTACTCTTGGTGGGTGCAGCAATGAGCCCTGCTGTGAATTATTAGATCAATAATTATAATTGCATGCCCCTGTTGAACAGGGGCTGAAAAATTGGGCCTTTGGTGGTGGTGGTGGTGGTGATGGTGGTGCTGGTGCCACAACACTGTAAGGCCTGACAGTTACTCTTGGTGGGCGCAGCAATGGGCCCTGCTGTGAATTATTAGATCAATAATTATAATTGCATGCCCCTGTTGAACAGGGGCTGAAAAATTGGGCCTTAGGCACTGGTGGCACAACACTGCAACCCCTCACAGATACTGTACTTGGAGCACAGCAATGAGGCCTATTGCAAAGTATTGCATCAAAAATTTTAATTACACGCCCCTGTTAAACAGGGGCTGAAAAATTGGGCCTTAGCCACTGGTGGCGTCACCCATAAACCAAAATGATCTTCCAAGCTATCATCGTTAATCGTATCATTGAGGAGGAGGAGGAGGATAGCCAGTCAACATAACAGCACAGGCACTCAGCATCAGCATCAGTCTTGAAGGGATGTGACATTTTAAAATCAATTAGTCTGTTATATCAGCATCTGGTGTGTGGTAGCTGGTGGTGATCCAAGACTGGTTCATCTTGATGAAAGTCAGTCGATCAACCGAGTCGGTGGACAGGCGCACCCTGTGATCCGTGACAAATCCTCCAGCAGCACTGAATGTGCGTTCTGAAAGAACGCTGGATGCAGGACAGGCCAGTAGCTCAATTGCATACTGTGCAAGCTCTGGCCAGTGATCCATCCTCAAGACCCAGTAAGCCAGAGGATTTTCGGTGGGGAAGGTGTCCAAGTCTGACCTTGCCCCTAGGTATTCCTGCACCATGTATATCAGACGCTGGCGATGGTTGCTGGAACCGATCATACTTTGGGGCTGCGGACTAAAGAATTGTCAGAACGCATCGGTCAGACGGCCACCTTCCCCACCACTCCTTCTTTGACTGCCCGAAGCCTCAGCAACTCGTTGTCCAGGACCAGGAGTTTGTAACCTCCCAGTCTCTGGGAACGCGTTGCACAGACCTTTCTGCAAGGCCTCCCGGAGTTGTCTCATCCTCTGCTCCCTCTGCGACGGTACGATAAGGTCCGCAACCTTACCCTTGTACCGTGGATCAAGGAGAGTGGCCAGCCAGTAATGGTCCCTCTCCTTGATCCGAAGAATACGAGGATACTTCCGCAGACTTTGCAGGATCAGGGAGGCCATGCAGCGTAGGTTAGCTGAGGCATTCAGTCCGGAGTCCTCTGGGTCACTAAGGACGACATGATCCGCAGCCACCTCCTCCCAGCCACGTACAAGTCCACTGGTTTCTTGGGACTGTAAATCATCCCTAAAAGACTGCTGCTGATGATGCTGAGTGCCAGCCTCCACCTCCATGCTGACACAATCCTCCTCCTCCTCCTCCTCCTCCTCCTCCTCTTCCTGTGCGATGGGTGGGACAGAAGGAACACTGTCTGGGTAAAGGGGGCCTTGAGAGGCAAGGAAGTCCTCCTCTTCCTGCCTCTGTTCTGCCTCAAGTGCCCTGTCCATTATTCCACGCAGCGTGTGCTCCAACAGGTGGACAAGAGGTACAGTGTCACTGATGCATGCACTGTCACTGCTCACCATCCTCGTGGCCTCCTCAAATGGTGCCAGGACAGTGCATGCATCCCTGATCATGCCCCACTGGCGTGGTGAAAAAAACCCGAGCTCCCATGACCCTGTCCTGGTGCCGTAGTCGCACAGGTACTCATTGATGGCCCTCTGCTGCGTGTGCTGCCGCTGCAGCATGGCCAACGTTGAGTTCCACCTGGTGGGCATGTCACATATAAGGCGGTTCTTGGGCAGGTTCAACTCCTTTTGAAGCTCAGCCAGGCGAGCACTGGCATTATAAGATCTGCGGAAATGCACACAGACTTTCCTGGCCTGCCTCAGGACATCCTGTAAGCCCGGGTACCTGCCCAAGAACCGCTGCACCACCAGGTTAAGGACGTGAGCCATACAGGGCACATGGGTCAGTTGTCCCTGTCGGAGGGCGGAGAGGAGGTTGGTGCCATTGTCGCAAACCACCATTCCTGGCTTAAGCTGGCGTGGCGTCAACCACCTCTCGGCCTGCCCCTGCAGAGCAGACAGGACCTCTGCCCCAGTGTGGCTCCTGTCCCCCAAACACACCAGCGCAAGCACGGCATGGCATCTTTTTGCCTGCGTACTTGCGTAGCCCCTTGAACGCCTACGGAGCACCGCTGGTTCCAAGGACAAACCACAGGAAGAGGCCATGGAGGAAGAAGTAGAGGAGGGGGTGGAGGAGAGAGGTGTGTCACAACCAGTAGTAGCATTTTGGAGGCGTGGCGGTGGAACAACCTCCAACACTACTGCACCTTGTCCTGCATCCTTCCCAGCTGCCAAAAGAGTGACCCAATGGGCCGTGAAAGAAAGGTAACGTCCCTGTCCATGCCTGCTGGACCATGAGTCAGCGGTAATATGCACCTTACCGCTGACCGCCCTGTCCAGCAAGGCCAAGACATTGCCTTCCACATGCCTGTAGAGAGCCGGAATCGCCTTCCGTGCGAAAAAGTGGCGTTTGGGAACCTGCCACTGAGGAACCGCACATTGCACAAACTCACGGAAGGGGGCCGAGTCTACCAACTGAAAAGGCAGCAGTTGAAGCGCTAGCAATTTAGCCAAGCTAGCATTCAACCGCTGGGCATGTGGATGGCTGGGAGTGAACTTCTTTCGACGGTCCAGCAGCTGGGGCAGGGAAATTTGCCTGCTAGAATTGGACGTTGGTGTACTGCTAGCAGAGTGCCCGCAAGTACTTGCCTGTGACACACCTAATTCTACACCTTCATTCCTCTCAGAGCAGGTTTCAGAGAGGAGTGAAGGTATAGTGGGGTTGGAGATCCCAGCTGATGCGGTGCAAGAAGAGGTCAGCTTTGTTCTTTGGTGTGGGTCTTTAAGGTAGGCTTGCCAATGAGCTGCATGGCAGGTCAACATATGTCTGATCAAGCATGTGGTGCCCAAGCGGCTGATGTTTTGGCCACGCGATATACGCTTGAGACATATGTTGCAAACAGCAGCTGTGCGATCTGATGCACTCGCCTCAAAAAAGGCCCACACCAAAGAACTTTTTGAATGACGGGCAGAGGCAGCGCCCTGCACAGGCGGAGCTCTGCGGTGTGATTCCGTCGGTGTGCTGCCCATACGCTGGTCACTCAAGGGCATCCTGCCTCTTTGGAGATGTGCCTCCTCCTCATCCTCCTCCTCCTCCTCTCTCCTATTAGGCACCCACGTGGAGTCAGTGACCTCATCATCCCCTCCCTCCTCATCACTGGAGCCAATCTGGCAGTATGCTGCAGCTGCTGGAGCATGACTGCCAGATTGGTGTCCTTCTTGAGCATCCCCTCTCTCTGCTTTCACGCTGCTGCCTTCCTCTAGCTGGGTATCATCATCAGATCCTTCCAAACGCTGGGCATCCTCCTGGAGCATGTACCCAACACTGTGCTCAAACAGTTCGGGGGACTCCTCAGGAGGAGGGCATGGTGGGTCTAGGGAAGGATTGACTAATGAAGATAATGATACCAGAGAAGAGGACGCTTTGGCAGCTGCTTTGCCAGTACCCTGAGCCTGGGTGAGAGAGGATGAGGAGGATGAGGTGGGCTTGGTCATCCACTCTACCAAGTCTTCGGCATGATGTGGCTCAACATGTCCAGCTGCCGAAAACAAGGACAAGCGTGTCCCATGGCCATGTGCTGATGACAATGCACCGCGTACACGACCAGCACTGTTGCCCCCAGACACAGAGCCTGCTTGCCCTCTTTTTTTGCCTCCTGACTGTCTGCCTCTCCTTGGTTGCCTTCCAGACATTTTAATGGATGGCCTGCAGGGAGATGGGAAAAAGAGCAATAAGGGCTACCTTCAGGTGTATACTGTGCAGGAGGCTTAGCAACAATGACACTGACACTGTCCCCTGCCTATCCTTCTCTGTCCCTAAACACAAGGATTGAAAATATGGTTCAGCAAAAAAGTTTTAGAACAGAATAGCACACTGACACTTTCCCTCACTGTCCTACTCTGTCCCTCCCTACAAACAAGATTTAGCACAGAATAGCACACTGATAATTTCTACGAGTGTCCTTCTCTGTCCCTAAACTCAAGGATTGAAAATATGGAACAGCAAAATTGGTTTAGAACAGAATAGCACACTGTCAGTTTCACTCACTGTACCTCTCTGTCCCTCAACTCAAGGATTGAAAATATGGTTTAGCAAAATAGTTTTAGAACAGAATAGCACACTGACACTTTCCCTCACTGTCCTACTCTGTCCCTCCCTACAAACAAGATTTAGCACAGAATAGCACACTGATAATTTCTACGAGTGTCCTTCTCTGTCCCTAAACTCAAGGATTGAAAATATGGAACAGCAAAATTGGTTTAGAACAGAATAGCACACTGTCAGTTTCACTCACTGTACCTCTCTGTCCCTCAACTCAAGGATTGAAAATATGGTTCAGCAAAATAGTTTTAGAACAGAATAGCACACTGACACTTTCGCTCACTGTCCTACTCTGTCCCTCCCTACAAACAAGATTTAGCACAGAATAGCACACTGATAATTTCTACGAGTGTCCTTCTCTGTCCCTAAACTCAAGGATTGAAAATATGGAACAGCAAAATTGGTTTAGAACAGAATAGCACACTGTCAGTTTCACTCACTGTACCTCTCTGTCCCTCAACTCAAGGATTGAAAATATGGTTCAGCAAAATAGTTTTAGAACAGAATAGCACACTGACACTTTCCCTCACTGTCCTACTCTGTCCCTCCCTACAAACAAGATTTAGCACAGAATAGCACACTGATAATTTCTACGAGTGTCCTTCTCTGTCCCTAAACTCAAGGATTGAAAATATGGAACAGCAAAATTGGTTTAGAACAGAATAGCACACTGTCAGTTTCACTCACTGTACCTCTCTGTCCCTCAACTCAAGGATTGAAAATATGGTTCAGCAAAATAGTTTTAGAACAGAATAGCACACTGACACTTTCCCTCACTGTCCTACTCTGTCCCTCCCTACAAACAAGATTTAGCACAGAATAGCACACTGATAATTTCTACGAGTGTCCTTCTCTGTCCCTAAACTCAAGGATTGAAAATATGGAACAGCAAAATTGGTTTAGAACAGAATAGCACACTGTCAGTTTCACTCACTGTACCTCTCTGTCCCTCAACTCAAGGATTGAAAATATGGTTCAGCAAAATAGTTTTAGAACAGAATAGCACACTGACACTTTCCCTCACTGTCCTACTCTGTCCCTCCCTACAAACAAGATTTAGCACAGAATAGCACACTGATAATTTCTACGAGTGTCCTTCTCTGTCCCTAAACTCAAGGATTGAAAATATGGAACAGCAAAATTGGTTTAGAACAGAATAGCACACTGTCAGTTTCACTCACTGTACCTCTCTGTCCCTCAACTCAAGGATTGAAAATATGGTTCAGCAAAATAGTTTTAGAACAGAATAGCACACTGACACTTTCCCTCACTGTCCTACTCTGTCCCTCCCTACAAACAAGATTTAGCACAGAATAGCACACTGATAATTTCTACGAGTGTCCTTCTCTGTCCCTAAACTCAAGGATTGAATATATGGAACAGCAAAATTGGTTTAGAACAGAATAGCACACTGTCAGTTTCACTCACTGTACCTCTCTGTCCCTCAACTCAAGGATTGAAAATATGGTTCAGCAAAATAGTTTTAGAACAGAATAGCACACTGACACTTTCCCTCACTGTCCTACTCTGTCCCTCCCTACAAACAAGATTTAGCACAGAATAGCACACTGATAATTTCTACGAGTGTCCTTCTCTGTCCCTAAACTCAAGGATTGAAAATATGGAACAGCAAAATTGGTTTAGAACAGAATAGCACACTGTCAGTTTCACTCACTGTACCTCTCTGTCCCTCAACTCAAGGATTGAAAATATGGTTCAGCAAAATAGTTTTAGAACAGAATAGCACACTGACACTTTCCCTCACTGTACCTCTCTGTCCCTACAAACAAGGATTAGCACAGAATAGCACACTGTCACTGACACTCTCCCTACCTATCCTTATTTGTCCCTAAACACAAGGAATCCAGGATTAGTAAAGGAAAAATAATGACACTGTCCCTGCCTATGCTTCTCTTTCCCTGCTCCGGAACACACTACACAAGGCCGCCGCGCTGGCGGCCTTTTATAGTGTAGGGCGTGTACTAAACCCCCTCAGCAATAATTGGCCACAGGCATCCTGCCTGTGGCCAATCATTGCTCTCCTCGCTGCCGGCGCTGTGATTGGCCAAGCATGCGGGGTCACAGTGCATGCTTGGCCAATCACAGCGCCTGGATGACACTGCGATGGCGTAGTGCATTGTGGGCCGTTCGCGTCAATCGAATTTGGCGCGAACGGCCCAAATCGTTCGATCTTCGTCCAACGATCGAACAGCCGATGTTCGAGTCGAACGTATGTTCGACTCGAACACGAAGCTCATCCCTAATGTCTAGTATATAGGGCCTTTTTTATTTTGTGTGCGGGGTTCTTCTAATATCCATACAAGACCCAAAGGGGCTGGTAATGGGCTGGGGTGGGGGGGGGTGTGTGATGGGGTAGCTATGCCATTTTTCTTAAAGATTTTCATCCATATTACCGGGACCAGACATTACATTAAAGCCGCAAGCAGTTTTAAATGGCTTTTTTTACTTTAGAAATTTAATTTTGTGCAGGGACAGTTCTAAACACGGGAAACACGTGGCACTTCACAGGCATACTTTAGACACCCCCCAGGTACGATATTTAAAGGAATATTTGACTTTTTTTTTTCACTTTATGCATCATTAAAATGACTGCTCCAGAAAAACGTCCGTTTTTAAAACTTTTTTTTGCATTGATACATGTCCCCTGGTGCAGAACCCGGGTTCCCAAACCCTTTTTAGGACAATAACATGGATAATAGTCGTTATAATTAGCACTTTAGATTTTGAACGTTCGCATCCATTGTATTTAATAGGGTTCTAAAGTTCGTGCGAACTTTCGGTCCGTTCGCGGGTTCTGGTGCGAACTGAACCCGGGGGTGTTCTGCTCATCACTAGTGTACAGACAAAAGAACACCGGGCTGGGTGGGAAGAGTTAAACATCAATGGTCTAATGGTGATCATATGACTCTGGTGATCACCAGAATCCCGGGGGTGTTCTGCTCATCACTAGTGTACAGACAAAAGAACACCGGGCTGGGTGGGAAGAGTTAAACATCAATGGTCTAATGGTGATCATATGACTCTGGTGATCACCAGAATCCCCATTGGAAGTTTTCTACTCTCAAGCCTCATACACACCACCGAGTTTCTCGTCGTAAAAAAACAGTCGATTTTCTCGACGAGATTCTTGTCAAGCTTTCCTTGCATACACACTGTCAATTCCAAATCTCGTTGTTGTTCTGCGTGGTCACATCCAGCACGTACGACGGCAGTATAAAGGGGAAGTTCGATTCCAATGGCGCCACCCCTTGGGCTGCTTTTGCTGATCTTGTGTTATCGCGTTTTTGTAAAAAATTTGGTGAGAGACGATTCGCGCTTTTCAGTCTTCGTGCTTTTCAGTTCAGCATGACCAATGTGCTATCTCCATTACGAACACTAGTTTTACCAGGAGCGCTCCCGTCTCATACTTGATTCTGAGCATGCACGCTTTTTGAAGACTCGGAAAAGCATACACACGACTGATTTTCTCGTCGCAAACCAGGCCGACGAGAAACCCGACGAGAAAAACGAGAATCCTGACGAGAAAATAGAGAGCAGGTTCTCTATTTTTCTCGTCAAGATTCCCGGCAGTTTTCTCGACGAGAAACCATACACATGAACGGTTTTCTCGGCAAGAAAGCTCTCTCGGCAGTTTTCTTGTCGTTTTTTGACGAGAAACTCGGTCGTGTGTACGAGGCTTTATTCTCTTTTGGTGACAAGCCAAGACCTGTGATTTTCTTTCACTTGCACTCTTGGTGATAACGATCCTCAGAGCAAATAGAGAGGGTCAATCTCCTTAAGGGGGGATGGGGGGGGCACAAACAGTAAAAAAATTAATTAGGCAGGTGTTCGAATTCCCATTCACTCTATCCAAAACTAAAAAAAGAAAAAAAAATGCCTTTAGTTATATAATTGTAATGTAAAGTTCCAAGCAAATGGCCTTCAAAGGTCCCAGTTAATTGCTTTATATAAAGAGAATAATTTTCTTGTTCTAAAAATATTTAAAAAAAAAAGTTAAGCAAGCTCTTTCTTTTAACACAGTCATTTGTTCCTGTGATCACAGCGGGGGTGAGAGGAAGGACTTTGTTAGCGTGAACTCCAATTAACTGGTCTTTAGGAGGTGTTGATTTTAATGCTTTCAGTTACGTAAGAGACAATGCTTCTACGACCTCATCAAAGGATGAGTGTTCCTCTCTGATAAAAAAAAAAATCACATATTATTCTGCTTCCAATACCTGGTTCTTTCCATGGCTTTAGTGGCAGCTATACAGAAATATATTGTGCTCTGATGAAAGACGTATGTGAAAGCCGAGCAGAGGAGATGCCAGACCAGGCATCCACTGAGTCACCCATGCTGTGAACATTGCCATGACCCCTGTTAGCCGGCTGTGTCCCAACTAATAGAATTGCAATTACAAAACACATCTATGGGAATGCTGAGCTGCCTCTATTTTATATGGCTCTGTAGGGACCATACTGTACATAAATATCTACAGGCAACATATTAATACGCCTGAAAGCCCTTTTCTATACAAGTACTGAAAACTAAAAGTACTTAAAATAACAAATTTTTATTAAATTACAAAAAATGGTTTTAAAAACATTAGTACATGCATAGACAGCATATTCTTTCATCATGCTCATATTTCAACATGTTTCGTCATTCCAGCTTCTTCAGGAAAAAGTGTGGTGAAAATACTGGTGAAACAGACAAAATGCAAGAATCAGGATAATATCAGACAGCTTACATTATGTACATGTCCCCACATGGTATGTTGACATACAAGTAAAAACCAAGTTGCAAACACAGTTTGAACTTGTATGTCAATGTACCATGTGGGAACATGTACCTAATGTAAACTGTTTGATTTTATCCTGATTCTTGCTTATTGTCTGTTTGACCAGTATTTTCACCACACTTTTGCCTGAAGAAGCCGGAATGGCGAAACATGTTGAAATATAAGCGTGATGAAAGAATTAAAAACTAATGTTTTTAAAACCATTTTTTGTAATTTAATAAAATTTGTTATTTTTAAGTAATTTCTGTGTAACTATATGTCTATGCACCTAAAAAGTCCCACATTTTTCATCCATGTTTCCAGTTCTTATATACCATGGGATGTTGGTGCTATAAGCATTGCTAAACTGACTGACACCAGACTCCTTTTTCTATACAATTTCTATTTTTCTTTTTACAAGATAGGTTACCAGGTTTTTCCACAACCCATTTGCTTGGGTTGGATAACATAATAACACATGCGCATAACCAATTTCTACACACATACCAGGGCCAGTTTAGAAGGGAGCCAATTCACCTACCAGTATGTCTTTCCATTGTGGGGGTAAACCCACGCAAGAACAAGAGAACATCCAAATTCCATGGCAGTGTTTTGCCCAAGATCCGAACCAAGCTCCAAAGGCATAAGTGCTTGTAGGCAGGTGCAGTCTACTTTCTCCACTGCAGGTAATGCTCAACCACAGTGGCAGTGCAGAGGGAGAGGTCAAGAGGAACCCAGTTCCTCTATGGTTAACTGGGTCACGGGGGGTAAATATCTGATTGGATGCTGGTATCCCATGTCACTCTGGTGGCCATCTTTGGTCAAGCAGAGTCTTTTTAGGACCTTGGCTCCGGGGCTTGGCATGCATTTTGCATGTGGCTAGAGTAGGGACAGGCCACCCATCTGTTAAGGACAGTGCTTAGTGTCAGGGAGAGGTTCCTGAGGGAAAGTGCAGAGACACGTCATCCTTTCTGGAAACTTCTCCACTTGGGTACGGACTGGGCAGGCCACATTACGCTTCTTGAGACAGACGCTGTTGGCGCACCTGAGACCTTCTGCTACTGACACATCACTGTTGTCCTGTGAGTGTTCCGGTCAGGTTGCCTTCCCGTCGGGCTTGTTGGCTATTACTGAACTTCAATTACAATATATTCCTGTTTCTCTGCAAATGGACTCTAATGCGGCGTACACACGATCGTTTTTCATGCCATTTTTTAAACCAACGTTTTTCTCGTCGTTTTTTTTCTTGTTTCCTCTCAAACCTGTCTTGCATCCACACGATCATTAAAAAAAACGCTCGAGCAAAGCGCAGTGACGTACAACACATACGACGGCAATATAAAGGGGAAGTTCCGTTCGAATGGCGCCACCCTTCATGTGAGCGGCGATTCGCGCTTTTCAGCCTCGTGCTTTTCAGTCCGTTACAGCGTGATGAATGTGCTATCTCCATTACGAACGCTAGTTTTACCAGAACGAGCGCTCCCGTCTCATACTTGATTCTGAGCATGCGCGTTTTTTTCACCTCGTAAAAGCATACACACTATCGTTTTTCACGTCGTTAAAAAAAAACGACATGAAAAACGACATGAAAAAATAGAGCATGTTCGAAATTTTTAATGGCCGTTTTTCACGCCGTTAAAAATGCTCTGGAGCGTACACACGATCGGTTTTAATGGCCATTTTTAAAAATGGCATTTTTAACGACATAAAAAACAATCGTGTGTACGCGGCATGAGTGTTTTCTGCCGCCACACCACTCTGTACCCACACACATGCTAACTACTAAGTCACTGTGCTGCCCATTTCTTGGGGAGGATCCTATGCTTTTTTCTTTTTTTTTTTTGCCTGGGGTTCCCTGTTAAAATCCATACCAGACCTGAAGGGCTTAGTATGAATTTTGGTGAAGACCGCACACCATTTACTTTTTTATCCCCCCTCCTCCCCCAATTTGCTTATAGTCACCTGCCAGCCAGTGGGGGTCAGGCACTGGTTGTTAAGAAGCTGGTGGGTGCCAGTTCCCTAATGCCGCGTACACACGATCGGACATTCCGACAACAAAACCGTGGATTTTTTTTCCAACTGATTTTCGCTCAAACTTGTCTTGCATACACAGGGTCACACAAATGTTGTCGGGAATTCCGATCGCCAAGAACCCGGTGACGAACAACACTACAACGAGCCAAGAAAAATTAAGTTCAATGATTCCGAGCATGCGTCTAATTCATTCCGAGCATGCGTAGGATTTTTGTGCGTCGGAATTTGATACACACGGTCGGAATTTCCGACAAGAACTTTTGTTGTCGGAAAAATTGAGAACCAGTTCTCAATCATTTGTTGTCGGAAATTCCAACAGCAAATGTCCGATGGAGCCTACACAGTCGAATATCCGACCAAAAGCTCACATCGAACATTTGTTGTCGGAAATTCCGATCGTGTGTATGCGGCAAAACAGTTAGGAACCCTGAGCAGGAAGCCGTCACAATAATACTGCTGCTAAATGTTTCACTTCCCGCTGCAACTGGAGGTTCATCTGACCCAACTTGTACACTGTACTCAGTGGAGAAGTCTACCGTATTTCCACTTCTGGTCAAATGTTCTTAGCTGATGATGTTAGAATATTTTCTCTATTGGTCAAATGTCTTTTTAATTCTTCTGGTCAAATGTTCTTAAGGCTATTTTTCTCTTAGGATCGAATGTTTGGGAAAGTTATATTCACCCATCAAAAGGAAAAAAATGTAAACTGACATTACATACATATTACAAATGTTATGGCTAATATTCATGACTTTTCGTTTTTTTTTTACCTATACCCCTTGGCGTCTCTTTGGTGATTTCTCCTACAATATTCACCCTAATAGATGTCACCTTTAAAATAAAGGTTCAGAAATCAAAAATAACAATCATATTCACTTACATGGCGGCAGCACCGATCCCAGCTGCAGCTGTTCTCCGCTGCCTGTACACCGAGAACTGAGCGATCAAAGACTGCTGATCACTCAGTTCTTAGTTTTTAGTGAGCAGGGAGCCGTGACTGCTCTCTGCTCTACCCTTTTAGCTCACATTGGTGTACTGGGCTGTGAAGGAGGTGGGAGCCCTCCAGAGCCTGGACTGGCTGAGTGACGTCAGCCAATAGCAGACTTTAGCCCGCTGTTGGATGAAAACGGATCACAGGTGTGCAGAACTAAGTGCCCTCCTGTGACCCACATGACAAGTAGGGCCAAAATTACCTTCTCCCTTAATACTTCTCCTTTAATAAATCACCCATTCCATCTCAGGTAATACTTAGCTTGCTTTCCAATCCAATGATCTTTCCTCCAACGAGGTCCTGGCCATCTCTTCTTCATACTACAAATGTGTTCCATGATCTTTCATTCCTATGGATAAGCCATACCTATTAGGCTTGTGCAATTCGTTTCGTAACGAATTGAAATTCGTCCGAATTTAGCAACTTTCGGACATTCGGAAGCATTCGAATTTCCGAACAAAGCAATTACGAATAAGACCGAATCCGAAATAAATTATACCGCAAATAGCGAATGCCCGAATGTCTTCGGCATAATTCGTTATGAAAAAGTTACGAATGTACGAATCCATACGAAGCACAATAACACTCACTCTGCTCTGCTCTCTGCTTCTCCCACACCGTGCTGAACTCCCTCTCAAAATGGTGTACAGGGGCGGAGGTTATAGCCGCATGTAAAAAACGAAAGTAAAATACGAGATTTCGAATCCATACGAAGCACAATAACACTCACTCTGCTCTGCTCTCTGCTTCTCCCACACCGTGCTGAACTCCCTCTCAAAATGGTGTACAGGGGCGGAGGTTATAGCCGCATGTAAAAAACGAAAGTAAAATACGAGATTTCGAATCCATACGAAGCACAATAACACTCACTCTGCTCTGCTCTCTGCTTCTCCCACACCGTGCTGAACTCCCTCTCAAAATGGTGTACAGGGGCGGAGGCTATAGCCGCATGTAAAAAACGAAAGTAAAATACGAGATTTCGAATCCATTCGAAGCACAATAACACTCACTCTGCTCTGCTCTCTGCTTCTCCCTCACCGTGCTGAACCCTCTCAAAATGGTGTACAGGGGCGGAGCCTATAGCCGCATGTTAAAAACGAAAGTAAAATACGAGATTTCGAATCGTTACAAATAACCGCAATGTATTTAGAAAAGTACAAATCCATTCGAAGCACATTAGGCATAATAGGCAGCGTCGTTGTGAGAGAGACACGGAAAATTACGAATCAACGAACCCAAAAAAAGTTACGAAAGTAGGAGTTGTGTCCAGAATCAACGAAAAACAACGTACTCTACCGAAAGTACGAATTATAAAGCAACAAAAAATTCAACGAAAAATGTCGCTTGCAAAAATACGAATGAGTCCGAACACGAAAAATCCCGTCTAGCAAAATTACGAATGATTACGAATCAACAGGACCGGAAAGAAACGAACCGAAACGGAACGAATTTTTCCGTTGTGCACAAGTCTAATACCTATCATTGCCTCCAGCTATCCCTCAGAGTTAAAGAGATTGTTTTTTTTTTTTTGTAAAATAACAAACTTGTTATACTTACCTGCTCTGTGCAAAGGTTTTGCACAGAGCAGCCCTGATCCTCCTTTTCTGGGGTGTCCCGGAGGCACTCCTGGCTCCTCCTCTTTATTGGGTGCCCCCACGGATAGACCCTTTCCATGGGGGCACGCATGCGGGCATGCTCCCGAGTCCTGCTGCTGTGTCCATTGACAGACAGCAGGACTGGGCCCCGCCCCCTGCTCCCGTGCCACTGGATTTGATTGACAGCAGCGGGAGCCAATGGCACCTGCTGCTATCAATCTATCCAATGAGGACCTGAGACAGCGGCTGAAGCTGGAACGAGCTGGAACGAACGGGTTGCATTTTGGCAAAATGCCAAATTCTTCGAAAATATTTAGACTTTTTCATGGAATTTGAGTTAAAACTGTCATATTTGCTTATCAATGTCTTTTACTTTGTTTGAAAACTTCATAAAATGTCATTACTTAATAGTTCTGAAATGGTTAATGTTTACATGAATGAAATCAGCCATGTTAGCTGCTTTACTGCATGACATTTTAAGAGCACCTGTCATTCGCACCCAGTTATGACAGTCAACTGACACTTAACTGTAATGCCTCGTACACACGATCGTTTTTCATGCCGTTAAAAATGCCATTTTTAAAAATGGCCATTAAAACCGATCGTGTGTACGCTCCAGAGCATTTTTAACGGCGTGAAAAACGGGCATTAAAAATTTCGAACATGCTCTATTTTTTCACGTCGTTTTTCATGTCGTTTTTTTTAACGACGTGAAAAACGATAGTGTGTATGCTTTTACGAAGTGAAAAAAACCGCGCATGCTCAGAATCAAGTATGAGACGGGAGCGCTCGTTCTGGTAAAACTAGCGTTTGTAATGGAGATAGCACATTCGTCACACTGTAACGGACTGAAAAGCACGAGGCTGAAAAGCACGAATCGTCGCTCAACAAACTTTACTAACATGAAGGGTGGCGCCATTCGAACGGAACTTCCCCTTTATAGTGCCGTTGTACGTGTTGTACGTCACCGCGCTTTGCTCGAGCGTTTTTTTTAATGATCGTGTGGATGCAAGACAGGCTTGAGAGGAAACAAGAAAAAAAACTACGAGAAAAACGTCGGTTTAAAAAATGGCATGAAAAACGATCGTGTGTACGCGGCATAAGGTTCATTCTTTGGAGGTTTCTTCTTTGCATAAGCATTGCTGTACTTAGCAGCATCATGATGTTATGTGTAAAAGTTTATACAATAGTGACCACAGCAAATTCTAATGCCGCATACACACGACCGTTTTTCATGACGAGAAACATGCCATTTTTTAAATTGGTCGTAAAAAACGATCGTGTGTGGGCTCCAGAGCATTTTTCTCGATGAGAAAAATGGCCATTAAAAATTTAGAACCTGCTCTATTTTTTCTCATCGTTTTTCACGTCGTTGTTTTTCTCGTCGTGAAAAACGGTTGTGTGTACGCTTTAATGACGGGAAAAAAACACACATGCTCAGAAGTTACAAGATGGGAGCGCTCGTTCTGGTAAAACTAGCGTTCGTAATGGAGATAGCACATTCGTCACGCTGTAACAGATTGAAAAGCATGGAGACTGAAAAACGCGAATCGTCTCTCACCGAACTTTTACCAACACGCGGTAACACAAAATCAGCAAAAGCAGCCCAAAGGGTGGCGCCATCCGAATGGAACTTCCCCTTTATAGTGCCGTCATACGTGTTGTTGTACGTGTTGTACGTCACCGCGCTTTGCGCGAGCATATTTTTTCACGATAGTGTGTAGGCATGGCAGGCTTGAGAAGAGTCACGTCGAGAAAAACATTTTTTTTTTTTCATGACATTAAAAACGGTCGTGTGTACGCGGCATAAGATTCGTTGACATTTTTCTCACTGTTAAATATGATGCTTCTATTATTTATCCACTTAGCCCAATAAACCAAATAAATTAATGTAATCAAAATGTAACTTCCCCATTGCACAGTTTCCTAGTTAACAGTATGTTATTAAAAGAGATGGAGTTTGAAAAAAACCCAAATATAAATACTTACCTCAATGCTGCAGCTTCAGTGTGGGGCTGCAGGTGTCCTACATTGTCTCTGAGACCAAGAACTGAGTGATCACATGACCGATGATCACTCAGCTCTTGGCCTGCTTGGAACTGAGAACAGTGACTGTAAAGCCAAGTACACACGGTCGGACTTTTGGCCAACAAACTTCATTTTGAGCAAGTTGGACCAACAATCCCACTGTGTGTACGCTCCATCGGACAAACTTTTTTTTTTGTTTTTTGTTTTCATCCGACAAATGTTGGGTCTGCAAACGGACAAACTTTTGCCCAACAAAAGTCCGATGGAGCAAAGTCCGACCGTGTGTACAGAAAACCATTGGACTTTTGTCCAATGGACAAAACAAATAATGTTACAATCAACCAACAATAGCAGAAGTTGACCAAAGGGTGGCGGTAAAGAGCAGAAAAACCACGTGATGTTGGAAGAAGTTTTGGGAAAGTTTACAGAAAAGTCAGAGCGTGTGTATGCTATGGGTGTTCCCGACCAACTCCGTTCGGACAAAAATCCACGGAAAATCCGATGGAAGTCCGACCGTGTGTACGAGGCTTTAGTCACCGTTCTCCACTCTGCCCCTCCAGCACGTGTTGGAGCTCTGGGCAGGGGACAGGGGGCATTAGGCTTTGGCTCACTGCTGCACGCTAAGAGGCAGAGCCAGCTGTCAATTAAGCAGGTGGGTGGATCCCGACAATAGCCTGCTGTCACTTGACTCTGGGTAACAATAGTGAAAAAACAAGTGCATTCCTGTGGCCCACAAGAGAAGTATGGTAAAAATCTTTGGCCACACTTCTCTTTTAAACTAGATGCAACCCAAAATGAAAGACAAGCATTTTCACTTTATAACAGGAAAGACCCCAACAAAGACCATCATGAAAAAAATCTATATTTTAAAAAAAGCTGCAGATTTAAGAATATCCAGAATCGTTTTTTAAGTTCCATTAACATGATATTTTATGGATAGGGTTTACAAGTTCTGCTTTGTTACACATTCCTTTTGTCCACCCCCCCCCCTCAATACATCTGGGGTTCGGATTCAGACACCCAAACTTTACTTATGTTCTGTGAACCTGCCTTGAACCGAACCCAGTTCAAGGGGGTCGCTTTTCAACTGACCACAAATGGGAGGGAGCACTACAATTTTTACCTTTTTGTATATCGATAGGCAGAGGCATCTGATGTGGTTTTTCAAAGTATAGTCATGAGTTGGCTGCTTTAGTAAAATATCAGATTACTTTAATTGATCAAACAAAATTAATTTTGTGGCTTTAAATTGCCACATCCTCAGTTCAAGGTGATACAATTGGCATCTAGTATCAGCTGGTGGTGTGCTCCACTTGGAAAATGTTCTTTATCAACCACTAGGTGGAGTGTAGAGTTTATGTCAATGATGTCATCTAGGTGACTGCTTCAGGGGATCCACCAAGATATTATCATTGCTTATTAGGGGTATTTGTGAGGCATTCACCTGAGATACCTTTAACGGGGTTATCTTTATATTTATGAATTATCACTTAAGTAGGTGTGATCATATTTGTAGGTATAATAAGCACACTCTAATTATTTATTTTAGTAATTTTTTTCACTAGATATTATCATTGCCACAAACTCTACACTTCCTCTAATAGCTGATAAAGAATGTTTTAGGTCAAGTACAAAGCAAAATCTCAGTGATCACAGAGAACAAATGGTAACAGTGGTGCTGATGTCCACAACAGCCAGTCAGGTCTGATCTTTATTCCCAGGAAACTATAAATACACTTCTGATTGGTTGCTATGGGCAACAGCTCCCCTTTTGCCACAGCTCCATGAATCAGCCTTCAATCTGCCTTCATTCATGCAGTTGCTACCCGCCATGCCAGAACTCCCAGGATCCGTCATACATAATGTTACTGGCAGCTGAAACACTCTCAGCAAATGAATATTTGTTTCCAGATGCTGATTTCATACAAATCACTTATGCCTGGGAAACTCACACGCTGAATTACAGTAATTCTGGCTCTTTTCAGTTCAGAACCGTTCACAAGAAGTTTAAATTCCAAGAAAATGATTCAGAATGCCCTGATTTCACTAGAGAGTGTCAGCACTTTTATAACTGCTGTAATTATGATTTAGGGGAATGTGCAATATGACTTAGGAATGCTATCAATATGAAGAATAAAAAATACACAAATAGAGACTTGTAATTAAAGTAGATGTAAACCCAATAAATAAAGTCTCTAAAATCTCAGATATGCTTTAACATGTTAATGTCATTTTCAAAATGTTGAATATCTACAGCTTTCATTAAAGAGGAACTCAACTCTCTCAATCAACATGTCAGGTCACCTACGGCCAGGTGACAGATGCACACCGTAGGGGGACAGGAGTGCACCGCAAGGTAGTGAACCCTATGGCTGACTGCTGCGGATAGGAAACTGGGTGGTTGTGGAAAGCGGGACCAGAGGAGCACAACCGGGATCCTATAGGAAGCTAGAGCCAAGATTCCCCAGGGCGCGGAGTCTAAGACCCAGCAGGTTTTCTCCAGAGCCTCTAGTGGTGAGGATGTTATGCTGCAGGCTGGGTCCAGGTCACGGCCCCTAGAGTCTCCTAGCTCACGCCCCGTAGGATAAGGGGACAAGAGGGGAAGCAGCAGCACAAGATATAAGAGTAACGAATAACAAGCTGAAGGTCAAGGGCCACAAGCAGACAAGGATAACGAAAGACAAGCCGAAGGTCAAGGGTCACGAGCAGACAGGGATAGTCGGGGACAAGCCAATAACGTAACAGAGAGACAGACGTAGCACACGGCAGGCAGGAACCCAAACACACAATGCCTAACAAACACGTTGATCAGCAAAGCAGGCTTGCAGTGCACAGGTTAATATAGTGTTCTGTGATAGGGCCTGGGGTGGAGTCAGGCTGGGAGGAGATTATAAAAGAAGCCAGGTGAAAGGGTTCTGGCCTCTAAGATGAACACATGAGGAGGAAAGGTAAGATGGCAGACAGACATTAATGCATATCCATGACAGTACCCTCCCTCTTACGAGGCCTCCCCCTTCGCCGCCTGGGCCCAGGTTTAGAGGGAAACTTCAGATGAAACTCCTTTAACAGACGAGGTGCAAAGACCTCAGATGCAGTGATCCAAGACCTCTCCTCAGGACCAAACCCTTTCCAATGAACGAGGTACTGAAGAACGCCTTTACAGTCGGGAGTCCAGAATTTGACTGATCTCGTACTCCTGATTATCCTCAGAGACAGGTGCCACAGTAGGGAGAGGACGAGAGAATTTATTGAGGACTAAAGGCTTTAGAAGAGCAACATGGAAGGAGTTAGTGATTTTAAGGCTTTTAGGAATCTGGAGTTTGAAACAAACCGGATTCAGTTTAGCAGTTACCGTGTATGGACCAATGAATCGTGGAGCAAACTTCAGAGAAGGAACTCGGAGCTTGATGTTCCTGGTAGAGAGCCAGACTTTGTCCCCTGGCTGAAGAGAAGGCGGTTTACGCCTGCGGCGGTCGGCAAAGCCTTTGAATTTTTCAGCAGCTGCCCGGAGGGAATCATGAACGTCACCCCAAACGGAATTGAGAGACTCCTGAACCGAAGCCAAAGCTGGAATATCTGGAGAACAGATCATGGGAAGAGGAAGTTGAGGGTGTTTTCCATAAACTGTGAAAAAGGGTGTCTTCTGCGAACTGGTATTCACATGATTGTTATGGGAGAATTCTGCCCACGGGAGTAGAGAGGACCAATCGTCATGGTGAGAAGACACAAAGGTGCGAAGAAAGACCTCTAACTCCTGATTAACCCTCTCAGTCTGTCCATTGGATTGGGGATGGTAAGAAGAAGAAAAATCCAAGACAATCTTGAGGGATTTGCAAAAGGCTCTCCAAAAACGAGACGTGAATTGGACTCCCCTGTCGGAAACAATATGAGAAGGAACCCCATGAAGGCAGAGAATTTCTCGAATGAAAATGGGAACCAAGGCAGGGGCAGAAGGAAGACCAGGAAGAGGAACAAAATGAGCCATCTTGGAGAACCAATCGATTACCACCCAAATGACTGTATTATTCTCAGACAGTGGGAGGTCGGTGATAAAATCCATGGCAATATGAGCCCAGGGCTCCTTAGGAATGGGCAAGGGCATGAGGAGACCAGCAGGAGCTTGTGTGGAGGATTTGGACTGAGCGCAGACATGACAAGCTTTAACGTAGTCTTTGACGTCTGAGCGGAGATTAGGCCACCAGTAGTGACGACTGATGAGTAGGAAGGAACGGAGGAATCCAGAATGGCCTGCCACCTTGGAATCATGTCCCCAACGAAGGATCTTAGCTCTTAGCTCAGTGGGGACAAAGGTCTTACCAGGCGGAATTTTTGACTTCAGGGTGGTAGAGTGGGCAACAATGCATGAGGTTGGAATGATCGGCTCAGGTTCAGGGGCGGACTCCTCGTCCAAAGTGTCAAATGACCTAGAGAGCGCATCAGCCCGACCATTGCAGGAACCAGGTTTGTAAGTAATCGTGAAATTAAAACGGGCAAAGAAGAGACTCCACCTGGCCTGTCTAGGATTCAGACGTTTAGCATTCTGTAGATACTGTAAATTTTTGTGATTGGTAAAGATCGTTATGGAGTGAGGGGAACCCTCCAAGAGATGACGCCACTCCTCTAATGCCAATTTAATTGCGAGAAGTTCCCGATCACCGATGGCATAATTCCTCTCTGCCTGAGAAAACTTTTTGGAGAAGAACGCACATGGTTGACGTCTCTTCTCAAAGATTTGAAGAAGCACAGCTCCCACCCCCATTGAGGAAGCGTCCACTTCAATAAAAAATGCATTCCCAGGATTTGGTCTCCTCAAGAGGGGGCCAGAAACAAAGGCCTGTTTCAGGTTGTGAAATGCAGAGACAGCTTCGGGAGGCCAGTCTTTGACATTCACACCCTTCTTGGTCAAAGCGATAATAGGCGCGGCAATGGAAGAGTAGTTCCTTATGAACTGCCTATAATAATTAGTGAAGCCAAGAAAGCGCTGCGTGGCCTTGAGGCTAGCAGGAAGAGGCCAGTTGGTAATAGCCAAGACCTTCCCAGGATCCATACGAAGACCCGAACATGAGACAAAGCACCCCAGAAACAGGACCTCAGAACATTCAAAGGAACATTTCTCCAGCTTGGCAAAGAGATTGTTCTCTCTAAGACACTGAAGTACAGTGCGGACATGGTTTCTGTGGACGAGCAGATTTTCAGAAAAGATCAGAATGTCATCCAGATAGATGACAACAAACTGGTACAGCAGATCTCTGAAGATTTCATTGACAAAGTTTTGGAACATGGCTGGAGCATTACACAGACCAAAAGGCATCACCAGGTATTCGTAATGCTCATCTCTAGTGTTGAATGCAGTCTTCCATTCGTCACCCTCCCGTATTCGAATGAGATTGTACGCGCCTCTGAGATTCAACTTGGTGAAAATGGAGGCACCCTTCAACCTATCGAATAGCTCAGATATTAAGGGTAAGGGGTATCGATTTTTAATAGTAACCGCATTTAAACCCCGATAATCGATGCAGGGTCTTAAGGTACCATCCTTTTTGGCAACAAAAAAGAACCCTGCCCCTGCAGGCGAAGAGGATTTCCGGATGAAACCTCTCTCCAAATTCTCTGCGACATACTCAGACATGGCCTGGGTCTCTGGGATGGACAGAGGGTAGGTACGACCCCTGGGTAGAGTTGCT
The DNA here is from genome assembly GCA_029206835.1 of Rana muscosa. Lineage (NCBI taxonomy): Eukaryota > Metazoa > Chordata > Amphibia > Anura > Ranidae > Rana > Rana muscosa. The sequence continues at coordinate 82,869,414 of CM055117.1, read as the reverse complement.
CCGGGGACAAGATCAATAGCACAGTCAAAAGACCTGTGGGGAGGAAGCACCTCAGCTGATTTCTTACAGAACACATCCCGGTAATCGCTGTATGCAGCGGGAAGATCAGAAGAAACAGAAGTGGCAGCAACCGGAAGACTCTCCTTGGGGGTCACCTTGAGAAGACATGACGAGAAACATGAGGAACCCCAGGCCAGGATCTGCCCAGAGACCCAGTCCACATGTGGAGAGTGGAGCTGTAGCCAAGGGAGGCCCAATACAACTGGGGTAGAGGCCTTGGGTAGAATAAGAAAGGATATCCACTCCTGGTGGAGAATCCCTACCGACATCCTAATGGGTAGCGTCTGGAAGCGAATAGGGCCCCCTGGGAGAACAGTGCCATCAATTGCCGAGACTACCAATGGGGTAGTGAGAGGTGAAAGGGTAAGCTTCATAGAAGAAGCAGTTCTCCAATCCATAAAATTGCCGGCAGCCCCGGAATCCAGATATGCAAGGGTTGACTGAGGAGAAGTGCCTATATGAAGGAACACCGGCAAGAGAAGGCGAGAAGGTGATGTTTCTGAGTCCAATACTCCACCTTCCAAATGTATTAGACCCGAGCGTTTCCCGGACGAAGCGAGCAGGAGTCACGAAAATGACCCTTGCCCCCACAATAGAGGCACAAGCCCAGAGTTCTGCGCCTAGCACGTTCTTCGGGGGTTAGTCTGGTCCGGCCCAGCTGCATAGGTTCCTCAGCAGGTAGAGGATGCTCCACGGGATGAAGGGAGTGGAGCTCAGACTGGCTAGAACCCAGAGAGTGCTGGCGTCTTTTTTCTAAGGACCTCTCTTGAAAACGAATGTTGATCTGGTTGCATAACGAAATTACATCGTCCAGACCGACGGGAATGGCTCTTCCCGCTAATTCGTCTTTCACTCGGTCAGAGAGGCCATGTAAAAAGGTAGCGACCAGGGCCTCATTATTCCAGCTCAATTCAGCTGTGCGGATACGGAACTGAAGAGCATATTGTCCCACTGAACTAGATTCTTGGCGAAGACGTAAGACAGCACTAGCCGCTGAAGAAGCCCGAGCCGGCTCTTCGAAGATATTACGAAAGAGCTTCAAGAAGTCGGACAGGCTGGAAACCACCGGATTCTTCCTCTCCCACAGGGGGGCAGCCCAGGCCAAAGCTTCACCGGAGAGGAGGGAAATGATATAGGCTACCTTAGCCCGGTCAGACAGGAAGTTTTGAGGCTGAAGCTCAAAATGAATCGTGCATTGGCTGAGAAACCCCCTGCAGGCCTTGGAGTCCCCAGAGAAACGGAATGGAGCTGGCAGTGTTAGTGAGTGTGTGGCTGCGACTAGTGCGATAGGTACAACCGCTGATTGTACTTGAGGTTGCAGATTCGGGGTTCCCAAGGAGGCCTGAAGCTGCTCGAATCGAGAAGCCAGATCCTGGAGGAATCGCATCACCTGAGTCTGATTCGATTCCTGGGTTTCAAGTCTGCGAACTATGCCCTGCAATGGATCATCCGCAGGGAGCGGCATGTCAGCCGGGTTCATGGCTGATCAAACTGTCAGGTCACCTACGGCCAGGTGACAGATGCACACCGTAGGGGGACAGGAGTGCACCGCAAGGTAGTGAACCCTATGGCTGACTGCTGCGGATAGGAAACTGGGTGGTTGTGGAAAGCGGGACCAGAGGAGCACAACCGGGATCCTATAGGAAGCTAGAGCCAAGATTCCCCAGGGCGCGGAGTCTAAGACCCAGCAGGTCTTCTCCAGAGCCTCTAGTGGTGAGGATGTAATGCTGGAAGCTGGGTCCAGGTCGTGGCCCCTAGAGTCTCCTAGCTCACGCCCCGTAGGATAAGGGGACAAGAGGGGAAGCAGCAGCACAAGATATAAGAGTAAAGAAAAACAAGCTGAAGGTCAAGGGCCACAAGCAGACAAGGATAACGAAAGACAAGCCGAAGGTCAAGGGTCACGAGCAGACAGGGATAGTCTGGGACAAGCCAATAACGTAACAGAGAGACAGACGTAGCACACGGCAGGCAGAAACCCAAACACACAATGCCTAACAAACACGTTGATCAGCAAAGCAGGCTTGCAATGCACAGGTTAATATAGTGTTCTGTGATAGGGCCTGGGGTGGAGTCAGGCTGGTAGGAGATTATAAAGGAAGCCAGGTGAAAGGGTTCTGGCCTCTAAGATGAACACATGAGGAGGAAAGGTAAGATGGCAGACAGACATTAATGCATATCCATGACACAACATTACCTATTTTTAACCCTTATTCTGCTAGCATTAGTTAATAGGTAGGGAGGTATATTATATTTACTATAGATATAAACAAAAATGATAAATTCCTTTTTTTCCTGTTTTTATAAGTGATCAAATTCCCTCTGCTCACAGCTGCATAAGAGCTGGGCGAGGAGAAACAGCAGTACACTGGTCTTCCAAGTTAAAGCGGAGTTCCTACAAAAAAAAAATATATTAAAAGTCAGGAGCTACAAATACTGCAGCTGCTGACTTTTAATAATCGGCCTAAAAATTACCTGTCCAGGGAATGAAGCCCCGCTCGTCTTCCCCTCCTCTCCGCGGCGCCGGCATTATCACTGTGGGCACCTGGCTGTGGCTTCACAGCTGGGCACGCACTGCGACTGGCCGAGCAATCATCTGGGATCTGTGATGTGTCCCAGATGATTGCCGAGAGGGAGGGGGGAGAGGTGAACTTCCTTCCGGCGCCACGGTGCCTTGGGAGGAAGTGCGACCTGGAACCCTCTAAAAAGAGGGTTTCCACTTCCCCCCCAAAAAAATGACATGCCAAAAGTGGCATGTCAGGGGGTCACCTTCCCTTAAAGCGAAAGTTCAATTTTTGAGTAAAACTCCGCTTTAATGGTTGTGTGGGGGGAAGAGGGAGATGTCAAGACAAGTCTAATCATTCAGCACAAGTCTGATCATTGGAGGAGAGCAAGCTGAATTCTCAGAACAGCTGGAAAACTGACCATGCTGTGTTCTCCTGCTTAGTGTGATCAGTTTTTAATAGGGAAGCAGAGGGACTGGCAGGATCACCAAGGATTTCACACAAAGGAAGCAATACAAAGAGAACAGGATACTTTTTCATACAAGTTCATGGCACAGCAGGCACATATCAGGAATATGAAAAGTTAGGTTTATATACTCTTTAAGTTCCATTTTAAAATAACATGTGGTGATCCTGCCATGGAAGTCCTTGTCCAGGCACTTCCTTTAAAATGGTGACAATGCTCTGTTCTTGTCTCCCAATTGTTCTTCTGCATTGTCACCCTGGCACATGGGCTTCTGATGAAGAATACAAGTGGTCATTTCAGCACACATTGTGAAGGCATAGTCCAATGTTGTCACCATCAAGAACCCCCCCCCCCCAAAACAAAATGCCATGCTGCTATGGCATGGCATGGAAAAACCACAGAAGGAGAGCCAAATAAAAGTCTAAATTTCTTAAATAGTTCACACACATAATAGCCAATGCGTTTCGGCCCAAAACAATCACCCCTCATCAGGGTAAAAGAAAATAAATATGGACAAAAATAATTAATCTAAAAACATGATTTAGCCATAAAAATTATATATATATATATATATATATATATATGCAAAATACTGTATATATACACTCTACAAAAAGTGCCACATTAGATACATTTCTCTGTATGTTATATAAATAATAAATGAATATATATAAAGTGATCTTCAAATCCCTTCTGAGCTATTAAAAAGACACTTCATGATTATGTATAGGTAAATTCTAAAACACTTTGGGACTTTAAATCATCTTTGAAATACAGTATCTCAGTAATAGTTTCAAGTGATTCAAAGATTACCCGTATATATGATTATAAAGCGTCTTTTTAATAGCCCTGAAGTGATTTATTGATTACTTTATACATAATCCTTCCTTTTTTTATGTATTCATCTTTTAGACGAATCAAATGAAGAAATTTAATTATTAAACCACATTTTTTTTATTGTGTATGCATACATATGTAGGGCCAAAATGGTAGATTCGGAAATTTTAAATAGTTATGTATAGGGCGCTCTTGGCAGTTGAACCATCTAATAATCATGAAGTTAAAAATATTACTCAGGATATGGGCACAAGGTGTCAAATTGGCAGGTATCTTGAGATGCACTTCAGCAGCACTATATGGGAGAGAAGCAAACCCAGATAGAGCTATGAAACTTCTGTGTCCCCAGGTCGCCGAGCTATGACCCTCGAAGGCGCTACTAAGTGCAGTAAATCAAGATTTTAATATGCCAAAGAATGGTTAAAGTGGTTGTAAACCCACTTTTTCAACTTGCACCTACAGGTAAGCCTAGATTAAGGCTTACCTGTAGGTGCAAGAAATATCTCCTAAACCTGCACGGTTTAGGAGATATTTAGTAAAATGACAGGCGCCGCTATCTACGGCGCATGCGCGCCGTAGACAACGGCGCATTCATGGGGTTAATCCCATTCACAAATTCGGCTAGGTCGCAGCATTCGACGACTTAGTCTAATTTGACGGCTCACGCGCGCATGCGCGGGGTCACGTCTTTGCCGCTCCAACCAATCACAGCGCCGGAGCGGCGCTGTGATTGGCTGGAGCGACGATACCCGGAAGTAACATTCCGGCTATTGCCGCAGCGATGGCTGCGGCTAGAGAGAGGGACACGGATGACTTTGGGGGCCCCGATCTAAGGTAAGTGGTACATAATGAGCTAGTATGCTAATCATACTAGCTCATTATAGCTTTGTCTTGCAGGTGCGATCAAAAAAAAAAATGTGGAAATGGGTTTACAACCACTTTAAAAACACTTACAAGAGGTGAGAAGTTAAACAAGCTGATCAGTATGCAAAGAGGACGTCCAGCAAGAAGGTCTCCTATAGCAATCCTAGCATTGTGTCTCACCACTGACCAGTGGTATAGAGCGGCATTTCAGGAATGCTGGAAGAGCCGGAGCCAGCGTGGAATGCAAGAACCCCTTGACATCACTTCTGGGTGCTTGTGTTCCACGCTGCCGGTGTTCTGCTGAAAACTCCAACTTGCCAAAATCTTCAACCACGTCACTTCCGGTGACTCTCCAGAAGCAATAATTAGCGATTTCGACGAGTTGACTGTTTTCTAAGAACACCGGCAGCGTATACAGTACAGTACACCATATAAAGAGTGGACATTGTTAGTCCACCCGGTACTAACCAACAGCTCGGCCGTCTCCAAGGTGGCGACAACTTTTTTCCTCCTTACACGGTGTTCTGTCAAGACAGGTAACTCGTCGTGTACCGTACTGTATACGCTACTGGTGTTCTGTGAAAACAGACAACTCGTTGAAGTCTTCAATTATTGCTGCTGGAGAGTCACCAGAAGTGATGTGGTTGGAGATTTTGGCGAGTTGGAGTTTTTGGCAGAACACCGGCAGTGTGGCGACTCTTCCTGCATTTCTGACATGCCACTCTACCCCACTATTAAGTGTTGAGACACAGCGCTAGGATTGCTATAGGAGACCTTCTTGCTGGACATCCTCTTTGCATACTGACAAGCTTGTTTAACCTCTCACCTCTTGTGTTTTTAACCATTCTATGGCATATTCAAATCTTGATTAAAGTGGTTGTTAAGCCACCCTAACCTGTATACACCATCAGCACTGCCTTCTATTGTAGTATCCCCCTCTGTGTGTGATTTATAAAAATAAATGCTGCAAATACCTAATTTCACTGCCGAGATTGCAATCACATGACCGGCCAGCTTTCTCCTTTTCTCCTCTGAGAGATGCAGTGGGCGGGGCTGAGATTTCCCTACTGATGTCAGTCGGGAGGGGAGGAGGAGAGGAGGAAAGAGCTGGCTGGTCACGTGATCGCAATCTCGGCTCTTAAATGAGGTATTTACAGCATTTATAAATCATTCACAGAGGGGGACACTGCAATAGGAGGCAGTGCTGATGGTGTATACAGGTTAGTGTTATAAGAGCAGCAGGAGGGGGAGGGGCGGCTCACACACAGACAGAGACGGGAGGGAGGAGGACACAGGAGCAGAGAGGAGAGCAGATAGCAGGCTGCTGATGACAGAGGCACATAAACTGACCACTGTGTCTGGTCTTAGCAGCCATGCTACACTGTGGTCAGTTTACAGAGGGGTGGGTAGAAACTGGCAGGATCAGCCAGGTTTTTTAGGTGTTACAGGGGGCCAAATGACACAGGACAAGCACTGTGTCATATAATATGCTTTAAAAGAGCAGGATCCCTTTTTTTTTTTTTGGGTTAACAAACGCTGTAAATCTCGGTTCACACTGGTGTGATGCAGGAAACCCAGCGATTCCTGTGCGGGTTCCCGCATCGCACCTGAATAACAGGTGGTTCAGACTGATGATTTTACCTGCAAGAATCATATTTATTTGTTCATTAGAGCTCCCGTAACAATGTACAGCTAAACTCCAGCCTTGTACAGTTGTACAGACTCTTCTTCTGCACTGATATTGCTCATCATCACATGTGAGTGTTAGCTGGGGCAGCTTGAATGCAAATGCAGTCTGTCTAGGAATGCCCACTCCTCCAGACTGACAACCACCCATCAAGGCATTTTGATATTTGCATAACTTCTCCTAAGAGTCAGCACACTGTTTGCATCCAGTGTTCAATCGAGAAATGCCCTCCGTCTAAAAATGTCTCTGATAGGTCTGCGCATGCGCAGTATGCAATGTCACTCCAGCTCAAATGTTGATCAGCTGGCGTGACGTCAACACAGCACATGCGCAGATCGTCAGAGGGAGAATGTAATTGTCAGATTCTTGCCTCGCTATTGCGGGGTGTGTTGAAAGGCGGGTTTTGTGTGTGTTTTCACCCCCCCCCCCCCTTTAGACACAGCCATTTAACACACTCAAGCCGCTGTGCAACAGACAGAAAATACGCAGTTTAATACAGGCAAAACCCGCCTCCCAACAGTGAGGCCGAATCTGACAATTTCATTCACTCTCTGCACTTAGCAGGTCGTCAGATACTGCCTCCAATGAACTGCCCATGTGCAGTGTTGACACCACGCCAGTTGATCAACATATCAGCTGGAGTGACGTTGCGTACTGCGCATGCGCAAATCCATCGGAGGCATTTTTGCGATGGCCGGCATTTCTCGATAGAACACCTGGCTGAGAAATCTTGAGAGGGGTAGAGAGGCAGGGGGCTGTGATGTTTTCAGGAAGCCATGTACCCTGCCAAACCCTCCCACCAGCAATGATCTGCCTGCATTGCACAGAGAAGCACAGAGACTCAGTGCTGACATCACTGGGTTTAAAGAAAGAATGTCATTAAAATAGAAAGGTTTTATGAACATATTTCATTAGCATGTTGAAGGGTGAGGGAGCAGCCAGGTAAAACCAAATCTAATTAGATTAGCTGTAGGCTATTTACATACCTTCTGAAGCTGGCCAACCTCCCCCCAGAGAGATAGCATTATCCTATCCTACCTTGTTGCTAGAAAGTTGCTAAGACACTCCCAGACAATTCAATCCCCCTCAAATGCGCTCTTTCTCCCCTGTTGCTGTAGCTCTGATTTCAGTGATGCTGCGGCAAGGGAGATAGTGGACCACACATGTGAGGGGGGTTTGAAAGCTTGCTCCTGTGATGGTGGGGTGGGGGGGGGGAGCAGTAACGGCTGGAAATGTCTTAGCAACATCCTAGCAACAGGGCATGATGGGGTAAGTTTTTCAGCCTGGCCTCAAGAGTTACATAAATGGCCTATACCTATAACAAAGGCATTATTCAACTTTAGTCAAAGCTGCACAGTTTGTTTTTATCTACAGTCCCCCTTACCTGCAAAAGGGTATTTTTTTTGTAAAGGTGAACTAACTCTTTAAGTAAATTAAACATAGGGGTAAATGTTCTAAAAGTGATGTATTAAAAAAAAGTGAATCCTTATAACTGTAGCACATGGATCCTTTTCCCCCTCTTACCTCCTCAAGCAGGGGGAGAAGACACACCATGCCACATGCCCGTGTCCTCTAGGCAGGGCAGATCCGCCCTATACGCTTGCTACGCAAGCTGCGTAGGGCCCTGAGTAATTACTCGGGGGGCCCAGAATCTTCACTGCCACCGCCGCCACCGCTAGAGGTCCGCGCGACGGGTGGAGACAATGTCTCCGCCGGCCGCCATTTTCTTGTAGACCAAGAGGAGGGTGGCTGCCAATAGGAATTGAGCTGCGGCACCGCCCACCTCCTGCCCCGCTGATGTCTGTCTGTGAGTGAAATGATGTGGGAAGGGGCGGGGGTGGGCGGCGCCGCAGCTTAATTCCTATGTTCCTGGTGTAAGGGGGGACTCCACTGGGAATGCCTGGTGTAAGGAGGGACTCTACTAGGAATGCCTGATATAAGGAGGAACTCTACTGGGAATGCCTGGTGTAAGGGGGACTTTGCTGGGAATGCCTGGTGTAAGGAGGGACTCCGCTGGGAATGCCTGGTGTAAGGGGGGACTCCGCTGGGAATGCCTGGTGTGATGGGGGACTCCGCTGGGAATGCCTGGTGTAAGGAGGGACTCTACTGGGAATGCCTGGTGTAGGAGGGACTCTACTGGGAATGCCTGATATAAGGAGGAACTCTACTGGGAATGCCTGGTGTAAGGAGGGACTCCGCTGGGAATGCCTGGTGTAAGGAGGGACTCAGGGCTTCCACTGATTCTGCATTATGGTGAGTTGAATAATTTCATTCTATATTACAATGTAATAATAGAAATAATGCGCTTCAATCATCCTGACACCATAACAACCATGGTGCCGGGATGATTGAGGCGCTAACACCAGGTGTTTGGAGTATCATTATCCGCTGATTTGTTAAACTTTCTGGAATACACACATTTCTATTGTGGTGTAGGATCTGGGCCTGCTGTCCCTCCACCCCTCTTTCTTCCTTTCACTCTTTCTTTCTTTCTCTCTTTCTTTCTCTCCCTCTTTCTTTCTCTCTTTCTCCCTCTATCCCTCATTCATCTCAGACTCTAACCACACCCCTCTGAGCCACGCCCACGTAAGCCACGCCCACTATTCCGCATAAGCCACACCCATTTTTTGCCACCGTAGAGGGCCCCTTAGCAGAATTTTGCTTAGGGCCCCAGGGAGGTCTGGATCGGCACTGCCTCTAGGTTATAGAGGTCAGGTGGTGTTACATACTTGGGTCCTGCAGTTGATAAGTCCCCTTCGTCTGGTTCTCCCCTCTATGTTTATAGAGGCAAGTCTTTAACTTTCCCCAATGAGGTCAATGCCCACACAACATATAAACTCCAACGTGAGTTTATTTTATCTTGCTTCCAGGAACCAGAGAATTGAAGTGAGAAGAAAAAGGTTAGCAGATAGAAGTGGATTCAGGCACACTCTTGGCTTCGTCGCCACTCGGTCCCGAGTGGGTACAGCTCACCCGGATAGTCACTCAATAGCACTAGCAGCCGGCGTGATGCTGGAACAACCACTCAGTCCCCTCCAAGGACCAAGTCAAGGAGATCCCTCCTTTTTAAGCAGCAAACAGCTCCTCTAAGGCAGTCCGTGAAGCGAGGAATCCTTCCCTCTGACAGGTCACCAGGCCTTTCCCGAGTTAGCAATCTTTATCACTACCCTCTTGTTATGGGATCGATCCTCCCCCGGGTCCCCTTCAGTCAGAGCGGTCACCCCTCCAAGGTTCCCTGGGTTTCCTCAGCTTCTTCTATGGACTCAGTCAAAGGTACTGAGCCCATCCGGAACTCCGTAGTCTTGAGCTAAAGGTGCCCGAGACTCCTCGATCATGATGGGGTGCACCCCCCCCTTGAGGGGTAGCTCCCTCTTCGCATAAAATGGCCCCAGGAAATCACTCTCCTCCGGGCATGGGCCCCGGGAATTGCTCCCTGTGTAATGGAGTCTGCCCCTTATATATCCTCTCCCCGGCACGCACAGCAGGCCAGAACCGCCCACCAACGGCAGCTGAGAAAGGACATCCAATATCCACTCCATCACCTGTGGTTCAACCCCGGGTATAGGTGACAACACCACCTATACGACCAAAGGGGAACTGCATGCCAGGCGACACAGCAGTAAAGCAGAGTCCAAATAATCAAAAGACCCGAGCTAACTATTGCTCTGGTCACCCCTAAATTTAGGTATAGCGAGGTTAAATTTGGATTTCAGTTGTTTTTGACTATGGAAATGTTATATTTAATTCCTGATTGCTTGGCTTTAGAGAAGAGTGTTTAACAAAGCATGGTATACATGCACCAGTAAGATGACCATTAATTGCTTCTATAGTGCGCTATTCATCAAACGTGGAGATAATTTATGAATGAATAGGCTGGCTCTTGCAGTGTAATTAGAGAGAAAATTGAGTCATTGCGGGGAATGTAAATTCAGTGGGGGATTAATGATATATAGCACTGCGTAGTATAGTCCGCGTTTTAATGGATTAATGGAACAGTTAATGGTAATTGGTTTTCATGATAGAAATAATACCTGGATATGGACATCAGCAGCTGCTACAGGGAGTGTGCAACTAAACAAATGTCTAATGTCTGGGCATCTCATCTAATGTTCAGTCCCATCAGTAGAGAAGGCCACATCCAAAACTGTTTTAGTTAGTTAAAGTAGAACTAAAGACATTTTTTTTCATTTTGAAGAGAGGGAGGGTCAGTTTTTTTTTGCCATTTGTGCCCCATAGGGGAGATTTCTCTTCACTTCCTGTCCCACAACCAAAACAGGAAGTTAGAGGAAATCCACCTAAAGTGAGGGAATCCCTGTGGGGTTGATTTACCAAAGGCAAATAGCAGAGGAGGGGGACTTGAGTCACATGACTTGACTTAAGTCAGACTTAAGTCACCTGTATGAGGACTTGCGACTTGCTTGACAGAATTCAATAAATGACTCGACTTGACTTTGACTTGTGACTTGACTTTGGCTATATGACTTGCAATGACTTGGCACCACTAACACTAACCGCAAGCCGCCGTCTGCCTACCTGATCAGCGTGTCATGCAGACAGACGGCGGCCATTGCAGTGTTCAAAAGCCACGCCTCCTCCTCGTCTGTGATAGGCGGAACACTCAATTTCACAGCAGGCAGTGTTCAGCCTATCACGGACATCCTCTTATCCTCGTCTGTGTTATGAGGATGAGCGGATGTCCGTGATAGGCGGAACACTGAATTCTGGGAAATTGAGTGTTCCGCCTATCACAGACGAGGAGGAGGCACGGCTTTTGAATACTGGAATGGCCGCCGGGATGCCGCCGATCAGGTACACGGCTGACGGGCACAGTGAAGCATGGGCACAGTGAGACATGGGCACAGTGAGACACGGGGCACAGTGAGGCATTGGGCACAGTGAGGCATTGGGCACAGTGAGACACGGGCACAGTGAGACACGGGCACAGTGAAGCCTGGACACAGTGAAGCCTGGGCACAGTGAAGCCTGGGCACAGTGAAGCATGGGCACAGTAAAGCATGGACACAGTAAGGCATGGGCACAGTGAAACATGGGCACAGTGAAGCATGGGCACAGTGAAGCATGGGCACAGTGAAGCACGGGCACAGTGAAGCATGGGCACAGTGAGGCACGGGCACAGTGAAGCACGGGCACAGTGAGGCATGGGCACAGTGAAGCATGGGCACAGTGAAGCATGGACACAGTGAGGCATGGGCACAGTGAGGCACAGTGAGGCATGGGCACATAACCAATATTATTTATTGTTATCCCTCCTATTATTTTTATACAGTATGGGGTAGATCAGTATTTTGACTTGATTTGTGACTTGACCAAAATAAATGACTTGACTTGACTTGCTTGACTTCTAGCAGGGACTCGACTTGACTTGCTTGCTTTTCGTCACAGTAACTTGGGACTTGCTTGAGACTTGAAGGTTAAGACTTGAGACTTGCTTGTGACTTGCACATGTGTGACTTACTCCCATGTCTGGCAAATAGACTGTGCACCTTTCAAAGTGCAGTTGCACTTGGCAAGATCAGTTGCTACAGAGCTTATTAAATGAGCAGAAGCTCTGTAGATTCCCATCCTCCAATCATGTGTAAGCAAAAAAATTTTTTTTTTATTCCTTGCATGTGATTGGGTATTCTTTGTAAAGCGAAGCTTTGCCTTATTTACTAAGCTCTGGAGCAACTGCAAAGTGCACAGTCTATTTGGCTTTGGTAAACCAACCCCAGTGTGTCACCAGAATTAGTGTCCCCTTGGGAAGATTTCTAATTCCCCTCTATCTGAAGCCTAAAAACGGAAAAAGTTTTGCCTTTAGTAACACTTTAAAAACCCCATTAGGTTATTTTTTTGCTATCTGTGTCCCATTAGGGAAATTTCCCTTTACTTCCTGCCTAAGGCTCGATTCACGCTAATGCGTTTTTTGAGGCATTTTGCAGAAATGCAGGGAAATTTTTTAACATGGGTTCCTATGGAACATGTTCACATCAATGCATTTTGTGCCTCTGCGTTTTTGAAAAAGGGTCGGACTTTTTTCCCGCAAAATGCAGCGTTTTGCATGTAATAGAATTCAATGGAACGCATCCAAAACGCTAGTACCGCGTTTTTACAGCGATTTTGCAGCGATTTGCATTTCGCGGTTTTGTTATTTCTTTTTTTGTAACACAGTATATAGTTGGTTGCTAAGGTGGGGGTCGGGAAGCCGGCCGCCGCGTCCTTAACAACCGATGAGTTATCAGTTGTCAGCAGGCTTCCCGCTGGATGTAAAAAAAATAAAGAATTGCCGGCTAAAAAAAAAACAATAAAAAAACAGCGTGGGGTCCCCCCCCAGGTCCATACCAGGCCCTTGGGTCTAGTATGGATTCGGAGGAGACCCCCCCCCCACACCAAAATTTAAAAAAAATATGGCGTGGGGTTCAGCCAAAATCCATACCAGACCCGTATCCCAGCATGCAGCCCGGCAGGTCAGGAAAGGGAGGGGACAAGGGATCGCCCCCCCTCCTTAACCATACCAGGCCGAATGCCCTCAACATGGGGGGATAGATGCTTTGGGGCAAGGGGGGCTCTGCGCCCCCCACCCCAAAGCACCTTGCCCCTGTGTTGATGGGGACAAGGGCCTCTTTCCGACAACCCTTGCCCGGTGGTTGTTGGGTCTGCAGGGCATCCGCCCCGACAGATCAGCGGGACGCAGCATTGGAGGAGGAGCGGCGGCGGGAGCGGCGGCAGAGGAAGAAGAAAACCGGACAAAGAAGACAGAAGAACAGCGGAAGAAGAAGCAGGGGGAGGAGAAGACCGGATGATGAAGATGCGGGCGAAGATGGAGGAAGAAGCGGAGAAGAAGATTTTTAATAAAACACTTGTCAAAAACTGTTTACTGTATTTATTAAAGTGGTTGTAAACCCTGGAACCTTTTTTTTTTTTATCAAACCTGCAAGACAAAGCCATAATGAGCTAGTATGACTAGCATACTAGCTCATTATGCATCACTTACCTTAGATCGGGGCCCCCGAAGTCGTCCTCGTCTCCCTCTCCAGCCGCAGCCATTAGCCGGAAGGTTACTTCCGGGTATCACCGCTCCGGCGCTGTGATTGGCCAGGGCGGAGAAGACATCACTCCGCGCATGCGCGCGGGAGCCGTCAAATCCGGCTAAGCCGGATTTGTGAATGGGATTAACCCTGTGAATGCGCCGTAGACACCGATGCATGTAATTTTTTGCAAATATCTCCTAAACCGTGTAGGTTTAGGAGATATTTCTTGCACCTACAGGTAAGCCTTAATCTAGGCTTACCTGTAGGTGCAAGTTGCATAAGTGGGTTTACAACCACTTTAACACTACACTACTTTTTTTTTTGTGAATGGGTAGGGGTACAATGTACCCGTACTCATTCACATAGGGGGGGCGGGATCTGGGGGCCCCCTTGTTAAAGGGGGCTTCCAGATTCCGATAACTCCCCCCGCCCGCAGACCCCGACAACCACCGGGCAAGGGTTGTCGGGAAGAGGCCCTTGTCCCCATCAACATAGGGGGAAGGTGCTTTGGGGTAGGGGGGCGCAGAGCCCCCCCTGCCCCAAAACACCCATCCCCCCATAGTGAGGGCATGAGGCCTGGTATGGTTCAGGGGGGGCGGGGGGGGGGCGCTCACTCGTCCCCTCTCTTTCCTGACCTGCCGGGCTGCATGCTCGAATAAGGGTCTGGTATGGATTTTTGGGGGACCATCACGCCATTTTTTTTATTTTTGTGTGGGGGGGGGGGGGTCCCCTCCGAATCCATACTAGACCCAAGGGCCTGGTATGGACCTGGGGGGGGGGGGACCCCACGCAGTTTTTTTTTTTTCGTTTTTTTTTTTTTCAGGTAATTCTTTTTTTTTTTTACATTCAGCGGGAAGCCCGCTGACAACTGATGACTCATCGGTTGTTAAGGACGCGGCGGACGGCTTAAAAAAAAAACTGCGAAACGCAATTCGCCTCAAAATCACTGTAAAATCGCGGTAAAAACGCGTGTCGAAAAACGTGTTCAAGCACCGCAAAGAGCACTGCAGAAACGCTCAAAAGCAACATGCATAGGTGTGAATTGAGCCTCAAGCCTCATACACATGGCCGAGATTCTCATCAGGAAAAAAACGGTGTTTTTCCTGACGAGAATCTTGACACGAAACTTGTCCCGGCCGAGTGTACACACGTATGATTCAAAAGAACCGCCGTTCTTTTGAATGGCACGAACGCGGTGACGTCATCGACTACGACGAGCGGGCGCTCGTCACATTCAATGCCGTCGCCGCCATCTTGCTACACCCTATGCCTATGCCTAGGAAGCTACAATACACGTGTCCTCTCTCCCCAGTTGCAGTAGCCCTGAGCTCAGCAATGCTGTGATGGAGGACATAGTGGACTATGCATGTGCAGGGGGTTGAGGGCTTGCTCCAGTGGTTGTGGAGATGAGCAGTAGCAGCTAATAGTGTCTTAACAATATCCTGGCAACAAGAAAGGATGTGATGATGCCATCTTTGGGAGTTTTTCGGCCAGGCTTTGGGAGGTACATAAATGGTCTTCACCTATAGCATGGGCATTATCTAACTTTAGTCAACGCTGCACAGTTTGTTTTTACTTGCCCACCGCCCACAGTACATATACATCATTAATTTGACGTTTAATACCAAGGTTTTGGCAGCAGCTAGCTGCCATAACCCTAGTATCATTTTGTTCTGTGGGTAATTCAGCATCTGCTAATAGTGTTCCTGGTGGCAGATTTTAGAGGCGACGGGAGAGGTGACCCCATCCCACCGCTTTCCAGTCGTTTCCGCATTTACCGGAGCTGTCGGTAAACCCGTAAGCCATTCGTTCCGTTGGATGGATAGGCAGGAAGTCGAGTGAGGGCAAGATGGCCCTCACTTGACTCTATGCCCTTGGAGGACTGGAGCGACCTCCAACGTCACTCCCTTTTCTCGGGCTTAAAAAGAAGTATCTATTTAAAGTCAAAGTATCAATTTTTTTTTCTTTTGCTTTTAAAGGTAAATGAGAGATCTGGGGTCTTTTTGACCCCAAATCCCTCAATAAAGAGAACCTGTCATGCTTATTTCTATTGCAAGGAATAAAAGTGATTTAAAAAATAAAGAAATAAAGGGACAGTGTAAAAAGAAAAAAGAAAAATAAATAAACAAAAGAAAATTTTAAGCGCCCCATCCCTCCGTGCACGCTCGCAGAAGCGAACGCATACATAAGTCGCGCGTGTTTAAACCACACATGTGAGGTATCGCTGTGATTTTTAGAGCGAGAGCAATAATTCTAGCAATAGACCTTCTCTGTAACTCTAAACAGGTAACCTGTAAAAAAATTTAAAGCATCGCCTATGGAGATTTTTAAGTACTGTAGTTTGTCGTCATTCCACGAGCGTGCACAATTTTAAAGCATGACATGTTAGGTATCTATTTACTTGGTGTAACATCATCTTTCACATTATACAAATAAATTGGGCTACAAATTGGGCTAACTTTACTGTGTTTTTTTATTTTATTTTTTATTCATTAGTAGTGAATTTTTTTTCAAAAGAATTGCGTTTCAAAATACCGCTGCACAAATACAGTGCGACATAAAATATTGCAACAATTGCCATTTTATTCTCTAGTGTCTCTGCTAAAAAATATATATATATATATATATAATGTTTGGGGGTTCTAAGTAATTTTCTAGCAAAAAATATGAATTTTAACTTGTAAACAAAAAGATCCAGAAAAGGCCTGGTCAGCAAGTGGCTACAGTCGCCCCTTACCTGCATAGGCAGTTTTTTGGTACGATTCATGGTAATGATGATTTAATCACACTTTGTCCATAAATTACTCGGAAAGTATTGGGACACTTCTGATCTCCCTGTTTGTTGGAACAGAACACAGCCGGTCCATTTCCCACCTATGTGGATCCTGGTGTGTTTTATTGGAACATGGATCTCAGTCTTATACCACCCCGAAAAGAAAGTCTGCTTTTAAATGCTCTGAAAGTTCTTGGAGATTACCGCAGAAAGAAGAGCTTTTGGTTCAGTGCAGATGGAGGCCCTCTTCTCTATCCAGAGGCTTATGGGTAAGGAACATTTCATCCTTTAATTCCACTGTAAATGTAGCTTGGGTCAGCCAGTACGACACGAGGTGAGATTGGAAAGTAACAATACTTATTAAAGAGACGGGAAAGGGAGAAATAAAAAGTGAAAGGTTACTGGAATGGAGCTGAAAGTGAGGGGAAAGATCAGTGAAGGGTGCGCAGTCTTCCCTGCCAGTAAAAATTGCAATCACATAACATGTTTGATATATTAAACTGAGTAAGCGGGATGTGTGAAACTCATTTCATACAAGGGATGGTTTTCTTAGCATAACGGGGCAGATATATGAAAGTCATGCATCTAATATTATCATTTTCCCTGCACTTTTACTACCTGAAAATATATGAAATGTCAGACGACACTTCATAAATATCAGTCCCTCTGTACTCTCAGCCTCAGCATATTTCATCTAAATTATATGGCCAAAGGTTTGTAGACTCCTGACCATCATACCTACATCGGGTTAATCTACATCCCATTCCAAAGCCATGGCCATTAATATGGAGTGCCCCCTCCTCGTTTCTTGTAGCTATACCAGCCTCCACCATTCTGTTGGATGGGAAGACAAGGCTCAAAATCGGCATCCTGATTTATCCCAAAGGTTTTCAGTTGGATGTGGGTCAGAGCTCCTATGTGAGCTATTCAAGTTCCTCCACGCCAAACTCTTCAAACTACACTATATTGTCAAAAGTATTGGGAGGTCTGCCTTTACACGCACACAAACTTTAATGGCACCCCAGTCTTAGTCTGTAGGGTTCAATATTGAGTTGGCTTAACCTCTTCTGGGAAGGCTGTCCACAAGATTTAGGAGTGTGTCTATGGGAATGTTTGACCATTCTTCCAGAAGCGCATTTGTGAGGTCAGGCACTGATGTTGGACGAGAAAGAGGTTCAGGATAGGAATGTTTTGACCACCGGCTGTCATCGTAGGCGATGTGTACATGAAGCCTTACTTTATCTGTGGCTTTATGCCTGAAATGTGAACCAGAGCAGTGCTTTAGCCACATAAGGTTGCTTAGGAGGCTGCAGTTGGGACATTTAGACAAGTACACACATACTAGAGCCAAATATGCCAATAGCCAAATAACCTACTAGCTTGCCTTTGGATTAGGGGAGTACTGGCTGGAGGAAACACACGCAAGCACAGGGAAAATATGTACACTCCATACAGGTAGTGTCCTGGTTGGGATTCGATTCAAGTACCCCATTGCTGTCCCTCTGCTGTCCAAAATACCATACTATTCTCACAAATAATCCTTATCATTCAACTGCTATTATCAAACGAGCACAACACTTTTCCTAGTTTTGCATTCTTCCAGCATTGAGTTCCTTTGCTGATCTCTGTCTTCATTTGCATACCATCTCGAAACTGGAAAGGAAGTTGATGCTGGAAGACTTCCTATATAACTTGTAGCAGCTGTTTGTATTGGTGAATGGGTGCAAATGCCCCTCTGCTACTATGGCTTCAACATATCCCTAACCTAAATCTCTTCAGAACATGTCCAGTAGGCTCATAGATGGTGTCAGCATAAACCCTTTTCTTTACAATTTGCCCCTCTTAAGACTGCTTGAGCACTTCTCCAAACTGTCTTTTCTTTCCTCCGCGAAAAGAATATGCATACCTCCATCCCACAATTCAATGCGGTGGGCCCCAGCAATCTATCAGCAGGCTTAGTCACTGCTGGTGTGTGGGTAAAGGTCATGCTTATGGCTATGGAAATACTGACTCTGAGGAAGTTAGAATTGGCAGACAGTAGGTGATTTTTGAGGGCTCTGGACAGTGATGAAAAAAAAATATATGACCTGAAACCAGTTACAGCTTTGAGTTTATGTTATTCAGTTCCCATAGGTTCACTTTACAAATTAAACCTGTCATGTAGGAGTGTCAGTTTACCCTAATTCAGCCAGTTTCCAAGTACATTTTTATGGTCAACCAACCGGTCCACTTAATTAAGTTTCTTGGACCACTAAAATCAGTTCCCAGAGTCTCCTGTTGGTAGGGTTGTAAAACATAGATAAGGGGCAGGATAAGGGAGTCCAAACCCCCAAAACATCAGTGGCGTAGCAGACAGTGCTGACAGCCACTGCTCACCCAAAGTGTTGCGGCTGCTGCTCTTACTGCCTGTCAGGTCTTGTCAGTAAGGAAGCTGCAATTCAGAATGAGGTAATCTCTGTTTATCTTCTCCTCATCTGTGGTGGCACAACACAGCCATGGAAAAGACTGCCTGGTTTAACTGTTGAGTGTGTTTCATGGAGGGGGAGATCTGTACTAAGGACTAAGGAA
The DNA here is from genome assembly GCA_029206835.1 of Rana muscosa. Taxonomy (NCBI): domain Eukaryota; kingdom Metazoa; phylum Chordata; class Amphibia; order Anura; family Ranidae; genus Rana; species Rana muscosa. The sequence continues at coordinate 82,850,630 of CM055117.1, read as the reverse complement.
GGGTGGGGGTGGGGCTGTACTGGGGGAGCTGCATTAAAGAGTTGGAGATCTGTACTGGGGGGAGCAGTTCTAAGACAGGTAAATCTGTACTGGGGGTAAGCTGTACTAGTGGGAAGATCTGAACTAGGGGAAGCTATACTAAGGGGGAGCTGTACGGGGGATCTGTACTGGGGGGGGGAGCTGTACTAAGAACGGTACTGAGGGGAGCTTTATTGGGGAGAAGATCTGTATTGGGGGGTGGATTCTGTACTGGTTCTGCGCTCTGGACTTCTTCGCTCTTTGCTTATGTGCTCCTGACTCATGCACTCTGTTTATTAGCCACTCCTAACCCCACACTCTGTGTGTTATGCACTCCTGACCATTGTACTGCACTCCTGATCCTGCGGTCTGTCCTGACCCTTGTTCTCTGTGCCTTATGTACTCCTAACTCCTGTGCTCTGTGAGTTACACACTTCTGACCCCTGTGTGTTACGCACCCCTGACCCATACACACTATGCTGTGTAGTTCATACTCCTGACCACTGCAGTTTTATGCTATATTGTACAACTGCTAGTTGCTCAGTAATCAGCAAAGGGATCATTTTGTACAAATGATTGCGCTGAGCTTCATATTTGTTTTTTTTCTTTTTGCAATTTTCTTCTTTTTGCAATTTAAGAGTATTTTTTTAGATATTAGGACTGTTGCAAATATTACCATGTATACAGATACTGTAGTAGTCCCATTGTTGCCACGGCATTAACTGCAGTGCTCTGCAGGCACTGCCTAACTATTTTTCTGTGGCTGCCCAGGGCTAAACCCCCCCTAGGCAAAAAAATAGCTTGCTGTGACAAATTATGTGACAACAAAGGAACGATGAGGACACCACATATGACTTAGCCTTGGTACAGAAGATTGTTTCCCTTTACTGACCCCCAGTGTTACATCCATTTCAGAGCCTTAAAGGGAAACAATCTTCTGTGCCAAGACTAAGGCATATGGGGTGTCCTCATATCAACAGCCTCAGAGACTGTGTAGTAACATATCAGTGATCTCTAACAATCTGTAGTAAACTGCCAGAGGTCTATTTCAAACCTGTGCTTTCTTGTTTGTTATATACTGTACACACAATGAGAGTTGTGGCATTAAAGTGCTTTGCACGCACAAGAATGGATCAAAAAATGGACACGCAGCAATTAATTCCGACAGCGCACGGCAGTACAGCAAAGAACGTGCGTTGGACCTGCATTGCCTAAAGCAGGCCATAGATTATGAGATTTTATTTCCTGCAACAGCTGGTTGCAGGAAAGAAAATCACTTGAATCCCTCACATGGAACTATTGTGTTCTCCCGGCGGGGTGGTGTGTGCGGGGAGCCGTCCCTGCTGGGAGAACTCAGTGATTACTGCTAGCGGTTATAGCTGTTGGCAATAATCACATGCTAAAAATCCAACATGCTGGTTGTACCCAAGTCAACTGATGGATCAACTTGGGTACAATCAGCTTGCCCATACAGTACATGGATCGAATCTCGGCCGATCCCTGCTGAACCAGACAATATTTGATCCATCTATGGCCAACTTTAGTGTTTCAAGGGTGCCATTTCAAATAAATGGTGCTGCAATGCACTATCATACGTAATGCACCTCAATGCACCTTGCAGTGCACTGCCAGAGATGTTAGATTTGGGTGCATTAGGTAGCCCATTCAAATAAATGGGCTGCCTTAACGCAAGGCATCTTAACGTGATTGCACTAATGCGCCGCAATAGTATGAATGGGCCCTTAAAGTGGGCTAGTCCGGTTTTATGACTCAGGGATACAGAGCGCTCAACGTGGTATGTAAATTAGTGCAGTCTAATACCACTCTGTGCCATCTTCTGTACTAGAGCATGGCTGTATAGTGCTGGTCCCATGTATACAATTCAGTCTGACAGAGAATTCATTGAGATATGATCTCATGTAGTTCCAAGGATTGTCACAATGGCTGCAGTAGAGCTACATGCATTCAGCTTCACAACCCTTGAAATGAGGTTGGTACATCACATTCCTAGCCAGAATGCAGAGTACACTGTGCAAGTGTACTCAGGGCATGCCTGGTTCTTTTTCTGAGTAGACATGTGTGTTTTTTTCAGTTCTGAATCAAAATTCATACAAATTTTCAGATGTATCCAAATTTCCAAATTACAATAGTAATGAAATTTTAAACGAATCTGAAATAACAAAACAAAATTTGTCTGAAATTTTAAAACGAATAACCAAATTTAACGAAACAAAATGATTTAAATAAGGAATCAAAACAAAATAATTTTTTTCGTTCTGCACATGTCAAGACAAGAGGTATTATGGGGCAGGATTATGAGTAGTCTTGTGGCTTATTTTGTCTCTGTATAGCTTAGCCCTGGCTAAATGTGCCGTCTAGAATGGAATGGAAACGATCTCATGGTCTCGTGTGAAAAACTATTTAGAGATTTACTCTGTAGTTTCGTTTTTTTTCCTATATCCAGTAAGGTTATAAACACAGATTTATGATGGATGCATTGTATTCTCGATACAGGCCCCTAGCTGTAGACCATTATACCAAATCCAACAATTACATGTGACCTTTCACAGGTCAACACAACCTTTCCATTTGTTTTTTAAAATTGATCTACATTAAGGCTGTTTATTCTGAGAAGAGCACTGATATGAGAATGGATGACCCCTGCCCTTTCAGTAGTCACTTAGACCAGGCAAGCCTCAGAGTGCTTAATAAGTAGAGGAAATCTATTCTGAGTGAAGACCTTCTAGAAGAACTAAGCTTCTTTCTGTTTCTTGGGAGAAGGAAGGAATTTGTAAGAACAAATCATGGTTAAAAGGTTATCCTACTCTTATTTCCTTTTTAATTGTACACTTCTTTTTCTATACTTCCAAATGGCCTCCTTCTTTTAGCCTAAAAAAGACATTGGGGTTTATTTGCTAAAACTGGAGAGTGCAAAATCTGGTGCAGCTCTGCACAAAAACCAATCAGCTTGCAGTTTTTATTGTCAAAGCTTAACTGAACAAGCTGAAGTTAGAAGCTGATTGGCTACCATGCACAGCTGCACCAGATGTTGTGCACTCTAGTTTTAGTAAATCAACCCCATTGCTATACTCCAGCATGGTGCTTAGGGGGCCTTTGGAGGAGAGCTAGTGTTCAGGTGCACTAGAGATGTTGCAATATGCAGACAAGCTGTTAGTACAGTCGCCATTTTTCCTGGTCAGGCTCGAAGACCAGGTGCTATAGCAGTAGCAAGGCTCCCACTGACCAGCTGGGTAAGTACAGAAGCAGGTCCCCCTAGTGAATGACAGTGGCTCACCCGAGATGCAGAGTATTAAGTGGCATTCACCAGAGCTCCTGATGGCGGAGATGAGTTTTGCTGTGTGCCAGTACCAGCTCACAGTCCTCAGGATCACCCCACCCCAAGGTGAGAAAGCTGGGATCCAGTACCATATAAAACAGGAAGAGATCAAGTAGAAGCATAGTCAATAACAAGCCAAAGGGCGGTAAAGAGTGGTTGCATGTTGGGATCAAGTAGAAGCATAGTTGAGGAACAAGCCGAAAGGTTGGTAATGAGTGGTAGCGAAAATACGAATGGCAGCAGGAGTGACAAGAGTGAGATATTGGCTGGAGAGAGCACAATAATCTGTCAGGAACAGGAAGTGCAAAGGCATGGCTAAAATAGGAAGTTCATGGGAGGAGCAAAGGGTTCAAGGTACAAGAAAAAAAAGTTCAAGGCAAGGTTGTTCAAGGAATTGTCCAGGCTGCTGTCCAGCATCACAGGTGGTTTAGCAAGAAGAGATGCCACCAGAGACAGCAGAGGTTGCAGGTTCAGACCCAGGTCCTGACATCATTGTTTAAATGGACCACCTTTTGTTTACTAACAGCTGGTTATTTTAATTAGGAGTACATTACTGTTGGTTTAGTTATTATGCTGGCATTCATATAAGGACTTCTGACTTCTCTGACTTTCCTGATTTATATAATTGTTCCCTGTATGTGATTTAGAACATGTGGAAGCTAAGTAGGTCAACATGATAGCCAGACAGTTTGCATTGTCAGAAAATGGTCAGAAATACCTACCCCCATCTTCTAGTATTAACCTCATTCAGCCTGCACCTGACCTATTGTGGCCTATTTTTTCTGCCCATTTTCTATGACTGTTCACTACTGAAATTACCGAAGCAGTACCCTCACTTTTACACTAGTACCAACAATTTCATTACCAATATCAGGGTATATATTTATCCTAGCATAGCCCTAAAATGTTGGTTTGGGGTGGGTTGAATTTCCCTGTGGGTTTCTTAGAGTCCTAACTGGCAATATTTCCCTTCAGTAGTCTGGGTCTCCATCCCCAAAGCAATAATTAGAACTTAATTCTCTTGCAGCTGGATTCCACCATTATATTTTTAGACTGGATTATAAATACCTAATTAAGGCATGACACCTTAGCATAGCTTAATAATAATAACCCTTGACACTGGAGATCCAGTGAGATAAAATAAGCCATCATATCATTCAACTTGCCAGAAACCATATAAACCTGACATACTATATCGGTTTTGAAAGGAATTGACCTCTAACCAGGCGAAGCAGCAATCTAAGCAAATATTTTCCAAAACACAACTGCATCCAGCTATGTATTGGTTAACGAAAATGGAATGTCCTTTTGAATACAGCCAGTATAACTACAACCAAACCTGTCTTTATATCAGCTTCTTGTAGTACCCTGAGTAGTACCCCGAGCAGCCCTAATCAGAGCTACACTGCTTTACACAGTGATGTCAGTCTGATGTTGTGAATGTGCTTAGATGAGGAGGGAGCACATGGGTGATGTCATCAATGAGCTGCTGCTCCTTGATTCTCCTATCACCAGGCTGGGAAAAGGAGAGGTAACTGAGTATGCAGACCCTCAACAGCTATTTTTCCTCTAGTCACCTATCAGATGGATGAGTATCATTGCTGTAGAATAGATTAATGAGCAAAAGGCTGTTGAGCTGTGTGCATGCAGCATACTTGCAGCTATAAGAGTAAGGTAGGACATATACAGTATGTGGGGCATACAACTGAGATCTTGAGATTATTTTTTATTTTATGCATCTTATCAGGGTCAATTTTTTTTACAAGTGATCCTAGATAAGGGAGAACCTCCATCTTTCCTGATAACGTGATATTTGTGAGTCCTCGTACTTTTTAGCTCATGTGAAGCAACCCAAGCCATACGTACAACCTAAATCGGTCTGGAGCACCAAAGGGTTGCATTCCTAGCCTCCTTCAAAACTGGCCAGCTGTGATTTTTATTTTTCTCTCTGTCACTTGCTAGGAAACAGAACCTAAGTTTGAACACTATCCCTGCATGCTAATCTGTGCCATGGACACACCTTTTACGTATATTATACGGTGTGAATAGAGGGTTGTGTTCTTATTCCTCGCTCCTCCCGGAGTAATTTGCCACAGTCTAATTCCGTAGACAGGGTGGTCCCCGAAGTGGAGTTGGACGGGTGGGTCGGTTTAGATTGCAGACCGTAAAAGAAACAAAAGGCCTTGGCATGCAGAAAGGGATTAAAAGAAACATGCATAAATTAATAATAATATGGCAATGACAACATAAGCACAATGAAAATAACAGTCAATATCAGCACAATGAAAATAACAGTAAGACAAATTCAACTGAAACAATGGGAAAGCAATACAAAACAAAACAATACATGCAAATCAAAAGTAAAAATGTGCAGCAAACAAAATATGCTGATGCTGAATTTAGTAACCAGAACTTTAGGGCTGAGCATGAAGGAATTTGCCAAACACTGCTTGTTCTGACATATTCTGGCTACCCTTGACTAAATTTTGAGGCTGAACCAACGAAGGGAATAGTACAATCTGTAAAGGAGACCCAAAAGAGCTCACACCAAAAGCATCCATCTTTGCTGTCTGCATGCTTCTTTGTTTTTGTCTTGAGAATATTATTAGCACTGGTCCCAGCATAATATTTTTTCTAATTTACCTTGGTGGCCAAACTGGAAATTCAGGGTTAAATTGAGTTTGTTAAAGACTACACTAAATATTTAAAACAATGTTCATGGTTAGGCTAATGCCCTGTACACACGATCGGATTTCCGATGGAATAAAATCCGATGGATTTTTCCATCGGAATTCCGATGAAGCTGACTTTCATCAGTCTTGCCTACACACCATCAGACAAAATTCCGACCGTCTAAAACGCTGTGACGTACAACACGTACGACGGCACTATAAAGGGGAAGTTCAAATCCAACGACGCCACCATTTGGGCTGCTTTTTCTGATTTAGTGTTAACGCGTGTTAGTAAAAGTTTGGTGTTAGCCGATTCGCGCTTTTCAGTCCATGTCAAATGTGCCATGACAATTGTGCCATCTCCCTTACGAACGCTAGTTTTACCAGAACGAGCGCTTCCGTCTTGTAATTTAGTCTGAGCATACATGGATTTTTATCCGATGGAGTTCCCCACAGACGATTGGAATTTGCTATCGTTTTTTTTTCCATCGGTAAAATTTAAAACATGTTCTATTTTTTTACACCGATGGAAAAAAGACCGATGGGACCCACACACGATCGTTTTTTCCGATGAAAAAAGTCCATCGGTCTTTTTTCATCAGAAAAACCGATCGTGTGTACGCGGCATTATGGGTTGGAGGCTGATGCCGGGTACACACGACCGAGTTTCTCGGCGGTGAAAACACCGCTGTGAAACCCGACGGGAAAAACGAGGACCGGCTTGGTCCCCTTTTCCCAGTCTACACACGGCCGTTTTTCACGACATGTTTTCTCTTGGTCGAGAAAACCGGCCGTGTGTAGGCTCCCTAGCAGTGTTTCCCTATGGGAAAACTGGCAAGGAAAAAAATGCCACGATTCGCGACGAGAAAAATTAATGCATGTCCTAATTTTTATCGTCGTGATTCTCGGCGGTTTTCTCGTCGGGAAAACTGCTGGAGAGCCTACACACGGCCGCTTTTCTCGTCCAAGTGAAAAAATTACAGTTTTCCCGACGAGAAAAATGGACGTGTGTACGCGGCATTAGACTTTGAGTAAAGTAAACCTTTGACAAAGTCAGTGTGAGTATATGGACAAAAAAAATGCACATGCAAAGTTTACCTATATAGAAAACCACATGTCATATTTTCAGGAGATCTAGAAACAAAGCCAGCTGAATTATTTTGCAAAATATGACGTTTTATGCCAATCTTGATTTTTCCTTTAAAGTTCAAGTTTTGTCCTTTTGTTGTTAAATGGGACTGCCCATCAAATTGTAGAGCCAAAAAGGTGACCGGGAAGGTGGGAGGGGTTGGGGTCAAGATTTGCAAATAACTTCAGCATTCTATAGTATTTCCTGAAGGCAACACCATGCAAATGTGTTTTTTTACAAGTACACTTTGAGTAAATGACTTCATTGGTATTATTTTATTGGGGGTGAAAAATGTATGCCCAAAACTTTTTGGGTACTGAACATGCATCAGTGCCAAATAAAAATAGGCAAACAAAATTTAAACAATTGATGGCAAAACTTCACATGATGAAACATTTGGTACCAATAATTCTCCCCCAGTAAGTTACTGTACATTATTAGCCATGTTGAAAAAAGGCACCTATTGTTACACACAATTTGGTGGGCCTGTCAGCATCCTTGGGAGAAACATGGTTGCTGCCATTACTGTAAACGTTTAGAAAACCATAGTTGCCTGGCTTTAGTGCTTTTGAGGGATGAACCAAGTACACAACAAATGAAAGGCAGAAAGAAGAATAAAGAAATCCTTATCTCTACACCGGTAAAATGTTCAAATAGCATTCTTAGAAGAAGAGGTCAGCAATGGTAGCCCACATAATTGCCTCATAGTGTACTTTTAATACGAGTACACTCATCACAAGCCCTGTGTCCTAGGTAATGTTCCAGTATATGTCCTCTTTCTAGCCGTACAATTTCCCTTTGTGTACAAGAGAAAAAAGGCAATTTCACAGTCAGGAGGTAATGTGAGCACCTCTCTTTCCAAGCACTCAGGACACCAACCAAGGCAGAAGTCTTACCTTATCTTAGGGCCAGTTCACACCATAGAGACGCAATCCGGATGCGTTCCAGATGCTTTTATACATGTGCGTTTTTGACGCATTTTTGATACGTTCCAGTGCGTTTTTGGTACGTTTTTGATGAAGTCCAGTGCTTTTTTTTCACCCCACTTTTTTCTTAACATTTATTATAGGAACAGCCCCATCCACACCTGTAATTCATAGAGGCATCAAACACTCACCTGTTCTATATCACTGTTTTTCCGGGATTTGTAGATGAACTCTCCTATTGCTACAAAGACTGATAAGACCAGTCCTGCAGCCAGTACAATGAAAATCCCTCCAATGTTCTCCACTCCTAAAGCGCTGGCTTCTTTACTGTCCTCCTCTGGACAACCATTCCCCCTCCACCATTTCTCCTTCATCATGTGTAATTTCCCCTCTTCCTGAAGCTGTAAGATGGCAATGGTAATTTTATCTCTGTACGGTGAGCCTGTGGGAAGATCAATGGAAAAAAAGGAATGTGTAATATTCATAGTATTCATTATAACAGAAAACTGCAGTACCATCATTTAATGTATGCTTAGTTAATGAAGTTGGGACAGCACACAAAGCTGGAGTAGCACACAAATCTGGAGTTTTTGAGACTGACTTAATAATTTGGGGGCAGCAAAATAGATGATTGGATGGGCTGGGAGGATCCTGCAGCAGGGAAGGTTTTTTTTTATCTTAATGCATAGAATACATTACCGTAAAAAACATTGAGGCTTTAGAACCTCTTTAATGCATCCTCTGCATTAAGGTTAAAATGCCCCTTTACCTGTCCTACATACCCCCATACCTAAACACTTACCTGGCTCCTGTCACTGCCCCAGCACTGTCTCAGCTCCAGCATTGTTCCCTTCACTTTGTGGTCTCACAGGAGAATCTGAGGACAGCAAAGCCATAGGCTCCTGCTGCTGTCAGTCAAACTCCTGTAAGTAGTGAGCTGGGGGTGTGGCTTAACTGAGCTGTGCATGTCTATGAATGCACACAACCCTCGGGAACGTGTATGCATGGGTGCCTCCTTAGCACCTGGCTTGCTAAGGAGGCACTCGGAGGAGGGAGGAGCAGACAGCGTCAGCAGGAGACAGAAAAGGAGGTTAGTTACCTTTTGTGTAATATTGTTGCCAAGTATAAAATTTTTTTTTTATCCTTTAGTATAATTTTAAAGTGGGAGTAAACTTGTGTCTGCCATTTTTACTTACATGTAAGCTTATAATAAAGCTTACCTGTAGGTAAAATTAATATCTCCTAAACGTGCACCGTTTAGAAGATATTCCACAGAGCAGCAGCTGGTGATGTCCCCGATGCATGCACTCTGAAGGGATGCCATACCATGCCATTCCTTCAGAGGTCTGCGCTGTAAGCAGTGATTCCTGTGAGCATGTGTGGGAGTGATGTCATTGTGGCTCAGCCAGTCAGACGGCCGGAGTCTGTGAACCCGGAAGGAAGACTGGGTGAAGATGGAAGCCCTGTTAGCGGTGACAGCACACCACTAGAGGGCTTCGTTTTAATGTAAGTCTCTCAAAATGTGCAATGTATTTTCACCGAAAATAATCCCTACCCTGAAAATAAGACCTAGCGTGATTTTCAGGGATGGCTGTAATATAAACCTTACCCAGAAAATAAGCCCTAGTTAAATTAATTGTAGAAACATGTAATCCGTTTTGTAAAAAGATGATATAATGTGCAGTGTGTTTCCTTTTGTAACTTTATTGGGGAAAATACCTTATTTACAAGGCAGCTGGGTGCTCCCGTGACCCGCCGGAGATCTTCTCCTCTCCTCCCAGCTAACCACAGCAGCCCCTCCCTCTGCAGTGCTCGGAGCGGGGAAGAAGATCTCTGGCAGGGAAGAAGATCTCCAGCGGGTCACGTGAGCGCCCAGCTGCCCTGTAAATAAGGTATTTTCCACAATAAAGTTACAAAAGGAAACACACTGCACATTAACGTATTATAACACGCACCCCAAGTTTAGGAGGGAATTTTAAGGAAAAAAACTTTTAGGAGGGAAGTTTAAGGAAAAAAAACTTACATTTAAATGCAGCCTTGTCCATCATTGCAGCCTTGCGCAGTGTGCATCATTGCAGCCTTGCCCAGTGTCCATCTGCAGCCTTGCCCAGTGCCTTTGCAGCATTGCCCAGTGCCTTTGCAGCCTTGCCATGCCAGTCTCTTTACATTACCGGTATTTAAAATTGGCGTCTGCTTCAATCACTCTAAGCAGCATTAGTTCCAGACAGAAGCCTTTGTGCTGTAAATCCACCTGTCCTCAATCGAGATACCTGTTCTGGAGACTCTGGTACCCTTACACTGCCAAAATAATTTCTCAACCTCTCACTTATTGCTATTTAAAATTGGCGCTGATTTGGCTCCTCTCGCAGTCCCGCCCATCTCCACTGATTGAGCCGCTGACATACAGAAAGCCAAGTGTACTTCGGCTAGACTCGGCTCTGCTCACAGTCAGGGGCGGGACTGTGAGAGGAGCCAAGACTAGCCGAAGTACACTCGGCTTTCTGTATGTCAGCGGTGCAATCAGTGGAGATGGGCGGGACTGCGAGAAGAGCCGAGTAAAGCCGAGTGTACTTCGGCTTTGTGTATCTCGGCTCCGCTCACTCGTTTCAGCGGGGGATCGCCGTATAACACGCACCCACGATTTCCCCCTGATTTTAAGGGGAAAAAAGTGCGTGTTATACGCAGATAAATACGGTATATATGGTAGTCTTTTTACAAAACGGATTACATAATTTTACAATGATTTTAACCAAGGTTTATTTTTGGGGTTACAGAATGTCATAATGTCGACTCCTGCACTGTGCTGTCTTTTATGCTTTAAAGGATCAGGGTTTTTTTTTTTTTTGTTTAGGGTTACAACCACTTTAAGATCGTCATGATGACATGACTGTATTTGAATAAATGTAGATTATTGTACATACTGTAAATAAATAAGACATCTCCTGAGAATTGCACTAGTATGTTTTTTGTAGCCAAAATGAATATAAGACCCGGTCTTATTTTCGAGGAAACACGGGTAGCACATTATGACATTGCTTTGCAGAGGGATTTTTTTATTTATTTTTTTTAAACAAGGTTTACTACCACTTTAAGTACTTACTATTTTCTTTACGGTGAACAGCTTTATCCACACTTTGATTTTAATGACAGAGTTGCTTTAATTAAGTCCCCCCACCTTTTTTTAGACTTGCAGTATTGATGTACCATGAAAATGTAACAAACATTAATCAGTAAGATAAATATACAATCAAAGGCTTTGGAAATAGCAGGGTTAACTGTATTCGATCATTAATCCTATTTCTCTGGGACAAATATATTTGTCTTTGTACTCTTGTCACTTGTATTAGCATTTTTCAACAATAGTTCCCAGAAACAGTGTATTAAAAAGATGAACGTAATTTATACATTTGGAAAATTACATTTCTAGTGAGGGCTGGACATTATTTATTCCCAAAGCAAAGCGTATGGCTGGAAACATAACATTTTTGTCACAAGTGGCAGCACACCAGTTGGAACGGAATTACATTTACATTTGATACAATGACAGAGAAGGAATCAGAGAACCCATCCATCTCTGATGTCAGGCTGACATACGTACTGCAGACAGTTCCTACGTAGACTAATCTCCCACCTGACAGTGCCTGCAAAGTTCTAGTGATGACGTTATTGGGCAGAATCAGTGGTAAGGGACCAGAAGAGTGTCTCCTCTCTCAGGTAACTACCCACAGACCCCAGTTTGCTTGTGTAGCGGCCTCACCCCTCTCCCTTGCTTCATCGGTAATTTAGCTGTTGTCTAGGGGTACCTGGGAGAGAGAGATGATGCATACCACGGCCCATGTCCTCCGTAACTAGGAGGTGAAGGCCAGAGAGTGAGCTTTTGTGTAGGTGTCCTAGAGCCAAGTCCAGTCCTTCGTCCCTGACTCCTTTGCTTAGTAACCCAAGTTCCACACAGTGAATAGGTACAACTCAGTTTTATTCTTCTTGCCAAGCAATAAAACAGTCTTTCTCCTTTTTGAATAATGGGGAAGAGATCGAGGCACAATCCTTTCCCTTCTTGCTGCTGCCCACTGTGCTGTCACCAGTGGTGAATAGTCACTGCCACTGACTAGGTAATATAGAACGTGAATTTACCTTCGCTCACTTTGCCCCTGTCAGAGGAAGAAATACGTCCAAGGGAGAAATGGAGGCCTCTCCGTCACCAGCGATGCTGCGCCGGACTCTTCGGAGAAGTTACTGCGCACCAGTCCTCACGAACTCAGACACGGGCACCCAAGGCGTTAGGGCCCCCTCGAATTCCTCACCCTCACAGAACTCAGTCGAAGGTACTGAGCCCCAGGCATCCGCCATAGTACCTCACCCCAGGCTAAAGGTGCCTGGAATGGACTCCATCTCTGTTCCAGCTAGGCCAAGGGTGCCTAGGCCTGAAACACCGGAACGCCAGCACCCAAGCTGAAGGTGCCTGGGTGCGGCCACGTCCTCCGACTCTCTGCCCAAAATCAGGGCCTCCGCCCCTTTTATGACCTCTCCCTTTGCATCACAGCGGGTTCCCCGCCCCGCTGTACCAGCTCCAGGGGAGGACAAAAAGGCACGGTTCGCAGTGTATGTTCAGCTCGGGCCCAAGGCAACAGCGCCACCCAGGGACCCCAAGGAACTTCACACCACCAGAGTCCTTACAAATTCAAATACCCGCTACACTTGCATTAGTTGCATTTTCCCCCCACTGACCACCAGTAAAAGGGCATTCTTCTTTCCAGTGACCACCAAAGTAAGGCAGGCATTTGGACTCCCATTGCCCAACAAAGTAAGCGGGCATTTGTCCTCTCACTGACGACCAATGTAAAGGGACACTACACTGACCGTCATTGTAAGGGGGCAATTCAAGATTGACCACAAATGTAAAGTGTCATTCTTCCCCATACTGAACACCAAAGCAGGAGAACATTCCTCCTTCCACTGACCACCAATGTAAGAAGGCATTTTTCCTCCTACTGACCCCCAAGATAAATGTGGATTTTCCAATTTACCGACAACCAATGTAAGGGGGCATTCTTTCTCTCGCTGACCACCAATGTAACAGGCCATTTTTCCACTGATAAACAATGTAATTGGCACTTCACCACTGACCACCAATGAAAGAGGACAATCTTCCTCCCAGTGGCAGCCAATGTAAAGACTCTGTTATAAGGGGATTTTGCTTTTACCATTGGTCACTAACAGCTTTTAATAGTAAGGCTATCCAATGACCAGCAATGCAAAAGGGGTGGATATGGGGGTAGTGTTGGTGGTGGTGGGGAGGTATGCCAGTGCTGAGAGCAGTTAGTAGGAGGTATGAGGAGGTGTACCATATAGGCCACCAGTGCTAGAGGGGCTTGTTAATAGAGGTGAAAAAGTATCAGAGGTTTAACTTGAAAAGGAATGGGGTAAACAAGTAGTGCGTCTCATTAACATGTTTCCATGAAGTCCTGTCATTTCTAGTTATACCCCTGCAAGCACAAGTACTATATATGTTAATAAAGCTACACCTTGTATGTACCAAGACCTGATTTACATCAGAATGTATGTTTTAATGTTGTCATGGCTTGCCAAGCAATAACATGTGTTGCATTTTTGAAAGGCATCATTTGAACTGACTTGAATGCCAGCCAAATGCAACATGCTGGTCTTTTCTCCAATGCATACATATGCACTGATGGGAAAACAGTCTAATGAAATTTTTTTTTTTCTATTGTCTGTGTATTGTTCACATAAAAAGTCAAATGATGGCAGTCTACTTATCACTCCATAAAGGTTGCAGTTAAAGGGGTTGTAAAGGTTCGTTTTTCATTTTCTAAATAGGTTCCTTTAAGCTAGTGCATGGTTGGTTCACTTACCTTTTCCTTAGATTTCCCTTCTAAATGTTTTTTTTTCTTTGTTTTCTTTGTCTGAATTTCTCACTTCCTGTTCCTCCTCAGTAAGCTGTTCAGTAAGCTGTTCTGGATGACTCCACACCACTCGGATGATGGTGTGAAGTTTAGTGAGGAGAAACAGGAAGTGAGAAATTCAGACAAAGAAAAAAAACATTTAGAAGGTAAATAGAAGGAAAAGGTAAGTGAACCAACAATGCACTAGCTTAAAGGAACCTATTTGGGAAATAAAAAACAAACCTTTACAGCCCCTTTAAGGAAAGGATGTGATTAAATTGAAAACGAGTGATGGTCCTACAGAGGCAGCTATATATGGCACATTGAGGAAGTAGACTACAGTAGGGAAAAAAGTATTTGATCCCCTGCTGATTTTGTACGTTTGCCCATTGACAAAAAATGATCAGTCTACAATTTTAATGGTAGGTTTATTTTATTTTAACAGTGAGAGACAGAACAACAACAAAAACAATTCAGAAAAACACATTTCAAAAAAGTTATAAATCGATTTGCATTTTAATGAGTGAAATAAGTATTTGTTCCCTTCGCAAAACATGACTTGGTATTTGGTGGCAAAACCCTTGTTGGCAATCACAGATGTCAGACAATTCTTGTAGTTGGCCACCAGGTTTGCACACATCTCAGGAGGGATTTTGTCCCACTCCTCTTTGCAGATGCTCTCCAAGTCATTAAGGTTTTGAGGCTGATGCTCAAACCTTCAGCTCCCTCCACATATTTTCTATGGGATCAAGGTCTGGAGACTGGCTAGGCCACTCCAGGACCTTAATGTGCTTCTTCTTGAGCCATTCCTTTGTTGCCTTGGCTGTGTGTTTTGGGTCATTGTCATTGTCATCCTAGAATACCCATTCACAACCCATTTTCAATGCTCTGGCTGAGGGAGGGAGGTTCTCACCCAAGATTTGAGGGTACATGGCCCAGTTCATCGACCCTTTGATGCAGTGAAGTTGTCCTGTCCCCTTAGCAGAAAAACACCCCCAAAGCATAATGTTTCCACCTCCATGTTTGACGGTGGGGATGGTTTTCTTGGGATCGTAAACAGCATTGCTCCTTCTCCAAACGAGTTGAGTTGATGCCAAAAATCTCGATTTTGGTCTTATCTGACCACAACACTTTCACCCAGTTCTCCTCTGAATCATTCAGATGTTCATTAGCAAACTTCAGACGGGCCCTGTACATGTGCTTTCTTGAGCAGGGGGACCTTGCGGGCACTGCAGAATTTCAGTCCTTTATGGCGTAGTGTGTTACCAATTGTTTTCTTGGTGACTATGGTCCCAGTTGCCTTGAGATCATTGACAAGATTCTCCCGTGTAGTTCTGGACTGATTCCTCACCATTCTCATAATCATTGAAACTCCACAAGGTGAGATCTTCCATGGAGCCCCAGACCGAGGGAGATTGACAATTATTTTGTGTTTCGACCATAATCACACCAACTGTTGTCACCCTCTCACCAAGCTGATTGGCGATGGTCTTGTAGCCCATTCCAGCCTTGTGTAGGTCTACAATCTTCTCCCCGACATCCTTGGACAGCTCTTTGGTCTTGGCCATGGTGGAGAGATTGGAATCTGATTGATTGGTTGCTTCTGTGGACAGGTATCTTTTATACAGGTAACAAGCTGAGATTAGGAGCACTCCCTTTAACCACTTCCCTACCCAGCCATAGACAAATGACGTCCACAGATGGGATCTCCCATCCTGGGTGGACGTCATATGACGTCCTCGGCTTTGTAGGGGGATATCTGAATGATGCCTGCAGCTAGAGGCATCATTCAGATATCCTTTTAAAGTGCCGGCGATTCTGTGCACCATAAGAACGATCATAGCGGCGGTTCCGCCGCTTGATCGTTCTTATAGGCGGCGGGAGGGGACACCCCCCCTCCCGCCGCCATCCGGTGCTTCTCCGGGCTCCCCCGTGCGATCGGGGACCCGGAGCGAATCTTCCGGCATCGTTGGTGGAGTCACGTGATGAGCATAGAGATGACTGGTGACCAGATGGTCACCAGTCATCTCTATGATCGTCGGAGGCCCGGGCGCGATGTGATGACGTAACGCCCGGGTCCTCAAATGTAAACAAAGCCGCCATTGCGGCTGTAAGTATGAAATCAGTGAAAAAATTTTCACTGATCTCATGCTTTCCAGCCTGGAGGAGAGATGTGGGGTCTTATTGACCCCGCATCTCTCAATAAAGAGAACCTGTCACACACATTCCTATTACAAGGGATGTTTACATTCCTTGTAATAGGAATAAAAGTGATCAAAAAAAAAAAAAAGTAAAATCATTGTAAAAAAATAAATAAATAAGTAAAATAAATAAATAAAAAAAAAAAAAAAAAATATTAAAACGCCCCTGTCCCTGGTAGCTCGCAATCAGAAGCGAATGCACACGTAAGTCGCCCACATATGTAAACGCCGTTCAAACCACGCATGTGAGGTATCGCCGCGTGCGTTAGAGCGCGTGCAACAATTCTAGCACTAGACCTCCTCTGTAATTCTAACCTGGTAACCTGTAAAAAAAATGCAAGCGTCGCCTATGGAGATTTTTAAGTACCGAAGTTTGGCGCCATTCCATGAGTGTGCGCAATTTTAAAGCGTGACATGTTAGGTATCTATTTACTCGGTGTAACATTATCTTTCATATGTTCCCAAAAAATTGGGCTAACTTTACTGTTTTGTTATTTTTTAATTCATGAAACCATTTTTTTTTTTAAAAAAAGGCGTTTGAAAAATTATTGCGCAAATATTGTGCAAGAAAAAATGTTGCAATGACCGTCATTTTATTCCCTAGGGTGTCTGCTAAAAAAACATATATAATGTTTGGGGGTTCTGAGTAATTTTCTAGCAAAAGAATGATGATTTGTACATGTAGAAGAGAAGTGCCAAAATAGGCCCGGTATTGAATAGGTACAAAAAGCCCTGTATTGAAGTGGTTAAGAAAGTGCTCCTAATCTCAGCTTGTTACCTATATAGAAGACACCTGGGAGCCAGAAATCTTGCTGATTGATAGGGGATCAAATACTTATTTCACTCATTAAAATCCAAATCAATTTATAACTTTTTTGAAATGCGTTTTTCTGGATATTTTTGTTGTTATTCTGTCTCTCACTGTTAAAATAAACCTACCATTAAAATTATAGACTGGTTATAAGAGGGCTTTCACATAAAAATTAATGGGCAGAGGGCAATAAATCACTGAAAAGTTCCACTGCTTTGAGTTGAGTGCAAGTAGTATTGTGATTGGTTTTGTTGTAAAGGAAGGCATAAAAAATGGATACACTGCCATGCTACTACATAGAAGTAGGGATGAATAAAATTAAAAGGTCTTAACTGGCAAACCCCTCTAGCTAAGAGGTTCTTAAAGCGGACCTTCAGTCATTTTTTCAACTTTTCATCTATTAAATCTTCTGCCTTTGTTGTTTTAACTTTGGATAGTATTATTTTTTTTTTTCTGCCAGTTAATGCCTTATACGGCTAGCCCATTTCCTGTTTCTTGTCTGGTAAAAAGCCTAGGCTTATGACATCATGCACAGCTCTCTCTCTAACTCTCCTGAGAGTTTGCCAGGAAGGGAGGGGGGATGAGTCATAAGAGGGCCAATGAGAGCTGTGCCTCTGTGTAAATCTCGGAAATGAACAGGCAGCAGCTTCAGCTGCCCACAGTTAAAATTGCTGCAGCCAGACTTATTGGAGGGAGATTTCTGCAGCATATTTGGCAAGTACAGAATCACAGTATATAAAAAATAATATGCAAATTGGTTGGAGGGAAGCTTCAGAATGGCCAAGCTGTTTTTATTACAAATGATTTGAGCAGACTGCAATTCCTCTTTAAGCTTTTCAATCTGAGGACCGAAATAAGAAAACTGTTACCATATTGCACATTTCTACCAAAACTTCAGAACAGCCATACAAAGACAAATATCAATGGCCATATACCGGTAATTAAAATAATAAATCTAATACTGATAATAATAATACTGATAATAATAACAAAAAAAACACACATATAAAAATGGAATTAATGCAGCTTTTCATGATACATTGTGTGTTTGGGGGGCAAGGATTGCAGAACAAAGCTGGCGGTTTGAAGCTAGCTACCTACATACAGCAACTGTCCTACATGCTGCTTCTGCTTTAAATTACTTACCTTTCCACAATAAAGAAAAATCTGTGTTTCAAGCTTTCTGCCTTGTCATTAAAGCTTTCCTTGGGATTGTTTTCATGCTGTGGGTGTTTTGTTAAAAAAAAAAATCACTTTTTTGCTTGTTAAATATAAGGCTTTCATTGCTAAGAACTTCCCCACATAGAACACATTCTATTCGCTCTTCTCCATTTCTGTAAGCTTTAGTAGAGCCTATATTATACAATTACAATATTATTTGGGTATTTGCCATCCTTTATTAAAGATGAACCCTGAGTGGTTGTTGTTAGGGATGAGCCAAATACCCCCCAGTTCGGTTCGCACCAGAACATGCAATAAATTTGTTCGAACATCCGAACCCCGTTAAAGTCTATGGGACACGAACATGAAAAATCAAAAGTGCTAATTTTAAAGGCTTATTATATGTGTAGCAGCCTCCACTATCTCTCTCTCCGCTGCTGGCTGGTTGCTGCTTGTCTAGGGGTACCTTGGAGGAGAGAGTGCGGGGTCACCACGCCAAGCCTTCACCGCAGATGTTTGTGTGGTGTGAGCAAAGTTCCTTTACCTTCGGGTCGGTGTTCGGTGTTTGGAGCCTCCGCTTCTTCTGTGGAACAGTGTCTGCCAGTAAATGAGCCCCACACCAATAAAAGTCCAACACTCCTTTATTTTCCAATGTCAGGATGAAACACAATCAGTTGGACTCCCTCAACGAACAGACAGGGGGTGTGGATACGAGTAGGCCCAGGCACAATGAACTCTCCTATTCCTCTATCAGCGAATAGGTTTGGCACATGGTCTCTGCCACCTGCTGAGAATCTTGGTCGCTGCCACCGACCGGGTGAACGGTGAACCTTCCTGCTGACTGCACTCGGCCCCTGTTTGGGAAGATACCCCTCCGGGCGGTCTCCTGAGGCTCACCCGGCACCGGCAATCTGCTGCACCAGGTCTTCGGGTGAGTAGCTCCTCCGGTCCCTTACGCCTCTGGATTCGGGTACCCCACTCCCGTGGTCCCCTAGGAAATCCTTCCCTCGTGGAGCCCAGCGGAGGACACTGGGCCCCAGGCCTCCAACCGAGTACCTCACCCCAGGCTGAAGGTGCCTGGGGTGGAACACAAGCTCCGGGTGTCCAGGCCTAGGCCGCCTGGACACCGACCACGAACCACAGCCCTCAGGCTGAAGGTGCCTGGGACTCGACAACCCCGTGACCAAAATGGCCGACCCCTTTATACCCTCCCTAAGCAAGCCCAGCGGAGCCCCCGCCCCGCTGTACTCATGCTGCGAGAGGCCAAAAAGGGTACAGCACTGCAATGATGGCTCAACCCTGGGCCCAAAGCGACAGCGCCACCCGCTGGGCCCCAGGGAACCATACATTACAGATATCCCCACCAAATTCAAACATGAGAGAAAAGCATATACCTGCTACATATGCAAGATATTGTCATAAAAAGTATTTGGGGACCCGGGTCCTGCCCCAGGGGACATGTATCAATGCAAAAAAAAGTTTTAAAAACTAACGTTTTTTCGGGAGCAGTGATTTTAATAATGCTTAAAGTGAAACAATAAAAGTGAAATATTACTTTAAATTTCGTACCTGGGGGTGTGTATATAGTATGCTTTTAAAGCAGCGATTGTTTCCCGTGCTTAGAACAGTCCCTGCACAAAATGTAATTTCTGAAGGAAAAAAAGTAATTTAAAAGTACTCGTGGCTGTAATGAATTGCCGGTCCTGGCAATACAGAGAAAAGTCATTGATAAAAAAAAATAAAAAAAAAATGCGTGAGGGTCCACCCAAATTCAATTACCAGGCCCTTCAGGTCTGGTATGGATATTAAGGGGAACCCCTGCGCCAAATAAAAAAAAATGGCGTGCAGTTCCCGCCTAATATCCATACTAGACCCTTCAGGTCTGGTATGGAAAAAAAAACGATTAATCGAACACAAAATTTTTAATCAGTAACAGCCCTATTTAAAAGAGATTGCTGGAAGAAAGATCTTTCAAAGATAAGTGTCAGAAAAATTGTCCCATTATGCAGGATTGCATTCCTATTTGTCTATCATAATTTAATTAAACGTTCAAACAAAATGCATCATCATTTTGATTTCTCGTCCTGTGTCAAATATTTTTTTATAACAGAAAATCACAAGTCTCTTGCCTATCTGCACCCCTTTATAATTGAAAGCAGTAAAAAATAGTTTAGCTGCCCTAAAAATATATTTCCCAAGGCTTGGGCCACTGTGGTATTCCTGTAAATCAAGACAACATTTGACAAAGACTTACCAATGGGCGTGCCAACGCCATATCCTTTTGAGTCAATGAGGCCCCCAATTTGGGTCAAGTTACAGTTTCTTTGTGTGACATATTCAATGCTGGTGGACTCCATGAGCAACGCATAATCTGTGGTGAGTACCCGCTGTATGCCTTCATCATTGTTCTTCACCAGCGCTGTCTGCTGCCGGCTGCTCATAAACGCCCACATCTTTTCATAGGTAGAAATCTTGGATTTCTGAAAAAAATACAACCAGCTATCAGAGATCTGTCTGGTGCAAAACATCTATTACATGGAAAAATTGCTTTGCTGTCAGGAAGGTTTTTTAAAAGACAACTAATAAATAGTTTAGGAATATTCAGTCTTACTTTTGATTTAGAGGTGTTTGAGGACAGCCAGTCCATCTGTCTCACTAGACTATAAAATATCAGTATTAAACCTTCTATCATGACTGCTCCATATGAACTCACACATAAAAACAAACTTGATCTTCATTCTTGCATATCTATAGCTGAGCTCTCACCAGAAAATGTCAATGTTTTATTAAAATAAGTCAAAACTACACACGGAGCAAAAAGAAAGAGAAAAAATAAGAAGTTGTGGAGTATTGTGAGAAAGAAATGGAGAAAGGGAGAGGTGTCTAAGAGAGAGAAGTAAAGAAAAAAAAAAAAAGAGCGAGAGAGGATAAAATAAACATATTAGAGTGCTGGGGTGTGTTAGAGCGGGGGGGGGGGGGGGGGGGACAGGGACAGAAGATGGCAGGGAGTGAGGTAAGACGACTAAAATTAATGGTAGGGCAAGAAAAGGGAAGCATGTGGGTGAGAAAAGACGATAGTTGTATTGTGAAAGAAAAGGAAATAGAATCAGCAAAGGGAACAATATTAGGTAATGGGATATTGAGGTTTAGTTTGGGAAGGGAAAGGAAGAACAGATGGGAAAGTGGAGGGAAGATGACGGTGTCTGATAGGAATTGGAGGGGAGCGAAGAAGAGAGGAATAAAGGAGAGTAGAAGAACAGAATGTAGGGGAAAGAGTAAGAGTATGGGGGTCGGGTCGGCAGACGTGAGGGAAGAGGAGAGGAAAATAGGCAAGAGGAAAGGAAAGGGGATGTATGGAACGGCCTTCTGTGCACAGGCTAAAACATGTTCCCTTTCGTGCTCGCAAGAATTGGGCACTGGCTAATGAATATGCGCATGCACGTACTCGCATGCACATACGAGCCGTCCCGCATTCTCATGCGGGCCGGCGCTTGCGTGAACCTGTGACAGATGCTGGTGCCAATTGGGCTATTTAAACTCAGCCAGTGCTCAGGATCAGTGCTGCTGATCCTGAGTTCAGCCTCCTGTGTAACACGTGACCCTGTGAATCTGTATGCTTCTAGTTGCTGACCCGGCTTGTATTGACCATTGTCTGAACTCCACCTGCATCGACTTTGGCTTGTCCCCTGACCTCCACTTCTGTCTGCTCCTTTGTCTCCTGCTTTACTGATCGGTTCTAGACTTGGCTTGTTTCCTGACCACACTCCTGCCTGTGCCCTGTAGCTGATCCATGCCATCTGTGTATGACCTGGCTTGCCTGACTCTGCTACTCGTCCTGCTGTCACCAGTACCAGCTGCCCGCTTACTTGCTGGAGCCATCTGACGACTTCTCCTGCCCAGCATGGATACCTACCCTGCTGCTAGCAAGACATACAGGCACTCCTGCCACTCTGTACTCCTGCGCCTCCTGTCTACACTATCAGAGGCCCAGAGTCAGAAGTCAGAGGTATAAGAGAGGCCTTCCTCATTATATCAGGCTCTGCTAACAGGTACGTGTTAGGGGAGTAGGGGAGGGCAAATATGAGGAAAGTAGAGGGACGAAAACAAAGGGGAGAGGAGTAATCAGAGGAGTAATGTAAGCGGGGGGGGGGGTGAGAAGAGATGATAGATAAAGGAGAAGAGGGTGGACTAGGGGGAAAAATGGGACAATATGGGAGAATAAAGGAGAAGGAGAAGAGGAGAGAAGGGTATAGGCAGGTGCAGACTGTACTCTCTTTCTCTTTCCACATTCCAGCTCCTTGTTGCAGAAGCTGTCGGCATTCTCCATAGTGAAAGCTATTCTCTGCAGATTCTGTAAAGCCCTGTACACACCATCGGATTTCCTATGGATTCTAATCCAATGGATTTTTCCATCGGAAATCCGATGAAGCTGACTTCCATCAGTCTTGCCTACACACTATCGGGTCAAAAAAACGATCGTCCCAAACGCCGTGACGTAAAACACTCCGACGAGCCGAGAAAAATTAAGTTCTATGCTTCTGCGCATGCGTCGCGTCGACTTCATTCTGAGCATGCATGGGTTTTTTGTCCGATGGAGTTCCACACAGATGATCGGAATTTGATATCGTTTTTTTTCCCATCGGATAAATTTAAAACATGTTCTATTTTTTCTCACCGATGGAAAAAAGGCAGATGGGGCCCATACACGATCGGTTTGTCCGATGAGAAAAGTCCATGGGACTGTTTTCATCGGTAAAACCGATCGTGTGTACACGGCATAAGTTTCTATTACAGATGGCTGTGGCTTGGTTGTACCTTGTTGGGAATTTCTGTAAATACACTGTTGTCATCTACTTTGGCCCCTGTGTTATCTCTGTTCACCGACACACCAGGCTGCACCCTGCTCACAAGGGGAGGGAAGAAAAGAGAGGGAGGAGGGGAGGAGAGAAAACTGGAGGCAAAATGAGAAGGAAAAGGAGTCCAACAGAGAAGAGGGTAGGTTAAGGGGAATAAAGAAGAGAAAAAAATAAGAAGAGATAAAAACAGAAGGGGGAGGAGGGGAAAGAAGGGGAGATGAGAGAAAAGAGGGCGAGAAAGGAATTGAGAAGAGAGTAGGGAGAAGAAAAGAAGGGGGATTCAGGGGAAATAAGAGTGGAGGAAAGGGGGGGGAAGGGACAGTAGTGGAGGAGGAAACAAAAGAGCAAAAAGTGAGGGTCAGGAATTGAAGGAGGAGGGGAGAAAGGTGAAGGAGGATCAGAAGGAAGGGAAAGTACAGGATGGGAGGAGAGAAATTGGGAAAAGAGAGGAGAGCAGAGGCAAGGAGAGGAGAACATAAAGGAGGGGAAGAAAAATGAGAGGGGAGAAAGAGGACAGAAGTGTGACAAAGAAAGAATGGGTGAAAGTGAGAGGTACCTGATCCCCTCTGGAGATTCCCTCCCCCCCTCTTTAACCCCTTTATTGTTATACACATTACTACTATACAAATAGTTATTCTCTCTATAAGCTGATTTTAGGAGTAATAAGATTATTTTTATGTCTGGTTCCATTTTTATTTATTTTTTTCCATCGACAGGACACGCCAAGCCACAAAGCAGGATCTTGGCCCCTGTTAGAAATATATAATTTAACAACAATATAAACACCGCTTATGTTACCTTTTATTTGCCCCAACCTTTTAATCCATGCTTATTGAAAAATTAGATGTTACTTTTGCTAAATTTTTGTCAAATTTTTGAGAAGCCCTTAGATGTCTTATGTTCATCTTATTTTATTTCAGAATTAAAAACGTAATATACGATATATCACTATTATACAAAAAAATTATGTTTAAAATATGTATTATTATCTACAATAAAACATTTGAAAAAGAAAGAACGCTGAAAGTGAGAGGTAAAAGAGAGATTGGGAAAGATGGATAATCAAAGATGAGACAGTGTGGGGGAATAAGGAGGAGAGATTGGATGGCAAGTAGAGAAAAAAAGAGAGAGAGACTAATAAAGAAAGAAAGGTGTAAAATTGTAGATAGATTAGAAGAGAAATAGAAGCAGGGGCCGCTCTTTTATCTTCAATTTGTTCCAACGAATAGGTTGAAAGATGGTAAAAAACAGCACCAGTACAGCCAGCATTATGTCTTAGCAATGGAGGTGGGTAAACCATATTTTTTTCTTTGACTCTTTTGATTGTTTAAATCAGGGATATGCAATTAGCGGACTTCCAGCTGTTGCAAAACTACAAATCCCATCATGCCTCAGCCTCTGGGTGTCATGCTTGTGGCTGTCAGTCTTGTTATGCCTCATGGGACTTGTAGTTCTTGAACAGCTGGAGGTCTGCTAATTTCATATCTCTGGTTTAAATGATCGGTATAGTAACCCTAAATATAATCTTGCATTTTATGCTGCTGGGATAAAGCTTAGTTGTCTTTGAAAGGTTATTTTTCAGATCAACATCCATGTCTTTCCTAAATGCTAAAGATTTTTTTTACTGGGTACTCTGCTCCTTATAATGGTAGCTAGCAAAGTAAAAAAGACCATTTCTAATATTAGACAAATCAGGCATACCGTTGTTTAACCTTCCAGGTGCGAAGGGGACTTGGAGCTTGCTATGTGCACGTGCACCCACATTTCCATCCTGACATCCCCTAATTATCTGGCTGAGGATGCTTTAGTTAAGCATAATTTAAAGCAAACTGGAATAGTCATTCGAGTTCAGTGGTTTCCTGGAAGCCAGATTTGCAGAACAATGACATTTTTCTAACCTGGATATGTGCTGATGTAGTTTAATACAGGTGTATGTGTGATTTAAGCAGAAATTATGAAAAGGTGCCTTTTTTGCTTACAGTGAAAAGTACAAATAAGCGTAAAATGTCCTTGAAAAGTGGGAGAAAATGGTACTGGCCATTATTCATCAACACAATGTATAAAATCTTAGAGCAATGTTTTATATCAGTAGTGTATAAATACAATGGACATCTCAGCTATATTATTTTGAGCTTTTTCATCTATGTCTCATAAATTTCTCCATTATGCATCTACTTTTCTTGAATTTGGTTTGCAGATGCACAATGCACAGCTGACAGCTGCTACTTTAATGATGAATTCAGGACTTACTGCACTGTATAAGAAAAGAGGATCAGAAAACCTGAGGTTATTTTAGAAGGATCAACATTCACAGATTCCAAAGCAGGAGGAAAAAGCAGACATCCCCACTTAAGGCTTGTCAGGGAGCGGAGTAGATGGGCAGATTGGAAAACCTTGCTGCATGTTGTTTTCCCACCACCGACAACCTCTAAGGTCTATAGTGGCCTTTATGAATAAAAGGACATTTTCAGGGCATTTCTTCTGTAAGACATATTATTATTTATAATAGCAGAAAGATTATGCAGCACTTCATAGCATACATAGATCCATTCATATCAATCCCTGTCCCTGAAGGAGGCAAAAATCTAATATCCCTGCTGGCTTAGTGTACAGGCTCTGGAAATGCCAGGCCCCCACCAGAGTCTTTGAAGGTCAGGTGGAATTTACTACATAACAACTCCTGGGATACAGTCAATGAGATTGGCAGGCTGGCAACAGCTAATAGCTGTAAAGTAAAGTACCAAATGGTGCCGCTGAAATGCGGGCAGGTCAGGACTGAGATCAGCGAAGTTTTCAGAAACGGATATTCAAGGCATCAGCAATGGGGGATGTCAACAGACAAGCATAGTTAAGGAATCAGGGATGAGGACAGTCAGCAGTTAGTGGCCAAGCATAGTCAAGAAATCAGAATTGGGGCAGATGGCAGGCAAGCACAGTCAAGAAATTGGGAATGAGGACTGACAGCAGTTAGTAGACAAGCATAATCAAGGAATCAGGGATGAGGACAGTCAGCAGTTAGTGGACAAGCATAGTAAAGCAATTATGGATGATGGCAACAAACAAACAAGCATAGTCATGGAACCAAGTATGAAGGCAGTCAGCAGGCAAACAGACAAAAAGTTAAAGATGAGGGTTAGAGCAGTCCACAGACAAATATAGCTTGGGAATCAAATCAGGGACAAGGGCCAGGGCAGTCAGCAGATCAGCATAGTCAGGGAATTATTATAAAGGTCAGGACAGGTGGCACATAAGAACCAAAATCCCAAGTTATTCACAGGTAACCAATCAGAAGCACAGCTTGGCAGACAAGCCAAATACAAGCCAGGAGTAGAAAATTTGAGGGAGATGCCAGAACCGAACTATAACCAGAATTACAGAGCAGGAGGGCCAAGTCATAGCTTACCCACTTACCCACTTCACATTAGAAACTTTATTAACCTCTTTAAGAGTTGAACTCCAGACAAACAGATAAATACACACATTAAAGCAGAACTTCAGTCATTTTTTCATCTTTTCATCTATTAAATCTTCTGCCCTTATTTTAACTTTGGATAGTAAAACTTTTTTTTCTGCCAATATAAATATCTTATACAGCCCACTTCCTTTTTCTTGTCTGGTAAAAAGCCTAGGCCTTTAACATCATGCACAGCTCTCTCTCTCAGTCTGGTTAGAGTTTGCCAGGAAGGAAGGGGGTGGGTCATAAGAGGGACAATGAGAGCTGCAGAGCTGGAGGTGTGCCTCTGTGTGTCTGTGTATATCCAGGAAGTGAACAGGCAGCAGTTTCAGCTGTCCACATGTTAAAATAGTTGCAGCCAGACTTAGTGGAGGGAGATTTCTGCAGCATATTTGGCAAGTACAGAATCACAGTATATATAACATAATATGCAAAGTGGTTGGAGGGAAACTTCAGAATGGCAAAGATGTTTTTATTACAAATTATTTGAGCAGACTTCAGTTCCTCTTTAAATACATATACAGGAGCTATTTTACCTGTCAAGGGATTATATTCAGCCAGTCTTGACTTTTAGAAGGTCCTGCCTCATAAAAAATCCAGTTGGGTGACCTGATTTTTCTCTGCTGCAGTAAAGCAACACCTCCTTGCTCCCAGCCTGTGACTGAACAGTGAAATAATAATAACTTCCTCTGTTCACTCTGCTCTCTTGTCAGCATGCTCCTAGTTATTATCACAAGTACACTTCAGTACATCTGATTGGTTTCTAGTGCCTCCCCCTCCCTCCCTCAATCTGAGCCTTGCTCTACAGGGGATTAGAGGGGGCTTATACCAAGTAAAATTCAGAAACATACTCAAAGGCATTTAAAAATACATTATATTTTTTAAAAATTATTACTCCAAAAAGGTTGCGGTTGAGCAAATGATGTGATTCAATTGAAAAGGAGAGATGGTCTTATGCCGCGTACACACGACCGTTTTTAATGTCTTTGAAAAAAATGGCGTTTTTCTCGACGTGATTCTTCTCACGCCTGCCTTGCCTACACACTATCGTGTAAAAAAATGCTTGAGTAAAGCGCGGTGATGTACAACACATACAACGGTACTATAAAGGGGAAGTTCCATTTGGATGGCGCCACCCTTTGGGCTGCTTTTGCTGATCCTCGTGTTGTTAAAGTTTGTTGAGAGACGATTCACGCTTTTCAGTCCGTTACAACGTGACGAATGTGCTATCTCCATTACGAATGCTAGTTTTACCAGAACGAGCGGTCCCGTCTCATAACTTGCTTCTGAGCATGCGCATTTTTTTCACGTCGTTAAAGCCTACACACGGCCGTTTTTCATGATGAGAAAAACGACGACGTGAAAAACGACGATAAAAATTAGAGCATGTTCCAAATTTTGAATGGTCATTTTTCACGTCGTGAAAAATGCTCTGGAGCCCACTCACAATCATTTTTAATGACCAAATAAAAAAATGTAATTTTTCTCGTCATGAAAAACGGTTGTGTGTACGCGGCATTAGAGTGAGGCAGCTATATATGGCACATAGAGGTAGCAGGCTATATGCATTAATTAGTTAAACCTACTGCAGGACCTCAAGTTTGACTTAGTACAGCTAATGTTAAATAAAGGCTCTGGTTTAGCAAACCGATGGCTTCCACATAAAAAAGGAATGAGCAGAGGGCAATAAATCACTGAAAAGCTCCATTGCCTTGAGTTGAGTGCAAAAAGAATCAAAGTTGGTTTTGTTGTGAAGGAAGCCAGGAAAGAGGGGTAAACCGCCATGTTACTACATAGAAGTAGGGAGGAATAAAATTAGAAGGTCCTAACTGGGAAGCCCCTCTAGCCTGGAGGTTCTTAATCTTTTTAATCTGAGGACCCCAAATAAGAAAACACTTACCATACTGCAATTAGTTACCAAAATGGCAGAAGAGCCATACAAAGACAAATAACAATGGCCATATAATTAAAATAATAATACTGATAATATTAATAATAACAATAGAAAAATTGCACATACATAAAAAGTAATGAATGCAGCCCTGCATTCATAACACATTGTGTGTGTTGGGGGGGGGGGGGGGGTTGCAAGCACTGCATAACAATGTTTCCTAAACTGGATATAGGAAGCTAGTTATCTATCTACAGTGACTGTCCAACATGCTGCTTCTGCTTTCCACAATAAAGAAAAACTGTTTTTCAAGCTTTCTGCCTTGCCATTAAAGATTTCCTTGGGTTTTTCATGCTGTGGATGTTTTTTTTTTTTTTGTTTTTTAATTAATACGTGACTGCTTAACTTAATTTTTATTAATTTGCCTGGAGTTCAGCTTTAAACACAGAACAATAGAGGTATTCCATTTTTGTAGATCACAATTTTTAAAAGAAAATGAAAGAAGTTCAATGACCACCTTACCTTAAAGAAGGTCATGGTTGAGCCATCTCGGACAGCCCCATATTCTATTTTTGTTTGTTTGGCCAAGTCATCTGCTGAATCGATCGGAGATTCCATCCTTTCCACTGTCAGGAAGGCAGCCAGGTTTGCCGTGTAAGAAGAGATGATGATCAGGGTGAAAAACCACCATATACCTCCCACTATCCTGGTAGAAAGGGCTTTGGGCATTAGCTCTGATCCTGTTGCAAGACACAGCAGTGTTATAATTCACATTGACAGAGGAAGTACTATGGCTGTTTATTAGGATGTAGCATTAAGATATTTAAAGGAAAAAAAAAGTGGGGCTAATTTCTTGAAGATCACCATAAAATATAGGTGGTGATTTGACTGAGCTGTGTTTTATACTGTATTATTTAAGCAAAGGAAAGTTTACATTTCAACGAGGGCCAGTACCTCCTACAATGGATGTTTTAGTTATAGCTGGACACTAAAGGGCTTGGTCACCTGCACTTTCTTGTCCTCACATATTTCCTTCCCAGTTCCTTATATGCCCCCTCTACCCTTTCTTTCAGAGAGTCTAATGTGGGAGAATACTACCATCTCTTGGTCTGTGCAATGGCACATTATGGGGGAATAAGCTTGAGATTCTAAATCCTGCCATGGAATCCAAGAAAATTGGAGTTGCTTCCAATGGCAACTAAATTTTTTTTTTTGGACAGGCAAAATGTAATTGGTTGCTTGCAGCTGCTCCTCTTTTGCTTCAGACTTCTTTATTTCTGTAAATCAACCCCCTGTGAGCTAAAATAAACTAACATGTCATTTACCTATAACTGGCAACCATAAAAAAAAATATATATATATATATATTCATTTCAGGTAATTTTGGCCTTCTGTAGCTATGGGGATGTTCTATTGCCTTGTGTATGTTTTGAATAAACCTTAGGCCTAAGCTACATAGTAGACATGTGCATTCGTTTTCGTCCGAATGCATTTTCGTCCGAATTTCAGGTATTTTCGTTATCGTTTTAACAAACAAAAACGAAAGCGCAGAATCCGAAAACCGAAAGATCCAACATAAACAAATGCTTTATTTTCGTTTTCGTTGCAACAACAGTTCGATATAGATAGGAGATTCGACATGACGCTGACAACAACAATCTGTGTCTATCAAACCTGTGGCCGAATGTGCCCAACCTTAACTCTTTTAGTCCAATATTATTCTACATAGAGAGAAAAGTTTCGACATAGAGAGAAAAGATTCAACATAGAGAGAAAAGATTCAACATAGAGAGAAAAGATTCGACATTATAGAGAGAAAAGATTTGACATAGAGAGAAAAGATCGCTGCTGGAATTGGGTGGGGGAAGTAAAATAAAAATAATGATGATGATGAATATTATTGGCTGATTGTAACCAAAGAGGAGGAGCAGTAAAATAGCTAGAACTAACTTGACAATACAACATGAATGACGAAGATTCGACAAAGCATCGAAAAACATACAAACGTTGAATGTGTCATTGAAGGCTTATGGTGTCTGTCGAAAGTTCTAAGAAGATTCGACGGAGCAGCTAAACTGTACGGTGCTGCAATCATACATTTCCGGTCAAATGCATCCGCCCATAGGCTATAGATAAATTCTAATGTTGGTTGACTAGTAATAATAATAAAAAAATATAATTATTACTAGAATTCTACTACCGGAAATGTACGATTGCGGCGTCGTACAGTTTCGCTGCTCCGTCGAATCTTCTTTGAACATTCGACAGACACCATAAGCCTTCAATGACAGATTCGACCTTAATTAATTCAGATTTTCGGACAAATGCAATTTCTAACGAAAAACTAAATAAATAAAAACGAATTTCGGGAGTAACTAAATAAATGTATTTTTCGGACGAAAACCAAATTCCGAAACAAAATATTTCAGTGTGCACATGTCTACTACATAGATAGGTTTTTCGTTTTTTCAAGCCACGTGACTAAATATTAACATGGAAATGATTATAGACTGACAGAATCACTTGAGCCCACACGCAGTTGTCCATCAACCACTAAATGAACATGGAATTAATTGGGGCAATCGGTAGCCAGTCATTAGTGATTTTTCAAGTCGTCTGGCTCAAAGAACTGAAAACATCTCATATAGTTTTGTCCTAAAGTCATCTATCGCAGAGGTACATTTTTCATGTTGTGGCATGAACTGAAACTTTGCTGTTTTCTGGGATAGCAAATGTCTGTCTGCCATTGTTTTAGAACTTCAAGTTATTTTCAACAGAACCTTACCAACGTACACAAGTTTCAACCCAATGGTTTGATCATGTGTTTCATTATCTATGAAAAATCTTGGCATGTCTGGGCAATATTCCAATTGTTTTTTTCAAATTGAAGAGCAAACATCAGGTCAGTAAGATGTAGTTTGTTTTGAATATAGTTGCAGCTTGTGTGGTATAATACATTTTTTTTTTAGGTGTTTAGAAGAAAATAAATAAAATTGAAAAATACCGTGAATTAAATTGTAAACTTAATTTGGGATTAAATTAACAAAAACAGCATGCGATGACACTGAAAAAAAAAAAATACTGGAAAATGTGATGAATCCAATCTAATGTGGGAAAAAAAAAGAAGTAAAATTAATCAGTGTGTGGACGGCATAATAATCTCAGTACCCCAAAAAATAATAGTGGAACAATCCATGTTGTGCTCTTAGAATCTAGAGAAGTGAGCCTAACAGGCCAAGTGCATTTCTTTTCATGCATCTAACAGTGAGATAATTACTGTTGTCTCCTAAAATACAGGTCAGTTTGTTCTAGTTCCGAGATCTCAACACTATGGGGTTGATTTACTAAAACTGTAGGGTGCATACTCTGGTGCAGCTCTGCATAGAAACCAATCAGCTTCAAGGTTTTATTGCCAAAGCTTAATTGAACAAGCTGAAATTAAGAGCTGAATGGCTACCATGCACAGGTGCATCATATTCGGGGTGCACCAGTTTTAGTAAATCTCCCCCTATATGATTTCATTGTAGGAGCTGTGCAAAGGCACAAACAGGATCCAGGCACAGGAGGTAATTATACGCAGCTAAGAGATAAATTAGTTCTCTGGAAGGGGTTTATTTAAGGATAGAGATATATTTGGGTTGAGAATTTATGCAGAGGTTTCTATTACTGCGTCCTCAAAGCAGGGAATCATTCTTTACACCCCCAGTGCCAGGAGCCAAACTTGTCAAGCCTCAAGGCATATGAACTAATGTATCGCCGTAAAGAACATCTGTGCCAAGGCTCCATTAGTGGGTCAAAGCAGAACACCACTAGACTAAAGCATATAAGTACTTATTTAATAAAAGCTGGGAAATCTGGTACCCCAGCACAAGGTAACTTACTGTTTGTTTATACTTCTTGCAATTACAGTGCCTTGCAAACGTATTCACCCCATTGTCTTTTTACCTAATTTGTTACATTACAGCCTTTAGTTCATTTTTTTTTAAATCTGAATTATATGTGATGGATCAGAACACAATAGTCTAAAGCCCTGTACACATGATCGGATTTCCTATGGATTTTAAACCGATGGATTTTTCCATCGGAAATCCGATGAAGCTGACTTCCATCAGTCTTGCCTACACACCATCAGTAAAAAAAACGATCGTCCCAAACGCCGTGACGTAAAACACTCCGACCAGCCAAGAAAAATTAAGTTCTATGCTTCTGAGCATGCGTCGACTTGATTCTGAGCATGCGTGGGTTTTTTATCCGATGGAGTTCCCCACAGACGATAGTAATTTGCTATCGTTTTTTTTTCCATTGGATTAATTTAAAACATGTTCTATTTACGATGGGGCCCATACACGATCGGTTTGTCCGATGAAAAAAGTCCATCTGACTGTTTTCATCGGTAAAGCCGATCGTGTGTACAGGGCTTAAGTTGGTGAAGTAAAATTAGAAAAATATATACATAAAACTATTTTTCAGTAATAAAAAAATTATAATTTGCATGTGCGTATGTATTCACCCCCTTTGTTATGAAGCCCATAAAAAGCTCTGGTGTAACCAATTACCTTTAGAAGTCACATAATTAGTGAAATAATGTCCACCTGTGTGCAATCTAAGTGTCACATGATCTGTCATTACATATACACACCTTTTTGAAAGGCACCAGAGGCTGCAACACCTAAGCAAGAGGCACCACTAACCAAACACTGTCATGAAGACCAAGTTATAAAAAAATATCCAAATCTTTGATGATCCCTAGGAGCACCATCAAATCTATCATAACCAAATGGAAAAAACATGGCACAACAGCAATCCTGCCAAGAGACGGCCGCACACAAAAACTCACGGATCGGGCAAGGAGGGCATTAATCAGAGAGGCAGCACAGAGACCCTGGAGGAGCTGCAGAGTTACACAGTAGAGACTGGAGTATTTGTACATAGGACGACAATAAGCCATACGCTCCATAGAATTGGGATTTATGGCAGAGTGGCCACAAGAAAGACATTACTTTCAGCAAAAAAACAAAAGTTTGCAAAAAGGCATGTGGGAGACTCCCAAAATGTATGAAGGAAGGTCTGATCAGACTAAAAATGAACCCTTTGGCCATCAAAGAAAATGATATGTCTAGCACAAAAACCCAACACATCACATCACCCAAAGAACACCATCCCCACAGTGAAACCTGATGGTGGCAGCATCATGCTGTGGGGATGTTTTTCAGCAGTCGGGACTAGGAAACTGGTCAGAGTTGAGGGAAAGATGGATGGTGTTAAATACAGGTATATGCTTAAGCAAAATTCTTACCACTCTGTGTGTGATTTGAGGCTCAGACAGAGGTTCACCTTCCAGCAGGACAATAACCCCAAACACACTGCTAAAGCAACACTTGAGTGGTTTAAGGGGAAACATGTAAATGTGTTGGAATGGCCTTGTCAAAGCCCAGACCTCAATCCAATAGAAAATCTGTGGTCAGACTTAAAGATTGCTGTTCACAAGTGCAAACCATCCAACTTGAAGGAGTTGGAGCAGTTTTGCAAGGAGGAATGGGCAAAAATCCCAGTGGTAAGATGTGGCAAGCTTATAGAGACTTATCCAAAGCGACTTGGAGCTGTGATAGCCGAAAAAGTTGGCTCTACAAAGTAATGACTTTAGGGGGGTGAATAGTTATGCACATTGACTTTTTCTGTTATTTTGTCCAATTTGTTGTTTGCTTCACATTAAAAAAAAAAAAAAAAAAAACATCTTCAAAGTTGTGGGCATGTTCTGCAAATTAAATTATGCAAATCCTCAAACAATCCATGTTAATTCCAGGTTGTGAGGCAACAAAACACGAAAAATGCCAAGGGGGTGAATACTTTTGCAAGGCACTGTAGAAGGCTAGCCATTACACTTTGGCTAACAATAGTTAAAATCCCAAATCCTGCCTTTGTTGATAAATTAAGATATGCTTAGAACATTAGGTTTTTAGGTTTGTATTGTTACACATTTGAGAGATTTTAGACCATGATTTACGATGTACAGATATGTTCTTTACCTCTGCATTGTAGGATAATTTTTATTCCTTTTTCCATCAGTATAAAAATGTGCTTTTAGTTGTGCCCTTTGGTCCTGCTTCTGTTTAAATGGTGCTCTTTGCTGACACCAGCGCTGCAGCTATGATTGGCACCAGCGTGTCGTGTCTTTGCCTTTGTGTACGGTTTGCCCTTTCACAAAACACAGCCTGTTACGACCCCGCGGCCCCAACACAAGCTGTGTTTAAAACTTATACAGACCAGCAAAGACACAGCAGCAGCACTGGTGTCAATCACATCTTCAGTGCTGGTGTTGGAAGGGTGCAGAAGGACATCAGAAGCTGTACCAAAAGACATATAGCCGAAAGCACATTTTTTATGCTGATGAAAAGAAGAGGAAAGAAAAAATAGGATTTTTATAACAGCTTACCTGTAAAATCCTTTTCTTGGAGTACATCACGGGACACAGAGCGGCATAGTCATTACTATGTGGGTTATATAGTTTACCTTCAGGTGCTGGCACTGGCAACTTCCAAACCGGAAGTACCCTCCCCTATATAAGCCCCTCCCATCCGGGAGCACCTCAGTTTTGTAGCAAAGCAATAAGTGTCCCCAAAAGAGGGGTGGGAGCTCTGTGTCCCGTGATGTACTCCAAGAAAAGGATTTTACAGGTAAGCTGTTATAAAAATCCTATTTTCTTTCTCGTACATCACGGGACACAGAGCGGCATAGTCATTACTATGTGGGATGTCCTAAAGCAATGCCCAATGGGGGGGGGATACACCATACATAAGCTGAGCGCTATCAGACATGAGGATCTTTTGCGGCCTGCAACACACTGCGCCCAAAGGCGACATCCTCCTGACTTCTAACGTCCACCTGGTAGAACCTAGTAAACGTGTGTACTGAAGACCATGTTGCGGCCTTACAGATTTGAGCCAGGGAGGCCTGGTGATGCACTGCCCATGAAGTTCCAACTGCTCTCGTGGAGTGCGCCCTAACTTTGAACGGAGGCGGTCTCCTTCTCAAGCCATAGGCTTGCATAATGACCTGTCGAATCCACTTGGCTAACGTAGATTTTGACGCTGCCTGACCCTTTCTGGGGCCTTCCGGCAGAATAAACAAAGTATCCGTTCTGCGAATCTGAGCAGTGGCTTTTAGATAAGCTTTAACTGCTCTTACTACATCCAAAGAATGTAATAATTTTTCCTCTACTGAACTAGGTTTGGGGAAAAAAGAAGGAAGAACCACATCTTGGTTCAAATGAAACCTCGATACCACCTTAGGAAGAAAGGCTGGATGAGGACGTAACACTACTCTGTCCTTATGGATAACCAGATATGGCTCCCTACAGGACATAGCGGCTAATTCCGACACTCTTTTAGCCGAACAAATGGCTACTAGAAAAATCAATTTCCTGGTGAGAAGAACCAGGGAAATATGCTGTAATGGTTCAAATGGTTGTTTCTGTAGAACCGACAGAACCAGGTTTAAGTCCCATGGACATATGGGAATATTAACCGGAGGGCTAATACGCATCACTCCTTGTATAAAGGCTTTGACTAGTGAATGCCAAGCCAAGGGCCTCTGAAAAAATATTGACAAGGCCGAAATCTGACCCTTGATAGTACTCAAGGCAAGCTTCCTATCTACAGCCCACTGTAGGAAGTCCAGAATCCTACCTATTACGTACTTACGTGGATGCCATTTCTTGGCCTCACACCAGGCGATGTACGCCTTCCAGATTCTATAGTAGATCTGCCTGGATACCGGCTTCCTGGCATTGATCATGGTAGATACCACAGGATTAGAGAGACCTCTCTTTTTTAGAATGTGGGCTTCAATAGCCAGGCCATCAAACCTAGGGCTGGTAAGGAAGGGTGGTATATCGGTCCTTGCGAAAGCAGGTCCAGACGATGTGGGAGGGTCCAAGGACTCCCCACAGACATTTTTACAATCTCCGCGTACCATGCTCTTCGGGGCCACGCTGGAGCCACCAGAATCACTGGTTTCTTTTCTACCCTGATTCTGCGGAGTAATCGAGGTAACAATTGTGGCGGTGGGAATGCATATATCAGCTTGAACTGATCCCACGGGAACACTAGGGCATCTGAGCCGCAAGCTAGGGGATCCCTTGTCCAAGAGACAAACCTGTCCACCTTTGCGTTGAATCTGGATGCTAGCAGATCTACATCCGGTGTTCCCCACCGCTGACATATTGTCCGGAAAACCTCAGGGTGAAGGGACCATTCCCCTGGGCATAATTGTTGGCGACTTAGAAAGTCCGCCTTCCAATCCTCCACTCCTGGAATGAATACTGCGGATATGGCTGGGACATATCTTTCTGCCCATTTCAGGATGCAATTTACTTCCCTCTGGGCTGCACGACTCCTGGTGCCACCCTGATGATTGATATATGCCACTGCCGTGGCATTGTCCGATTGAATTCTGACAGAGGACCCTTGGAGTTTGGATGTCCATGCTACTAGGGCATACCGGGCTGCTCGTATCTCTAAGAGATTGATGGGCAGGGCCTTTTCTGCATCCGACCATCTGCCCTGGAGAGACCATTGCTCCAGTACTGCTCCCCAGCCTATAAGGCTGGCATCTGTAGTGACCACCTTCCAAGAAATCGGACTGAAGGATTTCCCTTTTTCCAGATTCTGGGGAACCAACCACCAACGGAGGCTTTTGCGAACGGAAGGGGACAAGGACATTGGTAAGTCTAGGGCCTGAACTCTTTTGTTCCAGGCTGACAGTATAGCCCTTTGCAAATTCCTTGAATGGAATTGACCGTAGGGTACTGCTTCGAATGATGCCACCATTTTTCCCAGCAGCCTCATGCACAGGCGTATGGATGGCTGTCTTTTTGTACCCACTAGGTGGATCAAATCTCTCAAAGACGACACCTTTTCTTGAGGCAAGAAAATTTTTCTCTGGTCTGAATCCAGCCTTAGCCCCAAGTATTCCAGACTTTTGACTGGTTTTAGGGCTGACTTGTCTCGGTTGATAATCCAACCGTGATATTCCAGATACTCGATTGTCTCGTGAACAACCACTTCTAGTTTTTCCACTGAGTGGTCTATCAGCAACAAGTCGTCTAGATATGCCATTATCGTTACACCTCGTGTTCTTAGATTGGCCAATAATGGGGCCAGAATTTTTGTGAACACTCGTGGTGCTGTGGCCAGACCGAAGGGTAAGGCTCTGAACTGAAAATGGCGCCCTTCTACTGCAAAGCGTAGAAATTTTTGGTGGACTGGAAAGATGGGAATGTGCAAATAAGCATCTTTGATGTCGATCGAGGCTAACCATTCCTCCCCTTGTAGGGCAGTGGCCACCGATCGGATCGACTCCATCCGGAAAGTCCTGATATGTAGGAATTTGTTTAGCCCTTTTAGATTTAATATGGGCCTCACGTCCCCGTTTGGCTTCGGGACTGTAAAGAGGTTTGAGTAAAACCCGAACCCCCATTCTTCCAGGGGAACCTCTATAATTACTGCTTGGAGCAATAATTGTTCTAGTGCCAACAGGAGGGATCCTCTCTTCTGGGGATCCCTTGGCACGTTTGACCTTATAAAATGGGAAGGAGGGGAGTCTTTTAACTCCAATTTGTATCCCAGACTTACTGCGGAGAGCACCCATCTGTCTCTGGTCGTGTCCCGCCAGGTCTCTGCGAACAACTGAAGTCTTCCCCCCACCCGATTGAGTGGGGGCAACCCTTCATGCATTTGACTTTGGGGGAGGTTTTGTACCTCTCCTGACCCAGGGTTTCTTGTTACCCTGCAATTGTCCCTGATTTTTACCCCCGGGATTTGACCGAGGAGGCCGTCGGAACTGTTTCACAGCCGATGTCCTAGGGACTGGAGAAGCAGGCCTCTTAAAAGAGGGACCTCTAACTCTGTTTTTAACCAGCAAGAGTGTACTTTAACCGCCGGAATTTTTCTGGATATATTTGTCCAGGTCTTCCCCGAATAAGCGTTCACCATGAAATGGGAAGCTGACCAGCAATTTTTTACAG
Source organism: Rana muscosa (assembly GCA_029206835.1). Lineage (NCBI taxonomy): Eukaryota > Metazoa > Chordata > Amphibia > Anura > Ranidae > Rana > Rana muscosa. The sequence continues at coordinate 82,812,250 of CM055117.1, read as the reverse complement.
GGAGCTTCAGCAGACCAGTTTTTGAGCCACAGAAGCCTGCGCATATGTACTACAGACAGCGTAAGGCGGGAGGCCTGATGGATTGAATCCTTTATAGCGTCAACCGCAAAGCATAAGGCTCTAGGTAGATCAGCTAGGGCAAGAGCCTGCTGATCTGGCAAGTCCCTTAAGACCTGTTTCAACTGATCCTTCACTGCTTGGCAGACCCCAATAGCTGCCACTGCTGGTTGTGTCACCAAGCCTGCTGTAGCAAAAGCAGATTTTAATAAGGACTCCAATTTTTTATCTATTGGGTCCTTGAACATTTGGACATTATCTACTGGACATGTCAGTGATTTATTCACACAAGAGATGGCTGCGTCCACTGTAGGGACCTTCCATTTTTTGATGAACTTATCCTCCATGGGATAGACCACCTGAAATCTCTTGGGAGGAGTAAATATTTTATCAGGATGTTCCCAATCCTGGTAAATGAGCCCTTCCAGTAAAGGATGGATTGGAAAGGAACAAACAGTCTGGGGGGCTTTTAGCGACCCCAACGAGGAGACAGAAGTGGATGATGGCTCCGCAAGAGGCATTTTAAATGCTGATCGGACCATGTTAGTCAGGGACTGAACCCATAATCTTTCAGCATGTGATGCTGAGAATGGTTCTTCCACTGTTGATTCCTCTACAACAGAATCAACCTCGTCCTGATCCCCTTCAGGTAGGTCGATCCCTGTATGGGACTGTTGCTCCGCTAACAGGTACTCTGAGGGAGGAGACGGAGATCGGGCGCGCTTTCCCTCTGACAGGGAAGCAGCGATCAATGTTGTCAATCTCTCTTCCAACCCTCCCAGAGCTGAGGAAGAAACCTCCTCTGTTACATACACAGGAGCAGGTGAACTGAGGACAGCCACAGTACCAGGTACTCCTGAGGGTGCTCTACGGTCACTAACCTCTGATTTTTCAGGGGAGATTGGTGCAGCCGAAGCATGCCCAAGATCCTCAGAGCCCGATGGAGACCCCCTATGCTTCCTGGGATTCTTAGTCCCGGAGTTTTTAGACGGCATATTCCTAAGCCCAAAGCTGAGGTATTCCAGCCGAAATACACCACTTACTGACAATAATCTAGCACAAATGCTGCTATATAAACAGTTGGTGTCTACTAATGTGCCTTTCTATGGGGATGCCTGCATCAACCGCTTGCTGTATGCCTTTCTTTAAATGTTGCCAGCTCTGTTTCTGCACCATAGCCAGCTCACAACACATAATTGTGCCTTTTAACATGCTGGGACGCCCGCACATGCGCAGAAGCGCTGCGGCGCGCACAGAGCGTCATCCACCAAGCTCCGCCCCCTTTTCCACTCACCTCTATATAGAGAGGCGCGTGCACGCGCGCGGGCACGTGCGCCTTCGGCGCTCTTTTTTGAAAAGGGAAACTAGGGACAGGAGACAGGGCCATGTTTGCCGCAGGCCGGGGGATGGATGAACATTGCAACATGGCAGAGGAAGCAGTTTCCCACAAGAGAACTCACCATCTGCCTGGACTTACTCTGATGAAAAGAAAAAAGTCCACATGACAAGAAACGTTTCACAGCGGCCTCTAGTGGATTAACACAGGTACCGCAGTCTATATATTTTTTTTTTCTTGACCACTATTAAAATTATTACATTTTTTAGTAGTTACAGGCATGCACAGATATTTAGCGGGAATACCGTTAGGTAACAGGCAGAAAGACATATTAGGTTTGGGGGTCCCCTCAATAGAACCAAGTTCCTGAGGGGCCCCCACTTACCTTTTCCCCGCCGCAGGACTCTGTTTGGTCCACAGAAGCCCAAACTTCACCTATCACGGCAGGCATTGTAATTAAACCTTCAGGGACCGGGTTCCCAAGGATTCCACTCCCCTGGACCTGTATAGCACCCTGCACAGAAAACATCTTGGTCGTGGGTATGACCAGAGCTCTGGATCCCAGGGTCCAGCTCTCCTAAGAGAAGCATTACAGGCAAAACCTTGCTCTTCTCTGCAAGGCCTGGGTACCGACCGTTTAGCTATGAAGCTTTTTTGGTCGGATCCGGAATAGCTTACTGAGGCCCAAAAGAACCTGTACGCAAGCTCAGTGAAAAACACATGTTACTTCTTGGCCAACACCTTAGACACTGGCAAAAAACTGAGGTGCTCCCGGATGGGAGGGGCTTATATAGGGGAGGGTACTTCCGGTTTGGAAGTTGCCAGTGCCAGCACCTGAAGGTACACTATATAACCCACATAGTAATGACTATGCCGCTCTGTGTCCCGTGATGTACGAGAAAGAAAACAAATCCTACTTTGTAACTTTGTAGAGGTAACAAACTTATAAAACATCTACAGTACATCTGTAAAATCATGGTTTCAGCAAAATGGCAGCCGTCTTCACACAGACATCGACTTCCTATTGCATGAAAGTGAATAAAATGAGTAAAAGATGGCTTCAAGCCCTGTTCTTCACCTGTAGGGAAATCTTCAGATGCGTTTTGCCCTTTTCGGGACTTAATCGTAAAAGCAACAATCATGTAAAATAAGTCAGGTAAAATAATGGTGCCTGGAGTTTACCTTTAAAGGGAAATCTCTCAAACATGTCCAAAAAAATGAATAAATGAATAAAATATCAAATGTTTTAAGCCTTTTAACTCTATCAAAAATTAGAAAAGAGTGGTAGGATTTGGAATTTATGGTTTAATTAGCCAAAGTGTAGCAGTAATAACTACCGGGTTTGTGCTGGGATACCAGCATTCTCAAAGCATCATTGGCCTATTTAGACTGTGTTGTAGGCCTTCATTGATATACAGTGCCTTGAAAAAGCATTCATACCCCTTGAAATTTTCCACATTTTGTCATGTTATAACCAAAAACGTATGTATGTATGTATGTATTTATTTTAAATGTATTTTATTGGGATTTTATGTGATAGACCAACACAAAGTGACACCTAATTGTGAAGTGGAAGGAAAATGATAAAAGTTTTTCAAACTTTTTTACAAATAAATATCTGAAAAGTGTGGCGTGCATTTGTATTCAGCCCCCTTTACTCTGATACCCCTGACTAAAATCTAGTGGAACCAATTGCCTTCAGAATTCACCTAATTACAAAATAGAGTTCACCTGTGTGTAATTTAATCTCAGTATAAATGCAGCTGTTCTGTGAAGCCCTCTGAGGTTTGTTAGAGAATCTTATGTCGCGTACACACGGTCGGAATTTCCAACAGAAAAAGTCCGATGGGAGCTTTTGGTCAGATATTCGGACTGTGTGTATGCCCCATCAGACTTTTTCTGTCGGAATTTCCGACGGACTTAGATAAAGAGCAGGTTCTCTATTTTTCCATCAGAAATTCAGACGGAGGTTTGCCCATTGGCAAGTCCGACCGTGTGTACGCGGCATTAGTGAAAAAACAGCATCATGAAGGCCAAGGAACACACCAGACAGGTCAGGGATAAAGCTGTGGAGAAGTTGAAAGCAGGGTTAGGTTATAAAAAAATATCCCAGCCTTTGAACATCTCACAGAGCACTGTTCAATCCATCATCCAAAAATGGAAAGTATGGCACAACTGCAAACCTACCAAGACATGGCCGTCCACCTAAACTGACAGGCCGGGCAAGGAGAGCATTCATCAGAGAAGCAGCCAAGAGGCCCATGGTAACTCTGGAGGAGCTGCAGAGATCCACAGCTCAGGTGGGAGAATCTGTCCACAGGAAAACTATTAGTCGTGCACTCCTCAAATCTGGTCTTTATGGAAGAGTGGTAAGAAGAAAGCCATTGTTGAAAGAAAGCCATGAGAAGTCCTGTTTGCACTTTGCGAGAAGCCATGTGGGGGACACAGCAAACATGTGGAAGAAGGTGCTCTGGTCAGATGAGACCAGAATTGAACTTCTTGGCCTAAAAGCAAAATGCTATGTGTGGTGGAAAACCTACACTGCACATCACCCAGAACACACCATCTCTACCGTGAAACGTGGTGGCTGCATCATGTTGTGGGGATGCTTTTCTTTAGCAGGAACAGGGAAGCTGGTCAGAGTTGATGGGAAGATGGATGGAGCCAAATACAGGGCAATCTTAGAAGAAAACCTGTTAGAGTCTGCAAAAGTCTTGAGACTGGGGCAGAGGTTCACCTTCCAGCAGGACAACGACCCCAAACATACAGCCAGAGCTACAATGGAATGGCTTAGAATAAATCGAAGCATATTTATGTGTTAGAATGGCCCAGTCAAAGTCTAGACCTAAATTCCTATTGAGAATCTGTGGCAAGACTTGAAAATTGCTGTTCACAGATGCTCGCCATCCAATCTGACAGAGCTTGAGCTATTTTGCAAAGAAGAATGGGTGAAAATGTCACTCTCTAGATGTGCAAAGCTGGTAGAGACATCCCCAAAAAAGATTTGCAGCTGTAATTGCAGTGAAAGGGGGTTCTACAAAGTATTCTACAAGTATTGACAATGATGTGCCACTTTGTGTTGATTTATCACATAAAATTCCAATAAAATACATTTACGTTTTTGGTTGTAACACAACAAAATGTGGAAAATTTCAAGGGATATGAATACTTTTTCAAGGAACTGTATAAAGTCTTCCTTCCTTCAAACATATAGGACTTACAGATGTCTGTCTACATGCATACAAAACACAAAGGCCCCCTGAAAACCTTAATCGTTCATAAACAGGCCTCATGCCAATACCACACTGTAGGGAGGGCTGAACTTCTCAACTATTTTTCAAAAGTTCCCCAAGTTAGTTATTAGCCATTAGAGCATAAGTCTTGTTTAAATATGCTTCAACTGAAAATAAGCATTTTTTTTGCTCACATTGTTGGCATTTTATCCTGATTTCCTGGTAAAGCACTTTGTTAGAATGATTTGTTCTACCCTCTTAGGCATAATCGAGCTCTTGCTGGTATCCCAGCTACGACACTGAACATGTTTACAATCAAATCCAGCTGCACTTTTCAATTATCTGCCACGTTCCCTGATGTGATGTATGCCCAGATTGTCTCACTGCCTCATTAACTGCCAACAAATTTGATTTGTTGGTCTCTCCTTATCTGGAACAGACAAGTACATAAGAGGTACTTAGACTACATCTTACAGGGCCCATTGGGTTCTTCTTCTTTTTCTCCAAATTGTAAATTGACCCATTCCTGATGTTAGGTCAGCCTGAAGTTGTGAGTAAACTAGATTTTTTTTAGGAGTGCAACAAAGGGATTTAAATGGATAAGCACTCCAGGGACAGACAATTGGTGAAAGATATTTAGTAAGTATAAAAACGTGAAATTTGTCTTCAACTTAATATATACTGTAAATATATTATAAAATGATATATAAATTAACATACTAGAATAAAAACGTTAAGGCATTTTTATTATGTCATCTAAAGCTCTCAATAGACATGAGATGGTCAAAAGATCTGACCACTAAAAAAAACTTTCCCTAAAACTGCATGGTGGTTCCAGATAGTTTATACACTTAGTAAACACCCTAGCTTCAAGCTGAACACTGTAAATGCTACGTTTAGTTTAAATAATCCTCCCCCCTCCTCTAACATTATTGGCAGTTAAATTTTTTATTTTTTTGGGGGGGCAGGTCCCTTTTTCTAGCAGGTACGTGAGGGTTATAACCCCTGTCAGGGTTTTTTCTGCCATCTTGGTCCTATTGCAGAAATTTACCTTCACTTTCTGTCCCATAGCCAAAAGAAGATGCAAATTAAGGAAATTCCTTGGGCCCCCAGAACTCACCACAACTAGTGTCTCTATTGAAAGCCTTTCCCATTATTGCTTTTCTGGGGACAACTCCAAAATTTTAGATTTTGTTTTACTTTCACATTCAAAAATAATGGTAAACAGAACAAATAGAGAGGGTAAATTTTGCTTACAGGGGCACAGACAGCAATAAAACCTGACAGGTGTTCTAAACCATCTCCAAACTATCCAAACCCAAAAATGTTTTGCCTTTAGTTATATTTTAAGTTTTTTTTTATTATTAGCTATATTTTCAATTTTTTTTAAGAGCCCTGGTAGACCATTAGACTTCTTTCACACTGGGGCGGTTTGCAGGCGCTAATGCCCTAAAAATAGCGCCTGCAAACCAACCCTAAACAGCGGCTGCTGTTTCTCCAGTGTGAAAGCCCGAGGGCTTTCACACTGGAGCGGTGCGCTAGCAGGTACGGTAAAAAAAGTCCTGCTAGCCGCATCTTTGGATCGGTGAAGGAGCGGTGTGTTTACCGCTCCTCCACTGCTCCTGCCCATTGAAATCAATGGGACACCGCGGCTATACCACCAGCAATGCGCCTCTGAAGAGGCACTTTGCGTTGGTTTTTAACCCTTTTTCGGCCGCTAGCGGGGGGTAAAACCGCACCGCTATTGGCCGAAAACCGCTGCAAATCCGATGGTAAAGCGCCACTAAAAATAGCGGCACTTTACCGCCGACGCACCTCCCGCCCCAGTGTGAAAGGGGCCTTAGTGATGAGTTGTACACATTGTATAGCGATTTGGTTTATTCACTAATAATTCCACCTCTAGAGGGTATTAGTACACTTGTATGTGCTAATGAAATGTTTTATACACGGAAGTTGGCAGCGTGGCAAAGTTATTTCTAAGTACAATGTGTAAAACTTCACATGGACCTTTATAAGAGGTAAGACAGTAGCACCAAGGAAGGATGAATAACATCAATCTGGGAAAGATGTTAATTTTTTTAGTGCCCAACATATATTTTATTTATTGTTTCAGGATTAGCCCACTTTAAAAATTAGCCACACCAAAGATTATCCCTGCAGCAATTAAAATGCTAAGCAAAGTCCATTAGAACTAATGAATGTTGACATAAGCTAAGAGGTAGCAGCTGAGCTAATTCATCCATTTGATATAATTTACACTTTTTTTAAAATAATAAACTGATTTCATGTTTATTGAATTTGTGTTTACATAAGACATATTTTTTCCTTTTTCCCACATTTTTCACTGTAAATATCTACATGAGAATCTACTCAAGAATCAATAAAAGCTGATCAATAAAAGAGTGAAGCTCTGTACACACACGATCGGATTTCCTATGGATTCTAATCCGATGGATTTTTCCATCGGAAATCCGATGAAGCTGACTTCCATCAGTCTTGCCTACACACCATCAGTCAAAAATCCGACCGTCCCAAACGCTGTGACGTAAAACACTCCGACAAGTCGAGAAAAATGAAGTTCAATGCTTCTGAGCATGCGTCGACTTGATTCTGAGCATGCATGGGTTTTTTGTCCGATGGAGTTCCACACAGACGATCGGAATTTGCTATCGTTTTTTTTCCCATCGGATAAATTTAAAACATGTTCTATTTTTTCTCACCGATGGAAAAAAGACCGATGGGGCCCATACACGATCGGTTTGTCCGATGAGAAAAGTCCATCGGAGTGTTTTCATCTGTAAAACCGATTGCGTATACATGGCATGAGTGTTAGAACTTCTGTGAGGTTTCAACTGCAGTCTATGCCTCCACTGGGTAAATCATAGAGCAGTGGTTCTCAACTCCTGTCCTCAGGACCCACTAACAGACCAGCTTTGCAAGATAACTGAAATATATCACAGGTGATATAATGTGCTGCTCAGTAATTGCAGTATTCTAGATGGCATCTCCCCAAGGTAATACTTAAACTCTGGACTGTTATTGGGTCATGAGGACAGGAGTTGAGGACCACTGTCATAGCGCTATATCCATTGCCAACCAAAGCAATATTAACCTTTATGTGCAGGGCGCTGAGACAAATGGTGGATGGTGCCACAAAAAACAGATAAGAATATGTTGCCAGGACACCTCAATTGTCTACAATCAAATTGACTAATTGGCATGTCGTACAAAGAGTGCACTACCGTTTCAGAACTACCAGTTCCCTTCGTCTGGCAAAGTTAAATGGCTATGATGATTTACACAGGATAAATTGATCAGACGAGATCTTATGGGCACCGCATCCCAATCAATATAAGACAGTATGCAAGAAAATGCTCTATGAAAAAGCTGGTATTTTTTATTTGCCAAATAACTTGGGTCACGACATATAATAAAAATCAATCAACTTATTAATATGTATTAAAAGACATTAGAAAAAACATTGAATCATTTCATGATCGATATCCACATTACAAATTGGTTACAATTGCTTGTCATGGTGCAGCAATCCGACATGTTTCGCCATTTAAACAGCTTCTTCAGGAGATATGCGCTACCACACCAATATTTAAAATTCGTTATGAAAACACTGATTCAAAAACGATTCTTCAGATGTAGGGGTTGAAATCTCCCTGTCGGGCTGTGACAGGCATGGAGGTGATGGATGGAGCTCCTGTGAGCAAATATATGAAACACTGCAGCTTGAATACCTTTTTGGTCCTGTTTCTTGGATCCATTTGGTGGGCCATGGATCGGGTTTAAGTTTTTGGCTGTCTTGCCGTATTACCTTTGGGCGAATTTAAAGCTTGTCATTTGCCCTGTTTGCTCCTCCTGCTGCCTATCATCTTACAGCTACTTCCTCTGTGGATTATATGGATGGAAAATATTTACCTCCTCTCCTGCTTAGCTTGGATTTCAACCACTCCGTCTGAGGAATCATTTTTGGATCAGTGTTTGTATAACACATTTTGAATATTGGTGTGGTAGAGCATATCTACTGAAGAAGCCGCTTAAATGGTGAAACATGTCAGGATTGCTGCACCATGACAAGCAATTGTAACCAATTTGTAATGTGGATATAAAACATGAAATGATGCAATGTTTTTTTAAAATATTTTTCTAATCTCTTTATGTGTCTTTTAATACATATTAAAAAAATGATTTTCATTAAATGTTGTGACCCAAATTTTTTGCCACCTAAAAAATCCCTGCCCTTTCATAGAGCATTTTCTTTTATGCTGTCTTACAGTATATGGCTATAATATGATGACTGTGTTGTCTCTGATAAAGAGATGGTTATGAAACTTTGCGCTTTTTGCTAAATAAATATAAATAAAAACAACCTTAGAAGTTCGAGAGGTTCTGGCAACATATTCCTAACCCACTGGGGAGATTTCACTTCACTTCCTGTGTCAGTTACTTATTCTTGTCCCGTTAACGAGATTGGAATGAATTATCTAAAGAATTCAACACTTTTTTACTTATTGGTGCTATACAATACTACTGCCTCAAACCCATCAACAAGACAGGAAGTGAGAACATTCCTCCAAAAGGAGACATGGACAGCAAGAAAACCCAACAAAGGTTCAACCTCTTTTCCACATTGTCCTAAATTTAAAAAAAAAGTTCTACAATTTATTATCTAGATTCAAGGAGCACCACTTGAGTGGGCAGTCAAGAGCCATTTTATTTTTTGAAAAACTATTATCAGCATTTATTTTCATGAGACTCTGAAAAATGTGATTCACAACTAAGGGTCCTTTCAGACTGGTCAGTTTTTCTTCCATTTTTTCCTTACCAAAAGCAGAAAAAAAATGCATGAACATTAAATCCTATGGAGCTCTTCATACCACTCAGTTGAATTTTTAAAAGTCCTGTATGCTGTATTTTTGGTGCATGTTTGGTTCGGTAAAAAAACGCACCAAAAACACAACTCAACATTGAAATAAATCAAAAATGCAGCAAAAATGCACCTGTGCTCTTTTCTACAGCTGCAAAACGCACCAGAAACGTGGCAAAATGGCATATGCATTTTTACTGTGTTTTCGCAACAGAGCAGTGTAAAAGTAGACTAAAGCATGAAGAATGGTTTACACAGTTTTAGAACTGTAAAAATAAACAGTGGAATTCTATTTAGCAGAGGCGTAGAAATTGGAGTCATAAGAACTGCACTGTTCTATTACTACTTTTCTGATTTAGAGGGGTATTGCCACAGGCACTTCCAGCACAGGAAAGGTACACGGGCAGCAGAGATTGCAGGAATATTTTCCCCTGTGTCTACTCTGATTGCTCGTGTGTGCACGTGTATGAATATATTATGTATGCTGTGTAGGTATGTGTGTGCATTTATGTATGTGAATAAAAAAAAACGTCTTCAGGATAAAAAGGAAGAAGCAATATGTGAAAGCCAAAGATACCAAATCAATTTAGAGCTGCCTAAGAAACATGATGTAGTATATTATATATACTTATTTATTTGAGGATACAGCATGTTTTTATATATACTGGTAAATATATTTCAAAATACAGCATATTATTATTATATAGAAAACAAAATAAAAGTGTGTTGCGCTACAGTGTATGATATTAAAAAATACTGAAAAAAGTACAAATGAATAAATAGTCCAAAAAAGTATCAGTCTCTCAGATGGACCATAATGGTCAAATGGCAAACTCTGTGATTCAATCATGGATAAGATGCATCCAATCCCTTCATCAAGTGAACAATCTACCGAGGCAAGTCCTTTTGTTGACGAAACCGGTCGGACTGAGATGTTTGTTCCTGCTATCGTGCATTTTTACATGTTTCGATGTTCTGTGGCGGCTGCCTTTTTACCACGCAGTGCTGTTTTTACTATGGATACGTGTAAGTGCAATACTTTATAATAAATGCAACCCTTAAGAGGTTTTACACTATCTAGCATTTTATGTTTTATTTGGATCTGGCTGCATGATTGTTGTTTGCGTGGAGTCCTCTGGATACTCCGGTAACTCATCCTGACGTGGTTCCTTTATACATCCCCTACTGATGGCCTCTACCAGGATATATGCATCAAGCCTGTTTGACCCTTCGTAATAAAGGGTCCAGGCTCTCCGGTAAGAGTCCAACTTATTGGCCTCGTACACACGGCCGAGATTCTCGTTGAAAAAAACATGTCGTTTTTTTCGACGAGATTCTTGGACAAGAAACTTGTCCCGGCCGAGTGTACACACGCTCGTTTCAAAGAACCCGCGGTTCTTTGAAAGGAGCGTACGCGGTGACGTCATCGACTACGTCGAGCATGCGCTCGTCACATTCGATGCCGTCGCCGCCATCTTGGTATACCCTACGTATGCCTAGGAAGCTACCGCGCATGCGTCGAATTCATTTCGAACATGCGCGGGCTTCCGGGAGGACAGGTAAGTGTACACACACTCACTTTTCTCGTCGAGAAACATGCCGACGAGAATCTCGACGAGAAAATAGAGAGCAGGTTCTCTATTTTCTCGTCGAGGTTTCTTGTCGGTTTTCTCGACGAGAAACCCGATAGCAGCGTACACACGACCGATTTACTCGGCAAGACCTCTCTGCCAGCAAGTTTCTTGCTGGTTCTTGCCGAGAAAATCGGTCGTGTGTACGAGGCCTTTGTGGTGGTGGAGTGTTCACTTGGTGAAGGAATTGAATGCATCTTATCCACGATTGAATCACGGACTTTGCTATTTGACCATTATGCTCCACCTGAGAGACTGATACTTTTTTTGGACTATCCACTTGTACTTGTTTCAATATTTTTTATATCATACACTGTAGCGCAACACACTTTTATTTTGTTTCTTGTTTTTGTGGTAATATCTCACATTTGTGGTGCTGCTTTTCTTTACACTGAATAATCTTTCACAAGCGTAGTATTATTTTAGTATTATTATATAAATTATTATAAAAATATATGATAATTATATAATTATTATATAATTCTATTTCAAATGATCTCAACTGCTAAAGATTTTTTTGCCACAAATATATGTATATGTACAGGAGATGCTGCTTGACTGGAAAAAAAAAAAAAATGGTAAATCCATTAAATTTTAACTCCAAAATACAAGACAAATAATTACTAAAATTAAGTTTGTGAATCTCATGGTAATTTAGCATAGTTACCTTATATGTTGCTTTCTAAATTCTCACTACATCTAAATTGGATATGTAATGCCCAGCAGTAACCTAAACTCATAGTAAACTTTGATTTTTTTTCTCTGTTTTATTAAATTAATATTTACGTGCTTTGCCATATTAAAACTAAGCATGTGTGGATGAAAGAATTTGCTAAACTCATCTCATCTAGGGGTAACCTGTTGCTCTTTAAGTGATGCAAAAAAGGGTTTTATGTTTGACGAGTGGGTGATACCATGTATTATGTTTAACAAGCATATGAGAGGAAATCATTTCTTTATTCGCCAATTATTAGGTTGGAACATGAACACGAGGTTGAATGAGCAACACAGACATTTTTTACCCAGCCACAACATGAATTGGCTTAGCCAGTGGGGTTCATTTACTGAAGTACTGGACAATGTTCACTTAGCTTAGTGAATATGGCGAAGCTTCCTTCACTTCAATCATCCAGTCATGTGTAATCAAAGATCCCATTTCTATTATCCCCTCCAGATAATTGGGTATTTAAAGTGAACACAGCTTCACTTTATACATTAGATTCTCTACTCTACAAATGTCATTGAAATAGGCAAAGAGCATTGTTATTGCGCAAGATGCACCAACCCACATCAACCATTCAGAAATCATATTTTAACTCATGTGACTACAGTAAAGTGAAAACTGATTGGCTGTCATAGGCTACTGCACTCAATATCACTGCACTTTGCACTGGTGCCAGAGTTATCGGTGAGTGAGGAGCAGGCTGTGTTACCTAATCAATGAAACAACGAAAAAAAACAAAAAACCTGAAGAGTGAACGTTTTTACTAATTGGTTGCAAGTAGGCAATACAGCAAGTTCTCATTTTGGATATATTAGTACATAAGGTCCATGGTTTTAGAAGCTTCTAGAATCCCAGCGTGTTATAAAACCATGTGTAGCAGTGGACATAAATTACATAAGCATGCAGCACGTTTCTATCAGGAGTCTGGGTCAGAGACAATACTTGCTGAAGTCTCTTTTGTGCCTTTTTTTTATGGCAGACATGACAGCCAATCCTGATCCAGACTTTGCTCACGTTCTGTAGAAAAGAGAAAGTCTGATCATCACACTTAAGAATTTGAAACAAACTGGCTTCCAGTCAAGCACAACATCAAGTGTTCACAACGAAAAGAGGATGTCACAAAGTGCAGAGGGTACACAGCGATCCTTGGCTTGTTTGGCTGGAGCTCCTTCATCCATGGAACAGACCGCCATTACCAAATTGTGTATGTCGTTCCAATAATGAAGGAGCTCTTAGTGACCCGCTTGCCATCAGAGGTTCTGAGGACTGTGAATAGAAATGCATATTTCTTTTTTCTTGAAGGACAAGCAGAGTCTGGTTGGGGATGACTGTCATGTACCCAAGGTAATGGTGACTAGCGGACACTGCATCCCACAGTGTGCTATGGATACTGGTAAACTCCAGAGGCAGGGAGTTGTACATAGAAAAACAGGGTTCTAAAACACATAGGGGATCACAGCCAAGTACACAGACCTACTACTGTAAAACCTTATTCTGCTTAGCTCAAATAAAAAGCATTATCCCAAGTTTCAACCCATCTAGGCTACTGTGAACAACGATACTGTGTAGATGTAAAGATGTATTGACCACCTGAGCGTTCGCCTCTGTATAACCCCCATAGACCAGTGAAATTGTATACATTTCAGCTATGGGACTATTGTATCTGCAATAATTTGGTCATCTCATCAGTAATGATATTAATATGTTTAAAGACAAACAAGGGTTTCTTCTTGGTGGTCTTCTAAAATAATTTTCTGAAAATATATTAAAAAGAGTATTTTTTCCAGTTAGCCCAGAGATAGCTTCAAAACAAGTTTTGTTATTTTAGATAAAAGTAAAAAAATTTGACTTGTCTGTTCATAACAACATTAGGGGTCGATATACATTTTTGTGGTGTCTTAACACACACATAATGTGTGTTGTGTTAAGACAGCTAATTGAAATAATTGGGGTGCTAATGCACCAAAACATTCCAAAAATTGGATGTGCCACAAATTTTATACTGCAACGCAACATAGCGCATGTATGTTGCCTTAGCATAAAAAAGTGACCTCTCTGTTCATAACATTAGGGGTCAATTTTAATTTTTGAAGTGCCTTAACACACACATAATGCATGTTGGGTAAAGGCAGCCCTTTTAAAATAAATGAGGTGGCAATGCACCAAAACATCCCAAAAATTGTACATGCCACAAATATATATGCTATTGTGCGTTAAAATACATATGTTGCCTTAGCATTGTTCTCCAAACTGTTGCCCAGGGGCCAGATGCGGCCCTTTGCTTGGCTTTATCTGACCCTTGGGGAACTATTCCATCCACTGACTCTAACAATGAGTCACAATACCTGCAACTGACACCAACAATCAGGCAATATTCCTACCGTTGACACTGATGGGGCACATTTCCTCTCAATTACACCAACAATGGGGCAATATTCCCCCTACTGACACCAACAATGGGGCATTATTCCTCTCAATGATGTCACTGATAGGGCACAATTTCTCTCAATGACACCAACAATGGGGCACTATTCCTCCCACTGACACTGATCGGGCACAATTCCTCCCACTGACACCAATGACAGGGCACTATTCCTCCCACTGACACTGATGGGGCACAATTCCTCCCATGGAAGCCAACAATGGGGCACTACTTTTTCCCCTAATAGCAATGGTGGGGCACAATTCCTCCCACTGACATTAATAATGGGGCGCTCTCTCCCCCCAATACCAAAGATGAGCATTGTTTACTCCAACCGATGCCAGGACTTTTTCTACTCCATACTTGCCACATTTTAACCCCCCCCCCCAAGGTCTGAAGGACAATAAACAGGCCCTTTGTTTAGAAAGTTTTGAGTCCCCTGGCTTAGAGCGTTGGGGTGCCATAATGAATGGTACCACAGTGCATGTAATGTGAGTTACCACACGCAATGGTAGAGCACATTTCTGGAAAGAAGCAAGGAAAGTTATTTACAAATGAAATAAAGGTGTTTTAAAACTAATAATTGAATGATCGATGCTGCTAAAAAATGAATGAATGAAAGGAAATTACAAAAAAATAAATAGCTAAGGTAAAGGAGGAATGAGGAGTTAATATGAGCTAAGTCAAATAACTAAGGATTAGAAAAGGATTTGTTGAGAAGAAATGTATTTAAAACAAAATAACTTTTTCAATGCGTTTTATGGGCTTAATCTAGCTCACACTGGGAGAAGATCAAAGGACATACATGCCTTGAGACTAGTTATGAAATAGATTTACCTGGAAGTGGAACTACCAGTCAAATATTAAATTTTAGCATCTGATCTTGTAAAATTGAGGCAATCTGTGTGTTGCTAAACTGGGGGGCCTTCCAGGGAGGGAGGTAAATGTTTAATTTAATTAAAAAAGGGTATACAAGCATACCCCACTTTTAAGTACACAATGGGTTTTATTTACTAAAGCTGGAAAGTGCAAAATCTCACTTCTGCATAAAAACCAATGAGCTTCCAGGTTTTATTACCAGGCTTAATTGAACAAGCTGGGGTTAGAAGCTCATTGGTTTCTAGGCAGAAATGAGCCTGATTTTGGGCTTTCCAGCTAGTAAATAAAACCCATTGTGTACTTAAAAGTGGGGTATGCCTGTAATGCATATATGAGTTCTACAAGCTTGTTTTTATTCTTCATAGGTTGAAGATAGTTTAATAAATCAGGAGAGCCATAATGGAATAAAAGAAGTATTTGCACGGCCTTCATCCAAGTGCAGTTTATTGCGATTTACAGGCATAGATTTAGCAGCTGAAACTGAGGAATCCACTAAGTGAAAGGTTTGCATAGACTGTTTCTATGATTTACAGGAGCAAGCAGATATGTGTGATTGATGAGTGATTAGGTCATTGTTTATTAAATTCTCTTACTGGGATTAAATCATTTATAATGTATTTCATAGATGCTTTTCACCTTCGGAACAATTAAAAACAGGATGTCATCCATGCTGGGTTGTTAGAAGAATTGACTTTTAATCATCTTTGGGTTGGTGAAAATGAGCTTTTTCTTTAATGTAGAATTTAAGAAATAGAATGTACTGTATAGTATTTTGTCCTTGTGATATAGTCCCCATCATTTGGCATTTTGGATTCTTCATGTCAAAAGCCATCTATGGGATGTACAGAACCTTCTTCTGTAGCCATTTGGGGGATGTCCTAGTTAACCATATATAATGGTCCTGGCCATTTTAAAAGTATACACCAAGACTGAGGATATTCCTGATTGCATATAAAATATATATATATATTTTTTTAAATATGAAAAAATTGGGACAACTTTAAAATCTTCACACTGTTGTCTAACTCGGCCATCGTTTTAATTTAGGAAAAACAATGCTTGCTTTTGCTAAGCATCCCCCTTTTGTTGAAGGCTGAAAAATCGTTACTATATAGTCAAACTAAGCAGTGGCGGCTGGAGCTCCTGGATCTTCCTGTACATCCTTCCCCCTGCCCGGCAAATATGATCGCTTCTTCTCTCGGTCAATCGGGTTGATCCACTTCCTGATTGGCCAGGAGGAGAAGCAGGAAGAACTGGGTAAGCTCGGGACACACTGCTCTGCTCCCTGAGCCCATCCTTTTTTGAAACCAATCAGAGCTTTGGGCTCTAATCATGCGCTTAAAAAAAAACCCTGTTGGAATCCATGCGTCCAGGGCCCTGCATGTAGATTAGGGGGCTGGATGCAGGAATAGGGGGTGCGGCGCCCGTGCGCCCCCTAAGGACGGGCCACCACTGAAACTAAGTACATCTAAATTAAATGCTAAGAGGCATTGGGGTTTGACTGCTCTCCCAGTTTCTTGCCTCCACCTTCTTCTCGAAGATGTGTCTATTCATAAAAACTCAGCACTTGTGATATATAGTCAAGGCTACACCAATAGCCTAACGTGAATCTCAGAACCCCTATTTATATAACAAGGATTCCAAAGAAGCTTTATCTTTATGACTGTATGAGGGTACTGATGACCAAATCACAATGTGAATTACTTGGGCTTCTTTAAAAACGGCTGGATAAAATTTAATTGAAGACAATTTTCAAGTGTGCACAACAGTTATAGACATTTGAATATGATTACCGGTATGTTTTTCTAAAACTAATCAAGCAGGTAAGGTGTGCTTTGGGCTTATGTGACAAACTGAAACAATTCAAAGATACTTACTAAAAATGCAATACGCAAACTATTCAGTATATCACTGTGGCACGACTAAGAACCTGTCTAGACAGCTATTCAGTGTCCCACAAAGTAGCTTGCTAGAATTTAGGTTCCAAAGAGAAAGAAGAAAAGTAAACAGATTTTTCATATCCAAAGAACATTAGCTAAAGGTCTACAAAATGAGGCCAGTAAACAAACTTGACATATGCTAAAAACACATGGCTCACGTTTTTTACTTTTTTGAAAAACATGGATAGCCATACAGATAGAGTAAAATTCAGGATTTTTTTTTGTTTACCATACCGGCCCATGGTTTTCCCACTTTTTTGGCCCCTGAATTCATTGGTGTTTGGTAATTTCCTGCCTCTACACACTTATTCTATTGGACATCTCTGGTGTTTCTTGTCAAGGCCAGGGGTCTCCAAACCTTCTAAACAAAGGGCTAGTTTACTATCCTTCAGACTTTAGAGGGACCAGACTGTGGCCAGTAGAAGTAGAAAATGTCCTGGCATCGGTAACAATGCCTCATCATTGGTATTTGTGAGAGGAATGTTACCCCATTATTGGTGTCAGTGGGAGGCATAGTGTCCCATCATTGGTATAAGAGGGAGAAATAGTGCTGCATTGCTGGTGTCAGTGGCAGGAATTATGCTCCATTGTTGGTGTCAGTGGCAACAATTATGCTCCATTGTTAATGTTAGTGGAAGGAATAATGCCTCAAGAGCCGGATAAAGTCCTCAGTTTGGAGATAACTGGTCTAGACAATAAGCTCAAGGAGGAAGAGGAGGGTTAAATCCTACTGGCTGGTTATATTTATAACCCCTGGACTTAACCATTGCAATGTGTGATGGGTAGTTTGGAAACCTGGAGCACCTGGATGTTTTATAGGGGTTTGAGACATATATTTTATTTCCTTTGTGGCTTAATGTTTGATGTGGTGAGGAGATATGGAAGATGTTGGCATTTTGCATACTTGATCTCTAAATGGAAGAACTCTTCGGCAACATGTTAAATGCTGTGTAAGAACTTATTCATTATGAATGTTTCAAATTAGTGTGACACTGCTACTGTAAAATGCTAAAAAAGTTAATGCGGGGCTGTCTAATGTACAATCAAATCCATACCCTGAGTAAATTATAATTTATATTGCCTGTCATTTTTTTTTTATGAATTAGTTGACTGGCAGAGTTACCAATGGTCCAGGGGGTACAGCTATGCCTATGATTATTCAGACCGGTTGAGGCTTGAACTGAAGTACCCCTGCAACCAAGGTATAGAGCCAGGGGGGCAGACATGCCCATATACAACATAGAAATACCCTTATTCCAAAGTGAGTGATGCTAGGACGTTTCTCTTGGGCCTGGTCAACAAAGAGGCTTGTTTCTACCACCCTATAATCATATTTTGGTTATTTACTATGCATGCAGATATCTCTTGTTTTCATCTACTGCTGTCTATTCCTTTTTACCTGTAACACATGGTGCCCTTCTTCAGCTAGCTAACATAAGGGTTTACAGTACACAAAGGAGGCATATAGGGTGGAGTTTACCAGCACTGAAGACCCCAAGCAGACTGTGGGATGTGTGTAACAGTAAAGTTGTGACCTTAGTACCTTGTTGCATGAGAGCTCCAACTCCAAACCAGAAACTATTTAGCAAAGTAAAATTGTTTTCCACGACATCTGAGTCAGGGTTGCACGGGTGTGGGTTATACCACTCGTAAGGGGTGAACCTGTGATTTTTAACAGAGACAGTCTGTAAACATCAGATAAATACAAAGAGCATCAGTAAACCTGGGAGAGAAAAGAAGGCATGAGAACACTTAAAATACATTAGGAAACAGTTTATTTTATGGACATACTTGCCAACAATACCCATTGGGTATTTGAATTTACAAAGAACATGTCCTCTTTTAGCAATGCCTCTTCCAGCTTCTTGAAGCCAGGAAAGTTCAGAGGAAACTAGGTCTGTTGGCATGTATGTTGGCGCATAACAAAAATATAATGGTTATTCATTGTAAGTATGCGGTAAAAAACAAAAATATGGTGAAAACCAATTCAATCAATCACAAGCATGACATGACAGTTCTGTATATGTAAAAGCCATCTGTGATTAGTCTCAATGGCAATATCTTCCGAAATTATACAACTGTAATCGCACACATTGACAGTGAATGCCTAAATAAAACTAGATTTTAGCTCTGGATGAGGAAGGAAAAAATAGAACCTATGTCAAGTTTTATTGCTCTGTGTCCTAACTGGAGAGCAGAGCTGAGCGAATCTTCTTGGGCTTGGTTCACCAACAGGTTCATGAATCGGGCTCGAAGTTTGCAAAGTTTGTGGTGAACCCATTGAAGTCAAAGTGGAGCACATCCTTTTCCATTTTGGCCATTTGTAGGGCTAATAAAAAAAATGGTTTAGCTTAAGTTCCACTCCAATCCAAATCTGCCCAAGCTCTTTCACAAACGTGCCCACAAAATACAATTGAGGAGAACATTTGGATGAAACTATGATGACTTCATAAAATTCACAACCTGTTCAAAACTGTAACTATCCAGCAATTTTGGGATAAGTGGAAATGTGACAGGCATTTGCTTAAAATTGAGTTTACTGAATTCAGAACAATGAAAGGGGAATTCCGATTGGCTGATTTGGGCTACCTCCAACTGCAATCTGTCTTTACCTTACTAAAAAAGCTTACATGAAAATGACTGATTTGGTATCTGTAGTGCAGTCCAATTGAAATCACTTGAAATCAGTTAAACACATTTCAGCTATTTGTACAGGATGCCAGGGTTGGGTCCTAAACAGCAGGTACATTTTCTTATTATTTGTGTTGTGGTCCCTTTAAGGGGGAAGATTTGAAGGTATGTTGAGTAATCAGGAGTTCTCACCCATGCAGGGTGAGGAGTTCTGGGGTTGTCTGGCTAGAGAGGACAGGAATGATTTCAGTACTGCCTGGATTGCCAAGTCCTTATTAGGGGCACAAACAGGTCCCAGAAGGCAGCCGGGGAGAAGGAGGAAATTACGCACTGGGCCGCAGCCGAGCTAGGACGGAAGTACACTATGTACTTCAGAAAAGTGTAAATTGAAGGAAAGCACTCATATGGCCACATGCGTAAAAGTTTAGATAAGAAGAAAGGGGGGGGGGGACGACACACTATGTTGTGACCCACAGGTCGGACTTTAGAGGCACAATGTATGTGTTTTTAATTCTCCTAAATGTTTTTTTATGTACCATGTATGAATTTAAAATAAATATTGTAATATTTTTGGAATACCTTTCACTATTCATTGTGCCTCTAAAGTCCGACCTGTGGGTCACAACATAGTGTTCCCCCCCCCCCCCTTTCTTCTTGCCGTACTTCAGAAAAGGTAATAAAAAAAAATAGTTATCCAAAAACGAGGGGTGGAGGGGTGGTCTTTCCAAGTTGTAAAAGTGGGTGGAACTCGGCTTTAAGGAGGTAAAACCTTCCGGGGCTGAAGTTGTTAATAATATTAATAATAATAATAATAATGTAAAATAATAATAGTAGAAATACAATTTTCTTTTATACCTTTTGCACTTTAAGCCATGTAATTCTTTTTATTTTTAACTTCTCAATGAAAAAAAAAAAAAAGCACAACTTCACAGTGTAATGAATATATTGAGCTAGGCTTCTAGGTATCGATGAGAAAGTGATATACAACTTTACGCTGCATGATAAATCCAGGCAGAAAAAATATTCTTGTTTCAAGCATGACTACAATTCCTTTTCATCAGGGACTAATGATTCTCCGCTGAGCTCTAGAAGCTTTTTGAGGACAGCGATAAGAAATGTGGCTGATGTATAATCACAACCTGCAATCCGATAATGACTTCAAATACTTTACTTGCTCACAAGCCGCTGCTTACCGAGGAAGGAAACTGCACAGTGAAACTACTTAAAAGGTAATCAGTATGTGCGATTTGCTTTCTGGGAAAAACTACGGCTGTCAGATTACCTAAGACTTGTATTATGAATTGGGACAGCGACAAAGAAGACATCTAATAGGCACTTATTGGGGAATGCTGATCATTTCGCAACACAGAAAAATAGAGTGCTAAAAAGAAAATAAGCTTTTTTTTTTAAAGACTAAAGACTCTCTTGAATTCTGATAAGGTCCCTGTTTTATATGCTTTCTCTTTTACACGTCTCTTGGTAAGCTGTGAGTTAAAGCGGAGTTCCAGGCTATTTTTAGTTTATTCAAAGTCAGCAGCTACAAAAAGTATAGCTGCTGACTTTTAATAAACAGCCACTCACCTGTCACACGGTCCAGCAATGCGGCCGCACGGAGGCCCGCTCCTCTCCCTCCTCCTCACCCCCCTCCTCTCCGCGGCGCCGTCATTAGAACTGTGGGCGCCCGGCCGTGACAGCTTGAGGCTGCATTGCCACTGCGCTCTCGGAGTGGACAGGCAATCTTCTGGGGCCTGTCACGTGTCCCAGAAGAGGGAGGGGCCGTCTGGGGGGAGAGGAGGAGTCGCCTAGGTGGCCCATAGGCGGAAGGATGAAGTGGGACAGGAAGTCCCCTTCAAAACGAAGAGCCCACTCCCCCCCCAAAAAAAATGACATGCCAAATGAGGAGTACTTAAAGTGGAAGTTCCACTTTTGGGTGGAACTCCGCTTTAAGAAAGTTTCAGGTTTTAGTTTACTTTAAACACTGTCTGATTTAACAAAATGAGCTGAACTCCATCAAACAGTTATTTTAGTTATTTTACCTGCCAAAAGATTTGTATTCTGTCTATCCATTCTGCACTTTACACAGCTCTGCAGTACAGCACACTCCTGTCTAGGAGGACAGGGGGCCTGTTTTTTTTTTATGCCGCAGTAAGGTAGCTCCTCCATACCTATACCTCCCAACATTTTGCGATACGAACGAGGGACACCTATTAGCAAAAGTATGTAGGCATAGGACACACCCCTGCCACGCCCCCTTAACCGCATGCCGACCAGCACACGACGATATAAGTCGACACAATGGCTCGGCTGGGCATATGGGCGTACAGGTACGTCCCCTTTAAGATGCGGCATTGTGGGCGCGCGCGCCGTGAGCTCGATGTCAGCGGGGATACCCGCGATCGTCTCACGGAAAGGAAGAACGGGGAAATGCTGATGTAAACAAGCATTTCCCCATTCTTCCTAGTGACAGGACACTGATCACAGCTCCCTGTGATTGGGAGTGGTGATCAGTGTCATGTCACACGTAGCCCATCCCCCCCACAGTTAGAAAACATCCCTAGGACACACTTAACCCCTTCAGCTCCCCCTACTGGTTAACCCCTTCACTGCCAGTGTAATTTTTACAGTAATCAGTGCATTTTTATAGCCCTGATCGCTGTATAAATGACAGTGGTCCCACAATGACATCAAAAGTGTCCGATGTGTTCGCCATAATGTCACAGTCACGATAAAAATCGCTGATCGCCGCCATTACTAGTAAAAAGAAAATTATTAATAAAAATGCCATAAAAATATCCCCTATTTTGTAGATGCTATAACTTTTGCGCAAACCAATCAATAAACGCTTATTGCGATTTTCTTTTACAAAAAATATGTATAAGAATACGTATCGGCCTAAACTGAGGAAAAAAATGTTTTTTTATATATTTTTGGGGGATATTTATTATAGCAAAAAGTCAAAAATATTGCTTTTTTTTTCAAAATTGATGCTCTATTTCTGTTTATAGCGCAAAAAATAAAAACCGAAGAGGTGATCAAATACCACCAAAATAAAGCTCTATTTGTGGGAAAAAAAGGACGTCAATTTTGTTTTGGAGCCACGTCGCATGACCGCGCAATTGTCAGTTAAAGCGACGCAGTGCCGAATCGCAAAAAGTGCTCTGGTCTTCGGGCAGTCAAATGGTTCAGGGCTGAAGTGGATAAAGGAGGTTTATAAAAAAAAAAAATAACAAAAGGATACAGAAATATACAAAAACAATAAAATAAAAAAGGCTAGTTAAACCCACAAGTTTTTTTTTTCTTTACAACTATTATTCATTTATACTGGCTTTTGACATTTACAAATGCAGCAATTTAGAAATTGGATGAATGAAGGCCCCTTGACCCGGTACATCCTAAGGAAAGGGAGCCTTGACTGCTGGATGCTTGGCAACTAAGCGGGGCGTCAACCTAATTAGGGAGGCGGAGTGGCTCGGCTACAATGGCACGAGGTGACTGGGTGGAGCCGGAACTCTAGAAAAGGCTAAGCAGGGGCACGGCCCACTACTTTCAAGAGAATTTTACATCACACGAGTTAAGCCAACCCACCCGCCTGTTGTGCGTTTCATCACAGCTTCCTTGGCGGTTTTACCTTGCCAGCAATTGGTATTACTTTATGGGCTATGCCCTCAAGTTTAATTATGGGGTCAGTTTAATGCCCGTCTCGCACTGATGGTGGAGACAGGCCTCTTAGACTATACGGTTTGGTTATAGATGCTCACGGTATAACCGTGACCGGCATGATTATTGGTATTTTGAAGGTTGTTATACTGATATGTTCAATAAAGCTGTGGCCTTGCCCTACTTCCAACTTAAAGTGGTCTATGTGTCTTTTTTGGGGGGCTTGTTGTGGTTTAAATAAGTGGGGGTTAAGATAAGCCTAAGCTTAACAGCAGTCAAGGTTTAGCACTTGGAAACCCTGTTTGAAAGATAAAAAGTGCATTTTATATACAACTCTATAGATCAGACCAAAATTTGGGACAAATGAGGAGGAAAGAGGGACAGAGAGACATTGTTCCAAATCAGGGACAGTCCCTCGAAATCAGGGACAGTTGAGAGCTATGCATACCCTTACCCTGTGAATGAGCAATTAAACGAGATGCCCAGCCTGAGCTTGTTTGGCTGGACTTCTCCTATGGACATGGGCGTCCGCTGAACTTTTTTCAGGGGGGGCATCCTTTTAAGGTCATCCATGCTCGGTCCCTTTTTGACAATGTCATGAAGGGGAGGTGCTTAGTTATTATGACATAAAGCGCAGGCATGCAAAGATTTGAGAAACCTGATGCAAAAGCTTAATAGAAGGATCAAGCTGCCATTGTCTGATTAGCAATTTCTAATTCTTGTTAAACCCCCCCCCCCCTCTAGCGGCCGAATAGCGCCACTAAAAGGATGTTAAAGCACCGCTAAAACTAGCAGTGCTTTACCGATAACGTGGCCAGCTGGCAGTGTGAAATAGCTCTTGAGGATAATTCCACTTCACTCCATGTCCATATAAATATAGTGTGTCTCCAGGGGAGGGCAATTGACCCCCCCTTGCCCTATGGAGCGGACGCCCATGCCTATGGATCACGGGAGTGCAGTTTGTTTTGCACTCCTGTGACCCGTTTTCAGCAGAGAGCAGGCTGAAGTCCGGTCTCTGCTGACGTCATGGATTTCAGTCCAGGCACTGCGTCATCCCTACAATAAAGTCTCTATCCACCAGGTGCCTGGACTGACGCCCGGCTCAGCCTCTCAGCAAGCCGCTGAAAGCCTAAGACAGCCGCTCCCGCCCCTGCAAGGCTCAGCGCTCCAGTGAGTGAGGAGGGAGCAGAGAGCTGCTGACTGACAGTCTACAGCTCTCTGCACAGAGATGCCAGGGGACAGATGCAGCATACCACCTAGGTAAGTATTAAACTGCAAAAAAAGAGAAACCCATACTTCTCTTTAAAAAAAAAAAAAGCAGCAGACTGATGTGCTCGTCTCTCTATCACTTTGATATCTCCTCCTATCCTCCTATCAGCATGTCTCTTGTCAGCACATAGGCACTGAAACTAAACTTGCTGACTCTTTATACTGCTTCTCCTTCTCGCGGTCTAAGCTCTGCTGCACAAGGACTGCAAGAGGTTTGTACCAAGTCCAATTCAGGTACTTATGCTGCTTGCATTTAAAAAATATCTTTAACGACATACTAATGAATACAGAGCTGCAATATTTTGTGAATTTTATATTTGCTTGGAGTTCAGCTTGAATATATTTACTAACATAGGCGTGCGCACAGGGTGTGCTGGGTGTGTGTGGGCACACCCTAATCACCCCCTGTGCCACTGGCTACAGGGGGCCTGGGCAGAATGGGAAACAGATATGGGCAGGAGAGGGGGTGATCGGTAAGCCGGGAGGAGCTCTCATATAAGAATCGATCTCCTGTGTGTCCCTCCCTGCAGCAGCTGAAAGCTGGCTTTTCCTCCTCTCCCTCCCACCAGCTTTCAGCTGCTGCAGGGAGAGACACACAATGGGATTGGTTCTTATAATTGTAATTCTTATAATCCCCTCCCACTGTACTGATAATCCTCCCTGCTGCTGTGCCTCCCCCCATGTGCTCCCCACCCCTCCTGCAGTGCTAGCGGCTTTTCCTCTCCCACAATGCACATAAAGGGGGGATCTTTAGGATGGAGAGTAGAGGAAAGGGACTGGTAAATATGTCATATTTACTGGCCCCTTTCCTTTTGTGAATGAACACAGTGAATGATCAGTACGATCACTAACTGTGTATACTCAAAACTGAAGCATAGTAAACTGTGTTTATTATGCTTCAGTTTGTGAATGAACTCTATATAGAGCCGTCTGTTCATTCACTGTCCAGTTCAGCTGAGGCTGCAGATAAAGGGACTGAGAAATTATTATTCTAAGCCCTTTTCTCGGTCTCAAAAGTGAGATATCAGGGGTCTGTTTTTAATAATAAAAAAAAAATTTATTGTAAAAAAATAATATAAAACGTACAACATAATAAAGAAAGGGCTCATTCACACAGGTTCTCTGGCCCACACAGTGTGAGCAAGCAGTTTGTTGGTGTGGCTGGAGGATGCAGTCACTGGGAGTTTTTCAGCCAAGCTTTGGGAGGCACATATAGAAATAGTTTCATTCAATGTTGGTCAAAGCTGCAGTTTGTTTTCATCTACAGACACCCCTTATCTGCATAGCCAGTTTTTTTTTTTTTCGGTAAAGGTGAATTATACTCTTACTGTAAACCTGTCAAGGCTTTAAGCTTAATAAAAATGTTATCAGGAAATGAAGGCAGACTGCTACAGGTGGATGTCCATACCATTAAATTAGAAGTTTTGGATTTAGAAAAAAACAAAAAATCTTACTCACCCAGGTGGATGTAGCATTGATCCAACTGCGTTCACACCGAGAACTGAGTGATCAAAGACTGCTGATTGCTCAGTTCTTGGTCTTCAGTGAGCAGAGAGCTAGGGACTGTCAGTCACTGGAGCACTGGACTGAATGGGGTGGGAGCCGCTGGCGGAGCTGAGCCAGCTGCTGTTTAGGGATCTCTCCTGACATTAAAGGGATCTCTCCAGAGTCTGGATTGACTAATTTTCCACAGCAGATTTTAGCCCACCCTCAGCTAAATACAGGTCATAGGAATTCTGAACAAAGTGCACTCCTGTGACCCACAGCATAGGTAGAGCCAAAATAGCTTTGGCCCTACTTCTTCTTATATTAGCTGCCCAGATCATACAAGTCTGGACTAGAGAAGACAGAGTGGCACTCTTCTAATCCTCACTTCACTGTTGGTCAGTGAGACCACCCATCACTTTAAGGGTTGAACAGGCCAAGATCAACATTTTAGTTGTCAGTTGTCAGTTGTCAGTCAGTCTTTCTGACAGAATGATATTTTAGAACACTGTTGTTGAAGAATTTGGACAGCTGCTTGAGAAGGCAGCTTTGGAGATCACACTGGAATGGGCAGTGTTGGTCATCTTACTTTAAAAAAGTAATTAGTTACAGTTACAAATTACTTCTCCCCAAAAGTAATTGCGTTAGTAACTCAGTTACTACATTGAAAAAGTAATTAGTTACTCAGCAAAGTAACTGACTTTTTTTTTTGAGGGCACATGCAGTAGGTGCTGTCGATATTGTATATCTATCGCGCTCCCATCGCCGAGATTCTCGGCGACAGGAGTGCCGAGATCTCGGCAACAGGGTGCCAACATCCCGCGCTCGCTGCAATAGCGAGAGGGAGACGCGACACTGTATTGAACGGGATCCGACGTGGATTCCCGCCAATACCAGGCACTGCGTTTGGTATGAATCCTGAGCGGGAACTCCACGCCAATTTTTAAAGAAAAAAACGGCATGAGTTCCCCCTCCAGGAGCATACCAGGCCCTTGGGTCTGGTCTGGATTTGAAGGGGAAACCTTACGCCGAAAAGACGGTGTGGGGGTCCCCCCCCAAATCCAAACCAGACCCTTATCCGAGCACGCAACCTGGCAGGCCGCAGGGGAAGAGGGGGGACGAGAGAGCGGCCCCCCCTCCCTCCTGAACCGTACCAGGCCGCATTCCCTCAACATGGGGGGTTTGGTGCTCTGGGGCAGGGGGGCGACCTGCGGCCCCCCCACCCCAGAGCACCCTGCCCCCATGTTGATGAGGACAGGGCCAGGGTTGTCGGGAAGAGGCCGGGAAGAGGATAAGGGTCTGGTTTAGATTTTGGGGGGGACCCTCACGCCGTCTTTTCGGCGTAGGGTTTCCCCTTCAAATCCAGACCAGACCCAAGGGCCTGGTATGCTCCTGGAGGGGGAACCCATGCCGGTTTTTTCTTTAAAAATTGGCGTGGAGTTCCCGCTCAGGATTCATACCAAACGCAGTGCCTGGTATTGGCGGGAATCCACGTCGGATCCCCGTCTATCGGCAATGCGTGTCGCTCATCGTGAAAGGAACATTTTTCCTTTCCCAATGATGAGACAGCTCGGCGCTGGCTCTCGCGACGGAGCTCATAGGGTGTCAATCTCGCCGCTAGAAGTGGCGAGATTGACACAATATCGGCGGCACCTACTGTAGCACATCAGGGCATGGGGCACATAGCACATCAGGGCATGGGACACAGGGCACATAGCACATGAGGGCACATCAGGACATGGGGCACATAGCACATCAGGGCACATAGCACATCAGGGCATGGGGCACATAGCACATCAGGGCACATAGCACATCGGGGCACATAGCACATCGGGGCACATAGCACATAGCACATCTGGGAACATAGCACATCAGGGCACGGGGCACATAGCACATCAGGGCATGGGGCACATAGCACATCAGGGCACATAGCACATCAGGGAATGGGGCGCATCAGGGCATGGGGCACATAGCACATCAGGGCATGGGGCGCACAGCACATCAGGGCGCATAGCACATCAGGGCGCACAGCACATCAGGGCACATAGCACATCGGGGCACATGATAGCACATAGCACATCAGGGCATGGGGCACATAGCACATCAGGGCATGGGGCACCGGGCACATAGCACATGAGGGCACATCAGGACATGTGGTACATAGCACATCAGGGCGGGGCACATAGCACATCAGGGCAGGGCACATAGCACATTGTTTACCAGCCATGCAGAGTAGCACAGGAAGCGTGTGTAATAAGTTCTCTCTCATGTCATGGCACTGACGGCAGTCACGCTACTCCCCGGCGGCCCCTCCTCTCTTCTCGTCCATCCTAGATGATGTCACAAGCAAATGGGGATGGACAAGAAGAGAGGAGGGGCCTCGGGGGGCAGCGTGACTGCCGTCAGTGCCGTGACATGAGAGAGACCCGGTCATAGAGGAGAGGAGGAATTACACTACTGCCATCTAGTGGCGGTAGATGTAATTGGGATAACGCCGCCCAAGTAATGGTAACTGCGTTACCATGAGGGGAAGAGTAATCAGTTAGATTACTCGTTACCCTCTAAAGTAACTGCGTTACGTAACTCCGTTTATTCTAACTCAGTTACATACATCACTGGGAATGGGTAGGCTACATTGCATCCTAGTGTACTATGCAAGGCCATGTACTGTGAGGAAGCTTCATAATAAAGGGATATTTAGGTTCCATTCACACTTGTATGACTCCAAAGTTGTGCCGACCTTGGAGTGCAACTTTTATGCAATTTCGACACAACTTTCAATGGATGCAACTTGGATACGACTTTCACTTTGACTGATGATGGACAATTGTTGCACAACTGTTGCATTGTATAACATTCAGGTATGAGTTTCATGCAACTTCTGAAGATTAACATTGAAGTCTAAGGCCCTCAAGTTGCATGACAGTCAGACCGAGGTAGTGCATGAACTACTTTGAAGTCACTGCAAATTTAAGTCATGCATAAATAAATTGTTATCATTGGAAAACATGGGGAACGACTTGTCATGCAACTTTGATGTCCAAATTTGCGTGATAAGTCACACAAGTGTGAATGGAGCCTAAAAGCTTGTTGTTTTTAAAAAAAATAATAACAAACATGTCATAATTACCTGCTCTGTGTAGTGGTTTTCCACAGAGCAGCCCAGATCCTCCTTTTCACGGGTCCCCCACCAGCGCTCCTGCCCACAGAGCAACCAGCACCAGCACCAGCACACATAGAGCCGTTAATAGTTCATTAACCTTGTTTTGCTGGTTAGATTTTGTTTAGTAAATTGTTGCAAGACATCCATTTATTTACCGATGAGCTTGTGATTTTAGACATCTCCGGTATTGTAAAAATTATAAAAGATATATTAAACAAGGCATTTTGTTATTTATTTTTCTCTTCATCAATCTCTATGATTTTTAGGAAACGGAGATTAAAAATTAAAATGGCACTTTTTTGGAACTATGGCAACCTGAAGGTGTTATGTACGCTCTTTGTGAATACAGTGCCCCCGGAAATCAAATTTTCTGCCGATGTAACCATCTCACTATTCTTCTGGGAAGCCTCCAAAATACTTTAACTGAAAAATACAGCAACTAAATGTTTTGGTGGGACATTGGGAAAGAGGGATGCACTTCTAAAGAAATGCTGGGAGAATTAAATGTTTTCTACTGCAGCACTTAGGTTGCTTAGGTCAGTGATGGCGAACCTTGGCACCCCAGATGTTTTGGAACTACATTTTCCATGCTGTTCAACTACACTGTAGTTCCAAAACATCTGGGGTGCCAAGGTTTGCCATCACTGACTTAGGTGGTATTAAAGAAGGTAGACCCTTCCACTAAGCAGTTAGTTTGAAATTGGACATAAGGTTTTTGTCAATTTATTTAGAAAAGTTCAGGAAAAAAATCTGCAACAAATCTGGTTACATTGTTTGCAGTGTAATTTATCTAGCGGGGATTGTTTTGGCCTTAAAGTAAACCTGTAGACAGGGAAACCATATTTGTTCCTGTGTATGCCACACCTTTTTGTTACGGTTTCACTAGTCCAAAACGTAAAACAGCATGGTGCCCATTATGCAAATGTTTCCTACTCTGCTAATGCATAAATTGTGTAGCATTAGCAGGCACAAAGGTGAGGGAGTTGGACATATAGGGAACTATGACGTGCTTTATTACTATGACAGAGGCAGGCAAAGTTATTTGCTTGTTTATAGTGATTTCAAATGTTCTTTCTTTTAAAACAATATCCTGATTTTTTAATTAGACTGGCTACTACCGGGATACTTTGATGTAACAGTTTGGGTAATAATGAATGCTTAACACCACCCAAGGAATACTATGCTACTCATTGCCGCAATTAACAGAGTTACTCCAGATGCAGCCATGTGCAGTAAATGAGAGATAGGTAGCTGTTATACCAAGTGGTATTAGGTAATAAATCTCCTGGGGTACTTTACTAATGTGTCCTCAAGCTACACTTAAAGAGAATGTCTCTTTACAAGTGAAAGGTAACATATCTATTTAATGCCCCAGTCTGTTAGTGGGAAAAAAAAAACGTCCAAAATAATAAAAATGAACCCTCTGAGCCTATCTGATAATTGGCGAGCCAGCCAGGAGTAGACTCTTTTTCTTCCCCACTGTACTTTTAGAGAATGTCTACAGCATTTATAATTGCAAAACTCTTTTAATTGCCAATGTCATACCAAATACATTTTAATTACTGTTTCAACACTATGATTAATCTGTGAATTTATTAACTCTTATAACTCAGGGGGCTTAGCTGAGCTGGAGTAATGAAACCAGATTGTAATAAACCCACTAATTAACAAGTAAATATTCAAAGCTGACTTTGAATGTACTTAGCCAAAAAGAAGCAGATTTTAAGCATTTTTTTTTATTATTTTGAATGCAAAATAATGCAGTTTCTCTTTATTATCCATGACTAGCTATCAAAATGCTGGCTGAAAAACAATAATATTAATGGTGGAATACAGATATTTACACATAT
The DNA here is from genome assembly GCA_029206835.1 of Rana muscosa. NCBI lineage: Eukaryota > Metazoa > Chordata > Amphibia > Anura > Ranidae > Rana > Rana muscosa. The sequence continues at coordinate 82,781,094 of CM055117.1, read as the reverse complement.
ACTGTGTGCATGCATGCATGTGTAGCGTTAATATAATGATAATATATACAAAAATATACAGGTGCATCTCCATTTTATTTAATATCAATACCTGGTTTAAAGATCATGGTATCACTGTGCTTGATTGGCCAGCAAATTTGCCGGACCTAAACCTCATAGAGAATCTGTCGGGTATTGTCAAGAGGAAGATGAAAGACACCAGACCCAACAATGCAGACGAGCTGAAGGACGCTATCAGAAGAAACCTGGTCTTCCATAACACCTCAGTAGTGCCACAGACTGACCGCCTTCATGCCACACTGCATTGATGCAATAATTCATGCAAAGGGAGACCCAACCAAGTATTGAGTGCATACTATACTGTACATGGACATACTTTTCAGTAAGCCAACATTTCTGTATTAAAAATCCTTTTCTTTATTGGTCTTATGTAATATTCTAATTTTCTGAGATACTGAATTTTGGGTTTTCACTAGCTGTAAGCCATAATCATCAAAATTAAAAGCAAGAAATGCTTGAAATATATCACCTCTGTGTAATGAATCTATATAATATATGAGTTTCATTTTTTGAATTGAGTTACTGAAATAAATTTACTTTTTGATGGTACTCAATTTTTTTAGATGCACCTGTAAATGTCTCCTTTATCATAGTCCTGCATGGTTCAGGCATAAACTAAAGACTAAACAAAGAGATAACTGTGCTCATCATCAGCCTTTAAGTGGGGATATTTTTTTATGTAACTACTACAAGGAGTATTTAAAACTCTCTATATAAAATACAATAACCAAAATATGGAACAGCAAGAAAGCAAAATAATTAAAAGTCCCGAAAAAGGTAAATTGCAGGTAAATTTGTAGGTAATAACTCCATGTGTGTATTTATTGTCAATTGTCTATTGTATGTTAACCTAAAATCTATTTTTCAGTATGTTTGGCATCACGTCCCACATTGTATACTTTTCCTAAGCTAAATTTTTTTTGTCTAAAGCCCTGTACACACACTATTGGATTTCCTATGGATTTTAAACCGATGGGCATTACAAATTTAGAGCATGCTCTATTTTTTCTCGTCGTTTTTCACGTTGTCGTTTTTCTCGTCATGAAAAACGGCCGTGTGTACGCTTTAATAACGGGAAAAAAACACGCATGCTCAGAAGCAAGTTATGAGACGGGAGCGCTCGTTCTGGTAAAACTAGCGTTCGTAATGGAGATAGCACATTCGTCACGCTGTAACGGACTGAAAAGCACAGAGACTGAAAAGCGCGAATCGTCTCTCACCAAACTTTTACTAACACGCAGTAACACAAAATCAGCAAAAGCAGCCCAAAGGGTGGCACCATCCGAATGGAACTTCCCCATTATAGTGCCGTCTTACGTGTTGTCGTACGTGTTGTACATCACCGCGCTTTGCTCGAGCATTTTTTTTAACGATAGTGTGTATGCAAGGCAGGCTTGAGAAGAATCATGTCGAGAAAAACTTTTTTTTCCATGACATTAAAAACGGTCGTGTGTACGCGGCATCAAGCAAAAACAGTTTGTAGTTCGGGTATAAAAGAGATAACCCCCACAGGCTCACCACCAGTCTCTTGGTCCCACACTGGGGGTTAGGGTTCTTCCTCGTATCAGGGTGCCGGACAGGCCATGGGGTTCAGCAACCAGCATCTCAGTTGTCAGAGGGTTTATCATGCTCACAGCCTGTGTACCTCTCCAGTGACACACTTCCTGCTGCCTTTCAACACTCCCATTACTGTGGCTTACCCCTTCAGGGCCAGAGTCCTTGTAGTCAGGATTTGGAGGTTCTTCCCTACCAAAACTCTTTGAACCTCAGAAGTTCCAGGTCCATAATAAACACTTATAGCAATTCAGAGATTACTGACAATCAGTCCTATTTCCAACCAGACTACCTAGAACCCCCCACTCTGCATGGGTGAAAACCCCTGAGTACTCAAAATTCAATCTGACCCCCTTAAAGGGACCACAACTCAAATTTTGGGGAAATATACCTGCCGTTCAAGACACATTCCCAGATTCCTGTACAATGAATACTTACTGAGATCTGACTGCCGCAGTCTGTTACATATATTTATATCCACAGTCATGTTACAGCCCCAAAGACTTCTAAGGGTCTTGTGTATCTTCTACCTCTTAGTTGTCAACAGAACAAGTATCCCCAGTGGATGATTTTCCCTCTATTCCTGTTAAGATGACAACTAGAGATTTTACATTTTTTATCAAACTCAATATCAGTGACAGGGGTCACCAGGAAAAATAGAGAGAGTGAATCTTCCTTAGTAAGCGGACACCCAGAAAAAAAAACTTGATATGGGTTCTAATCCTTCCCTAAACTATCCAAAACTAAAAACAAAAGGTTTTGGCTTTAGATACATTTTAAAACACATTTCTTTAGAGATAAAAATATTGGCTATCCCTGACAAACACAAGCTCAAAATGCTAGTTGCCTGGCTGGTATACCAACTTTCTGACTTACAGCGGAGTTCCAGCCTGGAATTTTTTTTTAAAAGTCAGCAGCTATAAATACTGTAGCTGCTGACTTTTAATATAAGGACACTTACCTGTCCAGGGAGCCCGTGATGTCGGCACCCCAAGCCGATCCGTACATCAGCTTTGGGTGCAGGCACCGGCATTGCAAGTAAGGGAAACCGGCAGTGAAGCCTTCAGGCTTTTGTTTGAGACAGAGTTCTATTTTTGCCTTGAACTCCACTTTTAAAACACAGGGGAATCAAACAAAAGTCAGACCTCTTTATCTGCATACTTGTTTTGTGTTAGTGACTTCATATATTGAAAGCCATTTTACCTAAAACAAAACGAAAATAAATCAGCACAAGGGACCTCAATTACCTTCAGTGAGATGTGTCCCTTGTGCTGTTATGTCCTCCATTTGCCGAAATCTTCCAACTTTGATGTCCCCACTACCACCACAATTTAATAGAACAAATGGGTAATGAAAAGCACTCATCAAGAGTGCCCAACTATGCCACCCCCTTGTGCTCCATTCATAGATGCCATCACTACAGCTTCCATGAATTAAACAGTACTTATGAATAGAGGAAGGGCAGATGATTGATAGTTTCACCCCTCCATTTACAGACCCTGTTACATTCATAGAAGCTGTAGTAACAGATTCAATAATTGGAGGAGGAGGTTGAAAGGATGGACATACAGGTAGTTGGCAGTTGGGCATTCTTGATGAGTGCCCGTCATAGCCCCCTAGCTCTTTTAACCCCACCCCACCCCACCCATTCTTCGGAAGATTCCAAAGGGTGGGTGGGCATTAGAGGAGGAATATTTTGGCAAAATGATGGCACAGCAGCACAAGGGACACATCTCACTGAAGGTAAGTGGCCTTTGTGCTGATTTTGTATTTTTTTATTTTTGATAAACTAAAGCTTAAAGTAAAAGGGTCAGTATGACAACCAGGGAACTAGCATTTGCAGAATGAAAGGTCTTAGCAATAGGCTGGACCAACATGGGAGAGCTCAAAGGGGGGCTGCAGATTTGTTTGTGCTTTATTTTGCAGGTTTTCATAAAAGGTAGCAGTTTCCCTGGGCAGCAACAGCCGTGGGATTGGTTAACTGTAGTGACAGCTGATTGGTTGGTCTGCGGCAAGTGAAAAAGCCTGCGCGGAAGGAGCTTATATAAAGAAGCTGTGTGAGGGGCTCCACAGACCGTTTAGACCAGACCAAGCAGCATGAAGCGCCGTTCTCCTGGGAATCGCGAGTCCCTCTTATGCCGCTTATTAGAGAAGGCGGAGGGACAGGGCGGTGAGGAGTGGCTTCTGCGGTGTCTGGAGGAAGGTCACGGTCCAGCTTCGCCTGCAGAGGCGGCCCTCGCCTCCCAGCACTGGTGAACAGCCGGCCGCGCCAACAGCCGGGTAGAGCAAAGAAGAAGCGGACAGTTGCTTCTCCTCAGATACCTGACAAGGAGAGAGCCGGCAGGTCGGGACCTCAACAAGTTGGTCCTGTGAGGAGAAGAGGCACCACTCAGCTTCCCTCAGAGGCAGCCAGCAGTGGGCAGACAACAGAAGGTGAGCAGTGTTCTGTATCAATGGCTGACATGTCAGCATTATTTACCTCACTGTCTAATGTTTTCAAGAAAGTAGAAGGGGCACATTCACATGGTGCTGTTATTGGTCAGGGAGCACAGGTCTCTGGTGCTAAAACAAGTTTGGCTGTTATGAATTAGTTATTGGGCCAAGTCCCTGGTGAACAAGATTTTGTTCAGTCTACTACTAAGGTTGCCAGAGAGCATAAGGGAGCACAGGTCACTGGTGCTGGCTGTAGTTATATGCATGATTTAAACAAGTTACATGCAGGAGCACATTCATATGGTGCTTTAGGTGATTTGAATTATGCTGAAGTTGGTTCTGTGTGGCAAGGCCTAAGTGATCAGCCCTTGCAGGATATGGATACGGCTCTATTACCTAACAATAGTAATGTTAACCCTTTACAGCCTGTTACCTACGCTTTGCCTCTCAGACCATCAGCCACATTGGTTGGTGAATCCTCTTTTAAAGAGCCTCTCCCTTGTATATTATCACCTTTGGGAATTCACTTATCAAAATCAGTGAAAGAAAAAATTTGGAGGGGTGAATTCATAGATCTATTATCTCTGCTTCCAGCTTCAAAAGATTTCTTGGTCAAAAATGACAAGCAGTCAGGTGATAGGTCTGAAGAGGATAGGAGAAGAGCTATTCCTAAAACATTTCAAAACTGGCTTCAGGCTTTTTGCATCTTTGCAGCTGTAATGGGTGAACGCTTCTCTGGCAAATGTTCTGGCTTGTTCCAGCATGTAGATATCATTTCAGAAGCTTTTCGCCATTTTGGTGGTTCTGCCTGGTACACGTATGATGAAAAATTTCGCCAGAAATTGGCTGTACATCCCTCTCTACACTGGGGATCTAAAGATGTAGGCTTATGGCTGAATTTGATGTTGCCTCCAAAGCCTCAATTCGCTCCCAGGATAGTTTCCAGCCAGCAATCTACCCATCGCAAAGGTTTTTGCTTCGCCTTCAATGAAGGACAATGTAAATTCCTTACTAACTGCAGATATAGGCATGAGTGCTCTCACTGTAATGGCAACCATTCAGCTATCAGGTGTTTTCGTAAACCCACCTCAACACCTTTTCAAACACATGCCAGGGATTCTGGTGCAAAAAGCTCTGACACCAGTGAGCCTGCCAAGAATGCTTCCTTGGTTAGATCGCTACCCCCGATCGCAAGATGGCAACTCTGCTCACTGAAGGTTTTAGGGATGGTTTTTTGGTCCCTACTTTCAGAGGACCTGGCTGTTCTATGGTCAATAATCTGAAATCGGTCTCCTTGCATACCTCAGTAGTCCAGGAAAAAGTTTCCAAGGAATTGGCTGAAGGCAGGGTAGCAGGCCCTTTTACATCTCCCCCATTTCACAACTTTAGGCTCTCACCTTTGGGGATAGTCCCAAAAAAGGAGAAAGGTTGTTATCGCCTAATACACCATCTATCTTATCCATTGGACTCTTAATTAAATGATGAGGTCTCCGAGGTGGAGGCCCCAGTCTGCTACTCTTCTTTTGACAGTGCGTTGGTTATTTTGCGGCAACATGGTGGTGGTGCTTTGCTAGCTAAAGCAGACATCAAGTTTGCCTTTCAGCTACTCCCAGTCCATCCTCAAGGATTTAATTCATTAGGCTTCCATTTCCAAGATACATTTTTCTTTGATAAATGCATGCCAATGGGGTTTTCATTGTCCTGCTTTTATCTTTAAGCTTTTTCTACCTTTTTGCACTGGGTGTTGTCAGAATTTCATCCTAATGGGGGGTTTTTGCATTATCTAGATGATTTTTTGTTTGTCGGCCCTCCTAGGTCGTCGGCTTGCCTTAAATATTTGCAGACATTTTTCTCCATCTGTGATCATTTTCGAGTCCCTCTGGCTTCGGAAAAAACAGTGCTTCCTTCTATGTCCATTGAATTTTTGGGAATCATAATTGATTCTTCATCAATGGAGTTTAGACTCCCTGTTCACAAGTTACAGAAAATGAGATTTATGATCTCTATATTCCTGTCCAAACGGAAAGTTTTGCTGAAAGAAGCACAGTCGTTGTTGGGACTCTTCGCTTTTGCGGCCAGAATAATCCCTATGGCTAGTGTATTTTCCCGCAGGTTTTCTCTAGCTATCAGAGGTTTGAAGAACCCGTACTCCCATGTTTGTCTTTCTAAAAACATTAAAGAAGATCTTAAGGTCCGGTATGCCTTTTTGTGTGATTTTAACGGTAATACCATTTGGCAACAGGATTTTGTATCTAACTATCATTTACATTTCTTCACTGACGCTTCGGGTGCTATTGGTTTCGGAGCATTTTTGGATGGCCACTGGTGCGCTGAATTATGGCACCGGGATTGGTTACATCAGGATGTTCTCCAGAATCTGGTCCTCTTAGAATTATTTCCGATTATAGTGTCAGTTGTTATTTGGAAAGAGGTTTTTGCGAATCGTAGAGTGTTGGTTCATACTGATAATAAGGGTGTTTTCTTTGCAGTTAATTCCTTATCCTCCAAGTCTGAACCAGTAATTAATCGATTGCGTTTTCTGGTCTTGCATTGCATGCGATATAATATTTGGATAAAAGCAGCTCATATAGCAGGTGTGCGCAATAACATTGCTGACGCTTTGTCTTGTTCGCAGTTCGAGAGATTTCGGGACTTGGCACCGGAGGCGGACCTGCATGGAATTCCTTGCCCAGATTTCCTCTGGGGCTTAATTTGGAATTGATTCTCACGAATCTCAGAAATTCGGTTTCTCAGAAGACCTGATCGGATTATCTCTTTTCTTGGTACAGATGGTCTTTTTTTTGTACGGAGTCAGGTTTGGACCCTTTAGTTGTGACCTCTTATACTTCTTTGTCCTTTTTATCTTCACTGATTCAGTCAAATTTAAGTCCAGCCTCCATAAGCAGGACTTTAGCAGGAATATCTTTCTTTCTGAAGTTTTCAGGTTCCCCGTCTCTAACATCTTTCTTTCAAGTTAGTCAGGTACTTAAAGGTCTTCGGAGATCCAGACCTTCTCTAGATAATCGTCGTCCCATATCGGCCTCTCTGTTGGTTGATCTGTTAAGAGTTTTAGAGGAAATTTGTTTTTCAGAATTCAAACTTCTTCTGTTTAGAGCTGTTTTTTCGATGGCCTTTTTTGGTGCCATCAGGCTTGGTGAATTTACAGCAGCAAATAGGCTTTTTGCGTTTTCACCATGTTGTAATAGATGACGGATCTCTTAACATCTTCCTGTCTAGGTCAAAATCTCGTCCTGGCGCTAAGGGCCTATGGTTTTCGTTGTCTATCTCCTCTAATCCGGTTATTTGTCCAGTGCAACATGTTTCCAGGTATATGGCGGTTAGACCGTCTTCTTCTGATTCATTTTTTATCCATCAAGACCTGTCCTCCCTCACACGGTATCAATTTTCGGCTATACTGGCTTCCTCTCTGAAACGTTTAAACCTATCTGGTTTTTGCTTTTCTTCACATTCATTTCGGATTGGGGCAGCCACTACAGCCGAGGCATTGGGTCTTTCATCTGAAATTATGAAAAAAGTGGGTCGTTGGGAGAGTGATAGGTATAAGATATATGTCCGTCCTGATCTATTAATATGATGATTTTCTTTTTCAGATGTTGCCAAAAATATTATTTGGATAGTGGGTCATTCCTTCGTTTTCTGGGCTGCTCAACATGCCGGAAACAGGAACTACTCAGCCAATCTAGGTCTGGATGTCAACTCTTATTTAGTTTTGTGGTCAGGTGTCCGCGGTTTAAGATGGCGGGACTTAAGAGAGCATTTGATCTATTTATCCGGCATTTGGCCTGCCCCTCAAGTTATAATTATTCACGCGGGGGCTAATGATTTAGGGAAAGTTAGGACATGGGATCTCCTATGTGAAATGAAGATAGATTTGGTTTCTATAAAGCTATTGTTTCCTTCTTCTATTTTGGCCTTTTCAGAAATGATCTGTAGATTGGTGTGGTCCCCCGCTAGTAATTTTTTCTACGTAGATAGGATTAGAAGACGGCTTAATAGAACAATCCACAGCTTTCTACAGGGATCTGGCGGTGTCTCTTACCGGCACTCAGAGCTGGAAGGTTTCATTCCAGGTTTATTCCGGAACGATTCAGTCCATCTATCTTCTATAGGCCTAGATTTTTTCTCTATGGGATTACAAAGTTTAATTGAGTCGGCCGCGGTGTTTGGGGGGGGCTTCAGCCAGTAGCTTCTCTGCTGGCCTTCAGCCGGTGGGGTGTAGTTGTCCAGCATGTCTGGATGGACACCGTTTAATCTTAATTTTAGTTATTAGCCAGGATGGCTTTACATATTTATTTTAAATAAATTATTATGAGGTTACCCCTTGGATACACCGTGGCCATTTGTAATCCAAAGAAAATATTTTAATAAATATATTTGTACTTATGAATGTGTTTGTCTATTTATTAAGTCCCTTTGTGCTAGCCCATGAAAGGTCTTAGCAATATGCTGGACCAACATGGGAGAGCTCAAAGGGGGGCTGCAGATATGTTTGTGCTTTATTTTGCAGGTTTTCATAAAAGGTAGCAGTTTCCCTGGGCAGCAACAGCCGTGGGATTAGTTAACTGTAGTGACAGCTGATTGGTTGGTCTGCGGCAAGTGAAAAAGCCCGCGCGGAAGGAGCTTATATTAAGAAGCTGTGTGAGGGGCTCCGCAGACCGTTTAGACCGGACCAAGACGCCCACCCTCCCTCCCTATCCTTGAAGTCATGGTGTTGTCCAGTGGGGGTGTAGTTGTCCAGCATGTCTGGATGGACACCGTTTAATCTTAATTTTAGTTATTAGCCAGGATGGCTTTACATATTTATTTTAAATTAATTATTACGAGGTTACACCGTGGCCATTTGTAATCCAAAGAAAATATTTTAATAAATATATTTGTACTTATGAATGTGTTTGTCTATTTGTGCTAGCCCATGAGAAATCAGCACTGAGAGCTGGGAAAAGTTTCCTTTAATGTGCATAATAACAGATTGAAGTTTATTATAGATAGTTTTAATTACATAAAATAAACACAACACAATTAAAACCAATTAAAACCAATTACAATCACTTTGGGTCCTACTAAGAATATAAATTATGTAAATTACTGTACTGCTACTCCCAATTACAAGCATATATTAATATTACCGGTATATTAATACATGCTTCCAATTAAAGCCTACCACCACCTATTCCATGTATATCCCCATGTCACATCAATATAACATATAATATTTATATGTTGCATGGGGATAATAGGCAAAAATGGTGGTTCACTTTAATTAAGAGAATATATTCATTTATTATTCATATCAGTTTGTTGTTAGTGAGCAGCAAGACCATCATATACATCATTTATATTCTCAGTGTGGTGGGAAAAGTTATTATCTCTGCTGCCTGCGTTTACCCACCACCATCAAAAACCAATCTGTGCGGTTGTGGGATGCACAAGAGCAACAACTGGAATAAGTCCTATGATCAAGGGCTTCAAGGGAACCTTTCAGAATACAAGTATAGGAGTAGAGTTTGCAGACTTGTTTTTTTGAAGCTGCAGGCTCTGGAACGGTCATCCTGACAATGAAGTTGCAATTTGTGATTTTCAAGCTTGCTCTGAGCCAGGTCATTAAAGGCCAGTTAAGGTTTCACACCTTTTCTTTCTTTTTATATTCCTTTATCGTCGTATTTATTGCCTTGATTGTTGCTTGGGAATGGCCAGTCTAAAGCTGGCCAAACGTGGCATAGTACACAATACAGTGTATTCCTGCTGAAACAACCCAACAAACGTTGATCTGAAAATCAAAACAGAAAATTCTTGGCCGAACAGTCACTGCAGTCACTTTTGGGGTATTTCCGAAAATAGAATTAGAATACAATAGCTGGAAGGGTTGATTCATCTATCCATGTTGTTTAGCATGGTGGGAGAATCTGTTGATTATTTTTGTTCAGGTTGCGAGACTGAACAAGAAAAATCTTAATATATGTGACTAGCATTAGTCTTAGTAACAACATTTGTGCCCTGGTCACCAAGCGCAGTCCTCTATGAAGGCATAGAGGAGTGATGGTCACAACCGTCATCACAAATGACCTTATATAAACCTGTAGCAATGGGGAAGGAAGTGGATGTGTCTGACCAGGTTAATTGGATGACAAATGCGCTGGGCAGACTTGGGCAAATTCTAATGCCCTGTACACACGATCGGAATTCCGATGGGCTAAAATCCGATGGAATTTTTCGTCGGAATTCTGTTCAAAGCTGTCTTGCCTACACACCATCAGACAAAATTATGACCGTCCAAAACACGGTGACGTACAACACGCACAACGTCACTATAAAGGGGAAGTTCAAATCCAATGGCGCCACCCTTTGGGCTGCTTTTGCTGATTTCGTGTTACCGCGTGTTAGTAAAAGTTTGGTGTTAGCCGATTCACGCTTTTCAGTCTCCGTGCTTTTCAGTCCGTTACAGCATGACGAATGTGCTATCTCCATTACGAACGCTAGTTTTACCAGAATGAGCGCTTCCATCTCCTAATTTAGTCTGAGCATGCGTGTATTTTTTCTCTGATGGAGTTCCACACAGACGATCGGAATTTCCTATCGTTTTTTTTTCCATCGGAAACATTTAAAACATGTTCTATTTTTTTACACCGATGGAAAAAAGTCCGTTGGGGCCCACACATGATCGGAATTTCCGATGAAAACAAGTCCATCAGACTTTTTTCATCGGAATTTCCGATCGTTTGTACAGGGCATAAGGCCCCTTTCACACTGGGGTGGGAGGTGCGTCGGTGGTAAAGTGCTGCTATTTTTAGTATTTTTACTATTGATGAGCACAAAAGTGAACTTTCACATATTGGCATATGAATCTAAAGGACTTAAAGGGGTTGTAAAGTCAGAAGTTTTTTTTTTTTATCTTAATGAATTAAGATAAAAGGCCTTCTGTGTGCAGCAGCCTCCCCAGCACTCATTAATACTTACCTGAGCCCAATCTGTCCAGCAATGTCCATGAGTGACTCGGCTGTCCAAGACTCTCCCTTCTGATTGGCTGAGACACAGCAGCAGCGTTATTGGCTCCTGCTCCTGTCCATCAAAGTCAGTTAGCCAATCGGGAGATAGAGAGGGCGTGGCCAAACCGAGGCTCCCTGTCTGAAGGGAGCTGTGACTCGGCTCAGGTGTCCCCCTAGAAAGCTGCTTGCTGTAGGGGCACTCGACAGGAGGGAGGGCCCAGGAGAGTCGAAGAGGGACATGAGAAGAGGAGGATCGGGGCTGCCCTGTGCAAATCCACTGTACAGAGGAGGTAAGTATATGTTTGTTATTTTTATGGAAAAAAAACCCAGTGCAAACACTTCCACATTAAGTCTAAATAAACATTTCAGCTAGTTAACCGGGGATAGCAGGAAATTATTAAAAATAAAGATTACTGGTAATTACGCACAACCCATTTTTCAAGTTTAGTATTATTTTAACGCTTGTACAGTATATATGAAATACATGGAACTCTGTATCAATTTTTTGCCTCCATATTTTCTTTAATACAATAAGCCTGTGCTGAGGACAGTAAGCATTAGCAAAGAAACTTTGGAGGTAGAAAATCAAATCACGGCTTGAATTTTAACTATTATAAATGAGAATATTCAAAGTTTTATTAGCACAGCCTGTAAAGTGTGGCGAGAGCTGAGAGAACGTCGATTACCATGAATGTTAATAGGAAAGTGCCTTACCTTGCGATGACAAACAAGACACAACTGACTCCCAGGCAGGCGAGGAGCACGTACATCCAGATATCAGGGGAGAGGGGGTTGAGGAAGGAGAAAACTCCAGGATTGGTACCGTTTGGTTTCCGGTATAGGATGCTGATCCCCAGAGTCATGAAGGGTTTGGAGAAATCTATGACTTTTTCTCTAACGTAGGTGATGGTCAGGGGGGCGACAGCCAAATCTGCTTTCTGCAAATAGAGAGAGTTGGTTTTCTTATTGGTTAGCAGTATTTAAAATGATACAAAACTCTCTCAATCAAATATTTTTAATCCTTATGTTGCTAGCATTAGTAAATACATAGGAAGGTATATTTTATTTACTTGTTTTAAACTTCTTTTTTTTTTTTTACCTTTCTTCAGTTACTTTCTCGTTTCTGGCCTAGGCTAAAATGATGTCTTCAGAAGGGGAGGGAAGGATTTTCTCAGCTAAGCACACCCTCCTGCCTGCATGCTTGAGCTAAGGGCAGATAGATTGCAGGAGGTAAATGCTACATGAATCATTTACCCTTAGTCAAGATGGCCATAGCAATGTGCCCTGTTTACATAGGCAGGTCGCCGTTTTGCCTCTGTAATGAAAGGTCGGCAGGTGCCGGCAGACATCGTGTCCATGGTACCAGCAGATCAGCTCCCACTGTATATAATCACATCGGGAGTGGGCCAGCGGCAGAGCACATGCGCGCCCACTACCCAAAAGTGTCGGCTCATGTACTAAGTACGTGATCCGGCGCAGCAGTACCACCTTGCCGCCATATATGTAAGTTATACGGTCGGCAGGAACCTACTGAAATATGTGTTTATTTAGAGATCCAAGCAGTGTAACTTGTAAATTAAATGACTAGAAGAAAAATATTTTATATGAAAAGCATGTATTATTACAGTAAATCCACCTAATACAAAATTGTTACAAAAAATATAAACCCTTTTGCCCTTCACCAGTTAAAAGATGACAACGTTGTCGTAAATGCCAAAACACATGTCCGGACCCCAGCTGCTGACACATATGCCAAATCATTACAGTTCCAACTGCTGAACTTTAAGTAAAAATTAAGGATAGTCGACCATAAATCTCGCCATAATTATCTCATCTCCAAAGTGACATTGAGATGACATTAAACTGAGTAATTCCATACAGAGGAGAGGTCAAACATGGCAAACAAATCCATGAATTATTCCCCAAATTTTCCTCCACCGCTTCCAAAAATACAATATTGGTATAGACATGTAGAGAGCGGTTTTGTTTTTTTATACTCTTTTCTTTCTCGTACATCACGGGACACAGAGCGACATAGTCATTACTAATGGGTTATATAGTTACCGTCAGGTGCTGGCACTGGCAACTTCCAAAACCGGAAGTACCCTCCCCTATATAAGCCCCTCCCATCCGGGAGCACCTCAGTTTTTTGCCAGTGTCTAAGGTGTTGGCCAAGAAGAAACATGTGTTTTTCACTGAGCTTGCGTACAGGTTCTTTTGGGCCTCAGTAAGCTATTCCGGATCCGACCAAAAAAGCTTCATAGCTAAACGGTCGGTACCCGGGCCTTGCAGAGAAGAGCAAGGTTCTGCCTGTAATGCTTCTCTTAGGAGAGCTGGACCCTGGGATCCAGAGCTCTGGTCATACCCACGACCAAGATGTTTTCTGTGCAGGGTGCTATACAGGTCCAGGGGAGTGGAATCCTTGGGAACCCGGTCCCTGAAGGTTTGATTACAATGCCTGCCGTGATAGGTGAAGTTTGGGCTTTTGTGGACCAAACAAAGTCCTGCGGCGGGGAACAGGTAAGTGGGGGCCCCCAGGAACTTGGTTCTATTGGGGGACCCCCAAGCCTAATTTGTCTTTCTGTCTGTTACCTAACGGTATTCCCGCTAATATCTGTGCATGCCTGTAACTACTAAAAAAAATGTAATAATTTTTAATGGTGGTCAAGAAAAAAAAAAAAAAAAAAAGAATGTTTTTTTATATATGTTTAGTATATTAAACTGCGGTACCTGTGTTTGTCCACTAGAGGCCGCTGTGGAATGTTTTTCTTGTCATATGGACTAGTTTCTTCTCAGAGAGCAAAGTCCAGGCAGCTGGTGAGTTCTCCTACAGGAAACTGTTTCCTCTGCCATGTTGCAGTGTTCGTCTATCCCCCGGCCTGCGGCAAAGGGGGCCCTGGCTCCTGTCCCTGGTTTCCATGTTTGAAAATTAGCGCCGAGGCGCACGTGGCCGCGCGCGTGCGCGTGCACGCGCCTCTATATATAGAGGTGGCCGGAAAAAGGGGCGGGGCCTGGGGGATGACGCTCTGTGCGCGCCGCAGCGCTTCTGCGCATGTGTGGGCGTCCCAGCAGGTTTTTAAAAAGCCACATTATTGCAGTAAGCTGGCTATGAAGTACAGAGACAGAGCTGGCAACATTTAAAGGCATACAGCAAGCGGTTGATACAGGCATCCCCTAGAAAGGCACATTAGTAGACACCAACTGTTTATTATAGCAGCATTTATGCTAGACTATTATCAGTAACTGGTGTATTTTCGGCTGGAATACCTCAGCTTTGTGGCTTAGGAATATGCCGTCTAGAAACTCCGGGACTAGAAATTCCAGGAGGAATAGGGGGTCTCCATCGGGCTCTGAGGATCTTGGGCATGCTTTGGCTGCACCAGTCTCCCCTGAAGAATCAGAGGTTAGTGACCGTAGGGCACCCCCAGGAGTACCTGGTACTGTGGCTGTCCCCAGTTCACCTGCTCCTGTGTATGTAACAGAGGAGGTTTTTTTCCTCAGCTCTGGGAGGGCTGGAAGAGAGATTGTCAGCACTAATTGCTGCTTCCCTGTCACAGGAGAAAAGCGCTCGATCTCCGTCTCCTCCCTCAGAGTGCCTGTTAACAGAGCAACAGTCCCATACAGAGAACGACCTACCTGAGGGGGATCAGGATGAGGTTGATTTAGTTGTAGAGGAATCAACAGTGGAGGAGCCGTTCTCAGCATCACATGCTGAGAGGTTATGGGTGCAGTCCCTGACTAATATGGTCCGATCAGCATTTAAAATGCCACTTGCGGAGCCATCCTCCTCTTCTGTCTCCTCGTTGGGGTCGCTAAAAGCTCCCCAGACTGTTTGTTCTTTTCCGATCCATCCTTTACTGGAGGGGCTCATTTACCAGGATTGGGAGCATCCTGACAAAATATTTACTCCCCCCAAGAGATTTCCGGTGGTCTATCCTATGGAGGATAAGTTCGTCAGAAAATGGAAGGTCCCTACAGTGGACGCAGCCATCTCTTGTGTGAATAAATCACTGACATGTCCGGTGGAAAATGTCCAAATGTTTAAGGACCCAATAGATAAAAAATTGGAGTCCTTATTGAAATCTGCTTTTTCTACAGCAGGATTGGAGACACAACCAGCAGTGGCAGCTATAGGGGTCTGCCAAGCAGTGAAGGATCAGTTGAAACAGGTCTTAAGGGACGTGCCAGATCAGCAGGCTCTTGCTCTAGCTGATCTACCTAGAGCCTTATGCTTTGCGGTGGACGCTATAAAGGATTCAATCCATCAGGCCTCCCGCCTTACGCTGTCTGTAGTACATATGCGCAGGCTTCTATGGCTCAAAAACTGGTCTGCTGAAGCTCCCTGTAAAAAATTGCTGGTCAGCTTCCCATTTCATGGGGAGCGCTTATTCGGGGAAGACCTGGACAAGTATATCCAGAGAATTTCCAGCGGTAAAAGTACACTCTTGCCGGTCAAAAATAGAGTTAGAGGTCCCTCTTTTAAGAGGCCGGCTTCTCCAGTCCCTAGGACATCGGCTGTGAAACAGTTCCGACGGCCTCCCCGGTCAAATCCCGGAGGTAAAAATCAGGGACAGTTGCAGGGTAACAAGAAGCCCTGGAGCAGGAGAGGTACAAAACCTCCCCCAAAGTCAAATGCATGAAGGGTTGCCCCCACCCAATCGGGTGGGGGGAAGACTTCAGTTGTTCACAGAAACCTGGCGGGACACGATCCGAGACAGATGGGTGCTCTCCGCAGTAAATCTGGGATACAAATTGGAGTTAAAAAACTCCCCTCCTTCCCGCTTTATAAGGTCGAACGTGCCAAGGGATCCCCAGAAGAGAGGATCCCTCCTGTTGGCACTGGAACAATTATTGCTTCAAGCAGTAATTATAGAGGTCCCCCTGGAAGAATGGGGGTTCGGGTTTTACTCAAACCTCTTTACAGTTCCGAAGCCAAACGGGGACGTGAGGCCCATATTAAATCTAAAAGGGCTAAACAAATTCCTACATATCAGGACTTTCCGGATGGAGTCGATCCGATCGGTAGCCACTGCCCTACAAGGGGAGGAATGGTTAGCCTCGATCGACATCAAAGATGCGTATTTGCACATCCCCATCTTTCCAGCCCACCAAAAATTTCTACGCTTTGCGATAGAAGGGCGCCATTTTCAGTTCAGAGCCTTACCCTTCGGTCTGGCCACAGCACCAAGAGTGTTCACAAAAATTCTGGCCCCATTATTGGCCAATCTAAGAACACGAGGTGTAACGATAATGGCATATCTAGACGACTTGTTGCTGATAGACCACTCAGTGGAAAAACTAGAAGTGGTTGTTCACGAGACAATCAAGTATCTGGAATATCACGGTTGGATTATCAACCGAGACAAGTCAGCCCTAAAACCAGTCAAAAGTCTGGAATACTTGGGGCTAAGGCTGGATTCAGACCAGAGAAAAATTTTCTTGCCTCGAGAAAAGGGGTCGTCTTTGAGAGATTTGATCCACTTAGTGGGTTCAAAAAGACAGCCATCCATACGCCTGTGCATGAGGCTGCTGGGAAAAATGGAGGCATCATTCGAAGCAGTACCCTACGGTCAATTCCATTCAAGGAAGTTGCAAAGGGCCATACTGTCAGCCTGGAACAAAAAAGTTCAGGCTCTGGACGTACCAATGTCCTTGTCCCCTTCCGTTCGCAGAAGCCTCCGTTTGTGGTTGGTTCCCCGGAATCTGGAAAGAGGGAAATCCTTCAGTCCGATTTCTTGGAAGGTGGTCACTACAGATGCCAGCCTTTTAGGCTGGGGAGCAGTACTGGAGCAATGGTCTCTCCAGGGCAGATGGTCGGATGCGGAAAAGGCCCTGCCCATCAATCTCTTAGAGATACGAGCAGCCCGGTATGCCCTAGTAGCATGGACATCCAAACTCCAAGGGTCCCCTGTCAGAGTTCAGTCAGACAATGCCACAGCAGTGGCATATATCAATCGTCAGGGGGGCACCAGGAGTCGTGCAGCCCAAAGGGAAGTAAATTACATCCTGAGATGGGCAGAAAGATATGTCCCAGCCATATCTGCGGTATTCAT
Source organism: Rana muscosa (assembly GCA_029206835.1). Lineage (NCBI taxonomy): Eukaryota > Metazoa > Chordata > Amphibia > Anura > Ranidae > Rana > Rana muscosa. Next base: position 82,763,990 of record CM055117.1, on the reverse strand, counting down.
TCCAGGGGTGGAGAATTGGAAGGCGGACTTTCTAAGTCGCCAACAATTATGCCCAGGGGAATGGTCCCTTCATCCCGAGGTTTTCCGGACAATATGTCAGCGGTGGGGAACACCGGATGTAGATCTGCTAGCATCCAGGTTCAACACGAAAGTGGACAGGTTTGTCTCTTGGACAAGGGATCCCCTAGCGTGCGGCTCGGATGCCCTAGTGTTCCCTTGGGATCAGTTCAAGCTGATATATGCATTCCCACCGCGACAATTGTTACCTCGATTACTCCGCAGAATCAGGGTAGAAAAGAAACCAGTGATTCTGGTGGCTCCAGCGTGGCCCCGAAGAGCATGGTACGCGGAGATTGTAAGAATGTCTGTGGGGAGTCCTTGGACCCTCCCACATCGTCCGGACCTGCTTTCGCAGGGACCGATATACCACCCTTCCTTACCAGCCCTAGGTTTGACGGCCTGGCTATTGAAGCCCACATTCTAAAAAGGAGAGGGCTCTCTAATGCTGTGGTGTCTACCATGATCAATGCCAGGAAACCGGTATCCAGGCAGATCTACTATAGAATCTGGAAGGCGTACATCGCCTGGTGTGAGGCCAGGAAATGGCATCCACGTAAATACGTAATAGGTAGAATTCTGGACTTCCTACAATGGGCTGTAGATAGGAAGCTTGCCTTGAGTACTATCAAAGGTCAGATTTCGGCCTTGTCAATATTTTTTCAAAGGCCCTTGGCTTCGCATTCACTAGTCAAAGCCTTTATACAAGGAGTGATGCGTATTAGTCCTCCGGTTAATATTCCCATATGTCCATGGGATCTAAACTTGGTTCTGTCGGTTCTACAGAAACAACCATTTGAACCATTACAGCATATTTCCTTAGTGCTTCTCACCAGGAAATTGATTTTTTCTAGTAGCCATTTGTTCGGCTAAGAGAGTATCGGAATTAGCAGCTATGTCCTGTAAGGAGCCATATCTGGTTATCCATAAGGACAGAGTAGTGTTACGTCCTCATCCAGCCTTTCTTCCTAAGGTGGTATCGAGTTTTCATTTGAACCAAGATGTGGTTCTTCCTTCTTTTTTCCCCAAGCCTACTTCGGTAGAGGAAAAGTTATTGCATTCTTTGGATGTAGTAAGAGCAGTTAGAGCTTATCTAAAAGCCACTGCTCAGATTCGCAGAACGGATACTTTGTTTATTCTGCCGGAAGGCCCCAGAAAGGGTCAGGCAGCGTCAAAATCTACTTTAGCCAAGTGGATTCGACAGGTCATAATACAAGCCTATAGCTTGAGAAGTAGACCGCCTCCGTTCAAAGTTAGGGCGCACTCCACGAGAGCAGTTGGAACTTCATGGGCAGTGCATCACCAGGCCTCCCTGGCTCAAGTCTGTAAGGCCGCAACATGGTCTTCAGTACACACGTTTACTAGGTTCTACCAGGTGGACGTTAGAAGTCAGGAGGATGTCGCCTTTGGGCGCAGTGTGTTGCAGGCCGCAAAAGATCCTCATGTCTGATAGCGCTCAGCTTATATATGGTGTATCCCCCCCCTCATTTGGCATTGCTTTAGGACATCCCATTAGTAATGACTATGTCGCTCTGTGTCCCGTGATGTACGAGAAAGAAAATAGGATTTTTATAACAGCTTACCTGTAAAATCCTTTTCTTGGAGTACATCACGGGACACAGAGCTCCCGCCCCTCTTTGGGGACACTTATTGCTTTGCTACAAAACTGAGGTGCTCCCGGATGGGAGGGGCTTATATAGGGGAGGGTACTTCCGGTTTTGGAAGTTGCCAGTGCCAGCACCTGACGGTAACTATATAACCCATTAGTAATGACTATGTCGCTCTGTGTCCCGTGATGTACTCCAAGAAAAGGATTTTACAGGTAAGCTGTTATAAAAATCCTATTTTTAGCACCCAAAATCACATGGCAAAAACCACCAGAGCCAAGATCGAACACATTGAGATTAAATCAGCTATTGTAGCACTAGTAGTATCGGAATAGTGTCAGTCACACAACAAATACATAATGATTTCTAAAGCTGCTTACATGATCGATGAGTTCTCTGACCATTCCATTCCACTCTCCTTTGTCATTCTGTGCCCCATATTTGCCATCTACTACCAGCCTGACTTCATATATAAAGCCCAAAATGGTGGAAAGTTCTTTCAGCAAATCCAGGCAGTAGCCCTCAAACCTGTCATTTCCATACAGTGGCTTGTCTGACTTCCTATACATTACGTATGGGTCCTCCTAAAACAAAGAAAAAGTATTATAATAATTTGCACTATCATCAAAGACATTAAATCACAGTGTAAAATCCTACAGTGGAAGACATGGCTTATTGGTTAAAGAGCATCTAAACACAATAACAACAATTTTATATATTGCAACTTACCGATCCTTAGATATTGTAGCTGCATTCGTTTGCGTTTTTTTTTCCCTTTTTTTTTTTGACCTGGTGATCCTCCTAGTAACATCATGTTCTAGGTTGAAAAAGCTCACTCTACTGTATCTACGGAGATGAAACATTGCCACACTAGGACAGGAAGTTTGTCAGGACTAACATGTCTTCATAACATACAGCCGTGGCTAAAAGTTTTGAGAATGACACAAATATACATTTTCACAGTCTGCTGCCTCAGTTTTTATGATGGAAATTTGCATATACTCCAGAATGTTATGACGAGTGATCAGATAAATTGCAATTACTGTATTTATTGGCGTATAACACTCACTTTTTTACCCTGAAAATAGAGGGTAAACTGTGCCTGCGTGTTATACGCAGGGGGCTGTGGAAAGTTTTTTTCCTGAAACTTCCCTCTTAAAGTTATTGTGTGTGTTATACGCCTGTGCGTGTTATACGTCGATAAATACGGTAATTGCAAAGTCCCTGTTTGCCATGAAAATTAACTTAATCCCATAGAAAACATTTCCACTGCATTTGTGAAGAAGTCTTTAGGGCACCCAAGAAAGTCCAGCAAGTGCCAGAACCGCCTCCTGCAGTTGATTCAGCTGCGGGATAGGGGCACCACCAGTGCAGAGCTTGATCAGGAATGGCAGCAGGCAGGTGTGAGTACATCTACAGGCACAGTGGAGAAGACTTTTGGAGGATGGTCTGGTGTCAAGAAGGGCAGCAAAGAAGCCACTTCTCTCCAGGAAAAACGCCAGGGACAGACTGATATTCTGCAAAAGGTACAGGGATTGGACTGCTGAGGACTGGGGTAAAGTCATTTTCTCAGAAGAATCCCCTTTCCGATTGCTTGGGGAAAAAATCTTGTCCGGAGAAGAAAAGGTGAGCGCTGCCATCAGTCCTGTGTCATGCCAACAGTAAAGCATCCTGAGACCATTCATGTGTGGGGTTGCTTTTCAGCCAAGGGAGTGGGCTCACTCTCAGTTTTGCCTAAGAACACAGCCATGAATTAAGAATGGTACATCGTCCTCTGAAAGCAACTTCTCCCGACCATCCAAGAACCGTTTGGTGCTGAAAAATGCTTTTCCAGCATGATGGAGCACCTTGGCATAATGCAAAAGTGATAACTAAGTTAGCTTGGGGAACAAAACATCGACATTTTGGGTCCAGGGCCAGGAAACTCCCCAGACCTTAATCCCATTGAAAACTTGTTGTCAATCCCCAAGAGGCGGGTAAACAACAACCCCCCCCCCAATTCTGACAAACTCCAAGCATTGATTATGCAAGAATGGGCAGCCATCAGCCAGGATGTGCCCCAGAAGTTGATTGACAGCATGCCAGGGCGAATTACAGAGGTCTTGAAAAAGAAGGGTCAACACTGCTAATATTGACTCTTTGCAAAAAACATAATGTAATTGTCAATAAAAGCCTTTGACACTTATGAAATTCTTGTAATTATATTTCAGTATACCATAGTAACATCTGACAAAAAGATCTAAAAACACTGAAGCAGCAGACTTTGTGAAAAGTAATATTTGTGTCATTCTCAAAACTTTTGGCCACGGCTGTACAGGGTGGTGCTCCTTCACCACCCTCTATTAGTTTACAGAAGTAGCATGGACAGGAAAATAAGGCTGCTATAGGTAAACCTGCAGGGTACATAGCACTGGATTTCAAGGAGCCACAACAGGTATTTTCAGCACTTATCAAACTGATATAACCAAACTTTTAATTGTATATTGAACAGACCCCATGGGAGCAAATAGAAGAAGATCATTGTTAGGGTTTACATACACTTTAATACACTTTAAGTTCAATGCTTTGCAAGGCATAGGCTCTGTGTGCAAATCACACAAGGCGCCTTTTTCCTTCCGAAAATTTCCCTCATTGTTAGTCAGTTAGAGAAACAGATAAAATCAGACGATGAGGACTTAACTCCTTACAGTGTTCAACCTTTGTGACAAATGCCTGCTTGCTGTGACAATTGTGGAAGGAGCACATAAACCACTGTGGAATGATGATACATCACCAGCACTCCGTTGTAGTCATATACACTTTATATTAGTGCACTGTCACATCAGTCAAGTAAGCCAACATTTCAAGGCCACTCATGGTCCCTTCCTCAAAGGGCTGTAGTTAAATATTAATGTCACTATGTTGCCTTGGGGAAGGGACCCTGCATCTCCTGAAACCTCGGCTTATTTGACTGATGTTACATTTCACAAATAAAAAGTGTCTATGAGTGCAATGGAGTGCTGGTGACATCTCATCATTCTAAAGTTAAAGAAACAGCACTATTTAAACTGAAAATAACATAATACAGTGCCTTGAAAAAGTATTCATACCCCTTGAAATTTTCCACATTTTGTCGTGTTACAACCAAAAATGTAAATGTATTTTATTGGGATTTTATGCGATAGACCAACACAAAATGACACATAATTGTGAAGTGGAAGGAAAATGATAAATGGTTTTCACATTTTTTTACAAATAAATATGTGAAAAGTGTGGTGTACATTTGTATTCAGCCCCCCTTAATCAATACTTTGTAGAACCACCTTTCTCTGCAATTACAGCTGCAAGTCTTTTTGGGGATGTCTCCACCAGCTTTGCACAGCTAGAGAGTGACATTTTTGCCCATTCTTCTTTGTAAAATATCTCAAGCTCTGTTAGATTGGATGGAGAACATCTGTGAACAGCAATTTTGAAGTCTTGCCACAGATTCTCACTGGGATTTAGGTCTGGGCTTCGACTGGGCCATTCTAACACATGAATATGCTTTGATCTAAAACATTCCATTGTACAGCTCTGGCTGTATGTTTTGGCTTGTTGTCCTGTTGGAAGGTGAACCTCCGCCCCAGTCTCAAGTCTTTTGTAGACTCTGTTGCCCTGTACACACAGGCTGGAAGCCCGTCTATTTGAAAACCGTCGGTTTTCTCGACGGGATTCCTGGCAAGCTTGTCTTGCCAAGCCCTGTGTACAGACGGCCACTTCAAAAAAACGCTGTTCTTTTGAATGGCAAGAACACGGTGACATCATCGACTACGACGAGCCGGCGCTCGTCACATTCAATGCCGTCCCCGCCATCTTGCTACACCCTACACTACCCTTGTATGCTACCTCGCATGCGTCAAACTCTCATCGAGCATGTGCGGGCTTACCTGGGACAGGTAAGCATACTCACGAACGGTTTTCTCGGCAGGAAAACTCTGCCGAGAATGCCAACGAGAAAAATAGAAAGCAGGTTCTCTATTTTTCTCGTCGAGATCCCCGGCAGTTTTCCTGTCGAGAAACCATACACACGAACAGTTTTCTCGTCAAAAAGCTCTCCCAGCAGTTTTCTTGCCGAGAAAACCGGTCGTGTGTACGAGGCTTAACAGGTTTTTTTCTAAGATTGTCCTGTATTTGGCTCTATTCATCTTCCAATCAACTCTGACCAGCTTCCCTGTCCCTGCTTAAGAAAAGCAGCCCCACCACATGATGCTGCCACCACCATGTTTTATGGTGGGGATGGTGTGTTCAGAGTGATGTGCAGTGTTAGTTTTCCACCACACAAAGCACTTTTTTTAGGCCAAAAAGTTAAATTTTGGTCTCATCTAACCAGAGTACCTTTTTCCACATGCTTGCTGTGTCCCCCACATGGCTTCTCGCAAACTGCAAACGGGACTTCTTATGGCTTTCTTTCAACAATGGCTTTTTTCTTGCCATTCTTCCATAAAGGATTTGTGGAGTGCATGACTAATAGTTGTCCTGTGGACAGATTCTCCCACCTGAGCTGTGGATCTCTGCAGCTCCTCCAGAGTTACCATGGGCTTCTTGGCTGCTTCTCTGATTAATGCTCTCCTTGCCTGGCCTGTCAGTTTAGGTGGACGGCCATGTCTTGGTAGGTTTGCAGTTGTGCCATACTCTTTCCATTTTCCGCTAATGGATTGAACAGTGCTCCGTGAGAGGTTCAAAGCTTGGGGTATTTTTTTATAACTTAACCCTGCTAGTTTTCAAATTCTAATAGTTTTTAAATTCAAATTCAAAATGTTTTTGAATTCGAATTGTTTTCGAATTTCCAAAGAGAATAAAATAGAATAGAAAATAATGGAATAGAATAGAAACAAATAGAATAGAAAAGAATAGAATATAATAGAGTAAAATAGAACAAAATAGAATGGAAAAAGAATAGAAACTAACAGAATAGAATAGAAATGAATAGAATAAAAAAATAATAGAATAAAACAGAAAGAATGTAACCATCTTCTGAAATTCGAAAATAAAAGAATATATATATCTATATACACACAGCAGGACCTCAACCACGCCCCTCTCTTTTCCCAGGGAAGCAGTGGTGGGGGTGTGGGGAAGCATGTTGCAGCAAATGGTGGATGTGGCAGAGTGCTGTGCAGGAATGGGCTTTGTATAGAGTGCAAAGTTCAGGAGTGCGCTACGTACAGGGTTCAGGAGTGTGCTTCATACAGAGTGCAGGGTTCAGGAGTGCACATCATACAGAGTGCAGGGTTCAGGATTGCACTTCATACAGAGTGCAGATTACAGGAATGTGCTATGTACAGGGTTCAGGAGTGCTCAGTATACAGAATGCAAAGTTCAGGAGTGCACTACGTACATAGTGCAGAGTTCAGGTGTGTGCTATGTACAGAGAACAAAGTTTAGGAGTGCACTGTGTTCAGAATGCAAAGTTCAGGAGTGCACAACGTACATAGTGCAGAGTTCAGGAGTGCACTGTGTACAGAGAACAGAGTTCAGGAGTGCACTGTGTACAGAATGCAGGGTTCAGGAGTGTGCTGTGTACAGAGTGCAGGGTTCAGGAGTGTGCTGTGTACAGAGTGCAGAGTTCAGGAGTGTGCTACATACAGAATGCAGAGTTCAAAAGTGTGCAATGTACAGAAGGCAGGGTTCATGACATGACTGCATATCTCACTGGCCACTTTAAACCAAAAAATTACTCCACCTTTTCCCCCCAAAATCTCCCCCAGTACAAAGTTCTCCTTCCACCCCCAAATCACCCTCCTTCTCAGACAGACATCCCAATTCTAGCACATTCAGTGCAAATCCTCTTCCCCTGCCATCACAACACCCCCACCAATCCTCCTAGCTGTACAAAGGCCACCATAATTTTATTCCCCCCGCCCCTAATTTCCCCTCCCAGCACAGTGGTGGAAGATGCTCTTCCTCCCGGGCTCTTCCTTGTGGTATGTCATAAGACAGGTTAGAGCTGAGGAGGCGTTAGTGGGGAGAAATGCTGTGGGTGCTGTCAAAACCTGGATGCCCAGAACTAATAATTCCATTGGCATCCCTCCTTCCTGTACATTACACCAGCTGTGCCCGGGAGCAGCGGGTTTGGTGTAGCCAAGAGAGGAGCGCTGTCACTTCTAAATATAAATTCTAAAATAATTCTAAATATAGATGGTATAACATCGGACACTATTATATTTTTATTCTTCAGAAATGATATAGTGCCAACAGTTTGCACAGTGCTTTAAAATATAAATGGAGACCATACAGTTACAATACAATTTGAGACAGGAGGGTTAGGAGGGCCCCGCTTGTGAGAGCTTATGATATAAAATATGCAAAGCATGGCATGTGTAATGCCGCATACACACGATTGGAATTTCCGACAACAAAACCGTGGATATTTTTCCGACGGAATATTGTCTCAAACTTGTCTTGCCCACACACGGTCGCACAAATGTTGCTTGGAAATTCCGAACGTCAAGAAAACGGTAACGTACAACACTACGACGAGCCGAGAAAAATGAAGTACAATGATTCCGAGCATGCGTCAAATTGATTCTGAGCATGCGTAGAATTTTTGTGCATCAGAATTGGATACACACGATCGGAATTTCCGACAAGAACTTTTGTGGTCGGAAAAATTGAGAACCAGCTCTCAAACATTTATTGTCGGAAATTCTGACAGCAAGTGTCCGATGGAGCCTACACACAGTCGGAATATCCGACCAAAAGCTCACATTGAACATTTGTTGTCGGAAATTCCAATCGTGTGTACGCGGCATAAGTGGTATGTGTAGGCTTATGAATACATTTATAAAAAGTTTTGATTCCTTATTTATGGCAAAGAGAGAAATAGAATATTTTCCATCAAGTTGAAAAGTCTCTGCAAGTGGAAAAAAAGTCTTCAGCCCTCTGGAGGTCCTTGTCACACGTCATTAGCCATAGATGGCCTGATTGTCCCAATCGATGGTCAAGTCTATCACATTGCTTGTATTCAGCTATGTGTGGGCACTGTGTGCATTCAGGATAATTATTCTGTGCATTCTGTAAGCCAGTTATTTAGTCATTCTCATTGGAAATACTTCCAGTATAATTAGTTAAATTAGCCTTTAATTGGATTTTCAATGGATTTTCCAAGACAGGAATATGCAAATCTATAACCGACACTTTCACACATTGACCCTCCACTAGATGACAGCAGGAATCTCTTGGTCTATCTAGAGCAGGGGTCTCAAACTGGCGGCCCTCCAGCTGTTACGAAACTACAAGTCCCAGGAGGCATTGCAAGGCTGACAATTACAAGCTTGACTCCCACAGGCAAAGGCATGATGGGACTTGTAGTTTCGCAACAGCTGGGGGGCCGCCAGTTTGAGACCCCTGATCTAGAGCCTGCACACCTTTTTCTGATTTAAAGTAAAAGCACAATACTGGGTTATAAAACTTTTTCAGGCTTATTGGTCATCATCAGTACAGTTGGACACTCTCTACTGTAATGTTGGGAGTAAGTGTCGATTGGTTATTATGTATTAGGAACAACACAGGACTAGGGGATTGCTAGCTGGGAGGCTTCTGGGGGGGGGGGGGGGGGGTATGACAATAAAATTAATAAACATTTTACAAAGCTGCACAGTTTTTAATGTTTACTGGGGTCCCCTGACTGCATAGGCTATTTTCTGGACAAGGTGAACGTTAAGCCTTTCCCAATATTTGAGGCCAGCTAGCAGATATTGTTCTTTCCTAGAACAGAAGGTTTGTTGTATATAAGATGTCTTTAATTGACAACTTACTTTTTTTATTTTGTAATCTTTCAATGCTTACCAGAATGGTGGTCACAATAAGCGTCCGGTTGGCCAAAGAATCTGTAATGTTAGTTGACTTGTCCTTTGTATTGTCTGTCATGTTAAGGCCAATATTTGAATTCCAAACTCCAATCTTAAGGAGAGAAACAAATATAACTTAATTTGATATTGTAATCCACAGGCTTATATAGGTATACACATAAACGTAGTCAAGGAGAAGCACAGACACACACATACATATATAAATATATATACACTATATTACCAAAAGTATTGGGACACCTGCCTTTACACGCACATGAACTTTAATGACATCCCAGTCTTAGTCCGTAGGGTTCAATATTGAGTTGGCCCACCCTTTGCAGCTATAACAGCTTCAACTCTTCTGGGAAGGCTGTCCACAAGGTTTAGGAGTGTGTCTATGGGAATGTTTGATCATTCTTCCAGAAGCACATTTGTGAGGTCAGCCACTGATGTCTTTATGGACCTTGCTTTGTGCGCTGGTCCAATTAATTTGGTGGAGGGAGGATTATGGTGTGGTGTTGTTTTTCAGGGGGTTGGGCTTGGCCCCTTAGTTCCATTAAAGGGAATTATAAGGCGTCAGCATTTCAAGACATTTTGGACATTTTCATGCTCCCAACTTTGTGGGAACAGTTTGGGGATGGTCCCTTCCTGTTCCAACATGACTGTGCACCAGTGCACAAAGCAAGGTCCATAAAGACATGGATGAGCAAGTTTGGGGTAGAGAAATTTGACTGGCCTGCACAGAGTCCTGACCATAACCCAATAGAACACCTTTGGGATGAATTAGAGTGGAGACTGTGAGCCAGGCCTTTTCGCCCACATCAGTGCCCGACCTCACACATGCACTTCTGGAAGAATGGTTAAACATTCCCATAGACACACTCCTAAACCTTGTGGACAGCCTTCCCAGAAGAGTTGAAGCTGTTATAGCTGCAAAGGGTGGGCCAACTCAATATTGAACCCAAAGGACTAAGACTGGGATGCCAATAAAGTTCATGTGCGTGTAAAGGCAGGCGTACCAATACTTTTGGTAATATAATGTTTATCAGTACTGGCACACAACAGTGGTAAGTGGTAAGCAATACATTGGAGAATCTGTATATATATATATATATATATATATATATATATATACACACACACACAGTAAAACCTTGGATTGCGAGCATAATTTGTTCCGGAAAAGTGCTTGTAATCCAAAGCACTCGTACATCAAAGAGAATTTCTCCATAAGAAATAGTGGAAACTCAGATGATTCGTTCCACAACCACAAAAAAAAAAAAAAAAGGATTGCATAAAGCAGAATCCAGCAGGAGCTACAGACTATAAAAGAGAAGAGAGGCGCCTCTAAGTGTAGCAATATGGTTACATTTAATGAAAGTACAACATTTAGCAACATGGTTGATGATTAAAACAGGCACATCTAAGTATACAGGCATCCGGGGTAAAGCGATCCACATAGACCATCCCCTGCACCGTCATCAACGTCATCCCTTCCATGCTGCTCGCTTTCAGATCGCTCTACTGCAGGGTAGTCTTCCCGGTCACGATTGCAGACTGACAGCGGTGAGAGCCGGCAGGGCGGGGGACGGTCTATGTGGACAGTTTTACCCCGGATCCCTGCATACTTAGATGTGCCTCTTTTAATCATCAACCATGTGAGTTGCTAAATGTTGTATCTTTATGAAATGTAACTATACTGCTACACTTAGAGGCTCCTCTCTTACTTGAGTCTGAAAGATGATACATATGAACCCTTTGCTAGTTAAAGCTTTGTTCATCAACGGTTCCTCCCTGTGACATGGACAGCCCCTCTAACTGAAGTAGCACTGAAGTTGTATCAAATCATTACAAATCTCACTGAAGTAGTGCTGAAGTAGTGGTTGAAGTCGGGCTTTAAATCGCATTACTTTAAAATCGTACCCGGTTTGACCGCAGGCTTTCTACTCGGCTGCTACTCGTATTGTAAGACATCGCTCGTTTATCAAGTTAAAATGTATTAAAAATGTTTGCTTGTCTTGTAAAACACTTGCAGACCAAGTTACTCGCAATCCGAGGTTTTACTGTATATCTGTGTGTGTTTCTATGACTTACCTTGATACTTTTCAACTAACAACATTTCTATTTTATTCTGTTCTGATGCATGAGCATGTTTGCTGAGCAGATACACTGGATCACATAGTCCAGCAAAAACACAATGAAGCTGACCTTTTTTTGACTAAGCATTTATTATTTAGCAAACAGTCTAGCTAAAATCATGAGCAACTTAGCCCTCTCTGTACAGCTCAAACCCCCCCCCCCCCCCACAAAAAAAAAAATCCTTTATGTGTATTTTTTTCCATCCACTTTATTTCGGTATTCCAAGTAAATCACTATATACGGAGAGGTTGTCAGCCCTAAGAAAAGCCAAGAAGACAATTTGTTCCATAAGAAATTGACTGTGGAGATTTAATAATAAGCTTTAGATGCATAGCAACCAGCCGTGCATTTATAAGCCCATCCGGCTAACAAGAGGGAGTTTTAATTTCATTTTCCACATCTGCAGTGCTGTGTCCCTTTATTACTTGCAGTGCTGTTCTGAATAATCAAACACTGCTATTTCATAACACACACTTGATTTATTGAATGTAAAGGTGCACGATGTAGAAAAAAATATAATAAACATTACCAGACTGAAGAAAAAAACATTTCTTTCTATGATGGGCAGCGCCCTGTGGAATTATTGCCCTTCGAGCCCATGCACAGGGAATGTTTGAATAGACATCTTCTGTCTGAGAACTTAGACTTTCACTGTGTAAGCAGCTGCTCCTCTCAGCATGCCACTGCTATAGAAATGCTCATGCTGAGTCTATCAACCTTAGCATCCAGCAAGAGCCTGTGCAATCGAATTCCTCCTGCTAACTGGCTACGTTGTCCATCTGAATCTTGATTTGAAATTAAACTCGTGCTGAGTCCGGATCACCTTTCTACAAAAGCCTTCTATAAGTCAAAGTTTCTAGGAAGTGCTGTTTACGGGGCACAGATTAGACAGTCTTGCATTCCCTAAACTGCATATGATTTAGCAGGGGATAGTAAGCAAATCAGGGATGTTTTTAAGGCAGGGCAAAAGGGGCAGCTGCCCTGGGCCCTGTCATTGTTGTGGGGCCTCAAACAGCTGCCTCATACTTGCAAATATCCCAGTTTAAATTCCCTCATCCCTTGAGGTTTTAGTCCTGTGCTGTGTCCCGATATCTCAGTGTGAAGTTCTGTTACTAATGCTGCCCAGCCCTATTGTTGTGTACAGATGATTCACCTGCAGACCCTGTGTTTACATGTAAATACCGGCATCCATATGTAAATAGCGGCGGACCTGTGGCATTCATAGGTAAATAGTGGCGGACCGGCGGCATTCATATGTAAATAGTGGCGGATTGGCAGCATTGAGGTGCCATTCATATGTATATCATGCCCCCCTGAGGTCATATTCACCATCACTTCTGCTGAATGCTGGCCCCTGGGGAGGTAAAGAGGCATGCTTGAAAGTCCTGCCTACAAATGTGGTCATTAAGCCTAACATCAGCCTGTTCTGCAAAGGTAAGCAATTTAGTGTGGGGGAGGGTATTTTGGGATGTGCAGAGGTAGGAAGAGAATGAATTACAGTTTGGGGTGCACAGGTAAGCAAGGAGGGGGATGTATAGAGTTATAGAAGGTGGGTGCAAAGATGAGTAGAGGAGGCAAGTAGAGTTAAAGGGGAGAGGGATTGGAGTGGAGAGGATGGGGGAAGTTTGGGGTGCAGAGGTTAGCATGGGTTTTAGGATGCAAAGGTGTACTGTCACTGTCAGGGTGGATAAAGATGTAGGTTACGTATAGGGCAGCCCATTAATTTCAATGGGCTGCTCTATGCACTAGAAATGCGGAAGAAAGTCCCAAACCCTTTTTCAAAATCACATGGTGCCAAGGCACATGTCAGCGGGTTTCATTAACAATTAATGGCACTGCTGTGTATCTACTAAAGGGCAGCGCATTTCTGTGGGGGGTGGGCCCAAGAACATTTTTGCCCAGGGTCCAATCAATATTAAAGACGGCCCTGAAGCAAATGGAAAAAACTAAGGCCAAAAGTTTTCAGACACCTGACCATCACACCCATATGAACTTGTTGGATATCCCATTCCAAAACTATAGGCATTATTTTGGAGTTGTCCGCACCCCCCTTTCCCTTTTCACTTATCTTGGAAGGGTCCCTACAAAGTTTTAGAGTGTGTATATGTGGATTTGAGCCCATGTAGCAAAAAAGAGCATTTGGTAGGTCCGATACTTATGCTGGACAAGAAAACCTTGCTTCCAAACAGCAATCCAAGTCATCATTTTAGGGCTAAGATCAGGGCTTTGTGCAGGACACATGAGTTCCTCCACACCAAAGTGGTGAAACCATGCCTTTTATGGAGCTGGCTTTCTGCATAGGAGCACAGTCATGTTGGAACAGAAGAAAGCCTCCCCCAAACTCTTGTCACAAGGTGGAAAGCACACAATTTATCCAAATTTTTAAAGCAAAGGGCCAGTTTACTGTCCTTTAGACTTTAGGTGGGCCAGACTGTGGCCACTGAAAGTCGAAAATGTCCTGGCATCAGTGGGAGTAAACAAGTGCCCATCTTTGGTGTCAGCGAGAAGCATTGTGCCCCAGTGTTGGTGTCATTGGGTGAGAAGATTCATGTCCCATCGTTGGTGTCATTGGTATGTGTCATGGTAAGCTGTTCACAAGATTTTGGTCATATAGTGGAAGCATGCAATAATTAATTTTATGGCAGTATGGAGCTCTCCTTTAGTGAAAAAAAAAAAAAAAATCAGTTTACAAAATTTGAGAAGCATATGCACTGCAATCAGAATGAGATTTTTTTTCTTACTGACTGTCATTTGGCAAGTAAGACACAGCAGAGAATGTTTGGGCCAAATGCCGCAGACCAACCAGTTGGTGATGGCTCAGAAAGGCAGTTTACAAGGTAATCAGTGTTCACTGTTGCAAAAATAACAGCTTGAAGGCTTGAGCCTTGCCAACTGCACACAGATGCAAAAGCAGAAGTCTGCCAGGGAGGTCCAGCAGGGTGAAAAGATTTGAAATTTAATTTTTGAAATGGCAGAAAGGTTTGAAACCGATCTAAACAAACACATTCCTTAACATTCATTAACAAATTCCATACAAACTGCTTAGCACCAAAAAATTTACTTGGTTCTGTATTCTCTAAAAGGGGCAGTACTGGGAGATGGGTAGGGGTTGGAACCAATTGGTGTTCAGAGGTGGGTAGGGGACTGAGATAAGGGGTGACTTGGAAAGGGTAGTACCTGCACATATTCTCTGAGAGAAAAAAAGCCCTGGTGAAGAGTATAGCAAAAGGCAGGAGAGGAGTACGGAGTATATGACATAGGATAGTATGTGCAGGAGAGGTGTATGGAGGATATTATTATTATTATTATTATACAGGATTTATATAGCGCCAACAGTTTGCGCAGCACTTTACAACATCGGAGAAGACAGTACAATTACAATACAATACTGGAGGAATCAGAGGGCCCTGCTCATTAGAGCTTACAATCTAGAAGGGAGGGTCAAGTGGAACAAAGGGTAGTAGCTGTGGGGGATGATCAGATGGACAAGATGAAAAAACAGTTGTTAGGTGTGGGTAGGATAGGCTTCTCTGAAGAGAAGGGTTTTCAGGGATTGTCTAAAAGCTAATAGAGTAGGAGATAAGCGGACAGATTGGGGTAAGGCGTTCCATAGGATTGGAGAGGCTCTGGAAAAGTCCTGGACACGAGCATGGGAGGAGGTGATGAGAGAGCTAGAGAGCAGGAGGTCTTAAGAAGAACAAAGAGAACGATTAGGTTGGTATTTTGAGACTAGGTCAGTGATGTAATTGGGGGCAGAGTTGTGGATGGCTTTGTAGGTAGTCGCAGTTGCGTAGCGTGGGGGGGGGCCAGGGGGCCTGTTGCCCCGGGTGCAACATTTGGAGGGGCGCAGTGACAGGTAGGAGATTAGTTTAGGAGGCTGAACAGCTGTTCGCTATAATAAAACAGAAGCTGCGGTGCCGTCCCGGCTTAGGCTCCAGCGCCGTGGTAACACTGACACGGTGTCAGTGTTACCACGGTGCTGGAGCCTAAGCCGGGACCGCACCGCAACTTTGTCTTCGGCATCATCGTCTTCACTCACTCTGCACTGTTCAGTCACTCACTGCGGTGTCAGTGACACCGCAGTGAGTGACTGAACAGTGCAGAGTGAAGGAAGACGATGATGCCAGGGAATGTGACTGTGCAGCGGGCGGAGAGTGGGGGCTGGGGGGAATTTAGGGCAGCTGAGGGCGGCATCCTCCGTCTTCATTACACGTGACTCCGAGTCCTCCAGGATCCCCGCTTGCTCTGCCCGCGTTCTCTTAGCCCGCCCCACAGCCCGGACTTCTGCCGCCGCTTCTCCTGAGTGTTGAGTCACTGTGCTGTTACGGGGCCCCGGCACTCTGACTGCACCGACCGGACCACCCCAGGACTGTCTGGAGGAAACCCAGGCCAGGAGGAAGAGGATGCGGTATCCACACAGACAGAAGCCCCGGCCCCCTCCTCACCGTCAGCCTGCACGGACACTGAGTACTCGCTCTGTATGTACTGCATGGTGGCAGCCGAGCCTAGGAGGAGAGGGGAGCTGAGCTGAGGGGAAGAGAGCTTTGTATTTGGGGGAGATGTACACAGATGTAACCCCTCAACCCTTCACGCTGCACACCCTCAACACCGCACACAGCGCACCCCCTCAACCCCGCATGCCGCACACAGCGCACCCCCTCAATCCTGCACACAGCGCACCCCCTAAACCCCGCACACAGCACACCCCCTAAACCCCACACACAGCGCCTCCTAAACCCCGCACACAGCGCACCCCCTCAACCCCGCACGCCGCACACAGCACACCCCCTTAACTCTGCACACAGCGCACCCCCTTAACCCTGCACAGAGCGCACTCCCCCACCCTGCACACCACACACAGTGCACCCCCCTCAACCCTGCAAGCCGCACACAGAGCACCCCCTCAACCCTGCAAGCCGCACATAGTGCATCCCCTCAACCTTGTACCCCGCACACAGCACTGCCCCTCAACCCTGCATGCCGCACACAGCGCACCCCCTCAACCCTGCACTCCACACACAGTGCACCCCCCTCAACCCTGCATGCCACACACAGTGCACCCCCTCAACCCTGCATACAGTGCACCCCCTTAACCCTGCACTCCGTACACAGCACACCCTTCAACCCCGCACGTCGCACACAGCGCACCCCCTGAACCCTACATGTCACACACAGTGCACCCCCTCAACCCTGCACGCCGCACACAGCACACCCCCTCAACCCTGCACGCCTCACCCAGCACACCCCCTCAACCCTGCACCCCTCACCCAGCACACCCCCTCAACCCTGCACGCCGCACACAGCGCTGCCCCTCAACCCTGCACACGGCGCACCCCCTCAACCCTGCAAGCCACACACACTTAGAAGGGACTCAGGGGGTGCTAAAAGTCAGCGGATTAGGGAGCGCAAATTTCTTGCCTTGCCCCGGGCGCTGACAACCCACGCTACGCCACTGGGTAGTCATTAGTATTTTGAATTTAATTTGTTAGGTGAGCGGAAGCCAGTGGAGGGATTGACAGAGAGGAGTAGCAGACACAGAGCGATTGGTAAGGTGGATGAGTCTGGCAGCAGCATTAATGATGGATTGAAGGGGGGATAGAGTATGCAGAGGTAAGCCAATGAGGAGGGAGTTGCAGTAATCAAGGCGAGAGATGACTAGGAAGTGAATTAAGAGCTTTGTGGTGTCATTGGTTAGAAAGGGGCGTATTTTGGAGATGTTGCGGAGGTTGAGGCGGCAAGATTTGGACAGTGATTGGACGTGGGGCTTAAAGGAGAGTTCAGAGTCCAGAGTCCAGGACTACACCTAGAACCTTGGCAAGCGGGGATGGGCTGATAGTTGTGCCATCGATTTTGACAGAGAGATCGGGGGAGAGGGCACGTGGGGGAGGAAAAATTATATGTTCGGTTTTGGATAAATTTGAGGAAGTGGTGTGACATCATTATATATGTTTTTTTAGCAGACACCCTAGGGAATAAAATGACGGTCATTGCAACTTTTTATCCTGCACGGTATTTGCGCAATCATTTTTCAAACGCCTTTTTTTTTTGGAAGAAAAATGGTTTCATGAATTAAAAAATAACAAAACAGTAAAGTTAGCCCAATTTTTTTGTATAATGAGAAAGATGCTGTTACGCCGAGTAAATAGATACCTAACATGTCACGCTTTAAAATTGCGCACACTCAAGGAATGGCGCCAAACTTCGGTACTTAAAAATCTCCATAGGCGACGCTTTCATTTTTTTTACAGGTTACTATTTTCGAGTTACAGAGGAGGTCTAGTGCTAGAATTGTTTCTCGCACTCTACCGCATGCGGCGATACCTCACATGTGGGGTTTGAACGGCGTTTACATATGTGGGCGGGACTTACATGCCTGTTCGCTTCTGAGCGCGATCTACCGGGGACAGGGCCGTTTAACTTTTTTTTTTCATAATATTTTTTATTTTACTGAATTTGTATTTATTTTGACACTTTTTTTTACATTTTTTTTTTTTATCACTTTTATTCCTATTACAAGGAATGTAAACATCCCTTGTAATAGGAATCATTGGGACAGGTCCTCTTTATGGAGAGATGCGGGCTCAATAAGACCCCACATCTCTCCTCCAGGCTGGAAAGCATGAGATTGATTGAAAAAAAATCACCGATCTCATGCTGACAGCCGCAACTGCGGCTTTGTTTACTTCCGGGTACCGGGCGTGACGTCACAACGACACGCCCGGGACTCCCACGGTCATAGAGATGACTGGTGACCATATGATCACCGGAAATCTCTATCGTCGTGAGCCGGCGCCGGCCGATTCGTTTCTCCGGGCCCCCCGATGGCACGGGAGAGCCCGGAGAAGCACCGGATGGCGGCGGGAGGGGGGGATGTCCCCTCCCGTTGCCTATAAGAACGATCAAGCGGCGGAACTGCCGCTATGATCATTCTTATGGTGCGCAGAATCGCCGGCATGACAGAATGATATCTGAATGATGCCTGTAGCTGCAGGCATCATTCAGATATCCCCCTTCAAACTCAAGGACGTCATATGACGTCCTTGGAGGAGAAGTGGTTAAACTCTTCCACAACTTTATCCCTGACCTGTCTGGTGTGTTCCTTGGACTTCGTGATGCTCCTTGTTCTCTAACAAACCTCTCAGGGCTTCACAGAACAGCTGTATTTATACTGAGATTAAATTACACACAGGTGGACTCTATTTACTAGTTAGGTGACCTCTGAAGGCATTCGGTTCCACTAGATTTTAGTTAGGGGTATCAGAGTAAAGGGGGCTGAATACAAATGCACACCACACTTCTCACATATTTATTTGTAAAAAAAAAAATGAAAATCATTTATAATTTTCCTTTCACTTCTCAATTATCTGCCACTTTATGTTGGTCTATCACATACAATTCCGATAAAATACATTTATGTTTACGGTTGTAACATGACAAAAAAATTGATTTCAAGGGGTATAAATAATTTTTCAAGGCACTGTATGTGCAGGAGAGGAGTGCTTAGGATATGACATGGGGCAGAATGTGCAGAAGAGTAGTGTGCATGGTATGACTGCATGCAGTATAATGCACAGAAGAGGAATTCAGAGGATATGACCATGGATAGATAGCATGTACAGGAGAGGAGTGTGGATTTTTTTTTTTTTATTCGTTTTTATTTTTTTACATTTTTTTTTACTGCCATGTACATTTTAAGCGGCCCAGATGCGGAACGTGAGAAGGGGCGGGTCTATTCATTTATTACACAGTGGAGGAAGTTCCCCATCAGGTCCGCTCAGCCAATGACGTAGGCGGGGTCTGACATACGAGGGGGCGGACCTGATGGGGAACTTCCCCCACTGTGTAATAAATGAATAGACCCGCCCCTTCTCACGTTCCGCATCTGGTCCGCTTAGCCTTACACCTATTCATTGGCTGAGCGGACCTGATGGGGAACTTTAGAAGGGGCGGGTCTATACATTTAATACACTGCGGAGGAAGTTCCCCATCAGGTCCGCTCAGGCTCAGCCAATGACAGACAGCGCTGGACATCGGATCGCCGCGGGACACTGGATTTCATCGCTGGAATGTTTTTTTTTTATTCTAGTTTTTATTTTTAATAAAGGACTTTTCCAAGGTGTTTGTGTTTTTATTTTTTTTACATCTTTTTACACTTTCTTCGTGAAATGGTAGGGGTACAATGTACCCCTTACCAATTCACATAGGGGGGGGCGGGATCTGGGGGTCCCCTTTGTTAAAAGGGTCATCCAGATTCCGATAAGCCCCCTGCCTGCAGACCCCCACAACCACCGGGCAAGGGTTGTTGGGATGAGGCCCTTGTCCCCATCAACATGGGGACATCCTCCCCATGTTGAGGGCATGTGGCCTGGTACGGTTCAGGGGGGGGGGCGCTCTCTCGTCCCCCCCCTCTTTTCCTGCGGCCTGCCAGGTTGCGTGCTCGGATAAAGGGTCTGGTATGGATTTTTGGGGGGACTCCACGCCATTTTTTTTTTATTTGGGGTGGAGTTCCCCTTAAAATCCATACCAGACCTGAAGGGCCTGGAATGGATATTTGGGGGAACTCCACGCATTTTTTTTTAATTCGCGGCGGGGTTCCCCTTAATATCCATACCAGACCTGAAGGGCCTGGTAATTGAATTTGGGGGGACCCCCATACTTTTTTTTTTTTATCAATGACTTTTCTATGTATTGCCGGGAGCCGACAATTCATTATAGCCGCGAGTGAGTTTTAAATGACTTTTTTTCCTTCAGAAATTACATTTTGTTCAGGGACAGTTCTAAGCACGGGAAACAAGCGCGACTTTACATGCATATCATACACACCCCCCAGGTACGAAATTTAAAGGATTTTTTTTTTTTCATTTTAAGCATTATTAAAATCACTGCACCAGAAAAAATGGCAGTTTTTAAAACTTTTTTTTGCATTGATACATGTCCCCTGGGGCAGGACCCTTTTTAGGACAATAACTTGCATCTTAGCCTTTATAATTAGCACTTTTGATTTTGAACGTTCGAGTTGTATTTAATAGGGTTCTAAAGTTCACGCGAACATTCTGTCTGTTAGCAGGTTCTGGTGCGAACCGAACAGGGGGGTGTTTGGCTCATCCCTACTGCATGTGTGCCACCTTATAAGACTGGTACACGGACCCTGAGAACCCGGCAGTACTCGTGACTTCTGTGTATAGAAGGGGACCCAGCAGTAAGCTTCACACCCACAGATGAATGGCAAACACTGCACACTAGATCTGCAGGAGCTGGCCCTGGGAGATGTGTTTACAGTCACAATACTACAGAGACACACTGGGGATGGAGAGGAGGGGGAATAGGACTTTATATGAAGCAAGCAGCTGCAGGGAATACAACAATCAGCAGGGCCGCTTATAGAAATCACGGGGCCCCGTACAGCCTACCTGACTGATTTGCACAAATTTCCAAACAAAAATCCCCCCTCCTAGCACAACCCCCTTTAAATTACCCCCCTGCCTCCCCCCAATCTCTCCTCCCAGCACATATCCTCCCATTCTTCCTCCTCACACATATCGCCCTCCCCAAATCCCCATTACATTTGCCAATGCGAACACAGTCAGGAAGAGGTGTGCTGTGTTTTGTTCTCCTCTCCTGTCAGAAGAGTGCTGGTCTTTATAGTACATGAGACCGGATGGCTCTTACTGTAGATTGCATTGCACTGTACACACTTCTTCTCTCACCGCTCCAGGCTCCAAGCTGCCGTCTCCTCATCCCAGCTGTGAGTGCGGGCGGGGAGGGGGCGGGAGAAGGAGCTCAACTGCGGCTGGCCAGGGGGGGCATAACAACCCACCCCGGGATCCCCTAAATCCAGCCTTGTGTCTCTCACCTAGCCTCTCACCTAGCAGCTGAAAGCCGGCGTGAGCGAGATGGAGAGAAACCGGCTTTCAGTTGCTGGGTGAGAGACGCTGTCATTCTTTATTCTCTGCTCCACCGATCCTCCTGCTGTCCGGGCCCCCCTGTGTGCCCAGGCCCCCTACAGGAGTGCTGGTGGTCCCCCCCCTATCAGCGGCCCTGACAATCAGTGTATATATAATATATAATTAATTTAAAAATTCATAGAACTCTGTATGTAACAAGGTAAAAAACAGTAATTCATGATAGTAATTGATAGCCCATAGAATTTATAATATACACATACACATGTTAAATGATACCACAGTACAGTTACACATAGTTGTAATTATAGAGCCTCCAAACTCACTAATCCACATCAATGATAATTAAAGAAAGGTCTTGATATGATAATGGTATATAGGATCATTGAAACCACATGATAATGGGCATGAAACTTGACATGGTACTTGTAAATAAAAAAATTAAACACGGCATCTAGTTAGCTCGAGGTTTTGAAGCTGCATTTGTTCCACCTCATAAGACTGGTACATGGACCCTGGGAGATGTGTTTACAGTCGCATTTCTTTGAATACTACAGAGACACATTGGGGATGTTTTTTTTTTTTTAGCTTGTGGTTTAAGACATACTGCAATATACAGCATATTAATGGAGAACTAAGGTAAAAATACAGTGGAACCTTGGTTAATGAGTAACACGGTTAACAAGCGTTTTGAAAGACGAGCAACTTTAAAAAAAAAAATCCTGACTCGGTTTGCGAGTGTTGTCTCGCAAAACTAGCAGGATTCAAGCCAATAGGGTGTGCAGTACCGCATTTGGCCAGAGGTGGGGTGGCGCCGGTGATACCCGGAACGGATCGGAGCCGCTCGGCAATACTCTGAAACTCTCGGAAATACTCAGTTCCCGAGTATTTCCGAGCCTTTCCGAGTTCAACCAAGCTGTCCCCGAGTATTTACAAGGCTCTCCAGCGCCCCCCGCCTCTGGCCACATGCAATATTGCATGCAATAGAAGTCAATGCGGAACGAATTATCTTAGTTTTGCATTGAATTCTATGGGGAAACTCGCTTTGATATGCGAGTACTTTGGATTACAAGCATTCTCCTGGAACAGATTATGCTCGTAATCCAAGGTCCCACTGTATTGTTTTCTAGAAACAATGTGGCTACTGCATGTGATAATAAAGTACATACAGTATATGAGTGTGCCTAGAGTGGGGTATGTCACAAACATTGTCGAATGGCAAGGGTAAAGTGGATGTGGGGACTAGAAGTGTGCTGAACTGGAATTTGGGCATTGAAGCCATACCTGTATCAAAAACCTCCAATATCTTTCCTACCAGACCTATTCTCCAAGAAAACCACATCTATTATTTATCTTTTCAAGTGAAGCAGAATATTCCACTAAAATAACATGGGTAATGTCATGAGTACCTAAGGCTGATAGACCAAATGTTGCGTTTAAGGATAAGTTCACTTTTGTTCACCGTTTTTTTCTAAATTCGAGCTCCCCTATGTACCAATATAGCATTAATGTACTTTTTTGGAAAAAATATCAAAAGTTTTCTATTACATCTACAGACACTCACTTCACTTGTCCTCATTCATGTTTCCAAACGTATCCATTCGTTTTGCCTTACTTCCTGGTCAGACTAAAGGTCATGACACAGAAAGGAGTTGACCAGCTGACCTCATTAGCACACACCCTGCATCATCCACCCTCCTACCTACCCACCCATTCCCAGCTGCACGTTTTTTAACCACTTAAGCCCCGGAAGGATTTGCCCCTTTAATGACCAGGCCATTTTTTGTCATACAACACTACATCGCTTTAACTGACAATTGCACGGTTGTGCGACGTTGTACACAAAATTTACGTCCTTTTTCCCCCACAAATAGAGCTTTCTTTTGGTGGTATTTGATCACCTCTGCGGTTTAAATTTTTTGCTGCACGGTGTGTGTTAATGAGGTCAGCTGGTCAACTCCTTCCTGTGTCATGACCCTTAGTCTGACCAGGAAGTAAGGCAAAACGAATGGATACTAATGGATGAGGACAAGTGAAGTAAGTATCTGTAGATTTAATTGAAAGCTTTGATATTTTTGCCCAAAAATACAACTTATCCTTTAAGACAAAATTTATAAAAAATGTATTACATCTCTCCTGGCGACCAGAGGTAAAATACCCCTACTAAAACTTAAAATCAACTGCAGCAGCCATTACAACCATAATTATGATGTCATGCTAATCTGCTGGCTTAACCATAATGTAAAGAAAAACATATAAACATGGAATCCAGTGGTAAGAACTAGGTTGCCTTGTGGGAGGAGGCAGGCACATCAACTGCTTTAGGCAATTCTTATTATGGAGACATGGAAAATAAGCAATCCACTTTAACCCAAAATCAATTACATTGTCCTTTAACCCTTTCACTGTCTAAGTCCCTTTTTTAAAACTTGTTACCAAGACTCAAAATTGCACACACTGGTGAAACAGCGGGAAAACTATGTTAACCAAACTTTTCCAATGTTTTTAGTATAGATAACATCAATTTTATATAGATAACAGTCAATTAAGGCCCTAGAATTATTGCTCACTCCGATGGGTACTATGTGCAATATGTGTGATGCAATACTATATATATGTGCGGTCACTGCCCCACCTCTCCATCTCGTCCAAAGAACTCTTTGCATTCATTCATAAAATAGAGAGCATTCTCTGAATGGTACTCATGCCTAGTAGCTGACCTCCTGTGTTAAGAGTGCAGCAGGGCAGCTGCTTGGCATGGGAACCAGAAGCAAGCAGAGATCACTGAGTAGCATTGACCAGGTATGGTATATATTAGTACATAGTTACATTGGTCCAAGCTGGTATAAATCTTTCCCAGATAGCAAGCAATTGTGCTTCAAGTTTGAAAATGACTTGCTAAGCTATTGCTAGACTTGCCAGGCATCACAAGTTTGTTGCACAATTGCAGTAATTCCACAGTTTATGACTCCAAATCAACTTTCTTTAGAAAGCATTCTGCAAGGCTGGCACAAATTTCTGGTTCAGTTATGTTGTACAATAATCATCCCACCATAGGGGTCACTGTGGCTAAATTTTCATGCTGTAGACTTTCAGAGCTCTTGCTGTAGACTCACCACTGCAACTTTGCTCTTGCTAGAGACTTGCCACGCAAATTTTCTACCAATTAGAAAAGTATCAACTAGAACTTGTGCTTCAGGTGCTCTGCAAGTGTACAACTTGCCAGTGAAAATTTGCAGCAAGTTAATAAACTTACAATTTAAACACTGCCACACATTTGTGGCAAGTTATCCTTGCTATCTGGGTTATTAATCTGTAAATGCTTTATTGCACGTTTTCTGAGCACAGGTGCTTTTCAAGCTGCTTTATTATCATACCTTGTTTTATTTTACTTTATACAGGTTTGATTTTTTTTTTTAGCACAGTTATCATATTTGCTTTGTCCTTGGTACTGTACATTTGTTTTCAACAGAATACAGAATTTTTAGGACAAAACATTATTTTATGGAAATTTGGTTCCAGAAATGATGCAGGATCTGGTTCACGGTTAAGAGCGGCCAGTACCAACGAGTCCACAAGGACACAATGTACAAAACCAGTAATTGCACCCAGTGTGCTTTAATGGCCATATCAGAATAATTTGTTTGCTCGCTGCTAGAACAAGATAGGGACGTTATCAATGATGTGTAAATTGCTTTTGACATCGAAGCTCTTTACCTTGGCTGCTGAGTTAGTATCACTCCTCCTCTTTGTAATTATCACTAGGTTCTATTAGACAGGAAATGAGATTTTCGTTCACATGGACAATCTGTAACCAAACATATATTATAGTGGAGAGCTCTACGACAGGTCACATGACCAGAGCATGCTTTGAAACCCTGAACAGAAGCAACCGTGGTAGAAAAGCAAACATCGCTTATAGTCATACACTAAGGGCATTATGTACAAATGGGTATGAATAAGAAATATCTATCACCTATAGTAACCAGTTATGTTCATTAGATTTGAAAATCAAACATCCCCCCCCCCCCCAACAATTGTTCCCACCCCACTTGTTCCTACCCTTTTAAGTTTATAAAAAAATAACATACAGGCACTTATTTACTTACCCAAATCTGCTGTCCTGTTATCCTCTAAGGAACATCTTCTGCTAGTGGAGACTGGTGATCCAAAACCGCACCCAAGCCCACTATGTTTCTTTCCATCGATTTTCAGCCGCTAGCGGGGCGCTTTTAACCCCCGCTAGCAGCCGAAAAAGGGTTTAAAACCGCCCGCAAAACGCTGCACAGCGGCAATTTGCGGGCGGTTCGGAGGTGCTGCCCATTGATTTCAATGGGCAGTTGCGCTCTAGGAGTGGTATATTCACTGCTCCTACAGCGCCTCAAAGATGTGGCTGGCAGGACTTTTTTATACCGTCCTGCCAGTGCAACGCCCGGTGAGGGCTTTCACACTGGAGATAAAAGAACGGCTCTTTCAGGGCACTTTGCAGGCGTTATTTTTAGCGCAAAAGCGCCTGCAAAGTGCCTCAGTGTGAAAGCAGTCCTAAGTCTTCAGGACCCTGTGAGAATTCTTTAATTGTGCTCTGACCACTAATTGGAAGCATCCGTGTAACCAGGGAAGGGACGTGGACACTTGAAGAGAAACTCTGCTCTTCTAGGAAAGCTCTCCAAAAATATTTGCAGTGTGTTTGTGGGAATTTTAGTCATTCAGCCAAAAGAACTTTTGTGAGGTCATGGACTGATGTTAGATGAGAAGATCTGACTTGCAATTGAACATTTCAATCCATGTCAAAAGGTGTTCAGTAGAGATTAGGTCAGGGTTCTGGGCAGGCCACTTGAGTTCCTCCGCTCTATACTCATCATACTATGTCTTTATGGACCAGGTGTTGCTCACAGTCATGCAAGTACAAATGAATGGAAAGAGAAAGGACTACCCAAACAGTTTCCACAAGGTTGAAGGTCCTTGGAAAACCTTCATGGGGTAATCACCCTAAAGGTGACACTGAAAGTTCAAAAGATAAAAAAGTTAAGTAACCAAGTTTGTAACCATGCAAACTGTTGGAGATATCAGCACCAGGTCAAACAGAGCTGTAAAACAATATCTGCCTCAGAAGAAACAAAAGCTTTGGGCAGTCCACTAAACCACTTGGATATTGCTGAGCATATTACAGGCATGACTAAAAAATCATCTGTGAATGAAAATCAATGGAAACTAAGCCATGTTATGGATTGTCTTTAATAAAACCCATACACAGTACTGCAATGTACATGGTCACTTACATGACTGGCTAATGCTGGCATTATACGTTACACTACAATTGTTCGATATAATGATTGTTTCAATGAAATGATTGTTTCAATTCTGTCAGGAATTGATACAAGTAGACAGTTCTTCCCAAAAAAGATTATTTTACATTGATAACAAAAGGATTGGTCCTGCCAGAAAATTGATTGGAATTTGGTCAAATAGATTTATTATTTGCTGTGTCAAGCGAACGTTTTGTTTGAAATATAATTTTAGATAATAAATCCTGGTATTTATTAATGTTTCGTCTTTACGTTTATGACCTGCATTAGTCATTAATATGTCTTGTAGTCTAGGGGCTAGCTTTTGGTCAGTATAGAGTTTGTGTGCCCCCCAAGTCACTATCTCTGGTTTGTACATATATGACTTTGAAAAGGACATTAACCCTTTATCCCAATTGGGTGCACTTTAAAACATATTCATCCTGAATGAAAAAAATATATTTGTAAAAATTATTATTAGAGTAGGGAATGGTTACAACTCCTTTTTTTTCTGCCTGTGGCCTCATTTCCCCTTTATCAAATCTCTCAAACTAGGGACACAATGGCAATGAAAGCCCTTTCCATTAGTAGTCCAGGGGAGGCTAGAACCTCAGTTAACTTACTATTACTGTCTGTGTACCCATTGGAGATTTCAGCCCCGTACACACGGGCTGAATGTCGGTTGACATCGGCCGGTTCAATAAAAAACGGCTGACATTTGGCCCGTGTGCAAGGCAGCTGGCCCAACAAAAGCCGGCTTCTGTCGGACGAGCATGCTGGAAAACCAACAGCCAACCGGCTCCCGATCAGCGATCTTAACCATTGGCTGGAGGGACTGAATGTCAGGCGACATCAGCCGGCTTCAATAGAAACCGTCCGACATTCGACCTGTGGGTAAGGTAGCCAATCCGACAAAAGCCGGCCTCTGTCAGACGAGCATGCTGGAAAACCAGCAGCTGAACAGCCAATGGCTGAGAGCACAGGAAGTCAAGGAATATTCCTCTAATGGGACATCATTCAAGGTGTAGTGCTTACCAATGAGTTCAGTCCAGCCAGGTTTTAGGGCTTGTTGGTCCACTTTTTTGAAAAGAAAGTAAAAGTTCCACAAATCAACAGGTGCCCTCACAGGAGTTTTCACCATCACTTTAAACACAAAATAAAAATGGCATTAAGCCTCCTGGCTTCCTCTTGCAGTGCTGATGCTCAGGCCTCAGACTCAGGCCTTTGGTATGGTCCCACAGACA
The DNA here is from genome assembly GCA_029206835.1 of Rana muscosa. Classification (NCBI taxonomy): domain Eukaryota; kingdom Metazoa; phylum Chordata; class Amphibia; order Anura; family Ranidae; genus Rana; species Rana muscosa. Next base: position 82,735,945 of record CM055117.1, on the reverse strand, counting down.
GCTACACCACAGTGCTCACATACCACTCTCTCTACACACCTGCAGCTCTTTGCTGCATTGGCTCATGCCCTAGCCAGGGCAGGGGACCTCCTGTCTCCTGGGTGGAGCCACCGCCTGCTGGTCTTTGGTAAAACCTGGACACAAGGTTAGAGGCTCTTTTAAGTCTCTGGACTCCAGAACCCAATTAAAAACCCAGAGGAAATCAAAAACGTAACTTTCTTCAGTTTTAAATTTAATTTAATTTGGATTTAAATCTGCATCTTTGAGAACCTCACGTGCCATTTACCTCTCCTTCCACAGTGGCATGGCCCAGCACTGTCACATTGGATAAAGACAGTAAAATAAAATAAAAAACCCTGACAGTGGTTCCGACTATATCTAAAAACATTTAAAAAAATTAACATTTTGTCTAGAGATATCTTTTAAGCCTTTGTCCAATGCAAAATCCCTGAGGATCCAACTTTAATTTGCTCACAAATTCAATCCTCATAGCTGAACCCTAAAAATTGTTCTTCGCTCCACTCGTCATTTCACATTAATTGGCTTTCATCCATGATCATTCTATGGTTTGCTTATCAGCAACTGCCTGTACTGAAATGGCACTCCGTTTATTACAGCACTCATCCCAGACCAGGGAAAGTGCTCACTTCAGGTGTAATATCCACATCATAATAATTAATGTGCCTGTTTTATGCTAGCACATATGTCTGCCTTCACATTCACCGAGGCCATTTCAACATTATGAATTCCATCTCTTCTCCTGTGTATGCTTCATGCCCATCATAACACACTGAATAAAGTTTAATATCAAGGTCTAGGATGTCAGTAATACTCAGAGCTGGCTATGTAATGAGACAGGAAGTTGCTGCAAAGCAATGATGCCCACATTATTAATGCAATGAGCTTGTCCTTTCATTACATAGCTTAAAGATGAATTCCTGGTGTGGATATTATTGCACAGTTACTACTGGTCAAGCATGGACCAATGTAAGTATATGTTCTTTACCTGACTGATCCCCATGGAACCTGGAAATCACTGTAGTAGACACCGCTACTACAGTGATCTCCACTAGCTCCGGAGCTGCCCTGCTGCTTAGAGTAGGGTGACCAGACATCCCCGGTTTCCGGGGACAGTCCCCGTATTGAGGACACTGTCCCCGGACCAAGTCTGTCCCAGGATTGGATTTGAACACGGGCTGAGGCAATTTTAAAGACAGTCAGTGCAGAATTAATTTAAAAAAATCTTAATTGTTATTGCACAATGTACTAAATAAAAAAAATGTATATCAAGAATGGACTCTTTCAAATTACTAAGATTTACAAGGACTAGGCCTTCAGACTCCGAAAACTAAGCCTAATTATAGATTTCAGTTTGCTCAAAATGAAATGTGGTCACATGATGCTGACACAACTACTACAGTGATCATCGCTAGCTTCCAGGTCCCATGCCGAGTGGTTGCTCTGCTGGTTAGTGAACTCAGAAGGTTGCTTGCTGAGCACGGGCACCATTCAGAGAACATTTTATATTTTCTCAATGAATGCAAAGTGCTCTCTGATTGAACAAGGTGGAGATTATGAAGTCACTGACCCATTCTAAACCTTGTCTAATCAGAAAATGATTTGCACTCATTGAGAATGTGCCCATGCCTAGCAAGTGACCTACTGTGTTCTCTAAGCTGTCCAGATTTTTAAATTGAAATCCGGGGACATATTTTTTTTTGCTAGTAATGGCGGCAATCAGTGACTCTCTGTCCGTCGCCGCCGCCCGCCTCACAGCCTGTCAATTCTTACTCTCCGGGCCCCGGCTACTACTTACTGGGTGGGGAGCGGAGGAAGATCACTCCGCCAGGGAAGGCAAGGAGATAGGCAGACGGCTGGCCGGGACTTGAGCCAGGAGGGGAGTGGGGAGAGGAGCGACGATCCGGGTGGCCGCATCGCTGGACCGTGGAACAGGTAAGTGTCACTTTTTGTAGCTGCTGACTTTTAATAAACATTAAAAGGCTGGAACTCCGCTTTAACTCTTTTTAATCCTTATGTTGCTACTAGTCTTAGTAAATAGATAGAAAGGTACACTCATAGGCATGCAAACAGGGTGTGCCAGTTGTGCCTGGGCATACCCTAATCGATTCCCCCTGCTTTCTGCCCTCCCGTCTCCCCCTTAAGTGCTAGCTTCCTTCCTCTCCTGTCGGCTTCTGCGGGGGATTTTTCGGAATGGAGAGCAGGGGAAGGGGCCCATGAATATTTAATTTACGGGCCCTTTCTGTTCCTGTATGAACACAGTGAGTGATTTGCACCAGTTGTGTGTTGTGAAGCATAGTGAACTATGTCGACTATACTTCAGTTTGTGAATGAAAAGGAAGCCGCTCAGCACAGGGTACTTCCCATTTATTCACTGTCCAATGCAGCTGAGGCTGCAGAGAAAGACTGGGAAATTTTTGTCCTCATTCCCTTACTCTGTCTCAAAAGTGGGACATCAGGGATGTCACAAAAACACTGTAAAAAAATAGAAAATAATATTGTTTAAAAATAACAAAAAAAATGTAATTGGAAAAAATGATAAAAACACCCATGTGTGTTTGTGCTCTGGGGTGCACACCATAATGCTATAGGCTGTGCACACCAATGGGTAAACTATATTGTCAAAAGTATTGGGACACCTGCCTTTACGCAAACATTAAATTAATGGCATCCCAGTCTTAGTCCGTAGGGTTCACTATTGAGTTGGCCCACCCTTTGCAGCTATGACAGCTTCAACTCTTCTGGGAAGGCTGTCCACAAGGTTTAGGAGTGTGTCTATGGGAATGTTTGACCAATCTTCCAGAAGCGCATTTGTGAAGTCAGGCACGGATGTTGGAAGAGAAGGCCTGGCTCGCAGTCTCTGCTATAATTCATCCCAAAGATGTTCTATTGGGTTGAAGTCAGAACTCTGTACAGGCCAGTCAAGTCCACCTAAACTGACAGGCCGGGTAAGGACAGCATGAATCAGAGAAGCAGACAAAAGGCCCATAGTAACTCTGGAGGAGCTGCAGAGATCAGATTCAGATTTAAAGTGGATGAAAATCACTTTTTTAAATTAAGGCTTGCACCTTGTACAGTAAAGGATTTCATGTCATCTGTGCTCAGTCTTGCCACGGAGAGTTAATCCAGCCCTGAACAGTCCTCTTATCTTTTTTCAGTGAGCTAAAAAAGGTCAGACAGAGAAATAGGTGTCTGTTTCTACCCCTTGCTGTTAGTGACAGGTGATTTACATATCTCATGCACAAGCCTGAGAGAGACATTCTGTGTACTTCAGATCCCCTCCTCCTTTCTTCTCCAGCTCTCCCAGGATTGGCTGCTCCACATCTCAGCATGATTGGGCATGCTGAAGTCATGTGGTGACATTCCTGGGTTTTGACTGGATTTTAGTGATCATGGGGCATATTCCACGAGACCAGCAGAAGTTCAGTGTAAGAAATATCGATGCCTGGCCAAGGGGAGTGTAGAGGTGGGCAGGGAGTCTACTGACATCCTGACTCCACCCACTGAGCTCCAGACAACAGACCCACCCACAGAATCTGCAGTTTTTCGGGTCTCATAACAGACAGAGGGGAGACATTTGACAGGTAAGGATATATGCAGGAGGCATATATATCCTTATAGATTACCACTATGGCAGTAGTTTGGAAAGGATGAGAGAGGGTTTACATCCACTTTAATGCAGTCTATGCATTAAGGTAAAAAACCTTCTGTGCTGCAGCTCCCCCAGACCTCCCCTTTTTTTTTTGCTGAAGCCCAATCCGCTCCAGCGATGCGTACAAGCCCAGCCGCTGTCTCTCTCCCCATTGGACAGATTGATAACAGCGGTAGCTATTGACTCCCGCTGCTCTCAATCAAATCCTGTGACACGGGAGCGGGGGGCGGGGCAAAGTCCTGCTGTCTGTGTCAATGGACGCAGCAGTGGGACTCAGGAGCGAACCCATACGGATACCCCTCAAGGAAAGCGGCTGAAGAGGAGGGGCCTGGAGCGTTTGTGGGGCACCCCAGAACAAGAGGATGGGGGGCTGCGCTGTGCAAAATGACTGCACAGAGCAGGTAAGTATAACATGTTTGGTATTTTATTTTATTTTTAAAGCGAGGGTTTACAGCCCCCTTAAATACCCTCAAAAGAAAACGCTTTTGAGCTGTACCATTAAAATCTAGTTGGGTAGAGTGTTGCACGGCCGAGTAATTGTCAGCCAAGGTATCACAGTGCTAAAAACAGAAAAAAAATGGCCTGAGCAGGAAAGGGGATTGGCATGCCAGTAGGGATGAGCCGAACAACCCCCGGTTCGGTTCGTACCAGAACATGCGAACAGGCAAAACATTTGTTCGAACACGCGAACACCGTTAAAGTCTATGGGACACGAACATGAAAAATCAAAAGTGCTAATTTTAAAGGTTAATATGCAAGTTATTGTCATAAAAAGTGTTTGGGGACCCGGGACCTGCCCCAGGGGACATGTATCAATGCAAAAAAAAGTTTTAAAAACTACAGTTTTTTCGGGAGCAGTGATTTTAACCACATCAATACAGGGCACTTTCACCCCCTTCCTTCCCAGACCAATTTTCAGCTTTCAGCGCTCTCGCACCTTCAATGACAATTGCGTGGTCATGCTACACTGTACAGAAATGACATTTTTATCATTTTGTTCGCACAAATAGAGCTTTCTTTTGGTGGTATTTATTCATGACTCTGTTTTTTATTTTTGCGAGATAAGCCAAAAAAGAGCGGAAATTTGGAAAAAAAAACAACATTTTCTTCTTTCTATTTTAAAAGAAATCCAATAAAATCTAATTTTGTCATAAATTTAAGCCAAAATGTATTCTGCTACATGTTTTTGGTAAAAAAAAAATCCCGTTAAGTGTATAATAATTGGTTTGTGTGATCACGGACATATGTACGCAAATGATCATGTACAGATGTGCGCAGGAGATCACGGACATATGTGTGCAAATGATCATTGGGACATATGATTTTACTGTTACATATGTGGGGGACAGGTGTTTTTACTATGTGGGGACATGTGTTTTTACTATATGGGAACATGTGTATGGGGACATGTGTTTTGGGGGACATGTGTGTTTACTGTGTGCGTTTTACATTGTGGGGATACTAGGCTGGTGATCAGTGAGTAAAAAGCTGTAAAAAAGCAGCTCATACTCACTGATCACCAGCCGGGCTGCAGCGCAGTGGCGTAGCGTGGGGGGGCCAGGGGGCGGTCGCCCCGGGCACAAAATTTAGTGGGGCGCAGCGGCAGGTTACCTGCAGCTCTTCTCCTGTGCAGTCTAGGATACTATGAGCTCTTTTGCTTCGCTATGAGGAAGAAGTTGCAGTACAGTCCCGGCTTAGGCTCCGGCAGTGACACTGACACAGCAGTGAGTAAATGAACACTGAAGACCATCCATGATGATCCCAGGGTTTGTGACTGTGCGGAGACTGGGGGGAAGGAGGAGGGCAGGCGACTCACGAGGCATCCTCTCCATTACACGCCACTCCCACACACGAGGTCCTCGTGCGACATGCTGTCCGTCCACTTAGCCCGCCCTACAGCCCTACTTCTGACCACCGCCACTTCTCCTGAGTCCTGCATGTGCCTGTCAGTGTACTGATATGCTCTGACCCTGCACTGACCACCCCAGGACTGGAGGAAACCAGGGCCAGGAGGAAGAGGATGAGGCATTATCCACACAGACAGAAGCCCCTCCTTACCGACAACTGCACAGACATTGTGAGTACGCCTCTACAGAGGAAAGCTCTGTACGGGACGATGGCAGCCGGAGGGGGGCTGGGGCTGAGCTCTGAACTGGAATCTGTGGGAATAAGAGCGCACCCCCCTCAACCTTGCACGCTGCACACAGTGCACCCCCCTCAACTCTGCAAGCCACACACAGCGCACCCCCCTCAACTCTGCAAGCCACACACAGCGCACACCCCTCAACCCTGCAAGCCACACACAGCGCACCCCCCTCATCCCTGCAAGCCACACACAGCGCATCCCCTCAACCCTGCAAACCACACACAGCATACCCCCCTCAACCCTGCAAGCCACACACAGCGCACCCCCTCAACCCTGCATGCCACACACAGTGCACCCCCTCAGCCCTGCACACCACACACAGCGCACCCCCCAACCCTTCCCCCACACACAGCGCACCCCCAACCCTGCATGCCACACACAGCGAACCCCCCTTAACCCTGCACTCCACACACAGCACACCCCCTCAACCCTGCACTCCGTACAGAGTGCACCTCTGAACACTGCATTCCATACAAAGCGCATCCCTTAGCCTTGCACTCCATACACAGCGCACCCCTCAACCCTCATTGGTAATAATTAGTTCTATTTCTTCTTTTCTGTCTATTTGTGGGTCCCGTCACTTCTGCAGTCTGTGGTGTGCAGGCAGTGAGATGATGTGCTGTAACCTTAAGCAACAAATCAGAGGGTTGTAATGATGTGTTGTAACCTCTAGCAACCAATCAGTGAGCCGTAATGATGTTCTGCAATGTCTAGCAACCAATTAGGGAGCATTAATAATATGCAGTAACCTCTAGCAACCAGTGAGTGGTAATGATGTGCAGTAACCTTCAGCAAGCAATCAGTGAACAGTAATGATCTGCTGTAATCTCTAGCAAGCAATCAGTGAGCAATAATAACTTGCAGTAACCTCTAGCAACCAATCAGTTTGTAGTAATGATGTGCAGTAACGTCTAGCAACCAATGGGTAAGCAGTAATTATGTGCAGTATCGTCTAGCAACCAATCAGTGAGCAATAATAATGTGTATAGTGGACAGTGTAGAAATCAGGTGGGTCAGTGTAGTGGTCAGTATAGGAATCAGGTAGGTCAGTGTAGTGGTCAGTATAGCAATCAGGTCAGTTTAGTGGTCAGTATAGGAATCAGGTAGGTTAGTATAGTGGTCAGGTAGGTCGGTGTAGGAATCAGGTTGGTCAGTACTACTGTACTAGCAGAAGGAACTCATAGAGTGCTAAAAATCCATGGGTTAGGGGGCGCAAATCTCTTTCCCTGCCCCGGGCACTGACAGCCCACGCTACACCACTGCTGCAGCGATCCACCTTCCTCTCCTCGCCGACAACTTCTGTGTGAGGAGAGGAGAGCCGATCGCCTAGCAACCGGCTCTGTGTTTACATCACATAACGGCTGATCCCATGACATGTGATCAGGAGGGCCAATCGCAGAGCCCTCCTGCTGATCTGAGATGCGCCGTGTCCGGGTGAGACGAGTGCATCGGGATCGCGCTGCTGCGCGGGTGAACGCGTGCGTGATCCCCCTCCTTCTGAGGGACGTTCCTGAACGTCCACTCAGAAGGAGAGAGCGCCCTCCCGGCCGTACATCTACAGTGGCCGGGTGGGAAGTGGTTAATAATGCTTAAAGTGAAACAATAAATGTAAAATATTCCTTTAAATTTCGTACCTGGGGGGTGTCTAAAGTATGCCTGGAAAGTAGCTCATGTTTCCCGTGTTTAGAATTGTCCCTGCACAAAATGTAATTTCTGAAGAAAAAAAAGTAATTTAAAACCACTCGCGGCTATAATGAATTGTCGGGTCCCCGGCAAAACAGAGAAAAGTCATTGAAAAAAATGGCAGGAGTCCCCCCTCCCCCAGTCCATTACCAGGCCCTTTGGGTCTGGTATGAATATTAAGGGGAACCCCTGCCGTTTTTTTCAATGACTTTTATCTGTATTGCCGGACCCGACAATTCATTTATAGATGCAAGTCGTTTTAAATTACTTTTTTCCTTCAAAAAGGACATTTTACGCAGGTAACCGAAAAAAAAAAAAAGTGTGGTGGTCCCCCCAAAATTCCATTACCAGGCCCTTCAGGTCTGGTATGGATATTAAGGGGAACCCCGCTCCAAAATGAAAAAAAAAATGGCGTAGGGTCTGTCACGATTACGCCCGCCTACGGCGACTAGCTAACCGCGACGTGCGTTCCGTGACTGGGGTATATGAGGAACTAAGGGAATAAGGATAAAAACAGGCGCCATATAACGGTTTTGTGTATTTTTCTAGGATTCTACACGCTACAAATACAGATTGACATGTACGTGTAGCCCAACATGTGTACGTGCAAAAGGAATTATTTTCATCTCTTTGCCGCTAGTATTTTAGCTTTTATGAGACATAAAATAGGTTCCTCAGATCGGATGATATAAATCAAAGTTTGCAGACCGGCTGGGGCCTTGTGAATGCCCCCTGTGGATCCTTGTAGCCACAAAGGCTATGACTCCCTTTGAAGGCTTCAGAAAGGTTGCAATCTATACTCATATGGGAACTTTTATTGGCATCTAGGTGTCAACTCTGGCCTAGGAACTGGTCCTGTCCTTTTCAAATGCTAATGAAAGAACATATGTGCATGACTGATATTGAATACTATATTTTTAATAACCCAGAATTAAACTACATCTACAATTACACTACTTCTACAGATCACGTCACATCTTGTTAAGGCAAAACTATCCTACTCTTACATTTACGTTACAGGGTCCCCACCAAAAATCCATACCAGACCCTTCAGGTCTGGTATGGATTTTAAGGGGAACCCTGCACCAAAATTTAAAACAAAAATGGCGTGGGGTCCCCCCAAAAATCCATACCAGACCCTTATCCGAGCACGCAACCTGGCAGGCCGCAGGAAAAGAGGGGGGATGAGAGAGCACCCCCCCTCCTGAACCGTACCAGGCCACATGCCCTCAACATAGGGGGGGGGAATGTCCCCGATATTAATGGGGACAAAGGCCTCATCCCCACAACCCTTGCCCGGTGGTTGTGGGGGTCTGCGGGGGGGGGGGGCTGCGGGGGGGGGGGCTTATCGGAATCTGCAAGTCCCCAAAGGGGACCCACACATTCCGCCCCCCCCCTATGTGAATTGGTAACGGGTACATTGTACCCCTACCATTTCACAAAGAAAGTGTAAAAAAGACCTTTATTAAATAAAATTAAAAAAACATTCCAGCGATGTATTCCAGTCTGTCCAGCGTTGTTCTCTATGTCCCGCAGTGATCCGATGTCCAGCGATGCTGCAGTCTCCTCCAGTCTCCACTCCACACAAAACCCCCATGACGTAAGTTGGGGCGGGGTCACCCGTCACATCATAGGGTAAGCCCCGGCTTTCCCCGCTTGCCGGGGAACACCCTATGACGTTGGCGGGTGACCCCGCCCCGTGACGTCACATCATTGGGTATTTCCCGCTTGCCGGGGAAAGCTGGGGCTTACCCTATGAGGGTGACCCTGCCCCCTCTTACGTCATGGGGGTTTCGTGTGGAGTGCAGACTGAGACTGCAGCATCGCTGGACATCGGATCACTGTGGGACATAGAGAACAACGCTGAACAGACTAAATTACATCGCTGGAATGTTTTTTTTATTTTTTATTTTTGAATTTTTAATAAAGGACTTATCCGAACTGTGTCTGTGTGTTTTTTTTGCAATTTTTTACACTTTCTTTGTGAAATGGTAGGGGTACAATGTACCCGTTACCAATTCACATAGGGGAGGCTGGGATCTGGGGGTCCCCTTTGTTAAAGGGGGCTTCCAGATTCTGATAAGCCCCCGCTCGCAGACACCCACAACCACCGGGCAAGGGTTGTGAGGATGAGGCCCTTGTCCCCATGTGGCATGTGGCCTGGTACAGTTCAGGGGGGGCACTCTCTCGTCCCCCCTCTTTCCCTGCAGCCTGCCAGGTTGCGTGCTCGGATAAGGGTCTGGTATGGATCTTTGGGGGGACCCCACGCCATTTTTATTTTATTTTGTTGCGGGGTTCCTCTTAAAATCAAACCAGACCTGAAGGGTCTGGTGTGGATTTTTGGGGGGACCTCATGCCATTTTTTCTTATTTTAGTGCGGGGTTCCCCTTAATATCCATACCAGACCTGAAGGACCTGATATGGAATTTGGGGGACCCCCACACTTTTTTTTTTGGTTCGGGGTTCCCCTTAATATCCATACCAGACCTGAAGGGCCTGGTAATGAAATTTTGGGGGGCCCCACACATTTTTTTTTCTCATTTAAAACTATTAGCATCTATTAATGAATTGTCGAGTCCAACAATACAGATAAAAGTCATTGAAAAAAACGGCAGGGGTTCCCCTTAATACTCATACCAGACCCATAGGGCCTGGTAATGGACTGGGGGGGACCCCTGCCATTTTTTTTCAATTACTTTTCTCTGTATTGCCAGGGACCCGACCATTCATTATAGCCGCGAGTGGTTTTAAATGACTTTTTTTCTTTCAGAAATGACATTTTGTGCAGGAACAATTCTAAACACGAGAAACATGCACTACTTTACAGGCATACTTTAGACACCCCCAGGTACGAAATTTAAAGGAATATTTCACTTTTATTGTTTCACTTTAAGCATTATTAACCACTTAACGACCGCTCACTGTATATATACGTCGGCAGAATGGCACCGACAGGCACAATCACGTAGAGTGTACGTGATCGCCTTTGTACAGTTGGGGGGTCCTATCGGACCCCCCTCCTATACAGTGAGCGGCTGTTAATCGTTGGGGAGCGATCAGAGATGAGGGGGTGACCATTCGATTTCGGCCACCCCCTCGCGATCGCTCCCGGCCAATGAAAATGCTTCCTCCGCCATGTGATGTAAACACAGGCAGGAGGAAGTGATGTCATCTCCCTCGCGGCGGTCTTTTCGATTCCGGCGCCGAGGAGAGAGGAAGCAGGTTAGTGCACCAACAGTTCACTGACACATAGGTACACATAGGCACACATTTCACCCCCCAGTCACCCCCAGATCACCCCCCAGGTCACCCCCAACCCCCAATCACAGTGTCACTGATTGCAGTGATCATTTATTTTACTGATCACTGCATTTAGTGTCATCTGTGATAGTAAAAAGTTGCAGGGCAGTTAGGTTTAGGCCCCTTTAGGTCCAGGGTAGCCCCCTAACCCCCCCTAATAAAGGTTTAACCCCTTGATCGCCCCCCAGGTAACCCTTTCACCCCCTAACGCCAGCGTCACTAAGCGATCGTATTTTCGATCGCTGTATTTAGTGCCGGTGGTGCCCTAGATAGCCAGTTATTTATTTTTAGTTTTGCCGCAGGTTTTTAGAGCGTCAGGTACCCCCATATATTATTTTAACCCCCTGATTGCCCCTAGAGTTAACCCTTTCACCAGTGATCACCGTATAAGCGTCACTGGTGACACTGGTTACCCAGTTAGCTATTTAGTTATTTAGGTAACCCGTCAGGTTTTTATATAGCGTCGGGTACCCCCATATTTAACCTAATAAAGGTTTTAACCCCCTGATTGCCCCTAGTTAACCCTTTCACCAGTGATCACCATATAAAGGTTACGGGTGACGCTGGTTGGTTAGTTTGCTTTTTATAGCATCAGGGCACCCGCCGTATATAACCCAATAAAGGTTTAACCCCCTGATCGCCCGGCGGGTGAGATCAATTAGGTTTTAGCGCCAGAGAGGGTCTGCGTCGCCCCAGGCAGCGTTAGGTTAGTGCCAGTAACGCTAACACCCACGCGCAAAGCATACACCTCCCTTAGTGGTATAGTATCTGATCAGATCTATACTAGCGTCCCCAGCGGTTTAGGGTTCCCAAAAACGCAGTGTTAGCGTGATCAGCCCAGATACCTGCTAGCACCTGCGTTTAGCCCCTCCGCCCAGCCCAGCCCAGCCCAGCCCAGCCCAGCCCACCCAAGTGCAGTATCGATCGATCACTGACACTTACCAAACACAAAACACATAACTGCAGCGTTCGCAGAGACAGTCCTGATCCCTGCGACCGCTAACAGTTTTTTTTGTAGCGTTTGATATATTTGCTGACGACAGTCGGGTGCTTTTTTTCCTGTGAATCTTACTAGTGTACCCCTAAATTTAGAGCCCAAAATGGCAAGTCGAAGGTACACTAGTAAAGAGGCCTACGAGATTCTGAGCATGACAGATAGTGAAGAGGAGGTCACGTATCTGTCAGATTCAGGCTCAGAATATCTTCCCGTAGAAGACAGTGACGTCAGCGGCCCTCACGTCAGATAGCTCTGACGACGAAGTTGAGGTCCCTGGTAAGGTCAGGCGTACCCGATACCGATCTTCTGAGGTTGTTGAGGAGCAAGAACCGCAGGGCTCTCGTATCATGGAGCAGAGGAGTACTAGCGCCGCTATTCCTTCTGGTGAATTGGCAAGCACCAGCGGCCTAGTACAGCCTGGGCGTACATCCAGCACTGCAGTATCACGTGGTGACGTGGCGAGTCCCATAAGTGCAGTTCAAGCTGGCGAGGTGGCAAGCACAAGTAGTGTCCGGCTGCCACCAAGAAGACAAAGGCAGGCCCGTCGTACCCATAGTGCTCTTCCTGCAGAATTCGCCTATCCTGATTGGGTCCCCACCACTTCTGCAGAACCCGTACTTCCCCCATTCACTGCCCAACCCGGTATTCAGGTGGAAACAGCTGATTTTATGCCAATCGATTATTATTCGCTGTTTTTCACGGAAGATCTCTATAGATCTATTGTGGACCAGAGTAATTTATATGCTGGTCAATTCATCGCCGCTAATCCCCAGTTGCCTTCCATTGCCAAAGATTGGAAACCAATTACGGTTTCCGAATTTAAGACCTTTCTGGGCCTTTCCCTCAACATGGGCACACATAAATTCCCGTCATTGCGTGCTTATTGGTCCACGCACCCAATTGACCACATGCCCGTGTTCTCTGCCTCCATGCCCAGGAAACGATACGAGCAGATTTTGCGGTTCATGCACTCAACGACAATGAACTTTGTCGTCCACGTGGGGACCCTGAATACGACCGGCTCTATAAAATTCGGCCCCTCATAAACCACTTCAACGAACGTTTTGCAGCCTTGTTTATTCCCGATCAAGCTGTCTGCGTTGATGAGTCCCTGATTAAATTTTCTGGCCGCTTGGCTTTCAAGCAGTACCTTCCCAGCAAGCGTGCCAGATACGGGGTCAAGCTCTATAAGTGCTGTGACAGGGCAACAGGCTATGTATGGAGCTTTATGGTTTATGAGGGAAAAGATAGTCAGGTTGAGCCGGTCAACTGCCCGGATTACATAGGGAGCGCTGGCAAGATAGTGTGGAACTTGATGTCACCCTTATTCGGAAAGGGGTACCACTTGTATGTGGACAATTATTACACGAGCGTGCCACTGTTTAGTCACTTGTTTGATCATCAGATTGGAGCATGTGGCACCGTGCGACCTAATCGCCGGGGCTTTCCCCAGCGGCTTGTAGATGCCCGTCTTAGGCTGGGGGAGAGAGCCTGCGTAAAGTGTAATAACTTGCTCGCTATGAAGTGGAGGGACAATAAGAATGTTTTCCTTCTTACCTCCCTTCATGCAGACACGACAGTCCAAATTCGTACGGCGACTGGTGTTGTGGAGAAACCCCTCTGTGTCCACGAATATAACAAAAATATGGGAGGGGTGGACCTCAACGACCAGTTGATGGCGCCGTATCTAATTGACCATAAGGCGAGACGCTGGTACAAAAAAGTGTCTCTATCCTTATTCCAATTGGCTTTGCTTAACGCTCATGTGCTATACAGAGCTTCAGGCGGGACTTTATCTCTTCTAAAATTCCAGAATGAGATAGTCACAGAACTCCTGTATCCAGGCGGTTCTGCACCTCACCATCCCCTACCAAATGCAGTAAGCCGGCTGCATGAGAGGCATTATACACATCTCCTCCCGAGTACCCCTACCCAACGAGCCCCCCAAAAAAGATGTTGTGTCTGTAGCAAGCGCGGATTTAGGCGTGACACCCGTTATTATTGTCCACTCTGTCCTGACAAACCTGGTCTTTGCCTTGGTGAATGTTTTGAACGCTACCACTCAAAAGTGAAGTTTTAGCGTAGGGTACAGCATTTCACAGACTAGGACACACTTACACAGGGTCTCCCAAGATGCCATTACATTTTGAGAGACCCGAACCATTACAGTTGTTAAAGTTTTAAAAAAAAAGTGTAAAAAAGAAAAAAAAAAAAAAAAAAAAAAAAATATAAAATAAAAAAACCAAAAATAGTTGTCGTTTTATTGTTCTCTCTCGCTCTCTCTATTTTCTCTCTATTGTTCTGCTCTTTTTTACTGTATTCCATTCTGCAATGTTTTATCATGCTTGCTTTTCAGGTATGTAATTTTTTTGTTTTCAGGTGCGCCATTCAACTGCAGCGCGGAATTATTTATCTTGACAGCAACAGCGTTTACTCCCACGATACATAAAGCCGTGACTCCAGTGCTGTAGGAGGTGATTTCACCACCACAGTTAAAAAAAAAGAGCATATATGCCGAAGCATGGGGGCAGCAGGGGCGGAGGAGCAATTTTGCTCCTAATGCTGCGTATATACGGTCGAAATTCCGACGGAGGCTTGCCCGTGGAAAAGTTCGACCGTGTGTACGCGGCATAACCTTTTATGCCGCGTACATACGGTCGAAATTTCGGCAAAGGCTTGCCCGTGGAAAAGTCCGACCGTGTGTACGCGGCATAACTTTTTTGCGGGAGGATGCCCCCATGCTTCGGCATATATATATTTTAGGTACAGGTTGCGTTAAAAAAATGTTTTATTTTTTACTAGGTTTTGTTTTGGTATTTGCTTTGCAGGTATGGTATGGTAAGGTCTTACTGTTGTACTGTAATGTTACTTTGTTTTAATGTTAACCATCATTTGCTTAGCAGGTACGCCATTCAGTTGCATCGCGGATTTATTTATCTTGACAGCAACAGCGTTTGCTCCCACGATACATAAAGCCGTGACTCCAACGCTGTAGGAGGTGATTTCACCACCACAGTTAAAAAAAGAGCATATATGCCAAAGCATGGGGGCAGCAGGGGCGGAGGAGCTATTTTGCTCCTAATGCCGCGTATATACGGTCGAAATTCCGACGGAGGCTTGCCCGTGGAAAAGTTCGACCGTGTGTACGCGGCATAACCTTTTATGCCGCGTACATACGGTCGAAATTCCGACGAAGGCTTGCCCGTGGAAAAGTCCGACCGTGTGTACGCGGCATAACTTTTTTGCGGGAGGATGCCCCCATGCTTCGGCATATATGCCCATCATTAGAAGTGGGTGGATGAAGGGAGGTATTCTAATGGTGGGCATACCCACCAATCAATCTCTTTTTTTTGTTCAGCCAACAGGCTGCATGAAAAAAAAGATTACAATACATGTCCAACAAGAACCAGCAACGTACTGGTATGTTGCTGGACTTTGAATGTTTATACCAGAATGATGCCTGCAGGTTTAGGTATCATCTTGGTATCATTCTTTTCAGCCAGTGGCCGGCTTTCATGTAAAAGCAATTCTAGCAGATAATTAGCCTCTAGACTGCTTTTACAAGCAGTGGGAGGGAATACCCCCCCCCCCCGGATATAAACAGCGCCATTGGGAAATTGGGAAAGCATTTTATCACACAGATCTTGGTGTGGTCAGATGCTTTGAGGGCAGAGGAAAGATCTAGGGTCTAACCCCCCATTTTTTTCAAAAAAAGAGTACCTGTCACTACTTATTGCTATCATAGGGGATATTTACATTCCCTGAGATAACAATAAAAATGATAAAAAAAAAAAAAATATGGAAGGAACAGTTTAAAAATAAAATAAAAAAGCAAAATAAATAATAAAAAAAAAAAAAAAGCACTGCTGTCCCCCCCTGCTCTTGCGCAAAGGCGAACGCAAGCGTTGGTCTAGCGTCATATGTAAACAGCAATTGCATCATGCATGTGAGGTATCACCGCGAAGGTCAGATCGAGGGCAGTAATTTTAGCAGTGGACCTCCTCTGTAAATCTAACGTGGTAACCTGTAAAGGCTTTTAAATGCTTTTAAAAATGAATGTAGTTTCTCGCCGCCGCGCGTTTGTGCGCAATTTTAAAGCATGTCTTGTTTGGTATCCATGTACTCAACCTAAGATCATCTTTTTTATTTCATCAAACATTTGGGCAATATAGTGTTTTTTAGTGCATTAAAAATAAAAAAAGTGTGTTTTTCCCCCTAAAAATGCGTTTGAAAAATCGCTGCGCAAATACTGTGTGGAAAAAAAAAATGCAACACCCACTATTTTAATCTGTAGGGCCTTTGCTTTAAAAAAATATAATGTTTGGGGGTTCAACATAATTTTCTTGCAAAAAAAAAAATGTTTTCATGTAAACAAAAAGTGTCAGAAAGGGCTTTGTCTTCAAGTGGTTAGAAGAGTGGATGATGTGTGACATAAGCTTCCTAATGTTGTGCATAAAATGCCAGGACAGTTCAAAACCCCCCCAAATGACCCCATTTTGGAAAGTAGACACCTCAAGCTATTTGCTGAGAGGCATGTTGAGCCCATTGAATATTTTTTTTTTTTGTCCCAAGTGATTGAATAATGACAAAAAGAAAAAAAAAATGTACAAAAAGTTGTCACTAAATTATATATTGCTCAAACATGCCATGGTTATATGTGGAATTGCACCCCAAAATACATTCTGTTGCTTCTCCTGAGTACGGGGATACCACATGTGTGAGACATTTTGGGAGCCGAGCCGCGTACAGGACCCCGAAAACCAAGCACCGCCTTCAGGATTTCTATGGGTGTAAATTTTTGATTTCACTCCTCACTGCCTATCACAGTTTCGGAGGCCATGGAATGCCCAGATGGCACAAAACCCCCCCAAATGACCCCATTTTGGAAAGTAGACACCCCAAGCTATTTGCTGAGAGGTATGTTGAGTATTTTGCAGATCTCGCTTTTTGTCACAAAGTTTTAAAAATTGAAAAAAAAAAAAAAAAAAAAAAAAATATGTCTTTCTTCATTTTCAAAAACAAATGAGAGCTGTAAAATACTCACCATGCCTCTCGGCAAATAGCTTGGGGTGTCTACTTTCCAAAATGGGGTTATTTGTGGGGGTTTTGGGCTATCTTGGCATTTTATGGCCTTCAAAACTGTGATAGGTAGTGAGGAGTGAAATCAAAAATTTGTGCCCTTAGAAATCCTGAAGGCGGTGCTTGATTTTCGGGGGCCCGTACGCGGCTAGGCTCTCAAAAAGTCCCACACATGTGGTATCCCCGTACTCAGGAGAAGCAGCAGAATGTATTTTGGGGTGTAATTTCACATATGCCCATGGCATGTGTGAGCAATATATCATTTAGTGACAACTTTGTGCAAAAAAAAACAAAGTTTGTCATATTCCCGCAACTTGTGGCAAAATATAAAATATTCCATGGACTGAACATGCCTCTCAGTAAATAGCTTGGGGTGTCTACTTTCCAAAATGGGGTCATTTGGGGGGGTTTTGTGCTATTTTGGCATTTTATGGCCTTCGAAACTGTGATAGGTAGTGAGGAGTGAAATCAAAAATTTGCGCCCTTAGAAATCCTGAAGGCGGTGCTTGCTTTCCGGGGTCCCGTACGTGGCTGGGCTCCTAAAAAGTCCCACACATGTGGTATCCCCGTACTCAGGAGAAGCAGCAGAATGTATTTTGGGGTGCAATTCCACATATAACCATGGCATGTGTGAGCAATATATCATTTAGTGACAACTTGTTGTAATTTTTTTATTTTTTTTGTCATTATTCAATCACTTGGGACAAAAAAAAAAAAATATTCAATGGGCTCAACATGCCTCTCAGCAATTTCCTTGGGGTGTCTACTTTCCAAAATGGGGTCATTTGGGGGGGTTTTGTACTGCCCTGCCATTTTAGCACCTCAAGAAATGAGATAGGCAGTCATAAATTAAAAGCTGTGTAAATTCCAGAAAATGTACCCTAGTTTGTAGACGCTATAACTTTTGCGCAAACCAATAAATATACGCTTATTGACATTTTTTTTACTAGAGACATGTGGCTGAATACATTTTGGCCTAAATGTATGACTACAATTGAGTTTATTCGATTTTTCTTATAACAAAAAGTAGAAAATATAATTTTTTTTCAAAATTTTTGGTCTTTTTCTGTTTATATCGCAAAAAATAAAAATCGCAGAGGCAATCAAATACCATTAAGAGAAAGCTCTATTTCTGGGAAGAAAAGGACGCAAATTTCGTTTGGGTACAACATTGCATGTCCGCACAATTTACAGTTAAAGCAGCGCAGTGCAAAATTCTGAATTCACCTCTGGTCCTTTAGCTACCAAATGGTCCGGGGCTTAAGTGATTAAAATCACTGCTCCCGAAACAACTGCCATTTTTAAAACTTTTTTTTGCATTGATACATGTCCCCTGGGGCAGGACCCGGGTCCCCAAATACCTTTTTATGACAATAACTTGCATATTAACCTTAAAAATTAGCACTTTCGATTTCTCCCATAGACTTTTAAAGGGTGTTCCGCGGGTTTTCGAATTTGCCGCGAACACCCCAAATTGTTCGATGTTTGCCGAACAGGCGAACAGCCAATGTTTGAGTCGAACTCATATTCGACTCCAACATAAAGCTCATCCCTATATGCCAGTCTTCAAGTTGTTAATCATGCCCCTTTAACTATCATTTTGGCCAAACCCAATGTCTGCTCCGGTGTGCTATGATCCTCATGGGGTGCCCAGAGTTACCCCAGGTCTTTAACATTCCTAGCCATGCCCCTGGTGCTGAGCCATAATGTAAGCTCTAGTTTCCAGGCTTACATCATTTGGAGGATGAATAATTGTTTAACATTTCATAAATTTTTCAATGTTCAAAATGTTCTTGCTAGTAGCCGGTTAATACTCATCCACAATGTATACATAAGAAGGTAAAAGTATCATTAAACAGGAAGAGCTTTGAGCTTTATCAAAGCTAATTTAACCACCGGAGAAAGGTTTGATTAGCACTGCTGTGTTGCTCTATTGATCACAATGCTTTGTCATAGTCTCTGTACTGCAGCAAAGCTCTAGACAGTGCACAAATAGAACACTCTGCTTTCAGGGTCCACTGAGTGTTTGGCTTAAGTGCACTGAGTTCCCCATAACAATCAATTGATCATTTTTTTTTTCAGGCTGACCTAATTTCTTTGCATTGTGTTCAACAATCCTCCTTTAGAAAGAACACCAGGCAGATAGAAACTAAAAAAAGAAAAACATGAAAAAAAAAAAATATATATATTTTTAAACACAGTTAAAGTGGAATACCAGACAAACCCTAAGGCCCGTTTCACACTTGTGCGATTTCATACCGAATGTGATGCGTCAAAAACACTTTGAATTCGCATGTCATCCCTGAAAGTCATTGTTTTCAATGACGGTCGTTCACATACATGCGTTGCGATTCCTCAACGAATGCGATGCGATAAAAAAAAGGGTCTTGTCCGGTTTTACTGCGTTGCGTTGTGAATTTAGTCTCCATAGACATCAGTGTAAATCGTTAGGGACATCCTCCCTATGTTGAGGGCATGTGGCCTGGTACGGTTCAGGAGGGGGCGCTCTCTCGACCCCCTCTTTTCCTGCGGCCTGCCAGGTTGCATGCTCGGATAAGGGTCTGGTATGGATATTTGGGGGGAACCATTTTTTTTTCTAATTTTGGCGCGGGGTTCCCCTTAAAATCCATACCAGACCTGAAGGGTCTGTTATGGATTTTGAGGGGGACCCCTACGCCATTTTTTTTTATTTGGCGCAGGGTTCCCCTTAATATCCATACCAGACCTGAGGGGCCTGGTAATGGAATTTGGGGGGACCCCCATGCATTTTATTTTTCTTTTGGTTTAGGGTTCCCCTTAATATTCATACCAGACCCAAAGGGCCCGGTAATGGACTGGGGCGGGAACCCATGCCGTTTTTTCAATTACTTTTATCTGTATTGCCGGGACCCGACAATTCATTATAGCCTCGAGTAGTTTTAAATGACTTTTTTTCCTTTAGAAATGTCATTTTGTGCAGGGACTGTTATAAACATGGGAAACATGCGCTACTTTACAGGCATACTATAGACACCCCCAGGTACGAAATTTAAAGGAATATTTCACTTTTATTGTTTCACTTTAAGCATTATTAAAATCACTGCTCCCGAAAAAACTGCAGTTTTTAAAACTTTTTTTTGCATTGATACATGTCCCCTGGGGCAGGACCCAGGTCCCCAAACACTTTTTATGACAATAACTTGTATATCAACCTTTAAAATGAGCACTTTTGATTTCTCCCATAGACTTTTAAAGGATGTTCCGAGGCTTTAGAATTTGGCGCGAACACCCCAAATTGTTCGCTATTCGGCGAACAGGCGAATAGCCAATGTTCGAGTCAAACTCATGTTCGACCCGAACATAAAGGTCATCCCTAATGCCGCGTACACACGATCATTATTCACGGCGGTTAAAAAACCGCCGTGAATAATGACAGGAAAAACGAGGGAACCGCTTGGTTCCCTACACACGGTCGTTTTTCCCGTCATTTTTTCTCTTGACGAGAAAAACGACCGTCTGTGGGCTCCGTGGCAGTGTTTCCCTATGGGAAAACTGCAGCGGAAAAAAATGCTGGAAAAAACGACGAGAAAATTTAGAACATGTTCTAATTTTTCTCGTCGTTTTTTATGCCGTTTTTCTCGACGAGAAAAACGACATAAAGCCCACAGACGATCGTTTTTCTCGGCGAAAAGAAAAAATGCCGTTTTTCTCGTCGAGAAAAGCGGTCGTGTGTACGCGGCATAACAGTGAGGGACAAAAGTATTTGATACCCTGCTGATTTTGTACATTTGCCTACTGACAAAAAAAGTATCAATCTATAATTTTAATGGTAGGTTTATTTCAACAGAGAGAGACAGAATAACAACAAAAAAATCCAGAAAAACGTATTTCAAAAAAGTTATAAATTGATTTTCATTGTAATGAGTGAAATACGTATTTGACCCCTCCATAAAACATGACTTAGTACTTGGTGGCAAAACCCTTGTTGACAATCATAGAGGTCAGACGTTTCTTGTAGTTGGCAACCAGGTTTGCACATATCTTAGGAGGGAATTTGTCCCCCTCCTCTTTGCAGATCCTCTCCGAGTCATTAAGGTTTTCAAGGCTGACGTTTGGTAACTTGAAACCTTCAGCTCCCTCCACATATTTTTTATGCAATTAAGGTCTGGAGACTGGCTAGGCCACTCCAGGACCTTAATTTGCTTCTTCTTGAGCCACTCCTTTGTTGTCTTGGCCTTGTGTTTTGGGTCATTGACATGCTGGAATTCCCATCCACGACCCATTTTTAATGTCCTGGGTGAGGGAACGAGGTTCTTACCCAAGATTTGATGGTACATGGCCCTGTCCATCATCCATTTGATGCAATAAAGTTGTCCTGTACCCCTAGAAGAAAAACACCCCCAAAGCATAATGTTTCCACCTCCAAACACGGCGAGTTGAGTTGATGCCAAAGAGCTTGATTTTGGTTTCATCTGACCACAACACTTTCACCCACTTCTCCTCTGAATCATTCAGATGTTCATTAGCAAACTTCAGACAGGCCTGTACATGTACTTTCTTGAGCAGAGGGACCTTGCACTGCAGAATTTAAGTCCTTCATGGCGTAGTGTGTTACCAATTGGTTTCTTGGTGACTATCGTCCCAGCTGCCTTGACATCATTGACAAGATTCTCCCGTGTATTTCTGGGCTGATTCATCACTAGGCTTGTGCAATTAGTTTTGTAACGAATCGAAATTCGTCCGAATTTAGCAACTTTCGGACATTCGGAAGCATTCGAATTTCCGAACAAAGCAATTACGAATAAAACTGAATCCGAAAAAAATTATATCGCAAATAGCGAATGCCCGAATGTCTTTGGCATAATTCGTTATGAAAAAAGTTACGAATGTACGAATCCATTCGAAGCACAATAACACTCTGCTCTGCTCTCTGCTTCTCCCTCACCGTGCTGAACTCCCTCTCAAAATGGTGTACAGGGGCGGAGGCTATAGCCGCATGTAAAAAAACGAAAGTAAAATATGAGATTTCGAATCGTTACAAATAACCGCTATGTATTTAGAAAAGTACAAATCCATTCAAAGCACATTAGGCATAATAGGCAGCATCGTTGTGAGAGAGACACGGAAAATTACGAATCAACGAACCCAAAAAAAAGTTATGAAAGTAGGAGTTGTGTCCCGAATCAACGAAAAACAATGTACTCTACCGAAAGTACGAATTATAAATCAACTAAAAATAAGGCTTACAATAATACGAATCATTCCGATTCAACGAAAAATGTCGCTTGCGTAAATACAAATTAGTCCGAACACGAAAAATCCCGTCTAGCAAAATTACGAACGATTACGAATCAACAGGACCGAAAAGAAACGAACCGAAACTAAACAAATTTTTCCGTTGTGCACAAGTCTATTCCTCACCATTCTCATGATGATCATTGAAACTCCACAAGGTGAGATCTTGCATGGAGCTCCAGACCAAGGGAGATTGGCAGTTATATTGTGTTTCTTCCATTTAAGAATTACCACACCAACTGTTGTCACCCTCTCACCAAGCTGCTTGGCGATGGTCTTGCAGCCCATTCCAACCTTGTGTAGGTCTACAATCTTGTCCCTGACATCCTTGGATAGCTCTTTGGTCTTGGCCATGGTGGAGAGATTGGAATATGATTGATTGCTTCTGTGGACAGGTATCTTTTATACAGGTAACAAGCTGAGATTAGGAGCACTCCCTTTAAGAAAGTGCTCCTAATCTCAGATCATTACCTGTATAGAAGACACCTGGGAGTCAGAAATCTTGCTGATTGATAGGGAATCAAATACTTACAGTGTCTTGAAAAAATATTCATACCCCTTGAAATTTTCCACATTTTGTCATGTTACAACCAAAAACGTAAATGAATTGTATTGGAATTTTATGTGATAGACCAACACAAAGTGGCACATAATTGTGAGGTGGAAAATTATAGATGGTTTTCCAAATTTTTTCCAAATAAATATCTGAAAAGTGTGGCGTGCATTTGTTTTCAGCCCCCTTTACTCTGATACTCCTAACTAAAATCTAGTGGAACCAACCAATTACCTTCAGAAGTCACATAATTAGTAAATAGAGTCCAGCTGTGTGTAATTTAATCTCAGTATAAATACAGCTGTTCTGTGAAGCCCTCAGAGGTTTTTTTAGAGAACCTTAGTGAACAAACAGCATCATGAAGGCCAAGGAACACACCAGACAGATCAGGGATAAAGTTGTGGAGAAGTTTAAAGCAGGACTAGATTCTAAAAAAAATATTCCAAGCTTTGAACATCTCACGGAGCACTGTTCAATCCAACATCCGAAAATGGAAAGAGTATGGCACACCTGCAAACCTACCAAGACATGGCCGTCCACCTAAACTGACAGGCCGGGCAAGGAGAGCATGAATCAGAGAAGCAGCCAAGAGGCCCATGGTGACTCTGGAGGAGCTGCAGAGATCCACAGCTCGGGTGGGATAATCTATCCACAGGACAACTATTAGTCATGCACTCCACAAATCTGGCCTTTATGTAAGAGTGGCAAGAAGAAAGCCATTGTTAAAAGAAGCCATAAAAGTACCCTTTGCAGTTTGCGAGAAGCCATGTGGGGGATACAGCAAACATGTGGAAAAAGGTGCTCTGGTCAGATGAGACCAAAATTGAACTTTTTGGCCTAAAAGTATGTGTGTGTGGCGAAAAACTAACACTGCACATCCCCCTGAACACACCATCTCCACCGTGAAACATGGTGGTGGCAGCATCAAGTTGTGGGGATGCTTTTCTTCAGCAGGGGGGAAGCTGGTCAGAGTTGATGGGAAGATGGATGGAGCCAAATACAGGGCAATCTTAGATGAAAACCTATTAGAGTCTGCAAAAGACTTGAGACTGGGGCGGAGGATCACCTTTCAGCAGGACAACGACCCGCAAAATACAGCCAGAGCTACAATGGAATGTGTGACAAGGGGGTCACTTTGGACACAGGGTGAATGGAAAAACCCCAATATGGTCTATGATAGCCATATTCAATGCTGTACATACATTTTATCTAGATTGGGTCTGTAATATTGATCCACCATATTCCTCAGGATATCTGCAAAGAACTATTTACTGTTTGATTATGACCTCAACAGGGTAATTGAAAAGTGACGCCTTCATGATGTTGGGTCACATACTGTTAGATGCTAATGTCATCACCCCCAGCCCCTTGTCTTTGTGTAATCATTGCTGGGAGGAATTAAGGTGATTTGCATTCTATTGTTCATTATGACTTGGGAAGGTCTGGTGTGAATAGAGATAATTAACACCCTGCCTGTGTGTATGATATCCGGCAGACAGACTGGCTGCCAACACTTTGTGATAAGATGTGTATTGGGGATCGTTATATTCTATTGTGTGGGATCTTTTGAAGCCTAGCAGACGTCAGGATGATGTGTTGAGTCTTGTGATGTGTGGGTGGAGCTGGGCCATTGTTCATGTTAAACTAATGCAGTATTGGATATATATAAAAGTTGCAATGTTTCTCAATAAAGTCATTCTACCCCAGAAGGATACAGAGTGCGTCTCATTTCTTCAGAAGGAGTAATTCCTATGGGAAGGGGTCGTTTGGCTGTGGAAGATTGGTAGCGAGTGGATGTGTGTCCAGGAGAGGGGACAGAGGAAACGGCGTTAAACCCCTTCGTATTTGGGGTGCCGTTACAGAATGGTTTAAATCAAAGCATATTCATGTGTTAGAATGGCCCAGTCAAAGTCCAGACCTAAATCTAATTAAGAATCTGTGGCAAGACTTGAAAATTGCTGTTCACAGACGCTCTCCATCCAATCTGACAGAGCTTGAGCTATTTTGCAAAGAAGAACGGGCACAAATTTCTCTCTCTAGATGTGCAAAGCTGGTAGAGACTAGGGATGAGCTTCAAGTTCTAGTCAAACTTATGTTCGACTCGAACATTGCCTGTTCGCCCGTTCGCCGGACAATTTGGGGTGTTCGTGGCAAATTCGAAAAGCCGCGGAACACCCTGTAAAAGTCTATGGGAGAAATCTAAAGTGCTAATTTTAAAGGCTTATATGCAAGTTATTGTCATAAAAATTGTTTGGGGATCTGGGTCCTGCCCCAGGGGACATGTATCAATGCAAAAAAAAGTTTTAAAAACTGCAGTTTTTTCGGGAGCAGTGAAAAAAAAATGACGTGGGGTTCCCCCCAAATATCCATACCAGACCCTTCAGGTCTGGTATGGATTTTAAGGGCAACTCCACGCCAAATTAAAAAAATAAAATGGCGTGGAGTTCCCCCCAAAAATCCATACCAGACCCTTTATCCGAGCACGCAACCTGGCAGGCCGCAGGAAAAGAGGGGGGGGACGAGAGAGCGCCCCCCCTCTCCTGAACCGTTCCAGGCCACATGCCCTCAACATGGGGAGGATGCTTTGGGGGTCTGTGACCCCTCAAAGCACCATGTCCCCATGTTGATTGGGACAAGGGCCTCATCCCCACAACCCTTGCCCGATGGTTGTGGGGGTCTGCGGGCGGGGGGCTTATCGGAATCTGGAAGACCCCTCTAACCAAGGGGTCCCCCAGATCCCGCCCCCCCTATGTGAATTGGTAAGGGGTAAATTGTACCCCTACCATTTCACAAAGAAAGTGTAAAAAAAACACAAAAAAACACACACAGACACCGTTGGGATAAGTCCTTTATTAAAAATAAAAAAATTAAAATAAAAAAAAGATTCCAGAGGGGGTAATCCATTCTCGGTCTCCACTCCAATGCTGTCGGTATTCTGCGTCTATCCTCTCCAGGTCCAGGCTCCGGCGATGAGATGTCCAGCGAGGAACAGCATCCTGTCTCCACCGGAGACACCCCGGGAATAACATTGCGGCAGCCTGACAGGTCTCGTATGTAGCTGAGGACGGGACCACCCGTCACGTGACCCTGTCCCCCTCTGACGCAAGGGGAAACCCGGGCTTTCCCAGTGATGTGTGGGTGACCCCGCCCCCTCTGATGTAACGCAGGTTTCCCTTTGCATCAGAGGGGGGCGGGGTCACCCGCACATCACCCGCACAGACCCCCAAAGCATCCTTCCCATGTTGAGGGCATGTGGCCTGGTACAGTTCAGGAGGGGGGGCGCTCTCTCGTCCCCCCTCTTTTCCTGCGGCCTGCCAGGTTGCGTGTTTGGATAAAGGGTCTGGTGTGGATTTTTGGGGGGAACTCCACGCCATTTTTTTTTTAAATTTGACGCAGGGTTCCCTTTAAAATTCTATACCAGATCTGAAGGGCCTGGTAATTAAATTTGGGGGGACCCCCACGCATTTTATTTTATTTTTTATCAATGACTTTCAATGACTTTTCTCTGTATTGCCGGGAGCCGACAATTCATTATAGCCGAGTACTTTTAAATGAATTTTTTTCCTACAGAAATTACACTTTGTGCAGGGACAGTTCAAAGCACGGGAAACAAGCGCTACTTTACAGGCATACTATAGACACCCCCCAGGTACGAAATTTAAAGGAATATTTCACTTTTATTGTTTCACTTTAAGCATTATTAAAATCACTGCTCCCGAAAAAACATTAGTTTTTAAAACTTTTTTTTGCATTGATACATGTCCCCTGGGGCAGGACCCGGGTCCCCAAACACTTTATATGACAATAACTTGCATATAAGCCTTTAAAATTAGCACTTTCGATTTTTCATGTTCGAGTCCCATAGACTTTAACGATGTTCGGATGTTCGAACAAATTTATTGCCTGTTCGCATGTTCTGATGCAAACCGAACTGGGGGGTGTTCGGCTCATCCCTAGTAGAGACATATCCAAAAAGACTGCTGTAATTGCAGAGAAAGGTGGTTCTACAAAGTATTGACTTAGGGGGGCTGAATACAAATGCACGCCACAATTTTCACATATTTATTTGTAAAACGATTTGAAAACCATTTATCATTTTCCTTCACTTCACAATTATGTACCACTGTATGTTGGTCTATCACATAAAATCCCAATAAAATACATTTACATTTTTGGTTGTAACATGACAAAATGTGAAAAATTTCAAGGGGTATTTAAATTTTTCAAAGCACTGTATTTCACTCAAAATGCAAATCAATTTATAACTTTGAAATGCATTTTTCTGGATAATTTTGTTATTCTGTCTCTCACTGTTAAAAATAAACCTACTATTAAAATTATAGACTGATTATTTCTTTGTCAGTGGGAAAACGTACAAAATCAGCAGGGGATCAAATACTGTTTTCCCTCACTGTACTTACCTA
The DNA here is from genome assembly GCA_029206835.1 of Rana muscosa. Classification (NCBI taxonomy): domain Eukaryota; kingdom Metazoa; phylum Chordata; class Amphibia; order Anura; family Ranidae; genus Rana; species Rana muscosa. Next base: position 82,708,819 of record CM055117.1, on the reverse strand, counting down.
TGTTCAGACTGCTCTGGTCCAGTCACATGACCTCTCCTGTGTTGGCCAGTGGTGCCTGCAGGGGAGAGGAGAGAGCCTGGTAAAGCCTGGAGTGGTGACATCACACATAGGCTTCAATGGTGCTTCCTCCCCTTCCACGCAGCTGGGCTGGCTGACAAGGGGGAACCAAATCACATGACCAGACCAGAGTGGCCTGAAAATAGGTAAGTATATACAGTATCTCACAAAAGTGAGTACACTCCTCACATTTTTGTAAATATTTTATTATATCTTTTCATGTGACAACACTGAAGAAATTACACTTTGCTACAATGAAAAGTAGTGAGTGTACAGCTTGCATAACAGTGTAAATTTGCTGTCCCCTCAAAATAACTCAACACACAGCCATTAATGTCTAAACCTCTGGCAACAAAAGTGAGTACACCCCTAAGTAAAAATTCCAAATTGGTCCCAAATAGCACTTTTTATCTCCCTGGTGTCATGTGACTCATTAGTCTAACAAGGTCTCAGTTGTGAATGATGAGCAGGCGTGTTAAATTTGGTGTTAAATTTGGTGTTATCGCTCTCACTCTCTCATACTGGTCACTGGAAGTTCATCATGGCACCTCATGGCAAGGAACTCTCTGAGGATCTGAAAAAAAGAATTGTTGCTCTACATAAATATGGCCTAGGCTATAAGAAGATTGCCAAGACCCTGAAACTGAGCTGCAGCATGGTGGCCAATACCATACAGTGGTTTAACAGGACAGGTTCCACTCAGAACAGGCCTCGCCATGGTCGACCAAAGAAGTTGAGTGCACGTGCTCAGCATCATATCCAGAGGTTGTCTTTGGGAAATAGCCGTATGAGTGCTGCCAGCGTTGCTGCAGAGTAGTGATGAGCCGAACACCCCCGGGTTCGGTTCGCACCAGAACCCGCGAACGGACCGAAAGTTCGAACGAACATTAGAACCCTATTAAATACAATGGATGCGAACGTTCGAATTCTAAAGTGCTAATTATAAAAACTATTATGCATGTTATTGTCCTAAAAAGGGTTTGGGAACCCGGGTTCTGCACCAGGGGACATGTATCAATGCAAAAATAAGTTTTAAAAACGGTCGTTTTCCGGGAGCAGTCATTTTAATGATGCATAAAGTGAAAAAAAAAAAGTCAAATATTCCTTTAAATATCGTACCTGGGGGGTGTCTAAAGTATGCCTGTGAAGTGCCACGTGTTTCCCGTGTTTAGAACTGTCCCTGCACAAAATGACACTTCTAAAGGAAAAAAAAGCCATTTAAAACTGCTTGCGGCTTTAATGTAATGTCTGGTCCCGGTAATATGGATGAAAATCTTTAAGAAAAATGGCATAGCTACCCCATGACCCCCCCCCCTACCCCAGCCCATTACCAGCCCCTTTGGGTCTTGTATGGATATTAAGGGGAACCCCGCACATAAAATAAAAAAGGCCCTATATACTCAGAACAGCCGTATACAGGCGGTGCATACAAGACAGGGACTGTAGGTTTGTTCTTATGTAGAATCTGTTTGTAATTTTGAACAGGTACATTGTTGAAGTGTAGCTCCAGACCAAAAATCTATTTTTAAACTTTTTGGAAAACATAGGTAAGGGTTATCACCCCTGTAACATTTGTTTTGCTGTCTGTGCCCCTGTTCAGAACATTTCACCTCACTTTCCGTCCTAATGACAACTGTTTTTGAAATGTGGTGTTTTTCTTGAAACAAGGATTGCTGATAAAGCATCAGTACAGAGGAGACACCTTTCTCCCATATTTATTCTTACAGGAGAGAATTTTCCTTCCTAGTGGTAGATTTCCTCTCACTTCCTGTTGTCTTCTTGCGTTTGCAAGTAGGAGTCGTTTGTAAGTTGGATGTTTGAAAGTAGGGACCTGCCGTATATACTCTGCAGAAATAGGCCCCTTAGTTGTTGGTGTTGGCACAACACTGTAAGCACTCACAGTTACTCTTGGTTGGTGCTGGAACGCCCTGCTGTCAACTATTATATCAGGAATTTTAATTACATATAATTGTTGAACAGTGGTAGTAAAAATTGGGCCTTTGATGGTGGTGCTGGTGCCACAACACTGTAAGCCCTGACAGTTACTCTTGGTGGGTGCAGCAATGGGCCCTGCTGTGAATTATTAGATCAAGAATTGTAATTACATGCCCCTGTTGAACAGGGGCTGAAAAATTGGGCCTTAGGCACTGGTGGCACAACACTGCAACCCTTCACAGGTACTGTACTTGGAGCACAGCAATGAGCCCTGTTGCAAAGTATTGCTTCAAAAATTGTAATGACACGCCCCTGTTAAACAGGGGCTGAAAAATTGGGCCTTAGGCACTGGTGGCACAACACTGCAACTCCTCACAGATACTGTACTTGGAGCACAGCAATGAGCCCTGTTGCAAAGTATTGCTTCAAAAATTGTAATTACACGCCCCTGTTAAACAGGGGCTGAAAAATTGGGCGTTAGGCACTGGTGGCGGCACCCATAAACAAAAATGATCTTCCAAGCTATCATCATCAATCGTATCATTGAGGACTCGGAGGAGGAGGATAGCCAGTCAACATAACAGCACAGGCACTCAGCATCAGCATCAGTCTTGAAGGGATGTGACATTTTAAAATCAATTAGTCTGTTATATCAGCATCAGGTGTGTGGTAGCTGGTGGTGATCCAAGACTGGTTCATCTTGATGAAAGTCAGTCGATCAACCGAGTCGGTGGACAGGCGCACCCTGTGATCCGTGACAAATCCTCCAGCAGCACTGAATGTGCGTTCCGAAAGAACGCTGGATGCAGGACAGGCCAGTAGCTCAATTGCATACTGTGCAAGCTCTGGCCAGTGATCCATCCTCAAGACCCAGTAAGCCAGAGGATTTTCGGTGGGGAAGGTGTCCAAGTCTGACCTTGCCCCTAGATATTCCTGCACCATGTTTATCAGACGCTGGCGATGGTTGCTGGAACCGATCATACTTTGGGGCTGCGGACTAAAGAATTGTCTGAACGCATCGGTCAGACGGCCACCTTCCCCACCGCTCCTTCTTTGACTGGCCGAAGCCTCAGCAACTCGTTGTCCAGGACCAGGAGTTTGCAACCTCCCAGTCTCTGGGAACGCGTTGCACAGACCTTTCTGCAAGGCCTCCCGGAGTTGTCTCATCCTCTGCTCCCTCTGCGACGGTAACATAAGGTCCGCAACCTTACCCTTGTACCGTGGATCAAGGAGAGTGGCCAGCCAGTAATGGTCCCTCTCCTTGATCCGAAGAATACGAGGATCCTTCCGCAGACTTTGCAGGATCAGGGAGGCCATGCAGCGTAGGTTTGCTGAGGCATTCGCTCCGGAGTCCTCTGGGTCACTAAGGACGACATGATCCGCAGCCACCTCCTCCCAGCCACGTACAAGTCCACTGGTTTCTTGGGACTGTAAATCATCCCTAAAAGACTGCTGCTGATGATGCTGAGTGCCAGCCTCCACCTCCATGCTGACACAATCCTCCTCCTCCTCCTCCTCCTCCTCCTCTTCCTGTGCGATGGGTGGGACAGAAGGAACACTGTCTGGGTAAAGGGGGCCTTGAGAGGCAAGGAAGTCCTCCTCTTCCTGCCTCTGTTCTGCCTCAAGTGCCCTGTCCATTATTCCACGCAGCGTGTGCTCCAACAGGTGGACAAGAGGTACAGTGTCACTGATGCATGCACTGTCACTGCTCACCATCCTCGTGGCCTCCTCAAATGGTGCCAGGACAGTGCATGCATCCCTGATCATGCCCCACTGGCGTGGAGAAAAAAAACCAAGCTCCCCTGACCCTGTCCTGGTGCCGTAGTCGCACAGGTACTCATTGATGGCCCTCTGCTGCGTGTGCAGCCGCTGCAGCATGGCCAACGTTGAGTTCCACCTGGTGGGCATGTCACATATAAGGCGGTTCTTGGGCAGGTTCAACTCCTTTTGCAGCTCAGCCAGGCGAGCACTGGCATTATAAGATCTGCGGAAATGCACACAGACTTTCCTGGCCTGCCTCAGGACATCCTGTAAGCCCGGGTACCTGCCCAAGAAGCGCTGCACCACCAGGTTAAGGACGTGAGCCACACAGGGCACATGGGTCAGTTGTCCCTGTCGGAGGGCGGAGAGGAGGTTGGTGCCATTGTCGCAAACCACCATTCCTGGCTTAAGCTGGCGTGGCGTCAACCACCTCTCGGCCTGGCCCTGCAGAGCAGACAGGACCTCTGCCCCAGTGTGGCTTCTGTCCCCCAAACACACCAGCGCAAGCACGGCATGGCATCTTTTTGCCTGCGTACTTGCGTAGCCCCGTGAACGGCTACGGAGCACCGCTGGTTCATAGGACAAACCACAGGAAGAGGCCATGGAGGAAGAAGAAGAGGAGGGGGTGGAGGAGAGAGGTGTGTCACAACCAGTAGTAGCATTTTGGAGGCGTGGCGGTGGGACAACCTCCAACACTACTGCACCTTGTCCTGAATCCTTCCCAGCTGCCAAAAGAGTGACCCAATGGGCCGTGAAAGAAAGGTAACGTCCCTGTCCATGCCTGCTGGACCATGAGTCAGCGGTAATATGCACCTTACCGCTGACCGCCCTGTCCAGCGAGGCCAAGACATTGCCTTCCACATGCCGGTAGAGAGCCGGAATAGCCTTCCGTGAGAAAAAGTGGCGTTTGGGAACCTGCCACTGAGGAACCGCACATTGCACAAACTCACGGAAGGGGGCCGAGTCTACCAACTGAAAAGGCAGCAGTTGAAGCGCTAGCAATTTAGCCAAGCTAGCATTCAACCGCTGGGCATGTGGATGGCTGGGAGTGAACTTCTTTCGACGGTCCAGCAGCTGGGGCAGGGAAATTTGCCTGCTAGAATCGGACGTCGGTGTACTGCTAGCAGAGTGGGCGCAAGTACTTGGCTGTGACACACCTAATTCTACACCTTCATTCCTCTCAGTGCATGTTTCAGAGAGGACTGAAGTTATAGTGGGGTTGGAGATCCCAGCTGATGCGGTGCAAGGAGAGGTCCGCTTGGTTCTTTGGTGTGGGTCTTTGAGGTAGGCTTGCCAACGAGCTGCATGGCAGGTCAACATATGTCTGGTCAGGCATGTGGTACCCAAGCGGCTGATGTTTTGGCCACGCGATATACGCTTGAGACATATGTTGCAAACAGCAGCTGTGCGATCTGATGCACTAGCCTCAAAAAAGGCCCACACCAAAGAACTTTTTGAATGACGGGCAGAGGCAGCGCCCTGCACAGGCGGAGCTCTGCGGTGTGATTCCGTCGGTGTACTGCCCTTACGCTGGCCACCAAAGGGCATCCTGCCTCGTTGGAGATGTGCCTCCTCCTCATCCTCCTCCTCCTCCTCTCTCCTATTAGGCACCCACGTGGAGTCATTGACCTCATCATCCCCTCCCTCCTCATCACTGGAGCCAATCTGGCAGTATGCTGCAGCTGCTGGAACATGACTGCCAGATTGGTGTCCTTCTTGAGCATCCCCTCTGTCTGCTCTCACGCTACTGCCTTCCTCTAGCTGGGTTTCATCATCAGACCCTTCGAAACGCTGGGCATCCTCCTGGAGCATGTACCCAACACTGTGCTGAAACAGTTCGGGGGACTCCTCAGGAGGAGGACATGGTGGGTCTAGGGAAGGAGTGACTGATGATTTGTCTGACATTGATACCAGGGAAGACGACGCTTTGGCAGCTGCTTTTCCAGTACCCTGAGCCTGGGTGAGAGAGGATGAGGAGGAGGAGGAGGGCTTGGTCATCCACTCTACCAAGTCTTCGGCATGATGTGGCTCAACATGTCCAGCTGCCGAAAAGAAGGACAAGCGTGTCCCATGGCCATGTGCTGATGACAATGCACCGCGTCCACGACCAGCACTGTTGCCCCCAGACACAGAGCCTGCTTGCCCTCTTTTATTGCCTCCTGACTGTCTGCCTCTCCTTGTTTGCCTTCCAGACATTCTAATAGATGGCCTGCAGGGAGATGGGAAAAAAGCAATAAGGGCTACCTTCAGGTGTCCTTCTCTGTCCCTTGAAACAAGGACTTTCACAGTGAAAGAAACTGACACTGTCCCTACCTAGAGTTTTCTGTCCCTAGAATAAATGTTTTTTTTAATCACAATATAGCACAAGGACAATTCACTCAATGTCTCTCCAGGTCCCTGGAAACAAGGACTTGCAGAGTGAAAGAAACTGACACTGTCCCTACCTAGAGTTTTCTGTCCCTAGAATAAATGTTTTTTTTAAGCACAATATAGCACAAGGACAATTAACTCACTGTCCTTACAGGTCCCTGGAAACAAGGACTTGCAGAGTGAAAAAAAAAAAACACTCTCCCTACCTACAGTTTTCTGTCCCTAGAAAAAATGTTTTTTTTAAGCACAATATAGCACAAGGACAATTAACTCACTGTCCTTACAGGTCCCTGGAAACAAGGACTTGCAGAGTGAAAGAAAAAAAACACTCTCCCTACCTACAGTTTTCTGTCCCTAGAAAAAATGTTTTTTTTAATCACAATATAGCACAAGGAAAATTAACTCACTGTCCTTACAGGTCCCTGGAAACAAGGACTTGCAGAGTGAAAGAAAAAAAACACTCTCCCTACCTACAGTTTTCTGTCCCTAGAAAAAATGTTTTTTTTAATCACAATATAGCACAAGGAAAATTAACTCACTGTCCTTACAGGTCCCTGGAAACAAGGACTTGCAGAGTGAAAGAAACTGACACTGTCCCTACCTAGAGTTTTCTGTCCCTAGAATAAATGTTTTTTTTAAGCACAATATAGCACAAGGACAATTAACTCACTGTCCTTACAGGTCCCTGGAAACAAGGACTTGCAGAGTGAAAGAAAAAAAACACTCTCCCTACCTACAGTTTTCTGTCCCTAGAAAAAATGTTTTTTTTAATCACAATATAGCACAAGGAAAATTAACTCACTGTCCTTACAGGTCCCTGGAAACAAGGACTTGCAGAGTGAAAGAAACTGACACTGTCCCTACCTAGAGTTTTCTGTCCCTAGAATAAATGTTTTTTTTAAGCACAATATAGCACAAGGACAATTAACTCACTGTCCTTACAGGTCCCTGGAAACAAGGACTTGCAGAGTGAAAGAAAAAAAACACTCTCCCTACCTACAGTTTTCTGTCCCTAGAAAAAATGTTTTTTTTAATCACAATATAGCACAAGGAAAATTAACTCACTGTCCTTACAGGTCCCTGGAAACAAGGACTTGCAGAGTGAAAGAAACTGACACTGTCCCTACCTAGAGTTTTCTGTCCCTAGAATAAATGTTTTTTTTAATCACAATATAGCACAAGGACAATTAACTCACTGTCCTTACAGGTCCCTGGAAACAAGGACTTGCAGAGTGAAAGAAACTGACACTGTCCCTACCTAGAGTTTTCTGTCCCTAGAATAAATGTTTTTTTTAAGCACAATATAGCACAAGGACAATTAACTCACTGTCCTTACAGGTCCCTGGAAACAAGGACTTGCAGAGTGAAAGAAAAAAAACACTCTCCCTACCTACAGTTTTCTGTCCCTAGAAAAAATGTTTTTTTTAATCACAATATAGCACAAGGAAAATTAACTCACTGTCCTTACAGGTCCCTGGAAACAAGGACTTGCAGAGTGAAAGAAACTGACACTGTCCCTACCTAGAGTTTTCTGTCCCTAGAATAAATGTTTTTTTTAATCACAATATAGCACAAGGACAATTAACTCACTGTCCTTACAGGTCCCTGGAAACAAGGACTTGCAGAGTGAAAGAAACTGACACTGTCCCTACCTAGAGTTTTCTGTCCCTAGAATAAATGTTTTTTTTAAGCACAATATAGCACAAGGACAATTAACTCACTGTCCTTACAGGTCCCTGGAAACAAGGACTTGCAGAGTGAAAGAAAAAAAACACTCTCCCTACCTACAGTTTTCTGTCCCTAGAAAAAATGTTTTTTTTAATCACAATATAGCACAAGGAAAATTAACTCACTGTCCTTACAGGTCCCTGGAAACAAGGACTTGCAGAGTGAAAGAAACTGACACTGTCCCTACCTAGAGTTTTCTGTCCCTAGAATAAATGTTTTTTTTAATCACAATATAGCACAAGGACAATTAACTCACTGTCCTTACAGGTCCCTGGAAACAAGGACTTGCAGAGTGAAAGAAACTGACACTGTCCCTACCTAGAGTTTTCTGTCCCTAGAATAAATGTTTTTTTTAAGCACAATATAGCACAAGGACAATTAACTCACTGTCCTTACAGGTCCCTGGAAACAAGGACTTGCAGAGTGAAAGAAACTGACACTGTCCCTACCTAGAGTTTTCTGTCCCTAGAATAAATGTTTTTTTTAATCACAATATAGCACAAGGAAAATTAACTCACTGTCCTTACAGGTCCCTGGAAACAAGGACTTGCAGAGTGAAAGAAACTGACACTGTCCCTACCTAGAGTTTTCTGTCCCTAGAATAAATGTTTTTTTTAATCACAATATAGCACAAGGAAAATTAACTCACTGTCCTTACAGGTCCCTGGAAACAAGGACTTGCAGAGTGAAAGAAACTGACACTGTCCCTACCTAGAGTTTTCTGTCCCTAGAATAAATGTTTTTTTTAAGCACAATATAGCACAAGGACAATTAACTCACTGTCCTTACAGGTCCCTGGAAACAAGGACTTGCAGAGTGAAAGAAAAAAAACACTCTCCCTACCTACAGTTTTCTGTCCCTAGAAAAAATGTTTTTTTTAATCACAATATAGCACAAGGAAAATTAACTCACTGTCCTTACAGGTCCCTGGAAACAAGGACTTGCAGAGTGAAAGAAACTGACACTGTCCCTACCTAGAGTTTTCTGTCCCTAGAATAAATGTTTTTTTTAATCACAATATAGCACAAGGACAATTAACTCACTGTCCTTACAGGTCCCTGGAAACAAGGACTTGCAGAGTGAAAGAAACTGACACTGTCCCTACCTAGAGTTTTCTGTCCCTAGAATAAATGTTTTTTTTAAGCACAATATAGCACAAGGACAATTAACTCACTGTCCTTACAGGTCCCTGGAAACAAGGACTTGCAGAGTGAAAGAAAAAAAACACTCTCCCTACCTACAGTTTTCTGTCCCTAGAAAAAATGTTTTTTTTAATCACAATATAGCACAAGGAAAATTAACTCACTGTCCTTACAGGTCCCTGGAAACAAGGACTTGCAGAGTGAAAGAAACTGACACTGTCCCTACCTAGAGTTTTCTGTCCCTAGAATAAATGTTTTTTTTAATCACAATATAGCACAAGGACAATTAACTCACTGTCCTTACAGGTCCCTGGAAACAAGGACTTGCAGAGTAAAAGAAACTGACACTGTCCCTACCTAGAGTTTTCTGTCCCTAGAATAAATGTTTTTTTTAAGCACAATATAGCACAAGGACAATTAACTCACTGTCCTTACAGGTCCCTGGAAACAAGGACTTGCAGAGTGAAAGAAAAAAAACACTCTCCCTACCTACAGTTTTCTGTCCCTAGAAAAAATGTTTTTTTTAATCACAATATAGCACAAGGAAAATTAACTCACTGTCCTTACAGGTCCCTGGAAACAAGGACTTGCAGAGTGAAAGAAACTGACACTGTCCCTACCTAGAGTTTTCTGTCCCTAGAATAAATGTTTTTTTTAATCACAATATAGCAAAAGGACAATTAACTCACTGTCCTTACAGGTCCCTGGAAACAAGGACTTGCAGAGTGAAAGAAACTGACACTGTCCCTACCTAGAGTTTTCTGTCCCTAGAATAAATGTTTTTTTTAAGCACAATATAGCACAAGGACAATTAACTCACTGTCCTTACAGGTCCCTGGAAACAAGGACTTGCAGAGTGAAAGAAACTGACACTGTCCCTACCTAGAGTTTTCTGTCCCTAGAATAAATGTTTTTTTTAAGCACACTATAGCAGAAGCACAAAACACACTGACACTCTCCCTACCTATCCTTCTCTTTCCCTAAACTAAAGGAATCCAGGTTAAGCAAGAAAGAAATAACAGTCACTGTCCCTGCCTATGCTACTCTATCCCTGCTCCGGAACACACTACACTAGGCCGCCGTGCTGGCGGCCTTTTATAGTGTGGGGCGTGTACTAAACACCCTCAGCAATAATTGGCCACAGGCATCCTGCCTGTGGCCAATCATTGCTCTCCTCGCTGCCGGCGCTGTGATTGGCCAAGCATGCGGGGTCACAGTGCATGCTTGGCCAATCACAGCGCCTGGATGACACTGCGATGGCGTAGTGCATTGTGGGCCGTTCGCGTCACTCGAATTTGGCGCGAACGGCCCAAATCGTTCGATCTTCGTCGAACGATCGAACAGCCAATGTTCGAGTCGAACGTATGTTCGACTCGAACACGAAGCTCATCCCTACTGCAGAGGTTGAAGGGGTGGGGGGTCAGCATGTCAGTGCTTAGACCATACGCCGCACACTGCATCAAATTGGTCCGCATGGCTGTCATCCCAGAAGGAAGCCTCTTCTAAAGATTATGCACGAGAAAACCCACAAACAGTTTGCTGAAGACAAGCAGACTAAGGACACGAAATACTGGAACCATGTCCTGTGGTCTGATGAGACCAAGATACATTTATTTGGTTCAGATGGTGTCAAGCGTGTGTGGAGGCAACCAGGTGAGGAGTACAAAGACAAGTTTATCTTGCCTACAGTCAATCATGGTGGTGGGAGTGTCATGGTCTGGGGCTACATGAGTGCTGCTGGCACTAGGGAGCTACAGTTAACTGAGGGAAGCATGAATGCCAACATGTACTGTGACATACTGAAGCAGAGCATGATCCCCTCCCTTCAGAGACTGGGCCCCAAGGCAGTATCCCAACATGCATTAACAGCCCCAAACACACCTCCAAGACCACCACTGCCTTGCTAAAGAAGCTGAGGGTAAAGGTGATGGACTGGCCAAACATGTCTCCAGACCTAAACCCTATTGAGCATCTGTGGGGCATCCTCAAATGGAAGGTGGAGGAGCGCGAGGTCTCTAACATCCACCAGCTCCGTGATGTCGTCATGGAGGAGTCGAAAAGAGGACTCCACTGGTAACCTGTGAAGCTCTGGTGAACTCCATGCCCAAGAGGGTTAAGGCAGTGCTGGGAAATAATGGTGGCCACACAAAATATTGTCACTTTGGGCCCAATTTGGACATTTTGATTTGGGGTGTAGTCACTTTTGTTGCCAGCGGTTTAGACATTAATGGCTGTGTGTTGAGTTATTTTGAGGGGACAGCAAATTTACACTGTTATACATGCTGTCAGGGCCGATCCTAGGGTTACAGACGCCTGGGTGCAGAAATATTTCTGGCGCCCCCACATGGGCGTGGTCATCTTACAAACTCCTCCCCTTTACACATGTTTCTATGGCAACGACTCAAACACAGAGATGCTCCCCTAAGAAGTCTTTGTTTCCCTGGGATCCTCCCGTGATCTTCTAACAATAAAGAAAATACAGGAAGAGCGTACCCTAATGAGACCTGGAGGGGAGTCTCTCTGATGCACACAGAGGGGGCTTCTGTTAGAGAGTCTGTTAGAAAGAGCCCCCAGACATGGTACAGGAGATGGTCAGAGTAAGTGATTAGTACAGATAACTTACTCTGTCATTTCAGGCAGGGAAGCCTTCCCTGCTCTCCATCCTTACATATTCCCCACAGCAGCCGGTGGAAGAGGGGAGGGGGGAACCTGGCAGAGCTGGGGGGGGGGGGGGCGGGCAGGAGACAGTACAGGGTGACAGGAGAATGTCAGGATAAAGGAGAACAGCAGGGGGACCGGAGAAGAGCACAGGGGGGACCAGAGAAGAGCACAGGGGGGGACCAGAGAAGAGCACAGGGGGGGGGGACCGGAGAAGAGCACAGGGGGGGACGGGACCGGAGAAGAGCACGGGGGGGACCAGAGAAGAGCGTAGGGGGGACCAGAGAAGAGCACGGGGGGACCAGAGAAGAGCACAGGGGGGGGACCAGAGAAGAGCACAGGGGTGGGACCGGAGAAGAGCACAGGGGGGGACCAGAAAAGAGCACGGGGGGACCAGAGAAGAGCACAGGGGGGGGACCAGAGAAGAGCACAGGGGGGACCAGAGAAGAGCACAGGGGGGCAAAGAAGAGCACAGGGGGGGGACCAGAGAAGAGCACAGGGGGGACCAGAGAAGAGCACAGGGGGGGACCAGAGAAGAGCACAGGGGGGACCAGAGAAAAGCACAGGGCGGACCAGAGAAAAGCACAGGGGGGGACCAGAGAAAAGCACAGGGGGGGACCAGAGAAAAGCACAGGGGGGACCAGAGAAGAGCACAGGGGGGGGACCAGAGAAGAGCACAGGGGGGGGCAGAGAAGAGCACAGGGGGGGGACCAGAGAAGAGCACGGGGGGACCAGAGAAGAGCACTGGGGGGGACCAGAGAAGAGCACTGGGGGGGAAACCAGAGAAGAGCACTGGGGGGGAAACCAGAGAAGAGCACTGAGGGGGAAACCAGAGAAGAGCACTGGGGGGGAAACCAGAGAAGAGCACAGGGGGGTACCAGATAAGAGAACAGGGGGGTCAGAGAAAAGCACAGGGGGACCAGAGAAAAGCACAGGGGGGGACCAGAGAAGAGCACAGGGGGGACCAGAGAAAAGCACAGGGGGGGACCAGAGAGGAGCACAGGGGGGGACCAGAGAAGAGAACGGAGGGGACCAGAGAAGAGCACAGGGGGAGGGGACCAGAGAAGAGCACAGGGGGAGGGGACCAGAGAAGAGCACAGGGGGAGGGGACCCAGAGAAGAGCACAGGGGGAGGGGACCCAGAGAAGAGCACAGGGGGGGGCCAGAGAAGAGCACAGGGGGGACCAGAGAAGAGCACAGGGGGAGGGGACCCAGAGAAGAGCGCGGGGGGACCAGAGAAGAGCACGGGGGGCCAGAGAAGAGCACAGGGGGGACCCAGAGAAGAGCACAGGGGGGGACCCAGAGAAGAGCACAGGGGGGGACCCAGAGAAGAGCACAGGGGGAGGGGACCCAGAGAAGAGCACGGAGGGACCAGAGAAGAGCACAGGGGGGGACCCAGAGAAGAGCACAGGGGGGGCGACCCAGAGAAGAGCACAGGGGGGGACCAGAGAAGAGAACAGGGGGGGAAGAAGAAGAGCACAGGGGGGGGAGAAGAAGAGCACAGCGGGGGAAAGAAGAAGAGTACGGGGGGGGCAGAGAAGAGCACAGGAGGGGGGGCCAGAGAAGAGCACGGGGGGCCAGATTACAGTAGGGGGTGGGGTGGGAGAGAGCAGAGAAGTTGTTGGGGAAGATCACAGAAGTGCCAGGAGAAAGCTGAGGGGCCCACGGGCAGAAAAAGCTGGAGAGGAGGGGCGGCATACAGAGGAACCAATGCCCTCCATGTTCTTCCTGCAGCTGCTGAATGCCCACTTTTCCTCCTTTCTCTTGCAGGCATTTAGTGGCTGCAGAAAGAACATGGAAGGCATTGGTTCCTCTGTATGACGCCCCCCCTCCTCTCGGGCTGGGTCGCAATGGCGACCACTGTAGTTATGCCCCTGCAGTGAAGTAAAGGAAAAAAGTTCTGGCAGGATGAAGGCGCAATGAGGAATGAATGGAATGCTGGCAGAATTCTGAGGCTGTGACAGTTGCAGACTAGAGCATACAGAGGGTTAACAAGACTAGTAGATGAAAAGATTGTGGACCGGGAAATGCTGAGGAGGAAGGGGGAGGAGGGGGGCTGCGAGTGTAGTGAGAGCTGAATGAGAGAAGAAAAGTGCCGGGTGTGAGGAGTTATCAGTGTGCAGTGATGCTGGAAAGATTACCGTACTTCATTTACCTTATTTATCTACAAAGCACATTCCGGTCTGTACAGAGGCACTGGGCAGTGACACTCAGACAGGAGAGGATCACATCGACACTGCACAGTGACAGAAGACACGAGCAGGAATGGGGTCAGATGTCAGAATCCTCTCACATGACGGGCACTGCACGGCACGGACCGCCCCGCCCCCCAAAAACGTCACAGCGCGGTCTCTCTCCGAACAGAGACAGACGCTCGATCTGCTCTGACAGGAGGGTGGAGGGGCGGAATAGGGCAGGAAATACAGCGGCAGCGCCGCGGCGGTGACTGGCGGAGAGAGCAGCCTCGCCTTGGACACCAACAAGGAGAGGAGGGAGGGGAGCACTCTGGCGCTTGAGCGCCCCCACCTCTGTGGCGCCTGGGTGAACTGCACCCCAGGCACCCGCCTAGGATCGGCCCTGCATGCTGTACACTCACCACTTTACATTGTAGTAAAGTGTCATTTCTTCGGTGTTGTCACATGAAAAGATATAATAAAATATTTACAAAAATGTGAGGGGTGTACTCACGTTTGTGAGATACTGTATATCTTTCTTACACAGAATGCCAAATAGTATGAATCTAATACCAATACAGATCATGGTCTGTTGGCCAAGTTATGTACAAATTCGGCAATTACCCACCTACACAGTTAAGACTAAAGCACATACTGCATGTTTGCCTGAACTTTTGTGAAACTTCACAAGGCGGGAAGCACACAAGAATAAAGTCGATTATCCCCTATGACAATAAAATAACATTTACACAAGGAATTCACATTACACAGTCCTCAAACATAAAATAAAAATCTCTTTGTGTGACATTCTGGTTTACAGAAGCCTCCCAAGACATTAGGCTGAATTTACTAAGCTATAACACATGTGCAATTTTCAATTATTGCTGTGGTTTTCTGTTATCATTGGCTCTAATTGCTGACAATAGCAATCAAAATAAAAATGAACTGTTAAAGAATAGTGAATAAAGCCTAATGTGTAAAGTGGCAGGACTTTGAGGGCTGAAGCTAGCCTCCCTACTGGATAAAGTTGCAGGTCAAAACAGAGATAGACAAGCTGCCCATGTGTAGCGGGTATTTGAATTTAAGGGAAGCATCTGGGTGGTAGTGTAACCCAGATGCACTGATTGCTAGGGAATCCGAGACCCTTTTTATGGTTCTTGGAGGACTCTGGTGGTGTGAGGTTCCCTGCGGCCTGCAGGTGGTATTGTCGCCCTGGCCGGAGTTGAACCCACACCGCAAGACTGTGCCTTTTTGTTCTCCCCTGGTGCTGGTATGGCGGGGCGGGGAACCCGCTGTGACGCAAAGGGAGAGGGGATAAAATGGGCGGACGCCCTTACCATGGGGTTCAGAGTTCGGAGTCGGAGGACGCGGCCCCACTCAGGCACCCTCAGCCTGGGTGCCGGCGTTCCGGTGTTCCGGGCCCAGGTGCCCTTGACCTGGCCGGAGCGGGAGATTGGAGTCCATCTCAGGCACCTTTAGCCTGGGGTGAGGTACTATGGCGGATGCCTGGGGCTCAGTACCTTCGACTGAGTTCCGCGAGGGTGGAGGAATCCGAGGGGGCCCTAACTCCTTGGGTGCCCGTGTCTGAGGTCGAGGAGACTGGTGAGCGGAACTTCTCTGGAGAGTCCGGCGCAGCATTCCTGGTGACAGAGAGGCTTCCGGTGACTCCCTTGGACGGATATCCTTCCCCTGACAGGGGCTGTGCTAGCGAAGGTAATTCATGTTCTACCTCATATAGTCAGTGGCAGTGACTATTCGCCATTGGTGACACCACAGTGGTTAGCGATACTTTAAAGGATTGTGCCTCGACCTACTCCCATTAATACTGAACTGTTGCAAAGGTCCCAACTTAACCGTGCTGTGTGTTTATTCGCTAAGAAGAATAAAACTCTGTTGGACCTATTCAGTGTATGGAACTCTGGTTACTAGGAGCAAAGGGGGAGTCAAGGATGGAGGAACGGATTTGACTCTAGGACACCTACACAAAGCCGAGAATGAGAAGGGGTGAGAGGGGTGAGGTCGCTACACATGCATGAAATGTTTCTCCTTTCTGTAAACAGGAATGGAAATTTACACATTCCCCAGAGGTCTCTCTGCTGCACAGTTTTCTGTAACCACTGCAGCACCATGGCAGAAAAGGGGAGGGCCTTAGTTAGAAAGAACTTGGAGTTTGGAGCACTGTATGGCTGGCACACACATAAATACTGCTGCTATTTCCCAAGCCCAGAAGAATAATTTCAGTGCGACAGCCCAGCATTACTACAGAGTAGGGATAAGCTCGGTGTTCGAGTCGAACATAGGTTCGACTTGAACATCGGCTGTTCGCGCGTTCGGCGAACAACGAACGATTTGGGCCGTTCGCGCCAAATTCGAGTGACGCGAACGGCCCACAATACACTGCGCCATCGCAGTGTAATTCCGGCGCTGTGATTGGCCAAGCATGCACTGTGACCCTGCATGCTTGGCCAATCACAGCGCCGGCAGCGAGGAGAGCAATGATTGGCCACAGGCAGGATGCCTGTGGCCAATTATAGCTGAGGGGGTTTAGTACACGCCCCACACTATAAAAGGCCGCTAGCGCAGGGGCCTCGTGTAGTGTGTTCCGGAGCAGGGAAAGTGAAGGATAGGCAGGGACAGTGTCAAATCTTGTCAAATCTATTCTTTGCTAAACCTTGTGTGTAGGGACAGAGAAGGATAGGCAGGGAGAGTGTCAGTGTCATATTCTTTGCTAAGCCTTGTGTGTAGGGAGAGAGAAGGATAGGCAGGGAGAGTGTCAGTGTCACATACTTTGATAAACCTTGTGTGCAGGGAGAGAGAAGGATAGGCAGGGGACAGTGTCAGTGTCATATACTTTGATAAACCTTGTGTGCAGGGAGAGAGAAGGATAGGCAGGGGACAGTGTCAGTGTCATTGTTGCTAAGCCTCCTGCACATTATACACCTGAAGTTAGCCCGTATTGCTGCTTTTTCCTGGTGTGTTACACCAACAGGATTTTGCGGCACTTACAGCGGGCGGAGTGTGCCTCCTGACCATATTACACCTTAACTTAGCCTGTATTGCTGCTTTTTCCTGGTGTGTCACACCAACAGGATTTTGCGGCACTTACAGCGGGCGGAGTGTGCCTCCTGACTATATTACACCTTAACTTAGCCTGTATTGCTGCTTTTTCCTGGTGTGTTACACCAACAGGATTTTGCGGCACTTACAGAGGGCGGAGTGTGCCTCCTGACCATATTACACCTTAACTTAGCCTGTATTGCTGCTTTTTCCTGGTGTGTTACACCCACAGGATTTTGCGGCACTTACAGCGGGCGGAGTGTGCCTCCTGACCATATTACACCTGAACTTAGCCTGTATTGCTGCTTTTTCCTGGTGTGTTACACCAACAGAATTTTGCGGCACTTACAGCGGGCAGAGTGTGCCTCCTGACCATATTACACCTTAACTTAGCCTGTATTGCTGCTTTTTCCTGGTGTGTTACACCAACAGGATTTTGTGGCACTTACAGCGGGCGGAGTGTGCCTCCTGACCATATTACACCTGAACTTAGCCTGTATTGCTGCTTTTTCCTGGTGTGTTACACCAACAGGATTTTGCGGCACTTACAGCGGGCGGAGTGTGCCTCCTGACCATATTACACCTTAACTTAGCCTGTATTGCTGCTTCTTCCTGGTGTGTTACACCAACAGGATTTTGCGGCACTTACAGCGGGCGGAGTGTACCTCCTGACCATATTACACCTTAACTTAGCCTGTATTGCTGCTTTTTCCTGGTGTGTTACACCAACAGGATTTTGCGGCACTTACAGCGGGCGGAGTGTGCCTCCTGACCATATTACACCTTAACTTAGCCTGTATTGCTGCTTTTTCCTGATGTGTTACACCAACAGGATTTTGCGGCAGTTACAGCGGGCGGAGTGTGCCTCCTGACCATATTACACCTGAACTTAGCCTGTATTGCTGCTTTTCCCATTTCCCTGCAGGCCATTAGAATGTCTGGAAGGCAAACAAGGAGAGGCAGACAGTCAGGAGCCAATAAAAGAGGGCAAGCAGGCTCTGTGTCTAGAGACAACAGTGCTGGTCGTGGACGCGGTGCATCGCCATCAGCACGTGGCCATGGGACACGCTTGTCCTTCTTTTCGGCAGCTGGACGTGTTGAGCCGCATCATGCCGAAGACTTGGTAGAGTGGATGACCAAGCCCTTCTCATCCTCCTCATCCTCTCTCACCCAGGCTCAAGTTACTGGCAAAGCAGCTGCCAAAGCGTCCTCTTCCCTGGTATCAATGTCATCATCAGTCACTCCTTCCCTAGACCAACCATGTCCTCCTGAGGAGTCCCCCGAACTGTTTGAGCACAGTGTTGGGTACATGCTCCAGGAGGATGCCCAGCGTTTCGAAGGGTCTGATGATGATACCCAGCTAGAGGAAGGCAGTAGCGTGAGAGCAGAGAGAGGGGATGCTCAAGAAGGACACCAATCTGGCAGTCATGTTCCAGCAGCTGCAGCATACTGCCAGATTGGCTCCAGTGATGAGGAGGGAGGGGATGATGAGGTCACTGACTCCACGTGGGTGCCTAATAGGAGAGAGGAGGAGGAGGAGGATGAGGAGGAGGCACATCTCCAACGAGGCAGGATGCCCTCGGGGGGCCAGCGTAAGGGCAGCACACCGACGGAATCACACCGCAGAGCTCCGCCTGTGCAGGGCGCTGCCTCTGCCCGTTATTCAAAAAGTTATTTGGTGTGGGCCTTCTTTGAGTCGAGTGCATCAGATCGCACAGCTGCTGTTTGCAACATATGTCTCAAGCGTATATCGCGTGGCCAAAACATCACCCGCTTGGGCACCACATGCTTGACCAGACATATGTTGACCTGCCATGCAGCTCGTTGGCAAGCCTACCTTAAAGACCCACACCAAAGAACAAAGCTGACCTCTTCTTGCACCGCATCAGCTGGGATCTCCAACCCCACTATACCTTCAGTCCTCTCTGAAACCTGCTCTGAGAGGAATGAAGGTGTAGAATTAGGTGTGTCACAGCCAAGTACTTGCCGGCACTCTGCTAGCAGTACACCGACGTCCGATTCTAGCAGGCAAATTTCCCTGCCCCAGCTGCTGGACCGTCGAAAGAAGTTCACTCCCAGCCATCCACATGCCCAGCGGTTGAATGCTAGCTTGGCTAAATTGCTAGCGCTTCAACTGCTGCCTTTTCAGTTGGTAGACTCGGCCCCCTTCCGTGAGTTTGTGCAATGTGCGGTTCCTCAGTGGCAGGTTCCCAAACGCCACTTTTTCTCACGGAAGGCGATTCCGGCTCTCTACCGGCATGTGGATGGCAATGTCTTGGCCTCTCTGGACAGGGCGGTCGGCGGTAAGGTGCATATTACCGCTGACTCATGGTCCAGCAGGCATGGACAGGGACGTTACCTTTCTTTCACGGCCCATTGGGTCACTCTTTTGGCAGCTGGGAAGGATGCAGGACAAGGTGCAGTAGTGTTGGAGGTTGTTCCACCGCCACGCCTCCAAATTCTACTACTGGTTGTGACACACCTCTGTCCTCTACCCCCTCCTCTTCTTCTTCCTCCGTGGCCTCTTCCTGTGCTTTGTCCTCGGAACCAGCGGTGCTCCGTAGGCGTTTAAGGGGCTACGCAAGTACGCAGGCAAAAAAGATGCCATGCCGTGCTTGCGCTGGTGTGTTTGGGGGACAGGAGCCACACTGGGGCAGAGGTTCTGTCTGCTCTGCAGGGGCAGGCCGAGAGGTGGTTGACGCCACGCCAGCTTAAGCCAGGAATGGTAGTTTGCGACAATGGCACCAACCTCCTCTCCGCTCTCCGACAGGGACAACTGACCCATGTGCCCTGTGTGGCTCACGTCCTTAACCTGGTGGTGCAGCGGTTCTTGGGCAGGTACCCGGGCTTACAGGATGTCCTGAGGCAGGCCAGGAAAGTCTGTGTGCATTTCCGCAGATCTTATAATGCCAGTGCTCGCCTGGCTGAGCTGCAAAAGGAGTTGAACCTGCCCAAGAACCGCCTTATATGTGACATGCCCACCAGGTGGAACTCAACGTTGGCCATGCTGCAGCGGCTGCACATGCAGCAGAGGGCCATCAATGAGTACCTGTGCGACTACGGCACCAGGACAGGGTCAGGGGAGCTCAGGTTTTTTCCCCACGCCAGTGGGGCATGATCAGGGATCCATGCACTGTCCTGGCACCATTTGAGGATGCCACGAGGATGGTGAGCAGTGACAGTGCATGCATCAGTGACACTGTACCTCTTGTCCACCTGTTGGAACATACGCTGCGTGGAATAATGGACAGGGCACTTGAGGCAGAACAGAGGCAGGAAGAGGAGGATTTCCTTGCCTCTCAAGGCCCCCTTTACCCAGACAGTGTTCCTTCTGTCCCACCCATCGCACAGGAAGAAGAGGAGGAGGAGGAGGAGGATTGTGTCAGCATGGAGGTGGAGCCTGGCACTCAGCATTATCAGCAGCAGTCTTTTAGGGATGATTTACAGTTCCAAGAAACCAGTGGACTTGTACGTGGCTGGGAGGAGGTGGCTGCGGATCATGTTGTCCTTAGTGACCCAGAGGACTCCGGACCGAATGCCTCAGCTAACCTACGCTGCATGGCCTCCCTGATCCTGCAAAGTCTGCGGAAGGATCCTCGTATTCTTCGGATCAAGAAGAGGGACCATTACTGGCTGGCCACTCTCCTTGATCCACGGTACAAGGGTAAGGTTGCGGACCTTATCTTACCGTCGCAGAGGGAGCAGAGGATGAGACAACTCCGGGAGGCCTTACAGAAAGGTCTGTGCAACGCGTTCCCAGAGACTGGGAGGTTACAAACTCCTGGTCCTGGACAATGAGTTGCTGAGGCTTTGGTCAGTCAAAGAAGGAGCGGTGGGGAAGGTGGCCGTCTGACCGATGCGTTCAGACAATTCTTTAGTCCGCAGCCCCAAGGTATGATTGGTTCCAGCAACCATCGCCAGCGTCTGATATACATGGTGCAGGAATACCTAGGGGCAAGGTCAGACTTGGACACCTTCCCCACCGAAAATCCTCTGGCTTACTGGGTCTTGAGGATGGATCACTGGCCAGAGCTTGCACAGTATGCAATTGAGCTACTGGCCTGTCCTGCATCCAGCGTTCTTTCAGAACGCACATTCAGTGCTGTTGGAGGATTTGTCACGGATCACAGGGTGCGCCTGTCCACCAACTCTGTTGATCGACTGACCTTCATAAAGATGAACCAGTCTTGGATCACCACCAGCTACCAAACACCTGAAGCTGATATAACAGACTAATTTATTTTCAAATGTCACATCCCTTCAAGACTGATGCTGATGCTGAGAGACTGTCCTGTTATGTTGACTGACTATCCTCCTCCTCCTCAATGATCCGATTGATGATGATAGCTTGGAATAAAATTTTTGTTTCTGGGTGCCGCCACCAGTGGCTAAGGCCCAATTTTTCAGCCCCTGTTTAACAGGGGCGTGTTATTACAATTTTTTATGCAATGCTTTGCAGCAGGGCTCATTCCTGCACTCCAACTAGAGTATCTGGGAGAGGTTGAAGTGTCGTGGCACCAGCACCAGTGGCTAAGGCCCAATTTTTCAGCCCCTGTTTAACAGGGGCGTGTAATTACAATTTTTGATGCAATACTTTGCAACAGGGCTCATTGCTGTGCTCCAAGTACAGTATCTGTGAGGGGTTGCAGTGTTGTGGCACCAGTGCCTAAGGCCCAATTTTTATGCCCCTGTTTAACAGGGGCATGTAATTACATTTTTTTATGCAATGCTTTGCAGCAGGGCTCATTCCTGCACTCCAACTAGAGTATCTGGGAGAGGTTGCAGTGTCGTGGCACCAGCACCAGTGGCTAAGGCCCAATTTTTCAGCCCCTGTTTAACAGGAGCGTGTAATTACAATTTTTGATGCAATACTTTGCAACAGGGCTCATTGCTGTGCTCCAAGTACAGTATCTGTGAGGGGTTGCAGTGTTGTGGCACCAGTGCCTAAGGCCCAATTTTTATGCCCCTGTTTAACCACTTGACCACTGGGCACTTAAACCCCCTTAATAACCAGACCAATTTTCAGCTTTCGGTGCTCTCACATTTTGAATGACAATTACTCAGTCATACAACACTGTACCCATATGAAATTTTTGTCCTTTTTTTCACACAAATAGAGCTTTCTTTTGGTGGTATTTAATCACTGTTGGGTTTTTTATTTTTTGCGCTATAAGAGAAAAAAGACTGAAAATTTTGTAAAAAAATGATTTTTTTTTCGTTTCTGTTATAAAATTTTGCAAATTACTATTTTTTCTTCATAAATTTTGGCCAAAATTTATACTGCTACATATCTTTGGTAAAAATAAGTACAAATTGGTGTATATTATTTGGTCTTTGTGAAAGTTATAGAGTCCACAAGCTATGGTGCCAATATCTGAAAATTGATCACACCTGAAGTACTGACGGCCTATCTCATTTCTTGAGACCCTAACATGCCAGAAAAGTACAAATACCCCCCAAATGACCCCTTTTTGGAAAGAAGACATTCCAAGGTATTCAGAAAGAGGCATTGTGAGTTTTTTGAACTTGTCATTTTTTCCCACAATTCTTTGCAAAATCAAGATTTTTTTTTTCTCTTTTTTTTTTTCACAAAATTGTCATATTAGCAGGTTATTTCTCACACACAGCATATGCATTCCACAAATTACACCCCAAAACACATTCTGCTATTCCTCCCGAGTATGGCGATACCACATGTGTGAGACTTTTACACAGCGTGGCCACATACAGAGGCCCAACATGCAGGGAGCACATTCAGGCGTTCTGGAGCACCAAGGCCAATTCTGACATTTCTCTCCTACATGTAAAAATCATCATTTATTTGCTAGAAAATTACATAGAACCCCAAAACATTATATATGTTTTTTTAGCAAAGACCTTAGAGAATATAATGGTGGTTGTTGCAACTTTTTATCTCGCACGATATTTGCGCAGCAATTTTTTTAACGCGTTTTTTACGAAAAAAAAATGTTTTGTGCTTAAAAAAAAAAAAAAACAGTAAAGTTAGCCCAATGTTTTTGCATAATGTGAAAGATGAAGTTACGCCGAGTAAATAGATACCTAACATGTCGCCCTTAAAAATTGCACACACTCGTGGAATGGCGCCAAACTTCGCTACTTAAAAAATCCCCATAGGCGACGCTTTAAATATTTTTACTGGTTACATGTTTTGAGTTACAGAGGAGGTCTAGGGCCAAAATGATTGCTCTCGCTCTAACGTTCGCAGAGATACCTCACATGTGTGGTTTGAAAACCGTTTTCATATGTGGGCGGGACTTACGTATGCGTTCGCTTCTGTATGCGAGCTCACGGGGACAGGGGCGCTTTAAAAAAAAAAAAAAATGTATTCTTCATTTTACTTTATTTATTTTAGTTTGACATGTTTTTCCGCCCTAAACATTTTTTTGATCACTTTTATACCTATTACAAGGAACGTAAACATCCCTTGTAATAGGAATATGGCATGACAGGTCCTCTTTACAGTGAGATATGGGGGGGGGGGGTGTCAATAAGACCCCACATCTCACCTCTAGGCTGGGAAGCCTGAAAAAAATACAAAAAAAAAAAAACAACAATCCTGGCTTTGATCGTAGCGGTGAGTCGGTAGAAGCACCGGAGGGCGGCGGGGGGGGGGACATCCCCTCTCGCCTCCCGTAAGAATGATCAAGCGGCGGAACAGCCGCTATGATTGTTCTTATGGTGTAGGGAATCGCCGGCTGAAAAAGCTAATATCTGAATGATGCCTGTAGCTGCTCCCATCATTCAGATATCCCCGCACAAAGTCAAGGACGTCATATGACGGCCGGAGGGCGGGAAGTGGTTATTGCAGAGTATTGCCGGGCATTGCGGAGTATTGCCGGGCATTGCGGAGTATTGCCGGGCATTGCGGAGTATTGCCGGGCATTGCGGAGTATTGCCGGGCATTGCGGAGTATTGCAGGGCATTGCGGAGTATTGCGGACTATGGCAGGGTATTGCGGTGTATGGCAGGGTATTGCGGTGTATGGCAGGGTATTGCACAGGGTATTGTGGAGGGTATTGCACAGGGTATTGTGTAGGGTATTGCAGAGTATTGTGGAGGGTATTGCAGAGTATTGTGGAGGGTATTGCAGAGTATTGTGGCGGGTATTGCAGAGTATTGTGCAGGGTATTGCAGAGTATTGTGCAGGGTATTGCAGAGTATTGTGCAGGGTATTGCAGAGTATTGTGCAGGGTATTGCAGAGTATTTTGCAGAGTATTGCGCAGGGTATTGCAGAGTATTTTGCAGGGTATTGCAGAGTATTTTGCAGGGTATTGCAGAGTATTGTGCAGGGTATTGCAGAGTATTGTGCAGGGTATTGCAGAGTATTGTGCAGGGTATTGCAGAGTATTGCACCAGGGTATTGCAGAGTATTGTACCAGGGTATTGCAGAGTATTGCACCAGGGTATTGCAGAGTATTGCACCAGGGTATTGCAGAGTATTGCACCAGGGTATTGCAGAGTATTGCACCAGGGTATTGCAGAGTATTTCGCAGGGTATTGCAGAGTATTTCGCAGGGTATTGCAGAGTATTGCACCAGGGTATTGCAGAGTATTGCACCAGGGTATTGCAGAGTATTGCACCAGGGTATTGCAGAGTATTGCACCAGGGTATTTTGCAGAGTATTGGCAGGGTGTATTGCAGAGTATTGGCAGGGTATAGCACAGGGATGGCTGAGCAGGGATGGATGGATGGCTGGATCTGTGACTGCAATTGTCACAGATCCAGCCCACAGTGCTGCTGCTGCCATCCGCTCCCTCCCCCTCTCCTCTCACACTGTACCGATCGGTACAGAGAGGGGAGGGAGGAACCGGCGTCATCAAATGACGCCGGTCTGTTTACAAGTGATTGCTCCGTCATTTGACGGAGCGATCACGTGGTAAACGGCCGCTATCAGCGGCGATTTACCGCGATTCGGAGTTTCCCGTGTGCGCGCCCCAGGGGGCGCGCGGGAGCGCGATTCTGGGAGGACGTTATCGGCAGGTGGTTGTTAAGTGGTTAACAGGGGCATGTAATTACAATTCTTGATCTAATAATTCACAGCAGGGCCCATTCCTGCGCCCACCAAGAATAACTGTGAGGCCTTACAGTGTTGTGTCAACACCACCACCACCACCACCACCAAAGGCCCAATTTTTCAGCCCCTGTTCAACAGGGGCATGCAATTACAATTCTTGATCTAATAATTCACAGCAGGGCCCATTCATGCGCCCACCAAGAGTAACTGTGAGGGCTCACAGTGTTGTGGCAACACCAACATGTAAGGGGCAAATTTCAGCTGAGTATATACGGCAGGCCCCTACTTTCAAACATCCAACTTACAAACGACTCCTCCTTGCAAACGGAAGGATACAACAGGAAGTGAGAGGAAATCTACCCCTAGGAAGGCAAATTCTCTTCTGTAAGAGTTAATATGGGAAAAAAAGTGTCTCCTCTCCACTGATTCTTTATCACCAATTCTTGTTTCAATAAAAACCCCAAATTTTCAAAAAACATTTGTCATTAGGACGGAAAGTGAGGTGAACTGTTCTGAACAGGTGCACACTGCACAGACAGCAAAACAAATGTTACAGGGGTGATAACCCTTCCCTATGTTTTCCAAAAAGCTTAAAAATAGATTTTTTGCCTGGAGCTACACTTAAACAATGTACCTGTTCAAAATTACAAACACATTCTACATAAGAACAAACCTACAGTCCCTGTCTTGTATGCACCGCCTGTATACGGCTGTTCAGAGTATATAGGGCCTTTTTTATTTTATGTGCGGGGTTCCCCTTAATATCCATACAAGACCCAAAGGGGCTGGTAATGGGCTGGGGTGGGGGGGGGTGTGTGATGGGGTAGCTATGCCATTTTTCTTAAAGATTTTCATCCATATTACCGGGACCAGACATTACATTAAAGCCGCAAGCAGTTTTAAATGGCTTTTTTTCCTTTAGAAATGTAATTTTGTGCAGGGACAGTTCTAAACACGGGAAACACGTGGCACTTCACAGGCATACTTTAGACACCCCCCAGGTACGATATTTAAAGGAATATTTGACTTTTTTTGTTTTTCACTTTATGCATCATTAAAATGACTGCTCCCGAAAAACGGCCGTTTTTAAAACTTATTTTTGCATTGATACATGTCCCCTGGTGCAGAACCCGGGTTCCCAAACCCTTTTTAGGACAATAACATGCATAATAGTCGTTATAATTAGCACTTTAGATTTCAAACGTTCGCATCCATTGTATTTAATAGGGTTCTAAAGTTCGTGCAAACTTTCGGTCCGTTCGCGTGTTCTGGTGCGAACCGAACCCGGGGGTGTTCGGCTCATCACTACTGCAGAGGTGCATTGCATAGGCAGACTTGAATAGAGTATCATACGAGCCCAGTGTCCAAAAGTAAACTTTGCTGTGCTCTCTCCTTTAACACCTAATACTATGAGAATCGTGTCGTGGCTTCACAGTGTGTTAAATATTCATCTGCATGACTGATAGAGTATTTTGCAGAAGTAGCAGAAACAAATATAACAGACACAAACCTTCATTTCAAAATGTTAAAAACAAGTAATGATAAAATTGTCCTAAAACTATAAAAGATTTCCTATAATTTGCTGAAATAACAGGATAATGAAAAACATATTTTTTACCTTATGTATTTCCCTATACTGTAGTTCTATATATTTTACCAGGAAAAAAAAAAACATATATAAAGAGGAATAATTCAACAAATAAGCACTTTTGCAGTTGAGGCACGAGATACTACCTGCAAAATGTAATAACATGGCTTCTGCAACTAAGAAAAAAACTATCTGGAAATATAGTTTAGGAACTGGCCGAAAAGCAGAATTACTGAACATGCAATCATCTGCAAGAAAAACCATTATGCCGCGTACACACGGTCGGAATTTCCGACGGACTTAATGCCGCGTACACACGGCCGGACTTTACCACGGGCAAAACTCTGTTGGAATTTCCTACGGAAAAATAGAGAACCTGCTCTCTATCTAAGTCCGTCGGAAATTCCGACTGGAAAAGTCAGATGGGGCATACACATGGTCGGAATATCCGATTAAAAGCTCCCATCGGACTTTTTCCATCGGAAATTCCGACCTTGTGTACGCTGCACTAGATAGGTTCTCAATTTTTCAAATTCCTATTGGAAAATCCGTTCGTCTGTATGCAATTCCGACGGGAAAAGAAAACATGCATGCTCGGAAACAATTCGACGCAAACTCAGAAGCATTGAACTTCTTTTTCTCGCCTCATCGTAGTGTTGTACGTCACCGCGTTCTTAATGCTCGAAAGTTCAGAGAACTTTTGTGTGACCGTGTGTATGCAAGCCAAGCTTGAGCGGAATTCCGTTGGAAAAACCATCCAAGTTTTTTCCGACTGAATTTCCGATCGTGTGTACGGGGCATTAGGCTGTTCAGCATTTGCTAAGGGAATTGTCTAGAGAGACCCTAATGAAACATATGCAGAGATGTCAACCTGACCCAATCCATCTGGGTGATATCTATCTGTACCTGCACTCATTACTGACATTTAGTAAACATCTGTTTGATAACTGATGTTGAATTAGATTTTTTTTCCTAACATCAGTTTTGTGAAATGACAGCTATCAGCTCTCTTTTCTTTACAGATTCGGTGCATAAGGCCCCTTCTGTGTCTTTGTGACACATCACCGCAGAAAGCTAGTGTAAAGTTTACCTAGCATCAGATATATTGCTTTATTATAAGTGCATGCATGCTAAGTAATGTGTCAGTGTAATATTTCCAGATAACAAAGATCACAGACGGTACTCCCCCTTGACAACGCCATCAGCTGCTTTTCTCTCCAGAATGATGGCAAGAGACTTGTTGAGGTGTCACCCAAGGTCAGCGTCTACTTTCTGGACTGATATACTGGCTAAAAAATGACACAGTCATGTAAATTCTGGTGACTGTGTAGTCCTTGGCTCTGAGCTCTGGGATCCTGCTAAGTCAGCATCTCAATCAAGGAAGCAGGGCTGGATCTAGAACAGGGGTGTCAAACTCAATTTCATCGAGGGCCGCATCAGCATTATGATTGCCCTCAAAAGGGCCGGTTGTATCTGTAAGATTAGATGTCCAGCGCATCCCCTCCTCTTACATTAGATGTTAAGAGCCAACCCACCATCAGAAGATGAGTCCCCCACTCTCCCTTACATCACAGTGCACCCCCCTTTCCTTAAGCTGCTGCTGGGAAGAAGCTGGACGCATTGCTTAAAAGCAGAAAGTAAGGGTCTTGAGGAGGACCAGAGGAGGACGAGGGCCACATGAAATGGCCCGGGGGGCCGGATTCGGCCCGCGGGCCTTGTGTTTGACCCCTGTGATCTAGAATGTCTGATCTGGGAGTGCAGTAAAAAAATTTAATCCCTGTTCGGTGCTCTCGGTACTCTACTATTCCATGAGTCACAACCTGGAAGTAACGTCTGACAAGTAGTGCAAAGGTGGTGCAGGAGTGATCAGGGAATACCAGTATGTATTAGGTAATTAGATTAGATGAGTGAATAGAACCAGTCCCCCTTATGCCAAGTGTCGCTATCAGAGTACTCTTTACATCAGAGTCCCCCTTTACACCACGGTCTCCATCAGAATCCCTCCTTTACATCAGGGTCCTCATCAGAGTGCCCCCTTACATCAATTGTCCCCATCAAAGTACCCCCTTCCATCATATGTCCTCATCAGTGTGCAGGGGAGGGCTGGTAGCCTTAGGCCTGGGGGGAAAGTCCAGTCAAGTGGCCCACTGAACCACTGAATCAGCTCACCATCCATGGCCCACCTGGTTTTTCAATGCAGCTTCACCAGTGCTTATCAGTGCAGCCAACTCTAGTGCCCATCAATGAAGTCTGATCACTGGGGCAGGTTACATGGGGTGTATGATGGGGGAGATGGGGGGTCAGCTAGGGGTGTCAGGGTCTCTCACCTCAGCGATCTCAGCTCAGCAGGTCCTTGCACGCCACGGTCTCCTGGGGGGGTAACGCTCCTGATCCTGGGGTCAAGTTGCAGCCAGCACCCAGCCCGGCAGCCCTGGTTTCCGACTCCCTGGCACGCCCTGCCTCTGCCTGCTTCCAAGAATCCGGTCCCAGGGAGTTGTAGTTTCCTCTGCGCTGCTGTGTTTTCCACCCACCGGAAGCTTGAGCGCAGACTACAACTCCCGGAATGCAACACCTAGTGGTCGGCCGCCATGGCCGTGCCCCCAGCCCTACTTCCTAGACCAGAATAAAAAAGAAAATGGTAGCGGCTGCCGGCCATTTTGAACATAAGTTAGGGCGGCCTGGGAGGCAATTGTCACCCTGCCCCCTGGCCCAGCCCTCCCCTTTCAGTGTGCCCCCTTACATCAATTGTCCCCAGTAAAGTATCCCCTTCCATCAGATGTCCCCATCGGAGTTCCCCTTACATCAATTTTCCCCATCAGAGTGCCCCCTTCCATCAGATGTTCTCATTGTGGTGTGTCCCTTTACATCAATTACCCTAGCAGAGTGGCTACTTACATCAACTATCTTCATTAGCGTGCACCTTAGATCAACTGTCGGCATCAAAATGCTCCCTTACATCAACTGCTCCCATTAGAGTGCTCCTTTACATCAACAGTTCCCATCAGAGCATCCTTTTACATCAACTGTGCCCATCAGATCATCCTTTTACATCAACTGTGCCCATTAGAGTGCCTCCTTACATTACCAGTCCTCATCAAAGTACCATACATATATATAAAACTTCAGTGCTCAAATATCCAGGACATGCAAGTGACTCTGCAGGTGCAATGAACCTCCACCAACGGAAGGAGCGTCGTGACGTCACCCGCGGCCATCACGATTACCATTTGTACACACGCTGTATCATCTCGCACCAGTTTAGGTGCTTTGCTTGTAAGTTTTTACTTCTTATTTTAAATTAAACCTTTGTACCTGTTCTACGGAGAGCACTATGTATCTGCCTTTTTCATTGCATGAACATATGGTGTAAGGAACCCATTGCTTGCTGGTACATATTGTATGCTGAATCCGGTAGTCGTTTGGATCCCCACAAGTGTCTGCTACATGCTTTTTTTGACCCTCTATAATAAAGGGTCCATTCCTTGAGGTGAGCGCCCATTGTTCACTATTGGTGGAGGTTAATTGCACCTGTAGAGTCACTTGCATGTCCTGGATATTTGAGCACTGAAGTTCATCACGGATGGTGT
The DNA here is from genome assembly GCA_029206835.1 of Rana muscosa. Lineage (NCBI taxonomy): Eukaryota > Metazoa > Chordata > Amphibia > Anura > Ranidae > Rana > Rana muscosa. The sequence goes on along the minus strand of CM055117.1, from coordinate 82,678,726 downwards.
TTTATATATATGTATGGACATTATTAGTGCTGCATCATCTGTTTTATATTTCTCTCAGGAATTTTTTGATTATTGACCCTGATGCTTAGCTGCTGTATGTAGGGTCATTATTGTTTTCCATTGCGCTGATTTACTTTCTTTTATACTCATCAAAGTACCACCTTACATCAAATGTCCCCATCAGAATGCCCCCTTATGTTATCCCCATCAGGCTTACGGATTGGTGGATGCACTCTCAGAGACTGGGGGGAGTGCAAATACATTTGCCCCACCCCAGCACCCCATTGGAGCAGGCCTACCAGAAAGTGGATGGTGTGATCTCTGAGAGGTCTAGGTTGGAATTACACTTTAAATTAGCCAATAATGGATTTAATTGGAACTCCAACCTTCTGCACTGAATGATGGCTAACAGACCACAACCCTCTACTATGTACCCATTGCAAAAACAGTTCCACTATAGTACAGATTTTATACCAACATATACTATAATACATTGTAAAAATATGGCATATATTTAAAGTAGAACTTTAGTTACAAACAGCTTCACCCCAAATATCTACTGTAGATCAGTAGACTGATGGATCAAGGGCAGCCTATTATAGTCTAGGCAGCAATTAGCTCAGATACTTTGGCTGCAGAAAAACAGGACACCAGGAAATGGGGTAAGTTCAGACCTGATGTCTGTTATGATGCATTTCCATATAGTGAGGAAGGATGGCGAGGGGCTGCTTGGGGCAAAGTGATTTATAACTTTATTCACCTTAACAGAGCATTATACAAAGGAGATCTAAGGTCCAAATAAGAAATATTAAACATAAACATCAAAAACGGGGTCTAATACGGTAACATGAACGGGATACATTAATGCCACTGGAACATTAGGACAACATAACACCTTCTAAACAGAGAATAAGACAATAAATCTATAATTGCAGTTTAATGCCCCCTTTCCTAGCAGATTTTCCATTCTGGGTGGTAATAATTGTCTCAATAATATAAGTGATGCTTCAATTTTTTTAGCATAATTTTCCGTTGTTGGATCATTGAATGGAGATTGGAGACCCTTGCTATACAATCATCCCATGATAGGCCAGCTTTTTTCTTCCAGAATGATTGAAAAACTGCCAAAGTCTACACTAGAAAAATGACATCTGGAATATGAAGGGCTACTACAAGCAACAAAGCCACTTTTTATAAATCAGGTGCCATATAATAACCTAGTAAGGTCACATGAGGGTGAAACAAAAGAGCTTCAAAAATGACCTCAGTAACAAGATTTCTGCATTTCCACCTTTGTGTCCCCAGCCAAACACTCAGAACACAGGTGATAGAATGACCCCAGGCTATCTCCAGATTCTAGATCATTGCTCGGCAGACCATAGCTGGTCATGAAACGAGCCAGAGCCTTGCCTCTCACAAATGAATCTATTCCACAAAAGGATGATAAAATAAAAATGAACAAGTTAAAGCTGATTTAATCAAGCCTTGGGGCACTTTAGATGAAGAGAGCCAATGGAGCATAAGAGGATGTAATGAACACAAAACAAAATAATTGCATTGTGCCTTTGGCAACGATATTTGAGAGCACCAATTGTCGACCACTAATACCTCTAGTTATTGAAAACACATTTAATATATTATCTTAATATTGCCTGTAAAACACAAAGCTATAGGGAAATGTGGGCAGTGTGATTATATTTTAACTAGCGCACCTAGGTTGCTATATATTTGGTCTAGGTTTAATGATCAAGGAATAATATTCTCGATAAACTGCAATTATTGATGATATAGACAAGAACCAACTGCTTAATACACACTCATATAGGATGATGACACCACATTCATGTACAGTACAAACCTTCTTCCATACTTTATTTAAATGGTTAGAAGTTTCTCCAGCAGCCTTATGAAAAAGAAGAAATAATAAAAGATGAAAGCAAATACTATACATTTTCTCAGTTCAGCAAATATGGTAGATAGCGTACTAAAAGGCGTCAGTCCACCGAAAGTTATCTATTAGTTACAGGTGAGGCCCAGTAGGCTGAGTCAGTCCCTGGCATTGTTTATGTCTTGGATACTCCAACAGCAAGACATCCCAGCTCTAATTCTTAGTTCTGTTTCTGTTTTGCTAAGAGTTTTGGGTGCGCTTCCCATCTTTGTGCATTCCAGCTTCTCCTGTTACATTCTCCATAATAGAAAATAAGGAAATAATCCACCAGGAAGAGTGGAAACCTCTCAAAAGGACCACAGCAGGTGTGTAGACCAAGTAACTTAAGCGCTAAGCAGGACTGGGACAAGGGGTGGGCAGGAGGGGAAGATGACCTGGGCACCGTGGTATCATGTGAAGTGGGGGGCACCACAAGAATGTTGGGGGCAGGGGATTTGTGTTGAAAGAGGGAATTTGGGGGGGTGGTAGGGGATAAGAATTGTTCAAGGAGGGGAAATTTGTGGAGGTGTGCCAGGAGTAGTGATTTGAGGGGATTTACGTTGGGAAGGGGGATGTGGGAAAAAGATTTGTGCTAAGAGGGGGAATTTTTTGGGGGGGTTTGGGTTGTGCTAAAAAAGGTAATATGGTAGGGGAGAGGAGATTTGTACTAGGAGGGATAATTGGGGGTATTTGTACTAGGAGGGGAAATGGGGGGGATTTATGCTAGGATGAGGGATTGGGGAGAATTTGTGCTGGGAGGGGGATCTGGAGTGGGGGGAGTGGATTTGGGGAAATTTGAGGGGTAGAGTATTTGTACTAGGAGGGGGAATTTTATTTGGGGGGGGTGGATTTACGCTGGGGGGCATATGGGGAATGAGAGGATTTGAGCTGGGGGGGGGGGGTTGGGGGTGGCAAAGATTCATGCTGTGAAGGGAATTTCAGCAGGAGGGGGAATTTATGCTTAGGGGGTAAGCATGCTGATTAGTGCTCAATTTATTTTTTGTGGGGGGGATTTTTGCTGACACATAATGCTCATACATCTTGGGGGGGGGGGGGCTAATTTGGCATGTTCGCCCTGAGCTCTAGATGACCTTGTCCCGCCACAGGTGCAGAGACCTCGCCAACAGACAAAGGGAATTTTTGGTGGGTTTAACCCCCAAGCATCTTTCAAAGATAAAATGTTAGTCTTGGGTAGACTGACCCTTTAAAGCTGTCATTACCTATAGTAAATTACATAGTTACTCAGTTACATAGTAGGTGAGGTTGAAAAAAGACACATGTCCGTCAAGTCTAACCTATGTGTGTGATTATATGTCAGTATTACATTGTATATCCCTGTATGTTGTGGTCGTTCAGGTGCTTAGTTGTTCTTCTGAGACCCAAATTCAAAATTCCCATAAATGTCTGAGACCGCAAACAGGCAAAGGGGAATGCAAGTTCTGGAAGTGCGGGAACCTGAATCAAGCATGTGGAACACAACTTCTTATCCTATTCTAATAATCTACATTTGGCAGAGACATCGGTCAGTGCAGCATTTCTGCTTTGTTTCCAAGACAGATAAAGATTTACTTTGGCAATAAAATAAATATATTTTTAGTCAACAAATTGCACAAGTCAAGAGACTTTACCATAAGAAAAACATACCGGTTTTGACATTGCCAACTTGAGTTTAATCCCATATTCAAAAGTATTAAAAAATGGGTTAGCATTTTTTGAATAGGGATACACATTATACCTGAAAAATGGAACTCCAGCCAGGACATTTTTTTGCTTTGGATACAGGAGGAAAGGTTTAGGACATCTTTCTGAGTCCCAATACACTAATGCCGCGTACACACGGTTGAAATTTTCGACAAGAAATGTTCGATGTGAGCTTTCGGTTGGAAATTCCGACCGTGTGTATGCTCCATCGGACTTTTGCTGTCGGAATTTCCGCCAACAAAAGATTGAGAGCAGGTTCTCTATTTTTCTGATGGAAAAAGTTCCTATCGGAAATTCCGATCGTCTGTAGCAATTCCGACGCGCAAAATTCCTACGCATGCTCGAAAACAATTTGACGCATGCTCGGAAGCATTGAACTTAATTTTCTCGGCTCGTCTTAGTGTTGTCACCGCGTTCTTGACGGTCGAAAGTTCAGAGAACTTTTGTGTGACCGTGTGTATGCAAGCCAAGCTTGAGTGGAATTCCGTCGGAAAAACCATGACACGACATTACAGTTCCCAGGCACCACTCCAAGTTTTAAGCCACCACAGGTATAGGCAATGGCCTGAGCACCATCACCACCCTTCTTAGGACAGTTCAGTGAAGGCCATTCAACACAACACTTTCTATAAACTTCAATAAATCTTATTGTACAATCAGCTTCCAGAGACACTTCACTATTCTCTAACAAATTTAGTCCTCTTCTGGCTCTAAGACCTGCCCTAGCAGGAATCCAAACCCAACAGAAGATGGGTGGAGTGCCTCTGGAAGCTGCCTGTGTAATAACATTTACTGAAGCAAAACTTGAGAGAAAGTAAACAGGACTATAACGGTGCTAATAAATTAGTACTGAACACAGTGGAAGACTTAACTACCAATTGGTAAAAAAGTATACAACAAATTTTATTGACAATTTATACAAAATTGATAAAAATATGAACAATATCACTGATTTCACAATAGGGTAATCCCAAAGATGGTGGTTGCACCGACGACTAAACGGATAAGCAACTACTAAATAAGCAGAAAAAACATGACATGTAATATGACATCATTTGTGGACCTGTCTACAGGTTGATCTCCAATGTTTTTAAATCAACTGTCCATTATTTTTCAAGTGGTTATTTCTTTTTCTGCTTATTTAGTAGTTGCTTATCCATTTAGACGTCTGAGACATACTTCACCTGATGATGCCCCAATGGGTGAAACATGTTGGGACTGTGTATGATCCTCTCATTTGAACATTGATGCAACCACCATCTTTGGGATTACCCTAATGTGAAATCAGTGATATTGTTCATATTTTAAAAAAAATTGTATAAATTGCCAATAAAATTTGTTCTATACCTTTTTACCAATTGGTAGTTAAGTCTTCCACTGTGTTCAGTACTAATTTATTAGCACCGTTATAGTCCCGTTTACTTTCTCTCAAGTTTTGCCATAATAATTTGGGATGAGGTGCGTTACATTAGGTGTCTACCCATAGCCAGACCACAAAACCATTATATCAACATTTACTGAAGTTTATAGAAAGTGGAGTGACTTTGAATAAACTCAGTGTCCCCATTCGGGAGATTTCTCCTGTCTTTCTTTTATGATGACCTGTAAAAATGACCTAAATCTTTTAATACATTTTGACCGAGGTTCCACATCAATGTAAAATTGAATGGAAAAGCACAAACTGAAATTTAAGATAATTTTTTCTGTTTTATAAAATATTTTTATTTCTGTTTTATTGAAAATATAAGATACATAAAAATATTGCTGTAATGACTCCATTACAGAGAGTAGCATTAGATTATTGTGAACAGTAAAATCAATAAGAAAGTGCATCTCAGGCCTCCTGAGGGAAATCATAAGTGCAGCTAAACTTCTATATACCGTAGACATGTATTGTTTGTAGAAAGCAAGTGAGGTCATTGAAGCAATTTTAAAAGTTATGGAAAAGTTTGAGAATACAGTGCCTTGAAAAAGTATTTATATACCCTTGAAATTTTCCACGTTTTCATGTTACAACCAAAAATGTAAATGTATTTTATTGGGATTTTATGTGATAGACCAACACAAAGTGGCACATAATTGTGAAGTGGAAGGAAAATGATAAATGGTTTTCAATTATTTTTGCAAACAAATATCTGAAAAGTGTGGCGTGTATTTGTATTCAGCCCCCCTGAGTCAATACTTTGTAGAACCTTCTTTCACTACAATTACAGCTGCAAGTCTTTTTGGGGATGTCTCTACCAGCTTTGCACATCTAGAGAGTGACTGGATTTTGAAATCAAGGCCACACTCATACAGATATTGAACACCTCATCCCAATTATTTGTGAAAAGAAAAAATTGAGGGGTTGAGCATCCACATGCTCTAAGATTTTAACGGTGTTCATGAAAAATAGCTCCAAAAGAGAAATTGAGTAAAATTTTAACAATGTTTATTTAGAAAAGGAGTAAAAAGAGGAAAACATGCAAATTACAAACAGACCATCAACATAAAATGGCAAAAATGGTCAAAGCATATGACAAACTATCGTTGGAGGTCACTCTACTAGTTTCACTCAGTTAGAGCTTCTTCAGGAGTTTGACAATAAACATAGGTCATACTGAAAGATAGAATTTGCACGTATCAAATGACAATAAATATATAAATGAATCCTTTATGCAAAAACACAAAAAACATTGAATTTAATGAATAATCAATCACAACGAAATTGGTAAATTATACTGAATGAAAAAACAAGATAAATGTTGTAAATATGTTAATAGCCATGACCACCATAAGCAGAATGTAACTCACCGCAGGACCCAAAGTCGCATATATATATATGAAGGTCACAAGAATACACTAAAAATTTCCTCAATATAAAAAACAGGACCGGCCGCCGACAGACAGGGAGACCACCAAGAAAGCATCCCGACCATAGAGAGCATAAGGGGAAATGAACCCTAAAAATTAGGATGATAAAAGGCATAAGTAGCTATAATAATGTGGGTATTTATATTAGTATCAAACCACAATTCAAGCAAAACATCATATACCTACGAGTTTGGCGAGTATGATGTATATAGTGCCAATGTAGTTGTGTAGTTGTTGGGGAGCAGAATTTATCAAACCCAGTCATAAGCGAATCTGGCAAATAGTTCCATTTAGGAACAAATCGGCACCAGCTAAAAGATTTACAGCATGGATGGAAACACTTCACATGCTGAAAAATGAATAAAGAAATAAAAAATGGAATAGTATTAGAGAATGATCATAAAGATCAAGAGGTCAGTAGAGATACACTGATTAATCGTTGCAATAATGCATATCCAACAGACAGCTAAATGGAGAGAAGCTTACCCAATGTGAGGTTGAAATGTTCAACACCAAGATGGTGAAGTGGCAGCTTCTCCCTCGGACAGGAGTGGGTCCTGACAGTGGCAGCGGTGAAAAGACCACGCTCTTATACTCTTCGATGACGTCAGATGCCGCCGGGACAGGTGAGTATAAGACCGCGGTCTTTTCACCGCTGCCACTGTCAGGACCCACTCCTGTCCGAGGAAGAAGCTGCCACTTCACCATCTTGGTGTTGAACATTTCAACCTCACATTGGGTAAGCTTCTCTCCATTTAGCTGTCTGTTGGATATGCATTATTGCAACGATTAATCAGTGTATCTCTACTGACCTCTTGATCTTTATGATCATTCTCTAATACTATTCCATTTTTTATTTCTTTATTCATTTTTCAGCATGTGAAGTGTTTCCATCCATGCTGTAAATCTTTTAGCTGGTGCCGATTTGTTCCTAAATGGAACTATTTGCCAGATTCGCTATTGACTGGGTTTGATAAATTCTGCTCCCCAACAACTACATTGGCACTATATACATCATACTCGCCAAACTCGTAGGTATATGATGTTTTGCTTGAATTGTGGTTTGATACTAATATAAATACCCACATTATTATAGCTACTTATGCCTTTTATCATCCTAATTTTTAGGGTTCATTTCCCCTTATGCTCTCTATGGTCGGGATGCTTTCTTGGTGGTCTCCCTGTCTGTCGGCGGCCGGTCCTGTTTTTTATATTGAGGACATTTTTAGGGTATTCTTGTGACCTTTATATATATATATATGCGACTTTGGGTCCTGCGGTGAGTTACATTCTGCTGTTGTGGTCATGGCTATTAACATATTTACAACATTTATCTTGTGTTTTCATTCAGTATAATTTATCAATTTCGTTGTGATTGATTATTCATTAAATTCAATGTTTTTTGTGTTTTTGCATAAAGGATTCATTTATATATTTATTGTCTTTTGATACGTGCAAATTCTATCTTTCAGTATGACCTACGTTTTTTGTTAAACTCCTGAAGAAGCTCTAATTGAGCGAAACTAGTAGAGTGACCTCCAACGATAGTTTGTCATATGCTTTGACCATTTTTGCCATTTTATGATGATGTTCTGTTTGTAATTTGCATGTTTTCCTCTTTTTACTCCTTTTCTAAATAAACATTGTTAAAATTTTACTCAATTTCTCTTTTGGAGCTATTTTTCATGAACACCGTTAAAATCCCAGAGCATGTGGATGCTCAACCCCTCAATTTTTTCTTTTCATCTAGAGAGTGACATTTTTGCACAATAGCTCAAGCTCTGTCAGATTGGACGGAGAGCGTCTGTGAACAGCAATTTTCAGGTCTTGCCACAGATTCTCAATTGTATTTTGGTCTGGACTTTGACTGGGCCATTCTAACACATGAATATGCTTTGATCTAAACCATTCCATTGTAGCTCTGGCTGTATGTTTAGGGTCGTTGTCCTGCTGGAAGGTGAACCTCTGCCCCAGTCTCAAGTCTTTTGCAGACTCTAAAGCTTCGTACACGACCGAGTTTCACGGCAAGAACCATCAAGAAACTTGCTGGCAGAGCTTTCTTGCCGAGTAACTCGGTCGTGTGTATGCGGCTATCAGGTTTCTCGTCAAGAAAACCGACAAGAATCTCGACGAGAAAAATAGAGAACCTGCTCTCTATTTTCTCGTCGAGATTCTTGTCAGCATGTTTCTCGACGAGAAAAGTGTGTGTGTACACTTACCTTTCGCCATGGAAACCCGCGCATGCTCGAAATGACCTTGACGCATGCGCGGTAGCTTCCTAGACATAGGTAGGGTGTAGCAAGATGGCGGTGACGGCATCGAATGTGACGAGTGCACGCTCGTCGTAGTCGATGACGTCACCGCGTTCGCTCCATTCAAAGAACCGCGGGTTCTTTGAATGGAGCGTCTGTACACTCGGCCGGGACAAGTTTCTTGTCCAAGAATCTCGTCAAGAAAAACAACGTGTTTTTTCTTGATGAGATTCTCGGTCGTGTGTACGGGGGTTGACAGGTTTTCTTCTAAGATTTTCCATGTATTTAGCTCCATCCAACTTCCCATCAACTCTGACCAGCTTACCTGTCCCTGCTGTCCCTGCTGAAGAAAAGCATCCCCACAACATGACATCACAAAACAGCTGTATTTATACTGAGATTTAATTATACACAGGTGGACTCCATTTACTAGTTAGGTGACTTCTAAAGGCAATTGGTTCTACTAGATTTTAGTTAGGGGTATCAGAGTAAAGGGGGCTGAATACAAATGCACGCCACACTTTTCAGATATTTATTTGTAGAAAATTTTAAATTTGTAATAAATTTGAAAACAATTTATCGTTTTCCTTCCACTTCACAATTATGTGCCACTTTGTGTTGGTCTATCACATAAAATCCCCCAAAAAAAAACTTTTACGTTTTTGGTCGAAACATAATAAAATGTTGAAAATTTCAAGGGGTGTGAATACTTTTTCAAAGCACTGTAACTTTTTGCATTAAAGAAAGAATAAGAGCAAACATAAAAGAAACAGAAAGCAAGGCAAAAATGGGTAGGGGAGATAGAGAAATTTGTAAATGATGAGGAGAGGATAGAAAGAGAGTACAGAGTGGACTTGGTCATGGCTTATTAGATAGCTTGGTCAGAGATGGTTGGCATACAATGGTTGAACCACTGTGGTCAAATTGTTCTGGATTTGTGCATTACAACCTAGAGAACAGGCTACAATATCTTGTTTATTAAGTACCATTTTGTTTTTTATTTGCCCTTGTACAATTGTAGGTGAAAGTGATGTCCAGGCCTTTAGTCTGGTGGCTGCATTAAAGATGATAAATTGTGTTTGAAGAGTTCCTACCAACAGCTTAAAAAAATGCAGGTAAAAGCACAGAAAAATTGCTGGGGTTGATTTACTATAACTGGGGAGTGCAAAATCTGGTGAAAATATACATGGTAGCCAATCAGCCTCTAACATCAGATTGTTCAATTAAAGAGGAACCTCCCCATTTTATATATTTTTGCCGAACTAACCTGATGGTGGTATCTGGGCATTACAGATTCTCACCCATCAAGTAGATCCAGCGTTAACCCGCTCAGATCATCTCTTGCCACAGCTTTGTCCCATGCCACCATGTTTTCTCTGGCATCGTTGAGAGGCTCGTCAGCTCTTCCCGGGGTTCAGTGGGCAGCCTCTCAAAGATGTGCCGATAGGCCCACCCCCTCCTCCTGTTTTTGAATGAAAGGCTATGCCCCCTGGGATATGTGATGTACATATCCTAGGAGGCACAGCGGGCCTAAGGTGAGTGACATACATGGGGATGAGGGGCAGACTTAACATAAAAAAAATATGCCCTATTCCAGCAGGACAGGAGGAGGGGTGGGATTATCCTGGGGGGGGGGGGGGGTGAAGGTCCGCTTTAGGCTTTGCCAAAAAAAACAAAGCCAAAAGCTGATTGGTTGGCACCACATTTTGCACTCTCCAGATTTAGTAAATCAACCCCTAAATGTCTACTTGCAACATGCCTTTAAGCCCACTGGGGAACTTGACCACTTCGGGAAAGGTTGACTCCCTAGCACAGCAACAGTAACTCCTCCCTCTTGCCATGTCAGAGTTCTCTCTTCTAGGGGTGTCTAATTGCTTTTTGTGCTGGCCCAGCTTCTCTGTCCTCTCCCGCCCCCCTAGATACCCTGTTATGCAGATGCCAGAGGGAAGCAAAGGGGAATATGAAAAAGTGATGCTTGAAAGTCTGAAGGGGCTGTTGACATTTCATCCAAACGGTTGTGCCCAGAAACAGTCTTGAAACTTTGGATGTCTAAACAAGAAAGGCTTTTACAGACCTAATTGATGGGAAACTAACATACGATTACATTAGAAGTCAGTTGTTGAAATGAATGGCCTAGGGACAGGGTCTCTTTAAAGCTGAACTCCGGTCAGCTGTAAAAATTCACAAGGCACTGCAAGGGGGGGGGGGGGAGTATAACCAGCAATACTTACTTCAGTCTTTGCACCCCTAGCACCTGGTACTCTTCTCCAGTCTTCAGTGCATCCAGTATGTGAGTCAGAAAGACCGCGACCGCTCAAGCGATGTAGAGGAGCGGCTTTGTGTGAATGATCATTTAGCTGGGAGAAAGCCTGCGGAAGCGAGGTATAAGGTAAGTATTGCTGCTTATTCCCTATCCAGTAGACCAAACGAGAAATGATTCCTTGTAGTGTGTGTGTATATAAGATGTGGGGGGGGGCACCTACTTGTGAATTTTTACAGGTGACTAGAGTTCATCTTTGAGGAGGGCCTCAAATGGAGAGCTATGTGCACATTTTCAGTACAACCATCTACAAGGCTGGAGAAGAGCTTATACAATATACATTGGGGTTGACTTACTAAAATTGGAGAGTGCAAAATCTGGTGCAAATCTAGGCCTCATTCACATGGGGAACCAAGGGGCAGTAAAGGCAGGGTGTGGAGCTGCCGTTTTACAGCCCCCTGACCACCCACCTATGGTTCACAACACAGCCGAAGGGGGCTCTCCATTTACCGCGGTTGCTATGCTTTGTGCCACAGCAAATTTAATGTGGCATATCGATTTGATAGGCAGCACTGCTTGCCAAATCAGGAATTCATGTCAATGGGGCTGAGCTACAACATGCAATGGCTTAGCTCAAAGTTGTGGTGCATTTGTCCCATTGTACACTGCCTTTGTGAAACGCCTTGAGCATTTAAACTATCGTATATACTCGAGTATAAGCCGAGTTTTTCAGCACATTTTTTTGTGCTGAAAATGCCCCCCTCGGCTTATACTCGAGTCACCTTTTTGCGCCTGATCTCCCGTACTTTGGGGACGAGGTACCAGCCCACATGTACTTGGCACACATGTAGCCTCACTCTTCCTCTACAAGTGTGCAAAGTTTGTTGTCCGGGGGACTTACAGCCGGGGAGCACCGATTTTTCAAACCCGGGTACCCCTTCCATAGACTCCCATGTTAAACAGTAATTTCTCCGGTAACTTTGGGGACCCGGTACCGGCTGGCTGTAGGTTCCCTGGACCCAAAACTTGGTACACATGTAGCCCCAGTTCTCCTCTATAAGTGGGCACAGGTTTCTGTCTGGGAGACCTACGGCCGGGGAGCAGCCTTTTTTCAAAGCCGGGCACCCCTTCCATATACTCCCATGTTAAACGTAAGTCTAGTCATGGGCACAGTGAGGCATGGGCACAGTGAAGCACAGTGAGGCATGGACACAGTGAGGCATGGGCACAGTAAGGCATGGTCACAGTAAGGCATGGGCACAGTGAGGCATGGACACAGTGAGGCATGGACACAGTGAGGCAAAGTGAGGCATGCAGATGGACACCCTAGGCTTATACTCGAGTCAATACGTTTTCCCAGTTTTTTGTGGTAAAATTAGGTCCCTCTGCTTATATTCTGGTCGGCTTATACTCAAGTATATACAGTATTTTATTTTTCTGTGCTTTTACCTGCGTTTTTTAAGTTGCTGAGAAGGTCTCAAATACATCTGTCAGGTTTTAATGCTGTCTGATTTTCCAACAGGGAGATTTCCCCTCACTTCCTGTTCTAGAAATGTGACAGGAAGTGAGGAGCATCTCTTCAACATACACTATATTACCAAAAGTATTGAGGCACCTGCCTATCCACGCACATGAATTTTAATGGCATCCCAGTCTTAGTCCGTGGGGTTCAATATTGAGTTGGCCCACCCTTTGCAGCTATAACAGCTTCAACTCTTCTGGGAAGGCTGTCCACAAAGTTTAGGAGTGTCTATGGGGATGTTTGACCATTCTTCCAAAAGCGCATTACGTGTTTTCCTTGTTCCTATAAAGATCGCCCATTGAGGAGATAAACAAGGAATATTGAGGGGTGTTACATATGTGCGTGCTATCTGGCAATGCCATTTATGTGGGACTTGTGTGGATGAGTTGGGACCTTCCTGTTACAACAGTGTCCTTGGAGACATATCACAGCACGAGCGCCGTCACCGATCTGGCAGTGAACTCTTATGATTATTGATTTGGGTATGCTATATACATTTATTAGGCTGTATATGCTGTATTTTAAATGATTGACTACAACTATTGTTAAATGCGTTTTTTATTGAATAGTGTGATCCCCTCCTGACAATATCCCTGACGAAGGGACGTATTCTGTCATGAAACGCGTCGGGACGCCTGGATCTTCACATGGAAACCCACTACTATTATCATCATCAATCTGTTTTTATTGGTTTGATAATTAATTAAATTATGTCTATGTATATATTATCCTAAATAAAAATTGTATTCAATTTTAACATTACTTTGTTGCTGTTAAAGTCCCATCAGTTCTGGGGGGTACTTCATTTGCTATAGTCTTAGTCCGTAGGGTTCAATATTGAGTTGGCCCACCATTTGCAGCTATAACAGCTTCAACTCTTCTGTGAATGCTGTCCACAAGGTTTAGGAGTGTATCTATGGGAATATAATGTTTGACCATTCTTCCAGAAGTGCATTTGTGAGGTCAGGCACTGATGTGGACGAGAAGGCCTGGCTTGCAGTCTCTGCTCTAATTAATCCGAAAGGTGTTCTATCCGGTTGAGGTCAGGACTTTGTACAGGCCAATCAAGTTCCTTCACCCAAAACTCGCTCATTTATGTCTTTATGGCCCTTGCTTTCTGCACTGGTACGCAGTTATGTTGGAACAGGAAGGGGCCATCCTCATACTGTTCCCACAAAGTTGGGAGCATGAAATTGTTAAAAATGTCTTGGTATGCTGACGCCTTAAGAGTCCCCGTTACTGGAACTAAGGGGCCAAGCCCAACCCCTGAAAAACAACCCCACATCATAATCCCCCCTCCACCAAATGATTTGGACCAGTGCACAAAGCAAGGTCCATAAAGACATGGCTGAGCGAGTTTGGGGTGGAGGAATTTGACTGGCCTGCACAGAGTTCAGACCTCAACCTGATAGAACACCTTTGGGATGATTTAGAGCGGAGACTACAAGCCAGGTCTTCTCATCAACATCAGTGCCTGACCTCACAAATGCACTTCTATAAGAATGGTCAAATATTCCCATAGACACTCCTAAACCTTGTGGACGGCATTCCCAGAAGAGTTGAAGCGGTTATAGCTGCAAAGGGTGGGCCAACTCAATATTGAAAATCCAGATAGTAAGACGTTGTTCAATAGACTACCAATTCATGTGTGTAGAAATAAATATATATATATATGATCTGCTGGTCAAAAGGCAAAAGAATCTCTCGCAGAGAAATAATCCGCAGAGAAATACTCCATAGATGGAGAAACTTGATACTTGCAGCTATAAATAGCTTGACAAATCAGCTGTATCCAAACAGGGTTGCCAAAACGGGGGTAGAGGACGTTATAGTAGGTTTGTTAAACCAGTAAATCCAACCATAGGCATTCACAATAGAAGTACAGAGAAGTACTCGCCCCCGGGAGTCCCCCGGGAGTCAGCCTCGTACTACGACGTTCATTAGCCAGATCTTACACAGTGGTAGAATCCCTACTACATTGGCTGGCTTATCTGTACTTCTATTGTGAATGCCTATGGTTGGATTTACTGGTTTAACAAACCTACTATAACGTCCTCTACCCCCATTTTGGCAACCCTGTTTGGATACAGCTGATTTGTCAAGCTATTTATAGCTGCAAGTATCAAGTTTCTCCATCTATGGAGTATTTCTCTGCGGATTATTTCTCTGCGAGAGATTCTTTTGCCTTTTGACCAGCAGATCATATATATATATATTTATTTCTACACACATGAATTGGTAGTCTATTGAACAACGTCTTACTATCTGGATTTTCTTCGAAGACAGTGAGATTTGTCCCAAGTGTGTATGTAACTGTCCCCCCCACTTTGTCCGTCCTGACGAAGCCTCACGGCGAAACGTGTCGACGTTCAAGGGACTCTTCACTGCCACATAACCTATATACACTGTATGGTCTTTTAATCCTTGTTTAACATTTTTTGTGATAAATCAATTATTTTGTATCCCATGTTTTGTGTGTTGCCTGCAAAGTACCCACTACAAGATATTACCTTTATTTCTGTTCCAAAGACAACCACAACAATTTGGAAGTCCTTCTAACTTTTTATTCGGGTGACAAATGGTTACACCAAGAAATAGTGAGGGAATATCTTCCCAATGGGGACACAGGTAACAATAAAAGCCCACCTTTCCCCACTCTTTATAAAACCAAACAAAGATATTAGTTGAGTCCTACTCGAGTTCCTCATCTCTGTAATGCCGCGTACACACGATCGTTTTTAATGTCATTTAAAAAAACTGAATTTTTCTCAACGTGATTTTTCGTGTTTCCTCTCATGCCTGCCTTGCCTACACACTATCGTGGAAAAAAATGCTCGAGCAAAGCGAGGTGACGTACAACACGTATGACGGCACTATAAAGGGGAAGTTCCATTCGGATGGCGCCACCCTTCATGTTAGTAAAGTTTGTTAAGAGACGATTCGCGCTTTTCAGCCTCGTGCTTTTCAGTCCATTACAGCGCGACGAATGTGCTATCTCCATTACGAACGCTAGTTTTACTCATACTTGATTCTGAGCATGCGCATTTTTTTTCACGTCGTTAAAGCCCACACACGGCCGTTTTTCATGACGAGAAAAACGACGATGTAAAAAACGACGTGAAAAATTAGAGCATGTTCCAATTTTTTTCGTCGTGATACTCTGCGTTTTTCTCGTCGGGAAAAATGCTGGAAAGCCCACACACGATCATTTTTAATGACCATTTTAAAAATTTTTATTTTTCTTGTCATTAAAAACGATCGTGTGTACGCGGCATAAGAACCAAGGAATCTGGCTTTCCTCCTCTTTGATGTTTTTCCCTTCTGTTTTTTTTTTTTGTAGTGCAGGTTTTTATATAGAACAATCCGATTGGTTTACGAAAGTCACACTGACGCTTCTTCTGTCAGACGGTTTGATAAATGAAGACTAATGACTTGTGTTCATTGCTCTAGACTGGTGTCAAGTGAATCTTGGTAAATTTTGTCACAGGAAAGAAAATCATTTTGCAGCTGGCACAAAACAAATGCATTTTGGTTGGGTAACAGCAGTGAGAATAAATGGCAATAAAGTAAAAATGGATTTGGACGCTTTCCAAAAAAGAGCGATACGGCTCCTTCCGCATATTCCGCCGGCTGATGGATTTCATTTGCATTCACATTTACAAGGCTGACTGCTATGTGAGCGGTAGATAAGCACCAAAGAAGCTAAAACAATGGAAATATCTGAAGCATATTAAAAAAAAAATCATTGTTACTTTACTTTGAGAACTGAATTTCCTGCTGTGTATGGCAGAGGTTATGAAGTCTTGAGCTGGAAATAACTATTGTATATGAATATAACCACAAGGCAGCTTTGACTGTACTGATAAGGCCACGGAATGTTATCAAATTACATTTTAATAACATGTATAAACGAGTACATCAGAATAATATTACCAATAAATAACTAAAAAAAAAACAAGAATCAGAGGTTCTCTCAGACATTCATGACAGCTCAAGTGCCAATATTGGAAATAATATTTGTTACAAAAAATCTTGCCAAAATGAAAGCCCAAACACGCATATATAACCACTTCAGCTTTGGAAGATTTACCCCCCCTTCATGACCAGGCCATTTTTTGTGATACGGCACTGCGTTACTTTAACTGACAACTGAGCAGTCGTGTGACGCTGTACCCAAATAAAATTTATATCATTTTTTTCTCCCACAAATAGAGCTTTCTTTTGTTGGTATTTGATCACCTCTGTGGTTTTTATTTTTTGCGCTATAAACAAAAAAAAAGAGCGACCATTTAGAAAAAAACAATATTTTTAACTTTTTGCTTTAATAAATATCCCCCCCAAAAATATTTTTTTTTATCAGTTTAGGCCAATATGTTGGCCTACATATTTTACATATTTACTATTTACTAATATACATATTTACTAATATACATATACATGTAGCGGGTGATTACATTTAGTCCCCATTCACACAGGGGCGACTCGTCAGGCGTCTCAGCCGCCTGACAAGTCGCGTCCCATTCTGTACAATGGAACCGTTCTAAGCGGAGCGACTGAAGTCTCTCCGACTTAGAAAAAGGTTCCTGTACTACTTCAAGACGACTTCAAGGCGACTTCCATTGACTTCTATACAGTAGCCATTTTGGAAGTCTGTTTTGAAGTCGTCTTGAGATCGCCCAGCACAGTCGCGGCACAAGTCGAGCCGCCCCTGTGTGAATGGGCTCTTAGGGGAGGCATCTGAGTGATAAATGGCTCAGATGCAGTAATTATTAGAGTTCATGAACCAATTCATGCCAGTGGAGGACATCAGGGTGTTCAGTTCCCTGCGGCCTATAGGTGGCGCTGTCACCATGGGCCGGGGTTGAACTACCACTGTAAGTCTGTACCCTATTTGTCCTCTCGCAGCAGTAGTACAGCGGGGCGGGGAACCTGCTGTGCATGCTGGGAGAGGGTATAAAAGGGGCGGACATCTTCCGCTCGGGGTCCACGCCCAGGCACCTTCAGCCTGGGTGTGCATGCTGGTGGTCTCCGGGCGCCCTCGGCCCGGAGATGGAGCTGTGATTCCACCCCAGACTACTTAGGTCTGGGGTGAGGTACTCCCTGGAGGCCTAGGGCCCAGTACCTTCGACTGGGTCCCGCATGGGATGGAGGATTCCTAGGGTGTCCTCCCGTATTGGACACCCAAATCTTGGGCGAGGGGGACCAGGGAAGTGACCTCCCCGGAGATCCAGCGCAGCATTGGCTGGTGACGACGGAGGCCTCTGGTGACCGTCCGGGATGGATGACTCCCGTGACAGGGGCCATATCTCAAGAAGGTAGTTCATGTTCTTATGGACGGTGGCAGCGATCCAACTAAAACCCAGGTCGGTGGCAGAGACCTCAAGTTCTAATTCACCCGGTCGGTGGCAGCGACCGTGCGCCAAGCCTGTTTGCGCATACCGGAACAGGAGAGTAACAAGTTTGTGTTTGTGCCTGGACCTTCCTCACCACCCTGTCTGTTCTATGTCTTACCAGGCTGCTCTCAAAGGACTATTTATTGCTCAAACAGAATAAATAAGTGTTGGACCTTCAATGGTGTGGAACTTGGCTTTCTGGGAGTGTAAGGATCATCCTCAAGGGGAGCATTGGTTTCGGACAGGGGCACAGACCCGAAGGTAAAAGGTTATAGCTCACACACCTCTACACACAAGAGGACACGAGCTGGTGGTGCGTCACACTCTCCTCCCTGGTCCCCTAGACAGGAGCCATTGACATTGACAGAGAAGGAGGGAGTGAGAGGTGAGGTCGCTACATATATATTTACTAATCTACATATTTTTGGTAAAAATAAAATATCCCAATAAAGCGTATATTGATTGGTTTGCACAAAAGTTATAGCGTATACAAACTATGAGATATTTTTATGGAATATTTTTTTTTCTACTAGTAATGCCGGCAATCAGCGACTTATA
Organism: Rana muscosa; assembly: GCA_029206835.1. Taxonomy (NCBI): domain Eukaryota; kingdom Metazoa; phylum Chordata; class Amphibia; order Anura; family Ranidae; genus Rana; species Rana muscosa. The sequence goes on along the minus strand of CM055117.1, from coordinate 82,660,260 downwards.
GCGTGACTGCGATATTTACAGTGGACAGTCAGGACACTAACTGAAACTTTTTGGGGACCAGTGACACAATTACAGTGATCAATGCTAAAAAAATATGCACTGTCACTGTACTAATGACACTGGCTGGGAAGGGGTTAACATCAGGGGCGATCAAAGGATTACATGTGTTCCTAGCAGGTGCTTGTACTAGTGAAAGGCATAGATTTGTGTTCCTGCTTTGCAGGAGCACAGGATCAATGCCTTTTCCGCTGACAGAACGGAAATCTGCATTGTTTACATAGGCAGACTGCCGTTCTGCCAGTGTAACAAACAATCGTCAGGTGCTGGTGGACATCAAGTCCACGGTACCCGCCGATTGGCTCCTGCTTTGAATAATCACAGCGGGTGCAGGCCGGCGGGAGCATGCCTGTGCACTCCCAACTTGTAAGTGCTGGATCACCTACTAGATATGTGATCCACTGCTGGTAAGTCGCCTATACGGTATATATATATATATATATATATATATATATTGTGAGGGGGTTAGCTCGGCAGCGGGTGTGTGTGACCCCCGGGATGGGCTCCCCACACAAAAACAGGCCCAGCAAACGGAGGTTGTGGTTTTCAAAATCAAAAAGGTGCGGTTTATTTTCTATTTACAGTGACAAAACACAGCAAAGCAAAAGAAACATAAATAAAATAAATCCTGGTCAACTTGACCTCTGAGTAAACATACAGGTTTCCTAACTAACAACTGGGATCAGCCTAGTGCTGTCCTAGTCCCTAAGTCCCTGGTTTTAAATGTCCAAGCAAATAGCCACACAGGCTTTGTCTCACCGCACAGGGGTTCACTCTCCCTAGACAGTCCACACAGGTCTGGTTCCAGGCATGAGCAAACACCTAATGAATCTGGGAGTTCTTATAGAGGCCTAAATGAGCTGACAAGCTTCAGCTGGTCTCATCAACTCCCTGTCTGCACGACGCCCCACACTCTCCCTAGAGGTATGAGTCATCCATGAGCCCACTAGCCTCAGCTACGCTTATACAACTCTCCACCTAGTTGTATAAGTCGGCGTAAAGCCTGAATCTGGGCGAAATATATCTACCCCCCTGGATGCAACCAGGTGACTTTACCTTCCTGCTGTCACATACCCCCCCCTCTTGTTTTAACCTCGGGGTTGGAACACCAGCAATCAGGCATTCATGTACTCGAGACAAAGCATCCACATTCCCCATTTGAACGCCAGGGCGATGCTTTACTGTGAAGTTGAATTCCTGGAGGGCCAGGAACCACCTATTCACTCTTCTATTTGTTTCCTTGTTTTGAGCCATCCACTTTAACGGAGCGTGATCCGTAACCATGTCAAAGTGCCTACCTAGCAGGTAGTACCGAAGGGAATCTAGAGCCCACTTCACCGCTAAACACTCCTTTTCAACGGTGGCGTAATTTACCTCATGGGACTTCAACTTCCTGCTGAGGTAAATGACTGGGTGCTCTTCCCCGTTCCAGACCTGGGACAATACTGCTCCTAACCCCACATCTGACGCATCACTTTGTACGACAAAGTCTTTAGAGAAGTCGGGTGAGTACAACACTGGCTGGCTACATAAGGCTTGTTTCAAGAATTGGAATGCTGCCTCAGCCTCGGGGGTCCATTTAATCATGACCGACCCTTTCCCCTTCGTCAGGTTGGTTAGGGGCACAGCCTTAGAAGCAAAGTGGGGAATGAATCGCCGATAATACCCAGCGATTCCCAGAAAGGCTCGTACCTGCTTCTTGCTGTTGGGACGTGGCCAACTCTGGATGGCCTCGACTTTGTTGAGTTGGGGTTTTATTACTCCCCTCCCAATGGTGTACCCATGATATTTGGCCTCCTCCTGCCCAATGGTACACTTCTTGGGGTTAGCCGTAAACCCCGCTTCCCGAACAGAGTCCAGGACTGCTTGCACTTTTGGCAGATGTGAGGCCCAATCTGTGCTATGGACAATTACGTCATCCAGGTAAGCCGCAGCATACTTCCGATGGGGCCTCAGCATCTGGTCCATTTTCCGCTGGAATGTGGCCGGCGCATTCTGTAACCCGAACGGCATTCTTTTATATTGGAACGCCCCGTCTGGGGTTACAAATGCGGTTTTCTCTTTGGCCGACTTGGCCAGGGGGATTTGCCAATACCCTTTTGTGAGGTCAAGAGTCGTCATGTATCGGGCTGTTCCCAGCCGGTCGATCAACTCATCTATACGTGGCATGGGGTAGGTGTCAAATTTTGTAACTTTGTTCAACTGACGAAAATCGTTACAAAATCGCCAGCTCCCATCCGGTTTAGGCACCAACACAATGGGACTAGACCAATCACTTTGGGACTCCTCTATCACCCCTAAGTTCAGCATTTTCTGTACTTCCTCCCGTATTGCCTCCCGTCGGGCCTCTGGGATCCGATAGGGTTTTAACTTCACCCTTTCACTGGGCGGGGTAATGATGTCATGCTCTACCCCAGATGTTTGTCCCGGCAGCTCAGAGAATACCTCCTTGTTGCGAAGCACAAACTCCTTAACCTCCTGTTGTTGGGGTTGTGACTAGGGATGAGCTTCGTGTTCGAGTCGAACATACGTTCGACTCGAACATCGGCTGTTCGATCGTTCGACGAAGATCGAACGATTTGGGCCGTTCGCGCCAAATTCGAGTGATGCGAACGGCCCACAATGCACTACGCCATCGCAGTGTCATCCAGGCGCTGTGATTGGCCAAGCATGCACTGTGACCCCGCATGCTTGGCCAATCACAGCGCCGGCAGCGAGGAGAGCAATGATTGGCCACAGGCAGGATGCCTGTGGCCAATTATTGCTGAGGGGGTTTAATACACGCCCCACACTATAAAAGGCCGCCAGCACGGCGGCCTAGTGTAGTGTGTTCCGGAGCAGGGATAGAGCAGCATAGGCAGGGACAGTGACTTTTATTTCTTTCTTGCTTAACCTGGATTCCTTTAGTTTAGGGAAAGAGAAGGATAGGTAGGGAGAGTGTCAGTGTGTTTTGTGCTTGTGCTATATTGTGCTTAAAAAAAACATTTTTTCTAGGGACAGAAAACTGTAGGTAGGGAGAGTGTGTCAGTTTCTTTCACTGTCAAAGTCCTTGTTTCCAGGGACCTGGAAGGACAGTGAGTGAATTCTCCTTGTGCTATATTGTGCTTAAAAAAAACATTTTTTCTAGGGACAGAAAACTGTAGGTAGGGAGAGTGTGTCAGTTTCTTTCACTGTCAAAGTCCTTGTTTCCAGGGACCTGGAAGGACAGTGAGGTAATTCTCCTTGTGCTAAATTGTGCTTAAAAAAAACATTTTTTCTAGGGACAGAAAACTGTAGGTAGGGAGAGTGTGTCAGTTTCTTTCACTGTCAAAGTCCTTGTTTCCAGGGACCTGGAAGGACAGTGAGGTAATTCTCCTTGTGCTAAATTGTGCTTAAAAAAAACATTTTTTCTAGGGACAGAAAACTGTAGGTAGGGAGAGTGTGTCAGTTTCTTTCACTGTCAAAGTCCTTGTTTCCAGGGACCTGGAAGGACAGTGAGGTAATTCTCCTTGTGCTAAATTGTGCTTAAAAAAAAACATTTTTTCTAGGGACAGAAAACTGTAGGTAGGGAGAGTGTGTCAGTTTCTTTCACTGTCAAAGTCCTTGTTTCCAGGGACCTGGAAGGACAGTGAGGTAATTCTCCTTGTGCTAAATTGTGCTTAAAAAAAACATTTTTTCTAGGGACAGAAAACTGTAGGTAGGGAGAGTGTGTCAGTTTCTTTCACTGTCAAAGTCCTTGTTTCCAGGGACCTGGAAGGACAGTGAGGTAATTCTCCTTGTGCTAAATTGTGCTTAAAAAAAAACATTTTTTCTAGGGACAGAAAACTGTAGGTAGGGAGAGTGTGTCAGTTTCTTTCACTGTCAAAGTCCTTGTTTCCAGGGACCTGGAAGGACAGTGAGGTAATTCTCCTTGTGCTAAATTGTGCTTAAAAAAAACATTTTTTCTAGGGACAGAAAACTGTAGGTAGGGAGAGTGTGTCAGTTTCTTTCACTGTCAAAGTCCTTGTTTCCAGGGACCTGGAAGGACAGTGAGGTAATTCTCCTTGTGCTAAATTGTGCTTAAAAAAACATTTTTTCTAGGGACAGAAAACTGTAGGTAGGGAGAGTGTGTCAGTTTCTTTCACTGTCAAAGTCCTTGTTTCCAGGAACCTGGAAGGACAGTGAGGTAATTCTCCTTGTGCTAAATTGTGCTTAAAAAAAACATTTTTTCTAGGGACAGAAAACTGTAGGTAGGGAGAGTGTGTCAGTTTCTTTCACTGTCAAAGTCCTTGTTTCCAGGGACCTGGAAGGACAGTGAGGTAATTCTCCTTGTGCTAAATTGTGCTTAAAAAAAACATTTTTTCTAGGGACAGAAAACTGTAGGTAGGGAGAGTGTGTCAGTTTCTTTCACTGTCAAAGTCCTTGTTTCCAGGGACCTGGAAGGACAGTGAGGTAATTCTCCTTGTGCTAAATTGTGCTTAAAAAAAACATTTTTTCTAGGGACAGAAAACTGTAGGTAGGGAGAGTGTGTCAGTTTCTTTCACTGTCAAAGTCCTTGTTTCCAGGGACCTGGAAGGACAGTGAGGTAATTCTCCTTGTGCTAAATTGTGCTTAAAAAAAACATTTGTTCTAGGGACAGAAAACTGTAGGTAGGGAGAGTGTGTCAGTTTCTTTCACTGTCAAAGTCCTTGTTTCCAGGGACCTGGAAGGACAGTGAGGTAATTCTCCTTGTGCTAAATTGTGCTTAAAAAAAACATTTTTTCTAGGGACAGAAAACTGTAGGTAGGGAGAGTGTGTCAGTTTCTTTCACTGTCAAAGTCCTTGTTTCCAGGGACCTGGAAGGACAGTGAGGTAATTCTCCTTGTGCTAAATTGTGCTTAAAAAAAACATTTTTTCTAGGGACAGAAAACTGTAGGTAGGGAGAGTGTGTCAGTTTCTTTCACTGTCAAAGTCCTTGTTTCCAGGGACCTGGAAGGACAGTGAGGTAATTCTCCTTGTGCTAAATTGTGCTTAAAAAAAACATTTTTTCTAGGGACAGAAAACTGTAGGTAGGGAGAGTGTGTCAGTTTCTTTCACTATCAAAGTCCTTGTTTCCAGGGACCTGGAAGGACAGTGAGGTAATTCTCCTTGTGCTAAATTGTGCTTAAAAAAAACATTTTTTCTAGGGACAGAAAACTGTAGGTAGGGAGAGTGTGTCAGTTTCTTTCACTGTCAAAGTCCTTGTTTCCAGGGACCTGGAAGGACAGTGAGGTAATTCTCCTTGTGCTAAATTGTGCTTAAAAAAAACATTTTTTCTAGGGACAGAAAACTGTAGGTAGGGAGAGTGTGTCAGTTTCTTTCACTGTCAAAGTCCTTGTTTCCAGGGACCTGGAAGGACAGTGAGGTAATTCTCCTTGTGCTAAATTGTGCTTAAAAAAAACATTTTTTCTAGGGACAGAAAACTGTAGGTAGGGAGAGTGTGTCAGTTTCTTTCACTGTCAAAGTCCTTGTTTCCAGGGACCTGGAAGGACAGTGAGGTAATTCTCCTTGTGCTAAATTGTGCTTAAAAAAAACATTTTTTCTAGGGACAGAAAACTGTAGGTAGGGAGAGTGTGTCAGTTTCTTTCACTGTCAAAGTCCTTGTTTCCAGGGACCTGGAAGGACAGTGAGTGAATTCTCCTTGTGCTATATTGTGCTTAAAAAAAACATTTTTTCTAGGGACAGAAAACTGTAGGTAGGGAGAGTGTGTCAGTTTCTTTCACTGTCAAAGTCCTTGTTTCCAGGGACCTGGAAGGACAGTGAGGTAATTCTCCTTGTGCTAAATTGTGCTTAAAAAAAACATTTTTTCTAGGGACAGAAAACTGTAGGTAGGGAGAGTGTGTCAGTTTCTTTCACTGTCAAAGTCCTTGTTTCCAGGGACCTGGAAGGACAGTGAGGTAATTCTCCTTGTGCTAAATTGTGCTTAAAAAAAACATTTTTTCTAGGGACAGAAAACTGTAGGTAGGGAGAGTGTGTCAGTTTCTTTCACTGTCAAAGTCCTTGTTTCCAGGGACCTGGAAGGACAGTGAGGTAATTCTCCTTGTGCTAAATTGTGCTTAAAAAAAAACATTTTTTCTAGGGACAGAAAACTGTAGGTAGGGAGAGTGTGTCAGTTTCTTTCACTGTCAAAGTCCTTGTTTCCAGGGACCTGGAAGGACAGTGAGGTAATTCTCCTTGTGCTAAATTGTGCTTAAAAAAAACATTTTTTCTAGGGACAGAAAACTGTAGGTAGGGAGAGTGTGTCAGTTTCTTTCACTGTCAAAGTCCTTGTTTCCAGGGACCTGGAAGGACAGTGAGGTAATTCTCCTTGTGCTAAATTGTGCTTAAAAAAAACATTTTTTCTAGGGACAGAAAACTGTAGGTAGGGAGAGTGTGTCAGTTTCTTTCACTGTCAAAGTCCTTGTTTCCAGGGACCTGGAAGGACAGTGAGGTAATTCTCCTTGTGCTAAATTGTGCTTAAAAAAAACATTTTTTCTAGGGACAGAAAACTGTAGGTAGGGAGAGTGTGTCAGTTTCTTTCACTGTCAAAGTCCTTGTTTCCAGGGACCTGGAAGGACAGTGAGGTAATTCTCCTTGTGCTAAATTGTGCTTAAAAAAAACATTTTTTCTAGGGACAGAAAACTGTAGGTAGGGAGAGTGTGTCAGTTTCTTTCACTGTCAAAGTCCTTGTTTCCAGGGACCTGGAAGGACAGTGAGGTAATTCTCCTTGTGCTAAATTGTGCTTAAAAAAAACATTTTTTCTAGGGACAGAAAACTGTAGGTAGGGAGAGTGTGTCAGTTTCTTTCACTGTCAAAGTCCTTGTTTCCAGGGACCTGGAAGGACAGTGAGGTAATTCTCCTTGTGCTAAATTGTGCTTAAAAAAAACATTTTTTCTAGGGACAGAAAACTGTAGGTAGGGAGAGTGTGTCAGTTTCTTTCACTGTCAAAGTCCTTGTTTCCAGGGACCTGGAAGGACAGTGAGGTAATTCTCCTTGTGCTAAATTGTGCTTAAAAAAAACATTTTTTCTAGGGACAGAAAACTGTAGGTAGGGAGAGTGTGTCAGTTTCTTTCACTATCAAAGTCCTTGTTTCCAGGGACCTGGAAGGACAGTGAGGTAATTCTCCTTGTGCTAAATTGTGCTTAAAAAAAACATTTTTTCTAGGGACAGAAAACTGTAGGTAGGGAGAGTGTGTCAGTTTCTTTCACTGTCAAAGTCCTTGTTTCCAGGGACCTGGAAGGACAGTGAGGTAATTCTCCTTGTGCTAAATTGTGCTTAAAAAAAACATTTTTTCTAGGGACAGAAAACTGTAGGTAGGGAGAGTGTGTCAGTTTCTTTCACTGTCAAAGTCCTTGTTTCCAGGGACCTGGAAGGACAGTGAGGTAATTCTCCTTGTGCTAAATTGTGCTTAAAAAAAACATTTTTTCTAGGGACAGAAAACTGTAGGTAGGGAGAGTGTGTCAGTTTCTTTCACTGTCAAAGTCCTTGTTTCCAGGGACCTGGAAGGACAGTGAGGTAATTCTCCTTGTGCTAAATTGTGCTTAAAAAAAACATTTTTTCTAGGGACAGAAAACTGTAGGTAGGGAGAGTGTGTCAGTTTCTTTCACTGTCAAAGTCCTTGTTTCCAGGGACCTGGAAGGACAGTGAGTGAATTCTCCTTGTGCTATATTGTGCTTAAAAAAAACATTTTTTCTAGGGACAGAAAACTGTAGGTAGGGAGAGTGTGTCAGTTTCTTTCACTGTCAAAGTCCTTGTTTCCAGGGACCTGGAAGGACAGTGAGGTAATTCTCCTTGTGCTAAATTGTGCTTAAAAAAAACATTTTTTCTAGGGACAGAAAACTGTAGGTAGGGAGAGTGTGTCAGTTTCTTTCACTGTCAAAGTCCTTGTTTCCAGGGACCTGGAAGGACAGTGAGGTAATTCTCCTTGTGCTAAATTGTGCTTAAAAAAAACATTTTTTCTAGGGACAGAAAACTGTAGGTAGGGAGAGTGTGTCAGTTTCTTTCACTGTCAAAGTCCTTGTTTCCAGGGACCTGGAAGGACAGTGAGGTAATTCTCCTTGTGCTAAATTGTGCTTAAAAAAAAACATTTTTTCTAGGGACAGAAAACTGTAGGTAGGGAGAGTGTGTCAGTTTCTTTCACTGTCAAAGTCCTTGTTTCCAGGGACCTGGAAGGACAGTGAGGTAATTCTCCTTGTGCTAAATTGTGCTTAAAAAAAACATTTTTTCTAGGGACAGAAAACTGTAGGTAGGGAGAGTGTGTCAGTTTCTTTCACTGTCAAAGTCCTTGTTTCCAGGGACCTGGAAGGACAGTGAGGTAATTCTCCTTGTGCTAAATTGTGCTTAAAAAAAACATTTTTTCTAGGGACAGAAAACTGTAGGTAGGGAGAGTGTGTCAGTTTCTTTCACTGTCAAAGTCCTTGTTTCCAGGGACCTGGAAGGACAGTGAGGTAATTCTCCTTGTGCTAAATTGTGCTTAAAAAAAACATTTTTTCTAGGGACAGAAAACTGTAGGTAGGGAGAGTGTGTCAGTTTCTTTCACTGTCAAAGTCCTTGTTTCCAGGGACCTGGAAGGACAGTGAGGTAATTCTCCTTGTGCTAAATTGTGCTTAAAAAAAACATTTTTTCTAGGGACAGAAAACTGTAGGTAGGGAGAGTGTGTCAGTTTCTTTCACTGTCAAAGTCCTTGTTTCCAGGGACCTGGAAGGACAGTGAGGTAATTCTCCTTGTGCTAAATTGTGCTTAAAAAAAACATTTTTTCTAGGGACAGAAAACTGTAGGTAGGGAGAGTGTGTCAGTTTCTTTTCACTGTCAAAGTCCTTGTTTCCAGGGACCTGGAAGGACAGTGAGTGAATTCTCCTCGTGCTATATTGTGCTTAAAAAAAACATTTTTTCTAGGGACAGAAAACTGTAGGTAGGGAGAGTGTGTCAGTTTCTTTCACTGTCAAAGTCCTTGTTTCCAGGGACCTGGAAGGACAGTGAGGTAATTCTCCTTGTGCTAAATTGTGCTTAAAAAAAACATTTTTTCTAGGGACAGAAAACTGTAGGTAGGGAGAGTGTGTCAGTTTCTTTCACTGTCAAAGTCCTTGTTTCCAGGGACCTGGAAGGACAGTGAGTGAATTCTCCTTGTGCTAAATTGTGCTTTAAAAAAAAAATTTTTCTAGGGACAGAAAACTGTAGGTAGGGAGAGTGTGTCAGTTTCTTTCACTGTCAAAGTCCTTGTTTCAAGGGACAGAGAAGGACACCTGAAGGTAGCCCTTATTGCTTTTTTCCCATCTCCCTGCAGGCCATCTATTAGAATGTCTGGAAGGCAAACAAGGAGAGGCAGACAGTCAGGAGGCAATAAAAGAGGGCAAGCAGGCTCTGTGTCTGGGGGCAACAGTGCTGGTCGTGGACGCGGTGCATTGTCATCAGCACATGGCCATGGGACACGCTTGTCCTTCTTTTCGGCAGCTGGACATGTTGAGCCACATCATGCCGAAGACTTGGTAGAGTGGATGACCAAGCCCTCCTCCTCCTCCTCATCCTCTCTCACCCAGGCTCAGGGTACTGGAAAAGCAGCTGCCAAAGCGTCCTCTTCCCTGGTATCAATGTCAGACTCATCATCAGTCACTCCTTCCCTAGACCCACCATGTCCTCCTTCTGAGGAGTCCCCCGAACTGTTTCAGCACAGTGTTGGGTACATGCTCCAGGAGGATGCCCAGCGTTTCGAAGGGTCTGATGATGAAACCCAGCTAGAGGAAGGCAGTAGCGTGAGAGCAGACAGAGGGGATGCTCAAGAAGGACACCAATCTGGCAGTCATGTTCCAGCAGCTGCAGCATACTGCCAGATTGCCTCCAGTGATGAGGAGGGAGGTGATGATGAGGTCACTGACTCCACGTGGGTGCCTAATAGGAGAGAGGAGGAGGAGGAGGATGAGGAGGAGGCACATCTCCAACGAGGCAGGATGCCCTTTGGTGGCCAGCGTAAGGGCAGTACACCGACGGAATCACACCGCAGAGCTCCGCCTGTGCAGGGCGCTGCCTCTGCCCGTCATTCAAAAAGTTCTTTGGTGTGGGCCTTTTTTGAGGCTAGTGCATCAGATCGCACAGCTGCTGTTTGCAACATATGTCTCAAGCGTATATCGCGTGGCCAAAACATCAGCCGCTTGGGTACCACATGCCTGACCAGACATATGTTGACCTGCCATGCAGCTCGTTGGCAAGCCTACCTCAAAGACCCACACCAAAGAACAAAGCGGACCTCTCCTTGCACCGCATCAGCTGGGATCTCCAACCCCACTATAACTTCAGTCCTCTCTGAAACATGCACTGAGAGGAATGAAGGTGTAGAATTAGGTGTGTCACAGCCAAGTACTTGCGGCCACTCTGCTAGCAGTACACCGACGTCCGATTCTAGCAGGCAAATTTCCCTGCCCCAGCTGCTGGACCGTCGAAAGAAGTTCACTCCCAGCCATCCACATGCCCAGCGGTTGAATGCTAGCTTGGCTAAATTGCTAGCGCTTCAACTGCTGCCTTTTCAGTTGGTAGACTCGGCCCCCTTCCGTGAGTTTGTGCAATGTGCGGTTCCTCAGTGGCAGGTTCCCAAACGCCACTTTTTCTCACGGAAGGCTATTCCGGCTCTCTACCGGCATGTGGAAGGCAATGTCTTGGCCTCGCTGGACAGGGCGGTCAGCGGTAAGGTGCATATTACCGCTGACTCATGGTCCAGCAGGCATGGACAGGGACGTTACCTTTCTTTCACGGCCCATTGGGTCACTCTTTTGGCAGCTGGGAAGGATGCAGGACAAGGTGCAGTAGTGTTGGAGGTTGTCCCACCGCCACGCCTCCAAAATGCTACTACTGGTTGTGACACACCTCTCTCCTCCACCCCCTCCTCTTCTTCTTCCTCCATGGCCTCTTCCTGTGGTTTGTCCTATGAACCAGCGGTGCTCCGTAGCCGTTCACGGGGCTACGCAAGTACGCAGGCAAAAAGATGCCATGCCGTGCTTGCGCTGGTGTGTTTGGGGGACAGAAGCCACACTGGGGCAGAGGTCCTGTCTGCTCTGCAGGGCCAGGCCGAGAGGTGGTTGACGCCACGCCAGCTTAAGCCAGGAATGGTGGTTTGCGACAATGGCACCAACCTCCTCTCCGCCCTCCGACAGGGACAACTGACCCATGTGCCCTGTGTGGCTCACGTCCTTAACCTGGTGGTGCAGCGGTTCTTGGGCAGGTACCCGGGCTTACAGGATGTCCTGAGGCAGGCCAGGAAAGTCTGTGTGCATTTCCGCAGATCTTATAATGCCAGTGCTCGCCTGGCTGAGCTGCAAAAGGAGTTGAACCTGCCCAAGAACCGCCTTATATGTGACATGCCCACCAGGTGGAACTCAACGTTGGCCATGCTGCAGCGGCTGCATACGCAGCAGAGGGCCACCTGTCCTGGTGCGACTACGGCACCAGGACAGGGTCAGGGGAGCTTGGTTTTTTTTCTCCACGCCAGTGGGGCATGATCAGGGATGCATGTACTGTCCTGGCACCATTTGAGGAGGCCACGAGGATGGTGAGCAGTGACAGTGCATGCATCAGTCACACTGTACCTCTTGTCCACCTGTTGGAGCACACGCTGCGTGGAATAATGGACAGGGCACTTGAGGCAGAACAGAGGCAGGAAGAGGAGGACTTCCTTGCCTCTCAAGGCCCCCTTTACCCAGACAGTGTTCCTTCTGTCCCACCCATCGCACAGGAAGAGGAGGAGGAGGAGGAGGAGGAGGATTGTGTCAGCATGGAGGTGGAGGCTGGCACTCAGCATCATCAGCAGCAGTCTTTTAGGGATGATTTACAGTCCCAAGAAACCAGTGGACTTGTACGTGGCTGGGAGGAGGTGGCTGCGGATCATGTCGTCCTTAGTGACCCAGAGGACTCCGGAGCGAATGCCTCAGCAAACCTACGCTGCATGGCCTCCCTGATCCTGCAAAGTCTGCGGAAGGATCCTCGTATTCTTCGGATCAAGGAGAGGGACCATTACTGGCTGGCCACTCTCCTTGATCCACGGTACAAGGGTAAGGTTGCGGACCTTATGTTACCGTCGCAGAGGGAGCAGAGGATGAGACAACTCCGGGAGGCCTTGCAGAAAGGTCTGTGCAACGCGTTCCCAGAGACTGGGAGGTTACAAACTCCTGGTCCTGGACAACGAGTTGCTGAGGCTTCGGCCAGTCAAAGAAGGAGCGGTGGGGAAGGTGGCCGTCTGACCGATGCGTTCAGACAATTCTTTAGTCCGCAGCCCCAAAGTATGATCGGTTCCAGCAACCATCGCCAGCGTCTGATAAACATGGTGCAGGAATATCTAGGGGCAAGGTCAGACTTGGACACCTTCCCCACCGAAAATCCTCTGGCTTACTGGGTCTTGAGGATGGATCACTGGCCAGAGCTTGCACAGTATGCAATTGAGCTACTGGCCTGTCCTGCATCCAGCGTTCTTTCGGAACGCACATTCAGTGCTGCTGGAGGATTTGTCACGGATCACAGGGTGCGCCTGTCCACCGACTCGGTTGATCGACTGACTTTCATCAAGATGAACCAGTCTTGGATCACCACCAGCTACCACACACCTGATGCTGATATAACAGACTAATTGATTTTAACATGTCACATCCCTTCAAGACTGATGCTGATGCTGAGTGCCTGTGCTGTTATGTTGACTGGCTATCCTCCTCCTCCGAGTCCTCAATGATACGATTGATGATGATAGCTTGGAAGATCATTTTTGTTTATGGGTGCCGCCACCAGTGGCTAAGGCCCAATTTTTCAGCCCCTGTTTTACAGGGGCGTGTAATTACAATTTTTTTAGCAATAATTTGCCATAGGGCTCATTGCTGTGCTCCAAGTACAGTATCTGTGAGGGGTTGGAGTGTTGTGGCACCAGTGCCTAAGGCCCAATTTTTCAGCCCCTGTTTAACAGGGGCGTGTCATTACAATTTTTGAAGCAATACTTTGCAACAGGGCTCATTGCTGTGCTCCAAGTACAGTATCTGTGAGGGGTTGTAGTGTTGTGCCACCAGTGCCTAAGGCCCAATTTTTCAGCCCCTGTTCAACAGGGGCATGCAATTACAATTCTTGATCTAATAATTCACAGCAGGGTCCATTGCTGCACCCACCAAGAGTAACTCTGAGGGCTTACAGTCTTGTGGCAACGCCACCACCACCACCACCACGAAAGGCCCAATTTTTCAGCCCCTGTTCAAAAGGGGCATGTAATTACAATTCTTGATCTAATAATTCACAGCAGGGCCCATTGCTGCACCCACCAAGAGTAACTGTCAGGGCTTACAGTGTTGTGGCACCAGCACCACCATCAAAGCCCCAATTTTTACTACCACTGTTCAACAATTATATGTAATTAAAATTCCTGATATAATAGTTGACAGCAGGGCGTTCCAGCACCAACCAAGAGTAACTGAGTGCTTACAGTGTTGTGCCAACACCAACAACTAAGGGGCCTATTTCTGCAGAGTATATACGGCAGGTCCCTACTTTCAAACATCCAACTTACAAAAGACTCCTACTTGCAAACGAAAGAAGACAACAGGAAGTGAGAGGAAATCTACCCCTAGAAAGGAAAATTCTCTCCTGTAAGAATAAATATGGGAGAAAGGGGTCTCATCTGTACTGATGCTTTATCAGCAATCCTTGTTTCAAGAAAAACACCACATTTCAAAAACAGTTGTCATTGGGACGGAAAGTGAGGTGAAATGTTCTGAACAGGGGCACAGACAGCAAAACAAATGTTACAGGGGTGATAACCCTTACCTATGTTTCCCAAAAAGTTTAAAAATAGATTTTTGGGCTGGAGCTACACTTCAACAATGTACCTGTTCAAAATTACAAACAGATTCTACATAAGAACAAACCTACAGTCCCTGTCTTGTATGCACCGCCTGTATACGGCTGTTCAGAGTATATAGGGCCTTTTTTATTTTATGTGCGGGGTTCCCCTTAATATCCATACAAGACCCAAAGGGGCTGGTAATGGGCTGGGGTAGGGGGGGGGGTCATGGGGTAGCTATGCCATTTTTCTTAAAGAATTTCATCCATATTACCGGGACCAGACATTACATTAAAGCCGCAAGCAGTTTTAAATGGCTTTTTTTTCCTTTAGAAGTGTCATTTTGTGCAGGGACAGTTCTAAACACGGGAAACACGTGGCACTTCACAGGCATACTTTAGACACCCCCCAGGTACGATATTTAAAGGAATATTTGACTTTTTTTTTTTCACTTTATGCATCATTAAAATGACTGCTCCCGAAAAACGACCGTTTTTAAAACTTCTTTTTGCATTGATACATGTCCCCTGGTGCACAACCCGGGTTCCCAAACCCTATTTATGACAATAACATGCATAATAGTTGTTATAATTAGCACTTTAGAATTCGAACGTTCGCATCCATTGTATTTAATAGGGTTCTAATGTTCGTTCGAACTTTCGGTCCGTTCGCGGGTTCTGGTGCGAACCGAACCCGGGGGTGTTCGGCTCATCACTAGTTGTGACAAGGTGGCTGCTATTCCAACCTCAGGAATCACGCAACCAGTTTGAGCTGGTGACCAAGTGTCTGCGACTAGGGACTCTCTATCCCTCCAGGCTTTCAACAGATTAACGTGATAGATCTGTTCGGGCTTTCGCCTTCCTGGTTGTCTGACCTTGTAATTCACTTCGCTCACTTTTTCCATTATCTCATAGGGGCCTTGCCATTTGGCAAGGAATTTACTTTCAACCGTAGGGACAAGTACCAGTATCCTATCCCCCGGGGAAAAGGTACGGGTCTTGGCTCCACGGTTGTACACTCTCTGCTGTGCTAACTGCGCTTGGGCCAAATGTTCCTTCACGATGGGCATTACCTGTGCAATTCGGTCTTGCATCAGGGCGACATGCTCAATCACACTCCTGTGGGGAGAACTCTCACTTTCCCAAGTTTCCTTGGCAATATCCAACAGCCCTCTTGGGTGTCTCCCATACAGTAACTCAAAGGGGGAGAATCCCGTAGAGGATTGGGGCACCTCCCTAATAGCAAACATCAGATAAGGAAGTAGACAGTCCCAATCCTTTCCATCTCTATCCACCACTTTCTTCAACATTTGTTTTAGGGTTTTGTTGAATCTTTCAACCAGCCCATCGGTTTGGGGGTGATACACAGATGTACGTAATTGCGTCACTTTGAACAATTTACACAGCTCCTTCATAACCCGGGACATAAAGGGTGTACCTTGGTCCGTAAGCAGTTCTTTACAAATACCCACCCGGCTAAACACAAGAGATAGCTCTTTGGCTATGGTTTTGGCCGAGGTATTTCGGAGAGGGATCGCTTCTGGATAACGGGTGGCATAGTCCATTATAACTAATATGTACTGGTGCCCCCTAGCGGACTTGATTATAGGCCCTACCAAATCCATGGCGATCCTCTCAAACGGGACCTCAATGATGGGTAGAGGGACCAGCGGGCTACGGAAATGTGGCATCGGGGCCGACCTCTGACACACAGGGCAGGAGGAACAATAATTTTCTATGTCCTTCATCACCCCCGGCCAATAGAATCTCTGTAATACCCTCTCTCGGGTTTTCTCTGTCCCCAGATGACCTCCAAGAATGTGCCCATGGGCCAACTCCAACACCAACTTCCTGTAAGGTTTGGGCACCACAAGCTGCTCAACGGTTTCTTCTGCCCTTTTTGCCACCCGATACAGTAGGTCCTTCTCTACGCTGAAGTATGGGTAAGTGCAGGTATTATCTGGGTTCACTAACTCGCCATCTATTTTCACTACGTTTTCCCGTGCCTTTATTAGGGCGGGGTCTTTCAACTGTTCTGTGGCAAAGTTTTCCCTGTGAACCTCAAGATCAGAAAACTCCACAGACGGTAGGTTTTCGTCTGAGGAGGTGGGCTCCTCTCCAGTTTCTTGAGTCTCCCCTGCCAATACTGATAAGGGAAATTCCGGAGAGTCCTCACCACTCTCAGGGGAGTTCTGGCTATCACATTCCTGGTACATAGGGGCACCAGTGGGGGGCTCAGGATCATCCCACAGTTCCCAGAACTTCGGAAAATCCCTTCCCACAATGGCGTCATGCGGTAACTGAGATACTAAGCCCACTGGATGAGAGAGGGTACCTTTGGGGGTCTCGAAACACACTGTAGTCACTGGATACTCTCGGGTGTCCCCATGCACACAAATAACAGCTACCTTGCTATTCCCAAAGACCTCTGTTTTAACTAACTCAGCCTTTATCAGGGTCACAAGGCTACCTGAATCCAGCAATACCACAACATTTCTACCATTAACACACATTTTGCATAAATGTTTCTCAGTTCCTCGAATGGCAGTGCATGCGACTGTCGCACACAGCGACTGACGTCTGCCCGTCAGAAAGTCACACTGCATGGGTTCCTCCATAACCGGGCAATTGGCTGCAATATGTCCCGCTTGCCGGCAGCGGTAGCAAACGATCCTTCTTGCCGCCTCTTGAGCCGCTGATTTCCCAGGCTGTTCTCGCCAAACTTGGGGTAGAGCTCCCACCCTCTCACTCTCTCCACCCTCACGCCTTGGAATCCTCTTATCCGCCCCTGGGGATGGTCTGGTCTTAGGGTGGAAAGTCCGAGTGTCTCTGGAAGAGGCCGTCAGGTTCTCTGTAGCCAAGTATTTCTCCACACGATCCACAAGACCATCGGCCGTCTCTGGGTCTCCATGGCTTACCCACTTTTGGATGGCAGTAGGAAGAGCTCTCAAAAACCGATCCATTACAACACGTTCCACAATCTTTGGTGCGGACAAAGTCTCTGGCTGTAGCCACTTTCTGCTCAGGTGAATGAGATCATACATTTGAGACCTGGGGGGTTTTCCAAGCTGGAAAGTCCAGTTATGCACACGCTGAGCCCGGACAGCCTGGGTGACACCCAGCCTTGCCAAAATTTCAGCTTTTAGCATCACATAGTCTTTTGCTTGGTTAAGCTCTAGGTCATAGTAAGCTTTCTGCGATTCACCAGTTAACAGAGGAGCCACCAGTCCAGCCCACTGCTCCTCAGGCCACTTTTCTCTTTCAGCGGTCCTTTCAAATGTGGTCAAAAATACCTCTGGATCATCCTATCCAGTCATTTTTGTCAATAAACGACTCACCCCAAAGGACGCGGTATTAGTGGGACGGCTTTCCTCACTGCTCTGCGGACGTTGCTGCATTACTGCTTCCATTTGTTGTAGTCTCTGCTCTTGCTTCTGTAACAGGTCTATGAAGCGGGCCTCAGATTGCTGCTGGGCTTGTTGCTGAGCTGCAAGGCTCTGTTGATGAGCTTGCTGCTGGGCTGCAAGGCTCCTTTGCAAACCTGCATTTGTCTGCTGTTGATTGGCATTTGCTAGAGCCAGCTGTTTCAGTATCTCCTCCATGCTGGCTTAAAAAAAAACTGCCACTGGTTCTCCACCAACTGTGAGGGGGTTAGCTCGGCAGCGGGTGTGTGTGACCCCCGGGATGGGCTTCCCACACAAAAACAGGCCCAGCAAACGGAGGTTGTGGTTTTCAAAATCAAAAAGGTGCGGTTTATTTTCTATTTACAGTGACAAAACACAGCAAAGCAAAAGAAACATAAATAAAATAAATCCTGGTCAACTTGACCTCTGAGTAAACATACAGGTTTCCTAACTAACAACTGGGATCAGCCTAGTGCTGTCCTAGTCCCTAAGTCCCTGGTTTTAAATGTCCAAGCAAATAGCCACACAGGCTTTGTCTCACCGCACAGGGGTTCACTCTCCCTAGACAGTCCACACAGGTCTGGTTCCAGGCATGAGCAAACACCTAATGAATCTGGGAGTTCTTATAGAGGCCTAAATGAGCTGACAAGCTTCAGCTGGTCTCATCAACTCCCTGTCTGCACGACGCCCCACACTCTCCCTAGAGGTATGAGTCATCCATGAGCCCACTAGCCTCAGCTGGGCTTATACAACTCTCCACCTAGTTGTATAAGTCGGCGTAAAGCCTGAATCTGGGCGAAATATATCTACCCCCCTGGATGCAACCAGGTGACTTTACCTTCCTGCTGTCACAATATATATATATGCAGAGAACAGGAAAAAATGCTTGGACAGCCGCACTCCAAAAATGGTTGTTTATTAAAACAAAAATGTGAAAAACATATCACAGCATGGAAAGCAGCAAACAGGAGCTGACGCGTTTCGCACTGTGACTCAGTGCTTAATCATAGCTATTGGATCTTGATATTGGAGCTATCCAATAGCTATGATTAAGCACTGAGTTTTTGGAGTGCGGCTGTCCAAGCATTTTTTCCTGTTCTCTGCATTGTGATATGCACTGCCTGCACCCACGGCTCTAGGACCCTGTGAAGCATTTATCAGCTACACCTGAGCGGTTACTCCCTTTCATATATATATATATATTGTGGGAGATTAGCTCGTGGGGATCACCTTTTTTGAATGAAGGTCAGCAAACAGGCACTTTCTTAAAATCTGGCAGATGCCAGGTTTATTTACAGGAGGTTTGCAAATAAAAATAAACAAAACAGTAAATTAAATCCTTGCTGTCCAGCGCTAAAGTAAACAATTATCTCCTCTCTATACAGTGCGGGGCTGGTCCCCGTCACCCAAACATGAGGGTAAGCAAACCTTTCAGTTTCAGGAGTCTCCAGCCAGAGCCCTGCTGTGCTCTCTTCCTGGATATTTAACCACTTCCTTACTGGGCACATATACCCCCTTCCTGCCCAGGCGAAATTTCAGCTTTCGGCAGTGTCACGCTTTGAATGACAATTGCGCAGTTGTGCGACTTGGCTCCCAAACAAAATTGAGGTCCTTTTTTTCCCACAAATAGAGCTTTCTTTTGGTGGTATTTGATCATCTCTGTGGTTTTTATTTTTTGCGCTATAAACAAAAAAGAGCGACAATTTTCAAAAAAACACAATATTTTTTGATTTTTGCTATAATAAATATCCCAATTTTTAAAAAATAAATAAAAATGTTCCCTCAGTTTAGGTCGATACGTATTCTTCTACATATTTTTGGAAAAAAAAAATCATATCAGCGTTTATTGATTGGTTTGCGCAAAAGTTATAGCGTTTACAAAATAGGGAGTAGTTTTATGGCATTTTTATAATTTTTTTTCTTTACTAGTAATGGCGGCGATCAGTGATTTTTTTCGTGACTGCGACATTATGGCGGACACAGCGGACACTTTTGACACTATTTTGGGACCATTCACATTTATACAGCGAACAGTGCTATAAATATGCAATGATTACTGTATAAATGTGACTGGCAGGGAAGGGGTTAACACTAGGGGGCGAGGAAGGGGTTAAATGTATGCCCTGGGAGTGATTACTACTGTAGGGGGGAGGGGACTGACTGGGGGTGGTGACCGATCTGTGTCTCTATGTACATGGGACACAGCATCAGTCTCCTCTCCCTGACAGGACATGGATCTCTGTGTTTACACACAGAGATCCACGTCCTTGTCTCTGTACTGGCCGATCGCGGGTACCTGGCGGACATCGCGGCCGCCAGGCACGCGCATCGGCATTACAGTGACGCGCCGGGCACGTGCGCGCGCCGGCGGCGGCGCTCGCGCGCCCCCCAGTGGCCAGAGGAGTGGAGGCCGTAAAAAGATGGCCTCCCGCCATTTAAGAACCACCTTGCGGCCATACATAGTCGTACGGCAGGCGCGAGGTGGTTAAAGTCCACCTGATTGTGGACTAGATCATCCGGACCGGAACCCAGCCTGTCACAGAGGCTGGAAAAACCGGGCCGGATTCTGGTTCAGTCCCTTACAATGGAACGAATGCGAGGTGAAATGTATCGATTATCGTGTATCTCACCTCGCATACCGTCACATATCCTCCCCCTCTGCTCAAGCCCCTGCGGCACTTGACCCAACCATACAGTGCATGCGGGAGAAGGCATCCGCATTATTTTCGAACTTGCCCGGCCTGTGCTCCACCGTAAATTTAAAGGGCTGTAAAGCCAGGAACCACCTTGTCACACGGGCATTTTTCTCCCTGTTGTCACACATCCACTTTAGGGGAGCATGGTCGGTGACCAGCTTAAATGGCCTACCCAATAGGTAATACCTCAGGGTGTCTAAGGCCCCTTTAATGACGAGACACTCCTTTTCTACGATGGCATAGTTCTTTTCGTGCTTGTTCAGCTTCCGGCTCAGGTATACAACTGGGTGCTCCTAACCATCCCTGTTCTGTAACAGTACAGCCCCTAGGCCCACCTCAGAGGCGTCCGTCTGTACGATAAACTCCTTGCTGAAGTCCGGGGTCACTAGTACTGGTAACACACAAAGGGCCTGCTTTAAATTCTGAAATGCCTCCTCGGCTTCAGGATTCCACTTGACCATGACCGACCCTCTACCCTTCGTCAGGTCGGTCAGAGGGGTGGCAAGGGTGGCAAAGTTGGGTATGAACAGCCGGTAATACCCCGTAATGCCCAGGAAGGCCCTCATTTGTTTTTTATTTATCGGTTGGGGACATTTTTGAATTGCCTCAACCTTATTGGTCTGAGGCTTGACCAATCCCTGGCCAATAATGTACCCAAGGTATTTGGCCTCCTCCAGGCCTATGGCACATTTTTTGGGGTTAGCCGTGAGACCTGCTTCCCTAAGGGAATCTATCACTGCTTGTACACGGAGCAGGTGAGATTCCCAATCTGGGCTGTGGATGACCACATCATCCAAATACGCAGCTGCATACGGGCGATGTGGTCTCAAGTAAAGTTTCTGTTTCTCAATGCGACTCTGACAAGATGCAGTACATGCGACCTGTGAAAACAGAGAAATGCATCTTTTCATATAAGCATGATCGCATGGCATAGGTTCATCATTCATAGGACAGTTTGCAGCAATATGCCCTAATGCATGGCAATGAAAACACCGCATATGCTCTACCCCCAGTCCTCTTAACGGTCCCAAAGACCTTCCTGGCTTCTTTGGCCAGTCTCCAGGTCTAGGTCCCACAGTCTCATCAGCTGTAACAACAGTCTTATCAAACCTCCCCATGCTCTTGAACCCCGGAACAGTCTTACCAGAACCGCTGGGAGATCTTGCACCCCTAGACACACCGAAGTAGGGCGTAGATGGGTTCACCAAGTCCTCAGTAGCACTGTACCTCTCCACCCAGGTCCACCAGTTGGGCTGCAGTTTTGGGGTCCCCTTGTCCGACCCACTTCCTCAGAGCAGCAGGAAGCGCACGCAGATACCAGTCCATTACCACACGCTCCACGATCTGAGGGCCTGTCAAGGTCTCTGGCTGCAACCACTTCCTGGTGAGGTGGACCAGGTCAAACATTTGTGAACAGGGTGGCTTGTTGCTGGAGTAGGACCACTGATGCACTCGCTGGGCCCAGACTGCCATGGTGACACCCAAGCGTGCAAGTATCTCTGTCTCTAGAGTCTCCTAGTCCTGGGCCTTATCTGGTTCAAGATCAAAATAGGCCTTTTGAGGTTCACCTGACCGCCCACTGTTCTTTTGGCCATCCTTCGCGGACAGCGACTCTCTCGAAAGTCGCAAGGTATGCTTCAACATCATCCGCAGGTGTCATCTTTGGCAGGTGGTAGGAGGCACGTACCATCTTTGGCTCCGCTGACACAGGAAGTGTGAACCCCTTTTTCAGTTCCACCAGAGCCTCTGCGAACTGCCGGTTCATCTCCTGCTGGGCCGCCTGTTGTGCTGCAGCAGCCTCTGCGACTTGGCGGTGCATCTCCTGCTGGGCCACCTGTTGTGCTGCAGCGGCCTCTGCGACTTGGCGGTTGGTTTCCCGCTGAGCTGCGTTGGCATGTAGCAGGGCCTTTAACATTTCCTCCATCTTCAGAAAGTGTCCGCTGAATCCACCACGTGTGGGAGATTAGCACGTGGGGGATCACCTTTTCTCAGAATGAAGGTGAGCAAACAGGCACTTTCTTAAAATCTGGCAGATGCCAGGTTTATTTACAGGAGGTTTGCAAATAAAAATAAACAAAACAGTAAATTAAATCCTTGCCGTTCGGCGCTAAAGTAAACAATTATCTCCTCTCTATACAGTGCGGGGCTGATCCCCGTCACCCAAACATGAGGGTAAGCAAACCTTTCAGTCCAACACACAGAGCTCCTCCCACTCAGGTTCCTCCCTGAGTCTCCAGCCAGAGCCCTGCTGTGCTCTCTTCCTGGATATTTAAAGTCCACCTGATTGTGGACTCCAGTGGACTTGAACATCCGGACCGGAACCCAGCCTGCCACAGAGATTGGAAAAACCGGGCCGATTCTGGTTCAGTCCCTTACAATGGAACGAATGCGAGGTGAAATGTAACAATTATCGTGTATCTCACCTCGCATACCTTCACAATATATATATATACACAGTATCAGTATATGGTCGGGAAGCAGTTGAAGTAGAGCTAAGGGCAAAACTTTTTTTTTATGTTTTGAATAGAGTAAGGGAGGGTTATAACCCCTGTCAGGGTTTTTTGTATTTTTTTGTCCTTTGTGTCCTATGGGGAGATTTCCCTACACTTCCTGTCCCATACCCTAAACAGAAAGTGAGAAGAAATCTCAAAGGGATCTCTTGTTGTTACTAGGGTCACCAAAATGAGTGTTCCGATTGGAAGATTTCCCCTCTATTACTGCTCTAGGGACAACCCAAAATTTGGGATTGTCTCTCATTTTTGGTGATAACAAGGGCAAATAGAAAGAGTGAATCTCCCTAATGGGGAAACAGACAGCAATAGCAAACCTGACATGAGTACTGACATGAGTTCTAATCCCTTCCCACTCTATCCTAAACTTAAAAAGTTTTGCCTTTAGTTATACTTGAATTAAAATGAAAGAGTTAGGTGCTGACAGATCCATCAATCCTTGATGTAACAGAGATCTTTTGATATCACTATACAGTAGGGATGAGCTTCGTGTTCGAGTCGAACATACGTTCGACTCGAACATCGGCTGTTCGATCGTTCGACGAAGATCGAACGATTTGGGCCGTTCGCGCCAAATTCGAGTGACGCGAACGGCCAATGCACTACGCCATCGCAGTGTCATCCAGGCGCTGTGATTGGCCAAGCATGCACTGTGACCCCGCATGCTTGGCCAATCACAGCGCCGGCAGCGAGGAGAGCAATGATTGGCCACAGGCAGGATGCCTGTGGCCAATTATTGCTGAGGGTGTTTAGTACACGCCCCACACTATAAAAGGCCGCCAGCACGGCGGCCTAGTGTAGTGTGTTCCGGAGCAGGGATAGAGCAGCATAGGCAGGGACAGTGACTTTTATTTCTTTCTTGCTTAACCTGGATTCCTTTAGTTTAGGGAAAGAGAAGGATAGGTAGGGAGAGTGTCAGTGTGTTTTGTGCTTGTGCTATATTGTGCTTAAAAAAAACATTTTTTCTAGGGACAGAAAACTGTAGGTAGGGAGAGTGTGTCAGTTTCTTTCACTGTCAAAGTCCTTGTTTCCAGGGACCTGGAAGGACAGTGAGTGAATTCTCCTTGTGCTAAATTGTGCTTAAAAAAAACATTTTTTCTAGGGACAGAAAACTGTAGGTAGGGAGAGTGTGTCAGTTTCTTTCACTGTCAAAGTCCTTGTTTCCAGGGACCTGGAAGGACAGTGAGTGAATTCTCCTTGTGCTAAATTGTGCTTAAAAAAAACATTTTTTCTAGGGACAGAAAACTGTAGGTAGGGAGAGTGTGTCAGTTTCTTTCACTGTCAAAGTCCTTGTTTCCAGGGACCTGGAAGGACAGTGAGTGAATTCTCCTTGTGCTAAATTGTGCTTAAAAAAAACATTTTTTCTAGGGACAGAAAACTGTAGGTAGGGAGAGTGTGTCAGTTTCTTTCACTGTCAAAGTCCTTGTTTCCAGGGACCTGGAAGGACAGTGAGGCCTCGTACACACGACCGATTTTCTCGTCGTAAAAAACACGTCGTTTTTTTCGACGAGATTCTTGTTAAGCTTGTCGATTTTCTCGTCAAGCTTTCTATGCGTACACACTGTCATTTTCCAATTTCCTCGTGGTTCTCTGCGCTCACGTCCAGCACGTACGACGGCACTATAAAGGGGAAGATCTTTTTTCTTGGCGCCACCCCTTGGGCTGCTTTTGCTGATCTCGTGTTACCACGTCTGAAGTAAAAGTTTGGGAAGAGACGATTCGCGCTTTTCAGTCTTCGTACTTTTCAGATCGTTTTCTGCCGTTCAGTTTGTGCTTGTGGGTTCGTATCTTGACTTTCAGGGCGTCTAGGCAGGTCGTATCTGTTTTACAGTGCGTTATTGCCTGTTCGTTTCTGAATTTCAGTTCGTTATTCATAGGCCTTGCTGTTCTAAAGTGCGTTCTGTTCTGTACGTTCTGATTAGACGACCGTTTCCTAGCCATGTCGCCTGGACGTTCTCGTCGTCGAGTTCGTGCTGTGCGTGCGCTTGGTGTTGGTCTGCTTGTTTTGGACCAAGACCAGTCCATGAATGGTGTGAGGAGGAGTTCATGGACCAAGAATTGGTTGCTCCAGCGGGACCAATTCTGCCACATGCCTCTGCTGCGGGAGATCGTCGAGAATAATCCTGAGGACTACAGGAATTTTCTGAGGATGTCTGACCCCGTTTTTCAGGAACTGTTGGCTTTGGTGTCCCCCTATATTACCAGGAAGGACACCGTTATGCGGGAAGCCATCAGTGCTGAGCAGAGGCTCATCGCCACGTTGCGTTACCTGGCGACAGGGAGAAGTCTTCAGGACTTGAAGTTCACCACAGGCATCTCCCCCCAGGCTCTGGGCCTCATAATCCCAGACACCTGTTCTGCTATCTGTAGTACCACACACTTGGGACATATATCTCACCTGCTGCTGTTCCTGACCTCTGGGAGGCCAGCATCAGATTGTGTTCTGAAATGTGGGCCTTCTCAAGCTCCCAATTTTAGTGTCCACACAGGGTTGCTGTGTGCTCTGGGGTCCCTGGGATGCACAAATGGCAGCAGCTTCTCCAGCGCTGCCTTCTCTTTATTTAATTTATAAACATGAATAAATGTGTTTTTTGTTTAAGTTCATACTTGACTATGTGTATTTTTAAATTAAAAAAAACAAGCTTTGGAGTAAGCAGATACATTTGACTGACAATAAAAGGCACAGATATCACCCCCCCAAAAGAATAACTAAATCTGATTAGCTCAAAAACATGGTGTGAAATTTTAAAAATATAGATTAGAAAATTAAATGGGAGATCGCTATCAAAACATTGAGAAATTATAATTAACATCATTTTGAAAAATCTAACCATTTAAATTATTCCTAAAAACTTGCACGATATAATACACATAAATCTTATAAAGAGCAGCATGAAAAAGGTTAAAAATAAGGCATAACTCTGTGTGAATATCAGCAGCAAAAGAAGGTCTCTCGTTTTGATTAATGTAACATTCTAACGAAGAATTCAATGCAGAACATTTAAACGATGAAATATTTATGAGCGTGACGAATGTGCTCTCTCCATTATGAAGGCTTGTTTTACCAGAAGATGCGCTCCCGTCTCATAGTTGCTTGTGAGCATGCGCGCTTTTGGAAGAGTCGTAAAAGCATACACACGAACCATTTTCTCGTCACAAAACAGGCCGACGAGAAACATGACGAGGAAATCTGGACTCCTGACGAGAAAATAGAGAGCAGGTTCTCTATTTTCTCGTCGAGATTCTCGTCAAGTTTCTCGTCGTAAAACCATACACACGAACGTTTTTCTAGACAAAAAAACTCTCGCGGCACTTTTTTTGACTGTTTACGACGAGAAAATCGGTCGTGTGTACGAGGCCTGAGTGAATTCTCCTTGTGCTAAATTGTGCTTAAAAAAAAACATTTTTTCTAGGGACAGAAAACTGTAGGTAGGGAGAGTGTGTCAGTTTCTTTCACTGTCAAAGTCCTTGTTTCCAGGGACCTGGAAGGACAGTGAGTGAATTCTCCTTGTGCTAAATTGTGCTTAAAAAAAACATTTTTTCTAGGGACAGAAAACTGTAGGTAGGGAGAGTGTGTCAGTTTCTTTCACTGTCAAAGTCCTTGTTTCCAGGGACCTGGAAGGACAGTGAGTGAATTCTCCTTGTGCTAAATTGTGCTTAAAAAAAACATTTTTTCTAGGGACAGAAAACTGTAGGTAGGGAGAGTGTGTCAGTTTCTTTCACTGTCAAAGTCCTTGTTTCCAGGGACCTGGAAGGACAGTGAGTGAATTCTCCTTGTGCTAAATTGTGCTTAAAAAAAACATTTTTTCTAGGGACAGAAAACTGTAGGTAGGGAGAGTGTGTCAGTTTCTTTCACTGTCAAAGTCCTTGTTTCCAGGGACCTGGAAGGACAGTGAGTGAATTCTCCTTGTGCTAAATTGTGCTTAAAAAAAACATTTTTTCTAGGGACAGAAAACTGTAGGTAGGGAGAGTGTGTCAGTTTCTTTCACTGTCAAAGTCCTTGTTTCCAGGGACCTGGAAGGACAGTGAGTGAATTCTCCTTGTGCTAAATTGTGCTTAAAAAAAACATTTTTTCTAGGGACAGAAAACTGTAGGTAGGGAGAGTGTGTCAGTTTCTTTCACTGTCAAAGTCCTTGTTTCCAGGGACCTGGAAGGACAGTGAGTGAATTCTCCTTGTGCTAAATTGTGCTTAAAAAAAACATTTTTTCTAGGGACAGAAAACTGTAGGTAGGGAGAGTGTGTCAGTTTCTTTCACTGTCAAAGTCCTTGTTTCCAGGGACCTGGAAGGACAGTGAGTGAATTCTCCTTGTGCTAAATTGTGCTTAAAAAAAACATTTTTTCTAGGGACAGAAAACTGTAGGTAGGGAGAGTGTGTCAGTTTCTTTCACTGTCAAAGTCCTTGTTTCAAGGGACAGAGAAGGACACCTGAAGGTAGCCCTTATTGCTTTTTTCCCATCTCCCTGCAGGCCATCTATTAGAATGTCTGGAAGGCAAACAAGGAGAGGCAGACAGTCAGGAGGCAATAAAAGAGGGCAAGCAGGCTCTGTGTCTGGGGGCAACAGTGCTGGTCGTGGACGCGGTGCATTGTCATCAGCACATGGCCATGGGACACGCTTGTCCTTCTTTTCGGCAGCTGGACATGTTGAGCCACATCATGCCGAAGACTTGGTAGAGTGGATGACCAAGCCCTCCTCCTCCTCCTCATCCTCTCTCACCCAGGCTCAGGGTACTGGAAAAGCAGCTGCCAAAGCGTCCTCTTCCCTGGTATCAATGTCAGACTCATCATCAGTCACTCCTTCCCTAGACCCACCATGTCCTCCTCCTGAGGAGTCCCCCGAACTGTTTCAGCACAGTGTTGGGTACATGCTCCAGGAGGATGCCCAGCGTTTCGAAGGGTCTGATGATGAAACCCAGCTAGAGGAAGGCAGTAGCGTGAGAGCAGACAGAGGGGATGCTCAAGAAGGACACCAATCTGGCAGTCATGTTCCAGCAGCTGCAGCATACTGCCAGATTGGCTCCAGTGATGAGGAGGGAGGTGATGATGAGGTCACTGACTCCACGTGGGTGCCTAATAGGAGAGAGGAGGAGGAGGAGGATGAGGAGGAGGCACATCTCCAACGAGGCAGGATGCCCTTTGGTGGCCAGCGTAAGGGCAGTACACCGACGGAATCACACCGCAGAGCTCCGCCTGTGCAGGGCGCTGCCTCTGCCCGTCATTCAAAAAGTTCTTTGGTGTGGGCCTTTTTTGAGGCTAGTGCATCAGATCGCACAGCTGCTGTTTGCAACATATGTCTCAAGCGTATATCGCGTGGCCAAAACATCAGCCGCTTGGGTACCACATGCCTGACCAGACATATGTTGACCTGCCATGCAGCTCGTTGGCAAGCCTACCTCAAAGACCCACACCAAAGAACAAAGCGGACCTCTCCTTGCACCGCATCAGCTGGGATCTCCAACCCCACTATAACTTCAGTCCTCTCTGAAACATGCACTGAGAGGAATGAAGGTGTAGAATTAGGTGTGTCACAGCCAAGTACTTGCGGCCACTCTGCTAGCAGTACACCGACGTCCGATTCTAGCAGGCAAATTTCCCTGCCCCAGCTGCTGGACCGTCGAAAGAAGTTCACTCCCAGCCATCCACATGCCCAGCGGTTGAATGCTAGCTTGGCTAAATTGCTAGCGCTTCAACTGCTGCCTTTTCAGTTGGTAGACTCGGCCCCCTTCCGTGAGTTTGTGCAATGTGCGGTTCCTCAGTGGCAGGTTCCCAAACGCCACTTTTTCTCACGGAAGGCTATTCCGGCTCTCTACCGGCATGTGGAAGGCAATGTCTTGGCCTCGCTGGACAGGGCGGTCAGCGGTAAGGTGCATATTACCGCTGACTCATGGTCCAGCAGGCATGGACAGGGACGTTACCTTTCTTTCACGGCCCATTGGGTCACTCTTTTGGCAGCTGGGAAGGATGCAGGACAAGGTGCAGTAGTGTTGGAGGTTGTCCCACCGCCACGCCTCCAAAATGCTACTACTGGTTGTGACACACCTCTCTCCTCCACCCCCTCCTCTTCTTCTTCCTCCATGGCCTCTTCCTGTGGTTTGTCCTATGAACCAGCGGTGCTCCGTAGCCGTTCACGGGGCTACGCAAGTACGCAGGCAAAAAGATGCCATGCCGTGCTTGCGCTGGTGTGTTTGGGGGACAGAAGCCACACTGGGGCAGAGGTCCTGTCTGCTCTGCAGGGCCAGGCCGAGAGGTGGTTGACGCCACGCCAGCTTAAGCCAGGAATGGTGGTTTGCGACAATGGCACCAACCTCCTCTCCGCCCTCCGACAGGGACAACTGACCCATGTGCCCTGTGTGGCTCACGTCCTTAACCTGGTGGTGCAGCGGTTCTTGGGCAGGTACCCGGGCTTACAGGATGTCCTGAGGCAGGCCAGGAAAGTCTGTGTGCATTTCCGCAGATCTTATAATGCCAGTGCTCGCCTGGCTGAGCTGCAAAAGGAGTTGAACCTGCCCAAGAACCACCTTATATGTGACATGCCCACCAGGTGGAACTCAACGTTGGCCATGCTGCAGCGGCTGCACACGCAGCAGAGGGCCATCAATGAGTACCTGTGCGACTACGGCACCAGGACAGGGTCAGGGGAGCTTGGTTTTTTTTCTCCACGCCAGTGGGGCATGATCAGGGATGCATGCACTGTCCTGGCACCATTTGAGGAGGCCACGAGGATGGTGAGCAGTGACAGTGCATGCATCAGTGACACTGTACCTCTTGTCCACCTGTTGGAGCACACGCTGCGTGGAATAATGGACAGGGCACTTGAGGCAGAACAGAGGCAGGAAGAGGAGGACTTCCTTGCCTCTCAAGGCCCCCTTTACCCAGACAGTGTTCCTTCTGTCCCACCCATCGCACAGGAAGAGGAGGAGGAGGAGGAGGAGGAGGAGGAGGAGGATTGTGTCAGCATGGAGGTGGAGGCTGGCACTCAGCATCATCAGCAGCAGTCTTTTAGGGATGATTTACAGTCCCAAGAAACCAGTGGACTTGTACGTGGCTGGGAGGAGGTGGCTGCGGATCATGTCGTCCTTAGTGACCCAGAGGACTCCGGAGCGAATGCCTCAGCAAACCTACGCTGCATGGCCTCCCTGATCCTGCAAAGTCTGCGGAAGGATCCTCGTATTCTTCGGATCAAGGAGAGGGACCATTACTGGCTGGCCACTCTCCTTGATCCACGGTACAAGGGTAAGGTTGCGGACCTTATGTTACCGTCGCAGAGGGAGCAGAGGATGAGACAACTCCGGGAGGCCTTGCAGAAAGGTCTGTGCAACGCGTTCCCAGAGACTGGGAGGTTACAAACTCCTGGTCCTGGACAACGAGTTGCTGAGGCTTCGGCCAGTCAAAGAAGGAGCGGTGGGGAAGGTGGCCGTCTGACCGATGCGTTCAGACAATTCTTTAGTCCGCAGCCCCAAAGTATGATCGGTTCCAGCAACCATCGCCAGCGTCTGATAAACATGGTGCAGGAATATCTAGGGGCAAGGTCAGACTTGGACACCTTCCCCACCGAAAATCCTCTGGCTTACTGGGTCTTGAGGATGGATCACTGGCCAGAGCTTGCACAGTATGCAATTGAGCTACTGGCCTGTCCTGCATCCAGCGTTCTTTCGGAACGCACATTCAGTGCTGCTGGAGGATTTGTCACGGATCACAGGGTGCGCCTGTCCACCGACTCGGTTGATCGACTGACTTTCATCAAGATGAACCAGTCTTGGATCACCACCAGCTACCACACACCTGATGCTGATATAACAGACTAATTGATTTTAACATGTCACATCCCTTCAAGACTGATGCTGATGCTGAGTGCCTGTGCTGTTATGTTGACTGGCTATCCTCCTCCTCCGAGTCCTCAATGATACGATTGATGATGATAGCTTGGAAGATCATTTTTGTTTATGGGTGCCGCCACCAGTGGCTAAGGCCCAATTTTTCAGCCCCTGTTTTACAGGGGCGTGTAATTACAATTTTTTTAGCAATAATTTGCCATAGGGCTCATTGCTGTGCTCCAAGTACAGTATCTGTGAGGGGTTGGAGTGTTGTGGCACCAGTGCCTAAGTCCCAATTTTTCAGCCCCTGTTTAACAGGGGCGTGTCATTACAATTTTTGAAGCAATACTTTGCAACAGGGCTCATTGCTGTGCTCCAAGTACAGTATCTGTGAGGGGTTGTAGTGTTGTGCCACCAGTGCCTAAGGCCCAATTTTTCAGCCCCTGTTCAACAGGGGCATGCAATTACAATTCTTGATCTAATAATTCACAGCAGGGTCCATTGCTGCACCCACCAAGAGTAACTCTGAGGGCTTACAGTCTTGTGGCAACGCCACCACCACCACCACCACGAAAGGCCCAATTTTTCAGCCCCTGTTCAAAAGGGGCATGTAATTACAATTCTTGATCTAATAATTCACAGCAGGGCCCATTGCTGCACCCACCAAGAGTAACTGTCAGGGCTTACAGTGTTGTGGCACCAGCACCACCATCAAAGCCCCAATTTTTACTACCACTGTTCAACAATTATATGTAATTAAAATTCCTGATATAATAGTTGACAGCAGGGCGTTCCAGCACCAACCAAGAGTAACTGAGTGCTTACAGTGTTGTGCCAACACCAACAACTAAGGGGCCTATTTCTGCAGAGTATATACGGCAGGTCCCTACTTTCAAACATCCAACTTACAAACGACTCCTACTTGCAAACGAAAGAAGACAACAGGAAGTGAGAGGAAATCTACCCCTAGAAAGGAAAATTCTCTCCTGTAAGAATAAATATGGGAGAAAGGGGTCTCATCTGTACTGATGCTTTATCAGCAATCCTTGTTTCAAGAAAAACACCACATTTCAAAAACAGTTGTCATTGGGACGGAAAGTGAGGTGAAATGTTCTGAACAGGGGCACAGACAGCAAAACAAATGTTACAGGGGTGATAACCCTTACCTATGTTTCCCAAAAAGTTTAAAAATAGATTTTTGGGCTGGAGCTACACTTCAACAATGTACCTGTTCAAAATTACAAACAGATTCTACATAAGAACAAACCTACAGTCCCTGTCTTGTATGCACCGCCTGTATACGGCTGTTCAGAGTATATAGGGCCTTTTTTATTTTATGTGCGGGGTTCCCCTTAATATCCAGACCCAAAGGGGCTGGTAATGGGCTGGGGTAGGGGGGGGGGTCATGGGGTAGCTATGCCATTTTTCTTAAAGAATTTCATCCATATTACCGGGACCAGACATTACATTAAAGCCGCAAGCAGTTTTAAATGGCTTTTTTTTCATTTAGAAGTGTCATTTTGTGCAGGGACAGTTCTAAACACGGGAAACACGTGGCACTTCACAGGCATACTTTAGACACCCCCCAGGTACGATATTTAAAGGAATATTTGACTTTTTTTTTTCACTTTATGCATCATTAAAATGACTGCTCCCGAAAAACGACCGTTTTTAAAACTTCTTTTTGCATTGATACATGTCCCCTGGTGCACAACCCGGGTTCCCAAACCCTATTTATGACAATAACATGCATAATAGTTGTTATAATTAGCACTTTAGAATTCGAACGTTCGCATCCATTGTATTTAATAGGGTTCTAATGTTCGTTCGAACTTTCGGTCCGTTCGCGGGTTCTGGTGCGAACCGAACCCGGGGGTGTTCGGCTCATCACTACTATACAGCTTGGCTTATGAACAGAAGTGGACCAGCTCCAGATAATGCACCTCTTGTGGTTAGGAGGTTGTGCTGGTGGACAGTAGAATCTGCTAGCCCTACTGGAAAGGCTCATGACAGGTATTACTGAATACAGTAGAGATGGAGTTCTCTCCATTGCCAGATAGAGATACTGTATGCCCATGAATAGCAGGGGCCCCATTTATAAAGCAGAACTATGGTCTTATGCTGATCATACACACATAGATTTTTACCTTCAGCATGTTATAGTGATGTCAATAATGTGCTGCTCACTGTTCTACATCCTGGTGGCTCTACCTTGAGTAAGCAAAGTCTTGCCTCTACCAAGATGGCCACCACCTCCGGACAGTGACACAGTGGAGAACAAGTCATGGTAAGTCCATAATGGGGAGAAGATCAGGTACAGCTAGACCACAGACAATACTGGTGACTAGACCTTCGCTCTCTGCCTGCCTTTTTTTGCACACAGCTTCCCGAGTTCAGGTCTTCTTTAAAATCTTGCACACATGGGGCAAAAATTGTCAGTTCAGCAGGAACTGGATGACATTTGGCCAGTGTTTACAGCAGTTTGTTCTGCAGAAATTGGTCTCACAACTGGCTTCTGTCGAATGAGCATGCTGGAAAACCAGTATCCGATCAGCGCTTGCAGTCAATGGGTTTAACAGAAAAAAAACTGAGTATGTGTACCCACCTTTAGATATGCCAAAGTGGCCTCTCAGTCAATGTTATAGTACAGGATGTCATTTTAGCATGCCTTAACCACTTCAGCCCCGGAAGGATTTACCCCCTTAATGATCAGGCCATTTTTGCGATAAGGCACTGCGTCGCTTTAACTGACAATTGCGCGTTCGTTCGACGCTGTACCGTAACAAAATTGATGTACTTTTTTTCACCACAAATAGAGCTTTCTTTTGGTGGGATTTTCTCACCTCTGCAGTTTTTATTTTTTACGCTTTAAACAAAAAAAGAGCTGCAATTTTGAAAAAAAAAAAAAAAAAAAAATTTTTTTTACTTTATGCTATAAAACATTTCCAAAATGTAAAAAATAATAATAATAATAATTTATTCAACAGTTTAGACCAATTTGTATTCTGCTACATATTTTTGGCAAAAACCATCCCAATAGGCCATGGGCGTCCGCTGAACTTTTTTCAGGGGGGGGGGGCATCATTTTAAGGTCATCCATGCTCGGTCCCTTTTTGACAATGTCATGAAGGGGAGGGGCTTAGTCATTATGACATAAAGTGCAGGCATGCAAAGGTTTGAGAAACCTGATGCAAAAGCTTAATAGAAGGATCAAGCTGCCATTGTCTAATTAGCAATTTCAATTTTTTTTTAACCCCCCCCCCTCTAGCGACTGAATAGCGCCACTAAAATGATGGTAAAGCGCCGATGAAACTAGCGGCGATTTACCGATAACGTGGCCAGCTGGCAGTAGCTCAATATCCTCAATAGCTCTTGAGGATAATTCCGCTTCACTCCATGTCCATATAAAAATATAGTGTGTCTCCAGGGGGGGCAATTGACCCCCCTTGCCCTATGGAGCGGACGCCCATGCAATAGGTGTATATTGATTGGTTTGCACAAAAGTTATCGCGTCTACAAAATAGTAGATAGATTTATGGCATTTTTATTATTTATTTATTTTTTACTAGTAATGACGCGGTAATCAGTGATTTTTAGCGGTACTGCGGACAGATCGGACATTTTTGACACTTTTTTGGGAACCAGTGACATTACAACAGTAATCAGTGCTAAAATTTTGCACCAACATTGTACTAATGACACTGGCAGGGAAGGGGTTAACATCAGGGGCAATCAAGAGGTTAACTGTGTTCCCTCACTGTGTGTTCTAACTGTATGAGGGAAGGGCTCACTGGGACAACACACAGATCCATCTTCCTGCATAGCAGAAA
This sequence comes from Rana muscosa, assembly GCA_029206835.1. Lineage (NCBI taxonomy): Eukaryota > Metazoa > Chordata > Amphibia > Anura > Ranidae > Rana > Rana muscosa. The sequence goes on along the minus strand of CM055117.1, from coordinate 82,626,199 downwards.
GACAGTATCTGTGTGATCTCCCCTGTCAGAAGGGAGATTTTCCTTGTTTACACAGGCAGATCCCCACTGTCACTGCAGGGAACGATCGCGGGACGCCGGCGAACATCAAGTGTGCCGGACCCGCTGATTGGCTCCCCCGCTGGAAGCGCGCATGCCCACAGATCGCCGTGTATGAGCCCGATGTACACCTATGGCACGTTGTGCAGCCGAGCCAACCTGTATAACTGCAGCGGCTGGTCAGCAAGTGGTTAAGAGGAAAACAATACTTTTGTATAATTATTCTTCTCCTTCCCCAGCATTCTTTCAGAGTCTTAAACTGGCCATAGATAACTTTTTATTTCGGGCCGATTAAAAAAAAAACGAAAAAAATTATTCCTCCTTCTACAAAATTAGAGGATAGAGGAATGAATATCCCCTGCTGAGACATTGCATTCTGACGGCGGGGACTCTCCACTGTCAGTATATATATAATCAGCAGCTGCAGCCACTGATTGAGAAATCCTTTCCAACAAATCCCATTGACAGACGTTGATTGTTAAGCCTCGTACACACGATCGGATTTTCTGCGGACAAAGCGTAGGACTTTTAGTCCGAAGGGTGTTGGCTGTGAACTTGTATTGCATACAAACGGCAAAGAATGGTCGGCCAACAAACACAAAACTACGTGTTTTTTCAGCTCTTTCGCGCCACCCTTTGGGCAACTTTTGCTAATGTTGTGTTATGGTGAGCATTGCTTCTGAGCATGCGTGTTTGTACTTTGAATTTTGTCCGAAGGACTTCTGTACACACGATCGAATAATCCGACAACACACATTTGTTGTCGGAAAATTTTAAAGCCTGCGATCCAACATTTGTTGTCGGAAATTCCGACAGCAATTGTCCGATGGAGCGTACAAACGGTCGGATTTTCCGACAACAGCCTGTCATCACACAATTCCCGTCAGAAAATCCGATCGTGTGTACGAGGCTTTATATTAACTTCTGTTCAGGGATGAGCCGAACACCCCCCTGTTCGGTTCGCACCAGAACGTGCGAACAGACAGAATGTTCGTGCGAACTTTAGAACCCTATTAAATACAATGGACTTGAATGTTCACAATCTAAAGTGCTAATTATAAAGGCTAATATGCAATTTATTGTCCTAAAAAGTGTTTGGGGACCCGGGTCCTGCCCCAGGGGACATGTATCAATGCAAAAAAAGGTTTAAAAAATAGACGTTTTTACGGGAGCGGTGATTTTAATAATGCTTAAAATGAAAAAATAAAAGTGAAATATTCCTTTCAATTTCGTACCTGGGGGGTGTGTATGATATGCATGTAAAGTGGCGCATGTTTCCCGTTCTTAGAACTGTCCCTGCACAAAGTGTCATTTTTGAAGGAAAAAAAGTCATTTAAAACTCACTCGCGGCTATTAATGAACTGTCGGCTCCCGGCAATACATAGAAAAGTAATGGAATGGATATTAAGGGGAACCCCGCCGCAAATTAAAAAAAAATGGTGTGGGGTTCCCCGTAAATATCCATACCAGGCCCTTGAGGTCTGGCATGGATTTTAAGGGGAACTCCACCCCAAATTTTAAAAATTTATGTCGGACCCCGCCTATGTCATTGGCCTGAGCGGGAAACTTCCTTCACTGTGTAAATTTAAATTACACAGTGAAGGAAGTTCCCCGCTCAAGCCAATGATGTAGGCGGGTCCGACATACCGAGGGGGCGGACCTGATGGGGAACTTCTCTCACTTTGGTAATACATGTATAGACCCGCCCCTTCTCATGTTCCGCATCTGGTCCGCTGAGCGGACCTGATGGGGAACTTTAGAAGGGGCGGGTCTATACATTTAAAACACTGAGGAGGAAGTTCCCCATCAGGTCCGCTCAGGCAAAACCAATGAAGGACAGCGCTGGACATCGGGATCGCCGCGGGACACTGGATTTCACCGCTGGAATGTTTTTTTTTTTTTTTTTAATAAAGGACTTTTTCAAGGTGTTTGTGTTTTTTTTTTTTTACATTTTTTTACGCTTTCTTTGTGAAATGGTAGAGGTACAATGTACCCCTTACCAATTCACATAGGAGGGGGGCCGGGATCTGGGTGTCCCCTTTGTTAAAGGGGTCTTCCAGATTCCGATAAGCCCCCCACCCGCAGACCCCCACAACCACCGGGCAAGGGTTGTGGGGATGAGGCCCTTGTCCCCATCAACATGGGGACATCCTCCCCATGTTGAGGGCATGTGGCCTGGTACGGTTCAGGAGGGAGGGGGGCGCTCTCTCGTCCCCCCCTCTTCCCCTGCGGCCGGCCAGGTTATGTGCTCGGATAAGGGTCTGGTATGGATTTTTGGGGGGACTCCACGCCATTTTTTTTTAAATTTGGGGTGGAGTTCCCCTTAAAATCCATGCCAGATCTCAAGGGCCTGGTATGGATATTTAGGGGGAACCCCACGTCATTTTTTTTAAATTTGCGGCGGGGTTCCCCTTAATATCCATTCCAGACCTAAAGGGCCTGGTAATTGAATTTGGGGGAACCCCCACGCTTTTTTTTTATTTTTATCAATGACTTTTCTATGTATTGCCGGGAGCCGACAATTCATTAATAGCCACGAGTGAGTTTTAAATGACTTTTTTTCCTTCAAAAATGACACTTTGTGCAGGGACAGTTCTAAGCACGGGAAACATGCGCCACTTTACATGCATATCATACACACCCCCCAGGTACGAAATTTAAAGGAATATTTCACTTTTATTGTTTCACTTTAAGCATTATTAAAATCACTGCTCCCGAAAAAACTGCAGTTTTTTAAAAAAATTTTTGCAATGATACATGTCCCCTGGGGCAGGACCCGGGTCCCCAAACACTTTTTAGGACAATAACTTGCATATTAGGCTTTATAATTAGCACTTTAGATTTCTCCCATAGACTTTTAGAATTTGCCGCGAACACCCCAATTTGTTCGCTGTTCGGCAAACAGGCGAACAGGCAATGTTCGAGTCGAACATGAGTTCGACTCGAACTCGAAGCTCATCCCTACTTCTGTTGATCAGTATCAGCCACACATGGATCAAAATTGGACTTCCCTGGTGAACCAGTTACATTTTGGACCCTCTATGGCCAGCTCAATACTCATTATTCCAAACATTTCTATGAAGAGGCAAGCAGGGAGAGTTTAAAAGTGTAGCGCTATCTAAATAAATATGTATAAATGTGAAAATATACACAAAAAATTGGATATGATAATATAGTGATAAACACGTGCATCACCCAAAATAACGTGCTAGGTGACTCCAGTGATAAAGTCCTCAAATTATATTAACAAAATTATGCAAATAAATGCAAATGAATGTCCATTAGAAATGTAATCCATAAAACGAAAAAAGGTGATGAAAATCAGTCCAGAGAGAACGTGATGAATCAAAACGTGAAATTATAATCCACAGTCTTCTGTATGTGGGAGAAAGTAGCCACCACCAAGGTGAATAGAGGAAGGCTTACCAGAAGTTATGGATTTGGCGGGGCATGAGCCACCCAAATCAAATAAACTTAAAGAGTGTAAACACTCAAACAATAATTATATATAGATGTGATGTGAAATCCGCCACCAAGTATATGTTGAGGAGGCTTACCAGAGGTCTCGGATTTGGAGAGGCATACGCCGCCCAAATCTGAGATTGCTTTAGGGGTTAATGGACGCCAATAGAGATGGTCTTGAGTGGAGGGGTAGTCTGGAGTCAAAGGGGTTTAGCACTTCAATCAGACGGGACATCCAATAACACAAAACACCAATTCATGTAGGGACTCAGTATCCAATGCATATGTGTAGAGATAGAAAAGCTCACATAGCATAATTCCGTTTGGAAAGAATTTAATAAAAAAAATCATACAATGTAACACTCACATTTTAGGATGGTCTAAAAGCATGGATGCAGGTACAAGAGCGATGTATATGGACAAATCCACCCGACTAGTTTCGACTAAAAAGTCATCATCTGGGGTATGGACCTTGTCCCACAAACATCGCAAATATATGAACATATTGACCTCCATGACCCAGGAAGCGAACCACACATGGTTCACTTCCTGTTTGATATATGTCATGGATGGTCACAATACTAATGCACAAATCTATGACTGTATCTCAGCCTGATACAAAAAAACAGGATAACAAAGAAACGGCATTAATAGTGATAATAGGGCTCTAAATCGCCCTACATATTGGCGCTATCCAAGCCTCGTTTTCAATCCCCTGGTTACTCGGCAGGAAGCAGGCTGTATCCAGGCCTCGCTATGAAAACGAGGCATGGACTCAGCATCCGCACGTCACTTCCGCCGTAACCACGAGGACCGGAAGCGGCAGCCAAGCCTCACTCTAAAGTTGAGACGTTAGGCTGCCTCTTACCTCAACTGCGTCACTCCGTCGAGACACACATACAGGCGTAATTAAGGCGCCTATTGGTCAATCCGCCCCTGTAAAGGGCGTGAACCTTGTCCCTTCTAAAGGGGAAAGAATGTATCTCAGACAGGGTGCGCAGGTCAAATAAAAAGGCGTTAATGTAGGATAACTATTTAACAAGTATAAAAGGTTTTAATACCATACATATGTTGTACATGATTGAAAGTGGGAAATAATGCATATGTGACAAAACAGCCTGCATTTAGTAAACCTGTATAATCCAATCAGATCATATATAGTGCACATAATGTGCACATAAAGGTACATACAACACATCCAGAGATGTAAATGTGTGTATTAAACGCTAATATAATAAAAATTGAATGTGTGTAAATGTACACACATAAACATGTTTTAGAAAAACATATTTAAAAATGTTTTTAAAATTGTGGTTTAAAATAATATTTGAAATCAGTAAAAGGGAGAGAGAAAGAAAGAGAGGTCGTATAATTTTAGAATGGTCAGGACGCATTAATAAAGGAGTTAATGTCCCACTCGACATTCATTCCCTGTGGCTGGTAAGTCTGAAGTTCATATATCCAGAATGTTTCTAATCTGGATACTCCTCTAGTGGTTGCTCCTCCCCTCCAAGGAGCAACATATTGATCTATAACTAGAAACTGGGTGCCAACAGGGTTACGGGCATGGTATTGCCGATAATGTCTGGGGACAGTATGTTTAGTACTTCCAAATTTTATCAGATTCACATGTTCAGATACTCTAGCGGTAAAAGATCTGATCGTTCTGCCCACATACTGTTTCCCGCATGGACAGGTCAACAGGTATACCACATGGGTAGTGGCACACGTACAAAAATGTTTAATGGAATAAACTTTATTGGTTACCGTAGATCTAAATTCCTTAGTAGGCCTTCTTCCACATGTGTTGTGTTTACAAACAATGCATTTTTTACAGGGATAGTACCCCATCCAGTTGTGAAAAAAGGTGGGTTTTATAGGTGGGTTGATGATATTCGGTGCGATTTGATTCTGAAGGGAGGGTACTCCTTTATAAATAACTTTGGGCTTTTCTGGTATCAATGTGCCCAAAACCCTATCATTTTTCAATATCCCCCAATGTTTTTCAAAAATGGTTTTTATATGTCTGTATTGAGTGGAAAAGGTAGTAAGAAAGGACCATTTGAAAGTATCTTTTCTTTCTTTAGGTGGTCTAGCTTCAAACAATGTGGGTCTTTCAATATCAAGCACCTGTTTAAGATCATTATCTATCTCTACCTGATTGTACCCCTTCTCCAGAAATCTCTTTTTGAGCACATTGGCTTGTGCCACAAAAGTTTCGGTTTCTGTGCAGTTCCGACGGAGACGTAGGAACTGACTCTTGGGGACCGACTTTAGCCAAGATTTATGATGGCAACTAGTCATGGGTATAAACCCATTCCTATCAGTAGGCTTGAAATAGGTACTGAATTTAAATTCTTTCGATCTGTAAATCCAGAAAATGTATCCTAGATTGACTAGATTCGTACGTAAGAGAAATACCTCTATCGTTGTCATTCAACAGACAAAAAAAGCCATCTAGGGTTTCTAAGGTGCCGGTCCATAGGAGGAGGATGTCGTCTATATATCTAGCCCAAAACAGGAGCCGAGGCTCCTGTAGGGCATAGACAACATCCTCCTCCCACTTGGCCATAAATAGATTGGCCAGACTAGGTGCGAATTTCGCCCCCATTGCCACACCTTTCTGTTGAAGGAAATAATGTCCATCAAACCAAAAATAGTTGTGATGCGTCGCAAATTCTAATAATTCCATAATAAACTTGACCTGTGGAGCTGCCAACGTGAGGTCCCTATTGAGAAATTCCTGTGACGCCTCCATGCCTCTGTGATGTGGAATACAGGTGTATAGGGACGCCACGTCCGCTGTGGCCATAATGAGCTCGCCTTCGAAGGTCACTGACATAAGGCGTTGAATAACATCCTTAGTATCCTTCAAATAAGAAGGTGTGGTCTTAACGGAAGGTTGCAAAAAGAAATCTATATATCTACCTATCCTCGAAGTGATGGAGTCTATTCCACTAATGATGGGTCGTCCGGGAGGATGGAGGGGATCTTTGTGGATTTTAGGTAAATAGTATATGATTGGAATCCTGGGGGCCACTGGAACAAGAAACGACTTCTCTTTTGAATTTAAAATTTTAGAGTCAAATCCTCTAGTGATGAGACTAGTCAACTCTTTTTTATATTTAAGGGTGGGATTAGTATGTATTTCCTTATAAGTATCTTGATCGCTCAGAATAATATACATTTCAGCCATGTAACTTGCTTTATCTAGCAGGACGATACCTCCGCCTTTGTCAGTGGGGCGTATGATTAGATCTTTATTGTCACATAGAGTTTTTAGGCCCTGACTAGGTATAGGATTATTAGAAATCTTTTTAATGGGTAATTTAGCCAAATCCTGAAGGACTAAATCTCTAAACATATTGAGAGCTGGAGCAAGCTTATTGGGAGGGTTGAAAAGGGAAGGATTAGCCAACCCTGAGTGAACAGTACCTGACATAGCTGCTCTCGCTATATTTCTAGTTGGATTTTAGGTAATATAGCGTTGAATATTAATTTTTCTAACATACTTGTGTATATCTACAGAAGTGTTAAATGTATTCAGTTTATGTGGTGGGGCAAATTTAAGGCCCTTATCCAAGGCGTATGCCTCTCCAAATCCGAGACCTCTGGTAAGCCTCCTCAACATATACTTGGTGGCGGATTTCACATCACATCTATATATAATTATTGTTTGAGTGTTTACACTCTTTAAGTTTATTTGATTTGGGTGGCTCATGCCCCGCCAAATCCATAACTTCTGGTAAGCCTTCCTCTATTCCCCTTGGTGGTGGCTACTTTCTCCCACATACAGAAGACTGTGGATTATAATTTCACGTTTTGATTCATCACGTTCTCTCTGGACTGATTTTCATCACCTTTTTTCGTTTTATGGATTACATTTCTAATGGACATTCATTTGCATTTATTTGCATAATTTTGTTAATATAATTTGAGGACTTTATCACTGGAGTCACCTAGCACGTTATTTTGGGTGATACACGTGTTTATCACTGTATTATCATATCCAAATTTTTGTGTATATTTTCACATTTATACATATTTATTTAGATAGCGCTACACTTTTATTTTTCGATTATCACTAGCTCTTTTGTACCAGCAGTGTTGGCAGCTTTGTTTCACATTATTTCCAGCGCAGTATTACCCATTTACTTTCTATCACCATTTTCACAAATTTCATATTGCTGCAGGAGATCCTTACTTAATTACAATCTACTGTTATTATTCAAATTCAATGATGGACGTTTTTGACTACCACGCTTCGCGGATAGTAAATACGGAGGGTGTTTTTGTTGTCACAGGCAATGACACCGAAATAGCAGGTCTATTTCTGAGGTTAAAAAACATCATGGTGTCAGAACTCCATCTCCAATGGGACCTTGTTTTTCTGGAGCAATATGTTGCAGAAAACATGGTACCCCGAAGTCTTAGATGGGATGTACACCCGCAACAGGGAGAACTAGATCTTGATTCCTGGTCTAAATATTTCAACGATGCTGGGACCAAATTTCTCAATTTTCTTATTGCCAGGAAACGTAACCGTCTCTTGGCTTTAGATAGAGAAATTAAAGAACTGAAGGATGGACTACTTGTATTTAAAAATACAGTTGAATATAACACTCTGTCCTCTAACCTTCAAACTTATCTCATCAAGGAAGATAAGGACCAGAGAACCAAAAAACACAAAAAATACTCACGTGACATTGGTGATTATAAATCTGGGAAAGTGTACAGCTGGCAGAAACCGCCTACATTGGATACAGCCATGGAGGTTAATTCCTCACATGCAAGTAGTGCGGCACCTCCAGTTGTGCACCTTAATCAACCCAAACCTTCTATGAATAGGAGTCAACCACCTGGTGATCGTACACAAGGTGGGGTCCCCCATAATACCCATACCCCTAAGAATACCCAAAGGGGAAGGGGACATAGCTCCAATAGAAGAGGTGGAGGAAATCACAGAGGTAATCATTCCAATTATGATTACAACCAACAATACTATGAAAGAGAGAGGTCACATCAAAGGGGATCACCATCCAACTTTCATAATAACTCTCAGTCTTCCCAATATGGATATCCAGTCACATCTACTCACAATAGATTTTTTCCTCTTCAGGATCAATATGACGACAGAGTATATCCTTATCCCAATGCTGAGTTTGACCGATCTCCATATCCTAATCCTCATCCCTCTCAGGTTTTTCGGGAGGACCCCCCAAGAAGAAAAAGGGGTCCCGAAACAAGAGAGGGACTAGAGGAGGGAGGAGGACACAAAGGAGGAAAGAAAAGTCGAACATGACCTGTCAAGGTGTGTTCAACTTAAGCAGTGTCACACTTTCCAAAGAAGAAAAGATGGTCTTGGATAAGGTCCTTAAATTTGCCCCACCACGTAAACTGAATACATTTAACACTTTTGTAGATATACACAAGTATGTTAGAAAAATTAATATTCAACGCTATATTACCTCAAATCCAACTAGAAATATAGGGAGAGCAGCTACGTCAGGTACTGTTCACTCAGGGTTGGCTAATCCTTCCCTTTTCAACCCTCCCAATAAGCTTGCTCCAGCTCTCAATATGTTTAGAGATTTAGTCCTTCAGGATTTGGCTAAGATTTCTAATAATCCTATACCTAGTCAGGGCCTAAAAACTCTATGTGACAATAACGATCTAATCATACGCCCCGCTGACAAAGGCGGAGGTATCGTCCTGCTAGATAAAGCAAGTTACATGGCTGAAATGTATATTATTCTGAGCGATCAAGATACTTATAAGGAAATACATACTAATCCCACCCTTAAATATAAAAAAGAGTTGACTAGTCTCATCACTAGAGGATTTGACTCTAAAATTTTAAATTCAAAAGAGAAGTCGTTTCTTGTTCCAGTGGCCCCCAGGATTCCAATCATATACTATTTACCTAAAATCCACAAAGATCCCCTCCATCCTCCCGGACGACCCATCATTATTGGAATAGACTCCATCACTTCGAGGATAGGTAGATATATAGATTTCTTTTTGCAACCTTACGTTAAGACCACACCTTCTTATTTGAAGGATACTAAGGATGTTATTCAACGCCTTATGTCAGTGACCTTCGAAGGCGAGCTCATTATGGCCACAGCGGACGTGGCGTCCCTATACACCTGTATTCCACATCACAGAGGCATGGAGGCGTCACAGGAATTTCTCAATAGGGACCTCACGTTGGCAGCTCCACAGGTCAAGTTTATTATGGAATTATTAGAATTCGCGACGCATCACAACTATTTTTGGTTTGATGGACATTATTTCCTTCAACAGAAAGGTGTGGCAATGGGGGCGAAATTCGCACCTAGTCTGGCCAATCTATTTATGGCCAAGTGGGAGGAGGATGTCGTCTATGCCCTACAGGAGCCTCGGCTCCTGTTTTGGGCTAGATATATAGACGACATCCTCCTCCTATGGACCGGCACCTTAGAAACCCTAGATGGCTTTTTTTGTCTGTTGAATGACAACGATAGAGGTATTTCTCTTACGTACGAATCTAGTCAATCTAGGATACATTTTCTGGATTTACAGATCGAAAGATCTGAACAACAATTTAAATTCAGTACCTATTTCAAGCCTACTGATAGGAATGGGTTTATACCCATGACTAGTTGCCATCATAAATCTTGGCTAAAGTCGGTCCCCAAGAGTCAGTTCCTACGTCTCCGTCGGAACTGCACAGAAACCGAAACTTTTGTGGCACAAGCCAATGTGCTCAAAAAGAGATTTCTGGAGAAGGGGTACAATCAGGTAGAGATAGATAATGATCTTAAACAGTTGCTTGATATTGAAAGACCCACATTGTTTGAAGCTAGACCACCTAAAGAAAGAAAAGATACTTTCAAATGGTCCTTTCTTACTACCTTTTCCACTCAATACAGACATATAAAAACCATTTTTGAAAAACATTGGGGGATATTGAAAAATGATAGGGTTTTGGGCTCATTGATACCAGAAAAGCCCAAAGTTATTTATAAAGGAGTACCCTCCCTTCAGAATCAAACCGCACCGAATATCATCAACCCACCTATAAAACCCAACCTTTTTTCACAACTGGATGGGGTACTATCCCTGTAAAAAATGCATTGTTTGTAAACACAACACATGTGGAAGAAGGCCTACTAAGGAATTTAGATCTACGGTAACCAATAAAGTTTATTCCATTAAACATTTTTGTACGTGTGCCACTACCCATGTGGTATACCTGTTGACCTGTCCATGCGGGAAACAGTATGTGGGCAGAACGATCAGATCTTTTACCGCTAGAGTATCTGAACATGTGAATCTGATAAAATTTGGAAGTACTAAACATACTGTCCCCAGACATTATCGGCAATACCATGCCCGTAACCCTGTTGGCACCCAGTTTCTAGTTATAGATCAATATGTTGCTCCATGGAGGGGAGGAGCAACTACTAGAGGAGTATCCAGATTAGAAACATTCTGGATATATGAACTTCAGACTTACCAGCCACAGGGAATGAATGTCGAGTGGGACATTAACTCCTTTATTAATGCGTCCTGACCATTCTAAAATTATACGACCTCTCTTTCTTTCTCTCTCCCTTTTACTGATTTCAAATATTATTTTAAACCACAATTTTAAAAACATTTTTAAATATGTTTTTCTAAAACATGTTTATGTGTGTATATTTACACACATTCAATTTTTATTATATTAGCGTTTAATACACACATTTACATCTCTGGATGTGTTGTATGTACCTTTATGTGCACATTATGTGCACTATATATGATCTGATTGGATTATACAGGTTTACTAAATGCAGGCTGTTTTGTCACATATGCATTATTTCCCATTTTCAATCATGTACAACATATGTATGGTATTAAAACCTTTTATACTTGTTAAATAGTTATCCTACATTAACGCCTTTTTATTTGACCTGCGCACCCTGTCTGAGATACATTCTTTCCCCTTTAGAAGGGACGAGGTTCACGCCCTTTACAGGGGCGGATTGACCAATAGGCGCCTTAATTACGCCTGTATGTGTGTCTTGACGGAGTGACGCAGTTGAGGTAAGAGGCAGCCTAACGTCTCAACTTTAGAGTGAGGCTTGGCTGCCTCTTCCGGTCCTCGTGGTTATGGCGGAAGTGACGTGCGGATGCTGAGTCCATGCCTCGTTTTCATAGCGAGGCCTGGATACAGCCTGCTTCCTGCCGAGTAACCAGGGGATTGAAAACGAGGCTTGGATAGCGCCAATATGTAGGGCGATTTAGAGCCCTATTATCACTATTAATGCCGTTTCTTTGTTATCCTGTTTTTTTGTATCAGGCTGAGATACAGTCATAGATTTGTGCATTAGTATTGTGACCATCCATGACATATATCAAACAGGAAGTGAACCATGTGTGGTTCGCTTCCTGGGTCATGGAGGTCAATATGTTCATATATTTGCGATGTTTGTGGGACAAGGTCCATACCCCAGATGATGACTTTTTAGTCGAAACTAGTTGGGTGGATTTGTCCATATACATCGCTCTTGTACCTGCATCCATGCTTTTAGACCATCCTAAAATGTGAGTGTTACATTGTATGATTTTTTTATAAAATTCTTTCCAAACGGAATTATGCTATGTGAGCTTTTCTATCTCTACACATATGCATTGGATACCGAGTCCCTACATGAATTGGTGTTTTGTGTTATTGGATGTCCCGTCTGATTGAAGTGCTAAACCCCTTTGACTCCAGACTACCCCTCCACTCAAGACCATCTCTATTGGTGTCCATTAACCCCTAAAGCAATCTCAGATTTGGGCGGCGTATGCCTCTCCAAATCCGAGACCTCTGGTAAGCCTCCTCAACATATACTTGGTGGCGGATTTCACATCACATCTATATATAATTATTGTTTGAGTGTTTACACTCTTTAAGTTTATTTGATTTGGGTGGCTCATGCCCCGCCAAATCCATAACTTCTGGTAAGCCTTCCTCTATTCACCTTGGTGGTGGCTACTTTCTCCCACACACAGAAGACTGTGGATTATAATTTCACGTTTTGATTCATCACGTTCTCTCTGGACTGATTTTCATCACCTTTTTTCGTTTTATGGATTACATTTCTAATGGACATTCATTTGCATTTATTTGCATAATTTTGTTAATATAATTTGAGGACTTTATCACTGGAGTCCCCTAGCACGTTATTTTGGGTGATACACGTGTTTATCACTATATTATCATATCCAATTTTTTGTGTATATTTTCACATTTATACATATTTATTTAGATAGCGCTACACTTTTATTTTTCGATTATCACTAGCTCTTTTGTACCAGCAGTGTTGGCAGCTTTGTTTCACATTATTTCCAGCGCAGTATTACCCATTTACTTTCAAGCAGGGAGAGTTTGCAGTTTAGAGTGTGTGGCTTCCCAGGTCCTGCACACTGTGGATCTGACTGGAGCATTTATAGACAGACGAGTATACGACTTTAAGGGGGGGGGGGGGCTGGGGAAACGGTAATTAAAAGGATAACAATAGGAAAGTTAGAACACTTTATTTTGTAAGAATTAGGACCATTGTCACAGTATTCTAACCTGGACTAGCTGCAGTAAATAATTATGTTAACAAAAATAAAGGTCATCCTAGCAGACGGGAGGTTGCTTTGGCAGCCAAAGCCTCTGGTGATGGAAATCCAGCCCTGTGCTTTGTATTTTCTTTTGAAAGTGCTTGTTATATATCAGATCTTAAAGTTTCAAACTGTCCATATTATTATCTGCCTAAAGATTAAATGTCATCCCAATTCCAGCCTGTTTGCTAACAATGCTCTTCCCATTTATCCAGGAAGAATGCTCATTGGCTGCTATAGTATTGACATTCCACTAGAGATTCTCTGGTGAACCTTTTTGCTTCTGACAGTCGATGAAATACATTTGACTAAATGTTAGATGTTCTTTGCCTTTCCTGTGCCAGATTTTCAGCAGTTACGCTAATGTATTTCCAGCATTGTCAGATGTAGCACGGACAGGCAAAATGGAATGTAATACAAATGAGAAAGAAGAGGATTCAGCAGGAAGGAAGCTGAATTCTACATACAGTAGGGATGAGCTTCGTGTTCGAGTCGAACTCATGTTCGACTCAAACATCGGCTGTTCGCGCGTTCATCGAATTTCAAACATTATGGGCGGTTCGCGCCAAATTCGAGTGGTGCGTCACGACCCATAATTCACTGCGTCATCGCAGTGCATTGCTGGCTGATGATTGGCCAAGCATGCACTATGATCCGCATGCTTTGGCCAATCACAGCGCCGTCAGCACAGAGAGCCATAATTGGCCAAAAGAAGGGTGCCTTTGGCCAATCATGGCTCAGGGGAGTAGGTACACGCCCCACACTATATAAGGCTGCCTGCGTGTCGGCCTTGTGTAGTGTGTTGCAGCATTGTTAGAGTCTGAGAGAGATAGAAAGAGAGTCAGAGTGTCATTTAATTTCAGTTAGATAGAGCAGGCAGGCTATTCAGGTAGCTGCAGTCAGTGTATTTAGTATATATATGCATCCCAGGAGTTGTATATATATATATATATATATATATATACACTGTATTCAGTTTAGCTAGATCTCACTTCAGAGTGTTCCTGTTATTCTCGCTGCAGTATATTAAGTCAGTGTACTGTATACTGGTCTTAGTGTGCAGGTAAAGCTGACTGCAGACCATCCCTGTTCTCTTCCTAATAATATAGGCAAACAGTTGATTGAGCTAACCTGCAGTATATTAAGTCAGTGTACTGTATACTGGGCACAGTGTGCACGTAAAGCTGACTGCAGACAATTCCTTGTGTACCTATTCCAATACATCAAAATACAGTATGTCTGGAAGGCCAGCAAGGAGAGGCAGACACTCACAGGCCAATAAAAAAGGGCACAGAGGCTCTGTGTCTAGAGGCAACAGTGCTGGTCATGGACACGGTGCATCCTCATCAGCACGTGGCCGTGGGGCACGCTTGTCCTTTTTTTCGGCAGCTGGCCGTGTTGAGCTGCAACATGCCGAAGAGTTGGTAGAGTGGATGACCAAGCCGTCCTCATCCTCCTCATCCTCTCTCACCCAGGCTCAGGGTACTTTGTCTGCCAAAGCAGCTGCCAAAGCGGCCTCTTCCCTTCGGCTCAATGGCATCAGTCACTCCTTCCCTAGCCCCACCATTTCTTGAGGTGTCCCCCGAACTGTTTGACCACAGTGTTGGGTACATGCTGCAGGAGGATGCGCAGCATTTTGAAGGCTCCGATGATGGTACCCAACTTGAGGAAGGCAGTACCGTGAGCCCAGAGAGAGGGGGTGCCCAAGAAGGACAGCAAACTGGCAGTCATGTTCCCCCAGCTGCAGCATACTGCCAGGTTTGCTCCAGTGACGAGGAGGGAGGGGAGGATGAGGTCACTGACTATGTGGGTGCCTGATAGGAGAGAGGAGGAGGAGGAGAAGGCACATCTCCAACGAGGCAGGATGCCCTCCAGGGGCCAGCTTAAGGGCAGCCAACCGACTGCATCACACCGCAAAGCTCTGCATGTGCAGGGCGCTGCTGTCTCTGCACGTTATTCCAAAAGTTCTTTGGTGTGGGCCTTTTTTGACACGTGTGTAGCAGATCGCACCATTGCTACTTGCAACATATGTCTGAAGCGTATCTCGCGTGGCCAAAAGATCAGCCACTTGGGCACCACATACTTGACCAGACATATGTTGGCCTGCCATGCAGTCCGTTGGCAAGCGTACATAAAAGACCCACACCAAAGAACAAAGCGGACCACTCATTTCTCCTCATCAGCTGGGATCTCCAACCCCACTATACCTTCAGTCCTCTCAGAAACCTGCACTGAGAGGAATGAAGGTGTAGAATTAGATGTGTCACTGCCAAGTACTTGCGGGCAATCTGCTATCGGTACACCAACGTTCGATTGTACCAGGCAAATTTCCCTGCCCCAGCTGCTGCACCGCCAAAAGAAAGTCGCTCCCAGCCATCCACATGCCCAGCGGTTGAATGCTAGCTTGGTTAAATTGATAGCACTTCAACTGCTGCCTTTTCAGTTGGTAGACTCTGCCCCCTTTGTGAGTTTGTGGAATGTGCGGTACCTCAGTGGCAGGTTCCCAAATGCCACTTTTTTCACGGAAGGCGATTCTGGCTCTCTACCGGCATGTGGAAGACAATGTCTTGGCCTCGCGTAACAGGGCGGCCAGCTGTAAGGTGCATATTACTGCTGACTCATGGTCCACCAGGCATGGACAGGGACGTTACCTATCTTTCACGGCCCACTGGGAGACTCTGCTGGCAGCAGGGAAGGAGGCAGGACAGGGTGCAGTAGTGTGGGAGGTTGTCGCGCCACCAAGCCTCCAAAATGCTACTAGTGGTGATTCTGACACACCTCTCTCCTCCACCCCCTCCTCTTCTTCTTCCTCCAGGGCCTCTTCCTGTGCTGATTTGTCCTCGGAACCAGCGGTGCTCCGTAGGCGTTCAAGGGGCTACGCAAGTACGCAGGCAAAAGATGTCATGCAGTGCTTGAGCTGGTGTGCTTGGGGGACAGGAGCCACACTCGGGCAGAGCTTCTGTCAGCTCTGCAGGGGCAGGCTCAGAGGTGGTTGACGCCAGGCCAGCTTAAGCCAGGAATGGTGGTTTGCGACAATGGCACTAACCTCCTCTCCGCCCTCTGACAGGGACAGCTGACTTATGTGCCCTGTTTGGCTCACGTTCTTAACTTGGTGGTGCAGCGGTTCTTGGGCAGGTACCCAGGCTTACAGGATGTCCTGATGCAGACCAGGAAAGTCTGTGTGCATTTCCGCCAGTCATATCATGCCAGTGCTCAGCTGGCTGACCCCCAAAAGGAATACAACCTGCCCAAGAACCGCCTTATCTGTGACATGCCCACCAGGTGGAACTCAACGTTGGCCATGCTGCAGTGGCTGCACACGCAGCAGAGGGCCATCAATGAGTACCTGTGCGACTATGGCACCAGGACAGGATCAGGGGAGCTTGTTTTTTTTGCCACGCCAGTGGGTCATGATCAGGGATGCATACACTGTCCTGTCACCATTTGAGGAGGCCATGAGGATGGTGAGCAGTGACAGTGCATGCATCAGTGACACTGTCCCTCTTGTCCACCTGTTGGAGCACACACTGCATAGAATAATGGACAGGGCACTTAAGGCAGAATAGAGGGAGGAAGAGGAGGACTTTCTTACCTCTCAAGGCCCCCTTTATCCAGACAGTGTTCCTGCTGGCCCGCCGATCACACAGGAAGAGAACGAGGAGGAGGATTGTGTCAGCATGGAGGTGGAGCCTAGCACTCAGCATCAGCAGCAGTCTGAATGCTATACAGTGATTTACAGTCCCAAGAAACCCATGGAATTGTACGTGGCTGGGAGGAGGTGGCTGCGGATCATGTCGTTCTTAGTGACCCAGAGGACTCCGGACCGAATGCCTCATCAAACCTACGCTGCATGGCCTCCCTGATCCTGCAAAGCCTGCGAAAGGATCCTCGTATTCATGGTATCAAGGAGAGGGATCATTACTGGCTGGCAACCCTCCTTGATACATGTTACAAGGGTAAGGTTGCGGACCTTATCCAGCCGTTGCAGAGGGAGCAGAGGATGAAACATCTTCGAAAGGCCTTGCAGAAAGGTTTGTGCAACGCGTTTCCATAGCCTGGGAGGTTACAATTTCCTGGTCCTCCTGGACAACGTGTTGCTGAGGCTTCGATCAGTCACAGAAGGAGTGGTGGAGAAGGTGGCCATCTGACCGATGCGTTCAGACAATTTTTAGTCCGCAGCCCCAAGGTATGATCGGTTCCAGCAACCATCGCCAGCATCTGATTTACATGGTGCAGGAATACCTAGGGGCAAGATCAGACTTGGACACCTTTCCCACCGAAAATCCTCTGGGTTACTGGGTCTTGAGGATGGATCACTGGCCAGAGCTTGCACAGTATGCAATTGAGCTACTGGCCTGTCCTGCATCCAGCGTTCTTTCGGAACGCACATTCAGTGCTGCTGGAGGCTTTGTAACCGATCACAGGGTGCGCCTGTCTTCACTGAATCGGTCGATTGGCTCACCTTCATAAAAATGAATCAGTCTTGGATCACCAGCTACCAAGCACCTGATGCTGATGTAACCGAATATTTTTTTTTTGAATGTCAGATCCCTTCAAGACTGCCTATGCTCATGCTGAGTGACTATCCTGTTAAGCTGAGTGACTATCGTCTTCCTCCTCAATGTTCATCTTGATAGCTTGTAAGAACATTTTTGGTTCTGGGCACCGCCACCAGTGGCTAAGGCCCAATTTTTCTGTAATTAAATTTTTGCTGCAATACTTTGCAGCAGGGCTCATTCCTGCACTCCAACTAGAGTATCTTTGAGGGGTTGCAGTGTTGTGGCACCAGCACCAGTGCCTAAGGCCCAATTTTTATGCCCCTGTTTAACAGGGGCGTGTAAATACAATTTTTGCTGCAATACTTTGCAGCAGGGCTCATTCCTGTGCTCCAACTAGAGTATCTGTGAGGGGTTGAAGTGTTGTGGCACCAGCACCCGTGCCTAAGGCCCAATTTTTCTGCCCCTGTTTAACAGGGGCGTGTAATAAAATTTTTTGCTGCAATACTTTGCAGCAGGGCTCATTCCTGCGCTCCAACTATAGTATCTGTGAGGGGTTGCAGTGTTGTGGCACCAGTGCCTAAGACCCAATTTTCCTGCCTGTGGTTAGCAGGGGCGTGTAATTAAAATTTTTGCTGCAATACTTTGCAGCAGGGCTTATTCCTGCGCTCCAACTAGAGTATCTGTGAGGGGTTGCAGTGTTGTGGCAACAGCACCAGTGCCTAAGGTCCAATTTTTCTGCCCTTGTTCAACAGGGGCATGTAATTATAATTCTTGATCTAATATTTCACAGCAGGGCTCGTTCCTGCGCCCACCAAGAGTAACTGTGAGGGCTTACAGTGTTGTGCCAACACCACCACACTGTCCACTACCAAAGTCCCAATTTTTTTGACCCTGTACAACAGGGGCATGTAATTACAATTCTTGATCTAATATTTCACAGCAGGGCCTGTTCCTGCATCCACCAAGAGTAACTGTGAGGGCTTACAGTGTTGTGGCAACACCAACACCTAAAGCCGTGTACACACGATAGGTTTTACCGATGGACTTTTTTCATCGGACAAACCGATCGTGTATGGGCCCCATCGGTCTTTTTTCCATCGGTGTTTAAAAATAGAACGTGTTTTAAATATATCCGATGGTTAAAAAAACGATAGCAAATTACTATCGTCTGTGTGGAACTCCATCGGACAAAAAACCCACGCATGCTCAGAATCAAGTCGACGCAGGCTCAGAAGCATTGAACTTAATTTTTCTCGGCTCATCGGAGTGTTTTACGTCACCCGCGTTTGGAACGGTCGGTTTTTTGACTGATGGTGTGTAGGCAAGACTGATGGAAGTCAGCTTCATCGGTTTTCCGATGGAAAAATCCATTGGTTTAAAAACCATAGGAAATCCGATCGTGTGTACAGGGCTTCAGGCCAAAATTTCTGCAGAGTGTATAGGGCAGGCCCCTACTTTCAAACATCCGACTTTCAAATGACTCCTACTTACAAACGTAGGGAGACAACAGGAAGTGAGAGGAAATCTACCCCTAGGAAGGGACATTTTCTCCTGTAAGAGTTAATATGGGAAAAAGGTGTCTCCTCTCCACTGATGCTTTATCCCCAATCCTTGTTTTCCTAAAAAACCCAAATTTTCTAAATCCAATTGTCATTGGGACAGAAAGTGAGGTGAAATCTTCTAAACAGGTGAACAGACAGCAAAACAAATGTTACAGGGGTGATAACCCATCCCTATGTTTTCCAAAAAGCTTAAAAATAGGTTTTTGGCTGGAGCTACACTTTAAAAATGTACCAGTTCAAAATAACAAGCAGATTCTTCTTAAGAACAAACCTACAGTCCCTGTCTTGTTTGCACTGCCTGTATACTGCTGTTCAGAGTATATAGGGCCTGGGGGTTCCCCTAAATATCCATACAAGACCCAAAGGGGCTGGTAATGGACTGGGGGGGGGTACCCATGCCATTTTTCTTAATGATTTTCATCCATATTGCCAGGACTAGACATTACATTAAAGCCGCAAGCAGTTTTAAATGACTTTTATTCCTTTAGAAATGTCATTTTGTGCAGGGACAGTTCTAAACACGGGAAATGCGCACCACTTTACAGGTATACTATGGACACCCCCCAGGCACTATATTTAAAGGAATATTTAATTTTTATTATTTCACTTGTAGCATCATTAAAATCACTGCTCCTGAAAAAACTGGCGTTTTTAAAACTTTGTTTTTGCATTGATACATGTACCCTGGGGCAAGACCCGGGTCCCCAAACCCTTTTTAGGACAATAACTTGCATATTAGCCTTTAAAATTTGCACTTTTGATTTCTTACGTTCGAGTCCCATAGACTTTAACGGGGTTCGAAAGTTTGTGCGAACTTTTGGTCCGTTCGCATGTTCTGGATGCGAACCGAACCGAGGGGGTGTTTGGCTCATCCCTAACATACAATAAACACTGATCAACCATAACATTATGACCATCCACCTAATACTGAGTAGGTCCCCCTATTGCTGCCAAAACAGCCTTGACCCATTGAGGCATTGACATCACTAGACAAGTCATCAGAATGCCTCTGCTGACTTGCCTTCTTCCCATACTGCATCTTGGTGCCATCTCTTCCCCAGGTAAGCGACGCACATACACCCGGCCATCCACATGATGTCAACGAAAGCTTGATTCATTGGATCAGGTCACCTTCTTCCATTGATCTGTGATCCAGTTCTGATGTGCCCATTGTAGGTGCTTTTGTCTGGACACAGGTCAGCACCTTTCTATCGGAACCAGCATTAACTTTTTCAGCAATTTGAGCTCCAGTAGCTCTTCGATTGGATCAAACTTCACAGGCCAGCCTTTGTTCCCCATGAGCAGCAATGAGCCTTGGCCACACATGACCCTAACACCGGTTTTCCTTTGACCACTTTTGGTCGGTCCTGACCACTGCAGACCAGGAACATCCCACAAGAGTAGTGATGAGCCGAACACCCCCGGGTTCGGTTTGCACCAGAACCCGCGAACGGACCGAAAGTTCGCACGAACATTAGAACCCTATTAAATACAATGGATGCGAACGTTCGGATTCTAAAGTGCTAATTATAACGACTATTATCCATGTTATTGTCCGAAACAGAGTTTGGGAACCCGGCTTCTGCACCAGGGGACATGTATCAATGCAAAAAGAAGTTTTAAAAACAGACGTTTTCCGGGAGCAGTCATTTTAATGATGCATAAAGTGAAAAAAAAAAGTCAAATATTCCTTTAAATATTGTACCTGGGGGGTGTCTAAAGTATGCCTGTGAAGTGCCACGTGTTTCCCGTGTTTAGAACTGTCCCTGCACAAAATAACATTTCTAAAGGGAAAAAAGTCATTTAAAACTGCTTGCGGCTTTAATGCAATGTCTGGTCCCGGTAATATGGATGAAAATCTTTAGGAAAAATGGCATAGCTACCCCATCAACCCCCCCACCCCTTTACCCCAGCCCATTACCAGCCCCTTTGGGTCTTGTATGGATATTAAGGGGAACCCCGCACACAAAATAAAAAAGGACCTATATACTCTGAACAGCCGTATACAGGCGGTGCATACAAGACAGGGACTGTAGGTTTGTTCTTATGTAGAATCTGTTTATAATTTTGAACAGCTGCATTGTTTAAGTGGAGCTCCATGGCAAATTCCTTTTTTTTAGCTTTTTGTAAAACATAGGGAACGGTTATCACCCCTGTCACATTTTTTTTGCTGTCTGTGCCCCTTTTCAGAACATTTCACCTCACGTTGCGTCCCAATGACAACTGTTTTTGAAATGTGGTGTTTTTATTGAAACAAGGATTGGTGATAAAGCATCAGTAGAGAGGAGACACCTTTCTCCCATATTAATTCTTAAAGGAGAGAATTTTCCTTCCAAGGGGTAGATTTCCTCTCACTTCCTGTTGTCTTCTTCCGTTTGCAAGTAGTAGTAGTTTGTAAGTTGGATGTTTGAAAGTAGGGACCTTCCGTATATACTCTGCAGAAATTGGCCCCTTAGGTGTTGGTGTTGGCACAACACTGAAAGCACTCACAGTTATTCTTGGTGGGTGCTGGAACGCCCTGCTGTCAACTCTAATATCAGGAATTGTAATAACATATAATTGTTGATCAGTGGTAGTAAAAATTGGGCCTTTGATGGTGGTGCTGGTGCCACAACACTGTAAGGCCTGACAGTTACTCTTGGTGGGCGCAGCAATGGTCCCTGCTGTGAATTATTAGATCAATAATTATAATTGCATGCCCCTGTTGAACAGGGGCTGAAAAATTGGGCCTTTGGTGGTGGTGGTGGTGGTGATGGTGGTGCTGGTGCCACAACACTGTAAGGCCTGACAGTTACTCTTGGTGGGCGCAGCAATGGGCCCTGCTGTGAATTATTAGATCAATAATTATAATTGCATGCCCCTGTTGAATAGGGGCTGAAAAATTGGGCCTTTGGTGGTGGTGGTGGTGGTGATGGTGGTGCTGGTGCCACAACACTGTAAGGCCTGACAGTTACTCTTGGTGGGCGCAGCAATGGTCCCTGCTGTGAATTATTAGATCAATAATTATAATTGCATGCCCCTGTTGAACAGGGGCTGAAAAATTGGGCCTTTGGTGGTGGTGGTGGTGGTGATGGTGGTGCTGGTGCCACAACACTGTAAGGCCTGACAGTTACTCTTGGTGGGCGCAGCAATGGGCCCTGCTGTGAATTATTCGATCAATAATTATAATTGCATGCCCCTGTTGAACAGGGGCTGAAAAATTGGGCCTTAGGCACTGGTGGCACAACACTGCAACCCCTCACAGATACTGTACTTGGAGCACAGCAATGAGGCCTGTTGCAAAGTATTGCATCAAAAATTTTAATTACACGCCCCTGTTAAACAGGGGCTGAAAAATTGGGCCTTAGCCACTGGTGGCGTCACCCATAAACCAAAATGATCTTCCAAGCTATCATCGTTTATCGTATCATTGAGGAGGAGGAGGAGGATAGCCAGTCAACATAACAGCACAGGCACTCAGAATCAGCATCAGTCTTGAAGGGATGTGACATTTTAAAATCAGTTAGTCTGTTATATCAGCATCTGGTGTGTGGTAGCTGGTGGTGATCCAAGACTGGTTCATCTTGATGAAAGTCAGTCGATCAACCGAGTCGGTGGACAGGCGCACCCTGTGATCCGTGACAAATCCTCCAGCAGCACTGAATGTGCGTTCTGAAAGAACGCTGGATGCAGGACAGGCCAGTAGCTCAATTGCATACTGTGCAAGCTCTGGCCAGTGATCCATCCTCAAGACCCAGTAAGCCAGAGGATTTTCGGTGGGGAAGGTGTCCAAGTCTGACCTTGCCCCTAGGTATTCCTGGACCATGTATATCAGACGCTGGCGATGGTTGCTGGAACCGATCATACTTTGGGGCTGCGGACTAAAGAATTGTCTGAACGCATCGGTCAGACGGCCACCTTCCCCACCGCTCCTTCTTTGACTGCCCGAAGCCTCAGCAACTCGTTGTCCAGGACCAGGAGTTTGTAACCTCACAGTCTCTGGGAACGCGTTGCACAGACCTTTCTGCAAGGCCTCCCGGAGTTGTCTCATCCTCTGCTCCCTCTGCGACGGTACGATAAGGTCCGCAACCTTACCCTTGTACCGTGGATCAAGGAGAGTGGCCAGCCAGTAATGGTCCCTCTCCTTGATCCGAAGAATACGAGGATCCTTCCGCAGACTTTGCACAATCAGGGAGGCCATGCAGCGTAGGTTAGCTGAGGCATTCAGTCCGGAGTCCTCTGGGTCACTAAGGACGACATGATCCGCAGCCACCTCCTCCCAGCCACGTACAAGTCCACTGGTTTCTTGGGACTGTAAATCATCCCTAAAAGACTGCTGCTGATGATGCTGAGTGCCAGCCTCCACCTCCATGCTGACACAATCCTCCTCCTCCTCCTCTTCCTGTGCGATGGGTGGGACAGAAGGAACACTGTCTGGGTAAAGGGGGCCTTGAGAGGCAAGGAAGTCCTCCTCTTCCTGCCTCTGTTCTGCCTCAAGTGCCCTGTCCATTATTCCACGCAGCGTGTGCTCCAACAGGTGGACAAGAGGTACAGTGTCACTGATGCATGCACTGTCACTGCTCACCATCCTCGTGGCCTCCTCAAATGGTGCCAGGACAGTGCATGCATCCCTGATCATGCCCCACTGGCGTGGTGAAAAAAACCCGAGCTCCCCTGACCCTGTCCTGGTGCCGTAGTCGCACAGGTACTCATTGATGGCCCTCTGCTGCGTGTGCAGCCGCTGCAGCATGGCCAACATTGAGTTCCACCTGGTGGGCATGTCACATATAAGGCGGTTCTTGGGCAGGTTCAACTCCTTTTGCAGCTCAGCCAGGCGAGCACTGGCATTATAAGATCTGCGGAAATGCACACAGACTTTCCTGGCCTGCCTCAGGACATCCTGTAAGCCCGGGTACCTGCCCAAGAACCGCTGCACCACCAGGTTAAGGACGTGAGCCATACAGGGCACATGGGTCAGTTGTCCCTGTCGGAGGGCGGAGAGGAGGTTGGTGCCATTGTCGCAAACCACCATTCCTGGCTTAAGCTGGCGTGGCGTCAACCACCTCTCGGCCTGCCCCTGCAGAGCAGACAGGACCTCTGCCCCAGTGTGGCTCCTGTCCCCCAAACACACCAGCGCAAGCACGGCATGGCATCTTTTTGCCTGCGTACTTGCGTAGCCCCTTGAACGCCTACGGAGCACCGCTGGTTCCGAGGACAAACCACAGGAAGAGGCCATGGAGGAAGAAGAAGAGGAGGGGGTGGAGGAGAGAGGTGTGTCACAACCAGTAGTAGAATTTTGGAGGCGTGGCGGTGGAACAACCTCCAACACTACTGCACCTTGTCCTGCATCCTTCCCAGCTGCCAAAAGAGTGACCCAATGGGCCGTGAAAGAAAGGTAACGTCCCTGTCCATGCCTGCTGGACCATGAGTCAGCGGTAATATGCACCTTACCGCTGACCGCCCTGTCCAGCGAGGCCAAGACATTGCCTTCCACATGCCTGTAGAGAGTCGGAATAGCCTTCCGTGCGAAAAAGTGGCGTTTGGGAACCTGCCACTGAGGAACCGCACATTGCACAAACTCACGGAAGGGGGTCGAGTCTACCAACTGAAAAGGCAGCAGTTGAAGCGCTAGCAATTTAGCCAAGCTAGCATTCAACCGCTGGGCATGTGGATGGCTGGGAGTGAACTTCTTTCGACGGTCCAGCAGCTGGGGCAGGGAAATTTGCCTGCTAGAATCGGACGTCGGTGTACTGCTAGTAGACATGTGCAAAAGGAAAAAATTTGTTTCGTTTCGTTTCGTTTTAATTCGTTAATTAATTAATTTCGTTTAGTTAGATTCGTTAAATTTGTTAAATTCGTTTTCGGATTTCGTTTTGTTTTCGACCGAATTCGAAAATCAGTCGCATTCGAAAATATTTCAACCGAATTCGAAAATATTTCTACCGGATTCGAAATTATTTCAACATGATTCGAAATTATTTCAACCGCATTTGAAACTATTTCAACCGGATTCGAAAATATTTTGCGACCCGAATGTGGGTCCACGTATCTCAGGGTCACTTAGTAATAGAAACCCCAAATTTGGAGATGTTATAGTGCTAGTTCTACTGTGTTTGCATACCAAATTTGGGGTTTCTAGCTACAAGTGGCCCCGAGATATGTGGACCCAAAGTCGGGTCGCAAAATGTCAAGCACTTTACTGGAGCAGAGAATGACATTTTGCGACCCGATTTTGGGGCCACATATCTCGGGGTCACTTGTAGCTAGAAACCCCAAATTTGGTATGCAAACACAGTAGAACTAGCACTACAACATCTCCAAATTTTGGGTTTCTATCACCAAGTAACCCCAAAATACATGGACCCAAAGTCGGGTCACAAAATATTTTCGAATCCGGTTGAAATAGTATCAACATGATTCGAAATTATTTCAACTGCATTTGAAACTATTTCAACCGGATTCGAAAATATTTTGTGACCCGAATTTGGGTCCATGTATCTCGGGGTTACTTGGTGATAGAAACCCCAAATTTGGGGTTATTGTTTTTCTAGTCTATTTTCTATTTTATTATAATCTTTTCTATCCAAAGTTAAAATTAATTAAATAATTAAAAAATTTGAATTCATACTATTCGAAATTCAAATTTATTCTATTCGAAATTCGAATTTCAGAAGATGGTTGTATATTCTTTCTATTTTATTCTTCTAAATTATATTTTTTTCTATTCTGTTCTAATCTTTTCTATTTGAATTATAAATTTTGGAAGAAGGTTATTTACTTACTTATATACATCTGTCACATAAAAAAAAAGATGTGAAATGGCTGTCACGGATGTCGATCGCAAGGCAAGTACATATGCTGTATGTCATTGTCCACTTACCACAACACCTGCCATGAGTGCCACGACACCGGCCACGAGTGCCACGACACCGGCCACGAGTGCCACGTGACCTGCCACGAGTGCCACGTGAATGGCCACGAGTGCCACGTGACCTGCCACGTGACCTAGTTGTGGATTGTCTACTTGCCACGTCACCTGCCACAAGTTATGGGGCTCCTGGCACCAAGTGACCCCCAGATATGGGCGATATTTCAAGTACTTTTCTGCAGCAGAGAATGACATTTTGTGACCCGACTTTGGGGCCACGTATCTCGGGGCCACTTATAGCTAGAAACCCCAAATTTGGTATGCAAACACAGTAGAACTAGCATTACAACGGGGTTACTTGGTGATAGAAACCCCAAATTTGGGGTTATTGTAGTGCCAGTTGTAATGTGTTTACATACCAAATATTTTGGGATTTCTAGCTATAAGTGGCCCCGAGATACGTGGCCTCAAAGTCGGGTCACAAAATTTAATTCTCTGCTGCAGAAAAGCACTTGACAGATCGCCCCTATCTGGGGGTCACTTGGTGCTAGGAACCCCATAACTTGTGGCAGGTGACGTGGCAAGTGGACAATCCACAACTTGGTCACGTGGCACTCATGGCAGGTGTTGTGGTAAGTGGACAATGACATACAGCATATGTACTTGCCTTGCGATCGACATCCGTGACAGCCATTTCACATCTTTTATTTTATGTGACAGATGTATATAAGTAAGTAAATAACCTTCTTCCAAAATTTATAATTCAAATAGAAAAGATTAGAACAGAATAGAAAAAAAATATAATTTAGAAGAATAAAATAGAAAGAATATACAACCATCTTCTGAAATTCGAATTTCGAATAGAATAAATTTGAATTTCGAATAGTATGAATTCAAATTTTTTAATTAATTAATTAATTTTAACTTTGGATAGAAAAGATTATAATAAAATAGAAAATAGACTAGAAAAACAATAACCCCAAATTTGGGGTTTCTATCACCAAGTAACCCCGAGATACATGGACCCAAATTCGGGTCACAAAATATTTTCGAATCCGGTTGAAATAGTTTCAAATGCAGTTGAAATAATTTCGAATCATGTTGATACTATTTCAACCGGATTCGAAAATATTTTGCGACCCGAATTTGGGTCCATGTATTTTGGGGTTACTTGGTGATAGAAACCCAAAATTTGGAGATGTTGTAGTGCTAGTTCTACTGTGTTTGCATACCAAATTTGGGGTTTCTAGCTACAAGTGGCCCCGAGATATGTGGCCCCAAAATCGGGTCGCAAAATGTCATTCTCTGCTCCAGTAAAGTGCTTGACATTTTGCGACCCGACTTTGGGTCCACGTATCTCGGGGTCACTTAGTGATAGAAACACCAAATTTGGTATGCAAACACAGAAGAACTAGCCCTACAACATCTCCAAGTTTCTATCACCAAGGAACCCTGAGATACATGGACCCAAAGTCGGGTCAAAAATATTTTTAGATTCGAAAAAATTCGGATTCGGTTAAATTCGTTAGTATTGTAATTCGGTAATTCGGATGCATCCGAATGTCCGAATAATGAAAAATTCGTCCGAATTTCGATTCGGAACGAAACGAAATGCACATGTCTAACTGCTAGCAGAGTGCCCGCAAGTACTTGGCTGTGACACACCTAATTCTACACCTTCATTCCTCTCAGAGCAGGTTTCAGAGAGGACTGAAGGTATACTGGGGTTGAAGATCCCAGCTGATGCAGTGCAAGAAGAGGTCAGCTTTGTTCTTTGGTGTGGGTCTTTAAGGTAGGCTTGCCAATGAGCTGCATGGCAGGTCAACATATGTCTGATCAAGCATGTGGTGCCCAAGTGGCTGATGTTTTGACCACGCGATATACGCTTGAGACATATGTTGCAAACAGCAGCTGTGCGATCTGATGCACTCGCCTCAAAAAAGGCCCACACCAAAGAACTTTTTGAATGACGGGCAGAGGCAGCGCCCTGCACAGGCGGAGCTCTGCGGTGTGATTCCGTCGGTGTGCTGCCCATACGCTGGCCACTCAAGGGCATCCTGCCTCTTTGGAGATGTGCCTCCTCCTCATCCTCCTCCTCCTCCTCCTCTCTCCTATTAGGCACCCACGTGGAGTCAGTGACGTCATCATCCCCTCCCTCCTCATCACTGGAGCCAATCTGGCAGTATGCTGCAGCTGCTGGAGCATGACTGCCAGATTGGTGTCCTTCTTGAGCATCCCCTCTCTCTGCTCTCACGCTGCTGCCTTCCTCTAGCTGGGTATCATCATCAGATCCTTCCAAACGCTGGGCATCCTCCTGGAGCATGTACCCAACACTGTGCTCAAACAGTTCGGGGGACTCCTCAGGAGGAGGGCATGGTGGGTCTAGGGAAGGATTGACTAATGAAGATAATGATACCAGAGAAGAGGACGCTTTGGCAGCTGCTTTGCCAGTACCCTGAGCCTGGGTGAGAGAGGATGAGGAGGATAAGGTGGGCTTGGTCATCCACTCTACCAAGTCTTCGGCATGATGTGGCTCAACATGTCCAGCTGCCGAAAACAAGGACAAGCTTGTCCCATGGCCATGTGCTGATGACAATGCACCGCGTACAAGACCAGCACTGTTGCCCCCAGACACAGAGCCTGCTTGCCCTCTTTTTTTGCCTCCTGACTGTCTGCCTCTCCTTGGTTGCCTTCCAGACATTTTAATGGATGGCCTGCAGGGAGATGGGAAAAACAGCAATAAGGGCTACCTTCAGGTGTATATTGTGCAGGAGGCTTAGCAACAATGACACTGACACTGTCCCCTGCCTATCCTTCTCTGTCCCTAAACACAAGGATTGAAAATATGGTTCAGCAAAAAAGTTTTAGAACAGAATAGCACACTGACACTTTCCCTCACTGTCCTACTCTGTCCCTCCCTACAAACAAGATTTAGCACAGAATAGCACACTGATAATTTCTACGAGTGTCCTTCTCTGTCCCTCAACTCAAGGATTGAAAATATGGAACAGCAAAATTGGTTTAGAACAGAATAGCACACTGTCAGTTTCACTCACTGTACCTCTCTGTCCCTCAACTCAAGGATTGAAAATATGGAACAGCAAAATTGGTTTAGAACAGAATAGCACACTGTCAGTTTCACTCACTGTACCTCTCTGTCCCTCAACTCAAGGATTGAAAATATGGTTCAGCAAAATAGTTTTAGAACACAATAGCACACTGACACTTTCCCTCACTGTGCCTCTCTGTCCCTCAACTCAAGGATTGAAAATATGGAACAGCAAAATTGGTTTAGAACAGAATAGCACACTGTCAGTTTCACTCACTGTACCTCTCTGTCCCTCAACTCAAGGATTGAAAATATGGAACAGCAAAATTGGTTTAGAACAGAATAGCACACTGTCAGTTTCACTCACTGTACCTCTCTGTCCCTCAACTCAAGGATTGAAAATATGGAACAGCAAAATTGGTTTAGAACAGAATAGCACACTGTCAGTTTCACTCACTGTACCTCTCTGTCCCTCAACTCAAGGATTGAAAATATGGTTCAGCAAAATAGTTTTAGAACACAATAGCACACTGACACTTTCCCTCACTGTACCTCTCTGTCCCTCAACTCAAGGATTGAAAATATGGAACAGCAAAATTGGTTTAGAACAGAATAGCACACTGTCAGTTTCACTCACTGTACCTCTCTGTCCCTCAACTCAAGGATTGAAAATATGGAACAGCAAAATTGATTTAGAACAGAATAGCACACTGTCAGTTTCACTCACTGTACCTCTCTGTCCCTCAACTCAAGGATTGAAAATATGTGTAGCGGGGTGTTCCCATTTAATGCAGAGAGACAAGAAGTTCCAAGTGAGAGGTGAGTCGGGAGGAAGTAAAGAGATATTATGGAAGTGAAAGCAGAGGAGAGAGAGACTACATCTCCCAGTACATCTTGCAGCACCCAGGGTGCATTGCTCCAGAACAGAGACTGCTGGGGCAGACTTTATAAAGGGGAGGCGGAGTTTTGGTCGGGCTCTTTGGACCCTCCTCTCCTAGCAAGAGGATGTCTGTGCTGAACTGCTGTGTGCACAAGGCCTGAAGCCCGGGCCGTGTGCTCCTTTCCAAAGAGCCCTCTGCCAGCCTAGCAGAGCCTTAGAGACATCTAATCCTCCTTGCTGCAGTACACCAGAAGGATTGAAGACTTGGATGTCGGTGGATTCCTGTTCCTAGACGAATCGATGGAGGAAAGGGACTTGGACTTGTCCAGGTGGTGAGAGCTGTTTAAAGACAGATACTTTATCTTTACTATTCGTTGGGATTACAAAGTTGTTCTTCAAGTGCACCACCGAGAGATTGCTAGCAAATATTGTTTCACTGAACTTCCATTTAGATCAGTCAGGCCTGACTGCATAGGTAGACATTGCTGGGTGTTAGTCTACCCATGAGGGGAAGTAGCTGTAAAAGGGCAGCGCTAGAGTTGCATAGCAATACTTAATTATTCTGATTACTCTGTTTATCTTTATTACTGTTTATTGCAGGGATCTGCAACTTGTTATACTGTTGTTTATTACTTGCCCATTAGCCTCAGTAAAATATCTGGGTAAAGTACATTTGGTGTCAGTTCCGCTTACTTTAATAGGAGTTTTAAAGTATATTCTGTGTATGTTTGTTATAGGACTGCGTCACCAACAGTTGCGGTCACGCGGTCCTATCCCTCTATCACCAGCTGTGCTACGGGAGGTTAGAGCCGATTGCCAGGGGTTGACAGCAGTGCACTACAGGGCCCAAATCAATATCAGCGGCTCTCTTAACTGGGGGTAGCGCTACACGTGGGGGCTCGAGTCCGGGATCCTTGTACGTTGCACGCTGCAATCAAGCCGGTCAGAAGTACCAGCATGGACCCGCTGGCAATGTCACAGTGGTGCGCAGCGATTGGCGCCGATCCAACCGCGGCGGTAGTCATTGTACTCCCGGGGGAAAGATGGAAGGAAGAGGAGATAAAACAGCTCGTATTGTTACTGTCTCCGAGCCACAAAGCATGGGTGATTGATTTTAGGCCAGATCCAGTGATCTCGTTTACATACGCACTGGTAGAATGGAAAAACGAAATCCCAGAGCATTTTAAAAGTCAGAGTATACAAGCCATAGATAATCAGATCTATCACTTGATACATACGCTGCCAGTGAAGGAAGAATGGTTTCAGACACCAAAGCCATCACTCCCACAATTATCTCCACCACTATCCCCTAAAGCAGAAAAGCTTAAGGAACTATTAAGCCCGGGATCACCGCTGGCCGCTATAGGGCCTGAATTGTTGAATGCTCTAGGAGACCTTGTAATTAAGTGCCTGAAAAGCAGTACGGTGCATGTGGAGGCCGGTTACCAGAAGCTTAGCACCTTCTCAGGGAAGCTCCCCGTCCCTAAGGGGGAGGAAGATTTTGACACTTGGGTGGAACAGGCATTGCAGGCAGTAGAAGCATGGGAGGTGCCTGAGGCACAGAAGAGACAGCGAGTCTTAGAAAGTCTGAAAGGTGCCGCGGCAGAATCGGTGAAGAGCTTCCGGTTTGGAAATGAAAACTGTACAGCTCAAGATTGCCTGGCCATGCTGCAGGAAGAGTTTGGTCAGCTGGAGAAGGTGTCAGAGATGATTTATCAAATTGAACACACTCTCCAGCAGCCGAATGAGAAACTGTCAGAATATGTTAGAAGGCTGAACAGGCAGTTATGCAAGATTGTACTGAAGAAGGGAATGCTGCCCAAAGATGCAGATGAAGCACGCATGAAGCAGATCATGAGGGGAGCGCGGCGCTCAGACCCGGTCTGGCTGCACCTGAAAACCTCAGGAGGAGGAATGTCACTAACCTACTCTGATCTAATAAAAATTATTAGGGACGAAGAGGCGCTGGAGGAAGATCAGCAGGTGGCCAAGGCGAATGTCACACCTGTACCAGTGTTGGTACATTCGGTCAAGAGCCCAGAAAGAGAAGCGGAGGTTGACACTCTGAAATCGCAAATGGCCCAAGTGTTGGAGATGCTGACCTCTTTGATGGAGAAAGATCAGAGAAGACGAGAGAAACCAAGCCCAAGAAAGGAGTTGTTCCCGAACACCTCAGCACCGGCCTCCCTACAGGACCGAGAAGAGGTGATTTGCTATAACTGCGGAGGGAGTGGCCACTTTTCAAACGTATGCTCCAGCCCAAAGAAGAAGAGAACAGATAATTGCAAGCCGGCGGGAAACTCCAAAGGGCCCCGGTGAAGGAGTCAACCGGGTGCCCATCATCTTCAGTGCGCTCCAAACTAAAAAAAAAGGCCAAGAATGGAGGAGACAAAACTCCTAGGAGGAGGTATAGTACACCCCCACCAAGATGTACCCCAGAGGGAGGGGGCAAGACCCCTCAGTGGAAGTACAGCACCCCAAAGAAGGAACATCCACCTAAAAGGAACAATAACATCCCTCAGCGGGTTTGTGCCCCCATTGAGAGGGAGAAAGTCAATGCATGCCAGGCTCAGGAAAAATTAAAGTCCAAAAGGAGCAGGGCAAGGGTCGAAAGCCAAAAAAAGAGGTGACCCCAGTCCGGCCATACCCAAAGGAACTGGTGGGCCCGTCTCCTACTGTGCCCATTCAAGTGGAAGGAGTCTATACTAAAGCTCTTTTGGACACCGGAGCACAGGTGACTTTACTATACCGGGACTTCTATGATAGGCACTTGAGTCATCTGCCTATCCAGAAGATAGAAGAGCTGGAGATATGGGGACTTGGAACCCAGAGTTTCCCTTATGATGGGTACCTGCCCATAAAGATGACTTTCGACCCATCCGTGGCTGGGAAGGCTGAAGTGTTTGACACCCTGGCAGTTGTGTGTCCCCGGCCGCCTGGAGCCAGCAAGATTTCCCTGATCATTGGGACAAACACGGATCTAGTCAGGAGACTCCTGACCCCTCTAGTGAAAGAGAGAGACCATTCAGCCACCAAAATCCATCCCATGCTAAAGACGGCCTACCAACGACTGGTCTTAGAGCAGAAGACCCCGGGAGAGGGGATAGGGAAGGTGTGGAGACTTGGCAGAGAAGGAGTAGTGCTACAGCCCGGAGAAGTAACCTGTCTTAGGGCCACTGTGAAGCTTTCGTGGGAACAACCTGGCCCCTTTGTCATGCTGGAATCAGACCCAAGGGAAGAGTCCTCAGGCCTGGAAGTGATACCAGAAGTGATTCCGTTCAAGGCCCTGAAGAAGGCCCATGGCAGAGTTCCGGTGAGTGTTAGGAACACTACGGGAGGACCCATGGAGATCCCTGCCAGAGTGTTGCTTGGTCAGGTGAGCCCTGCTGCCCCGGTCACTTGGTCCGAAGTCAAGGGGACGGGTGACGGAGGAGATGTTTGGGAGAAACTGTCCGTGGAAAACCCGAACCTACCCAGGGCTTGGAAAGAAAGAGCCAAGGCCCAGCTGTCCAGGTGGGAGAAGATCTTTTCCGAAGATGAATTTGATGTGATGTGTGCAAGAAGTGCCACCCATCGGATCCGCCTCCAAGAAGATAAGCCCTTCCGAGAGAGGGTCAGGCGGGTCCCCCTGGCAGATCTGGAGGATCTGAGGGAACAACTTGTAGAACTAAAGAAGACTGGTGTGATCCGGGAGTCTAGAAGTCCCTATGCCTCCCCAATCGTGGTGGTCAGAAAGAAGAATGGGTCGTTGAGGCTTTGTATCGATTACAGGACTCTCAACAGGAGAACCATCCCTGACCAATACACCACGCCAAGGATAGAAGATGCCCTACAAAGTTTGTCTGGAGCCAAATGGTTCAGTGTGATGGACCTCAAGAGTGGGTACTATCAAATCCCTATGCACCCAGAAGACAGGGAGAAGACAGCCTTCATAACCCCGGTGGGATTCTTCGAATTCAATAGGATGCCTCAGGGTCTGTCTGGAGCTCCTGCTACCTTTCAACGCCTTATGGAGAAGACTGTTGGAGACATGAATCTTATAGAAGTCCTTGTGTACTTGGACGATGTCATTGTCTTTGGAAGAACCTTGGAAGAACATGAAGCCAGGTTGGAGAAAGTATTGAGAAGACTTAGCGAAGAGGGACTTAAGCTTTCCCCCGAGAAGTGTCGGTTCTACCAGTCTTCTGTGAACTATCTGGGGCACATAGTGTCTGAAGAAGGGGTGGCCACAGATCCTGAGAAGTTGGAAGCAGTCACTTCCTGGCCACGACCCACCACAGTAACAGAGCTCAGATCCTTCCTGGGGTTCTGCTCCTATTATAGGAGGTTTGTGGAGGGGTTTGCTCGGATTGCCCGCCCGTTGAATGAATTGCTAAAGGCAGAAGGGGAAGAGGATGACTCAGGGCCCAGGAGGCCTGGTGAGTCAGTTCAAGATCAGTGGAACCCAAGGTGTGAAGAGGCCTTTCATGCTCTGAAGAGGAGCTTAACCACTGCCCCAGTCCTGGCCTACGCCGACCCTACCAGACCTTATGAATTACATGTGGATGCCAGCCATGAGGGTCTAGGTGGTGTACTCTACCAAGAACATGAAGGACAACTGCGACCAGTGGCCTATGTGAGCAGGAGCCTGACCCCCTCAGAAAAGAATTACCCCACTCATAAGCTGGAATTCCTGGCCCTCAAATGGGCGGTAGTAGACAAGCTAAAAGACTACTTGTATGGGGCAGAGTTTACTATGAAGACAGACAACAACCCCCTGACCTACCTCTTCACCACCGCGAAACTAGATGCCACCGGACACAGGTGGTTGGCCGCATTGTCTGGATTCAACTTCAGTCTGAAGTACAGACCAGGAGCCGGAAATAGGGATGCAGATGCCCTGTCCCGGAGGTCTCATGCCACGACAAATGACTGGGAAGATTGGACCCAAGTGGCACCGGACGGGGTGCGGGCCCTTTGTCAAGGGGCTGAATTCCAAGCCAGAGGAGGCTCCAGAGCAGAAGAAATAGGGGTTACCATGGTAGGAGTCCCCAAACACTATTGTGGGGTAACTCAACTGGAGGAAGACAACCTACCGAGACTGTCCAAGAAGGAGTTGAGGTGTGACCAATTGGAAGACCCCATGGGGAGATTGGTCCTCGAAGCCCTGGAGAATCAGGATCCCAACAAATTCCTACATCACCCCTCAAAGGAGGCTCGCCTGTTGAGGAAGGAATTGGACAGGCTACAGGTACATCAGGGAGTGGTCTACCGAAGGGGCCCCTCTGATGACTCAGAAGATAAGTGCCAGTTATTTCTTCCAGAGAAGCACCGAGAGACTGTACTAATTGCCCTGCATGACCATCATGGTCACCTAGGGGCAGAAAGGACCTTCCAGCTTGTCAGAAATCGGTTCTATTGGCCCTGCATGAGGGCAGAAGTAGAGGAGTATTGCCATTCCTGTGCACGATGCATTCAGAGAAAGACCCTACCCCATCAAGCTGCCCCAATGGGCCATTTACAGAGTCAAGGCCCAATGGATCTGGTATGCATTGACTTTCTCTGCCTCGAACCCGACCTGAGTGGATTGGGGAATGTTCTGGTAATAACCGACCATTTCACCCGCTATGCTCAAGCTTTCCCAACCAAAGACCAGAAGGCATCCACCGTGGCCAAGATACTTATGGAGAAGTATTTTGTCCATTACGGACTACCACAGAGACTCCACTCAGATCAAGGAAGGGACTTTGAGAGTCGGTTGATCCGAAGACTTTTGGATTCATTAGGAATAAAGAAGACCAGAACCACGCCTTACCACCCACAAGGAGATGCTCAGCCGGAGAGATTTAACCGGACCCTGCTCAACATGTTGGGAACCTTAGAAACAGAGAAGAAGCAACACTGGAGTCAGCACATATCAGCCCTAGTACATGCCTATAACTGTACCACAAGTGACGCCACTGGCTACTCCCCTTATCGACTTATGTTTGGGAGAGAAGCAAGGCTACCTGTGGACCTGGCCTTTGGCACTTCTATAGACAATACCTCAGCTACATCCCACAAGGGATACGTGGACAGACTTAGACGTAGCTTGCAGGTGGCCTATGAACAAGCCCAGGCGGCTTTGGATCAAAGGGGGCCCGCAACAAGAGAAATTTTGATCTGAAGGTTCGAGTGCAAGATCTGCAGCCCGGGGACCGAGTACTGCTACGCAATCTGGGGGTCCCTGGAAAACACAAGCTTGCCGACAGGTGGAGATCTGAGCCCTATGTTGTCTGTAGGAAGTTGCCCGGTTTGCCTGTCTACAAACTAAAGCCAGAAGGAAAGGTGGGTCCACTGAAGACGTGGCATCGGAACCACCTGCTCCCACTTGCTGAGGCAGTCAGAATACCTCCCGTGAGAGACTCCCCTGAACCGGCCTCTATCCTGGATATTCCTAGGCCGAACACTCGGTCCCAGACCTCTCGAGCCAAAGATGGGGAGGCCTCCCAATTGAGTACAGAAGAAGGTGGAGAACTGGACTGGCTGTGGCCTCCCTCGACTCTGGGAACGTCCGCCATAGATCTCCCAAATGGAGGGGATACCCCAGATGCAACGCTGAATCCGGAGGCTACTGAATTCATACCCTTCAGTCCCTCAGCTGATTACTGGGAAGATGTTCCTGACACTTGCGCAGAGGAGGACTCTAGAGATTCCATACGTCAGTTGACTTCTGAATCAGAGGTTCCAGAACCAGCAATGTTACCTGAACTTACTCCTGAAGAAGAGCCTGTGGTGCCAGAGTCAGAAGCACCAAGAGAGCAGAGGGCTCGCAGAGTCATCAGGCCTCCCAAGAAACTAACTTACCCCCAAATGGGGATGAGCCCAGAGGACTCTGTTGTAATGGCTAGGAGAAGTGTTGAACAACCTGATCCTTCCACCGTCCATTTGGTGGAGGGCAACCCCAGCTCACTCTCTGGCACAGTTAGGCAGGCCACTCATGGTAGTGTGACCTGTGGGCAAGAGAGTTCCATCCCAAAGTTTTGGTGGGAATTCCCTATGCCAACATCATGCTCGACATTGTCCAAAATGGTAAACAGTATTTGTTGAAGTTTATCTTTGGGGACCAAAGAGTTCAAGTGGGGGGAGTGTGTAGCGGGGTGTTCCCCTTTAATGCAGAGAGACAAGAAGTTCCAAGTGAGAGGTGAGTCGGGAGGAAGTAAAGAGACATTATGGAAGTGAAAGCAGAGGAGAGAGAGACTACATCTCCCAGTACATCTTGCAGCACCCAGGGTGCATTGCTCCAGAACAGAGACTGCTGGGGCAGACTTTATAAA
This sequence comes from Rana muscosa, assembly GCA_029206835.1. Taxonomy (NCBI): domain Eukaryota; kingdom Metazoa; phylum Chordata; class Amphibia; order Anura; family Ranidae; genus Rana; species Rana muscosa. Next base: position 82,588,924 of record CM055117.1, on the reverse strand, counting down.
GGGGAGGCGGAGTTTTGGTCGGGCTCTTTGGACCCTCATCTCCTAGCAAGAGGATGTCTGTGCTGAACTGCTGTGTGCACAAGGCCTGAAGCCCGGGCCGTGTGCTCCTTTCCAAAGAGCCCTCTGCCAGCCTAGCAGAGCCTTAGAGACATCTAATCCTCCTTGCTGCAGTACACCAGAAGGATTGAAGACTTGGATGTCGGTGGATTCCTGTTCCTAGACGAATCGATGGAGGAAAGGGACTTGGACTTGTCCAGGTGGTGAGAGCTGTTTAAAGACAGATACTTTATTTTTACTATTCGTTGGGATTACAAAGTTGTTCTTCAAGTGCACCACCGAGAGATTGCTAGCAAATATTGTTTCACTGAACTTCCATTTAGATCAGTCAGGCCTGACTGCATAGGTAGACATTGCTGGGTGTTAGTCTACCCATGAGGGGAAGTAGCTGTAAAAGGGCAGCGCTAGAGTTGCATAGCAATACTTAATTATTCTGATTACTCTGTTTATCTTTATTACTGTTTATTGCAGGGATCTGCAACTTGTTATACTGTTGTTTATTACTTGCCCATTAGCCTCAGTAAAATATCTGGGTAAAGTACATTTGGTGTCAGTTCCGCTTACTTTAATAGGAGTTTTAAAGTATATTCTGTGTATGTTTGTTATAGGACTGCGTCACCAACAGTTGCGGTCACGCGGTCCTATCCCTCTATCACCAGCTGTGCCACGGGAGGTTAGAGCCGATTGCCAGGGGTTGACAGCAGTGCACTACAGGGCCTAAATCAATATCAGCGGCTCTCTTAACTGGGGGTAGCGCTACATATGGAACAGCAAAATTGGTTTAGAACAGAATAGCACACTGTCAGTTTCACTCACTGTACCTCTCTGTCCCTCAACTCAAGGATTGAAAATATGGTTCATCAAAATAGTTTTAGAACACAATAGCACACTGACACTTTCCCTCACTGTACCTCTCTGTCCCTCAACTCAAGGATTGAAAATATGGAACAGCAAAATTGGTTTAGAACAGAATAGCACACTGTCAGTTTCACTCACTGTACCTCTCTGTCCCTCAACTCAAGGATTGAAAATATGGAACAGCAAAATTGGTTTAGAACAGAATAGCACACTGTCAGTTTCACTCACTGTACCTCTCTGTCCCTCAACTCAAGGATTGAAAATATGGTTCAGCAAAATAGTTTTAGAACACAATAGCACACTGACACTTTCCCTCACTGTACCTCTCTGTCCCTCAACTCAAGGATTGAAAATATGGAACAGCAAAATTGGTTTAGAACAGAATAGCACACTGTCAGTTTCACTCACTGTACCTCTCTGTCCCTCAACTCAAGGATTGAAAATATGGTTCAGCAAAATAGTTTTAGAACACAATAGCACACTGACACTTTCCCTCACTGTACCTCTCTGTCCCTCAACTCAAGGATTGAAAATATGGAACAGCAAAATTGGTTTAGAACAGAATAGCACACTGTCAGTTTCACTCACTGTACCTCTCTGTCCCTCAACTCAAGGATTGAAAATATGGAACAGCAAAATTGGTTTAGAACAGAATAGCACACTGTCAGTTTCACTCACTGTACCTCTCTGTCCCTCAACTCAAGGATTGAAAATATGGAACAGCAAAATTGGTTTAGAACAGAATAGCACACTGTCAGTTTCACTCACTGTACCTCTCTGTCCCTCAACTCAAGGATTGAAAATATGGTTCAGCAAAATAGTTTTAGAACACAATAGCACACTGACACTTTCCCTCACTGTACCTCTCTGTCCCTCAACTCAAGGATTGAAAATATGGAACAGCAAAATTGGTTTAGAACAGAATAGCACACTGTCAGTTTCACTCACTGTACCTCTCTGTCCCTCAACTCAAGGATTGAAAATATGGAACAGCAAAATTGGTTTAGAACAGAATAGCACACTGTCAGTTTCACTCAATGTACCTCTCTGTCCCTCAACTCAAGGATTGAAAATATGGAACAGCAAAATTGGTTTAGAACAGAATAGCACACTGTCAGTTTCACTCACTGTACCTCTCTGTCCCTCAACTCAAGGATTGAAAATATGGTTCAGCAAAATAGTTTTAGAACACAATAGCACACTGACACTTTCCCTCACTGTACCTCTCTGTCCCTCAACTCAAGGATTGAAAATATGGAACAGCAAAATTGGTTTAGAACAGAATAGCACACTGTCAGTTTCACTCACTGTACCTCTCTGTCCCTCAACTCAAGGATTGAAAATATGGTTCAGCAAAATAGTTTTAGAACAGAATAGCACACTGACACTTTCCCTCACTGTACCTCTCTGTCCCTAAACTCAAGGATTGAAAATATGGTTCAGCAAAATAGTTTTAGAACAGAATAGCACACTGACACTTTCCCTCACTGTACCTCTCTGTCCCTACAAACAAGGATTAGCACAGAATAGCACACTGTCACTGACACTCTCCCTACCTATCCTTATTTGTCCCTAAACACAAGGAATCCAGGATTAGTAAAGGAAAAAAATGACACTGTCCCTGCCTATGCTTCTCTTTCCCTGCTCCGGAACACACTACACAAGGCCGCCGCGCTGGCGGCCTTTTATAGTGTGGGGCGTGTACTAAACCCCATCAGCAATAATTGGCCACAGGCATCCTGCCTGTGGCCAATCATTGCTCTCCTCGCTGCCGGCGCTGTGATTGGCCAAGCATGCGGGGTCACAGTGCATGCTTGGCCAATCACAGCGCCTGGATGACACTGCGATGGCGTAGTGCATTGTGGGCCCTTCGCGTCACTCGAATTTGGCGCGAACGGCCCAAATCGTTTGATCTTCGTCGAACGATCGAACAGCCGATGTTCGAGTCGAACGTATGTTCGACTCGAACACGAAGCTCATCCCTACACAAGAGCTGCAGTTTTGGAAATGCTCTGATCAAGTCGTCCAGTCATTACAATTTGGACCCTGTCAGAATTGCTCAAATCCTTACAGTAGCTCCCTACAATAGCTCTTCTATTGGATCGGATTAAACAGGCCAGCTTTGGCTCCCCGTGATCATCAATGAGCTTCGGCCATCCATGACTCTGTCGCCGGTTTACTTTTCTTGGACCACTTTTGGTAGGTTCTGACCAATGCAGACCGGTAACATTCCATAAGAGTTTCAGTTTAGGAGATACTCCGGCCGTCTAGTCATTAGAGTTTGGCCCTTGCCAAAGTCACTCAAATTCTGGGCAGGTTCACCACTCCCCATGTTTCTTTCACCTGTGACCACTTTTTAAACTATGTATATCGGTTTTTATCAATAAAACACTCTTTTTTTGGCCTGCGCCATTGGAAGCTCCTTTTTTTCTTTTCATGCTCTATTGGACATGAGTTTTTTTCAGTCCTTCCATCTGGTCATTACCATCCCAGTTTGTGGTTGTCACCTTCAAGATTCCACAGAGTGTCTCCGGACTTCCCCTGGATTCCTTGGATCGTTTGGTCTATTCATAGATTGGGATATCCATGCCTGATTGACCCTTGATCGTGGAGAGTCGGGTTCAATGGTACCGTCTGTGACTATCTCCATCAAGATTCCATCGTGAGGTTCCTGGAGTTCTCCTGGATCCCTCGGATCGTCTGGTCCACCTGTCGATTGGGATATCATGTCTGATTGATCCGTTGTCGTTGACAGTCGGGTCCAACGGTTTCCGGTAAGAGTGTTTACTCATATCATTCATTTGATGGCATGTCCCGTGTGATGGTTTGTTCATCCATCGTACCATCCTCATCGTGAGAACCACCACCCATTTTGTGATGGATATGGTCACCATATTACCTTCACTGTGTGAACTCATTTTTGGTTGTGTTTTTTCACGTTTACTTTTCCCTTTTGGGTTTTAGATTGTTAGTGATTTTGATATATTTCACAGTTGCACATTTTTTGGCGCTATATTTTTACTCCCACTTGCCTTTGAATTTTTGTCACATTCTTGTGTAGCTGCTTCCCCTCTTTTTTGTGTTTAGGGATAGCGCAATAACCACTTTTATTCACGCTCAAATTCTTACGTTTGGCCATTTTTTTCTGCTTTCAACACATTAACTCCAGGGACAACATTTTCACTTGCTGCCTAAAATATTACATGAAATTGTCACAAGATAATCAATGTTATTAACTTTATCTGTTAGTGGTCGTAATGTTATGGCTGATTGGAGTATGATACAAAATCATTATAATTAGTAGTGTGTCTGTCACCTCCACATAAGCAGATATAAAAGTTATGGTAAAGACTCTAAGTAAAGTGGAATTCCGGCAATTTTTTTGTTTTCTAGTTTTTGACAATATAAGAATAGGTTAGAACTTCTGTCTGGTCTTTACTGCTGTCTGTGTTCGTATTGGGAGATTGTTCCTCACCTACTGTCCCAAAGACACAACAGAAAGCAAATGAGAATCCAAACATTGACAGCTGTCACTGACACAGACAATTGACAATTCTATATTTTAATTTTTTTCTTAACTCTTGTCACCAGACAGAATAGAATTTCTTCAATAGGGACACAGCAATAAAAACCTTAAAAGAGGTTCTAACACTTCTCCGTCATACTCAAAAGTAGAAAAAACTTTGGGCAAAAATTCTACTTTAAATAGACAGTGTCACTGCCATTGCAAGGCTGACAGTTACAAGCATGGTTCCCAAAGGCAGAGGCATGATGGGACTTGGAGTATCACAACAGCTGCAGGTTGAGCACCCATGTGGCTTAGCAAGTAAAAAGTAATTGACTGAATAGAAAAGCCAACGTGGTACCAAAAGTTAAGAGAGGACAGAGATATATCCCTGGATAATACAAGCCAGTCAGCCTCACATCAATAGTCTGTAAGCTACTGGAGGGGATAATAAGGGACTATATCCAAAATTTTGCTAATGAAATCAGTATCATTAGTAGTAATCATCATGAAGGATCATTCTTGCCAGACCAATCTATTAACATTTAATAAAGAAGTGAGCTTCCACCCAGATAAAGGAAGGCCTGTGGATGATGTGTATCTGGATTTTGGAAAGGCATTTGATATTGTCCCCCACATATATTTAATTTACAAACTGAGGTCTTTTGACATGGACCATGGGTTGAGTACCTGGATTGAACACTGGTTACAGGGACGAGTCCAAGGGGTGGTGATAAATGGCGAGAACTCAGAATGTTCTGATGTAGTAAATGGGGTCCCCCAGGGATCTGTCCTGGGGCCAATTCTGTTTAATGTATTCATTAATGATATAGAGAATGGGATAAAAAGCTCAATCTCAGTATTTGCCGATGATACAAAGCTAAACAGGGCAATAACTTCCACACAGGATGTGGGAACCTTACAAGAAGACCTAAAATAATGGGCTGGGCAACTAAATGGCAAATGAGGTTTATGGTTGAAAAATGTATGGTAATGCATTTGTGTGCCAAAAATATGAATGCAAGGTACTCGCTAGGGGGAGAACCTCTGGGGAAATGCAGGATGGAGGAAGATCCTAGCACATGACAGGCTCAGCAATGCCATGCAATGCCAAGCTGCTGCAAGCAAAGCCAGCAGAATATTGGCATGCATTAAAAAGAGGATTTACTGCAGAGATAAAACAATAATTCTACCACTTTACAAGACTCTGGTCCGGCCGCATCTTCAGTATGCCATCCAGTTCTGGGCACCAGTCCTTAGGAGGGGTATGCTGGAACAGGAAAGAGTTCAGAGAAGGGCAACAAATCTAAAAAAGGGATTGAAGGACCTCAGCTATGGGGAAAGACTACAAGCATTGGACTTATTCTCATTGGAGAAGAGATACTTGAGAGGGGATATGATAGGGATATACAAATACACTTATTCAAAAAAGCTTTTCAGTAAAAGGGGCCATTCGCTAAAATTGGAAGAGAAGTGTTTTAACCATAATCAGCGTAGAGGGTTTTTTACTGTCAGAGCAGTAAGGAGGTGGAATTCTCTTCCACAAGCAGTGGTGTCAGCAGGGAGCGTCGATAGTTTTAAAAAACTATTAAATGGGCATCTTAACGATCACCACATAGAGAGATATACGATTTACTATTAAAATAAACACATACACAAACACCTGAATGGAGGAGGAGAACGGAAAGAGCGGGCATAGTTGGCACTCTTGACGATTGCCTATGATAGGTCCAGCAGCTGTATTAACCCCCACAGCACCAAAAGATTACCTCTGTGGGGGTATGGGGGCAGAGGAGTTTGGATTTCAACTATTCATCTAGGACCGCCAACATCAACATCAGCATAAGGGATACTTCTCAGTAAATGTATGTATTGTCCCTTGAGCTGACTTCTTAACCGATTGCCGACCGCCACACAACTATTTACGTCGGCAGAATGGCACAGCTGCGCAAAGGGACGTACCTGTACGCCCCCTTTAAATTGCGGCATAGTGGGCCGCGTGCTCCGTGAATGTGACCGCGGGTCCTGCGGACTCGATGTCCACCGGGTGCCCGCAATCATGTCAAGGAGCGGCAAAACGGGGAGATGTAAACAAGGCATTTCCCTGCTCTGCCTAGTGACAGGACAAAGATCTACTACTTCCTGTCATCGTGTCACTTGTAGCCCACCCCCCCCCCCACAGTTAGAATCACTCCCTATGACACACTTAACCCTTCATTGCCCCCTAGTGTTTAACCCCTTCCCTGCCAGTGTCATTTACACAGTAATCAGTGCATTTTTATAGCACTGATCGCTGTATAAATGACAATGGTCCCAAAATAGCGTCAAAAGTGTCTGATGTGTCCGTCATAATGTCACAGTCCTGATAAAAATCACAGATCGCCGCCATTACTAATAAAAAAAAATTATAAAAAAAATGCCATAAAACTATCCCCTATTTTGTAGACGCTATAACTTTTGTGCAAACCAATCAATATACGCTTATTGTGATTTTTTTTTTACCAAACATATGTAGAAGATAACATATCGGCCTAAACTGAGGAAAAAAAATGTTTTTTTATATATTTTATGGGGATAATTATTATAGCAAAAAGTAAAAAATATAGCTTTTTTTTCAAAAATTTTGCTCTTTCTTTGTTTATAGCGCAAAAAATAAAAACCGCAGAGGTGATCAAATACCACCAAAAGAAAGTTCTATTTGTGGGAAAAAAAGGACGTCAATTTTGTTTGGGTGCAACGTCGCATGACCACGCAATTGTCAGTTAAAATGACGCAGTGCCGAATCGCAAAAAGTGCTCTGGTCAGGAAGGGGGTAAATTCTTCTGGGGCTGAAGTGGTTAAATTATTTGTATTATTCGCAGTTTCCTTTTTTTTTATAATGACCCATTTAGGTGTCTGTATACACAAGAAAATGTGTGTTGTAATCATTCTTCATGGTCTACAAATACCAAAGATGTGGCAAGGACAATCCTTTTGTATAAATACATTTTACACTAGAAGTTGACCCCCCAACAGGTATGAATCCACACTTTAATTGTAAGACTGAGCAGCCATTAATGTAATTACTTGTTATATCTGCAGTGTTGGTGACTGATCTTCTGATGTGTCCACTACAATATTATGCCGCATACACAACCGTTTTTCATGACGAGAAAAATGCCATTTTTTAGATTGGTCGTGAAAAACGGTCGTGTGTGGGCTCCAGAGAATTTTTCTTGACGAGAAAACTGCCCGAAAAAAAAATTGGAACCTGCTCTATTTTTTCACGTTGTTCTTTTTCACGTCGTGAAAAACGGTCGTGTGTCCGCTTTTACGAGGGGAAAAAAAACCGCGCATGCTCAGAATCAAGTATGAGACGGGAGCACTCGTTCTGGTAAAACTAGGGTTCAGAATGGAGATAGCACATTCGTCACGCTGTAACGGACTGAAGAGCACGAGGCTGAAAAGCGCGAATCGTCTCTCACCAAACTTTACTAACACGAGGATCAGCAAATGCAGCCCAAAGGGTGGCGCCATCCGAATGTTACTTCCCCTTTATAGTGCCGTCGTACGTGTTGTACGTCACTGTGCTTTGCTCAAGCGTTTCTTTTCATGATAGTGTGTATGCAAGGCAGGCTTGAGAGGAATTACGACGAGAAAAACGTTGTTTTTTTGCATGACATGAATAATGGCCGTGTGTACGCGGCATAAGTCCCAGTTACACCAACACACGTGCTAAATGGCTCAGTAGGTTTCAGAAAACTGAACGTTAATAAATTCATTTGCTTCCACCATCCCCGGAGAACTGAGGTCTCCAGATTTTACTCGCCTCCGGTTTAGAATTCACGGGAATAATTATACTGAGATTTTAGCCCACATTTAAAGAAAAATTCTGACTGTGCGGCTGTGTCATTTTCCCGGCTTTGGTCATTAATCATGTTCAAAGGGAGCGGCTGGCGAGGCTCAGCCCTGGAACTTCTGTCACTTGGCATTTTGCTACTGACACTAATTTATACAGGTGAGGTCGCTCTTAGATTAATTGAATATTAGTTTTATATTTCCTTGGAGTAGCTCTCTTATAAAATTCCTCTCCTTCCAAGCACTTCTAATCTAGTATAACGTTTGCCGAGCAGGGAGGCCTCAAATGAGAATAGTAAGCCCATTGAGACATGGATGTGAAGTAGGGGGGCTGGTTATGGGGTCCCATTCATTTAATTTACTGTAAGTAGGAAATAATTGTGTAGGCTCTTATGAGTATAGAAATGCAGTATTTCAGATAATGGTGGAAAATATAAAGTACCTTGAAAAAATATTCATACCTTTTGAAATTTTCCACATTTTGTCATGTCACAACCAAAAACGTAAATGTATTTTATTGGGATTTTTTCTGATAGACCAACACAAAGTGGCACATAATTGTGAAGTGGAAGGAAAATAATAAATGGTTTTCAACTTTTTTTACAAATAAGTGTAGCGCCCCCCCCCCCCCCGATTTAGGGGGCGCTATGTTCAAATTTAGGGGTTAGTCTGAGCCTATAGTTGGGCTCAGACTATTAATTTCCTAAAACTTTCTTCTGCTCTGGTGTGATATTGCCTGGCTGCAGTGTTCCCTGTTGCCTGTGGGTGGCATTGTCATCTCCGGCTCAGGTGGAATCACAGTGGGTATTGCAACACTATTGGGTGTCCTCTCTCGGCAGCAGTGCAGTGGGCATGGTCTACCCGCTGTGCATGCTGGGAGAGGGTACAAAAGGGGCAGACACCATATTCGGGGAGCAGTTCGCGCCTCTCTGCCCTCCAGGCCAGGGGTGCGTGTGTGTGTGTGTACCAGCCCAAGGCACTTTTAGCCTGAGGCTGCATCGCTGTAAGTAGGCCCAGCACCTTTAGCTGAGGCCTACACCCGAAGAGGAATCCCAGGGTACCCAAGTGAGGGGTGACCCGTTCTGAAGGAGAGGAAGCCAGGGGAGGATCGGTCCCATGGAGATTAGTAGAAGGTTCGCTGTCTCGGGAGAGGCCTGGCTACCTATCAGAGGGAAGGATTCCATAACCCGCCACAAGCCTAGTGATGTGCCCTATTGGCACCTAAGGACTTAAAATATTACTAGGCTGGGAAGTTTAGGACTTAGAGATTATTTCCTGATCGTATCTCTCGGAAACTACAAGTAAACGTTTCGTGCTCCACACCGGCTGCTGGGACCGCTCTTGGAGGGACTATCCGGGTGAGCAAAACCCACTCAGGCCTGAGTGGCGACGATTGATGATTGAGTGCTGCGTGCCTGAACCTACCTCCTAGTTCATTTCTCTCTATCTCCAACTTTCCTATCAAGTTCCTAAGCAACCAAAATAAACCTTTTATTGGGTTTCAATACTGTCTGGACAATGACCTTCTTGAAGTAAAGAGAGAGAATAGACTTCTTCCTACACTCTAGGGTGAAGAATCCAACGGAAGGAGGTAACAAAATCAGATAACATCGCTCACCCTTTGCAATAAGGAGGATACTGGGCATGTGGCATTGTGTGTGCCACTAGCGAGTGGAGGTAAGCAAGGAAGGGATCTGTGTGCTACATAAGTATCTGAAAAGTATGGTGTGCCTTTGTAATCAGCCCCCTTTACTCTTATACCTCTAGCTAAAATGAAGTGGAACCAATTGCCTTCAGAAGTCACCTAATTAGTAAAAAGATTCCACCTGTGTGTAATTTAATCTCAGTATAAATATAGCTGTTCTGTGAAGCCCTCAGAGGTTTGTTAGAGAACCTTAGTGAACAAACAGCATCATGAAGGCCAAGGAACATACCAGACAGGTCAGGGATAAAGTTGTGGAGAAGTTTAAAGCAGGGTTAGGTTATAAAAAAATATCCCAAGCTTTGAACATCTTATGGAGCACTGATCAATCCATCATCCGAAAATGGAAAGAGTATGGCACAACTACAAACCTACCAAGAGATTGACAGGCCGGGCAAGGAGAGCATTAATCAGAGAAGCAGCCAAGAGGCCCATGGTAACTCTGGAGGAGCTGCAGAGATCCACAGCTCAGGTGGGAGAATCTGTCTACAGGACAACTATTAGTCATGCACTTCACAAATCTGGCCTTTATGGAAGAGTGGCAAGAAGAAAGCCATTGTTGAAAGAAAACCATAAGAAGTCCCGTTTGCAGTTTGCGAGAAGCCATGTTGGGGACACAGCAAGCATGTGGAAGAAGGTGCTCTGGTCAGATGAGACCAAAATTTAACTTTTTAGCCTAAAAGGGACAGGGAAACTGGTCAGAGTTGATTAGAAGATGGATGGAGCAAAATACAGGACAATCTTAGAAGAAAACCTGTTAGAGTCTGTAAAAGACTTGGGACTGGGGCGGAAGTTCACCTTCCAGCAGGACAACGACCCTAAACATACAGCCAGAGCTAAAATGGAATGGAGAAACAAGGGAGGGACAGGAGGTCACATGCCTCGGGACTTTAAAGGTGTCAAAAATAGTTAGTGACCAAATGAATGATCAACACAAAATTATATAGAAAAATAGAAATACGTTTTATTAAAAAAATGATTAAAACATGAGATATTTTATATCCAACAGTTTGATTGTTTCCAAAGATATACATGTACAAAACCGTTGTTTCTCGACATGTTTCGCTCTTAAACGAGCTTCTTCAGGAGATGAATAAACTGCAAATTACTGTACTAGAGGTAACAAAAAGAAGAATATATAAACACTCATGTAAATGCATTAAAAGAAAAAATGACATTTATATAGATACATAATTTGTAGGCAACCATACAAGGATTTGGATGCAAAATGACATATAGACAAGGTCCATAAATTAATTAAGGTCAATCAATAAGGGCATATTATATATAGTTGCATATCACTGCATTTTAAATGAGAATGAAGGATGTAATTTCAAAGCCATTGTATTTAATTTTTAGGGACTCATTAATGAGAGGAATAGTACTACTGGATTGGCGCAGGGCCAATGTGGTGCCTATATTTAAAAAGGGAATTAAGTCTTTACCAAGTAACTATAGACCTGTTAGTTTAACTTCTATAGTTGGGAAGATACTGGAGAGATTAATAAAAGACCACATAGATGAATTCTTGCTGGAAAAAAATATTTTAAGCAACAGACAGCATGGATTCATGAAAGACAGAAGTTGTCAGACAAACCTGATTTCTTTTTATGAAGAGGTAGGTAAAGCCTTGGACAGAGGGGTGGCGGTGGACGTGGTATACTTGGATTTTGCAAAAGCGTTCGATACAGTTCCCCACACACGGCTCATGTGTAAGGTAAAGTCTACAGGATTGGAAATATCAGTTTGTAAATGGATAGAAAACTGGCTAAAAGACAGAATTCAGAGAGTAGTGGTTAATGATTCTTACTCTGAATGGTCTAAGGTTATCAGTGGTGTACCCCAATGTTCAGTGTTGGGACCCTTACTTTTTAAAATCTTTATAAATGATATTTTGTCTGGGATCAAAAGTAACATTTCAGTCTTTGCAGATGATACTAAGCTATGCAGTGGAATAACGTCCTTACAGGATGTCGCCAATTTACAAGCCGACCTCAATGCTCTGTCTAATTGGGCGACTATATGGTAGATGAGGTTTAATGTTGATAAATGTAAAGTTATGCACTTGGGGGCTAAGAATAGGAATGCATCATACATACTAGGGGGGAGTACAACTGGGGATTCATAGTGGAGAAGGATCTGGGGGTTTTGGTAGATCATAAGCTCAATAATGGCATGCAATGCCAAGCTGTGGTTTCCAAAGCGAGCAAAGTCCTTTCTTGTACTAAGAGAGGTATGGTCTCCAGAGAGAGAGATATCATTTTGCCCCTGTACAAATCATTAGTAAGACCTCATCTGTAATATGCAGTTCAGTTTTGGGCACCAGTTCTCAAAAAGGATATCGGGGAACTGGAGAAAGTGCAGAGAAGGGCAACCAAACTGATAAGAGGCATGGAGGAGCTCAGCTATGAGGAAAGATTAGAGGAACTGAATTTATTCACTCTTGAGAAGAGGAGATTAAGGGGGGATATGATCAACATGTACAAATATATAAGGGGTCCATATAGTAAACTTGGTTTTGAGTTATTCACTTTACGGTCAACACAAAGGACAAGGGGGCACTCTTTACGTCTAGAGGAAATAAGATTTCACCTCCAAATATGGAAAGGTTTCTTCACAGTAAGAGCTGTAAAAATGTGGAATAGACTCCCTGCAGAGGTGGTTCTGGCCAGCTCAGTAGATTGCTTTAAGAAAGGCCTGGATTTTTCTTAAATGTACATAATATAACTGGGTACTAACATTTCTAGGTAAAGTTGATCCGGGGAATATCCGATTGCCTCTCGGGGGATCAGGAAGGAATTTTTTCCACTGCTGAAGCAAATTGGATCATGCTCTGCTGGGGTTTTTCGCCTTCCTCTGGATCAACTGTGGGTATAGAATTAGGTATATGGGATTGTATGATATTATTATTTTATTATGGTTGAACTGGATGGACTTGTGTCTTTTTTCAACCTGACTAACTATGAATTATGTAACTATGTGGTCAAAATCTTACCAGTAATCTGTATAGGAAAAGACTTATCAAACTGATTCATTTAAAAACACAAGGAGGTGCCAGGAGGAATAGACCAAAGCCCTCCAGGAATCCCCCAGGACAAGGAGGGGGGGTCTCATGTAATCCTGCAGATGGTAGAAAAAAAGACGGGTGTCTTCACTGAGGAGAGGCACCCAAAATAGAATTAAAAATAAATAAAAATTAAAATAGAGGTAGAGAAATGTATTAAATGTATTAAATGTATTATACCTTTAAATAGTATGAATAACATGAGATATTTGTATCAGTGAATCCAAAGTTGCAAAGGCAGTCCACTTAGCGGGCAAGACAAAAAGCCTCAAAATATCAAGAAAAGGGACTCTGACTAGATCCAAGAATAAAGGGAAAAGACCCTGTAGTAATATAAGTAGATAAGATATATATTAGTAAGTGGAAGTCTGTGCAGCAAGAAACAAACTGCAATCCAGAGTTCTAATTGTAAAGAAAGCGGAACAAGTACATACCTAAGAGAGGCTTCCAAATGTAAGCGGAGATGTACACTCTTGGTCTCCAGCTTGCAAAACGAGCAGCAGCAGGGTAAGAGATACGGTCTCAGTCCCCAACTCTGGGGGAATGGCAGAGGATTGCGGCTAAACAAGCCATTTCAAAACCATCCCAGACGCGGCGACGTCTGACGTCATCGCTGCGCGGCGGACGCTTAGAAAGGGGGAGACACAGAATGGGGGCACCGGACTTGATGCGGAGATGGCAAAAAGGCCGGGCTTGCAGGTATGGAGGCTGCAGCGGCCATGATGGAAAGTCCGCCCGCCCATACCATGTTTGGAAACATAGAAATGGACAGGACAATAATGAGACCTGTGGACCGGAAGTGTAGGGAAACATATCACGATCCCCCAGGGCACTATAAGGGGGAGAAAAAGATGGTAAAAAACAATCCGCCGAAAGTGGGCGGAGCCAAACACTCAAGGTCTCCCAATAGGGCTGAGAGAAATGAACTATTGATTAAAGAACAAATACAAACTGCCCAGGGCGTCCATACAGGAAAATCAGAGAGCCCGAATAATCTTGGGGAAAGGGGGGGGAGAGTGGAGGGGGGGAGAAGAGGGGGAGGGAAGGGAAAGTGGGAATGAAAAGGGGAAAAGGGAATGGTTTAGATCAGTGGTTCTCAACCTGGGGTCGGGACCCCCTCGGGGGTCAAATGATGATTTGCCAGGGGTCACCGAATCCTGGGCTGTTCCTAAAGCCTGCACCAGTCTCCCAGCCTTTTTGCGGCTGCCCAGCAGGGCTGTTCTTGGAGCCCACAGCCGCCCACTCAGCCTCTTCGCAGGTGCCCATTCAGTTTACGGCATGGCTGGGGGGGCAGAAACTAGAGGTCAGCTGACTGGTGAGGAATGTGAAGTGGGAAGGGCTGCAGGAGACCCTATCTCCTGATTTCGGCATAGGTGTCACTGCTACGAGACACCACAAAGTCGGAGACACAGTGAAGCTGGAGACACAGTGAGTAACATATGATTATAATTGCCATTAAAAGGACTCAGGGAGCGATAAATGTCTGCGGGTTAGGGGTGCAAATTACTTGTCTTGCCTCAGGTGCTGACAACCCACGCTACGAAAATAATTTTACTGTTATGGGTCCCCACAACTTGGGAAATGTTATCAAGGGGTCACGGCACTAGAAGGTTGAGAACCACTGGTTTAGATCAAAGCATATTCATGTGTTAGAATAGCCCAGTCAAAGTCCAGACCTAAATCCAATTGAGAATCTGTGGCAAGACTTGAAAATTGCTGTTCACAGACGCTCTCCATCCAATCTGACAGAGCTTGAGCTATTTTGCAAAGAAGAGTGGGCATAAATGTCACTCTCTAGATGTGCAAAGCTGGTAGAAACATCCCCAAAAAGACTTGCAGCTGTAATTGCAGTGAAAGGAGGTTCTACAAAGTATTGACTCCGGGGGCTGAATACAAATGCACACCACACTTTGAAAACCATTTATTTATTTTCCTTACATTTCACAATTATGTGGCACTTTGTGTTGGTCTATCACATAAAAATCCCAATAAAATACATTTACGTTTTTAGTAAATATAGCTATGGGGGCACTCAGCAGGAGGGAGAAGCCAGGAATGCTAGCAGGGGACCCGAAAAGAGGAGGATCAGCACTGCTCTGTGCAAAACTATTGCACAGAGCAGTTATGTATAACCTTTAGTATTACTTTAACCACTTCAGCCCCGGACCATTTTGGCTGGTTAAAGACCAGGTCACTTTTTGCGATTCGGCACTGAGTCGTGCGACGTGGCTCCCAAACAAAATTGACATCCTTTTTTTCCCACAAATAGAGCTTTCTTTTGGTGGTATTTGATCACCTCTGCGGTTTTTATTTTTTGCGCTACAAACAAAAATAGAGCGACAATTTTGATAAAAATGCAATATTTTTTACTTTTTGCTATAATAAGTTTCCCAAAAAAAATATATGTAGCGGGCAGTTCCTCCCCTCTCCCCGTCCCCTCTATTAAAGTTCTGCTCGCAATGTCTCTGGTCTAGGGGTATGATAGGGGAGGGAGAGGGTACGCTACGCCTGGCTTCCACCACAGATGTATAAGTGGTATCGGCAATGCCTTTCTTTACCTTCGGGCCTGTGTTGTGCATCGGATCCTCCCTCCAAGAGTTTCCGAGAACCTCGTCTGCCAGGAACTTGAGCCACACACCGTTAAAGTCCAACACTCCTTTATTTAGAACATAACATGGACTCCCTTGGCTATAGAACAGAAAAGGAGGTGTGTGTACGAATAGGCCCAGACACAAGTTCGATCCTCCACTCTCCTCCAAAGAGTGGGTTATGGTCTCCGCACAAGGGAAATTCACCTTCCGGACGGTCTCCAACAAGAGACTCACCCGTCACCGGCAGTATGCTGCACCGGGTCTTCAGATGAGGAGCTCTCCCCGGTCCATTACGCCCACCTTGGATTCAGGCATCCATCTCCGGAGTACCTTAGGCTCCTTCCCTCGCGGAACTCAGTGTTGGGCACTGAGCTCCGGACCGCCGTCCGAGTACCTCACCTCAGGCTAAAGGTGCCTGAGATGGAACACGATCTCCGGTGGTCCTCTAGGCCTAGTCTGCCTAGAGGACAAGCACGAACTCCGTCCGCAGGCTAAAGGTGCCAGGGACCAAGACTCCCGTGACCAAGATGGCCGGCCCTTTTATCCCCTCTACCAGCAAGCACGGCGGGTTCCCCGCCCCACCATACCGCTGCCCAGAGAGGACAAATGTAGTTCAGCACACAGCGGTATCCGTCCGTCGGCCCATGGTGACAGCGCCACCCAGTGGACCGCCAGAGACACACCACTGGTGTCACCGAAAAATTCTAAAATTACTGCGGGAAAGTAAATACCCGCTACATACTCCCCCCTGTTATTTGACACTGGTCCCCAGTGTCTGGAGTAAACCATATCCTCAACAACTGACATGATCCAGTCCAGAAACCACTAACAATTGAAAAAAACAAAAACTTTTTTTTCCCGAAGAAGTTGTGTCTGAGCCCCTGTAATAAAAGAGGAGTGAAAGACAACACATTCAACATGAAAACCACATTTCAACAGTTTACTTTTCCCTCCCCATCCTAACTAAAGACCTCCTCAGAGTATGTAATCTTGCAGAGGGAAAAGAAATACAATTTAACATGTAAAACCCTGACACATGTATCTGTGTGCATGAAGAAAAGAAACTTCTCCTAAAAGAAATCCCTGTTTCTCCAAAGAGTGAGTGCGTGAAAAGTGTTTGTAACGTTGCACGACACTGCCACCTGGTGACAGCCTCGCGGTAACTGCACCCGTAGAACTTCTCTTCTCTCTCTAACCCTATCTACCCCAGAGTCTGTGATCTCCTTGCAGGAAGATAAAAACAAACAGGAACAGTTCCCTTTTTTTTTTTTCTTTGGCACACCAAACACAATTTCTCCAGAAAGTTCAACAGCATGATAAACATTGGAGTCTCTTTCCCTCCTACAGGTAGAAACGGGGATGTGGCAAAATTAGTGGCTTCAAGTGCTGATCCATAGTCTCTAGATGGTATTCCACATCTTCGCCTTCTTTGCGTCTGATCACTACTTTGTCTGCATGGATGTGTCTTCCCACCATCCATTCTGCCTTGCAGTCTTTAAAGCGCTGTGAGACCTTTGGAGAACATGTTAGGTATCTGCGGGCGTGTGGAACTTTGAGGTGGGTCCACACAAAGTCATTGTACCAGCGCTCCCGGTACACTTCCACCTCATATAGCAAGTCCTTCGATAAGTAGGGGTACTCCCATCCGTACTCCGCTGCAACCTTTTGACTAAATAAACGCTGTAATCTTGCCAAAGGAGGCATGATAGCTTTGTCCCCTTCACCAGGCAAAACAACTGAGTCTGGATGACGAGGTGCCTTGACCACCTCCATTCTGGGCATTGGGGGCCGCAACAACAGTCTCTTAACCCCAGCCTCAGATACTGATGGTGACGGGGGTGTAGGGACAAGTTGAGGAAGAGATTCTCCTTCAGGCGCTGACGCCTCCACCCTGGGTGTGCTCTCTCCTATGGACATAGGTGAATTCCCACTTCCACAGAATGAAGCAAGCGGTATCTTGTCCCAGCCCTTCTTGGCAAACAAGTCATCTATAAAGGCATCATCTCCCGTATCTGAGAGAGATTCCAGGTCGGAGGTGTCACACTCCTCCGCGGGTATGTAGCCCTGTGTGGAAACAGAACCTCCACACTCCGGGAACTTGCTAGGCCATGCCTTCTCGACACCTCCTCCCTCACACCAAGTCTTCTCTGCCGGCTTACCTTGACCTTTCCTTGGACGTCCGGAACTCCCGTCAATGGATCCCTCTGGGTCTGGCGTAAGCATGCAAGACGGTCCACCACCACCGCTGGTCGGGGCTACCACGCTGGTTCTTTTCTTCGGTGGCTGACGCTGTGAGACAGTGGTGACCGAGTCAGCATCCTCGGATTTCTCCCGTTGATGTTTCACGACCTCCTCCGCGGTCGTTGCAGTGTGTGCAGGGGTGACTCTCACAGCCGTGATTCCTCCTTTCTGAGTGGCGGTACCTGAAGCCCGGCCTGGGTAGATGGTTTTCGGCCTCTCAACCTCCGGATCCACTTAGAACGTGAACTCCCCACAGGCCTCGCATCGTCCGAACGGCTTCAACAGGTATACCAGTCCCGAACACCCAGGGCAAATCATACCCAGGGCCTCAACGTCCATACATGAGTATAGGGCGAATCGACCCCTCGGCTTCAGTCGGATCCCTGTATCCGTTATCGGAGCAGCAGCAGCAGTCAATGTTGTAGTCGCCGGGTGAACCGGGATCCATGAGGCGGGTCCAAACATGGCGACCTGTTGCTGTTCCATCTCACACTGCAGAGTTTTCGCGCCAATGTCCCACGTTTAGTCCGTCACACGTATTGGACTCCTCCCCTTTTGCTCCAGTTCGCGGGCTTTTCCACTTTGCTTGGTTGAGACACGCCCACGAACTAAGCGGTGGGGGTTGTGTCTGGTGGCGCAGTGCAATTAAAAACCCCCACGTGTAGTCCGTCACACGGCTGAGTTTTCCCCCTTTCACCACTCTTCCTGCGCGGGCCTTTCCCCTTTTGAGGTCATGTCCACGACTTTCGAGCAGGGCTGAACTTTGGCCTATTCGTTTAACTCTGTCCGGCAGACACCTTCTTCCAAGTGATGCACAACACATATACCGGACCCGAGCCCCCACGTGTAGCGGGCAGTTCCTCCCCTCTCCCCGTCCCCTCTATTAAAGTTCTGCTCGCAATGTCTCTGGTCCCGCCCCACCATACCGCTGCCCAGAGAGGACAAAAGTAGTTCAGCACACAGCGGTATCCGTCCGTCGGCCCATGGTGACAGCGCCACCCAGTGGACCGCCAGAGACACACCACTGGTGTCACCGAAAAATTCAAAAATTACTGCGGGAAAGTAAATACCCGCTACATATATAAAAAAAACTTTTTTTCCTCAGTTTAGGCCGATACGTATTCTTCTACATATTTTTGGTAAAAAAAATCGCAATCAACTTTTATTGATTGGTTTGCGCAAAAGTTATAGCGTTTACAAAATAGGGGATAGTTTTATGGCATTTTAATTTTTATTTATTTTTTTACTAGTAAAGGCAGCGATAAGTGATTTTTTTAATGACTGCGACATTATGGCGGACACATCGGACACTTTTGACACATTTTTGGGACCATTGTCATTTTCACAGCGATCAGTGCTATAAAAATGCACTGATTACTGTGAAAATGACACTGGCAGTGAAGGGGTTAACCACTAGATGGCGCTGTAGGGGTTAAGTGTTCCCTGCATAGTGTTTCTTACTGTAGGGGGGATGGGCTCTGTGTCACATGACACCGATCTCTGCTCCGAGGACACGGAGCCGAGATCAGTGTCATTGTCACTAGTCAGAGCGGGGAGATGCTTGTATACCTCTGTGAGACGATCGCGGGGATCCCTGCAGCGATCAAGTCCGCAGGACCCGCGGTCCGACCTCACGGGGATGGAGGCAGGGTCGCGAGCGCGCCGCCGCCGGCATGCACGCGACCACACGGACAGGCACTTAACGGGGACGTACAGGTACGTTGATGTGCCTGTCCGTGCCATTCTGCCGACGTAAATGTACAGGAGGCAGTTGGCAAGTGGTTAAAGGTCTGCCACCTCTATTCATAGAATGCGTTTCCATTGGAAGATACCCCCTCTATTACCGTTCTGGTGACAACCCAAAATTTGGGATTTACTTTCACTTTCAATGATATTGGTAAATACATACCTCCTAACTTTCTGAGATGGGAACGAGAGACACCTATTAGCAAAAGTATGTAGGCATAGGACACACCTCCTGCCACGCCCCCTTAAAGGAGAATTGTACAAAAAAAATGATTGGTTAAACCCATAAGTGTTTTTTTTTTTTTTATCACTACTATTCCTTTATATTGGCTTTTGGAATTTACAAATGCAGCAATTTAGAAATTGGATGAAAGGTTTAGCACTGGGAAAAAATGTTGATAGATAAATAGTTCATTTTTATATAAAACTATATAGATCAGACCAAAATGAGGGACAAAGGAGGAGAAAAGAGGCTCAGAGGGATTTTGTTCCGAATGAGGGACAGTCCCTCAAAATCAGGGACAGTTGGAAGCTATGGTAAATAGGACAAATAGAGAGGGTGGTTCTCCCTAATGGGGGCACAGACAGCAATAAAACCTGACAGCTGTTCTAATCCCTCTCCACTCTATCAGGGGTCTACAAAGTTTATAAACAAAGAACCAGTTTACTGTCCTTCAGACTTTAGGAAGGCTGGACTGTGGTCAGTGGGAGTACATTAAGCCCCATCTGTGGTATCAGTAGGAGGAATTATGCCACATTGTTGGTATTAGTGGGAGGAATTATGCCCCATCATTAGTGTCAGTGGGAGGAATTATGCCCCATCATTAGTGTCAGTGGGAGTACATTAAGCCCCATCTGTGGTATCAGTAGGAGGAATTATGGCACATTGTTGGTATTAGTGGGAGGAATTATGCCCCAATGTTGGTGTCAGTTGGAGGAATTGTGCCCCATCATTAGTGTCAGTTGGAGGAATTATGCCCCATCATTAGTGTCAGTTGGAGGAATTATGCCCCATCATTAGTGTCAGTTGGAGGAATTATGCCCCGATGTTGGTGTCAGTGGAAGGAATTTTGCCTCATTGTTGGTGTCAGTGGGAGGAATTATTTCCCATTGTTGGTGTCAGTGGGAGGAATTATTTCCCATTGTTGGTGTCAGTGGGAGGAATTATTTCCCATTGTTGGTGTCAGTGGGAGGAATTATGCCCCATTGTTGGTGTCAGTGGGAGGAATTATGCCCCATTGTTGGTGTCAGTGGGAGGAATTATGCCACATTGGTCTCTGAATGGTCTCGCTGTCTTCTGGGACCTGTGTGTCTCCCAGAAAGCAGTGGGGCCAAGGAGGAGGGTCTGGAAATTGCGTTGATCGCCGCACCATGGTTGCAGCAATCTTACCCGGAAGTGGGAGCGGGTATCTGGTTTTGACAGGTATCTGCTCCCCCCGAAAGGTGCCAAATGTGGCAGCAGAGGGGAGAGGAAGCAAACAAGCAGAGCTTCCCCTTTTGGGTGGAGCTCCACTTTAAATACACTAAAAAATTGAATCAGAATTACATCTAATACTTTATAAGCAATTACAGCAAACTGTGTTTTTTTTCCTTTTAAAGTTTTTACATAAATTAATAAAATCTGATCATTGTGAGCACCCCTGCCAGCAGTATATGTTTTGTCTCTGTAACTGCTGCATCTGCAGGACAGCTTGTTCTTTTGAAAAACAACAGACTTACTGGCAAGATCACCGGATGAAAATAAAAGAAAGAAAGCCTCGTACACACGATCCAACTTTACGGTCATAATTGTCTGACGGACATGTTGTGTCGGATAATCCGACCGTGTGTATGCTCCATCAGACAATTATTGGCTGAATTAACACCAACTGTTGGGCAATAAATCTGTTAAGTCGGTTTATCCGATCGTGTGTACACAAGTCTGTCCAACTACAATCCAAAGTACAAACACGCATGCTCGGAACCAATGTTAAACATCAGACGACAATAGCAGAAGTTGCCCAAAGGATGGCGATAAAGTGCTGAAAAACCACGTAGTTTGGTGAATGTTGGCTGAAAATGTTGTGCCGTCTGTATGCAGAACAAGTTCATGGCCAACGCCCTTCGGACCAAAATCCACGGAAAAGTTTGTTGGAAGTCCGATCGTGTGTACGAGTCTTAAGGCTGTGTTCACACTATTGCGAATTGGATGTGGGTTTCCCCACATTCAATCTGCATGACAGGAGAGTGTGTCCGGCTCTCAATGGAGACGGTTCACACATCTCCGGGGGGCCACGGAGCGCACAGCAGAAGAGTCCTGTGCGTCTTTGACTCTGTTTCAGGTCCGAATTCAGGCAAAAATTCAGACATAATTCGGACCTGAAACGGTGAACAGGGACGCACCAGAACCCCTGTTGTGCCCCGCAGCTGCACATAGTGTGAACCCAGCCTCAAAAAAGAAAACAAATGCAGCCACCACATCTGATGCCGCGTACACACGACCGTTTTTCATGATGAGAAAAATAAAAAAAAATTATTTGGTCATTAAAAACGATCGTGTGTGGGCTCCAGAGCATTTTTCGCGACGTGAAAAATGGGCATTAAAAATTTGGAACATGCTCTAATTTTTCTCGTCGTTTTTCACGTCGTCGTTTTTCTCGTCATGAAAAACGGCCGTGTGTAGGCTTTAACGACGTGAAAAAAACGTGCATGCTCAGAAGCAAGTGATGAGACGGGAGCGCTCGTTCTGGTAAAACTAGCGTTCGTAATGGAGATACCACATTCGTCATGCTGTAACGGACTGAAGAGCACAAGGCTGAAAAGCGCGAATCGTCTCTCAACAAACTTTACTAATACGAGGATCAGCAAAAGCAGCCCAAAGGGTGGCGCCATCCGAATGGAACTTCCCCTTTATAGTGCCGTTGTACGTTTCGTACATCACGCGCTTTGCTCGAGCGTTTTTTTTCATGATAGTGTGTAGGCAAGGCAGGCTTGAGAAGAAT
Source organism: Rana muscosa (assembly GCA_029206835.1). NCBI lineage: Eukaryota > Metazoa > Chordata > Amphibia > Anura > Ranidae > Rana > Rana muscosa. Next base: position 82,566,342 of record CM055117.1, on the reverse strand, counting down.
CACGTCGAGAAAAACGTTGTTTTTTTCAATGACATTAAAAACGGTCGCGTGTACGCAGCATTAGAATTGCTAAGCTGCAATATATTAAATGTTTGCTTTTGGGTTTAATACCACTTTGAAGATTTATTAATGAATATAGAGTTTCATTAATTTATGTATTTTCTACCTGCCAAGGAGTTCAGCTTTACATTTCCTTTCCTCTACATTCAGAAAAGCCATTTTTCTTTAATAAATTCCTTGTCGTCTTTACAAGTCGTACCTCACACGCAGAATTTGCTGTACTATTATTTATTCATGTGTTTATTTTAAGCCTTGTTTTATCCCGGTAGAAATTTGCATTTAGCCTGTTAATTCCCCGCCTAAACATTTCTGGTTAAGAACCAATGTATAATAACATTATAGGCAAAGCATTTTGCTGCATCTAACAATGAAAAGTGCTGTGTTTATTCTTGAAGTACAGAGAGAGCTGGGAGAAATGCAGCCTTGGAAATATGTCATAATACAGCCTGCTCACATCTTACCTAGCCATGGGGATATATATTCATAAAAGTGGATCTGCGCAATTTTCATAATGGAAAAGTTAACACAGCCGAGAATTGGCTAAAAGATTTTCTTATTTAAATGCACTCCCATCTCGCTGTGCAAATACTGCGCGCTGCATTAATGGGGTCTGAGTTGGTCTAGAAAGATTCAATTCTTTATGACATTCAATAAAAGAATTCTTAAGCTCTGAAATAAGGAGCGCCAGACCACCCGGAATAAAATTTACGGCTCGGATCAAAGGACATTATGAAATGCCAAGGAAAAAATGTCACAGTTAAATAACTTTTTTCTTGCAACCTTTTTTTCTTATGATAGGATTTTTATAGGCCGTATATGAGAATGTTATCAGTTTAAACTAGACCAGTGATGAATGGACTTAATGGATGTCTACAAATATTCATTCTTAACCACTTTAGCTCCGGAAGATTTACCCCTCTTCATGACCAGGCCATTTTATGTGATGTGGCACTGTGTTACTTTAACTGACAATTGTGCAGTTGTGGGACGCTGTACCTAAATAAAAGGTATGCCTTTTTTTTCCCCACACAAATAGAGCTTTCTTTTGGTGGTATTTAATCACCTCTGCGGTTTTTATTTTTTGCTCTATAAACAAAAACAGACCGACAATTTCGGAAAAAAATAAATCATTTTTTACTTTCTGCAATTAAACACATCCAATAAAAAAAAATTGAAAAATCGAATTTCTTCATCAATTTAGGTCAATATTTATTCTGCTACATATTTTTGGTAAAGAAAATGCCAATAAGCGTATATAGATTGGTTTGCACAAAAGTTACATTTATGGAATTTTTATACATTTTTTATTTTTTACTAGTAATGACGGTGATCAGCGACTTATAGTGGGACCGCGATATTGCGGCGGACAAACCGGACACTAACTGACACTTTTTGGAGACCAGTGAAACTAAGGCCCCTTTCACACTGGGGCGGTGGGTGCGTCGGCGGTAAAGAATAGCGGCACTTTATCGTCAATTTTGCGGCGCTATTCGGCCGCTAGCGCTAGCGACCGAAAAAGAGTTAAAACAGCGGCGCTTTGCCGGCGGTATAGCCGTGGTGCCCATTCATTTCAATGGGCAGGAGCGGTGGAGGAGCGGTATTCACACCGCTCCTTCACCGCTCCAAAGATGCTGCTAGCAGGACTTTTACCGTCCTGCTAGCGCACCGATACAGTGTGATACCGATACAGTGTGAAAGCCCTCTGGGCTTTCACACTGGAGAGACAGCAGCGGCTCTTTCAGGGCGCTTTGCAGGCACTATTTTTAGCGTTATAGCACCTGCAAAGCACCTCAGTGTGAAAGGGGTCTAATACAGTGATCAGTGCATAAAATATGCACTGTCACTGTACTAGTGACACTGGCTGGTAGACTTGAGCACTAAATTGTGTTTAGTTTCGTTTAATTTACTTGTTCAAATGTTTTATTGAAGGTAAAAAACAAGAAATTTCAACAGAATACACCTGAAAGACATCTACCCCCTGCATGAGGGGAGATAATGGTATAGTAGTAACTCAAGCCCTGTGCAACAAGACATACAGAAAGTAACAGAAAAGCAAGATAAAGCAACATCTGACTACAAAATGCAGGCCAGTTAAGGGACGTATAGGGGGTTATGGTTAGGTGTGGTCCGGGAACTGTTCCGGTTTCTGAAAACCGTGGTTAATTATCGGTGACTCCTGATGAAGTCACCTTGAGGTTTACAAGAAAGCAGATGTCTGAGTGTCCTCATACCGAGTAAAGATTAGATTCTGGGATGGGCCCACAAGCGTTCATGGATCTTGAGATTGAGATTGAGATTTTAGTTAGACAGAGATGCCTAGCTTCAACATGATGAGCATTGAAGTCAGTTAGAGCGGAGAAGTTTACATCCAGGAGAAAAGAGCTAAACAGAGGAGACGGAAAAAGAGGAAGGGAGGAGGTGAGAAGGGGGGAGTAGAGAAAGATGGGGAAGGCAGTTCAGAAAAAGAAGATGAGTGGCAAAAAGAAAAAAAATATATTTTTTTTTACCCTGTCTAGGAGAAATTGCTTCTATTTTGGCATGAATCATGGCTATGGTAACTCTATTCTTTGTATCCAGGACAGTTAGGTGTCAGGTTTTCCAGGCCTTCAAAATGGTTTGCTTTGCAGCGGTCGTAATCTGTAGGAGTAACTTAAACTGAAGACAGGTTATATCGGGGGGGTTTCTTATTAAGTAGGGCTATGGTTGGATCAGGGGCTATGGTGTTACCAGTAAGGGTGGAAAGGATATGAAAGATGTTGGTCCAATATGATTGAACTAGCGGACAACTCCACCAGATATGTAGGTGCGTGTCTTCGTCTAGAGACCTCGGAAACAAGCAGGGGAATATAAGGGTAGATATTTGGTAATCCGGGAGGGGACCAGGTACCAGCGCATCATTACTTTGTAATTTGTTTCAGAGGCTACAACATTCCGTGAGGCTGATTTTTTGGCGGCCCAGATATTGGTCTAGTCGGTGGTGTCCAGTTGAAGGCCCAAATCAGATTCCCATTTTTTTACGTAGTGCAGGGATGTGTGTGGCGGTGGGTCTAATAATTGTGAGTAGAAAAAGGAGATTAGGCCTCATGCATGGGGTCCTTTTTGCAGATACGTTCAAAGTTCGTCATGTCAGGTAGAGAGGAGTCTGAGCGTAAGCAGGAGGAGAAAAAGTGTTTAAGTTGTAGATAGCGGAAGATTTCAGAAGCGGGAATTCCGTATGTTTCACAAAGAGTAGGAAAGGTTTTAAATGTGTTGGGAGTTGTGAATTTGTGATCCTGGATTAGATTGGCTGCAGTCCATCGGTTAGGTGCCCATATTAGGTCGATGATATCACAAGCATCCCTGCCCCTTTGTGTACATAAACTGCGGGGTAGGAAATCTTCTGCCCACAGCTCATTGGCCCAACAACTAACTTCCGGGTTTGGCTTGAATCAAGCCTAAACCAAAGCTCATAACTAGTGGCAAGAACCAATGGTGGATTAGCACATTTTGCTAAAATACAAAAAGGCAATAATAGGGTTTACTGTTAGAAAGCTTAGCATTCTTTGCAAACCACGTGTCCTGTATGCACCCTGTTATATAGGGGAATAAATGGAAACACAAATGGTTTTTAAATGTAAAAAAAAGAAAGAGACTTCAATTGACCAAAAAAACATCAGTTACTCTTGAATTGTCTAGAGATCTTAAAAGTCTTGACGATTACCCTAATAAAGCACTTCAGAAGTGGGAGGCGGATTTGGGTCCACTTACCAAGGATCAATGGGAGGAAGCCCTACAATCAGTGCCCACTAGCTCCATGATTATTTCACAGAGACTGTCCCAATTATATCTTCTGTTGAGAACCCATCACACACTCCATAAGTTATATAAAATGGGTCTGATGCCTGATCCTCTTTCCTGTAAGTGTAAGCAATGCCAGGGGAGACCTCATACATCTCTTTTGGTGCTGCTCAAAACGACACCGCTACTGGCTAGCTGTCTTAACCACCCTTAATGGAGTCTTTCAAACCTCAGTTCCTCTTGACCCAAAGCACTGCCTTCTTGGTATTTTAAGTGACTGTGTAGTTGACTACAGTGGCAATTCCATGTGCTCTTTTTCAGGCCCGCAAAACACTTCTAACGCTTTGAAAGTCCTCTGCCCCCTCTCAGTTAAACAATGGGTGACTCATATGGGCAACACTCTTATTTTGAAAGATATGTGTATCAACAGAGGTTTCACGGTTAAATTTGAAAGGCTATGGGCCCCCTGGCTCGATATAGAATTGGTGAGAATGAGGCTTCTGCAATGTATTTCTCATACTGTTACTACTTGATTGCATGTACAGCATTGTTTAGACTCTTACTGACGTCATATATATCCTGAATTTGTTTCATGTGTAATACAGCAAATTTATCTTTGAATGGCTGTTGATGACTGTTGCTTTCTTGTATGGACACCAGACTGTCAATGTTCTTTTTGTTTCAAAAACACCTTTGGAATTCAAAAAAGAGCACTCCCCCATCCAAAACTGGTTCCATGGTATTAGGTAGAGTAGAATGGGGAAAGTTCTAGCGCCCAACCAGGTGTTTCTTCAGCCTGTGTCAGGCAGAAGTAGTATTTCAGTCAAGCTACTGTAGTCACCAGCAGGACAGGCAAACTAAGCAGCTACTTGGGGCCCCGACTTGTCCTAGGGCCCCAGCAGAGGGCAGCACAACCAGAGGACTCCAGGAGGCAGCATGGGTGGAGGAGGTAAGACACTCCCCCCCACCGCATATCCACTGTAATACCTTTCGATGGCCCCCCTCCTGCGAACGCCCCCCCCCTCCTGCAAACGGCGTCAATGTCGACCCCCCCACTCAACCAACTTGTACTTGTTTACTTGTTGCACCCCCAATCCCCCCCCCCCCCAGCTCAACAAGCTAATGTCCTGGTGTGTGAAAAAAATTACAATGTCCCGCTTCTCAACTTTAAAATTGCTCGTGGCCCCCAAATTCCTTCACACGGCCCTGGTCACCAGACTAAATTGATTTTCTGGATATTCCAATGAATAATGCACTATGGATCCCAGAACAAAGACCCTGTATTATACACGTTATAATACACTTCATAATAGAATAAGCAATAATACAGAATTTAAGGGCATTGGTACAAAAATTACGTTTTTTTTTAGGAACAAAAAAAGCAGCCACATCTTGAGTAGAAAAGCCCGTCCCATGTCAGCATGAAATGAGGCAAGAGTATTCTCTGCGTTGAAGCAGTGGTCTTTCTACAATTATCCGCCACACCCCTTGCTTATTTAGAGCAATATCTCTCTAGTCAGCAAAGCTTGTGATCTCTCTTGATAGGAAAGCTTTATCTCGGACTCAGCAAGTGGGGGGTTGTTGGACTTCTGCAGAGAGGCTCAAAAGGTAAGGATCAGATTTTGCATGCATTTTGTTTCGATGTACCTGTATTTAGCTTAATTTAAATTTAAAGTTCAGTTTGGTTTTAACAGAAACCTGTATGGAGAGAAATATGTACACTGCCATTGCCATAGACTTTAGAATGCTAGTTATCTCCAACCCAGCCAGAGCCTTTGGCCTGCATGCTCGTTCCAGGTCAGAATATTGAAGACACTGGACCAGCATGACAGCCAGAGGAAATGATCAGCAGTGCCAAGCTCCATTTTCCTCTCATAGCAAGTGTTCTCTAAACCCAAAGTGTAGGTGGGAAAAAATAAATAAAGTCAACCCCTGAAATATTTTAAAAATAAAAAAAAGCCTCTGGCTGCTATACTTACCTGATTTCTGGCACTGCCCCCTGCAGGCTCACCCACTCATTAATACAGCACCTCTCCCCTTTTAGGTTTAATGACAACCAAAGTCATTTAACCTATTTCCTGTAAAGCCACAAAATCAGAGGTCTGCCCTCTTCCCCGGACTCACAAAACAAAACTGCAGAAAACATAAAAGCATTCACAGGCAGAGAAATAAGAACATGAAGAGGACCTGTGACATCACGTGAGTAGATGTAGGATACCTGGAAAAAGGATAACTACACAGTTTTTTTCTTTTATCAAAATGGTCTTGGGGTGCTCCAAGGTGGGGAAAAGGGGGCAAATGAACAAGAAGGTGCAGAGCCTGGAATTGTGCTTTTAACTACTTGGAGCCCGGGCCATTGACAAATGACGGCTGAGTGGCTCTTCAGGTCCGGGAGGCCGTATATTGACGGCCTCGGCTCCTACAGCCACTGGGGGGCGCGAGCGCCCACCGAGTCACTGAGGTGCCGATGCGCGTGCCTAGCGGCTGTGATGTCCACCATGTATCCGCGATCGGCCGTTACACAGCCAAGGACGTGGATCTCTGTGTGTAAACACAGAGATCCACGTCCTGTCATGGAGAGGAGACCGATGCTGTGTCCCTTGTACATAGGGACACAGATCGGTCACCTTTCTCAGTCAGTCCCCTCCCCCCACAGTAAGAATCACTCTCAGGGGACACATTTAACCCCTTCCTCGCCCCCTAGTGTTAACCCCTTCCCTGCCAGTCACATTTATACAGTAATCAGCGCATAATTATAGCACTGTTCGCTGTATAAATGTGAATGGTCCCAAAAATGTGTCAAAAGTGTCTGATGTGTCCGCCGTAATATTGCAGTCCTGACAAAAATCGCAGATAACCGCCATTACTAGTAAAAAAAAAAAATAATAAAAAAAAAAATTCATAGTTCTATCCTCTATTTTGTAGGCGCTATAACTTTTGCGCAAACCAATAACTATACGCTTATTGCGATTTTTTTTTACCAAAAATATGTAGAAGAATACGTATCGTCCTAAACTGAGAAAAAAAAATATAAAAAAAAAAAAAATTGGGATATTTATTATAGCAAAAAGTAAAAAATATAGTGTTTTTTTTCAAAATTGTCCCTTTTTTTTGTTTATAGCGCAAAAAATAAAAACCGCAGAGGTGATCAAATACCACCAAAAGAAAGCTCTATTTGTGGGGAAAAAAGTATGTTAATTTTGTTTGGGAGCCACGTCGCACGAGCGCGCAATTTTTATTCAAAGCGTGACAGTGCTGAAAGCTGAAATTTTGCCTGGGCAGGAAGGGGGTATATGTGCCCAGTAAGTAAGTGGTTAAGATCTGTATTTTAGCACTTGCGCGATATATGAAAAACAAGAGTTATCTTGAAATTTCCATTGGCTTCACAAGCCTTTATTTGCACATATACAGACAAATGACACCAACAGAGACCAACAGCACAGCTAACACTCATCTACGTCTGCAATATAATGATATTTTCAGCAAACACATTCAATTTTAAGCCTTTGATTATTATACTTAGCACAGACAATAGGACGCCCTGACATTGCTGTCTGGTGGAAGGCAGCCCGAATATTTATATAAATCCTGAGGCTTTAAAAAACTCGAAGTGAAATCCTCCCAATGTGTGGCCTCGTCTGTGAAAGAAGCATTGAGATTATAAAAAAAAAAAAAAAGCACTTGGTACCTTTTCCATGCCATCTTCCTTCAGGCTAATAATATCCAAATCAAAATCTCTTCTCAAGCCGTCCGTTCTATTGAAGGTGATCCGACCTGTCAAACCATCCCAGCGTGCCTAGGGATACATAGACAAGAAGAGATATTTAAAACACAGCGTACTATCCATCACTTTACTGGAACACACATACAGCTGAGCAGAGCCTTCTGCCTACTTTGAGATATATACACAGTATATATACAGTGCCTTGAAAAAGTATTCATACCCCTTGAAATTTTCCACATTTTGTCATGTTACAACCAAAAACTTAAATGTATTTTATTGGAATTTTTACCAACACAAAGTGGCACATAATTGTGAAGTGGAGGGAAAATTATAAATGGTTTTCAAAATTTTTTACAAATAAAAATCAGAAAAGTGTGGCGTTTGTATTCAGCCCCCTTTACTCTAAACTAAAATCTAGTGGAACCAATTGCCTTCAGAAGTCACCTAATTCGTAAATAGAGTCCACCTGTTTGTAATTTAATTTCAGTATAGAAACAGTTGTTCTGTGGAGCCCTCAGAGGTTTGTTTGAGAACCTTAGTGGACAAACAGCATAATGAAGGCCAAGGAGCACACCAAATAGCTCAGGGATAAAGTTGTGGAGAAGTTTAAAGCAGGGTGATGCCTCGTACACACGACCAGTTTTCCCGTCGGGAAAACTGCCATGACAGCTTTTGGTACGAAAAACCGGCCGTGTGTATGCTCCATCGCAGTTTTCCCGACAGGAAAACAGTGGGAAAAAAAAGAGAACCAGCTCTCTTTTTTCCCGTCAGGAAAAAATCCTGCCGAGAAAACCGGTCGTCTGTATGCTTTCCCGAGGGGAAAAAAAAACACGCATGCTCGTAAACAATTTGACGCATGCTCCGAAGCATAGAATGTAATTTTGTCGGCTCGTCTTAGTCTTTGACGTCACCGCTTTCTTGCCATTCAAAAGTTCAGCGGTCTTTTGTGTGATAGTGTGTATGCAAGGCAGGCTTAAAAGGAATACCGTCGGGAAAAGCGTAGTTTTTTTTCCTTCCGGGAAAACCGGTCGTGTGTACGAGGCATTAGGTTAAAAAAATATCCCAAGCTTTGAACATCTCTCGGAGCACTGTTCAATCCATCATCCGAAAATGGAAAGAGTATGGCACAACCGCAAACCTACCAAGACATGGCCATCCACCTAAACTGACAGGCCGGGCAAGGAAAGCTTTAATCAGAGAAGCAGCCAAGAGGCCCATGGTAACTCTGGAGGAGCTTCAGAGATCAGGTGGGAGAATCTGTCCACAGGACAACTATTAGTCATGCACTCCACAAATCTGGCCTTTATGGAAGAGTGGCAAGAAGAAAGCAATTGTTGAAAGAAAGTCATAAGAAGTCCCATTAGCAGTTTGCGAGAAGCCATGCGGGGGACACAGCAAGCATGTGGAAAAATGTACTCTGGTCAGATGAGACCAAAATTCAACTTTTTGGTCTAAAAGCAAAACTTTATGTGTGGCGGAAAAATAACACTGCACATCACGCTCAATACATCATCCCCACCGTGAAACATGGTGGTGGTAGCATTATGTTGTTGAGATGCTTTTCTTCAGCAGGGATAGGAAAGCTGGTCAGAGTTGATGAGAAGATGGATGGAGCAAAATACAGGGCAATCTTAGAAGAAAACCTGTTAGAGTCTTCAAAAGACTTGAGACTGGGGTGGATGTTCACCTTCCAGCAGGACAACTACCCAAAACATACAGCCAGAGCTACAATGGAATGGTTTAGATCAAAGCATATTCATGTGTTAGAATGCCCCAGTCAAAGGTTTACATCAAACTTCCACTTCACAATTATGTGCCACTTCATGTTGGTCTATCACATAAAATCCCAATAAAATACATTTATGTTTTTGGTTGTAACATGACAAAATGTGGAAAATTTCAAGGGGTATGAATACTTTTTCAAGGCACTGTGTGTGTATACATATCACTTGCTTGAGAGCTGATCCTCAGTATGTAAAAAAGTACATTCATACATTTAATAATGGGAAATGTACAGTGCCTTGAAAAAGTATTCATACCCCTTGAAATTTTCCACATTTTGTCATGTTACAACCAAAAACATAAATGTATTTTATTGGGATTTTATGTGATAGACCAACACAAAGTGGCCCATAATGGTAAAGTGGAAGGAAAATGATAAATGGTTTTCAAACTTTTTTACACATAAATATGTGAAAAGTGTGGCGTGCATTTGTATTCAGCCCCCCGAAGTCAATACTTTGTAGAACCGCCTTTCACTGCAATTACAGCTGCAAGTCTTTTTGGGGATGTCTCTACCAGCTTTGCGAATCTAGAGAGACATTTTTGCCCATTCTTCTTTGCAAAATAGCTCAAGTTCTGTCATGCTGCGTACACACGACCGTTTTTAATGTCATTGAAAAAAACTGCATTTTTCTTGACGTGATTTTTCGTGTTTCCTCTCAAGCCTGGCTTGCCTACACACTATCGTGGAAAAAAATGTTCGAGTAAAGCGCCACCCTTCATGTTAGTAAAGTTTGTTGAGAGACGATTTGCGCTTTTCAGCCTTGTGCTTTTCAGTCCGTTACAGCGTGACGAATGTGCTATCTCCATTACGAATGCTAGTTTTACCAGAACGAGCGCTCCCGTCTCATCACTTGCTTCTGAGCATGCGCATTTTTTTCACGTCGTTAAAGCCTACACACGGCCGTTTTTCATGACGAGAAAAACGACGATGTATAAAACGACGAGAAAAATTAGAGCATGTTCCAATTTTTTCTTGCCCATTTTTCACGTCGTGAAAAATGCTCGGAAGCCCACACACGATCATTTTTAATGACCATTTAAAAAAAAATAGCATTTTTCTCGTCATTAAAAACGGTTGTGTGTACGCGGCATTAGATTGGATGGAGAACATCTGTGAACAGCAATTTTCAAGTCTTACCACAGATTCTCAATTGGAGTTAGGTCTGGACTTTGACTAGACCATTCTAATGCCGCGTACACACGACCGTTTTTAATGTCATTGAAAAAAACGACGTTTTTCTCGACGTGATTCTTCTCAAGCCTGCCTTGCCTACACACTATCATGAAAAAAATGCTAGAGCAAAGCGCGGTGACGTATGAAATTTACGACAGCACTATAAAGGGGAAGTTCCATTCGGATGGCGCCACCCTTTGGGCTGCTTTTGCTGATCTCGTGTTAGTAAAGTTTGGTGAGAGACGATTCGCGCTTTTCAGCCTCGTGCTCTTCAGTCCGTTACAGCGTGACAAATGTGCTATCTCCATTACGAACGCTAGTTTTACCAGAACGAGCGCTCCCGTCTCATCACTTGCTTCTGAGGATGCGCGTTTTTTTCACGACGAGAAAAATTAGAGCATGTTCCAAAATTTTAATGCCCTATTTTCACGTCGTGAAAAATGCTCTGGAGCCCACACACGATCGTTTTTAATGACCAAATAAAAAAATTGCATTTTTCTCGTCATGAAAAACGGCCGTGTGTACGCGGCATAACACATGAATATGCTTTGATATAAACCATTCCATTGTAGCTCTGGCTGTATGTTTTGGGTCGTGGTCCTGCTGGAAGGTGAAACTCTGCCCCAGTCTCAACTCTTTTGCAGACTCTAATGCCTTGCACACAGGTTCGGAATTTACGATGAAAAAAGTCAGACGGAATTTTTTCATCGGATATTCCGACCGTGTGTATGCCCCATCGGACTTTCCAACGTTCCAAATTCCAACGGAGTTAGAAAGAGAACATGTTCTCTTTTTCTCCAATGGAAAAAATTTCTATCAGAAATTCTGTTCATCTGTATGGAACTCCGACGGAGAAAGAACCGTGCATGCTCAGAATCAAGTCGACGCATGCTCAGAAGCATTGAACTTAATTTTTCTCGGCTCGTCGTAGTGTTGTACGTCACCGTGTTCTTGACAGTCGGAATTTGGTGTGACAGTTTGTATGCAAGACAGCTTGAATGGAATTCCATCGGAAAAACCCGTCTGAGTTTATTCCGACGGAAAATCCGACCGTGTGTACATGGCATAACAGGTTTTCTTCTAAGATTGCCCTGTATTTGTCTCCATTTATCTTACCATCAACTCTGACCAGCTTCCCCATCCCTACTGAAGAAAACTTCCCCACAACATGATGCTGCCACCACCATATTTCACAGTGTGGATGGTGTGTTCAGGGAGATGTGCAGTGTTAGTTTTCTGCCACACATAGTGTTTTGCTTTTAGGCCAAAACTTTTAATTTTGGTCTCATCTGACTAGAGCACCTTCTCCCACATATTTGCTGTGTCCCCCACATGGCTTCTCGCAAACTACAAACAGAACTTCTTATGACTTTCTTTCAACAATGGCTTTCTTCTTGCCACTCTTCCATAAAGGTCAGATTTGTGGAGTGCACGACTAATAGTTGTCCTGTAGACAGATTCTCCCACCTGAGCTGTGGATCTCTGCAGCTCCTCCAGAGTTACCATGGGCCTCTTGGCTGCTTCTCCCATTAATGCTCTCCTTGCCCGGCCTGTCAGTTTAGGTGGACGGCCATGTCTTGGTAGGAATTCAGTTTCATACTCTTTCCATTTTCAGATGATGGATTGAACAGTGCTCCGTGAGATGTTCAAAGCTTGGGATATTTTTTGTAACCTAACCCTGCTTTAAACTTCTCCACAACTTTATACTTGACCTGTCTGGTGTGTTCCTTGGCCTTTATGATGCTGTTGGTTCACTAAGGTTCTCTAACAAACCTCTGAGGGCTTCACAGAATAGCTGTATTTATACTGAGATTGAATTACACACAGGTAATTTACTGATTAGGTGACTTCTGAAATTAATTGGTTCCGCTCAATTTTAGTTAGGGGTATCAGAATACAGGGGGGCTAAATACAAATGCATGCCACACGTTTCAGATATTTATTTGTAAAGAAAATTGAAAACCATTTATCATTTTCCTCCCACTTTACAATTATGTGCCATTTTATGTTGGTCTATCATATAAAATCCCAATAAAATACATTTACGTTACCCCTCTTACATCAGGGAAGCCATGTGACCCCTCTTGCATCAGGCATGCCATGTGACCCCCCCTGCCTCAGTGATGCCAACTGACCACTCATTCACAAATTATGCCATGTTACCCCTCTTACATTAGTGATGCCATGTGACCCTCTCTTGCATCAGAGATGCCATGTGACCCCTCCTGCCTTAGTGATGTCATGTAACCTATCCTGCTTCAATGATGACATGTTACCCCTCTTATATCAGGGATGCCATGTGACGCCCTCTTGCATCTAGAATTCAACGTGGTCTCTTGCCTCAGTGATGCCATGTGACCAGTCCTGCCTTGCTGATGCTATTTGGTTTAGGGGATCTATAGCTAATTATGAACAACTATTTTATTTCTGCCTCTGCTCCATGTTACAGATATACCAGTCAAGGTGAACAACATAAACCCATTTAATGATGTTTGATGGTACCAAACATTAAAACAAGGCTAATTATCAAGAGAATTACAAATTCAGCTCCATTACTTTCCTCCTCATGAAATTATGTGCAGAAATATATACTTGCTGCACCATAAAATTAAAGACCAGGCAGTAACTTTTTATTACAGAACAACGGAATACATTTTTATGCTTTGCAGCACATGCAAATGTGTCTGGTCACGTATAACAATGAGAAGTGGACAAGAATTTCTCCAAACCGTCACAAAGCTGGCATAATCTACTATTACGTGGGCTACAAATTATAAATCTGGTGTTGTGAAAAAAAAAAGTCATAGACCTGATTTACTGAAGTTTGCAGTGCAGTAAAGAGAGGTGAATGGTCTGATTATAGGGGTAATAGAAAATAAAAGAATAGAAAAGAGAAAAGAGTAAAACAGAACCAAATAGAATATAAAAAAAAAAAAAAAAAACTTAATAAAATAGAAAAGAAAATAAAGGGTAAGAATATAATAAAAAATCAAATATAATAAAATAGAAAGAATATAGCCATCTTCTGAAATTCTAATTTCAAATAGAATACATTTGAATTTGAAAACAATAGAAAAGAATAGAATAGAAAATAAAAGAAGAAAAAAAGAATAGAATAGAATAGAATAGAAAAGAATAGAATGGAAAAAAAGAATAGAATAGAAAGAATTTAATGTTCTTCTGGAATTCAAATTTTGAATAGAATAAATTCTAATTCTAATAGAATAGAAAAGAATATGATAGAAAAGAAAAGAATAGAACAGAAAATAAACAAAGAGAAAACAATAGAAAAAACAACAGAATAAAATGGAATAGAAAGAATATAACTATCTTCCAAAATGTTAATTTCAAACAGAATAAATTCGATTTAGAATGGATTTCCATTTTAAATTGAATCTAATTTTCAGAATTCGATCAAATTGAGTTAAATTCGACCGGATTCAGAAAACTCGAATCGATTCAAATTCGAATAAACAAAACTAATTCCGAAAACAAATTAAATGAATTAAACAAATTTAACTAAACAAATTTATGTGAATAATGAATCGAAACAAAACACATCTTTTTGTTCTGCACATTTCTATCGATAAGTGTGCTGGGAAATCTTTTGTTTGTGACAGCCCACATTAGGGGACAACTATGTTCTGAATTCAGGTGCAGTGCAGCATCGTTGCCACCCCATCACAGGAAGCTGCATTAGCTGGACTCCACTGGACCAAAGGTTATTTGTGAAGCTTTGCAGAGAGACTAACAAAAAAATTTACTCATAGGTCTGATAATGCTTATAATTAAATGCTGCAGCACATACTTTTTTTTTTCAATGGCAGGCCATAGTTCTACTTTTAGTGAAACTTTGTCACTGAATTGCAAGAAGTCATGTTTTTTATTTTTTATTTATTTATTTATTTATACTGTACATGATTAAATGCAGAGGCGTAAATTGAAGCTTGTGGGCCCCGATGCAAAAGTTGACCTGGGCCCCCCCATGGCCACCCACAACTTCCACCGTGCGTGCAGATACATCCACCGCACACCAAGATACTCGAAATGCTTAAGAGTTTTGGATTTCCAGAGTTCCTCTTTACATCAGAAGACAGGGATTACAGTTGGAGAATCAGAGGACAGGGACCCCTGGCAGGTCACTTGGCAGAGCTCCTTTCTCATCCCAGCACTGTATACAGCTCCCCCCCCCCCCCCCACACACTACACAGGGCTGAAATCGCATTCCTTTAAAAGCAGTCTGTCAGTCTTCACAGGCTGTTTCTGGCTTTTATGTTGCCATTCTGACCTGTGAAATTCTCTGGTCAGAACGGCAGTGTAGTTGCAGTAGGCAGATACACCCTGTGCAGATCGTGGCTAACTGGCTGTGTTGTAAAGGAATGCAATTTCAGCCCTGCAGAGGAGGAACTGTATAGAGTGCTGTAATGGAAAAGGAGCTCAGCAGCCGGGCATAGCATTCAGGTCAGGGGGGGTGGTCAGGGGGCTTTGGGGGGGGGTGCAACTTAGATCTGAGAGAGCAAAGCCATGTAACACAAAATCTGGAGCCTGCAGCCCTTCAGGGGCCCCCTGAGGAGGTGTTAAGGGATTTGTTTTAGCAATTTCTGAAGGTTTCTCTGTCAGTGTTGGGGGAAGGTCACCTCCCGGAGGTGTGTGTCTTTTCCCCAGTTTTAGGGAAGTGGGGTAAGCGGACATCCCCGGGTGGGGGGAGAGGTACAGTACAGAGAATCCCAGCTGGTGACTAGGAGACACTGAGTCGTGGCTTACCTCATCAGTGACATCGGTCCCATCGTGGCTATCGGACGCCACTCTACTCCTCTTGCTTGGCTAAGCACGGTTACCATTCCATGCTGCCAGCACACAGCACAGACACTTCCCCATCCTGGGCTGTTCTCACCTCGTGCTCCTCTCCATTCAGGAAATGCCTCACAGCTTCTCCCCAGCCAATGAGATTGGAGGGGAGTGGACTGTGGAAGGCAAAGTAGAAACCCAGTACTGGAGCGTGGCTGTGGGGCCCTAGGGCAGATCAGAGCTGGACTTTGTGGAGGATATGATAATATGACAGGGAGGCTGCTGGGGCCCCCTGTAGCTAGGGGCGGGGTTGCGGTTGTGACCCCTGCTACGCCCATGATTAAATGTTTGAAGACTACAGAAGGTCAGTTTGGTCCATTTTTTGCTTCAGCACATTTAGGAAATCAGGCCAATGCAGTATCTTAATCAACTGAAATGTCATTAGGTTCAATTCACAAAGCTAACGAACCAGGATAAGGATACTTATTTAATTTTTTTTAAGTGTAGCGCACCCCCTAATAAGCCACTGATAAATTTTGGTCCTATTTTCCCCTTAGAGCACACACAGCCAGGTACAAAGCATTTCCTGCACTCTTCGACTGGATCCAAAGAACAGTCTAGGGGTTTCTTTTGGGGTTTTTATTAGGAACAATGAACTTGGATAGTGATAGGGAGCATGGGATGCCCCGGTAAGCTGTAGAAAAGAACAAATTGAGAGCTTCTCACTTCTGGCTGCACTGCACAAAACAAAGAATATGTCCCACCGGATCTCTATGCTGATACTGACCTTTGCTCCTTCCAGAGTTAAAAGCTACACATAGTCACTACTCTTCAGCACTGGAGTCATTTACTCACAGGATCATTGGTTGCCTCCTGCCGATATCCACAAGGCTCTTCTTAGTTAAGGAGATATAGCCCACCAACATCCTCCTTGCTCTCTCTAGTGAGCTTCTCTAGACCCAAGTTGATCCCTGGACTTGAACTTGTGAATAGGCCCCCCAGCTAAGCCAAGGTCTTGCACCAGGGGCCCCATCCTATGGGACTGGAACCTGGAACACTTCACCCTGCTGCCTAGGCCTCAGACTATTTAGGGGCTCTCTCGCCACCTACTGAGCACAGCTCTACAGAGATTAGCTAGAGTCCCATAAATATTCAGGCTTCATGCCCCGTCCTTCCTCCACCTATGATTGTGGAATCCTCTAGAAGACAGGGCGGAAGTAACAGAGCAGCAGCCTGTGAAACACTGAGTAAATAATCAACCCCTGCTTCTTTGAGTACAGGGGAGTTAAACAAAATTTACTTAGCAGCCTACTCTACACTAGGAGGGTGCTACAAAAGACACAATGCTAGTGCTAATGCTTTATGAATTGAGGGTATTGTATTTGCTCAACAAAAACTCTATCCAATCCACCTGATCTGCAGCCCAATAGCCAAATAAAGGAGTAAACATAGCACAATAACAACACTACTGCTATTTGCAAGCCAGTGGCTTTGCATTGTCAGCTTTAAACAAGAAGGATTTGCAGTTAAGAAACTTGCAACAGATTCCCAAAAATGTTTTTCATAGGAAATCTGTAAATAGTGAGACATGCTGGAAATACAGAAAAATTGATTTTGGGTTTACATACACTTCCATATTAATCCTCCCAATCTCCTATAATGGCATCCTCCATTCTTGTCTATTATAGGTTTCCTTTGGACAGCATAACAGCATGCACTATATTACCAAAAATATTGGGACATCTGCCTTTACATGCACATGAACTTTAATGGCATTCCAATTTTAGTCCGTAGGGTTCAATATTGAGTTGGCCCACCCTTTGCAGCTATAACAGCTTCAACTTTTCTGGGAAGGCTGTCCACAAGGTTTGAGAGTGTCTATGGGAATGTTTGACCATTCTTCCAGAAGCACATTTGTGAGGTCAGGCACAGATGTGGATGAGAAGGCCTGGTTCGCAGTCTCCACTCTAATTTATCTGTTTATCTGTCAGGACTCTGTGCAAGCCAGTCAGGTTCCTCCACCCCAAACACGCTCATCCATGCCTTTATGGACCTTGCTTCGTGCACTGGTGCGCCGTCATGTTGGAACAGGAAGGGGTCATCCCCAAACTGTTCCCACAAAGTTGGCAACATGAAATTGTCCAAAATGCCTTGGTATGCTGACGCATTAAGAGTTCCCTTCACTGGAACTAAGGGGCCAAGCCCAACTCCTGAAAAAGATCCCCCACACCATAACTCCCTCTCCACCAAATGATTTGGACCAGTGCACAAAGCAAGTTCCATAAAGACATGGATGAGCGAGTTTGGGGTGGAGGAACTTGACTGGCCTGCACAGAGTTCTGGCCTCAACCTGATAGAACACCTTTGGGATGAACTAGAGTGGAGACTGCTAACCAAGCCTTCTTGTCCAACATCAGTGCCTGACCTCACAAATGCACTTCTGGAAGAATGGTTAAAAATTCCCATAGACACACTCCTAAACCTTGTGGACAGCCTTCCTAGAAGAGTTGAAGCTGTTATAGCTGCAAAGGGTGGGCCAACTCAATATTGAACTCTACGGACTAAGACTGGGATGCCATTAAAGGTCATGTGTTTGTAAAGGCAGACGTCCCAATACTTTTGGTAATATAGTGTATATAGAGAACAGAATAGAGATATCTAAGAGATATATCAATTGTGGACCTGACACTCAGCTGGGAGCCATACCAAACATGTATTTGAAAAGAGAGGACTTTGAAAATGTTAAGTTCTGAAAAATAAAGTTTATTTGGAAAAATTCATCTAAGGAATATGGTAAAACCTGACAAATTCCTCTTAAACATAAGTCAAGATGTAATTTTGTCTTTTCTTGTCCTTTAAACCAAGGGAAACATGGCTGACATACCTCTTTGATGAGATTCATGAAGCGGGGTCCAAATCTCCACGGTTTGTGTCGGTGGCACTGAAGAGAGCTGACAGTCATCTGTGAAGCTCGCTGGGTGGCAACTGCGACCATGTAGACAGCATCATACATCAACGCTGCATCTGTCTGTGTTGGAGACATAGACAGACTACAGTTTACTATAATACTCATGACTGAACAAAGCTGCCTCTGTCTGTCATGCTACTCACAATTAGTAAAAACAACATTCATGCTGATGATTATTTTATGAAAACTGTTCCATACAAAAATACATACCTACAGGTGAGAATATAAAAATCTAGAGACAATACTTTTTTTTACATTTTAAATGCGTATAACTGAGATCTTTGATATAACAAGCACTACTTGGCTCCTAGATAGAAATCTTCCCTTCACCTAGCATTCCTAGTATTAAAGTGAACCTCTTATTCCTATGCAGGGTCAAGCAATATATCCTTTTAATACTAGTCCCCACAGTTTATTGTATTCTCGCCACTCTGCTTCCCCTGGATAAGGCAAAATACCATATCTAATACTTCCAAGAGTAGCACCCTTTACCATAGGTAGGTGCTAGAATAGGATTTTCCTAGGGAAACTGTCAGTACAGGCAAATTTAGGCAGACTTATGCTTTAGGCTAGGCCTGCTTGTTTTGATCTGGGGCTGGGAGTGGTTAGTGTAGCAGTGGGTGTGACCGCCTGTGCTCTGGTTCTGAGGCCCCTCCCCTGCTTCCAGGGAGATTGTTCTGGAAGAGGGGCAGGTCTTGGTGCTGGAGTGGCAGGCAGCTCATGTGAGGAGCCCTGACCAATCCCCACTTGGTATTGGCAGGGGGCAGGCCTCCCATATAAGCTGAGGTCACATGCTGCTGGGGAAGGTTGTCGACCCAGAGAAGTGGAGGATGGAATACTAGGCAGTTGCTTTAGGGCGTCCCCAACGTGGGGGCGTGCCGAACGCGGAGTGAGCCGGGGAGAGCTGTGAGGGAACTTCATTCTTACACGGTCATGGATGAAGTCAGATTCTGTACATGGTGACAGATGAGGAATTCCTGGAGCAGAAGGGCAGGAGATGCTGCTCGAACGTATGTCCGGATAAAGTTCTCCATCATGGACTTGGGGCAGGAGAAGGTCAGTGTGTATACCACAGTGGATTGCTGGGTGCGGAGGCATGCCAGGGAGTCTGGGAGGGAACTTCATCTTTACACCGTCATGGATGAAGTCCTCATCCTTACACGGTCATTGGTAAAGAGTCCCGGAACAGAGGAGAGACTGTGGGGTGTAGTGTCAAGTCGCTGTGGCCTGAGGGAGCAGGATTTGCAGGTCGGACTGGCTGGGAGCAGTAGTCCATCTGTTACCACATGCTATTAAACTGCTAGGCCGCTGGGGAGAGGTGCTGCAGACCTCTGGCCTAGTAATTGCACTCAAGTAACATCATTCAAGTAATACTACAACAGTAACTAAGTACAGCCAGCCAGCTGGGGTTACAGTATATGATCTCCTTTTGACATACTGAAGATGATGATCCAGGAATCTAACAGTTTTACAGTGAAAGATTTGTGCAGGAGGAGAAAAGTCCTGGGAGTGATATTCTGCAGGAGTTAGTGCAGAGGAGGAGGAGTAATAGTCTGCATGGAGATATGCAGGGGAAGAGACTGTGAATGTTAGAAGTACATCAGTTCTTTAGGGCTAAATCTACTAATCAATGTTCTCTAAATGTGATGGCAATTCAACAAGCTCTATGGGCATCCCACATTCCCCTTTACCCCATCCAAGTTATATCCTCCAATACACAAAAACAAAACAATGCAAATGACTGCTCATTGTCTCAGAAGTGATATATGGGGGGTCTGGCAGCAACCAAGCGCTACACAAGTATGGCTTGACCATGTGACTTACTTCTTTTAGGCCCCTTTCACATGTACGGATCCCGTGAGGATCCGTACCTTTATCATCCGCTTGCTCAGCGGGCAGATGACAGGGCGGTCCCTGCACACTGTGCAGGGACCACCCTGCCAGATCTCCGCTCTCCCCTATAGGGGGATCGGATGAACACGGATCGTCTGTCCGTGTTCATCCGATCCGATCCGCAGACGGATGGAAAAATAGGATTTTCCTCCGCCTGCAGAAACGGACTATAGCGGGGACCGATGAGATCGGGTGTCAGCGGATGTTCATCCACTGACACCCGCTATCCCATGGGGATACATGTATGTCCATACTTCATCCGAAAACGGATGGATGAAATATGGACATACCCTCCGCTGGTGTGAAAGGGCCCTTACTCACATGTGACAGCACTGATACTTGGCTATTGGTCACTCTGGCAGGTAAAAGTACCCTCAACCCCATCCAGGCTCCAGATCAAGCAACTTCACTTTGCTACTGCAACAAATGGAGTGCCAGGGTGCAATGCGAAGGTACAAGTAAAGGCAACTGCTGTAGCAGGCATTAAAGTCAACTTTTTTATTTACCGTGCATGGATATAAGTTTACATTAAAGTTTATGGTTAGTTGATTTCCTGTGGCTTGTCTATAGCAAACAATTATAATGCCCCTCTCAATTCTGTAGCACAGCAAGAAAAGCCTAGAACAGGACATTCACAGCAGAAACTATGGTTCCATATACACCATATGGTCAACAGTTTGATGGACAACTCATCTTCACAACTACTGGACAAAAGCATATGGACAGCCCTTCAAATTATAGAGCTCAGTTGTTTCCAGTGAAAAGTGATGTTAAATCTACTACATACAAAGACATTTTAGACCTGTGGTGCAGGGTTGCCAACTTTCAGTAAATTTACAAACAGTTTGTAAAATCCATAATTTTTGCATCTGTCCATGAATGTCAGTTACGGACATGCAGCCTTCATGTCTGTAATGGACATTCATGGACAGTTGCAAAAAGGACGGATTTTACAAACTTTGTATATTTACTGAAAGTTGGCAACCCTGCTGTGGTGCCCAACATGTTTCACGGGGGGTACATGTGGCTCTTTGGCACATATTGTGTGGCCCTTGGGACCCCTTCAAAAAGTAGTTTGTGTTTTCCACGCTTAGTACTTATTCATCACAGTGAAGGAAAAATGCTCTTTAGACTGGCACCTACTAGTTAATGGTTTGGTTTAACTTTTTCACACTAACTTTTTTTTTATCTATTCTATCTGTCTGTTCCTTTTATATATGTTTTTTTTTTTCATTTTTCCTTTCCTATTTTTTTTTATCTCAATCCTATATAATGGATCTTGCTGAGAGAAATATCAAATGTGGACTGTAGGGAGCACAAATGTGGGGGTATTGATTTTCTAAGAGGCGGTAACACCTGGGATCTCAAGCAGTCTTATGAAACGTATCTCTGGTCTATGACAGCATCCTGAAACTTTTCTCCAGTCAATGTACCGGTATGTCTTCCAAAGAATTACCCAATTTCCAAAAATTCCTACAACGTGTGTGCTCCATGTAGGCAGATTGAAAATGTGTGTGCAGTTAGTTATCCAGCAGCCAGCCCAGGCTGGGAAAAGGGTTAAACATTTTCGTCTCAGTTCCCGGGGCTTTGGTTCTGGTTGGCCCAACTGTGCTATAAAAAGGGGGACAGCCGAGATCCGAGGGCTCCGGAGAACAGGAACATGGGGGGTATAGGTAGAACGTAAACTCACGGGGGGGGTAGCAAGTGTGACGCTGAAAAAAAATGGGGATCTTGGACAGCAGTCAAGTCATGGACAGTGCCATTATGGGAGTTAGGATCAGGGATGGGACTTTTTCATTTTGTACAGTAAGGTTATAATAACCGTTGCAAGCCTGGTCTGAGGTTATTCAAAGGAATATATGTTGGTTCTGGCGTATGCCAAAGAACCAGGATCTTTAGAGCACATGTGGGGTATGAAGTAACACCACTACAAGAGGTTGACTTGGCAAGTCAAGAAGAGTAGTATAGTTGCTATGGGTAACCAAGTTAAAGAACAAGCTGCAAGAAACCAGTTGTTAAGCATTGTACCTGGTAAGGTGACAGATCCACCGATAGTGGGGGGGTTGATGTTCTGGCTCCCTCCCTAGTGATCAATATCCAATAGCGACTGGATCTTAACCCGCGTTACAGAGATCTATGGCCTGGTCACAAGGTATGGGAAGGGAAGAGTTAAATGAGAACACACATGAGGTCTGTGCTATGTGCTCGTGGGACCCCATTCTGTTACTGAGAGTGAGGAAACAGAGGTATGCTGGACTGGTCCAGTGGGCACAGGCTCAGCACCTCCCTCCTAATGCAACATAAAGTTACTATTGTGTATTGACATGGGACAAGTCGCTTTCCAGAGGAACTCTGCACTTTATTGCTGCACACAGTGCCTAATGTCAGTTTCTTCACATGACCACAGTCTCCGCCTGGTCCTGGGCACCGATGAGCATGCTCCGCGTGAAAGACACCCCACGTGCACGATCATGGCAGACCCCACCAAAAACATGGCATAGTCAGAAAGGAGACACCCGCTTTTATGTTAAATTTTCAAGTCTCTGACAGTTTTTTGCAGCATTTACTAAATATTATGTATGGCCCTTTAGTTATGTTAGGGGCCACACTTGAGAGCCCTATACTATGAGAATTGACCACTCAGGCCAGATGGTGGACCAACTGGCGTTGACCACAGAACCTCTTCTCTCAAAGACAAATAGCCAGGTCACAGGTGGATCTTGCAGCACTTTAAAGGCCTGCTAGAGGAGATATGTTTCTAACATATCTTAATGACTTCTTTGCATTGGTTTTTGTCTCATTTATCCCCCACAAGCCCATAATAAAAGTACTACACTTTTTGCAAACAGTATTATTTAGTATCATTTAAAAAGCAGTGGTAAGGCATACCTCACAACTTTCTAAGATGGAAAAGAGGGACCCAGAGGTCCTTTTTTACCCATGATTCTTCTTCATACTGGCTGTTCAAAACAGCAAATGCAATAATTCAGAGGATGCATAAAAGGTCTAAGGTAGGTACACACTATAAGAAAATGGGGCAAATGATTGTCTGATTTTCCTCATTGTTTCACAGCAAGTTGAAACCGGGGATGGAACTAATGTACGAAAATTCTTGTACGACAAAGGCTTTTTTTTTGTTGTTTATTTTTTCTGATCATGCGTAGTCTTTGGCATTAGATTTTTCACGTACAAAAAAAAGTACACATTAAATTAAAATCTTTAGTTCTGTTCATTATAAATTTTTGGAGATTGTCTCTTCGGAAGTTTTTGTTTGGAAAGTCTGAATCCGATGACGAAAGTTGTGTACATGCTATATGAAAACCGAATGATCGTACCTTGTACAGAATTTTTCTTCCGATTTTCTTATAGTGTGTACCCTACTTAAGAATTGTAGAATAGTTTTGGTAATTGAATAAGCATAGTTTAACAAGGTCTATAACTCTGGACTAGTGATGAGCTTTATGTTCGGGTCGAACATGAGTTAGTCTCGAACACTGTCTGTTCGCCCATTCGCCAAATAGCGAACAATTTGGGATGTTTGCGGCAAATTCGAAAGCCGTGGAACACCCTTTAAAAGTCTATGGGAGAAATAAAAAATTATAATTTTAAAGGTTTATAAGCAAGTTATTGTCATAATAAGTGTTTGGGGACCTGGGTCCTGCCCCAGGGGACATGTATCAATGCAAAAAAAAGTTTTAAAAACATCAGTTTTTTCAGGAGCAGCGATTTTAACAATGCTTAAAGTGAAACAATAAAAGTGAAATATTCCTTTAAATTTCGTACCTAGGGGGTGTCTATAATATGCCTGTAAAGTAGCGCATGTTTCCCGTGTTTAGAACAGTCCCTGCACAAAATGACATTTCTACATGTACATGTCACTGGGTCACCCCGGCATTTCCCCGTTGCGTCAGAGGGGGGCGGGGTCACCCGCGCAGGTGACGGGTGGCCCCGCCCTCAGCTATAAAAGAGCTGTCACAACGGGAGAGCGTCATTCCGCGGGTGCCTCCCATGGAGGCAAGATCGAGTCTGCTTTTTTTTTTTTTTCTCCGTATCGCTCGAGAATGGATTTTTTTTTATTTTTATTTTTAATAAAGGACTTGTCCCAAGCTGTCTACTGTGGTTTTTAAAATTTCTCACACATTTTTTTTGTGAAATGGTATTGTTACCAATTCACATTGGGGGGCCGGAATCTGGAGGTCCCCTTTGTTAAAGGGGGCTTCCAGATTCCGATAAGTCCCCCGTCCGCAGACCCCCACCACCACCAGGCAAGGGTTGTGGGGATGAGGCCCTTGTCCCCATCAACATGGGGACATGCGCTACTTTACAGGCATACTATAGACACTCCCCAGGTCCGAATTTTAAAGGAATATTTCACTTTTATTGTTTCATTTTAAGCATTATTAAAATCACTCCTCCCGAAAAAACTGCATTTTTTACATTGATACATGTCCCCTGGGGCAGGACCCGGGTTCCCAAACACTTTTTATGACAATAACTTGCATATTAACCTTTAAAATTAGCACTTTAGATTTTTCATGGTCGTGTCCAATAGACTTTAACGGTGTTCGCGTGTTTGAACAAATTTTTTGCCTGTTTGCATGTTCTGCTGCGAACCGAACTGGGAGGTGTTCGGTTCATCCCTACTCTGGACCAAAAAATAGGGACAAATGAGGGGGAAAGAGGGACAGAGGGATTTTGTTTAAAATAATGCCTTGTACACACGACCGGATTTTCCAATGGAAAAAGTCAGACGGGCTCTTTTCATCGGATATTCCGTCCGTGTGTATGCCCCATCGGACTTTTTCCTTCTGAAATTCCGACGGACTTAGATAGAGAACTAAGGCTTTGTTTGACCCTTCTGGGTCCGTCAATAAGGTAAAAGGCTGGTATCACCGGGGGAGGATTGTGGAAATATACTGTTATGATTGGTTTCCCATTGATATGCACATTTGGACTTCCATGTCTGTTCTTCTCCCTCTCCTTTCTTCTTGCCTGCTGGAATATCATATCCCGTCTGGGAGATCGTGACCCTTTTGTGGGAATTTTTTTACCTCACATATTTATATTTTTTGGGATTACACAATTATGTTTGGACTTTAAATTTATATATTTATATATTCACTTTATTTTTTTTGAATATACCACTTTTTATGTATTGTTGTATTTATGATGCACAATATTCTTGACACTTTGACACAGATTGTTTTAATGTGTTTTATATGGTTCACTGGATTGTTTGGTAGTTTATATTAGCACTTGCACTTTGACAATTAGCGCTGCTTCATAATTTCTTCATCAGATAGAGAACTTGTTCTCTTTTTTTCAGACAAACAAAAATTTCTATTGGAAATTCTGTTTCTCTGTATGCAATTACGATGGACTAAAAACCATGCATGCTCAGAATTAAGCAAAAGATCCAAACTGCCTATTGAACTTCATTAATCTTGGCTCGTCTTACGTGTTGTACGTCATTGCGTTTTTGACAATCTGACTTTTGTGTGACCGTGTGTATGCAAGACAGCTTGAGCGGAATTCCGTCGGACAATCCGTCTGACTTTATTCCGACGGACAGTCCAGTCGTGTGTACAAGGCATTAGGGACAGTCCCCTCAAAATGAGGGACAGTTGGAAGCTCTCGTAAGGCCTTTACACAGCTATACCGCTGCCTTTAAAAAAAAACTAAAAACAACACATTTTGAAATGGTTTGTACTTGTATGGAATGGAGAATTCTGCAGGAAATGTTTCACATTGGAGTCTAATGCCCCATACACACGATCGTTTTTCATGCCGTTAAAAATGCCATTTTAAAAAATGGCCATTAAAAATGATCGTTTGTAGGCTCCAGAGCATTTTTAACGACGTGAAAAACGGCCATTAAAAATTCCGGACATGCTCTCTTTTTTCACGTCGTTTTTCATGTCGTTTTTTTTAACGACGTGAAAAACGATAGTGTGTATGCTTTCACGACGTGAAAAAAAATGCGCATGCTCCGAAGCAACTATGAGACGGGAGCGCTCGTTCTGGTAAAACTAGCGTTCGTAATGGAGATAGCACATTCGTCATGCTGTAACGGACTGAAAAGCACTAGACTGAAAAGAGCGAATCGTCTCTCAACAAACTTTACTAACATGAAGGGTGGCGTCATTCGAACGGAACTTCCCCTTTATAGTGCCGTCGTACGTGTTGAACGTCACTGCGCTTTGCTTGATCGTTTTTTTTAATGATGGTGTGTACGCAAGGCAGGCTTGAGAGGAAACATGAAAAAAAAAACGAGGAGAAAAACGTCGGTTTAAAAAATGACATTAAAAACGATCGTGTGTACGGGGCATTAGACAGATATAAGGTAATTCAATTTGCCAGCAACAGAACAAAACTGAGATATCAGAGTTGGGGTGAGTTGGCCTTTAGGAAGGCTGGATGCAAGAATGCAATGATAAAAAGTCACATTGTACAAAGCACAAAGAGTATATACAGATCACAGAGGCATTCTGTCCTTCTAGCAGTGACAGTAATTCAGAAAGTCAGCTGGTTATGTTATTGCGCTGGTCTTGTTGTCAAGGTTGTATATTACATCAGCAGGCTATAAATATAAGACTGGAAGTCACAGCAGTTTGATAAATATACAACTGGACTTCAGCTTGTCAACAAAGCAGACATTAAATTAAAATAGTTTCTACCAGCAAGACACATGTGAATGAAAAAGAGTCGCTACAGGGCTTGGTAATCAAGGTTAGATACAGCGCCATCAAATCGCACCTTCAGCTGGAGACTAGAAGGTGAAAATGAAACAAAAACTATTAGTCACATCAAGGAGACCCCAGCTGGCAGCTGAATTACATCTTTGGACTGAAAGGAAATCTGGAGTCATTTTCATGATTTTTAGATGTATGTGGTTGTAATTCATTAAAGTAGAATTAAAGTCAAACTTTTCATTTTGGATAGAGTAAGGGAGAATTATAATCCCTGTCAGTTTATTTATTATTTTTTTGCTATCCGTGTCCAATTGAAGAGATTTCCATTTACTTCCTGTCCCATAGTCAAAACAGGAAGTGAAAGGAAAACCCTTCAGTTTTAACTGTTTCTCAACTGCTCCCTCTTTTGCTGCAGAGGCAGCTGCTGGGGCTGTATACCCTGGTGGCACTTAGGTGAATGGGGCTGTGCTGCAATCGCCCTGCAACTGTGCAGTTGTCTGGTATTTAAGGGGTTCATAACAGATGGTGAGGAGGTGAAACAAGTCCTTCTCACCACTTGTCAAATGCTCTCTGGAAAACACCCCGAACACGGTTTGCTATTTAGCCACTTGCCGACCGCATTACGTATATTTATATATACGTTGCGGTTTGCAAGTGGTTTACCGGGATTATGCCGTTTTTTAAGCAGACGGCCAGCTTTCTTATGAAAAGGTCCTGTGGCTCAGCTGCCGCTGGGCTTGTTTGCGAAGCAGCGGGAGGTTACGCCCCCCCACTCCCGTTGTTCGGTGCTTCTTAGGCTTACCGTTACCGCCAGTTCGCCAAAGAAACAACCCGGCGGTGCGGCCGTCTGCTCCCATACAGTAGGTGATCAAAGAGTTAATACTCTTTGATCTACTCTATGGCCTTGGAGGACTGGAGTGGCGTTATGACATCACTTCCGCTCCAGACAGGAAGAAAAAAAAATTAAAGCGAAAGATCAAAAAAACTGAAAATTGTACCATACTTACCGTAATTTTTTTTTCCTGGTGCCTATCCATGGCAGCATACAATCATAGGTATGCTGCCATGGAGGCACCAGGAAAACAGAAAATTGTACCATACTTACCGTAATTTTCTTTTCCTGGTGCCTATCCATGGCAGCATACCTATGATTGAATGCTGCCATGGAGGCACCAGGAAAAAAGTTTTTTTGATCTTTTGCTTTTAAAGGTAAAGAAGAGGTTTTTGGGTCTTTTTGACTCCAAATCTCTACATAAAGAGGACCGGTCATCCTTATTTCTATTACATGTTTCTTTGCAATAGGAATAAAAGTGATAAAAAATTTTTAAACAGACAGTGTAAAAATAAAACGTAAAATAATAATAATAATAAAAAATAAAATAAAGCACCCCCATCCCTCCGTACTTGCGCGGAAAAGAGAATGCATTCGTAAATTACGCACGCATATGTAAACGGTATTCGAACCACACATGAGAGGTATCACCGCAAACGTTAGAGCGAGAGCAATAATTCTAGTGCTAGACCTCCGCTGTAACTCTAAACAGATAACCTGCAAAGGCGTTTAAAGCGTTGCCTATAGAGATTTTTAAGTACCGTAGTAAAATTGGGGTAAATATTGTGTTTTTTTATTTTATTCATTTTTTATTTTTTTATTGCGTTTGCAAAACCACTGCACAAATACAATGTGACATAACAATTGCAATGATTGCTATTGTATTCCCTAGGGTCTCTGCTAAAAAAAAAAAATGTATAATGTTTGGGGGTAAAGTAATTTTCCAGCAAAAAATACTGACTTAAACTTGTAAACAAAAAGTGCCAGAAAAAGCCTGGTCTTCAAGTGGTTAAAGAGCAAAGCAGGTTTAAACAAGCCCTAGCTCAAAAAGTGAAAATTTGTAATCTTACTGTAGCGGGGTCTTCCCCTTTAATACAGAGAGACAGGGCCTTTCGGGTGAGAGGTGACTCGGGAGGAAAGAGAGAAGAGACTTTACTGCAAGTAAAAGCAGAAGAGAGAGACTACGTTACCCAGAACCCCGTTGGTACTCAGGGCGAAAAGTTTCCACCGCAGAGACTCATGGGAGGGTCTACTTAAGGAAGAGGCGAGGCGGAGCTCGGCCTCTTTGGACACCACGCTGCAAGCAACCAGTCTTCCTGTGCGGATCTGCTGCGGTGCAAGGCCTGAGGCCTGAGGCCTTGCGTGACGTCTGAAGAGCCTTCCACCATACTGCGGAGCCTGGGTGGATCCTGACCTGTCGTGATAGGACGCCAGTTGGATCGGGGACCCGATAGGTGCGGACGCTGTGTGCGACACACATGCGGTGGAAGTCCCAGGCTGGGATCGCTCCTGGTGTGGTGAGCGGGCACCTGCCCATACTAATAGACTGAGTTGTGTACAGGCCTATAGACTGCCTTGGCCCACTGTTCGCTCACCTGTGTTTCATTGGGGGTCCAGTAGCGGGACAGAGTTGAAGTACCTACCCCCCCATTTTTGCCTATTGTTTCAAGTTACCACCTATTGCGGATTACAAATGGTCATTCCATCAAGTGCACCAACGAAAGCTGGCATGTGAAGAAACCCTCTCCCTTAAGGAAAAGTGACTAAGTTCATCCCATGTCAGGCCTGACTTAGGTAGGGAGTTAGAAAGTTATTTTACTGTGCCATAGGGCGAGCACGCCATAATAGCTCCGCGTGGTGGATATTGCGCGGCGCCATATTATTGTGCTGCACCGATTACCTTGATTAATGCAGGGCTTTGCAGGCCCATTTATATGTTGAATGTTATATTCTGTGTCGTTCTTCACCAGTAAATCTGACATATATATATGCTTTTGCCTCAGCGTGTTGACTGACTGCTTGGAGATTATTTAGGTACAATATACCTGAAAGTGATAAAAGGTTAACCCTAGACTAACTGTGCCAGAGTGGGTCGAGTAAGATTGCCGGGGGTTGGCGGTACTGTAGACAGGGCCCGAAATCAAACCAGCGGCTCTCTTAATTGGGGGTGCGCTACATTACATTTAAAAAATGTTTTTTGTGCCTGAGCAGTATTCTCAAAAATGGTCGTCCTGAATTGCTGCTAAAAAATGGCAGTGCACTTCCTGTGTCTTGATCCCTATAGCTAAAAACCTGCAATGTAAGATCTAAGGCACGGCTGTCTTTGATTTCCAGACTCACCAAATTTGAGATTGGTAATGTGACCAGTATGCTGCTCAATGTTCTCCTTGCTGGAGAGAAAGCCACAATGCAAGGATCTCCTTGCTTTTGCTTCATTCATTCTGTAGATTTGTGTTTATTTAAAGGGGTTGTAAAGGTTCGTTTTTTATTTTCTAAATAGGTTCCTTTAGACCCGGTTCACACAGGGGCGACTCGTCAGGCGACTCAGCCGCCTGACAAGTCGCATCCCGCTCTGTTCAATGGAACCGTTTTAATAGGAGCGACTCAAGTCGCTCCGACTTAGAAAAAGGTTCCTGTACTACTTTGGGGGTGACTCGGGGTGACTTGCATTGACTTCAATACAGAAGTCATTTTGCAAATCGCCTCTCAAGTCATCTTGAGATCGCCTTGCCGATTCGCCCCCAAAGTCGTGCCGCCCCAGTGTGAACCGGCTCTTAAGCTAGTGCATTGTTGGTTCACTTACCTTTTCCTTCAATTTCCCTTGTAAATGTTTTTTTTTTCTTTGTCTGAATTCCTCACTTCCTGTAAGCTTGCCCCTATCATCTGAGCAGTTCTGGCTGGGGGTTAGTCAGTGTGCTCGCCCCCTCCCTTGGGACTACATCCCTGCGGGGAGATGCTGTGAACGTTCACAGCGTCTCCCCACAAGGATGTAGTCCCAAGGGACTCCCAGCCAGGACGGCCTCGGATGATGAGGGCAAGCTTACTGAGGAGGAACAAGAAGTGAGAAATTCAGACAAAGAAAAAAAACATTTAGAAGGGAAATCGATGGAAAAGGTAGGTGAACCAACAATGCACTAGCTTAAAGGAACCTATTTAGAAAATAAAAAACAAACCTTTACAACCCCTTTAACCTTACCTGATGCGTCTTGATTACTTCTCTATCAGCCATTGCACCACCAGTCATCAGGAGGGCAGCACTGACATAAAGAAGCAAAGCCCTATTTCTATATCAAGATGGCCACCTCCACACAGATGGTGTTGAAAAGCCTTTCTCAACCTATTTAAAATGAAGGAACCCTTGAGAAAACTTTCCGGGCTCAGGGAACCCATGCTAATAATTTTTTGTTCGTAGTACATTAGTGCAATGGTCATTGGGAAGGATGCTCTTTAAATTTCTGGTCATTACCCGCCTCCCCCCCCCCCCCACCACCACCACAGATAGCTAAAAAGATCTATGCAGTCAGTGGTTACTTATCTAAGAGTGGAAATTGCTCAAGGACCCACTAGCAACCTCTGGTGGAACCCTTCCCTGGTTGAGAAAGGCTGGTGTAGAAGAAGTGGTAAGTCAGTCATAGACAAAACATCAACTGCAGGGAGACCACAAGTATTCATGGTGACTAGCCCTTTGTCCTCTGCCTGCTTTTGTGAGCATAGCTTCCATTGTTCACAACCTCTTTAGAAAAATGGGTTTTAAACTTGCCAGATAGTACCGCTCCCACTTTTCCTTTTACATGGGACAGGTACCCAGCTACTAACCCCTCAAATTCTATTAAAATGATTGTGCCCAAAGTCCAGCTTTAGAAATATACATGTAGCAAGGTGTTACCATTGCAAGCATCTTAAAGGACTGCAATCTGTGCTGTGAATAAGTTTGGCTCCCTTCGGTGTTTATTTCATGCTAGTCAGTTACAACTTGTTTTGATTAAGTAATGGAGAGACAAAGACTCCATTACAGTAAGTAGCACAGAGACTACATTGCCCACAAGGCCACTGTGCTACCAGAGGGGAGTGCACCGCGCAAAGCCTGATGGGGGGACCTTTTTAAGACAAGCGCGCCGTATAGCACGCTCTCTCTGGATGCCATCTTCAAGCCGGCAGGAGGCCTGTGTTGAGGCCTGCCGTGAGTATACCTAGGCCCGAGAAGCCTGGGCCTACGGAGACTGAGAGCGGATCGCCTAGCCAAAGAGGGATCCCTGCTGACAGTCACGCTTTTCAACCCGAGGAGGATCGGTCTACAGCTCGCAGCATCCAGAGCCTTTTATCCAGAGGACAGCCGGGTGAAGGACCAGGGGCCTCGTGACACCAAGAGATGGACCATTGAAGGAGGGTTCCGGACTGAGAGGAAAAGCAGCAAGACAAGGCTCATCTGGTGAGCGGGCACTTACCCATCCATTTAGTTAACTGACTGCCAGGAGTGTGACTATCACAAGCTTCACTTATATTTGCTGGCATTTGCACCTCCGCACGTAGGAACTCAACGCCTTGGGGAAACTAGTACCCCTTGTACTGTTAGTCCGTGTGCCTCAATCAGCAGTTTCTTTCTTCACCCTATCTTTTGGATTACAAATCTTTAAGTGCACCAATGTGGCTAGCTGAAGATTACCTGACTCTTAAGGGGAAAATCATCTGCTTTTCTAACTTTGCAAGTGGTTGCTATAGGACATGCACCGAGTGAACTGTCCACTAGGGGGAGCCATAGAGTTGTGATTCCACATATTAGTGATAACTGTTTGTATCACCTTGTGTTTTCTTCTGTTTGTGTGAGACTTGGTGGAAAGGTGCCCCAGTGTTGATAATACTGCACTGGGAGATTCCTCCACCACACGCTCGCTCAAGTCTGGCCCTCAGGTTACGTTAGTAGGGTTGGATTTCAGAGGTATTTTGAACCAGTGGTATTTCATTCATTGATCTATACAGGGAGCTATTGAATGCCTATTGTATAACCATTATTTCATTATTTTACCAAGTAAACATATCCCCACTGGTTAAGCTACAATTTGTGTGGAACTCTGTCTTTGCAGCTGAGTGGCAGGTGAACAACACCAAGGTAACAACCCATTTTATTGCCTTTATTATTGTGTGTGTATCATTGAGGTCCCTCATAGCCAATTGGGGTCCTCAATCATATTATTGTCCATTTGTGCCAGAGGGGATTGAGACAAATTCTGGGGGGTTGACAGGCAGAGTGCAGGTCCAAATTTAAACCAGCAGCTCCTACGGGGGTAGTGCTACACGTGGGGGCTCTTCCGGGATTCCTGTGACTCTGCAACCAAACCCCTCCCTCTAGACGGAACATCTACCAGCACCAAAATGGACCTTGCTACTGTCGTGGCATGGTGCAAAGAAGAGAACGCTCGCACAGACTCCAGCATAGTTCTTGAAATTCCAGGAGAATCCTGGGGCGAAGAACAGTTAGTCCAAGCCATAAAGATCCTGTCCCCAGACCAGAAAGCATGGGTGATTGCTGTAAAGACGGACACAGGGACCCCAAATATTTATGCATTGATTGAGTGGAAGCAGAAAATCCCTGAACACTTCAAGTGCGCCAGTGTGAAACTAGCCAGCAAGGGAGAACTAAATGTGATACACGCAGAAGCAGCCAAAGGAGGCTCTGACTCATCCGGTCAAGCTGACTCTAGCAAACCAGAAGTTTCCGCTAAGTCACCTCTGGCCACCATCGGACCTGAACTCTGTGCTGTCCTTGGGGAATTTGTTGCAAAGTGCCAAAAGGATCCCCAATCATACTCAACTGCTGGTTACAGGAAGCTTAGGATCTTCTCTGGAAAGCAACCAGTACCTTCAGCAGAAGACAGTTTTGAAGAATGGCTGGATCAGGCTACTCAAGCTTTGGATGAGTGGGACATACCGGAACCACATAAGAAGCAGAGGATCACTGAGAGTTTAAAGGGGCCTGCTTTGGAAGCCATTCGCAACTTGAAACTTAGTAAAAAGAACTGTACTGCCCAAGACTACTTGAGCATCTTACAGGATGTATTTGGCCGCACTGAGAAAGTCTTCGACCTCATCTACCAAATGCAACACTCTTATCAGAAGAAAGGAAATAAGTTGTCAGTGTACATGAGGCGCCTGGAGAAGATCATACATCAGATCCTGTTGAAAAAGGGGTTAGATCGCCGGAAGGTGGATGAGATCAGAGCAACACAAGTTTTGAGAGGGGCTCAACCTTTAGATCCCATTATCCTCCTATTGAGAAGCCGGCAGGATAGTGGTATCCTGAAATATCCAGACTTGATTCAGATTGTCAGGGAGGAGGAAGTCAATAGAACCAATTCAGGTATTATCTCTATCCCCCTTCCTTCCTTCTGTTGGTCTGTTTCAAGGACAATAAAGGGGCCTGGTTGCTTTCAAGTAATCTTGACAGATGCTCTCAGACAAGTCACCTCCCCTCTCTCTCCTTTATCCAAATGCCAGATCTTGCCTACTCCTTCTGCTGGAGCCTTCTGTTCTAGCACTAGGCATTGATACGCTTGTTTCAGCATGGCAGTGGTAAAAGTTCCTTCATCATAGTGACCAACACTGGCCTGGTCAGGAGACTACTAACACCTCTGGCCCAGGAGCAGAGTACTTCAACTGATGGAGTACACCCCATGCTGAAACAAGCGTACCAATGCCTAGTGCTAGAACAGAAGGCTCCAGCAGAAGGAGTAGGCAAGATCTGGCATTTGGATAAAGGAGAGAGAGGGGAGGTGACTTGTCTGAGAGCATCTGTCAAGATTACTTGAAAGCAACCAGGCCCCTTTATTGTCCTTGAAACAGACCAACAGAAGGAAGGAAGGGGGATAGAGATAATACCTGAATTGGTTCTATTGAAGGCCCTGCAGAGGAATCATGGAAAGGTCTCAGTGAGTATTTGCAACACAACCACCTCGCCTGTGAGGGTACCGGCCAGAACACTGTTGGGACAAGTGATCACAGCCACGGCCACCCCAGTCACGCCATCTGACTTAAAAAAAGAAGAGAAGGGTGAGATCCCAGTAGAGAAGTTCTACCTAGAAGACACCACCCTGCCACCAGAGTGGAGGAAAAGAGTTGAAGCCCAGCTCACCCGATGGCAGGCTGCATTCTTCAAGAATGAGTTCGATGTAGGGTGTGTAAAGAGTGCTTCCCACAAGATTCGTCTGCAAGAAGACAAACCGTTCAGAGAAAGGGTCCGACGGGTTCCTTTAGGGGATTTGGAAGACCTACGTGAACAACTGCCAGAACTTAAAAGAGCGGGGATTATCAAAGAATCCAGGAGCCCCTATGCTTCTACAATAGTGGTGGTGCGGAAGAAAAATGGGTCATTAAGGCTGTGCATTGACTTTCTTTGCCCAGAGCCGGATCTGAGTGGACAGGGAAGCATTCTGATGGTGACTAATAGGGATGAGCTTCGTGTTCGAGTCGAACATACGTTCGACTCGAACATTGGCTGTTCGATCGTTCGACGAAGATCGAACGATTTGGGCCGTTCGCGCCAAATTCGAGTGACGCGAACGGCCCACAATGCACTACGCCATCGCAGTGTCATCCAGGCGCTGTGATTGGCCAAGCATGCACTGTGACCCCGCATGCTTGGCCAATCACAGCGCCGGCAGCGAGGAGAGCAATGATTGGCCACAGGCAGGATGCCTGTGGCCAATTATTGCTGAGGGTGTTTAGTACACGCCCCACACTATAAAAGGCCGCCAGCACGGCGGCCTAGTGTAGTGTGTTCCGGAGCAGGGATAGAGTAGCATAGGCAGGGACAGTGACTGTTATTTCTTTCTTGCTTAACCTGGATTCCTTTAGTTTAGGGAAAGAGAAGGATAGGTAGGGAGAGTGTCAGTGTGTTTTGTGCTTCTGCTATAGTGTGCTTAAAAAAAAACATTTATTCTAGGGACAGAAAACTCTAGGTAGGGACAGTGTCAGTTTCTTTCACTCTGCAAGTCCTTGTTTCCAGGGACCTGGAAGGACAGTGAGTGAATTGTCCTTTTGCTATATTGTGATTAAAAAAAACATTTATTCTAGGGACAGAAAACTCTAGGTAGGGACAGTGTCAGTTTCTTTCACTCTGCAAGTCCTTGTTTCCAGGGACCTGGAAGGACAGTGAGTGAATTGTCCTTTTGCTATATTGTGATTAAAAAAAACATTTATTCTAGGGACAGAAAACTCTAGGTAGGGACAGTGTCAGTTTCTTTCACTCTGCAAGTCCTTGTTTCCAGGGACCTGGAAGGACAGTGAGTGAATTGTCCTTTTGCTATATTGTGATTAAAAAAAACATTTATTCTAGGGACAGAAAACTCTAGGTAGGGACAGTGTCAGTTTCTTTCACTCTGCAAGTCCTTGTTTCCAGGGACCTGGAAGGACAGTGAGTGAATTGTCCTTTTGCTATATTGTGATTAAAAAAAACATTTTTTTCTAGGGACAGAAAACTGTAGGTAGGGAGAGTATTTTTTTTCTTTCACTCTGCAAGTCCTTGTTTCCAGGGACCTGTAAGGACAGTGAGTTAATTGTCCTTGTGCTATATTGTGCTGAAAAAAACATTTATTCCAGGGACAGAAAACTCTAGGTAGGGACAGTGTCAGTTTCTTTCACTCTGCAAGTCCTTGTTTCCAGGGACCTGGAAGGACAGTGAGTGAATTGTCCTTTTGCTATATTGTGATTAAAAAAAACATTTTTTTCTAGGGACAGAAAACTGTAGGTAGGGAGAGTGTTTTTTTTCTTTCACTCTGCAAGTCCTTGTTTCCAGGGACCTGTAAGGACAGTGAGTTAATTTTCCTTGTGCTATATTGTGATTAAAAAAAACATTTATTCTAGGGACAGAAAACTCTAGGTAGGGACAGTGTCAGTTTCTTTCACTCTGCAAGTCCTTGTTTCCAGGGACCTGGAAGGACAGTGAGTGAATTGTCCTTTTGCTATATTGTGATTAAAAAAAACATTTATTCTAGGGACAGAAAACTCTAGGTAGGGACAGTGTCAGTTTCTTTCACTCTGCAAGTCCTTGTTTCCAGGGACCTGGAAGGACAGTGAGTGAATTGTCCTTTTGCTATATTGTGATTAAAAAAAACATTTATTCTAGGGACAGAAAACTCTAGGTAGGGACAGTGTCAGTTTCTTTCACTCTGCAAGTCCTTGTTTCCAGGGACCTGGAAGGACAGTGAGTGAATTGTCCTTTTGCTATATTGTGATTAAAAAAAACATTTATTCTAGGGACAGAAAACTCTAGGTAGGGACAGTGTCAGTTTCTTTCACTCTGCAAGTCCTTGTTTCCAGGGACCTGGAAGGACAGTGAGTGAATTGTCCTTTTGCTATATTGTGATTAAAAAAAACATTTATTCTAGGGACAGAAAACTCTAGGTAGGGACAGTGTCAGTTTCTTTCACTCTGCAAGTCCTTGTTTCCAGGGACCTGGAAGGACAGTGAGTGAATTGTCCTTTTGCTATATTGTGATTAAAAAAAACATTTATTCTAGGGACAGAAAACTCTAGGTAGGGACAGTGTCAGTTTCTTTCACTCTGCAAGTCCTTGTTTCCAGGGACCTGGAAGGACAGTGAGTGAATTGTCCTTTTGCTATATTGTGATTAAAAAAAACATTTTTTTCTAGGGACAGAAAACTGTAGGTAGGGAGAGTATTTTTTTTCTTTCACTCTGCAAGTCCTTGTTTCCAGGGACCTGTAAGGACAGTGAGTTAATTGTCCTTGTGCTATATTGTGCTGAAAAAAACATTTATTCCAGGGACAGAAAACTCTAGGTAGGGACAGTGTCAGTTTCTTTCACTCTGCAAGTCCTTGTTTCCAGGGACCTGGAAGGACAGTGAGTGAATTGTCCTTTTGCTATATTGTGATTAAAAAAAACATTTTTTTCTAGGGACAGAAAACTGTAGGTAGGGAGAGTATTTTTTTTCTTTCACTCTGCAAGTCTTTGTTTCCAGGGACCTGTAAGGACAGTGAGTTAATTGTCCTTGTGCTATATTGTGCTGAAAAAAACATTTATTCCAGGGACAGAAAACTCTAGGTAGGGACAGTGTCAGTTTCTTTCACTCTGCAAGTCCTTGTTTCCAGGGACCTGGAAGGACAGTGAGTGAATTGTCCTTTTGCTATATTGTGATTAAAAAAAACATTTTTTTCTAGGGACAGAAAACTGTAGGTAGGGAGAGTGTTTTTTTTCTTTCACTCTGCAAGTCCTTGTTTCCAGGGACCTGTAAGGACAGTGAGTTAATTTTCCTTGTGCTATATTGTGATTAAAAAAAACATTTATTCTAGGGACAGAAAAC
This sequence comes from Rana muscosa, assembly GCA_029206835.1. NCBI lineage: Eukaryota > Metazoa > Chordata > Amphibia > Anura > Ranidae > Rana > Rana muscosa. The sequence goes on along the minus strand of CM055117.1, from coordinate 82,528,337 downwards.
TCTAGGTAGGGACAGTGTCAGTTTCTTTCACTCTGCAAGTCCTTGTTTCCAGGGACCTGGAAGGACAGTGAGTGAATTGTCCTTTTGCTATATTGTGATTAAAAAAAACATTTTTTTCTAGGGACAGAAAACTGTAGGTAGGGAGAGTATTTTTTTTCTTTCACTCTGCAAGTCCTTGTTTCCAGGGACCTGTAAGGACAGTGAGTTAATTGTCCTTGTGCTATATTGTGCTGAAAAAAACATTTATTCCAGGGACAGAAAACTCTAGGTAGGGACAGTGTCAGTTTCTTTCACTCTGCAAGTCCTTGTTTCCAGGGACCTGGAAGGACAGTGAGTGAATTGTCCTTTTGCTATATTGTGATTAAAAAAAACATTTTTTTCTAGGGACAGAAAACTGTAGGTAGGGAGAGTGTTTTTTTTCTTTCACTCTGCAAGTCCTTGTTTCCAGGGACCTGTAAGGACAGTGAGTTAATTTTCCTTGTGCTATATTGTGATTAAAAAAAACATTTTTTCTAGGGACAGAAAACTGTAGGTAGGGAGAGTGTTTTTTTTCTTTCACTCTGCAAGTCCTTGTTTCCAGGGACAGAGAAGGACACCTGAAGGTAGCCCTTATTGCTTTTTTCCCATCTCCCTGCAGGCCATCTATTAGAATGTCTGGAAGGCAAACAAGGAGAGGCAGACAGTCAGGAGGCAATAAAAGAGGGCAAGCAGGCTCTGTGTCTGGGGGCAACAGTGCTGGTCGTGGACGCGGTGCATTGTCATCAGCACATGGCCATGGGACACGCTTGTCCTTCTTTTCGGCAGCTGGACATGTTGAGCCACATCATGCCGAAGACTTGGTAGAGTGGATGACCAAGCCCTCCTCCTCCTCCTCATCCTCTCTCACCCAGGCTCAGGGTACTGGAAAAGCAGCTGCCAAAGCGTCGTCTTCCCTGGTATCAATGTCAGACAAATCATCAGTCACTCCTTCCCTAGACCCACCATGTCCTCCTCCTGAGGAGTCCCCCGAACTGTTTCAGCACAGTGTTGGGTACATGCTCCAGGAGGATGCCCAGCGTTTCGAAGGGTCTGATGATGAAACCCAGCTAGAGGAAGGCAGTAGCGTGAGAGCAGACAGAGGGGATGCTCAAGAAGGACACCAATCTGGCAGTCATGTTCCAGCAGCTGCAGCATACTGCCAGATTGGCTCCAGTGATGAGGAGGGAGGGGATGATGAGGTCAATGACTCCACGTGGGTGCCTAATAGGAGAGAGGAGGAGGAGGAGGATGAGGAGGAGGCACATCTCCAACGAGGCAGGATGCCCTTTGGTGGCCAGCGTAAGGGCAGTACACCGACGGAATCACACCGCAGAGCTCCGCCTGTGCAGGGCGCTGCCTCTGCCCGTCATTCAAAAAGTTCTTTGGTGTGGGCCTTTTTTGAGGCTAGTGCATCAGATCGCACAGCTGCTGTTTGCAACATATGTCTCAAGCGTATATCGCGTGGCCAAAACATCAGCCGCTTGGGTACCACATGCCTGACCAGACATATGTTGACCTGCCATGCAGCTCGTTGGCAAGCCTACCTCAAAGACCCACACCAAAGAACAAAGCGGACCTCTCCTTGCACCGCATCAGCTGGGATCTCCAACCCCACTATAACTTCAGTCCTCTCTGAAACATGCACTGAGAGGAATGAAGGTGTAGAATTAGGTGTGTCACAGCCAAGTACTTGCGCCCACTCTGCTAGCAGTACACCGACGTCCGATTCTAGCAGGCAAATTTCCCTGCCCCAGCTGCTGGACCGTCGAAAGAAGTTCACTCCCAGCCATCCACATGCCCAGCGGTTGAATGCTAGCTTGGCTAAATTGCTAGCGCTTCAACTGCTGCCTTTTCAGTTGGTAGACTCGGCCCCCTTCCGTGAGTTTGTGCAATGTGCGGTTCCTCAGTGGCAGGTTCCCAAACGCCACTTTTTCTCACGGAAGGCTATTCCGGCTCTCTACCGGCATGTGGAAGGCAATGTCTTGGCCTCGCTGGACAGGGCGGTCAGCGGTAAGGTGCATATTACCGCTGACTCATGGTCCAGCAGGCATGGACAGGGACGTTACCTTTCTTTCACGGCCCATTGGGTCACTCTTTTGGCAGCTGGGAAGGATTCAGGACAAGGTGCAGTAGTGTTGGAGGTTGTCCCACCGCCACGCCTCCAAAATGCTACTACTGGTTGTGACACACCTCTCTCCTCCACCCCCTCCTCTTCTTCTTCCTCCATGGCCTCTTCCTGTGGTTTGTCCTATGAACCAGCGGTGCTCCGTAGCCGTTCACGGGGCTACGCAAGTACGCAGGCAAAAAGATGCCATGCCGTGCTTGCGCTGGTGTGTTTGGGGGACAGAAGCCACACTGGGGCAGAGGTCCTGTCTGCTCTGCAGGGCCAGGCCGAGAGGTGGTTGACGCCACGCCAGCTTAAGCCAGGAATGGTGGTTTGCGACAATGGCACCAACCTCCTCTCCGCCCTCCGACAGGGACAACTGACCCATGTGCCCTGTGTGGCTCACGTCCTTAACCTGGTGGTGCAGCGGTTCTTGGGCAGGTACCCGGGCTTACAGGATGTCCTGAGGCAGGCCAGGAAAGTCTGTGTGCATTTCCGCAGATCTTATAATGCCAGTGCTCGCCTGGCTGAGCTGCAAAAGGAGTTGAACCTGCCCAAGAACCGCCTTATATGTGACATGCCCACCAGGTGGAACTCAACGTTGGCCATGCTGCAGCGGCTGCACACGCAGCAGAGGGCCATCAATGAGTACCTGTGCGACTACGGCACCAGGACAGGGTCAGGGGAGCTTGGTTTTTTTTCTCCACGCCAGTGGGGCATGATCAGGGATGCATGCACTGTCCTGGCACCATTTGAGGAGGCCACGAGGATGGTGAGCAGTGACAGTGCATGCATCAGTGACACTGTACCTCTTGTCCACCTGTTGGAGCACACGCTGCGTGGAATAATGGACAGGGCACTTGAGGCAGAACAGAGGCAGGAAGAGGAGGACTTCCTTGCCTCTCAAGGCCCCCTTTACCCAGACAGTGTTCCTTCTGTCCCACCCATCGCACAGGAAGAGGAGGAGGAGGAGGAGGAGGAGGAGGATTGTGTCAGCATGGAGGTGGAGGCTGGCACTCAGCATCATCAGCAGCAGTCTTTTAGGGATGATTTACAGTCCCAAGAAACCAGTGGACTTGTACGTGGCTGGGAGGAGGTGGCTGCGGATCATGTCGTCCTTAGTGACCCAGAGGACTCCGGAGCGAATGCCTCAGCAAACCTACGCTGCATGGCCTCCCTGATCCTGCAAAGTCTGCGGAAGGATCCTCGTATTCTTCGGATCAAGGAGAGGGACCATTACTGGCTGGCCACTCTCCTTGATCCACGGTACAAGGGTAAGGTTGCGGACCTTATGTTACCGTCGCAGAGGGAGCAGAGGATGAGACAACTCCGGGAGGCCTTGCAGAAAGGTCTGTGCAACGCGTTCCCAGAGACTGGGAGGTTGCAAACTCCTGGTCCTGGACAACGAGTTGCTGAGGCTTCGGCCAGTCAAAGAAGGAGCGGTGGGGAAGGTGGCCGTCTGACCGATGCGTTCAGACAATTCTTTAGTCCGCAGCCCCAAAGTATGATTGGTTCCAGCAACCATCGCCAGCGTCTGATAAACATGGTGCAGGAATATCTAGGGGCAAGGTCAGACTTGGACACCTTCCCCACCGAAAATCCTCTGGCTTACTGGGTCTTGAGGATGGATCACTGGCCAGAGCTTGCACAGTATGCAATTGAGCTACTGGCCTGTCCTGCATCCAGCGTTCTTTCGGAACGCACATTCAGTGCTGCTGGAGGATTTGTCACGGATCACAGGGTGCGCCTGTCCACCGACTCGGTTGATCGACTGACTTTCATCAAGATGAACCAGTCTTGGATCACCACCAGCTACCACACACCTGATGCTGATATAACAGACTAATTGATTTTAAAATGTCACATCCCTTCAAGACTGATGCTGATGCTGAGTGCCTGTGCTGTTATGTTGACTGGCTATCCTCCTCCTCCGAGTCCTCAATGATACGATTGATGATGATAGCTTGGAAGATCATTTTTGTTTATGGGTGCCGCCACCAGTGCCTAACGCCCAATTTTTCAGCCCCTGTTTAACAGGGGCGTGTAATTACAATTTTTGAAGCAATACTTTGCAACAGGGCTCATTGCTGTGCTCCAAGTACAGTATCTGTGAGGAGTTGCAGTGTTGTGCCACCAGTGCCTAAGGCCCAATTTTTCAGCCCCTGTTTAACAGGGGCGTGTCATTACAATTTTTGAAGCAATACTTTGCAACAGGGCTCATTGCTGTGCTCCAAGTACAGTATCTGTGAGGGGTTGCAGTGTTGTGCCACCAGTGCCTAAGGCCCAATTTTTCAGCCCCTGTTCAACAGGGGCATGTAATTACAATTCTTGATCTAATAATTCACAGCAGGGCCCATTGCTGCACCCACCAAGAGTAACTGTCAGGGCTTACAGTGTTGTGGCACCAGCACCACCATCAAAGGCCCAATTTTTACTACCACTGTTCAACAATTATATGTAATTAAAATTCCTGATATAATAGTTGACAGCAGGGCGTTCCAGCACCAACCAAGAGTAACTGTGAGTGCTTACAGTGTTGTGCCAACACCAACAACTAAGGGGCCTATTTCTGCAGAGTATATACGGCAGGTCCCTACTTTCAAACATCCAACTTACAAACGACTCCTACTTGCAAACGCAAGAAGACAACAGGAAGTGAGAGGAAATCTACCACTAGGAAGGAAAATTCTCTCCTGTAAGAATAAATATGGGAGAAAGGTGTCTCCTCTGTACTGATGCTTTATCAGCAATCCTTGTTTCAAGAAAAACACCACATTTCAAAAACAGTTGTCATTGGGACGGAAAGTGAGGTGAAATGTTCTGAACAGGGGCACAGACAGCAAAACAAATGTTACAGGGGTGATAACCCTTACCTATGTTTTCCAAAAAGTTTAAAAATAGATTTTTGGGCTGGAGCTACACTTCAACAATGTACCTGTTCAAAATTACAAACAGATTCTACATAAGAACAAACCTACAGTCCCTGTCTTGTATGCACCGCCTGTATACGGCTGTTCAGAGTATATAGGGCCTTTTTTATTTTATGTGCGGGGTTCCCCTTAATATCCATACAAGACCCAAAGGGGCTGGTAATGGGCTGGGGTAGGGGGGGGGGGGTCATGGGGTAGCTATGCCATTTTTCTTAAAGAATTTCATCCATATTACCGGGACCAGACATTACATTAAAGCCGCAAGCAGTTTTAAATGGCTTTTTTTTCCTTTAGAAGTGTCATTTTGTGCAGGGACAGTTCTAAACACGGGAAACACGTGGCACTTCACAGGCATACTTTAGACACCCCCCAGGTACGATATTTAAAGGAATATTTGACTTTTTTTTTTTCACTTTATGCATCATTAAAATGACTGCTCCCGAAAAACGACCGTTTTTAAAACTTCTTTTTGCATTGATACATGTCCCCTGGTGCAGAACCCGGGTTCCCAAACCCTTTTTAGGACAATAACATGCATAATAGTTGTTATAATTAGCACTTTAGAATTCGAACGTTCGCATCCATTGTATTTAATAGGGTTCTAATGTTCGTTCGAACTTCCGGTCCGTTCGCGGGTTCTGGTGCGAACCGAACCCGGGGGTGTTCGGCTCATCACTAGTGACTAATCATTTCACTAGGTATGCCCAAGCATTCCCAACAAGGGATCAGCAAACATCAATAGTGGCCATGGTCCTAGTAGAGAAGTTTTTCGTCCACTATGGCCTGCCCCAACGCATCCACTCGGATCAAGGGAGAGACTTTGAAAGTAGCCTTATTAAGAGACTTTTAGACCTGTTAGGTATCAAAAAGTCCAGAACCCCTCCTTACCACCCCCAAGGGGATGCTCAACCTGAGAGGTTTAACTGAACTCTTCTTGACATGCTTGGAACGTTAAGCTCAGAAAAGAAGCAACATTGGAGTAAACATGTAGCCGCCATTGTACATGCCTATAACAATACTGCCAATGATGCTACAGTATACTCTCCCTATCGCTTAATGTTTGGACGAGAGGCTCGATTACCAGTGGACCTGGTCTTCGGAATATCCCTGGACCACACCTCAGCAACCTCCCACAGAGGGTATGTTGATCGCCTGAGGAAAAGCCTGAAGTCCACCTATGACAAGGCCCAAGCTACCTTGGACAGGAGGGGGCTGAGGAATAAAAAGAACTTTGATCTCAAAGTCAGAGTACAGGACTTACAACCAGGAGACAGAGTACTCTTGAGAAACTTGGGTGTTCCTGGTAAGCACAAACTGGCCGACCGCTGGAAGTCACAGCCCTATGTTATCTGCAAGCAACTACCAGGAATCCCAGTATACCAGATGAGGCCAGAAGGAAGTGTGGGCCCCCTAAAGACTTGGCATTGAAATCATCTACTGCCCCTCTCAGAGGCAGTTCGCCTGCCACCAGTGTCAGATCTACAGACAACTCCCTCAACCTCTCAGGGGTCTCAACCAGTCACTAGGTCTCAGTCAGTACTTCAAGATGTGGATAATGAAGACACTGAAGATGAAGAGGTGGAATCAGACTGGCTGTGGTCATCTCAACTACCAGGGCCTGCAACCCCTCTCTTGTACTCACCTGAAACGAATGACACTGGGACTCTCAGACCCGAGGCCCCTGAGTTTGTGCTTTAGAATCTGTTTCCTGAATAGATAGATGATGGTGAAAGTCCTGTGCCAGTGAAAGATCCAGAAGTAATCTCATTCATTACAGAAGATGATTTGGAGGCTGACGTACCGAGAGGGGAAATAGTAGAAGAATTGGAGTCCAGAGTGCCTGAACAGGATGAAGGAGGGGCTGAGGAAGACGTCAAACCCAGTAAGCCTGAAGCACAGAAGCCTAAAGAGCAAAGAGAGAAAAGAGCTATTCACCCACCCAAGAAACTAGCATATGATGTGGGCGGCACAGTGGTGTACTAAGTAGCACTCTCGCCTAGCAGTAAAAAGGGTCGCTGGTTCGAATCCCAACCACGACAACTACCTGCCTGGAGTTTGCATGTTCTCCCTGTGCCTGCGTGAGTTTCCTCCGGGTACTTCGGTTTCCTCCTACACTCCCAAGACATGTTGGAAGGTTAATTGGCTTCTGTCTGAAATTGGCCCTAGTATATGAATGTGACTTAGGGACCTTAGATTGTAAGCTCCATGAGGGTAGGGACCGATGTGAATGTACAATGTATATGTAAAGCGCTGTGTAAGTTGACGGCGCTATATAAGTACCCAAATAATAATATGATCAGTTGGGTGAAAGCTCAGGGAAGGCTGTGCTTACCTCAAAAAGGACTTCAGACATACCTGATCCTTCCACTCACCATTTAGTGGAGGGCAACCCCAGCTCACCCCCTGGCACATCTGGTTGGGCCATCCCAGTTAAAGTGGCCTGTAGGCAGGACAACCTCCTTTCCAAAGCATGGTGGGGGGTTCCTCTGCCAGGTTCTTTTGAGAATGCAAACTGCCTTATTTCTTGAATGCACTAACTGTTTTTTCCCTCCTTGTGTATTAAACTAAGCTTGTAACAGGTCACAAACTGCTGTTGTCTTTAGGGACCAAAGTTTTCAAGTGGGGGGAGTGTGTAGCAAGGTGTTACCATTGCAAGCATCTTAAAGGACTGCAATCTGTGCTGTGAATAAGTTTGGCTCCCTTCTGTGTTTATTTCATGCTACTTGTTTTGATTCATTTATCGAGAGACAAAGACTCCATTACAGTGAGTAGCACACAGACAACATTGCCCACAAGGCCACTGTGCTACCAGAGGGGAGTGCACCGTGCAAAGCCTGATGGGGGTCACCTTTTTAAGACAAGCGCGCTGTATAGCACGCTCTCTCTGGACGCCATCTTCAAGCCGGCAGGAGGCCTGTGTTGAGGCCTGCTGTGAGTATACCTAGGCCAGAGAAGCCTGGGCCTACAGAGATCGAGAGCAGATCGCCTAGCCAAAGAGGGATCCCTGCTTACAGTCTCGCTGATCAACGGGAGGAGGATCGGTCTACAGCTCGCAGCATCCAGAGCCTTTTATCCAGAGGATGGCCGGGTGAAGGACCAGGGGCCTCGTGACACCGAGAGACGGACCATTGAAGGAGGATTCTGGACTGAGAGGAAAAGCAGCAAGACAAGGCCTCATCTGGTGAGCGGGCACTTGCCCATCCATTTAGTTAACTGACTGCCAGGAGTGTGACTATCATAAGCTTCACTTATATTTGCTGGCGTTTGCACCTCTGCACGTAGGAACTCAACGCCTTGGGGAAACTAGTACCCTGTGTACTGTTAGTCCATGTGCCTCAATCAGCAGTTTCTTTCTTCACCCTATCTTTTGGATTACAAATATTTAAGTGCACCAACGTGGCTAGCTGAAGATTACCTGACTCTTAGGGGAAAATCATCTGCTTTTCTAACTTTACAAGTGGTTACTATAGGACACGCACAAATTGAACTGTCCACTAGGGGGAGCCATAGAGTTGTGATTCCGCATATTAGTGATAACTGTTTGTAGTGTGAGACTTGGTGGAAAGGTGCCCCAGTGTTGATATTACTGCACTGGGAGATTCCTCCACCACACCCTCGCTCAAGTCTGACCCTCAGGTTACGTTAGTAGGGTCCGATTTCAGAGGTATTTTGAACCAGTGGTATTTCATTCATTGATTCATACAGGGAGCTGTATATATTGAATGCCTATTGTATAACCATTATTTCATTCTTTTACCAAGTAAACATATCACCATTGGTTAAGCTACAATTTGTGTGGAACTCTGTCTTTGCAGCTGAGTGGCAGGTGAACAACACTAAGGTAACAACCCCTTTTATTGCCTTTATTATTGTGTGTGTATCATTGAGGTCCCTCATAGCCAATTGGGGTCCTCAATCATATTTCTGTCCATTTGTGCCAGAGGGGATTGAGCCAAATTCTGGGGGGTTGACAGGCAGAGTGCAGGCCCAAATTTAAACCAGCAGCTCCTACGGGGGTAGTGCTACATACATACAAGGCAGTCAATATTTAACTACATATTTAGGCTTGCTACTTAGCAGTGCTGCAGCAAGACAATGTCCACCAGTCAGGCTTTGTCCCAGTGGGTCACTGCAGCATGTGAGCTGTGAACTAGGGGTATCAAATACAAGTGGTTCCGCAGTACTTAGCCAACAATCTCAAGTGGTCTGAATGGGGGGGGGGGGGAGGGGTGGGACGGCCTACACTTGGAAAGTTACCAATGTTTAGGTTTTTACACATTTTTTAACACCTACATTCAATTTATGGGATTTATGGGGCTCTTTGGTCTTATCCTCTCTTCCTCTTATATTTGGACACTGCATAGCCAAAATGAGTTGAGTTGCATCTTTGTCATTAGCACAGTCATTTAGCCTGTAGGATCTCGATGCACTTACATACACATACTAGGGTAAATTTTTTAGACAGGATCTGATTAACCTACCAGCATGTCTTTAGAGTGTTGGAGGAAACCGGAGTATCTAGAGGAAACCCACACAGGCACAGGGAGAACATGCAAACTCCAGGCAGATGGTGTTGTGGTTGGGATTTGAACCAGCAACCCTATTGCTGCTAGGTGAAAGTGCTAACCACTACACCACTGTGCTGCCCTTTGGATGGCAGCCCTTTGGATGGCAGCCCTTTGGATTGGATGGTAGCCTGCAAATATGCTGAAACTGGTAGTGGAGATTGATTTACAATGGAATGCACCTTATTTTAATTTATTTCAAAAGCTTTGGATATATATCTTTATCACCAAACAGCGCGTCCAAAAAACAGCATGCGGGCATGTATGATTAGCTATCTTATGGTTTATTTCCCAATTCTGTGTTTTGCCCGGAGCTTTCCTTTAGGAGCTTAATGTAGAATATCACTCCATCCTTCATTAACCATTCCCTTTGTTCATGCTGCTCTGTGTCTAGAAAACGTGACACTATCATTCAATAGCTTTTAATGAAAACATCACAGATAATGCTTTATATGGAAATAAGAGGCATAGAAGGCTATACAATTTCCCAGAAAAAAGGTGAATTTGCCATATAATGCGTCATTAGGTTCCTATCTCACAAGTTTTTGATGCACAGAGGGCATCTGCATAGGCCAAATACTAAATACAATATATGCTGATGATCTCTAGGGCAAACAACATTTATCCCTTTTTCATTTATAACAGTCATAATAACTGTAATATGTTGGCTATTTATTCCAAGAATTCTCTGTGGCGATATATTTATGCGGAAAAGATCTCGAGATATGAAATGTGGCCTCATTAGATCCAAAGTTTACAAGGAATTTATCTTATCAGAGATGGGAGACTAAAAATATTCATCTTTTGTTTGCTATTTGGTTAACATGAGAATATCTCCTTACAGTGGGCTATACACACTGAGATTAAGAGCCTGTTCATGATTTACATATTTCTTCAGTAAAATGCATGTGTTTTGCCACAGGAAAGAAACATTCATTTCAGAGGAGCATTATCACATCATATCACTGTAGAGCACCTCATTTTCAAGAAACCCATAGGTTGTCATTGCTGGTTTCCTTCACAAAACACTATTTACCTAGCTGTCATGCTATCCCCTGACATCAGGACACCCCAATCACAGATTTGGACAGTGGCGGTGCGTCCATAAAGGGCGCACGGGCGCCGCCCCCTCTCTCTTGCCACTCTCTATCATGAATCTATCTATGGTCGCCGCTGCCACCCCTTATTTATTCACCCCTTTTCGGGTTCCGGGCACCTGAAATACATTGTCAGGGTATTTTTGGAAGCACCAGATTAGAGCCGTAGGCTCTAATAGGCGTCCAAAAAGGTAACAGTGGGCGCCATGCTGGGCACTCGCTGTTCACTCAGCATTGTGTTAGGAAAGCGAATGAATCGCTTTACTAACACTGAACCACCTCTCAGCCAATCAGGTGCTCGGGTCTGTTACCTGACACCTGATTGGCTGAAACGACAGGCGCTGTGATTGGACGCCGCCTATCAGGTGTTCAATCATAGCAGAGGACAGGAAAAGAGGACGAAAGAAGGCATCAAGGAGCGTGGAGGACATCGCCATGACCCGCTGCCCCACCGAGACAAAGTGCCAGGCGGGCGGGGAATGCACAGTGGCAGCATTTGATGGGCACAGTAGCGGCAATTGATGGGAACACTGGCAGCAATTGGTGGGCACAGTAGCTGCAATTGATGGGCACACTGGCAGCAGTTGATGGGCACAGTAGCGGCAGTTGATGGGCACACTGGCAGCAGTTGATGGGCACATTAACGGCAGTTGATGGGCACACTGGCAGCAATTAATGGGCACAGTGTCAGCAATTCATGGGCACACTGGCAGCAAGTGATGGGCACACTAGCAGCCTTGATGGGCACAGTAGCGGCAATCGATGGGCACACTGGCAGCAATTGATGGGCAGTGTCAGCAATTGATGGGTACAGTAGCTGCATTTGATGGCACAGTGGCGGCAATTTATGGGTACAGTGGCTGCATTTGATGGGCACAGTGGCTGCATTTGATGGGCACAGTGGCAGCAATTGATGGCACAGTGGCTGCGTTTGATGGGCACAGTGGCTGCGTTTGATGGGCACAGTGGCTGCGTTTGATGGGCACAGTGGCTGCGTTTGATGGGCATAGTGGCTGCGTTTGATGGCACAGTGGCTGCAATTGATGTTTTGTTTTTTTTCAGTTTGTTTGCGCCCCCCCCCCCCCCCAAAAAAAATTTGAGCTCCAGCCGCCACTGGATTTGGAGCCAGTATGCGGCAAGTGAAATCAGAATAAAGTCTGAAGGCCATGATCTTTCTGGATGCAGAACCTAAGTGTTGGCTAGGCTGTGCCCAGGAGGGCACATTCATGCACATCTGGTGGAACTACCCCAAAATTCAAAAATTTTGGAACATTTTTCCTTTGATTCAGAAAATTACACTTAAGCTCATACAATTCTCTCCCCTCCACTGTCTCTTTCACGCTACCCCTTCCTTCCTTACGTCGTATGAAAATAGCGTCACTCCACAACTTTTGGTCTGACTGGATGTATTATTCATTTGAAATAGACAAAATAGACCAAAATCAACCCGAGCAGCGAGCTATCTACTCACTGCTTATAGGGAGGATCCTTCAGATATCAATGCCTCTGCATAATTCGAGACCTCCCCTTGGATGAGCACCGTCCACTGGCAGATACTAGGCTGTTTCATCTACACTGAAAAATTCTGATTCTTGCACACCCAGTTGACCATCTAGTATCTTATGTATTTATACTTTGTCTACGTTATTTTTTCTTCCTAAACATTTCTTTCTATTCAAAGGTCTATAATTCTTATTTCATACTATAATGTGTACTGATTATGGGGATCTACCTTTGCAGTCTTTTTACAATTGGCTGTGGTGCTGTGTTAGGGTGATTATAGCACCAATGCTGTATCCCATTTACAGGGCATCCAGAAAGTATTCACAGCGTTTCACTTTTTCCATGTTTTGTTATGTTACAACCTTAATCCAAAATGGATTCAATTCATTATTTTCCTCACATTTCTACAAACAATACCTCATAGTGTCAATGTGAAAGAAGTTTGTTTGAAATCTTTGAAAATGTATTAAAAATAAAAATAAATAAAAAATCCCATGTACATAAGTAGTCACAGCCTTTTCCATGACACTCAAAATTTAGCTCAGGTGCCTCCTGTTTCCACTGATCATCCTTGAGATGTTTCTACAACTTGGAGTCCATCTGTGGTAAATTCGATTGATTGGACATGATTTGGAAAGGCACACACCTGTCGATAAAAGATCCCACAGTTAACAGTGCATGTCAGAGCACACACCAAGCCATGAGGTCCAAGGAATTGTCTGTAGACCTCCAAGACAGGATTGTATCGAGGCACAGATCTGGTGAAGAATTATTTTTGCAGCATTGAGCACAGTATCCTCCATCATCGGTAAATGTAAGAAGTTTGGAACCACCAGGACTCTTCCTAGAGTGGCCCGCTGAGCAATCGGGAGAGAAGGGCCTTAGTCGGGGAGGTGACCAAGAATCTGATGACCACTCCGACCAAGCTCCAGCATTTCTCTATGGAGAGAGCAGAACCTTCCAGAAGAACAACCATCTGTGCTGCACTCCACCAATCAGTGGCCAGACAGAAGCCACTCCTCAGTAAAAGGCAAATGACAGCCCACCTGGAGTTTGCTTTTTCTTCTTTGTAACTTTTATTATTGTTTTTTGCTGTTATTATTTTTTGTACTTTAAAATTTCTAATAAAAAGAGATTATACAAAAAAAAAAGTCTGAGCTTTTCATCTTTATGCTTGTTCCCGGACAATGACTAAGTATACTGTTCAGATGTAGAAGTAAGCATAACAACTACCATGATTATCTTAGAAGAGGCTTCCTTTAACAAACGCTGCATTTTAAACATTTAAGGATAATTGAATTTATTATTTCCTACCATTCCCACGCTGAGCTGATCTAGCCTCCCCCTAGCCACCTTCCCATTAAGTTTAATAAAGCTGTTCTGCATGTAGCTTCCCATTAGATTTTCTAGGACAGTCTCCTGTGTAGCTTCTAAAGTTTGGCAAACGGTTTTGACCCAAGCATGAATTCGGGCTGAACATTGGCTGTTTACCCCGTTCGGGGGAACACCTGAATTTGCAGGGTGTTCGGCAAGTGTTTGCCCCGCCGAACACCCTGCAATGCACTGCATGCTGCACAGTACATTCTACACCCTGATTGGGAAAAGCTTTGCTCAATCAGGGCACAGTAAAAGCTGGTTGTTAAGGAGCAGGGCTGGGAAGCCAGCTGTGTGTCCCTAATAACCGATGAGTCATCATCTGTCAATGGGCTGAATAAAAAAAAAACAGTTCCCGGTAAAAAAATTGTAAAAAAAGAAATAGGGCGTGGGGTCCCCCCCAAAATCCACACCAGACCCTTATCTGAGCATGCATCCTGGCAGGTTAGGTATGGGGGGGAGCGAGCTCACTCCCCTCCTGAACATACCAGGCCACATGCCCTCAACAAGGGTTAGAGATAGCAGTGATGTCACTGTCACTACTCCTGTCAGCCTTGTAACAGAAGCAACTGAGACAAGGTGCCCCCATCCCTGCAATAAACCATTGTGCCCAGGGCAGCCGCCCCTCCTGCCCACCCCTTGTCCCAGCCCTGGCTATAGGGTTCTATACGGCCCCAATCGAGCAGAGTATTTCATTTTCTAATTGAAAATGCTCTTTTATTTTTCCTGTTGCATAAACTATGAAAACAACAAGCAGAGTTATAGCAGTGGATAATAATTCTTATCTGTAATTGTATAAAAGGGCAGTATTTATTAAAAGCGCTGGCCGATGGACAGTGGTGTAAATCTAAGTCCTCATTATCACTGTGCACCACCAGATGCTTCAGACTATTAATCAGTTGGTAAACTGGAAATAATGCTGGTGCAGCAATAATTTTTTAATGTCATGGCAATTTCTATATTAAGCTCTGGCCTGTGTATTGTTAGGACAGTTTTTTTCATCAACTTAGCAATACAGATGGCTCTATAAAACGGAGGGCTAAAAACAAGCCATAACGAATGATATACATTCTTGTACAACAATTGGGAAGAATGCTAGAGACGGCTAAACTGATAAATAGTAGAATCAATAGGGGTTAATCAGCATAAGACAGCAGATTAGGGGTAAAGTCACTGGCTAGGGGCATATATTTGAGTAGATGTAAACCCTCACTGAATGACTTGTGCCTTTGTGTATCATAAGGGACTGCTGCTCCAGGGCATTATATATTGGTGACAATAGACCGTTCTTGCACAACGAATGTCAGCATAGCCAGTTGCCATTCCCATTGGAAGCCTGCGCGGAAGGGTGACATCACAGGAGCACAACTGGGAGACAAGGATGGGACGCTGTCACCCCGTAACAGCAAGTGCTGAAGAGTTCTATGGCAGGATCACCATATTAATAAAGGTTCAGATCTAAAAATATTGAAAATTAATTTAAGGTCTATGTCATGTTAGCAATTTTCTACATCAAGGATAAAGTTAAGAATTAACTCACTTTCTCCATGACATCACTTACTCAATTCCTAAACTTGGAACATGTGACTCCTTAGGTGCTCCCTCAAAATTCTGAAGCAGTTTGGTCAGCAAAGGAGAAACATTCTTAAGAGAAGATAACATTTGCATTTCAGTAATTTTACTGCTTGACAGTTGTCATCCACAGCACAAGTGCCAGTGTGACATGACCCTAAGACCCGGTTCACACAGGGGCGACTCCGGACGAGACTTCAGATCGCCCCGAGTTGCCCCAAGTCGCGCTATTTTTAAAACTAATTGAAGTGAATGGAGATGTTTTAAGGTACATGACTGCAGTCGCTCCGACATCAAAAAAGGTTCCTATACTACTTCAATCAGACTTCTAGGCGACCTGTAGGCAACTTGTACCCATTGATTTCAATGGAAGTCGCTTAGAAGTCTGATCACTGTTCATTTTGAAGGCAACTTTACAGGAAGCAGAAAGGAATTTACCCAGAAGCCACAAGGAATTTACTTCAAGTCGTGTTGTTAACGACCACAAGTCGCGCTGAAGTCTCCTCCATGTCTCGCTGTGATTCATGCTTAAGTTGTGTCTGAGTTGCTTCTGGAAGTCGCGCTGGAAGTCGTGTTGCCCCAGTGTGAACCGGCTCTAAAGCTTCGTACACATGACCGGCAAGAACCAGCAAGAAAACCGCTGGCAGAGCTTTTTGCCGAGAAAACCGTTCGTGTGTATGTTTTCTCATCGAGAAAACTGCCGGGAATCTCAACGAGAAAAATAGAGAACCTTCTCTCTATTTTCTCGTCAGGATTCACGTTTTTCTCATCAGGATTCTCGTCGGCCTGTTTCCCGATGAGAAAACCATGTGTGTGTATGAGGCTACAAGCTTACCTGTCCTCAGGTAAGCCCGCGCATGCTGGATGAGACTTCGACGCATGCGCGGTAGCTTACAAGGGTAGTGTAGGGTGAAGCAAGATGGCGGCGACGGCATCAAATGTGATGAGCGCATGCTCGTCGTAGTCGATGACGTCACCTCGTTCTTGCCATTCAAAAGAACGGCGGTTCTTTTGAATGGCTGTTTGTATGCACGGCTTGACAAGAAAAGCTTGCCAGGAATCTTGTCAGGAAAACCAGCGTTTTTTTCCTGACGGGATTCTCGGCTGTGTGTACAGGGCTTAAGGGTTAGGTTTTAGGAAGAATTTTCCTATAAAGTAAGGGGTTAAGGATCAATGCATAGGAGAAATCTTAAAGGTTAATTTAATTTATTGTTTTAATTTTTATTTTTTTAAATATGCTTTTTTTTTTAATGATGACACTTAACCATCTGTATGTTTTGGGCTTCCTATGTATGCCCTCTCCCCCAAAAAATAAGTAAAAAGGAACAAAAACACTTGTGGATCTATTGTTACCCAATTTAGAGTCCATAAATTAGTCCATGAAACATGAAGTAATAGATAAAGTCCATACACTGAGGGCTCTCACCACGTGGGAATAGAAGCCAGATTCCAGCGTAGGCGTTAAAGCACTTTAATGGAAACATACAAATGGCAACTCACACGTGTGAAGAATAAAAAGGCACATCTGTAAGTAAAAGCATCCCAAGGGCAAACGTGGGTGAACGCGTCAAGGTTCCTCCAATCCTCCACTTTAGTCTCTGCAAGCACTGCAATCACTGGTCAACGTAGAGTTGGAATAGATGGCCGTGCGATTAGGAGAAGTCAAAACGAGGCTTGGTGCGCAGGTTGTGAGGAGGGTGACATCGCCAGAGTGCGACGTGTTTCCGAGCATGCGCTCTGCATATGCTACAGCAGCCGCGCTCCTTTGTCAAGCCTACTTGACAAAGGAGCGCGGCTGCCGTAACATATCAGCACGCATTCTCAGAAACGCGTCGCACTCTGGTGACGTCATCCCTCCTCGCCGCCCAGAAACCTGCTCACCAAGCCTCGTTTTGACTTCTCCTCACCGCACGGCCATCTATTCCAACTCTTCATGGACCGGGGATTGCAGTGCTTGCAGAGACTAGAGCGGAGGATTGGAGGAACCTTGACTCGGTCACCCACATTTTCCGGGATGCTTTTACCTACAGATGTGCCTTTTTATTCTTCACACATGAGTTGCCATTTGTATGTTTCCATTAAAGTGCTTTTTTAACTCCTACACTTAGAGGCGTCTCTCATCCTTGTTTATTCTCAGCTCCGATGAAATCTGGCTTGGCTTCCATTCCCACGTGGTGGCAGCCCTCAATGTATGGACTTTATCTATTATTTCATGTTTCACGGACTTCTTCCTTGCTGCTGCTGCCCTTCCGTCCTGATGCTCTTGCTGGCAATTTCTGTTTGTCAAAATGACAGCTGGGTCTTGTTGAGTAGTACAGGAGCATCTATAGCTACTGCTGTCAAAAATAGATAGTCTAAAAAGTGTTTGTAAACACTGTTCAGAAGCATAACTGTGAGATACATAGTAACGTGATCTTTAATTTTTATTTATTCACACAAAGATCAAGGGGCTCACCGTTGATCTCTATATGATGTCAGTTGAAGTAGGTTACTTTGCAAGTAAAAAAAAAAAGTAATAACATTTAATCCTATTTAACCTATTTTTAACCAGGGCGGATCTAGCCTGGGGGTGCAATAAAAAAGAAAGCCAGGGGGCATAATGTCAATGCTGTGTGAGAGTCACTGACAGTTTGTCACACAGTGAGTATCATGACCTGGGAAACACTAGTATGTATTAAGCTGTCATTTATGAATTGGCCGGCTGTGGAGGAAGGGGGGGGGGGGGCCGAACTAAGCCGGAAGTGGGAGCGGGTACCTGACAAAACCAGGTACCCGCTCCCCCTCCCCAAAAGGTGCCAAATGTGGAAACGGAGGGGGGGGGGGGGGGACAAATGGAGCATCCCTTTTTGGGTGGAGCTCCGCTTTAACATACTGCAAATTGGAAACAAAAATGTCTTTATGCCTGTATTATATTTGTAATAAACTTTGCAATGCTTTGTACCACAACATACCTTTAATGTCATAAACATGACAAATTGTAGAATACAATTTATACTTTTTATCAACAGTAACACTATAGTAATAGTAGTTTAAAACGCTAACACTGATCAAAGTAGAAGAAAAAGGTGCTTTTTAATTTTTGTTACATATTTTTGTCTTCACATTGCAGAGAAAACGAAGAAAGTTTTGCAAGACAATATTATCAAAGGAAAACCTTGTTTGCCCTGAATAATACAAAAAATGTATTTGTTATCTTAGATATTGACAAAATTGCAGATCTATCCAGGTATCTCACAAGCAACACTTGACAGACGCAGATATTGACAAAATTATTGCTGAATAAATAGGTTAATGACTGAAATGTATAATAATAATAAATATGTAATATTGCATATACAGTACTTATTTTCATTTACATTTTTAGCCAACAGTTGGAGCAGTAGGATTGTTTTCACATGTTTACCTGTCTTTCCTTATTTGCTCTGTTAACAAAAAAGCCTGATGTTTACAGAGTAAGATCGCTCAAACCAAAATGTATATACAGAATTGAACGAGTCAGAGGTTGTGACTCTCTGCTCACATAGGTCATGTGAAGTTTCGGTCTCATAGAGAAACTCTGAAGAGAAAAAGCTTCTGCTGTGCTCTCTCTTACAAAAAAGCATATTTTTCAGGTAATTCTCGTTTATGGGTGCATCCTGTATTAAACGTTTATTTGTAAAGAAAGGTTTTACAAATAGTAAAAGAAACAGATATTAAACATAAGTTGTTTTTTTTTATATGTCTAAAAAATGTTAATCACCCCAAACCACTGTAGGGTAAGGCAATAATTAAAAATAGGTAAAACATTTATAGGTATAGGGGTCCCAACTCAGCAAAACACACACATCAGTTATTACTGCTCTGACACTATAGCACACAAATAAATAAGTGGAATGCTTTTATAGCCACTTTAATTTCTACTCACAGTCATCATTCCATCTAGAAGGCCAGTCTCCGGTTTGGGTGGTGCTTGCAGACGTTCCATCGACCATTTATCAACCACTGATGACACCTGAGGATTGTCAATGTTCAGAAGGCGGAATCCTGTCATATTCACGCCGCTGTATCTGTATGGCTCAAGGTCCAGGGCAAACAGGTCCTGGTAGAAAAGAACATACATCACATGTCAATGCTGCAAAAGTGAGGCTTAGTTATTTTTTAGTGTGTTATCTATTACAAAAGGAACATACTGATTTCTACGAAGATAAACGGGAAACTAGGGCAGAGTTTTACAATTCTGTATTGAAGATGTTATTTTAACATGCATTACTGGAATGCATGGGTATACTATATGAGTGTTGTGGTGCATTGCCATTCATTCTGAAAAGCCACAAGAATATAAACAGTAAAAAACTCACCTGCCCTACCCTTCCCTATGATCCCTAGTGCTCGTTCCCTCATTTTGTTTCAGGTTTTTCTTCTCTCTTCTTTCCTCCCCCCCCCCCCCCATGTCTGCCCTATCTTTCCCTTCTTCCAGATCTATACCTAGATCCTGTCCTATATCATTCCTCTTTCAACTCTTCTGGTTCAATAATTTTTATTGCAAATCTATAAAAAATGTACAGTTATACAAAAAAGAAGCACTTAGTCCGTCCATGCAGGAGCTATGACTGGCGACATGAAAACATAAATTTACACTCACAGTATAAACGAAGGAGGGAGGGCCTGCCATTCGCCTGGTTGCGATTGGCAGGCGAGGGCCGATGACGTCACTGGCGTGCGACGCGTTTCCTGAGCCGGCGTGCTGCGTGTAGTGGGGCAGTCGCGCTCCTTTGTCAAGACTAGCTTGACAAAGGAGCGCGACTGCCCCACTACACGCAGCACGCCGGCTCAGGAAACGCGTCGCACGCCAGTGACGTCATCGGCCCTCGCCTGCCATTCGCAACCATCACCAAGGCCCTGCACTGCATTTCCCCACCGCTGCCGGCCTTATGAAAACCATCTACAGCGGTGAATTGAAAACCAGCAGCACAGCGCCCCAGCAGGAGGAGGTACCCCATGACAGACCTGATGACATCTTCCTCTTCTAATGGAATTCGTACAAATGCCCGTTTTTACTATGTAAATGTGAGTTGCTTGTAGCACTATCCTTTATTAAATTGTTTTTAAACATCTGCACTCAGAGGCGCCTCTCCCTTGCTTTTTTTCACAGTACCCTGGAACACGGTTTTGGTTTCTCCTTGAATGGCAGCCCTGAGATTGTGTATGTGACTTTTCCCATTATTGTTCATTCAGCCTGTTACACCCCCCTCCCCTTTCTCTCCTACGTACTCTTGGAGCCTGGACCCCATGTCCACTGACTATACACCTACTGTACATGCGCCATCTGATTGTATACCTATGGGATATCAGTGATTTTGGACTCATGCACATTCTTTACTTGTGTAATGGAGATCAGGGAAAGCATACGTCAACCATGGTTCCCACATTTTTAGGAACTTAGCGTGCAAGTCGTTAAGAATACTAGACATTTGTTTATTAAGCATCATGGCCATCAAAAGGTCTCTCTCTCCCTGGAAGGGAACTGTAGGTTTCTTCAAGGCCTGAGCAATTGTTCTTTTGGCTGCTATGAACAAATAAGATGCCAGTTTTTGCTGATGAGCAAATAAGCCCGGGATGGGGAAATGTAGCAAAGCAAATTTAGCCTGCTTTCAGGTATTTAGGTGAAACAGGGAATACAACAGACACAAAACAAAACACTCAGGACCAAAAGCCCACCAGTCGAGGGAAGGTCCACCAGGTATGCAAAACATCCCCACGATGGCCACATCCCCAGAAACAGCAATCACTAGAGTTCGGGCCAGGGCGATACGGGCCAGGACCCAATACCACTGCAACAACACTTTATATGCCGCCTCTAAGGTGGCAGTATTAAATGAACATTTAGCAACTGAAGACCAGGCCTTGCTCCAATCTGCCAGATCGATTTCAGTACCCAAATCTCATTCCCACTGAGCCACATAAGAAAGTCAAGTACGTGATGATCGCCATTCAAGGACACGTAGAAAGTGGAGATGAGCCCTCGGGAACCCGGGGAGTGCTGATAGATATGCTTATAGATATGCTCAAAAGCTTTTTTATGAAATGGATAGAAAGAGGTACGCCGGAGAGATGCTATCCAGTGTTGAAGCTGGATGAAGCGAAAAATTGCTTGGGGTGGGTCAAGACCAGGGGGAAACAAAGGGTTGTTGGTAATAGGTAGCAAGGGTAGAAAGGGAGACACAAGGGAGATCGAGTACCTCAATTTTTCTTTCTCTACATTTCCCTACAAAACTCTGGCTATCTTCAAAAATTGTATACTCTACTCTTCTTCCCTATATATCTTCTGACACTGGATTACAAATTCACACTCAGCTTTCTGTTACTCAACCTTTACACACATGAATCTCATCACATTTTCAAAGTAACCTTCTCTTGCCTGCACATTAATGGGGGCAACAGGAAAGATTCCACTTTATTTCTCTCTCAAAAAACTTGGCATAAACAGACTTGGAGTGTACAAACTATCCTCTCCAATCCCTCAGATAATTAAATCTGCTCTGTCAACCACAACCATTTCCATGAGAAGGGTGCCTTGTTCCATGTTCTAAATGCTTACTAAATGTAGGCATCTTCTGAATGCATCCTTATTTAACAAGACTTACTCTTCTGTTATACTTTTCTTTGTATAAAAACTTGAAAAAATAAAGCACTAAAAAAGATATATCCACAGGTGTAAATAGTCTATTCTTAGTAGTGCATTGTGTTGTGATAGGATAGTGTATGTGCATTTTTTTTTATGCGCAAGAGCCCATTTAAAAAGAATTAGCTTTAGGAATACATGAGCACATGCAAAGATCTTAATGTGCCCTGATTTCCGGGTATTTGGCATCACAATGAAAATATAATTTGAAACTGAGCTGATACTGAGGTCCTAATAAACCTAACAAGCAATAGAGCAACTTCAAGTGTTATAGAACCAGTACAATTTCTGAATAAAGTCCTAAATAGCTATCTATAATACCTACAACATTTTAGGCGAACTTGGAGTGGAGCTCCAAAATAAATGGGCCTGCCATTTTCATGTGAGCTCCGCTTTATATAGCACATGTCTAAAGTAAAATAGCAATACTAAAATGTTCAACTTCAAACACCAGCCAAGATCAGAAAATAAAACCGTTACAGTAATTTCATTACTCAGTCTACAATCATGATGTGCCAGGGTGAGTTAACTCCCATGTGCATGCACAAGAATTAGTGGATGTGGTATTGCTACAGAAGAGGAGAGTATAGCAGACTTCAGTTCTACTTTTAATTGATTTTACTATACATATTCTGCATTCCAGAAATCAGGGTCAGAGCCGAGAGGGAAAAGCAATCAGATTCTGCTATAGAGAATAGTGGTGTAATTTTAAAATGTTTCAGACTGTTTGCAAGTGAACCTCTCCAGGTGCCCCTCTGCAATGTGAACTAAAAACAACCCAGTATTTTCTTTAAAATTGGACATTTCAGTAACTTTACTAGTATGCATGATTACATTTCTGACATGTCACAATATACAGCAACAACACAATTACTCAAAGAAGCTCCCCCTTTTATCAGTAAAAAGCAACCCTTGAACTCTAGTCACAAACTTTGACTAGGCTAAGATGATGTCATCAGCATGCTGCATGCAGGAAAAACCATTTTCAAAAAGTCACATCGGTGGTCTCCATATTCTCAGTACGGGTTTCCTTGAAAAAAACAAAAAAAAACTACAAATGGTTTGAAGCTTAATGTACAGTTAGGTCCATATATATTTGGACACAGGCACAATTTTCATACTTTAGGCTGTGTATGCCACCAGAATAAAATGAATTTGAAGTGCAAATTTTTAGCTTTAATTCAAGGGGTTGAACATAAATATCAAGTACACATTTTAGGAACTGCAACCATTTTTATACACAGTCCCCCCATTTTCAGGGACTCAAATGTACCGTATTTTTCGGACTATAAGACGCACTTTTTTCCCCCAGAAATATGGGGGAAAATTTCCCTGCGTCTTATAGTCCGAATACATGACAGGCCCCGCCCCCCCGTCGCTGGCACCGCCCCTGCCATCCGCTCTCATTGCTCCCGTAGCCGCTGGAATCCCCTGACCACCGCCACTGGCTCCGCCCCCCGCCGCCGCTGGCACCGCCCCTTACACATTGCTCGCATTGCAATCCAATTAGAGCAGCTCTCTCTTTCTTTTCTCCCTTCGGGTTACAGAAAGGGAAGGGGGGCGGCGGGGGAGATATACAGACAGCCCGCAGCTCTCCTCTCCCTGTCACAGCGCCGCTGCCAAGTTCTCTGGCAAATAGAGCAGCGGCGCTGTGACAGGGAGAGGAGAGCTGCGGGCTGTCTGTATATCTCCCCCGCCGCCCCCCTTCCCTTTCTGTAACCCGAAGGGAGAAAAGAAAGAGAGAGCAGCTCTAATTGGATTTGCTGGCCGCCACCCAGCTTACTGCCCACTGTTTCCCTCCCCATGATTGGCCACAGCAGAGGGCCAATCAGAAGACACTGGGGGCATCATGGGAAATGAAGTCACGGCAGAGTTCTGGCACCAGTTCCTCCAGCATGCAAACACTCTGCTGGAGGGGGTGTTAGAAGAGGAGCAAAAGAGTATACTCTGCTGGGGGACACGCTGTACCCCGCACCACCAGAGAGCCACGCTGTACCCTGCACCACCAGAGAGCCACGCTGTACCCCGCACCACCAGAGAGCCACGCTGTACCCCGCACCACCAGAGAGCCACGCTGTACCCTGCACCACCAGAGAGCCACGCTGTACCCCGCACCACCAGGGAGCCACGCTGTACCCGCACTGCCAGAGAGCCACGCTGTACCCTGCACCACCAGGGAGCCACGCTGTACCCCGCACCACCAGGGAGCCACACTGTACCCGCACCGCCAGAGAGCCACACTGTACCCGCACACCGCCAGAGAGCCACGCTGTACCCGCACTGCCAGAGAGCCACACTGTACCCGCACACCGCCAGAGAGCCACGCTGTACCCTGCACCACCAGGGAGCCACGCTGTACCCTGTACCACCAGGGAGCCACGCTGTACCCCGCACCACCAGGGAGCCACACTGTACCCGCACCGCCAGAGAGCCACACTGTACCCGCACACCGCCAGAGAGCCACGCTGTACCCGCACCGCCAGAGAGCCACACTGTACCCGCACACCGCCAGAGAGCCACAATGTACCCGCACCGCCAGAGAGCCATGCTGTACCCGCACCACCAGAGAGGGAGCCACACTGTTCCCGCACCACCAGAGAGGGAGCCACACTGTAACCTCTGTACCTGCACCACCAGAGAGGGAGAAAAACCGAGCCGCTTCCAGGATACAGACATGCTACACTACTGACTAGAGTCACCCCGGGCAACCCAGAGTGAGTGAACGTCCAGCCAGAGGGATCACTGTTGCGATTTTGCTGGGTCTGGTAAGAGGGCCTGTTGGCCATTATCCATTACTATTCCCAGGGACTGAGCCATTAGGAAGTGCCTAGCCTGCTATCCTCTAGGCCTTATTGACTGCCACAACGTCCCCTCTGTCCTCTTCCCAGGGCGTCCCCTCTGTCCTCTTCCCACGGCGTCCCATCTGTCCTCTTTCCACGGCGTCCCCTCTGTCCTCTTCCCACGGCGTCCCCTCTGTCCTCTTCCCATGGCGTCCCCTCTGTCCTCTTTCAACGGCGTCCCCTCTCTCCTCTTCCAACGGCGTCCCCTCTCTCCTCTTCCAACGGCGTCCCCTCTGTCCTCTTCCCAGGGTGTCCCACCACTAATGGCATGGTCACTCTACGTTTACTATGACAATGGTCACTCTGCGTTTACTATGGCAATGGTCAGGCTGCATTTCATGGGCACTGGAAAATATTTTAGTACACCATTTGGTTCAGAATATTTTTTTTCTTGTTTTCCTCCTCTAAAACCTAGGTGCGTCTTATGGTCAGGTGCGTCTTATGGTGCGAAAAATACGGTAATTGGAAAAATAAATATAATCATAAATAAAATGTTAATTTTTTATATTTTGTTGAGAATCCTTTACTGGCAATGACTGCCTGAAGTCTGGAACCCATGGACATTACCAAAGACTGGCTTTCCTCCTCTAACTGCAGCTGTCTTCAGTTCTTTGTTTGTGGGTCTTTCTGCCTTTAGTTTTGCCTTCAGCAAGTGAAATGCATGCTCAATTGGGTTGCGATCAGGTGATTGACTCAGCCATTGCAGAATATTCCACTTAATTTCTTTCAAAAGCTCCTGGGTTGCTTTTGCAGTGTGTTTTGAATCATTGTCTATCTGAAGCGCCGTCCAATCAACTTTGCTGCATTTGGCTGAATCTGGGCTGACGGTATATCTCTAAACACTGCAGAATTCATCCAGCTGCTTCTGTCACATCATCAATAAACACCAATGACCCAGTGCCACTGGAAGCCATGCATGCCCATGCCATAACACTGCCTCCACCATGTTTTACAGATGACGTTGTGTGCTTTGGATCATGAGATGTTCCAAGCCTTCTCCACACTTTTTGCTTCCCATCATTCTGGTACAAATTAATCTCAGTTTCAACCATCCAAAGAATGGTTTTCCAGAACTGGTCTGGCTTTTTTTGATTTTTTTTTGGCAAAGTCTAATGTGGCTTTTCTATTCTTCAGGCTTATGAATGTTTTTTACATTGTGGTGAACCCTTTGTATTTGCTCTCATGAAGTCTTCTCTTGATTGTAGACTTTGACAATGATACACCCAGCTCCTGAAGAGTGTCCTTCACTTGTCTGGATGTTATGAATGGGTTTTTCTTTACCATAGAGAGGATCTTGCGATCATCCACCACTGTTGTCTTCCGTGGACGTCCAGGCCTTTTTATGTTGCTGAGCTCACCAGTGTGTTCTTCTTTCCTCAGAATGTACCAAACTGTTGATTTAGCCACTTCTAATGTTGCTGCTATCTCTTGAATGGATTTGTTTAGTTTTTGAAGCCTTAAAATGGCCTGTTTCACCTGCATGGACAGCTCCTTTAAACGCATGATGTAGGTTCACAGCAATAGATTCCAAATGCAAATACCACACTTAGAATCAACTCCAGACCTTTTACCTTCTTAATTGATGAAGAAATAACGAAGGAGACGTCCACACCTGGCCATGAAACAGCTTTTGATTCAATTGTCCAATTACTTTTGGCCTCTTGAAAAAGGAGGGGTGGCTATTCTTAAGACCTGTCATTTCTAAACCCTTCCTCCGATTTGGATGTACATACCCTCAAATTAAATCTGAGAGTGGGCACTTTCAGCCCATATTCATTATCTAACTATAGCTTGAATATGTTTTGGTAAATACCTGAAAAAACTAAAATTGTACCTGTGTCCAAATATATATGGACCTAACTGTATTTTGGCTGTGAGTCTGACCGGCAGACTTGCCACTTTCACAGATTTCTGTATTTTTATGATGTTTAGCTACTTTTAAGTTAGTAATTTCTAAGAGCACATAGAAGGATTTCACTTCAGACGGAGGAAGCGAAGGCTATTAACGCAGCGTCATAGCTCAAAGTTATTCCACTAAAGCCGAGAATGAGAAAATGAATTGAATTAAGGTTTAGCGCTTTAATCCCAGAAGGGAGCTCGTTATATGCTTTGGCTCCCTTACTCTTTACTGTATGGAAACTAAGCAGTGAAAACTGTAATAGAATTACAAGGGGGACATAAGGAGTCCAATAATTACAGTGAGTCATAAGGAATTGGAGTCATTAAATCATGATTAAGAACTCGGTGCACCCAAACCGAAAATTTCACGCCTAATATAATGAAATGTCACAATAATAATGAATAGTTATTTCCCAGCTAGCAGATGAAAAGGGTATATTGCAAGAGTTTATTTGAGATTTAAAGAGCTGCACCAAAAGTATGCAGATATTGTTCTATAGATGTGGGTATTTTTGGATGTTAAATAATCAAATAATGGTACAGCGGATGGTTGGTGAGTGCATATAAATGTTTTTGGTAAAACTTGTAGCTCTGGGCAAAGTCCAGGTAAAAAAACATTGTAAAGATGTTGCTGAATAAAGGATATACACTAGACTTTTCTCAACCAATGTTCCTTCAGAGGTTGCAAGGGGTCAGTTGAGCAATGAGGATACAATATGCTACCACTGGGCACAATTATCTTTTTAGGTATCAGTGAAGGAGGAGTGGGGGGGGTCACTCACTCACCACCAGCGTAATATGGTCCTTCACTGACCACCGATGTAGGAGTGGACTTCTACATTAACCATAAATATAAGGGGTTACTTTTTCACTAACCTCACTAAATGTGAGGGAAGTTTCACGGTCTGACTTTCTTCTCTGGATATTCTTATTATTTCTTTAATTTAATATAGTGCCCCTGCCCTGTGCTGGTTAAATGTAGTTTTTGGCTCTGCTGTATTCAACTGAGCAGCAATACATTTTTCAGGTCTGGTCAGGTCTCCTTAAGCCTGGGGGTTCATTGCTTCTGCCTGGTTCTGGAGGAGGGTTATCCACTGGGTTATGAATATTTATCTGGCCTCAGCCAATCCCTGAGAGGATGGCACAGAAGGTGTGGCTAGGGAGAAGATAAATGTTTGGGAGGGTCTGATCAAAGCTCACTCACTTGGGAGGCAGCCTGTGTTACAGAAGAGCTGTTGCTGCTAGACCTCAGCATGTGCTGAGAGCCTTTAAGAAATCGGGACTTAAAGCGGAACTACTCTGCTTCTGAACTCCACAAACCAAAAACACTATTTCATTTTAAATGTAATTGAATCAAATTTTGAATTACATTTTTAATATTTAAAGCAAACTCATCCATCCATGGCTTTATATTTTTTAGCATTTTAGGTGTGGCCATCTTGAGTAAAGGCAGATGATTCATGTAGCATTTACTTCCTGGAATCCATCTGCCCTTAGCCCAGGCATGCAGGCAGGAGGGTGTGCTTGTTTGAGAAAACCACTCCTGTGATGTATGACATTTGCCTAGGCCTGGAAGCCAGGTGTCAGGTCACCTGAGGCCAGGTGACAGATGCACACCGTTGGGGTCAGCAGTGCACCGCTAAGGTAGTGGACCCTACAACTGACTGCTGCGGATAGAACTCTGGGTGGTTAAGGAAGGCAGATCTACTGGAGAACCAACACGGATCCCACAGGGAGCTAGAGCATAAGATTCCCCAGGGCGTGGAGTCTAAGAGCCAGCAGGTGTTCACCAGAGCCTCTAGTGGTGAGGATGGACTGGGCTGCAACTGGCTCCAGGTCGCAGCCCCCAGAGTCTCCCAGCTCACGCTCACAGTAGGCTACAGGAGGATAGAGAGGAAGCAGCAGATCAGGATAACAAGAGATAGTAAGGGGATAAGCCAAAGGTCGGGGCGACTAGCAGTCAAGGATAAACATAGAACACGCCAAAGGTCAGGGTCATAAGCAGGCAGGGATAGTCGAGAACAAGCCAAGATCGGTAAAACAGAGACAGAGGTAGAGCACACGACAAGCAGGAAAGCAGACACACAATTGCTAACAAACAACGTTGATCAGCACGGCTGGCTTGCAGTGCACAGGTTAATATAGAGTTACCTGATAGGGCCTGGGGTGGAGCCATGCTTAGAGGAGAGATTACTTAAGCAGCCAGGTGAGAGTGGCTGGCCTCTAAAGCAGGACATATGGAGGAGAGGTAAGCTGACAGACAAACATTACTGCATAACCATGACACCAGGATGTAACTGAAGAAATGTAGTACAAAAGTTTAAAACCTTTCACTGGCAAGTGTTGCAGGGGAGCAGCCTCTGGATCTTGTGAGGGACCTTTTACCTAAGAGCTCCAGGTGTGCAAGTACCTTGATTGTTACCAGAGCTTGCTACAAAGATTGTGACTTATTGCATAGAGTCACAGACTAGCTGGCTGTCCCCTCTAATTCCAGTATTATTGTAGGCTGTTACTGAAGGATTAGGCACTGTTAGAAAAAACTTTGCTTGAGAACTTGTCCGCTAATACCTGCATGTGTTCTTTTTTTTTTTTTTGGTGTATGCTGCACCCACTTATCCCATTCTAATACCACATACTGTATAAGACATATGATGTTAGACCCTTTCTGACATGTACTGTGGTATATATCATCATGTGCCCTTGTGGGCTCCAATACGTTGACCGCACTATACGCACATTTCAAGTCAGAACGAATGAGCATATTGCCAATATTAAAAAGGGTTTTCCCAAACATAGTCTCTCCAAACATTTTGATCAGTGCCATGGTAGGAATCCAGTGGGAACATCCTTTATGGCTATTGACCAATTTAGCCCTCATTGGAGAGGTAGCAATGCCAAAAGAGAGATTTCCAAACTTGAAACTAAGTGGATTTCTTGGTTACGATCTTATACGCCTCACGGTTTAAACATTGAATGGGATGTCAATGCTTTTATTAATAATTGCTGATATCCACGTCGGTGTCATTTTATCTAATTTTGCTTCTAAATTTTCTGATTTTTTACTTTTTTAGTCAGTTTATAATTGGCTGTTGTCATCATTGTACTTTTAATTATATTTTTAATTTAATTTTAATTTAAATAAATTTTTGTTCTTAACATTTGTTTTTTAATGGTTCATTATTGTGCAGGGACTGTTTCCAACCGCTAGATGGTGGCGTTAGCAATTAAATAAAGTTTAATTAGGGATAATATATGTTGGTATCATAAAATATTCTTCCCTATATTGTCCATTCATTCTTTCAGTGTTTTACCTTTATTAGTTGGACAATTTTTGTTCTTTGTTTTTGTGTAGCTATTTCTTCCAGCCAGCCTCGATGAATGTATAATCGTTTGTTCTGGTTACGTATCAGCACTGCCTTTGGTTTCATCACAGTCACTTCTGGCTGCTGCTGTATTGATTTCCGTTGTTTGGGAGACAAATACTTTAGATCTGGTCTCATTTCCGGAACGCAATTGTTTCACTTTTTATTTCCAGCCTTCAGATTATAAATAGGTGACTAACGTAGACATAGCCACGCCCCTGATGAAGTCTATTATGATGAAACGTGTAGGAGCTGAGTTAAGGGACGTCGCAACGTCTGACAGGCAGACATTTTGCTGGTTGGAAACAGTCACTTCTTATCTCCTTGTTGTCTGATGGACA
The DNA here is from genome assembly GCA_029206835.1 of Rana muscosa. Lineage (NCBI taxonomy): Eukaryota > Metazoa > Chordata > Amphibia > Anura > Ranidae > Rana > Rana muscosa. The sequence continues at coordinate 82,498,071 of CM055117.1, read as the reverse complement.
CAAATGCGATTTTACATATGTTTGTGAGTACCTTGGCACTTTTTTTATTAAAAGAACCTTAACAGTAATAATGCGCAATGAAGTGTTTATGTTTTTCCTTCATGTGAGACTCGATTAATATTTTGGAAGGAGACATAGCCTGATGACTGCAGTCACGGTGGAATCTGAGGAGCTTGACGGCTTGAAACAAATTATTTTAAATAATGCTTTTTTAAATACTTTATCCGTGTAGTCCAACGTTTAGGGTAAGGGTCAGTGTGTGTCCTCATCGGTGGGGGTTCGTTATTGTGACATCTACTGTTTTGGACTATCATCACTGGATCTCTAAGGAATTATTGATTTATGACATCATGGACTACATTTATATTTAAAACTTTGTATTTAATCAATACACTATTCACCTGGTGGATTTTGCCTCCACTAGTATAAGCGCTGCATTTTTATTGTTATTAATGCTATGGTTTTTCCAGGAAACTTTTTTGCTAGCTGCTTATAAGTGATTTATTTATCTATCAGTCCTTTAACGAGTGCAGGTATTTTGTGATTTCTTCCCTAATCACACTATCCGCCTGTGTTCAACTACTGCAATAAAGCTTCATAAATACACCATTAGATTGAGCCTTATTTTTGTTGGTGTGTCTGGAACTGGAATCTGAGCTGGCAGCCACTGAACAGGTAAGGGAGATCTGTATTTTTTCCAGCAGTCCCTTTGGGGGTAATCACTACATTAATTTTTATTACTAAAAATAATATAGTTGTAAATAAAATCCTAGGTGTCAAAATACCTAAGAACACCACATTTTTATTCTCTTATTTACTCCTATATTCACAACATACTGTTCATGCTAATGTCTCATTGGTTGTAGATATAATAATTTGTATTATCTTTATGATCTCACGGGTTCCGTGAGATCTAAACATTATTTAAAGGGTTCCTTTGTGTTAAAACACATCAAGGAAGGCTGATATATACAGTGAAGCCCTTAAAGGAAAAGTTCAGGTTGAGATAAAAACTCCCCAGCTCTCACACCCAAGACCACCTACCTTTCTGTAATAGAGCCTTTCACAGTGTTTAAATCCTCCATTCAGAGTTCTTCTCAGTGCGGCCTGTTCCTCGACTTGAATGGGCCATACCCATATCATTACAATAAGACCTCATTCAGTTTAATGGGAAATTTCTGTGCAGGTGTGGGCAGCATGGAGAAGGTTTCTAAAGAGATGTAAACATCAAAGGAGGCTAATGCTGGAAGGAAGAACTAAGTGGGAGCCTGGGTTGGGGAGGTTTTAGCTTAGATTCGTTTTAGGGGGAGTTTAACGCTGAACTTGTGTTCTACAGAGACAAAGCCTACACATTTACCTTTGCAAGCAAACACACACTGGAAAACTGTAGAATATGTTCATACAGAAGTGCTGCTAAATTTTGAGTCCCATGCAAAGATATTAGCTCTGCAATTCAGCTTTCAGGAGTGTTGGATGGTAGGACCTCCTGGTTAGAGTTGAGCGGACACCTGGATGTTCGGGTTCGACGGGTTCGGCCGAACTTCGGAAAAAAGTTCGGGTTCGGGACCGAACTTTAACCCGAACCCGGACCCGAACCCGAACCCCATTGAAGTCAATGGGGACCCGGACTTCTAAGGACTAAAAAGGCTCTAAAAAAGTAATGGAAAGGGCTAGAGGGCTGCAAATGGCAGCAAAATGTTGTTAAGAGCATGGCAAGTGCTCTGCAAACAAATGTGGATAGGGAAATAACTTAAAATAACATAAAAAAAATAAAAAAATATGCTGGAGGCCCCCTTTTCAGCAGAAGAGGTACGGGAAGTCATTAAGAACCTCAGAAACTCAACGGCACGATGCTACACATATGGTGGGAATGCCCCAGAATACGCCCTTTCTGGAATAAATTATTCAATTTAATGGATAAGCTAGTGGGAAAATAAAATACTTTGAAATAAAAATGTAGTGGGGTGCTAAATTTAAGGGAAGTGTTTGAGTGGTAAATAGGCTCAAACACCCTAATTCTGTAGGATTCATGGACCATTTTGTCCTCGGGGGACAGTATTGGTGCGCAGTTCCCTGCGGCCTACAGGTGGCGCTGCCATGGTAGGCTAGGGTTGAACCGCCGATACAGTGCTGTGCCTTTTGTGTCCCCTCTTGGCAGTAGTACAGCGGGACGGGGAACCTGCTGTGCATGCCGGGAGAGCATATAAAAGGGGCAGACCTTTGGCCTGGGGGCTGATGTCCAGTGGGGTCCACGCCCAGGTGCCTTCGGCCTGGGTGCATGTGTTCCTGTTCCATCTCGGGTACCTTTAGCCCGGGGTGAGGTACTATTCTGGAGTTCCTGCTGCCCTGGGTATGGAGGCCTAGGTGCGGGAGTAAAGCCTGGAGTTCAGAGCCTTCGTCTGGAGTCCGCTAAGGGTCGAGGAGTCTTAGGGTGCCACCTCGTGTAGGGGACCATGTTCCAGGGAAGGGAGGATCATTCTGATGGACCGATGCGGGAGTCACGGTGAAAGAAGGGTCTGTTGACTCCCTGGAGAGATGTCTTCCCCTTGATATGGGCTAGGTTCGTAGAAGGAGAAGCTCAAGGTCATCTTGACTGTATCAGAGGCCTTATTCACCCGGCCCGTGGCAGGGACCTTATACACCCTGGTCTGTGGCAGAGACCAAAGTTCTCCAGGTCCGTGGCAGGGGCCTTGTACACCCGGTCTGTGGCAGAGACCAACCTCAAGGTCTGTGGCAGAGACCGTGCACCTAAAACTGTTTGAGAAACCTAAGCAGTGAAGTGAATGTGCTACGTTTGTGCCTAGACCTCCTCCACACCTTAAGCTGTCCTGTTTCTTTGCTCTAACCTTTTCTATCCGAGTAGAGTTTATTTTGCCATGAGAAAATAAGAGTTGTAATTTCAGCTGGTGTGGACATTGACTTTACTGGGAATTAAAGGACTTGCCTCTACCTACAGTAGAGGTGAGAATCATCCTCTGGAGGAGTTTTGACTCTGGCTGTGGACACGGCCCGTCAAGTACACCGCTCAACCTCTTTATATAGGAGGGTACGAGCTGGTAGTGCGGTGTGCCTTTCTCCCTCCTGCGAGGAGCCAACAACATAAAGGCAGGTAAGGGGGAAAGGATCTGTGCGCTCCAAAAAAAAAAAAAAAAAAATTATAATCTTGACCTAGGAGGACGAGGTCCATATGGAGTAGGAGGTTGAGGTGGCGGTGGATGTGGCTGTGTAGGTGGAAGCGGCGGTGGAGGAGGACGAGGTAGACAACACTGGTTCAAAAATACAACAATGGCTGGGTAAGGCCGGTGATGTGTCGAATTCTGTCCCCCGTCAAATAGTGTCCACCCTGTGCTGCGCTTGCTCAGTATGTAGGACAAGGGGATTTCAAAAATCTCCCAAGGTGCCTGCGTGGTGAGTTCAGGTGAAGGCCACACTATCCGTGGTTCAAGCCGAGCCAAGTGAGGCCGTGCCCGAAGCGTGGCGATCGAACCGAGCCCGTGAGGGGCCCTGTTACTATGTGCTACCGTATGTCCACTTGGATGGTGGGGCTTGAACCTGCACTCACAGCGCAGGCGCCATTCATCTTCAGAGATTTCGTGAATCTCCTTGTCCTCTGTACTGCGCAAGCACTGTGCCTTCGCAGTATGGGCCGGACACAATCCGATGGCTGGACAGTTTTTGTCACAACACCGGTATACATGTCTATTCTGCAGAAGGTACGGACAAGTCCTGTGGGATCCATGCCTGGTTCATTTTAATGAACGTGAGCTTGTCCACATTGGCTCTGGACAGGCGGCTGCGCTTGTCTGTGATAACGCCCCCTGCCGTGCTAAATACACGTTCAGATAATACACTGGCTGCAGGGCAGGCCAGCACCTCCAAGGGATAAAGGGCAAGCTCAGGCCATGTGCCCAATTTGGAGACCCAGAAGTTAAAGGGGGCAGACCCGTCATCCAGTACGTGTAGGCCTGTGGACACATACTGCTCAACCATGTTGGTGAAATGCTGCCTCCTGCTAAGACGTTCCATCTCAGCTGGTGGTGCTGGTTGTTGTGGCGTGCTGACAAAGCTTTTCCACATTTCAGCCATGCTAACCCTGCCTTCTGAGGTGCTGCCGGTGCCCCGGCTGCGTTGGCGACCTCTTCCTCCTCCTCTGCCTTCGCCTTGTGCTTCCACCGTACGCCCGCTGTCAGGTGGGAATGCCACCAGCAGCGCGTCTACCAGCGTGCGCTCGTACTCGCGCATCTTACGATCCCGCTCCAGTGAGGGAATTAAGGACGGTACGTTGTCCTTGTAACGGGGATACAGCAGGGTGGCCACCCAGTAATCAGCACCAGTTAAAATGTGGGCAACTCGGCGGTCATTGCGGAAACACTGCAGCATGTAATCGCTCATGTGTGCCAGGCTGCCCAGAGGCAAAGAAAAGCTGTCCTCTGTGGGAGGTGTATCGTCTGTGTCCTCTGTATCCCCCCAGCCACGCACCAGTGATGGCCACGAGCTGGTCTGGGTGCCACCCTGCTGTGAAAATGGCTCCTCCTCCTCCTCCTCCATCTCCTCCTCCACCTCGTCATCCTCCAGAACTGTGCCCTTTCTGCCGGACAATTGTGTACCTGGCGTTTGTTGGTGCAGGAACCCACCCTCGTAGCCACTTGTGAAAGACTGCCCTGAAAGCCTTTGAAATAATCCCGCTTCCTCCTCCTCCTCCTCATCCTCCTGTGCCACATCCTCTTCCATCATCGCCCGAAGCGTTTTTTCAAGGAGGCATAGAACTGGGATAGTAACGCTAAGAACTACATCATTGGCACTGGACATGTTGGTGGAGTACTCGAAACAGCGCAACAAGGCACACAGGTCTCGCATGGAGGCCCAGTTATTGGTGGTGAAGTGGTGCTGTTCCGCAGAGCGACTCACGCGTGATTGCTGCAGCTGAAACTCCACTATCGCCTGCTGCTGCTCGCACAGTCTGGCCAGCATGTGCAAGGTGGAGTTCCACCTTGTGGGCACGTCACATATGAGGCGGTGAGCGGGAAAGCCGAAGTTACGCTGCAGCGCTGACAGGCGAGCAGCAGCAGGGTGAGAACGCCGAAAGTACGCACACACAGCCCGCACTTTCTGCAGCAGCTCTGGCATATTGGGGTAATTTTTAAGGAACCTCTGGACCACCAAGTTCAGCACATGCGCCAGGCAAGGGATGTGCGTCATACCGGCTAGGCCCAGAGCTGCTACGAGATTTTGTCCATTATCGCACACCACCAGGCTGGGCTTGAGGCTCACTGACAGCAACCACTCATTGGTCTGTTGTTCCATGTCCCTCCACAACTCCTGCGTGGTGTGGGGTTTTTCCCCCAAACAGGAAAGTTTTAAAACTGCCTGCTGTCGTTTACCCCTGGCTGTGCTGAAGTTGGTGGTGAAGGTGTTACGCTGACCGGATGAGGAGGCGGTAGAGGATGAGGAAGCGGAGTAGGAGGAGTTAGCAACAGGAGGCAAACTGAAGCGCCCTGCAATCCTCGGTGGTGGAAGGACATGCGCCAAACTGCTATCTGCCTTAGGCCCAGCCGCCACTGCATTTACCCAGTGTGCTGTTAGGGAGATATAACGTCCCTGACCGTGCTTACTGGTCCACGCATCCGTAGTTAGGTGGACCTTGCCACAGATGGCGTTGCGCAGTGCACACCTGATTTTGTCCCCCACTTGGTTTTGCAGGGAAGGGATGGCTCGCCTGGAAAAATAGTGGCGGCTGGGCACGACGTACTGTGGGACAGCCAATGCCATCAGGCTTTTAAAACTCTGCGTCTCCACCATACGGAATGACAGCATTTCAAAGGCCAGGAGTTTTGAAATGCTGGCATTCAGGGCCAGGGATCGCGGGTGAGTAGGGGGGTACTTCCTCTTCCGCTCCAATGTTTGGGAGATAGAGAGCTGAATGCTTCCATGGGACATTGTGGAGATGGTTGGTGACCCAGGTGGTAGTGTTGCTGGCAGATCCTCTGTTTGCGGGGTGGCAGGTGCCACTGTCACTACAGAGGTGGATGAAGAGGCCGAGACTGCAGCAGAAGAGGAAGCAGGAGGAGCCAGAGACCTTTCTTGGTTTTTGAGGTGTCTACTCCACTGCAGCTCGTGCTTTGCACTTAGATGCCTGGTCATGCAGGTTGTGCTCAGGTTGAGAACGTTTATGCCTCGCTTCAGCCTCTGATTGCACAGCCTGCAAACCACTCGTGTCTTGTCATCAGCACATTGTGTGAAGAACTGCCACGCTAGGGAACTCCTTGGACCTGGCTTTGGTGTGCTCGGTCCCTTGCTGCGTTGGGCAGTAGCAGACATACTGTCTAGGGAACGGACGCTCCGCTTTTGCACCCAACTCCCTCTTCTGCTGTGCTGGTGGCTCTGTGCGACCACCGCCTCTTCCTCCAAACTACACTGGTCACCTGCATAACGTTCATTCCATGTGGGGTCGAGGACCTCATCGTCCTCCACATCATCTTCCACCCAGTGTTCACCCCTGCCCTCCTTGTCTGTCTGCACAATTGCGAAAGCAGCAGCAGTTGGCACCTGTGTTTCGTCATCATCCGAGACGTACTGCGATGGTCCTCCCATGTACTCATCATGAAACATAAGTGGTTGGGCATCGGTGCACTCAATCTCTTCCACTTCTGGGGCAGGGCTAGGTGGATGGCCCTGGGAAACCCTGCTAACAGAGTCATCGAAAAGCAGAAGAGACTGCTGCATGATTTGGGGCTCAGACTGCTTGGCTGATTTGCAAGGGGGTGAGGTGAAAGACTGATGGACATGGGTTTCAGGTGCCAACTCTGATCTTTCATCAGAAGAGTGGGTGGGAGACAATGTGAAGGAACCCGAGGCACTGTCAGCAACCCAATCTACTATCGCCTGTACTTGTCCTGGCCTAAACATTCGTACAGCCTCATTAGGCGCGACAAAATACCGCCGCAGGCTCGGTCGCCTACTCGCACCTGAGGAAGGTGTTTCACTTGTGCGTGTATCTGGCACAGATCCACCACGTTCTCTCCCTGCAACAGGAGCTCCACCAGCAGCACCACGGCCGGGGCCACCACGTCCCTTTGACCTTCTCCTCATATTTTCCAAATTTAGGATGTTGCCCTAAATGGGTGTTTTTGGAAGAGCACAACACACCAACAGTAGGTAACCGCTGAATCGCACAGCTACAGAACTGTAGAAAATGCTATTCAAAAAAAAATTTGTTTTTTTAGTATAGCACAGTAGAAGAAAACTATTTAGAAATTGTTTATTTCACACACCTCCAAATATGTATAACACACTGCAAACTATTTTTTGTGCCCCTAAACAGCGTTTTTTGGAAGAGCAGAACACACCCACAGTACGTAACCGCTGAATCGCACAGCTACAGAACTGCAGAAAATGCTATTCAAAAAAAATGTTGTTTTTTTAGTATAGCACAGTAGGAGAAAACTATATAGAAATTGTTTATTTCACACACCTCCAAATATGTATAACACACTGCAAACTATTTTTTGTGCCCCTAAACGACGTTTTTTGGAAGAGCAGAACACACCCACAGTACGTAACCGCTGAATCGCACAGCTACAGAACTGCAGAAAATGCTATTCAAAAAAAATGTTGTTTTTTTAGTATAGCACAGTAGGAGAAAACTATATAGAAATTGTTTATTTCACACACCTCCACATATGTATAACACACTGCAAACTATTTTTTGTGGCCCTGAATGGCTCTTTTTGCAAGCGTACATTAAAGTGCAAATTTTTTATTTTCATTTTTTTTGCCCTAAACGGGTCTTTTTTTGCACGAGCAAAATAAAATGCAATTTTTTTTTTTTTTGCCCTATGGGTCTTTTGGAAAAGAGCACAATAAAGTGCCTTTTTTTTCCCCCTAAAAGTTAGATTTTCTCTGACACTGGGCTCATGGCAGTGTAAAAAGACTGCACTGCAACACAAACAGGTAAACCTATGCAGATCGCTGATTTTAATCTCTGAATCTGGACTCCTATATAATATTCTCTCTCCCTGAAAGCACCAACAGGAACCTGGCCCTACACTACACTATCTCTCTATCTTTTCCCTCAGATTGCAGAATCAGGACTACCTCATGTATTTTACAATCTCTCCCTATTAGCAACAGCAGCAGCCAAGATCCTCTCCCTATCTATTCTGAAGCAGAGTGACGTGTGTGCTGTGTGCCTCTAGCTTATATAGAAGCTGGGTCACATGTTGCACTGACCAATCACAGCCATGCCATTAGTAGGCATGGCTATGATGGCCTCTAAGGGCACACCAGCTAATCAAAAGGTGATTGGCTGGCCCCTGAAGCATTTCTAAATGCGTAATTAGATTGCCGAACCCGAACCCGGACTTTTGCACAAAGTCCGGGTTCGGGAAAAAGCTAAAGTTCGGTACGGACCCGAACTTTACAGTTCGGGTTCGCTCAACACTACTCCTGGTCACCCTCAATGCTCCAATTGCCCCAGGCCCTAACATACCACTGTGTTTTTGCTGGAAGTAGAAAAACCTTGTATCCCTGACACTGAAAGCCGTTGCATAGTAAGCCGAGTGCCATATGTAATTTCCTGGTTATAGTGGATACATTTCTTTGTAACCTCCTTCGAGAAGCAGGGCTGATGGCTCCATGTATTCTCTAAAGCAGTGTCTAATGCCGCGTACACACGATCATTATTCACGGCGGTTAAAAAACCGCCGTGAATAATGACAGGAAAAATGAGGGAACCGCTTGGTTCCCTACACACGGTCGTTTTTCCCGTCATTTTTTCTCTTGACGAGAAAAACGACCGTCTGTGGGCTCCGCGGCAGTGTTTCCCTATGGGAAAACTGCCGCGGAAAAAAATGCTGGAAAAAACGATGAGAAAATTTAGAACATGTTCTAATTTTTCTCGTTGTTTTTTATGCCGTTTTTCTCGACGAGAAAAACGACATAAAGCCCACAGACGATCGTTTTTCTCGGCGAAAAAAAAAATGCAGTTTTTCTCGTCGAGAAAAGCGGTCGTGTGTACGCGGCATAAGATGTTGGTGCTGTTTAACTATGGCAAACAAAATAAGAACCCCTCAACATTCATTGAGAACACTCATATCCTCGAAGTGACTCTTTAAAGGATAAATACACTTTCACACAAAGAGTGATTATCTCCTCCTACAAGCTAAAGTAAAGCAACCTCCCCTCTCCAAATGCATACTTATCTGTATCTTGCAGAATTTTTATATATCCTTTAAATAACATCTTCTGTGCATTCTCTGTTTGAGAGCAGTATCTCCTGTAGACTTTTACAAGGCTGTGTCCCATAACTTTAGAGACAGTCGCGTAGAAGCCTATGGGAATCTACTGCACGGGGTGTCCTCAGCACATTTTTGCTGGGGGGGGGGGGGTAAACCAATGTTAAAGGCCTCAGATGAGAAATAAAGGCAAGTATGCAATGGAGATTGAGCGAGGTTGTTTAAGTTGGAGGACAAAAATGATAAGTACCTTTTTTTGAAAGAGAACTTATCGTAGAAGGTTCCGCTTGAAGTCTGTACAAGATACGCTGAACACAATTCAACTTAACAGGAACATAAAATGTGAACTCCTGTGTACTTGTGCAACCTGCAGCTCCATGCTGTATAAACCTGCTTGACTCCACTGCCTCTCTTTGAATCCAAAAATATAAGGATTTTTATAAAAAATATAATGTTACGGCAGAATTATTCAACTTTGACTCTTACCATTGTTGTAAAGAAGTAGTGATAATATTCAGTCATCATCCCCATGGAGAGAATCTAAAAACAACCAAAACGATTAAAAAAGTTAGACATTTGTTGAAAGAAATTGAAACTTTATTACACTTTATGGAAAATTAAAACTTTATTGTCACAATAGTAACAAATTTCAACAAATCCAAAATAATTTATCACAAAACAACGAAATGTACTTGTATTCATCAGTTTCATGCCGACTTTATGTTAATGTTTAAAGAATCCGAAAAACTTAACGACATATCAAATTATACAAATTGATTCAGCTCCATTTAGCTTTTATGTTGCATTACATTTTTTTCACTATTATAAAAAATGCATTACATATAAAATGGAAACATATAAATACAGTAAGGTATAAAAGTGAAATAAGATGATAATTCCTAGTTTGGGTTGGATGGAGGTAAATCCATCAGAATCTCTGGATCATAACATAATGAATGAGTGCAAAATTTGTTTTGTTCGATTTGTTATGTTGTGATTCAGAAATTCTGATAGATCCACCTCAATCCAACCCAAACAGGGTGCAATCTTCCAAAATAACAAATACCACATTAAAACAAATATAGCCAATCTTCTGAAATAGCTTCCAAAATACAAATCAATTTGAAAAAACATATCCGAATAAACAAAACAAATTATGAAAATTAATCATTCTAACTAAACAAATATGATGGAAACAAAATTATTAACTTAACAAAACTAAAAAAAGATTTCTATTGTGCACATTTTTAGTAAATGGCACCCCAACACAGTGAAGTAGACATCAATGTACCGCAATGCACTGCTGTGCTAAAAAAATGATCATGTACATTTTTTTTGTCTGTTGCTGTTACTTAACGCACACATTAATATGCGTTTTGTTAAAGAGGAAGTAAACCCTGATGGGTTTTACTTTCTCTTTTTCCCCTGCAAAGTAAAAGCATAATGGGCTAGTATGCATTGCACACTAGCCCATTATGTTGCACTTACCTGCAAAGCAACTCCGCAATGTCATCGCTGTCCCAGCTGTGTGGAGGCGTCCATCTTCACCCCTCTTTCTTCCAGGGCCGCGGACTCCAGTTCTCTGACTGGCCAGAGTTGCGTGACGTCAGTCCTGCGCATGCACGCGGGAGCCGCCAGTCATGGCACAAGCCCTTCAGAAACGGCACCATCGTGCCCTTTCTTCAGTGCACATGCGCCTATGACGTCGGCACAAACGTATATGGTAAATATCTCCAGTCCTAAACCGTACAGGTTTTGGAGATATTTCCAGTACCTACAGGTAAGCCTTAATATAGGCTTACCTGTAGGTAAAAGTGGATGTACAGGGTTTACAACCACTTTAAGGCAACCCCTTCATTTTGGATGGTCCCTTTAACACAATACATATTACTTCTGCTCTATGTGTAGTGCTTTGCAATAACACTTATTGTGAATGGAACCCAAAATATTTTGTACAGCAATGCACTGCTCCACACCACAAATCACATAATGTGCATTGTATGGTGTGCTGTAGTGGTAAAAGGGGGTCATTAACACATACATTTTTGCACATAGCATCAAGACAACCCATTAACTTCATAAAATGAATGGCTTGAAAATCGCACTGCACTGAGTCGCATAGGATCTCATGAGACCAGCAGTCAGAGGCAGCAGTGCCTTAGTTTACCCACACTGCAGATTTACAGCTACACAGAACAGGTGTGCCTATACACCCTCACATACCAGGAAGAGCACTGCTATTTTTCAGAAGGAATTCAAGGCAAAGGTTCATTTTTCAGAGTGCCGTTGATGCAGATTTAACATTTATAAATGTTCCCTAACATAGTAAATCTTCATTTTTTGAGTTCAGGTCCCTTTCAAGCTCTAGCCTATCTGCTTTGCCTAGGCTGAGATGAGGTCATAAAATTAAAACCAATGAATGGCACTTCCACTGATTTAGGATGCAGAGAGACCTACAGTGGAGCGCAGCACTGGACAGGGGAGCGGGAGCTGCCAAAGTTAACTTTACCTATTAACAAGCTGGTGATTGTTTGCTAGGCAGTCCAAGCCACCAATCACCAGCTTGTTAATAGAAAAAGTAAACTTTGTCAGCTCCCGCCCCAACCCACCCCCACCTCATCTGCCGACTCCCAATGTGTGCCAAGCCCTTCTAAGAGAATGACAGAGGGGTGGAGATTGGGAGAAGAATCGTTTCCCATTCTACCCCGGTTGCCGGCGGCACCCGCCCCCCTGCGGCTTTCGCACTCGCCCTTAGTACAGTGTGCATTGTTACCGTAGGACAGAGAGTGTGTTACTGGCAGGATCAACGGGTAAATAGTGCTACCACACCGAAGGACTTGTAAGTTGCAATATACTACATTTTTGTTCTTGGATTTAGATCAGTGGTCTCCAAACTGCGTACTGCAAGCTGTATATGGCCCCTTGCTTGACTTTATCCAGCCCTCAGGGCACTGTTTCTCCCACTGATATGACGTACTATCCCTCCCACAAACAACAATGATGAGGCATACTTTCTTCTACTGATACCAACTGTGAGACACTATTCCTTCTATTAACACCAAGGATGGGGCATAGTTTCTCCCAATGACAGCAATGATGGGGCACTACTCCTTCCACTGACACCAACGATGAGGCATAGTTTCTTCCAAAGATGCCAACGATGGAGCACTAACCATTCTACTGACACCAATGATGGGGCACTATTCCTTCCACTAACACCAATGATGGGGCACTATTGCTTCCACTGACACCAATGATGGGGCACTGTTCCTTCTACTGGCGCTAATGATGAGGCACTATTCCTCCAACTAATACCAATAATAGGGCATTATACCTCCTCATACTGACCCCAGGCACTATGTAATCTTTTTACTCCCACTGACCACCAAACTTGAGACATTGTCCACTCCCCCTGATGTTGGTGCATTTTTTTTCACTGGTCACACAGTGACCCCCCTAAAGTCTGAAGGACTGTAAACTGGCCCTTTGTTTAGAACGTTAGATAAACATTAAACAATCCCCCATCACATCAAGTGTAACTCCAGAAAAAAGGTTTTCCTTATTTTAGATAGGTTAAGGTATTGTCAAAAAAGCTGGGTGAACGGTTGGGCCCGAGCATCAGTTCGGGCCGAACATTGGCTGTTTGCCCGAATTTTCAGGGTGTTCGTCCCGCCGAAAGCCCTGCAATGCACTGCGTGCTGCACAGTTAATTCTGCGCCGTGATTGGGCAAAGCTTTGCCCAATCAGGGTGCAGTAAAAGCTAGTTATTAAGGAGCAGGGCCAGGAAGCTGGAGGCAGTGTCCTTAACAACCGATGAGCTATCAGCTGTCAATGGGCTTCCCCGCTGACAGCTGAATAAAAAAAAATGTGGGTGTTAGATTGTCCATTTTATAAAAATGCACCAGCCCGTGACGTCACCAGGTGGCCCCGCCCTTACCGATATAAGAACTGTCAAATGGCAGAGCCTGCAGTCGGCCTTCATGGACGGCGGGAGCGTTTTTTTTTTTTGCAGGTGCAGCGGGCGGCGTGATTGACAATGGATTTACATCGGGAGACACTGTCTTTTTGTTTTTTAACCACTTCAATACCATGCACTTACACCCCTTCCTGCCCAAGCCAATTTTCAACTTTCTGCGCTGTCGCTGTTTAAATGACAATTGCGCGGTCATGCTACACTGCACCCAAACAGAATTTTTATAATTTTGTTCCCACAAATAGAGCTTTCTTTTGGTGGTATTTGATCGCCTCTGGGATTTGTAATTTTTGCCATACATATAAAAAAAACACGAAAATTTTGAAAGTTTTTCTTTTTTTTCTGTTATAAATTTTTTGTAAATAAGTACGTTTTCTCCTTCACTGATGGGCACTGATAAGGCGGCACTGACAGACACTGATAAGGCAGCACCGATGAGGTGGCGCCAATGAGGTGGCACTGATGGGCACTGATATGCGGCACTGATGGGCACTGGTAGGTGGCACTGTTGGGTGGCACTGATATGCAGCACTGATGGGCATTGATATGCGGCACTGATGGGCACTCATGGGTGGCACTGGTGGGCACTGATTGGCACTGACAGGCGACACTGATGGGCACTGAAAGGCTGCAATGGTGGGTACTTATGGGTGGCATTGATAAGCAGCACTGCTGGGCACTGATGGGCACTGATAGGCGGCACTGCAGGGCACTGATGAGCATTGATACATGGCACTGATGGGCACTGACATGCGGTACTGATATGCAGCACTGATGGGTATCCCTGGTGGCACTGGCACTGGCAGGGATTTTGGGTGGGCACTGGCAGGGATTTTGAGTGGGCACTGGTTGGCAGCTGCCTGGGCATTGATTGGCAGCTGCCTTGGCACAGATTGGCATTCCCTGGTGGTCTAGGGGGCATACCTGGCGGTCCAGTGTGGATGCCCATCCCTGGTGGTCCTGGGCGGCATGCTGGTGGTCCTGTGCGGTGATCCGAGGGGGGGCTGCGCTGATAAACTATCAGCACATACCCCCCTGTCAGGAGAGCAGCCGATCGGCTCTCCTCTACTCGCGTCTGTCAGATGCGAGTGAGGAAAAGCCGATCAGCGGCTCTTCCTGTTTACATTGTGATCAGCCATGATTGGACACGGCTGATCACGTGGTGAAGAGCCTCTGCTGGAGGCTCTTTACAGAGATCGGTGTAGCGGTGTGTCAGACTGACACACCGCACCACCGATCGCCTCGATGCAGGCCCCCACGGGCGCGCTGCGGCTGTTATCCTGCTGGATGTCATATGACGCCCAGTCAGGATAACAAAACCATCGCCCGGCCGTCATTCTGCTATAGGCCGGGCGGGAAGTGGTCAATAAAGGAATTGTCAAAAACTGTCTGTGTTTTTATTACTTTTTGACACTTTTTTGGTGAATGGGTAGGGGTACTGTGTACCCCATACTCATTCACATGGGGGGCAGGATCTGGGGGCCCCCTTGTTAAGGCCCCCCTGATAAGCCCCAGATAAGCCCCCTGCCTGCATTCCCTTACAACCACAGCTCAGGGTTGAGGGGAAGAGACCCTTGTTCCCATCAACATGGGGACAAGGTGCTTTGGGGTGGTTGAGGGCATGTGGCCTGGTATGGTGCAGGAGGGGATGGGCGGTCGCTCGTCCCCCCCTTCATTCTGACCTGCCAGGCTGCTTGCTCGGATAAAGGTCTGGTAAAAATGTTGGGGGGGACCCCGTTTTCTTAAATTTTAATAGCTGGCAACCGCAAGTCAATTTAAATGTGATTTTATTTTTTAGAAATGTAATTTTTGCTGCAGCATGTTCTATGCATGCTACAGATGAGCCACCTTACAGGCAGACTAAGGGGACCCCCAGGCACTATATTTAAAGGAATTTTTTGTTTTTATTGCTGCTCTTTAAGCATCATTAAAATCGCTGCTCCAGCAAAAACGATAGTTTAAAAAAACATGAATGTCCCCCAGGGTAGTACCCAGACCCCCATACCCTTTTTATGGCCAATTACTTGCATATAAGCCTGCAAAATGGGCACTTTAGATTTTTCCTGTCCGGCTCCCATAGACTTCAAAGGGGTTCGCTGTTTGGGTTAGAACTTTTTCCCTGTTGGCGAGTTCTGCTGCGAAGAGGGTGTTCAGCCCATTTCTAATTGTCAATACCTCTCTTCCCTTTTCTTGGAGAAGACAGTCAGGCCTCATACACACGACCGATTTTCTCGGCAAGAACCAGCAAGAAACTTGCTGGCAGAGAGGTCTTGCCGAGTAAATCGGTCGTGTGTACGCTGCTAGCGGGTTTCTCGTCGAGAAAACCGACAAGAAACCTCGACGAGAAAATAGAGAACTTGCTCTCTATTTTCTCGTCGAGATTCTCCTCGGCATGTTTCTCGACGAGAAAAGTGAGTGTGTGTACACTTACCTGTCCGCCCGGAAGCCCGCGCATGTTCGAAATGAATTTGACGCATGCGCGGTAGCTTCCTAGGCATACGTAGGGTATACCAAGATGGCGGCAACGGCATCGAATGTGACGAGCGCATGCTCGACGTAGTCGATGACGTCACCGCGTACACTCCTTTCAAAGAACCGCGGGTTCTTTGAAACGAGCGTGTGTACACTCGGCCGGGACAAGTTTCTTGTCCAAGAATCTCGTCGAAAAAAACGACATGTTTTTTTCAACGAGAATCTCGGCCGTGTGTACGAGGCCTCAGATTTAAACCTTTTGCATGAGGATTCTTCAATGAATTTGAAAATCAAATTAGACACAGTCAATACTATCCCTCTCCCTTTTATCATGGGGGGGTGCTTATCAGCCCAATCCTTAGCTAACTGTCACTGTGTCTGGATTTACCCTCTGGTTTTTGCTGCAACATACATTTAACTATGTATATATTTAAAAAAATGGACAATCTAACACCCATTATATAATCAGCCTCTGTCTAGCAGTAGGCTGAACTCCTGACTACCTAATGCCAAGCTAAAAGACAGTCCTTGAAATAATTCTTTAACAAGAGAATTACAGAGAAAATCTATTCAGCTTTGTAAATTCAATCAGCGGTTTTGTTCTGTTAATTAAAGCCACAGCGATGGTACGTTGCCGCCTGTCACAATAATTCCATAAAGGGAAGGGATTCGCTTTGAAATCAGCGAGAGGGAAGAATACACATCCAATTCAATCTCCTCATTTGATAAAAGAAGTTCTGTGAGCCAGCTTCAATGCTTAAAAAATAAAAATAAAAGATACAAGCCAATGAAAGCTAAAAATAAGAAATGCTTTGCCTCTGTTAATTTGTTGGAAGTGATTATTGCTTTAAATGGCTCATGGTTAAAGAAAAGGAAACACCACCTTCCATTGCCTGCAGGAACAGACATTAAGGGTGACATTGGGCTTTTGTTCCCAGCCCTGCTAATTTGTTCTCCAATTAATTTACTTGAAACTTCTCACAAGATGAAGAAAAATGTCAGAATTTAAAACATGAAGTGTATCTTGAAAAGTAAAATTGAATTGTAGAGAATATCTAGAGCAGGGGCCTCAAACTGGCGGCCCTCCAGCTGTTGTGAAACTACAAGTCCCATGAGGCATTGCAAGGCTGAAATTTACAAGCATGACTCCCACAGGCCGAGGCAAGATGGGACTTGTAGTTTCGCAAAAGTTGAAGGGCCGCCAGTTTGAGACCCCTGATCTAGAGCATTTATACAAGTTGATCTCTGTGAATATGGGCGCTCCCCATTTTTCCCTCCATCACTAGGGATGAGCCGAACACCCCCCTGTTCGGTTCGCACCAGAACCTGCGAACAGCCAGAATGTTTGCGTGAACTTTAAAACCCTATTAAACACAATGGACTCGAACGTTCAAAATCAAAAGTGCTAATTATAAAGGCTAATATGCAAGTTATTGTCCTAAAAAGTGTTTGGGGACCCGGGTCCTGCCCCAGGGGACATGTATCAATGCAAAAAAAAGTTTTAAAAACTCCCGTTTTTTCGGGAGCAGTGATTTTAATAATGCTCAAAGTGAAACAATAAAAGTGAAATATTCCTTTAAATTTCGTACCTGGGGTGTGTGTATAGTATGCCTGTAAAGTCGCACTTGTTTCCCTTGCTTAGAACTGTCCCTGCACAAAGTGTAATTTCTGAAGGAAAAAAAGTCATTTAAAACTCACTCGCGGCTATAATGAATTGTCGGCTCCCGGCAATACATAAAAAAGTCATTGATAAAAAAAAATTTAAAAAAGCATCGGGGTCCCCCCAAATTCAATTACCAGGCCCTTCAGGTTTGGTATGGATATTAAGGGGAACCCTGCCGCGAATTTAAAAAAAAATGGCGTGGAGTTCCAACAAAAATCCATACCAGACCCTTTATCCGAGCACGCAACCTGGCAGGCCGCAGGAAAAGAGGGGGGACGAGAGAGCACCCCCCTCCTGAACTGTACCAGGCCACATGCCCTCAACATAGGGAGGATGTCCCCATGTTGATGGGGACAAGGGCCTCATCCCCACAACCCTTGGCCGGTGGTTGTGGGGGTCTGCGGGCAAGGGGCTTATCGGATTCCTGCTAGATGCTGGCTCAGCCCTTTAAGGGGTTCTGAAAAATGGGAGGTTGAGTCATGTGACCACTGTGGTTGGCTGGAAAACTCAGGTCCTTTCACTGCTCATATGCCAGCCTGTATCCTCCTCAATTCCCTGCAACCAAGGCCTGCAGTCCACTCTTTTTCCACTGCTATGATCCCTATGATAAACCCTTTAGTGGGTGAAACATGTTGGGGGTGGCTTTGGGTGGGTGTAAGCTGTGTACTGTCATTGCAATAAGCCTTTGCAGGAGTTAATTGTCTTCAGTGTGAAGCCCATTATTTGCATGGCGGATTGCTGTGAATGGCTGTTGTGGCGGTCACATGATCAGATGCCCTGTCCACCAATACCGTACATTTTGACTGGGAACTGTCAGTGACAGCTCGGCCAATGTGCTAACAGCACATAGTGAGCACAGTCCCAGCACAGTGGAGCAAGCTAAAACACATATGCATACAGTCAGCATTAAGTTCCACCTGCTGTGCTGATACATATGTGCATTATGCCAGAAGTAAGAGGTTAAAGGAGTAAGATGATATCTCTCCAAAGTGAGGAGAATCTCATTCTAGACAGGCTTTACCGGAACAAGTCTCCCCTTTAAGAAGACATCCCTTCTCTTCTTTTTCCAGCAACTACCCAAAAGTTTATATTTTCCCTCACTCCCAGTCCGACATTGGTCATCGGGATGATTAGAGGGGGTGAATCTACTCAGTGGGGACAGAGAAAGCAAAAATGATCTCGGGTTTCTCTCACCAGGCTTTGACTCCTCTCTCCTCCTCCCTAATTTTCTCGGTTCCAGCATAACTGGACAGATGACTCTTGGGCCCATTGGGGGCCGACGGCCTCACTTCTCTTTTCTCTTCTCTCCTTCCTTTAACCTTTCTCTTTTCTCTACTGTTATCCTAATGGTTAACGATTATGGTTCTCCACAGCTTTACTGAAATGTTAGCATGGTTACACTGTATTGTATTATCTATACGTTCATACTACAAATGCTTTTTGGGGGCCTACCACTCTCCTACCTTGTACCCTTTATAGTTGATGGATGGATCCTAATGTCTCTGTAATTTTTGTGGCTTACAGCATAATGGATATGTATAGATAACCTAATTGTTTTGTATTTTTGCACTATTTGTGACTTTTTATGTTCTATTATCTTCTTTAATACAAAAACATTGAACAACAAAAATTATCTCAAGGGAGTTCCAACCAGTCACCAGTCTCACTCTTTCCAAATGTAAAAAAAAAAGTTTTGCTTTCAGATAAACTTTAAGATTAAGAGAAAAAAAGAGCACAACCACAAGACCTGACATGATTGCAAAATGAGAGAAACTGTACGTGTGGATAACTTCAAATGTGATTAAAGACTTTCACGCCAAAAGGACACAGAGGTCTCCGTGCTCCTGCTGCCGCTGAAAAATAACTTTTACAAAGTGATTACCACAATAGAAGTGAGTGTTACTCTGGTGCCAAGACACCAATTACATCATAAAAGTAATGCTGTCTTTCGGGGCAGAACTCATAAAGCTTGTAGGTGAGAAAGTGACCCAACTAAGTGCAAGACCTAAATCATTCAGGGGAATGAAAAAAATAAAGTATTATTTTAGCTACTGTATATCCAACTTCAGCTATGTATTGGTTCAGCCATTATTCCATTATTAACCTCCCTGGCGGTATGATTTTGTCTGGAATTATGTACCAAAAGCGGTACAATTATTTTGCATGGAAATTTGGTGTTATTGTAGGCCTGCAATTCTTAGTAATCACTTACTTAAACCTGACCAAACAAGAGTCTAGTAGACATCCCGGGTATGATAAAGTTTGAAACACAAAATCATAAATTATAATTGTAGCACACAGATCCCCTCCTTTACCTGCCTTGTTCGGCTCCTCGCAGGAAGAAGGGGCACACCATGCCACAAGCCCATACCCTCCTGTGTGAAGAGGTTGAGCGGTGTTGTTGGTGGGTCTCCACAGCCAGAAAGTCAGAGAATGTTTCTCACCTTTAGATTTAATAAAGATAAATCTTTATGTCCCCCAATAACTTCAAGGTCCACACCAGCTGTAACTCCAACGTAGAGTTTATTTTCTTCTTAAAACACAGTCTCTGATAGGAAAGGTTGGAGTGAGAACAGGACAGCTTAAGGTGTGGAGGAGGTCCAGGCCCAAACGCAGTACAATTCACCGCTCAGATTCCCAAGCAGACTCAGCCCATCCGGATAGCCTCCCTAGGTTGGGACTAGCAGCCAGAATGGTGCTCCAACTTAACCGCAAGGTCTCTGCCACAGACCTGGTGAACTTGCTCTCTGCCACAGACCTGGTGAACTTGGCCTTTGTTAAGGAGAAGACATCCCTCCAGACAGTTACCGGGCCCCTTCCTTCACTGTGACTTCTCACCAGTCCCTCGGAACGGTTCCTCCCCTCGCAAGGCGGCACCCTGAGATTCCTCAATCCTTTATGGGCCCTACCTGAAGGTGCCGGGCCCAAGGCCTTTGTTGCAGCCCCAGGGCTAAAGGTGCCTGGGACTGATTCACCGACTTCCGCCCCTGGGCCAAAAGGTGCCCAGTGCGGACAGGAACACAACCCCAATCCTGGGGTGGAAGACGAACCGAAGACCATGAACAGGCAGCGTCTGCCCCTTTTATATCCTCTCCCAGCATGCACAGCAGGCCTACCACACCCACTGTATAGCCGCTGAGAGGGGACACACAAGGCACAGCACTGTATCAGCGGTTCGACCCTGGCCTACTATGGCAGCGCCACCTGCAGGCCACAGGGAACTGTACACCGATACTCTCCCTGCAGACAAAAATGGTTGACAAGATCCTGACAATTGAAGTGTTTGAACATAACTACCATTCAAACACTTCCCCTAAATTTAGGACCCCGCTACATACTCCCCCCACTAATGAGACACTGGTCCCCAGTGTCTGGAGCAAACCTATGCCTCTCAAGCCTGAGTCAACATAGACCTATTCCAGAAACTATCTACAAAAAGAAACAATTTTGAAAAAAAAATATTTGTTTGTGCCATAACCTGAACACGGGGAAAAGGGAGTTAAATGAAGAGATGAAGGAAGAGTAGTAGAAAACAAATGTGTACATCCCATTCTCAAATGTCACATATTTAAAAGTAAACACATTTTTTTTATTTCACATTTCCCTCCCCTCCTGCAATAGCTAATCCACCCATACTCAGTGATTTGCTTGGTGTCCACCTGCAGAGGGAGAAAGCACATATAAAACCAACACATTTGACATCCTAACTTATGTACATTAGAAGAGAAAAAATTCTGCCAGAGGGAAAAATTCTTTCCTTCTAAAAGTAAAACACATTTTAAATGTAATGCAAAAGTTATGCAACACCGCCACCTAGTGGAAGTGCCACCGTCAAGACACCTGTCCCAGAAAAAAACTTTTCTTTCTTTGAAGGCAAATCTTCCTCTTCTTCTTTGACCCTGGCTGTGGCCCTGAACTATTTCTACCACAAAGTCATTGTCTTTGTGGCGCTGCGAGAGGAGAAAAAAAAACAACAGCTCCTGCTCTTCCAGCAAAGTAGATTGCCCCATCTGCAAAGTGTCAATAAAGTACTCAACATTGTCTTTTTCCTTCCGATGAATAACCACTTTATCAGCGTGGATATGCCTGCCAAGCATTCATGACTCCCTACATTCCTTGTACCGCTTGGTGGTTGTGGCGGAACAGGAAAAGTACCTACGGGCCTGGGGTACCTTTAGATAAGTCCAAAGAAAGTCTGCGTACCACCGATCCCTATAGGCCTCCACTTCAAAGAGCAAGTCTCTAGGTAAGTACGGGTATTCCCACCCATATTCAGCTGCTACTTTCTGGTTCAACAACCGCTGCATCCTGGATAACGGAGGCATGGTTGCACGATCTCCCATACCTGGCAGAACTATGGCATCCGGGTGTCGAGGCACTTTCACTGCCTCCGGACCAGACACAGGGGCCCGAAATGACACTCTCTCCAGCACAGCAACAGGTGCAGGTACCTCAAGTGGTGGAAGGGCAGACAATGGGACAGATCCCTCCTCAGGCCCCGGGGCCTCCACCCAGGGTGTATCATCTCCAGAGACCATGGGTGAGTCACTTTTCTTACGGGACGACCACAGGGGTATCTTATCCCAACCTTTCCGCTCAAACAGTTCGTCTATGGCCGCGTCATCCCCCGCATCGGAGACTGACTACAGGTCAGAGGTATCACACTCCTCCGCCGGCAAGTAATTTCTAGTGAACGAGGAATCACTGTCCCTGACAAGTTCAAGTTCTCTGGGGTCCCTGACACAAGCATCCCCGACACTTAGGACCTTAGCCAAGGCCCCTTTCTCCGGCTTACCTCGGCTTGTAGCTGATGCAGGATGTCCGGAACTTTTTCCTGTGGATACATTCGATCCGGGCAAGCGCTGGGGTGTAACTCAACCACGGCCGCAGGAAGCTTTAACATAGCCAACCTTCCTCTTGGGCGGTGGGAGCGAGGACTCCGTAACAACCGAGGCAACATCCTCCGGTCTCTCCGTCTCCGGTTCCTCAATGACTGGAACACTCTCGACCGCGACTTCCTCCGAAGTCTCGACAGTGCGCGTAGGGGTGACTGTGGAAGCTCTGGTTCTCTCCTCTAGAGTGGTGGCGCCCGTAAGGCAATTCAAACGGAAGACCCAAGGTTTTTCAGTAGGCTGCTCTACCTCAAACAGGAATTCTTTGCACTGTTCACATCTTCCAAAAGGCCTAAGATGCACCACCAGTCCCTGGCATCCGGGACAAAACACTCCAAGGGCCTCCGTCTCTCTGCAGACATAGAGAGCGAAGCGACCCAGAGGCTTCAGTCGGATCCCTGTATCAGTCACAGAAGCAGCAAATGAGGTAATGTTCATGGTAGTAGAACTCGAAACCCATGAGGCATTAGATGCCATGTTACCCGCTTGCCGATCCATGGCGCACTGTCCCTCTGACGCCAAAGTCACCACGTGCAACTCTTCACATGGGGAGGCTCCTCTCATCTTCTGCAATGTTCACGGGCTTGCTTACTTTGGGCACGCCCATAAACTACGCAGCTTGGGCTCTCTTCGTGGCGCAGTCACTTTCTCAAAGATGGCTGACCTCCACGGAGCTTCACAGGGGAAATAAAGTCCAAACTCTGGGGCTTCTTCTGCTGTGGAAATCCCGGACTCAAGCCCCCACGTGTAGCACACAGATCCCCTCCTTTACCTGCCTTGTTCGGCTCCTCACAGGAAGAAGGGGCACACCATGCCACAAGCCCATACCCTCCTGTTTGAAGAGGTTGAGCGGTGTTGTTGGTGGGTCTCCACAGCCAGAAAGTCAGAGAATGTTTCTCACCTTTAGATTTAATAAAGATAAGTCTTTATGTCCCCCAATAACTTCAAGGTCCACACCAGCTGTAACTCCAACGTAGAGTTTATTTTCTTCTTAAAACACAGTCTCTGATAGGAAAGGTTGGAGTGAGAACAGGACAGCTTAAGGTGTGGAGGAGGTCTAGGCCCAAACGCAGTACAATTCACCGCTCAGATTCCCAAGCAGACTCAGTCCATCCAGATAGCCTCCCTAAGTTGGGACTAGCAGCCAGAATGGTGCTCCAACTTAACCGCAAGGTCTCTGCCACAGACCTGGTGAACTTGGCCCTTGTTAAGGAGAAGACATCCCTCCAGAGAGTTACCGGGCCCCTTCCTTCACTGTGACTTCTCACCAGTCCCTCGGAACGGTTCCTCCCCCGGCCTCCTCATCTAAGATGCGGGTCCCCTCGCAAGGCGGCACCCTGAGATTCCTCGATCCTTGATGGGCCCCAGCCGAAGGTGCCGGGCCCAAGGCCTTTTTGTTGCAGCCCCAGGGCTAAAGGTGCCTGGGACTGATTCACCGACTTCTGCCCCTCGGCCAAAGGTGCCCAGGGCGGACAGGAACACAACCCCAATCCTGGGGTGGAAGATGAACTGAAGACCCTGAACAGGCAGCATCTGCCCCTTTTATATCCTCTCCCAGCATGCACAGCAGGCCTACCACACCCACCGTAAAGCCGCTGAGAGGGGACACACAAGGCACAGCACTGTATCAGCGGTTCGACCCTGGCCTACTATGGCAGCGCCACCTGCAGGCCACAGGGAACTGTACACCGATACTCTCCCTGCAGACAAAAATGGTTGACAAGATCCTGACAATTGAAGTGTTTGAACATAACTACCATTCAAACACTTCCCCTAAATTTAGGACCCCGCTACATACTCCCCCCACTAATGAGACACTGGTCCCCAGTGTCTGGAGCAAACCTATGCCTCTCAAGCCTGAGTCAACATAGACCTATTCCAGAAACTATCTACAAAAAGAAACAATTTTGAAAAAAAAATATTTGTTTGTGCCATAACCTGAACACGGGGAAAAGGGAGTTAAATGAAGAGATGAAGGAAGAGTAGTAGAAAACAAATGTGTACATCCCATTCTCAAATGTCACATATTTAAAAGTAAACACATTTTTTTTATTTCACATTTCCCTCCCCTCCTCCAATAGCTAATCCACCCATACTCAGTGATTTGCTTGGTGTCCACCTGCAGAGGGAGAAAGCACATATAAAACCAACACATTTGACATCCTAACTTATGTACATTAGAAGAGAAAAAATTCTGCCAGAGGGAAAAATTCTTTCCTTCTAAAAGTAAAACACATTTTAAATGTAATGCAAAAGTTATGCAACACCGCCACCTAGTGGAAGTGCCACCGTCAAGACACCTGTCCCAGAAAAAAACTTTTCTTTCTTTGAAGGCAAATCTTCCTCTTCTTCTTTGACCCTGGCTGTGGCCCTGAACTATTTCTACCACAAAGTCATTGTCTTTGTGGCGCTGCGAGAGGAGAAAAAAAAACAACAGCTCCTGCTCTTCCAGCAAAGTAGATTGCCCCATCTGCACGGGCAAAAGTTCTGGGACTCCAGGGGAGTACACTCCGGAATAAAGCACAAACATAAAGAGTCCAGTCTCTCAAAGGTAATACTGTGGATGCGGCAACACTAGTGGTTTCCAGTTCTTGTCAAAAGTGTCAATAAAGTACTCAACATTGTCTTTTTCCTTCCGATGAATAACCACTTTATCAGCGTGGATATGCCTGCCAAGCATTCATGACTCCCTACATTCCTTGTACCGCTTGGTGGTTGTGGCGGAACAGGAAAAGTACCTACGGGCCTGGGGTACCTTTAGATAAGTCCAAAGAAAGTCTTCGTACCACCGATCCCTATAGGCCTCCACTTCAAAGAGCAAGTCTCTAGGTAAGTACGGGTATTCCCACCCATATTCAGCCGCTACTTTCTGGTTCAACAACCGCTGCATCCTGGATAACGGAGGCATGGTTGCACGATCTCCCATACCTGGCAGAACTATGGCATCTGGGTGTCGAGGCACTTTCACTGCCTCCGGACCAGACACAGGGGCCCGAAATGACACTCTCTCCAGCACAGCAACAGGTGCAGGTGCCTCAAGTGGTGGAAGGGCAGACAATGGGACAGATCCCTCCTCAGGCCCCGGGGCCTCCACCCAGGGTGTTTCATCCCCAGAGACCATGGGTGAGTCACTTTTCTTACGGGATGACCACAGGGGTATCTTATCCCAACCTTT
Organism: Rana muscosa; assembly: GCA_029206835.1. NCBI lineage: Eukaryota > Metazoa > Chordata > Amphibia > Anura > Ranidae > Rana > Rana muscosa. The sequence continues at coordinate 82,472,663 of CM055117.1, read as the reverse complement.
CCGCTCAAACAGTTCGTCTATGGCCGCGTCATCCCCCGCATCGGAGACTGACTACAGGTCAGAGGTATCACACTCCTCCGCCGGCAAGTCATTTCTAGTGAACGAGCAATCACTGTCCCTGACAAGTTCAAGTTCTCTGGGGTCCCTGACACAAGCATCCCCGACACTTCGGACCTTAGCCAAGGCCCCTTTCTCCGGCTTACCTCGGCTTGTAGCTGATGCAGGATGTCCGGAACTTTTTCCTGTGGATACATCCGATCCGGGCAAGCGCTGGGGTGTAACTCAACCACGGCCGCAGGAAGCTTTAACATAGTCGACCTTCTGTCAGGAAAGGTTCCATCCGCTGGTGGCATTTATTATTTATCTTGCAGTACTGTGGTCCACCAGCAGGTGTCTCCTGGCAGTTTGTAACTGTCAGGAGAATCTTTCCCTGCTGGTGTTGTATTATCTTTTGGACGCAGTACTGGTTTCCACCAGCGGATGGATCCTGGCAGTGTGGAGCAGACTGCCCTCCCTCCGATCAGGTGTGACCTGAAGCTAATCAAGCATTCCTATAAATACCCGGCAGGTGTACACACACACTGCCCTGGTATCGTCCTCGTGCCCTGACCTGTAGCCTGTCTGCTTGAACCTTGATCCATGTATCCTGATCCCTGTAACCTGAACCTGTTGTGTCCGTCCTATGCCTGATCCCTGCTCTGCAGCCTGGTTGCCCCCTGCTTGATCCTGTCTCCCTGTCCTGATCCATCCTTACCCCATCTGCTGATCCCCCTTTGTATGACCTCGGCCTGGCCCTGTTTATGATTCTGGTTTCCCCATTACTTGTACATATTTGTCTGTTACTGTTATTAATTGTGGGTTCTGTTTGGTATTGGTTGTTGTGCACTGTGTGGTATTGGAGGTGGTTATATATATATTATTTCACTTATCTTTAATAAATCTTTATATTTCACTTATACGTGTTTGGTGTTCCTCTGTTGCTAGCTGCACAGTTCTGGTCACACTTGGTACGTGATAGTATACCAGGGCCATTAATGATCAGAAGTAGCTGCACAGAGGACCCATTTTGGTTCTGTTACTCTGCTAAAATGAACTCTGATATGATTCCTAATTATACTCTGCTGGCGTCAGAGAGTGGTGAATATCTCTGTCAGACACTGAAAGAGTGGACCAGTGATCAGCTGCTAGAGATTATTCGTTTAGCTCACTCCTGGGTTGATCAGGGCTGTATGATGTTTGGGGATGTTCAACCTTTAATTAAAATCTGCACAGAGCTGGCTTTGCCTTGTATCCCAGAGGGCCATGATGATTTTTCTCCCCCCTTTAATGTTAATCAGGTCGTATCTTTGGTTTGGCTTCTGGAGGATGACTCCCCATACTTTTTTGAACATTACACAGCTTGTTCCCAACAGAAAATAATAGAGTTCAGTGTGTTGATTGTGTACAATCCCTTGTCAGACAGGCAGAATGTAAACTGCAGTTTGTGCAGCCAATACTCTCAGCATGGTCTGATATTTTGCAATCGGCCCCAGCCAGCCCACAAAAAAACATCTCCGCTGCCAGACACCCGCCTGCCCAAGAGTCTATTTCTCCATCACCCATGGCAACCCCAGTCGCAGTTCAGTACACACTACTTCCCACCAGGTATCAATATCCAGTCTCTGCTTCCTGCATTCAACCCACCTGCCTCTTCTCAGCTGCCTGCAAGCCCACAAGAACCTCCTCCAGCCACTGTCCCCGTATCCCTGCCATATTCTTCCATTTGCTCGATTCCATCTTTTCCATATACTCCCCCCGTTATGTGCAAACCTGCAGTGACCAAATCTAAAAAGAAGCAGAAGTATTTCCCTACCCACACAATCCAACCAGTAATCCCACCTTCCTCCACACCCACCAACCTGCTCCAGCCTGTAGTTCCAGAACCAGCCTTCGAGCCAGCTTCCCAGCCTGCAGTTCCAGAGCCAGCCTTCCAGCTTGCAGTTCCAGAACCAGCCTTCCAGCTTGCAGTTCCAGAACCAGCCTTCGAGCCAGCTTCCCAGCCTGCAGTTCCAGAGCCAGCCTTCCAGCTTGCAGTTCCAGAACCAGCCTTCCAGTTTGCAGTTCCAGAACCAGCCTTCCAGTTTGCAGTTCCAGAACCAGCCTTCCAGCTTGCAGTTCCAGAACCAGCCTTCCAGCTTGCAGTTCCCGAGCCAGCCTTCCAGCTTGCAGTTCCCGAGCCAGCCTTCCAGCTTGCAGTTCCCGAGCCAGCCTTCCAGCTTGCAGTTCCCAAGCCAGCCTTCCAGCTTGCAGTTCCCGAGCCAGCCTTCCAGCTTGCAGTTCCCGAGCCAGCCTTCCAGCCTGTAATCCTTGAGTCAGCCTTCCAGCCTGCAGTTCTCGAACCAGCCTTCCAGTCTGCAGTTCTCAAGCCAGCCTTCCAGCCTGTAATCCTTGAGCCAGCCTTCCAGCCTGCAGTTCTCGAACCAGCCTTCCAGTCTGCAGTTCTCAAGCCAGCCTTCCAGCCTGCAGTCCCAGAGCCAGCCTTCAAGCCAGCCTTCCAGCCTGCGGTCCTTGAGCCAGCCTTCCAGCCTGCGGTCCTTGAGCCCGCCTTCCAGCCTGCGGTCCTTGAGCCCGCCTTCCAGCCTGCGGTCCTTGAGCCCGCCTTCCAGCCTGCAGTTCCAGAACCAGCCTTCCAGCCTGCGGTCCTTGAGCCCGCCTTCCAGCCTGCAGTTTCAGAGCCAGCCTTCCAGCCTGCAGTCCTTGAGCCAGCCTTCCAGCCTGCAGTCCTTGAGCCAGCCTTCCAGCCTGCAGTCCTTGAGCCAGCCTTCCAGCCTGCAGTTCTCGAACCAGCCTTCCAGTCTGCAGTTCTCGAACCAGCCTTTCAGTCTGCAGTTCTCAAGCCAGCCTTCCAGCCTGCAGTCCCAGAGCCAGCCTTCCAGCCTGCAGTCCCAGAGCCAGCCTTCAAGCCAGCCTTCCAGCCTGCAGTTCTCAAGCCAGCCTTCCAGCCTGCAGTTCTCAAGCCAGCCTGCCAGCCTGAAGACCCTGTACCAGCCTGCCAGCCTGAAGACCCTGTACCAGCCTGCCAGCCTGAAGACCCTGTGCCAGCCTGAAGACCCTGTGCCAGCCTGAAGACCCTGTACCAGCCTGCCAGCCTGAAGACCCTGTACCAGCCTGCCAGCCTGAAGACCCTGTGCCAGCCTGAAGACCCTGTGCCAGCCTGCCAACATGGAGTTCCCGTGCCAGCCTTCCAAACTGAAGCCCTGATGACAGTGTCCCAGTCGGAAGATCCGGTGCCCGTTTCCCGGCCTGTGGTTGTGGTGCCCGTTTCCCGGCCTGTGGTTGTGGTGCCCGTTTCCCGGCCTGTGGTTGTGGTGCCCGTTTCCCGGCCTGTGGTTGTGGTGCCCGTTTCCCGGCCTGTGGTTGTGGTGCCCGTTTCCCGGCCTGTGGTTGTGGTGCCCGTTTCCCGGCCTGTGGTTGTGGTGCCCGTTTCCTGGCCTGTGGTTGTGGTGCCCGTTCCCTGGCTTGAGGTTGTGGTGCCCGCTGCGGTGCCCGTTCCCTGGCTTGAGGTTGTGGTGCCCGCTGCGGTGCCCGTTCCCTGGCTTGAGGTTGTGGTGCCCGTTTCCCGGCTTGAGGTTGTGGTGCCCGTTTCCCGGCTTGAGGTTGTGGTGCCCGTTTCCCGGCCCGAGGTTGTGGAGCCCTTTTCCCGGCTCGAGGGTATGTCGTCTGCTGCCCAGCCTGAGATGATCCCATCTGCTGCCCAGCCTGAGATGATCCCGTCTGCTGCCCAGCCTGAGATGATCCCGTCTGCTGCCCAGCCTGAGATGATCCCATCTGCTGCCCAGCTCGATGACCCGGAGCCTGCTGCCCAGCCCGAAGTGTTCCTGTCTGCTGCCCAGCTTGATGATCCGGAGCCTGCTGCCCAGCCCGAAGTGTTCCTGTCTGCTGCCCAGCTCGATGACCCGGAGCCTGCTGCCCAGCCCGAAGTGTCCCTGCCTGCTGCCCAGCTCGATGACCCGGAGCCTGCTGCCCAGCCCGAGGTGTTCCTGCCTGCTGCCCAGCTCGATGACCCGGAGCCTGCTGCCCAGCTCAATGACCCGGAGCCTGCTGCCCAGCCCGAGGTGTTCCTGCCTGCTGCCCAGCTTGATGTGATTGTCTGCCCAGATGTGACTTTGCCTACTACCCAGCTGATTGCCATGAATTTTCTCCGGCAACAGCTAGTTGGAGCGTCCGGAGGCCGCTCCTTTGAGGGGGGGTACTGTCAGGAAAGGTTCCATCCGCTGGTGGCATTTATTATTTATCTTGCACTACTGTGGTCCACCAGCAGGTGTCTCCTGGCAGTTTGTAACTGTCAGGAGAATCTTTCCCTGCTGGTGTTGTATTATCTTTTGGACGCAGTACTGGTTTCCACCAGCGGATGGATCCTGGCAGTGTGGAGCAGACTGCCCTCCCTCCGATCAGGTGTGACCTGAAGCTAATCAAGCATTCCTATAAATACCCGGCAGGTGTATACACACACTGCCCTGGTATCGTCCTCGTGCCCTGACCTGTAGCCTGTCTGCTTGAACCTTGATCCATGTATCCTGATCCCTGTAACCTGAACCTGTAACCTGATCCTGAACCTGTTGTGTCCGTCCTATCCCTGATCCCTGCTCTGCAGCCTGGTTGCCCCCTGCTTGATCCTGTCTCCCTGTCCTGATCCATCCTTACCCCATCTGCTGATCCCCCTGTGTATGACCTCGGCCTGGCCCTGTTTATGATTCTGGTTTCCCCATTACTTGTACATATTTGTCTGTTACTGTTATTAATTGTGGGTTCTGTTTGGTATTGGTTGTTGTGCACTGTGTGGTATTGGAGGTGGTTATATATATATATATATATATATATATATATATATATATATATATATATATTATTTCACTTATCTTTAATAAATCTTTATATTTCACTTATACGTGTTTGGTGTTCCTCTGTTGCTAGCTGCACAGTTCTGGTCACACTTGGTACGTGATACCTTCCTCTTGGGCGGTGGGAGCGAGGACTCCGTAACAACCGAGGCAACATCCTCCGGTCTCTCCGTCTCCGGTTCCTCAATGACTGGAACACTCTCGACCGCGACTTCCGAAGTCTCGACAGTGCGCGTAGGGGTGACTGTGGAAGCTCTGGTTCTCTCCTCTAGAGTGGTGGCGCCCGTAAGGCAGTTCAAACGGAAGACCCAAGGTTTTTCAGTAGGCTGCTCTACCTCAAACAGGAATTCTTTGCACTGTTCGCATCTTCCAAAAGGCCTAAAATGCACCACCAGTCCCTGGCATCCGGGACAAAACACTCCAAGGGCCTCCGTCTCTCTGCAGACATAGAGAGCGAAGCGACCCAGAGGCTTCAGTCGGATCCCTGTATCAGTCACAGAAGCAGCAAATGAGGTAATGTTCATGGTAGTAGAACTCGAAACCCATGAGGCATTAGACGCCATGTTACCCGCTTGCCGATCCATGGCGCACTGTCCCTCCGACGCCAAAGTCACTATGTGCAACTCTTCACATGGGGAGGCTCCTCCCATCTTCTGCAATGTTCACGGGCTTTCTTACTTTGGGCACGCCCACAAACTATGCAGCTTGGGCTCTCTTCGTGGCGAAGTCACTTTCTCAAAGATGGCTGACCTCCACGGAGCTTCACAGGGGAAATAAAGTCCAAACTCTGGGGCTTCTTCTGCTGTGGAAATCCCGGACTCAAGCCCCCACGTGTAGCGCACAGATCCCCTCCTTTACCTGCCTTGTTCGGCTCCTCACAGGAAGAAGGGGCACACCATGCCACAAGCCCATACCCTCCTGTTTGAAGAGGTTGAGCGGTGTTGTTGGTGGGTCTCCACAGCCAGAAAGTCAGAGAATGTTTCTCACCTTTTAGATTTAATAAAGATAAGTCTTTATGTCCCCCAATAACTTCAAGGTCCACACCAGCTGTAACTCCAACGTAGAGTTTATTTTCTTCTTAAAACACAGTCTCTGATAGGAAAGGTTGGAGTGAGAACAGGACAGCTTAAGGTGTGGAGGAGGTCCAGGCCCAAACGCAGTACAATTCACCGCTCAGATTCCCAAGCAGACTCAGCCCATCCAGATAGCCTCCCTAAGTTGGGACTAGCAGCCAGAATGGTGCTCCAACTTAACCGCAAGGTCTCTGCCACAGACCTGGTGAACTTGGTCTCTGCCACAGACCTGGTGAACTTGGCCCTTGTTAAGGAGAAGACATCCCTCCAGAGAGTTACCGGGCCCCTTCCTTCACTGTGACTTCTCACCAGTCCCTCGGAACGGTTCCTCCCCCGGCCTCCTCATCTAAGATGTGGGTCCCCTCGCAAGGCGGCACCCTGAGATTCCTCGATCCTTGATGGGCCCCAGCCGAAGGTGCCGGGCCCAAGGCCTTTTTGTTGCAGCCCCAGGGCTAAAGGTGCCTGGGACTGATTCACCGACTTCTGCCCCTGGGCCAAAGGTGCCCAGGGCGGACAGGAACGCAACCCCATTCCTGGGGTGGAAGACGAACTGAAGACCCTGAACAGGCAGCGTCTGCCCCTTTTATATCCTCTCCCAGCATGCACAGCAGGCCTACCACACCCACTGTAAAGCCGCTGAGAGGGGACACACAAGGCACAGCACTGTATCAGCGGTTCGACCCTGGCCTACTATGGCAGCTCCACCTGCAGGCCACAGGGAACTGTACACCGATACTCTCCCTGCAGACAAAAATGGTTGACAAGATCCTGATAATTGAAGTGTTTGAACATAACTACCATTCAAACACTTCCCCTAAATTTAGGACCCCGCTACATAATATAATAAATAACTATAAATAATTATAACTAATAGTAATGTAATTATAATAAAAATTATTCAATAATGTAATCAAATCAAAAACACAGAAATTTGCTCAGTTGCAAGAATTGTCGCTGTCATTAGATTTAGTGTTTGATGACGAATTTCCCCACAAATCGCTATCGCTCAATTCTACGAGTGATTCTAATTTATTGTCGCTGTTTTTTAGCTGGTCTAAAACCACTTTTGACATAAAGGGACACTTTTTGGTTGCTATGGACAATCTCAAGTTTCCAGGCAGAAAGAACCGTTTTTATTATATAAAAGTGCATGCAGGACATAGGACAGACCACTAGGGACAAAGGGTGTGTGTAATTATTTGATACAGTACTGTAATCTGTACGATTACAGTATACTGTATTTTTCACTGTTTGAATTTGGCGCCGAACTCCGTCCCCGTGCGCCGCAACGTCACAGGGAACAGAGCTCGGCACTCGGCAGTGTGGATCGAGCGAGGAGACAGCTCACAGACACTGCGGGAGGACATTGCAGGATCCAGGGAACAAGGTAAGTTACTTCCCCTGGCTCGGGGGTTACCGCTTTTAGCATTAAAAACTCCCCCCGAGCCAGACTCGGGAATACCGCCAAGGGGGTTAAAGGGAACTCCTGAGCCCATCTTACCTTGTAAAGTGATCCCAGGTTAATATGTAAATAGTTACTGAGCTCTAGTCCACATCTAAGCTATGGCTTACTACTGGCCACCAAGTGTGTTGGGCTTCAGTGGTCAATAGGAAGGTGCAGGGATAGGAGGGTGTGGACCATAACTCAATTGTGGAAGTTGTGTTTGTGTTTGACTTTTGCATACCTTATGTTATGTATGTTATGTTAAAGCAAACTAAAACTGCTAAAATATCAACTTAAAACTCTGTAAAACTACTGATTGGGATGGATGAATAATAAACAACCAAAAGGCTACAAATACTTCCCTTCCCTGGAGAACATGCTGTTCAAGTGCAGCTCACACAATCAAATGTTTGGTATGATGCTGTCTAGGGAAGGATTAGAGCTCATACAGGATTCTCCTCCTTAGCAGAGTTAATGTGCCCAAAAACCAGGACTTTTGGTTAAAGAATAATAAAGATTAATTATGGCCATCTTAAAAAAAAATAGTGCCCCCATACTAAGCAATTGATAGGTGTTTTTTTTTAAATATAATTTAATTAACACCCAGAAATGCTCACCTCGTAACAGCCAGTGACCCAGCCATGTGATCTCCAGCAGTGGAATGTAGACAGGTACCTCTAGCAGCGTCCAGTGTCCCATCCTAATGGTATTTACCAACTATAAGAAGCATATGAACTTACAATAGGAGGAGGTGAAATACGTCATACACTAGCCCCTGGAAAGAAAACATGTAGGGCAAAGCAAAAGGGTTACTTCAATGCAATGCTGGAATAGGGCAACCAAGGCAAAGATGTCAAAGTGCACCCCATTTCACCCAAACTGAAAAGGATTGAGTTTGAATATCATAAACTACAGTGGGTGGTACAGAAAAGAAAAAAGAAAAGACAGGTGGTCCAAAAACTATCCTTGGCCCAAGGATATCCAAACAGCATGGGTTTAGGTGCATGTTAGGACTGAGCTAGATTCCAATCAATACTATCGTAACCAAAATTTGTTTTTTCATCTGAAAAAAAAGTTTATAACCGATAGAAAGTGCAGTTTTTTTATTTGTCCTTATAAATGTACAATGTATAATATTTTAATTCAGCTCTACAAAAATGGAGAAACTGAAATGTGAAATGATCAAATCTCAAAAGAAGGGATTTGAAGGAGTTATTGAATGAAGATCAGGACTGGGTTGTCACAATGAAACTCCTGCAGACTACACTGGAAATCATGGCTAGATATGGATGCTGGTGCTGGTGATAATAATCAGGGGAGCCAGGAGGGCTGGCATGTGCCTAGAAGTAGTTTCTTGTCAGATCCAGAGATTGGGGCACTCTTGGTGTGCTTATTGCTGCTCGGCTGCCAGTACCACCACTGTGTCAATTTGGGGAAGCAATTTTGTATAGACCTCGCACTATGGATTTAGGTGAATTTGGTAGTGTTGCATCTATTTGTGTGAAAAAAATATTTTTTCAATTATATATTAGCTGCTCCCCTCAAAGTGTAGACAATACTAGCTTTGTGCTTAGTGATAGTGGCAGGGGGCCCTAGTGAGTTAATTAAACAACTGTCAAACAGCAAGTGGTACTTTTCAACCATAAGCACCTAATATACTTATGTGCCAAATAAAAACATATATAACAATATACAAATCAGAAATTAATGCATTGATTTAAAGTCCATAGGTTCTTCTGTGAAATTTTCAAAGCTCAACACCATCACCATTTTCAGACACTTGACAGTTGGGGAAGCAGTCCAACCCCAATTCAGCTGGAAAATGTATGAATGAAAGCTAGTGAGGGAACCTAATGTAAGTGTCTCCTCATCACCCCCGGAACATAGGCATGGGGTATGAGCTGTTAGCACTGAGGTAGTGGGAAAATCAGATGTCCCAGGAGGCTGCAGGATCATTCACAGAGTACCGCAGGAACACACACACCTATGCAGTGGGGAACTGGTTGTGATTCCTTAGGAAGCCACAGATACAGTAGCTTTCATACCCAAGATGGCGGCATTGGGGACCTGCAGTGGTAAGAAGACCTGGATGTGGGAAGACTCCAGCCACTGGGAACTACCTGATTTTATCCACCCAAAAAAGTCCTCATTTAAGGATAGGATTTAGTAAGCAAATAAAGTTACCATGACTTTTCTAGAGTTTTTTTTTTCCCCTTCAGTAATTTCCTGCTGTTTCCCCACTGGAGAGTTTTTTCTCTTCATCCTGTCATGTGGACCAAGCAGGAAGTGAAGAAAATTTCCCCAACAGGGACACACATAATAATATAATTAACACATTTTTTAATCTTTTCCGACTCTGCTAGGCAGATAATGTATAGAGTAATAGACATCAATCTGTTAATATACATATTTTCTATCTACTGTATCTATCTATCTACTGTCAATCTTTATTATCTATCAGATAGATAGATAGATAGATAGATAGATAGATAGATAGATAGATAGACGGAAATTGGGGAAAGGGGGAGGGAAAAAAAAAAGGTGGGACTTTAAATGAGGCCATGGCCTGGTAAGGTCATGTGCCTCCATCCCTGACAATCATTTTGTTAAAATTAAAGAATGTAGGGTGGGACTTTAAGCGATAAATAGATAGATAGATAGATAGATAGATACATACATACATACATAGAGGTAACCAAGAACACAGGCCTATTACTGGGATGATTAAATGACACTTGAAATAAGTGTTTTTTTTTTCATATTTTGTCAGGCGTTCATAATACCCCTTGTGTAAGATGAGGAACAAAGAATACTTGCTCCTTTCTATTTTAGCCGGGAAAGTATTCAGGATTCTGCCTTGCCGTATGAAGCTTTCACTATGGACACTTAAGCTCAATCAGGCTTTTCAAACCTCATCATTTGGGCAATTATTTTAAGTATTTCTATAAATGTAAAACTACTCAGCAAGGCATCAAAGGAAGAGCCGCAACATTTAACTTTTCTTTTTCGAAAAAAATTCTGCCATCAAGACTCCATTGTGGAAGCTGAAGACAAAAACGTTTATCAGCCTTGCTTAGTCTCCTGTATACGGGAGTTACTTAATGGATGTGATAAATGGGATCCTGTAAAGGTACAGGATAATGGGGATTTATAATGATGTTAGAGATTTCAAACCCCACACAACTGGTGTAGACAGGTAACCCTTGAAGTGAGTGATGAAATAGAATTATTTTATATTTTATGATCTGGTGGCAGGATGATAGGCAGAAGAAAGAAAGTTGTGAGGCCTTGGGGTCTCTAAGTTTTCGCTGGCACTGGATAATGTTTGCTGTGAAATAAAGCATGGGGGACTCAGGATAACTCAGTATTTTGCTGGATAATACTCATCAGTGTTCTTGAGGCCTCTGGGTCTCTAAGTTCTCCCTGGCACTGGATAATGTGTTTGCTGTGAAATAAAGCATGGGGAATTGGAATGACTCAGTATTTTGCTGGATAGTACTCATCAGTGTTCTTGAGGCCTTGGGGTCTCTAAGTTCTCCCTGGCACTGGATAATGTGTTGGCTGTAAAATAAAGCATGGGGGATTGGAATGAGTCAGTATTTTGCTAGATAGTACTCGGTCATCAGTGTTCTTGTTTTCTGGGATCGGTCTGTGCTACTCAAGCCTTCCGCATTGTGCATTCTCTTCTTTAAGCCATGTTCAACTTGTCAAGGCTAGTCTGAACAAAATATGTGCAATGCTTTCAGCCAGCATCAAGAAGCTTTCTGAAAGTGCCCCTATATAAAATAATTAAAGTTGCATTCCAGATTAAATCCTGATTGCTATATTAAAAACAATTTAAAACATCTGCCCATACCGAAGGAAGCCAAGTTTGAGTTATTACATTGTCCTATCCCTGGTTTGTTCACTCACCAGTGGAAGCTCGCTTTCTATTTGTTTCTCTCAGCCAAAAGAACAATTTCCCAAGCCTGGAAGAAACCATCTATTCCTTTCCAACGAGTGAGAGATCACATGACCGCGTTGATTCTTAACGAACAACTGTCTCCAATGCTAAGTTCCTCAAAATCTGTGAACCGTGGCTGTCAAATACCTTCCCGACTCTCCCCCCAGCCAGTCTTTGTCACTTATGACGGGCAGCCTCGATGCTCGTGAGTTCTTATTCCCTCCCCTTCTTCCCTCCCGCCCTTCTTGGCCTCTAACCTCCTGAACCTATCTCCCCCCAAGTCTACTCTGGCTTTTCTTTAGTTCTCCACCTGCTGGGCGCACGACCCCTTTCCCTTTTGCGCCACCCTTCTAATAAACGACCCCTTGGTTTCTGTTTGGTCCTCCCTTTTTTTAACTTATACAGGATGTATACTATTCCACTATATGCATATTGCAGGGCCCAGGGGATGCCCTGTTATTTTTGGGAACCTCCCTACAACCCCCTTGCCATTACAGCCTCCGGGCCATGTCTATCAGTTGCTGTTATATCTGCTCTCAGGAGGGTTTTTTTTTTTTACCCCCAGAAAAGTAATAGTGGAGAAATATTCTAAAGGGGATACTACACTAGTTCTGGAGTCCTGGGGGTCCCCAAGGGATTTCCTTAATTTTCAAGGATTTCCTCTCACTTTCTCTTTGGCTATGGCACATGAAGTGAAGGGAAATTTCCTTAATGGTACACAGATGGCAAAACATCCGACAATTCATTAATAGCCGCGAGTGAGTTTTAAATGACTTTTTTTTCCCTCAGAAATGACATTTTGTGCAGGGACAGTTCTAAGCACGGGAAACATGCGCGACTTTACATGCTTATCATACACACCCCCCAGGTACGAAATTTAAAGGAATATTTCACTTTTATTGTTTCACTTTAAGCATTATTAAAATCACTGATCCCAAAAAAACGTGAGTTTTTAAAACTTCTTTTTGCATTGATACATGTCCCCTGGGGCAGGACCCGGGTCCCCAAACACTTTTTATGACAATAACTTGCATATAAGCCTTTATAATTAGCACTTTAGATTTCTCCCATAGACTTTTCGAATTTGCCGCGAACACCCCAAATTGTTCGCGAACGGGCGAACAGGCAATGTTCGAGTCGAACATGAGTTCGACTCGAACTCGAAGCTCATCCCTTCTCTTTAGCGCCACCCTTTGGGCAACTTCTGCTAATGTTGTCTTATGGTTAGCATTGATTCGGAGCATGCGTGTTTGTACTTTGGATTTTAGTCCGACGGACTTGTGTACACACGATCGGATAATCCGATGTAACACATTTGTTGTCAGACAATTTGAGAGCATGACTATCCAACATTTGTTGTCGGAAATTCCGACAATAATTGTCCGATGGGGCATACAGATGGTCGGATTATCCGACAAAACACGTCCATCACACGATTGTTGGAGAAAAAATTGATATGGACAGCCGCACTCCAAAAAAAACTTTTTGGTTGCCTTTATTGTAAAAAAGGATAAGATGCACTACAAAGCACAGCAAGTAAGGGACAAACAACTGACGCATTTCACACTATAATCTAGTGCTTACTCATAGCTAGCACGTATACAAAACACTTCTAATATATAGTAAAGTATGAAAAAACATGTGATCAACACTGACCATTAGTGAATACAGACCAATCAATAGGTGCGATAGATGACAATTAAACAATAATTGGTTAATAATTAGAATCACCTAGATGTATAAATTTATCTTCAAAATTCCTTTGAGAAATTAACCCCATGTTTACATAGACTTAAAAAATACATAAAGTCCGGCATTCTTTGGGGGGCGTGGCCGGTAGAGAAACAGGGAGGACGTGTTTCTGCTGAGCTCCAGGGATCCTCCGTGAATCCACAGCCATCCTTAGCAGGCATCGCCGTTTTGAGGCCCGGATTCAGCCATACTAACCCCTGGTCGCACGCTATAGCTGCCCCCGGGGACCTGCAAGTAAATAGCGCGGAGAGATCCGCGACGGGCCTGTGACCAGATCTACAACACTGAGGCCCGTCGCCATCTTGGGGCCTGCGCATCCGCGGCCTCTCCAGTCTCCAGCGTCCGAGATCTGGGACATCCTCCGTCCCCCGACACCCGTGGAACACCAGGCGGAAGCTACCCCGCAGGGATCCTTCTGTGGGCTCTGGGCAAAGCGATCGGTAGTCCTGAGGCCTTCATTCGCGGACGCGGCCTCAACCCAATCCACAGTGAGTACCGCTCCGCCCGCTCCAAGATACCCCCCCAGACTGCTTACCTTCAGGCCTGGTCACTGCCTGTCCGGCCACCAAGCACCCACCAAGCCACCTATAGCCTCCGGTGTTGATCTCCTCCTTCCCCAGCACTCGAGGCCGCGGCTTCGGCCTACTCCGGGAGGACGGCGGCCATCTTGGTACACCTGGAGCCCCCTTTTGTGCTCTCCTCCAAGCTGATCCTTGATACATTAACCCCATCTAGACGCTGACTGGGCTTGTATACCTCCCTGGGAGGGGTAGAGGAGTCCAGACCTGTAAGGATCACCTTTTAAAGTTCACTGTCTGTCCTACCCTCATAGATCGGCGGCCATCTTGCTACACCCAAAAGCCATAACATCCCAAACCTACTAGAACCTGGTCTCCCTTCCAATATAACAAAATTCCTGCAAATTTAACCTCCCCCCACAACAAACACAGAGATCCCCATTACGGGTTGTTGCAGTACACAACCAGTGGATTAATAAAGCCTCAGTACCTCCTTCCTATTTGACATATATGTCTCCCCCCCTTTCTATTATTGGGGCATGTCAACTCACACGGCTTCCTCCCTTACTGAACCGGTACAGTACACAAGATCACGCCGTGCACACAGCCCGTCAGCTCCCCCAGAGTGACTACACTCACTCAAGATAGACTGGCACTCCACTAACCTACGCTTCGCTAATAGGATGTAAGTGACCAAAGCCTTACCTCACCCATATAAAGCAGGCCAGATACCCACGGCTATATCACTCGATTATCAGCACAAATACCTTAAACCCCCGTGGGAACAATCCGTGCATGCAGACGAGAAAGAATACTCGCTCCGGACGATCTATCCACAACCTAACAAACTTTCTTCTAGAAGCCGAGAATAAATACCACATGATGTCTCAGAGCGGCACTGACACCAACAAACAAGAAATTATTGGACCCCCCCCCCCTCGGAACCTAACTGTGAGTACACCTTACCCCTTTCTAAAGCCGATTTAGATGCAAGTCTAACATCCATGTTTGACAAATTGGTTGATAAAATAGAAAGAGAAGTGCATAAGTCCACTACCGCTCTATCTCAGGAGATTGCTTGCATAGGCAACAGAACTGATCTACTAGAAACAAAACATGACGAACTTTCACTAGCCCATAATGACTTGAGAAAGGACTATGAAACATTGGCGGATGGTTTTGCGTTTATGCAGGCACAAGTGGAAGACCTTGATAATAGAAATCGTAGACAGAACATCAGAGTACGCGGAGTACCAGAATCGGTCACCGATCTCATGCCTACTATATCGAGGGTCTTTCATAATCTCCTTCCTGACAGACCCCTGTCAGCGTTCACCTGTGACAGAATCCATAGAGCCCTTCGCCCCAAACCTACACCTGATAAACCGCCTAGAGATATCATCATGTGTATGAAGGATTTCCTCGTTAAGGAAGACATCATGCGGGCGGCTAGGAACTCTCCTAATATTGACCTAGATGGTAAAAGACTTCAATTATTCCCTGACATCTCCCCAGCCACATTGGACAGGAGACGAAGGATGAAGGAAGTCACCAAAGTCCTACAGGAAGCAAGGATTAGATACAGATGGGGCTTTCCTTTCAAACTCACCGTTCCACATAATGGCTCTACATACACGGTTCATAACGTAATAGAAGGAAAAGAACTACTGGTGAAATTGGGCCTCCTGGAACCGGAACCTCCTGGCCGACCACCAGCAACCCCCAGTTCTTCCCCGATATGGTCCACACCATCTTCACGCCGCAACCAGAGA
This sequence comes from Rana muscosa, assembly GCA_029206835.1. NCBI lineage: Eukaryota > Metazoa > Chordata > Amphibia > Anura > Ranidae > Rana > Rana muscosa. The sequence goes on along the minus strand of CM055117.1, from coordinate 82,457,281 downwards.
GACCAAAGAGACCAAAGACGCTGGAGGCAATCACACCAAGAATAGAACTTCCCATCTACGCTTTCACTCCAGTTCTCGGTGAATTTGACGTACCCAGTGGATATGATAAGAGAATCAAACAATCCGAAACATTCTCTCCATAGTCTTCACATTCTACAATGATCCCGGGGATATTGTGTTAATCACACAAATCCCTTCTCCACATAATTCCAGTGGTTCGGCGGATAGAAGAATCAACAGACTATCTGAACAGTACTGTAATATACTCCTCAAAGAAGACCTAGGGGACTTAAGTTCGTGGTTCGGCTATCATCCTATTCAACTCTCCTAGCAGTCTGAACTTTCATAATGGGAAAAATGTAGAATTGAGAAAGGAGGAAAAGAGGAGAGAAGGGGAGAGGGGAGGGAAGAGGGAAGGAGAAAAAGATGTTTTTTTTTTATTTTATTTTTTCTCTCTCTATCCCCCTTTTCATAGGTTATCTGGAGAACAGTCTTTTCGAACAATGTGGTAGCTATACTGAACATATAAGTACTATCATTTACCCTTACCTCCATAACTTCAGAAATGTTTCTCTCCACTGTAGATTGCTGTTATTGTCTCCCTTACATAGCGAGCTTTTTATGTCACAATACCTCTCTACCCCCCGAGTGGTAGACACGCACTTTCAAGTTTTTCTAGGGTGCCTGCTACATCCATTGTTGCTTAGTTTATTTCTCAGACCTGCCCTCCGGGATGGAACCACAGCTCTCATCTTTAGAGACGTGGTTCCCCTCCAGGTTCGCAGGATTTGGACTTATTTGTCCTAATGTTGTTTATTCAAGTTTTCTTGACAGGTTATATCCTGTCCCATTGTTATTTTTGTTTTTGTTTCTCATTTTTGAAATCCTAGCCCATAAGGCTTCTACTGTGTTCAATGTACAAAAAGGAAGTAATGATAAGTACATACCAAAAACGTTGTTTGACATAGATTTCATAGCTCTAGACTACTCTGGTAACTGCATAAGATACAATGCCCATCTCCCTGCTTGTATACCAATCCCCGTTCTATCTACACCGCTGATCATAATCTTAGCATCAGACCCAAACACTAACTCTATCCATAAAGTATTGTATACTTCTGATACTTCTCTATTTTTCCCCCATCACGAAAATATTAACCCCCACACCCTAGACCCCACCAATGGGTATTAAAATAATATCGCACAATGTGCAGGGATTTAATTCCCCCCACAAACGTAAAAAAGCTTTTGAGCACTACAAGAGAATAGGGGCTGATATCATACTCATCCAGGAATCCCACTTTTGCGCATCCAACCACCCTAAATACTTCAATAAGACATACAACCAAGTATTCTATACAACATACAATAATAAGACAAGAGGAGTCGCAGTCTTTATACGCAATTCGATTATATTCGATGTACAAAGTATTTTCAGAGATACTGAAAGCCGATATATTATCTTAAAAGGCATCATTGATAATAGGGCCATAACAATAGCTTCAGTATACGCTCCCAATGAATCCCAGTCCTCCTTTTTCACTAACTTTTTTGAGACTCTAGACCGATATGCCTCCCCCCATATTATCCTTGGAGGGGATTTCAATCTAACCTCACACCCGGCCCTGGACAGGAGCAGGGTCGCACCATCTTCTAGGGCATTTCCGAAGTCCCTAAACCGTTCCCTCAATCACTTTCAACTTATAGACTCATGGAGGGCCCACAATGTTGGCGTCAAAGCTTACACTCACTACTCACATCCCCATAATGTTTATGCCAGATTAGACTATATCTACTGCACCCCTGTCCTGTTGGCGAACTCTTTTAAAGCGATCATTCACCCCTGTCCATGGTCGGATCATGATATCACATCTCTTGAGACAGCATATATTGGTCTTAAACCATCCCCCTTCAACTGGAGGCTAAACGACTCCTTACTCTCGGACCCCACAATCACTCAATCGGTCTCTACTCATATAGAGAACTATTTCAACGAAAATATTAATGACGAAACCCCTCCCTCCTCCGTCTGGGTTGCCCATAAAGCAGTCTTACGTGGGCAACTGATTTCTCTCGCTGCAAAAAGAAACAAAGACAGGCTCTCAGACATTAGATGTCTCACTAAGGACCTAAATAGACTGTACAATAAACTTCAACAAGCCCCTTCCCAGGCTTTAACTGATCAAATCAAATCCAAACGCCTGGCCTTAGATCAAATTTTATCAGCTAACACTGAGAGATCCCTCAGATTCTCTAAGGCTAAATTCTTCCTTCATAGCAACTCCACCTCCACCATGTTTGCTAGAAAACTAAATCAAGCTAATAACCCACCCCATGTCTACAAACTTAGAGATAATGCGGGGAACATCGTCACTCATCCACAAGAGGTGTTGAACATCTTCTCCTCCTTTTATAAAGACCTCCTCTCGGGACCTCAACCCCAACCTAAACAACCCTCCCAAATCTGGCTGGAGGATATCCCATTACCCTCCCTCAACCCCCAACAAATAGAATCTCTTAGCGCACCATGTACAGATTTAGAAATAATTAACATAATTAAATCCCTGAAGACCTCTACAGCCCCAGGCCCGGACGGGTTCTCCTCAGCATACTACAAAAAATTTGCGTCTCTTTTAGCCCCCAACCTATCTAAACTCTTCAATTACGTGCTAGATGGTCATCAATTCCCAGAAGAAATGCTCCTAGCAAACTTATCGTTAATACCTAAACCACTCAAGGACCATTCTCTTCCACAAAATTTCCGCCCCATTTCAGTTCTTAACAATGACTTAAAGATCTTTGGGAGACTTCTTGCTGACAGGTTAGCAGCAGTTATTACTAATATAGTGCACATAGATCAAACAGGATTCATACCTGGACGCCAAATAACTGACAATATTAGGCTGGTAACCAATATCGTACAAGATGCCAACATACACTACAAAGAGCTATGCCTCCTCAGCCTGGATATTCATAAAGCCTTTGATAGTGTATCCTGGTCTTACCTCAATCACATCCTTCCTAAATTTGGCATCCCTAATAAATTCATGTGTGGCTTTAATGCCCTATACCACTCCCCCCAGACCCGTATTAAAATTCCAGGTCATAACTCGGAATTCTTTCCTCTAAGTAGGGGTACTAGACAAGGCTGCCCACTTTCCCCATTAATGTTCGCACTAGCAATGGAGCCTCTTGCCCACAAAATTAGGAACAGCCCGGATATAAAAGGAGTTGTCAAAGGTGAAGATGAGTTTAAGATAAGCCTCTACGCAGATGATGCGTTAATCTTTCTTACCGAACCTCACGTTTCCATTCCCTCCCTTCTTAAGGAACTAAAACTGTTTCACGACATATCAGGTCTAAAAATTAACATGAACAAATGCTCGGCTCTACCCATCAATCTCCCCGATCACCTAAAGACCATGTTGAAAAACAATTTCCCATTTATATGGTGCTCTCAATCATTTAAATATCTGGGCATCTCTATCACCCCAGCACACAACCTACTTTTCAAAACCAATTATATTCCCTTATTCAATAATATATCCTCACTCCTTAAGACCTGGTCAACCTTCCATATATCATTCCTAGGCAGAATTTGCGCAATTAAAATGACAATCCTCCCCAAACTGCTATACTACTTCCGATCCCTCCCCATTAACATCCCCAAATCCAAACTAGCTTCGCTCCAAAGGGAAATCAACAAATTTATATGGTTCAACAAGAAACCCAGATGCAGCTATGCATATATGCACAGACCTCAATCCATGGGCGGGATGGGTCTCCCTAACCTTTGGCATTATTTTCTGGCCGCCAGACTTGCCCAATTAGCACAATGGTTCGCGCCCAATCAATATATCCCATGGAAAAAATTTGAGGAGTCCTCAATTTCCCCATTGTATTTACAGGGAATCCTTTGGTCCAAAACAACCTCATACAGCAAACTCTCGAAATACAACAAAATTGTAGCACACTTCTACCAATTGTGGCTCAAAGCACAAAACACTTTTGAATTATCTTCACTCACTCCTCCCCTTGCTTCCTTTCTAGGTGACCTGAGATTTACCCGTACTCACGGAGATCACCACTCTTTCACCTATTGGACCCATAATAAGCTCACTTCACTTAAATCATTACAAATAAATGGGGAGTTTTCCTCATTCACCGCTCTGCAAGATAAATATAGTATCCCCACATCCGAACTTCAACACTATAACCAAATCAAAGCCTTTTACGCAGAACATTACTCTCTCACCACCAAGCCCCCTGTTACTGTATTTGAACGGATCTGCATCTCTTCTTCTAGAGATAAAGGTATCATATCCCATCTATATAGCTATCTAAACACTTTTCATTCACTCGACAAGTCTGGTCAGATGCTCCGCTGGGAAACTGACCTAAATAACACCTTCACAGTAGATGAATGGCATAATATGTCGGACAATCTCCGGAGGAGTAACATAGCTATCTCCTCCAGAGAAACTCCCATTAAAATATACTCTAGATGGTATCTCACCCCGTCCAAGCTCAACACATTTTATCCTTCTATTTCTCCATACTGTTTCAGGGGCTGTCCAGAACCAGGCACTATCCTACACACATTCTGGAGCTGCAAATACCTGCATCATATATGGAGCCATGCTGCAGAAATTTTTGATAATACCTTGAAACAGAAAATCCCAATCTCCCCACAGATTTGCCTTCTATATGCAGATATACCCAATGTTCCCATCCCTTGTAAAAGACTTTTCCATACTTTATGTAGCTCCATCCAATGGATGATTGCCTCCAATTGGAGATCAAACAATCTGCCTTGGGCACAGGTGCTAGCTCGGATGGAGACGATAAAACTCTCGGAAAGAATCTTTCACACACTTCACGATACCTTCCAGGTTTTTGAAAGGAAATGGTCATATTGGCCTACAACATAACTCATTACCCTAGAACCTGAATTCCCACCCACACACTCTAGCAAATTCATGCAATTTTGACCTATAGTGCCTACCCTTTTTATATTTAACATACGCCCATGTAGGAACTCTTTGTACCAGAAAACTTTTTATATATTTACTATCTTCATGTATGAGCTCGATTATCTCCTCTTCTTTTGAATTTTTTATTTCTTTTAATTTTGATTACCTTTATAAACACTCTATGTAACTGTACATCTGAACTTCCTAATAAAATATTTTTGTAATCGAAAAAATACATAAAGTCCATGTGAATATGTGTACATAAGTGTATATATAAATCATGTGTGTTTGGGACTAAGTATGAAAAAATACTGTGAAAAACCATGATCTATATAGCTCTTATATGAAAGTGACTAAGACTACCAACAGAGATATAAATATGATCATGTGGCAGTAGTGTTGAATAACTGAATTCGCTGGACTGTGGACATATAGTAAATGATAAATGTGTAAATATTATCAATGGGGTGAACAATGTGAAAATGTGAAAGTAGTCCCACTATGGGTTTATATTACGTGAAGATAAAAATATATTAAATTGAAACTAGATGTGTCATATAAATAAATAAATAATTAATCAAATATATACGGTGCAAATATGTTGAAAATTAATAAAAAGTAAAATAATTACGCAAGGGGTATGTATAAATAATCCCATAACGTAATATTGTGAGTAAATAATATGTTAAATGAAATTATGATATTATGGTATGTTAATTAGCACTGCAGTAAACATGATGTCAGTATATCTAGGTTTATAGATGGTGAGTATAACCTTAATGTGTGCACATAAACATAAACACCTAAATACCACATATATATATGTAGCGGGTATATGCTTTCTATTTTTTGAATCTGGTGGGGAAAACTGTAATGTATGGTTCCCTGGGGTCCACCGGGTGGCGCTGTCACTTTGGGCCCGGGGTTGAGTCATCATTGCGGTGGCGTACCTCTTTTGGTCTCTCTCAGCGGTTGTATGGTGGGGCGGGGAACCCGCCGTGCTTGCTGGGAGGGGGTATAAAGGGGGCGGCAATTTTTGGTGGAGGGAGTCGAGCCCGGGCACCTTCAGCCTGAGGGTGGTGGTTCGTGTCGGTCCCCTAGGCGGGTCTAGGCTTAGAGGATGTTCGGAGGTCGTGTTCCATCCCAGGCACCTTTAGCCTGGGGTGAGGTACTCGGGAGGAGGTCTGGAGCTCAGTGCCCACTACTGAGTTCCGCGAGGGAAGGAGGTCCTAGGGAACCCCGGGAGTGGGTACCCGAATCCGGAAGGCGTAATGGACCGGTGGGAGATACTTACTTGAAGACCCGGTGCAGCATATTGCCAGTGACAGGTGAGCCTCCCATCGGAGACCGCCTGGAAGGAAATCCCCCCTCGCTCGGAGACCGCAACCCACTTTCAGGAAGGAAAGTGGAGAGTTCATTGTGTCTGGGCCTACTCGCATCCACACCTCCTTTTCTGTTCTGTTCTACAAGGGAGTCTAACTGATTGTGTTCATTCAAGAAGAATAAAGGAGTGTTGGACTTTAATGGTGTGGGGCTCATTTTCTGGCAGACATTGTTCAAGGTAACTATCATTGGAGGTTCTAGGTGCAGAACACTGACCCGAAGGTAAAACAAGAACTTTGCTTCCACTACGCAAACATCTGCGGTGAGGGCTTGGCGTGGTGACCCCGCTCTCTCTTCTCTAAAGTACCCCTAGACAAGAGACAGACGAGCTGATAGAAGAGAGGGGAGAGAGGAGGCCACTACACGTGGGGGCTCGGGTCCGGGATAGTGTTTGTGTACTACGGAATTGAACGTGTCCACCCGGAGGAGTTACGAGTAGGCAGGCCTTCATTGGCCGAAGTGCATCCCTGCTCAAAGTCGTGGACATGACCCAATGAAGGGAAAGGCCCGCGCAGAAGAGTGGAAAAAGGGGAAGCTCAGCCGTGTGAAGTAGTACACGTGGGGGTCTCTATTGCACTGCGCCACCAGACACACCCCCACTGCTTAGTTTGTGGGCGTGACTCAGAAACAGAAAATAAGAAAAGCCCGCGAACTGGTGCAAAGGGGAGGAGTCCAATACGTGTGAAGGACTACACGTGGGACGTTGGCGCAAAACCCTGGCAGTGTGCGGTGGATCAGCAACAGGTCACCATGTTCGGACATATATCGTGGATTCCGGTTCATCCTTCTACCATGACACTGACTGCTGCTGCTCCGGTAACAGATACGGGATCCGGCTAAAGCCAAGGGGTCGATTCGCCCTGTATTCGTGCATGGAAGTTGAGGCCCTGGGTGTGATTTGTCCCGGTTGTTCGGGACTGGTGTGCCAACTGAAGCCGTTCGGGCGATGCGAGGCCTGTGGGGAGTTCCTTTTTGAAGTGGATCCAGCGGTTGAGAAGCCGAGAACCATTTACCCCGGCCGGGCTACAGGCAACACCACTCAGAGAGGAGGAATCACTGCATTGACAGCCATCCCTGTGCACACTGCAACGACCGCGGAGGAGGTCGTGAGTACTCAACGGGAGAAATCCGAGGATGCTGACTCGGTCACCACTGTCTCGCAGTGTCCACCACCGAAGAGAAAGACCGGTATGGTAGCCCCGACCAGCGGTTGTGGTGGACCGTCTCGCCCGCTTACGCCCGGCCCGGATGGATCTGTCGATAAGAGTTCCGGACATCCCGCTTCAAGTAAAGGCAGAGGTAAGCCAGGCGGAGAGATTTGGTGTGTGGGAAGAGGTGAAAACTCAGTCTCCACTACAGGGTACCTGCCCACGGAGGAGTGTGACACCTCTGACCTAGAGTCGCTCTCGGATATGGGAGACGATGTTGCTATTGATGAACTGTTTGCAGAAAAGGGCTGGGACAAAGTACCTCTTGCTTCTTCCCGCAGAACCAGGGACCCACCCATGTCTACAGGGGATAGTACACCCCGGGTGGAGGCACCAGCGCCTGAAGAGGGGTCCCGTTCCCAACCTGCTCTTACATCCCCGGTGTCACCTACACCCAGGACCGGGGAAAAGAGACTGCTGTTGCGGGCACCTATGCCCAGATCAGATGTGATCAAGGTCCCTCGCCACCCGGATTCAATCGTTTTACCTGGCGAAGAGGACAGAGCCACTATGCCTCCTCTGGCGAGACTACAACGCCTATTTGGTCAGAAGGTTGCTGCAGAGTATGGATAGGAGTACCCATACTTGTCCAAGGAGTTGTTGTACGAGGTGGAAGTTTGCCGGGAGCGCTGGTACAATGACTTTGTGTGGACTCACCTTCAGATTTCACACGCCCGCAGGTACCTGGCGTGTTCTCCCAAGGTCTCTCAGCGTTTTAAGGACTGCAAGGCAGAGTGGATGTTGGGACGGCACATCCATGCGGACAAGGTGCTGATCCGGCGCAAGGAAGGGGAAGATGTTGAGTATCATCTGGAGACCATGGATCAGCACTTGAAGCCACTTGTTCTACCGCATCCCCGCTTTTATTTGTAGGAGGAAAAAGACTCCGTTCTTGTTTGTATGCTGCTGAACTTTCTGGGGCCTGTTGTCCTTGTTGCCCAGAGGGATGAAGGACTGTTCCTGTTGTTCTTCACTTTTCCAGCAAGAGATCATTGACTCTGGGGTAGATAGGGCTCAAGAGAAGAAGAAAAGTTCCACGAGTGCAGTTACCGCAACGCTGTCACCAGGTGGCAGTGTTGCGCAACGTTAACACTTTTCACACACTCACTCTTTGGAGAAAAGGGATTTCTTCACGAAGAAGTTTCTTTCCTCTTACACGAATACATGTGTCAGGGTTTATGTGTGATCATTTTCTTTTTTCTCTCTGCAGGAGAGCATCCCATCAAGACCACTGAGTATGGGGTGGGTCTTAGTCAGGATGGGTGGGAAAGAGGAAAAGCATAATGTAAATATGTGATTCTACAGTTATGGTTAAAATGTTGTTGTTTCCCTTCTGTTCTATGTAAGGCTCAGACACAATTTCTTTAGTTGAACAAGTTTTAAAAAAATATATATTTTTGTACAATTTATAGTTGGTTTCTGGACTGGACTATGTCAGCTGTTGAGGGCATAGTTTGCTCCAGACACTGGGGACCAGTGTCAAATCACCAGGGGGAGAGTGTAGCTGGTATATGCTTTCTATTTTTTGAATCTGGTGGGGAAAACTGTGATGTATGGTTCCCTGGGGCCCACCGGGTGGCGCTGTCACTTTGGGCCTGGGTTGAGTCATCATTGCGGTGGCGTACCTCTTTTGGTCTCTCTCAGCAGTTGTATGGTGGGGCGGGGAACCCGCCGTGCTTGCTTGGAGGGGGTATAAAGTGGGCGGCCATTTTTGGTGGAGGGAGTCGAGCCCGGGCACCTTCAGCCTGAGGGCGGTGGTTCGTGACGGTCCCCTAGGCGAGTCTAGGCTTAGAGGACGTTCGGAGGTCGTGTTCCATCCCAGGCACCTTTAGCCTGGGGTGAGGTACTCGGGAGGAGGTCTGGAGCTCAGTGCCCACCACTGAGTTCCGCGAGGGAAGGAGGTCCTAGGGAACCCCGGGAGTGGGTACCCGAATCCGGAAGGCGTAATGGACCGGTGGGAGATACTTACTTAAAGACCCGGTGCAGCATATTGCCAGTGACAGGTGAGCCTCCCATCGGAGACCGCCTGGAAGGAAATCCCCCCTCGCTCGGAGACCGCAACCCACTTTCAGGAAGGAAAGTGGAGAGTTCATTGTGTCTCGGCCTACTCGCATCCACACCTCCTTTTCTGTTCTGTTCTACAAGGGAGTCTAACTGATTGTGTTCATTCAAGAAGTATAAAAGAGTGTTGGACTTTAATAGTGTGGGGCTCATTTTCTGGCATACATTGTTCAAGGTAACTCTCATTGGAGGTTCTAGGTGCAGAACACTGACCCGAAGGTAAAACAAGAACTTTGCTTCCACCACGCAAACATCTGCGGTGAGGGATTGGCGTGGTGACCCCGCTCTCTCTCCTCTAAAGTACCCCTAGACAAGAGACAGACGAGCTGATAGAAGAGAGGGGAGAGAGGAGGCCGCTACATATAGATGAAAACATGCCTACTATTTAGGATGAAGCTATTGAAGCTACTATTAATGATGGAGTTGTTAGTGATATTAAAGCTGTTAATTTTTCGACCTCACCCCTCTCACCCCTTCTCATTCTCAGCTTGTTGGTCTTGTCTAGGGGGTTAGTACTGGGGGGAGGGATGTGATACACCACGGCCCATGTCCTCCAGAGAGACTGGAGGTGAAAGCCAGAACTATCGGGTTTTGTGTGTATGTCTCAGAGTCAAATCCTTTCTCCGAAATGACTCCCTTTGCTCCCAGTAACCAGAGTTCCACACACTGAAAAGGTCCAACTCGTATTTATTCTCTTCCAGCAATAAATAGTCATACAGCACAGACAGGTTGAGACCCATAGAACACTTCAGTATTTGTGGGGAGTAGGTCAAGGCACAATCCTTTTAGTAGAGATAACCACTGTGGTGTCACCAATGGTTATGATGTATAGTCACTGCCACCGACTATATAGAACAAGAGCATGAATTACCTTCGCTATCACAGCCCCTGTCAGAGGGAAGACATCCGTCCAAGACAGTTACCGGAGGCCTCTCCGTCACCGGCAAATGCTGCGCCAGACTTTCCGGAGAAGTTCCGCTCACCAGCCTCCTCATCTCAGACACGGGCACCCAAGGCTTTAGGGCCCCCTCGGATTCCTCCACCCTCGCGGAACCCAGTCGAAGGTAATGAGTCCCAGGCTTCCGCATCAGTACCTCACCCCAGGCTAAAGGTGCCTGGGAAGGACTCCATCTCCCGCTCTGGCCAGGTCAAGGGCACCTGGGCCCGGAACTCCGGAACGCCAGCACCCAGGCCGAAGGTGCCTGGGCGCGGCTGCGTCCTCCGACTCTGAACCCCAAGGTCAGAGTGTCCGCCCCTTTTATCTCCTCTCCCTTAGCGTCACAGCAGGTTCCCCGCCCCGCTGTACCAGCGCCAGGAAAGGACAAAAAGGTATGCAGTCTTGCGGTGAGTGTTCAGCTCCGGCACAGGGCGACAGCGCCACCTGCAGGCCGCAGGGAACCTCACACCACCAGAGTCCTCCAAGAACCATAAAAGGGTCTCAGATTCCCTAACGATCAGTGAATCTGGGTTACACTACCACCCAGATGACTCCCCTAAATTCAAATACCCACTACACATACATAGTTCATTTAATGACATAAATATATAGATGAAATGTGTGGATATAGAGATATGGAGACATGTGCTGGTGAAAACCGTAATAGAGACAAAAACGTGTGTATATACATTGGATGCCTCATATGTCAATCTATATTAAGTCTAACCAATCTGTCTATGTATGCCCACATGTCTGAATGATATCCGCACACACATGACTAATCCAACTCGAACGTGTCGATATTCAATGTGTGTGTATGTGTCCCATTCAGATAGTCTCCTCTACTAATAGACCACTCACATCACAAGTATATAAAATAAAGTAAAATAAAATAAAATAAACACCCGTGTGTGAAAGGGCATATCCTGATAACACGTAAGGTCCCATGGACCTGCTGAATATTGTTATTGCACATCAAAAATAACACCTAATATCTATAACTATAAAAACATCAATATACAATCATATAAAACATAAAACATAAAACATATAACTGCACAGATAGAAAGAAGTGCATAGAAAATAACGTCTTAAATGTCATACATGGTCTTATGGCTACATATGATGATGCAGGGATTCTATGTATAGCAAAGTGGTGCATTATAGATGTCCTGACAAGTATGTACATAAAGCCAGACCAAAATGCCTTTTCCAGATTCAAATATACAAGATAAAATTGCTGAAATAAAAAGAAGAAAAGGAACATAAACATATAACTAGGGATGAGCTTCGTGTTCGAGTCGAACATACGTTCGACTCGAACATCGGCTGTTCGATCGTTCGACGAAGATCGAACGATTTGGGCCGTTCGCGCCAAATTCGAGTGACGCGAACGGCCCACAATGCACTACGCCATCGCAGTGTCATCCAGGCGCTGTGATTGGCCAAGCATGCACTGTGACCCCGCATGCTTGGCCAATCACAGCGCCGGCAGCGAGGAGAGCAATGATTGGCCACAGGCAGGATGCCTGTGGCCAATTATTGCTGAGGGTGTTTAGTACACGCCCCACACTATAAAAGGCCGCCAGCACGGCGGCCTAGTGTAGTGTGTTCCGGAGCAGGGAAAGAGAAACATAGGCAGGGACAGTGACATTTATTTTTTTCTTGCTTAACCTGGATTCCTTTAGTTTAGGGAAAGAGAAGGATAGGTAGGGAGAGTGTCAGTGTGTTTTACTGTGCAAATCCTTGTTTCTAGGGACAGGGAAGGACAGTGAGGGAATTCTCCTTGTGCTATAGTGTGCTTTAAAAAAACATTTTTTTCTAGGGACAGAAAACTATAGGAAGGAAGAGTGTCAGTTTCTTTCACTGTGATAAACCTTGTTTCTAGGGACAAAGAAGGAAAGTGAGTGAAATTCTCCTTGTGCTATAGTGTGCTTTAAAAAAGGGATTTTTATAACAGCTTACCTGTAAAATCCTTTTCTTGGAGTACATCACGGGACACAGAGCGACTTAGTCATTACTAATGGGTTATATAGTTTACCTTCAGGTGTTGGCACTGGCCAATTCCAAACCGGAAGTACCCTCCCCTATATAAGCCCCTCCCACCCGGGAGCACCTCAGTTTTGTAGCCAAGCAATAAGTGTCCCAAAAAGAGGGGTGGGAGCTCTGTGTCCCGTGATGTACTCCAAGAAAAGGATTTTACAGGTAAGCTGTTATAAAAATCCCTTTTTCTTTTTCGTACATCACGGGACACAGAGCGACTTAGTCATTACTAATGGGACGTCCCAAAGCAATGCCAAATGAGGGGGGGGTACATAAGCTGGGCGCCATCAGGCATGAGGATCTTTTGCGGCCTGCAACACACTGCGCCCAAAGGCGACATCCTCCTGACTTCTAACGTCTACCTGATAGAATCTAGTAAACGTGTGTACCGAAGACCATGTTGCGGCCTTACATACTTGAGCCAGGGAGGCCTGGTGATGCACTGCCCATGAAGTTCCAACCGCTCTTGTGGAGTGCGCCCTAACTTTGAACGGAGGCGGTCTCTTTCTCAAGCCATAGGCTTGTATTATGACCTGTCGAATCCACTTGGCTAAAGTAGATTTTGATGCTGCCTGACCCCTTCTGGGGCCTTCCGGCAGAACAAACAAAGAATCCGTTCTGCGAATCTGAGCAGTGGCTTTTAGATAAGCTTTAACTGCTCTTACCACATCCAAAGAATGTAATAACTTTTCCTCTACTGAGCTAGGTTTGGGGAAAAAAGAAGGAAGAACCACATCTTGGTTCAAATGAAACCTCGATACCACCTTAGGAAGAAAGGCTGGATGAGGACGTAATACTACTCTGTCCTTATGGACAACCAGATATGGCTCCTTACAGGACATAGCTGCTAATTCCGACACTCTTTTAGCCGAACAAATGGCTACTAAGAAAACCAATTTCCTGGTGAGAAGAACCAAGGAAATGTGTTGTAATGGTTCAAACGGTTGTTTCTGTAGAACCGACAGAACCAGGTTTAAGTCCCAAGGACATATGGGAATACTAACCGGAGGGCTAATACGCATCACTCCTTGTATAAAGGCTTTGACTAGTGAATGCGAAGCCAAGGGCCTTTGAAAAAATATTGACAAGGCCGAAATCTGACCCTTGATAGTACTCAAGGCCAGCTTCCTATCTACAGCCCACTGTAGGAAGTCCAGAATCCTCCCTATCATGTACTTACGTGGATGCCATTTCTTGGTCTCACACCACGTAATGTACGCTTTCCAGATCCTATAATAGATCTGCCTGGATACCGGTTTCCTGGCATTGATCATGGTAGATACCACAGAATTAGAGAGCCCTCTCTTTTTCAGAATGTGGGCTTCAATAGCCAGGCCGTCAAACCTAGGGCTGGTAAGGAAGGGTGGTATATCGGTCCTTGCGACAGCAGGTCCGGACGAAGTGGGAGGGTCCAAGGACTCCTCACTGACATTTTTACAATCTCCGCGTACCATGCCCTTCGGGGCCACGCTGGAGCCACCAGAATCACTGGTTTCTTTTCTACCCTGATTCTGCGGAGTAATCGCGGTAACAATTGTGGCGGTGGGAATGCATATATCAGCTTGAACCGATCCCAAGGGAACACTAGGGCATCCGAGCCGCAAGCTAGGGGATCCCTTGTGCGAGACACAAACCTGTCCACCTTTGCGTTGAATCTGGATGCTAGCAGATCTACATCCGGTGTTCCCCACCGCTGGCATATTGCCTGGAAAACCTCGGGGTGAAGAGACCATTCCCCCGGGCATAATTGTTGGCGACTTAGAAAGTCCGCTCTCCAATTTTCCACTCCTGGGATGAAAACCGCGGATATGGCTGGGACATATCTTTCTGCCCACTCCAGGATGCAATTTGCTTCCTTCTGGGCTGCACGACTTTTGGTGCCACCCTGATGATTGATATATGCCACTGCCGTGGCATTGTCTGATTGAATTCTGACAGGGGACCCCTGGAGTTTGGATGTCCATGCTACTAGGGCATACCGGGCTGCTCGTATCTCTAAGAGATTGATGGGCAGGGCCTTTTCTGCTTCTGACCACCTGCCCTGGAGAGACCATTGCTCCAGCACTGCCCCCCAGCCGATGAGGCTGGCATCTGTAGTGACCACCTTCCAAGAAACCGGACTGAAGGGTTTCCCTCTTTCCAGATTCTGGGGCACCAACCACCAATGGAGGCTCTTGCGAACGGAAGGGGACAGGGACATTGGTAAGTCTAAAGCCTGAACTTTTTTGTTCCAGGCTGACAGTATGGCCCTTTGCAAATTCCTTGAATGGAATTGACCGTAGGGTACCGCTTCGAATGAAGCCACCATCTTTCCCAGCAGCCTCATGCAGCGACGTATGGATGGTTTTCTTTTTGTACCCACTAAGTGGGTCAAATTTCTTAAAGACGACACCTTCTCTGGAGGTAAGAAAATCTTTCTCTGATTTGAATCCAGCCTTAGCCCTAAGTATTCCAGACTTTTGACTGGTCTTAGAGCTGACTTGTCCCGGTTGATAATCCAACCGTGATATTCCAGATACTCGATTGTCTTGTGAATAGCTACTTCCAGCTTTTCCACTGAGTGGTCTATTAGTAGCAGGTCGTCTAGATATGCCATTATCGTTACACCCTGTGTTCTTAGATTGGCCAATAATGGGGCCAGAATTTTTGTGAACACTCGTGGTGCTGTGGCCAGACCGAAAGGTAAGGCTCTGAACTGAAAATGGCGCCCTTCTACTGCAAAGCGTAGAAATTTCTGATGGGCCGGAAAGATGGGAATATGCAGATAAGCATCCCTTATGTCGATCGAGGCTAGCCATTCCTGCCCTTGTAGGGCGGTGGCCACTGATCGGATCGACTCCATCCGAAAGGTCCTGATATTTAGGAACTTGTTTAGCCCTTTTAGATTTAATATGGGCCTCACGTCCCCATTTGGTTTGGGGACTGTGAAAAGGTTCGAGTAAAACCCGAATCCGCTTTCTTCCAGGGGAACCTTCATGATTACCCCTTGGAGCAATAGTTGTTCTAGTGCCAGAAGGAGGGATCCTCTCTTTTGGGGATCTCTTGGCACGTTTGACCTCATAAATTGGGCAGGAGGAGTGCCTTTTAACTCCAGCTTGTATCCCAGACTTACTGCGGAGAGCACCCATCTGTCTCTGATGGTGTCCCGCCAGGTCTCTGTGAACAACTGAAGTCTTCCCCCCACCCGATTGAGCGGGGGCAATACTTCATGCCTTAGGGGGAGGTTTTGTACCTCTCTTGATCCAGGGCTTCTTGTTACCCTGTGATTGTCCCTGATTTCTGCCCCCTGAATTTGACCGCGGAGGCCGTCGGAACTGCTTCACAGCCGATGTGCCCGGGACTGGAGAGGTAGGCCTCTTAAAAGAAGGACTTCTACCCTTGTTCTTAACCGGTAAGAGTGAACTTTTACCGGCAGAAATTTTCTGGATATATTTGTCCAGATCTTCTCCAAATAAGCGTTCTCCATGAAATGGGAAGCTAACCAGCAGTTTTTTACAGGGAGCTTCAGCAGACCAGTTTTTGAGCCACAGAAGCCTACGCATATGTACTATAGACAGCGTAAAGCGGGAGGCCTGTTGGATTGTATCCTTTATGGCGTCCACCGCAAAACACAAGGCTCTAGGCAGGTCAGCTAGGGCATGAGCCTGCTGATCTGGTAAGTCCCTTAAGACTTGTTTCAACTGATCTTTCACTGCTTGGCAGACTCCAATCGCTGCTACCGCAGGTTGTGTCACCATACTTGCTGTAGAGAAAGCAGATTTTAGTAAAGACTCCAATTTTTTATCTATTGGGTCTTTGAACATTGGAACATTATCTACTGGACATGTCAGTGATTTGTTAACAGAAGAGATGGCTGCGTCCACTATAGGGACCCTCCATTTTCTTATGAACTTATCCTCCATGGGATAGATCACCGGAAATCTCTTGGGGGGAGCAAATATTTTATCAGGATGCTCCCAATCCTGGTAAATAAGCCCTTCTAATAAAGGGTGGATTGGGAAGGAACAGACCGCCTGGGGAGCTTTTAGCGACCCCAGCGAGGAAACCGTAGTGGATGGTGGTTCCGCCAGAGGCATTTTAAATGCTGATCGGACCATGTTAGTCAGAGACTGAACCCATAATCTTTCAGCCTGAGAAGCTGAGAAAGGTTCTTCCACTGTTGATTCCTCTATAAGTGAATCAACCTCATCCTGATCCCCTTCAGGTAGGTCGATCTCTGTGTGGGGCTGTTCCTCCACTAACAGGCACTCTGAAGGAGGAGACGGAGATCGGACGCGCTTTTCCTGTGACAGGGAAGCAGCGATCAATGCTGTTAATCTCTCTTCCAATCCTCCCAGAGTTGAGGATAAAACCTCCTCTGTTATATATACAGGAGCAGGTGGACTGGGGACAGCCGCAGCACCAGGCATTCCTGCGGGGTTTCTACGGCTACTGACCTCTGCATTCTCAGGGGAGATTGGTGCAGTGCAAGCATGCCCAATATCCTCAGAGCCCGATGGAGACCCCTTTGGCTTCCTGGAAGATCTATTTCCGGAGCGTCTAGACGACATATCCTTTAAGCACAAAGCTGAGGTATTCCCGTCGTCATACACCAATTTTTGCTGGTAATAGTCTAACACAGGTGCTGCTATATACCAGCTGGTGTCCACTAAAGTGCCTTTCTATGGGGATGCCTGCATCAACCGCCTCTGTGTGCCACTGTTTGTTGCTAGCTCTGTTTGCATGCAGCTGACACTTGTACTGTGTCTTTTAACCATGCTGGGACGCCCGCACATGCGCAGAAGCGCCGCGGCGCGCATCGAGCGTCATCCACCCGCCCCGCCCCTTTTTTTTCATAGGAGGCGCGTGCACGCGCCCGCGCGCGCGCCCGTGCGCCAATGGCGCCCTTTTCGAAAACCAACAGAGGACTAGGAGCCAGGGCCCTTTTTGCCGGAGGGCCTGTGCGGTGGATGAACGCAGCAACAGGGCAGAGGAAGTGGATTCCCTCAGAGAAACTTACCAGCTGCCTGGATCTTTTGAGTTGAGAAAACCAAAGATCCACATTTACAAGAAAAATGGACTACAGCGGCCTCTAGTGGTTTAACACAGGTACCGCGGTCCCTGTTTTTTTTTTTTTTTTTTTCTTGACTACTATTAAAATTTTACATTTTCAGTAGTTATAGGCAAACACAGATATTTAGCGGGAATACCGTTAGGTAACAGACAGAAAGACAAATTAGGCTTGGGGGTCCCCCAATAGAACCAAGTTCCTGAGGGCCCCCACTTACCTGATCCCCGCCGCAGGACTTTGTTTGGTCCACAAAAGTCCAAACTTCACCTATCACGGCAGGCATTGTAATTAAACCTTCAGGGACCGGGTTCCCAAGGATTCCACTCCCCTGGACCTGTATAGCACCCTGCACAGACAGCGTCTTGGTCGTGGGTATGACCAGAGCTCTGGATCCCAGGGTCCAGCCCTCCTAAGAGAAGCATTACAGGCAAAACCTTGCTCTTCTGCTGCAAGGCCCGGGTACCGACCGTTTAGCTATGAAGCTTTTTTGGTGGGATCCGGAACAGCTTACTAAGGCCCAAAAGAACCTGTACGCAAGCCCAGTGAAAACACATGTTACTCTTTGGCCAACACCTTAGACACTGGCAAAAAACTGAGGTGCTCCCGGGTGGGAGGGGCTTATATAGGGGAGGGTACTTCCGGTTTGGAATTGGCCAGTGCCAACACCTGAAGGTAAACTATATAACCCATTAGTAATGACTAAGTCGCTCTGTGTCCCGTGATGTACGAAAAAGAAAAAACATTTTTTCTAGGGACAGAAAACTATAGGTAGGGAGAGTGTCAGTGTCTTTTACTGTGCGAATCCTTGTTTCTAGGGACAGGGAAGGACAGTGAGGGAATTCTCCTTGTGCTATAGTGTGCTTTAAAAAAACATTTTTTCTAGGGACAGAAAACTATAGGTAGTGTGACAGCAGGAAGGTAAAGTCACCTGGTTGCATCCAGGGGGGTAGATATATTTCGCCCAGATTCAGGCTTTACGCCGACTTATACAACTAGGTGGAGAGTTGTATAAGCCCAGCTGAGGCAAATGGGCTCATGAATGACTCATACCTCTAGGGAGAGTGTGGGGCGTCGTGCAGACAGGGAGTTGATGAGACCAGCTGAAGCTTGTCAGCTCATTTAGGCCTCTATAAAAACTCCCAGCTTCATTAGATGTTAGCTCATGCCTGGACCCAGACCTGTGTGGACTGTCTAGGGAGAGTGAACCCCTGTGCGGTGAGACAAAGCCTGTGTGGCTATTTGCTTGGACATTTAAAACCAGGGACTTAGGGACTAGGACACCACTAGGCTGATCCCAGTTGTTAGTTAGGAAACCTGTATGTTTAGTCAGAGGTCAAGTTGACCAGGATTTATTTTGTTTATGTTTCTTTTGGCTTTGCTGTGTTTTGTCACTGTAAATAGAAAATAAACCGCACCTTTTTTTTGATTTTGAAAACCACAACCTCCGTTTGCTGGGCCTGTTTTTGTGTGGGGAGCCCATCCCGGGGGTCACACACACCCGCTGCCGAGCTAACCCCCTCACAGTTGGTGGAGAACCAGTGGCAGTTTTTTTTAAGCCAGCATGGAGGAGATACTGAAGCAGCTGGCTCTAGCAAATGCCAATCAACAGCAGACAAATGCAGGTTTGCAACAGAGCCTTGCAGCTCAACAACAGAACTTCGCAGCCCAGCAGCAAGCTCATCAACAGAGCCTTGCAGCCCAGCAGCAAGCTCACCAACAGAGTCTGGAAGCTCAGCAACAAGCCCAGCAGCAATCTGAGGCCCGCTTCATAGACCTGTTACAGAAGCAAGAGCAGAGACTACAACAAATGGAAGCAGTAATGCAGCAACGTCCGCAGACCAGTGAGGAAAGCCGTCCCACTAATACCGCGTCCTTTGGGGTGAGTCGTTTATTGACAAAAATGACTGGAGAGGATGATCCAGAGGTATTTTTGACCACATTTGAAAGGACTGCTGAAAGAGAAAAGTGGCCTGAGGAGCAGTGGGCTGGACTGGTGGCTCCTCTGTTAACTGGTGAATCGCAGAAGGCTTACTATGACCTAGAGCCTGACCAAGCAAAAGACTATGTGATGCTAAAAGCTGAGATATTGGCAAGGCTGGGTGTCACCCAGGCTGTCCGGGCTCAGCGTGTGCATAACTGGACTTTCCAGCTTGGAAAACCCCCCAGGTCTCAAATGTATGATCTCATTCACCTGAGCAGAAAGTGGCTACAGCCAGAGACTTTGTCCGCACCAAAGATTGTGGAACGTGTTGTAATGGATCGGTTTTTGAGAGCTCTTCCTACTGCCATCCAAAAGTGGGTAAGCCATGGAGACCCAGAGACGGCCGATGGTCTTGTGGATCGTGTGGAGAAATACTTGGCTACAGAGAACCTGACGGCCTCTTCCAGAGACACTCGGACTTTCCACCCTAAGACCAGACCATCCCCAGGGGCGGATAAGAGGATTCCAAGGGGTAAGGGTGGAGAGAGTGAGAGGGTGGGAGCTCTACCCCAAGTTTGGCGAGAACAGCCTGGGAAATCAGCGGCTCAAGAGGCGGCAAGAAGGATCGTTTGCTACCGCTGCCGGCAAGCGGGACATATTGCAGCCAATTGCCCGGTTGTGGAGGAACCCATGCAGTGTGACTTTCTGACGGGCAGACGTCAGTCGCTGTGTGCGACAGTCGCATGCACTGCCATTCGAGGAA
This sequence comes from Rana muscosa, assembly GCA_029206835.1. Lineage (NCBI taxonomy): Eukaryota > Metazoa > Chordata > Amphibia > Anura > Ranidae > Rana > Rana muscosa. Next base: position 82,436,942 of record CM055117.1, on the reverse strand, counting down.
CTGAGAAACATTTATGCAAAATGTGTGTTAATGGTAGAAATGTTGTGGTATTGCTGGATTCAGGTAGCCTTGTGACCCTGATAAAGGCTGAGTTAGTTAAAACAGAGGTCTCTGGGAATAGCAAGGTAGCTGTTATTTGTGTGCATGGGGACACCCGAGAGTATCCAGTGACTACAGTGTGTTTCGAGACCCCCAAAGGTACCCTCTCTCATCCAGTGGGCTTAGTATCTCAGTTACCGTATGACGCCATTGTGGGAAGGGATTTTCCGAAGTTCTGGGAACTGTGGGATGATCCTGAGCCCCCCACTGGTGCCCCTATGTACCAGGAATGTGATAGCCAGAACTCCCCTGAGAGTGGTGAGGACTCTCCGGAATTTCCCTTATCAGTATTGGCAGGGGAGACTCAAGAAACTGGAGAGGAGCCCACCTCCTCAGACGAAAACCTACCGTCTGTGGAGTTTTCTGATCTTGAGGTTCACAGGGAAAACTTTGCCACAGAACAGTTGAAAGACCCCGCCCTAATAAAGGCACGCGAAAACGTAGTGAAAATAGATGGCGAGTTAGTGAACCCAGATAATACCTGCACTTACCCATACTTCAGCGTAGAGAAGGACCTACTGTATCGGGTGGCAAAAAGGGCAGAAGAAACCGTTGAGCAGCTTGTGGTGCCCAAACCTTACAGGAAGTTGGTGTTGGAGTTGGCCCATGGGCACATTCTTGGAGGTCATCTGGGGACAGAGAAAACCCGAGAGAGGGTATTACAGAGATTCTATTGGCCGGGGGTGATGAAGGACATAGAAAATTATTGTTCCTCCTGCCCTGTGTGTCAGAGGTCGGCCCCGATGCCACATTTCCGTAGCCCGCTGGTCCCTCTACCCATCATTGAGGTCCCGTTTGAGAGGATCGCCATGGATTTGGTAGGTCCTATAATCAAGTCCGGGGGCACCAGTACATATTAGTTATAATGGACTATGCCACCCGTTATCCAGAAGCGATCCCTCTCCGAAATACCTCGGCCAAAACCATAGCCAAAGAGCTATCTCTTGTGTTTAGCCGGGTGGGTATTTGTAAAGAACTGCTTACGGACCAAGGTACACCCTTTATGTCCCGGGTTATGAAGGAGCTGTGTAAATTGTTCAAAGTGACGCAATTACGTACATCTGTGTATCACCCCCAGACCGATGGGCTGGTTGAAAGATTCAACAAAACCCTAAAACAAATGTTGAAGAAAGTGGTGGATAGAGATGGAAAGGATTGGGACTGTCTACTTCCTTATCTGATGTTTGCTATTAGGGAGGTGCCCCAATCCTCTACGGGATTCTCCCCCTTTGAGTTACTGTATGGGAGACACCCAAGAGGGCTGTTGGATATTGCCAAGGAAACTTGGGAAAGTGAGAGTTCTCCCCACAGGAGTGTGATTGAGCATGTCGCCCTGATGCAAGACCGAATTGCACAGGTAATGCCCATCGTGAAGGAACATTTGGCCCAAGCGCAGTTAGCACAGCAGAGAGTGTACAACCGTGGAGCCAAGACCCGTACCTTTTCCCCGGGGGATAGGATACTGGTACTTGTCCCTACGGTTGAAAGTAAATTCCTTGCCAAATGGCAAGGCCCCTACGAGATAATGGAAAAAGTGAGCGAAGTGAATTACAAGGTCAGACAACCAGGAAGGCGAAAGCCCGAACAGATCTATCACGTTAATCTGTTGAAAGCCTGGAGGGATAGAGAGTCCCTAGTCGCAGACACTTGGTCACCAGCTCAAACTGGTTGCGTGATTCCTGAGGTTGGAATAGCAGCCACCTTGTCACAACCCCAACAACAGGAGGTTAAGGAGTTTGTGCTTCGCAACAAGGAGGTATTCTCTGAGCTGCCGGGACAAACATTTGGGGTAGAGCATGACATCATTACCCCGCCCGGTGAAAGGGTGAAGTTAAAACCCTATCGGATCCCAGAGGCCCGACGGGAGGCAATACGGGAGGAAGTACAGAAAATGCTGAACTTAGGGGTGATAGAGGAGTCCCAAAGTGATTGGTCTAGTCCCATTGTGTTGGTGCCTAAACCGGATGGGAGCTGGCGATTTTGTAACGATTTTCGTCAGTTGAACAAAGTTACAAAATTTGACACCTACCCCATGCCACGTATAGATGAGTTGATCGACCGGCTGGGAACAGCCCGATACATGACGACTCTTGACCTCACAAAAGGGTATTGGCAAATCCCCCTGGCCAAATTGGCCAAAGAGAAAACCGCATTTGTAACCCCAGACGGGGCGTTCCAATTAAAAAGAATGCCGTTCGGGTTACAGAATGCGCCGGCCACATTCCAGCGGAAAATGGACCAGATGCTGAGGCCCCATCGGAAGTATGCTGCGGCTTACCTGGATGACGTAATTGTCCATAGCACAGATTGGGCCTCACATCTGCCAAAAGTGCAAGCAGTCCTGGACTCTGTTCGGGAAGCGGGGTTTACGGCTAACCCCAAGAAGTGTACCATTGGGCAGGAGGAGGCCAAATATCTTGGGTACACCATTGGGAGGGGAGTAATAAAACCCCAACTCAACAAAGTCGAGGCCATCCAGAGTTGGCCACGTCCCAACAGCAAGAAGCAGGTACGAGCCTTTCTGGGAATCGCTGGGTATTATCGGCGATTCATTCCCCACTTTGCTTCTAAGGCTGTGCCCCTAACCAACCTAACGAAGGGGAAAGGGTCGGTCATGATTAAATGGACCCCCGAGGCTGAGGCAGCATTCCAATTCTTGAAACAAGCCTTATGTAGCCAGCCAGTGTTGTACTCACCCGACTTCTCTAAAGACTTTGTCGTACAAAGTGATGCGTCAGATGTGGGGTTAGGAGCAGTATTGTCCCAGGTCTGGAACGGGGAAGAGCACCGAGTCATTTACCTCAGCAGGAAGTTGAAGTCCCATGAGGTAAATTACGCCACCGTTGAAAAGGAGTGTTTAGCGGTGAAGTGGGCTCTAGATTCCCTTCGGTACTACCTGCTAGGTAGGCACTTTGACATGGTTACGGATCACGCTCCGTTAAAGTGGATGGCTCAAAACAAGGAAACAAATAGAAGAGTGAATAGGTGGTTCCTGGCCCTCCAGGAATTCAACTTCACAGTAAAGCATCGCCCTGGCGTTCAAATGGGGAATGTGGATGCTTTGTCTCGAGTACATGAATGCCTGATTGCTGGTGTTCCAACCCCGAGGTTAAAACAAGAGGGGGGGGGGTATGTGACAGCAGGAAGGTAAAGTCACCTGGTTGCATCCAGGGGGGTAGATATATTTCGCCCAGATTCAGGCTTTACGCCGACTTATACAACTAGGTGGAGAGTTGTATAAGCCCAGCTGAGGCAAATGGGCTCATGAATGACTCATACCTCTAGGGAGAGTGTGGGGCGTCGTGCAGACAGGGAGTTGATGAGACCAGCTGAAGCTTGTCAGCTCATTTAGGCCTCTATAAAAACTCCCAGCTTCATTAGATGTTAGCTCATGCCTGGACCCAGACCTGTGTGGACTGTCTAGGGAGAGTGAACCCCTGTGCGGTGAGACAAAGCCTGTGTGGCTATTTGCTTGGACATTTAAAACCAGGGACTTAGGGACTAGGACAGCACTAGGCTGATCCCAGTTGTTAGTTAGGAAACCTGTATGTTTAGTCAGAGGTCAAGTTGACCAGGATTTATTTTGTTTATGTTTCTTTTGGCTTTGCTGTGTTTTGTCACTGTAAATAGAAAATAAACCGCACCTTTTTTTTGATTTTGAAAACCACAACCTCCGTTTGCTGGGCCTGTTTTTGTGTGGGGAGCCCATCCCGGGGGTCACACACACCCGCTGCCGAGCTAACCCCCTCACAGTAGGGAGAGTGTCAGTGTCTTTTACTGTGCGAATCCTTGTTTCTAGGGACAGGGAAGGACAGTGAGGGAATTCTCCTTGTGCTATAGTGTGCTTTAAAAAAACATTTTTTCTAGGGACAGAAAACTATAGGTAGGGAGAGTGTCAGTGTGTTTTACTGTGCGAATCCTTGTTTCTAGGGACAGGGAAGGACAGTGAGGGAATTCTCCTTGTGCTATAGTGTGCTTTAAAAAAACATTTTTTTCTAGGGACAGAAAACTATAGGAAGGAAGAGTGTCAGTTTCTTTCACTGTGATAAACCTTGTTTCTAGGGACAAAGAAGGAAAGTGAGTGAAATTCTCCTTGTGCTATAGTGTGCTTTAAAAAAACATTTTTTCTAGGGACAGAAAACTATAGGTAGGGAGAGTGTCAGTGTCTTTTACTGTGTGAATCCTTGTTTCTAGGGACAGGGAAGGACAGTGAGGGAATTCTCCTTGTGCTATAGTGTGCTTTAAAAAAACATTTTTTCTAGGGACAGAAAACTATAGGTAGGGAGAGTGTCAGTGTGTTTTACTGTGCGAATCCTTGTTTCTAGGGACAGGGAAGGACAGTGAGGGAATTCTCCTTGTGCTATAGTGTGCTTTAAAAAAACATTTTTTCTAGGGACAGAAAACTATAGGTAGGGAGAGTGTCAGTGTATTTTACTGTGCGAATCCTTGTTTCTAGGGACAGGGAAGGACAGTGAGGGAATTCTCCTTGTGCTATAGTGTGCTTTAAAAAAACATTTTTTTCTAGGGACAGAAAACTATAGGAAGGAAGAGTGTCAGTTTCTTTCACTGTGATAAACCTTGTTTCTAGGGTCAAAGAAGGAAAGTGAGTGAAATTCTCCTTGTGCTATAGTGTGCTTTAAAAAAACATTTTTTCTAGGGACAGAAAACTATAGGTAGGGAGAGTGTCAGTGTCTTTTACTGTGCGAATCCTTGTTTCTAGGGACAGGGAAGGACAGTGAGGGAATTCTCCTTGTGCTATAGTGTGCTTTAAAAAAACATTTTTTCTAGGGACAGAAAACTATAGGTAGGGAGAGTGTCAGTGTGTTTTACTGTGCGAATCCTTGTTTCTAGGGACAGGGAAGGACAGTGAGGGAATTCTCCTTGTGCTATAGTGTGCTTTAAAAAAACATTTTTTCTAGGGACAGAAAACTATAGGTAGGGAGAGTGTCAGTGTGTTTTACTGTGCGAATCCTTGTTTCTAGGGACAGGGAAGGACAGTGAGGGAATTCTCCTTGTGCTATAGTGTGCTTTAAAAAAACATTTTTTCTAGGGACAGAAAACTATAGGTAGGGAGAGTGTCAGTGTGTTTTACTGTGCGAATCCTTGTTTCTAGGGACAGGGAAGGACAGTGAGGGAATTCTCCTTGTGCTATAGTGTGCTAAAGCATTCCTCATCAACCATCTTTGAAATCCTTGTTTTTTTGCACAGTCAGGGAAATTGTCGTTGTGCTATTCTGTGCAAAAGCAATCATCCTCAACCATATTTAGAAATCCTTAAGTAAAGGGACAGAGAAGGACACCTGAAGGTAGCCCTTATTGCTTTTTTCCCATCTCCCTGCAGGCCATCTATTAGAATGTCTGGAAGGCAAACAAGGAGAGGCAGACAGTCAGGAGGCAATAAAAGAGGGCAAGCAGGCTCTGTGTCTGGGGGCAACAGTGCTGGTCGTGGACGCGGTGCATTGTCATCAGCACATGGCCATGGGACACGCTTGTCCTTCTTTTCGGCAGCTGGACATGTTGAGCCACATCATGCCGAAGACTTGGTAGAGTGGATGACCAAGCCCTCCTCCTCCTCCTCATCCTCTCTCACCCAGGCTCAGGGTACTGGAAAAGCAGCTGCCAAAGCGTCCTTTTCCCTGGTATCAATGTCAGACTCATCATCAGTCACTCCTTCCCTAGACCCACCATGTCCTCCTCCTGAGGAGTCCCCCGAACTGTTTGAGCACAGTGTTGGGTACATGCTCCAGGAGGATGCCCAGCGTTTCGAAGGGTCTGATGATGAAACCCAGCTAGAGGAAGGCAGTAGCGTGAGAGCAGACAGAGGGGATGCTCAAGAAGGACACCAATCTGGCAGTCATGTTCCAGCAGCTGCAGCATACTGCCAGATTGGCTCCAGTGATGAGGAGGGAGGGGATGATGAGGTCACTGACTCCACGTGGGTGCCTAATAGGAGAGAGGAGGAGGAGGAGGATGAGGAGGAGGCACATCTCCAACGAGGCAGGATGCCCTTTGGTGGCCAGCATAAGGGCAGTACACCGACGGAATCACACCGCAGAGCTCCGCCTGTGCAGGGCGCTGCCTCTGCCCGTCATTCAAAAAGTTCTTTGGTGTGGGCCTTTTTTGAGGCTAGTGCATCAGATCGCACAGCTGCTGTTTGCAACATATGTCTCAAGCGTATATCGCGTGGCCAAAACATCAGCCGCTTGGGTACCACATGCCTGACCAGACATATGTTGACCTGCCATGCAGCTCGTTGGCAAGCCTACCTCAAAGACCCACACCAAAGAACAAAGCGGACCTCTCCTTGCACCACATCAGCTGGGATCTCCAACCCCACTATAACTTCAGTCCTCTCTGAAACATGCACTGAGAGGAATGAAGGTGTAGAATTAGGTGTGTCACAGCCAAGTACTTGCGGCCACTCTGCTAGCAGTACACCGACGTCCGATTCTAGCAGGCAAATTTCCCTGCCCCAGCTGCTGGACCGTCGAAAGAAGTTCACACCCAGCCATCCACATGCCCAGCGGTTGAATGCTAGCTTGGCTAAATTGCTAGCGCTTCAACTGCTGCCTTTTCAGTTGGTAGACTCGGCCCCTTCCGTGAGTTTGTGCAATGTGCGGTTCCTCAGTGGCAGGTTCCCAAATGCCACTTTTTCTCACGGAAGGCTATTCCGGCTCTCTACCGGCATGTGGAAGGCAATGTCTTGGCCTCGCTGGACAGGGCGGTCAGCGGTAAGGCGCATATTACCGCTGACTCATGGTCCAGCAGGCATGGACAGGGACGTTACCTTTCTTTCACGGCCCATTGGGTCACTCTTTTGGCAGCTGGGAAGGATGCAGGACAAGGTGCAGTAGTGTTGGAGGTTGTTCCACCGCCACACCTCCAAAATGCTACTACTGGTTGTGACACGCCTCTCTCCTCCACCCCCTCCTCTTCTTCTTCCTTCATGGCCTCTTCCTGTGGTTTGTCCTCGGAACCAGCGGTGCTCCGTAGGCGTTCAAGGGGCTACGCAAGTACGCAGGCAAAAAGATGCCATGCCGTGCTTGCGCTGGTGTGTTTGGGGGACAGAAGCCACACTGGGGCAGAGGTCCTGTCTGCTCTGCAGGGCCAGGCCGAGAGGTGGTTGACGCCACGCCAGCTTAAGCCAGGAATGGTGGTTTGCGACAATGGCACCAACCTCCTCTCCGCCCTCCGACAGGGACAACTGACCCATGTGCCCTGTGTGGCTCACGTCCTTAACCTGGTGGTGCAGCGGTTCTTGGGCAGGTACCCGGGCTTACAGGATGTCCTGAGGCAGGCCAGGAAAGTCTGTGTGCATTTCCGCAGATCTTATAATGCCAGTGCTCGCCTGGCTGAGCTGCAAAAGGAGTTGAACCTGCCCAAGAACCGCCTTATATGTGACATGCCCACCAGGTGGAACTCAACGTTGGCCATGCTGCAGCGGCTGCACACGCAGCAGAGGGCCATCAATGAGTACCTGTGCGACTACGGCACCAGGACAGGGTCAGGGGAGCTTGGTTTTTTTTCTCCACGCCAGTGGGGCATGATCAGGGATGCATGCACTGTCCTGGCACCATTTGAGGAGGCCACGAGGATGGTGAGCAGTGACAGTGCATGCATCAGTGACACTGTACCTCTTGTCCACCTGTTGGAGCACACGCTGCGTGGAATAATGGACAGGGCACTTGAGGCAGAACAGAGGCAGGAAGAGGAGGACTTCCTTGCCTCTCAAGGCCCCCTTTACCCAGACAGTGTTCCTTCTGTCCCACCCATCGCACAGGAAGAGGACGAGGAGGAGGAGGAGGAGGAGGAGGAGGATTGTGTCAGCATGGAGGTGGAGGCTGGCACTCAGCATCATCAGCAGCAGTCTTTTAGGGATGATTTACAGTCCCAAGAAACCAGTGGACTTGTACGTGGCTGGGAGGAGGTGGCTGCGGATCATGTCGTCCTTAGTGACCCAGAGGACTCCAGAGCGAATGCCTCAGCAAACCTACGCTGCATGGCCTCCCTGATCCTGCAAAGTCTGCGGAAGGATCCTCGTATTCTTCGGATCAAGGAGAGGGACCATTACTGGCTGGCCACTCTCCTTGATCCACGGTACAAGGGTAAGGTTGCGGACCTTATGTTACCGTCGCAGAGGGAGCAGAGGATGAGACAACTCCGGGAGGCCTTGCAGAAAGGTCTGTGCAACGCGTTCCCAGAGACTGGGAGGTTACAAACTCCTGGTCCTGGACAACGAGTTGCTGAGGCTTCGGCCAGTCAAAGAAGGAGCGGTGGGGAAGGTGGCCGTCTGACCGATGCGTTCAGACAATTCTTTAGTCCGCAGCCCCAAAGTATGATCGGTTCCAGCAACCATCGCCAGCGTCTGATAAACATGGTGCAGGAATATCTAGGGGCAAGGTCAGACTTGGACACCTTCCCCACCGAAAATCCTCTGGCTTACTGGGTCTTGAGGATGGATCACTGGCCAGAGCTTGCACAGTATGCAATTGAGCTACTGGCCTGTCCTGCATCCAGCGTTCTTTCGGAACGCACATTCAGTGCTGCTGGAGGATTTGTCACGGATCACAGGGTGCGCCTGTCCACCGACTCGGTTGATCGACTGACTTTCATCAAGATGAACCAGTCTTGGATCACCACCAGCTACCACACACCTGATGCTGATATAACAGACTAATTGATTTTAACATGTCACATCCCTTCAAGACTGATGCTGATGCTGAGTGCCTGTGCTGTTATGTTGACTGGCTATCCTCCTCCTCCGAGTCCTCAATGATATGATTGATGATGATAGCTTGGAAGATCATTTTTGTTTATGGGTGCCGCCACCAGTGGCTAAGGCCCAATTTTTCAGCCCCTGTTTTACAGGGGCGTGTAATTACAATTTTTTTAGCAATAATTTGCCATAGGGCTCATTGCTGTGCTCCAAGTACAGTATCTGTGAGGGGTTGGAGTGTTGTGGCACCAGTGCCTAAGGCCCAATTTTTCAGCCCCTGTTTAACAGGGGCGTGTCATTACAATTTTTGAAGCAATACTTTGCAACAGGGCTCATTGCTGTGCTCCAAGTACAGTATCTGTGAGGGGTTGTAGTGTTGTGCCACCAGTGCCTAAGGCCCAATTTTTCAGCCCCTGTTCAACAGGGGCATGCAATTACAATTCTTGATCTAATAATTCACAGCAGGGCCCATTGCTGCACCCACCAAGAGTAACTCTGAGGGCTTACAGTGTTGTGGCAACGCCACCACCACCACCACCACGAAAGGCCCAATTTTTCAGCCCCTGTTCAAAAGGGGCATGTAATTACAATTCTTGATCTAATAATTCACAGCAGGGCCCATTGCTGCACCCACCAAGAGTAACTCTGAGGGCTTACAGTGTTGTGGCAACACCACCACCACCACCACCACCACGAAAGGCCCAATTTTTCAGCCCCTGTTCAACAGGGGCATGCAATTACAATTCTTGATCTAATAATTCACAGCAGGGCCCATTGCTGCACCCACCAAGAGTAACTCTGAGGGCTTACAGTGTTGTGGCAACGCCACCACCACCACCACCACGAAAGGGCCAATTTTTCAGCCCCTGTTCAAAAGGGGCATGTAATTACAATTCTTGATCTAATAATTCACAGCAGGGCCCATTGCTGCACCCACCAAGAGTAACTGTCAGGGCTTACAGTGTTGTGGCACCAGCACCACCATCAAAGGCCCAATTTTTACTACCACTGTTCAACAATTATATGTAATTAAAATTCCTGATATAATAGTTGACAGCAGGGCGTTCCAGCACCAACCAAGAGTAACTGTGAGTGCTTACAGTGTTGTGCCAACACCAACAACTAAGGGGCCTATTTCTGCAGAGTATATACGGCAGGTCCCTACTTTCAAACATCCAACTTACAAACGACTCCTACTTGCAAACGCAAGAAGACAACAGGAAGTGAGAGGAAATCTACCACTAGGAAGGAAAATTCTCTCCTGTAAGAATAAATATGGGAGAAAGGTGTCTCCTCTGTACTGATGCTTTATCAGCAATCCTTGTTTCAAGAAAAACACCACATTTCAAAAACAGTTGTCATTGGGACGGAAAGTGAGGTGAAATGTTCTGAACAGGGGCACAGACAGCAAAACAAATGTTACAGGGGTGATAACCCTTACCTATGTTTTCCAAAAAGTTTAAAAATAGATTTTTGGGCTGGAGCTACACTTCAACAATGTACCTGTTCAAAATTACAAACAGATTCTACATAAGAACAAACCTACAGTCCCTGTCTTGTATGCACCGCCTGTATACGGCTGTTCAGAGTATATAGGGCCTTTTTTATTTTATGTGCGGGGTTCCCCTTAATATCCATACAAGACCCAAAGGGGCTGGTAATGGGCTGGGGTAGGGGGGGGGGGTCATGGGGTAGCTATGCCATTTTTCTTAAAGATTTTCATCCATATTACCGGGACCAGACATTACATTAAAGCCGCAAGCAGTTTTAAATGGCTTTTTTTTCCTTTAGAAGTGTCATTTTGTGCAGGGACAGTTCTAAACACGGGAAACACGTGGCACTTCACAGGCATACTTTAGACACCCCCCAGGTACGATATTTAAAGGAATATTTGACTTTTTTTTTTCACTTTATGCATCATTAAAATGACTGCTCCCGAAAAACGACCGTTTTTAAAACTTCTTTTTGCATTGATACATGTCCCCTGGTGCACAACCCGGGTTCCCAAACCCTTTTTAGGACAATAACATGCATAATAGTTGTTATAATTAGCACTTTAGAATTCGAACGTTCGCATCCATTGTATTTAATAGGGTTCTAATGTTCGTACGAACTTTCGGTCCGTTCGCGGGTTCTGGTGCGAACCGAACCCGGGGGTGTTCGGCTCATCACTACATATAACTAATTGATGTATTTCTATTAAATGATTAGCAGAAATGAAGACAAAAAAACTAAAACCATTTTGTCTTAATTTCTGCTGTTCGGCGAAACCAGAACTTTGTGGACCGTTCGCGCCAAATTCGTGTGACGCGAACGGCCCACAATGCACTGCGCCATCGCACTGCATTGCCGGCGCTGTGATTGGCCAAGCATGCACTGTGACCCCGCATGCTTGGCCAATCACAGCGCCGGCAGCGAGGAGAGCCATAATTGGCCACAGGCAGGATGCCTGTGGCCAATTACAGCTCAGGGGGGTTTAGTACACGCCCCACACTATAAAAGGCCGCCAGCGCGGCGGCCTTGTGTAGTATGTTCCGGCGTGCAGGGAAAGAGCTAAATAGGCAGGGACAGTGTGTTCTACAGTGTGTTCTTTTCTCAGGCATCTGCAGGAGTTAGTGGGTGTTGTGTGCCTCCAGCACAGTATACACCTGTATCTACCCTTTATTTCTGTTCTCTAAGCTAAATAGGCAAGCAGGGACAGTGTGTTCTTTTCTCAGGCATCTGCAGGAGTTAGTGGGTGTTGTGTGCCTCCAGCATAGTATACACCTGTATCTACCCTTTATTGCTGTTCTCTAAGCTAGATAGGCAGGGACATTGTGTTCTTTTCTCAGGCATCTGCAGGAGTTAGTGGGTGTTGTGTGCCCCAGCGCAGTATACACCTGTATCTACCCTTTATTACTGTTCTCTAAGCTAGATAGGCAGGGACAGTGTGTTCTTTTCTCAGGCATCTGCAGGAGTTAGTGGGTGTTGTGTGCCCCAGCACAGTATATACCTGTATCTACCCTTTTTTGCTGTTCTATAATACAGGCATCTGCAGGAGTTAGTGGGTGTTGTGTGCCCCAGTACAGTATACACCTGTATCTACCCTTTTTTGCTGTTCTATAATACAGGCATCTGCAGGAGTTAGTGGGTGTTGTGTGCCCCAGCACAGTATACACCTTTATCTACCCTTTTTTGCTGTTCTATAATACAGGCATCTGCAGAAGTTAGTGGGTGTTGTGTGCCCCAGCACAGTATACACCTGTATCTACCCTTTTTTGCTGTTCTCTAATACAGGCATCTGCAGGAGTTAGTGGGTGTTGTGTGCCCCAGCACAGTATACACCTGTATCTACCCTTTATTGCTGTTCTCTAAGCTAGATAGGCAGGGACAGTGTGTTCTTTTCTCAGGCATCTGCAGGAGTTAGTGGGTGTTGTGTGCCCCAGCACAGTATACACCTGTATCTACCCATTTTTTGCTGTTCTATAATACAGGCATCTGCAGGAGTTAGTGGGTGTTGTGTGCCCCAGCACAGTATACACCTGTATCTACCCTTTTTTGCTGTTCTATAATACAGGCATCTGCAGGAGTTAGTGGGTGTTGTGTGCCCCAGCACAGTATACACCTGTATCTACCATTTTTTGCTGTTCTATAATACAGGCATCTGCAGGAGTTAGTGGGTGTTGTGTGCCCCAGTACAGTATACACCTGTATCTACCCTTTTTTGCTGTTCTATAATACAGGCATCTGCAGGAGTTAGTGGGTGTTGTGTGCCCCAGCACAGTATACACCTTTATCTACCCTTTTTTGCTGTTCTATATCACAGGCATCTGCAGGGGTTAGTGGGTGTTGTGTGCCCCAGTACAGTATACACCTGTATCTACCCTTTTTTGCTGTTCTATAATACAGGCCTCTGCAGGAGTTAGTGGGTGTTGTGTGCCCCAGAACAGTATACACCTGTATCTACCCTTTATTGCTGTTCTCTAAGCTAGATAGGCAGGCAGGGACAGTGTGTTCTTTTCTCAGGCATCTGCTTTAATATCACTAACAACTCCATCATTAATAGTAGCTTCAATAGCTAGTATTATAGGCATGTATAGTAGGCATGTTTTCATCTATATATATGTGGTATTTAGGTGTTCATGTTTATGTGCATATATATGTAGCGGCCTCACCCTCTCTCTCTTCTTTAACGGTTACTTTGGCTTCGGTCTAGGGGTACCTTGAAGGGGAGAGCGAGGTGCGCCACAGCCCATGTCCTCTAGATTACAGCATGTAGAGGTGAAGGCCAGTATCAGATTACATTCGGGCTGTGTATACGCTCAGAGCCAGGTCTGTTCTGCTGATAACCCCCTTTGCTCCCAGTAATTGGAGTACCACACACTGAAAAATGTCCAACACGTATTTATTCCATAGCGGCAAACAAATAGTCCTTTGTGAGCAGACAGTTTGAGACCCATAGAACAGTTCAGTATTGGTGGGGAGTAGGTCAAGGCACAATCCTCAAAGAAACTAAACCGTTGAGGTTTCACCAACGGTTGCTAAGCTCAGTGGCTGTTAAATGGACTTTTGGTACAGAGTCTCTTCCAGCGACTCTAGTGAACAGGAACTGGAGTTACCTTCGCTACATTGCAGCCCCTGTCAGGGGGAAGACATCCCTCCAAGGGAGTTTCCAGAGGCCCCGTCACCGGATTAATGCTGTACCGGGCTATTTGAAAGGGTTACACTCCCCGGCCTCCTCGCCTCAGATACGGGTCCCAACACCTTAGGGCCCCTCGGACTCCTCCACCCTTGCGGAACCCAGTCGAAGTTACTGGGTCCCAGGCCTTGGCCGTAGTACCTCACCCCAGGCTTAAGGTGCCTGGGATGGACTCCATCCCTCGCTCCGGCCAGGTCAAGGGCACCTGGGCCCGGAACTCCGAAACGCCAGCACCCAGGCTGAAGGTTCCTGGGCACGGCCGCGTCCTCCAACTCTGAACCCCGAGGTCAGGGCGTCTGCCCCTTTTATCTCCTCTCCCTTTGCGTCACAGCGGGTTCCCCGCCCTGCTGTACCGGCGCCACGAAAGGACAAAAAGGTACAGTCTTGCGGTGCAGGTTCAACTCCGACCCAGGGCGACAACGCCACCTGCAGGCCACAGGGAACCTTGCACCACCAGAGTCCTCAAAGAACCACAAAAGGGATTCTCAGATTCCCTAACAATTAGTACATCTGGGTTAAATAACCCAGATGCTCCCCCCCAAATTTAAATACCCGCTACATATACATGCACACATTAAGGTTATACTCACCATCTATAAACCTAGATATACTGACATCACGTTTACTGCTAATTAACATACCATAATATCATAATTTCATTTAACATATTATTTACTCACAATATTACGTTATGGGATTATTTATACATACCCCTTGCGTAATTATTTTACTTTTTATTAATTTTCAACATATTTGCACCGTATATATTTGATTAATTATTTATTTATTCATTTATTTATATGACACATCTAGTTTCAATTTAATATATTTTTATCTTCACGTTATATAAACCCATAGTGGGACTACTTTCACATTTTCACATTGTTCACCCCATTGATAATATTTACACATTTATCATTTACTATATGTCCACAGTCCAGCGAATTCAGTTATTCAACACTACTGCCACATGATCATATTTATATCTCTGTTGGTAGTCTTAGTCACTTTCATATAAGAGCTATATAGATCATGGTTTTTCACAGTATTTTTTCATACTTAGCCCCAAACACACATGATTTATATATACACTTATGTACACATATTCACATGGACTTTATGTATTTTTTAAGTCTATGTAAACATGGGGTTAATTTCTCAAAGGAATTTTGAAGATAAATTTATACATCTAGGTGATTCTAATTATTAACCAACTTTTGTTTAATTGTCATCTATCGCACCTATTGATTGGTCTGTATTCACTAGTGGTCAGTGTTGATCACATGTTTTTTCATACTTTACTATATATTAGAAGTGTTTTGTATACTAGCTATGAGTAAGCACTAGATTATAGTGTGAAATGTGTCAGCTGTTTGTCCCTTACTTGCTGTGCTTTGTAGTGCATCTTATCCTTTTTTACAATAAAGGCAACCGAACAGGTTTTTTTGGAGAGCGGCTGTCCAAATCAATTTTTTCTCCATTTGCCTTGTGAATTGCGAGCACCCACGGTTTCCTGAGAGAACATTGATTGCTGCAGCATATTCACCTGGAGCGTTAACTCCCTTGCATCACACGACTGTTGTCAGAATATCCGATCGTGTGTACGGGCCTTTAGATGCTCAGCACAGCTGTCACCCTAGGACAGGAATTGAGTTAACGGCAGGATTATCATATTAAAATAAATAAAAAAAGTGGAAAAATAAAAAAAGAATGCAGCCACCACATCTAAGGATCGGTAAGCTGCAATACTGCCTATATTTGTTCTTGGGTTCAGATATGCTTTAAGCCAAAGATTTTTCAAGATCAGATCGGTGTTCAGTGGCACAGGAAGCAGGTCAGGTAAGTATGTACATTTGTTTTCCCAGGCATGGCTTGGTTTAAAAACGTTTGGAAATAATTTGTCACCAGGAGGAAGGGGGGACACTGCTGTAGATATGAAGTACAGGTATCTAGACATACCTGAGTAGCCTCCCAAACCTTCTTGCCATGGACAAAGTCTGTTCTGATAGGCAAAGCGTCAGCACTTTCTGTTATTGCCAAAACGTACCCATCCCTATTTACCACCTGAACATTGCTTTTGGCTAGTGAAGCTGACCATCATGGCGATAGGTCAATTAGAATAGGTGGGGTGCGTGGCATAGAAGAAAACTCCAACACAACTTGGACGTGTCAAACCTTTGTCCTTCAGAACAGCTCAACACTTGACTGTGGCAGGATGGTTTGAGCACAGGGATGTTCAGGCATTCTACTGTAGATGCCTAGGAGCTGTCCATCATACTGATAGGCCAATGGAAATCTATGGGGTGCAGGGGATTGCAGGAGGCTCCAACCCAACCTGGAAGTATCAGAGCCTTATTTTTCAAAACAGCCTGATACACCCAATAGTGTAGGAAGATTGAGGTAGGAGTGTTGGGGTGCAGGTATGTGCTGGTAATAGGCAAGTAGGAATGTGTGGGCACAGGGCACAGGGCAAACTTTAACATTACTGCAAAGTGTTGGTATTTTGTCTGTAAAAGCAGCCCAAAATTTGGCTATGGTTGGGCAGTTTCGGTGCAGGGATTTTCAGGCATTTCTAAATGCCTTCACTTAAAATCTGCAGCACTTCTCCTGATGACAGAGTCTCTTAAAGCCATTAAAGCACCCATTCAACCACAGTTTGGGGCTGGTAACACACTTCTTGATGGGAATGCTAGCTGTATAGTGTAAAATATCACTTGCAAAGATCTAGCTATTATGGGCACTCGTGGATATTGAATCCACCAGATTCAGGGCTTGTGTATATGGGCCCCAAGCAATTTAGAAGGAGGTCAGAATCACCTGCCAAGAAACTCATAGGAATCTCAAACTGGATTCAAATGTAAGAACGTACCTGAAAGTATGCTCATCTAGAACTAAGGAATTTTAAAGAACTTTTCACTACACGAGTGATGAGAGTCCGAAAAACATTTTGTTATGTGTTATTTTTCCACTTGATGTGCTATGTGTAAGCAGAGCTACAACTTTGAAGGCTCAAAAATAAAAAAGTTGTGCACTTGCCTGTTTGAGAATCTCAGCTGCGGTTTCATGCGAGCAATCAAATATCACATAGAATTCCTTGGCTTTCTTCATCTCTTTGAGCAAAGGACGAGCGTCCTTGTTTCCTGAGGGTAATTGGCGAATTTTTATTTTGATGTTGTATCTTGATGGAGCTTTGATGAGTTCCTGCAGACGGATTAAACCTAAGGGAGAAAATAATAAATGAAATTAGTTGGACGGTAAAATTCTTATAACCAGATAGTAAAGATGCTCCAGATAGCTCCATACAAACTAATTAGCCGCCTTTGTTAGAAAAGTAAAGTTGGGATGTTTATATGCAAGTTTTAATGTGGTCTTGTAGAACAAGTCAAGTCATTTGCATCTCAAAGTACTTTATGTTCTTTTATAAGGGTGTTTTATGCTCCGTGTCTGTGTACTGAAACAAAAGTAAGTGCAGCTCCAGCCATATTGCTGAGGTTTTGCACTTAGTCTGAAAGAAGAACAAAGAGGAATGTTTAAAGGGAAAGGTCTAAAGAAAAGTGATTTTAAAATCAAGAAAAAAAAAAAAATCGACCAGTGCAAAAAAAAAACATGATTACTATAGAGCAGGGTCGGGAACCTATGGCTCGCGAGCCAGATGTGGCTCTTTTGATGGCTACATCTGGCTCTCGCCTCTCAATCCGCAGATCACGTGGTGTACCGATCCACGGATTGAGCCCATAGGAAAGGCCGCGGCTTCGGCCTTCGGCTATCTTGGTACACCCGGCAGCGCCCTAGGTGAGTGGCGCGCTGACGTCATCATCACCCGCCTCAACTGCTCATGGATCTGCCTGCTTGTAGTGGTAAGCAAGCAGACAATTGTAGGGGAGATGTGGATATTACAGTGGGGGAGGTGTGGATATTACAGTGGGGAGATGTGGATATTACAGTGGGGGGGGGAGATGTGGATATTACAGTGGGGGAGATGTGGATATTACAGTGGGGGGGGGAGATGTGGATATTACAGTGGGGGAGATGTGGATATTACAATGGGAAGATGTGGACATTACAGTGGGGGGAGATGTGGACATTACAGTGGGGGGAGATGTGGAAATTACAGTGGGGAGATGTGGACATTACAGTGGGGGAGATGTGGGTATTACAGTGGGGGAGATGTGGATATTACAGTGGGGGAGATGTGGATATTACAGTGGGGGAGATGTGGAAATTATAGTGGGGGAGATGTGGACATTACAGTGGGGGAGATGTGGACATTACAGTGGGGGAGATATGGATATTACAATGGGGAGATGTGGACATTACAGTGGGGGAGATGTGGACATTACAGTGGGGGGAAATGTGAATAATACAGTGGGGGAGATGTGGATATTACAGTGGGGAGATGTGGATATTACAGTGGGGAGATGTGGATATTACAGTGGGTGGATATTACAGTCTTACATAAATTGCACACATTTACTTGTATTTAGTTTTAAACATATTGTATGGCTCTCACGGAATTACATTTTAAAAAATGTGGCGTTCATGGCTCTCTCAGCCAAAAAGGTTCATGACCCCTGCCATAGAGTCAGCTTTAAATTTGATCTAGGACAGGATTGAATTAATTAAAAAATACACTTCAGGGAATAGTAAATTTCAGGTGACAAATGCAGTCATTTAATAAACTTCCATCACTATCTGGCAAGCTTTCCCACAGTTTACCTTAAAGCCTAACTCCAGGTTTCTTGTGACTTCAAATAATTTGGTTGGACCAAGCTGGTGCAATATGCAAGAAATGCATTAAGTTAAAGAATGTTTAGGCTTTTACAACCACTTTAATAAACTATATACCGGTACATAAAATACAGACTTCTAACAAGTGCAAATTGTTATGTATGCCCTTTGCACTTTCAATAGGGGCAGCGCAATGGCTTAGTGGTTGGTTAGCATGTCTGCCTTGCAGCTCTAGAATCCTTGGGTAACACTACCGCACCACTATTATCCCAACCCGGACACTATCTGCATGAAGTTTGCATATTTTCCCTGTGCTTGTATAGGCTTCCTCTGGGTGCTCCAGTTTCCAGTAGGATTTTTCAGCAGTGCACATGTCTAGTTTCCTCCCACATTCCAAAGACATGCTGGGAGGTTAATTGGCTCCTGTCTAAATTGGTTCTAGTATGCATGTGAGATAGGGACCTTAGATTGCAAGCTGTACCTGTATCGAATAAACCACATGAGGCTCTAGCAGACCCAGCCACTAAAAACATGTTGGTAGGTTAAAGTGGTAGTAAAGTCCGCTTTGAGATTTTTACCTACAGGTAAGCCTACAGTATAATAAGGCTTACCTGTAAGTAAAATGAATATCTCCTAAACATGCATCGTTTAGGAGATATTCCCCCTGGATGCAGCCAGTGACGTCACCGGCATATGTACTATGAAGGTCCGGCATATCATGCTGGACCTTCAGAGCTTCATGCTGGGGCTGAGGGCTCCCGCATGCATGCGCGGGAGTGACGTCATCACAGCTCCAGCCACTCATACAGCCGGAGCCCATGAACCTGAAAGAAAGACCGGGGCAAGATGGAAGCCCTGTCAGCAGTGACCGGGCATCACTGGAGGGTTTCGCTCTAAGGTAAATATTTCATGCATACTAGCACAATATGCAATTGCCTTACAGGTGTTTTTTTTTTTAACCACTTTGCACCCGCGCTATAGCAGAAAGACGGCTACAGCGCGGGCTTCCTTTGCCGGGAGGACGTCCACCAGTTCTTGCGCCACCCGTGTGCCCCAGGTGGTGTGCTCTGTGATTGGTGAGCCCTTGGGACTCAGGTGATCACAGAGCAGGTTAAAGAGCAGCTGATCACGGAAGTAAACAGAAGCTGGTTTCCGGCTTTTTTTTTTCTTTCTTCACGCGGTCAATGTGAAGAAAAGAAGCAAGCCGTTAACCAACTTCTGTTAGAGGGACACCTGTCCCCTTAGTAAACACCAGTGCTGCAAATCAGTGCCCTCCAGTGCTTCAAATCAGTGCCCATCATACTGCTAATCAGTGCCCACCAGTGCCACCTATCAGTGCCCACCAGTGCCACCTATCAGTGCCCATCAGTGCTGCCAATCAGTGCCACTTCATCAGTGACCATCAATGAAGGAGAAAAATTACCTGTTTGCAAAATTATATAACAAAATATGAAAACTTTTTTTTTTTCAAAATGTATTTTTGTCTTTTTTGTTTAGAGAAAAAAACCCTATTGGTGATTAAATACCACCAAAAGAAAGCTCTATTTGTGTGAAAAAATGATAAAAATGTAATATGGGGGCGTGTCCGAGAGCCGACCTGGATGGCAGCTTAGATCCTTAGCTTTCCCCCAGCCCGAGCTTCACAGGCACTTTTGGGGACAATTCAGCACTCTAGGATGGGCAAATCCCGGAACACCCGGTCAACTAAATACAGGGGATCATCCCAGCCTCCACCCGGATCAGCAGTGGACCTCCGGGACTTCTTTCTACAGCCTGCTTCTTCCCCTGGGAGAACAGCCAAGATGGCGCCGGATCCCTCCATGACCCGCTCGCGGTCCTCCACACAGATGAATCCGGCGGCTTTCACGTCCGACCGGACCTCTGCTGGGTCCCCACCAGCCTCGGTGGACACTGCGGACTCTTCTTCCCCCTCTGGTGCGATGAGTTCCCCCAGCCATTTCCTCCACCATGAGGCATCACCACGAGGAGTGCAGGCCGCCATGTTTGCCCCCCCTCCCCCGCACTACACTCAGTGCTCGGATGCCTTTCCCCGCCTGCTGCAGACGGCTTCAGATCCCTGCCTGCAAGGGACAGACCCTGGCTCCACTTTTCACTCAGAGTCCTCACTGGACTTACCCACTCTGCCGGACCCCATATACTCTGCAGTTCAGACACCTCAAGAGCCTGTGAGGCCCCGGGAGGACTTCCAACCCTCCACTCCTATACCGCCCCCTCCTAAGGCCCAGAGACTGTCTCCCACACAGGCCTCCCGATCTCCTATGGCACCGCAGGTACTGCCGGCTCCCACCTGTACTCAAAAAGGCTGCTCCCCTGCTTCACGTCCACCTGAAACTGCAGCCATACAGCCCCCCATGCCGGACCAGATGCCATCCTGGGGCGATCAGTGGACCTGACCTGCTGGGCTGGCGTACCTGGCGCATGGCTACACCACCCCACATTCTCAGCCGTTGTCACCCCGATTGCCTCCGCCAGAGCAACACCCCATGTTGGCCCACGTCCACAGTGGCAATCATACTTGCAGGCGATACCTACTAAAGACGACTTTAGACAACTGGTGGAGGACGTAAAGTCCACGTGCCACTCAGAAATTCAAGCCCTACAGTCCGGCCTCAAGCACTTGGCCGATCGTGTGGAAATGGCAGAGGAGGACATTCAAGAAACCAGAAACTAGCTGTTCACAGGGTCCAACTGCAAGGCACAGACCACCGTTCCCTCCTGAGAGATATGCAACATCATATGGAGGACTTGGACAACAGGGGGCGCAGAAACAACATCCGGGTGAGGGGTGTTCCGGAATCTGATGGCCCTGAGGACATAAAGAACTCCTTACAGACTGTGTTTAACAATCTTTTAGGGGAGCCCCCCAAAACGCACATTGAAATGGACCGAGCCCATCGGGCCTTGCGCCCTAAAGGCGCCACCTCTAAACCACGGGATATCATCTGTAGGATCAGCTCTTATCCCTTGAAGGAAGAGATCATGCGTCAGGCCCGACTGGCGCGCAAAATAATGCTACATGATGCTCCCTTGCAGCTGTACCCGGATCTTTCATGGATCACCCTGCAGAAGCCCAGACTCCTACAACCCCTATTGCATGCCCTGCAAGAGGAAAACATCCCCTATAGATGGGGATTCCCCTTCAGTCTAACGGCCAAACATCAGGGCAAATCGGCTGCACTGAGATATCCAGAGGATCTTCCCGCCTTTTGTGATGCCCTGGGGGTGCCTGTCCCCCAACTTCCGGATTGGGACCTCGTGGCGACGCCACCCCCGCCACCCGCAACCTGGCAGAAAGTCCCCTCATCTAACCGTCCCCGAAATAATGGGGCTTCTCGCAAGGCTGCTCGACACAGCAATGGCTGAACCTGCTGAGTCTCTCTCCATATGTTGCTCCTTACTGAACTGCCTGCCCATATGATCCGCTTGATGTTTCAGCCCTGGACATTTTTGAACTTCTAGTCCCCTCTTAAGTGCCCTAGCTTAAATTCCCAGTTTCTCTTACGGGCGAGTCCCGGATGGATCTCGTGAGAGTAGGTTTTTTTGTTGCATTTCCGCCCCCCTCCCTGGTTAAGTGTTTACAATCTCTTAGTTGAGTTTTTTGTGTGTCAACTGACCAACTTCGGGCTCCCTTGCATCTGCCTGACCTTTCCTAGTGGATTTTGGATGGGTGGATCCCTGGGAAACCTTATTGACCTAGGCCTATCAGCCTTTCAAGGTCAAATGCAAGTATTTGCTCTAATTGCCTATTGTTTTCTATGTGCTAACTTTCTTTCTTTTTCTTTTTCTATTTCCCGGTCTCTCTTTCTTCTCTCTTCTTATTCATCATCGAGTGGCTCTCCACGCGGTTCGTGGAACTCACCTGGACCGCCTCCCGAGGTGTGCAGGTCCCTGACCCCTGGCCTTCGTCAGCTCCACGCCAAGCCAGGTAAGAGACTTCCCCCCCTCCCCCACCCGTTACCATGGCTAAGGTCTTGTCCCTGAACGTACACGGCCTGAACTCCGACAGAAAGAGGCATCTGGCACTGAGGGAGTTTAGACAGTCGGGCGCAGACGTTGTTCTCGTCCAAGAGACACATTTTGACAGGGGGGGTCCTTTGCATTCGCATCCAGGTAGTTTCCCCAGATCTATTCATCTTCCGGTCCCCGCAAGCGGGCTGGGGTTGCTATACTGATCAAGCACGGGTCTCCATTTACCTGCTCTGGTTATTATATTGATCCACGTGGTCACTTTGTTATCCTTCGGGGACTGTGGCGTACACAGGCGATCACGTTCTGTGCTCTATATGCCCCGAATGTTAAGCAACATAGATTCTTGTCGGGGGTGTTTGCCCGCCTCTTCAGGACTGACCATGGGCTCTTGGTGATAGGGGGCGACTTTAACTTGGTCCACTCTGCAACTGCGGATCGCCTGGCGGTGAACTCCCAGGCATCGTCGGCTCGAGTCCTCAGGGACTCAAAGCTTTTCCGCCAACTCTCCAGACGTTATGCTCTCTGTGATACCTGGAGGGCTCTCCATCCGGGTGATCGGCAGTACACCTTCTACTCTGCCCCGCATCGAACCCATTCTCGTATTGACTACTTCTTCACCAACAGCTCCACACTCCGAGTGACCCGTGAATCGCGGATACTCCCGATCTCCTGGTCAGACCACGCACCTATCTTGCTTACATTGGACATAGGCTCCCCCGTCCCTAGACCCTACAACTGGAAGTTAAACACATTCCTCCTCCAACACCTCCCGTCCAAAACAGACCTAAACACCACCCTGCAACTTTACTTCACGGAAAACTCCACACCCGACGTGTCCCTCTCCACGCTGTGGGAGGCTCATAAGGCGGTCATCCGAGGTAAATGTATGGCGATATCTTCAGCTCTGAAGAGAGATGTCTTGGCTGCAAAATTGTAAGCCGAGAAGGAACTTGGGGTCTTAGAACGACGGCTGCTGACGTCCCCCACTCTCTCCATTCTTAAAAAAATCACGAACTTGCGTATGACACTAAAGGATCTAACACTAGGTCGTGTAGAAAAGACTCTGCTCAGACTTCGGCAAGTTTATTATGACAAAGGTAATAAGGCCCACTCCCTTCTAGCGAGAAAGCTGCGGGATGGCCACCTTGCGACTACGCCCCACCAGATCAAAGACAAATTCGGCTGCATACACTCCCACCCTAAGGACATAGCCCATACCTTTGCTGACTTTTTTATGCACCTCTATAACAACCCTGACATCCCCAGCGGCCCCCTCCCCTCTGACCTCTCACTACGCATGACGCAGTATCTAGACCAGAGTGGAGTATCCAAACTCCAGGACTCTGACCTAACGTCCTTAAATATGCTGATCACAGAAGAAGAGATAGAACAGGCCATTAAATCCCTGCCTTCCCACAAATCCCCGGGCCCGGATGGTCTACCCTATGAATACTACAAGTCTTTCCTCCCCCTGTTACTCCCCCACATGTGCAAACTTTTTAATGCCTTCCTGCGAGAGACTACTGTCCCGGCGGATATGCAGCGCTCCTTCATCACCCTGATCCCCAAGCCTGATAAAGACCCCATTCTGTGTGCCAACTACAGACCTATCGCCCTCCTGAACTCAGACCTAAAAATCTTTACAAAACTACTCTCTATCCGCGTAAATATGGTCCTCCCCTCCCTCATCCACAAGGACCAGGTGGGCTTTGTATCGCTCCGGCAGGCAGGAGACAACACTAGGAAGGTGATTGACCTGGTGGACGTGGCGAACAGGGAGAAATTGGCGTCCCTGCTCCTTAGCCTGGACGCCGAGAAGGCCTTTGACCGGCTTGGGTGCCCCTTCCTGTTTGCGACGCTCCGCCACGTTGGGTTCCGGGGTCCTTTTTTGCGAGCAATCCAACACCTCTACTCCAACCCATCCTCTCAGGTAAAAACTCCCTTTGCCATCTCGCCTTCGTTCTCTGTAACCAATAGCACGCGGCAGGGGTGTCCACTCTCACCCCTGCTATTCGCGCTTTGCGTTGAACCCTTGGCAGCCTCCATCCGAGGTAACTCGGCTATCCGGGGAATCTCGGTACGGGGTCGGGAATTTAAAGTTTCCATGTTCGCAGACGATGTTATTCTTTCACTGACGCAGCCTAGGATCTCTCTTTCAAATCTCCACGCGGAACTGGCCCGCTATAGAGCCCTTTCGGGGTTCAAAATTAACACTTCCAAGTCGGAGTCCCTGCCTATTAATATTCCTGAAACGGAAATCGCTCAGTTGAAGGCCAACTTCCCCTATCACTGGAAAAATAATACATTGAAATACCTAGGAATACACATCACCCCAAAATTCTCTTCTCTATACCAGGAGAACTTCCCCCCACTCTTCCGTTCGATTAGAACCTTGCTCACGCAATGGAAGCAACATCGCATTTCTCTACTCGGCCGGATCGCCTCAGTTAAGATGGCGATTCTCCCGAAGCTCCTTTACCTCTTCCAAACACTGCCCATCCCAGTCCCCTACAAACACCTGAGAAGCCTCCAATCTGACCTCATTAAATTTATCTGGAACTACAAGAGACATAGGGTCCCTCAGTCGGTACTATTGGCGGCTCGTTCGGATGGGGGCTTGGCGGTCCCTGACCTAGTCAGGTATTACCAAGCGACCCAATTACGTGCTATAGCCTCATGGTTCACTCAACAGTCCTATAACAAGTGGACGGAGATCGAGAAAATATGGCTAGCCCCGACCCATCCAAATAGCCTGCTTTGGAGTGCGAATGCGGAGGTCCCCCCAGACCGATTGTTGGGGTCCATGTCTCAGCTAAGACGACTCTGGCGCAGGGTGGCGGGTCCATATGGGTTGAACTCTGAACGTTCGCTCTTGACTTCGTTCGTCTGTAATCCCAAAGTGCCGGATAGCCTCTCCCACCAAATGTCGCACCCCTGGACATCCCGGAATCTATTTCATTTCAGGAATCTAGTGGATCTTGTGAAGCGCACATTATTACCCTTCCCTAGACTTCAGACCAAATTTGGTCTACCGCGCCAGGCATTTTATAGCTATCTGCAAATCCGCCACTATGCTCTGAACATAGCTCCCGACCTACACTTCCCCCCCCCCAACCCCCTTTGAGTCCTTGGTCCTGGCAGGCTCTGCCCAGAAGGGCTTAATCTCATCCATTTATAAAATACTTAACGCCTATTCCATGGACTCGAGGGGTAGACATTCCTACATGACAAGGTGGGAGAAGGCCCTCGATAAGGAAATTCCTTTAGAACAGTGGCGGATCATATGGTCTCGGGCGGCGAAGAGCTCCCTTTGTACTCTGTAGAAGGAAAATACTTACAAAATCCTTCTTTTCTGGTACATTACCCCTGATGTGCTCCACACCATATACCCCTCCAGCTCAGACCTCTGTTGGCGCTGCCAGAAAGACATTCACATTTATTGGAGTTGCACTCTAATCACTCCCTACTGGACTGAAGTACAGCAGCTGTTGTCACGGTTGTTGGAAATGCCAATCCCCATGACTCCCAAGTTCTTCTTGCTAGGCCTCCCACCGCTGCGGCTTCTCCCACCCTACAAAAAACTGACATGCCATATCCTCACAGCCGCACACTGTCTCATAGCCCTAAACTGGAAAAAACAACCCCCCCCCCTACTCCCGAGGCCTTGCACGCTAGAATCAAAGACATTGGAGCTGATGGAGAAAATGACGGCGAGGATGCAGGATAAGCTGGACATTCACGACAAAGTCTGGGAGCTGTGGCACCTTCGGGAGGATCCACCGTGACCAGGTGACTGAGCTACTATGATGATCTCTCTTCTTTTCTTTCCTCTTTCCCTCTTTCCTGCTCTCCACTGAGAGTATTCTAGGGACTCCCTTTGTCCCGAATAGTTTGCTGGATGTTTTTTTTTATGACGCATTTCTGCATCACTTCCATCTTTGGTTGGGTGCCTGCTATTGCTTACAAGTATATGGATAAAACCTTACTGTATTTGTTTGACAACCTGGAAACGTAATGTTCTCCATATTTTGAAGTGTTACAACCCGTTGTACTTTCTTTGTAGAACACCACAATAAAAATTGTTATTTGAAAAAAAAAAAAAATGTAATATGGGTACAGTGTTGCATGACTACGCAAATGTCATTCAAAGTGTGAAAGCGCTGAAAGCTGAAAATTGGCCTGAGCAGAAAGGGGGTATAAGTGCTCAGTAAGCAAGTGGTTAAACTGTGGTATTTTACTACTGCTTTAATTGGCTCCTGTCTAAACTGGCCCTAGTATGTGTATGTATCAATGTGAGTTAGGGACCTTAGATTGTAACCTCCTTAACGACAGGCACTGATATGAATGTACAATATATATGTGAAGTGCTGCATAAACTGAATAAAAATAAAAAATTAAATAAAAACAAAAAGCAAATCTGCGAGGAAAGAGAATCTGTTACCCTTTTACACACCACACAACCCAAAGAGCAGAGAATGGCAGGCAACTAATCAACTTATTGGATATTGATGTGCATGAAATCCTAATAGCTTTTTCTCTGGTCGCCAGCATCTGTTTCCACTGGCATAAAGCTGTGAGAATCTGCATGAAATCCATTAGCTGGGGTTCTGTTACTGCAGCGAGCATGAAATGATGCACTTTGTCAAAAAGTACTTTTTCACGCTTTGATGGAATGGAAGATTGGGCTAATCTGCAAACGAAAGGAAAAAGAAGAAGAAGAAAAAAACAAAACAAAAACCTATTCAGCAGGTGTTTACATAATGTCTTATGCAAATTAGGGGAAATATGTGTTATATGCAAATCAGCCGACTTTATCTCTGTAATTGTGAGTCTGAAGGATCTTGCCTGAAATGTTTGTTCCTCGGATTCGTCATTTCATAAAAGAGAATGGGAGAATGATCTTTCCTGATTATGTTCTGTTGTTTTTTTCTTTATCTAGAAAAGAAAAATTAAAAAAAAAAAAAAAAAACCTGTTCCAGTGCATGTCTCACACATAGGGTTATCTAATGATGAAAGGTGGAGGAGTTCAAGCCAAGTAATCAAAATTATTTTTGTGCTTCCAAGGATTCTGAAATCTGGTTACTTTGGGCTTCTTTGCTTGTTATTTCTGCTTTACTAAATAGCACACCTCGCTTTTATTCACGGATTGTATTTGTAGATATTCTGTATATTCACTTATTAGGCTACATGCCCACCAACGTTTTAAAAAAGTACAGACTCCAGGAAAAAAGCAGAGTTTTTAACACGATTTTTTCAGTGTTTTGCATTAAATTCAATGCACGTTTTGCCGCGCTAGCTTTCAGCCGCGTTTTTCTTTCTCTATTCAAAATGAATCGTTCCCTATGGGAGCCCATTGATTTGAATAGAGGTCGCACCAGAAGTCGGATGAAGATAAGAATCTTGAAGGGGAACCCAGCGAAAATTAAAAAAAAATTTTTTTGCGTGAGGTTCCCCCCCAAGACGATACCAGACCCTTCGGTCTGGTCTGGTATGGATCTTAAGGGGAACCCCCATACCAAAAAAAATGGCGTGGGGGTTCCCCCAAGATCCATACCAGACCCTTATCCGAGCACGCAGCTCGACATGCGCAGTGCCCCCCCCTGCCCCAAAGCACCAACCCCCCATGTTGAGAGCATGTGGCTTGGTATGGTATAGGGGGGGACGCTCGCTCGCCCCCCTTTCCTTACCTGCCAGGCTGCGTGCGAACGCGGCAGAGCGTTTTTACAGCTGAAAAACGTCTCTCAGAACCCACTAGTTTTGGGGGTTTTTTACTGCTCAAAAATGCCACTGCCCAAAACTGCTGATAACAGCCTATGTGTGCATGGACACATAGGATAACATGATGGAGAGTTTATTGACTGTAGAAAAAAACTTCTACTGCCAAAAACAGCTGCTGTGAAAACGTCCAAAAATGTCCAGTGTGCATGAGGCCTTAAAGTTGACCTTGAAATCAGAATAGGCAATCTCTATTAAATTTTTTTCAGATCTAACAATTTTTTTTAGTGGAAGCTCAACCCAAAAAATCTGCTCTATCAGTATCTAGTCAGGTAGGTTTTCATAATACATAATTTTTGGAAGATTATTATACAGGATTTTTATAGCGACAACAGTTTGCACAGAGCTTTACAACGTGAGGGCAGACAGTACAGGTAAAATACAATTTAATACAGGAGGAATCAGATAGCCCTGATCCTTAGAGCTTACAATCTAAAAGGGAGGGTCAAGTTATACAAAAGGTAATAACTGTGGGGAATGAGCTGATGGAGAAAATAAAAGTAGAGTTGTTAGGTGAAGGTGGGATAGGCTTCTATAAAAAGATGGGTTTTCTGGGATCACCGAAAAGTGGACAGAGTAGGAGATTGTTGGACAGTTTGGAGTGGGAAGTTCCAGAGGATGGGAGAGGCTCGGGAGAAGTCCTGGAGGCGAGCATGGGAGGAGGTGACAAGGGAGCTAGAGAGCAGAAGGTCTTGGGAGGAATGAAGAGAACAATTTTGTTGGTATTTTGAGACTGAGCTAGTGATGTAGCTGGGGCCCGAGTTGTGGATGGCTTTTTCAGTTATTTTTTATATTTTTAGTTTAATTTATTTGGTGAGCGGAAGCCAGTGGAGGAATTGGCAGAGAGGGGTAGCAGATGCTAAGCAGTTGGTAAGGTGGATGAGTCTGGCAGCAGCATTCATGATGGAATGAACAGGGGATAGCCTATATAAAAGGTAATACAGTGAGGAGCGAGATCCAAAGACGATGGTTGTATAGTCAACTTTAGGTAAGAGAAACACTATTCTAGAGGTCCATAGGACTCATTTGCATGTTCTTGCTCCAGTAACATGCAGTAGAAAGTTTTACCGTATATTACCCCAACGCCATGGTGCAGCACATTACCATTCATCTTGAATAGAACACAAATGCACTATTGCAGTAGTGGGCAACACACTGCCCTGCCACAGCGTACCATGTACAAAGTAGGGCTATTGGCACAACAACAAGTGAGGCAAAGGGGTAACCCACTAAAGACAAAATAAGCTGTTCACCTTCCATTGGATTTTTTCCTTAGCTTAGTATATGTGGGGAAGCTGTGCTGTCTGTTTTTTTTTTTCTTTCTTGCATGTGATTGGAAATTCTTAGCAAAGTGATTATTTCTAACCACATTCACTATGATAACGGAAAATCACCTTTGTAAAGTGTAAATTCCCTTGAAAAGCCTATTATTTGCCTTTAGTAAATCTACCCCCAAATCTCCCAAAAGTGAGATAAATATCCTCTAAATTGTCGCCAGAACAAACTGCCCCAGTGGATTTTTTCTCCACTAATTGTGGATTTTCTATCACTATTTGTCCCAATGGCCACCAGGACAATAAGAAATCTCAGTGATAAGTGGGGGGGGGGGGATAGATTGGGGTTACAAACATGAAGACCAACAGAGGTTTTTATACTAAACCACACTATCAAAAATTGGAAAACAAATTTTGCCTTTAGATACACTCCCATGCCCTTGAAGTCATCAGGTGTGACGAATCGCATAGGGCGGAGCCTGCTGTGACGTCACTGCGTAACCAGAAGTTTGCCATTTTCTTACCGGACGGAAATTTGTTTTTTAAAGCGCAATTGCGACATTGTTAATGTGAGTTCATTACTATTTTAAAATAAAGGATGTCTTATTGGTTTTACACTATGTTGGACTGTTTACTTCTATTTCCTGTAGAAGTCATATTGATGGAGGGTTAATAAATGAGATCCAGGTTCCGGATTTTTGAAGGTGATCGGAGTATAACTAAGATTCTGAGGATTATACAAGAAAAGACTATTGTGAAACCTTTATATTGATGTGCACCTTGACCTTTCTTTAGTTAGAAGGTCACAGCTATCTAGTAAGCCTGCATTGTGTTCTCTGATGAAGGCTTTTTCCAGCTATCCTTTACTCTAAGGATCTTACTTTGGTGGATGTGGTCACAATTTCTGCACTGTTCTATTTTGAAAACATATTTTTTTCACATTTGGAGTTCAATTTTTACATATTTTATAAGTAATATATGAATCTTTAAAACATCAATTTTGTTTGAATTGGTTATTCTAATTAAGCCACATTTTTGTATTTCTTTTTGATGTATTGGAATTAGCGCAACACGTGTTTTTGGTGAGATACACTTTAAAGCCCAGCTCCAGGCAACTACAAAATGATCCCTTCCGTGCAGTGGGGTTGTGCCTACACTGCAAGGGTTAATTGCTTGTTTTGGTTTGGGAAACAAAAACAGAAGATTTACTTACCCGATCCTCCGCTCCTCCTGCAGCTAGGCTGGTCCCTGCAGCTTCTTCTACTCCATGTTCCATGTTTTAGCGGTCTAGGATCCTGAGGTCTTGAAGACCAAATCAGGGTCAATAGCCCTGTATTGGATGTGATGACGCCAAGGGACAGTCCACAAGTGTGGGGGAGTGCCATTTGCTGGGGGAGCAGAGGGTCTGGTAAGTAAAACTATTTCTCCTCCCCCCTAGACAAAACGAGTTATTAACCCTTGTAGTGTGGGTTCAGCCCCACTGCAAGGGATCATTTTAAAGGGTTATAAAACCCAGGACCCTGCACTCATATATCTGGTCTCCCATAGTACATGGAAATGCAGTTATTTTAGTAAATATAAACTGCTAAATATCTTTTCTCATCAGCAGTATATAACAGTCTTGTGACTTCTATCAGTGCCTCGTTAAAGCTTGTAGGAGGTGTTTTCATTCTACTTTGACCGTCCTATGAGGCTGCAGGACCCCTGACACTCTGTCTGCACAGTGCTGATCACATGCACTCTCCCAAGAAAAAAATAAAAGCTCTCATGCAATACACATCAAACTAAGTATGTGCAGAGTGACTCCAAAGGCTCTGTCTTATCAGGAGATGGTTCGGGGACAGTGGAAGAAGGGGAGGATCCGAGAAGACAAGATCAAACAGCCTTTTTACACAATGCGGAGGATAAACCCCTTAGGTTGCACAGTGAGAATAACAAGCGTGTTTTACTTCATATACACACTGATTTTACTGTTGTGGGTTTAGTAACACTTTAAGGGCTAGTTTACACTTTCTTCAAAACATGGCTTTGGACACGCTTTGTTAAAGCTCTGAATGCCAGTCAAAGCTCCTGTCACTAAATAAAATAGTTAGCTTACAGTCCTGTTTACACCTTGTGTTTGCTTTGCTTCAAAAATTATACCCCATGTAGCTTTAGTGGTGCTTCAAAGTGTCTTCAAAGCCTCTATTGAAGTCTATGGCAAAGCTTGCTTGAAGCCCCACTGAAGTCTCACCGAAGTCCCACCAAAGCCCCACCAAAGCCCTACCAAAGCCCTACCAAAGCCCCCCCAAAGCCCCACCAAAGCCCTACCAAAGGCTCATCAAAGCCCCACCAAAGCCTCATCGAAGCACCAAGCAAAAGCAAGGTGTAAACAGGACTGTAAGCTAACCATTTTATTTAGTGATGGGGCTTTGACTGACGTTCAGAGAGCTTTAACAAAGTGTGTCCAAAGCCATGTTTTGAAGCAAGTGTAAACTAGCACTTAATGGTGCTTTAAAGCGTCTTCAAAGCCTCCATAGAAGTCTATGGCAAAGCTTGTTTGAAACTTGCTTGTAGTACCTGTGGCTTTTGAGAGGCTTCAATTCAGCTTTAGCTTTGCTTTGTTTTGGTGAAATAGCAGGTGTGAGATATCACCACACACACAGAGCATCTGCCAAGCTTCAACAAAGCTTCAAAAGAGCACCGCTGAAGCCTCATCGAAGCACCATGGAAGCATCAAACACACGTCATAAAAGCATGTTGAAGCAATAGGAGCTTTAATGTGCATTGAAGCCGAAGCAAGTGGCCACCGATACCCTATGAATGTCAGTAACAATAGTACAAGATGGCTTTCTATGGCATCCAATGAAATGACTGGATTTTGATAAGCATTCAAAAATATGCAATGATTCTGCATAAGCTTACAAAAAATATTTAATTGAGTTTGGGTCTAGAGAAGGCCTTAGCGCATTCTTCACATGTCCTTTAAATCTTACCATTAGGCTACTTTCACACTGAGGCGCTGGATGCGCTGGCGGTATAGCGGCGCTATTTTTAGCGCCGCTATACCGTTTTTTTGCCGCGATTTGCGAGCGCTAGCGGGGGTATTTTAACCCCCGCTAGCGGCCGAAAAAAGGGTTAAAAACGCCCGCAATAACGCCTCTTTGCAGCGTTTTGCGGGCGTTTTGGAGGCGCTACCCCATTGATTTCAATGGACAGGGGCGCTATAGGAGCGCTATTTTTAGCGCTCCTATTGGGCCTCAAAGATGCGGCTTGCAGGAGTTTTTTGACCCTCCTGCAAGCGCAACGCTCCAGTGTGAAAGCCCTCGGGCTTTCACATTGGATACTATTATGCAGCTTTTTTGGGGCGCATTTCA
This sequence comes from Rana muscosa, assembly GCA_029206835.1. Lineage (NCBI taxonomy): Eukaryota > Metazoa > Chordata > Amphibia > Anura > Ranidae > Rana > Rana muscosa. Next base: position 82,404,327 of record CM055117.1, on the reverse strand, counting down.
GGCGCTATTTTTAGCGCAATAGCGCCTGCAAAGCGCTTCAGTGTGAAAGGGGCCTTAACATTTACAAATATAATAATGATTGTACAGGGAAATACAAGTCACATCAAATTGCAAATCTCATAAATTAACAAACCAAAATAATGTTTTTTTTTGTTATTTATTGCCCACTGATTCTACCTTGACATTATAGCTAACATCAGAGCTCCGAGTCAGGCAGATAAGCTAATATTGTAAGGAATATGGGCTCCCTGGCATCACTTTCATGTCTCCAAGGTTATAATGTCTATCCAGTAAGTAGATCATTCTAATGAGGAAAACCTTTTGAATGTATCCTATCAAAGTTACTTTTATTTTAATTAAAGCTGAACTCTAGGCAGATATAAAATTCACTAATTAATGAAGCTCTAAATTAATTATTAAATAATTAAATGTATTTTTAAAATACAGTATAAGTACCTGAGTATGCAGGAATCTCTTTCAGTTCTTGTGCAGCAGAGCTCAGACCGGGAGAGGGAGATGCAGCACAAGGAGCCATTCAGTTGTGCCACAGGCAGTGGTGGTGCGTCCATAAAGGGCGCAGGAGTGCCGCTCCCCCTCTCCTGTCACCGCCCTAATCACCATAGATAGATTCATGCATTGCATGGATCTATGGTCGCTGCTGACACCCCCTATTCAGGTGTCCGGCCCCTTTTCGAGCGCCGGGGAATTACAGCGGAGGGGTGTTTTTTGGAAGCACCTGCTTAGAGCCATAGGCTCTAATAGGTGCCCAAAAATGTGAATAGCGGGCGCAACGCTATGCGTTCGCTATTCACTCAGCTGTGTGTTAGCAAAGTAAAAGAATTCGCTTTGCTAACACTGAACCGCCTCTCAGCCAATCAGGTGCTCGGGTCTGTGTTACCTGCATACCTCCCAACATTTTGAGATGGGAATGAGGGACACCTACCAGCAAAATGTATGCAGGCATGGGACACACCCCCTGCGACACCCCCTTAAAGGAGAATTAACCCCAAAAAAAGGTTAATTAAATCCACAAAGGCTTTTTTTTACCGCTACTATTCCTTTATATTGGCTTTTAAAATGTACAAATGCAGCAATTTAGATATTAGATGAAAGGTTTAGCACTGGAAAACACCTTTTGAAAGATAAAAAGTGCATTTTATATACAACTATATAGATATCACCAAAATAAGGAGGAAAGAGGGACATTGCTCCAAATCAGGGACAGTTGGGAGCTATGTACCTGTCACCTGATTGGCTTAAATGACAGGTGCTGTGATTGGATGCCCAATCATAGGAGAGGACGAGCGGGCGGTAGAACAGAAGACATCAAGGAAGAAATGGAGGACACCGGACAACGCTCACCACCTGCTGTCGTCACCCACTGCCCACCTGAGACAAGGTAAATACGCAGCATAAGTGGCAGCACTTGGGGCACAATGGCAGCATTTGGGGCACAGTGGCAACATTTGGGGCACAGTGGCAGCATTTGGGGCCCAGTGGCAGCATTTGATGGGCACAGAGGCAGCATTTGATGGGCACAGAGGCAGCACTTGGGGAACAGTGGTAACACTTGGGGCACAGTGGCAGTATTTGATGGGCACAGTGGCAGCATTTGGGGCACAGTGGCAGCACAGTGGCAACATTTGGGGCACAGTGGCAGCGTTTGATGGGCACAGTGGCAGCATTTGGGGCACAGTGGCAGCGTTTGATGGGCACAGTGGCAGCGTTTGATGGGCACAGTGGCTGTGTTTGATGGGCACAGTGGCTGCGTTTGATGGGCACAGTGGGCGTGTTTGATGGGCACAGTGGCAGCATTTGATGGGCACAGTGGCTGCGTTTGGTAAAGTGGCTGCGTTTGATGGGCACAGTGAGGCTGCAATTGATGGGGGTTTTTCCAGAAGTTTTCAGTTTGTTTGCGCCCCCCCAAAAAAATTGCCCACAGGCTGATGGTGATAAGTGAGCATAAAGAGATTAGAGATTAACTCATCCGTTTGCTGCTTCTCCTTTCAATATCCAGTCATAGGCTGGGCAATGAAGGCATGTAAATATTACTTAAAGTGTTACTAAACCCAGGACCCTGAATTCACTATATCTGGTCTCCCACAGTACACAGAACATGGACATGCAATTATTTTAGTAAATCTAAACTGCCAAATACCTTTTCTCATCAGCAGTATATCGCAGTCTTGTGACTTTTATCCGTATCTGGTTAAAGCTTGTAGGAGGAGTTTGTAGGAGGAGTTTTCATTCTCCTCTGACTGTCCTATGAGGCTGCAGAGTCCTCAGAGGAGAATGAAAACTGGGATCTGTCTTGGCCCTGTGTTGATCACTTGCACTCTCCCAAGAAAAAAAACTCTCTAGCAATACACACCAAACTGAGCATGTGCAGCTTGCTCCAAGGCTCTGTTTTATCAGCAGATAGATTGGGGACTGTGGAAGAAGGGGAGGATCAGAGAAGACAGGATCAAGCAGCCTTTTAAAAAAATGCGGAGAATTAACCCCTTACGTTCCACAGTCAGTATAACAAGCATGCTTTACTGCCTATACAGACTGATTTTACTGCTGTGGGTTTAGTAACACTTTAATTGAAAATAAAGTTTTAAGCCAGTTCTAGGGACAACAAATCCCACCCACATCCTAAATTATTGGATACAAGAAGAAAGAGAAAAGAGTATATCTCTCCCATATAAGGACTTTCCTATAAAGTCATCGTCTTATATGGGAGAGATATGCTCTTTCCTCTTTCTTCTAGTAACACTTTAATAGTAGCAGAGAAAACAGGTCTCCTGTCCTGTCAGTCAGGACTGTGCTTTGTAGCAGAGCTGCGTATATTTTAGAACTGGATGGGCAGAAATACAAATCAGTTGGCAGGTAATAACATTCCTATATACAGTATGTTTTGAAGTGTATGTACAGTAGATGTCTTCCTGGAGTTCAGCTTTGAAACCTTAACTCAAGTCAAAACTTCCTCTTTTTTTGGGGGGATAAACTAAAGAAGAGTAAATGCTTCTGTCAAGTTTTAAATGTCTCTATGACTTCAGGCAAGACATGATGGGAGCACTGGGACAGGAAGACACCAACAGTAATCATGCCTAAAGGTACTAAAGGTGCAGAAAAATCACAGACAGAAAAATCAGCACAAGGGACTTTAGTTACAGTCAGTAGGATGTGTCCCTTGTGCTGATTCATTTTCTGACAGTGAAAATCTTCCTCTACCATGACCCCTCACCCCCAAAATCTTCCGATCTTGGGGGTTCATACAACTAAGGAGCTGTCACAAGCTCTCGTCAAGAGAGCCTGACTATGCCCGCCCTTTCCGTCCAACTCCTCTCAGTTTCTATGAATGGAGGATGGGCGGATGATAGTTAGCTCTGCCCCCTCCATTCATAGATCGTGTCCCATTCATAGAAGCTGTAGTATGGCTTCTATGAATGGAAGAGCTGGGTGGAAAGGACGGGAATAGTCAGGCTCTCTTGATGACAGCCTGTGACAGCCCCTCAATTGTATTAAGGCTAACAGAAGGGGAATCAGCACAAGGGACACATCCTACTGATTGTAAGCTATGTTTCATGTGTTGATTTTTGTTGTTAGTGATTTTGGCTGCACTTACCAACACTGCCTGTTCCAACAAGAAGTGAGGGAAAATTTCTCCAATGGAGACACAAAAAAAAACTGACAGAAGTTCTATTCCTTCCGATACTTTATTGTTTTTGTATGCAAGAATGCAAGACAGAGAGAAAATTTGTTTGGCAACCCTCTACTCCAAAGAGCAGCATTATATATATATATATATATATATATATATATATATATATATATACAGGGCTTTTTATCTCAGACAATAGGTGCTGGAACTCCCCCTTTCCGAATCACCCCTTTTCTCCGCCCCTACCCACCTCCCTTTTAGACAATATAGGACCAAGTATCATTTTGTGGTGCTAAGTAATTTGTATGGAATTTGGTAATGATATAAAGAAAAGCAGTAAAATAGATCCCCTGCAGCCAGCAACAATAGATCCCCCTAACAACAATGGACAACCCACAACAAAATTTCCCCACCAGCAACAATAGACTCCCGGCAGCATCAACAGATCTCTGCACAGCCAACATTAATAGTTTCTCTGGCTGCCATAAACAATAGACCCCCTCCCCCAACAGTAGATCTCTTTCAGCAACAACTGATCCCCCAGCAACATAAGACCCCCCAGCAACAATAGGTCCCCCACCAGCAACAATAGACCACCCCAGCAACAATAGACCCCCCCTGCAAAAATAGATCCCCAGCAGTAAGCATCAATACCCTGCAGCACACCCCAGCACCCCTTGCTATTACATTCAGTCAGTCCAGGAGGTGCCAGAACTGCATTCCGCCCCGCGTTCCCGCTGAAAAAAAGCCCTGTATATATATGTAGCGACCTCACCTCTCACTCCCTCCTTCTCTGTCAATGTCTATGGCTCTCGTCTAGGGGACCAGGGAGGAGAGTGTGATGCACCACCAGCTCGTATCCTCTTGTGTGTAGAGGTGTGAGCTATAACCAATTACCTTCGGGCCTGTGCCCCTGTCCAGAGCCAAAACTTCCCTTGAGAATGACCTTTAACTCCCAGAAAGCCAAGTTCCACACCATTGAAAGTCCAACACTTATTTATTCTTTTAGAGCAATAAATAGTTCTTTTAGAGCAGACTGGTTAGACAACGAACAGACAAGGTGAAGAGGAAGGTCCAGGCACAAACATGAACTTGTTACTCTCCTGTTTCAGTGTGCGCAAACAGGCTTGGCGCACGGTCGCTGCCACCGACTGTGAGGGTGGTCGCTGCCACCGACTGGGTCAATTGAACTTGAGGCCTCTGCCACCGACCTGGGTTTCAGTTGGGTCACTGCTACCAACCATGAGAACGTGGACTACCTTCTTGACATGCGGCCCCTGTCAGGGGAGTCATCCATCCGGACGGTCACCAGAGGCCTCCACCGTCACCAGCCAATGCTACGCTGGATCTTCGGGAAGGTCACCTCTCTGGTCCCCCTCCCCCTAGATTCGGGTGTCCAAAACCGGAGGACACCCTAGGAATCCTCAATCCCATGTGGGACCCAGTCAAAGGTACTGGGCCCCAGGCCTCCAGAGAGTACCTCACCCCAGACTAAAGGTGTCTGGGGTGGAATCGCAGCTCCATCCTCGGGCCGAGGGCGCCCAAACCGCCAGCACTCACACCCAGGCTAAAGGTGCCTGGGCGTGGACCCTGAGCGGAAGATGTCTGCCCCTTTTTTCCCCTCTCCCAGCATGCACAGCAGGTTCCCCGCCCCGCTGTACCACTGCCGCGAGAGGACAAAAAGGCACAGACCTCCAATGGTGGTTCAACCCCAGCCTATGGCGACAGCGCCACCTATAGGCCACAGGGAACTGGACACCATTGATATCCTCCACTGGCATAAATTGGTCCATGAACCCTAACAATTGCTGCATCTGAGCCTGTTATCACTCAGATGCCTCCCCTAAATGTAACCACCCGCTACATATATATATATATATATATATTGTGACAGCAGGAAGGTAAAGTCACCTGGTTGCATCCAGGGGGGTAGATATATTTCGCCCAGATTCAGGCTTTACGCCGACTTATACAACTAGGTGGAGAGTTGTATAAGCCCAGCTAAGGCTAGTGGGCTCATGGATGACTCATACCTCTAGGGAGAGTGTGGGGCGTCGTACAGACAGGGAGTTGATGAGACCAGCTGAAGCTTGTCAGCTCATTAAGGCCTCTATAAGAACTCCCAGCTTCATTAGATGTTAGCTCATGCCTGGAACCAGACCTGTGTGGACTGTCTAGGGAGAGTGAACCCCTGTGCGGTGAGAAAAAGCCTGTGTGGCTATTTGCTTGGACATTTAAAACCAGGGACTTAGGGACTAGGACAGCACTAGGCTGATCCCAGTTGTTAGTTAGGAAACCTGTATGTTTAGTCAGAGGTCAAGTTGACCAGGATTTATTTTATTTTTGTTTCTTTTGCTTTGCTGTGTTTTGTCACTGTAAATAGAAAATAAACCGCACCTTTTTGATTTTGAAAACCACAACCTCCGTTTGCTGGGCCTGTTTTTGTGTGGGGAGCCCATCCCGGGGGTCACACACACCCGCTGCCGAGCTAACCCCCCCACAGTTGGTGGAGAACCAGTGGCAGTTTTTTTTAAGCCAGCATGGAGGAGATACTGAAACAGCTGGCTCTAGCAAATGCCAATCAACAGCAGACAAATGCAGGTTTGCAAAGGAGCCTTGCAGCCCAGCAGCAAGCTCACCAACAGAGTCTGGAAGCTCAGCAACAAGCCCAGCAGCAATCTGAGGCCCGCTTCATAGACCTGTTACAGAAGCTAGAGCAGAGACTACAACAAATGGAAGCAGTAATGCAGCAACGTCCGCAGACCAGTGAGGAAAGCCGTCCCACTAATACCGCGTCCTTTGGGGTGAGTCGTTTATTGACAAAAATGACTGGAGAGGATGATCCAGAGGTATTTTTGACCACATTTGAACGGACCGCTGAAAGAGAAAAGTGGCCTGAGGAGCAGTGGGCTGGACTGGTGGCTCCTCTGTTAACTGGTGAATCGCAGAAAGCTTACTATGACCTAGAGCCTAACCAAGCAAAAGACTATGTGATGCTAAAAGCTGAAATATTGGCAAGGCTGGGTGTCACCCAGGCTGTCCGGGCTCAGCGTGTGCATAACTGGACTTTCCAGCTTGGAAAACCCCCCAGGTCTCAAATGTATGATCTCATTCACCTGAGCAGAAAGTGGCTAAAACCAGAGACTTTGTCCGCACCAAAGATTGTGGAACGTGTTGTAATGGATCGGTTTTTGAGAGCTCTTCCTACTGCCATCCAAAAGTGGGTAAGCCATGGAGACCCAGAGACGGCCGATGGTCTTGTGGATCGTGTGGAGAAATACTTGGCTACAGAGAACCTGACGGTCTCTTCCAGAGACACTCGGACTTTCCACCCTAAGACCAGACCATCCCCAGGGGCGGATAAGAGGATTCCAAGGGGTGAGGGTGGAGAGAGTGAGAGGGTGGGAGCTCTACCCCAAGTTTGGCGAGAACAGCCTGGGAAATCAGCGGCTCAAGAGGCCGCAAGAAGGATCGTTTGCTACCGCTGCCGGCAAGCGGGACATATTGCAGCCAATTGCCCGGTTGTGGAGGAACCCATGCAGTGTGACTTTCTGACGGGCAGACGTCAGTCGCTGTGTGCGACAGTCGCATGCACTGCCATTCGAGGAACTGAGAAACATTTATGCAAAATGTGTGTTAATGGTAGAAATGTTGTGGTATTGTTGGATTCAGGTAGCCTTGTGACCCTGATAAAGGCTGAGTTAGTTAAAACAGAGGTCTCTGGGAATAGCAAGGTAGCTGTTATTTGTGTGCATGGGGACACCCGAGAGTATCCAGTGACTACAGTGTGTTTCGAGACCCCCAAAGGTACCCTCTCTCATCCAGTGGGCTTAGTATCTCAGTTACCGCATGACGCCATTGTGGGAAGGGATTTTCCGAAGTTCTGGGAACTGTGGGATGATCCTGAGCCCCCCACTGGTGCCCCTATGTACCAGGAATGTGATAGCCAGAACTCCTCTGAGAGTGGTGAGGACTCTCCAGAATTTCCCTTGTCAGTATTGGCAGGGGAGACTCAAGAAACTGGAGAGGAGCCCACCTCCTCAGACGAAAACCTACCGTCTGTGGAGTTTTCTGATCTGGAGGTTCACAGGGAAAATTTTGCCACAGAACAGTTAAAAGACCCCGCCCTAATAAAGGCACGGGAAAACGTAGTGGAAATAGATGGCGAGTTAGTGAACCCAGATAATACCTGCACTTACCCATACTTCAGCGTAGAGAAGGACCTACTGTATCGGGTGGCAAAAAGGGCAGAAGAAACCGTTGAGCAGCTTGTGGTGCCCAAACCTTACAGGAAGTTGGTGTTGGAGTTGGCCCATGGGCACATTCTTGGAGGTCATCTGGGGACAGAGAAAACCCGAGAGAGGGTATTACAGAGATTCTATTGGCCTGGGGTGATGAAGGACATAGAAAATTATTGTTCCTCCTGCCCTGTGTGTCAGAGGTCGGCCCCGATGCCACATTTCCGTAGCCCGCTGGTCCCTCTACCCATCATTGAGGTCCCGTTTGAGAGAATCGCAATGGATTTGGTAGGTCCTATAATCAAGTCCGCTAGGGGGCACCAGTACATATTGGTTATAATGGACTATTCCACCCGTTATCCAGAAGCGATCCCTCTCAGAAATACCTCGGCCAAAACCATAGCCAAAGAGCTATCTCTTGTTTTTAGCCGGGTGGGTATTTGTAAAGAACTGCTTACGGACCAAGGTACACCCTTTATGTCCCGGGTTATGAAAGAGCTGTGTAAATTGTTCAAAGTGACGCAATTGCGTACATCTGTGTATCACCCCCAAACCGATGGGCTGGTTGAAAGATTCAACAAAACCCTAAAACAAATGTTGAAGAAAGTGGTGGATAGAGATGGAAAGGATTGGGACTGTCTACTTCCTTATTTGATGTTTGCTATTAGGGAGGTGCCCCAATCCTCTACGGGATTCTCCCCCTTTGAGTTACTGTATGGGAGACACCCAAGAGGGCTGTTGGATATTGCCAAGGAAACTTGGGAAAGTGAGAGTTCTCCCCACAGGAGTGTGATTGAGCATGTCGCCCTGATGCAAGACCGAATTGCACAGGTAATGCCCATCGTGAAGGAACATTTGGCCCAAGCGCAGTTAGCACAGCAGAGAGTGTACAACCGTGGAGCCAAGACCCGTACCTTTTCCCCGGGGGATAGGATACTGGTACTTGTCCCTACGGTTGAAAGTAAATTCCTTGCCAAATGGCAAGGCCCCTATGAGATAATGGAAAAAGTGAGCGAAGTGAATTACAAGGTCAGACAACCAGAAAGGCGAAAGCCCGAACAGATCTATCACGTTAATCTGTTGAAAGCCTGGAGGGATAGAGAGTCCCTAGTCGCAGACACTTGGTCACCAGCTCAAACTGGTTGCGTGATTCCTGAGGTTGGAATAGCAGCCACCTTGTCACAACCCCAACAACAGGAGGTTAAGGAGTTTGTGCTTCGCAACAAGGAGGTATTCTCTGAGCTGCCGGGACAAACATCTGGGGTAGAGCATGACATCATTACCCCGCCCGGTGAAAGGGTGAAGTTAAAACCCTATCGGATCCCAGAGGCCCGACGGGAGGCAATACGGGAGGAAGTACAGAAAATGCTGAACTTAGGGGTGATAGAGGAGTCCCAAAGTGATTGGTCTAGTCCCATTGTGTTGGTGCCTAAACCGGATGGGAGCTGGCGATTTTGTAACGATTTTCGTCAGTTGAACAAAGTTACAAAATTTGACACCTACCCCATGCCACGTATAGATGAGTTGATCGACCGGCTGGGAACAGCCCGATACATGACGACTCTTGACCTCACAAAAGGGTATTGGCAAATCCCCCTGGCCAAGTCGGCCAAAGAGAAAACCGCATTTGTAACCCCAGACGGGGCGTTCCAATATAAAAGAATGCCGTTCGGGTTACAGAATGCGCCGGCCACATTCCAGCGGAAAATGGACCAGATGCTGAGGCCCCATCGGAAGTATGCTGCGGCTTACCTGGATGACGTAATTGTCCATAGCACAGATTGGGCCTCACATCTGCCAAAAGTGCAAGCAGTCCTGGACTCTGTTCGGGAAGCGGGGTTTACGGCTAACCCCAAGAAGTGTACCATTGGGCAGGAGGAGGCCAAATATCTTGGGTACACCATTGGGAGGGGAGTAATAAAACCCCAACTCAACAAAGTCGAGGCCATCCAGAGTTGGCCACGTCCCAACAGCAAGAAGCAGGTACGAGCCTTTCTGGGAATCGCTGGGTATTATCGGCGATTCATTCCCCACTTTGCTTCTAAGGCTGTGCCCCTAACCAACCTGACGAAGGGGAAAGGGTCGGTCATGATTAAATGGACCCCCGAGGCTGAGGCAGCATTCCAATTCTTGAAACAAGCCTTATGTAGCCAGCCAGTGTTGTACTCACCCGACTTCTCTAAAGACTTTGTCGTACAAAGTGATGCGTCAGATGTGGGGTTAGGAGCAGTATTGTCCCAGGTCTGGAACGGGGAAGAGCACCCAGTCATTTACCTCAGCAGGAAGTTGAAGTCCCATGAGGTAAATTACGCCACCGTTGAAAAGGAGTGTTTAGCGGTGAAGTGGGCTCTAGATTCCCTTCGGTACTACCTGCTAGGTAGGCACTTTGACATGGTTACGGATCACGCTCCGTTAAAGTGGATGGCTCAAAACAAGGAAACAAATAGAAGAGTGAATAGGTGGTTCCTGGCCCTCCAGGAATTCAACTTCACAGTAAAGCATCGCCCTGGCGTTCAAATGGGGAATGTGGATGCTTTGTCTCGAGTACATGAATGCCTGATTGCTGGTGTTCCAACCCCGAGGTTAAAACAAGAGGGGGGGGTATGTGACAGCAGGAAGGTAAAGTCACCTGGTTGCATCCAGGGGGGTAGATATATTTCGCCCAGATTCAGGCTTTACGCCGACTTATACAACTAGGTGGAGAGTTGTATAAGCCCAGCTAAGGCTAGTGGGCTCATGGATGACTCATACCTCTAGGGAGAGTGTGGGGCGTCGTACAGACAGGGAGTTGATGAGACCAGCTGAAGCTTGTCAGCTCATTTAGGCCTCTATAAGAACTCCCAGCTTCATTAGATGTTAGCTCATGCCTGGAACCAGACCTGTGTGGACTGTCTAGGGAGAGTGAACCCCTGTGCGGTGAGAAAAAGCCTGTGTGGCTATTTGCTTGGACATTTAAAACCAGGGACTTAGGGACTAGGACAGCACTAGGCTGATCCCAGTTGTTAGTTAGGAAACCTGTATGTTTAGTCAGAGGTCAAGTTGACCAGGATTTATTTTATTTTTGTTTCTTTTGCTTTGCTGTGTTTTGTCACTGTAAATAGAAAATAAACCGCACCTTTTTGATTTTGAAAACCACAACCTCCGTTTGCTGGGCCTGTTTTTGTGTGGGGAGCCCATCCCGGGGGTCACACACACCCGCTGCCGAGCTAACCCCCCCACAGTTGGTGGAGAACCAGTGGCAGTTTTTTTTTAAGCCAGCATGGAGGAGATACTGAAACAGCTGGCTCTAGCAAATGCCAATCAACAGCAGACAAATGCAGGTTTGCAAAGGAGCCTTGCAGCCCAGCAGCAAGCTCACCAACAGAGTCTGGAAGCTCAGCAACAAGCCCAGCAGCAATCTGAGGCCCGCTTCATAGACCTGTTACAGAAGCTAGAGCAGAGACTACAACAAATGGAAGCAGTAATGCAGCAACGTCCGCAGACCAGTGAGGAAAGCCGTCCCACTAATACCGCGTCCTTTGGGGTGAGTCGTTTATTGACAAAAATGACTGGAGAGGATGATCCAGAGGTATTTTTGACCACATTTGAACGGACCGCTGAAAGAGAAAAGTGGCCTGAGGAGCAGTGGGCTGGACTGGTGGCTCCTCTGTTAACTGGTGAATCGCAGAAAGCTTACTATGACCTAGAGCCTAACCAAGCAAAAGACTATGTGATGCTAAAAGCTGAAATATTGGCAAGGCTGGGTGTCACCCAGGCTGTCCGGGCTCAGCGTGTGCATAACTGGACTTTCCAGCTTGGAAAACCCCCCAGGTCTCAAATGTATGATCTCATTCACCTGAGCAGAAAGTGGCTACAGCCAGAGACTTTGTCCGCACCAAAGATTGTGGAACGTGTTGTAATGGATCGGTTTTTGAGAGCTCTTCCTACTGCCATCCAAAAGTGGGTAAGCCATGGAGACCCAGAGACGGCCGATGGTCTTGTGGATCGTGTGGAGAAATACTTGGCTACAGAGAACCTGACGGTCTCTTCCAGAGACACTCGGACTTTCCACCCTAAGACCAGACCATCCCCAGGGGCGGATAAGAGGATTCCAAGGGGTGAGGGTGGAGAGAGTGAGAGGGTGGGAGCTCTACCCCAAGTTTGGCGAGAACAGCCTGGGAAATCAGCGGCTCAAGAGGCCGCAAGAAGGATCGTTTGCTACCGCTGCCGGCAAGCGGGACATATTGCAGCCAATTGCCCGGTTGTGGAGGAACCCATGCAGTGTGACTTTCTGACGGGCAGACGTCAGTCGCTGTGTGCGACAGTCGCATGCACTGCCATTCGAGGAACTGAGAAACATTTATGCAAAATGTGTGTTAATGGTAGAAATGTTGTGGTATTGTTGGATTCAGGTAGCCTTGTGACCCTGATAAAGGCTGAGTTAGTTAAAACAGAGGTCTCTGGGAATAGCAAGGTAGCTGTTATTTGTGTGCATGGGGACACCCGAGAGTATCCAGTGACTACAGTGTGTTTCGAGACCCCCAAAGGTACCCTCTCTCATCCAGTGGGCTTAGTATCTCAGTTACCGCATGACGCCATTGTGGGAAGGGATTTTCCGAAGTTCTGGGAACTGTGGGATGATCCTGAGCCCCCCACTGGTGCCCCTATGTACCAGGAATGTGATAGCCAGAACTCCTCTGAGAGTGGTGAGGACTCTCCAGAATTTCCCTTGTCAGTATTGGCAGGGGAGACTCAAGAAACTGGAGAGGAGCCCACCTCCTCAGACGAAAACCTACCGTCTGTGGAGTTTTCTGATCTGGAGGTTCACAGGGAAAATTTTGCCACAGAACAGTTAAAAGACCCCGCCCTAATAAAGGCACGGGAAAACGTAGTGGAAATAGATGGCGAGTTAGTGAACCCAGATAATACCTGCACTTACCCATACTTCAGCGTAGAGAAGGACCTACTGTATCGGGTGGCAAAAAGGGCAGAAGAAACCGTTGAGCAGCTTGTGGTGCCCAAACCTTACAGGAAGTTGGTGTTGGAGTTGGCCCATGGGCACATTCTTGGAGGTCATCTGGGGACAGAGAAAACCCGAGAGAGGGTATTACAGAGATTCTATTGGCCTGGGGTGATGAAGGACATAGAAAATTATTGTTCCTCCTGCCCTGTGTGTCAGAGGTCGGCCCCGATGCCACATTTCCGTAGCCCGCTGGTCCCTCTACCCATCATTGAGGTCCCGTTTGAGAGAATCGCAATGGATTTGGTAGGTCCTATAATCAAGTCCGCTAGGGGGCACCAGTACATATTGGTTATAATGGACTATTCCACCCGTTATCCAGAAGCGATCCCTCTCAGAAATACCTCGGCCAAAACCATAGCCAAAGAGCTATCTCTTGTTTTTAGCCGGGTGGGTATTTGTAAAGAACTGCTTACGGACCAAGGTGCACCCTTTATGTCCCGGGTTATGAAAGAGCTGTGTAAATTGTTCAAAGTGACGCAATTGCGTACATCTGTGTATCACCCCCAAACCGATGGGCTGGTTGAAAGATTCAACAAAACCCTAAAACAAATGTTGAAGAAAGTGGTGGATAGAGATGGAAAGGATTGGGACTGTCTACTTCCTTATTTGATGTTTGCTATTAGGGAGGTGCCCCAATCCTCTACGGGATTCTCCCCCTTTGAGTTACTGTATGGGAGACACCCAAGAGGGCTGTTGGATATTGCCAAGGAAACTTGGGAAAGTGAGAGTTCTCCCCACAGGAGTGTGATTGAGCATGTCGCCCTGATGCAAGACCGAATTGCACAGGTAATGCCCATCGTGAAGGAACATTTGGCCCAAGCGCAGTTAGCACAGCAGAGAGTGTACAACCGTGGAGCCAAGACCCGTACCTTTTCCCCGGGGGATAGGATACTGGTACTTGTCCCTACGGTTGAAAGTAAATTCCTTGCCAAATGGCAAGGCCCCTATGAGATAATGGAAAAAGTGAGCGAAGTGAATTACAAGGTCAGACAACCAGAAAGGCGAAAGCCCGAACAGATCTATCACGTTAATCTGTTGAAAGCCTGGAGGGATAGAGAGTCCCTAGTCGCAGACACTTGGTCACCAGCTCAAACTGGTTGCGTGATTCCTGAGGTTGGAATAGCAGCCACCTTGTCACAACCCCAACAACAGGAGGTTAAGGAGTTTGTGCTTCGCAACAAGGAGGTATTCTCTGAGCTGCCGGGACAAACATCTGGGGTAGAGCATGACATCATTACCCCGCCCGGTGAAAGGGTGAAGTTAAAACCCTATCGGATCCCAGAGGCCCGACGGGAGGCAATACGGGAGGAAGTACAGAAAATGCTGAACTTAGGGGTGATAGAGGAGTCCCAAAGTGATTGGTCTAGTCCCATTGTGTTGGTGCCTAAACCGGATGGGAGCTGGCGATTTTGTAACGATTTTCGTCAGTTGAACAAAGTTACAAAATTTGACACCTACCCCATGCCACGTATAGATGAGTTGATCGACCGGCTGGGAACAGCCCGATACATGACGACTCTTGACCTCACAAAAGGGTATTGGCAAATCCCCCTGGCCAAGTCGGCCAAAGAGAAAACCGCATTTGTAACCCCAGACGGGGCGTTCCAATATAAAAGAATGCCGTTCGGGTTACAGAATGCGCCGGCCACATTCCAGCGGAAAATGGACCAGATGCTGAGGCCCCATCGGAAGTATGCTGCGGCTTACCTGGATGACGTAATTGTCCATAGCACAGATTGGGCCTCACATCTGCCAAAAGTGCAAGCAGTCCTGGACTCTGTTCGGGAAGCGGGGTTTACGGCTAACCCCAAGAAGTGTACCATTGGGCAGGAGGAGGCCAAATATCTTGGGTACACCATTGGGAGGGGAGTAATAAAACCTCAACTCAACAAAGTCGAGGCCATCCAGAGTTGGCCACGTCCCAACAGCAAGAAGCAGGTACGAGCCTTTCTGGGAATCGCTGGGTATTATCGGCGATTCATTCCCCACTTTGCTTCTAAGGCTGTGCCCCTAACCAACCTGACGAAGGGGAAAGGGTCGGTCATGATTAAATGGACCCCCGAGGCTGAGGCAGCATTCCAATTCTTGAAACAAGCCTTATGTAGCCAGCCAGTGTTGTACTCACCCGACTTCT
The DNA here is from genome assembly GCA_029206835.1 of Rana muscosa. Classification (NCBI taxonomy): domain Eukaryota; kingdom Metazoa; phylum Chordata; class Amphibia; order Anura; family Ranidae; genus Rana; species Rana muscosa. The sequence goes on along the minus strand of CM055117.1, from coordinate 82,389,307 downwards.
CTAAAGACTTTGTCGTACAAAGTGATGCGTCAGATGTGGGGTTAGGAGCAGTATTGTCCCAGGTCTGGAACGGGGAAGAGCACCCAGTCATTTACCTCAGCAGGAAGTTGAAGTCCCATGAGGTAAATTACGCCACCGTTGAAAAGGAGTGTTTAGCGGTGAAGTGGGCTCTAGATTCCCTTCGGTACTACCTGCTAGGTAGGCACTTTGACATGGTTACGGATCACGCTCCGTTAAAGTGGATGGCTCAAAACAAGGAAACAAATAGAAGAGTGAATAGGTGGTTCCTGGCCCTCCAGGAATTCAACTTCACAGTAAAGCATCGCCCTGGCGTTCAAATGGGGAATGTGGATGCTTTGTCTCGAGTACATGAATGCCTGATTGCTGGTGTTCCAACCCCGAGGTTAAAACAAGAGGGGGGGGTATGTGACAGCAGGAAGGTAAAGTCACCTGGTTGCATCCAGGGGGGTAGATATATTTCGCCCAGATTTAGGCTTTACGCCGACTTATACAACTAGGTGGAGAGTTGTATAAGCCCAGCTAAGGCTAGTGGGCTCATGGATGACTCATACCTCTAGGGAGAGTGTGGGGCGTCGTACAGACAGGGAGTTGATGAGACCAGCTGAAGCTTGTCAGCTCATTTAGGCCTCTATAAGAACTCCCAGCTTCATTAGATGTTAGCTCATGCCTGGAACCAGACCTGTGTGGACTGTCTAGGGAGAGTGAACCCCTGTGCGGTGAGAAAAAGCCTGTGTGGCTATTTGCTTGGACATTTAAAACCAGGGACTTAGGGACTAGGACAGCACTAGGCTGATCCCAGTTGTTAGTTAGGAAACCTGTATGTTTAGTCAGAGGTCAAGTTGACCAGGATTTATTTTATTTTTGTTTCTTTTGCTTTGCTGTGTTTTGTCACTGTAAATAGAAAATAAACCGCACCTTTTTGATTTTGAAAACCACAACCTCCGTTTGCTGGGCCTGTTTTTGTGTGGGGAGCCCATCCCGGGGGTCACACACACCCGCTGCCGAGCTAACCCCCTCACAATATATATATATATATATATATATATATATATATATATACACACACACACACACATACACTGTATATATAATCATATCAACTTTAAAATCTCATATACAAGAACAGTATTGCACTACACAACCCAGTGGCGTAGCGTGGGTTGTCAGCGCCCGGGGCAGGGAAAGAGATTTGCGCCCCCTAACCCATGGATTTTTAGCACTCTCTGAGTCCCTTCTGCTAGTACAGTAGTACTGACCAACCTGATTCCTACACTGACCTACCTGACCACTATACTAACCTACCTGATTCCTATACTGACCACTAAACTGACCTGATTGCTATACTGACCACTACACTGACCTACCTGATTCCTATACTGACCACTACACTGACCCACCTGATTTCTACACTGTCCACTACACACATTATTATTGCTCACTGATTGGTTGCTAGACGATACTGCACATAATTACTGCTTACCCATTGTTTGCTAGACGTTACTGCACATCATTACTACAAACTGATTGGTTGCTATAGGTTACTGCAAGTTATTATTGCTCACTGATTGCTTGCTAGAGATTACAGCAGATCATTACTGTTCACTGATTGCTTGCTGAAGGTTACTGCACATCATTACCACTCACTGGTTGCTAGAGGTTACTGCATATTATTAATGCTCCCTAATTGGTTGCTAGACATTGCAGAACATCATTACGGCTCACTGATTGGTTGCTAGAGGTTACAGCACATCATTACAACACTCTGATTTGTTGCTTAAGGTTACAGCACATCATCTCACTGCCTGCACACCACAGACTGCAGAAGTGACGGGACCCACAAATAGACAGAAAAGAAGAAATAGAACTAATTATTACCAATGAGGGTTGAGGGGTGCGCTGTGTATGGAGTGCAAGGCTAAGGGATGCGCTTTGTATGGAATTCAGTGTTCAGAGGTGCGCTGTGTACGGAGTGCAGGGTTGAGGGGGTGTGCTGCATGCAAGGTTGAGGGGGTGCGCTGTGTGTGGAGTGCAGGGTTAAGGGGGTGCGCTGTGTGTGGCATGCAGGGTTGGGGGTGCGCTGTGTGTGGGGGGAGGGTTGGGGGTGCGCTGTGTGTGGCGTGCAGGGCTGAGGGGGTGCACTGTGTGTGGCATGCAGGGTTGAGGGGGTGCGCTGTGTGTGGCTTGCAGGGTTGAGGGGGCTATGCAGTGTGTGGTTTTCAGGGTTGAGGGGATGCGCTGTGTGTGGCTTGCAGGGTTGAGGGGTGTGCACTGTGTGTGGCCTGCAGGGTTGAGGGGGGTGCGCTGTGTGTGGCTTGCAGAGTTGAGGGGGGTGCACAGTGTGCAGCGTGCAGGGTTGAGGGGGGTGCGCTGTGTACATCTCCCCCCCAAAAACAAAGCTCTCTTTCCCACAGATTCCAGTTCAGAGCTCAGCCCCAGCCCCCCTCTGGCTGCCATCATCCTGTACAGAGCTTTCCTCTGTAGAGGCGTACTCACAATGTCTGTGTAGTTGTCGGTAAGGAGGGGCTTCTGTCTGTGTGGATAATGCCTCATCCTCTTCCTCCTGGCCCCGGTTTCCTCCAGTCCTGGGGTGGTCAGTGCAGGGTCAGAGCATATCAGTACACTGACAGGCACATGCAGGACTCAGGAGAAGTGGCGGTGGTCAGAAGTAGGGCTGTAGGGCGGGCTAAGTGGATGGACAGCATGTCGCACGTGGACCTTGTGTGTGGGAGTGGCGTGTAATGGAGAGGATGCCTCGTGAGTCGCCTGCCCTCCTCCTTCCCCCCAGTCTCCGCACAGTCACAACCCCTGGGATCATCATAGATGGTCTTCAGTGTTCATTTACTCACTGCTATGTCAGTGTCACCACTGGAGCCTAAGCCGGGACTGTACTGCAACTTCTTCCTCATAGGGAAGCGAAAGAGTTCATAGTATCCTAGACTGCACAGCGCAGGAGAAGAGCTGCAGGTAACCTGCCGCTGCGCCCCTCTAAATTTTGCACCCGGGGCGACCCTCCCCCTGCCCCCCCCCACGATACGCCACTGACACCACCACATATTACAGCTCTTGCTAATAATAAACAATTAATAAATTCAACATCCTGTCTACCGCACAGTGAAAAAAACTTTTTCTTAACCAATTCTGAGTACAAAAACCTACTTGAAGGGAGAGTAACGAACAGAAGACACCCAGGATGTATACAGTCACCATTGGAAAATTTAAAAGACAACTCAAATGAATGTCTCTCAAACTAGGATGTAGAATGCCAATAATCCACTCTCTGTAATTAGGTGGTAATGCCCCTTTTGGAGAGGCCATCCCACTGATGATCCTAAAAACCTTGCCGCTCCAAGCAAGAGTATGTCCATTTTTCCATGGTCCTCAGGTGTAGGGGAGCTGGCTTTAAAACTGTCACATCCAGCGGTAATAATGAACAAGCATTTGGAACACCGCTCTCCCCTCCGACCCGTCAAAGTGTATTGTACAGCCTCAGTCAGTCCTACTCTACTGACCATGCCTGGTGAGTGGAGTAGCACTGGCTGAAACTGTACAATACACTTTGACGGGTCGGGTAGGAGAGCGGCGTTCCAGGTGCTTGTTTATTAACACCCCTTTGATGATGTTAGTGGGTGGAGTACTGTGCCCATTATAGGCTGATATGTGTGAGGCCCTGAGGAAAAAGGTGCATGGGTGTTGGCCTCCCCTTATTTACATGTACAGTGCCTTGAAAAAGTATTCATACCCCTTGACATTTTCCAAATTTTGTCATGTTACAACCAAAAACGTAAATGTATTTTATTGGGATTTTATGTGATAGACCAACAAAAGTGGCACATAATTGTGAAGTAGAAGTAAAATGATAAATGGTTTTCAATTTTTTTTACAAATAAATATGTGAAAAGTGTGGCGTGCATTTGTATTCAGCCCCCCTGAGTCAATACTTTGCAGAACCTTCTTTCACTGCAATTACAGCTGCAAGTCTTTTTGGGGATGTCTCTACCAGCTTTGCACATCTAGAGAGTGAAATTTTTGCCCATTCTAATTTGCAAAATAGCTCAAGCTCTGTCAGATTGGATGGAGAGCATCTGAACAGCAGATTCCCGCTGTTGCCACAGATTCTCAGTTGAATTTAGGTCTGGACTTTGACTGGACCATTCTAACATATGAATATGCTTTGATCTAAACCATTCCATTGTAGCTCTGGCTGTATGTTTAGTGTCGTTATCCTGCTGGAAGGTGAAGTCTTTTGTAGACTCTAAAGCCCTGTACACACGATCGGTTTTACCGATGAAAACAGTCCGATGGACTTTTTTCATCGGACAAACCGAACGTGTATGGGACCCATCAGTCTTTTTTCCATCGGTTTTAAAAAATAGAACATGTTTTAAATTTTACCGATGGATCAAAAACCGATAGCAAATTCCGATCGTCTATGGGCAAGTCCATCGGATAAAAAACCCACGCATGCTCAGAATCAAGTCGACACATGCTCAGAAGCATTAAACGTAATTTTTCTCGGCTCATCGGAGTGTTTTACGTCACCGCGTTTGGAACGGTCGGTTTTTTGACTGATGGTGTGTAGGCAAGACTGATGGAAGTCAGCTTCATCGGATTTCCGATGGAAAAAAAACATCGGATTAGAATCCATAGGATATCCGATCGTGTGTACAGGGCTTAACAGTTTTTCTTCTAAGATTGCCCTGTATTTGGCTCCATCCATCTTCCCATCAACTCTGACCAGCTTCCCTGTCCCTGCTGAAGAAACGCATCCCCACAACATGGCGCTGCCACCACCATGTATCACGGTGTGGATGGTGTGTTCAGTGTGATGTGCAGTGTTAGTTTTCCACCACACATATCGTTTTTCTTTTAGACCAAAAAGTTAAGTTTTGGTCTCATCTGACCAGAACACCTTCTTCCACATGTTTGCTGTGTCCCCCACATGGCTCCTCGCAAACTGAAAATGGGACTTCTTAAGGCTTTCTATTAATAGTGGATTTCTTCTTGTCACTCTTCCATAAAAGGCCAGATTTGTGGAGTGCACGACTAATAATGGTCCTGTGGACAGATTCTCCCACCTGAGCTGTGGATCTCTGAATCTCCTCCAGAGTTACCATGGGCCTCTTGGCTGCTTCTCTGATTAATGCTCTCCTTGCCCGGCCTGTTAGTTTAGGTGAACGGCCATGTCTTGGTAGGTTTGAAGTTGTGCCATACTCTTTCCATTTCCAGGTTGATGGATTGAACAGTGCTCCGTGAGATGTTCAAAGCTTGGGATATTTTTTTTATAACCAAACCCTGCTTTATTTTTCTCCAAAACTTTATCCCTGACCTGCCTGGTGTGTTCTTTGGTCTTCATGATGCGGTTTGTTCACTAAGGTTCTCTAACAAACCTCTGAGGGCTTTACAGAATAGCTGTATTTATACTGAGATTTAATTACACACAGGTGGACTCTATTTACTAATTAGGTGACTTCAGAAGGCATTCGGTTCCACTAGATTTTTAGTTAGGGGTATCAGAGTAAAGGGGCTGAATACAAACGCACGCCACACTTTTCAGATATTTATTTGGAAAAAATTTGGAAAACCATTTATCATTTTTCTTTCACTTCATAATTATGTGCCACTTTGTGTTGGTTGATCACATAAAATCCCAAAACATACATTTACGTTTTTGGTTGTAACATGACAAAATTTGAAAAATTTCAAGGGGTGTGAATACTTTTTCAAGGCACTGTAGGTCTGTAGCCTAGAAGAGTAGTAGCCCTACTGGGTCTAAGCCCAGGGAGAGACTCCATGTGAGGACTCACTGCTGGGGGACTCATAAGAGAGCATTTGGGAAGATGGCTGGACTTTAGGGATTTGAGTTGGTGGCACTGATGTTCTGCACTGTAAACGAGAGAAGGTGAAGTAGGGAAGCTTTTGGGCCAAGTTCTTGCCTATGATGTTCTTCAGTAAATTGTTGAGAAAGCATGAAGTATGGAAGTATGGACATTCTTTATTTAGGAAGGTGGGTACTGTGGCAGAAGTGGAGTCCCTGCCCAGCTTGGTGGGAACTGACAGCTAATTCAGGTCAGTAACAGGTTGGATCTTCTCACTGCAGGTCTTTCCTATCTGCCACAGTACACCTAGAAATAAACATTTGGACCCTCTTCTCACTGCAAAGGGAAGCTGAAGATGCAGTAACAACCTTTCTAATGATGCCAATAATTCCTTATGCTTTATCCAAAAGATACGTTTTTAACTCAATTAAAAAACCTGCTTTTATAATAGTTTACCTTCCTGAAGCTAATTTTTTAATAACGGCTTATGAGTCTCTGCTAATCCAAAACAAATTCCTGAATTGGAATGATTTAACTGAAAGTAATTCGAAAATTAGTTAGTCCTTCCTTATATTTGGAGCATTTCAAATAAAATACTTTGCTGAGTGCATCTGGAAGTCAAGGCAAATCCTAATGCAAGCCATTAGGTCTGGTTTAAATTGCAGACTGCTGTGAGTCAGGGTTCAAAAAAGCGCTGATGGCCTTTCATCCAACATACCTCCATCTAGACTAATGCCGTGTACAGACGATCGGACATTTCGACAACAAAACCGTGGATATTTTTCCGACGGCAGTTGGCTCAAACTTGTCTTGCATTCACACGGTCACACAAATGTTGTCGGAAATTCCGAACGTCAAGAACGCGGTGACGTAAAATACGTACGACGAGCCGAGAAAAATTAAGTTCAATAGCCAATGCAGCTCTTCTGCTTGATTCCAAGCATGCTTGGAATTTAATGCATCGGAATTGTGTACACACGCTCGGAATTTCCGACAACAAATTTTGTTGTCGGAAAATTTGAGAACCAGCTTTCAAATTTTTGTTGTCGGGAATTCCGACAGCAAATGTCCGATGGAGCATACACACGGTCGGAATTTCCGTCAAAAAGCTCCCATCGAACATTTGTTGTCAGAAATTCCGACCTTGTGTACGCGGCATTACAATCGTTTTAGAAATCTCAAAGAACCATTTGTATACTGTATACTTATTTAAAAAAAATATATTACTTTTTATGGTGCCTCAGTGCGGTATTTTGCTACAGAATACATGGCGTTTCTGTGAATGGCCAAGAGGACAGGGGGGTGGATAATCAACACATGTGCCATATAATCCTGCGACATGTGCTGCCCCTTTCTGCCAGGTCCTAGATACCTGGAACGTAGCATACAAAATAATTCCGCGCTGCCCTCTGGATAAGCTGCTAACACAACAAGTAGACAAATAGTAAAAAGCGTGGAAACAAAAAGTGTAGCGCTAATCAAAAAAATGAACAAGAATGTATGACGCACTCAAATGAGTATATAAAAATGGTGCAATATAAAAAAAGACACTCAAATATTAAGTAAAAACAGTAAGAAGTCCTCATATATACAAAATGTCTATATGTGAAATACAAGTGAAAACTTGTGCAACTGAGTGTCCTAAAGTAATTCAAAAATGAAGGCATCTGGGGATGATGTCCTAGGAGACGAAACGCGTCGGGAGGACTCCATTGTTGCCACATTCTTTGCAAAGCGCTTTTATATCAACTTAAATGTAAGTGTTTCCACTACATTAAATTTTGATTTATATACAGAGTTACGCTATGTGGCTGTTTCTTTTCTCTATTACATGATACTTACCTGCTCATATTGATTGGGATTTTCCCGGACTACTACTGCATATGAGGTTATCTTCTAAGAGGTCATCTTTCTTCTGCGGTTTCTCTCTCTATGTTGATGTTTGGCCATTTCCAGCACAGCAATTTGCAGCATACAGATTGTCCAGGTTCCATCGTGGTTCCACCACACCAAGCCCGTTTGACCCACTGAACATATGTTCCTCTGGGTTCAAACTATCTGGTAAGCTCCTTACCTATTGGTGGTGGTTCTCTTCATCTTCTCACCATCACCTTTCCCTTCAAAGTCTTCACCCACTTTTGAATTTCACCATTGCCTTCAGTTTTGAATTACTTTAGGACACTCAGTTGCACAAGTTTTCACTTGTATTTCACATATAGACATTTTGTATATATGAGGACTTCTTACTGTTTTTACTTAATATTTGAGTGTCTTTTTTTATATTGCACCGTTTTTATATACTCATTTGAGTGCGTCATACATTCTTGTTCATTTTTTTGATTAGCGCTACACTTTTTGTTTCCTAGATACCTGGAAAACGTTAAAAATTACATAATAGGCTTGCACATTACATGTTATACAGATATGTACAAACTGTGATGGATTACGGGATACCCCATTGTCTATGGTCGGGGAGTCAACACCAACTGTCAATGGTGCTTAGCTTGTTCAAATTATCCACTTGAAGACCAGGCCTTTTCAGGCACATTTTGTTTACAAGTTTATATCAGCATTTTTTGCTAGAAAATTACTTATAACCCCCAAACATTATATAATTTTTTTTTTAGCAGAGACCCTAGGGAATAAGATGGTGATCGTTGTAATTTCTCTTTTCGTCCATGGACGGACACAGCTCCTTAAATCTTGACCATTGGGTTATGTTCCTGTTCTATAGGAGAGGACTAGGCAGAACATGTTAGATATTTAATACATGCTACTTTAACAGAGTTGAACAGCCCCGCCCAGGGGGTGGTCCCTCCAGACATAACCCTCCACCCTGCAGTCAGTAGCCTCAGTTTTGTTCTGCCTAGTAGAGGAGAAGGACCTGGCTCCCTTTGGGCCCAGAGTCCTGAAGACATTTTTTTAAATTATTTTATTTTTTAGAATTTTCTATCAACTGCCGGCTGGGCATGACAGGCAGGATATTATAGATCCTTGTAGTCCCCCCAGTCCGGCCATCGAGCGTGAGCAGGCCTTAGCTACGTGCGGGGTCGGCCACGACATACCCCATGGCTCCAGGGGTGGTCGTGAGCTATGCTCCAGGTTCACATATGATCGGGCGGCTTGCTGTCTCAGTCACAGTGGACCGGGCCGACAGCTACTCCGTACTGCTCAGTTGTAGGTCTGTCAGGAACGCACCAGCAGGGCCTCGCATGGACGGGTAAGTACAGTTCCTCCTGCTTCGGTTGGATGGAACAGCTGGGCATTCCTAAGGGGGTCGTTAGGGGGTTCTTCTGCCCTCTCTCCTTCTGTCACCCTTTTTCCTCCTTCCCCTTGCGGGGCTCGCTGCGACCAGGGATTACCTTAGGGGGGCTCCAGGTCCCGGCGGGGGGCTGTGAGGGTGCTCAGGCCCGCTCTCTGTGGGGGGGTAGTAAAATTCTTGAAGCCTCCGCTGCGGCCTTCTCGTCCACCTCGCTGCTTCGCGCCGTTTTTTTTTTAATCGCCAGCGCCATTTTTCTGGGGCCTGTGCATTGCATTGACGGCCATTTTGCCGTGGCCGCGCTATGATGCATGTCTGCATTGCGGGCGGCCATTTTCTTGTGGTCCGCGCGCTTTTCTATGGGGTACCCGGCGGCCATTTTGGAGTGGGTTTTGGCCTCTAGTGTTGACTGGCTTCCTGACTGGCTTCCTGAATGGCACGAACGGCGCCATTCACCTCACGGGCACACGCTGTGTGTGGATGGAGAGCGGGCAGCGGCGCTGACAGTCTCTTGCTAGGCAGGGAGTCCCCTGGGTAACCCCCCGCTGAGTGCAGCAAGGAGGGTGGACATTTTTGTCAGGTTCTTGACTAAGTCCCTAAGGGCTGTTAGTGGGCATTATGGAGTCAGAAGCTGGCGTTTTTTCCCCAAACATTCCAGAGGCAGCAACCGGTGCCCCTGCACCTGCGGTTCCTATGGATGCTATGAATAAGCACTAGCATAGTGTGAAACATGTTAGCTGAATTTTTTTTTTTACCTGTGTGCCGTGATGTACAGCATGTATTTTGGATTCCTTATTTTAAAAAAAAAGGCTTTTATATTTTTTGGAGTGCTGCAGTCCAGAAGACCTGCTCGTTCCTGTTTGCTCCTATGGATGCTTTGTCAGCAGTCCTGGAATCACTTGTTGCCAGAGTGGAAGTGGCGTGCAAGCGTAAGGGGGGTATTAAACGCCCCCTCCACCGCCATCGCCTGGGGAATGTTCTGACTCAGACTCGGGCTCTATTAATAGAGCAGGAAAAAAAGAGAGCCTTCCACTTAGTTGAAAAAGAGAAACATCAGTGGGGTAATAAATCAGGGAAATGGCTAGCAAGGGCAGTAAGGGAAAAAAAGAATGCATCCTTTATAGCCAAAATTAAAAACAACAAAGGAGAAACAATGCACTCATCCCCTGAAATAGCAGAGGTTTTCCACGGCTATTATAGCCAGTTCTATAATGTCACACAAAAAGAAGGAAATACAGGGAGTAAGGAAGAAGTTAAAGAGTACCTACAGGGCCTTGATCTTCCAGTGATGCCGAAAGAAGAGCTGGAAATATTGGAAACTCCAATCATCCAGGAAGAAGTCCGTAAAGCAATTAAAGACATGGCCACGGGGAAGAGTCTGGGCCCTGATGGGTACTCAATTATGTACTATAAAGGGTTTCAAAAAGTGCTGGCGCCCAAACTATGCGATTATTTTAACGCATTAGCAGAAGGAGAGAATCTAAGGGAAGAGGCACCATTGGCTTATATTACTTTGATCTTGAAGGAGGGTAAGGACCCAATGGCACCGGATAGTTATAGACCAATATCATTATTAAACACTGATATAAAAATCTTTGCAAAAGTAATAGCAGGAAGACTCAAAACATTACTACCACAATGGGTACACAAAGACCAGGTTGGGTTTGTCACAGGGAGAGAGGGGAAAGATAACTCCCTTAAGTCGCTGTTATTAATACATGAGGCAAGAGAGAGCGGAGCCCCAGTCATACTCCTGTCGGTGGACGCTGAAAAGGCTTTCGACAGGGTGGCTTCATGCTGGGAACCCTGAAACATCTGGGAATTAGAGAGTGGATGATGCAATGGATATCCGCATTTTATTTTCATCCAACAGCTAAAATTAGAATAAAATTTTAATAAATGGTACTCTCTCCCCTACTCTAGAATTATTCAATGGCACAAGACAGCGGTGTCCTCTGTCCCCAATGCTGTTTGTTTTAGCATAGGAACCCCTGTTAGCTGCAATTAGGAAAAACAGAAATATAAAAGGAGTGAGAGTAGGGGATAGGGAGTATAAAGTGGCTGCATACGCCGATGATGTACTATTTTATATCACAGATTCCAGGACAAGGCTACCAATAATATTGAAGGAGTTGGGTAGATATGGGAAGATGTCAAATTTCAAAATCAATACAGCAAAGTCAGAGATTCTAAACATAACCATCTCAAAGGAGGAACAGCGGGCAATTCAGCCTGCTTTCTCATTTGCTTGGTGTAAAAAGGAATTAGGATATTTGGTGGTAAAATTGACAGCATCACTGGAGTCCCTGTTTGAGGCGAACTATGTCCCTATAATAAATAAAGTAAAAGATCAACTCAGCAATTTAGGAAATCATTTCTTATCTTGGCTAGGGAGGATAAATGTTCTAAAATTGATTATATTGCCCAAATTAACATACATATTCCAAATGATCCCAATAAGAGTCCCACAGGAATTTTTCTCGAAACTAAGAGTTCTCACATCAAAATATATCTGGAGCAGTAAACACCCTAGAATCTCATATTCTACCTTGGTAAAAGGGAAAAAGTCAGGGGGGGGGGGGGGGGGGGGTAGCAGCACCAGACTATAAGAAGTACTATCAGGCAATTGTTATTTCTAGGATAATAGGTTGGACACATATTCAAGAGGGGAAAGGATGGGTGGAAATTGAAAAAGCACAAAGTAAAGTAGACTTAGGGAAAAGTGTGTAGATTCCATGACAGTATCGTGAACTGTCAAAAAACACAAACCCATTAACTAAGCATTTGCTTAGGCTATGGGATGGACTGGGTAAAGTATATCACTGGCAATATAACTCACCTTTAATTTCTTTATTAGATACAAATTATTTTAAGCCTGGAAAAGATGAGCACATATATTTTACTAGATGGGCAAAAAAAGATGAAATATTATTACACGATGTGATGAAAGGAAATAGGATATGCACATTCACAGAGTTAACACAGAAATGGGGCAGTAAACCATTAGACAGATGGAGAAATGCACAAATTCAACACTTCACACAGACCCTCCCCCAACCACTGCGGGGAAAAGGCGAGATGAACTCAATGGAGAGATTTCTCTCCTCCCCGTGGAGCTTGGGACAGACTGTGTCCAAAATCTATAAAATACTGATAGAGGAGGCAGGACCCAGGTACCCTCCATACTTGGGTAAATGGGAGGAGGAAATAGGCCCCTTACAGGGAGATAAACATAGGAATACGATTTTGAAGATAGCCTGTGGTGCCTCCAGTGATGTTAGGACAGTAGAGATGTGCTACAAACTAATAGCAAGATGGTATATTACCCTACAGAGAGCACATAAAGTGAACATAGAGACCCCCCCCAACTTGTTGGAGGGGCTGCGGTGCTCTTGGGACCTTTGCACACCTATGGTGGGAGTGCGGGAAGATTCAGGCGTGTTGGGAGAGAGTAATAGACAAAATCTATCAGATAACAGGGGAACAGATTCAGAAAGATCCGTGGAAATGTTTGTTCCACGACACAGACAGAAAGATAGTTCAATACAGGAATACTTTGGTCCCCCATCTTCTGAACGCCGCTAAAAGCCTGAACCCCCGAAGCCCCAACTATGAAGGAATGGGTAGTAAAAATAGATTGGTTGGGCTCAATAGAAAAAATAATACATAGAATGGAAGACTCTTTAGAAGTATTCAACAACATATGGGGGAACTGGGCTGAGTTTAAAAAATCACGAGAATATATGTTGATGATGGAGTGTTAAAGGGAAAGGGGAAGAAGATGGGAGGACAGAGTCCTGGGGGAGATCAGGGAGGATGAGATAGGAATGATTAAGTCCAAATGATTAGGGGAGGGGATGGGGGGAGGGAATGCATGTTTTGAACTATTTTGATATGAAAACGAAAGGTGGAGACACCTATTGCATAACTTGTTAAACTAAAAAATTAATAAATAAAAAGATAATATACAAAAAAAAATTTTTTTTTCTTATGTGGATTTCTTTGACAAGTTCATAGATAAGGAATGGGAACGGCCGCAGAGGCCCTTTGCGGTCCCTCAGCGCATGGCGGTCCGTTACCCATTTGAAGAGGTCCTTTCGAAAAAATGGGCTTCTCCCCCGGTCTCTCGGTTAAATAAAGTAACCACTATCCCTATAGAAGGGACCCCTGCTTTTAAGGACCCTACTGATAGGAGGTCCGAAACGGTGAGCCGATCCATGTTCACCATTAGGGATGAGCTGAACACTCCCCGGTTCGGTTCACACCAGAACCTGCGAACGGACCGAAAGTTCGCGCAAACTTTAGAACCCTATTAAATACAATGGACGCGAACGTTCGAATGTTTTAATGTAATGTCTGGTCCCGGCAATTTGGGTATTTGTATTCAGGCAAGCTTTAGGTGCACACTGTGCAAAGAACACTAAAACAAAATACTGGAGGTCCCTGCCTCACTGCCTGTATTTTTATGAGAACACCAGCAATTTTATTAAGGTAAGAATTAGGTGCACACTGTGCAAAGAACGCCAAAACAAAATACTGGAGGTCCCTGCCTCACTGCCTGTATTTGTATGCGAACCCCAGCAATTGTATTAAGGTAAGAATTAGGTGCACACTTTGAAAAGAACACTAAAACAAAATACTGGAGGTCCCTGCCTCACTGCCTATATTTTTATGAGAACACCAGCAATTGTATTGAGGTAAGCTTTAGGTGAACGCTATGCAAAGTACACTAAGTGAAACACTGCTGCAGCTAGCACAATCACCTGCCTGCCTGTCACAGTATAGAGAATAACAGGAACGGATCTAGCTAAACTGAATACAGTGTATAAATATATATACAACACCTAGGATACATATATATCCTCTACACACTGTAACTGAAGCTAACTGACTCGCCTGCCTGCTCTATCTAACTGAAAATAAATGACACTGTCTCTCTCTCTCTCTCTCTATCTGTCTTTAACCATCACAACACAGTACACAAGGCCGCCACGGAGGCGGGCTTATATAGTGTGGGGTGTGTACTAAACCCCCTGAGACATAATTGGCCAAAGCCACCCTGGCTTTTGCCAATTATGGCTCTCCGTTTTTTGCACGCTGTGATTGGCCAAAGCATGCGGTCATAGTGCATGCTTGGCCAATCATCAGCCAGCAATGCACTGCGATGCCGCAGTGAATTATGGGCTGTGACGCACCACTCGAACATGGGTTCGACTCAAACTCGAAGCTCATCCCTATTCACCATGCTGTGGTCAGCATTGTGGCCTATATTAGCTGCTACCTTGGTGTCCCAGTCACTCACTGAGTGGGCAAAAATATTGCTCCAGGCAGTGGAGGAGCATCAGCTCCCTCCAGAATGCGTGTCATTGGCCGAACAGTTGGTACAGGGACTTGTGTACGTCTGTGATGCAACCCTGGATGCAGCCCCTTTGATCTCCAGGGCCTCCACATCTGCGGTGGTATTGCGCCACCTAATATGGCTGAAATGCTGGTCCGCTGACCATGCTGCTAAGAAAACTCTGGCAGATTTGCCTTTCAAGGGTGGGAGGATTTTTGGTGCCTCACTGGACAACATCATTAAGAATGTCACTGGAGGTAAGAGCACACTTCTCCCTCAGTCCACTAAAGGGAAGGAGCCGCGCCATAAGCCGGGGCCCTCCTTTCCCACACAGAAGCTGTGTTTTCGGCAGTCAGGACCTGCCGGCAGACCCTCCCAAGCGGACAAAGGTCCAGCTGGGGGACAGAAGCGTCCCTGGGTGCGCAAGCCCAACAAGCCTTCTACTGCAGTTTTGCCCCCGCCCGACTCCAGGGTGGGGGGACGGCTTTGCGGGTTTGCAGCTCAGTGGACCTCCCTGCTCTCCGACCGGTGGGTCTGAGAGGTGGTCACCTCGGGGTGCAAGATAGAGTTCCTTTCTTGTCCACCAAACAGATTTTTTCCCTCAAATCTGCCTCTCCTTCCGGCTCGTCGGCTGCCCTCCAGGGGGCAGTGCAAGACTTGTTGAGGTGCGGGGTAATCATATCCGTACCACCACAGGACAAGTTTCAGGGTTTCTACTTGAATCTGTTTGTGGTCACAAAGAAGGACGGAGTCCGTCCAATCTTGGACCTCAAGGCCCTCAATGCCTTTATAAAAATTCTGGATGGAATCGATTCGTTCGGTGGTTTCTGCGTTTCATCCGGGGGACTTCCTGGCATCCTTGGATATCAAGGACGCATACTTGCATGTCCCCATCTGCGCCAGGCATCAGAGGTTCCTGCGCTTTGCGATCAGCGAAGACCACTATCAATTTGTGGCTCTTCCCTTTGGCCTAGCATCGGCACCAAGAGTTTTCACCAAGGTGCTCATCCCCATTCTAGCTTTGCTGAGACAGCGCGGCATTGCTATCGTAGGCTACTTGGACGATCTTCTTCTAAAAGCTGCTTCAAGCTCAGAATTAAAGGAGGACGTGTCTATAGCCAGTCAGACCCTCCGGGAGTTTGGTTGGATACTGAACCTCCAGAAGTCGGTGGTAGTACCGACTCAGCGCCTAGAGTACCTGGGGTTGATTCTGGACTCCTCAGAGGCCAGAATCTTTCTTTCCTTGGAGAAGTTGCAGACACTCCAGACTGCGGAGAGGTTATTGACATCCCGCAAATGGTCGTCTCTCCGTTTTTGCATGCGAGTCCTGGGCCTCATGGTAGCCTCCTTCGAGGCAGTACCATATGCCCAATTCCACACTCGGGTCTTGCAGAAGGAGATTCTCTCCAAATGGAACAAATCTCTGTTTGCTCTGGATCGTCAGATTCAGATAAGTCATTTTGTCAGGTCCTCTCTGAGTTGGTGGCTGAGATCCCTAGTTCTTCGGTCCGGAAAGTCGTTCTTCCCCTTTTTAAATGGACTGTGATCACGACGGATGCCAGACTGACTGGTTGGGGGGGAGTCTGGGGGCTTCAGGCGGCCCAGGGCCATTGGACTCCGACCGAATCCCAACTGCCGATCAATGTTCTGAAACTCTGGGCGATCAGTCTGTGTCTCTCCAGGTGGTCTCAGAGACTAAGAGGGCGTCCAGTCAGGATCCAGTCAGACAATGCCACAGCTGTGGCATACGTCAACCATTGAAGGAGGAACAAGAAGCTTGGCTGCAGCGTTGGAGGTCGCTCACATCCTATGGTGGGTGGAAAGGAGCGTGCCGGCCCTATCGGCAGTTTACATTCCGGGCGTAGAAAACTTGCAGGCGGACTATCTGAGTCGCCAGATACTGGACCCCGGGGAATGGTCGTTACATCCGGAGGTTTTTCAACTCCTTTACCGGAGACGTGGATCTCCTGGCTTCTCGACTCAATCGCAAAGTGTCGAGGTTCGTGGCCAGGTCCAGAGATCCCTAGGAAGATGCGTCAGATGCATTGGTGGCCCCGTGGGGTCAGTATCGGCTAATTTATGCCTTTCCCCCACTGAAGTTGCTTCCTCGTCTACTCCGCATAGTAGAGACCAAGGGAATTCCGGTGATTCTAATCGCCCCAGATTGGCCCAGGCATCCCTGGTATGCCGACCTCTTGCCGCTGGTGGTGGATGTGCCCTGGCGACTGCCAATGAGGGAGGACCTTCTCACGCAAGGTCCCATTCTTCATCCTGCTTTACAGTCGCTGGCTTTAACAGCATGGCTATTGAAAGCCAGGTTCTAAGGGACTGAGGCCTGTCGGATTCCGTCATTTCGACCATGTTGAGGGCACGGAAATCTTCTTCTAGGAAGATCTACCATCGCACATGGAGAGCCTACATCTCTATGTGTGAGGAGATGGAATGGCGTCCACGGACTTATTCGGTTTCCAGGATCCTGCTGTTTTTACAGCGCGTAGATCAGAAACTTGCCTGAAGAACCATTAAGGGGCAGATTTCAGCCTTAGCTGTTTTCTTTCAGCGACCCCTGGTGGCTCATTCACTGGTGAGTACGTTTATGCAAGGGGTCCGACATTTGGCTCCTCCGGTGCGACCACCACTACCTCCGTGGGATTTGAATCTGGTGCTCTCGGCGCTTCAGAAACCTCCTTTTGAGAACATCAGGGAAATTCCTCTTTTGACGCTCGCTCAGAAGGTGGCCTTCCTGGTAGCCATCACATCTGTCAGGAGGGTTTCTGACTTGGCGGCTTTGTCTTGCAAGTCCCCATATTTAGTCCTCCATAAGGATAAAGCGGTGCTACGCCCGCAGCCTTCCTTCCTTCCAAAGGTGGTTTCGGCCTTTCACCTGAATGAGGACATTGTACTTCCATCCTTGTGTCTTCGGCCATCGCATTCCAAGGAGGTTGCGCTGCATTCTTTAGACGTGCGGGTGTACCTGTCTGCTACGGCTCCGTTCTGAAGGTCTGACTCACTGTTTGTGTCGGTGTCTGGTCCGCAGAAGGGCCTGAGTCTCGTCGGCCACCATTTCTCGGTGGATCAGGCAGACCGTCATCCAGGCCTATGCCCTTAAGGGGCAGGCGCCTCCCTTTCCTGTCACGGTGCATTCGACCAGGGCTATTGGTGCCTTTTGGGCTTTCCGACATTAAGTGTCTGTATCACAGGTGTGTAAGGTGGCGACCTGGTTGTACATTCACACTTTTTCAACATTTTACAAGGTTGATGTGAGTGCATCTTCGGATGCTAGCTTAGGCCGCAAAGTTTTGCAGGCGGTTGTTTGAGGTTGCAACTCCTCCGTTGAGGAGCTCTGCTTGTTTGGGGTGAAAATGTTTTTTTGATTGCTGTGCCCACCCCTCATTTTTTGACACTGCTTTGGGATGTCCCAATGGTCAAGATTTAAGGAGCTGTGTCCGTCCATGGACGAAAAGAGAAAATAGGATTTTTTGTACTCACCATAAAATCCCTTTCTCTGTCGTCCATGGACGGACACAGCACCTACCTCTCCTTTTTTAGTTTGTATTGCTTTTTTACGAACTGAGGCTGCTGACTGCAGGGTGGAGGGTTATGTCCGGAGGGACCGCCCCCTGGGCGGGGCTGTTCAACTCTGTTAAAGTAACATGTAATAAATATCTAACATGTTCTGCCTAGTCCTCTCCTATAGAACAGGAACATAACCCGACAGTCAAGATTTATGGAGCTGTGTCCGTCCATGGACGAAAGATAAAAGGATTTTACGGTGAGTACAAAAAATCCGATTTTTTTTATATCACACAGTATTTGTTCAGCGGTTTTTCAAACCAATTTTTGTGGAAAAAAATCACAATATATACCCCAATTTTTTTGTATAATATTAATTATGATTTTACGCCAAGTAAATAGATACCTAATATGTCACTCTTTAAAATTTGTGCATGCTCGTGGAATGGCGACAAACTACAGTACTTAAAAGTCTAAGTTTTAAACACTTTTACAGATTACCTGTTTAGAGTTACAGAGAAGTTCGAGTACTAGAATTATTGTTCTCAATCTAACATTCCCAGCGATACCTCACATGTGTGGTGCTAACATCATTTACATATGACAGGATGGGGGGCGCTTTAATAATTTTTTTCTTATTTATTTCTTATTTTTTTACACTGTCCCTTAAATTTTTTGAATTTTTTTCCTATTACAAGGAATGATAAACATCCCTTGTAACAGAAATATGGTGGCAGGTCCTCTTTATGAAGAGGTTTGGGGTCAAAAAGACCCCAAATCTCCTCTTTACCTTTAAAAGCAAAAGATCCAAAAATATTTCATGGCGTCGCTCCGGTCCTCCAAGGCCATATAGGCGTTAAAAGCCAATCTAGTCCTTGATCACTTCTGTGACCAGCCGGAGGCATCCTCGGATCGTTTCTCAGGTAAGCCAGCAGAAACAGTAAGCCCTAAAGACACCGGAGAGCGGCGGGAGGGGGGATACTTCTGTAAGTGTTCCAGTGGCTCATGAGCTGCTCGGAACACTTTCAAGAGAAAGCCAGCCACCGCCTGAAAAAAACAATACCGGGGTTATGGCTGATATCTTCAACCATAATCCTGGCAAACCACTTGCAAACCGCAAACCGCAACAAATACTGTATATAAGTATTGCGGTCGGCAAGTGGTTCATCCCCTAGGAAAGGGGTATTTCTATGCCGTTCTTAAAATATACTTTAACAGCTCTTAAAGAAAAAGTTTTTAATCCAATCTGATCATTTATTTTAGAAGACAGATACTGTATCTTATCATAACATTGGAAGTTGGTGGAGTGGGCTTCTGATCACATGATCACTGTCACAGCCAGTCACAACAATCACAGGACCGACCTGGAAGCCCATGTTATGACTCCAGCTTCTAGAGGGTGGACAGTGTTAAAGTTTATGAATTGCCAAAACTTTTAGTTTGTGATAGAGTGCAGAAGGAATACAATTCTGTTCTGGTGACCACTGTCAGCAAGACAGAAAGTATTGGGAAATCCAAAATTCCACAGTGGTCACCACAACACAAGATTAGATTTTTCAGAGTGAACAGCATTGTCCATTGACAACTGTCTAAGAGGGCAATTTCCCTCACTTAGTAGAGATTTCTTCTTATTTCCTGTTAGATATCCAAGACAGGAAGTAAAGATAACTCTAACTTATGAGAAATAGTGAGGGGTTTAATCCTTCCCTACTCTATTCAAAGCTACTGTACAAAAGAAAAATCTCAGGTCCTCTGTACATCCATTATCCTCTGCCCACCATAATTGTTTTTTTTTTTGCTGGACCAGGTCGAAAAAATCTTCTGTGATCCAGTGGAGGGTTCATTTTCTCTGCTCCTACACAAACTGTGCCATCACTGATCACGGTGTAGTATAGAGGGTTGTCCCAAACATAACTATAAGGAACATCTGAACTGGGAAAGTGATAAATTAAAACATTAGCTGCTGTACCATTACAGGGAGTTAAAAAGTGAATTGAATGTTGAAATTTAGCAGTTTGCCATTTTAAAATAATAGACTTCTTTTTTTTTCATTATTTGACCAGAATAGGCAATCTAATCTATTTGGCCTCAGGATCGAAACAGCACAACTATTTATTGATTTCTCCCCAAAGCTAACAAATAAAGTTTTGCAATTCAGGACTTGCGCCGATGATTTAATCTGATTGGGGCCCAGAAACTCCTGAACGGCTCGGACAACACAATAAACAAAGCATAGTGAATGGCTCCCCTAAGTGAGACCGTGGGACTTCCCACCTGGCATTCTTCATTCTTACAGGAAAGGTAAAAGAATGAAAGTGCCAAAGCATGGAATTGAGGAGATCAGAGGGCCACAGGGAAATGTGAACAAGAGAGGATTTATATTCAAGATAGAACCTCAAACTCTTATCTAATGTGGACCTATTGTACAAAAGATAAAAAAGATCACTTCTTAACCCTTTCAGCTCATACACCTGTACACCCCATATGGATCAGAACATTTTTTACATTTTTGCTATTGGCCTTTTCATTCAGCTGCAACTCTGACATTACTTAACCACTTAATGCCTGAAGGTAAAACTATTTTTAAAGCGGTAGTAAAAAATGTATAAAAAATTAGGCAGTTTAAGTCATAATGTGCTAGTGTGCATTGCATACTAGCACATTATGATGGACCTACCTGAACATTAAGCCCTCCAGCCTCTCGCTGTCATCGCTGAAGGCGCTTCGATCTTCACCCGGTCTTTATTCTGGGTTTGCGTGCTTCGACTATCTGATTGGTCGAGCCGGTAAAGACGTAACTCCGCTGTTTACGGCACGCAAACCCACGGCACGGCTCTGAATGATCGACATGGGTATGCCGATCCTTCAGAGCACATGCACTGGTGACATCACCGGCTGCATCTAAAGTAAATATCTCCTAAGCATGCACATTTAGGAGATATTTATAGCACCTATAAGTAAAGCCCCGTACACACGATCGGATAACCTATGGATTTTCGTCCGATGGATTTGTCCATCGGAAATCCGATGAAACAGTTTTTCATCAGTCTTGGCCACACACCATCAGTCAAAAAACCGACCGTTCCAAACGCGGTGACGTAAAACACTCCGATGAGCCGAGAAAAATTAAGTTTAATGCTTCTGAGCATGCGTCGACTTGATTCTGAGCATGCGTGGGTTTTTTAACTGATGGACTTGCCCATAGACGATCGGAAATTCCCATCGGTTTTTTATCCATCGGAAAATTTTAAAACAAGTTCTATTTTTTACAACCGATGGAAAAAAGACCGATGGGTACCATACACGATCGGTTGGTCTGATGAAAACCATCCATCGGACGGTTTTCATCAGTCAAACCGATCGTGTGTACGGGGCTTAAGCCTTATTATACATGGGATTCATACATGGGAGTTAATTCCCACTTTAACCACTTCATGCCTAAGCCTTTTTCGTACACTTGTTGCTTAGAAATTAAAATCAGTATTTTCTGCTTGAAAATTACTTAGAACCCCCAAACATTATATATTTATATATATATATATATATATATATATATATATATATATATATATATTATTATTTTTTTAGCAGAGACCATAGAGAATAGAATGGCGAACGTTGTAATATTCTATGTCACGCTGTATTTGCGCAGCGGTCTTTCAAATGCAATTTAGTTGGAATAAATACACTTAATGAATTAAAAAAACACAAAACAGTAAAGTTTTGTAAAAGTAAATAGATACCTAACATGCCATGCTTTAAAATTCCGCACACTCGTGGAATGGCGACAAACTTTGGTACTTAAAAATCTCCATAGGTGACATTTTAAAAATCCTACAGGTTACCTTTCTAGAGATACAGAGGAGGTCTTGCACTAGAATTATTGCTCCCGCTCTAACGATTATGGCGATACCTCACATGTGTAGTTTGAACACTGTTTACATTTGCGGGCGCGACTTATGTATGCGTTCGCTTCTGCACGCTAGCACGGAGGGATTTTTTATTTGATTTTTTTTTTTACATTTTTTTTTTTTTAGCACTAGTATTTGAGAATATTTCCCCCCCTTTTTTATTTTTTGGTTTGATATATAATAACTATCACTAGCTTAAAGCGGAAGTAAACCCATCAATTTAACAGTTTCAAAAAGCAGTTACATTCCCGGCATGCCGGGAATGGCAACTGTCACATTGGTTGTGCTCTCAACCAAACTGTCAAACTATCCAATGGCTGGTGTCATAACTGATCACATGTGCAGCATCATGGCAGTGGAAGATTAAACAGAGGCCAAGATGGCAGCTTCCTTGCCTGAAAATGATAGGAGGGTTTACTTCCACTTTAAGTAGCCCTAGATGGCATATTTTCATTTCACCTTTTTCCTGTTTTTTAATTTGGTATCACATAAGAAATTTTCACTAGATATTAGAGATTAGATATTTGTGTAAACACTAGTTGTAGGGAACTTCCATCCCCCTCTTCCCCCTCCCCCTTTTTTTCCCTCCCCTCCTCTCTCCCCCTCTCTGCCTCGCACCCCTTTCTCTCTCTCCCTCCATCCCTGACACCTAATAGGCTCCTCTAATGAGTGTGTACAGAACATGGAGGTTATATTCCTTATAGGATGATTAGACCTTTCTTTTGATATAACTAATATTAAAGATATAAGGTAATAGGTAGGGGAAGAATCAAACAAGAAATGGCGCGCAATAACCACGTAGACATATATAACCCCAATTGAATGCAATGAAAAATAGAAAATAATAAATGAAATAAGTTAAACATGAAAATAAATAAAAATAATAAAACTAAATATAATTATAAATGTAAAATTAATAAAAATAAATAAATGTGAAAATATGAAGAGATATATATAACAGAAAATAACATCAATAGGTTATGATACACAGTAAATGCTATGTGATATATAGGAATGGTCTAAGAAGAAGTCCATAAAATCTATCAACATACTATGGTGTATGTAGGAGAAGACAGGGATGCAGGGGATCCACTTTGCACAGGGCAGCCATCATAGATGAACAGAAACCATGTTCTGAGTAAGACTGAAAAGCAAGGAGAGAGGCGCCTCTAAGTGCAGCAGTACAAAACAAATTTTAATAGTAGATATAAAACACTCACATGGAGATGAGTTAGTACAGGCGTGTACAGAATGTCAGGATGACGGCCAGCAGCTGCAGATCACAGTACACAGTGATCCAGCTCAGCTATGTGCAACAGGAGTGTCTCTAATAGATGGATAAGCCGGCTCCAGGGACAGCAGTCCTGTTGGATGTTTCAAAAGCGAGACTTGGAGTACACCAGTGGCTGGATAGCAGGGAGTGACGTCATCAGAGATGGACGCGTTTCATGAGCAAGCCTGGCAAGCCGCGCTCCTTTTTCAACATGACAAGATGTCACTCCCTGCTATCCAGCCACTGGAGTACTCCAAGTCTCGCTTTTGAAACATCCAACAGGACTGCTGTCCAAAATTTGTTTTGTACTGCTGCACTTAGAGGCGCCTCTCTCCTTGCTTTTCAGGGGAAGAATCAAGACCATATAAATGTTTTTATGAATATGTGTTTTAGTATTTATGTAATGTTTGTAATATGTGTTGGAAAAGATTAATAAAGAAAAATTTGAAAAATGACAAAAAAAAGTAATAGGCGGTGACAGATACTCTTTATGGAGGGATCTGGGAACTATAAGACCCCAAATCCCTCCTTTGTACTTAAAAGCATTCAAAACGCCAAGTTAGGCTGCTTTGAATGCTGTAATTTTTTTAATCTTTTCAAAAAATTTTTTTAAATCTTGCCCCTTTAAGTCTTCAGTAAACAGGAAGTGATGTCATGACTAGATCTGAGACCCGATCAAAGCCGATTCCGGCATTGTTCGGGTCTCCAGCCAGCCAGCAGACATGCCGGTTGGTCGCTCGGGCCTCCCGGTGGGACAGGAGAGCCCAGGCAATTCACGGAAGGCAGCGAGAGTGGGGGGGGGGGAGACGTCCCCTTCCACTGCTTGTAATAACAAGTTAATAACAAGTTAATAACAACAACTTAATAAGTCAACTGTCCACTCTAAAAAACGAAACCGGGTACAACCCCTTGATGCCGAAGGCCGCATATTTGAGTTACATCGGCGTCAATGTTAAACAAAAAGAGGAACAGTTCAAGAAACCCTGGTTTTATTGGCATGATTTCCAGTACTCGCAATTAATTTCTGACCTCCCGGGACGAGCGGCCGTGTGCACACTTTTTATCATTTTCCAGTCCCCCATTGTCCTTTAACCACTTCAGCTCCGGAAGGTTTTACAATTTACCCCGTCTTCAGGACCAGGCCATTTTTTGCGAAGTTCGAAAAAAATATATATATTTTTTCCATTCTGCTATGTAACTACAAATTGCACTGCACTGCGCTGAACTCACACGGGACCCTTTTTAAAATTGCATCGTAATTGCACTGCATATATGCAAACAACCTCCATAGAAACTCATGATATTTCACGTGTCATGTGATTCCATGCGTTCTAGAATGCATCAGAAATCGCATCAGTGTGAACCGGGGCTAACAGCTAGGAATTCCTGGCATGTACAAGGGGAAGAGTGGCAGCAGAGTAGAAGAACTGCATTTATTACACTTGCCCTGCACTTGCTGTCGGAATACCCAAACATCGACTGCTTATGATTGGCTGCAGTGGCTTTCTGATTGAAAATTTTTCGCCCAAACCCTTCAACCTTCAGAACAAAATTTGATGTGCCTGATGGTGCCAGCAGGGCCACCCACTGATCGAATTTAGGCAGATTCAGCAGAATTTTGATCTGTGTATGGTTGGCTTTAAGGCCCCTTTCACACTGGGGTCGGCAGGAGCGGTGGCGGTATAGCAGCGCGATTTTCAGCGCTGCTATACCGTCGTTCTTACCGCGGTATGCGGTCGCTAGGGGGGTAAATTTAACCCCCGCTAGCGGCCGAAAAAGGGTTAATAACGCCCGCAAACCGCGGCTATTGCCGCGGTTTGCGGGCGGTATTACCGCGCTGTCCCATTGATTTCAATGGAAGACCGCGGTAAAGGAGCGGTGAACACACCGCTCCTTTACCGCTGTAAAGAAGCGGCTAGCAGGACTTTTGGAGCGGTCCTGCTAGCGCACCGCTTCAGTGTGAAAGCCTTCGGGCTTTCACATTGAAGGCTAAAGGGCATGATTTTTTCATGCGGTATAATAGCGCTAATATTAGCGCTAAACCGCATGAAAAACGCCCCAGTGTGAAAGGGGCCTAAAGGATAACTAAACAGGCCTCTGAATGTGGAAAAAAAAAAAAAAGCGTGATTCCTACCTGTGTGTGAGGAAGGGGAAATTGGGCAATTTTATTATTTTTTTAAATTTTTTTAAAATCCTTCCCACTGTGCTATTGTGTTCTGAAAGTGGGGAGCCTTCCCTGCCGTCAGAACACACTGATCAGTGTTGCAGGCTATAGCCGGTGGCACTGAATGTTCTGAAAAAAACCAAAAGGCTGGCGGTGGTTGTACAGAAGTTAAGCAGTAGATTGCCCATAGGTTATTAAAAATTTGTCAGCTCCCCGCTGAACCAGCCGAATTTCGCTCAATGTATGATTGCCTTTAGATTACAATAGCCAGAGGGGTAGACTGCTATGTGTAGATGGAGGAACCCTGTTAGATTTTTTGTTCATCTCGCAGGCTGCACAAAAGAAATCTATGTGTGTGTGGCCAGCGTAAGAGTTAACAAAAATACAGTAAAAATGCTACTACTAGATTAAACATACACCAAATTAACATCTCCATGAATGGCGGCACTAGAAATAGACCTACTGAGCACCTGGCCAAGATATTTTAAGAATTTCACGCTTCAAGATTTCAAAGGATAAAAAAAGATAACATATTTCGAACTGGTTCATTGGTTTTGCAGTGTGAATATTCAAACCTCCTAGAAGCTCATGCGGTTCCATCTGAAATAAAACATGAACGGTTATCATGAACTCCGGCTTTCTCTTTAGGGCTGGGTTCACACTCATGTGAATTGGATGCAGGTTTTCCCGCATCCAATCGTGCACATCGCTGGATCGATAGATGTGGTGGCTTTACTAGTTTTCTTCTTTTTTTTTGTTCCTTTATTTTCACCTGGTGATCCAGCCATAAATTTTTCCTCAATTTTGTAAATCCTTTAACTTTTGCGCAAACCAATCAATATACCCATATTGCAATTTTTATTACCAAAGATATGTAGAAGAATACATATCGGCCTAAACTGAGAAAAAAAATAGCTTTTTGAAAAAAAATTGGGGCTATTTATTATAGCAAAAAGTACAAAATATTGTGGTTTTTTTTCAAAATTGTCGCTCTTTTTATGTTTATAGCGCAAAAAAACAAAACAAAAAAAAAAACGCAGAGATGATCAAATGCCACCAAAAGAAAGCTCTATTTGTGGGGAAAAAAGGACATCAATTTTGTTTGGGTACAGCATCGCATGACCGCGCAATTATCAGTTAAAGCGACGCAGTGCCGTATCGCAAAAAATGGCCTGGTCATTGAGCAGCCAAATCTTCCGGGGCTGAAGTGGTTAACAGACCAAGCTGTCCAGCAAAAGTGGAGGGATGAGACAAACCGATTAACATAGACAGGGGTGCTTTCAATGATCAGCCTTTATTTATGTAAAACCTTTGTCACAAAAGGAAAAAGAGAACTGTTGCTGTAATTTCTTATAAAGTGTGAGCTGGAGTTCAGCTTCAATTTGTTAGTTCATCTAAATCTGCTAGTGCATCTAACACTAACCCCTACCCAGACTGACAATGCTGCTGTCTAAAGATAATCCGAATGTGAGCTGTAGTGGACGTGTCTGAGAGGAGAGGGGTTTGAGGGAGCTCCAGATATCCTGAAATTGCCATATCTATATCTATAGCCATACATATAGACTGCCTATAAGCTTAAAAAAGACCAGCTAAATCTGCCTACCCACCTGTACCGCCTGTCCGTGTCCGTCCGGGGAGCCGTGCATTGTTTGGCCTGCGGCCTGCGGTCGCCGCCATCTTGCCATCTTGCGAGCCTGTACTCGGAGCGAGCTGGTCCCAGCCTGGCCGCGGGGTAAGATCTATTTCATTTCGCCCATTTACACCTGCCTCTATCTGCCTGGTGTTTTCTGATAGTCAGCTGTGCTGCTGGGAGCGCTCGCGGTGGCCGCGGCCTAGTGTGCCCTAGTGGAGCCTGCCAGACACCACTGTTTCCTAAGCTGTCTACCTGGCGGGAGTGCACTGCGATCGCGACCGGCCTGGCCTGGCCTAGAACTGAAGACTGCGGATCCTGCTGCCACCACATTCTATCATCATTATTTTATCTCCTGCAGTGACATGATGTACTGACCAGTGCCTGTGTGGGACGGAGGAGAAGTCCAGGGCCTGATATCATTGCCATCTCTGTCATCCTCTGTCATCCTACAGCCACTCCTCTGCCTGCCTGCCAACTTGCCTGGCTACCTCCCTTTGCTTTTGGCCTCCCCCCAATCTGACAATCTCAGACTATTATTCTTATAGGACTGCCCTTGCCTGGGTGTTTTCTGAAAAGTGGGGGGCTATCGTCTGTCGTCTGTCTGGACTGTGCTCTTACGGGGCTCAACCTCTGCTGCTCATTAGGGTCACCCCCAGTTGCCTTCTGCTTTCTGGATATTGATACTGGTATTAACCTGGAAACAAGCTGGGAACAAGTTGCTCTTTTGTCGGGATTCCCTTTAAATATATATTTTTTCTTAGATGTACTGAGCATATGAACAATCATCATCTACTATGTGAACCAGAGCGGATGTGTTTAATAAGAGCATTTACCCTGTTATACTCACCATCTTATCAGTTATCAGCTAGATCAGTTAGATCTGACGTTCGCCATTTTTTGCCCCCGACTATTGTCTGCCTTGAGATAGTAATTGGCACTCCAGTTAGCCTGGATGGGCCCACCTAAGACCCGTTCCGCTCAGCCAGATTTAGTTGATCTATCCTCCGTGCAGTCATCGGCCATTTCGACCAAGCGAGTGCCTGTCGGCACTATGTCTGTCAGCAAGCAGCCTCCGATAGAGGCGGGAGACACGGTACATTCTTCTGGTGCGGCTATCCTTGCAGCAATTGCTGAGTGCAAAACATCCTTAACAGCAAAGATCGATTTTGTAGCGACAGATGTCAGCCTTATTCGTCAGGATCTGGACAAATTCCGGGCACGGATCACTGAAGTAGAAGACCGGGTCTCAGGTGTGGAGGATCAGGTCAGGTCGGACTCTAGGGACCTCAAAGCCCTACAATTACAGGTATGTGCTCTACAAAATCGGGCTATAGATACCAAAAATCGCCTAAGGAGGAACAATGTTTGTATCATAGACCTACCTGAGCGAGCAGAAGGCTCGCGGCCTACTGTATTTATTGAGAAATTGCTCATAGACCTGTTTGGCCTGACTGACCTGCCACCGACTTTTGTTGTTGAGTGGGCTCACAGAGTTCCACCGATCCCTCCTAAACCAGGAGCACCACGTCCTTTTTTGCTCCGTTTCCTTAATTATAGAGATCGGAATCGTATCCTGGCTGCAGCTCGGTCTAAGCCCGATATCATGTACGAGGACAAAATTTTTTTTTTTTCCCCGATTATTCCCAGGAAATACAACAAAGGCGTAAAGCCTTTACTGAGGCCCGCAGGAGGTTGAGAGACAATGGCCTATGTTTTAGTCTTCTATATCCCAGCAGGATGAGAATTATAGATGGTGACAATACACATTTTTTTGACAAACCAGAGGCTGTATTGGCTTGGTTGGATACCTGTTGAGGATTATATAAAAAAAAAAAAATTTGCCATGTTTGCTAATGTCAGCTCATATTTTTTCTTTCTTTTTTTTTTTCTATTAGATAAGCAATTTATCTATGCGCACATGGGTGTGTGTGTGTATTCGTGTCTGTATATGGGTATCTACATGTGTGTATATATACATGTGTGTGTACACGTGTGCATATAAAGTATATGTGGGTATACGTACTTTATGTGCTTCATGTGTACCATCTCATATATGTTGCTGATTTTTTATTTATTTTTTCTCTCTTCTAACCTTCTGTATTTTCATTTATTTCATTATTTCACATATATACTATATATATTATATTATATTATTCTATATTATAATTTAGGTTGTTTTTGCGGGTCTCAGTATTATCTTTAGTATTGGGTGTTGTGTTTTTTTTTTTTTTTTTGGTTGAAATTAATGGCAACGTTCCTCCTCCTTCCCCCCTCCCGGAACCCTTTTTAGTGTTGGCCACGGTTGACAAGCAACCACTTATTGCACCCAATAGGTATTGGGCAAGCTGCATTGCTTTTTGATGCTCGGAGCTGGTTTTTGAACCAGATTGCCCTTACCTAGGTGTTGGACCATAGCACCGAGCGGTTACCAACCAACTGTTGCTAGCTAATTTTTAAGGGTTTTCTTTTTTTCTATATATTTGGGTAAAGGCCTGATCTGGTTACTCTCCAAGTTGGGGATGTCACCAGATGAGGGCAGGATCAATACCCTTTTGTCAACATGGGTATTGTTTATTAGTTTTGTTTTTGTGCATGTTCTTTATGTTTTATTTATTTTTTCTTTAAATGATTGGTCTTACATTGGTTATGCTTCTACTGGGTATAGGTTCCTTGGATCATTGCTGCTCCTGAGATGTACATCAAGACGTACACTTAGGCCAAATACATTTTATTTATTTTTTCTCTTTTTTCTCTCTATTTTTTATAAATCGCTGTATAATGACAGTACGCGATATCCCCACTTTCAGGATATTATCTTGAAATGTCCGGGGAATTAATTCTAAATTTAAGAGGGCGATAATTTTTAGATACCTCAAACTACATTCCCCACATATGGTGCTTCTTCAGGAGACACATCTCATGAGCAGCAAGTGTTCTGCATTAAAAAAGCCATGGATCCAGCAAGCCTTTCATTCTACATATTCCACATATGCAAGAGGAGTAACAATATTGATTAGTAAATCCTTTCCATGTGTAATGGAACAGGTTCATACTGATCCCCAGGGCAAATATGTAATAATAGTATTTACGGTTTGGGGCACTCGGTATATAGTGGTAGGGGTGTATATCCCCCCTCCTTTTTCTTCATCCACTCTATATTCAATCTTAGAGAAAGTAATTCCTTACTATCCAGCAAAATTGTTACTTATGGGTGATTTTAATGCCATTCTGGCTCCCGACCTGGACAGACCTATTCCCCCAAAACAATTCTCTACAGATTTGCTCTCTTGGGCTCAGGTAATGGGCTTAACAGGGGTTTGGAGGTGGAAACATCCTGAGACTAGAGCCTATTCCTGTTTTTCTGCTACCTACAAAACCTCTTCCCGAATTGATCTCGCTTTTGCTAATCCGACTATGTTGACTGATGTACTGGATGCATCATATTTACCTAGTGGGCTTTCAGACCATTCCCCCTTACTCCTTAATATTTGTTCCCCATCCCTCAGAACTCCAGATTTATGGCGTCTGGGGGCCCACTGGCTTTCTCATATTGATCTGACGACCATTATTTTACCACAATTAGTGGAATATTGGGACCTTAATGAGGGATCCTCTTCCATCACAATGACCTGGGATGCCTTCAAGGCCTTCACCAGAGGGCAATATATCTACTCTATTTCTGGGATTCGTAAAGAACAGTCTGCCGTTACGACAGCGCTACAGTTAGCTGTGCAACGTCAGTCTGATATTTACACTATTGATCCTATTGACACTCATTTTGACTCTCTGAATGCAGCAAAATGGGAGTTACATCTTCATCTTGCAGAAATCACTAGACTTGATCTACATCGGAATAAACAAAGTTTATTGTGAACGAATCCTTGATTCCATTTTTCAAACTGATCTCCATTTTCAATATTCCTCAGTTGTAATCCTTTCGTTTTTTTCAACTCTCCCATGCCTTTAGCTGTCAATTTCCTAGCTATCCTCCGCAACTAGTTCAATCCGCCCTAGAGAAGCTTCTTAGGTTGGACTGTGCAAAGAATGCTGCCTCCAAATTATATCTCCATCTAACAACTACCTCCCTTCCAACACTAGAGAAACTAAGACCTAAATGGTCTAAGGATATCCCTTAACTTGACAATGACGATTAGGATGATATATGGGACTTTCCTTTCAATTCTCTTGTCTCCTTGAGAGACCGATTGATTCAGTTCAAGATGGTTCACAGGGCATATCTTACTCCTTATATATTGCATAAAATTAATCCGGACTCCACCTCTGGTTGTTGGCGATGTGGGGGGATTCCTGGAGATTTTACTCATATCTTTTGGACTTGTCCAGCAATAGTAGGGTACTGGGAAGAGATATTAGCTTTTATATCTCAAATTACCTCTATTTCATTACAACCATTAATGGCAATATGTATGTTGGGTCTTATAGAGCAATATATTCCCACGGTAGCAGGATGTACTCTGGTGGGGCTGCTTTTGTTCTATGCTCGCAAAGCTATAGCACTTAGTTGGAAAAAAACTACCCCCCTCCATCATTGTCTATGTGGAAACAACTCATTAACAATAGCCTATCACTATATAAGGAGACCTATATTAATAGAGGTTGTCTTCTCAAATATGAGAGGGTTTGGTCTAAATGGCTAATGGACTCTTCCACAGCCTCTGAAGCCTTTTAGAGGAAGGTTGTTTCGTTTTTTTTTTTTTTTTTTGTTTCTTTATAACCTGATATAATGTTTATCGTAAGAATTGCAGAAATACCATGTAAGACCAATGTATGTGTATGTGGGGTTTTTTTTGTTTTTTTTTGTCTCTATCTCCGTTTGTTTATTGTTCTGTAATTATGATTTTTTCTGTCTGTGTTTTGGAAAAATAATAAAAACATAAAAAAAAAAAAAAAAAGATGTCCGCTTTACTAGCCTCATCCAGAATGCAAACACCCTAGGACAGGCAGTGGTGAAATAAAAGAAAGAAAGCATATGCAGTCACCACATCTAAGGATTAGTAAGCTGAAAAGTATTACCTTTTTGGGATTTAATATTGCTTTAAAAACCTTTCTGAGCAAAGAAACATGCATCTCGGCAGCCTGTATTCTAGTGGGAAATTCATAATCTGGTATCTCATACGAGAACTATGGACACATGTGAAGAGGCAAAATAATAAATGTGCAGCGCTGAATACAGTTACAAAATAAATATACACAACACTGAATTCAAAACAGCAATCCAAGTCATGGTGAAATAGGATTATATGCAATTGTAAAAAAATATATGAATGTGAAACGTCCATCCAGTGTGTAATCTATAGGTATACTATGAGCTCACCAAAGGTCAAGAAGTATCAAGCAGAGAATGATATCCACCAGCTATGTCATCCCGTA
The DNA here is from genome assembly GCA_029206835.1 of Rana muscosa. NCBI lineage: Eukaryota > Metazoa > Chordata > Amphibia > Anura > Ranidae > Rana > Rana muscosa. Next base: position 82,356,988 of record CM055117.1, on the reverse strand, counting down.
GACCCCTCCTGACGCATTATCTATCCCCTTGGATGGATCAATCACTAATGTCAGCTGGAGGCGTATCCCTTGACATGGTGACATCAAGCCGCTGAGTCCATGTGCTCAGAGTGGCAGCCGTCATTTTTCCTGGCCTGTTTTTTCTCTCTCTTTCCCCTTTAAATTATCATTTTTATTACATTTTACATATAAATTACCACATCATTCACATAATCTTATAAGAGCAGGTCCCTCAATTTCATTTTACGGTCTATAGTTCAACCAGGCCTTAATAGTATGCAGGGACCATCTTAATACTTATAATCCTCATATATTGAGGAGTCTTAAAACACTCACCCAAAAATTATACACAGAAACGAGAAGAAAAAAGGAAAAAGAGAATAATAAAAAAATAAAACAAAATAGAGGGATACCGGTAGGTACAATCTTGGGACACAACCACCAAAGTAGTGTACCCAGGTGTGGAGTAGAGTAGTGTACCCAGGTGTGTCTTACATCTCTAACATTTATTTGACTTTCTGGGGAATATTTTGTGCAACCTTCCTGGGTATTGGTACCATCTTGCTAGTAATTTAAAATTGTTTTCTTGTCTACTGGCTGTAGACATTTTATGAGTCCACATGAATGCTTTGGTAATGTCTTCTTGTGATATTATACTCTCCAATTCTTTTTCCCACTCAGCTATATAATATGGCACTGTAGGGGTTATAGAAGACAACAACATAGCATAGATGAAGCGAAGAAAAGACTGGACGGCCGCACTCTGTTGACACCTTTATTGAAGACGGTTTAAAAATTCTTCTGGCACAAAGACATCAAAGGCACAGGATCCTGTGGCTCGGCTCAGATGTCGTCATGTTGTCGTGATGCTGTCTTCAATAAAGGTGTCAACAGAGTGCGGTCGTCCAGTCTTTTCTTCAATTCCTTCCTACATGCAGAGCCAGCACCTGTTTCCATCAGCAGGTGAGATGCATTATGAGATGTCTGCCTAGAGCGGTGTTCTTTTGTTAACACAGCATAGATGGTTGAAATCGGACGGATCGGGGCATGTGTCCCTAAGCATAGTTTTTCAAAATCTGTAAAGGGGTGATGTGTGGGACCCTTCTCTAAAAGGTTTGTATAAAAATTATAAGCTCTCCCTAAGCTGGAAGTACACCAGCCAGTTTCCCGGCACCTGATCGGTTCCTGCGATCAATTACCTTAAAGTGGATGTAAACCCACTCTCATCCTTTCTAAACTACTGCCATAGTGCTGATCTATAAGGATATAGATGCCTCCTGCATGTATCCTTATCTGTCAAATGTCTCCCCTCTGTCTGTTATAAGAACTGAAAAACTGCAGATTCTGTGGGTGGATCTGTTGTCTGGAGCTCGGTGGGTGGAGTCGTGATGTCAGTATACTCCCCACCCACCTCTACACTCCCCTTGTCAACATGCATTTTCTCCTGTGTATTCCTTCTGCTTTGATCACTAACATCCAGTCAAAATCCAGAAAAGTAACCACATGACTTCAGTAAAGCTAGTGCATGAGATATGTAAATAATCTGTCACTCAAAGCAAGGGGGCGGAACGGACAAAGGGTTTTCTCTGTTTGTCCGTTTTATCTCACTGAACAATAAAAGAGGATTGCTCAGAGCTGGATTAACTCTTTGTGGCAAGACCGGGCACAAATGATAGGAAATCTTATACTCTACATTGTGACAGCAAAAAAAAAAAAAAATTGGAGTTTACATCCACTTTAAGGGTTTTAAGTTATTCCCTGAGAGAACATTAGATATTGGAGAGATAAAAAGGGGGGTCCACTTAAGTAGTCCCTGTCTGAGTAGTCCTGGTGGGAAATCCGAATTACCCCAAATTGGTGTAGTTGGGCCTACATATGTTGAAATGGCCGTAGTCTTTATTAAGTAATCCTAAGTTTTTAAAAGTGGTGACAATAACAGGGGTAGATCAGTCTTTATTGAATGTATTCTAATGGGTATCCAAGACAGGGATGGCGGCGGGAGGGGGGAGAGAAGAGCTTCTATCTGCACCCATTGTTTGTGCTTTAAATGACATATACTATCTATGAGTCTAGCCATAAGGACTGCTTTATAATAAAGTGTTAGGTTGGGTAATCTCAATCCTCCTTGGTGTTTGTTCCTTGTAAGGACATTATATATTAATCTTGGTTTAGCTGCCCCAAATATATAGGGTGCAGAGCGTACTGTTTGAAAAAACTTTTCAGTGAGGCCTATTGGTAAGGTCTGAAATACATACAAAAATTTTGGACGGATATCAATTATAAACAATGGAACCCTGCCCACCATGAATGACATAAACTTGCCCACTGTTTGTTTCTGTTGTGTTAGGGTGATTGGCGGCTTATAGTTTAGCGTAAATAAGTCCTCCTCTCTCGTAATCAAATAAATACCCAAATATTTCAGAGCTTTCTCTAGCCAGTGAAATAAGAAGTCCTTCTTTAAGACATTTGCCTCCTCCTCTGGTTGGGATACCATCAACACCTTTTTATTTATATTAACCTTAAAATTACTAACCGCAGAAAATTCTATTCTTTTATCAGTGCTGGAAAGGCTATTTGAGGGTTTGAAATTAATAACAATAAATCATCAGCAAAAAGACACATTTTACATCCCATGTCGCCTATCCCATTCTTTCTAATGGCGATGGCCAAATGTTCTATTGCCAGGATATATAGGATAGGCGAGAGAAGACATCCATGTCTCGTACCATTTTCTATGACCATTTGATCTCAAAGGATTCCATTGACTCTTAAGCCCTGTACACACGATCGGTTTTACCGATGAAAACAGTCCGATGGACTTTTTTCATTGGACAAACCGATCGTGTATGGGCCCCATCGGTCTTTTTTCCATCGGTGAGAAAAAATAGAACATGTTTTAAATTTATCCGATTGAAAAAAAAAACAATAGCAAATTCCGATCGTCTGTGTGGAACTCCATCGGAGAAAAAACCCACGCATGCTCAGAATCAAGTCGACACATGCTCAGAAGCATTGAACTTAATTTTTCACGTCAAATGACGGAGCGATCATGTGATGACGCCGGTTTCTTCTCTCCCCTCTGTGTACCGATCGGTACATTGTGAGAGGAGAGGGGAGAGAGCGGATGGCAGCAGCGCTGTGGGCTGGATGTGTAGTGCCCACAGCGCTGCTCTGTGACAATTGAAGTCACAGATCCATCCATCCCTGCTAAGTCATCCCTTCTCATACTCTGCAATACCGCGCCCATACTCAGCAAAACCCTGCGCATTCTCTGCAATACCCCGCCCATACTCTGCCATCCCCCGCCCATACTCTGCCATACCCTGCCCATACTCTGCCATACCCCGCCCATACTCTGCCATACCCTGCCCATACTCTGCAATACCCTGCCCATACTCTGCAATACTCTGCCATACCGAGTTATACCCGGCCATACCCAGCCATGCTCAGTCATACTTAACTTTGTGTTAAAAAAATAAAAAAGCGTTTTAACCACTTCCCACCCGCCATATGACATCCTTGAATTTGTGCGAGGATATCTGAATGATGGGTGCAGCTACAGGCATCATTCAGATATCAGCTTTTTCAGCTGACGATTACCTACACCATAAGAACAATCATAGCGGTTGTTCCGCTGCTTGATCGTTCTTACGGGAGGCGAGAGGGGATGTCCCCCCCCCTCCCGCCACCCTCCGGTGCTTCTACCGACTCTACGCTACGAGCGAAGCCAGGATCGTTTTTTTCTATTTCAGGCTTCCCAGCCTAGAGGTGAGATGTGGGGTCTTATTGACCCCATATCTCACTGTAAAGAGGACCTGTCATGCCATATTCCTATTACAAGAGATGTTTACATTCCTTGTAATAGGAATAAAAGTGATCAAAAAATTTATTTTTGGGGAAAAAAGTGTCAAACTAAAATAAATAAAGTAAAATAACAAAAAAAGCCCCCGTGTGCTCGCATGCAGAAGCGAACGCATACGTAAGTCCCGGTGAAAACGGTGTTCAAACCACACATGTGAGGTATCGCTGTGAACGTTAAAGCAAGAGCAATAATTTTGGCCCTAGACCTCTGTTACTCATGTAGCGGGTATGTACTTTCCCGGGTGTTATTCAAACTGGCAGAGACACCAGCGATGTGCAGTTCCTTGCGGTCCAGCGGGTGGCGCTGTCGCCTCGGGCTGGGGTTGAACCATTGCTGTGTGCTGTGCCTCCTTTTTGTCCTCCCTCGGCAGAGGTATGGTGGGGCGGGGAACCCGCCGTGCTTGCTGGGAGAGGGTATAAAGGGGCCGGCCATCTTTGTCACGGGCTCGAGTCCCAGGCACCTTCAGCCTGTTCGTGTCGGTCCTCTAGGCGGCTTAGGCCAAGAGGACGTCCGGAGGTCGTGTTCCATCCCAGGCACCTTTAGCCTGGGGTGAGGTACTCGGATGGAGGTCTGGAGCTCAGTGCCCAACACTGAGTTCCGCGAGGGAAGGAGGTCCTAGGGAACCCAGGGATTGGGTACCCGAATCCAGAAGGCGTAATGGACCGGGGGGAGCTCCTCACTTGAAGACCGGGTGCAGCAGATTGCCAGTGACAGGTGAGCCTCCCATCGGAGACCGCCTGGAAGGAAAATCCCCCCTCGTTAGGAGACCTCAGCCCACTTTCAGGGAGAAAAGTGGAGAGTTCATTGTGTCTGGGCCTACTCGCATCCACACCTCCTTGTTTGTTCTGTTCTTTAAGGGAGTCTAACTGATTATGCTGTTCACTCGAGAAGAATAAAGGAGTGTTGGACTTTAATGGTGTGGGGCTCTTTTCTAGTGGACATTGTTCAAGGTAACTCCAGGTGCACAACAATGACCCGAAGGTAGAGAAGGAACTTTGCTTACACCGCACGGACACATGTGGTGGAGGCTTGGCGTGGTGACCCCGCTCTCTCCCCTCTAAGGTACCCCTAGACAAGAGAAAGACGAGCTGATGCAAAGAGGGGAGTGAGGAGGCCGCTACACGTGGGGGCTCGGGTCCGGTATAGTGTTCGTGTACTACGGAATTAAACGTGTCTGCCCGGAGGAGTTACGAGTAGGCAGGCCTTCATTGGCCGAAGTGCATCCCTGCTTGAAGTCGTGGACATGACACAATGAAGGGAAAGGCCCACGCAGAAGAGAGCGAGGAAAGGGGGAAGCTCAGCCGTGTGAAGGACTACACGTGGGGGCTTCTATTTGCACTGCGCCACCAGGCACACCCCCACCGCTTAGTTCGTGGGCGTGACTCAGAAACAGAAAAGAAGAAAAGCCCGTGAACTGGAGCAAAGGGGAGGAGTCCAATACGTGTGAAGGACTACACGTGGGACGTTGGCGCAAAAACCTTGCAGTGTGCGATGGATCAGCAACAGGTCACCATGTTCGGACATACATCATGGATTCCGGGTTCACCCTTCTACCACGACACTGACTGCTGCTGCTCCGGTAACAGATACGGGGATCCGGCTAAAGCCAAGGGGTCGATTCGCCCTGTATTCGTGCATGGACGTTGAAGCCCTGGGTGTGATTTGTCCCGGTTGTTCGGGACTGGTGTGCCAACTGAAGCCATTCGGGCGATGTGAGGCCTGTGGGGAGTTTCTTTTTGAAGTGTATCCAGCGGTTGAGAAGCCGAGAACTATTTACCCCGGCCGTGCTACAGGAAACACCACTCAAGGAGGAGGAATCACTGCTTTGACAGCCATCCCAGCGCACACTGCAGCGACCGCGGAGGAGGTCGTGAAAACTCAACGGGAGAAATCCGAGGATGCTGACTCGGTCACCACGATCTCGCAGCATCCACCACCGAAGAGAAAGACTGGCATGGTAGCCCCGACCAGCGGTTGTGGTGGACCGTCTCGCCCGCTTACACTCGGCCCGGATGGATCTGTCGATAAGAGTTCCGGACGTCCCGTTTCAAGTAAAGGCCGAGGTAAGCCAGGCGGAGAGATTTGGTGTGTGGGAAGAGGTGAAAACTCAGTCTCCACTACAGGGTACTTACCCGCGGAGGAGTGTGACACCTCTGACCTGGAGTCGCTCTCGGACATGGGAGACGACGTTGCTATAGACGAACTGTTTGCAGAAAAGGGCTGGGACAAAGTACCTCTCGCTTCATCCCGCAGAACCAGGGATCCACCCATGTCTACAGGGGATAGTACACCCCGGTGAAGGCACCAGCGCCTGAAGAGGGGTCCTGTCCCCGGCTTGCCTCTACATCCCCGGTACCATCTGTACCGAAGACCGGGGAAAAGAGACTGCTGTTGCGGGCACCTATGCCCAGATCAGATGTAATCAAGGTCCCTCGCCACCCGGACTCGATAGTTTTGCCTGGCGAAGGGGACAGAGCTACTATGCCTCCTTTGGCCAGACTACAATGCCTATTTGGTCAGAAGGTTGCTGCAGAGTACGGATGAGAGTATCCATACTTGTCGAAGGAGCTGCTCTATGAGGTGGAGGTGTGCCGGGAGCGCTGGTACAATGACTTTGTGTGGACTCACCTTCAGATTCCACACGCACGCAGGTACCTGGCATGCTCTCCCAAGGCCTCTCAACGTTTTAAGGACTGCAAGGCAGAGTGGATGTTGGGACGGCACATTCATGCAGACAAAGTGCTGATCCGGCGCAAGGAAGGAGAAGATGTAGAATATGATCTGGAGACCATGGACCAGCACTTGAAGCCACTTGATCTGCCGCATCCCCGCTTCTACCTGTAGGAGAGAAAAGACTCTGTTCTTGTTGTATGCTGCTGAACTTTCTGGGGCCTGTTGTCCTTGTTACCCAGAGGAATGAAGGAATGTTCCTGTTTTGTTCTTCACTTTCCAGCAAGAGATCACAGACTCTGGGGTAGATAGGGCTAAAGAGAAGAAGAGGAAAAGAAGTTCCACGAGTGCAGTTACCGCGATACTGTCACCAGGTGGCAGTGTTGCGCAACGTTAAACACTTTTCACACACTCCCTCCTTGGAGAAAAGGGATTTCTTTACGAAGAGGTTTCTTTTCTCTCACACGAATATATGTGTCAGGGTTTATGTGTGGTAATTTTCTTTCTTTTCCCTCTGCAGGAGAGCATCTCATCAAGACCACCGAGTATGGGGTGGGTCTTAGTCAGGATGGGTGGGAAAAGCATAATGTGAATATGTGATTCTACAGTTATGGTTAAATGTTGTTGTTCCCCTTCCCTTTTATATAGGGCTCAGACACAATTGCTTTAGTTGATCAAGTTTTTCAAAAGTTTTATATTTTTGTACAATTGTTAGTTGGTCTCTGGATTGGATTATGCCAGCCCTTGAGGGTATGATTTGGCAGAGACACCAGCGATGTGCAGTTCCTTGCGGTCCAGCGGGTGGCGCTGTCGCCTCGGGCTGGGGTTGAACCATTGCTGTGTGCTGTGCCTCCTTTTAGTCCTCCCTCGGCAGCGGTATGGTGGGGCGGGGAACCCGCCGTGCTTGCTGGGAGAGGGTATAAAGGGGCCGGCCATCTTTGTCACGGGGTCGAGTCCCAGGCACCTTCAGCCTGAGGGCGGTGGTTCGTGTCGGTCCTCTAGGCGGCCTAGGCCTAGAAGACGTCCGGAGGTTGTGTTCCATCCCAGGCACCTTTAGCCTGGGGTGAGGTACTCGGATGGAGGTCTGGAGCTCAGTGCCCAACACTGAGTTCTGCGAGGGAAGGAGATCCTAGGGAACCCAGGGATTGGGTACCCGAATCCAGAAGGCGTAATGGACCGGGGGGAGCTCCTCACTTGAAGACCGGATGCAGCAAATTGCCTGTGACAGGTGAGCCTCCCATCGGAGACCGCCTGGAAGGAAAATCCCCCCTCGTTAGGAGACCTCAGCCCACTTTCAGGGAGGAAAGTGGAGAGTTCATTGTGTCTGGGCCTACTCGCATCCACACCTCCTTGTTTGTTCTGTTTTTTAAGGGAGTCTAACTGATTATGCTGTTCACTCGAGAAGAATAAAGGAGTGTTGGACTTTAATGGTGTGGGGCTCTTTTCTGGTGGACATTGTTCAAGGTAACTCCAGGTGCACAACACTGACCCAAAGGTAGAGAAGGAACTTTGCTTACACCGCACGGACACATGTGGTGGAGGCTTGGCGTGGTGACCCCGCTCTCTACCCTCTAAGGTACCCCTAGACAAGAGAAAGATGAGCTGATGCAAAGAGGGGGGTGAGGAGGCCGCTACACTCAAAACATGTAACCAGTAAAAAAATTAAAAGCGTCGCCTATGGGGATTTTTAAGTAGCGAAGTTTGGCGCCATTCCACGAGCGTGTGCAATTTTGAAGGGTGACATGTTAGGTATCTATTTACTCGGCGTAACTTCATCTTTCACATTATGCAAAAACATTTGGCTAACTTTACCGTTTTGTTTTTTTTAAGCACAAAACTGTTTTTTTCCCCCAAAAAACGTGTTCGAAAAATTGCTGCGCAAGTACCGTGCGAGATAGAAAGTTGCAACAACCGCCATTGTATTCTCTAGGGTCTTTGCAAAAAAAACATATATAATGTTTGGGGGTTTGGTGTAATTTTCTAGCAAATAAATTATGAATTTTACATGTAGGAGAGAAATGTCAGAATTGGCCTGGGTGCTCCAGAACGCCTGATGGTGCTCCCTGCATGTTGGGCCTCTGTATGTGGCCACGCTGTGTAAAAGTCTCACACATGTGGTATTTCCATACTCGGGAGGAATAGCAGAATGTGATTTGGGGTGTAATTTGTGGTATGCATATGCTGTGTGTGAGAAATAACGTGCTAATATGACAATTTAGTGAAAAAAAAAAAAAGAAAAAAAAAATCTTGATTTTGCAAAGAAATGTGGTAAAAAATGACAACTTCAAAAAACTCACAATGCCTCTTTCTAAATACCTTGGAATGTCTTTTGGGGGGTATTTGTACTTTTCTGGCATGTTGGGGTCTCAGGAATTAAGATAGACCGTCAGTACTTCAGGTGTGATCAATTCAGATATTGGCACCATGGCTTGTGGACTCTATAACTTTCAAAAGACCAAATAATATACACCAATTTGTACTTATTTTTACTAAAGATATGTAGCAGTATAAATTTTGCCCAAAATTTATGAAGAAAAATTACTAATTTGCTAAATTTTATAACAGAAACAAAGAAAAATTCATATTTTTACAAAATGTTCAGTCTTTTTTCTTTTATAGCGCAAAAAAAAAAAAAAAACAACGATGATTAAATACCACCAAAAGAAAGCTCTATTTGTGTGAAAAATAAAGGACAAAAATTTCATATGGGTACAGTGTTGTATGACTGAGTAATTGTCATTCAAAACGTGAGAGCACCGAAAGCTGAAAATTGGTCTGGTTAGGAAGGGGGTTTAAGTGCCCAGTGGTCAAGTGGTTAAGGACCAGTGCACAACGATATACGTCGACACAATGGCACCGCTGGGCAGATGGACGTACCTGTACGTTCCCTTTAAGATGCGGCATTGTGAGCGCGCGCGCCGCGTGCTCCATGAGTCCGATCGTGGATCCCGCGGACTCGATGTCCGCGGGGATACCCGCGATCATCTCACGGAGAGGAAGAACGGGGAAATGGTGATGTAAACAAGCATGTCCTCATTCTTCCTAGTGACAGGACACTGATCACAGCTCCCTGTAATCGGTGATCAGTGTCGTGTCACACGTAGCCCATCCCCCCCTCAGTTAGAACACATCCCTAGGACACACTTAACCCCTTCAGCGCCCCCTACTGGTTAACCCCTTCACTGCCAGTTTCATTTTTACAGTAATCAGTGCATTTTTATAGCACTGAATGCTGTATCAATGACAATGGTCCCAGAATGGCGTCAAAAGTGTCCGATGTGTAAGCCATAATGTTGCAGTCACGATAAAAATCACTGATCGCCGCCACTACTAGTAAAAAAAAAAATATTAATAAAAATGCCATAAAACTATCCCCTATTTTGTAGACGCTATAACTTTTGCGCAAACCAATTAATAAACGCTTATTGCGATTTTGTTTACCACAAATATGATGAAGAATACGTATCGGCCTAGATGAGGAAAAAAACGTTTTTTATATATTTTTTGGGGATATTTTTTATAGCAAAAAGTAAAAAATATAGATTTTTTTTTCAAAATTGTCGCTCTATTTTTGTTTATAGTGCAAAAAAATAAAACCCGCAGAGGTGATCAAATACCTTCCAGGGGCACTGGAAGACGTCATCTCTGACGAAAGGGCGTAGGGCGTAGCGGCGTGCTGATGTCACCAACAAACGAACAGCGCTATCCCGGAAGGACGGGCAGATAGTTCAAGCCGGCCGGCTTATGAATGATTTTACACACGCTTTCTTATCACTACATTTCTGTAAGTGTATTTTATCCCTTTTTTTTTATTAAACTGTTTTTGAAGTACTTCGCCATGGTGGCCTTTATGTTTCTTATGGAATTATGTATCCGGGGACCATACTGAGGAGCCTGGAGTGTGGAGGAAGGTGTTTTTGATCTCTCTTGCCAGGGATCCATATTAGCTGGTAAGGAGATTCGATATTGAAGGTGGAGGATCTTTGTCTACATTTACACTTCACTTTTCCTTGGGTGTTTAAGTGTGAAGTCACCAACATTCACTCACCTGATAGAATATTCCTGAACCAACGTCATCTTGGAACTTTTTATATTATGAGTAGTGATGAGCCGAACACCCCCGGGTTCGGTTCGCACCAGAACCCGCGAACGGACCGAAAGTTCGCACGAACTTTAGAACCCTATTAAATACAATGGATGCAAACGTTTGAAATCTAAAGTGCTAATTATAACAACTATTATGCATGTTATTGTCCTAAAAAGGGTTTGGGAACCCGGGTTCTGCACCAGGGGACATGTATCAATGCAAAAAGAAGTTTTAAAAACGGCCGTTTTTCTGGAGCAGTCATTTTAATGATGCATAAAGTGAAAAAAAAAAGTCAAATATTCCTTTAAATATCGTACCTGGGGGGTGTCTAAAGTATGCCTGTGAAGTGCCACGTGTTTCCCGTGTTTAGAACTGTCCCTGCACAAAATTACATTTCTAAAGGAAAAAAAGCCATTTAAAACTGCTTGCGGCTTTAATGTAATGTCTGGTCCCGGTAATATGGATGAAAATCTTTAAGAAAAATGGCATAGCTACCCCATTACACACCCCCCACCCCCTACCCCAGCCCATTACCAGCCCCTTTGGGTCTTGTATGGATATTAAGGGGAACCCCGCACACAAAATAAAAAAGGCCCTATATACTCTGAACAGCCGTATACAGGCGGTGCAAACAAGACAGGGACTGTAGGTTTGTTCTTATGTAGAATCTGTTTATAATTTTGAACAGGTACATTGTTTAAGTGTAGCTCCAGGAAAAAATCTATTTTTAAGCTTTTTGGAAAACATAGGGAAGGGTTATCACCCCTGTAACATTTGTTTTGCTGTTCAGAACAGTTCACCTCACTTTCCGTCCTAATGACAAATGTTTTTTGAAAATTTGGGGTTTTTATTGAAACAAGAATTGGTGATAAAGCATCAGTGGAGAGGAGACACTTTTTTTCCCATATTAACTCTTACAGGAGAGAATTTTCCTTCCTAGGGGTAGATTTCCTCTCACTTCCTGTTGTATCCTTCCGTTTGCAAGGAGGAGTCATTTGTAAGTTGGATGTTTGAAAGTAGGGGCCTGCCGTATATACTCAGCTGAAATTTGCCCCTTACATGTTGGTGTTGCCACAACACTGTGAGCCCTCACAGTTACTCTTGGTGGGCGCATGAATGGGCCCTGCTGTGAATTATTAGATCAAGAATTGTAATTGCATGCCCCTGTTGAACAGGGGCTGAAAAATTGGGCCTTTGGTGGTGGTGGTGGTGTTGACACAACACTGTAAGGCCTCACAGTTAGTCTTGGTGGGCGCAGGAATGGGCCCTGCTGTGAATTATTAAATCAAGAATTGTAATTACATGCCCCTGTTAAACAGGGGCAGAAAAATTGGGCCTTAGGCACTGGTGCCACAACACTGCAACCCCTCACAGATACTGTACTTGGAGCACAGCAATGAGCCCTGTTGCAAAGTATTGCATCAAAAATTGTAATTACACGCCCCTGTTAAACAGGGGCTGAAAAATTGGGCCTTAGCCACTGGTGCTGGTGCCACGACACTGCAACCTCTCCCAGATACTCTAGTTGGAGAGCAGGAATGAGCCCTGCTGCAAAGCATTGCATAAAAAATTGTAATAACACGCCCCTGTTAAACAGGGGCTGAAAAATTGGGCCTTAGCCACTGGTGGCGGCACCCAGAAACAAAAATGTTCTTCCAAGCTATCATCATCAATCGGATCATTGAGGAGGAGGAGGATAGTCAGTCAACATAACAGGACAGTCTCTCAGCATCAGCATCAGTCTTGAAGGGATGTGACATTTGAAAATAAATTAGTCTGTTATATCAGCTTCAGGTGTTTGGTAGCTGGTGGTGATCCAAGACTGGTTCATCTTTATGAAGGTCAGTCGATCAACAGAGTCGGTGGACAGGCACACCCTGTGATCCGTGACAAATCCTCCAGCAGCACTGAATGTGCGTTCTGAAAGAACGCTGGATGCAGGACAGGCCAGTAGCTCAATTGCATACTGTGCAAGCTCTGGACAGTGATCCATCCTCAAGACCCAGTAAGCCAAAGGATTTTCGGTGGGGAAGGTGTCCAAGTCTGACCTTGCCCCTAAGTATTCCTGCACCATGTATATCAGACGCTGGCGATGGTTGCTGGAACCGATCATACCTTGGGGCTGCGGACTAAAGAATTGTCTGAACGCATCGGTCAGATGGCCACCTTCCCCACCGCTCCTTCTTTGACTGACCGAAGCCTCAGCAACTCGTTGTCCAGGACCAGGAGTTTGTAACCTCCCAGTCTCTGGGAACGCATTGCACAGACCTTTCTGCAAGGCCTCCCGGAGTTGTCTCATCCTCTGCTCCCTCTGCGACGGTAAGATAAGGTCCGCAACCTTACCCTTGTACCGTGGATCAAGGAGAGTGGCCAGCCAGTAATGGTCCCTCTCCTTGATCCGAAGAATACGAGGATCCTTCCGCAGACTTTGCTGGATTAGGGAGGCCATGCAGCGTAGGTTAGCTGAGGCATTCGGTCCGGAGTCCTCTGGGTCACTAAGGACGACATGATCCGCAGCCACCTCCTCCCAGCCACGTACAAGTCCACTGGTTTCTTGGGACTGTAAATCATCCCTAAAAGACTGCTGCTGATGATGCTGAGTGCCAGGCTCCACCTCCATGCTGACACAATCCTCCTCCTCCTCCTCTTCTTCCTGTGCGATGGGTGGGACAGAAGGAACACTGTCTGGGTAAAGGGGGCCTTGAGAGGCAAGGAAGTCCTCCTCTTCCTGCCTCTGTTCTGCCTCAAGTGCCCTGTCCATTATTCCACGCAGCGTATGTTCCAACAGGTGGACAAGAGGTACAGTGTCACTGATGCATGCACTGTCACTGCTCACCATCCTCGTGGCCTCCTCAAATGGTGCCAGGACAGTGCATGCATCCCTGATCATGCACCACTGGCGTGGTGAAAAAAACCTGAGCTCCCCTGACCCTGTCCTGGTGCCGTAGTCGCACAGGTACTCATTGATGGCCCTCTGCTGCATGTGCAGCCGCTGCAGCATGGCCAACGTTGAGTTCCACCTGGTGGGCATGTCACATATAAGGCGGTTCTTGGGCAGGTTCAACTCCTTTTGCAGCTCAGCCAGGCGAGCACTGGCATTATAAGATCTGCGGAAATGCACACAGACTTTCCTGGCCTGCCTCAGGACATCCTGTAAGCCTGGGTACCTGCCCAAGAACCGCTGCACCACCAGGTTAAGGACGTGAGCCACACATGGCACATGGGTCAGTTGTCCCTGTTGGAGAGCGGAGAAGAGGTTGGTGCCATTGTCGCAAACTACCATTCCTGGCTTAAGCTGGCGTGGCGTCAACCACCTCTCGGCCTGCCCCTGCAGAGCAGACAGAACCTCTGCCCCAGTGTGGCTCCTGTCCCCCAAACACACCAGCGCAAGCACGGCATGGCATCTTTTTGCCTGTGTACTTGCGTAGCCCTTTGAACGCCTACGGAGCACCGCTGGTTCCGAGGACAAAGCACAGGAAGAGGCCACGGAGGAAGAAGAAGAGGAGGGGGTGGAGGACAGAGGTGTGTCACAACCAGTAGTAGCATTTTGGAGGCGTGGCGGTGGAACAACCTCCAACACTTCTGCACCTTGTCCTGCATCCTTCCCAGCTGCCAAAAGAGTGACCCAATGGGCCGTGAAAGAAAGGTAACGTCCCTGTCCATGCCTGCTGGACCATGAGTCAGCGGTAATATGCACCTTACCGCTGACCGCCCTGTCCAGCGAGGCCAAGACATTGCCTTCCACATGCCGGTAGAGAGCCGGAATCGCCTTCCGTGAGAAAAAGTGGCGTTTGGAACCTGCCACTGAGGAACCGCACATTGCACAAACTCACGGAAGGGGGCCGAGTCTACCAACTGAAAAGGCAGCAGTTGAAGCGCTAGCAATTTAGCCAAGCTACCATTCAACCGCTGGGCATGTGGATGGCTGGGAGTGAACTTCTTTCGACGGTCCAGCAGCTGGGGCAGGGAAATTTGCCTGCTAGAATCGGACGTTGGTGTACTGCTAGCAGAGTGCCCGCAAGTACTTGGCTGTGACACACCTAATTCTACACCTTAATTCCTCTCAGAGCAGGTTTCAGAGAGGACTGAAGGTATAGTGGGGTTGGAGATCCCAGCTGATGCGGTGCAAGAAGAGGTCAGCTTTGTTCTTTGGTGTGGGTCTTTAAGGTAGGCTTGCCAACGAGCTGCATGGCAGGTCAACATATGTCTGGTCAAGCATGTGGTGCCCAAGCGGGTGATGTTTTGGCCACACGATATACGCTTGAGACATATGTTGCAAACAGCAGCTGTGCGATCTGATGCACTCAACTCAAAAAAGGCCCACACTAAAGAACTTTTTGAATAACGGGCAGAGGCTGCACCCTGCACAGGCGGAGCTCTGCGGTGTGATTCCGTCGGTGTGCTGCCCTTACGCTGGCCCCCCGAGGGCATCCTGCCTCGTTGGAGATGTGCCTCCTCCTCATCCTCCTCCTCTTCCACCTCCTCTCTCCTATTAGGCACCCACGTGGAGTCAGTGACCTCATCATCCCCTCCCTCCTCATCACTGGAGCCAATCTGGCAGTATGCTGCAGCTGCTGGAACATGACTGCCAGATTGGTGTCCTTCTTGAGCATCCCCTCTCTCTGCTCTCACGCTACTGCCTTCCTCTAGCTGGGTATCATCATCAGACCCTTCGAAACACTGGGCATCCTCCTGGAGCATGTACCCAACACTGTGCTCAAACAGTTCGGGGGACTCCTCAGGAGGATATGGTTGGTCTAGGGAAGGAGTGACTGATGATGACATTGATACCAGGGAAGAGGACGCTTTGGCAGCTGCTTTGCCAGTACCCTGAGCCTGGGTGAGAGAGGATGAGGAGGATGAGGAGGGCTTGGTCATCCACTCTACCAAGTCTTCGGCATGATGCGGCTCAACGCGTCCAGCTGCCGAAAAGAAGGACAAGCGTGTCCCATGGCCACGTGCTGATGGCGATGCACCCCGTCCATGACCAGCACTGTTGTCTCTAGACACAGAGCCTGCTTGCCCTCTTTTATTGGCTCCTGACTGTCTGCCTCTCCTTGTTTGCCTTCCAGACATTCTAATGGCCTGCAGGAAAAAGGGAAAAGCAGCAATACAGGCTAAGTTCAGGTGTAATATGGTCAGGAGGCACACTCCGCCAGCTGTAAGTGCCGCAAAATCCTGTTGGTGTAAAACACCAGGAAAAAGCAGCAATACAGGCTAAGTTCAGGTGTAATATGGTCAGGAGGCACACTCCACCCGCTGTAAGTGCCGCAAAATCCTGTTGGTGTAACACACCAGGAAAAAGCAGCAATACAGGCTAAGTTAAGGTGTAATATGGTCAGGAGGCACACTCCGCCCGCTGTAAGTGCCGCAAAATCCTGTTGGTGTAACACACCAGGAAAAAGCAGCAATACAGGCTAAGTTAAGGTGTAATATGGTCAGGAGGCACACTCCGCCCGCTGTAAGTGCCTTAAAATCCTGTTGGTGTAACACACCAGGAAAAAGCAGCAATACAGGCTAAGTTAAGGTGTAATATGGTCAGGAGGCACACTCCGCCCGCTGTAAGTGCCGCAAAATCCTGTTGGTGTAACACACCAGGAAAAAGCAGCAATACAGGCTAAGTTAAGGTGTAATATGGTCAGGAGGCACACTCCGCCCGCTGTAAGTGCCTTAAAATCCTGTTGGTGTAACACACCAGGAAAAAGCAGCAATACAGGCTAAGTTAAGGTGTAATATGGTCAGGAGGCACACTCCGCCCGCTGTAAGTGCCGCAAAATCCTGTTGGTGTAACACACCAGGAAAAAGCAGCAATACAGGCTAAGTTCAGGTGTAATATGGTCAGGAGGCACACTCCGCCCGCTGTAAGTGCCGCAAAATCCTGTTGGTGTAACACACTAGGAAAAATCAGCAATACAGGCTAAGTTAAGGTGTAATATGGTCAGGAGGCACACTCCGCCCACTGTAAGTGCCGCAAAATCCTGTTGGTGTAACACACCAGGAAAAAGCAGCAATACAGGCTAAGTTCAGGTGTAATATGGTCAGGAGGCACACTCCGCCCGCTGTAAGTGCCGCAAAATCCTGTTGGTGTAACACACCAGGAAAAAGCAGCAATACAGGCTAAGTTAAGGTGTAATATGGTCAGGAGGCACACTCCGCCCGCTGTAAGTGCCGTAAAATCCTGTTGGTGTAACACACCAGGAAAAAGCAGCAATACAGGCTAAGTTAAGGTGTAATATGGTCAGGAGGCACACTCCGCCCGCTGTAAGTGCCGCAAAATCCTGTTGGTGTAACACACCAGGAAAAAGCAGCAATACAGGCTAAGTTCAGGTGTAATATGGTCAGGGGGCACACTCCGCCCGCTGTAAGTGCCGCAAAATCCTATTGGTGTAACACACCAGGAAAAAGCAGCAATACAGGCTAAGTTCAGGTGTAATATGGTCAGGAGGCACACTCCGCCCGCTGTAAGTGCCGCAAAATCCTGTTGGTGTAACACACCAGGAAAAAGCAGCAATACAGGCTAAGTTCAGGTGTAATATGGTCAGGAGGCACACTCCGCCCGCTGTAAGTGCCGCAAAATCCTGTTGGTGTAACACACCAGGAAAAAACAGCAATACAGGCTAAGTTCAGGTGTAATATGGTCAGGAGGCACACTCCGCCCGCTGTAAGTGCCGCAAAATCCTGTTGGTGTAACACACCAGGAAAAAGCAGCAATACGGGCTAACTTCAGGTGTATAATGTGCAGGAGGCTTAGCAACAATGACACTGACACTGTCCCTGCCTATCCTTCTCTCTCCCTGCACACAAGGTTTATCAAAGTATATGACACTAACACTCTCCCTGCCTATCCTTCTCTCTCCCTACACACAAGGTTTAGCAAAGAATATGACACTGACACTCTACCTGCCTATCCTTCTCTGTCCCTACACACAAGGTTTAGCAAAGAATAGATTTGACAAGATTTGACACTGTCCCTGCCTATCCTTCACTTTCCCTGCTCCAGAACACACTACACGAGGCCGCCGCGCTGGCGGCCTTTTATAGTGTGGGGCGTGTACTAAACCCCCTCAGCTATAATTGGTCACAGGCATCCTGCCTGTGGCCAATCATTGCTCTCCTCGCTGCCGGCGCTGTGATTGGCCAAGCATGCAGGGTCACAGTGCATGCTTGGCCAATCACAGCGCCGGGATTACACTGCGATGGCGCAGTGTATTGTGGTCCGTTCGCGTCACTCGAATTTGGCGCGAACGGCCCAAATCGTTCGTTGTTCCCCCGAACGCGCGAACAGCCAATGTTCGAGTCGAACCTATGTTCGACTCGAACACCGAGCTCATCCCTAATTATGAGAAATTACATTTGTTAGTTCTTGTATGAACAATAATCAGAGGAACTGCATGTACACTGAGTTCAATTTGATTATTAACATGAATTTTTGACATGGCTACAAGCCACACAGCTTTTTTGTTATATTTGGTTTACTATCATTTCTATTGGATCTAAAAAAAATTATGGTGTATCACATTTTTATTTTCCATACAAGATGTCAGGTGTTATTGTCATTAGTGTGTTACTGCCACGCAGCGCTACTGGTATTTTCTTATATCGTTTTATTTGTGCATATCCACATTTTTCAGTCGCAGCAGCAGCCACCATTGATCATTGGTGGTATTTTCCAATTTTCTTTATTCTGACTTGCGCAGTAGTTTCTCCGTTACACCTAATTCTATTTCACCACCATTTAGATTGCTGTATTGAATTCATTGTTGCAGATATTTATTTTGTCATTGTATTAAGCACTGCACATTTATTATTTAGATTTTTATTAGAGTCCCCTTGTTTACCAGCTGCTATATTGATAAGCGCGCTCACTATACTTACTGTTACATCTGAAAAGGCATTTTAGGCACTGATTGAAGGATCCATCCACTAAAAACTGATAATTCAAGTCCACCATCATCAGGAGCATGACCGCTTGATGATGCGCGTGGCGTGAAACGGCCGTAGAGCTTGACTTATATGCCAGAGGTCCTGCCACCTTACTCTGAGCCCAGTTTGGCGGCATACTATGTAAGTCTATTTGCCGCATGTCTCTGTATGCACTTTATATGGACTGTTTGTATCGATTATTGTAAAGTCCAAACACCATTGTTGTGGTTTGGTGGTGTTTTTAATTTGCTAAATCTTGGCCTGGTGGTGGGGCGCGGTTTTAGGGGTTAAAACACGCAATGAGGAGGTGACATAACACCTCCTTACCGTCTGTCACACACCCCCAATTTTCAGAAGGCACAGCTAATGTTGGAGTTCTTATAATGTGGAACAGGGAACAGCACAATGCATCCATCCCCTTGTTTTTAATAAATAAAGCCCACTGAATCATTTTTTTAGGCCCAGCTGAGAAAGAAAATGCATCATTTGATCTAAAACAAATCGATTGAATCTATTTTTTGCCTACAGTCAGAACATTTTATAATGAATCCACCCTCCTATTTCTGCAGTTCCTAGCCTCAGTTCTCTGGTTTTCATCTCTACAAGTAATTAAAATTGATTCATGTCTTGCATTAATTGGTACCAATTTAGCATCGCACCTGGTAAATAATCACTGCAACCTTTCTTGAGCAAAGATCTGAAATAAACATCAGATCATTTATTAGGTCAGATGTCAGATTCCTGAACAAAGGGCGATTGAGGTTACAGACCCAGCTGTATAAACACTGCTGTTTATCATCTTTAATTTGGTCATACATCAGGTATGCAGGAGGGATTGTATAGGAAGACATACCAATATTTCCAAATTGAGGAAGACTCATTCACTGCTATTGAATCCACTGTCTGCTCAGAATACTGCCATATCTCCGTTGCCCTGCAATGATAATGCAACGTGCTAAAATATGCCGAGTTAAAGTGATTGTAAAGCTTTACCTTTTTATAAATAAAGTAACAAACATGTCATACTTACTTGCTCTGTGCAATGGTTTTGCACACAGCAGCCCTTATTCTCCTCTTCTAGGGTTTCCTGTTGGCACCCCTGGCTCCTACCCAGGGCCGATCCTAGATATGGTGCGGGGGGGTGCAGTTCACCCAGGCGCCACAGAGGTGGGGGCGCTGAAGCGCCAGAGTGCTCCCCTCTATTCTCCACCTCCTCTCCTTGTCCGTGCTAGTCGCCGCCGCCGATGTGTTTTTCAAACCTAAGCCCGGCGTCCCCCCTTCTCCCTCCTCCTTCCTCCTGTCAGAGGAGGAGAGTGAAGCAGAGCTCAGAGCGGCTCTCTCTGTGTGGAGAGAGACAAGCCGCGCAATGCCGTCGCTGAGGGGGCGGTCCATGCCTTCTCCTCCTCTCTGTGTCTTAGCTCCTGCCTGATGCTGCTGTGATCTGTGCTCCACCCGGGCGGCGCGGCTGCACATTGTCCTCTCCTCTTCAGCTGCCGCCTGGTGTTTTTATGTATGTAATGGGGGGGGGACTAATGGAGGGGGCCGGAGGGGGGGTTTGTCCTGGGGGGAGTCTGTACTAATGGTGGGGTTTGTCCTGGGGGGGTTTGTCTTGGAGGGGTCTGGACTAATGGGGGGGGTTCTTCCTGGGGGGTCTGTATTAATGGAGGGGGGTTTGTCCTGGGGGGAGTCTGTACTAATGGAGGCGGGGTTTGTCCTGGGGGAGTCTGTACTAATGGGGGGGTTGTCCTGGAGGGGTCTGTACTAATGGAGGCGGGGTTTGTCTTGGGGGGAGTCTGTACTAATGGGGGGGTTGTCCTGGGGGGTCTGTACTAATAGAGAGGGGGGTTTGTCCTTGGGGGAGTCTGTACTAATGGAGAGGGGGGTTTGTCCTGGGGGGGTCTGTACTAATGGAGGCTGGGTTTGTCCTGGGGGGAGTCTGTACTAATGGGGGGTTGTCCTGGGGGGGAGTCTTTACTAATGGGGGGAGTCTGTACTAATGGGGGGGTTGTCCTGGAGGGGTCTGTACTAATGGAGGCGGGGTTTGTCTTGGGGGGAGTCTGTACTAATGGGAGGGTTGTCCTGGGGGGTCTGTAATAATAGAGAGGGGGGTTTGTCCTGGGGGGAGTCTGTACTAATGGAGAGGGGGGTTTGTCCTGGGGGGTCTGTACTAATGGAGGCTGGGTTTGTCCTGGGGGGAGTCTGTACTAATGGGGGGTTGTCCTGGAGGGGTCTGTACTAATGGAGGGGGGTTTGTCATGGGGGGGTTGTCCTGGAGGGGTCTGGGCTAAGGGGGGGTTTGTCCTGGGGGGTCTGTATTAATGGAGGGGGGGTTGTCCTGGGGGAGTCTGTACTAATGGGGGGGTTGTCCTGGAGGGGTCTGTACTAATGGAGGCAGGGTTTGTCCTGGGGAGAGTCTGTACTAATGGGGGGGTTGTCCTGGAGGGGTCTGTACTAAAGTTGGGGGGTGGTTTGTCTTGGGGCAGTCTGTACTAATGGAGGGGTGGGTTTCTCCTGGGGGGAGTCTGTACTAATGGGGGGGTTTGTCCTGGGGGGAGTCTGTACTATGGGGGGTTGTCCTGAAGGGGTCTGTACGAATGGAGGGGGGGTTTGTCTTGGGGGGGAGTCTTTACTAATGGGAGAGTTTGTCCTGGGGGTCTGTGCTAATGGGGGGGTTTGTCCTGGGGAGTCTGTACTAATGGAGATGGATTGGTTTGTCCTGGGGGGGTCTGTACTAATGGAGGGGGTGGTTTGTCCTTGGGGGTCTGTACTGAGGGAGGGGTTTATACTTAGTGGGGAGTCTGCACTGACGGAGGGGGTCTATACTTAGTGGAGGGGGTCTGTACTGAGGGGCGACTATAGGTGGTGGAAGGGGGGTGACGCCACTGCAGCTGCGGGCTCTTCTTTCCCCCCTCCCTCTCCTCCTCGCACACAATGCTGTACTAGTGAGCGGCGCTTGCCAGCACAGCCGCCCACTATGTTTCTTCCCCCCACCTTCATATCGGCCAGGGAAGAAATAGAATAGAAAAAGGAGCAGAGAAGAGGATTGCGGGACATATAGTTCGAGGACTGGCAGCCCCACTGTAACAAAGAAACTGCAGCCCACACAGCATGCCCAGCTGAATGGGAGAGAGTGAGAGAGCCAGGAGCCCAGGAAAGCTTTCAGGGAAGTGCACCCAGGACTCCAGCGGGAGTGGACAGTGCTGAGAGAACACCATCAGAGAGAGAACCCCGCTGCCCTGCGCCACCAGAGTGAAAGCCACACAGCCTGGCGCCATCCCTGGTGTAAAAAAGAATGGAGTCATTGCCAGAATACAGACCTGGGCTCTACCCAGCGGAGTCGCCATGGGCAATTCAGAGTGAGCTGACTCCTGATCAGAGGAACCGTTGTTGCTGGGTCAGGTGAGAGGGCCGATCGGGCATTATCTACTAGCGTCCATAGGAACTGCAGTCTCTGACCATCTCCTGTATTATATCTGCAGTCTCTGACCATCTCCTGTATTATATCTCCAGTCTCTGACCATCTCCTGTAGTATGTCTGCAGTCTCTGACCATCTCCTGTAATATGTCTGCACTCTCTGACCGTATCCTGTAATATGTCTGCACTCTCTGACCATCTCCTGTACTATGATTGCAGTCTCTGACCGTCTCTTGTATCATGTCTACAGTCTCTGAGCATCTCCTGTAGTATTTCTTGGGGCACAGACACTATGTCTCTAACAGAAGCCCTCTCTGTGTTCATCAGAGAGACTCCCCTCCAGGTCTCATTAGTGTACTCTCTTCCAGTATTTTCTTAATTGTTAAAAGATCATGGGAGGATCGTAGGGTAACAAAGACTTCTTAGGGGAGCATCTCTGTGTTTGAGTCGTTGCCCTAGAAACATTTGTAAAGGGGAGGAGTTGGTAAGATGGTGACCACGCCCATGTGGGGGCGCCAGAAATATTTCTGCACCCAGGCGTCTGCGACCCTAGGATCGGCCCTGCTCCTACCCCCCCCGAGTGCCCCCATAAAAACTGCTTTATATGGGGGCACTCGTGAGCCGCCCTGTCTGCATCTTAGGGTCACCACATTTTTAAACAACCATTCAGGGACACCCCGCTTCCCAAAAATCAGCTTCTGCTGTAACGAATCACAGCACAGTGATTGGACACAAGAGGTGGGATTTATGATTTCTCCAATCACAAGCAGGGGGCGGGATTGTGCTCCTCCAGGCATTCCCGGCCAGGACAAGTACTGTCAGTGAGTAAAGCAGTGATGTGGCAGCCTTTTTTGGGGGCATCAGATTGGCCTGGGGGGTGGCTCTGTCAGTTTTATTCCGGGACAGTGTATAGGTCCGGGACACGTGGTCACCCTACTGCATCTATTGATACAGATAGCATGCCTCTGCCCCACCCCCTGCTCCCTCAGCACAGCCAATGGCTTCCGCTGTTATGAATCTGCCCAATGAGGAGGGAGAGAACGGAAAGAGCCGCTACTCTCAAGCACATCGCTGGATCGAGATCAGGCCCAGGTAAGTATAAGGGGGGGGGAGGGGGTGAGAGGGGGATCCTGCATAACAGAAAACGTTTTTCCTTAATGCATAGAATGCATTAAAGTAAAAAAAAAAAACTTTAGGCTGGGTTTCCCGCATCCAATTCGCAATAGCAGGAGATTGTGACTGTCTCTCTATGGAGCCGGTTCACATATCTCCGCAGTGGCTCCGGTGCGATTTGCACAGGAATACTGTGCGTCTTTTGGTCCGTTTCAGGTCTGAACTCAGCCCAAAATTCAGGCTGAAATCGGACCTGAAACGATGAACGAGGAAGCACTGGCCCCCTGCTGTGAGCCGCTGCATGCTCATATGTGAACACAGCCTTAGGCTTTAGAACTTTAGGCTGGGTTCCATAAAGCTAGAAAACATTAAAAATTATGTATTCATTAACCACTTATAGACCAGGCCTTTTTCTGACACTTGTTGTTTACAAGTTTACATTAGTATTTTTTGCTCGAAAATTACTTTGAACCCCCAAACATTATATATATATATTTTTTAGCAGAGACCCTAGAGAATAAAATGGCGGCCATTGCAATATTTTATGTCACACTGTATTTGCGCAGCGGTCTTTCAAATTACATTTTTTGGGAAAAACATCCACTTTCATGAATAATAAATAAAAATAAAAAAATAGTAATGTTAGCCCAATTTTTTTTTTGTATAATGTGAAAGATGATGTTATGCTGAGTAAATAGATACTTAACATGGCATGCTTCAAAATTGTGCACGTTTGTAGCAGTGTTGCCAACCTCCTGTAGCATTTTTTACGACAAAACATGGAAAATGTACTGACGTAGCACATTTTTTTACTGACAATCTGAAAAATGACATTAAAAACCAAGACAATCAGTATAAACACAATATGGAAACACTGAGAATACCCATAGCAAGTAATTTGACTGGTTTACACTTACAGAAGTCAACACAGCATGGCGAATTATCAGCCCCTGATATTTATAGACAGTTGTAAAAATCGCTGATTTTTACAAACTGTCCGTAAATTTACTGATGGTTGGCAACCCTGGTTTGTGAAATGGTGACAAACTACAGTACTTAAATATCTCCATAGGCGACGCTTTAACATTTTTTACAGGTTACCTGTTTAAAGTTACAGAGGCATGCTAGAATTATTGTTCTCACTCTAACAATCGCGGCGACACCTCACATGTGTGGTATGAACACCGTTTACATGTGTACCAGCGACTTACATATGCTTTCGCTTCTGAACGCACACTAGAAGGGACGGGGCGCTTTAAATTTTTTTATTTTTTCAGATTTATTTTCCTTCTTTTTTTTTTTTCACACTGTCCATTTAAACTTTTTATTTTTAATTTTTTTTGATCACTCTTATTCCTATTAAAAGTAATGTAAGCATCCCTTGTAATATAAATAAGCATGACATGTCCTCTTTATTGTGCGATCAATGAAGATCTTAAATTTACACTTAAAATAAAAAATAAATAAATAATTTACAACAAAAAAATTACAAAAAGTTAATAAAAAATTGGTCCTTTAAGGCTGGTGGATCAAAGTGATGTCAGATGTTGCTCCAGTCCTCCAAGGGCATAGAGATGAGTGGGGACCATCTTGCCCCTCGACTTCCTGCCCATCGTTCCAGGGGATCGGATTGTTTCCCCCTTTACCGATGGCTCCAGTAAGCGGGGAAACGACCGAGAATTGGCGGGAGGGACACCTCTCCCGCTGCCTATAAAAGTGATCCCCTGGCGAATCGGACATCGAACCGCCCGCAGTGTAAACAAATCCCAGGGTTATGGCAGCTAGCTGCTGCCAAAACAAAGGTATATAACGTCAAAGCAAAGACGTATATATACAGTGGGAGGTCCGGAATGGGGATCCTTTCCTTTGCCTATGCAGGGCATGGTAAACGGGTCACCTAAAGCACAACTAAAGGTTAAATTTAAATCAGCTAAAAACATTCGAGGAGCATCAAAACAAATGATTTGAAAAGTCTAAGGCCCCTTTCACACGGGCACCTCCTCATTACGGAATCCACTTGCTCAGTGGGAGATCGCTCTAAGCAGGAAGTAAGGCAAAACTAATGGATACATTTGGCAACATTGATGAGGACAAGGGAAGTAAGTCCCCATTCACACAGGGGCGACTCGTCAGGCGTCTCAGCTGCCTGACGAGTCGCGTCCCATTCTGTACAATGGAACCGTTCTAAGCGGACCGACTGAAGTCGCTCCGACTTAGAAAAAGGTTCCTGTACTACTTCAAGACGACTTCAAGGCGACTTCCATTGACTTCTATAGAGAAGTCATTTTGGAAGTCTGCTTTGAAGTCGTCTTGAGATCGCCCAGCACAGTCGCGGCACAAGTAGTGCCGCCCCTGTGTGAATGGGCTCTTAGTGTCTGTAGATTTAATGGAAAGCTTTGATATTTCTGCAAAAAAGTACATTAACCACCCACCCACTGGGCACTTAAACACCCTTCCTGCCCAGGCCAATTTTCAGCTTTCAGCGCTCTCAAACTTTAAAAGACAATTGAGTGGTCATGCCACACTGTAACCAAATTACATTTTTATCATTATTTTCACATAAGTAGAGCTTTCTTTTGGTAGTATTTAATCACTGCTGGGTTTTTTATTTTTTGCTAAAAAAAAACAAAAATAAAAACATCAAAAATGTAGAAAAAAAACAACACCCAGTTTCATAGTTTGTCATATATAAAATTTTGAAAACAGGTAATTTTTCTTCTTCATTGATGGGCACTGATAGGCATTGATAGGCTGCACTGATGGGCACTGATAGGCTGCACAGATAGGCACTAATAAGGCGACACTGATGGGCACTAATAGGTGGCACTGGTGGGCAATGATGAGGCGGCACTGGTGGGCACTGAGAGCTGGCACTGAGAGGTGGCACTGATGGGTGGCACTGATGGGCGGCACTGATGGATGGCACTGATTTAGTAGCACTGATAGGTGGCACTGATAGGGGTCA
Organism: Rana muscosa; assembly: GCA_029206835.1. NCBI lineage: Eukaryota > Metazoa > Chordata > Amphibia > Anura > Ranidae > Rana > Rana muscosa. The sequence continues at coordinate 82,330,953 of CM055117.1, read as the reverse complement.
CTGAGGGGCACTGGTAGGGGCACTGGTAGGCGACACTGATAGGCGGCACTGGTCGGCATTGTTAGGTGGCACTGGTGGGAACTGGTAGGACAGCACTGATATGCACCTGTAGTTGGCACTGGTGGTCACTGGCAGGTGGCACTGGAGGGTACTGCATAGCAACAGTGCCTCTCCCTGTTCGGGACCGATGTCCATCTGTCACGCTGACAGCGTGAAGGAAAAAAAAATACCGATCTACTGTTTACATCACGTGATCAGCTGTCACTGGCTGACAGCTGATCACAAGGTAAGGGGCCTGGATCAGCCCCTTACTCCGGTCTGTGATCAGCCGAGGCTCATTGACTCGATGATCACAGAGTGCACCGTGTGCGCCCTGCAGGGGGCATGCAGGCAACTTATACACGGGAGGATGTCTATTAATGGCCTCCCGGCAATTAAGGCCCGCGCTGTAGCCGTCATTCCGCTATAGCGCAGGCGGGAGGTGGTTAATGCTATATTGGTACATAGGGGAGCTGGAACTTAGAAAATTGAAGTTCTAACAGCTGTGTGTTCCTATTTTAATGTATAACTAATTTTATCTTGTCGTGTGGCATGGCAAAATTATTGACTACGTTTGATTCAATTTTGTTGAAAGGAAAAAGAAAATCGCTGTTTTGGAAGCAAAATCAAGTGATGTCCTGTACACACGATCGGTTTTACCGATGAAAACAGTCCGATGGACGGACTTTTTTCATCGGACAAACCGATCGTGTATGTGCCCCATCGGTCTTTTTTCCGATGGAAAAAAAAACTATAGCAAATTCCGATCGTCTGTGTGGAACTCCATCGGAGAAAAAACCCACGCATGCTCAGAAGTATTGAACTTAATTTTTCTCGGGTCGTCTGAGTGTTTTACGTCACAGCGTTTGGGACGGTCAGATTTTTGACTGATGGTGCGTAGGCAAGACTGATGGAAGTCAGCTTCATCGGAATTCCGATGGAAAAATCCATCGGATTTGAATCCATAGAAAATCCGATCGTGTGTACAGGGCTTTAGTGACAACATCTGATCAGCCCCACTAATCACATTGCAGGAAGAAGCTAACTCTTTCTAAATTATATGTGTCACACTTTAAATCTGTTACTTGTTTATGTTGCTTTATTAAAGCTAGACTGATATAAATGTCTCAGTATTTACAGCTCAGAAATGCCTGAGCATTCTATATTTTATGGGAAACCCAGTGTAACGAGTTGAACACAACATATTGTAAATGAGCTCCCTTGACGGCCTTGATCGATGAATATATATCCTACACCAGTGAAATTAATAGGGCCTTTTACTACATGGTTGTAGACCATCAAGTGAGATAGAATTAATCAATACACCCAACAAACAGCACCTATATGGAAGATAAGAAGATTCCCCTTGTGATAAAGAAATACAGTGATGGATTACAGTGGGTTTTATTGGACTCACACTTGTGGATAAGCATTACATTCTGTTTACACACTTTGCATCGGAATATATACGTTTGAGGTCAGCAGTTCTCAAACTTTTCCAGCAAGGCCTGCCAAGCTCACATAACGTTTTTATTATTATTGTTATTTATTATTATTAATTTGTTACGTTCCATTCGTTTAGATACAGCATTCTTTATTTTGGATAATTCGTAACTTTCGATAAATTCGTATTCGTTACATTCACTAACAGACAAATTTAAAAAGGAAATTCGAATACCTATAATTTAATAGTTAGTAATAGTTAAGTTATTATTAGTTAGTTATTATTTCAGATTTTTACATTTTCGGAATCAAAATCGTATTTTCGTATTTTTAATTTACGAATTTTCGAATATTCCAATTCAAAATTTGTTAAACAGGTTTTCGTTAATTCGGATATTTCCTAATTAACAAATTTGACGAAATACGTTAAAAAAACGAATTTGTAACAAAACAAATTGCACATATCTAACCTGAACCTTTCTCTATTCACAGATTGTGTTACAAGAAGTGTAAGCAAAGAAATAACTTTTCTCAATGGAGGAGTAGGAAGGAGGGGGTGTCCCTGTCCGACCATCTTCAATGCAGTTCTTCTGCAGTTCAGCGCCAGGAAGAGGGCAGACATCCCTGCACAGAATGTTTATACAGGATCTAGCTGCCTGAACAACATGGGACATACTTCATTACAGGTAAGATATGTCACTATTAGTGATGAGCCGAACACCCCCGGGTTCGGTTCGCACCAGAACCCGCGAACGGACCGAAAGTTCGTACGAACATTAGAACCCTATTAAATACAATGGATGCGAACGTTCGAATTCTAAAGTGCTAATTATAACGACTATTATGCATGTTATTGTCCTAAAAAGGGTTTGGGAACCCGGGTTCTGCACCAGGGGACATGTATCAATGCAAAAAGAAGTTTTAAAAACGGTCGTTTTTCGGGAGCAGTCATTTTAATGATGCATAAAGTGAAAAAAAAAAGTCAAATATTCCTTTAAATATCGTACCTGGGGGGTGTCTAAAGTATGCCTGTGAAGTGCCACGTGTTTTCCGTGTTTAGAACTGTCCCTGCACAAAATGACACTTCTAAAGGAAAAAAAAGCCATTTAAAACTGCTTGCGGCTTTAATGTAATGTCTGGTCCCGGTAATATGGATGAAAATCTTTAAGAAAAATGGCAAAGCTACCCCATGACCCCCCCCCCCCTACCCCAGCCCATTACCAGCCCCTTTGGGTCTTGTATGGATATTAAGGGGAACCCCGCACATAAAATAAAAAAGGCCCTATATACTCTGAACAGCCGTATACAGGCGGTGCATACAAGACAGGGACTGTAGGTTTGTTCTTATGTAGAATCTGTTTGTAATTTTGAACAGGTACATTGTTTAAGTGTAGCTCCAGCCAAAAAATCTATTTTTAAACTTTTTTGGAAAACATAGGTAAGGGTTATCACCCCTGTAACATTTGTTTTGCTGTCTGTGCCCCTGTTCAGAACATTTCACCTCACTTTCCGTCCCAATGACAACTGTTTTTGAAATGTGGTGTTTTTCTTGAAACAAGGATTGCTGATAAAGCATCAGTACAGAGGAGACACCTTTCTCCCATATTAATTCTTACAGGAGAGAATTTTCCTTCCAAGGGGTAGATTTCCTCTCACTTCCTGTTGTCTTCTTGCGTTTGCAAGTAGGAGTCGTTTGTAAGTTGGATGTTTGAAAGTAGGGACCTGCCGTATATACTCTGCAGAAATAGGCCCCTTAGTTGTTGGTGTTGGCACAACACTGTAAGCACTCACAGTTACTCTTGGTTGGTGCTGAAACGCCCTGCTGTCAACTATTATATCAGGAATTTTAATTACATATAATTGTTGAATAGTGGTAGTAAAAATTGGGCCTTTGATGGTGGTGCTGGTGCCACAACACTGTAAGCCCTGACAGTTACTCTTGGTGGGTGCAGCAATGGGCCCTGCTGTGAATTATTAGATCAAGAACTGTAATTGCATGCCCCTGTTGAAAAGGGGCTGAAAAATTAGGCCTTTCGTGGTGGTGGTGGTGGTGGTGGTGTTGCCACAACACTGTAAGCCCTCAAAGTTACTCTTGGTGGGTGCAGGAATGGGCCCTGCTGTGAATTATTAGATCAAGAATTGTAATTACATGCCCCTTTTGAACAGGGGCTGAAAAATTGGGCCTTTCGTGGTGGTGGTGGTGGTGGCGTTGCCACAACACTGTAAGCCCTCAGAGTTACTCTTGGTGGGTGCAGGAATGGGCCCTGCTGTGAATTATTAGATCAAGAATTGTAATTACATGCCCCTGTTGAACAGGGGCTGAAAAATTGGGCCTTAGGCACTGGTGGCACAACACTACAACCCCTCACAGATACTGTACTTGGAGCACAGCAATGAGCCCTGTTGCAAAGTATTGCTTCAAAAATTGTAATGACACGCCCCTGTTAAACAGGGGCTGAAAAATTGGGCCTTAGGCACTGGTGGCACAACACTCCAACCCCTCACAGATACTGTACTTGGAGCACAGCAATGAGCCCTATGGCAAATTATTGCTAAAAAAATTGTAATTACACGCCCCTGTAAAACAGGGGCTGAAAAATTGGGCCTTAGCCACTGGTGGCGGCACCCATAAACAAAAATGATCTTCCAAGCTATCATCATCAATCGTATCATTGAGGACTCGGAGGAGGAGGATAGCCAGTCAACATAACAGCACAGGCACTCAGCATCAGCATCAGTCTTGAAGGGATGTGACATGTTAAAATCAATTAGTCTGTTATATCAGCATCAGGTGTGTGGTAGCTGGTGGTGATCCAAGACTGGTTCATCTTGATGAAAGTCAGTCGATCAACCGAGTCGGTGGACAGGCGCACCCTGTGATCCGTGACAAATCCTCCAGCAGCACTGAATGTGCGTTCCGAAAGAACGCTGGATGCAGGACAGGCCAGTAGCTCAATTGCATACTGTGCAAGCTCTGGCCAGTGATCCATCCTCAAGACCCAGTAAGCCAGAGGATTTTCGGTGGGGAAGGTGTCCAAGTCTGACCTTGCCCCTAGATATTCCTGCACCATGTTTATCAGACGCTGGCGATGGTTGCTGGAACCGATCATACTTTGGGGCTGCGGACTAAAGAATTGTCTGAACGCATCGGTCAGACGGCCACCTTCCCCACCGCTCCTTCTTTGACTGGCCGAAGCCTCAGCAACTCGTTGTCCAGGACCAGGAGTTTGTAACCTCCCAGTCTCTGGGAACGCGTTGCACAGACCTTTCTGCAAGGCCTCCCGGAGTTGTCTCATCCTCTGCTCCCTCTGCGACGGTAACATAAGGTCCGCAACCTAACCCTTGTACCGTGGATCAAGGAGAGTGGCCAGCCAGTAATGGTCCCTCTCCTTGATCCGAAGAATACCAGGATCCTTCCGCAGACTTTGCAGGATCAGGGAGGCCATGCAGCGTAGGTTTGCTGAGGCATTCGGTCCGGAGTCCTCTGGGTCACTAAGGACGACATGATCCGCAGCCACCTCCTCCCAGCCACGTACAAGTCCACTGGTTTCTTGGGACTGTAAATCATCCCTAAAAGACTGCTGCTGATGATGCTGAGTGCCAGCCTCCACCTCCATGCTGACACAATCCTCCTCCTCCTCCTCCTCCTCTTCCTGTGCGATGGGTGGGACAGAAGGAACACTGTATGGGTAAAGGGGGCCTTGAGAGGCAAGGAAGTCCTCCTCTTCCTGCCTCTGTTCTGCCTCAAGTGCCCTGTCCATTATTCCACGCAGCGTGTGCTCCAACAGGTGGACAAGAGGTACAGTGTCACTGATGCATGCACTGTCACTGCTCACCATCCTCGTGGCCTCCTCAAATGGTGCCAGGACAGTGCATGCATCCCTGATCATGCGCCACTGGCGTGGAGAAAAAAAACCAAGCTCCCCTGGCCCTGTCCTGGTGCCGTAGTCGCACAGGTACTCATTGATGGCCCTCTGCTGCGTGTGCAGCCGCTGCAGCATGGCCAACGTTGAGTTCCACCTGGTGGGCATGTCACATATAAGGCGGTTCTTGGGCAGGTTCAACTCCTTTTGCAGCTCAGCCAGGCGAGCACTGGCATTATAAGATCTGCGGAAATGCACACAGACTTTCCTGGCCTGCCTCAGGACATCCTGTAAGCCCGGGTACCTGCCCAAGAACCGCTGCACCACCAGGTTAAGGACGTGAGCCACACAGGGCACATGGGTCAGTTGTCCCTGTCGGAGGGCGGAGAGGAGGTTGGTGCCATTGTCGCAAACCACCATTCCTGGCTTAAGCTGGCGTGGCGTCAACCACCTCTCGGCCTGGCCCTGCAGAGCAGACAGGACCTCTGCCCCAGTGTGGCTTCTGTCCCCCAAACACACCAGCGCAAGCACGGCATGGCATCTTTTTGCCTGCGTACTTGCGTAGCCCCTTGAACGGCTACGGAGCACCGCTGGTTCAGAGGACAAACCACAGGAAGAGGCCATGGAGGAAGAAGAAGAGGAGGGGGTGGAGGAGAGAGGTGTGTCACAACCAGTAGTAGCATTTTGGAGGCGTGGCGGTGGAACAACCTCCAACACTACTGCACCTTGTCCTGCATCCTTCCCAGCTGCCAAAAGAGTGACCCAATGGGCCGTGAAAGAAAGGTAACGTCCCTGTCCATGCCTGCTGGACCATGAGTCAGCGGTAATATGCACCTTACCGCTGACCGCCCTGTCCAGCGAGGCCAAGACATTGCCTTCCACATACCGGTAGAGAGCCGGAATAGCCTTCCGTGAGAAAAAGTGGCGTTTGGGAACCTGCCACTGAGGAACCGCACATTGCACAAACTCACGGAAGGGGGCCGAGTCTACCAACTGAAAAGGCAGCAGTTGAAGCGCTAGCAATTTAGCCAAGCTAGCATTCAACCGCTGGGCATGTGGATGGCTGGGAGTGAACTTCTTTCGACGGTCCAGCAGCTGGGGCAGGGAAATTTGCCTGCTAGAATCGGACGTCGGTGTACTGCTAGCAGAGTGGCCGCAACTACTTGGCTGTGACACACCTAATTCTACACCTTCATTCCTCTCAGTGCATGTTTCAGACAGGACTGAAGTTATAGTGGGGTTGGAGATCCCAGCTGATGCGGTGCAAGGAGAGGTCCGCTTTGTTCTTTGGTGTGGGTCTTTGAGGTAGGCTTGCCAACGAGCTGCATGGCAGGTCAACATATGTCTGGTCAGGCATGTGGTACCCAAGCGGCTGATGTTTTGGCCACGCGATATACGCTTGAGACATATGTTGCAAACAGCAGCTGTGCGATCTGATGCACTCGCCTCAAAAAAGGCCCACACCAAAGAACTTTTTGAATGACGGGCAGAGGCAGCGCCCTGCACAGGCGGAGCTCTGCGGTGTGATTCCGTCGGTGTACTGCCCTTACGCTGGCCACCAAAGGGCATCCTGCCTCGTTGGAGATGTGCCTCCTCCTCATCCTCCTCCTCCTCCTCTCTCCTATTAGGCACCCACTTGGAGTCAGTGACCTCATCATCCCCTCCCTCCTCATCACTGGAGCCAATCTGGCAGTATGCTGCAGCTGCTGGAACATGACTGCCAGATTGGTGTCCTTCTTGAGCATCCCCTCTGTCTGCTCTCACGCTACTGCCTTCCTGTAGCTGGGTTTCATCATCAGACCCTTCGAAACGCTGGGCATCCTCCTGGAGCATGTACCCAACACTGTGCTCAAACAGTTCGGGGGACTCCTCAGGAGGAGGACATGGTGGGTCTAGGGAAGGAGTGACTGATGATGAGTCTGACATTGATACCAGGGAAGAGGACGCTTTGGCAGCTGCTTTGCCAGTACCCTGAGCCTGGGTGAGAGAGGATGAGGAGGAGGAGGAGGGCTTGGTCATCCACTCTACCAAGTCTTCGGCATGATGTGGCTCAACATGTCCAGCTGCCGAAAAGAAGGACAAGCGTGTCCCATGGCCATGTGCTGATGACAATGCACCGCGTCCACGACCAGCACTGTTGCCCCCAGACACAGAGCCTGCTTGCCCTCTTTTATTGCCTCCTGACTGTCTGCCTCTCCTTGTTTGCCTTCCAGACATTCTAATAGATGCCCTGCAGGGAGATGGGAAAAAAGCAATAAGGGCTACCTTCAGGTGTCCTTCTCTGTCCCTTTACTTAAGGATTTCTAAATATGGTTGAGGATGATTGCTTTCGCACAGAATAGCACAACGACAATTTCCCTGACTGTCCAAAAAACAAGGATTTCAAAGATGGTTGATGAGGAATGCTTTAGCACACTATAGCACAAGGAGAATTTCCCTCACTGTCCTTCCCTGTCCCTAGAAACAAGGATTATCACAGTGAAAGAAACTGACACTCTTCCTACCTATAGTTTTCTGTCCCTAGAAAAAATGTTTTTTTTAAAGACGGTTGATGATCAATGCTTTAGCACACTATAGCACAAGGAGAATTTCCCTCACTGTCCTTCCCTGTCCCTAGAAACAAGGATTATCACAGTGAAAGAAACTGACACTCTTCCTACCTATAGTTTTCTGTCCCTAGAAAAAATGTTTTTTTAAAGATGGTTGATGATCAATGCTTTAGCACACTATAGCACAAGGAGAATTTCCCTCACTGTCCTTCCCTGTCCCTAGAAACAAGGATTATCACAGTGAAAGAAACTGACACTCTTCCTACCTATAGTTTTCTGTCCCTAGAAAAAATGTTTTTTTAAAGATGGTTGATGATCAATGCTTTAGCACACTATAGCACAAGGAGAATTTCCCTCACTGTCCTTCCCTGTCCCTAGAAACAAGGATTATCACAGTGAAAGAAACTGACACTCTTCCTACCTATAGTTTTCTGTCCCTAGAAAAAATGTTTTTTTAAAGACGGTTGATGATCAATGCTTTAGCACACTATAGCACAAGGAGAATTTCCCTCACTGTCCTTCCCTGTCCCTAGAAACAAGGATTATCACAGTGAAAGAAACTGACACTCTTCCTACCTATAGTTTTCTGTCCCTAGAAAAAATGTTTTTTTAAAGACGGTTGATGATCAATGCTTTAGCACACTATAGCACAAGTAGAATTTCCCTCACTGTCCTTCCCTGTCCCTAGAAACAAGGATTATCACAGTGAAAGAAACTGACACTCTTCCTACCTATAGTTTTCTGTCCCTAGAAAAAATGTTTTTTTAAAGACGGTTGATGATCAATGCTTTAGCACACTATAGCACAAGGAGAATTTCCCTCACTGTCCTTCCCTGTCCCTAGAAACAAGGATTATCACAGTGAAAGAAACTGACACTCTTCCTACCTATAGTTTTCTGTCCCTAGAAAAAATGTTTTTTTAAAGATGGTTGATGATCAATGCTTTAGCACACTATAGCACAAGGAGAATTTCCCTCACTGTCCTTCCCTGTCCCTAGAAACAAGGATTATCACAGTGAAAGAAACTGACACTCTTCCTACCTATAGTTTTCTGTCCCTAGAAAAAATGTTTTTTTTAAAGATGGTTGATGATCAATGCTTTAGCACACTATAGCACAAGGAGAATTTCCCTCACTGTCCTTCCCTGTCCCTAGAAACAAGGATTATCACAGTGAAAGAAACTGACACTCTTCCTACCTATAGTTTTCTGTCCCTAGAAAAAATGTTTTTTTAAAGATGGTTGATGATCAATGCTTTAGCACACTATAGCACAAGGAGAATTTCCCTCACTGTCCTTCCCTGTCCCTAGAAACAAGGATTATCACAGTGAAAGAAACTGACACTCTTCCTACCTATAGTTTTCTGTCCCTAGAAAAAATGTTTTTTTAAAGACGGTTGATGATCAATGCTTTAGCACACTATAGCACAAGGAGAATTTCCCTCACTGTCCTTCCCTGTCCCTAGAAACAAGGATTATCACAGTGAAAGAAACTGACACTCTTCCTACCTATAGTTTTCTGTCCCTAGAAAAAATGTTTTTTTAAAGACGGTTGATGATCAATGCTTTAGCACACTATAGCACAAGGAGAATTTCCCTCACTGTCCTTCCCTGTCCCTAGAAACAAGGATTATCACAGTGAAAGAAACTGACACTCTTCCTACCTATAGTTTTCTGTCCCTAGAAAAAATGTTTTTTTAAAGACGGTTGATGATCAATGCTTTAGCACACTATAGCACAAGGAGAATTTCCCTCACTGTCCTTCCCTGTCCCTAGAAACAAGGATTCGCACAGTAAAACACACTGACACTCTCCCTACCTATAGTTTTCTGTCCCTAGAAAAAATGATTTTTTAAAGATGGTTGATGATCAATGCTTTAGCACACTATAGCACAAGGAGAATTTCCCTCACTGTCCTTCCCTGTCCCTAGAAACAAGGATTCGCACAGTAAAACACAATGACACTCTCCCTACCTATCCTTCTCTTTCCCTAAACTAAAGGAATCCAGGTTAAGCAAGAAAAAAAAAATGTCACTGTCCCTGCCTATGCTTCTCTTTCCCTGCTCCGGAACACACTACACTAGGCCGCCGTGCTGGCGGCCTTTTATAGTGTGGGGCGTGTACTAAACACCCTCAGCAATAATTGGCCACAGGCATCCTGCCTGTGGCCAATCATTGCTCTCCTCGCTTCCGGCGCTGTGATTGGCCAAGCATGCGGGGTCACAGTGCATGCTTGGCCAATCACAGCGCCTGGATGACACTGCGATGGCGTAGTGCATTGTGGGCCGTTCGCGTCACTCGAATTAGGCGCGAACGGCCCAAATCGTTCGATCTTCGTCGAACGATCGAACAGCCGATGTTCGAGTCGAACGTATGTTCGACTCGAACACCGAGCTCATCCCTAGTCACTATACCTTTTGAGAAGCTTTTTTTTTTTTTCGGTAGACTTCAGCTTTAAAAGGGGAAGTTTGGGGGCTTTACAAAAATAAACATTTATACTCATCTCTATGCTGCAGCTGTCCCACATCGGCTCTAAGACTGAGAACTGAGCAATCATATGACCGCTAATTGCTTAGTTCTTGGTCTGCTCAGAGCAGAGAGCAGTGGCTGTTATTCACCGTTCTCTTCTCTGCTCCTCCAACGCTTACTGGAGCACCGAGCGGAGAAGTGGGCGGGTGCAGCTGGCTCCGGGTCTCAGCCGGGTGCTGAAAGGTGGAGCCAACTCTCAATCAGGCAGCTAGGTAGTTCCCGGAAATATTGTCGAGATACTTCCAGAGCCTGATACAGCTCTGCCACATCAGCTGATAGCAGGCAATAGCCCACTATCAGCTGATTCTGGGTCACAGGAAAGCAATAGTAAGTGCACTCCTGTGACCCACAAAAGAAGTATGGGCAAAAAAATTTTGACCATACATTTTTTTTTTTTATATTTGTGATGCTTGCTGGCATATGGTCTTCCCCCCTGGGCTTCTGCCAGGTAAGGATGCTATTGTAAAAACTGTGTTTTTCCCAGGCCATTGGGCCTAGGGATTAGAGTGCTACAGGAATCTTCTGGAAGGAAAGCCTGTAGATGCTGGCTGCTAGTGATTAGTAATAAGCCCAGGTGTGTTCAGATCCTAATCCAAACCGCCTGAGTGACAGGTAGCTGTAACTGTACTGGGCCTATTATCTGCTACTGAGGCATTCCCCACTGCATACCCACACGTTTACAATGGACACTGGAATGCCTTGGCTCCCTATGAGTGGCCCAGGACAGCTTCCTGGTGGACTCGCTCAGAGACCTGAACTCATCCCTACTAGTAATGTCCTGTTCTGGCCTAAAAAAAGGAAGCTGCAGCTGTTCTCCACAAGAGAGGTGGGCAAGGGACTGGTTGAGGGAAAGTATACACAGGAATAAATATAAAAATCTCTGTCCTATATGCCCACACCTTCAAACGTAAAACAGAATCATTCTTGCAGCAATGGACATATAGGAAATTCTACCATAAAATAAATTCATAAATCATCGCACAAATATGAAAATTGTATATAGCACCATATCCAGTGTTTGCAAAGTGAATTTCACAAATAATTCAACATCCACAGGTTAGCTTAACGTGTTTAGAATGTTTTAAACATCTTCATGAGGAGCACATGTGAACAGTGTAAACCAGTAGTGTAAAATCAAAAGTTTCCATACAGTTTACTGGAGTGGAAATTCTCAAATCCAGAAGGGGACAGCCGAGGGACATGAATATAGTAGTCCAAAAAGTGTAATAAATCTCCAATATAGTTCTCCACTTTTTACATCAAAAGCAAAGAGCTTGAAAGATTAAGAGCAAAATATTCATGCAAGATTCCAAATCAGTTCTGGTCTGGAGTTAAATCCTGCCATGCAAGAGGGGGATGCAACAGCACACCCTGATCCTTGACCACCATATCAATGTATGTATTCCAGGCAGTTTAATAATCAGCAGATCAGAATACTCCAACTACCATCCCTGAGGCAGATCCCATCAAACTACACATTTTGGGCAACTATCTTCATGTCCCTAAGTTGTCCCCTTCTGGATTTGAGAATTTTCTCTCCAGCAAACTTTATGGAAACTTTAGATTTTACACTATTGGGTTTTCCTATATGGATACTGTTCACATGTGCTTCTGATGAAGATGGATGAAGCATTCAAAACATGTTGAGCTAACATGTGGATGTTGAAATGGAATAAGATTTGTGAACTTAACTTTGCAAACACTGGATAGGGTGCTTTATACAATGTTGAGGTACCATTGTCTATATGCCCAGAAAAATCCATTGCTACAAAAAAAAATTCTGCTTTAAAAGTATAGACAGGAATCTTTCCATGCTGTAATTCCCTTGGAACACAAAGACTGAGATACTCTTTAAATCTTGATTGCCAAAGAGCCATGTTCTACTGTGTTTTGTATAGAAAACCTTTAGGCATCCGGTGCTTCCTTCATCCACCTCCTCTATTCTCCATACTTAGTCCAATAAATCTTTTAAAATTTAACTTTGAAGTAATTGGCGCCCATTTTTCTTTCATCCTGAGAAAAGAATCCCTCTTTGAGATGAATGAGCTTGGGGCCATGTTGTCCAGTGAGTGGGCTTGGGACATTTGCAATGTAGCAGTTGGTCATCTGGAAGTCAGTATTTACTAAGATTAATACCAATAGTGCTAGAAAGAATTCAAATACTGAATACAATCATTACAGGTTTTAACTCCATATAGTTATCAGAATATATATTCACGGCCCACTTTATTAGGTACACCTGTTCAATTGCTTGGTAACACAAATTGCTAATCAGCCAATCACATGGAAGCAACTCAATGGATTTAGGCATCTGGAAGTGGTGAAGATGACTTGCTGAAGTTCAAACCGAGCATCAGAATGGGGAAGAAAGGGGATTCAAGTGACTTTGAAAGTGTCATGGTTGTTGGTGCCAGATGGGCTGGTCTGAGTATTTAAAAATCTGCTAATCTACTAGGATGCGCACGCACAACCATCTCTAGGCTTACAGAGAATGGTCTACAAATTGAGAAAATATACAGTGAGCGGCCGTTGTGTGGACAGAAATGCTTTGTTGATGTCAGAGGTCAGAGGAGAATGGGCAGACTGGTTCAAGATGATAGAAAGCCAACAGTAACTCAAATAACCAATAGTTACAACCAAGGTATGCAGAATACCATCTCTGAATGCATCAAACCTTGAAACAAATGGGCTACAGCAGCAGAAGACCACACCGGGTGCCACTCTAAGAACAGGAAACGGAGGCTACAATTCACACAGGCTCACCAAAATTGGACAATAGAAGATTGGAAAAACGTTGCCTGGTCTGATAAGTCTCGATTTCAGCTGCAACATTCAGATGGTGGGGTCAGAATTTGGCGTAAACATGAAACCATGGATCCATCCTGCCTTGTATCAATGGTTCAGGCTGGTGGTGGTGGTGTAATGATGTGGGGGATATTTTCTTAGCACACTTTGGACCCCTTAATACCAATTGAGCATTGTTTAAAACGCCACGGCCTACCTGAGTATTGTTTCTGACCACATCCATCCCTTTATGACTACAGTGTCCCCATCTTCTGATGGCTCTTTCCAGCAGGATAATGCACCATGCCACAAAGCTCAAATCATCTCACTACTGGTTTCTTGAACATGACATGAGGTCACTGTACTCCAATGTTTTAAAATAGTCACCAGATCTCAATACAATAGAGCACCTTTGGGATGTGGTGGAACAGTATATTCGCATCATGGATGTGCAGCCGACAAATCTGCAGCAACTGCGTGATGCTATCATGTCACTATGGACCAATATCTCTGAGGAATGTTTCCAACACCTTGTTGAATCTATGACACAAAGAATTAAGGCAGTTCTGAAGACAAAAGGGGGTCCAACCCAATACTAGCAAGGTGTACCTAATAAAGTGGCTGGTAAGTGTAATATTTTCACTATAGCAAGCCTTTAATTTTTTTTCAACTTAGAGTACAAAAGAAAAACCTGCTTGAAATATAAAAATAAATCTGTAACATTTTGATGATGATAGGCAGCAAGCAGATGTCATGTCATGTGATCATGTGACTGATAAATACAATGCCTGCAATCTTTCATATATAACACGTGCATTGTGCCCCTAATCACAGTATTATTCCTCTGTAAGCTCTGTTAAGTGATTTTAATTGTTCCTCTAGGGTAGGCATGGTTGCAGCTCTGCTACAGTATAAATAGTTCCCTTTGGGTTGAAAGAAAGAACAAAATAATAATTATTCCACTGCTTGTACAGTCTGGCCAAGTCAAAAACATTATTTTTGATATAATGATAAAATGAGACGGAATGACATTATTTAATACTTTTAGTTTTTAGCGCACACCTTTAGAAAACCATTCAGACAGCAGGGAAGAAGAAGTACTGCTAAATAGGGAACAGGAAAGTAAAAAATTATTTCCAACAACTGCTGAAATAATGCTAACATTTAAAAAAATGAACTCCATTTTCATCTAATTTGAGTTGAAATAAATTAAGAAGTCAGCCATGTGTTATTTATGACTCATTAGCACAGCTCCCTTTCAGCACAACCCAGTGGCTGCGGTATAACGTGGCCATTGGTGTGAGTGAGTCCGATGGACTTTTCTCATCGGACAAACCGATCGTGTATGGGCCCCATCGTTTTTTTTTTCCATCGGTGAGAAAAAATAGAACATGTTTTAAATTTATCCGATGGGAAAAAAAACGATAGCAAATTCCGATAGTCTGTGTGGAACTCCATCGGACAAAAAACCCACGCATGCTCAGAATCAAGTCGACGCATGCTCAGAAGCATTGAACTTCATTTTTCTCGGCTTGTCGGAGTGTTTTACGTCACAGCGTTTGGGACGGTCGGATTTTTGACTGATGGTGTGTAGGTAAGACTGATGGAAGTCAGCTTCATTGGATTTCCGATGGAAAAATCCATTGAATTAGAATCCATAGGAAATCCGATCGTGTGTACAGGGCTTTAGGGTCAACGTCTGGAGGGACCCCTGGAAAGTTCTCCTATATAAGCCTTTCGAAAATGCCCTTTGTTGCGGACGCATCTTCATCTCAAATATACAGAATAATACGAGCCACAAAACAAACTCACCCAACGGTGGAAAGCTTTATCAACATGAAAAGTCGTATACAGGCTACACTCATCAAAGAGAAAATAAAAGCCATCTTAAACTATGTGAATTGATCACTTTCCATGCTTACAACACACAAAGCGATTATTGGAACTTTAGTATCAGCCCTCCTGGTCTAGAAAGGCACCGCTGATGGCCTCTGCTGTACTTACTACCTTACAACATGTGCTATCATTTAAAGGAGACATGTACAAAATACACTATATGGTCAAAGTATGTGGACACCTATCCATCACACCTATCAAAGCAAAGGCAGTTGACACTTCTTAAAATTTAGAAATTCAAGTAATTCTTGTGAAGGTTACTGTTAATGCTACAGCAAACAAAGACATTTTAGACAATTGGACACTTGCAACATTCTGGGACCAAGCATGACTGTGACCCTGTGCACCAAGCCAGCTCCATAAAGACATGGGTTGATGAGCTTGGTGTGGAGTAACTCAAGTGACCTGCACAGACCAGCATCTGCATGTGACCTCTCAAATGTCCTTTTGGGTGAATTGGCACACAGTTCCAAAGGCATACTACAAAATCTTGTGGAATGCCTTCCCAGTAGAGTGAACTTTAAAGAAGAGAAGGCGTCAACTCCATAATAAAAAAGCTATGGCTTTAGAATGGAATATCCAAGAAGTTCATATGGTGTGATGGTGAGATGTCTTCAAACTCTTGGCCCTGTGACGTAAATAAAAACATAAGCTACAGAGCCCATTACATTGGACTACTCTGAAATAGATTGACACAACTGAGTGTTTTTTATCTGATGTCTCATTATTTAAATGATGTCCTGTGAGGATCTGCCAATTGTAACTGATTCTAGAGCACACTACATTGTCAATTACACATGCAAATATCTTACAGATTAGTAACAGAACTGGGACTTCTTTCATACAGAGATTAAATTCAATCAGCCTAAGAGGAATGAAGATTTGCTTTAATATGTAATAAATTACTGTGGGCACTTGACTGTGATGATTGAATATTTCATGGCTTAAAAAGATTCCCAAGAGACCATCTTTAAAAATCCATAAAGTACTGGGAATTGTCTTGTAGTGGGGCAAAGGAATATTAACCATTCTAAAGTATACATAGAAAAATCATCACCTCGGGCACAAAAGCTTTCTATTAAATGTATTTCTTAATAGTCACAAAAAATATCAATCCACTTTGTGTGCACCAATTGCCTTTGGAAACCCAGATATTGCTTGATAAAAGTAGTGGTGACATCACTACTGTGCTGGACTGTGCAGAGGGTAGAGCTGTGTGAGGGACCCAGTAGGCCCACCTACTACAGGCTGCCTTCAAAAAACTACAGGAGGGGGCGGAGACAAGACCAGTCACCCTGCAGAAGGAGAGAGAGCAACAGTGACTGGTCTTTGTTACAGGCAGTTCCTGGAAAGTATGTGTTTACACTGGATTTGCACACAGATATGGAAGAAATACACAAAGCACACCAAGATTCAAGAAAATACACTATATTACCAAAAGTATTGGGACACCTGCCTTTACACGCACATGAACTTTAATGGCATCCCAGTCTTTGTCCGTAGGGTTCAATATTGAGTTGGCTCACCCTTTGCAGCTATAACAGCTTCAAGGCCTGGCTCACAGTCTCCACTCTAATTCATCTCAAAGGTGTTCTGTCAGGTTGAGGTCAGGACTCCGTGTAGCCCAGTCAAGTTTCTCCACCCCAAACTCGCTCATCCGTGTTTTTATGGACCTTGCTTTGTGCACCGGTCCAAACCATTTGGTGGAGGGGGGATTATGGTGTGTTTTTCAGGGGTTGGGCTTGGCCCCTAGTTACAGTGAAGGGAACTCTTAAGGCATCAGCATAACAAGACATTTTGGACAATTTCATGCTCCTAACTTTGTGTGAACAGTTTGACGATGGCCCCTTCCTGTTCCAACATGACTGCACACCAGTGCACAAAGCAAAATCCATAAAGACATGGGTGAGCGAGTTTGGGGTGGAGGAACTTGACTGGTCTGCACAGACCTGACCTCAACCCGATAGAACACCTTTGGGATGAATTAGAGCGGAGACTGCAAGCCGGGCCTTCTCGTCCAACATCAGTGCCTGACCTCACAAATGCGCCTCTGGAAGAATGGTCAAACATTCCCATAGACACACTCCTAAACCTTGTGGACAGCCTTCCCAGAAGAGTTGAAGCTGTTATAGCTGCAAAGGGTGGGCCAACTCAATATTGACAGACTAAGACTGGGATGCCAAAAAAGTTTGTGTGCGTGTAAAGGCAGGCGTCCCAATACTTTTGTTAATATAGTGTATACATATGTATGACTCTTGTACAGTATTTAGACAATTTTTCTTAAAAAAAGAAAAGAATTAAGAAAAATTTCTCTGGAATTCAGCATAAAATAATCTGTAAATTTTGCACCAACACTGTAGAGGTTACCATTTATTTCCATGAACAAATCTTATTGTGAAAAGCCACATACAGTATACAGTTAGGACAGGAACAGTTGCATTAACATACACGTATAACTGGCTATGAATTAAAGACAAGAGTGTTGTAAATGATACAGTAGTACAAGATAATGGTGCTTAGATAAAAAGAGATATATGCTTAAAACCTGAGTATTTAAGACACAGAGCACAGGGGTCAATCGTGTGTAATACACACAGAGTACAGTGATCAGGAGTAAGTAACACACAGACAGCAGGGGTGTGTAGGACATGGACAGCAGGAGTCAGGAGTTTGTGATGTACAGAGCACAGGGGTCAGGAGTGCGACACACACAGAGTATAGGCATCAGAAGTGTGTAATACATAGAGTGCAGGCGCCAGGAGTAAGTAACGCACAGAGTTTAGGGGTCAGTAGTGTGTAAAACACAGAGAGCAGAGGTCAAGACTGCAGAAAACACAGAAGCAGAGGTCAAGAGAAATTAAAGCACAGAGTTCAGGGGTCAGGAGTGCATAACATACAAAGTACAGGGCTCAGGAAAGCAAAGTGTACAGGTCAGTAGACAGAGTACAACAAAAAATTACTTCTGTCCCCAAGCCAAAAGCCCTATCTGTACATGCACAGAACCTAATGCACCAATCAGTACATGCACGGAGTACAGGAGTCAGGAGTGCATAATACACAGAGTGCAGGGGTCAGGGGTATGTGATGCACAGCGTTCAGAAGTCAGGAGTGCATAAAACACAGAGAGCAGGGGTCAAGAGTGCTTAACATACAGTGTGTGTGGTGTTGGGAGTACACAATATACAGAGTACAGGGATCAGGCGTGCGTAATACACAGAGTGCAGGGTTCAGGAATGCATAACACACAGAGTGCAGGGGTCAGGAGTAAGTAAAGCACAGAGTTCATGGGTAAGGAATGCAAAAGACACAGAAAGCAGGGGTCAGGAGTGCATAGCATACAGAGTACTGGGGTCCGGAGTGAGTAATGTACACAGAGTGCGGGGTTGGGAGTGCACAACATACAGAGTGCAGGATCAGGAGTGCACAATACACAGAGTGCAGGGGTCAGGAGTGAGTAATATACAGAGTGCAGTGGTCAGGAGTAAGTAAAGCACAGAGTTCAGGGGTCAGGAGTGCATAACATACAGAGCACAGGGGTCAGGAGTGCATAAGACACAGAAAGCAGGGGTCAGGAGTGTGTAACATACAGAGTACAGGGGTTAGGAGTGCATAATACAGAGTGCAGGGGTCATGAGAGCAAAAAGCACAGGTCAGTGTACAAATTACAACAAAAAAATTACCTCCCTCCCCACGTTAAAATAAAGCCTCCCCCCCCCCATCACCTACACCCATCATCAGTACAGATCTCCCCCCTCCCACTAGTACATTTTCCCTTCCACAGCACACTTCTCCTACCCACAGAGGGAAGTGTTTTTCAATACAGTATGTAACGAGAGTGCTGCTGATTATATGTCATACATTTGGTCACAGCACTCAAGCATCTCCATAATCTTATAGATATTTTGCACAAAGCTCCATTTCTTTCTATACATGGTATGCATGCTGAGAGATTTTCCAAGTTCTCCTAATTCCTCTGTCTCTAAGCATGACAGCTGGGTCTAGAGTTTTCTCTGCATTTGTACTGTATCCTGAAACCACCAGTATGTACACTTAATCCAGTACCAGGGGAGATCAAGCACGGAGATGTATGAGATTAGCATACGACTTGCCAGGGAATGGAGTCACGATTTTACTATAAAGCTTTCATCGAGTCATGGTTATACCTGGAAAAGCTTACGACCTGACTACAATGTACAAAAGATGGTAAAGGCTTCTGGGAGTTAGAAAATGCAAGTATCTTGTACAAAAAAGAAACATTCTTGCAAAACATTAAACCAAGCAATATAGCAAATGGCTTTAATATTTTAAGCAACAGAAATGTTAAAGCGGAACTAAACTTAAAGCTGAACTTTATCCAAAAGGGGAAGTTCTACTTGTTTGTATGCTCCCCCTTCCACTTTAACAATCAGCACTTTTTTTTTTTGGGGGGGGGGGGGTACCTGGTTTTGACAGGTACTCGCTCCCACTTCAGGTCAGATTGCCACGGCGATCTGAGAGCAAATTCGGCTCCCCCTCCTTCCCCTACAGCCTTCTGGGACAAATCACAGGTCCAGGAAGACTGTGGGACCATTCACAAAGCACAGCACAGCTCATGCATGCACAGTGGAAAGCCGGCTGTAAAGCCGCAAGGCTGCCGGTTTCCCTTAGTTATGATGCCGACACATGGAGAAGAAAAAGAGTCAGCTCAGGTGAGGACATCGTGGGATCCCTGGACAGATAAGTGTCCTCATATTAAAAGTCAGCAGCTACAGTATTTTTAGCTGCTGGCTTTGAATTTTTTGGGGGGAGACTGGAGCCCCTCCTTAACCACTTCAATACCGGGCATTTTCACCCCCTTCCTGCCCAGGCCAATTTTCAGTTTTCAGCACTGTAACAATTTGAATGACAATTGCGCGGTCATGCAACACTGTACCCAAATTACATTTTTATCATTTTTATCTTTTCAAATAGAGCTTTGTTTTGGTGGTATTTGATCACCTCTGCGGTTTTTGTTTTTTGTGCTATAAACAAAAAAAGAGCGACAATTTAGAAAATAAAAAAAATTATTTTATTATAATAAATATCCCAAATTTTTAATTTTTTTTTAGTTCTTCCACAGTTTAGGCCGATATGTATTCTTCTACATATTTTTGGTAAAAAAATAAATAAGTGTATATTGATTGGTTTGCACAAAAGTTATAACTCTTATAAAAGTTATTGCTCTTTATGTGTTTTTTAATATTTGTATACTAATAAAAATATTGATTTTATTAATGTAGCGCTGGTATTTTTGTCTACTAATGCTTTATAATGTAAGTCTATGAGCAGTGTCATAGCTTAGTATTTGGTACCATCTAGTGGCCAATACAAGAAATGGACTCTAAGTATTTTCTTTTTATATAGCACTAGAGATACAACAGGAAATTACTGTTCTGTTTACATTTTTGCTATGACCTACCTACCTAGAATGCCAGGTGACCTACCCATGAACACACAGTACTGAATTGCATGCTGGGTAGGATATAAAAGGGGCCCTGCGCAGCCATCTTAGGTCTTCTTCTGTACGCATGGCCTGCCTGTAAGGACCTGTGAGGAGGTCTCCAGAGAGCGCGGCCTACTGCCATCTTGCGGAACGTAACATTTAAAGACTCTGCCATTCATCTGATCGCTGGAGAAACTGTGTAACCAGATCGAGAAGGATCCAGAGACATCTGTTGGAGCCATCAGAGGGTCCGGTTCATCTTGCGGAGCGGAGCGGTGTGACGGAAGCCGGTCGGTGAGAAGCAAGACTGTGACCAGCGGAGCGGAGCTGTTCCATCCCTTCAGGCCCAGTTTGGTGAGAGGGCTCTTGGACACAGTTTCCTATGCACTTGCATGCACTTAGACTTTAACACAGTGTTGCTGGGACCTGTAGTCTCACGGAGGAGAATATAATAAAGACTGAGTTTAAGCAGGCCTCAAGCCTATCCTTCACTTCACTTTAACACTGTGTTATTCCTGAGCAATTACACCAGAGGTAATTACCAGTGGATCACACTACAGGAACAGTTCCGAAATTCATCTCAAGTTAACCCTTGTTATTCCACTGTTAGATTACAAATTGTTACAAACTCAAGTAGCTAGCAGAAGAAAGAAGATCAAAGATTGCATCTTGTATTGCAAGGCCTTGCACCTTTATTAAAGTAGGGGGAGCTCCCTTGTAGTAGTGTTGTACCATATTTATCATTTGTATTCCTCTATTTACCAGAGTGTGCTGGAATTGGGAAGGTGCCCAGAGTAAGGCGTAATCACTCTGAGCACTAGTCCCAATTGGAGCCACATTCTCAGAGGTCACGTAGGATAACTGTACAGTTACAATCTGTTGTGTGTACCTACTGTACTGTTACGTTATGTTTATGTGACAGTGTAACTACTGAAATGATTACTTTACATTAACCTTAGTAAAAATATGTTCTTGGTTAAGTACTGGAGTGTTGTTCCCTTTTCAACAAGAGGTGGAGCCATTGGATACACAGGTAATAGCAAAAGTATATTGTTATTATATTGTATATTGTGGGGTTGTCCTTCACCATTAGCTCCACACCAACATTGCACCACAGGTGTGTCAAGGGGATTGAGCCAAGTCAGTGGGGGTTCACTAGCAGAGTACAGGCCCAAACAAATTCAGCAGCTCCTTCGGGGGTCAGTGCTACATTAATATTATGCATTCCATTTTGCCTTTAAAGTCCAGTCCTATTTTCTTTCTTTTTGATCTAACTGTATTTATTAGGGTTGTCCCGATACCACTTTTTTAAGACCGAGTACAAGTACCGATACTTTTTTCCAAGTACTCGCCGATACCGAATACCGATACTTTTTTTTTTATCTCTTTTAAAAAAAAAAATTTTTTTTTTTTACAATTTTTTTTTTTTTTTTTTACAATTTTTTTTATTGATTGATTTTTTATAATGTTTTCTTTTTTTAAGGGGTGGGGGGTGGACAGTGTCAGTGTGTTTTTTCTTCTATTTTATTTTATTTATTTTTTACAATTCATTTCTTTATTATTTATTTTTTTATTAATTTTTTTATTTTTTTATCAGCCCTGTTGGGGGGCTTTGGTGAGATATCAGGGGTCTTAACAGACCTCTGACATCTCCCCTTTCAGACAGAGAAAGGGACTAGGGACAGATTCCCCAGTCCCTTTCTCAGCAGCCTCTGCTGCGCTGAAAATGAATGGAGAGAAGACCGCGGCTTCTCTTCATTCATAAACTAAAACATTGTAAACACAGTTTACGATGTTTCAGTTATTTGAATGGACAGAGTCAGTGATCACTGACTCTGTACATTCCGAACAGTAAGGAGCCAGATTTACCGGCTCCTACCTCCGCTCTCCATCCTGACAGATGGAGGGGGTGGAGGAGGAGAACAGAGGGGGATGGCAGCACGGAGGGGGACACGGATTGGGACGGCAGCACGGAGGGGGACACGGATTTTGGACGGCGGCACGGAGGAGGACACGGATTGGGACGGCAGCACGGAGGGACACACGGATTGGGACAGCAGCAAAACGGAGGGGGCTGGAGGAGGATACGGGGACAATCAGCGGTGATCGTGTGTGGGGGAGCTACAAGCACCGATCACCGCTGATTTTAAAGCAGCTGATACTCGCGCGAGGGGGGGAGAGAGAGAGAAGTGGACTCGGAGAAACTACTTTTAAATATATACAGCGGTGATCGGTGCTGGTAACTTCCCCCACCGCACTGATCACTGCTGATCACAAGTATTGGGTGAAGCATCGGGAGCATTTGCCCGAGTACAAGTACTCAGGCAAATGCTCGGTATCGGTGCCGATACCGATACTAGTATCGGTATTGGGACATCCCTAGTATTTATGAATGTGGCAAAGGAGTGTATCTCTATTGTCTTGATGATACCTACTTACTTGCAGTCTGCATGAGCAGCTCAGTGCATTCCCGGCACACTCTAATGGTGTCAAAATGACTGACTCCCGTGAGCATAAGAAGGATGATGTCTCTTCCTTCCCCCACCCTCCCCACTGACCAATTAGTTTGAAGATAGCCAGCAAGAAACATATTCTTTGGTGAAGCTCACAAGAAGTGACAATGACAATGCATTTCTCGTAAGATCAACAGTATTGTCTATACTTGTCTGTACTGTGTTCAATGCTCTTAGCTTGAACACAAAAGGAAAATTAATGCAGCCACAACATCTAAGGAGTGTAAGCTGCAACACTGTATAATACTTTTTTTTTAGATTTACCGTATTTACTCGAGTATAAGCCAACCCGAATATAAGCCGAGGCACCTAATTTTACCACAAAAAACTGGGAAAACATATTGACTCGAGTATAAGCCTAAAGTTGGAAAATGCAGCAGCTACTGAGTAAACAATGCCCATCTGTAGCCTTACTGTGCGCATTTGCAGTCTAATTGTGCCCATTTGCAGTCTAATTGTGCCCATTTGCAGTCTAATTGTGTCCAGTTGCAGTCTAATTGTGTCCAGTTGCAGTCTCACTGTGCACATATGCAGTCTCTCACTGTGCCCACATATGCAGTCTCTCACTGTGCCCACATATGCAGTCTCTCACAGTCAGCAGTAAAACAGTGTGTCTGCCGCTGTGTAATCCGTATGCAGCTGTACCTTTCATTAGTAAAACAGCGTGTGTCTGCCGCTCTATAATACAGTCTGTTCAGCCGTCCATTGAAGGAAAGCCCCGCCTCCTCCTCCTCGTCCGTCCGTGATAGAGGAACACTGATACGATGCTGGAAAACTGTATCAGAGTTCCGCCTATCACAGACGAGGAGGAGTCGGGGCTGTCTTACAATGGACGGCCGAACAGACTGGATTATACAGCGGCAGACATACGCTGCTTTACTAATGAAAAGGTACAGCTGCATATGGATTACACAGCGGCAGACACGCTGTTTTACTGCTGACTCGAGTATATCCCGAGGGGGTAGTTTTTCAGCCTAAAAAATGGGCTGAAAAACTCGCCTTTTTCGAGTATATACGGTAGTTATCCTTTAAATTTCTCCTCTATTGCCTACTGTACTTCTTTTGCAAAAATGAAACAGGTTTTCATTTATTCTACACCGGATTACCTGACCTCTTCATGGATGTTTAAACACACTGCTCCATTACTTCTGCCTTACTTCCTGGTCGGACTTTAGGTCATGACACAGTAAGGAGTTGACCAGCTGAGGGTAGATGATGCAGGGTGTGTGCTAATGAGATCAGCTGGTCCACTCCTTCCTGTGTCATGAGCAAAATTCTGTCCAGGAAGTAAGGCAGAAGTAATCAAGCAGTGTGTTTAAACAGCTATGAAGAGAGTAAGGTAAGCCTAAGTAGAATTAATAGAAAGCTGGGTTATTTTTTCAAAAAAGGTACATTATTGCTAAATTGGTAAATAGGGGAGCTGGAGTTTAGAAAAAAAAAAGGTGAACAAAGATGAACTTATTCTTTAACTTCACCTTAACAAAGTCATTCCCCCATCTTAATCTTGACTTACACCTTCAAATGTATATAACACTTAACCTACAGTGCTTCTTAAAGGGGTTGTAAACCTTCGTGTTTCTTCACCTTAATGCATTAAGGTGAAAAAACACCTTGCAGTGTCCGGCCCCCCAGAGCCCCCCCCCCCGTTTTACTTACCTGAGCCCTGAATTTCCGTGGGCGCGATCCTGCCATCGCTCTCTCCATGGGTTCTCTACTCTTCATTGGACAGATTGATAGCAGCGCAGCCATTGGCTCCCGCTGCTGTCAATCAAATCCAATGACGCGGGCGCCGGGGGGCGGCACAGAGTCCTGCATTTGGGCCGCTACGGCCGCCGAATGCTGGACATGGGAGCGCGCCCGCAAGGTAAACCCCTTGGGAGAGCCCTTTCCAGAGGGGGTTATCTGATGCGGGGAGGAGCAGAGAGAGCCGCCGTGGGACCCCAAAAGAGAATGTTCGGGGCCACTCTGTGTAAAATTAACTGCACAGTGGAGGTAAGTATGACATGTTTGTTATTAAAAAAAAAAAAATCAAACCTATAGTATCACTTTAACACTGAAACCTAACCCGAAAAAAATAGATTTTAACTTCTAGTCAACCCTAAAAATTAACTATTTTCTCCAACCTGACTCTGAAAATTAAAGGGTTTGTAGTGGTTCAGCTTTTTTTAAAAAATAAACAAACATGTTATGCTTTCCTGCTCTGTGTAATAGTTTTGCACAGAGCAGCCCTGATCCTCTTCTATTCAGGTCCCCCTGGCCCCTCCCTCCTGCTGAGTGCTCCCCAAAGCAAGCTGCTTGCTCTGGTGGCACTCATGTGTGCTCGCTCCTGAGCTGCCTTTTTGTGTCTATAAGACACACAGAGTGCGGCTCTGCCCTCGCCCTGCTCCCTCCCCACTGACTGTGATTGACCCCCCCTCCCCCGCTGCTGTGTCTCAGCCAATGAGAGATTCTGCTCTCCTGCACATTGCTGGATCAGGGTCAGGCTCAGGTGAGTACAGGGTGGGAGCTGCACACTGAAGGTGTTTTACCTTCACGTATAGAATGCATGGTAAAAGACCTTCAGCCCCCTAGAGCTACTTTAACCCTTACTGCTTAACCTAATCTTACCACTTTTATTGGTTGTAAAGGCAGGATATTTTTTGAATTAAGGTAAAAAAAAAATCTATGTTTTGTATCTTCCCCTCACCTCCCTCTATACTTATATGAATCCTATCTCGATCCAGCACTGTGCCTGTCTGCAGTGGCGCTCTCCTCTTTCTATCTTCTCACAGGACTGGGGGCAACAGCGACAGCCATTGGCTTCTGGTGCTGTTAATCAAATCTTTTGAGGAGGAAGTGGTGGCAGGGCTAAGCTGCGCTGTGTGTGTCATTGAATGCACACAGCCCAGTCCAGTACTTAGCCCGCAGGTGGGCCCCCATAGGAAGCGGGTTCTTATTGTGGTGCACCGAAAAGAGGGAAAGTGGAGAGCACTGTCTGATACTCCAGAAGAGAAGGTTTGGGCCGGTCTGTGCAATACCATAGGTAAGTATAACATGTTTATTATTAATAAAAAAAAAAAAAGATATTGTTTACAACCGCTTTAACCCTATGTTTCCATGAACACATATCCCTTAATCTCAACCTGCTACCTTAAGCTTACCTGTCCATTAATTACTAAATACAAGCATAAAAAGAATGATATATTGCAGCTTGTCAGTCCCTAGATGTGGTGGCTGCATGTGTTTTCTTTTTTCTGGCCTTTTTTAACAATTACCAAAAAAAGCCGATTCCCTGATTTTTCAATAAATATTATGTCCTTGTCACTTCCTGTGATCTAAAAATGAACAAAAAAGTTTGCAGTATCTTTCTTTTATAAGATAGTAATCTCCCTACCACCTGTGAAATTAAGATGAACAAAGGCAGTCATGTTTGAAGTCTAGCCTAAGTGACAACCATGGCTTCCTCCATAGATACTTCTTGTATCAGTATGGCAGCACTGCCAACAGGAAAGTAGGGGGAATTTCCCTAACAGGGATGCAACCACAATGAAATAATAATAAATATTGCAGCGCTAATAAATTAATAAATCAAGTCCATATTGTTTCAAAATAGTTCATATAGTTGTGTGAAATCAAGTGCTTGAAAAAATGAGTGAGCAAAATCCACCACGTGATCCTTCACCCAATGTGAGATGACCTCTTACCAGAGTTGCAGGACTCTTATTATGGAGTCAAATGCGCTCAGTATTATATGTCAATCTAGGGTTACATATCCTTTCCGGAACATAAACGTGTCTAGTGCTTCCAGTAATTCTCAATAGATATAAACAGAAAAAAACACCCACATAGTGTGAATCTGTATAAACAGCCTTTTAATGTTGCAAAAAGGGATTAAAGGTACTCACATTAAATAAGAAGTAACGAGCGTAAAAACAATCCATGCATGGAAGTAGATGAGTCTGTAAACACAGGAAACAGCGTGGCAAGGGCCCGTACGTAGGCTCTACTTGTTTCGTCACAACTGATGTCATCGGGGGACATTCTGTTTATATCCACAATGTACACCCTTCTCCCTCTATCCATTGAGAATTACAGGAAGCCTGCTACAGATGGCAGTCTCTCCCCTTGTCTGCCCCTGCATCATGCTGATCTACTCACGGTCTCTCTTTGCTCCCTGCTGCCTCTCTGGAATGCTCTCCTTCTGTGGAAGGGCCCTTCCAGGCCAGCCACCCGAGCTCCAGGTCTGAGGTAAAGCCCCTCCCCAGGAAGGAGTCCCTCATAGGCTACCGACAGACTACCTCAGCACTGAATCTCCATTTTCCACCGACTCCTCTCCCAGCATACCTCTTTCCTATTTAAGGGCTCCTTAGTACCCTGCCAGGCCCACTCCTAGCAATTGGCTAAAGGCCCCTGAAATATGCAGAGCAGCCCCTCCTTACCTCCGCCCACTAGTATCTAGAATGTTCTCTAACTTTCAAGATCCAGGGGAGGCACCAGAGAGCTGTCTTTATGAGTCATGCTGGTCTAACCTCTAATAACCCTGACCTGATTACAGATTTACAGACTAGGCATGAGTCAGAGTAAATTTTGCCTAGTCTCACTCAGAACAGAAAATCATTTGCTGCCATAAAGATACTTAAATTGTGCAATCTGTATGATTTGTTTTATTGATGTACATCTCATAATCTCAAGGTCTAGGTTATACCTAGAGAACAATGTACAGTCTTCAATATACAGTACAAGAACATTGAAGAGATTGAGAAGGTACAGCAATAAGCAACACTACTAGCTAAATGGAAACAGATTTCATTCTATAACCAAAAAAATTATACAAACTTCGAATGTTTCCTGTAAAAAACAAGGAATGTTAGAGATGTAAAACCTTTTTTTTTTTAAAAAGAATAACCTACCTGAATACAATAAAAATAACTTGCATACCTCCTTGTACAATGTACAATGGCCGAACCATTTTTTTTTTAAATCAATATAATTCAAATGTTTGCAGCTACGCATAAAGAATCAGAAAAATTACAGGCGGGGGGATAAGCAGACATGCATTTCTTTTGTGCAAAGGAGAACATCTACAGAAACCTTTGTTATGTGCTTGGTCTCTGCTCATCTCTGCAGTATATTGATGGTTGGGAGGCACATGTGCCTAAAGGGAAATTGGGGATACCTAAAGGGATTCTGGGGATGCATTCCTAGAACTTATCCTGTGTGTGATGATATCTGCTTTCAAACCGAGAAAAAGTAGATACACCCCAAAAGATTGTCCTGAAGGTTTAATTACTGCAAATAATAATAAAAAAAAGTATCACAGACAGGTGTTGTTGCAAGTGCATTAATATGGTTGAAATCAACATCAGACTGCAACAGGGAGTGCAAGAGGCTGACACGAGGTCAAATTCAGGTACCTTGTATTTTAAAAATACATTTACTGATCTATTAATGATTACAGAGCTACATTAAATTGTGTATTTTATTTCAAACTAGAGATCAGCTTTAATATATATATATATATATATATATATATATATATATATATATATATACACACAGTGGAACCTTGGTTTACGAGTAACGCAGTAACAAGCATTTTGAAAGACAAGCAACTTAAAAAAAAATCCTGACTCGGTTTGCGAGTGTTGTCTCGCGAAACGAGCAGAATTCAAGCTAATGGGGTGTGCAGTAACGCATTTGGCCAGAGGTGCGGGGGCGACACTCGGAACGGTTCGGAGCCGTTCGTAAATACTTGGAATCACTCAGAAATACTCCGTTCCGGGGTGTTTCCGAGCTTTTCCAAGGGTTTCCAAGATCAGCAGAGCTGTCTTGAGTATTTCCGAGCCTCTCCGGCGCCCCCCCCCCACTTCTGGCCACATGCGATATTGCATGCCATAGAAGTCAATGTGGAAACAAATTATCTTTGTTTCCATTGACTTCTATGGGGAAAATCGCTTTGATATGTGAGTGCTTTGGATTACAAGAATTCTGCTGGAATGGATTGTGCTCGTAATCCAAGGTTCCAGTGTGTATATATATATATATACACATATTAAAAAAAACAATATTGGTAAACATACCATGTTTTATCACTTAGTAAATTGCTGCCTATGTGACTATCACCAGAGGTAGAAAATATGTTTTTCTTTTAAACCTTTACTACAAAGACTTGAAGGCCTCAGCTAATAACATCCTGCTCATGTAGCCATTGTAGCCATTGGAGCCACCGTCATATAGTGAGAATAGTAGGGTCAGATTATAGGAAGGTTCTTAGTTATAACTAAATCTTTGTTGGTGCTTTTGGTCTTGCAGAAAATAAATGGGCCTAATGGATTTAATGGTGCATTTTCCTCTCTTCTAAGGCATTTAAATCTATTAAAGTGGCCTACTCCTAATGTAGCCCTTTTCCCTTGCCGTGTGGATAAATTTATATAAATGGCCTGTTAGATAAATGCCAAGTCTATTTGTGTTTGTCTGTTACATGCGATTCCATTCATAGGAGCTCCTTGGTAACCTTCCAGATGAGGATCTCAGGGAGCAAGGAAGCATTCTCCTCTAACGAGGTCACATGTTCAAGAAGAATACTTGGCGGAAATTAGTCATATATCAGGGATACTTTATATTAACAAAAAGGAAACACATACATTTTCCAGTAAAAATAATCCAATCCATTAGAAATGTATAGTGTATGGTTCCATCTTTTTATTTATTTGCTTTAGATCTCAAGAGTCAAGTGCACCTGTCATGTGTGCAACATTGAACACAAACCTCGTAGCTGCTCACTGTGCTTCCTCAAGCTGTAATATTGCCAATGCAATTACATCTAAATTTGTTTCTTATGTTTCACCAACTCGGCCTTTCTCAAACTTTTCAACAGAGAGGGACGCTTGAAATAACTTTCCGGTCTCAGGGGAACCCCAGCTAAAAATGACTAACTATATCTACAACTAGTGATGAGCCAAACACCCCCGGGTTCGGTTCGCACCAGAACCTGCGAACGGACCGAAAGTTCGCACGAACTTTAGAACCCTATTAAATACAATGGATGCGAACGTTCGAAATCTAAAGTGCTAATTATAACGACTATTATGCATGTTATTGTCCTAAAAAGGGTTTGGGAACCCGGGTTCTGCACCAGGGGACATGTATCAATGCAAAAAGAAGTTTTAAAACCGGCCGTTTTTCGGGAGCAGTCATTTTAATGATGCATAAAGTGAAAAAAAAAAGTCAAATATTCCTTTAAATATCGTACCTGGGGGGTGTCTAAAGTATGCCTGTGAAGTGCCACGTGTTTCCCGTGTTTAGAACTGTCCCTGCACAAAATTACATTTCTAAAGGAAAAAAAGCCATTTAAAACTGCTTGCGGCTTTAATGTAATGTCTGGTCCCGGTAATATGGATGAAAATCTTTAAGAAAAATGACATAGCTACCCCATAAATAACACCCCCCCCCCCCCCTTACCCCAGCCCATTACCAGCCCCTTTGGGTCTTGTATGGATATTAAGGGGAACCCCGCACACAAAATAAAAAAGGCCCTATATACTCTGAACAGCCGTATACAGGCGGTGCATACAAGACAGGGACTGTAGGTTTGTTCTTATGTAGAATCTGTTTGTAATTTTGAACAGGTACATTGTTTAAGTGTAGCTCCAGCCAAAAAATCTATTTTTAAGCTTTTTGGAAAACATAGGGAAGGGTTATCACCCCTGTAACATTTGTTTTGCTGTCTGTGCAGTGTGCACCTGTTCAGAACAGTTCACCTCACTTTCCGTCCTAATGACAAATGTTTTTTGAAAATTTGGGGTTTTTATTGAAACAAGAATTGGTGATAAAGAATCAGTGGAGAGGAGACACTTTTTTCCCATATTAACACTTACAGGAGAGAATTTGCCTTCCTAGGGGTAGATTTCCTCTCACTTCCTGTTGTATCCTTCCGTTTGCAAGGAGGAGTCGTTTGTAAGTTGGATGTTTGAAAGTAGGGGCCTGCCGTATATACTCAGCTGAAATTTGCCCCTTACATGTTGGTGTTGCCACAACACTGTGAGCCCTCACAGTTACTCTTGGTGGGCGCATGAATGGGCCCTGCTGTGAATTATTAGATCAAGAATTGTAATTGCATGCCCCTGTTGAACAGGGGCTGGAAAATTGGGCCTTTGGTGGTGGTGGTGGTGTTGACACAACACTGCAAGGCCTCACAGTTAGTCTTGGTGGGCGTGGGAATGGGCCCTGCTGTGAATTATTAGATCAAGAATTGTAATTACATGCCCCTGTTAAACAGGGGCAGAAAAATTGAGCCTTAGGCACTGGTGCCACAACACTGCAACCCCTCACAGATACTGTACTTGGAGCACAGCAATGAGCCCTGTTGCAAAGTATTGCATCAAAAATTGTAATTACACGCCCCTGTTAAACAGGGGCTAAAAAATTGGGCCTTAGCCACTGGTGCTGGTGCCACGACACTGCAACCACTCCCAGATACTCTAGTTGGAGTGCAGGAATGAGCCCTGCTGCAAAGCATTGCATAAAAAATTGTAATAACACCCCTGTTAAACAGGGGCTGAAAAATTGGGCCTTAGCCACTGGTGGCGGCACCCAGAAACAAAAATGTTCTTCCAAGCTATCATCGTCAATCGGATCATTGAGGAGGAGGAGGATAGTCAGTCAACATAACAGGACAAACTCTCAGCATCAGCATCAGTCTTGAAGGGATGTGACATTTGAAAATAAATTAGTCTGTTATATCAGCTTCAGGTGTTTGGTAGCTGGTGGTGATCCAAGACTGGTTCATCTTTATGAAGGTCAGTCGATCAACAGAGTCGGTGGACAGGCGCACCCTGTGATCCGTGACAAATCCTCCAGCAGCACTGAATGTGCGTTCTGAAAGAACGCTGGATGCAGGACAGGCCAGTAGCTCAATTGCATACTGTGCAAGCTCTGGCCAGTGATCCATCCTCAAGACCCAGTAAGCCAGAGGATTTTCGGTGGGGAAGGTGTCCAAGTCTGACCTTGCCCCTAGGTATTCCTGCACCATATATATCAGACGCTGGCGATGGTTGCTGGAACCGATCATACCTTGGGGCTGCGGACTAAAGAATTGTCTGAACGCTTCGGTCAGACGGCCACCTTACCCACCGCTCCTTCTTTGACTGACCGAAGCCCCAGCAACTCGTTGTCCAAGACCAGGAGTTTGTAACCTCCCAGTCTCTGGGAACGCGTTGCACAGACCTTTCTGCAAGGCCTCCCGGAGTTGTCTCATCCTCTGCTCCCTCTGCGACGGTAAGATAAGGTCCGCAACCTTACCCTTGTACCGTGGATCAAGGAGAGTGGCCAGCCAGTAATGGTCCCTCTCCTTGATCCGAAGAATACGAGGATCCTTCCGCAGACTTTGCAGGATCAGGGAGGCCATGCAGCGTAGGTTAGCTGAGGCATTCAGTCCGGAGTCCTCTGGGTCACTAAGGACGACATGATCCGCAGCCACCTCCTCCCAGCCACGTACAAGTCCACTGGTTTCTTGGGACTGTAAATCATCCCTAAAAGACTGCTGCTGATGATGCTGAGTGCCAGGCTCCACCTCCATGCTGACACAATCCTCCTCCTCCTCCTCCTCCTCCTCTTCTTCCTGTGCGATGGGTGGGACAGAAGGAACACTGTCTGGGTAAAGGGGGCCTTGAGAGGCAAGGAAGTCCTCCTCTTCCTGCCTCTGTTCTGCCTCAAGTGCCCTGTCCATTATTCCACGCAGCGTATGTTCCAACAGGTGGACAAGAGGTACAGTGTCACTGATGCATGCACTGTCACTGCTCACCATCCTCGTGGCCTCCTCAAATGGTGCCAGGACAGTGCATGCATCCCTGATCATGCCCCACTGGCATGGTGAAAAAAACCCGAGCTCCCCTGACCCTGTCCTGGTGCCATAGTCGCACAGGTACTCATTGATGGCCCTCTGCTGCGTGTGCAGCCGCTGCAGCATGGCCAACGTTGAGTTCCACCTGGTGGGCATGTCACATATAAGGCGGTTCTTGGGCAGGTTCAACTCCTTTTGCAGCTCAGCCAGGCGAGCACTGGCATTATAAGATCTGCGGAAATGCACACAGACTTTCCTGGCCTGCCTCAGGACATCCTGTAAGCCCGGGTACCTGCCCAAGAACCGCTGCACCACCAGGTTAAGGACGTGAGCCACACAGGGCACATGGGTCAGTTGTCCCTGTCGGAGAGCGGAGAGGAGGTTGGTGCCATTGTCGCAAACTACCATTCCTGGCTTAAGCTGGCGTGGCGTCAACCACCTCTCGGCCTGCCCCTGCAGAGCAGACAGAACCTCTGCCCCAGTGTGGCTCCTGTCCCCCAAACACACCAGTGCAAGCACGGCATGGCATCTTTTTGCCTGCGTACTTGCGTAGCCTCTTGAACGCCTACGGAGCACCACTGGTTCCGAGGACAAAGCACAGGAAGAGGCCACGGAGGAAGAAGAAGAGGAGGGAGTGGAGGATAGAGGTGTGTCACAACCAGTAGTAGCATTTTGGAGGCGTGGCGGTGGAACAACCTCCAACACTACTGCACCTTGTCCTGCATCATTCCCAGCTGCCAAAAGAGTGACCCAATGGGCCGTGAAAGAAAGGTAACGTCCCTGTCCATGCCTGCTGGACCATGAGTCAGCGGTAATATGCACCTTACCGCTGACCGCCCTGTCCAGCGAGGCCAAGACATTGCCTTCCACATGCCGGTAGAGAGCCGGAATTGCCTTCCGTGAGAAAAAGTGGCGTTTGGGAACCTGCCACTGAGGAACCGCACATTGCACAAACTCACGGAAGGGGGCCGAGTCTACCAACTGAAAAGGCAGCAGTTGAAGCACTAGCAATTTAGCCAAGCTAGCATTCAACCGCTGGGCATGTGGATGGCTGGGAGTGAACTTCTTTCGACGGTCCAGCAGCTGGGGCAGGGAAATTTGCCTGCTAGAATCGGACGTCGGTGTACTGCTAGCAGAGTGGCCGCAAGTACTTGGCTGTGACACACCTAATTCTACACCTTCATTCCTCTCAGTGCAGGTTTCAGAGAGGACTGAAGGTATAGTGGGGTTGGAGATCCCAGCTGATGCGGTGCAAGGAGAGGTCCGCTTTGTTCTTTGGTGTGGGTCTTTAAGGTAGGCTTGCCAACGAGCTGCATGGCAGGTCAACATATGTCTGGTCAAGCATGTGGTGCCCAAGCGGCTGATGTTTTGGCCACGCGATATACGCTTGAGACATATGTTGCAAACAGCAGCTGTGCGATCTGATGCACTCGCCTCAAAAAAGGCCCACACCAAAGAACTTTTTGAATAACGGGCAGAGGCAGCGCCCTGCACAGGCGGAGCTCTGCGGTGTGATTCCGTCGGTGTGCTGCCCTTACGCTGGCCACCCAAGGGCATCCTGCCTCATTGGAGATGTGCCTCCTCCTCATCCTCCTCCTCCTCCTCTCTCCTATTAGGCACCCACGTGGAGTCAGTGACCTCATCATCCCCTCCCTCCTCATCACTGGAGCCAATCTGGCAGTATGCTGCAGCTGCTGGAACATGACTGCCAGATTGGTGTCCTTCTTGAGCATCCCCTCTCTCTGCTCTCACGCTACTGCCTTCCTCTAGCTGGGTATTATCATCAGACCCTTCGAAACACTGGGCATCCTCCTGGAGCATGTACCCAACACTGTGCTCAAACAGTTCGGGGGACTCCTCAGGAGGAGGACATGGTGGGTCTAGGGAAGGAGTGACTGATGATGACATTGATACCAGGGAAGAGGACGCTTTGGCAGCTGCTTTGCCAGTACCCTGAGCCTGGGTGAGAGAGGATGAGGAGGATGAGGAGGGCTTGGTCATCCACTCTACCAAGTCTTCGGCATGATGTGGCTCAACATGTCCAGCTGCCGAAAAGAAGGACAAGCGTGTCCCATGGCCATGTGCTGATGACAATGCACCGCGTCCACGACCAGCACTGTTGCCCCCAGACACAGAGCCTGCTTGCCCTCTTTTATTGGCTCCTGACTGTCTGCCTCTCCTTGTTTTCCTTCCAGACATTCTAATGGCCTGCAGGGAGATGGGAAAACCAGCAATAAGGGCTAGCTTCAGGTGTATACTGTGCAGGAGGCTTAGCAACAATGACACTGACACTGTCCCCTGCCTATCCTTCTCTCTCCCTGCACACAAGGTTTAGCAATATGGTTCAGCACACTAGGTTTAGCAAAGATTATGACACTGACACTCTCGACTGCCTATACTTGTCTGTCCCTACACACAAGGTTTAGCAATATGGTTCAGCGCACTAGGTTTAGCAAAGATTATGACACTGACACTCTCGACTGCCTATCCTTGTCTGTCCCTACACACAAGGTTTAGCAATATGGTTCAGCACACAAGGTTTAGCAAAGAATATGAAACTGACACCCTCCCTGCCTATCCTTGTCTGTCCCTACACACAAGGTTTAGCAATATGGTTCAGCACACTAGGTTTAGCAAAGATTATGACACTGACACTCTCGACTGCCTATACTTGTCTGTCCCTACACACAAGGTTTAGCAATATGGTTCAGCGCACTAGGTTTAGCAAAGATTATGACACTGACACTCTCGACTGCCTATACTTGTCTGTCCCTACACACAAGGTTTAGTATTTTGGTTCAGCGCACTAGGTTTAGCAAAGATTATGACACTGACACTCTCGACTGCCTATCCTTGTCTGTCCCTACACACAAGGTTTAGCAATATGGTTCAGCACACTAGGTTTAGCAAAGATTATGACACTGACACTCTCGACTGCCTATCCTTGTCTGTCCCTACACACAAGGTTTAGCAATATGGTTCAGCACACTAGGTTTAGCAAAGATTATGACACTGACACTCTCGACTGCCTATCCTTGTCTGTCCCTACACACAAGGTTTGGCAATATGGTTCAGCGGACTAGGTTTAGCAAAGATTATGACACTGACACTCTCGACTGCCTATCCTTGTCTGTCCCTACACACAAGGTTTAGCAATATGGTTCAGCACACTAGGTTTAGCAAAGATTATGACACTGACACTCTCGACTGCCTATCCTTGTCTGTCCCTACACACAAGGTTTAGCAATATGGTTCAGCACACTAGGTTTAGCAAAGATTATGACACTGACACTCTCGACTGCCTATCCTTGTCTGTCCCTACACACAAGGTTTAGAGCAATATGGTTCAGCGCACTAGGTTTAGCAAAGATTATGACACTGACACTCTCGACTGCCTATACTTGTCTGTCCCTACACACAAGGTTTAGCAATATGGTTCAGCGCACTAGGTTTAGCAAAGATTATGACACTGACACTCTCGACTGCCTATCCTTGTCTGTCCCTACACACAAGGTTTAGCAATATGGTTCAGCACACTAGGTTTAGCAAAGATTATGACACTGACACTCTCGACTGCCTATCCTTGTCTGTCCCTACACACAAGGTTTAGCAATATGGTTCAGCACACAAGGTTTAGCAAAGAATATGACACTGACACTCTCCCTGACTATCCTTGTCTGTGCCGACACACAAGGTTTAGCAATATGGTTCAGCACACTAGGTTTAGCAAAGAATATGAAACTGACACTCTCCCTGCCTATCCTTCTCTGTCCCTACAAACAAGTTTTAGCAAAGAATATGACACTGACACTTTCCCTACCTATCCTTGTCTGTCCCTACACACAAAGTTTAGCAATATGGTTCAGCACACAAGTTTTAGCAAAGAATATGACACTGACACTCTCCCTGCCTATCCTTGTCTGTCCCTACACACAAGGTTTAGCAATATGGTTCAGCACACAAGGATTAGCAAAGAATATGAAACTGACACTCTCCCTGCCTATCCTTCTCTGTCCCTACAAACAAGGTTTAGCAAAGAATATGACACTGACACTTTCCCTACCTATCCTTGTCTGTCCCTACACACAAGGTTTAGCAATATGGTTCAGCACACAAGTTTTAGCAAAGAATATGACACTGACACTCTCCCTGCCTATCCTTGTCTGTCCCTACACACAAGGTTTAGCAATATGGTTCAGCACACAAGGATTAGCAAAGAATATGAAACTGACACTCTCCCTGCCTATCCTCCTCTGTCCCTACAAACAAGGTTTAGCAAAGAATATGACACTGACACTTTCCCTACCTATCCTTGTCTGTCCCTACACACAAGGTTTAGCAATATGGTTCAGCACACAAGTTTTAGCAAAGAATATGACACTGACACTCTCCCTGCCTATCCTTGTCTGTCCCTACACACAAGGTTTAGCAATATGGTTCAGCACACAAGGATTAGCAAAGAATATGAAACTGACACTCTCCCTGCCTATCCTTCTCTGTCGCTACAAACAAGGTTTAGCAAAAAATATGACACTGACACTCTCCCTACCTATCCTTCTCTGTCCCTACACACAAGGTTTAGCAAAGAAAAAATATGACACTGTCCCTGCCTATCCTTCTCTTTCCCTGCGCCGGAACACACTACACGAGGCCGCCGCGCTGGCGGCCTTTTATAGTGTGGGGCGTGTACTAAACCCCCTCAGCAATAATTGGCCACAGGCATCCTGCCTGTGGCCAATCATTGCTCTCCTCGCTGCCGGCGCTGTGATTGGCCAAGCATGTAGGGTCACAGTGCATGCTTGGCCAATCACAGCGCCAGGATTACACTGCGATGGCGCAGTGTATTGTGGGCCGTTCGCGTCACTCGAATTTGGCGCGAACGGCCCAAATCGTTCGTTGTTCGCCGAACGCGCGAACAGCCGATGTTCGAGTCGAACCTATGTTCGACTCGAACACCGAGCTCATCCCTATCTACAACTCATGTTACATTAGTGTGATGGTCAGTGGAAAGAATGCTCCTTACACTTGTGGTCATTAGGGATGAGCCGAACACCCCCCGGGTTGGGTTCGCACCAGAACCTGCGAACAGACCTAAAGTTTGCGCGAACTTTAGAACCCTATTAAATACAATGGACTCGAATGTTCGAAATCAAAAGTGCTAATTATCAAGGCTAATATGCAAGGTATTGTCCTAAAAAGGGTTTGGGTACCCGGGTCCTGCCCCAGGGGACATGTAGCAATGCAAAAAAAAGTTTTAAAAACGGATTTTTTTTCGGGAGCAGTGATTTTAATAATGCTTAAAGTGAAACAATAAAAGTGAAATATTCCTTTAAATTTTGTACCTGGGGGGTGTGTGTATATTATGCCTGTAAAGCAGCGCTTGTTTTCCATGCTTAGAACTGTCTCTGCACAAAGTGTCATTTCTGAAGGAAAAAAAGTAATTTAAAAGCACTCGCGGCTATTAATGAATTGTCGGCTCCCGGCAATACAGAGAAAAGTCATTGATAAAAAAAAATGCGTGGGGGTCCCCCCAAATTCAATTACCAGGCCCTTCAGGTCTGGTATGGATATTAAGGGGAACCCTGCGTCAAATTTTAAAAATAAAATGGCGTGGAGTTCCCCCCAAAAATCCATACCAGACCCTTTATCCGAGCACACAACCTGGCAGGCCGGAGGAAAAGAGGGGGGATGAGAGACCGCCCCCCCCACTCCTGAACCATACCAGGCCACATGCCCTCAACATGGGGAGGGCACTACCTGCACTAACCCTGCACTAACTTAGCCTAGGTTCACACCTATGCGGCTCTGCCAGCCATGTTTTGCATGGGCACCAGTGGCGGCTGCTGTTTTCTTGGGGGGGCAGCAAACAACCATGCCCCCACCCCCCCATGCGGCCGGCGACACCCCCTTCCCCCCTCTCTTATTACAAGGGATGTTTACATTAAGTGATCAAAAAAAAGAAAGTGTAAAAATAAAAAAACTTTCAATAAAATAAACCAAAATTTTTTAAATCGCCCCTGTCCTCGTGTGCTCGCGCACAGAAGCGTACGCACACATAAGTCCCGCCCACATATGTAAACAATGTTCAAACCACACATGTGAGGTATCGCCGCGTGCGTTAGAGCAAGAGCAATGATTCTCGCACTAGACCTCCTCTGTAACCCTAAACATGTAACCTGTAAAAATTCTTAAAGCGTTGCTTATGGAGATTTTTAAGTAGCGAAGTTTGGCACCATTGTACGAGTGTGCGCAATTTTAAAGCGTGACATGTTGGGTATCTAGTTACTCGGCGTAACATCATCTTTCACATTGTACAAAAAATGTGGGCTAGTTTTACTAATTTGTTATTTTATTTTTTTCATAAAACACGTTTGAAAAATTGTTGCGTGAATATCGTGTGACATAAAAAGTTGCAACGACCGCCATTTTAGTCCCTAGGGTGTCTGCTAAAAAAACATATATAATTTGGGGGTTCTGATTCATTTTCTAGCAAAAAAAATTATGATTTTTACATGTAGGAGTGCCAGAATAGGCCCGGTATTTAAAATAGTGAGACTTCCTAGCCGACTCTGTGCCTACACACAGCCAGCTTGGCATGCATTAGAAGCTTGTTAGGAATAAACAATACTACATTATTTCCTCTTACTAACAATGATAAACATGCTCCTCTTATCCTTGTACAATCACTATAAGCTGAATCTATTAGGTCAATCCACTTTAAAGTACATTTTACACTATTTTATACTTTTACATGTTTTTATTATGGCAATTACAGCAAGCATTTGAGTCCACTAACATTTGGCCTCGTTGTAAAAAAATGTTTTTCGGATACATAAAAAAAAGTTTATTTGGCTTGTAAAACCGCTGACTGTTCGCTTAGTAAAACAACGCACTGTAAATGATTTTGTTTCCCTTAAAGCTATTATTGAAAGTTCCTATTTTGAATAGTACTGAACCTTTTGCTGACTGTGTCTGCCTTGCAGTCGTATTTATAGTGCACATTTGCTGGTAATTACACAACTAATTCTCTATATGGATTGAACTTTGATGACTTAATATAATTAAATATTTCATACTGTTATTACTTTAAATAGAAATAATATGGTTGAGTGATGATGAGAAGTAATGGGGCTAATGAACAAGAATGATTTATTTTTGATATTTTTATATATTTTTATAGAACTTCTTTCACATTTGAAATCCCTTTTTGGATATACTGTAATTATCAAGTATTATGAGTTCCTACATTTGCAAAATCCAAAAGAACTTGCTGTCTTCTGCTGTCATTGCTTCTACCATGTGTCTGCATTGAAAAGCAAAATTTCTACATGTACTTATAGCAAAAAAAGGTGTGATGTTTTTCTCATTTGCCTTTTTTTGCACTGTGGGGTGTATTTACTAAAGGCAAATTGACTGTTAACTTTGCAAGGGAAGTTATACTTTTCAAGGAAATTTTCCCCAGAGCTTAGTGAAGGAGGGGAAGCTCTGTAGACTTCCATCATACAATATTGTGCCAGCAAAAAGGCAGGAGCTAGGAGCTGATTGGAGGAAAGAGACACCATGACCCCCCCCCCCCCCCCTTCACACATTTCACAGGAACAGAGCTGAGGCTGCCAATCTGCTAGGGGTCCCTCCCCTGTCGTTTTTTTTCTCTTGGTGTCAGGAAAATTTGTCGGAAGTGATTTAGGTAGATAGCAGAGGAATGAAGTAGCAGACAAAAATTACACTTAGTGCTCTGGATTGAGATAAGTACATACTATAGAGGGATATGCTTTGTTCATTGTTCATGTCTGAGGTTCACAGAAAAGGGGGGGTGAATGGCAAATATATGCTTGTGCCACATCCAGTATATATGAGAAAGGAAAAAAGGGGGTTCCCCTGGGTGGACTTTTAAGGCACTGGTAGTATTAATTCCAAATATACGGGATATTGAAGTAAAAAATTGTTTTTATTCACAATTATACATATTTATCAAAAAATGAAATATTAAATTAAAATATACAGTTCCAAAGATTGTCACCATATAGGTTCAGCAGCACTCTTTGCTGGACTGTCATGGTGTGAGGTTGACTATGTCAATAATACAGTGTACTGTTTGACAGCGGACATTATTAGGGCTTTTATGGATCTCATATACTCAGGGACCTCTACCCCAGTCCCAGTATATCTCTTCTGGTTGATCCACCGGCTTCTCGATCTTTGGAATAAATTTCTCCCTAACGGGATGAACACATGTTCCTTATAAATGTCCTTCTCAAACCTGCATTAATTGTATATTCTGATACCCACTTCTTGCTTGACTGGCAACCCCATTGACAGAACCCAGCGTGCTGTTTATTTTTTCAATGCTTTTAAAAAAATTGCATCCAATGAAATATTCATTATTTTTCTACTACATTTATAATACGTGAACTAATTGTCCTTCTCTACACACCCCTGAAGAAGGTTACCCCGAAACGCGTCGGGTGTAAAGAAGGTTTTCATGTATTTACCTATATGGTGACAATCTTTGGAACTGTATATTTTAATTTAATATTACATTTTTTGATAAATATGTATAATTGTGAATAAAAACTATTTTTTACTTCAATATCCCGTATATTTGGAATTAATACTACCAGTGCCTTAAAAGTTCACCCAGGGGAACCCTCTTTTTTCTTTTCTCGTGTCTGAGGTTCACAGCCACTTTAATGCAGATAATCCTACTTATTTAGTATAACGAAAGATGAGTGAACCAATCCGCAAAAACTGGAATGAGCCCCAGTTTGAGCAAATTAGTAGATATATGGTATTATTTGATCCATCAAACATGTTCTTTTTCTTTTCTTTACATTTTTTTAAATTGAAAAAGCCCCCCTCCAATATATGGTATATGGGCTGGGGGGTCATTCAGTAAAGCTGCTGCAGAGAATTCTATCCCCTTTTAGAATTAATTTAAAGGTGCTTTATTTGGCGATTTATTTGGGGGATGAATCTAATGGTCTGTGATAGCACATGATAAACATATGCATTTTTGGTATGGATGATCAACACTCTGGGGGAATTATTACTGAGTATGTGGAATTTACTAATTTGACTGACATAAATTTTTTACTTTTCATTATCTTTATTGTTTTTTCTGTATTATATTTGGGAATTATTTATCAAATAATGTGCATATGATGATTATTTGCAAATTAGCAAAGTGCTGTGTTTACCCTGGGGAGGACATTACCAACCACATCAGGATATATCAACCTAACTGTATGAGCATTTTA
Organism: Rana muscosa; assembly: GCA_029206835.1. Classification (NCBI taxonomy): domain Eukaryota; kingdom Metazoa; phylum Chordata; class Amphibia; order Anura; family Ranidae; genus Rana; species Rana muscosa. The sequence continues at coordinate 82,288,801 of CM055117.1, read as the reverse complement.
TTGTATTCGTGTGAATTACAAGTAGGATTTGTATTGCATTGTAATTGTCTTTTTTTTTTTTTTTTATAATTCCATTATTAGGATGAGAATCTTTAAACTCCAACTTTAACTTGTGCAAAATCTACAAAACTTCAAAGTATTTGGCATTGATTAAATGGCATACTGGCCCTATCTTTAGTGCTGTCAGTGCTGACCCACTGATCCAGTGCGACCCAGCATCATTTAACCCACTTCCTGTGAAGAGACTGCCCCAACCCAGACCCATAGGAGAGTGCTGCAAAGAGCTGCACCACATCATTACATCTTAATGCTCTTCGCAACATTCAGGAACCACCCAGCAAAGAGGACCCAGCAAAGGGCAAATAGGACACGTGAAATGACCAGATCAGACCACGGGCACCTAGAAAAAAGTGAGTATTGTAATCTGGAAAGCCCTAAATCACCAGTCAGCTGTTTGTAAAAGTAAACAGTCTTTATAAGTCTCACAAAACAAGCAAACGCAAATAGCTTCCCTCAGCAAAATGAAGGTAAACAGTCCTAGTGGAATAAAGGCCACAAAAATGGCTCACCGCCAGTTTCCTGGTCCCACACTTGGGGTTAGGATTCCCGTCTGTTTTGGGTTGCAAGACAAACCACAGGAGCTCATTTAAATCAAGTCTTAGTAACCAGACAGCCCACACCATCTTACAGCTGTGAACTACTCCACTCTACCTCATAGACACCTGCTGACTCCTTCATGTTGCTTTTCAAGCCTCCCTTTGTGGGTTAACCCTCTTGGGACCAAAGTCCCTGTAATCAGAGTTTGGAGGCTGTTTCTCACCCACAGTCTCTCCATGTCTCCAAATGCCAGGTCCCAAATGAGGATTTACCATTCTAGAGAGTATTGAAGTCAGTCCCGTCTTCTCTGACCGGTCTATCCCAAAACCCCTCACCTTGCATGGGGGGGGGGAGAACCCCTGAGTACTGAAACATGTCCTTTGAACTCTTCTTTCAAGGGACCATAAATCATATACAGTGGGGATCGAAAGTTTGGGCACCCCTGGTAAAAAATGTGTATTAATGTGCATAACAAAGCCAAGGAAAGATGGAAAAATCTCCAAATGGCATCAAACTACAGATTACACATTCTTATAATATGTCAAAAAAAAGTTAGATTTTATTTCCATCATTTACACTTTCAAAATTACAGAAAACAAAAAAATGGCGTCTGCAAAAGTTTGGGCACCCTGCAGAATTTATAGCATGCACTGCCCCCTTTGCAAAGCTGAGACCTGCCAGTGTCATGGATTGTTCTCAATCATCATCTGGGAAGACCAGGTGATGTCAATCTCAAAGTTTTTAAATGGCCAGACTCATCTGACCTTGCCCCAACAATCAGCACCATGGGTTCTTCTAAGCAGTTGTCTAGAAAACTGAAACTGAAAATAGTTGACGCTCACAAAGCTGGAGAAGGCTATAAGAAGATAGCAAAGCGTTTTCAGATGTCAATATCCTCTGTTCGGAATGTAATTAAGAAATGGCAGTCATCAGGAACAGTGGAAGTTAAAGCAAGATCTCTAAGACCAAGAAAAATATTAGACAGAACAGCTCGCAGGATTGTGAGAAAAGCAATTCAAAACCCACGTTTGACTGCACGATCCCTCCAGAAAGATCTGGCAGACACTGGAGTTGTGGTACACTATTCCACTATAAAGAGATACTTGTACAAATATGGTCATCAGAAGAAAACCTCTTCTACGTCCTCACCACAAAAATCAGCATTTGAACTTTGCAAATGAACATATAGACAAGCCCAAGGCATTTTGGAAACAAGTTCTGTGGACCGATGAGGTTAAAATAGAACTTTTTGGCCGGAATGAGCAAAGTTACGTTTGGAGAAGAAAGGGCACAGAATTTAATGAAAAGAACCTCTGTCCACCTTTTAAGCACGGGGGTGGATCAATCATGCTTTGGGGTTGTATTGCAGCCAGTGGCACAGGGAACATTTCACGAGTTGAAGGAAAAATGGATTCAATAAAATTTCAGCAAATTTTGGATGGTAACTTGATGCCATCTGTGAAAAAGCTGAAGTTAAAGAGAGAATGGCTTCTACAAATGGATAATGATCCTAAACACACCTCAAAATCCACGGGGGATTACATCAAGAGGCGTAAACTGAAGGTTTTGCCATGGCCTTCACAATCTCCTGACCTCAACATTATTGAAAACCTATGGATAGACCTTAAAAGAGCAGTGCGTGACAGACAGCCCAGAAATCTCAAAGAACTGGAAGACTTTTGTAAGGAAGAATGGGCAAAGATACCTCAAACAAGAATTGAAAGACTCTTGGCTGGCTACAAAAAGCATTTACAAGCTGTGATACTTGCCAAAGGGGGCAGTACAAGATATTAACTCTGCAGGGTGCCCAAACTTTTGCAGACGCCATTTTTTTGTTTTCTGTAATTTTGAAAGTGTCAATGATGGAAATAAAATCTAACTTTTTTGGACATATTATAAGAATGTCTAATCTGTAATTTGATGCCATTTGGAGATTTTTCCATCTTTCCTTGGCTTCGTTATGTACATTAATACGCATTTTTACCTGGGGTGCCCAAACTTTCGATCCCCACTATAGTGGGGAAATACTGCATATTACCGTCCAGGACTTATCCCTGGCATCCTGTGAAGTATATTGATTTTAAAAGGGTGCTCCAATGGGGAAGAGAGGAGAAAGATGGTGGGGATAGGAGAGGGGGGGGGGGAGAGGGGGGGTGTTTAGGGGCAAGCCCAAAGTTGGACTTTAACCCTTTAGCTGCCACCACCATAACTGCTGCAATGGCAGCAGCACCGACATGTAAACAATCCCCTGGCCGCTATAGCAGCCAAGAATTTGTTTTTTCTCAATATGCTTAGGGAGACTTTAGGAATGGCATTTGGGGTCTAATAGACCCCTGATGTCTCCTTAAAGTGTGTTTTCTAGCACCCTTTTGATATCAATGAAGAGAAGCAGAATTTTTTTTTTATAAAATACATTTTAAAAATTTGAATTTTTTTTTTGAAGTCTTGCCACACCCATAACACATATTAGATATTGCTCCACATGCCGAAATAAGGAACAATTCTAGGGCCAAAATTTATGGTCAACGTATGTATGTTGGTATCTGCCTGATCTTCAGTAAAATGTTTTGAATAGGAACGCCATGTGCTGGTTCTTATGCCTTTAAAAAAGTATACCTGCTCAACCTGGTTGTTAAACAAGACTTGTAGGGAGATGACAGTGCACAATAGGATTTAAAAAGGGTGTGGGAGCAGGTTTAAGCTTTGTTATTAATAGCCTGAACTTTTACTTTAGGCATGGATGTTGAATGAAGCTGAGCCAAATATAGGGAGCTCCCCTAAGTGATTTATCCACTAATCTCAATGAAACGCATAATGGTTTTGGTTTTGCTTTTTTTATTTCCTAAAGGTCAGGAATTAAAAAACAGTTATATGCGAATATGTTGAAGTTCTGTGAATATAAACTATTGCCTTCTAATATTTTGTACTTTTCTAGCCAGAACGTGTAGAAAAATAGGATTTTTATAACAGCTTACCTGTAAAATCCTTTTCTTGGAGTACATCACGGGACACAGAGCGGCATAGTCATTACTATGTGGGTTATATAGTTTACCTTCAGGTGCTGGCACTGGCAACTTCCAAACCGGAAGTACCCTCCCCTATATAAGCCCCTCCCATCCGGGAGCACCTCAGTTTTGTAGCAAAGCAATAAGTGTCCCCAAAAGAGGGGTGGGAGCTCTGTGTCCCGTGATGTACTCCAAGAAAAGGATTTTACAGGTAAGCTGTTATAAAAATCCTATTTTCTTTCTCGTACATCACGGGACACAGAGCGGCATAGTCATTACTATGTGGGACGTCCCAAAGCAATGCCCAATGAGGGGGGGGGATACACCATACATAAGCTGAGCGCTATCAGACATGAGGATCTTTTGTGGCCTGCAACACACTGCGCCCAAAGGCGACATCCTCCTGACTTCTAACGTCCACCTGGTAGAACCTAGTAAACGTGTGCACTGAAGACCATGTTGCGGCCTTACAGATTTGAGCCAGGGAGGCCTGGTGATGCACTGCCCATGAAGTTCCAACTGCTCTTGTGGAGTGCACCCTAACTTTGAACGGAGGCGGTTTCCTTCTCAAGCCATAGGCTTGCATAATGACCTGTCGAATCCACTTGGCTAAAGTAGATTTTGACGCTGCCTGACCCTTTCTGGGGCCTTCCGGCAGAATAAACAAAGTATCCGTTCTGCGAATCTGAGCAGTGGCTTTTAGATAAGCTTTAACTGCTCTTACTACATCCAAAGAATGTAATAACTTTTCCTCTACCGAACTAGGTTTGGGGAAAAAGGAAGGAAGAACCACATCTTGGTTCAAATGAAACCTCGATACCACCTTAGGAAGAAAGGCTGGATGAGGACGTAACACTACTCTGTCCTTATGGATAACCAGATATGGCTCTTTACAGGACATAGCGGCTAATTCCGACACTCTTTTAGCCGAACAAATGGCTACTAGAAAAATCAATTTCCTGGTGAGAAGAACCAAGGAAATGTGCTGTAATGGTTCAAATGGTTGCTTCTGTAGAACCGACAGAACCAGGTTTAAGTCCCATGGACATATGGGAATATTAACCGGAGGGCTAATACGCATCACTCCTTGTATAAAGGCTTTGACTAGTGAATGCGAAGCCAAGGGCCTCTGAAAAAATATTGACAAGGCTGAAATCTGACCCTTGATAGTACTCAAGGCAAGCTTCCTATCTACAGCCCACTGTAGGATGTCCAGAATCCTACCTATTACATACTTACGTGGATGCCATTTCTTGGCCTCACACCAGGCGATGTACGCCTTCCAGATTCTATAGTAGATCTGCCTGGATACCGGCTTCCTGGCATTGATCATGGTAGATACCACAGGATTAGAGAGACCTCTCTTTTTTAGAATGTGGGCTTCAATAGCCAGGCCGTCAAACCTAGGGCTGGTAAGGAAGGGTGGTATATCGGTCCTTGCGAAAGCAGGTCCGGACGATGTGGGAGGGTCCAAGGACTCCCCACAGACATTTTTACAATCTCCGCGTACCATGCTCTTCGGGGCCACGCTGGAGCCACCAGAATCACTGGTTTCTTTTCTACCCTGATTCTGCGGAGTAATCGAGGTAACAATTGTGGCGGTGGGAATGCATATATCAGCTTGAACTGATCCCAAGGGAACACTAGGGCATCCGAGCCGCAAGCTAGGGGATCCCTTGTCCGAGAGACAAACCTGTCCACCTTTGCGTTGAATCTGGATGCTAGCAGATCTACATATGGTGTTCCCCACCGCTGACATATTGTCTGGAAAACCTCGGGGTGAAGGGACCATTCCCCTGGGCATAATTGTTGGCGACTTAGAAAGTCCGCCTTCCAATTCTCCACTCCTGGAATGAATACTGCGGATATGGCTGGGACATATCTTTCTGCCCATTTCAGGATGCAATTCACTTCCCTCTGGGCTGCACGGCTCCTGGTGCCACCCTGATGATTGATATATGCCACTGCCGTGGCATTGTCTGATTGAATTCTGACAGGGGACCCTTGGAGTTTCGATGTCCATGCTACTAGGGCATACCGGGCTGCTCGTATCTCTAAGAGATTGATGGGCAGGGCCTTTTCCGCATCCGACCACCTGCCCTGGAGAGACCATTGCTCCAGTACTGCTCCCCAGCCTATAAGGCTGGCATCTGTAGTGACCACCTTCCAAGAAATCGGATTGAAGGATTTCCCTTTTTCCAGATTCTGGGGAACCAACCACCAACGGAGGCTCTTGCGTACGGAAGGGGACAAGGACATTGGTAAGTCTAGGGCCTGAACTTTTTTGTTCCAGGCTGACAGTATGGCCCTTTGCAAATTCCTTGAATGGAATTGACCGTAGGGTACTGCTTCGAATGATGCCACCATTTTTCCCAGCAGCCTCATGCACAGGCGTATGGATGGCTGTCTTTTTGTACCCACTAGGTGGATCAAATCTCTCAAAGACGACACCTTTTCTTGAGGCAAGAAAAATTTTCTCTGGTCTGAATCCAGCCTTAGCCCCAAGTATTCCAGACTTTTGACTGGTTTTAGGGCTGACTTGTCTCGGTTGATAATCCAACCGTGAGATTCCAGATACTCGATTGTCTCGTGAACAACCACTTCTAGTTTTTCCACTGAGTGGTCTATCAGCAACAAGTCGTCTAGATATGCCATTATCGTTACACCTCGTGTTCTTAGATTGGCCAATAATGGGGCCAGAATTTTTGTGAACACGCGTGGTGCTGTGGCCAGACCGAAGGGTAAGGCTCTGAACTGAAAATGGCGCCCTTCTACTGCAAAGCGTAGAAATTTTTGGTGGACTGGAAAGATGGGAATGTGCAAATAAGCATCTTTGATGTCGATCGAGGCTAACCATTCCTCCCCTTGTAGGGCAGTGGCCACCGATCGGATCGACTCCATCCGGAAAGTCCTGATATGTAGAAATTTGTTTAGCCCTTTTAGATTTAATATGGGCCTCACGTCCCCGTTTGGCTTCGGGACTGTAAAGAGGTTTGAGTAAAACCTGAACCCCTATTCTTCTAGGGGAACCTCCATAATTACTGCTTGGAGCAATAGTTGTTCTAGTGCCAACAGGAGGGATCCTCTCTTCCGGGGATCCCTTGGCACGTTTGACCTTATAAAATGGGAAGGAGGGGAGTCTTTTAACTCCAATTTGTGTCCCAGACTTACTGCGGAGAGCACCCATCTGTCTCTGATCGTGTCCCGCCAGGTCTCTGCAAACAACTGAAGTCTTCCCCCCACCCGATTGAGTGGGGGCAACCCTTCATGCATTTGACTTTGGGGGAGGTTTTGTACCTCTCCTGACCCAGGGCTTCTTGTTACCCTGCGATTGTCCCTGATTTTTACCCCCGGGATTTGACCGAGGAGGCCGTCGGAACTGTTTCACAGCCGATGCCCCAGGGACTGGAGAAGCAGGCCTCTTAAAAGAGGGACCTCTAACTCTGTTTTTAACCGGCAAGAGTGTACTTTTACCGCTGGAAATTGTTCTGGATATATTTGTCCAGGTCTTCCCCGAATAAGCGTTCACCATGAAATGGGAAGCTGACCAGCAATTTTTTACAGGGAGCTTCAGCAGACCAGTTTTTGAGCCATAGAAGCCTGCGCATATGTACTACAGACAGCGTAAGGCGGGAGGCCTGATGGATTGAATCCTTTATAGCGTCAACCGCAAAGCATAAGGCTCTAGGTAGATCAGCTAGGGCAAGGGCCTGCTGATCTGGCAAGTCTCTTAAGACCTGTTTCAACTGATCCTTCACTGCTTGGCAGACCCCAATAGCTGCCACTGCTGGTTATGTCACCAAGCCTGCTGTAGCAAAAGCAGATTTTAATAAGGACTCCAATTTTTTAACTATTGGGTCCTTGAACATTTGGACATTATCCACTGGACATGTCAGTGATTTATTCACACAAGAGATGGCTGCGTCCACTGTAGGGACCCTCCATTTTTTGATGAACTTATCCTCCATGGGATAGACCACCTGAAATCTCTTGGGAGGAGTAAATATTTTATCAGGATGCTCCCAATCCTGGTAAATGAGCCCTTCCAGTAAAGGATGGATTGGAAAGGAACAAACAGTCTGGGGAGCTTTTAGCGACCCCAACGAGGAGACAGAAGTGGATGATGGCTCCGCAAGGGGCATTTTAAATGCTGATCGGACCATGTTAGTCAGGGACTGAACCCATAATCTTTCAGCATGTGATGCTGAGAATGGCTCTTCCACTGTTGATTCCTCTACAACAGAATCAACCTCATCCTGATCCCCTTCAGGTAGGTCGATCCCTGTATGGGACTGTTGCTCTGCTAACAGGTACTCTGAGGGAGGAGACGGAGATCGGGCGCGCTTTCCCTCTGACAGGGAAGCAGCGATCAATGTTGTCAATCTCTCTTCCAGCCCTCCCAGAGCTGAGGAAAAAACCTCCTCTGTTACATACACAGGAGCAGGTGAACTGAGGACAGCCACAGTACCAGGTACTCCTGAGGGTGCTCTACGGTCACTAACCTCTGATTCTTCAGGGGAGATTGGTGCAGCCAAAGCAAGCCCAAGATCCTCAGAGCCCGATGGAGACCCCCTATGCTTCCTGGGATTCTTAGTCCCGGAGTTTTTAGACGGCATATTCCTAAGCCCAAAGCTGAGGTATTCCAGCTGAAATACACCACTTACTGACAATAGTCTAGCACAATTGCTGCTATATAAACAGTTGGTGTCTACTAATGTGCCTTTCTATGGGGATGCCTGCATCAACCGCTTGCTGTATGCCTTTTTTAAATGTTGCCAGCTCTGTCTCTGCACTCCATAGCCAGCTCACAACACATAATTGTGCCTTTTAACATGCTGGGACGCCCGCACATGCGCAGAAGCGCTGCGGTGCGCACAGAGCGTCATCCACCAAGCTCCGCCCCCTTTTCCAGCTCACCTCTATATATAGAGGCGCGTGCCCACGCACGCGCGCGGGCACGTGCGCCTTCGGCGCTCTTTTTGAAAAAGGAAACTAGGGACAGGAGACAGGGCCCTTTTGCCGCAGGCCGGGGGATGGACGAGCATTGCAACATGGCAGAGGAAGCAGTTTCCCACAAGAGAACTCACCATCTGCCTGAACTTGACTCTGATGAAAAGAAAAAGTCCACATGACAAGAAACATTCCACAGCGGCCTCTAGTGGATTAACACAGGTACCGCGGTCTGTCTATATTTTTTTTTTTTTCTTGACCACTATTAAAATTATAAAATTTTTTAGTAGTTACAGGCATGCACAGATATTTAGCGGGAATACCGTTAGGTAACAGGCAGAAAGACATATTAGGCTTGGGGGTCCCCTAATAGAACCAAGTTCCTGGGGGCCCCCACTTACCTTTTCCCTGCCGCAGGACTCTGTTTGGTCCACAGAAGCCCAAACTTCACCTCTCACGGCAGGCATTGTAATTAAACCTTCAGGGACCGGGTTCCCAAGGATTCCACTCCCCTGGACCTGTATAGCACCCTGCACAGAAAGCATCTTGGTCGTGGGTATGACCAGAGCTCTGGATCCCAGGGTCCAGCTCTCCTAAGAGAAGCATTACAGGCAAAACCTTTCTCTTCTCTGCAAGGCCCGGGTACCGACCGTTTAGCTATGAAGCTTTTTTGGTCGGATCCGGAATAGCTTACTGAGGCCCAAAAGAACCTGTACGCAAGCTCAGTGAAAAACACATGTTACTTCTTGGCCAACACCTTAGACACTGGCAAAAAACTGAGGTGTTCCCGGATGGGAGGGGCTTATATAGGGGAGGGTACTTCCGGTTTGGAAGTTGCCAGTGCCAGCACCTGAAGGTAAACTATATAACCCACATAGTAATGACTATGCCGCTCTGTGTCCCGTGATGTACGAGAAAGAAAATATATTAGCAAATTCTGCCTAACAGTCTGCTGTAAAAGTCCTGTTGCTTACAGAGCTCTGTAGCTCATGCTGCAATATACAAACAGAACCTAATGAATCATCGCAGTGACTCATCCATTATCAGATGGTTCAGTCCAAAATTTCAGTTAGACTAAACTGAAGGCAGGCTGCTACTGCTCTGCTGTCTAGCTAATCCAGAGTCCCATAGGCCAGGATCACACTATAGTGTTGTGGAATTCTATATGTTACCGCACTATTTGCACATTAGTGCATTGTGATACCATTTATAGCATGCGCAGCTCAGTGTACAATTGCGGCATCTGCCATGGTGTATGAATTTCCTCCCATGGGCGCGAGTTATGTCATCCCAGCGTGACCAATCAAGATGACTGCAGATCCCAAAACCCAGAAGAAAAGTAGGGGAAGTTGCTGGCACCAGTGAGGCAGTTGATTGCTGGATGGTGGGTGAGTAAAGTTCAGTTTTAAAATATTATTGACCCCAAATTATTGGAAATATAGGCATTTACCATGTAAATGTCACTTTAAAAATTCATTTAAAGCTGCAAAAATAGCACAAATATGCGCTCACTGATGACACCCCACACTTTCCCTTTAAAGTGTGTGCTATCACATTGCAGCATTCCTATTGTATGACCCTCAGAGTCCTAATGTAGAACGCAACTCAAAAGCTGAAGAGTTTCCCCACTTTGTGAGTGACAGTAAATCAGGATTAATCCCAGTCTTCTTTATTAGATAAACATTAATGAGGCTTCTAATGACCCAGCTCCTAAATGATAAGGACACGAAGACATGAATGTGATGGCTGAGAAGGCCGCATTTCTTCAGGGAAATTGCACATAAAAGGAGAGCATTAAAAATGATCCTTGGGGGCAATTTAACTTTATTATAGTTATTCCTGGCTGAAGACACTGGGGTTATCAGTTTTTTCCTGAGCCCAGCTATGAACTGTTAACACTGTGCTTTCAATATGGAGCACACTGATAAAGCACATTGCAATAGAGCAGCACTAAGGAGTCTAAAAGAAAGGAGATTTAAGTTTTTCGCCTGTAGAAACCAGATTCCATTTTCCCACGGCATATAAGAGAATGAAACTAACATCTTCCTGAGAGCCTTGCACCGTGATGCAATGCTGAGATCCCAAATACCCAAATACCATAGTCTATGACCCTTAAGCCCTGTACACACGATCGGATATTCTATGGATTCTAATCTGATGTTTTTTTCCATCGGAAATCCGATGAAACTGTCTTCCATCAGTCTTGCCCACACATCATCAGTCAAAAAACTGACCGTTTCAAATGCGGTGACGTAAAACACTCCGATGAGCCGAGAAAAATGAAGTTCAATGCTTCTGAGCATGCGTCGACTTGATTCTGAGCATGCGTGGGTTTTTTATCCGATGGAGTTCCCCACAGACGATATTAATTTGCTATCGGTTTTTTATCCATCGGAAAAATTTAAAACATGTTCTATTTTTTGACACCGATGGAAAAAAGACCGATGGGGCCCATACACGATCGGTTTGTCCGATGAAAAAAATCCATCGGACTGTTTTCATCAGTAAAACCGATCGTGTGTACGCGGCTTTAGGCTGCATCCACACGTGAGCATTGCGTTGTTGAGATGGCATTGTATGCACATTTTTAAAAAGCGTTTTGGTGTTTTTTGGCCAATGGAGAAAAATATAATCTCTTTCATCATTTGTTGCTCTGCTTTTCAGCTTTTTCATCCGCTTTTATTTATTATTTATTAGTTTTTATATATTTATCTATTTTCTATTTTTTTGTTGGGGGGTTTGCGGTTAATTTATTTATTATTTATTTATTTACTTATTATTTATGTATGTATTTATTTTTGTTAGGCTAGGGGTTAGGGTTATGAGTTAATATTAGGGTTAGGGGTTGGGGTTGGGGTTAGGGGTTAGTATTAAGGTTAGGCATTTTGGTTAATTACTTTATTTTTATTTATTATTATTATTTTTAATATTATTATTTTTAATTTATTGTATTTGTTTATGATTATTTTTGTTTTTTTATGTGTTTTATTTCATTATTTATTTACAATTATTATTATTATTATTATTATTATTTATATTTATTTAATTATTGCATTTGAGCAGAAAAACATTCAAAAACATGCAGCAAAACATTCTATAATGCTCAAGAATACGCCATTTGCAAGTTTTCATAGATTTCTATAGTAAAAAAGAAAAGCTTAGAAAATGCACCAATCTGCCCAATCAGCTCTGGAACTTTTTTGAGCTTCAGGGGTTTGGCTTCTGGCAACTTGGAGTGCAGATGTGAACCAACTCCATAGAGAATCTTTTTTTTTTTTTCCCTCCTCCACCGTTTTGCAGCTTCGAGCTACAAAACGCTCAGGTTTAAATGCAGCCTTAAAGCGGAACTAAACTATCTTAGCGCCACAAACTGAAAACGCTATTTATTTAATTATTTAAACAATCAAAGCAAACCCACCCATCTATCCATGTCTCCATGCTTTATTTTGTTGAGAAATCAGTTTGAAAAACACCCCCTAGCAGTATCTAATCGGGTAGAGTTACTGACTCAGCCCAGAAATCCAGTACTGCAATACAAGAAAGCTAAGCATATAAGGTACCCATATAAATGGGATGACTTTCACCTGGCTTGATATTTATAGTAAGATTGACCAACAAACATCGTAGACACTAAGGTAAATTGGGTTTCTGAAAGGTATATGCATCTTCTTTCTAAATACCGTATATACTCGAGTACAAGCCGAGTTTTTCAGCCCTTTTTTTTAGGGCTGAAAATACCCCCCTCGGCTTATACTCGAGTCAGTACCTGAATTCTTGACAGGCGTCCATTTTTTTTAAAGTCGCGGCTTCCTCCTGGCGTTCCGTTCCATGATAGGCATTTGACACTGTGTTCCACCTATCACGGAGGTCCTCTCATCCTTGGACAGTTTCCCAGCAGACACTGTGTTCAGTGTTCCGCCAATCACAGATGTCCTTTTGTCCGAGGATGAAAGAATGTCCGTGATTGGCGGAACACTGAACACAGTGTCTGCTGGGAAACTGAGTCTGAGGATGAGAGGACCTCCATGATAGGCGGAACACAGTGTCAAATGCCTATCACGGAACGGAACGCCAGGAGGAAGCTGCGACTTTTAAAAAATGGACGCCTGTCAAGAATTCAGGTACTCGGGCACAGTGAGGTATGGCACATGGGTATGGCACAGTGAGGTTGCAATGGGCACAGTGAGGTATGGCACATGGGTGGGGCACAGTGAGGTATGGCACATGGTTATGGCACAGAGGTGTTGCAATGGGCACAGTGAGGTATGGCACAGTGAGGTATGGCACATGGGTATGGCACAGTGAGGTATGGCACATGGTTATGGCACAGAGGTGTTGCAATGGGCACAGTGAGGTATGGCACAGTGAGGTTGCAATGGGCACAGTGAGGTATGGAACATGGGTATGGCACAGTGAGGTTGCAATAAGCACAGTGAGACTGCAATGGGCACAGTGAGGTATGGCACAGTGAGACTGCAATGGGCACAGTGAGACTGCAATGGGCACAGTGAGACTGCATTGGGCACAATGAGGTATGGTACAGTGAGACTGCAATGGGTACAGTGAGGTTGCAATGGGCACATTGAGACTGCAATGGACCCAGTGAGACTGCAATGGGCACAGTGAGGTATGGCACAGTGAGACTGCAATGGGCACAGTGAGACTGCAATGGGCACAGTGAGGTTACAAATGGGCACAGTGAGGTTGCAAATGGGCACAGTACGGCGTGCAAATGGGCATTGTTGACCCTCTTTTTCGCTTACAGTAGCTGCTGCATTCTCACCCTCGGCTTATACTCGAGTCAATAAGTTTTTCCATTTTTTTGTTGTAAAATTAGGTCCTCGGCTTATATTCGGGTCGGCTTATACTCGAGTATATACGGTACCTGTATCCAGTACTAGATTTACATCTAAGGAGACCAAAGGGGCAGATAACCCTCATATCTGACCTGCATGGTTTGTATGGGCCTTAACCCTCACCCAAACCATGCAGCATTGTGATGCGTAAAACAGGAAAAAGACTGACTGAATATATGAACAAGCACTATATGAACAAGCACCCCCTTATAATTTTTAACAACTGACCATTTGTTGACCACATATTGTCCATATTAAATTTTTGCTTCCTGAGTATTATTGAAATTGCTCATTTATAGCCCATAAATTGTGAACATTGACCCTTTTTTCCCACGTGTTGTCATATCACAATATTAAATGAATGGGGGCCAGTCTCAATAAAATAATGCATGCTGCCAAAACCTGACACTGCAAGTATCCACAATCCTGATAAAATTTTACAGCATTTGTATAGACAGTAGACTTGTGCACAACGGAAAAATTAGTTCCGTTTCGGTTCGTTTCTTTCCGGTCCTGTTGATTCGTAATCATTCGTAATTTTGCTAGACGGGTTTTTTTCGTGTTCGGACTAATTCGTATTTTCGCAAGCGACATTTTTCGTTGAATTTTTTGTTGCTTTAGAATTCGTACTTTCGGTAGAGTACGTTGTTTTTCGTTGATTCTGGACACTCCTACTTTCGTAACTTTTTTTGGGTTCGTTGATTCGTAATTTTCCGTGTCTCTCTCACAACGGCGCTGCCTATTATGCCTAATGTGCTTCGAATGGATTTGTACTTTTCTAAATACATAGCGGTTATTTGTAACGATTCGAAATCTCGTATTTTACTTTCGTTTTTTACATGCGGCTATAGGCTCCGCCCCTGTACACAATTTTGAGAGGGTTCAGCACGGTGAGGGAGAAGCAGAGAGCAGAGCAGAGTGTTATTGTGCTTCGAATGGATTCGAAATCTCATATTTTACTTTCGTTTTTTCATGCGGCTATAGCCTCCGCCCCCTGTACACCATTTTGAGAAGGAGTTCAGCATGGTGAGGGAGAAGCAGAGAGCAGAGTGAGTGTTATTGTGCTTCGAATGGATTCGTACATTCGTAACTTTTTTCATAACGAATTATGCCGAAGACATTCGGGCATTCGCTATTTTGCGGTATAATTTATTTCGGATTCGGTTTTATTCGTAATTGCTTTGTTCGGAAATTCGAATGCTTCCGAATGTCCGAAAGTTGCTAAATTCGGACGAATTTCGATTCGTTACGAAACGAATTGCACAAGCCTAATATACAGTATAAAGTATGTAATCACTCCTATCCATAGTTAAAAAATGATCAAAGAATATTATAATTTCCATGCAAAGGTATGAAAAGATCAGCAATATTAACAGCTATACATTTAAATAAATTATATATACTGTACATATAGGATGCATCTATGACATCTTTCTTTGAGGTATAAAGGTAAACTTTAATGACTTGCAGTGTTACATAACACCGTACAGGGAAAACAAGATTCCCGCACTTTAATAACTCTGTGAGTGCCTTCAAGACCTCTTTGTAACATGAAGAAGAACAGGAAATGGCAGATTTTGATGAACCATCTTCAGCATTAACAAGATGTCAATCAATAGACTCAATAATATACCTTTGGTCTACCAGTGATTGGATCAAGGTAAACCAATCGTTCATACTAAGGAAGCCGCAGGCACTTTTGAGCTTTGACAACCTTCTGCACTCTATAGGGGACATCATATTAAAAAAGGAGATGCAGCTTGAAATGTTTGGTAACCTACAATGATAAAGTCAGTCTAGATGGTGCCTATAAAACAGAAGCAATTACAGTGTTGTAGGCAGGCAGGGAAACTGAAGATAAAGATTCCAAGCTCCTCAGATAACGGTGTTCCTTGCTGTGCATGCCTGGCTTGAAGAGAACCAGTCACACCTAGGTTAAGCAAAAACCCGAACATTTAGTCCAAAATTATGACTTTGAAGGCTTACTTATAGAAGATTTATATTTGCCTCCCTTTTAGCTTTACTTTTTCAACTTGAGTTTAGGGGTGAGAGGACATCTTGACTCAGATAGTTGTCCGCTGCCTGATGTCACACATTTGTGCCTTAGCTTCTGAGTGTGCCCAACAGTGTGATATAACAAAGTTCCAGTTTTACCAGTGATTTGCTTTGTTATTTTATCTTGCTATGTACATTTTCATGCTGGGAGATGTCCATGATGTCAAGCAGCTCACAGTGGAGCAATTGTTAGACTTTAGGAGACCTCTTTGCTTTCATATTGTTAGTGGGTATTTTCTTATTGGTAACTGTTAGGTATGGTATAAAACAGTGGCGGCTGGTGGAATTTTTTTTGGGGGAGCGGCAAACAGAATGCCACCCCACCCCCCCCGTCCGTCGGTCAGTAGCACTTACCCCATCACTGGCGGCTTCACCCTGCTTTGCGGCGATACCTCACATGCGTAGTTTGAACACCATTTACATTTGTGAGCACGACTTACGTATGTGTTCGCTTCTGTGCACGAACACGGAGGGACGGATCGCTTAAAAAAAAAAAATCTTATTTATTTTATTACATTTTTTTTATTTTTACACTGTCTCTTTAAAAAAAAAATTCTGATCATTTTTATTGCTGTCACAAGGAATGTGAACATCCCTTGTGACAGTAATAGTCAGTGACAGGTACTCTTCATCTATAAGGCCCCAAATCTCTCCTTTGCACTTAAAAGTATTCAAAATGCCTAATTTTTTAATGCTGTAATTTTTTTTAAATTTGGCGCCTTTAAATCTTCAGTAAACCAGAAGTGATGTCATGACATTGCTTCCAGATACTAGATCCAGATTAAAGCTGATTCTAGGTTTGTTCAAGTCTCTGGCCAGCCAGCGGACAAGCCGGCTGGTCGCTCGGGCCTCCCGGTGGGACGGGAGGGCCCAGGCAAGCCACGGAAAGTGGCGGGAGGGGGGGTTGTCCCCTTCCTCTTCTTTGGATAACAACTGAGCTGTTAGCCACATCCGTTGTTATCCCAAGATAGTCGACCATTGCTCTAAAAAGCGGAACCGGAGTGATGCGTGCAGCTGCATGCATCACCCCGGTACAACCCCTTCAAGCAGAGGCCGAATTTTTGCGTACAGTCGGCTTAAAGTGCAACAATTAAAAATTTCTTTAAATATCATGCCTGGGGGGTCCCCTTAATGTGCCTGTAAAGTGGTGCATTTGTAGCATATACAGAACATGTAACAGCAAACCTGAAATTTCAAAAGAAAAAAATCCCATTTAAAATGACTCGCTGTTACATTTGCCGAAACCTGGCTATTCTAAAGAAAAAAACGACATGCCCCCCCCCCCCCCCGTCCATACCAGGCCCTTCAGGTCTGGTATGGATCTTAAGGGGAACCCCACGCCAAAATGTACAGTTTTTAAAGAAAAGCCTGCGTGGGGTTCCCCCATAAAATCCATAACAGACCCTTATCTGAGCATGCAGCCTGGCAGGTCAGGTGCTCACTCGTCCCCCCCCCACCTGAAACATACCATGCCACATGCCCTCAACACGCCACACGCCCCGCACCCCAAAGCACCTTGCCCCCATAATGGGGACAAGGGCCAACCCTTGAGGGAAAACCTGGGCTGTGGTTGTCGGGGGCTATGGGTGGGGGGCTTCTCCCAGATCCTGCCCTACCCCTATGTGAATGGGTATTGGGTACATATGTGAACAGGGTTTCACTCCCTTTAAACCCCACGTATAGGAAACTTGAAAAATTATCCCACGCAGTGGGGCTGTGTGTGCACTCAAATAGTTAAAGTGGTTCTAAAAGGTACAAGTTTTTTTTTTTAAAACCTTCTGTAAGCAGCCCCCCCAGCCCCCTTATACTTACCTGAGCCTGATCTCAATCCAGCAATGTGCACAAGAGTAGAGGCTCTCTTGGCTCTCTCTCTCCTCACTGGACAGAGAAGCAGCAGTGGTAGCCATTGGCAACTTCTTTCCAATGCACCAGCAGTCTATGATCCTCACGTCATCAAGACCAATGCAAGCTGACACTGAGGGATAGTCCAATGCCGAAGCGTTGGGAAGTTCCATTTAGGAAAGTGGAGGATCAGGAAAGAAAAAGCACTTCTTCCCTCGTGTAGATTAAACAAGCTGTCAAGTCTTGCAGTGCGATTGCAGCCCCACCACAAGGGATCATTTTCAAGCTTCCTGGAGTTGGGCTTTAATAAAGCAAAGGGCAGCCAGAAAAGTGCAATTACCCACAGCAGCCAATCAAACTATTGCTTTGAATTGACTGGTTTCTATAGTTACAGTACATCATTGTTCAATGCACTGCCTTGTTATAGAAGCCCATAGAGATTGTAATAAGAGAAAAGACTGATCTTTCATACAGTGACAAAGATAAAGGGCTGATTTTAATCAAAGACATGCTGAAAAGCAGGTTCTCCAGAGGTCATGGTGATAAGCAGTGCCAAATGCCAATTTATCTGTATAGCCTGTGAATATAATATAGAATCCCATAGTCAGCTTATATAAAAAATAAAAAAAAACATGTTAAGCTTCCAACATACCTGTGCTGTCTTCATACACAACAGTCACAGTCTTCCAGCTGTAGTGTAAGACCAGATCCAGCACAGCTCGGCTGATGGCAGCATAGTCAGGGTGAAGGTTAATAAAATACGTGTCTTTGTTGTCCACTGACGGGTGTTTCCATCGCGTTTGGATGTGGGGAACTTCTAGAGCGTTGCAGATAGACTGGACCGCACTGACGGAAGAACTGTGTGATGGTCCAAACAATGCAGCCACACCAAGAGCCAACTGGTCGCATGCTGGGGATGAAAGACAAGTATGGTTAACTACATCTGCTTATGCTTCTAAGATTAATCTTATATATTTGGTAACATATCTATCAGGTTAAATTGATAGTATTCTGCTCCTGCTACTACAGAGCATGCAAGCTCTACGTTCATGTCTCTTATGTCTGAAGCAGAAGCAATGTCTGTTTTTAATTTTGGGCAGGGCTTACCAATGGGATGGCAGGGGAGCACTGCACTGGGTGTGGGCTTTTGCCCCCTGGGCCAGTACAAATAAGATATGTTGGGCTGGTGATGGGTTTGAATGTTGCTATCCACTTTTGAATGTTTCATCTTCTCCTGCAAAGGTCGAAAAACATTTTAGAAATAAAAAATCTACCAGGGAGAGTGTGATTCATCACATTAGCCACAGCATGCGTGCAGACCTGGGAACTTAGCATAGAGATCTCCCCAGGATAGTACAAAAGAGATGTAATAAATTGTCGGGAGGTTTAGATCTCCAGCATGTACCAAAACTTAGTATGCTCCAGCGGTCTAAGGTCCTCCCACCATCAAGACCAGGGGTCGCCAAATTTTCAAAAAAACAGCCGATTTACTGTCCTTTTGGCTTTAGAGGGGGCCAGAGTGTTGCCAGTAGAGTTAGAAAATGCCCCATTGTCAGTGGGACTAAACCACTGGGGCAGTCTGAGGTAGTCTCCGCTCCAATTCATCCCAAAGGTGTTCTATCGTGTTGAGGTCAGGCCAGTTAAGTTCCTCCACCCGAAACTCGCTCATCCATGTCTTTATGGACCTTGCTTTGTGCACTGGTGCGCAGTCATGTTGCAACAGGAAGGGGTCATCCCCAAACTGTTCCCATAAAGTTGGGAGCATGAAATTGTCCAAAATGTCTTGGTATGCTGACGCCCTAAGAGTTCCCTTCACTGGAACTAAGGGGCCAAGTCCAACCCCTGAAAAACAACCCCACATCATAATCCTCCTCCACTAAATGATTTGGACCAGTGCATAAAGCAAGATCCATTAAGACATGGATGAGCGAGTTTGGGGTGGAGAAACATGACTGGCCTGCACAGATTCCTGACCTCAACCCGATAGAACATCTTTGGGATGAATTAGAGCAGAGACTGCGAGACAGGCCTTCTCATCCACATCAGTGGCTGACCTCACAAATGCACTTCTGGAAGAATGGTCAAACATTCCCATAGAAACACTCCTAAACCTTGTGGACAGCCTCCCAGAAGAGTTGAAGCTGTCTCAGCTGCAAAGGGTGGACCAACTCAATATTGAACCCTACGCACTAAAACTGGGATGCCATTAAAGTTCATGTGCGTGTGTATTTAATATTTTTTTTGTGCAAATGAGCCCACAAAGCATTGCAACTGCAATAAGTGGATCACAGGTCTAATTTTAGGCTTCTGCAGACTCTTCCTTCAGTTGTATGTCTGTACCAAGGTAAGGACTTTTAGTTGAAGAACTAGAGGAACTGTCCATGGTCACCACAAATCCATCTGTCGTGGTTGGGGGGAAGGGGGTCCCATTTTCACCATAATACAGGTTACACCCTTAATCTGGGTGTAATTTAACATGGTCCAGTAGGTGGAGTTAGCCTTTAACCACTTAAGGACCTTGCCTGTTTTTCAAATTTGGTATTTACAAGTTTAAAACATTTTTTTTTGCTAGAAAATTACTTAGAACCCCCAAACATTATATATTGTTTTTTTTCTAACATACTAGAGAATATATTAGTGGTCATTGCAATACTTTTTGTCACATCGTATTAGCGCAGCGGTCTTACAAGCGCACTTTGTTTGGAAAAAAATCACTTTTTTAAATTAAAAAATAAGACAACAGTAAAGTTAGCCCAATTTTTTTTTATATTGTGAAAGATAATGTTACGCTGAGTAAATTGATACCCAACATGTCACACTTCAAAACTGCGCCCGCTCGTGGAATGGCGTCAAACTTTTACCCTTAAAAATCTCCATAGGCGACGTTTAAAAAATTCTACAGGTTGCATATTTTGAGTTGCAGAGGAGGTCTAGAGCTAGAATTATTGCTCTCGCTCTAACGATGGCGGGGATACCTCAAATGTGTGGTTTGAACACCGTTTTCATATGCGGGCGCTACTCACGTATGCGTTCGCTTCTGCGCGTGAGCTCGTCGGGATGGGGCGCTTTAAAAAAAAAAAATTTTGTTTTCTTATTTATTTTACTGGATTCTATTTATTTTTACACTGTTTTAAAAAAAATAATAAGATGGATAACTTTTATTCCTATTACAAGGAATGTAAACATCCCTTGTAATAGAAAAAAGCATGACAGGTCCTCTTAAATATGAGATCTGGGGTCAAAAAGATTTGCATTTACACTAAAATGCAATAATAAAAAAATAAAAATAAATGTCATTTGAAAAAATGACAAAAAAAAAATGTCCCTTTAAGACGTATGGGCGGAGCTGACGTTTTGACGTCAGCTTCGCCCTGCTATGGTATGGAGATGGGTGGGGGCCATCTTGCCCTCACTCTTATCCATACCACAGAGGGAGAAGGACCCGATCGCCTCCGCCGCTACCGACGGCTCCGGTAAGCGGCGGAGGGCGCGGGAGAGCGGCGGGAAGGGGGGGCCCTCTCCCGCCGCCGATTATGGTGATCTCGCAGCGAATCCGCCGCGGAGACCACCATTATCGTAAACACGACCGCTCACTGAAGAGATGGATATCTCGGTTGTGGCAGCAGCTGCTGCCGTTACCGAGATATCCCTCTTCAAAAAAATGACGTATATATACAGTGAGCGGTCGTCAAGTGGTTAAAAAATGTTAGAAAATATTTGAGCAATATTACCGTTACTATTCCAATGCTCCTATTGGTGCAAAACATTAATGTGAAATGTTTCCTTTTTTTTTGCAGATAGTCATCTAATATCCACAGGAAACTTAAACTGGGTGATGGTTAATGACCTCAGTGCAGTTCTCAAAAGCAGCCATTTGAAGAGCCCATTCAGACCTTTGCATTGTAGTAATGCATGGTAAAACACATGTTACCGTCATTTTAAATGGCACCCCAACACACTAAACCAATGCATCACCAATGCTGCGTTTCAGTACACCACAATACCTGATTGGACACTGCAGTGCATTATGGTGCACTGCATCAGGAAAAATAATGTGGGTCTGATTTTTAGGTCAGTTGTGATGCCTTAACACAATGTATATTAAAGATTTGCTTGAGCAGATGTATGGGATTTTAAAGGTACTAATATATACCCAAATATACAGAAACGTGGTAAAAACATTTTACAATGTTTATTGATCCATATTAAAAAAACAGCCAAAGTTATAATAAGAACAATCTGATTAATGACGTCTCCACAACATTTAATCACCATAGTTGATCACATATGGGCAGTTATAGATGCCTATATATGGCAAATAAGCCTTGCAAAGCTTTGCCCAATCAGGGCACAGTAAAAGCTGGTTGTTAAGAACCTGGGAAGCTGGCCCTGGTGTCCTTAACAACAGAGTCATTAGCTGTCAATGAGCTTCCCCGCTGTTAGCTGAAAAAAAATATATAGTTAAACAAAAACTGTGTGGGGTCCCTCCCAAAATCCATACCAAACCCTTATCCAGACATGCAGCCTGGCAGGTCAGGAAGGGGTGGCGCAAGGAAGCACCCCTACTGAACCATACCAGGACACATGCCCTCAACATTAGGGGGGTGCTTTGGGCAGGGGGGGCTGCATGCTCGAATAAGGGTCTGGTATGGATTTTGGGGGGAGACCCCATGCATTTTTTTTTTTTAGTGTGGGGTTACCTTTAAAATCCATACCAGACCCAAAGGTGTTAGACCCCATGCCGTTTTTTTCTTTATTTTTTTTTTAAATAGCCAGGTGCCGGCAATTGCAACCACAAGTCGCAAGTCAATTTAACTTTCCTTTTTTTTTCTTTATATATTTTTTCTGCAGCAGGTTATATACATGCTACAGATGCGCTGCTTTACAGGCAGACTAATGCCGCGTACAATCGGTATAAAAAAATAGAACATGTTTTAAATTTTGGAAAAAAAAGACGATAGGAAATTCCGATCGTCTGTGGGGAACTACTTTGGAGAAAAAAAACACGCATGCTCAGAATCAAGTCGACGCATGCTCAGAAGCATTGAACTTCATTTTTCTCCGCTCTTCGGAGTGTTTTACGTCACGGCGTTTGGGACGGTCGGATTTTTGACTGATGGTGTACACGTAGGCAAGACTGATGGAAGTCCGCTTCATCGCATTTCGCATCTATCGGATTTTATTCCATCGGAAATCCGATCGTATGTACAGGGCATAAGGGGACCCCCAGGCCGTATATTTAAAGAAATTTTTTATTGTTGCACTTTAAGCATCATTAAAATCACTGCTTCTTTAAAAACGATCCTTTTAAAAAAAAAAATGCATTGATACATGTCCCCCAGGGCAGTACCCAGACCCCCATACACTTTTTATGGACAATTACTTGCATATAAGCCTTCAAAATGGGAACTTTTGATTTTTCAAGTTCGGCTCCCATAGACTTTAATGTGGTTTGCTGTTCGGGACAGAACTTTTCTCTGTTCGGGAGTTCTGGTGCGAACCAAACAGGGTGATTTTGATTGCATACATCTTCATCAGGGGGTCGTAATAAAGTGGTATATTCTAAAATGCATATACATATATCACAATCCTTGAAAAACAACAGTAAAAAAAAAAGTTGTATAGAATAAGAAGACACTCACAATCATCAAAGGAAATGGCAAAAATCGATGTGTTGTCCCATGCAGATCTCACGGTGTAAACTCAGAGACTACAAAGGACACCAATATGGCTGTCCCAGCTAGACTGCAAACCAAAATACATATAATATATATAGTTAGGTATACTATATACACTAACTATATATATTATATTTCTTTTGTAATTGTAATTTGAAACGCATCTGGGCTTATTTGCTATATGAAGACATCTACAACTGTCCATATATGATCAATTATGGTGGTTAACTTAAGTGTAGACACCATCAATCTGATTAATCTTATTATTACTTTGGCTGTTTTTTAATATGGATCAATAGACTATGTAACATGTTTTAACCAACCTTCTGTATATTTGGGTATATACTGAGTGCCTTAACAATCCCATACATCAACAATCAATACACACACACATTTTTACTCTATTAAGGATGTAGCACTATTATAACATGTAGACTGGATCAGATATTTACACAATGCACATAACACAAATTAAGGCCATGCATTAACGCACAATAATGGGCTTGATAGGTCTGAATAGGCATGAACAGTAATATTTAAAAACAAATGAGTCTGCATATATGGTGCTGGTTAGTCTAGATATATGAAGTGAAGTAAAGTTTATTGAAGTTGCACATCTTTAAGTTTGGAATACCTCTCCGGGAAGCTTCAAAGCTGTCAAACAAGTTGATTCTCTGGATGTCGTAGGTTAGTGTAGATGTAGTGTTGGGCACCAGTGTTCGGTTTCTGTTGATATTGGTGACTGCAAACTTGAAAGCTAGTTCTTCCATATTCACCGGCTCATTTTCCTGTGTCTCGAAAATACCTCCTGTAAACCAGAGATAAAGCAGCAGAGTGGTTACTGATGTGTTGGAGCTATGTTCAAAATAGCCAAAGTAGGCATGTAATGTGATAGGTAAATACAGTATTTAGTCAGCTAGAAAAATGAACACGTACAGTAGCTACTAAAATCCTCTTTAAAAAATCCTCAGCATTTCCAGCTGATCCAGAGAAATAAAAAGCCAACACAGCATGTCCAATTTGACCTAAAAAGACCCTGTGCTTTTCCCATGGGTGAGCCTGCGGTTTGCCCATACAGGCATATTGGTGTCCCAACTGGCTGAATGTTGTTGCCTTTCTTACTTTTGTTCCCCTGCTGCTCTATTTAACCATGACTTGGAGCTTGTACACTGCTTAGAACTCTTTCTCCACCTTCATATAACAATGTTGGCAGAGTCTGCATTTGTGATGGGCAAACTCTGCAATTGTACAAGACGCCCACATACTTTGTTTATCATTAGCTGCCTCCTACCTCCCGAAGCCTCCCCTGCATTCTGGAGCTTTTGATCCAGTGAAGAATCAGAACACACAGGAAGACAGAGACTAGAAGCTGTAAGATATTGGTGTCCGATAAACATGCAAAACAATTCTCCTGCGTTTGGGTGCTAGGTCTAAAATTGAGTGGTGCAGGCAACCTTTTAAGTATGGAATGTCCCTGGTCTTGCTGCCCTCCCCAGAACAATGGATGTCCTTGGAACTGAAACATATAAAAATATATAAAAAGCCACCCCGCAACACCATCTGGTCCTCCAACACCTTTGTTTCCAGTTGCAGATTTAGATTCACTGCTCGCTATTGCTGTAGCATTGTCAAGCTTGTATACCACGTTTGTATACCACGTTTGTATGTGAGTATAGTCTTTGCTGTTGTACTTTATTAAAAAAATGTTTTGGTAATGCACAAGGTCGGTGCGCCCTCCCTTCTTTTTATATGTTTTAGATATTGGTGTCCAATTTGCGGCCCCCCAGTTGTTGCAGAACAAAAAGTCCCATCATGACTCTGCCTTTGGGAGTCATGCTTTCAACTGCCAGCCTTGCAATGCCTCATGTGTCCTTTAGTTCCACAACAGCTGGAGAGCTGCAGGTTCGACACCCATGCTGTAAGACATGGAAAGTTCAGTTAAATATTCAAGTATTACATCAGACCTACCTCAGCCCAAACAGGCTGTATAAAATGGGGAGAATATCGATGCCAAACTGTGCGAGATGCGAGCAAGAGGGAGCAGATTTCCTCCATCTAATGTGGTATTGTAGTATCATAACGGGATATTGACGAAAAGTTATTAGCAAACTGATAAAAGTTATAAATAGGCTAGTCCCAGATACAGTGGAGGTATGTATTTTAGGACTACTAGAAGACGAAATTTACCAAGATACACCAATATATTTTTTCAAGAAGTGTTGTTTCTGGCACGAAAACAAATAGTGGAAAAATGGATCCAACCAGCACCCCCGGCACTTATTCAATGGGTGAAAGCTGTAAACCAGGTCCAACTATATGAGAGAATAATGTATGAACATTGGGGAAATGTGCAAAAATATTATAAAATCTGAGGGAAGTGGAGTAAATCCCATTTAACTTATCATAAATGAACTGCAAAATTAGATATACGGTATATGAAAATGGTATGTGAAAGTATTGCATAGAGTTGGTACTAGTAGGAAGAAATGGTGACTATTTGTATGGAAGCGAGAGATTGGATTAACTGTTAATTATGGGTGAAGTTGAAATAAGAAATTAAATGTAAGAAGATATATGTAAATCATAAATAATGATAAATGAGATGTAATTTAAAATGTAAGAAAAATTTGTAATAAAGAGCGTTTGAAAAAAAAAAAAAGACACGGAGAGGTTTCCTTACTTCAAGAGGAACTTCTACCAATTTGTTACAATTATAAACTACTAAATATGTTATGACATGACAAATAAAAAATACATACGGTACATACCATTCACGTAGTCCCTATTATCTGGCTCGCAGCTTCCCCTTCTGCTTTCCTTCACCTGTGAGACCATTTTGGTCACTAGGTAATTAGGAGCCATTTGTTACTTATACACTTCCACACCCACCTACCTGACGAAACTCTGCTAGGTGCTGTGCATACCCACTCTAGACAAAGTAGCTGTCATTTAAGCAAGCCAATTTTTTTTAATACCAAGTAGTTTCTGCCTGCAGCCTTCTCTGATAAATGATGTGAATATCCCAGGAGGTTGCAGGTGGTCAAGCACACATCATTCTCACCTAGAAAGGAGGAACTGGGAGGTGGAGGAGAACATTTTTTTTTTCTTGATTTAGAGTAGGAGAGAGCCCACATGGCTGTCTGGGTGACATGGGCCCTCAGGGGCCCTCAGAGGGGTTGCCACAGGTTTCTGAGGGCTCCAGAAGCATTCGTAAAAACCTCCAGTTCTGTTATGTTACTAGGTGCGGTAACCTGACCATTCAGTGCCAGGCCTGGACTCCATAAGAAGATCACTCTCAAAGGAGGCAGAGGTGCCAGAATGGGTACCTGACAGTAGACACAGGTCAGTAAAATGCACATTTCCACATTGTGCATGTCTTTCAATGAGCTCATGCAAAACGTTTGTTTCACTGGTAGGCATTTTAATTCAGAAAGGTAGAAAGACCTACATTTTTTAATTTGGGTGCGGGGTTCCCCTTAATATCCATACAAGACCCAAAGGGCCTGGTAATGGGCTGGGGGGGAGGGGGGTACCCATGCCGTTTTTCTCAATGATTTTCATCCATATTGCCGGGACCAGACATTACATTACAGCCGCAGGCAGTTTTAAGTGACTTTTTTTCCTTTAGAAATGTCATTTTGTGCAGGGACACACGTGGAGATTCCGGCGCGAATTGGTCAGTGCGCAATGGAGCAGCAGACAGTCGGGATGATCTCAAGTGGCCCGTTGATTCCGGTTCCTTCCACCACGAGAATGACTTCCTTTGCTGCTCCCATCACATACACAGGAATAAGACTAAGCCCCCGAGGACGTTTGGCTCTGTACACATGCAGAGACATAGAGGCCCTCGGTGTGATCTGTCCCGGCTGTTCGGAACTGGTGGTCCACTTGAAGCCGTTCAGGCGATGTGAGGCCTGCAAGGAGTTCCTTTTTGAGGTGGAGCCATCCACCTCAACTGCCTCACAGGCACCGCCACTCCGGAGGGAGGGATCAGAGCCTATGCGGACATTCCTGCGCGCACTGACCAGGACGAGGAGAAGGCCCCAGCGGAGACTGAGAAAGAGAAATCCGAGGATGCTGCCTCGGTCACCACAAGCTCCCTGCTCCCACCGCCGAAGAGGAAAGTCGGCCTGTGGCCGTGGAGGAGCTTCGCCCTGTCGCTTGCCTGGCCTGGATGGACCCGGAGGGAAGAGCCCTGGACATCTCTGTTCTGCTAAAGGCCCAGGTGAGCCAGGGGTTGGGACTGTGTGTGTGGTTGGAGGTGTCGGGAGTCCACAGTCGGTGGAGCCCGTTCAGGGGGGTGATTCTGTGTCCACTGGGAATTACCTACCCGCGGAGTTCTATGACACCTCCGACCTAGAATTATTATCTGATGACGGGGAAATAGATGAGATTTTCCACAAGAAAGGTTGGGACAAGATGACGCTGCCCTCGTCCTGTGCAACAAGGGATCCACCCATGTCTATTGGGGATAGTGCATCCCTGGTGGAGGCCCCCGGAGCCTGAGGAGGAATCTGGTCCCCTGTCTGCCCTTTCACCCCCGGAATCACCTGCTGTTTCATCTGCTCCTGTTGCGGGAGTGCAACGCGCATCACTGCAGGCTCCTAAGCCCAAATCTACAGAGGAAGTTAAAGTACCTCGTCACCCTGAATCCATCGTTCTGCCTGGAGAAGGAGATCGTGCCACAATGCCAACTTTGGCCAGGCTACAATGACTCTTTTGCCAGAAGGTTGCCCGTGAATATGGGTGGGAATACCCGTATTTACCCCGAGACTTGCTCTATGAGGTGGAGGTCTTGCGGCAGCGGTGGTACGATGAGTTCATCTGGACACAACTTAAGGTGCCCCACGCTCGCAGATACCTCTCGTACTCACCTACAGCTTCTAAGAAGTTCAGAGACTGTAAGGCGGAGTGGATGCTGGGTAGGCATATCCATGCGGACAGGGTGCTTATCTGTCGGAAGGATGGAGAGAATGTTGAGTATTATGTGGAGACCTTTGATAAGCACTTAAAGCCCCTGTTCCTGCCGCACCCAAAGTTTTACCTCTAGGAGGAAGAGACTCCTTTGTTTTTCTCATTGCTGGACTTTCCGGAGTGCCTTTGCCGGAACCCAGGAACTGTGCCCTAGTCACATGGGTGTTTTACTCTTTGGAGAAGTGGGAGCTGTTGCCATTGTTTGTTCTCCCTCCTCTCCTCTCACCACAAGGAACATAGAGACTTTGGGGTGTAGCCAGCATAGGGCCACAGCACAGAGAAGTAAAGTTTCATCTGGATTTGACCAAGTGTCTTTACCGTGGCACTACCACCAGGTGGTGGTGTTGCGCAACAATTTTTTTTTACAATTTTGCACCATACTTATTGGAGCGAATGGGTTTCTTTTCGGATAGACCCATTCATTCCAAGACACACACATTGTGATAGGATGTATGTTTTCTTTCCCCTCTACAGGAGATTCATCTATCAAGACTGCTGAGAATGGGGTGGTCCTTAGATAGCAGAGAGGGAGGGGATGTAAATGTGTAAAATATCTAAAGTATATTTGAAGAGAGTTCATTGTTTTATATTCTTGTTTTCCCTTTCCCATTTTAGGTCCTGGCACAATTCATGGTCAGTTTGTAAGGTTTGGTCTCTGGGTTGAACTTATGTTACCACTCTTTGGGAGACATCGGTTTGCACCAGACACTGGGGACCAGTGTCAAATCACCAGGGGGAGAGTGTAGCGGGTATTTAAATCTAGGGGAAGCATCTGGGTGGTAGTACGACACAGATGCACTGATTGTTAGGGAATTTAGGACCCTTTTTATTCGGGGAGGACTTCGGTGGTGTTCAGTTCCCTGCGGCCCCTGGGTGGCGCTGTCGGCCGGGGTTGAACCATCACTGCAGTGCTGTTCCCTTTTGTCATGTTTCGGCAGCCGTACAGCGGGGCGGGGAACCTGCTGTGCCTGTCGGGAGAGGAGATAAGGGGGAGAGACGCCCTCACCACGAGGTTCAGAGTCGGAGGTCATTGCCGCGCCCCAGGCACCTTCAGCCAGAGAGGGGTGAGGCCGCTACACCTATAAGGCCCTTTATTTCTGTATCTCTGTTCTATTGTACTGGAATTATTATCCTTACCTTTGTGGCATATTAAGCAATGTCATCTTTTATTATTGTTTTTTTACTATCTAGTAAAGCAAAATAAACATACAGTATGCCTTTTAAGTATGAGTTCTAACCCTTCATCGGTCTATTCCAGTGGCTTCCAAACTGCGGGCCGGGGGCCAGATATGGCCTTTTGCTTGTCTTTATCTGGCCCTTGAGGCACAATTCCTCCCAATGACATTAACAATGGGGCATAAATCCTGCCACTGACACCAACAGAGGGGCATAAATCCTGCTACTGACACCAACAGAGGGGCATAAATCCTGCCACTGACACCAACAGTGGGGCATAAATCCTGCTACTGACACCAACAGAGGGGCATAAATCCTGCTACTGACACCAACAGAGGGGCATAAATCCTGCTACTGACACCAAAAGTGGGGCATAAATCCTGCTACTGACACCAACAGTGGGGCAAAAATCCTGCTACTGACACCAACAGAGGGGCATAAATCCTGCTACTGACACCAACAGAGGGGCATAAATCCTACTACTGACACCAACAGAGGGGCATAAATCCTGCTACTGACACCAACAGAGGGGCATAAATCCTGCTACTGACACCAACAGTGGGACATAAATCCTGCCACTGACACCAACAGAGGGGCATAAATCCTGCTACTGACAGCAACAGTGGGGCATAAATCCTGCTACTGACACCAACAGAGGGGCATAAATCCTGCTACTGACACCAACAGAGGGGCATAAATCCTGCCACTGACACCAACAGTGGGGCATAAATCCTGCTACTGACACCAACAGAGGGGCATAAATCCTGCCACTGACACCAAAAGTGGGGCATAAATCCTGCCACTGACACCAACAGAGGGGCATAAATCCTGCTACTGACACCAACAGTGGAGCATAAAACCTGCTACTGACACCAACAGAGGGGCATAAATCCTGCCACTGACACCAACAGAGGGGCATAAATCCTGCCACTGACACCAAAAGTGGGGCATAAATCCTGCCACTGACACCAACAGAGGGGCATAAATCCTGCTACTGACACCAACAGTGGAGCATAAAACCTGCTACTGACACCAACAGAGGGGCATAAATCCTGCTACTGACACCAACAGAGGGGCATAAATCCTGCCACTGACACCAACAGAGGGGCATAAATCCTGCCACTGACACCAAAAGTGGGGCATAAATCCTGCCACTGACACCAACAGTGGGGCATAAATCTCGCCACTGACACCAACAGTGGGGCACTATTTCTCCCACTGACACCAACAGTGGGGCACTATTTCTCCCACCGACACCAACGATGGGGCATCGTTACCAATGCCAGACATTTTCTATTCCCACTGAATACAGTCCGGCCCTTGTAAAACTGAAGATTAGTAAACTGGCCCTTTGTTTAGAAATTTTGGAGACCCCTGTCTATTCAAAAGGTTTTGCCAGAGGTGCCAGGTGGACAAAAAAACACTGGAATGCAGTAACACGCGGCTGGTTAATTTTCAGCTGCTGGCCTCCTTATAGTAGAAATTCAACCAAAAATAAAAAACTGTAAGATAAAAACAAGTAGCCCCTCAAAAGATAAAAAAATAAAATCAACTTTTGCTCCAATATTTACCAGAAATGTATAGCTTTCCACTGCAGTACTTTTTTTTTGTCCTCAGTTTGCCAGCATCATTCAACTCAATTCCAGGTTGTGCTGGACCCATACCAGCTTGTGACTGGACAGTGTAAGGAGAAGCAGTCCAGTGATATGCATATCTCTCAGTCACTCTGCTCTTTTCTCCTATCAGCATGCTTGTGTCAGTACATGAACTGATTGGTTTCTTGTGCTGCTTTTTCCTCTCACACTCCAGCTCACTCCGGAGGCTGATAGCAAGTTAAATTCAGGAATCCACTCTACTAGTAATTTAAAAAAAATTAAAAAATTCAAACTTGTTGTTTACAAGTTAAAATCAGTTTTCTTTGCTAGAAAATTTCTTAGAACCCCCAAACATTATATATAATTTTTTCTAACACCCTAGAGAATAAAATGTCGGTCATTGCAATATTTTCTGTCACACTGTATTTGCGTAGCAGTCTCACAAGCGCCCTTTTTTGGGGAAAAAATTCACTTTTTTTAATTAAAAAATAAGACAGTAAAGTTAGCCCAATTTGTTTTATATTGTAAAAGATAATGTTACGCCGAGTAAATTGATACCAAACATGTCACGCTTCAAAATTGCGCCCGCTCGTGGAATGGCGACAAACTTTTATCGTTAAAAATCTCCATAGGCAACGTTTAAAAAATTCTACATTTTGCATCTTTTGAGTTACAGAGGAGGTCTAGTGCTAGAATTATTGCTCTCGTTCTAAAGATCATGGTGATACCTCACATGTGTGGTTTGAACACCGTTTTCATATGCGCGCACTACTCACGTATGCGTTCGCTTTTGCACACAAGCTCGTTAAAAATTATTTTTATTTTTTTTCTTATTTATTTTACTTTTTATTTTTTATTTTTACACTGTTCTTTTAAAAAAAAATAGTGTCACTTTTATTCCTATTACAAAGAATGTAAACATCCCTTGTAATAGAAAAAAAAAGCATGACAGGTCCTCTTAAATATGAGATCTGCGGTCAAAAAGACCTCTCTTTAGGAGCTATGGGCGGAAGTGACGTTTTGATGTTGCTTCCGCCCTGCAATGGTATGGAGCCGGGTGGGGGCCATCTTCCCCTTACTCTGCAGCCAGAGGGGACAGGATCCGATCGCCTCCGCCGCTGCCGGCGGCTCCGATAAGTGGCAGAGGGCACTGGAGCGCGGCAGGAGGGTGGGCCTCTCCCGCCACCGCTAAAAGTGATCTCGCAGTGAATCCGCCGCTGAGACCACTTTTATCTGAAAGCGGACCGCCCGCTGAAGAAGAGGATACCAGGGTTATGGCAGCTAGCTATTCCACTTCAAAAAGCCACCGTACAATGACAGCGGGCGGTCCGGATGTGGTTAAATTAAAAGATAATATTTAATAATGTGTCCATGATTACAGAGCTGCATTAATTTATCTCCTACTGTATATATCTGCCTAGAATTCAGCTTTATAGGTTCACACAGCTGCGAATTCAAAATCGGGAGATTTTACCGTGATTTCGCGGCCGCGAATTTGCCGCGATTCATGGCCGCGATTTCAGGGAATGCCAGTCTATAGAGCTGAATTCGCATCGCACACGGATCAAACTCGCACAGGACATTTTTTTCCCGCAGCTTATATTCGCAACGCATTGATGTGAACGCCACTAATGTTAAACTATGTCATTTAAATGACTTGCGAATTTGAGAAATCGCAACGGCTCAAATTCGCAATAGAATTCGCAGCAGTGTGAACCGGGTCTTAAGTAGGTAGACTCGAGTTGAAGCTGAGTTCTGCTTTGTGTTGTCACACCGATGCGCTTGGCCTGTGACTAAATACAACCGACATATTACACTTATATCTCAACTGTCACTTTTTCAATATGCAGAATTTTTATTTTTTATTAAAACAAGCACGTCCTAATAGACTGGCCTCTTCTGTCCAGGGCAAACTTGTCAGAATCCTCCATGTCGACAGCCAGACAGGATTTCATACCGACCGTCCCCTTGAGGCTCTTTTTCTCTAAATTGTTAAAGCATTTTCTTACTCCATCTCTCTAGTGTATCAATCAGTGCTGGCTTAGAATATAAATCTGAATAGAGCCCACGCATGAAGTATCTTAGCAAAACTAAGCTTAATAGAACTCTATTTTTGCTGACGCGGTATATCTGTACGTAGGACAACAAGCTGCGCTATCCCACCGGGGAAACCCAGATCTTGTTTCTTTACTGTCTCAGAATTCCGACTAATTTTAGAAAATAGGTTTCCAAATTGCTGAGACTGGTTACAACCCAAGGGGGAAAAACGAGGTGAAGGCTTTATAGCAGAAATATGGAATTTAATTGGGTATGGAGAGCATGGCAGTTTACAAAAATTCTCTGGAGTCAAATTGTCAACTCAATATAGCCAATAATTTTTCAAAAGTACATAAATTGTAGGATTAGAAGGTAGTATTATTGGGGGGTAGAGCAATCAACATCTCTTTGGAATACTTGTTTGGAGATACACATTTCAGCACATTGTTAAAAAGATGTCAGTGCATAGCAATAAAAATATGCTTTCATAGAGAAACCTTTGCTACATGCATGAATTTTTTTTTTATAAAAATATATTTGTAAAATAACCATAAAATCATCTTATAAAACCAGGTAACATATTATGGCTGTCCTGTGCCCTGTCACAAAGGTTCTGAGATATAGGCGCTTCTGGAAGAATGGTCAAACATTCCCATAGACACACTCCTGAACCTTGTGGACAGCCTTCCCAGAAGAGTTGAAGCTGTCAAGCCTTGTACACACGGGCGGGAATCCCTTCGGGAAAAAAAACTTTGGTTTTCTCGACGGGATTCCTGGCAAGCTTGTCTTGCCAAGCCCTGTGTACACACACAACCATTCAAAAGAACCGCCGTTGTTTTGAATGGCAAGAACGCGGTGACATCATCGACTACGACGAGCCGGCGCTCGTCACATTCGATGCTGTCCCCGCCATCTTGCTACACCCCACACTAACCTTGTATGCTACCGCGCATGCGTCAAAGTCTTTTCGAGCGTGCGCGGGTTTACCTTGGACAGGTAAGCATACAGACAACCGGTTTTCTCGGCAGGAAAACTCTGCCAAAAATCCCGACGAGAAAAATAGAGAGCGGGTTCTCTATTTTTCTCGTCGAGATTCCCGGCAGTTTTCCTGTCGAGAAAGCATACACACGAACGGTTTTCTCGGCAAAAAGCTCTCCTAGCAGTTTTCTTGCCGAGAAAACCGGTCGTGTGTACGAGGCTTTATAGCTGCAAAGGGTGGGCCAACTCAATATTGAAAACAGTCAATGGCAACCATAAAAAAAGCGCTAGTTGGGACAGTCTTGTGCGGAAAGATAAACAGGAAAAATCAATGAGATTAACCATATGTTGATTTATTGTTAACATGTGGTGAATTAAAAAACAGTTAAAAATCTCCTCGCATGGATAGATGATAATCAACTTGCTGACTACTGTGGTGGTACCTTATGGCGGCGGCCAGAGATGGACTGGCTTGTTGAGGAATTGCTGCAGTGGTGGAACCCTCATACACCCCTACGAAATCCACAAAAGCAGAGAAGGGGAAACCCAACTTGTGTAGGGACCGGGAGACGATCTAGAGTCTCGACCGAATCCCCGGTGGTAAAAGGCAGCACGGCTAGCCAGCCGTAGGTAAAGAGGGGGCCGGGAGACAGTCGGAATAACCTCCGATAGGAACCAGTGAGCGAAGGACTCCCGGGCGTGACGTCAGACGCTCAGGGAGACCAAATCCAAAGTAAGGCTTGGAATTCAGGGTGGTGGAGAGCAAGCCGAGAAGAACGTGGCTGTTATCTTGACAATCCCCAACAAGCTCAATCATTAGAGGTGGTAGCTGCATCAGATTTCTTTTCTTTGGCTTTTTCCCTGGTGATCTGGCCAGTAACACACCTCCCGTATTAATGAGATACAACTCTGGTGAACAAGAATGAATACTTTTGATAATATAGTATATGTTCCCATCATACTCCTTGCGTAAAGCCTGGGGGTTATGTAGCTGGTTAACGAGTGTCAAAGTAGCAGGAAGCATACCCTATATTGTCAAAAGTATTGGTACGCCTGCCTTTACACGCACATGAACTTTAATGGCATTCTCTGGGAAGGCTGTCCACAAGGTTTAGGAGTGTCTATGGGAATGTTTGACCATTCTTCCAGAAGCGCATTTGTGAGGTCAGGCACTGCTGGTGGACGAGAAGGCCCGGGCTTGCAGTCTCCACTCTAATTCATCCCAAAGGTGTTCTATCGGGATCATGTACCTAGTATGTGATCCTAAACTTCCGGGTCTGGGGCAAGCATGCGCACTGCCATCGGCCCATTTCCCCTGTGATTCAACCTCCAGTACTGAGGTTGAATGACAGTCTGCCCATGTAAACAAAGCAGAATGCTGTTTTGTCAGTAGGGAAGGCAAGGATCCTGTGTTCCTGCAAAGCAGGGATAAGGATCCATGTCTCCTGCTAGTGAAAGCACCTCCCATAGTACACAGAAACATAGGCTAGGCACACAGTTAACCCTATGATCGCCCTTGATGTTAACCCCTTCCCAGCCAGTGTCATTAGTACAGTGACAGGAGATTTTTTAGCACTGATCACTGTATTAGTGTCCTTGTTTCCTACTAAGTGTCAGTTAGTGTCTGACTGTCCGCCGCAATATCGCAGTCTCGCTATAAGTCGCTGATCGCCGCCATTACTAGTAAAAAATATAAATAAATGAATAAAAATATCCCATAGTTTGTAGACGCTATAATCCTCATACATAAGTTGTACCTGTTTCTGCCGTCTTCCCTTCTCTACAGCCAAAGTGCAGAATTTATAAAGCTTGTCTGAGATTTCAAAAAACACTTTGCAGATCTCAGAGAGAAGAGCTCTGAGAGCTGATTGGAGGGAAGGGACACCCCCCGTTCACACAGCATACAGGAACAGAGCTGAGGCTGTTAGTGCTCTGGGTTTAGACAAGTACAGACTATAGAGGGATATGCTTTGTTCAAATTTCATGTAAGTGGTTTACAAACACTTTAAAGGGTTACTGCACTGTCGTGGAGAAAAACAATACAATTCATTTTGTAATTGAACTTTAAAGTGGTTGTAAACCCACTTTTTCAACTTGCACCTACAGGTAAGCCTAGATTAAGGCTTACCTGTAGGTGCAAGAATTATCTCCTAAACCTACACGGTTTAGGAGATATTTAGTTAAATGACAGGCGCCGCTGTCTACGGCGCATGCGCGCCGTAGACAACGGCGCATTCATGGGGTTAATCCCATTCACAAAATCGTCTACTTCCCAGCAATCGCTGGGCGTAGCCGATTGTGACAGCTCTCGCGCGCATGCGTAGAGTGACGTCTCCGCCGCTCCGGCCAATCACAGCGCCGGAGCGGCGCTGTGATTGGCTGGTGCGGCGATACCCGGAAGGTTACTTTCCGGCTATCGCCGCAGCGATGGATGCGGCTGAAGAGGGAGACAAGGACGGCTTTGGGGGCCCCGATCTAAGGTAATTGATGCATAATGAGCTATTATGCTAGTCATATTAGCTCATTATGCCTTTCTCTTACAGGTAGTTTTACAAAAAAAAAAAATTCTAAGGGTTTACAACCACTTTAATGAAAATTACCTTTCGCTTGAACAGTACATTTATTTACACAGGTGCTCTCAAAGGGAAATTACATCTAAAGAGATGCAGACCCTGCCACTTTCCTCATTAGAGCCCCACAGGTGCAGCAGCTGATTGAAAATGATAAAATCACTCCCATTAGATTCACTCTAGATATGGACACAGACTAACAGATATTCCTCCCCCCCCCCCCTCCCCTCTATTTGTTGGGAAAAGGCATCAATTTTATTTGTGTTCAGTGTCGCAGGACCGCACAATTGTCAGTTAAAGTAACACAAAAAATGGCCTGGTCATTAAGGGGGGTAAACATGTCTGATCAGTGTATGTTTGCAGGTAATCAGGAAACCCAAACTCCATCCATAACTAGGATTTGGGGACAGGTACCCAGTGCAGCATTAGACTCCTATTTTTCCTCAAACTAACATTAAATCTGCAACTCACTTTATACTATTTACTGTTCTGATGATGGTAAACTGAATTCTGATTGATCAGTTCGACTGATACGGCACCTTTCACTGCCTTACTACATTGTTCACCCTTCCAGTATGGAACTTAGAAGAGCAACATTGGCTGCTGTGCACATCTATGGGGAGTCAGAGATGATTTCAGCACCATGGACAGCATCCAGTGCACTCCAGTAATATAAATCAATTTCCAGCTCACCCACGGCTGATATATTCCTAGCTACATAGTCCCATCATTCCCCGGGACTGTGACGTCATACGGGGGCGTCATCACCCGGTGACCACGCCCCATGCCTATATAAATCGTTGCGCACCGCACACACGACATTACAGCGGGAGGCAGCTTCGTGTCAACATCGAAATAGACAAGAGGGAAGAAGACTACGGAGAAGACCAGACCGCCGCTAGCAAAAGAGCTGGAAGAAGATAGCGGAGGCGCCCAGCAGAAGGAAGAAGGCACCCGAGAGCGGGAGAAGAACCAGAGAGCGCAGAGACGACACCGGAGAGCAGAAGAGACCCCCGAAGTCGGAAGAGACCCCGAAGTTGGAAGAAGACCCCCGAAGTCGGAAGAAGGTGAATGGGAATGGGTACGATGTACCCCATACTCATTCACATAGGGTGGGGGGCCGGGATCTGGGGGCCACCTTATTAAAGGAGGCTCCCAGATTCGGATAAGCCCCCCGCCCGCAGACCCCGACAACCAACGGCCAGGGTTGTCGGGTAGAGGCCCTTGTCCTCATCAACATGGGGGCAAGGTGCTTTAGGGTGGGGGGGCACAGGGCGCCCCCCCTGCCCCAAAGCACCCACCCCCCCATGTTGAGGGCATGTGGCCTGGTACGTTCAGGAGTGGGGGCGCTTGCTCGTCCCCACCCCCTTTCCTGACCAGCTGGGCTGCATGCTCGGATAAGGGTCTGGTATGGATTTTGGGGGGACCCCCATGCCGTTTTTTCGGCGTAGGGGTTCCTCTTAAAATCCATACCAGGCCTAAGGGCCTGTTTTGCTCCTGGAGGGGAACCCATGCCGTTTTTTTATTTAGAATTTGGCGTGGAGTTCCCCCTCATGATTCATACATACTGTGTTCAGAACGCAACACATCTGCGAATCAGATGCGTTCCCATAGAACATAATGGGCAGACAATTTGCATCGCAATGCCTAAAAA
Source organism: Rana muscosa (assembly GCA_029206835.1). Lineage (NCBI taxonomy): Eukaryota > Metazoa > Chordata > Amphibia > Anura > Ranidae > Rana > Rana muscosa. Next base: position 82,250,834 of record CM055117.1, on the reverse strand, counting down.
ACGCACACATTTTTTGGGCAATGCGCAGTGCGAATGCATCGCAAATATGTGAACCAGCCTCATTGAAATCAATATATTTTAAAATGTTATGTGAATTGGATGCGGTTTAAGCCGCAACCAATTCGCATAGGTGTGAACGGGGCCTAATGCCGCGTACACACAACCATTTTTCCTGTCATGCAAAAAACCAACGTTTTTCTCGACGTGATTCGTCGTGATTCCTCTCACGCCTGCCTTGCATACACACGTTCAGGAAAAAAAAACGTTTAAGCAAAGCGCGGTGGCGTACAACACGTACGACGGCACTATAAAGGGGAAGTTCCATTCGAATGGCGCCACCCTTTGGGCTGCTTTTGCTGATCCTCGTGTTAGTAAAGTTTGGTGAGAGACGATTCGCGCTTTTCAGCCTAGTGCTTTTTAGTCCGTTACAGCGTGACGAATGTGCTATCTCCTTTACGAACGCTAGTTTTACCAGAACGAGCGCTCCCGTCTCATACTTGGTTCTGAGCATGTGCGTTTTTTTTCCCTCAGAAAAGCATACACGCGAGCGGTTTTCGCAACGAGAAAAAGAACGACGGGAAAAACAACGAGAAAAAATAGAGCAGGTTCTAATTTTTTTGCGGGCAATTTTCTCGTCGACAAAACTGCTATGGAACATACACACGACCGGTTTTCACGACCAATCTAAAAAATTGCAGTTTTCTCGTCATGAAAAACGGTCGTGTGTACGCGGCATAAGAGTTTCAGGCCCTCGCATTACATGTTTTTTTGTAAATCTGATGACAAAAATCTGCAGAAAATCGAATAGTGTGTATGGGGCCTTACTGTATACTTACGCTAGCCAAACACATAATTATAGTCAATTGATCAATAAGAAATGTTGACTTGTTCAAATAATATTCTATCGTGAATAGTGTTGAGCGAACCCGAACTGTAAAGTTCGGGTCCGTACCGAACTTTAGCTTTTTCCCGAACCCGAACCCGAACCTGGACTTTGCCCAAAAGTCCGGGTTCGGGTTCGGCAATCTAATTACGCATTTAGAAATGCTTCAGGGGCCAGCCAATCACCTTTTGATTAGCTGGTGTGCCCTCAGAGGCCATCATAGCCATGCCTACTAATGGCATGGCTGTGATTGGTCAGTGCAACATGTGACCCAGCTTCTATATAAGCTAGAGGCACACAGCACACACGTCACTCTGCTTCAGAATAGATAGGGAGAGGATCTAGTCTGCTGCTGCTGCTTTTAGGGAGAGATAGAAAAATAGATGAGGTAGTCCTGATTCTGCAATCTGAGGGAAAAGATAGAGAGATAGTGTAGTGTAGGGCCAGGTTCCTGTTGGTGCTTTCAGGGAGAGAGAATATTATATAGGAGTCCAGATTCAGAGATTAAAATCAGCGATCTGCATAGGTCTACCTATTTGTGTTGCAGTGCAGTCTTTTTACACTGCCATGAGCCCAGTGTCAGAGAAAATCTAACTTTTAGGGGAAAAAAAAAAGGCACTTTATTGTGCTCTTTTCCAAAAGACCCATAGGGCAAAAAAAAAAAAAAAAAAAAAAAAAGCATTTTATTTTGCTCGTGCAAAAAAAGACCCGTTTAGGGCAAAAAAAAAAATTTGCACTTTAATGTACGCTTGCAAAAAAAGCCATTCAGGGGCACAAAAAATAGTTTGCAGTGTGTTATACATATGTGGAGGTGTGTGAAATAAACAATTTCTATATAGTTTTCTCCTACTGTGCTATACTAAAAAAACAACATTTTTTTTTAATAGCATTTTCTGCAGTTCTGTAGCTGTGCGATTCAGCGGTTACGTACTGTGGGTGTGTTCTGCTCTTCCAAAAAACGCCGTTTAGGGGCACAAAAAATAGTTTGCAGTGTGTTATACATATTTGGAGGTGTGTGAAATAAACAATTTCTATATAGTTTTCTCCTAATGTGCTATACTAAAAAAACAACATTTTTTTTTAATAGCATTTTCTGCAGTTCTGTAGCTGTGCGATTCAGCGGTTACGTACTGTGGGTGTGTTCTGCTCTTCCAAAAACACCCATTTAGGGCAAGATCCTAAATTTGGAAAATATGAGGAGAAGGTCAAAGGGACGTGGTGGCCCCGGTCGTGGTGCTGCTGGTGGAGCTCCTGTTGCAGGGAGAGGACGTGGTGGATCTTTGCCAGATACACGCACAAGTGAAACACCTTCCTCAGGTGCGAATTGGCGACCGAGCCTGCGGCGGTATTTTGTCGCGCCTAATGAGGCTGTACGAATGTTTAGGCCAGGACAAGTACAGGCGATAGTAGATTGGGTTGCTGACAGTGCCTCGGGTTCCTTCACATTGTCTCCCACCCACTCTTCTGATGAAAGAACAGAGTTGGCACCTGAAACCCATGTCCATCAGTCTTTCACCTCACCCCCTTGCAAATCAGCCAAGCAGTCTGAGCCCCAAATCATGCAGCAGTCTCTTCTGCTTTTCGATGACTCTGTTAGCAGGGTTTCCCAGGGCCATCCACCTAGCCCTGCCCCAGAAGTGGAAGAGATTGAGTGCACCGATGCCCAACCACTTATGTTTCATGATGAGTACATGGGAGGACCATCGCAGTACGTCTCGGATGATGACGAAACACAGGTGCCAACTGCTGCTGCTTTCGCAATTGTGCAGACAGACAAGGAGGGCAGGGGTGAAGACTGGGTGGAAGATGATGTGGAGGACAATGAGGTCATCGACCCCACATGGAATGAACGTTATGCAGGTGACCAGTGTAGTTTGGAGGAAGAGGCGGTGGTCGCACAGAGCCACCAGCACACCAGAAGAGGGAGCAGGGTGCAAAAGCAGAGCGTCCGTCCGCTAGACAGTATGTCTGCTACTGCCCAACGCAGCAAGGGACCGAGCACACCAAAGCCAGGTCCAAGGAGTTCCCTAGCGTGGCAATTCTTCACACAATGTGCTGATGACAAGACACGAGTGGTTTGCAGGCTGTGCAATCAGAGGCTGAAGCGAGGCATAAACGTTCTCAACCTAAGCACAACCTGCATGACCAGGCATCTAAGTGCAAAGCACGAGCTGCAGTGGAGTAGACACCTCAAAAACCAAGAAAGGTCTCTGGCTCCTCCTGCTTCCTCTTCTGCTGCAGTCTCGGCCTCTTTATCCACCTCTGTAGTGACAGTGGCACCTGCCACCCCGAAACAGAGGATCTGCCAGCAACACTACCACCTGGATCACCAACCATCTCCACAATGTCCCATGGAAGCGTTCAGCTCTCTATCTCCCAAACATTGGAGCGGAAGAGGAAGTACCCCCCTAGCCACCCGCGATCCCTGGCCCTGAATGCCAGCATTTCAAAACTCCTGGCCTTTGAAATGCTGTCATTCCGTCTGGTGGAGACGCAGAGTTTTAAAAGCCTGATGGCATTGGCTGTCCCACAGTACGTCGTGCCCAGCCGCCACTATTTTTCCAGGCGAGCCATCCCTTCCCTGCACAACCAAGTGGGGGACAAAATCAGGTGTGCACTGCGCAACGCCATCTGTGGCAAGGTCCACCTAACTACAGATGCGTGGACCAGTAAGCACGGTCAGGGACGTTATATCTCCCTAACAGCACACTGGGTAAATGCAGTGGCTGCTGGGCCTGAGGCAGATAGCAGTTTGGCGCATGTCCTTCCACCACCGAGGATTGCAGGGCGCTTCAGTTTGCCTCCTGTTGCTAACTCCTCCTACTCCGCTTCCTCATCCTCTACCGCCTCCTCATCCGGTCAGCGTAACACCTTCACCACCAACTTCAGCACAGCCAGGGGTAAACGACAGCAGGCAGTTTTAAAACTTTCCTGTTTGGGGGAAAAACCCCACACCGCGCAGGAGTTGTGGAGGGACATGGAACAACAGACCAATGAGTGGTTGCTGTCAGTGAGCCTCAAGCCCGGCCTGGTGGTGTGCGATAATGGGCGAAATCTCGTAGCAGCTCTGGGCCTAGCCGGTTTGACGCACATCCCTTGCCTGGCGCATGTGCTGAACTTGGTGGTCCAGAGGTTCCTTAAAAATTACCCCAATATGCCAGAGCTGCTGCAGAAAGTGCGGGCTGTGTGTGCGCACTTTCGGCGTTCTCACCCTGCTGCTGCTCGCTTGTCAGCGCTGCAGCGTAACTTCGGCCTTCCCGCTCACCGCCTCATATGTGACGTGCCCACAAGGTGGAACTCCACCTTGCACATGCTGGCCAGACTGTGCGAGCAGCAGCAGGCGATAGTGGAGTTTCAGCTGCAGCAATCACGCGTGAGTCGCTCTGCGGAACAGCACCACTTCACCACCAATAACTGGGCCTCCATGCGAGACCTGTGTGCCTTGTTGCGCTGTTTCGAGTACTCCACCAACATGTCCAGTGCCAATGACGCCGTTCTTAACGTTACTATCCCAGTTCTATGCCTCCTTGAAAAAACGCTTCGGGCGATGATGGAAGAGGGTGTGGCACAGGAGGATGAGGAGGAGGAGGAGGAAGCGGGATCATTTCAAAGGCTTTCAGGGCAGTCTTTCACAAGTGGCTACGAGGGTGGGTTCCTGCACCAACAAACGCCAGGTACACAATTGTCCGGCAGAAAGGGCACAGTTCTGAAGGATGACGAGGTGGAGGAGGAGATGGAGGAGGAGGAGGAGGAGGAGGAGCCATTTTCACAGCAGGGTGGCACCCAGACCAGCTCGTGGCCATCACTGGTGCGTGGCTGGGGGGATACAGAGGACACAGACGATACACCTCCCACAGAGGACAGCTTTTCTTTGCCTCTGGGCAGCCTGGCACACATGAGCGATTACATGCTGCAGTGTTTCCGCAATGACCGCCGAGTTGCCCACATTTTAACTGGTGCTGATTACTGGGTGGTCACCCTGCTGGATCCCCGTTACAAGGACAACGTACCGTCCTTAATTCCCTCACTGGAGCGGGATCGTAAGATGCGTGAGTACAAGCGCACGCTGGTAGACGCGCTGCTGGTGGCATTCCCACCTGACAGCGGGTGTACGGTGGAAGCACAAGGCGAAGGCAGAGGAGGAGGAAGAGGTCGCCAACGCAGCCGGGGCACCGGCAGCACCTCAGAAGGCAGGGTTAGCATGGCTGAAATGTGGAAAAGCTTTGTCAGCACGCCACAACAACCAGCACCACCAGCTGAGATGGAACGTCTTAGCAGGAGGCAGCATTTCACCAACATGGTTGAGCAGTATGTGTCCACAGGCCTACACGTACTGGATGACGGGTCTGCCCCCTTTAACTTCTGGGTCTCCAAATTGGGCACATGGCCTGAGCTTGCCCTTTATGCCTTGGAGGTGCTGGCCTTCCCTGCAGCCAGTGTATTATCTGAACATGTATTTAGCATGGCAGGGGGCGTTATCACAGACAAGCGCAGCCGCCTGTCCAGAGCCAATGTGGACAAGCTCACGTTCATTAAAATGAACCAGGCATGGATCCCACAGGACTTGTCCGTACCTTGTGCAGAATAGACATGTATACCGGTGTTGTGACAAAAACTGTCCGGCCATCGGATTGTGTCCGGCCCATACTGCGAAGGCGCAGCGCTTGCGCAGTACAGAGGACAAGGAGATTCACAAAATCTCCGAAGATGAATGGCGCCTGCGCTGTGAGTGCAGGTTCAAGCCCCACCATCCAAGTGGACATACGGTAGCACATAGTAACAGGGCCCCTCATGGGCTCAGTTCGATCGCCACGCTTCGGGCACGGCCTCACTTGGCTCGGCTTGAACCACGGATGGTGTGGCCTTCACCTGAACTCACCACGCAGGCGCCGTTCGTCTTGGGAGATTTTAGAAATCCCCTTGTCCTACATACTGAGCAAGCGCAGTACAGGGTGGACACTATTTGACGGGGGACAGAATTCGACACATCACCGGCCTTACCCAGCCATTGTTGTATTTTTGAATCAGTGTTGGCTACCTCGTTCTCCTCCACCGCCGCTTCCACCTACACAGCCACATCCACCGCCACCTCAACCTCCTACTCCATATGGACCTCGTCCTCCTAGGTCAAGATTATTATTTTTTATTTTTATTTTTTGTATGTTATTTTAAGTTATTTACCTATCCACATTTGTTTGCAGAGCACTTGCCATGCTCTTAACAACATTTTGCTGCCATTTGCAGCCCTCTAGCCCTTTCCATTACTTTTTTAGAGCCTTTTTAGTCCTTAGAAGTCCGGGTCCCCATTGACTTCAATAGGGTTCGGGTCCGGGTCCGGGTTAAAGTTCGGTCCCGAACCCGAACTTTTTTCCGAAGTTCGGCCGAACCCGTCGAACCCGAACATCCAGGTGTCCGCTCAACTCTAATCGTGAACCATTGCTCGAGACCGAAAAAAGAAAACAGGTCAACGCTTTAAATTCTATCAGATTTTCATCTAGGATTGATAATTGATTTTTTAGGGGACAATTTGTGTTTATTGGCTGAGGAACAAGACTTCATGATGAGTACAGCTAAGTTCTCAGCATTGGAGTCACCCACAGAAAGCTGGACAACACACTTGTTATTCACTTTACTAGTCCACATTAGTAAACTCCTGACCAGTGATGTAAGTAACTGAGTTAGAATAAACGGAGTTACGTAACACAGTTACTTTAGAGGGTAACGAGTAATCTAACCGATTACTCTTCCCCTCATGGTAACGCAGTTACCATTACTTGGGCGGCGTTATCCCAATTACATCTACCGCCACTAGATGGCAGTAGTGTAATTCCTCCTCTCCTCTATGACCGGGTCTCTCTCATGTCACGGCACTGACGGCAGTCACGCTGCTCCCCGCGGCCCCTCCTCTCTTCTCGTCCATCCCCATTTGCTTGTGACATCATCTGGGATGGACGAGAAGAGAGGAGGGGCCCCTGGGGAGTAGCGTGACTGCCATCAGTGCCGTGACATGAGAGAGAACTTATTACACACGCTTCCTGCGCTACTCTGCATGGCTGGTAAACAATGTGCTATGTGCCCTGCCCTGATGTGCTATGTGCCCCGCCCTGATGTGCTATGTGCCACATGTCCTGATGTGCCCTCATGTGCTATGTGCTATGTGCCCTGTGCCCCATGCCATGATGTGCTATGTGCCACATGTCCTGATGTGCCCCATGCCCTGATGTGCTATGTGCCCTGATGTGCTATGTGCCCCATGCCCTGATGTGCCCTCATGTGCTATGTGCTATGTGCCCCATGCCCTGATGTGCCCCATGCCCTGATGTGCTATGTGCCCCATGCCCTGATGTGCCCCATGCCCTGATGTGCTATGTGCCCCATGCCCTGATGTGCCCTATGCCCTGATGTGCTATGTGCCCCATGCCCTGATGTGCCCTCATGTGCTATGTGCCCTGTGCCCCATGCCCTGATGTGCCCCATGCCCTGATGTGCACATAGCCCTAAAAAAAAAAGTCAGTTACTTTGCTGAGTAACTAATTACTTTTTCAATGTAGTAACTGAGTTACTAACGCAATTACTTTTTGGGAGAAGTAATTTGTAACTGTAACTAATTACTTTTTTAAAGTAAGATGACCAACACTGCTCCTGACATATGACAAATACAGCAACAGTTATTGTTCAAGAAGGAAGAAGGATCTGCTCTCCTCAGGCTCTTCTCCTCCAGTGATCACACTACAATACTGTAACTTTTTGTGGCTAGTCATAAGATGAGATGCAGCAGCAGGGGCTGATCTGTGTCAGACCTTTGTGAACACAGCCAAAAACGAATCCGGCACCAGGATTCACATAACTGTGTCACCTATGAGTCAGCATCTCTGTGTAGGAAGTAGGTGACGCTTCAGGGGAGAAAAACAGAAGAAAGCTTCCTCAGGGGAAGATCTTTGATCTCTGTGAGGAGTAATACATGCCACAGGTGTTACATATACATATGAATGAATGAAGGCACTAAAAACCCAATTCCAACTTTACTTCTATTCCTTCCTCAGCACTTTTTATAATTAGCGTAAGTATTGCAGCACTTTCTTTTATCTCTAGAGCTGTCCCCTGCAGAGTAATTTCCCTGTTATCCTCCTTCAGGTTGAATGATGCCCAGCAACTTACTTTCTCTGAACCCAAGTCATGAAGGACATGCCCCATGGAGGGTGTCATCTAGCAGTCCAGGGCTCCAGTTCAGGATTGCCCACTGCTGTCACAGAAAAAGAAAAGGATCGGGGGAACATTTCCTAAAAAGGTGATGAATAATGAGGTTGATTCACTAAAGATGGAGAGTGCAAAATCTGGTGCAGCTGTGCATGGTAGCCAATCAGCTTCTAATTTAGGCTTGTTCAATTAAGCTTTGACAAAAAACCTGGAAGCTGATTGGTTTCTGTGAAGAGCTGCACCAGACTTTGCACTCTCAAAGTTTAGTAAATCAACCACAATGTGTCAACCAGGCAATTAGCATTTTCCAAATGAGAGGTCAGCAATGGCGGTGTCCATGTTTCTCTTGAAACAGTGCTGTAACCCTGGAAGTTCTCACTGCCTCTAGACCAGTGGTTCTCAAACAACAGGCCGTGGCCCACTGCCAGGACACAACCTCCCCTTAACCTTCTACAGTGCCTCCCAACTCCCATAGTGCCCACCCAACCTCCCATAGGCCCCTTTTACACTGGGGCGGGCAGGTGCGCTGGCGGTATAGCGGTGCTATTTTTAGCGCCGCTATAACGTTGTTTTTACCACGATATTCGGCCGCTAGCGGTGTGGTTTTAACCCCCGCTAGCTGCCGAAAAAGGGTTAATACCGCCCGCAAACCGCTGCTACAGCCGCTGATTTCAATGGGAAGGAGCAGTAAAGGAGCGGTATACACACTGCTCCTTCAACGCTCCAAAGATGCGGCTTGCAGGAGATTGTTTTTTTTTCTCCCGCCAGCGCATCGCCTCAGTGTGAAAACCCTCAGGCTTTCACATTGAGAATGCTGGGGCAGGATTATTTCAGGCGTTATTTAGGCTTTTTTTAGCGCTAAAACACCTGAAATACGCCTCAGTGTGAAAGGGGCCATAGTGTCCCAGGCCCACTAAGAGATTTTAGACCCCTTTCACACTGGGGTGTTTTTCAGGTGCTTTGCCGTTTAAAAAAAGCGCCTGTAAAGCGCCTGAAAAAAGCCTCATCTGCAATCCCAATGTGAAAGCCTGAGTGCTTTCAGAGCCCTTTCACACTGCCAGCGCCCGAAAAATGCTGGTAAAGCTCCGCTAAGACCGCTTTCACACTGGGGCTGCAAAGAAGCTGCTTGCAGGACTTTTTTTGACGCCCTGCCAGCGCAGCGCCTCAGTGTGAAAGCACTCGGGCTTTCACATTGGGATTGCAGATGAGGCTTCTTTCAGGCGCTTTAAAGGCGTTTTTTAACGATAAAGCGCCCCAGTGTGAAAGGGGTCTTAGCCTCCACAGAGCTCCCCCAAATTCCGACAGTTCCACCCAGTCTGCTGCAGAGCCTCCAGCCCTGCACGATGCCCCCAGCCTCCAACAGTGCCACACAACCTCTACCTCTACAGTGCTCACAAGCCCCCTCCAGAATCTTATCCTCTACAGGGCCGCCAAGTTTGCTGCAGAGTTCCCTAACCCCCTCGTCCATTTCCCCTGCCCCCCCCCCACAGTGACACTCAACTCCATCTAGAGTCTTCCAGAATTTCAATACAAGCATTTCCATACTTTTATTGTGAGAATAACCTGGAACAGTGTTGTAACCCTGGAAGTCTCTAGTGCCTCTAGACCAGTGGTTCTCCACCACCAGGCCGTGGCTTACTGCTGGGACATGGCCTCCCCTTTACCAAGCCTACAGCTAGATGCAGATTTAATAACCTTCTACAGGGCCTCCCAGCTCCCATAGTGCCCACCCAAACTCCCATATGGACCCATAATGCCCCCTGGCCCACTAAGAGCTCTCAGCCTTCACAGTGCCCCCCAACCTTTCAAACTGCTACCCAGCCTACTGCAGTGCCCCCCCCCCCAGCCTGTTGCAGAGCTTCCAACCTTCCATAGTGCCCCCAACCTCCAACAGTGTCCCTCAGTGCCCCACAAGCTCCCCTAGTGCTCACCAGCCCCCTCCAGAACTGAATCCTCTACAGGGCCACCCTATCTGCTGCAGAGTCTTCTAACATCCCCCACAACCAAAAGTGACACCCAACTCCATCCAGAGCCAGGGACTTCCAGCATTTCAATACATGCATTTCCATACTTTTATTGTGAGCATAAACTTTATTATTTTGACAGAACGTATCTGGGCTTTGTCTCAAAATGACTGAGAACCACGGCTCTAGACAACAGTAAATACCGAAGGGATTCCAGCCACTCAGGAGGTGCTCCGCTCCTACCCATCCCAACACCTGCTGCTGTTAACATTTCCTAGACTATTACCACAGGTTCTCTACAATCCATTTCTGTACTCATTATGGCTCACTGCCACCTATTTACTTACACCTGGCTCATGAGAACACAAATAGCCTCTTCTATAAATAGGTATTGAGCTATCACCGCGTGTGTTTCAGAATTTGTGGCTCCCTAAAGAGTGAATTTTCCTACTCACTGTGGATTTACTTGTTTCTTTTCATGTGCATGCAGATACGGCTCTCTACTTCTTTCATATATTTTAGTTGGTGGAAAGAGTTGCAATATATTGTGAGTCCCAGCTATAGTCAAAGAATTGAAATCAAGTGACTGTCACGGAGTATGGTAAACCCTCTGGGGTTCATTTACTAAAGGCAAAAAGACTGTGCACTTTGCAAGTGCAGTTGCTCCACAGTTTAGTAAACGAGATGAAGCTTCACTTTGCAAAGAATAGCTAAACACATGCATGGAAAATAGAAAAAAAAAAATATTTTTGCTTGCACATGATTGGATGATGGAAGTCAGGAGAACTTCTCAGTCTAGTCAATATTCCACTCACACACGTTCCTGGAAGGGCGGCTCTTGTGAAATGCTGGGTGCTGCAGCGATCACCAGATGGGTCCTGGAAACATCAACAATCAACCATATTAGCCAGCACACCAAGGATCTTTTCAATTACGTCCAAAAAGTTTTATTGTATAAAAAACATCACAAAAGTGCAACGTTTTGGAGCCGCGTAGGACCCCTTTGTCGAAAGAGTTGAAGCTGTTATAGCTGCAAAGGGTGGGCCAACTCAATATTGAACCCTACAGACTAAGACTAGAATGCCACTAAACTTCATGTGCGTGTAAAGGCAGGTGTCCCAATACTTTTGGCAATATAGTGTAGTAATAAAGTAATAAAACTAAAATTTTTGTAATTTTTTTTATTATAAAAGTAAAAGAGGGAAACATAAAACTAGTGCAATATCAATGACAATGTTTTTGATAAACTAATGCATCAATATCTCGGTCGGTGAATGTAGTAGCAATTCTCAATGAACTCTCAAGGTGCTCATCAGATATTTAGGTTCTAATATTGCCTTTTGTGTTCTTCATCCTTGAAAATAGTTGCTCACAAATATAGGTGCTGCCAAAAACTGATGACATGAATAAGGTGTGATTGTGGAGAATCTGATATTTTTCTTTGGGAAGATAAAATGTACAATCCAGTAAAGAGATACTGTCATTTTTTTCTTCGGCCGCATGTGTTCGCTAAGTGTAAAAGCATTTTTACAACAAATCAACATGTAGCGGGGTCTTTAAATTTAGGTGGGGTACACCTGGGTGGAAGTTCAGGTGTATAGGTATGGGAGTAATGACCATTTGTATTCGTGGAGGATTGGGCGGTGTAATAATCTCCTTGGCCTGTGGGTGGCGGGGTGCCTGCAGGCTCAAGGTAGATTCACTGCCATAGTGCTGTCCTTTTTGTCCCTTCTCGGAGATGGTACGGCGAGGGCGGGGAACCTGCCGTGGCGTCATTGAAGGGGATAAAAGGGGGAGACGCCCTGGTCACGGGGTCTTGCTCTTCTGGAGGTCGATCATTACGCACCCAGGCACCTTAGGCCTGGGTGCGGGCGGTTCTAAATTCCGGCTCAGGTGCCCTAGGCCTGACCGGAATGGAGTTGGAGTCCATCCCAGGCACCTTCAGCCTGGAGTGAGGTACTAAACCAGGAGGCCTGGGGCCCAGTGACTTCGACTGGGTCCCGCGAGGGTGGAGAAGTCTGAGGGTCCCTGAAGTGGATGGGGCCCATGTCTGAGGTGAGGAGGCCAGGGAGGTTACCCATTCGGAGAGTCTGGAGCAGCATCAACCCAGTGACGGGTGGGCCTCTGGTAACTCCCTTGGAGGGACATCTTCCCCTGATAGGGGCCGCAACGCAGCAAAGGTACTCCTATCCATGTTCTCTTGAGTCGCTGGTAGAGACTCTCAAGCTCTAAGTCCTTTCTAGCTAAGGCTATAGTAAGCGCTGGCGAGATCGCAGTGGTTTAGCTGACAACCAGGATAGTGCCTCGACCTGCTTATTCCCCGTATCAAAATATTATCAAGTCGCAACCAGTTGGCTACTGAGGCACTGTTTATTGTGAGATATGCAATAAAACAAGAGTTGGACTGTGATCGGTGTGTGGAACTCTGGTTAATGGGAGCAGAGGGAAGATTTGGCACAGCAGGACTTAATTCTAGACAGAAGCACACAGGCCCGAGGAAATATCTGGTACTGGCCTTCACCTCACCCACAGCTATGGGGAGGACATGGGCCGTAGCGCATATCACCCTGTCGTGTGACATACCCCTAGACATAGGAGATGGGGTGAGGCCGCTACACATGGGGGCTCGTGAGCCCGGGATGATGTGTGTTTTGACTTTGGAAGTAAGAATGGCTGTGTCTGGACTTTGCTGCCCGGAGGAGTTCCGAACAGGTCCGCCATGTGATTGGCCAAAGTGCATCCCTGCTCAAAGTCGTGGAAATGACCCTGGAACGGGAAAGGCCCATGCGGAGGAGCGAGAAGAGGGAGAAGTCCAGCCGTGTGAAGTACTACATGTGGGGGCTTTTACTGCACTGCGCCATGAGGCACCCCGTGACTGCGCAGTTCGTGGGCGGAGCTTGATGGAAGCCCGCAAAAACGTGCAAGTCATGGGAGGAGTCTGGCCATGTGGAGGAACTCACGTGGAGACTTCGGCGCGTGGTCAGTGCGTGATGGAGCAGCAGATAGTCGGGATGGCCTCAAGCTCCCCGTGGATTCCGGTTCCCTACCCCACGAAGATGACTACGTTTGCTGCTCCCCTTACAGGGATAAGACTCAGGCCCCGAGGGCAGTTGGCTCTGTACACCTGCAGAGACACGGAGGCTCTCGGCGTGATCTGTCCCGGATGCTCGGGACTGGTGGTCCACCTGAAGCCGTTCGGGCGTTGCGAGGCATGCAAAGAGTTCTTGTTCGAGGTGGAGCCATCCACAGTAAGGCCCCGGGCCCTTCGCCTCAACAGCCTCACAGGTACCGCTACTCCGGAAGGGGAGATCCAGGCCTTTGCGGAGGTTCCTGTACGCACTGACCAGGGCGACGTGACTGCCCAATCAGAGACTGAGAGAGAAAAATCAGAGAATGCTGCTTCGGTCACCACAGATTCTCTGCTCCCACCTCCGAAGAGGAAAGTCGGCTTGGTGCAGGCCTCCTGTGGTCGTGGAAGAGCTTCACCCCGTCGCTTGCCTGGCCTGGATGGATCCGGTTGGAAGAGTCCTGGACATCCCAGTTCTACAAAAGGTCAAGGTGAGCCAGGGGCTGGGACTGTGGTGGTGGTTGGAGGTGTCGGGGGTCCACAGTCGATGGAGCCCGCTAGGGAGGGTAGTACCACGTCTACCAGAGACTACCTTCCCGCCAAGATGTATGACACTTCCGACCTAGAGTCACTGTCGGACTGTGGAGATGACGGTGAGATCGATGAACTGTTTCACCAGAAGGGCTGGGACAAACGCCTATTACCTATGCTACGTGCACCCCAAGATTCACCTATGTCCATAGGGGATAGCATGTCCCGGGCGGAAGCTCCGGAGTCTACGAGGAAGTCTAGTCCTCTGGTTGCTCTTCCACAGTCCACAGTATCACCCGTTTTGTTGGCGGGGAAACAGCGAGCATCACTACGAGCACCGAGAGAAAAGCCATCAGAGGTAGTGAAAGTACCTCGGCACCCGGAGGCCATCGTTCAACCAGGAGAAGGTGAGCGGGCCACAATGCCTCCTTTAGCCCGATTGCAACGGCTCTTTTCTCAGAGGGTCGCTCACGAGTACGGATGGGAATATCCTTACTTGCCCAGAGACTTGCTGTTTGAGGTTGAAGTTCTGCGGCAGAGATGGTATGACGAGTTCGTTTGGGAGAAACTTAAAGTGCCTCATGCCCGGCGGTACTTGTCCTGTTCGCCACCCGTGTCGAAAAAGTTTAAAGACTGCAGAGCAGACTGGATGTGGGGTCGCCATATCCACGCAGACAAGGTGCGCATTTGCAGGAAGGATGGAGAGGACGCTGACTATTCGATTGAGGTTTTCGATAAGCATCTGAAGCCTTTGTTCTTGCCTGACCCAAAGTTTTACTTGTGAGAAGAGCCTCACTTGTTTGTTTTTCCTGTGACAACTTTCCGGAGGTGTTCTTGCCGGAGCATCGAACTGTACCCTAGTTTGTTATTTGGGTTTGTGTTTTTTTTTCTACTCTTTGGAGGAATGAGAGCTGTTTGTTTGTTCTCTCTTCTTTAATAGTTCAAAGACAGACTTTGGGGGTAGAATCAGTGTAGGGACGCAGGAAGAATGAAGATTTCACCAAGTGTCATTACCGCGGCGATGTCACCAGGTGGCAATGTTGTGCAATGGCTGTTTGGTTTTTTTCACACGCGCATCACTTTACTCATTGGAGCGAGTGGGTCTATCGGCTGATGGACCCATTCATTCCAAATTAACACAAAATGTTAGGATGTTGTGTTTTACTTTTGTTTCCCTTCTGCAGGAGATTCGTCTGTCAAGACTGCTGAGTATGGGGTGGTTCTTAGACAGTGAAGGGAGGGATTGTATATGTGTACATGTTAGATGATTTTATGGAAAAGTTTTATTATGTTATATTTCCCTTCCCCTTTGAGCAGGTCTTGGCACAAACAGGATTCAAATTTTTAGGGATAGCCTCTGGGGCCAGGCTTATGTCACCACTCCATGGGAGACATGGGTTTGCACCAGACGCTGGGGACCAGCGTCAAATCACAGGGGGGAGTGTGTAGCGGGGTCTTTAAATTTAGGTGGGGTACACCTGGGTGGAAGTTCAGATGTGTAGGTATGGGAGTAATGACCATTTGTATTCGTGGAGGATTGGGCGGTGTAATAATCTCCTTGGCCTGTGGGTGGCGGGGTGCCTGCAGGCTCAAGGTAGATTCACTGCCATAGTGCTGTCCTTTTTGTCCCTTCTCGGAGATGGTACGGCGAGGGCGGGGAACCTGCCGTGGCGTCATTGGAGGGGATAAAAGGGGGAGACGCCCTGGTCACGGGGTCTTGCTCTTCTGGAGGTCGATCATCACGCGCCCAGGCACCTTAGGCCTGGGTGCGGGCGGTTCTAAATTCCGGCTCAGGTGCCCTAGGCCTGACCGGAATGGAGTTGGTGTCCATCCCAGGCACCTTCAGCCTGGGGTGAGGTACTAAACCAGGAGGCCTGGGGCCCAGTGACTTCGACTGGGTCCCGCGTGGGTGGAGAAGTCCGAGGGTCCCTGAAGTGGATGGGGCCCATGTCTAAGGTGAGGAGGCCGGGGAGGTTACCCATTCGGAGAGTCTGGAGCAGCATCAACCCAGTGACGGATGGGCGTCTGGTAACTCCCTTGGAGGGACATCTTCCCCTGATAGGGGCCGCAACGCAGCGAATGTACTCCTATCCATGTTCTCTTGAGTCGCTGGTAGAGACTCTCAAGTTCTAAGTCCTTTCTAGCTAAGGCTATAGTAACTGCTGGCGAGATCGCAGTGGTTTAGCTGACAACCAGGATAGTGCCTCGACCTGCTCATTCCCCGTATCAAAATATTATCAAGTCGCAACCAGTTGGCTACTGAAGCACTGTTTATTGTGAGATATGCAATAAAACAAGAGTTGGACTGTGATCGGTGTGTGGAACTCTGGTTAATGGGAGCAGAGGGAAGTGTTGACACAGCAGGACTGTATTCTAGAACGGAGCACATAGGCCCGAGGAAATATCTGGTACTGGCCTTCACCTCACCCACAGCTATGGGGAGGACATGGGCCATAGCGCATCTCACCCTGTCGTGTGACATACCCCTAGACATAGGAGATTGGGTGAGGCCGCTACAAACATTTTAAGTAAATGTATGATTTTGTGTTGGGCTGTATTAATAGCTGCCTTGGGCTGCATGTGGCCCTTGGGCTGCAGGTTGGACACCCCTACACTAAAGCTTAGTAAATGAGGGGGAGCTCTGATGACTTCCATCGTCCAATTATGTGCATGTAAAAATGTAGTTTTTTTATTTTCCTTGCATGTGATTGAATATTCTTTGGAAAGTGGAGCTTTGTCTCATTTGCTTATCCCTGTGGGCAACTGCACTTGCAGAGTGCACAGTCTATTTGTCTTTAGTAAATCAACCCCCCAATAGCAGAGGTAACT
The DNA here is from genome assembly GCA_029206835.1 of Rana muscosa. NCBI lineage: Eukaryota > Metazoa > Chordata > Amphibia > Anura > Ranidae > Rana > Rana muscosa. The sequence continues at coordinate 82,234,363 of CM055117.1, read as the reverse complement.
AGCTGATGATTAGAACAAGCAGAGACAAGCTGAGTGCTATCATAGTCCAGACAATACACAGCAATAATCCAAAGCAAGAACAGTTAGTGCCAGAAAGACCTTTATCCTGGGTATGAGAATACAAACCTGTTGATCAGGTGCTGGCCTTAAGTTTTGACCTCACTTTAAAGTCCACTAATAAAGGCAGGCGAGGGCAAAAGGCCACAGCAGAGAATTAAATCTACTGCTAAGTAACAGTCAGCAGATGGCGACAGTTTAGGGCGGGGCTGTTACAGTGACTATAACATGTAATAGTTACATTTGGGATACAGCTACTTCTTTAATATTTTCTCATGAACATCATTTAGGGAGTCTATTCACCCAAACAGGTGAAGTGTTGTTACAGATACACATTTGATTCAGTTTTATTCACAAAGAAGGAAAAGGGGAGTGCAGGAAAACATGATGGCTAAGTGAATTGCACCTCTCTCTGGCAGCACTGGCATAGCTCCAAACTGTCCCTGATTTCGAGAGACTGTCCCTCATTTGGAGCAATGTCCCTCTGCCCCCCTCATTTGTCCCTTATTTTGGTCTGATCTATTAAATTGTATATAAAATGCACTTTTTATCTTTCAAAAAGTGTTTCCCAGTGCTAAACCTTTCATTCAAATTCTAAATTGCTGAAAAGAAAATATAAAGGAAAAGTCTTGGTAAAAAAAGCCCTTGTGGATTTAATTAACCTTTTTTTTGGTTAATTCTCCTTTAAGGGGGTGTGGCAGGAGGTGTGTCCTATACCTACATAAGTTTGCTAGTAGGTGTCTCTCATTCCCATCTCAAAATGTTGGTATGAGGTATATAAATGAGGTATGAGCACTGGATCCAATGATTCATTTCTACCCTGGCCAAGATATATATATATATTTTTTTTATGGAATTAGTACTTACCGTATATACTCGAGTATAAGCCGAGTTTTTCAGCACATTTTTTTGTGCTGAAAATGCCCCCATCGGCTTATACTCGAGTCACCTTTTTGCGCCTGATCTTCCAGACTTTGGGGACCCGGTACTGACCGGTTGTAAGTCCCCTGGACCCTAAACTTTGCACACATATAGCCCCACTCTTCCCCTACAAGTGTGCAAAGTTTGTTGTCCGGGAGACCTACGGCCGGGGAACAGCGGTTTTTCAAAGCCGGGCACCCCTTCCATAGACTCCAATGTTAAACGGTCATTTCTACGGTAAATTTGAGGACCTGGTACCGGCCGGTTTTAGGTCCCCTGGTCTCAAACTTGGCACACATGTAGCTCCACTCTTTCTCTACAAGTGTGCAAAGTTTGTTGTCTGGGGGACCTACGGCCGGTGAGCACCGATTTTTCAAAGCCGGGCACCCCTTTCATAGACTCCCATGTTAAACGTCAGTCTAGTCATGGACACAGTGAGGCATGCACATGGACACAATGAGACACAGTGAGGCATGCAGATGGACACCCTAGGCTTATACTCGAGTCAATACGTTTTCCCAGTTTTTTGTGGTAAAATTAGGTGCCTCGGCTTATATTCGGGTCGGCTTATACTCGAGTATATACGGTACATTTCCCTTAACCTCCCTGGCGGTATGATTCTGTTCGATTATAGGTGCTGAAAGCGGTACAATTATTTTGCATGGAAATTTGGTGTTATGTATTGTAGGCCTGCAATTCTTAGGAATAACTCATTTAAACCTGTCCAAACCAGAGTCTAGTAGACATCTCGGGTATGATAAAGTTTGAAACACAAAATCATAAATTATAATATAATAAATAACTATAAATAATTATAACAAATAGTAATGTAATTATAATAAAAAATATTCAATAATGTAATCAAATCAAAAACACTGAAATTTGCTCAGTTGCAGAATTGTCACTGTCATTAGATTTAGTGTTTGATGACGAATTTCCCCACAAATCGCTATCGCTCAAATCTGCGAGTGATTCTAATTTATTATCGCTGTTTTCTAGCTGGTCTAAAACCACTTTTGATGTAAAGGGACACTTTTTGGTTGCTATGGACAATCTCCAGTTTCCAGGCAGAAAGAACAGTTTTATAATATAAAAGTGCATGCAGGACACTGGACAGACCACTAGGGACAAAGGGGATGTGTAATTATTTGATACAGTATCTTACTGATTACACATAACACCTACCACAAATCTTTATCCATGCACATGATCAATGCTGCAAAGCAATCATTCCGGTATACTGGAACTCCCACCACACCCCGTCAATTAAAGATTGGTTTAATAGAATAGGAAAAATAGAAGAAATACAGGAACTAATCCACATATCATGAGATGCACCTACAAAATTTGGAAGGAAATGGGCATGCTGGACACACTTTCAAACAACCCCGGAATTCTCCAGATTAAACAACTCCCCCAACTAACAGAAACAATATAGCCTAACGCCGCGTACACACGATCGGATTTCCCGTACGAAAAACCTTGGATGGTTTTCCCGTGGAATTCCGCTCAAGCTCGGCTTGCATACACACGGTCACTAAAAAAGTTCTCTGAACTTTCGACCGTCAAGAACGCGGTGACGTACAACACGTACGACGAGCCGAGATCAATGAAGTTCAATAAGCAGTTTGGCTCTTCTGCTTGATTCTGAGCATGCATGTTTTTTTTTTTGCGCGTTGGAATTGCATACAGACGAACGGAATTTCCGATAGGAACTTTTTCCGTCTGAAAAATAGAGAACCTGCTCTCAGTCTTTTGCTGCCGGAAATTCCGACAGCAAAAGTCCGATGGAGCCTACACACGGTCGGAATTTCCGTCCAAAAGCTCACATCGGACTTTTGCTGGCACAATCTCCGACCGCGTGTACTTAAATCAAATTGCAAATACTGGTATCCGACCTGTTGTTTCCTCTCCCATAATGGCCATCACCTCCCACATGCTACACATTCTCCTATAGGAGATGAAACCTTATACTACACAACCGGGGAGGGAAGTAAGAGATGGCAACCCGCCACCACCCCTTCATTAACCTTCCCCCTTTTCTTTTTTTTCCTACTTTCTCTCTCTCTCTCTCTCTCTCCCCCCTAACCCCACATGCCCCCCAAACTAACTAGAAAAAAAGAAGTTAACTATACATCTTCCAAAAAGTGCTCTTAGATCAGGGATCTCCCCTTTCCGGGATTCCAAAGGAAAATCTCCCCTAATGTTAGACTAGTCCCGTCTCTCTATTCAACCCACCCAATTTCTGTGCACCAACAGCAAACTCGGACCTTCTCATTGCCATACACCACCCATACCATTACTATAAAGACCTGATAAGCCATGAAAAGTTCTGTCACCACATGAATGTTTATAACGATCTCTTTAGCCTGCTCAACATGTAGACCAGCTTCTCAGGCACATTCCTTCCCCTATTGAGATGGAATTATTCCCACTACTGTTGGTCTATGCATGGTTAACTTGTAACATTTTCTGTTTTAAATTGTTGTACGATTTTCAATGTACACTTTTTATCCTTGCTGATTATACACTGTACTTTTTCATGAATAAAAGACATTATGGAAAAGAAAAAAAAAAAAAGAGTAGGAAATAACAGTGAGCGGGGTGATGATCTTATCAGCATGCTAGGGGTGTGTTTCAGACAAAGAAGTGCTGCTACAATGGAGATCTGGCAGAGTTATGTGGTTTGCAAGGCTGGCTGAACAGAACTGCAAATCATTTGGCATTAAAACAGTTCCTGTGTGCATATTTTAACAGTGCCACTTTAACTTGCTTGAAACTCAAACTGGTTCTGATACACAAATATTTGTGGTAGGGCCGTTAAGGCTCAATTTCAGGAAACCTAAAGATTCCCTCTTGCATTGGAAGGGTTTACTGCTTGTTTAGGTCTATGGGCTTTGGAAAAGCAGATTCACTTTAAATGATCCCATACTCCCAAAGGCTCCTATGTGCTGCTAGACCAGTCTCTGAGGCATTTTCTCCCCTATGCTCTAGTGGTCCAAGGTCTCCTGATGTAATCAAGATCAATGCAGGGACCATAGCCATGCACTGGATGTGGGGACACTCAGGGGCATTCCACTGCTGCAGCATGGGGGAACGCCAGTTGAGAAAATGCATCCCTTAGACTAAAAAAATCAGTTAAGTCTTGCGGTGCAGGCACCACCCTACTGCAAAGGATACTTTTTGTGTTTTCTGGAGTTGGGTCTAAAGTAAATCTAAGGCCAAAACTTTTTGTTCATTTTGGGAGGCGTAGGAATGGTTAAAACTCCTGTCTTTGTCCAATTGGAAAGATTTCCCTACACTTTCAATTCCATAGACACAATAGGAAGTTACTGTATATACACCAGTATAAGCCGAGTTTTTCAGCACATTTTTTTGTGCTGAAAATGCCCCCCTCAGCTTATACTCGAGTCAAAAAGCGCCTGATCTCCCGGATTTGGGGACCCGATATTGGCCGGCCGTAGGTTCCCTGGCACACCTGTAGTCCCACTCTTCTTCTACAAGCGTGCAAAGTTTGTTGTCCAGGGGACCTACGGCCGGGGAGCACTGATTTTTCAAAGCCGGTAACCCCTTCCATAGACTCCCATGTTAAACAGCAATTTCTCTGGTGACTTTGAGGACCTGGTAATGGCCGGTCTTAGGTCCCCTTGACCCCAATATTGCCACACATGTAGCCCCACTCTTTCTCTACAATCATGCAAAGTTTGTTGTCCGGGGGACCTACGGCCGGGGAGCACCAATTTTTCAAAGCCAGTAACCCCTTCCATAGACTCCCATGTTAAACAGTAATTTCTCTGGTGATTTTGGGGACCTGGTACTGACCGGTCTTATGTCCCCTGGACCCCAAGCTTGGCACACATGTAGCCCCACTCGTCCTCTATAAGTGTGCAAAGTTTGTTGTCCGGGGAACCTATGGTTGGGGAGCACCGATTTTTCAAAGCCGGGCACCCCTTCCATAGACTCCCATGTTAAACATCAGTCTAGTCATGGACACAGTGAGGCCTGGGTACCGTGAGGCATGGGCACAGTGAGGAATGGGTACAGTAAGGCATGGACACAGTGAGGCATGGGCACGGTGAGGCATGGGCACAGTGAGGAATGGGTACAGTAAGGCATGGGCACAGTGAGGCATGGGCACAGTGAGGCATGGACACAGTGAGGCATGCAGATTCTTATACTCGAGTCAATACGTTTTCTCAGTTTTTGTGGTAAAATTATGTGCCTTGGCTTATACTCGAGTATATACGGTAGTTGAAATTTCTCCAAAGTGAAGTAGATTCCCTTTTAGACAGTTATCACCACAAGTGTTCCAACTGAAAAACGTCCACTATACCTGTACCAGTGACACTTAAAACATTCTTTTTTTTTACGTTCTGCTCTAGAACAGTTAGTGAGGCTCGGGGACACCAACAGCAACAAAACCCTGATTATAAAAAACTGATTACAGACATTCTATCTTCTGGGTGACATGATGAGGGTCAGGAATGGGTTGCTATCCCTTCCAATACCGCTCAACAGTCCCATATTGTGTGGAACTATCCCTAATTTTCAGTTCAGTCCCACTGTCCCATTTACAGGGGCTGATGAGAGTTTGCTGAAGCTGACTGTGATCTGAGGATCCAGTCTTGTATAACGGGGTAAAAGTGCCTAGAAGATATTGGAAAGAGACACCCAATTATCCAAGTAGATTAATGAGTACAGACTGGTGTGAGAGATCCTAGAGACTGTGTGCTGCTGCCATCCCTCTTATGCTAGAGTCAGCGTTTATAAAAGGGGACATTGTGTCTGGTATCCTGAAGAACTCAGTCTATTTAGTTCTTAGTGAAAGGACTATGCTTGGATTTCCAAGAGGAAGATTAATTTCCTCAGGTTACTACTAAAAAGCTCAGTCCATGATTTACATGTGCAAGGTCTTTACTAAAGGCAAATAGACTTTGCAAAGTGCAGTTTCTCCAGAGCTTAATAAATGAGCAGAAGCTCTGCTGGCTTCCACCATCCAATCATGTGTAAGCAAAATGCTGTTTTTTTTTTTATTTTCCTTGCACGTGATTGGGTATTCTTTGCAAATTAAGCTTTAGCTCATTTACAAAGCTTTGGAGCAACTGCACTTGCAGAGTGCAACTGCACTTTGCAACGTGCACAGTCTAGTTGCCTTTAGTAAATCAACCACTTAATGTCCTCAAATTGCTACTAATGGTTACTGGAGTGTCCTATGATTACCCACTACTAGGGATGAGCTTCGTGTTCGAGTCGAACATACGTTCGACTCGAACATCGGCTGTTCGATCGTTCGACGAAGATCGAACGATTTGGGCCGTTCGCGCCAAATTCGAGTGACGCGAACGGCCCACAATGCACTACGCCATCGCAGTGTCATCCAGGCGCTGTGATTGGCCAAGCATGCACTGTGACCCCGCATGCTTGGCCAATCACAGCGCCGGCAGCGAGGAGAGCAATGATTGGCCACAGGCAGGATGCCTGTGGCCAATTATTGCTGAGGGTGTTTAGTACACGCCCCACACTATAAAAGGCCGCCAGCACGGCGGCCTAGTGTAGTGTGTTCCGGAGCAGGGATAGAGCAGCATAGGCAGGGACAGTGACTGTTATTTCTTTCTTGCTTAACCTGGATTCCTTTAGTTTAGGGAAAGAGAAGGATAGGTAGGGAGAGTGTCAGTGTGTTTTGTGCTTGTGCTATAGTGTGCTTAAAAAAAACATTTATTCTAGGGACAGAAAACTGTAGGTAGGGACAGTGTCAGTTTCTTTCACTCTGCAAGTCCTTGTTTCCAGGGACCTGGAAGGACAGTGAGTGAATTGTCCTTGTGCTATATTGTGCTTAAAAAAACATTTATTCTAGGGACAGAAAACTGTAGGTAGGGAGAGTGTCAGTTTCTTTCACTCTGCAAGTCCTTGTTTCCAGGGACCTGGAAGGACAGTGAGTGAATTGTCCTTGTGCTATATTGTGCTTAAAAAAAACATTTATTCTAGGGACAGAAAACTGTAGGTAGGGAGAGTGTCAGTTTATTTCACTCTGCAAGTCCTTGTTTCCAGGGACCTGGAAGGACAGTGACTGAATTGTCCTTGTGCTATATTGTGATTAAAAAAAACATTTATTCTAGGGACAGAAAACTGTAGGTAGGGAGAGTGTCAGTTTATTTCACTCTGCAAGTCCTTGTTTCCAGGGACCTGGAAGGACAGTGACTGAATTGTCCTTGTGCTATATTGTGATTAAAAAAAACATTTATTCTAGGGACAGAAAACTGTAGGTAGGGAGAGTGTCAGTTTATTTCACTCTGCAAGTCCTTGTTTCCAGGGACCTGGAAGGACAGTGAGTGAATTGTCCTTGTGTTATATTGTGATTAAAAAAAACATTTTTTCTAGGGACAGAAAACTGTAGGTAGGGAGAGTGTTTTTTTTCTTTCACTCTGCAAGTCCTTGTTTCCAGGGACCTGTAAGGACAGTGAGTGAATTGTCCTTGTGCTATATTGTGCTTAAAAAAAACATTTATTCTAGGGACAGAAAACTGTAGGTAGGGAGAGTGTCAGTTTATTTCACTCTGCAAGTCCTTGTTTCCAGGGACCTGGAAGGACAGTGACTGAATTGTCCTTGTGCTATATTGTGATTAAAAAAAACATTTATTCTAGGGACAGAAAACTGTAGGTAGGGAGAGTGTCAGTTTATTTCACTCTGCAAGTCCTTGTTTCCAGGGACCTGGAAGGACAGTGACTGAATTGTCCTTGTGCTATATTGTGATTAAAAAAAACATTTATTCTAGGGACAGAAAACTGTAGGTAGGGAGAGTGTCAGTTTATTTCACTCTGCAAGTCCTTGTTTCCAGGGACCTGGAAGGACAGTGACTGAATTGTCCTTGTGCTATATTGTGATTAAAAAAAACATTTATTCTAGGGACAGAAAACTGTAGGTAGGGAGAGTGTCAGTTTATTTCACTCTGCAAGTCCTTGTTTCCAGGGACCTGGAAGGACAGTGAGTGAATTGTCCTTGTGTTATATTGTGATTAAAAAAAACATTTTTTCTAGGGACAGAAAACTGTAGGTAGGGAGAGTGTTTTTTTTCTTTCACTCTGCAAGTCCTTGTTTCCAGGGACCTGTAAGGACAGTGAGTGAATTGTCCTTGTGCTATATTGTGCTTAAAAAAAAACATTTATTCTAGGGACAGAAAACTGTAGGTAGGGAGAGTGTCAGTTTATTTCACTCTGCAAGTCCTTGTTTCCAGGGACCTGGAAGGACAGTGAGTGAATTGTCCTTGTGTTATATTGTGATTAAAAAAAACATTTTTTCTAGGGACAGAAAACTGTAGGTAGGGAGAGTGTTTTTTTTCTTTCACTCTGCAAGTCCTTGTTTCCAGGGACCTGTAAGGACAGTGAGTGAATTGTCCTTGTGCTATATTGTGCTTAAAAAAAACATTTATTCTAGGGACAGAAAACTGTAGGTAGGGAGAGTGTCAGTTTATTTCACTCTGCAAGTCCTTGTTTCCAGGGACCTGGAAGGACAGTGACTGAATTGTCCTTGTGCTATATTGTGATTAAAAAAAACATTTATTCTAGGGACAGAAAACTGTAGGTAGGGAGAGTGTCAGTTTATTTCACTCTGCAAGTCCTTGTTTCCAGGGACCTGGAAGGACAGTGACTGAATTGTCCTTGTGCTATATTGTGATTAAAAAAAACATTTATTCTAGGGACAGAAAACTGTAGGTAGGGAGAGTGTCAGTTTATTTCACTCTGCAAGTCCTTGTTTCCAGGGACCTGGAAGGACAGTGACTGAATTGTCCTTGTGCTATATTGTGATTAAAAAAAACATTTATTCTAGGGACAGAAAACTGTAGGTAGGGAGAGTGTCAGTTTATTTCACTCTGCAAGTCCTTGTTTCCAGGGACCTGGAAGGACAGTGACTGAATTGTCCTTGTGCTATATTGTGATTAAAAAAAACATTTATTCTAGGGACAGAAAACTGTAGGTAGGGAGAGTGTCAGTTTATTTCACTCTGCAAGTCCTTGTTTCCAGGGACCTGGAAGGACAGTGACTGAATTGTCCTTGTGCTATATTGTGATTAAAAAAAACATTTATTCTAGGGACAGAAAACTGTAGGTAGGGAGAGTGTCAGTTTATTTCACTCTGCAAGTCCTTGTTTCCAGGGACCTGGAAGGACAGTGAGTGAATTGTCCTTGTGTTATATTGTGATTAAAAAAAACATTTTTTCTAGGGACAGAAAACTGTAGGTAGGGAGAGTGTTTTTTTTCTTTCACTCTGCAAGTCCTTGTTTCCAGGGACCTGTAAGGACAGTGAGTGAATTGTCCTTGTGCTATATTGTGCTTAAAAAAAACATTTATTCTAGGGACAGAAAACTGTAGGTAGGGAGAGTGTCAGTTTATTTCACTCTGCAAGTCCTTGTTTCCAGGGACCTGGAAGGACAGTGAGTGAATTGTCCTTGTGTTATATTGTGATTAAAAAAAACATTTTTTCTAGGGACAGAAAACTGTAGGTAGGGAGAGTGTTTTTTTTCTTTCACTCTGCAAGTCCTTGTTTCCAGGGACCTGTAAGGACAGTGAGTGAATTGTCCTTGTGCTATATTGTGCTTAAAAAAAACATTTATTCTAGGGACAGAAAACTGTAGGTAGGGAGAGTGTCAGTTTATTTCTTTCTGCAAGTCCTTGTTTCCAGGGACCTGGAAGGACAGTGACTGAATTGTCCTTGTGCTATATTGTGATTAAAAAAAACATTTATTCTAGGGACAGAAAACTGTAGGTAGGGAGAGTGTCAGTTTATTTCACTCTGCAAGTCCTTGTTTCCAGGGACCTGGAAGGACAGTGAGTGAATTGTCCTTGTGTTATATTGTGATTAAAAAAAACATTTTTTCTAGGGACAGAAAACTGTAGGTAGGGAGAGTGTTTTTTTTCTTTCACTCTGCAAGTCCTTGTTTCCAGGGACCTGTAAGGACAGTGAGTGAATTGTCCTTGTGCTATATTGTGCTTAAAAAAAACATTTATTCTAGGGACAGAAAACTGTAGGTAGGGAGAGTGTCAGTTTATTTCACTCTGCAAGTCCTTGTTTCCAGGGACCTGGAAGGACAGTGAGTGAATTGTCCTTGTGTTATATTGTGATTAAAAAAAACATTTTTTCTAGGGACAGAAAACTGTAGGTAGGGAGAGTGTTTTTTTTCTTTCACTCTGCAAGTCCTTGTTTCCAGGGACCTGTAAGGACAGTGAGTGAATTGTCCTTGTGCTATATTGTGCTTAAAAAAAACATTTATTCTAGGGACAGAAAACTGTAGGTAGGGAGAGTGTCAGTTTATTTCACTCTGCAAGTCCTTGTTTCCAGGGACCTGGAAGGACAGTGACTGAATTGTCCTTGTGCTATATTGTGATTAAAAAAAACATTTATTCTAGGGACAGAAAACTGTAGGTAGGGAGAGTGTCAGTTTATTTCACTCTGCAAGTCCTTGTTTCCAGGGACCTGGAAGGACAGTGACTGAATTGTCCTTGTGCTATATTGTGCTTAAAAAAAACATTTATTCTAGGGACAGAAAACTGTAGGTAGGGAGAGTGTCAGTTTATTTCACTCTGCAAGTCCTTGTTTCCAGGGACCTGGAAGGACAGTGAGTGAATTGTCCTTGTGTTATATTGTGATTAAAAAAAACATTTTTTCTAGGGACAGAAAACTGTAGGTAGGGAGAGTGTTTTTTTTCTTTCACTCTGCAAGTCCTTGTTTCCAGGGACCTGTAAGGACAGTGAGTGAATTGTCCTTGTGCTATATTGTGCTTAAAAAAAACATTTATTCTAGGGACAGAAAACTGTAGGTAGGGAGAGTGTCAGTTTATTTCACTCTGCAAGTCCTTGTTTCCAGGGACCTGGAAGGACAGTGAGTGAATTGTCCTTGTGTTATATTGTGATTAAAAAAAACATTTTTTCTAGGGACAGAAAACTGTAGGTAGGGAGAGTGTTTTTTTTCTTTCACTCTGCAAGTCCTTGTTTCCAGGGACCTGTAAGGACAGTGAGTGAATTGTCCTTGTGCTATATTGTGCTTAAAAAAAACATTTATTCTAGGGACAGAAAACTGTAGGTAGGGAGAGTGTCAGTTTATTTCACTCTGCAAGTCCTTGTTTCCAGGGACCTGGAAGGACAGTGAGTGAATTGTCCTTGTGTTATATTGTGATTAAAAAAAACATTTTTTCTAGGGACAGAAAACTGTAGGTAGGGAGAGTGTTTTTTTTCTTTCACTCTGCAAGTCCTTGTTTCCAGGGACCTGTAAGGACAGTGAGTGAATTGTCCTTGTGCTATATTGTGCTTAAAAAAAACATTTATTCTAGGGACAGAAAACTGTAGGTAGGGAGAGTGTCAGTTTATTTCACTCTGCAAGTCCTTGTTTCCAGGGACCTGGAAGGACAGTGACTGAATTGTCCTTGTGCTATATTGTGATTAAAAAAAACATTTATTCTAGGGACAGAAAACTGTAGGTAGGGAGAGTGTCAGTTTATTTCACTCTGCAAGTCCTTGTTTCAAGGGACAGAGAAGGACACCTGAAGGTAGCCCTTATTGCTTTTTTCCCATCTCCCTGCAGGCCATCTATTAGAATGTCTGGAAGGCAAACAAGGAGAGGCAGACAGTCAGGAGGCAATAAAAGAGGGCAAGCAGGCTCTGTGTCTGGGGGCAACAGTGCTGGTCGTGGACGCGGTGCATTGTCATCAGCACATGGCCATGGGACACGCTTGTCCTTCTTTTTGGCAGCTGGACATGTTGAGCCACATCATGCCGAAGACTTGGTAGAGTGGATGACCAAGCCCTCCTCCTCCTCCTCATCCTCTCTCACCCAGGCTCAGGGTACTGGAAAAGCAGCTGCCAAAGCGTCGTCTTCCCTGGTATCAATGTCAGACAAATCATCAGTCACTCCTTCCCTAGACCCACCATGTCCTCCTCCTGAGGAGTCCCCCGAACTGTTTCAGCACAGTGTTGGGTACATGCTCCAGGAGGATGCCCAGCGTTTCGAAGGGTCTGATGATGAAACCCAGCTAGAGGAAGGCAGTAGCGTGAGAGCAGACAGAGGGGATGCTCAAGAAGGACACCAATCTGGCAGTCATGTTCCAGCAGCTGCAGCATACTGCCAGATTGGCTCCAGTGATGAGGAGGGAGGGGATGATGAGGTCACTGACTCCACGTGGGTGCCTAATAGGAGAGAGGAGGAGGAGGAGGATGAGGAGGAGGCACATCTCCAACGAGGCAGGATGCCCTTTGGTGGCCAGCGTAAGGGCAGTACACCGACGGAATCACACCGCAGAGCTCCGCCTGTGCAGGGCGCTGCCTCTGCCCGTCATTCAAAAAGTTCTTTGGTGTGGGCCTTTTTTGAGGCTAGTGCATCAGATCGCACAGCTGCTGTTTGCAACATATGTCTCAAGCGTATATCGCGTGGCCAAAACATCAGCCGCTTGGGTACCACATGCCTGACCAGACATATGTTGACCTGCCATGCAGCTCGTTGGCAAGCCTACCTCAAAGACCCACACCAAAGAACAAAGCGGACCTCTCCTTGCACCGCATCAGCTGGGATCTCCAACCCCACTATAACTTCAGTCCTCTCTGAAACATGCACTGAGAGGAATGAAGGTGTAGAATTAGGTGTGTCACAGCCAAGTACTTGCGCCCACTCTGCTAGCAGTACACCGACGTCCGATTCTAGCAGGCAAATTTCCCTGCCCCAGCTGCTGGACCGTCGAAAGAAGTTCACTCCCAGCCATCCACATGCCCAGCGGTTGAATGCTAGCTTGGCTAAATTGCTAGCGCTTCAACTGCTGCCTTTTCAGTTGGTAGACTCGGCCCCCTTCCGTGAGTTTGTGCAATGTGCAGTTCCTCAGTGGCAGGTTCCCAAACGCCACTTTTTCTCACGGAAGGCTATTCCGGCTCTCTACCGGCATGTGGAAGGCAATGTCTTGGCCTCGCTGGACAGGGCGGTCAGCGGTAAGGTGCATATTACCGCTGACTCATGGTCCAGCAGGCATGGACAGGGACGTTACCTTTCTTTCACGGCCCATTGGGTCACTCTTTTGGCAGCTGGGAAGGATTCAGGACAAGGTGCAGTAGTGTTGGAGGTTGTCCCACCGCCACGCCTCCAAAATGCTACTACTGGTTGTGACACACCTCTCTCCTCCACCCCCTCCTCTTCTTCTTCCTCCATGGCCTCTTCCTGTGGTTTGTCCTATGAACCAGCGGTGCTCCGTAGCCGTTCACGGGGCTACGCAAGTACGCAGGCAAAAAGATGCCATGCCGTGCTTGCGCTGGTGTGTTTGGGGGACAGAAGCCACACTGGGGCAGAGGTCCTGTCTGCTCTGCAGGGCCAGGCCGAGAGGTGGTTGACGCCACGCCAACTTAAGCCAGGAATGGTGGTTTGCGACAATGGCACCAACCTCCTCTCCGCCCTCCGACAGGGACAACTGACCCATGTGCCCTGTGTGGCTCACGTCCTTAACCTGGTGGTGCAGCGCTTCTTGGGCAGGTACCCGGGCTTACAGGATGTCCTGAGGCAGGCCAGGAAAGTCTGTGTGCATTTCCGCAGATCTTATAATGCCAGTGCTCGCCTGGCTGAGCTGCAAAAGGAGTTGAACCTGCCCAAGAACCGCCTTATATGTGACATGCCCACCAGGTGGAACTCAACGTTGGCCATGCTGCAGCGGCTGCACACGCAGCAGAGGGCCATCAATGAGTACCTGTGCGACTACGGCACCAGGACAGGGTCAGGGGAGCTTGGTTTTTTTTCTCCACGCCAGTGGGGCATGATCAGGGATGCATGCACTGTCCTGGCACCATTTGAGGAGGCCACGAGGATGGTGAGCAGTGACAGTGCATGCATCAGTGACACTGTACCTCTTGTCCACCTGTTGGAGCACACGCTGCGTGGAATAATGGACAGGGCACTTGAGGCAGAACAGAGGCAGGAAGAGGAGGACTTCCTTGCCTCTCAAGGCCCCCTTTACCCAGACAGTGTTCCTTCTGTCCCACCCATCGCACAGGAAGAGGAGGAGGAGGAGGAGGAGGAGGAGGAGGATTGTGTCAGCATGGAGGTGGAGGCTGGCACTCAGCATCATCAGCAGCATCAGCAGCAGTCTTTTAGGGATGATTTACAGTCCCAAGAAACCAGTGGACTTGTACGTGGCTGGGAGGAGGTGGCTGCGGATCATGTCGTCCTTAGTGACCCAGAGGACTCCGGAGCGAATGCCTCAGCAAACCTACGCTGCATGGCCTCCCTGATCCTGCAAAGTCTGCGGAAGGATCCTCGTATTCTTCGGATCAAGGAGAGGGACCATTACTGGCTGGCCACTCTCCTTGATCCACGGTACAAGGGTAAGGTTGCGGACCTTATGTTACCGTCGCAGAGGGAGCAGAGGATGAGACAACTCCGGGAGGCCTTGCAGAAAGGTCTGTGCAACGCGTTCCCAGAGACTGGGAGGTTGCAAACTCCTGGTCCTGGACAACGAGTTGCTGAGGCTTCGGCCAGTCAAAGAAGGAGCGGTGGGGAAGGTGGCCGTCTGACCGATGCGTTCAGACAATTCTTTAGTCCGCAGCCCCAAAGTATGATCGGTTCCAGCAACCATCGCCAGCGTCTGATAAACATGGTGCAGGAATATCTAGGGGCAAGGTCAGACTTGGACACCTTCCCCACCGAAAATCCTCTGGCTTACTGGGTCTTGAGGATGGATCACTGGCCAGAGCTTGCACAGTATGCAATTGAGCTACTGGCCTGTCCTGCATCCAGCGTTCTTTCGGAACGCACATTCAGTGCTGCTGGAGGATTTGTCACGGATCACAGGGTGCGCCTGTCCACCGACTCGGTTGATCGACTGACTTTCATCAAGATGAACCAGTCTTGGATCACCACCAGCTACCACACACCTGATGCTGATATAACAGACTAATTGATTTTAACATGTCACATCCCTTCAAGACTGATGCTGATGCTGAGTGCCTGTGCTGTTATGTTGACTGGCTATCCTCCTCCTCCGAGTCCTCAATGATACGATTGATGATGATAGCTTGTAAGATCATTTTTGTTTATGGGTGCCGCCACCAGTGCCTAACGCCCAATTTTTCAGCCCCTGTTTAACAGGGGCGTGTAATTACAATTTTTGAAGCAATACTTTGCAACAGGGCTCATTGCTGTGCTCCAAGTACAGTATCTGTGAGGAGTTGCAGTGTTGTGCCACCAGTGCCTAACGCCCAATTTTTCAGCCCCTGTTTAACAGGGGCGTGTAATTACAATTTTTGAAGCAATACTTTGCAACAGGGCTCATTGCTGTGCTCCAAGTACAGTATCTGTGAGGAGTTGCAGGGTTGTGCCACCAGTGCCTAAGGCCCAATTTTTCAGCCCCTGTTTAACAGGGGCGTGTCATTACAATTTTTGAAGCAATACTTTGCAACAGGGCTCATTGGTGTGCTCCAAGTACAGTATCTGTGAGGAGTTGCAGTGTTGTGCCACCAGTGCCTAAGGCCCAATTTTTCAGCCCCTGTTTAACAGGGGCGTGTCATTACAATTTTTGAAGCAATACTTTGCAACAGGGCTCATTGCTGTGCTCCAAGTACAGTTGCTGTGAGGGGTTGCAGTGTTGTGCCACCAGTGCCTAAGGCCCAATTTTTCAGCCCCTGTTCAACAGGGGCATGTAATTACAATTCTTGATCTAATAATTCACAGCAGGGCCCATTGCTGCACCCACCAAGAGTAACTGTCAGGGCTTACAGTGTTGTGGCACCAGCACCACCATCAAAGGCCCAATTTTTACTACCACTGTTCAACAATTATATGTAATTAAAATTCCTGATATAATAGTTGACAGCAGGGCGTTCCAGCACCAACCAAGAGTAACTGTGAGTGCTTACAGTGTTGTGCCAACACCAACAACTAAGGGGCCTATTTCTGCAGAGTATATACGGCAGGTCCCTACTTTCAAACATCCAACTTACAAACGACTCCTACTTGCAAACGCAAGAAGACAACAGGAAGTGAGAGGAAATCTACCACTAGGAAGGAAAATTCTCTCCTGTAAGAATAAATATGGGAGAAAGGTGTCTCCTCTGTACTGATGCTTTATCAGCAATCCTTGTTTCAAGAAAAACACCACATTTCAAAAACAGTTGTCATTGGGACGGAAAGTGAGGTGAAATGTTCTGAACAGGGGCACAGACAGCAAAACAAATGTTACAGGGGTGATAACCCTTACCTATGTTTTCCAAAAAGTTTAAAAATAGATTTTTGGTCTGGAGCTACACTTCAACAATGTACCTGTTCAAAATTACAAACAGACTCTACATAAGAACAAACCTACAGTCCCTGTCTTGTATGCACCGCCTGTATAGGGCTGTTCAGAGTATATAGGGCCTTTTTTATTTTATGTGCGGGGTTCCCCTTAATATCCATACAAGACCCAAAGGGGCTGGTAATGGGCTGGGGTAGGGGGGGGGTCATGGGGTAGCTATGCCATTTTTCTTAAAGAATTTCATCCATATTACCGGGACCAGACATTACATTAAAGCCGCAAGCAGTTTTAAATGGCTTTTTTTTCCTTTAGAAGTGTCATTTTGTGCAGGGACAGTTCTAAACACGGGAAACACGTGGCACTTCACAGGCATACTTTAGACACCCCCCAGGTACGATATTTAAAGGAATATTTGACTTTTTTTTTTTCACTTTATGCATCATTAAAATGACTGCTCCCGAAAAACGACCGTTTTTAAAACTTCTTTTTGCATTGATACATGTCCCCTGGTGCAGAACCCGGGTTCCCAAACCCTTTTTAGGACAATAACATGCATAATAGTTGTTATAATTAGCACTTTAGAATTCGAACGTTCGCATCCATTGTATTTAATAGGGTTCTAATGTTCGTTCGAACTTTCGGTCCGTTCGCGGGTTCTGGTGCGAACCGAACCCGGGGGTGTTCGGCTCATCACTACCCACTACCTATCCAAATTCAAGTTTTCATTAAAGCATCAAAAAAAGCACACCCCTAGGCTGGTTAATCTGGTTTCATCTCAATTGCGAATTACTACTTGTTTTAATAAAAAATAATTGGAAATACTGCACTCAGTCTGGAGCCCCTCTGTTCCCTTTTCTATACAGAGTACACTGCTTCACTCTAATGCCGCGTACACACGATCGTGATTCACGGCGGTGAAAACACCGCCGTGAATCACAACAGAAAAAATGAGGGAACGGCTTGTTCCCCCCACACACGGCCATTTTTCACATCATTTTTTCTCTTGACGAGAAAAACGACCGTGTGTGGGCTCCGCGGCAGTGTTTCCCTATTGGGAAAACTGCAGCGGAAAAGAATGACAGGAATCACGACGAGAAAAATTAGAGCATGTTCTAATTTTTCTCGTTGTGATTAATGCCGTTTTTCCCGTCGGGAAAAACGGCAAAAAGCCCACAGACGATCGTTTATCTCGTCCAAAGGGAAAAATTTCATTTTTCACGACGGGAAAAATGATCGTGTGTACGCGGCATAAGGGTGCTGCCTCCAGGTGCTGAACTCACAAGTAAATGGACTGTTAATGGACTATTTGTTTTTAATATATGTTTTATAACATTTGTATGTGTGCATGTTCTCACACACATTTTTAGATGTGTACACATACTCCAGTTGCTACATAACCTTATGCTATCACCCTCATCTAGCGCCAGTGTTTACTACTGGTTAGTCTGAAGAACTGTATGCCTGGCTGCGGGCAGTTATCTGGTAAAGGACCCTGGGACTCTACTCAATGGCTCCTTTGGAAGTAGTGTTACACACGTTATGCTAATAACACAATGTTTACTTTGATTTATTGCCTCATTTATTGCTTCTTTTTTTTTAATTTTCACTCATAAACCTGACTCTATTGCTCCACCTGCCCTTTCTCATTGAGTTCCTTTACCACCACAACATGATATTCTTTCCCTCGGATACGTAAAGATAAATAATAGAACATAAATGGAACATTTGCCTTGAAAGTGCTGGTCACATCTGCTCTAACACACTGAGTATAATTGCACTCAACATTTCACAATCAAGTGATGAAACATGACCTTTTCAATAGATAGACACAGACGGTACTTGCGCAGAATAAACAATCGGGTCTTCTAGGAATTTGTGGATTAAAGACCTGACTGTTATCAATTCCAGCCTTTGTGACATTGTGTGAGTGGAGAGGTTTATTGTAGGAGAACCGAGAAGGGTAATGGAGGACATAATGGCGGTGAATCCTGTGCCGCTGTACAAGGAACCCGATGGACAAGGTGAGTACATCAAAGCGGGGTCACTACGATTAGGACAAATACCTGGTACTGCTGGTATGGAGGACCATGTGACTCCCTCCCCTACCTTCTATGTGACAGTGCTTATAACTATTAAAGGGACACTAAAGCTTCCCTTTTTTTTGCACAAAAAAACAAACACTTTATACTTACCTCCACTGTGCAGCTCGTTTTGCACACAGTGGCCCCGATCCTGGTCTTCTGGGGTCCCTCGGCGGCTGTCTCACCTCCTCCCCGCAAGGACTCCACATCTTCATGCGAGCGAGCTCGCATAGTGTGGAGTTATTGCGGCGCGCTCCAGTGATACAGCGGCGGCCATAGCCACCGACTGTATCACTCGGCCCCGTCCCCCGGCGCGCCGCATCATTGGATGTGATTGACAGCAGCGCCAGCCAATAGCTGCGCTGCTTTCAATCCATCCAGTGTAGCCAATCGGCGGCCAGGCTGAGAACCGAGGAGGATGACGGGGACGAGCTCGGGACTTTTGAGGGGCCAGGTAAGTAAAACAGGGGCTCGGGGGGGGGGGGGGGGCGGTACTGTCGGATGTTTTTTCACTTTAATGCATAGGATGCATTAAGGTGAAAAAACATGTACCTTTACAACCCCTTTAAGGGCTTCCTTAATTTGCTTTCAGCAACTGAATATAGTGCGGTGGGTGAGTGAAGGGCAAAGCCAATATTTACTGTAAATGCCTGGTTTCTAAGCTGGTAAAGCCCAACAGCAGTGGTCATGACCAAGTTTGGGTAATGACGTCAGCCAGTATTCCCTTTCCCTTCATAAGCTGCCAGCAGGGCCATCTTTAATATTAATTGGACCCTGGGCAAACAATTTCTTGGGCCCTTCCAAATTCACTTATCAAATATTTGCAGGCAGTGCTGCTTTTGGCCCAACAACAATGACTGGGCCCAGGTCAGCTTCCCCTTTTGCCCTGTGTTAAAGACAGCCCTGGCTGCCAGCCAGAAAATACCATTTGCGGTGATAGTCTGTCAGGAGTGGATCATCTTGTTGGTTGGTGTAATTTGACTTTGATCCAAATTGTTGGATAATATGATTGGCGATGGATTTACATGATGATATGATTGGCGATGGATTTACATTATTTTTAATAAAGACTTTGTCATGGTGTTGTGTGTTCATTTAAAGCCCTGTACACGCGATCGGATTTCCTATGGTTTTTAAACCGATCGATTTTTCCATCGGAAAACCGATGAAGCTGACTTCCATCAGTCTTGCCTACACACCATCAGTCAAAAAACCGACTGTTCCAAACGCGGTGACGTAAAACACTCCGATGAGCCGAGAAAAATTAAGTTCAATGCTTCTGAGCATGCGTCAACTTGATTCTGAGCATGCGTGGGTTTTTTATCCAATGGAGTTTCCCACAGACGATAGTAATTTTCTATCGGTTTTTTAACCATTGGATAAATTTAAAACATGTTCTATTTTTAAACACCGATGGAAAAAAGACCGATGGGGCCCATACACGATCGGTTTGTCCGATGAAAACAGTCCATCGGACTGTTTTCATCGGTAAAACCTATCGTGTGTACACAGCTTAATTGTATCTTTATTTTGTGTGACTGAATAATCAAGGGTATTATGTACCCCTTACTCATTCATGTGGAAGGAAAGGGGTAAATATCTGGAGGCCTCCCTATTTTAAAGGGGATCACAGATTCCAAAAAGTCTCCCTCATAGTAGACCCATTCATCTACTGAGCCAGAGATGTGGGGAATATGCTCTGGTCTTCATTAACACGGGGGCAAGGTGCTTTGCAAGGGATGGCCCTGGAAAAGTACTTTTCCTATGTAGGGGGCAGTTAGCCTGTTATAATTAAGAAGAGGGGGCCTGCATTGTTCACAGCCCCTCCCTGTCATTCTTGTCTACACAAATAGGAGTCCAGTATGGATTTTATGGTGGCCCCCTTGCTTTTATTTTGTCTTTTGCATGGGGTATCCCCTTAAAATCTATACCAGAACCAAATAGGGATTTACCATCTTGCAGAGCATCACTGGTTGTTATGGTGCACCATAATACCCAACATTTGTGTGGCCGCTGGAGCCCTAGCAACCAATGGTTTCACTGGTTGCTGGAATGCAGGTGGTAAACCTGCAAAGCATCTTTAGTTGCTAAAATGCTGGCAGCCCCCAGTAGCCTAGCAACCAAGGAGTAGAAACTCCCTAAATTTAATTGGGGTGGTGCTAAGCAGGCACTGTGCCTTCCCCCTTCCAATCTCTCCCTCTCCAACAGGGTATAACATCATTACAACATACACTGTTACTGGTGGGTGTGTCCAAGACAGACGGGGGGCTGATGTGAAGATAAAGAAGCATGGAAGGTCTGGGAGACAGGAAGTGGTGCATCACCCAATGTTGCCTATGGAAAAAAGTAAATGTTTTCATATAGAGAGCCGGGATATTGGGTTAGGAGTACTGTGCTGTTTGTACAGCATAGTCCAGGCATGTCCAAAGTCCGGCCCGCGGGCCGTTTTCGGACGGCCCGCCTGGTGATCTTGATATATATATCTTTTGTGGCCCCCAACGAATCCCGAGCGCCGGGGGCCACAAAAGATAGTATGCTGGCTGCCTTGGAGGAGAGGGACGAGTGCCGTGCATACAGGAGAGTATTTCCTGTTTACACGGCACCAGTGTAAAAGAAAGTCCCGTCTCCTGCACTGCCATTGGGCAACTGTTCTGTCCATCACAGGAGGCGGGACTTTCAACTAAAGAGGCCCGTCGAGAAAATAGGAGTTTCTCCTGTTTGTCTGTTGGCGCTCGTCTCGCCCCCTCCCTGTCTCCTCTGCAGGCTGCACTGACGATAATGGTGAGTCTTCATTCATGGCAATTTAGTGGGTGCTGCATTCATGGCAATCTAGTGGGTGCTGCATTCATGGCAATACAATGGGTGCTGCAATTATGGCAATTTAGTGGGTGCTGCATTCATGGCAATTTAGTGAGTGCTGCATTCATGGCAATTTAAGGGGTGCTGCATTCATGGCAATACGGTGGGTGCTGCATTCATGGCAATACGGTGGGTGCTGCATTCATGGCAATACGGTGGGTGCTGCATTCATGGCAATGGAGTGGGTGCTGCATTCATGGCAATGGAGTGGGATCTGCATTCATGGCAATATGGTGGGTGCTGCATTCATGGCAATGTGGAGGCTGCTGCATTCATGGCAATACGGTGAGGCTGCAGATGGGCACTGGTTAGGCTGCATTGATGGGCACTGGCCCTTATTTTGCTTCACAGTTCTTTATTTAAAATGTAAGATTTTTTTTCCCTGAAACTTCCTTTTTTAAATTGAAGGTGCGTGTTATAAGCCGATAAATACGGTATATCCAAATAATATGCCCAAGCTCATCTCTTCACCTCACACGGCCACAAAGGCAAGATAATTCTTGTTGGGCAGTGTATTAGTGCTCGGAGGAACACACTTAGACTGAATTTTAATGGTTTAACGAATGAATGTCAGGCAAAATGGTCGGCCCTCAAGCATGTTCACTTCATCAAATCTGGCCCTCTTTGAAAAAAGTTTGGACACCCCTGGCATAGACCTATACAATCAATTGGAGTTAGTTTTTGTGTGGCTGGAGTTGGGCTTCAAATATAGTGCAATTAGAAGCCTATGTAGGTGACAAAGAAGCTTTGCCTTGCAGCACTGGGGGCCTTGGTTGTAAACTCAACACGGATACTGTCTGCATGGCGTTTGCATGCTCTTTCTTTGTTTTCATGAGTTTCTTAACACACTCCAAAGATGTGCTGGTAGGTTAACTGGTTAAATTAGCTCTGGTATGTTTGTACAAATTGGCTATGTGAATATGTTATCCAAGCCAAGCCACTGCAACCAAGCCGAGCAACTGGGGAGGGCTGAAGACAAACCTGGCAAGGTACCTCTTAAAAATTGCCAAGAAAATTCTATGGAAAAGGCTTTTTAAGTGAATCGAATATGGTGCTGAGAGAGCTGGCTCCTAGAATTGCCAAGAGTCGGGTGAATTTATACATACAGTACATACTTACAGAGGCAAACATACAGTTGCATTCTGCAAGAACCTTTACATTGCATAAAGGATGATCAACACAAATGTATGAAAATATAGGTGGTTACAGGAGGTCAACAGCATTTGAGGAAATAGATGACTACTGTGTCCACTTTTTCTTCCACGTAGACAACATCTTCAAGGAAATGGGTCCTCCTAGTCTCCTGAAGACGTCTTTGTGCCCGAAACATGCAGGAGGGGTTGGTGCTGATGCCAATGCCATCACGCATGCACGCTAGTCAGAGCAGCATGCAGAGTTTATTATAAGTAATGGGGGTAGCATTACCTGCTGCACCGAGGACTGCTAGATGCCAGAGCAGAAGAGGAAGGACAATGCTCATCATATGACTGCTGGATTGAATGCATGACAAAACTTTTCTTTTAAATGGATGTGTACGAGGAGGAGGACTAGGGGAGTGTAATAAAGTGTGTTAGGGCTTTATTATATTAACAGTAGGGAGTCAGTTAGTGACTGATAGTTTATTAATAGTAGTTTTATTAAAGTTTTGACAATAAGGCCGCCTTTACACTGAGCATTCAAAATGCTGCTTTTAGGGGGAACTGGTATTTTTTCTGTTCTGCCTCTAGAGGCCCTTCCATGTTAGCTTTTGTGTCCATGCACACATTGGCATTTAAGGGCGTTAAGAGGCAGGGGCATTTGGAGTCCGGAAAAAAAAAAACCTTGCCAGTGCATCCAGGAGCAGCAGCATTTTGGGTGAAAAAAACGCTTGTCACATGAAAACACATGTAAACATGAGTAAACATGTGTAAGCGTGTGAAAACACATGTTAAGGCTAGGTGCGTGAAGCACTTGAGTGTTAATTCATTGCAATGGCCAGAATAAACTATTACAACGTGCCTAAACGTGTTTAACCTCTTCAGTCCCGGAAGGTTTTACCCCCTTAATGGCCAGGCCATTTTTTGCGATACAACACTGCGTTACTTTAACTGACAATTGCGCGGTCGTGCGACGCTGTACCCAAATAAAATTGATGTCCTTTTTTTTCCCACAAATAGAGTTTTCTTTGTTGGTATTTGATCACCTCTGCGGTTTCTGTTTTTTTGCGCTATAAACAAAAAAAGAGCAACAATTTTGAAAAAAAAAGCAATATTTTTTACTTTCTGCTATAAAACATACCCAATCAAAAAATTCAAAAAATCGAATTTCTTCATCAATTTAGGCCAATATGTATTCTGCTATATATTTTTGGTAAAAAAATCCAAATAAGCGTATATTGGTCGGTTTGTGCAAAAGTTATAGCGACAAAAATCTATGCTATTTTTTTTATTATTAGTAATGGCGGCGATCAGCAACTTATAGCGGGACTGCGATATTGCGGCGGACAAATCAGACACCTAACTGACACTTTTATAGGACCAGTGACACTAATACAGTGATCAGTGCTAAATAATATGCACTGTTACTGTACTAATGACACTGCAGGGAAGTGGTTTTCCCTGCATCCAATTCGCATAGCAGGAGAATGTGACTAGCTCTCTATGGAGCCGGTTCACATATCTCCGCAGCAGGTCCGGTGCGATTTGCTAGAAAAACGTGTGCCTTTTTTTGGTCCATTTGGATCATTTCAGGTCCGAATTCAGCCCAAAATTCGGGTTGAAATCGGACCTGAAACGGTGAACCAGCACGCCTCCGACCCCTGCTGTGCGACGGATCCGGCGATGGTGTGAACCCAGCCTTAGCAGGAACACAGGATCTGCGTGGGGCGGTCGCTAAGCGGTTAACTAAGCTCTGGAGCAACTGCCTTTGCCTTTAGTAAATCAACCCCATAGAGATGCAAATGTAAATTATACAATACGAATCCAAAACATACATGGGACAGAGGGATTAAAAGAATTGGAAATTGGAGTAAATATGATCAACCATTTGGGTTTTAACCCTGTATATCACACCCAAGGGTAACTACAGCTCCTTGCAAAAGTATTCACCCCCCCCCCCCTTGGCATTTTTCGTGTTTTGTTGCCTCACAACCTGGAATTAACATGGATTGTTTGAGGATTTGCATCATTTAATCTACAAAACTTGCCCACAACTTTGAAGATGTGTTTTTTTTTTATTGTGAAGTAAAAAACAAATAGGACAAAATAACAGAAAAAATCAATGTGCATAACTATTAATTCCCCTAAAGTTAATAATTTGTAGAGCCACCTTTTGTGGCTGTCACAGCTCCAAGTCACTTTGGATAAGTCTCTATGAGCTTGCCACATCTTACCACTGGGATTTTTGCCCATTCCTCCTTGCAAAACTGCTCCAGCTCCTTCAAGTTGGATGGTTTGCGCGTGTGAACAGCAATCTTTAAGGCTGACCACAGATTTTCTATTGGATTGAGGTCTGGGCTTTGACTAGGCCATTCCAACACATTTACATGTTTCCCCTTAAACCACTCAAGTGTTGCTTTAGCAGTGTGTTTGGGGTCATTGTCCTGCTGGGAAGTAAACCTCTGTCCTAGCCTCAAATCACACACAGAGTGGTACAGGTTTTGCTCAAGAATATCCCTGTATTTAGCACCATCCATCTTTCCCTCAGCTCTGACCAGTTTCCCAGTCCCGACTGCTGAAAAACATCCCCACAGCATGATACTGCCACCACCATGTTTCACTGTGGGGATGGTGTTCTTTGAGTGATGTGATGTGTTGGGTATGCGCCAGACATAACGTTTTCTTTGATGGCCAAAAAGTAAAATTTTAGTCTCATCAGACCAGAGCACCTTCCTCCATACGTTTTGGGAGTCTCCCACATGCCTTTTCGCAAACTCAAAACGTGCCATTTTGTTTTTTGCTGAAAGTAATGGCTTTCTTCTGGCCACTCTGCCATAAAGCCCAACTCCATGGAGCGTACGGCTTATTGTCGTCCTATGTACAGATACTCCAGTCTCTGCTGTGGAACTCTGCAGTTCCTCCAGGGTTTCCTTAGGTCTCTGTGCTGCCTCTCTGATTAATGCCCTCCTTGCCGGGTCTGTGAGTTTTGGTGTGTGGCCGTCTTTTGGCAGGTTTGCTGTTGTGCCATGTTCTTTCCATTTGGTTATGATAGATTTGATGGTGCTCCTAGGGATCATCAAAGATTTGGATATTTTTTTATAACCTCACCCTGACTTGTACTTCTCAACAACATTGTCCCTTACTTGTTTGGAGAGTTCCTTGGTCTTCATGGCAGTGTTTGGTTAATGGTGCCTCATGCTTAGGTGTTGCAGCCTCTGGGGCATTTCAAAAATGTGTGTATATGTAATGACAGATCATGTGACACTTAGATTGCACACAGGTGGACATCATTTCACTAATTATGTGACTTCTGAAGGTAATTGGTTGCACCAGAGCTTTTTATGGGCTTCACAACAAAGGGGGTGAATACATACGCACATGCCAATTATCCGTTTTTCATTTCTGAAAAATAGTTTCATGTATACATTTTTCTAATTTTACTTCTCCAACTTAGACTATTGTGTTCTGATTCATCACATATAATTCAGATTAAAAAAAAACATTGAACTAAAGACTATAATGTAACAAAATAGGTAAAAAGCCAAGGGGGTGAATACTTTTGCAAGGCACTGTAATAAGAACCATATAAAATTTGAACAGCCACCAAATATTCACACCAGGATAATAACAAAGGTATACCTTCCAAAAACATTGGCCGTGAATAGAAGTGACTCATAACTTTTGGGAACAACAAATATATAATACAAATATATAATACACAGAGCAAAATCTATTTGCACAAAAAAATGAGTGTGCACAGACTTCTGGTGCCAAAGCTTCCATGGCAAATAATCAAGGGGGTTTTCAGAAAGCTAAAATTAACAAACCAATAGTTAAATGCTGGTCATCTGATGGTACCCTTGGGACCCTAATTTACTAAAGGAGAAGCAAGCATGTCAGAGAATAGCAGCTTCCACCAGATTTTCTTTGTCAAACTTTGTTTCTGGTCCAGAACAATCTTGCTCTATATCAGTGGTCACCAAACTTTTTCAACAAAGGGCCAGTTTTCTGTCCTTAAGACTTTAGGGGGGCCATACTGTGGTAAGTGGTAATAAAAACATTACATAGTGGGTATTAATGAAAGAAACAATGCCCCATCGTTGAGGTCAGTGGAAGTATTAATGCCCCATCAATGGTGTCAGTTGGAGAATAGCGACCCATTGTTGGTGTCAGTGGGAGAAAAATTGTCCCATTGTTGGTGTCAGTGGGAGAAGTGGTGCCCCATCATTGGTATCACTAAAAGGAATAGTGTCCATCATTGTCAGTGAAAGAAATCATGTTTAAACATTTATATTAGTGGGAGTAATAGCATTTCAGATCGGTGGGAGGAATCCCCAAGGGCCGGATAAGGGTAGGCAAAGGGCCACATTCAGCCCACGCCGCAGTTTGGAGACTACTGCTCCCCTTTGTTACTGTCCATGGTGCTGGAAACATTAGGCAACAATCTCTTGCTTTTAGAACTCCACTCACTTCCAATTTTATATAATAAATATTATATATATATATATATATATATATATATATATATATATATACACACATATATATATACATATACATATTGCTAACCTTTACGGGATTTTACATTAAAATTACAAACTCATAATTAGAACATTTTAAAGAATCCTCCTATGAGCAGACAGCATAGGGTACCATCTATTACATTTGCTACCCAAACAATTCTTTAGGCTCCATGCACAATGGCTTAAAAGTCATTGCTTCTACTGTTCTACAGGAGTTTTTTGTTCTGCCTGTAGAAGCAGCTCACTGTTCTCCTATGTGTCCATGTACATTAGGACAATAAGAGGTGTATTTTGAGCTCAGAGATTAGAGACAGGAAAAAAATCCTTCTGGTTTGCTTTTCTGATTGGAGCTTTCTGGCCGAAAAAATGCTAAACACTTCTAAACTTGCCTAAACCACGTATGAAAACACTCTACAGTATATGAGCATTTTTTTTTTTTTTTTTGCCAAGGGAACTGTTTTTTTTTTTTTTTAAGCCCAGTGTGCATAAAGCCTTATTGTGCTGTGTTTCACAGTGTTACTAAAGACCTGACCTCCCTGACTTCAGGCACATCAAAGTGACGTTCCATCTTACAAGGTTAACAATAGCAATCTTGTTGTGCCTTCTACAGACTTTTCTTATGAATTTGACATGACATTTGGCACTAGAGATGGGCTGAATACCCCCGTTTAGCTCGCAGCAGAACTCCCCAACAGGGGAAAAGTTATGACCCGAATGGCGAACCCCATTGAAGTCTATGGGAGCTGAACAGGAAAAACCAAAAGTGACCATTTTGAAGACTTATATGCAAGTAATTGGCCATAAAAGGGGTATGGGGGTCCAGGTACTGCCCTTGGGGACATGTATCAATGCAATTTATTTTTTAAAACAATTTATTTTTCAGCAGCAGTGAATTTAGTTATGCTTAAAGTGCAACAATAAAAATTAAAAAAAAATCTTTAAATATAGTGCCTGGGGGGGCGGTCCCCTTAGTCTGCCTGTAAAGTGCCGCATCTGTAGTATGTATAGAACCTGCTGTAGCAAAAATTACATTTCTGAAGAAAACAAAAACAAGTTAAATGACATTTAAATTGCAATTACCAGCACCCGGCTAGTTAAAAAAAAAAAAAAAACGGAGTGGGGTGCCCCCAGTCCCTTTGGGTCTGGTATGGATTTTAGGATGAACACCACGCTTAAGTTTTAAAAAAAAAACGATGTGGGGGTCCCCCCCAAAATCTATCTTCTTATAGCCTAGGCCACCTTTGTGTGGAGCAACAATTCTTTTTTTTCCAGATCCTCAGAGAGTTCTTTGCCATAAGGTGCCATGTTGACCCTAGTGCTGCCAGGCAGAAGTTCCAACCACTTAGCTACTGTGTGCCCAAACAGATGAAAAAAACAGCTCCCTATGACATAGACTAAGATTTACTAAAGGCAAATAGACTGTGCATTTTGCAAGGGCAGTTGCACTCTACAAGTGCAGTTTCTCCAAAGCTTAGTAAATGAGGGTAAACTCTGCTGAATTCCATCATCCAATCATGCGCAAGAAAAAAAATGCATTTGTGCTTGCACATGATTGGATGATGTAAGTGAGCAGAGATTTCCCTCATTTACTCAGCTCTGGAGCAACTTCGCTTGTAGAGTGCACAGTCTATTTGCTTTTAGTAAATTAACTCAAGTGGCAACAGCGCACCCAGATCTTCCAGAGTTGGTAATAATTCAAATTGCTGCCTGTAACGCATTAGCGGACATTCGTCGCTGACAGCCATGTGCTGAGGAAATACAACACAAGTAAGGCTTCTTTCACACGGGACGGATCAGTCATGATCCGCCCCGTGAACCTCCGCTTGCTCAGCGGGGATCGCTCAGTTGATCCTTGCTGAGCCGGCGGATGACTGGGCGTTCCCCGCACACTGTGCAGGGACCGCCCGGTCAGATCTCCGCTCTCCCCTATGGGGGATCGGATGAACACGGACCGTCTGTCCGTGTTCATCCGATCCGCTCCGCAGACGGATAGAAAAATAGAAATGTTTCTATCCTGAAAAACGGAGCGTAGCGGACACGGGTGAGATCGGGTGTCAGCGGATGTTCATCCGCTGACATCCGCTGTCCCATAGGGATACATGTATGTCCGTTTTTCATCCGAAAACGGATGGGTGAAAAACGGACATACGGTCCGCCCGTGTGAAAGGGGCCTAACACTTCACAGATGGTGACTTCTTAATTGGCTGGAGTTTGCTATTATTTATTGCAGCAGGAAGAAAACGTGAAAGGAGATTACCCAGCAGATGCTGGTGGAGAAACCTGTGTGTACAGATATTAATTAGCTGTAACTTTATATTCCAACGTCTGTCATTTGTAAATACACAAAATAACTATACACTTTGGTAATCACAGGTGCCAATACATCTGCAAAAGAAAACAGCCAAATGGCCTCCGTCATGTATTATAATGAGAGCCCAACATATGCACAACTTTTGTTTACAAACTTTTTATTGAGAGGATAACTAAACCCAAGAACAAAAAAATGCAATATGTTGCAGCATTATGTTACAGTCCTTAAATGCGTTGGCTGCATTTGTTTTTGCTTTTTCATTTATTTTAAGAACATTTTCAGCAAATACATGAAATACCTGTTGATCCCGCCAGAAACACAATATCAATATCATTTCTTGTGAGCCTACGGCATTGGGGCAGATGGGTGGAACCACAGCGGGCAGTGAGGGACCAGGAATCTGACACATTTTACATGTCAGCCACGGGGGGAATCACAGCACACAGAAGAAGACCAGGCATCTGACATATGCAGAAGTCTGTTACATAGTTGTTAAGATTGAATAAAGCCTATCTGGTTCAACCAGTTCAGTTGGGTGGATGTGTGTGTGTTTGGGTGAATACAATTTCCCATATCCCTGTATATGACGCTCGCTGAGATGCCCACCTAATTTTTTTTTAATTATTGACACTCTCTGTTGACACCGCCAATTGTGGAAGGGAGTTCCATATCCTTACAACTCTAATGCCGCGTACACACGATCATTTTTCCCGTCGGGAAAAATAATTTTTTTTCCTTTGGACGAGAAAAACGATCGTCTGTGGGCTTTTTGTCATTTTTCCAGACGGGAAAAACTGCATCAATCACGACGAGAAAAATTAGGACATGCTCTAATTTTTCTTGTCGTGATCCCTGTCATTTTTTTCCGCGGCAGTTTTCCCATAGGGAAACACTGCCGGGGAGCGCACACACGGTCGTTTTTCTCGCCAAGAGAAAAAATGATGGGGAAAAATGGCCGTGTGTGGGGGAAAAAGCCGTTCCCTCGTTTTTCCTGTCGTGATTCACGGCAGTGTTTTCACCGCCGTGAATCACGATCGTGTGTATGCGGCATTACAGTAAAGAACTCCCCACGCAGATTAAGGTTATACCACTTTTCATTCAACTTCACTGAGTGCAGTGGCGGATCCAGGGGGGGGGCAACAGGGCAATTGCCCCCCCCGAGACCATCTCACTTGCTTGCTCTGTTTTTTTTTTTTGCGCCTGATCTCCCGAAATTTGGGGACCCGGTACCGGCCGGTCGTAGGTCCCCAGGACCCCAAACTTGGCACACATGTAGCCCCATGTCTTTTATACAAGTGTGCAAAGTTTGGTGTCTGGGGGACCTACGGCCGTGGAGCACTGATTTTTTAAAACCGGGCACCCCTTCCATAGACTCCAATGTTAAACGGTCATTTCTCCAGTGATTTTGCGGACCCGGTACCGGCCGGTCGTAGGTCCTCTGGACCCCAAACTTGGCACACATGTAGCCCTATGTCTCCTCTATAAGTTTGAAAAGTTTGGTGTCTGGGAGAACCGATTTTTCAAAGCTGGGCACTCCTTCCATAGACTTCCATGTTAAACATCAGTCTAGTCATGGGCACAGTGAGGCATGGGCACAGTGAGGCAAAGTGAGGCAAGTATAAGCCTAGGACACCCTAGGCTTATACTTGAGTCAATACGTTTTCCCAGTTTTTTGGGGTAAAATTAGGTGCCTCGGCTTATATTCGGGTCGGCTTATACTCGATTATATACAGTACTTGTTCTGCGGCTGCCGCTGCCTCTCTGAGTCTCTCTCTCAGTTTCTCACATCAGCCGATCAGCGTCGCTGAGAGAGAGACTCGTCTAATGTAGTTACGTGGCGCACTGACACGATACCAGGAGCGGAGGAGGAGGTGGGTGGAGCCTCTTCCCTGCACTCGCTGCTAACGCCTGGGCCGCTTGGCGTCTAGCAAGGAGTGACGTCAGTGAGTCACGTCAGGCCGCTCTGTGGGCAGGTGCAATAGCGTGTGGCTCCACAGACGGGTAAGAAAGCGGGCGGCTCCGCTTGCGGCGCGGTTTGTTGTCGGGGGGCGGTGCGGTTCGTGGGCAGACCGTGCTGCTCAGTGTGTTGGCAGCGCAGGTGAGAGTGAGAGAGCAGGCTCAGTGTGGCAGCTGGCCAATCAGCTAGCCGGGAGAGGGGGAACAGAGAGTTGAGATCATCTGTCACCGCCCGTGCCTGTCCTGCATTCCTGCAGTGACTTCCGCCCTCACTGTGCAGGCAGCAGAGAGATTACATTATCTCTCTGCTGCCTGACTCTGGGAGTCTGGGACACAGCAAGAGACAACCAAAACTACACCTTAGCAGGCAAGTTAGTGACAATCCGCAAGGTGTGGCAGGCGACGTGGCAAGTGAACATCCGCAAATTGTGTCAGGTGACGTGGCAAATGACAATTTTGCATCTGGTGGCAGGCAAGTGACAATCAGCAAGGTGTGGCAGGTGACGTGGCAAGTGACAATCCGCAAGGTGTGGCAGGTGATGTGGGAAGTGACAATCTACAAGGTGTGGCAAGTGACAATCCACAAGATGTGGCAAGTGACAATCCACAACGTGTGGCAAGTGACACGCTCAGGGCTCCCACTAATTGCAGGCGACGGTGGCAAGTGACACACTCGGGGCTCCCACTGATTCTGCATTGAACTATTTAATTTCATATTACAATGTAATAATAGAAATAATGTGCTTCAATCATCCTGACAGCATAACAACCATGGTGCCGGAATGATTGAAGCGCCGACACCAGCCATTTCCCCGATAAATTTCCCACAAAAAAATAATTTTTTGGCAGTGCCCCTCCCGAGAAAAGACTCTGGATCCGCCCCTGACTGAGTGGCCTATTGTTTTTTTAAAGTGTTTGTAAAGTCTTGTTTAAAAAAATAAAAAAATAAGTAACAAACATGTTACACTTACCTGCTCTGTTTCAGTGGATTTGCACAGAGCAGCCTGGATCCTCCTCTTCTCGGGTCCCTCTTTGCTGCTCCTGGCTCCTCCCTCCTGGCTCCTCCCTCCTGCCGAGTGCCCCCACAGGAAGCAGCTTGCTATGGGGGCACCTGAGCCGAGCTGCAGCTCCGTGTGTCCATTCAGACACGGAGCTGCTGTTCAGCTCCGCCCCCTCTCTCCCCTGATTGGCTAACTGACTTTGATTAACAGCCGCGGGAGCCAATGGCGCCACCGCTGTGTCTCAGCCAATCAGGGGGGACAGCCGGTGGACTCATGGACATTGCTGGATAGAGATGGGGCTCAGGTAAGTATTAGGGGGGCTGCTGCACACAGAAGGCTTTTTATCTTAATGCACAGAATGCATTAAGATAAAAAAAACTTCTGACTTTACAACTCCTTTCTTTGGGCAGGATGGCTTGTTTTGAATTACTTTTTCTGGTGACAGAGTTGCTTTATCCACTTCAGCTCCAGATGGTTTACCCCCCCCCCCCCCTTCATGACCAGGCTATTTTTTGCAATACAGCACTGCGTTACTTTAACCAGGGCCGGATTAACATAGGGGCTATTGGAGCTGCAGCTCCAGGCCTCTTCCTCAAGATAGGCCCATTTGCCCCCAAAAAAAAAAAAATCATAAAAAAAAAGAAAAAAAAAAGATCGACTTTGACGGTTGTAGCTTGACCACCAAGGGTCACAGAGACAAGAAATTAGGGGGGTAGGTAGCTGAAGACGTACCCCACCACTGGTCAAAATAAGGGCTCCTATCATTTAGGGTTCCGGAGATACGGGGCTCCTTGCACAGCCTGTCAGAAGCTACATACAGAGCGGCCAGTTTAAATACAAGCTGACACACGCTGCAGCAGACTGAGAGGAGGAGCTCACAGTGCTTATAATAATTATTTGTATATTACTTATGGTAATTAACCCCTTACCACCCAGGCCAATTCTGACACTTCTCTCCTACGTGTAAAAATCATCATTTTTTTTTGCTAGAAAATTACTCAGAACCACCAAACATTACAGGTCCTTCTCAAAAAATTAGCATATTGTGATAAAGTTCATTATTTTCTGTAATGTACTGATAAACATTAGACTTTCATATATTTTAGATTCATTACACACAACTGAAGTAGTTCAAGCCTTTTCTTGTTTTAATATTGATGATTTTGGCATCCAGCTCATGACAACCCAAAATTCCTATCTCAAAAAATTAGCATATTTCATCCGACCAATAAAAGAAAAGTGTTTTTAATACAAAAAAAGTCAACCTTCAAATAATTATGTTCAGTTATGCACTCAATACTTGGTCGGGAATCCTTTTGCAGAAATGACTGCTTTAATGCGGCGTGGCATGGAGGCAACCAGCCTGTGGCACTGCTGAGGTGTTATGGAGGCCCAGGATGCTTCGATAGCGGCCTTAAGCTCATCCAGAGTGTTGGGTCTTGCGTCTCTCAACTTTCTCTTCCCAATATCCCACAGATTCTCTATGGGGTTCAGGTCAGGAGAGTTGGCAGGCCAATTGAGCACAGTAATACCATGGTCAGTAAACCATTTACCAGTGGTTTTGGCACTGTGAGCAGGTGCCAGGTCGTGCTGAAAAATGAAATCATCTCCATAAAGCTTTTCAGCAGATGGAAGCATGAAGTGCTCCAAAATCTACTGATAGCTAGCTGCATTGACCCTGCCCTTGATAAAACACAGTGGACCAACACCAGCAGCTGACATGGCACCCCAGACCATCACTGACTGTGGGTACTTGACACTGGACTTCAGGCATTTTGGCATTTCCCTCTCCCCAGTCTTCCTCCAGACTCTGGCACCTTGATTTCCGAATGACATGCAAAATTTGCTTTCATCCGAAAAAAGTACTTTGGACCACTGAGCAACAGTCCAGTGCTGCTTCTCTGTAGCCCAGGTCAGGCGCTTCTGCCGCTGTTTCTGGTTCAAAAGTGGCTTGACCTGGGGAATGCGGCACCTGTAGCCCATTTCCTGCACACGCCTGTTCACGGTGGCTCTGGATGTTTCTACTCCAGACTCAGTCCACTGCTTCCGCAGGTCCTCCAAGGTCTGGAATCGGTCCTTCTCCACAATCTTCTTCAGGGTCCGGTCACCTCTTCTCGTTGTGCAGCGTTTTCTGCCACACTTTTTCCTTCCCACAGACTTCCCACTGAGGTGCCTTGATACAGCACTCTGGGAACAGCCTATTCGTTCAGAAATTTCTTTCTGTGTCTTACCCTCTTGCTTGAGGGTGTCAATGATGGCCTTCTGGACAGCAGTCAGGTCGGCAGTCTTACCCATGATTGCGGTTTTGAGTAATGAACCAGGCTGGGAGTTTTTAAAAGCCTCAGGAATCTTTTGCAGGTGTTTAGAGTTAATTAGTTGATTCAGATGATTAGGTTAATAGCTCGTTTAGAGAACCTTTTCATGATATGCTAATTTTTTGAGATAGGAATTTTGGGTTGTCATGAGCTGTATGCCAAAATCATCAATATTAAAACAAGAAAAGGCTTGAACTACTTCAGTTGTGTGTAATGAATCTAAAATATATGAAAGTCTAATGTTTATCAGTACATTACAGAAAATAATGAACTTTATCACAATATGCTAATTTTTTGAGAAGGACCTGTATATATATTGTTTTAGTAGACACCCTATGGAATAAAATGGTGGCCTTTGCAACTTTTTATGTTACACGGTATTTGCGCAGCAATTTTTCGAACGTGTTTTTTTTTTAAAGAAACTGTTTCATTCATAAAAAAAGTAAAACAAAAACCATTAAAGTTAGCACGATTTATACTTAGCGATGCTTTAATTTTGCTCTCGCTCTAACGATCGTGGCGTATGTAACCTGTGTGTATCTGGCTCCCCCTCTCACCTGCTGACCTGTGGATGGGGGAATCACTCCTCCAGTATTATTGTGTTCTGCCAGTGAATCGATGATCAGTGTTGCCAACTATAGCTAGCAGCACTGATTGTTTTGGGAAAAACCTGACAGGGTGGTTGTACTCAAGTCGATTAATAGATCCAGCTAGCCCATACATAGATCGACTATGGCTGGTCTCTGCTTAATTGGCTTAATTTCAATCCATGTATGGCGCGCTTAACCAATACTCAGTCCCTAAACATCCTTCCACAAACCTTAAAATTTTTCCTTCCCAGATTCCTTCATTCTCCTCACCTGTACATAGTGCCCACTGTCATACCCTTCACACTCCTCTCCTATACATAGTGCCCACTGTCATACCCTACACACTCCTCTCCTTTACATAGTGGCCACTGTCATACACTTCTCTCCTGTACATAGTGCCCACTGTCGTACCCTCCACACTCCTCTCCTGTACATACTGCTCACTGTCATACTCTCCACACTCCTCTCCTATACATAGTGCCCACTGGCATACTCTCCACACTTCTCTCCTATACATACCGCCCACTCTCATATCCTCCACACTCCTCTCCTATACATAGTGCCCACTATCATACCCTCTACACTTCTCTCCTATACATAGTGCCTACTGTCATACCCTCCACACTCCTCTCCTGAACATACTGCCCACTGTCATATCCTCCCCACTCTTCTTCTATACATACTTCTCATTGTCTTACCCTCCAATCTCATCTCATGTACATACTGCTCAGAATCATACCATCCACACTCCTCTCCTGTACATACTGCCCACTTTCATAAACTCCTCTATTGTACATAGTGCTGGCTGTCATACCCTCCACACTCCTCTCCTGTACACACTGCTCGCTGTCATTCCCTCCACATTCCTCTGCTGTACATACTGCCCACTGTCATACCCTCCACACTCTTCTCCTGTACATACTGCTCACTGTCTCACCCTCCAGACTCATCTCATGTACATACTGCTCAGTATCATACCATCCACACTCCTCTCCTGTACATACTGCCCACTGTCATACCCTCCACACTCCACTCCTGTACATACTGCCCACATTCATAAACTCCTCTATTGTACATAGTTCCGGCTGTCATACCCTCCACACTCCTCTCCTGTGCATACTGCCCACTATCATACCGTCCACACTCCTCTCCTGTACATACCGCCCACTGTCATATCCTCCACACTCCTCTCCTGTACATATTGCCCCCATTATACCCTCCACACTCCTCTCCTGTGCATACTGCCCACTATCATACCATCCACACTCCTCTCATGTACATACCGCCCACTGCGATACCCTCCACACTCCTCTCCTGTACATACTGTAACCCAACCTTATCCTCCACACTCCTCTCCTGTACATACTGCCAACTATCTTTCTCTCCACTTTCCTCTCCTGTACATACTGCCCCATCATACCCTCCACATTCCTCTCCTGTACATACTGCCCACTGTCATACCCTCTACACTCCTCTCCTGTACATACTGCCCACTGTCATACCCTCCACACTCCTCTCCGGTACATACTACCCTCTATCATACCCCCCCCCCACACTCCTCTCCTGTACATACTGCCCACTGTCATACCCTTCACACTCCTCTCCTGTACATAGTGCCCACTGTTAGAACCTCCACATTCCTCTCCCTCACCTGCACATACTTCCCAGTTTTATATCCTCCATACTCCTCCCCTATGCCTCTTACCCACTAAAACAATTCTTTAAAATTATACTGAATATCCTCAATGTTACCAGCTCTAGAATGGGCAGACTTTTGTTAGTTCAACTAAAAGGAAATCTTCTCAGTCCTCATATTTGTTCTGCCCCATTATTAGTACTCATTTAATTTTGTGCTTACTACTGTGATGTATAGAGGAACATAGGGGATCTCAGCTATTCTAAATATACCACTTGTAAAAAAAGTGTCCTTGAATATTTTTTTTAAATGTTGGCAACTATGCACTTAGGCACTGCCCAAGGGCCACAGGCCAGTAGGGGGCCCCATGAGAGGCTCCTGGGATCCTGTGATATTAAAGCGGTAGTAAACTTCGGTAAGATTACTACTTTTTTGAGGCCCGGAGGCAGGTCATGCCACAATGTACAAGTATGCACAGCATATTAGCACATTAGGGTACACTTAAGCCCTCCAGTGCTGCGCTGTGCTCAATCCAGCGGGGCCCGGGCGCTTCTATCTTCACCCGGTCTTCCTACTGGGTTCTGTGCCTTAGGTCACTTGCCTTGGCCGGGCTGTGTTGATGTCATTCCCACGCATGCTCATGTGCTCTCTCTCTCCCCCTTCCAAAAATTGTTTGCATTTTTTTTTTTATTATAAAAGGCCCCACCAAAATCTTCAGCACCAGGCCCATGATGTTCTTAATCTGGCCCTGACTTTAACTGACAGTCATGCTACTCTGTACCCAAAAAATATGTATATCCTTTTTTTCCCACACATAGAGCTTTCTTTTTTGTGCTATATACAAAAAATGACCAACAATTTTGAAAAATAAATAAATATATTTTTTACTTTCTGCTATGAAACATTCCCAATAAAAAAATGTAAAAAATCTAATTTCTTCATCAATTTAGGCCAATATGTATTCTACTACATATGTTTGGTAAAAAAAAAATCCCAATAAGCGTATATTGATTGGTTTGCACAAAAGTTATAGCGTCTACAAACCATAAGATATTTTTTA
The DNA here is from genome assembly GCA_029206835.1 of Rana muscosa. Lineage (NCBI taxonomy): Eukaryota > Metazoa > Chordata > Amphibia > Anura > Ranidae > Rana > Rana muscosa. Next base: position 82,196,669 of record CM055117.1, on the reverse strand, counting down.
ATTTATCTTTTACTAGTAATGATGGCGATTATCGACTTATAGTGGGACTGCGATATTGCAGTGGACATATCGGACACCCAACTGACACTTTTGACACTTTTTGGGGACCAGTGACACTAATACAGTGATCAGTGCTAAAAATATGCACGGTTACTGTACTAATAACACTGGCTGGGAAAGGGTTAGCATCCGGGCGATCAAAGGGTTAAATGTATTCCCTGGGAGTGACTGCTAACTGTGGGGGAGAGGTGCTTTGACTTGGGGAATGTAAAGATCCATGTTTCTGCTAAGCAGAAACACTGGATCAGTACATTCCCCTCTCACAGAACGGACATCTGCCTTGTTTACATAGACAGACTGCCGTTCTGCCTTTCTCCTGAACGATCGGTGAGTCCCGGCGGACCCGCTGATTGGCTCCTGCTGTGTCCAATCACAGCGGGAGTGGGTCGCCGGTGGCGCGTGCCCCAGACTCAGAAGTGTCAGATCACGTACTAGGTATGTGATCTGGCACAGTGCGGCTGCCCTGCTGCAGAGTAAATCTACAGTAGGTGGTCGCTAAGCAGTTAAAGTGTATCTATAGTTGAAATGTAAAATCGTAAATTTAGTTCCATATTGTATTTCAGTGATTTCTAGCCTACATTTAATAATCTAACCAGTCTTACAGTTTGTAAACATACTTTATGAAAATCCCTATACTTCCTTGAATTCTGTGACCCGTAGTCACTATGCCCTAAAGGTGGAACTGCTGTGTCACACATTTCACAGAGCCGGCCTTCTGAACTACAGAGGTGCTGAGAGGAGGAGTTTCAGGAGGCGGAGTCAGTATAGGAATCACTGCTTGCAGGCAACAGGGTACCGTGGGATATGTAGTTCTTAGAAATGGAAAGTAAACAGCAAAGGAGAAGCTGCAAAGCATGAAGGAAATCAAGGAGGTTGTGGGAAGAGATGGTCAGAAGACAGAACTCACAATATGAAAGGAGATTTTTCAGGTAAGCTTATAATGGATTGTCCATATATATATATATATATATACACACTGTATATATTGCTATTACAATCATGACGTTATAAGTAGGGTTGCACCGATACCGCTATAAGTATCTGTACCGATACTAAGCAATTTCACGAGTATCAGTACTCGTGCAAATGCACCAATACTTGAAACCAATACTTTCAGGCTCCGTTCTTTCATCTGTCAGCAGGATGCCCCCACTGACAGCTGAAATGTAAACAAAAAAAAAGCCAGAAATTATCAGTTGTTAAGGAGTGGGGCTGCTGCATCATTAAAGCATTTGTTACCCCAACATTTCATATTCCTGATATGTGCCTGCTGTACCATGTTTTTTTATGAGAAAGTATCCTGTTCTCTTTATATTGCTTCCTTTGTGTGAAATCTCTTGTGTTCCTGCTAGTCTCTCTGCTTTCCTAGTAAAAACTGACCACACTAAGCAGGAAAGCACATCGTGGTCAGTTCTCTAGCTATGCTGGGAACTCAGTGTAATCTACTCCAATAATCAGACTTGTCATGACACGCCCCCCGCTGCACAGCCATTCACCGTGAGGGTTAGTGTGCTGCTGCTTCCCCTCCCCCAAGCTCTTATGCAGCTGAGAACAGAGGGAATGCGATCACTTATAAAAAAGGGAAAAAAGGTATTTATAATGTTTTTTATATCTATACCCAAATGTTTTGCCTTTCATTTCTATTTTAAACTGAATGGTTGGTTTTACAAGGTGATCGTTTACAACCACTTTAACAACCGATGGCTCGTTCAGCTGTCAGTGGGGTTCCCCTGTTGACAACTGAAGTGTTAAAAAAGTCCGCAATTGAAGCTGTCAAAAAAAAAAAAAAAAAGCAGCTGGGCAATGTTTATCAACAATATCTAAAACACTAAGATAAAAAGAAACATTGTTCATTTTTGTATCTTTCTGTTTCTTCATCTACAAATCAAAGGGAAGTAAAAAAAAAACAAATGCTGTGTGTTTTTTTTATTGTTAGTATTCCTCTGTTTAACCCCTAATTTACACCAATCGGCCTTAATTAACTCCTTTTTGTCCTCCATTTAATTATTATTTTCCCGCTGATTTACTGTATATACTCGAGTATAAGCCGAGTTTTTCAGCACATTTTTTTGTGCTGAAAATACCCCCCTCGGATTATACTTGAGTCTGTGTCCATCTTCAATTTTGTGCGCCTGATCCCGGACATTCGTTAGTCCCCTGGACCCCAAACGTGGCACACATGTAGCCCCACTCTTTCTCTACAAGTGTGCAAAGTTTGTTGTCCGGGGGACCTACGGCCAGGGAGCACCGATTTTTCAAAGCCGGCACCCCTTTCATAGACTCCCATGTTAAACAGGTAAATTCTCCAGTGATTTTGGGGACCCGGTACTGGCCGGCCGTAGGTCTCCTGGACCCCAAACGTGGCACACATGTAGCCCAACTCTTCATCCACAAGTGTGCAAAGTTTGTTGTCTGGGGGACCTACGGCCGGGGAGCACCGTTTTTTTAAATCCGGGCACACCTTCCATAGACTCCCTTTTTAAACGTCAGTCTAGTCATGGACACAGTGAGGCTTGGGCACAGTGAGGCATGGACACAGTGAGGCATGGGCACAGTGAGGCATGGACACAGTGAGGCATGGACACAGTGAGGCATGGACACAGTGAGGCATGGACACAGTAAGGCATGGACACAGTGAGGCCTGGGCACAGTGAGGCATGGACACAGTAAGGCATGGACACAGTAAGGCAGGGACACAGTGAGGCATGGACACAGTGAGGCATGGACACAGTGAGGCATGGACACAGTAAGGCATGGACACAGTGAGGCCTGGGCACAGTGAGGCATGGACACAGTAAGGCAGGGACACAGTGAGGCCTGGGCACAGTGAGGCATGGACACAGTGAGGCCTGGGCACAGTGAGGCATGGACACAGTGAGGCATGGACACAGTAAGGCATGGACACAGTGAGGCATGGGCACAGTGACAGTGAGGCATGGGCACAGTGAGGCATGCTCATGGACACAGTGAGGCAAAGTGAGGCACAGTGAGGCATGCAGATGGACACCCTAGGCTTATACTCGAGTCAATACGTTTTCCCAGTTTCTTGTGGTAAAATTAGGTGCCTCGGCTTATATTCGGGTCGGCTTATACTCGAGTATATACGGTATTACATTTTTTGTTTTTGTTCACTTCTATTTTATAAACTATTTTTAATTAAAACTTTTTTTTGTTTGCTTTGTTCGTTAATATTTTTACACTTTTAACATATATTTACACGTTTCACATTGAAAAAAGTGGAAAATGTAAAAAAAAAAATTGTATTTAATTTGTAAATAACTTTTCAATGCTTTGTCTAATTGCTGAAAGCTGAAGTGTAAACAAAACAGTTGTGGTAGGTATCATTAATTGGTATCGGCGAGCACTAAAATAAAAATTATCAGTACTTGTACTATTAAAAGAAAACAGTATCGGTGCATCCCTAGTTACAGTATATAGTAAAACTGTATGCTGTGACCATAGATCTCCTTGTTTGTGATCGCTTGTTACTATTAGTGATTGATTGTATTTGATTTTAGCGGTGAGACCAAGCTACCTACAACTGCCTATGAATCTCTAGCACAACAGCTAGGCAGCTCGTTAATTGGCCATATATGTGGAAAGTTAGACAATTTCAATTACTTTCCATCTACAATACCAGGAATCACACATGCAAGTGCACAGAATCACCAGAAATTAAGCAATCAGTGGCGGCCCATAATGCAGGGCACAGGGGCACCACCACCCTATCCATTCATCCGGCCCGCTAATCTACATGCGGGGAGCCGGACGCATGGATTCCAATGGGGATTTTTTTTTGAAGCACGTGATTAGAGGCACGTGATCAGAGCACTGCACCCCAAGCCCGCTTCCTAATTGGCCGAAAGGAGAAGCGATCCTAGTGGCATAAGAGGAGGAGGGAGGAGACGAATGGCCACCGTGATATCGAGGAGAAGATGCCTGAGAAGCCACCGCCCGTAGGGAAGCGCTGCCCACGCCATAGATGGAGTAAATGCGGGGCAGACTGACTGACCGGGGGGTGCGATTGACCGACCGGGGGGGGTGGCTATTGGTGCATTGTTTGACACCCCAAAAAAGAGGTGCCACTGGAAGCAATCCACCATCCATGAGTTTGATTGACCACCAGAATTCGGTTGATTGTGAAGTTGAAACTGGATAAATAAATTGACAGCTTTATTGCAGTTTATTGGAAGTTCGGATCAAAGATTTAAAAAATAAGCTTTAGCAATATCTATAAAAGCAATTGTTTTTTCCTGGCTGTTCATTCATAGTAATTTCATTCCCATTTCCATCAATCTAAACCACCATTTTATGTCTCCAATTGCCTTGCAATTTTGTCAAACAATGAAATCAAATGTTGGATTGCGTTTTCAAATTGCCACTTATGGCCAGTTTAAGGTTACATGTACCCAATAACAGGGACAAATGGAATTTTCATAAGCGAGGTTTACATTGAGCTATAGAAATACTTTAGAACTGTATGACGGCATCTGGAAGGATGAACCAGTTCCTCCCAAGTTGACAGCATACGATTAATGGTGTGGTCAGGCCATGGAGCAGAGGGGCGGGATTTCAGTCATCTACACGTCACTATCCACCCTTTCTAGCAAATCCCCATATATGAAGGCCTGGGAGGAAGACTTCCAATTTCAGTGGGACCTGGAGACCTGGCATTCAGCTCTGACCTCCTCATTCAGGGGCATCCTTAACACTACCCTAATGGAAGCAAACATTAACGTCTTGACCAGATGGTACATGACCCCCTCCAGATTAGCCACAATTTCTCCCTCATGCCGCGTACACACGACCGTTTTTCCTGTCATGCAAAAAACCAACGTTTTTCTCGACGTGATTCGTTGTGATTCCTCTCAAGCCTGCCTTTCATACACACGTTCAGTAAAAAAAAACGCTCGAGCAAAGCGCGGTGACGTACAACATGTACAACAACACTTACGACGGCACTATAAAGGGGAAGTTCCATTCGAATGGCACCACCCTTTGGGCTGCTTTTGCTGATCTCGTGTTAGTAACGTTTGGTGAGAGACGATTGGCGCTTTTCAGCCTTGTGCTCTTCAGCAGGGATGAGCCGAACACCCCCCTGTTCGGTTCGCACCAGAACCTGCGAACAGACAAAATGTTCGTGTAAACTTTAGAACCCTATTAAATACAATGGACTCGAACGTTCAAAATCTAAAGTGTTAATTATAAAGGCTAATATGCAAGTTATTGTCCTAAAAAGTGTTTGGGGACCCGGGTCCTGCCCCAGGGGACATGTATCAATGCAAAAAGAAGTTTTAAAAACGTCCGTTTTTTCGGGAGCAGTGATTTTAATAATGCTTAAAATGAAAAAATAAAAGTGAAATATTCCTTTAAATTTCGTACCTGGGAGGTGTGTATGATATGCATGTGAAGTGGCGCATGTTTCCCGTGCTTAGTACTGTCCCTGCAAAAAATGTCATTTTTGAAAGAAAAAAATGCATTTAAAACTCACTCGCGGCTATTAATGAATTGTCGGCTCCCGGCAATACATACAAAAAAAAAAAAGCGTGGGGGTTCCCCAGAATTCAATTACCAGGCCCTTCAGGTCTGGAATGGATATTAAGGGGAACCCCGCCGCAAATTAAAAAAAAATTGACGTGGGGTTCCCCCAAATATCCATTCCAGGCCCTTCAGATCTGGCATGGATTTTAAGGGGAACTCCACCCCAAATAAAAAAAAAATGGCGTGGAGTTCCCCTAAAAATCCATACCAGACCCCTTATCCGAGCACGCAACCTGGCCGGCCGCAGGGGAAAAGGGGGGGACGAGAGAGCGACCCCCCCTCTCTCCTGAACCGTACCAGGCCACATGCCCTCAACATGGGGAGGATGTCCCCATGTTGATGGGGACAAGGGCCTCATCCCCACAACCCTTGCCCGGTGGTTGTGGGGGTCTGCGGGCGGGGGGCTTATCGGAATCTGGAAGACCCCTTTAACAAAGGGGACCCCCAGATCCCGGCCCCCCCCCCTATGTGAATTGGTAAGTGGTACATTGTACCCCTACCATTTCACGAAGAAAGCGTAAAAAAATGTTTAAAAAACACACAAACACCTTGAAAAAGTCCTTTATTTAAAAAAAAACAAAAACATTCCAGCGGTGAAATCCAGTGTCCCGCGGCGATCCCGATGTCCAGCGCTGTCCTTCATTGGTTGTGCCTGAGCGGACCTGATGGGGAACTCCCTCTCAGTATTTTAAATGTATAGACCCGCCCCTTCTAAAGTTCCCCATCAGGTCCGCTCAGTGGACGAGAAATGCGGAACATGAGAAGGGGCGGGTCTATACATGTATTACCAAAGTGAGAGCAGTTCCCCATCAGGTCCGCCCCCTCGGTATGTCGGACCCGCCTACGTCATTGGCTTGAGCGGGGAACTTCCTTCACTGTGTAATTCCCCTGATGGGGAACTTTAGAAGGGGCGGGTCTATACATTTAAAATACTGAGAGGGAGTTCCCCATCAGGTCCGCTCAGGCACAACCAATGAACGACAGCGCTGGACATCGGGATCGCCGCTGGACACTGGATTTCACCGCTGGAATGTTTTTGTTTTTTTTAAAATAAAGGACTTTTTCAAGGTGTTTGTGTGTTTTTTTAAACATTTTTTTACGCTTTCTTCGTGAAATGGTAGGGGTACAATGTACCCCTTACCAATTCACATAGGGGGGCTGGGATCTGGGGGTCCCCTTTGTTAAAGGGGTCTTCCAGATTCCGATAAGCCCCCCGCCCGCAGACCCCCACAACCACCGGGCAAGGGTTGTGGGGATGAGGCCCTTGTCCCCATCAACATGGGGACATCCTCCCCATGTTGAGGGCATGTGGCTTGGTATGGTTCAGGAGGGAGGGGGGGCCGCTCTCTCGTCCCCCCCTTTTCCCCTGCGGCTGGCCAGGTTGCGTGCTCGGATAAGGGGTCTGGTATGGATTTTTAGGGGGACTCCACGCCATTTTTTTTTTAAATTTGGGGTGGAGTTCCCCTTAAAATCCATGCCAGATCTGAAGGGCCTGGAATGGATATTTGGGGGAACCCCACGTCAATTTTTTTTTAAATTTGCGGCGGGGTTCCCCTTAATATCCATTCCAGACCTGAAGGGCCTGGTAATTGAATTCTGGGGAACCCCCACGCTTTTTTTTTTTTTTTTTATCAATGACTTTTGTATGTATTGCCGGGAGCCGACAATTCATTAATAGCCGCGAGTCAGTTTTAAATGCATTTTTTTCTTTAAAAAATGACATTTTTTGCAGGGACAGTTCTAAGCACGGGAAACATGCGCCACTTTACATGCATATCATACACACCCCCCAGGTACGAAATTTAAAGGAATATTTCACTTTTATTTTTTCATTTTAAGCATTATTAAAATCACTGCTCCCGAAAAAACGGCCGTTTTTAAAACTTCTTTTTGCATTGATACATGTCCCCTGGGACAGGACCCAGGTCCCCAAACACTATTTAGGACAATAACTTGCATATAAGCCTTTATAACTAACACTTTAGATTTCTCCCATAGATTTTTCGAATTTGCCGCGAACACCCCAATTTGTTCGCTGTTCGGCGAACGGGCGAACAGGCAATGTTCGAGTCGAACATGAGTTCGACTCGAACTCGAAGCTCATCCCTACTCTTCAGTCCATTACAGTGTGACGAATGTGCTGTCTCCATTACAAATGCTAGTTTTACCAGAACGAGCACTCCCGTCTCATACTTGATTCTGAGCATGCACGTTTTTTTCCCCTCGGAAAAGCGACGAGAAAAAGAACGACGGGAAAAAAGACGAGAAAAAATAGAGCAGGTTCTAATTTTTTTTGCGGGCAGTTTTCTCGTCGAGAAAACTGCTATGGAGCATACACACGACCGGTTTTCACGACCAATCTAAAAAATGGCAGTTTTCTCGTCATGAAAAACGGTCGTCTATACGCGGCATCAGCTGATCCCCTTTGTTTTAGGGGTTGCCAAATTGCGGGCACATTAGCCCACATCTGGTGGGAATGCCCTAAGATCAGACCTTTCTGGAGAAGGATCTTTAACCTTATCAGGAAAGTCACATGCGAGGTCGTCAGGTCCCCAGAGGTCTTCTCAGATCCAGAAGATATCCAGAATTACCCATAAACTAATCCACTTCATATTGGTAGGAGCCAAATGAACTCTTGCAAAGGCCTGGAAACAACCCTTAAGCCCTGTACACACGATCGGTTTTACCGATGAAAACAGTCCGATTGACTTTTTTCATTGGACAAACCGATCGTGTATGGGCCCCATCGGTCTTTTTTCCATCGGTGTTTAAAAATAGAACATGTTTTAAATTTATCCGATGGAAAAAAAAACATAGCAAATTACTATCGTCTGTGGGGAACTCCATCGGATAAAAATCCCACACATGCTCAGAATCAAGTCGACGCATGCTCAGAAGCATTGAACTTCATTTTTCTCGGCTCGTCGGAGTGTTTTACGTCACGGTGTTTGGGACGGTCAGATTTTTGACTGATGGTGCGTAGGCAAGACTGATGGAGGCCAGCTTCATCGGATTTCCGATGGAAAAATCCATCAGTTTAAAATCCATAGGAAATCCGATCGTCTGTACAGGGCTTTAGTCTCCATAAAGGCAGCCAAAAGGAAAGTCTCCTGGATTATGGTCCAAGAAAAGTTAGCTAGTATCATTTCAGACTCGACACGCAAGTTTGAAATCATTTGGGAACCATGGGCACGATTCATGGGAATTTCAATCATCCCGGGTATTTTACCCCCCCCCAGGAAATTTCAAACCGACATCCAGGTGAATGAATCTGCCTTAATATCTCCACTCCTCCCCATTCTTTACTCCTCCTCTTTCCTCTTTCTCACTTTTCTCGCTCTCTCCCTCTCTGGGAATCTCTCCACTTATTATAGGGATCACACTGGGGCGCATCCCTAGAACTTAACACTGTTTTTTGGGTGGTCCCGGACTGGGGGGCTCGGGAGTCCGGGATGCCCCACAGTATGTTCCCAATAGGGGTGCCGGAGGGGGGCGGTCCCCCCTACTCCTCGGGTCCTACCTGGTTTGGTCCCTCTCCCTGGACCCCGGAACCTTTACCCCTGGGCGGCTTCCTTAGCCCAGAAGGGTATAAGCACAAGAATGTCTTTGCACCCTAAGGTCTGGTAGTCAATATTGCTCTTCCCTCAGACTTTTCGGCAAGTTCCATTTCCTTTTTGTATACCAGTACCGCATGTCTTGTACCCCACGCTTCCCTATTGTACACTCAATGTTTCTCTTTGACATATGTGAGAGTATCTCTGTTTTGTCTTTTGTGAAAAATAAAATACTTTGAAAGTAGAACTGTATAACGTTACAAATAATACATAACGCAAACAGAACTATTTTAATTGCATGCCATTAAATTCGAAATTGCATCTAAAAAGCAAACAGACGCATTTGCAGTCACATAAAACAGATTGAAAGAAATACTACAAATGCTCCAAAGGACTGATTTAAGCTAATTTCTGATTGACTGTACCTATTAAAATGTATTAGTGATGTCTGCTTTCATCCATCCCTTTCATTACTATAATTAAAGTACGTTACAATCAAAGTAAAGGAGCACGGCTTGACTGGATGTCAAGGTAACGTTGATACAACAGAGTCATTGTAAAGAAGAGAACACATCTATTGGAGAGGAAGATCCTCTTTTCTAATAAAAGATTGGAATTTTTGTGGAGGTAACCCGCATGTGACCTTCCACAGTGCAGCCAATGCCTTGATTGACTGCGCTCCCCCGAAGCCTCGATCACAATAAAACTGAATTACGGGGCACTGGAGACAGATCTCACCGAAGAACTGTTCATCGTTATAAGACTTTCAACACACAATTTAGCCAGTTGGCCACAGTTATCATAGATAGCAATAACATATGGACACACTTCTTCTCCGATCATCGCTTCAGAATCCCAAGGAGAAGTCTTGCAATATCCACTTCCACTCTCCCTGAACACATATTAGGATAAGATCGCATGACTTATCGAAGGGACATACCTAGTACTCTTATATACTATGATGCTTAAAGCAGAGTGTTCAGTGTGATCCTTTGACCTTAGGTTCACATCTATGTGGTTGATGCATTTTCCGGCACGTTTTGCGATTTTAATGCGTTTTTGCATGCCGTTTTCATGTCCTTTGCATTTTTTTCCCTCTGTGAATAGCTGGTTGTTAACCACTTTCTTACTGGGGACTTAAACCCCCTTCCTGCCCAGGCTAATTTTTAGCTTTCAGCACTGTCACACACTGTCAAGCAACATTGTACCCAAATGAAATTTTTATCATTTTTTTTCACACAAATCAAGATTTCTTTTGGTGGTATTTAAGTATTTAAAAAAAATAGTTTCATAGTTTGTTATACAATTTGAAAACAGGTACGTTTTCTTCTTCATTGATGTGTACTGATGAGGCGGCACTGATGGGCACTGATGGGCTGCACTTATGGGCACTAATAGGCTGCACTGATAGGCTGCACTGATGGGCACTAATCGTGGCACTGGTGGGCAGGTACTGATCAGGTGGCACTGGTGAGTACTGATAGGTGGCACTGGTGGGCAGGCACTGATGAGGCAGCGCTAATAGGTGGCACTGATAGGCAGCACTGATAGGTGGCACTGGTGGGTGGCACAGATAGGTGGCACAGAAGGGCACTGATAGGTGGCACTGATGATGAGGCACTGATGGGCACTGATTGGCAGCACTAAGACACTGATAGGTGGCACTGGTGGGCATTGATAGGTGGCACTGGTGGGCACTGATAGGCAACACTTATATGCACTGGTAGGTGGCATTGGTGGGCACTATCAGGTGGCACTTGTGGGCACTGCATAGCAGCAGTGGCTCTCCGTAATCGGGACCGATGTCCTTCTGACAGAAGCCGCTAATCTGCTTTTTTTTTCTCCTCACGCTGTCAGATTGCGATCTTCTGTTTACATCATGTAATCCAATTTCCAGCTGCTCCTTTAAACAGATCCAGAAGTACAATTGGGTGACAGTTGTCACCCTATAATATGAAGTGCCCAAACAATAATCTTCATGGCAGGGCCACCAGGTATTTTATTAATAAAAGCTGCAGATTAAAAAAGAATAAAAACAACAATTGATAAAATATTAATGTATTACAGCTTATTATGAGAGTTTAGTGATTGTGTATAAAGCTACTTTATCTCCCAGGTTAAACTTATGGATGTGTAAAGTCTGGACTGAGCTCTGAAATCTTAGCTGACATGGACGGGAGGTCAGGGAAGTTCCTTGAGCTGATAATTATTTAGTTTCTAATAATATCTATGGCAGCTCCCTCCATAAAAGTCGAACATTGAAGAACTGATCATTGCTAAGCCAGATCTGAACTTCATACGGCTTTTGGGTCTCCCATAAAAACAAATGAGCTGAAAGTGGTTCTAAAGCGTAAACAATTTATACCTTAATACATTCCTTGCATTAAAAATGTTTAGGCATCAGTTTTGCCCCCCCCCCCTCTTTACTTGCCTGAGCCCTCATTCGATCCTACGCTGTGCACGTCTGCCGCTCTTCTCTCCCATCACTTCTGTGTCTCACTGGTTTTGCTGGCCATTGGCTCCCGCTGCTGTCAATCAAAGCCAGTGACGAGGGAGCGGGGCCAGGTCCCGCTGTCTGTGTTAATGGACGCAGCAGCTGGACTCAGGAGCACAAGCCGCTTCCCATGGTGGCACTTGACAGAGAGAAGGAGCGCTGGCGCGGTACCCGAGAAGAGGTTCACTTGCACAGAGCAGGTAAGTATAGACATGTGTGTTATTTAAAAAAAAATCCTTTAAAATCACTTGAAGCTTGTCAATCACTGCACAGCCAAGTAAGGGCCAATAAACTGTAGGAAAAAGTCTGAAACTGTTAAGTTTAAAAAATTTTGACAGATACAGTAACTACTACTATGTAGGTTTTTCAAGTGTGCATTTACAGTGCCTTGAAAAGGTAATAATACCCCTTGAAATTTTCCACATTTTGTGACGTTACAACCAAAAACATAAACACAATTTATTGGGATTTTATATGATAGACCAACACAAAGTGGCACATAATTGTGAAGTGGAAGGAAAATGATAAATGGTTTTCATTTTTTTTTTACAAATAAATATATGAAAAGTGTGGCGTGTATTTGTATTTAGCCCCCTTTATTCTAAAACCCCCTACTAAAATCTAGTGGAACCAATTGCCTTCAGTAGTCACCTAATTAGTAAATAGAGTGCACCTGTGTGGAATTTAATCTCAGTATAAATACAGCTGTTCTGTGAAGCCCTCAGAGGTTTGTTAGGAGAACCTTAGTGAACCAACAGCATCATGTAGGCCAAGATACACACCAGATAGGTCAGGGATAAAGTTGCAGAGAAGTTTAAAGCAGGGTTAGGTTATAAAAAAAAGATTCCTATATTAGGGCATGTATTCCAGACCTATTGAAGTCCACAACCATACCATCTTTGAAACATTGGTTTTCTAGAATAGACAAAATTAGGATAATGGAAAATATGACAGCCTTATTCTATGGTAGAGAGGAGAAATGTATGGAAACCTGGCGGCCATGGACGACCTTTACTTGTACACTTCAATATGATTGCCTTCTTGCTTAGCATTCAATAATTTGGAGTGTGGTAGGGCTTGGTTGGTGGGGGGTTGATTTGATGAGGAGGGGGGGGGGGTTGTCCTTGTAAACTTTTAAGTAAGATAGTTTTTTTTTTTCTTCTCTTTTTTTTTTTTTTTGTTTAAACCAAGAGACGGGAAGGTAAAATTTAGGAAGAATTTAGGCAGAAATAGGCAGGGAATGTACCTTAGGTTAACAATAGTGGTAATATTTTCAACTAGGCACATTTCTAAGGCCCCTTTCACACTGAGGCGTTGAAAAAACGCAAACAAAATTATGAGTTTTTTTACCGCGATTTTACCGCGTTTTTACCACGTTCGCGGTAAAAAATAGCGCTAACGCATATGCGTATTTACCGCGTTTTTGCGGTAAAAAGGATTATTTGGTATCCCACAATCCTCCACTCTACTGCGGTCATGTGACCTTCCCACAGCTTCTGGGTGTTTTTTACCGCATTTTTACAGCGGTACTTATTAATTTCAATGGGGATAGGCGTTTTTACAGCGCTATTTTATGCACCCCAAAGATGCTCCAAAGAAGCTGTTTGCAGGATTTTTTCCAACGCACAGCCAGCAAAACACCTCAATGTGAAAGCCCTCAGGGCTTTCACATTGAGAATAATGGGGCAGGATTATTTCAGGCATTTTTACAACGCTGTTTTTACCGCAAAAACGCAGTAAAAACGCCTCAGTGTGAAAGGGGCCTTATTTCCTTTGTTTTTTGGGTATATATCCCTAATCCTATGAAGTTTTATTTTGACATGCTGCAGGCTCTAATTACTGTTTGTTTTTACTTTTTTTAGTATGGTCGGATGGCTAGATTTGTGTTGTTTTTTGTTTTTTATCGTAACATAAATATATTCCTTCTCTTGATACTGTCTATATTATTTATATCTTTTGTTATAACTGAAAAAAACATTTGAATAAAGAATTATATTTAAATATATATATATATATATCCCAAGCTTTGAACATCTCACAGACCACTGTTAAATCCATCATCTGAAAATAGAAAGAGTATGGCACAACTGCAAACCTACCAAGACATGGCTGGCGTCCACCTAAACTGACAGGCCGGGCAAGGAGAGTATTAATCAGAGAAGCAGCCAAGAGGCCCATGGTAACTCTGGAGGAGCTGCAGAGATCCACAGCTCAGGTGGGAGAATCTGTCTACAGGACAACTATTAGTCGTGCACTCCACAAATCTGGCCTTTATGGAAGAGTGGCAAGAAGAAAGCCATTGGTGAAAGAAAACTATAAGATGTCCCATTTGCAGAAGCCATGTGGGGGACACAGCAAACACGAGGAAGAAGGTGCTCTGGTCAGATGAGACCAAAATTGAACTTTTTGACCTAAAAGCAATATGCAATGTGTGGCGGAAAACTAACACTGCACATCACCCTGAGCACACCATCCCTACCGTAAAACATGGTGGTGGCAGCATCGTTTTGTAGGGATGCTTTTCTTCAGCAGGGACAGGGAAGCTGGTCAAAGTTGATGGGAAGATGGCTGAAGCCAAATACAGGGCAATCTTAGAAGAAAACCTGCAAAAGACTTGAGACTGGGGCGGAGTTTCTTCTTCCAGCAGGACAACTACCCTAAACATACAGCCAGAGCTACAATGGAATGGTTTCGATTAAAGCATATTTATGCGTTAGAATGGCCCAGTGAAAGTCCAGACCTAAATCCAATTGAGAATCTGTGGCAAGACTTGAAAATTGCAATTAACAGACGCTCTCCATCCAATCTGACAGAGCTTGAGCTATTTTGCAAAGAAGAATGGGCAAAAATGTCACTCTCTAGATGTGCAAAGCTGGTGGAGACATCCCCAAAAAGACTTGCTGCTGTAATTGCAGTGAAAGGCGGTTCTATAAAGTATTGACTCCGGGGGGCTGAATACAAATGCACGCTGCACTTTTCACATATTTATTTGTAAGAAATGTTTAGAACCATTTAACATTTTTCTTCCACTTCACAATTATGTGCCACCTAGTGTTGGTCTATCACATAAAATCCCAATAAAATACATTTAGGTTTTTGGTTGTAACATCACAAAATGTTGAAAATCTCAAGGGGTATGAATACTTTTTCAAGGCACTGTACCTGCTTGAATACAACTGCTAGGACTACTGAGTGCTTGACTGGGCAGAACCAGCATAGGCATAGGTAAGCACCAGTTTTTGCAGCACCAATAAGAGGTTAGTATAGCTTTAGTTGGGGGAAGTTGTGATTGGATGACTGGGCCATTTTTATTGGAGAAGGCAACAATCACATATAAAGTGGGTGAGTAGAATTGTAAGTAAATCTTCAGCTCTCAGTGGGGACGGTGGTGGCCAAGTGGAGCCAGTTGTGTCTATCTCTCCTCTCATGAGCAGCCTTCAGGGTCTAGTAAGCGTTCTGCCCTGAGGGTAGTTGGATCATCCCTATATATTCAACCTTCCTCTAATCAAATCTATGGGCAGCCTCACCAAATTGATTACAGTTGGTAAACTTTACATTTTGCACAATTTTTTCTGCATCGAGTTTTAATTCCTAAAAGCACCACAAATGGAGATGTCATGGTGAGTGACTGAACCAAACCTAAATCACACCATTCAGGAAAGACCGGGTGGTATCTCATTTCTCTATTTACAAATACAGGTATAAAAATTCCAAGGAATACAGCTGTGACCTTCCAAAGTAATAGATTTGTGTAATTCCATTTATAAATTGCATTCTAGCCATTTCTCCTGCTGAGGTTCCTGCCACATATTGCTCCTCTAGGTTCCAAGGACAGCCCGAGTTTCACATACTGAGCAGAGAAGAGTCATTTATTGCAGGACGTTTCGCTTTATTTATAAAGACAGAGAAATAAATGTTTTTCCTTTTTGTTAATGGAAATTTGTGAAGCTGATGTGCAGTGTCAAAAATTGTAAAACCGGCCTAAAAACAACACTAAAACCCTGTACACACGATCGGTTTCACCGATGAAAACACTCCGATGGACTTTTTTCATCGGGCAAACCGATCGTGTATGGGTCCCATCGGTCTTTTTTCCATCGGTGAGAAAAAATAGAACATGTTTTAAATTTATCCGATGGAAAAAAAAACAATAGCAAATTCTGTGTGGAACTCCATCGGAGAAAAAACCCACGCATGCTCAGAATCAAGTCGACGCATGCTCAGAAGCATTGAACTTCATTTTTCTTGGCTTGTCGGAGTGTTTTACGTCACGGCGTTTGGGACGGTCGGATTTTTGACTGATGGTGTGTAGGCAAGACTGATGGAAGTCAGCTTCATCGGATTTCCGATGGAAAAATCTATCGGATTTGAATCCATAGGAAATCTGATCGTGTGTACAGGGCTTGAGTGGCAATATTTTACCATTATTAAAGCTATTCCATCTTTAAAAAAATAAATAAAAAAAAACATATTGCTAGCCATTTTTTTATTATTCACCCCTGTGCACTCATCTCTATTGAAAAAATGGCATATACTAATAGCAAAGTCATAACATCTCCTACCAGTGTCAACATTGGCCACCTCTGAACTACAAATCCTGGCGTTCTTCCAAAGAGAGAGATTAAGATTAGAGAGATTAAAGTGACACTAAACAATACGCTTAAAGCAGCAATAAACCCAAAAGCAAACATTTATTATATTGTAGCTTACCAATTCTTAGATGTGATAGCTGCATTTGTTTCCTTTTTTAGGCTTTCTTTCTTTTTATTTTCTCCTGGTGATCCTGCCAGTAAGTCTGTTGTTTTTTTAACAGAACAAACTGTCCTGCAGATGTAGCCGTTCGGCTAGGTTCGTACCTATGCAGGTTGTGATTGATGCGTTTTCCTGGTGCATTACGCATTTTTGACATATTTTTAATGCGTTTTTGAGGCATTTTGCATTTTTTGGGAGGTGACTGCTGTCATGAGGGAAAAACCAGCAAAAATGCAGCAGAAATGCAGTAAAAAAATAAGCACTGTGTTTTTGATGCATTTTTGATGCGTCTCTGCTGTATTTCTATTGAAGTCTATGGAGCCAAAAATGTGAACATGCTGCGAGCAAAAAAGTCCCTAACCCTTTACAAAAAATGCACTGGTTGAAAATGCACAGATGTGAACATGACCAATAGGAAATCATGTTGAATGGACTGTAGTGCGTTTCTGCAAAACTGAAAACGCACTCAATTTGTATGCAATCAGGCAGGCCCTTCCACTACATAGCTGAAGGTAAATCTAAAGGAAATTAAATAAGAAAATTGTATAATGTATGGCCAGCTTAATACAGGAGGTGTGTTACTGGCCACATCACCAGATGACACCAGAGGAAAAAAAAAAAAAAACATATATAAAAAGTAATAAGTGTGGTGCCAACAAAATCCTTGTTAGAAAATTAAATTAAATGAAAGAAACAAAAAATAAAAAAGTGCAGCTGCTCCTTTAAAGCCGTGTATACACGATCGGTTTCACCGATGAAAACAGTCCGATAGGCTTTTTTCATCGGATGAATGGATCGTGTATGGGCCCCATCTGTCTTTTTTCCATCGGTGTGAAAAAACAGAACGTTTTAAATTTATCCGATGGGAAAAAAAACGATAGCAAATTACTAACGTCTGTGGGGAACTCCATCGGACAAAAAACCCACGCATGCTCAGAATCAAGTCGACGCATGCTCAGAAGCATTGAACTTCATTTTTCTCGGCTTGTCGGAGTGTTTTACGTCACAGCGTTTGGGACGGTCGGATTTTTGACTGATGGTGTGTAGGCAAGACTGATGGAAGTCAGCTTCATCGGATTTCCGATGGAAAAATCCATCAGATTAGAATCCATAGGAAATCCGATCGTCTGTACAGGGCTTTAGTGGTGATCCCACTTTCAAAACAGTAACATAACAAAAGTAAGGCGCTACTACAGTATATCCCATTAGTCAGTATACAAAAAATACAACAAATACAAAGTGTTATATGAGTCCCATCAGTGTAAATCATAAAAGTGCACTTCTCATAATCTCCTTCTTATAGTGCTCCACCAAACGTGTGTGTAAAATCCACACTCATCACCAACCATCAATACAAAGCCAGCCTTCAGATATTATCAGCTCCTATTTCTCCAACCATAAAACTAGATCCGGTAGATCTTGCGGGAACATACAGGGTTCACTAACCCAGGCTTGCCAGATACCTCTCTCTCATATATATTAAGAAAAGGACCCAAGGAGAGTAATAAAGGATATCATAGTGTATTCATTTAATAACATTTCTTCAGTATATAAAAGCACAAATGCGCACTTACATTTAATGGTGCTATCGTCAGCACCAACACAATCTTTTTTACAATGTGTTCACCAGCCACCATGGACGTCCGCAGGTAAGGGCGGGGGGGGGGCAATTGCCCCCCTGGAATTGTCAAGAAGGTGTTATAGTTGCCAGCTGCAGTGTCTGCCGTGGCCACCACTGACTTTTTTTCTGAGTCAGCCGGTTGCTCTCTGTCCTGACACATCTGATGTCCCTCCCTCACCCCCGGCCCAATCATCGGATAAGATGGCTCGGCCGTTCTGCCGCTCCTCTTCAGTGATTGCCTGCCTGTGTACATGTGTAGATCCGACTGGCGTCAGCGCCGCCTACTCAGTGCAGTCAGTGGCCGAGCCGCCGAGTGATACGCTGCCAGTGCCTACTCATCATCACATCACAGGAAATTCTGACCTGAAGTGAGTGGCATATACAGTTGCAAGTAACACAAGAAGAACCACAGGTAACTGCAGTTAAAAGAAGAATTTTGATTTATATATTGCTGGAAAGTTGGACAGCTATTACTGGAAAGATATGTCTGTGTATGTTAAGAGATAATTCATCTTCTTCACTTTGTATAGGCTGTTTTCATCAAGATCAAAATATGGCCACAACAGATGTATTGCAATACATTGCAAAATAAAAAGATCTACTTTCTCTAGGCTATATTTATATGGGCATGGTATGCCTGGCCTGAGTAACTTCCAATACAAAGTGAAGCTGAATTACTGTATCTCTTATATAACACATATATCTTTCCACTGGAAAGATATATGTTATATAAGAGATAATACAGCGTCACTTTGTATCGGAAATTACTCAGGCCAGGCATACCATGCCCATATAAATATAGCCTAGAGAATGTAGATCTTTTTATATTGCATGGGTGACCTTGAAATGATGCCCCCCCCCCCCTGAAAAAAGTTCTGTGGAAGCCCATGCCAGCCACTTACTCCGAGCCAGCGTGTTTTCCAATAGCCAGAAACAATGCCCAAGGATTAACCGGAAGTGATGTCAACGATGGCGGATGCGCAGCCTGTGTACTGGTTCGCAGGCAATTTGGAACAGGAAGGGGTCATCGCCAAACTGTCTAAAATGTCTTGGTATGCTGACGCCTTAAGAGTTCCCTTCACTGGAACTAAGGGACCAAGCCCAATCCCTGAAAAACAACAATACACCATAATCCCCCCTCAACTAAAAGATTTGGACCAGTGCACAAAGCAAGGTCCATAAAGACATGGATGAGTGAGTTTGGGGTAGAGGAACTTGACTGGCCTGCACAGAGTCCTGACCTCAATAGAACACCTTTGGGGTGAATTAGAGTGGAGACAGCGAGCCAGAAATTCTCATCCAACATCAGTGCCTGACCTCACAAATGCGCTTCTGGAAGAATGGTCAAACATTCCCATAGACACACTCCTAAACCTTGTGCACAGCCTTCCCAGAAGAGTTGAAGCTGTTATATCTGCAAAGGGTGGGCCAACTCAATACTGAACCCCACGGACTAAGACTGGGATGCCATTAGAGTTCATGTGTGTGTAAAGGCAGGCGTCCCAAAACTTGTGGTAAACTAGTGTATTTAGTTGCCTGAAGCCTCCTGAGATACTCACATCATGCATCCCAGCAGGCCCTGGTGTACTCTACACTTGCAGTGGTTCTCAACCTCAGTCCTCAAGTACCCCCAACGGGCCAGGTTTTCAGGTTTTCCTTTACTTTGCACAGCTGCTTTAAATCAATATCAATGACATGGTATTGATAAGACCTATTTTATCTAAGGGAAGTTCCCAAAACATGGCCTGTTGGGGGTACTTGAGGACTGAGGTTGAGAACCACTGGTCTACAGCATGCACTGTGACACATCATCAAGAGGCCTGCTGCCTCTTCCTGGTTCTTACAGCTGGCTACCTGATGACAGCAGATGTATGTCTTTAGGGGACCAGCTGCAAGAACCCAGAGGGGACAGCCCGTTCTTGATGATGTCAGAGGAGAACATGGCAGCTTAGGACCGTGTAAGGAGTGGATCCATACAGAACACCCCAGGATTCCCAGGGAAGGTGTGTATGATGGTGTGAATAATCAAGGGTAAAAGATAAGAATGGAAAAAAAAATATAGGAGGAGTGAAGTTCCTTTTTCAAAACATGTTACAAAAGTATACGCATATACTGTATAGTATGTATTTCAGCTGTTTCTATACAGTATCTGTGTAATTGGACCTCCTCTTTAAGGCGCAGTCTTGTGCATGCCATATGTTGTCCCTTTACTGTATAAATTAAGATTTAAATTATAAATTAAAATTATTTATAGGCAGCCAGTCTATACAATGTTGCCCTCACCTTCCCCCATCTGCTGTTGGTTTATGAAATTTTACCTAAACTTTCCTTTCAAAATGAACAGCGTGCACGCTGTGATGGCGAAAAACGAATTAAGAAAAATAGTTTTGGAAACAGCTTAATTGCTGCGTAACATTTCCTCCGGTCTTAATATCTTTTATTTTTATATTGTCCTTCTGAGCATTTGTAGGCATTGTGGAGAGGATTAATTGCAATCGCTGTGATCAGTGCAGGAGACTGCAAAAATATTTGCTTTTATCTCGTGTCAAAGATTGTGTTTTCATAAAAAAGGAAAACCTATCTGCTGTATTCAGACACAACATTAATTAGACTCAATTTCACTGCATTGGCAAAAAAGTACAACTTTACGAGGGCGCATCTGAGTTCAATAGACAACGTCAATTCTTGAGAACTAGGACTTTTTTTTTTTTTTTTTTTTAGCACCTCAAGTTTAACAGAAATAACAGCAGTAAAAAAAAAAAAAAAAAAAGACTGCTTGAAAACATTTCACAACATTCAAGTACATCTCCATGTAATGCTCCTGCGTGGCAAGTTGTTAAAGTGGTTCTAAAGGCTCAAGGTTTTTTACCTTTATGTATTTTATGCATCAAGGTAAAAGAAAACCTTCCCTGTGCAGCAGCCCACCCAGCACCCCCTATTACTTACCTGAGCCCCATCGCGATCCAGTGATGTGCACAAGAGCCTCGGCTCTCCAGGGACCCTCACCATTGGCTCCCACTGCTGTCAATCACAGCCAGTGAGCCAATGAGGAGAGAGAGGGTGTGGGGCCGAGCCACGGCTCTGTAGGTGACTGGACATGCAGAGTAGCGGCTCGGGAGCGAGCCTGCTTGGGTGCACCCGGCAGGAGGGAGGGGCCAGGAGCGCCAGCGGGGGCCACTGAAAAGAGCAGATGAGTATGACATGTTTCTTATAAAAAAAAACAAGCCTTTAACATCACTGTAAGCTAGTTCCTGTGCTATTGCCTACAGTCTAATTTTATGTAATGGTGGGCACAAGACCCCAGTAACCATCCCTCTGATTCACCACTTTTCAGGTTCCTCACTCATCTCAGGCATACACATACAATTATACAATAGATAAAAATATCCAAGTATGTCATATCACATTAAGCATAATACAGCATAGGAATTCGCTTCACGGGCAAATCCAGCCAAGAAAACTACATGCATGTAGATAGGTACAATGAGCACCACTAAATCATATAGAGTAGCAGCTGATGTTCAGAAATACATACAGAAATTTGGTACTCAGAATAGAGTAATGAAGCTAGCTGAGCCAGACCCTGGTGAAAAGAGAAAGGAGAAGGCAAAATGCAATGTTTCAGGGATGTAAGAACCCCTCTTCTCAAGAACCTTCTGCTGAGGTTCTTGAGAAAGGGGCTTCTTAGACTCGAAATGTTGAGTTTTTTCCAAAATCTATTGTTGGTTGCTAAATGGTGTAGATAATAGTGATGTGCAGAGCTTTACTGAGAAGTCATCACTCATCTCAGCCCTCAGGCTATGTTGAGAAACACTCCTTCACATATGTAGCGCCCTGCTCCCAATGAGTGGGCGCTATATGTTGAAATTTAGTTGTCTGAGCATTAGTTTAGCCCAGAGAGATTGTTTATTCAAATTGTGGCACTGTTTCAGTACAGTTGGTTGCATGATTTCCCCCCCACCAGTGGGTGTCGCTGTCACTGCTGGTCAGGGTTGGAAAGGCAACAGGCTGGACGTATCCCAGGGGGCGTGGTGCATGCTGGGAGAGGGTATTTAAGTGACAGACGCCATTAGGGTGAAGGAGAATTGGGGGTCGTCTTCTTCGATCCTCACCTGAGGGCCCTCCTGGCCTCAGGGATGTGTTGGCAGTTCCCGCCTCAGGGCCACGTTGGCCTGAGGCCTCGCAACTGAGATGTAGGCCCAGGAGTTACTGGGGCCTACTGATCCGGGGACGATCCTGTGTCGCCTTGCCTGATGGAAGGGACCGAACAATTGAGGACTCAATTGGAGGATGTACCCGGATCCCAAAAATCTACCTCACAGTGCTGCCGGAGCGGCTGAAAGATCCTGGCACTGAGAGCTGTGTTCTTTCTGAGGGAGCTAACCCAGTGAGGGGTTATACGAGTCTGTGGCAGAGACTCTTCTATTGAACAAATTCCAATACCAAGTCTGTGGCAGAGACTTTTCTATTGATTGAGCTTCGCACCGGCTGCTAGGCCAGTGAGATTGGGCCTATCCGGCGGTGGCTGAGTCCAGCGTGGAGACAATCGCTTCTCTGGACCTAGGAAGTTTCCGTAATTGACAAGTAAGATACCTGAGTCCTCCCCATTCCTCTACCCCTCTGTTGAAACGTTTTATTCAAATAAAACCCTTGAAAGAGACTTTGTGTCGGTGCAGACATTTCTTATGGATAGACTCTTCAAGGAGAACCCCTGAGCCGAACACTTGGAACAGTAAGGTAACGTGCAAAGACCTACAACTAAACCAGCAGCTCCTACGGGGGTACCGCTAAACATACTTATAAGAGGCCTCTCTGTCTACCGTGGTTCCAGATGAAGTTGGTAGGGGGGCCCAGGTTCTAACTTCCTACCACCCAAAGACACCCAGTACAGAAACTACAAGAGATCCTCCCAGATGTATACAATATTACAATATGGGGACTAACATCCTGCTGCATCAAACTAAAGTTCCAGTAACACCACATTAGACGTCTACTCAAATTGTGAACAAATCCCAGCTTTTGACAAATGTCATTGGAACAGGTGTTGCCATTTAAAAAAATCCATTTAGCCAAAAGTTGTGGATGCCTGACTGTCACACCTACCTTTACAAATGATTGCATTCAGGTATTTCTACCTCAGGGTACTTTTATTGTTACAGCATACAAAGACATTTCTATTGATTGTGTGCTTCCAACTTGTGGCAACAGTCCGGGGGAAGGTTCTGTTCCAGAATGACTGTGCCCCTGTGAACAAAGCCAGATCCATACATACAGTCAGGTCCATAAATATTGGGACATCGACACAATTCTAATCTTTTTGGCTCTATACACTACCACAATGGATTTGAAATGAAAGGTACAAGATGTGCTTTAACTGCAGACTTTCAGCTTTAATTTGAGGGTATTTACATCCAAATCAGGGGAACGGTGTAGGAATTACAAAAGTTTGTATATGTGCCTCCCACTTTTTAAGGGACCAAAAGTAATGGGACAGATTAACAATCATCAATCAAACTTTCACTTTTTAATACTTGGTTGCAAATCCTTTGCAGTGAATTAGAGGCTGAAGTCTGGAACGCATAGACATCACCAGACGCTGGGTTTCATCCCTGGTGATGCTCTGCCAGGCCTCTACTGCAACTTTCTTCAGTTCCTGCTTGTTCTTGGGGCATTTTGCCTTCAGTTTTGTCTTCAGCAAGTGAAATGCATGCTCAATCGGATTCAGGTTAGGTGACTGACTTGGCCATTGCATAACATTCCACTTCTTTCCCTTAAAAAACTCTTTGGTTGCTTTCGCAGTATGCTTCGGGTCATTGTCCATCTGCACTGTGAAACGCCGTCCAATGAGTTCTGAAGCATTTGGCTAAATATGAGCAGACAATATTGCCCGAAACACTTCAGAATTCATCCTGCTGCTTTTGTCAGCAGTCACATCATCAATAAATACAAGAGAAGCAGTTCCATTGGCAGCCATACACGCCCACGCCATGACACTACCACCACCATGCTTCACTGATGAGGTAGTATGCTTTGGATCATGAGCAGTTCCTTTCCTTCTCCATACTCTTCTCTTCCCATCACTCTGGTACAAGTTGATCTTGGTCTCATCTGTCCATAGGATGTTGTTCCAGAACTCTGAAGGCTTTTTTAGATGTTGTTTGGCAAACTCTAATCTGGCCTTCCTGTTTTTGAGGCTCACCAATGGTTTACATCTTGTGGTGAACCCTCTGTATTCACTCTGGTGAAGTCTTCTCTTGATTGTTGACTTTGACACACATACACCTACCTCCTGGAGAGTGTTCTTGATCTGGCCAACTGTTGTAAAGGGTGTTTTCTTCACCAGGGAAAGAATTTTTCGCTCATCCACCACAGTTGTTTTCCGTGGTCTTCCGTTTTTTTTGGTGTTGCTGAGCTCACCGGTGCGTTCTTTCTTTATAAAGATGTTCCAAACAGTTGATTTGGCCACGCCTAATGTTTTTGCTATCTCTCTGATGGGTTTGTTTTGTTTTTTCAGCCTAATGATGGCTTGCTTCACTGATAATGACAGCTCTTTGGATCTCATATTGAGAGTTTACAGCAACAGATTCCAAATGCAAATAGCACACTTGAAATTAACTCTGGACCTTTTATCTGCTCCTTGTAAATTGGATAATGAGGGAATAACACACACCTGGCCATGGAACAGCTGAGCCGCCAATTGTCCCATTACTTTTGGTC
Source organism: Rana muscosa (assembly GCA_029206835.1). Lineage (NCBI taxonomy): Eukaryota > Metazoa > Chordata > Amphibia > Anura > Ranidae > Rana > Rana muscosa. Next base: position 82,171,930 of record CM055117.1, on the reverse strand, counting down.
CCATAAAAAGTGGGAGGCACATATACAAACTGTTGTAATTCCTACACAGTTCACCTGATTTGGATGTAAATACCTTCAAATTAAAGCTGAAAGTCTGCAGTTAAAGCACATCTTGTTCCTTTCATTTCAAATCCATTGTGGTGGTGTATAGAGCCAAAAAGATTAAAATTGTGTGGATGTCCCAATATTTATGGACCTGACTGTACATTACTTGATAAGTCTTGTGTTAGGGACCTAAGTGGCCTGCACAAAAGCCCTAACCTCAACCCTCTTGAGCACCCTTGGGATGAATTGGAGCAGATTGTGAGCCAGGTCTACTAATCCAACATCAGTACCTAACTTCACAAAGATTTTTTAGGGCTGAATGTGCACACATTTCCACAGACGCATTCCAAAGGTCTTCCCAGAAGGGTGGAGCATGGAGGCTGTCATAGAAGCAAAGTAGTGGTTCTTGAAATAGGGGCTCCAGAAATCTCATAAAGGTGTGATGGTTAGGTGTCCACCGACTTTATAATTGCATTTGCAGTATTTGCTGAGCCCTTTGCTCAGCTTTAATCTTCCAAAGTAGAAGTTCAGTCAAATCCTAACTATACTATATCTGCTCCCACCCCCATTCTAAGTCTACTCTAACTACTCTGTAAAGGAAAGATGTCTATACTCACCTATGCTGAGGGCGCTCTGGTCCGGTCAGATGATCTCTCCAGTGGCCAGCTTCAGTAAAGAGGAAAGATTGCTGACAATGGGTGCAATGCCTATGCAGTGTCATCACCTATAGATTTACTATGGGGAAACTGTTGTTGACTGTCTCTCCTCTACACTGAAGCCGGCACTGGGACCCGCACATGTGACCAGACCAGAGTACCCTCAGAATAGATAAGTATAGATAAGTATACACATCTTTCCTTTACAGAGTATTTAGAATAGGCTTAGAATAGGGATGGGAGCAGGTTTAAGTGTACTGTAGTTTGAGTTTGACTGGACTTCAACTTTAACCACTAGCCCACCGCCCGCCGACATATGACGGCGGGACGATGAGCCTCTCGTTCTGGGCGGATGTCATATGACGTTAAGCCTTCCTGAGCCACTAGGGGGCGCGCGCGCCTGCCGCATCCCTGGGAACCCCGTGCGCGTGCCTGGCGGCCGCGATGTCCGCCGTGCACCCGCGATTGCCCAGTAACTGAGCAGGACCATGGATCTGTGTGTGTAAACACACAGATCCACGTCCTGTCAGGGAGAGGAGACCGATGGTGTGTCCCTTGTACATAGGGACACCGATTGGTCACCTCCCCCAGTCAGTCCCCTCCCCCCACAGTAAGAATCACTCCTAGGGAACACATTAATTCCTTGATCGCCCCCTAGTGTTAACCCCTTCCCTGCCAGTCATATTTATACAGCAATCAATGCATTTTTATAGCACCGATCGCTGTATAAATGCGAATGGTCCCAAAAATGTGTCTGATGTGTCCGCCACAATATCGCAGTCACGATAAAAATCGCAGATTGCCACCATTACTAGTAAAAAATAAATAAATAAAAAAATGCTTTAAATCTATCCCCTATTTTGTAGCCGCTATAACTTTTGCGCAAACCAATCAATATACGCTTATTGCGATTTTTTTTTACCAAAAATATGTAGAAGAATACGTATCGGCCTAACCTGAGGAAAAATTTTGTTTTAAAAAAATAAACATTGGATATTTATTATAGCAAAAAAGTTAAAAATATTGTGTTTTTTTCAAAATTGTCGCTCTTCTTTTGTTTATAGCGCAATAAATAAAAACCGCAGAGGTGATCAAATACCACCAAAAGAAAGCTCTATTTGTGGGGAAAAAAATTATAAACATTTTATTTGGGTACAGTGTTGCATTACCGTGCAAATGTCATTCAAATTGTGACAGCGCTGAAAGCTGAACAATGGCTTGGGCAGGAAGGGGGGAGGGAAGTGCCCAGTATTGAGGAGGTTAACTAAGCAGTCGTTTAGTGGGGTTACCTAATACATTAAAATCAAATGTATTCTGTTTTAGAAACATAACAGTAAAAATCCGAAACATCATGTTAAATGTGAACTTTACAGCAAAAATGACTCTCTGGTAAAAGTTACAGCAATAAAATAAATTTGTACTTGCTTATACTAATGTTTCTTTTTAAATAAGCCTGACAATGTGAGCGTGCCCTTGCTACTATAAGTAAAGTGGTTGGAATTTTTATGCATAGTCAAACATCATTTCCCAGCAATTGTTATATTTTCCATGTTAGACAACAGAAAAGGAGAACTGGCAGTGACTGTTAATGCATTTTTCAATGCCGGCTGCTTTATATTCCTTCATATATTTATAACTGTACCAGGCAGAAGTGTAAAACGTGGAGCTTCTTCAATATATCTGTTATAATATGAGTATATTAGATCTGTAATCTGTGTGTCTTCCTGGATAATAGATCTTCCTGCCATCCTCCAGTATCTATGGTACCAGTGCAATGACCTAGTGGGGCTCTAGAAGAGAAGACAAATGTCTCCAATAGCTTGGAATGCCCCGGAGGTAATCACCCACCAGCTCCAGATAATAAATATTATTTTCTGGGTATGAGGTTATACGGGGTTCAGCCTATTCTGCAGTAAGCAGATATTTCAGAATACATTCATGTATCTCTGATGCCGCATACACACGACCGTTTTTCACGATGTTAAAAATGCAATTTTTTAAATTGGGCATTAAAAACGGCCGTGTGTAGGCTCCAGAGCATTTTTAACAACGTGAAAAATGGCCTAAAAAAAATGAGAACCTGCTCTATTTTTTCACGTCGTTTTTCACGTCGTTTTTTTTAACGACGTGAAAAACGGTAGTGTGTATGCTTTTACGAGGGGAAAAAAAATGCGCTTGCTCAGAATCAAGTATGAGACGGGAGCGCTTGTTCTGGTAAAACTAGCGTTCGTAATGGAGATAGCACATTCGTCACGCTGTAACGGACTGAAAAGCACGAGGCTGAAAAGCGCGAATCGTCGCTCAACAAAGTTTACTAACATGAAGAGTGGCGCCATTCGAACGGAACTTCCCCTCTATAGTGCCGTTGTACGTGTTGTACGTCACTGCGCTTTGCTCGAGCGTTTTTTTAATGAACGTGTGTATGCAAGACAGGCTTGAGAGGAAACAAGAAAAATCATGTCGAGAAAAACGTTGTTTTTGAAAATGACATTAAAAACGATCGCGTGTATGCGGCATAACTTCTGATCTATCTCTAACAAGAAACTTCAGTGCAAAGGCAAGTAAAAATATAAATGAAATACATTTGGCTCAAACCTGTAGACATGTGCAATTAGTTTTGGTCCGGATGTAAATTCGGACAAATTTTTGGTTATTTGGAGATTTGGATGTATTCAAATCTCTGAATTAAATACTAACTCATTTCATCAAAATTCATTTAATTTCGTTTTGTTTATTGTTTTGTTTTGTTTTTTTGCTTGATTGGGGCATGTTGGGTTGATGACATCAGAAGGGGGTAGGGTTACCTGCTGATGTCATCGGGTGACTCCGCCGCTTAGCTATTTAAGCAGGCAGTCGGCAGGAGCGCTCGACGAGGCTGGAGGTTTGTTTTGTTTTTTGCTTTATTCAGGTCCGGCGGTGCAGCGAGTGCCAGGATTGCCAATGGATCTACATCGGGGGACATTGTTTTTTATTTTTTAATAAAGAAATTGTAAAATGTCAAAGAGGCATTATTTCTTCCACTGACACCAATGATGGGGCACTATTCCCCCCACTGACACCAATGATGGGGCACTATTCCCCCCACTGACATCAATGATGGGGCACTATTCCTCCCACTGACACCAATGATGGGGCACTATTCCTCCCACTAACACCAATGATGGGGCACTATGCCTCCCACTGACACCAATGATGGGGCAATATTCCTCCCACTAACACCAATGATGGGGCACTATTACTACCACTGAAACTAACAATAGGGTACTATTCCTCCCACTAATATCAAAGATGAGTTTTTATTCCCACTGATGCCAGGAACTTTCAACTCCCACTGACTACGGTCTGGCCCCCCTAAAGTCAGAAGGACAGTAAACTGGTCCTTTGTTTAGAAAGTTTGGAGACCCCTGATGTTGGGCAAAGCAATTGGTTTGTCCTAAAGTCCAACCCCAGAAATGTTTTGCTTTCTTCCCCTCCCTGATGTCTTCCCCAACCACTATCCAATTAAAAATCCCAATTATACATACCATAAATCCTGCAGTCATTCAACTGGTCCAGTGGCATAAAAAAATCTGTGCTTTTCCCCGCTTGTAGCAGCGGTTGGTGGATCTTACTCCTGGTAGTGGTACTCATTAAGTGATATGGGAGCACTGCTCTGTTGAGGAGTATTGTCAGCCCAGACCAGCATCATGATGCACCCCCAGGGGGTGGGTCTATGACAGCCTGAGCTCATAGGAAGTTGGTTGGATGATGCTGGGCGTTGTTCAGCCTAGAGAGGTAAGTCTGCAGAGGATGAAACTGGAGAGGTAGTGAGTACTGCAGTCAAAGCTGTGTTGTTTGTGTGAGGAGGAGGGAATTTAAGTAAACCTGTTTTTGTGACCCACATAGGCAAGGCACAGGTTGACTTTAGGTAAGGCCCCAGTCTAGGGTACTCTATGGTATTATATCAAATGAAATGCCAAAAATACAAAAGAAAATGTAATAATATACATAACATCATCTTGACTTCTACAATGTTCTCATTGTTCCACTCTAAATTATCTGGCAAAGTCAAATGTTTTCTTACATAGCTTTCATGTAGGCCAGTAGATGCCCCCTTACTTAAAGTAATCCTTTTACTGAGACTAATAACAAGAACTGCCATTGGTGGCCTTTTTCTAAATATGCTAGTTGTCTGGCTAATGTTAGAATGACCTTCTGGTTTTAGGCAGGAATTACACCTATGTGTACTTCCCCTGATGCATTTCCTATTGAAATCAATGGAAGAGCTACAAAACACGTCTACACATATTAACAATTAACTTTGTATTGGATGTCAATGTCACAATATAAGTTATGTGGTGTTACTTAACTAATGATCTTAAGCTGTGAACTTACATCCTGGTATTGATTTACATGCATGCATAAAGATTTATCCAGTGTAGGAAATTAACAATACCAGCTACGTTGTCAATTAGAGTCCAGAATAAGGTACAGTATACTATTAGTGTACTTTTCCTTGGGGCAAGTCCCCGTTTTGAGGGGTGTGTCCCCGGGAAATGGGTGTTCCTGAAATAGTCCTTTGGAAGTATGGCAGCATAGCTTAAACCTTGTAATGTTCAGGCACCAACTTGAAATGCCCAGCATAAGCGTTAGTTTAAATGATTGCCACTGGAACAGCCTGTGCTGAAACCTAGGTTTCTTCACATGCGTGGGTAGCTCCATTGGCAGTGGCACTAATTTTAATTGTTGCTTGTGTAGCGGGGTCTTCAAAGTTAGTGGGATACACCTGGGGGTAGAGAGAGACCCAGGTGTGTAATTATGTCAGGGATTAGACCCCTTTTTCTTATTCGTGGAGGATTGGGTGGTGTAATATTCTCTTCGACCAGTGGGTGTCAGTGTACCTACTGGCTCGGGGTGGAATCACTACCGCAGTGCTACCCTTCTTTGTCCCTTCCTGGAGATGGTACGGCTGGGGCGGGGAACCCGCCGTGGTGTCGATGGGAGGAGATAAAAGGGAGAGACCCCCTCGCCACGAGGTCTTCGGGGGATCATCTCTTCACGCACCCAGGCACCTTAGGCCTGGGTGCGGGCGGTTCAAGGTTCCGGCCTAGGCGCCCTAGGCCTGGCCGGAATGAAGATGGAGTCCATCCCAGGCACCTTCAGCCTGGGGTGAGGTACTATTAAGGAGGCCTGGGACCCGGTGACTCCGACTGGGTCCCGCGAGGGTGAAGTTGCTCCAGGGCGCCCCTTGCGAGGGGACCCGCATCTGAGGTGAGGAGGCTGGGGAGGTCACCCGTCCGAAGACCCGGTGCAGTGTCAACCCGGTGACGGATGGGCCTTCGGTAACTCCCTTGGAGGACATCTTCCCCTGATAGGGGCTACAGCGCAGCGGAGGAGCTTTCATCAAGACTCCTGCAACCCCTGGTCATAGCACAGGGAGTGTAGGGACTAGGAACCTGTACAGTGCCTCGACCTGCTTCCCCATCGTATCAGGCCGTTGCATTTGACTGTATGTGGAGATACGCAATAAACCTGAGTTTGGACTTTGATGGGTGTATGGACTCTGTTGATGGGAACAAAGGGAGATTCTGGCACGGAAGGACTGACCCTCATAACCAGCACACATTTGGCCCGAGGAAAAGATTGGTACTGGCCTTCACCTCACCCACAGCCATGGGGAGGACATGGGCCGTAGCGCACCTCACTCTGTCGCTCGACATACCCCTAGTTAAAGAGGTCGGGGTGAGGCCGCTACACTTGCATGGCAAGATTTTGGCTATGCTGCCAGGCTCTGGGGAACATGCAGGGAGTGCCTGCAACAGAGAGGGAAGGTAACAGAAGGATGTTGAAGATATCACATTGGGAAACTATTAATTACTCCATGCAGTACTTACTCCTAACCGTTGCAACCTGTGTTTTACTTCCTCCTGATCCCTGCAATGTGTGCGTTTCTCACACTAAACACTGTAGTCTGTGTGTTACTTGCTTCTAACCTCTTTTACTTATTTCTACCCTCTTTACTCTGCGTGTTACTCACACCTGCACTCTGTAGTTTACTCACTCTTGACCCATAGCAGCATAGGCTCAGATTTTATTTACTATACATCTTTAAGTCCCTCCCACTGTTACCTCAATTTGGCCATGCCCACATGTTGCTGTGGTATGCTATGTGTACTGCATCAATCCTCTATTCGTGGTGCCTAAAGGCATTTTGACTTTCTACCTTGGATGTCTTGCCTTGTTCCAAAAGTCTGTGACCGATTGTTTAATGCCATGTTAAAAATAGGGGGTGTGATATTGTGGGTATGGCTACAAATAGGGGGTATGGTTTGAAAAGTAGGCCCGCAATTCTGAATTGTGATGTAGGGGCCAGCAATATAGTGTGCATGTACAGTATGTTCTTTTTTAACAGCTATATTTAAATAAACTTTGTATATTTTTTATAATTATCTTTGATGTACTGTTACTTGGGCCATTAAAATCCTGTAAGGGGGAGTTCTCATCCACTTTCCTTTATTCACAGCTTGACCACTGAAACGGGAGGCGAGGGCTTGACCGAATAACCCAAGTGTGTCTTAGATGCATCTGTAGCGCTACCCCCAGTTAAGAGAGCCGCTGGATTTGTTTTTTGGCCCTGAGTACAGCTCCACCAACCCCCAGCAATCTGCTCGACCCACCCTGGCACAGTTAGTCTAGGGGTTATATTTTTATCATAATCAATTGGTATTCTAAAGGCACCCTCTTTACAGTAAGACAACACACAAATGTTAAAGATTAAGTATAACAGCTTTACTTTGGTTGTAAAAAGGCTTAAGCAGAATATAATACACACAACCGGCTTGCAGAGCCCTGCAGCAATCAATATAGCACACAATAATGGCGCTGCGCGGTAATTCACCACGCGTAGCTATTATGGTATACACGCCCTGTGACGCACTAAACAATATCCTATCTCCCCACCCTGGCCAGGCCTGACCCAGAATAAATCTCAGTCCTTCCTATAGGGATTTCTTCGCATGCAAACTTTCGGTGGTGCACTTGATGAATAGTATTTATAATCCACAAACTGGCAATCACTAAGAACACTATGCTGGGGGGACACTTCAACTCTGTCCTGCTACCGGTCACCCAGGGGAACAACAAGCAAACAATCGGTGAGCCACGGCAGTCTATAGGCCTAGAATCTGTAAAGTCTATTTGATTGAGCAAGTGCTCGCTCACCACTCCGGGCGCGATCCCAGCCCGGGACTTCCACCTGCTGTGTCTCCGCACACAGCGTCTGCAACGATCGGGTCCCCGATCCAACTGTTGTCCTCACTCGACCAGTCTGGTGCCACCCAGGCTCCGCAGTGGGGTGGAAGGCTCTTTGGAAGTTGCGCAAGGCCCAGGCTTCAGGCCTTGCACTGCAGCAGATCTGCACAGGAAGAAACTCTTACTTGCAGCGCGGAGTCCAAAGAGGCCGAGCTCCGCCTCGCCTCCTCCTTAAATAACCCCTCCCATGAGTCTGCGGTGGTCAACTGGGGTTCTGGGTAACGTAGTCCCGAGGCCTTAAAGGAGACCCCGCTACACATCTGATAAAGTAAATCCAGTAAGTGACCTGGCAAGTCCAAATCCATATAGAAGATTTAGTCTTTACATGAAAAGTGTATACAAGAAGGCTAACATGTTTAGACAAACCAACTTAATCACTTGCTGTGATCAAGGCGGTTAGCCTTTTTGTATACTCTTTTCATGTAACAAATAAATCTTCTATACAGATTTGGAGTTGCTGGCTCACTTATTGGATTAGTTTGCTCGTTTGTTGTCTGGAGGACATCGAAGCCAGAGCACCCATCTGTGGACTCCATCCATGAACTTAATTTAGAGGATCCCCTGTTCAGAGCACAGCATCTGTTGTCTATCTGTTATGCATCTGATAAAGGGTCTCATGATACACACCTGATGTATCCCAACACCATGCTCCACCAGCCTCTGACAGCTGTCATAATGCAGATCAGTGTGCACTGATGTGACCCATGATGGGTTTACACACATCTACGTTCATCTTAAAGCATGTGCCAAGATGTGTGTCCATTGATTTCAAGCAAAAAAGCATGATGTGGGTCCAGCCTCGGTGCACACAGAGTCGCTGACTACAAAGCCTCATCTTGAATATGCAGTGTAGTTTTGGGTACCAGTTCATAAAAAGGATGTTACATAACTGGAAAGAGTTCAGAAAAAGGGAAGGGCGACCCAACTAATAAAAGGGATGGAAATACACAGCAATCAGGATAAATTAACTGAACAGAATGTATTCAGCCTTCAGAAGAGGCAATTAAAGGGGTGTAATCACCTTGTATAAATACATAAAGGAATTGAAAGCCGCCATATTGTACTGTACACATTGTTAACTACGAAGAGATTTAAATCACTTACACACCAGAGAGCAATTAGTATTGTTAGCTACAGACTTAGCATCAGATCTACCCTACGTGACCTCCTCTGTCTGACAGCATGAGTGGTTCTGAAGATAGAATGTCAACTCTTACCTGGATAAAATGATTGATAAGCATTTTGTGCCAACCCATAACAGCAATAAAAAAAATCACACGTCTTCGCTCTAGCAGCTGTAAAAGCTCCGGGGAAGAAATAGTTGGCAAGACTTTGAAAGGTCATTGTCGTTGTTCAGGGTACAAGCTATCCACACACCACTATCAAAGAACAGGGCATTGTCCTCCAGTGAAGGGAAAGGCATAAACCGGGGCTGGGAATTTCCAGCTGAAAGATAGCCAACATTTAAAAAAACGGTTATCAGTGTGTCTACAACTTTTTTGGGGGGGTGTGTTGGGGAAGGGAGGGGGTAGGCAAAAAGGATAACTGTATTTACATTCTATCCTTTACTTTATGCTTACATGTTTATTTACTATTTGTTTTCGTTTTTTTTTTACTTTGAAGATGAATTTCTCCACAGTGGCTGTAACTACAGAGGTCTTGTTTTGAAGCAAATTTACTGCTTATTAAAGTGGTATTAAACTGTTTTTTTTATTTATTTTTATTAAAGATGGCTCGGGGATTTACATCATAATGTGCTAGTATGCACCACATACTGTATTAGCACATTATGACAGACTTACCTGTCATAATGTGCCCTCCAGTGCTATACTGTCACCGATCCCACGGGTCCTGGGCACTTCCATCTTTGCCCGGCCTTCTTCCTGTTCCATCTATTTGACTGCTTGAATGGCTGGGGACGCCTTGACATTACTCCCATGCATGTGCTTGGGAGTCACATCATCGCAGCACACAGCAGTTGCCGTAAATATACACTGACCTGCACATGCGTGGCTCAGTGTACTTGACAGCTGACATCTGAGCTGCCAAAGGTAGGACTATGCAGGGGAGGCTTCCATTAAAAGATGAACTGTGATGTCAAGAGCATTGTGATGTGAAGGGGCACAGCAGTGTAAAGGGGCACTGTTATGTGAAGGGGAACAGCAGTGTAAAGGGGCACTTTGATGTGAAGAGGACTGCAATGTAAAGGTGCACATTGATGTGGAGGGCACTGCAATGCATGGAAGCACTGTAATGTGTAGGGGACTGCAAACAAGAGGGGCACTGCAATGTAAAGGGGCACTGTGATGTAAAAAGGCACTGCATTGCAAAAGGGGACTGTGATGTGAAGGAGACTGCAATGTGAAGGGGCACTGTGATGTGAAGGAGCACAGCAATGTAAAGGGGCACTGTAATGTGAAGGGGACTGCATCGTAAAGGGGCATATTGATGTGGAGGGGACTGCAATGCAAAGAAGCACTGTAATGTGTAGGGAACTGCAAAGTAAAGGGGCACTGCAACGTAAAGGGGCACTGTGATGTAAAGGGGCAATGTATTGTAAAAGGGCACTGAAATATTTAGGGGCGCTGCAATGTAAAAAGGGGACTTTGATGTCAAGGAGACTGCAATGTGAAGGGGCACTGTGATGTGAAGGGGTACTGTAATGGGAAGGAGGCTGCAATGTAAAGGGGAACTGTGATATGAAGAGGCACAGCAATGTAAGGAGGCATTGTGATGTGAAGGGGTACAGCAAAGTAAAGAAGGACTGCGATGTAAAGGGGCACTGTGATTTGAAGGGTACTGCATTGCAAAGGGGTGACTGTGATGTAAATGGGGGGGTTGTGATGTAAAGGAGAGTGGGGCTGTGATGTAATGGGGGGCTGTGATGGTAAGAGGGGTTGTGATGTGAAGGGCTGACTGATGACACAGATATAGAGAGGGGACTATAATGTGAAGGGGGACTAAGGACACTGATGTAATTTGGGGGGGCTGTGATGTAAAGGGTAAGCTGAAGACATTGATGTACACTGGGGGGACTGAGATGTAAAGGGTACACATTACCCTTCTGTCATAAATACCCTACCTGTCAGCATATTTTTTTTTTAAAGTGTGTTTAATACCACTTTAAGAATATGTAAATGCTTTAATGCCGATATTCTGGGCACAGGTACACATTAGATACGTTGAATATCAGAGAAGAATGTTTTTGTGTGCAGAACTTCTGTGAATTTTTCATTTGCGAGACCTGGAATCTATTCCCAAATTCTATCAGGTGTCTATCTCCCATCCCTCCTCCTTCACAGTATGCTTGCTAGTAAATTACAGGAGCATTTTATAAAGTATATGTTTCAGAGGAAACAGAAAGTATTCTTTTTAGCTTCCATTTCCAAGAACAAAGATATGTGATGATCCATCAAAGCAATCAGACAATGGAGTCGTGTGTTTGAAAAGCACATCAATCTCGCCTGCACTTCTCCATATACACAGGAATACTCAGGAGTGTCATAAGACTTTATACTGACACGACTTCATCTGAAGGATAGATCGACCTCTTCAATCAATTCCAGGTATTCATGGAGCAGAGATGAGAGGATGGCGGCTACAATAGATGCAAAGCGTATTAATCACCTTGGGGTACATTTCATGGGATCAGAAGCTTTCTAGCAATGTACAATGACTGTTCCTGAAGTCTGCAGAGATGCCAACGACCTCGAGTCTCCCTACCTTCCCCTGTTACCAATGAATCATTTAGTTCTCTGTTTGGTTAATGTCGATCTAAAGCCAAAAATGTATCCCCCAGTTGGAGACCGATGGCCAAAAAAAAAACTCACAGGTGTTACTTTTAACCCTTTTTAATTCTATTTTTAAAAAAGCAAACAAAGTTTTGGCTTTAAAGTGTATCTATGGTCAAAATTTCTAGCCTATTCTTATTATTCTGAACCATCTTGAAGTTTGCAAACACATTTCCTTCCTTGGATTCTGTGACATGTAGTCACTATGCCCTGCATTGATTCCAACAGGGTTCTTTCTTTTTTTGAAGCTCATGATTAGAGTCTGAGGCTCTAATTGGCTTCAAAAAAGGGTGGGCTCGGGGAGCAGAGCACTGCGCCCTGAGCCCACCCAGTTGTGTGACAATAGCAAATTAATATTCGCTATTGTCTTGCTGATTCTCCTCCTGGCCAATCAGGAAGCAGCTCCTGAGACCCGATTGGCCAGGGAGTCATCCTGTTCAGCCTGGAGGAGAAGCAACGGCCTGGCTCTCCCTTCCCTCTGCCTCCTAAGTTAAGATCAGTCTTCCACGGGGGTTGGCGGTGGATCACTGTCGCGTTCTCGTGCATCTAACGCCGGGGTGTGCTTGCGGCGATCGCCGCCTTCCCGTCTGTCCGTCCCCGTCCATTACGTGGTGTAAGTTTGCCTGGATACTTCCATCTAGGTAAATCTCCCCAATGGGACACAGATGGCAAAAAATTAACCAACAGGGGTTGTAACCCTCCCTTACTCTATCCAAAATGAAAAAAAAAAAAAAAAAAATTGCCTATAGTTCTACTTTAAGAATAAGGGACATTCTTTTGAGGATGGTGAGGATCACGTTTTGGAAAAAGAAGAAAACAGAGTCATGTAAGAGCTCATCAAACTGGAACAAACAGTCCTAAACAGTGGTGGGGTCTTAGACACCATCTATCACCCATGTATAATGCAGTTTTAATACCTTTAAAGAATTAACATGTGTATAATGCCTAGCGCCATGATGATTCCACCCTGGTAGATGTAATTAAACAGCTCCCATACCAGTTATTGGACCATCAACATCTGCCTTGACATATCCAGTTCTTGACAGAAGTCCAAGTCCAGTATGTAAACCCAACATTTCATATTCCATATGTGACTGCTGTAACATGTACTTGTATGAAGAAGTCTCCTGTTCTCTTTGTATTGCTTTGTTTGTGTGAAATACCTGGTGGTCCTGCCAGTTTTTCTGCTTTACTAATGTAGCACCCACTCCCTTTTAGGGGTGCTATATACCCAAATTTAGGGGACTGGTCTGAGTTAGTAGTTGGGCTCAGACCGTTCTCATTGATAGGTTGTGCTACTTTGTTTATCCAGGTGGTATACTGGTGTGCAGTTCCCTGTGTAGGTGGCACTGCCATGACAGGTCAGGGTTGAACCACTGGTAATAGTGCTGTGCCTTAGGGTGTCTTCTCTCAAGAGCGGTACAGTGGGTGTGGTTGGCCTGCTGTGCATGCTGGGAGAGGATACATAAGGGGCAGACGCCGCCTGGCAGGTAGTCTGGAGGAGTCGGAGGAGAGGAGTCAAAGTTCAAGTGCGTGGCGCCCGGCCCTCCAGGCAGGCCATGGGGCCGCGTGCGCATCAGTCCCAGGCACCTTTAGCCCTGGGGCTGCAACTTCAACACTGGGCCCAGCACCTTTAGCTGGAGCCCACTTCTGGGAAGAGGAATCCCAGGGTGTCCCTTGCGAGGGAACCCGCTTCTAAGAAGAGGCAGCTGGGGGAGGACCTTTCTGAGGGACCGGTGAGAGTTCACGGTGAAGGAAGGGGCCCGGTAACTTTCTGGAGGGATTCATCTATCCACCAAGGGCCTAGTAATGTGCTGCTGCTGGCACCTGTCCTTGTATTGCAAAAGCTGGGAAGTTCGGGACATGATAGATTCTGTGGCAGAGGGCCTCCTGATCATATCTAAGAAAAGAACCTAATTAAGTGTCCGAGCATCACTGCGGCTTCTAGGATCCACTTTACAGGAGACTATCCGGGTGAGCTGAACCCACTCTGGGATTGAGTGGTGATTGTAATATCTACTTGTGCCTGGACCAACCTCCCAAAACCTTGCTGTCCTGTCTCTTATCCACCCTTTCCTATCTGCTGAATATTGATGAAAAATAAACTCAACGTTGGAGTTTGAAGTGGTGTGGACATTGGAATTACTTGGGGGGAAAACAGAGACTTGTCCCTATATCCTAGGAGATGAGAACCAACCGATGGAGAACCTAGCTGTGGGACCCAAATACATAACACCGCTTAACCTCCTCAAACAGGAGGGTACGGGCATATAGTACGGTGTGCCTTTTTCCTGCAAGTGAGCCAAAGGTAGGAAAAAGGGTCCGTGTTCTACACTAATAAAAACTGACCACACTAGGGGTATGAGAGCACAACGTGGTAATTTCTTGAGCTGTGCTGGGAACTCAGACTGCTCTCCACCAATGATCAGACTTGACACATGCTGACACGCTCCCCTCTTTTCACAGCCATTTACCGTGAAGACCAATGTGCTGCTGTTTCTCTATTCTCACCTCTCTATGCGGCTGAGAACATAGAGTATGTGATCACTTATAAAAAGGGGGAGAAGTGTATTTATAATGTTTTTTACATCTATACACAAAATGTTTTATCTTTCATTTCAATCTTAAACCGTATGGGTTGTTTTACAAAGTGAGGGTTCATATATACTTTATATGTGACTAACACTTGCTATTTATTTACAGTGAGGTAAAAAAAACGATTTAATCCCCTGCTGATTTTGTACGTTTGCCCACTGACAAAGTCTAGAATTTCAATGGTAGGTTTATTTTAACAGTGAGAGACAGAATAAAATAAACATCTAGAAAAACACATTTCAAAAAAGTTATAAATTGATTTGTATTTTAATGAGTGAAATAAGTATTTGATCCCCTATCAATCAGGAAGATTTTTGGCTCCCAGGTGTCTTCTATACAGGTAATGAGCTGAGATTAGGAGCACTTTCTTAAAGAGAGTGCTCCTAATCTCAGCTTGTTACCTGTATAAAAGAAATCTGTCCACAGAAGTAATCAATCAATCAATCAGATTCCAATCTCTCCACCATGGCCAAGACCAAAGAGCTGTCCAAGGATGTCGGGGACAAGATTGTAGATCTACACAAGGCTGGAATGGGCTACAAGACCATCACCAATCAGCTTGGTGAGAGGGTGACAACAGTTGGTGCGATTGTTCTCAAATGGAAGAAACACAAAATAACTGTCAATCTCCCTCAGTCTGGGGCTCCATGGAAGATCTCACCTCGTGGAGTTTCAATGATCATGATGACAGTGAGGAATCAGTCCAGAACTACACGGGAGAATCTTGTCAATGATCTCAAGGCAGCTGGGACCATAGTCACCAAGAAAACAATTGGTAACACACTACACTGTGAAGGACTGAAATCCTGCAGCACCCGCAAGGTCCCCCTGCTCAAGAAATCACATGTGCAGGCCTGTATGAAATGTGCTAATGAACATCTGAATGATTCAGAGGAGAAGTGGGTGAAAGTGTTGTGTCAGATGAGACCAAAATCAATTCAGCTTTCCGTGTCTGAAGGAGGAGGGATGCTGCTTATGACCCCAACAACACCATTCCCACCGTCAGACATGGAAGTGGAAACAATATGCTTTGGGGGTGTTTCTCTGCTAAGGGGACAGGACAGGGACAATGGACGGGCCATGTACCCTCAAATGTTGGGTGAGAACCTCCTTCCCTCAGCCAGGCATTGAAAATGGGTCATGGGTGGGCATTCCAGCATAACAATGACCCCAAAAATGGCCAAGGCAAAAAAAGAGTGGCTCAATAAGAAGCACATTAAGGTCCTGGAGTGGCATAGCCAGTCTCCAGTCCTTAATTTCATAGAAAATATGTGGAGGGAGCTGAAGGTTTGAGTTACCAAACGTCAGCCTCGAAACCTTAATGACTTGGAGAGGATCTGCGAAGAGAAGTAGGACAAAATCCCTCCTGAGATGTGTGCAAACCTGGTGGCCAACTACAAGAAACGTCTGACCTCTGTGATTGCCAACAAGGATTTTGCCACCAAATACCAAGTCATGTTTTGCGAAGGGGACAAATACTTATTTCACTCATTAAAATGCAAATCGATTTATAACTTTTTTTCAGTTTTACTGGATTTTTTTGTTGTTATTCTGTCTCTCACTGTTAAATAAAACCGACCATTAAAATTATAGACTGATCATTTCTTTGTCAGTGGGCAAATGTACAAAATAAGCAAGGGATCAAATACTTTTTCCCCTCACTGTATATTGCTACTATCTATCTATCTATCTATCTATCTATCTATCTATCTATCTATCTATCTATCTATCTATCTATCTATCTATCTATCTATCTATCTATCTATCTATCTATCTATCTATCTATCAATCTATCTATCTATCTATCTATCTATCTATCAATCTATCTATCTATCTATCTATCCATCCATCTATCTATCCATCTATCTATCTATCGATCTATCTATCTATCCATCCATCCATCTAATTTTTCTGCCATTTTCCTTTAATTTCCATGGTCTGCTAGACTGCTTGTCATCATTGCCAAGTCTTCAATATAAGATGGGAGATGTACAAACAAGAGCACAGCAGCATGCAGATTTGCTATCGGTGTAATAACTGTCATTTTCAGATTCCAGTCCCACTCCACTAGGCTTAATTCAAGCAAATCCAAAATAGCAGAAAAAAAAGGATCAATATTCGCTCAAGTGTTGGCACGAGGTTGAATTTTATTCCCCCTGAGACTGTTATCTCTGGGAAAAAGTAATAATACGTATTACTATACCAGGCTGTGTTTAATAAAAACCCCTTTTTTTTAATATGGGGCTGACAGGTAATTTCATATGATTCCTTTATGTCCTCTTAGATGTGCTTAAAGGGTTGGACTTCAAGGCAGGCGGAATTTTATAGTATAACGGCTCAAACAAGATGTTCTTTTGCTATTGATCTAGAAGCATTAACACCAAGCAAAATGGGCAAAGAGAGGGTAAATCTTACATGATTTCATTTTGGATACTGAAAGCCTATTACGTGGATCTTCCTGTAATATTTGCTAATATATGCATATACAGTGGGTACGGAAAGTATTCAGACCCCCTTAAATTTTTCACTCTTTGTTATATTGCAGCCATTTGCTAAAATCATTTAAGTTCATTTTTTTCCTCATTAATGTACACACAGCACCCCATATTGACAGAAAAACACAGAATTGTTGACATTTTTGCAGATTTATTAAAAAAGAAAAACTGAAATATCACATGGTCTTAAGTATTCAGACCCTTTGCTCAGTATTTAGTATTTGCACCCTTTTGATCTAATACAGCCATGAGTCTTTTTGGGAAAGATGCAACAAGTTTTTCACACCTGGATTTGGGGATCCTCTGCCATTCCTCCTTGCAGATCCTCTCCAGTTCTATCAGGTTGGATGGTAAACGTTGGTGGACTGCCATTTTTAGGTCTCTCCAGAGATGCTCAATTGGGTTTAAGTCAGGACTCTGGCTGGGCCATTCAAGAACAGTCACGGAGTTGTTGTGAAGCCACTCCTTCGTTATTTTAGCTGTGTGCTTCGGGTCATTGTCTTGTTGGAAGGTAAACCTTCGGCCCAGTCTGAGGTCCTGAGCACTCTGGAGAAGGTTTTCATCCAGGATATCCCTGTACTTGGCCGTATTCATCTTTCCCTCGATTGCAACCAGTCATCCTGTCCCTGCAGCTGAAACCCCCCCCCACAGCATGATGCTTCCACCACCATGCTTCACTGTTGGGACTGTATTGGACAGGTGATGAGCAGTGCCTGGTTTTCTCCACACATACCGCTTAGAATTAAGGCCAAAAAGTTCTATCTTGGTCTCATCAGACCAGAGAATCTTATTTCTCACCATCTTGGAGTCCTTCAGGTGTTTTTTAGCAAACTCCATGCGGGCTTTCATGTGTCTTGCACTGAGGAGAGGCTTCCGTCGGGCCACTCTGCCATAAAGCCCCGACTGGTGGAGGGCTGCAGTGATGGTTGAATTTCTACAACTTTCTCCCATCTCCCGACTGCATCTCTGGAGCTCAGCCACAGTGATCTTTGGGTTCTTCTTTACCTCTCTCACCAAGGCTCTTCTCCCCCGATAGCTCAGTTTGGCTGGATGGACAGCTCTAGGAAGGGTTCTGGTCGTCCCAAAGGTCTTCTATTTAAGGATTATGGAGGCCACTGTGCTCTTAGGAACCTTAAGTGCAGCAGAATTTTTTTGTAACCTTGGCCAGATCTGTGCCTTGCTACAATTCTGTCTCTGAGCTCTTCAGGCAGTTCCTTTGACCTCATGATTCTCATTTGCTCTGACATGCACTGTGAGCTGTAAGGTCCTATATAGACAGGTGTGTGGCTTTCCTAATCAAGTCCAATCAGTATAATCAAACACAGCTGGACTCAAATGAAGGTGTAGAACCATCTCAAGGATGATCAGAAGAAACGGACAGCACCTGAGGTAAATATATGAGTGTCACAGCAAAGGGTCTGAATACTTAGGATCATGTGATATTTCAGTTTTTCTTTTTTAATAAATCTGCAAAAATGTCAACAATTCTGTGTTTTTCTGTCAATATGGGGTGCTGTGTGTACATTAATGAGGAAAAATAATATACTTAAATGATTTTAGCAAATGGCTGCAATATAACAAAGAGTGAAAAATTGAAGGGGGTCTGAATACTTTCCGTACACACTGTATATATATATACGGTATATCTTCTCTGATCAGAGATAAAAATGAACTCCCGGTAAACAAATCTATACACAGCTAAAATACATATATGAGAACGGATTTGCTTAATAAAGGAATTTTAAGTCTGTTCAGCCGGTTTTGTAATTCAGGCACCCCTGCCAGAGTGCATAACCAGGTCTTGGACCTCCATACACAATACAGTACAGTTGTTGGTTAAGGACACATAGACTAACATAGGGGTGATTTTATAGGTTGAAAAAATAAAAACACCAAACACCTGTAAAAGAGGTGTTTTTTTAAGAACGGTGTGCATGAGGACTTATTTGTTTCTCTGCTGCACAATAGTACATAGGACTCTATAGGCAGCTTCTATTTCCAATGTGGAGATAAGGGACAGAGTGGATGGACAAGATTGAGAGAGAGCATTAACCACTTGCCGATTGGCTCACACCGGTATACATCAGCAGAATGGCTCTCCTGCGCAAACTGATGTACCTGTATGTCAGTCCGTAAAAGCAGGATAGCGGGCACGCGCATGCCACGGGAGCGTGCCCATGGGTCCCGCGGACTCAATGTCTGCCGGCGGCCCGCGAATCCAACGAGGAGAGGCAGAAGGGGGAACTGCCTATGTAAACAAGGCATTTCCCCGTTCTGACAGATGACATGTCAGAGATTTTCTGTTCCCAGTGATCTGGAACAGTGATTTCTGTCATGTTCCAGTAAGCCCATCCCCCCTACAGTTAGAACACACATTAGGGAATACACTGAACCCCTTGGTCGCCCCCTAGTGTTAACCCCTTCCCTGCCAGGGTAATTTTTACATTGATTAGTGCATTTTTATAGCACTGATCAATGTAATAATGTCACTGGTGCCCAAAAAGTGTCATTTGGGGTCAGATTTGTCCGCCACAATGTCGCAGTCCTGCTAAAAATCGCAGATCGCCGCCATTACCAGTAGAAATAATAATAATAAAAAAATAAGTCCCTAAATCAATCCTGTACTTTGTAGAAGCGATAACTTTTGCGCAAACCAATCAATATACACCTATTTTTTTTACCAAAAATATGTAGAAGAATATATATCGGCCTAAACTGATGAATACATTTGTTTTTTTATATATTATTTTTTTGGATATGTATTATAGCAGAAAGTAAAAAAAACACATTTTTTTTTTTCAAAATTGTCGATTTTTTTGTTTATAGCGCAAAAAATAAAAAATGCAGAGGTGATCAAATACCACCAAAGGAAAGCTCTATTTGTGGGGAAAAAAAGACGTAAATTTTGTTTGGTTACAGCGTCGCACGACCGTGTAATTGTCAGTTAAATTAATGCAGCGCCGTATCGCAAAAAATGCTCTGGTCATTAAGGGGGAAATCCTTCTGTGGCTGAAGTGGTTAACAAAGGTCTTGAGCGCTTTGATCTTTATCCCTTCATTAGGACAGTTAGTCCTACACATCTAGTTGAAATGCTATTAAACCCCAAAACAAAAACAAATCTTTTGCAGTTTACCAATCCCCTAAATGCAGTGGCTGCATTCGTTTCCTTTAGGCCTCATGCCCACGAACGTTTTTACAGCCGCGTTTTTTACAGCTTAAAAATGGCTGTCCATGTTATTGTATACATTTTTTGACCTTTTTTAAAAAAATACAAAAAAACGTTGGAGCTCAAAAACGCAATTGCGGCGTTTTTTTTGTGTTTTTTAACGCTTCGCGTTTTTTTTATGCCTAACGCCGATGCTGAGGAACACATTTTACAGCTTAAAAACGCCTACGCTATTTGCAGCTCAAAAACGCCTAGGTGGGCATGAAGCTATAGACTAACATGGACAGGCGTTTTTAAGCTGTAAAAAACGCTCAAAAATGCGGCTGTAAAAACGTCCGTGGACATGAGGCCTTATTATCACCTGGTTACCCATTCAGTAGCACACTTCCATAATTAGGATGGTTCCTCTCTGCATGGAGGAGCAACAGAGACACCTTTAGACAGCAGCATTCTCAGTCTGGGGAGAGGCCGAGGGTAGTGTTTAGACATTTTGTTCCAAATTCGTTTTTTACCGAATTTCCAAAAATTTGTTAATTCGGAAATATCTGAATTAACGAATACCAGTTTAACAAATTTTTCCGAATATTCGTAAATTCGTAGATTCAGAAAATCTGAAAGTCGAAAATTTGAAAATTTGAAACATCAAAATTTCGGAAATTCGGAAATTCCGAATTCGAAAATCCAAAAATCAAAATTTTGGGAAATTCGAAAATAAGAACGAAAAAAAAAAACAAAAAACGAAAATCTCAAAATAAGAACGAAAATGAGAAAATCTGAAATAATACCTAACTAATAATAAGGCCCCTTTCACACTGGGGCAGGGAGGTGCGCCGGCGGTATAGCGGCACTATTTTTAGTGCTGCTATGCCGTCGGATTTGCCGGATATTCGGCCACTAGCGGTGCGGTTTTAACCCCCGCTAGCGGCCAAGAAAGGTTTAAAACCGCCCGCAAACCGCTGCTACAGCAGCGGTTTGCAGGCGGTATAGCCGCGGTGTCCCATTGATTTCAATGGGAAGGAGCGGTAAAGGAGCGGAATACCTTCACCGTATACCTTCACCGCTCCAAAGATGCTGCTTGCAGCAGATTCTTTTTCCTCCCGCCAGCGCATCGCCTCAGTGTGAAAGCCCTCGGGCTTTCACATTGAGAATGCTGGGGCAGGAGTATTCAGGCGTTATTTATGTGCTATTTTTAGCACTAAAACGCCTGAAATACGCCTCAGTGTGAAAGGGGCCTAACTTAACTATTGCTAACTATTAAAATATAGGTATTGGAATTTCCTTTCAAATTTGGCTGTTAGTGAATGTAACGAATACAAATTTACCTGAAGTTACGAATTATCCAAAATAACGGCATCTTAAGAGCCCATTCACACAGGGGCGGCACGACTTGTGCCGTGACTGTGCTGGGCGATCTCAAGACGACTTCAAAGCAGACTTCCAAAATGACTTCTGTATAGAAGTCAATGGAAGTCGCCTTGAAGTCGTCTTGAAGTAGTACAGGAACCTTTTTCTAAGTCGGAGCGACTTCAGTCGCTCCGCTTAGAACGGTTCCATTGTACAGAATGGGAGGCGACTCGTCAGGCAGCTGAGACGCCTGACGAGTCGCCCCTGTGTGAATGGGGTCTAAATGAATGGAACGTAACAAATGAATAATAATAAATAACAATAATAATAAAAACGTATTATTAATTCATTCCGTTTCATTTGTTTAGATGCGGCATTCATTATTATTATCGAATTTACGAATTTTCACATTTCTAGTAGTGTTAGATGCACAGCATGTAGCGGTGTCAAACTGGCGCCCCTCCAGCTGTTGCAAAACTACAAGTCCCATCATGCCTCTGCCTGTGGGAATCATGCTTGTAACTGTCAGCCTTGCAATGCCTCATGGGACTTGTAGTTCCGCAACAGCCGGAGGGCCACCAGTTTGACTAGCAAATTTAAATGGACTTTATTCACAAATTAACTACTTAAGGACCAGGCCTTTTTCTGACAATCTGTTTACAGGTAAAAATCTGTATTATTTGCTAGAAAATTACTTAGAACCCAAAACATTATTTTTTTAATAGAGACCCTAAAGAATAAAATGGCAACTGCAATTTTTTATGTCACATGGTTTTTGCGTTGCAGTTTTTCAAATGCATTTTTTTTTGGACAAAACACAATATATATATCAATATTTTTGTAAAATATGAAAGATAATGTTACACCAAGTACCGGTAAATAGATATCCAACACATCATGTTTTAAAATTGTGTGCGCTTGTGGAATGGAGCCAAACGACGGTACTTAAAAAATCTCCATAGGCGAAGCTTTAAAGATTTTGCACAGGTTACCTGTTTAGGGTTACAGAGGAGGTCTAACGCTAAAATTATTGCTCTCGTTCTAACATTTGCGGCGATACCTCACATGTGTGGGTTGAACGCTGTTAACATATGTGGGAGTGGCATAAGTATGTGTTTACCACTGCACGCAAGCACGTCGGGACGGGGCGCTTTAAAACATTTGTAATTATTATTTTTTATTTTATTCTACTTTTTTACTTTTACATTTTTCCTTACATTTTTTTTTGTATCACTTTTACAGCATGACAAGTCCTCTTCATAAAGAGAGATTTGGGGTCACTATAAGGCTCCATTCACACCTGAGCGTATCGATTTACTGACGTTTTTCGGGCGTTTTTTTAAGATTTTTTGCGGCTTTTTACAAGCTTTTTTAAAGCGTTGTAGAAGTGTATTACAAGCATTTTACAGCTTCAGGTGTTTTTGTTTAGCCAATAAAAAGCAGTAGGTGGAAAAGTGTGGCGTGCCCCCTTTACTCTGATACGCCTAACTAAAATCTAGTGGAACCAACTGCCTTCAGAATTCACCTAATTAGTAAATAGAGTCCATCTGTGTGCAATTTAATCTCAGTATAAATACAGCTGTTCTGTGAAACCCTCAGGCCTGGTTCACACTGGGGCGACAAACGCTCCGACATTGGGAGCTCATGTCGCATGACGTGTGAAAATCAATGTTTCCCTATGAGAGCCGTCTTAACTGGTCCGACACATGTCGGTCCGACTTTGAAAATGCTCCCTGTACTACTTTGGTCCGACTTTGATCCGACTTCAGCCCATTGACTATCATTGAAGTCGGATCAAAGTCGGACCGCAGTCTTGTATGATCCGACTTTGGCATGCGACTTGTGCTGTGCTGCTCTTGAGGGGGAACTCCAGGCCAAATTTCCTCATGGGTTCCCCCTCCAGGAGCATACCAGGCCCTTGGATCTGGTCTGGATTTGAAGGGGCACCCCTACGCCGAAAAAGCGGCGTGGGGTCCCCCCCAAAATCCAAACCAGACCCTTATCCGAGCACACAACCTGGCCGGCCGCAGGGGAAGAGGGGGGGACGAGAGAGTGGCCCCCCTCCCTCCTGAACCGTACCAGGCCGCATGCCCTCAACATGGGGGGTTTGGTGCTCTGGGGCAGGGGGGCGACCTGCGGCCCCCCCACCCCAGAGCACCCTGCCCCCATGTTGATGAGGACAGGGCCTCTTCCCGACAACCCTGGCCATTGGTTGTCGGGGTCTGCGGGTGGGGGGCTTATCGGAATCCGGGAGCCCCCTTTAATAAAGGGGCCCCTGGATCCCGGCCCCCCCACCCTATGTGAATGAGTATGGGGTACATCGTACCCCTACCCATTCACCTGGTGGAAAAAAATTGCAATAAAAAAACCACACAGCTTTTTAAAGTATTTTATTGCACAGCTCCGGGGGTCTTCTTCCGACTTCGGGGGTCTCCGGTGTCATCGCCGCGCTCTCCGGTTCTTTCTTCTGCCGGGCCTCCGCTAACTTCTTTTTAGCTCTTTTGCTAACGGAGGCCCGGTCTTCTCCGTCGTCTCGTCCGGCTCTCCGTTGTCCTTCTGCCGGCCCCTCCACTAACTTCTTTAGCTCTTTTGCTAGTGGAGGGGCCGGTCTTCCCGTCGTCGCCGTCGGCATCTTCTTCCCTCTTCTCCTCCTCGATGTTGACGCGTTGCTTCCTCCCGCTGTAATACTGTCTGTCCGCTCCGCTCCGCATTAATATAGGCTTCCCATGACGTCACAGTCACATGTTCCCATGACGTCACAGTCACATGCTCCGGGGCCATGTGCCCCGGAACATGTGACTGTGACGTCATGAAAAGCCTATATTAATGCGGAGCGGAGAGCCAGTATTACAGCGGGAGGAAGCGGCGCGTCAACATCGAGGAGGAGAAGAGAGAAGAAGACGACGACGACGACGACGGGAAGACCGGCTCCTCCCCTAGCAAAAGAGATACCAAGAAGTTAGTGGAGGGGCCGGCAGAAGGACAACGGAGAGCCGGACAAGACAACGGAGAAGACCGGGCCTCCGTTAGCAAAAGAGCTGGAAGAAGATAGCGGAGGCCCGGCAGAAGAAAGAACCGGAGAGCGCGGCAACGACACCGGAGACCCCGAAGTCGGAAGAAGACCCCCGGAGCTGTGCAATAAAATACTTTAAAAAGCTGCGTGGTTTTTTTATTGCATTTTTTTCCACCAGGTGAATGGGTAGGGGCACGATGTACCCCATACTCATTCACATAGGGTGGGGGGGCCGGGATCCAGGGGCCCCTTTATTAAAGGGGGCTCCCGGATTCCGATAAGCCCCCCGCCCGCAGACCCCGACAACCAACGGCCAGGGTTGTCGGGAAGAGGCCCTGTCCTCATCAACATGGGGGCAGGGTGCTCTGGGGTGGGGGGGCCGCAGGTCGCCCCCCTGCCCCAGAGCACCAAACCCCCCATGTTGAGGGCATGCGGCCTGGTACGGTTCAGGAGGGAGGGGGGCCGCTCTCTCGTCCCCCCCTCTTCCCCTGCGGCCGGCCAGGTTGTGTGCTCGGATAAGGGTCTGGTTTGGATTTTGGGGGGACCCCCATGCCGTTTTTTCGGCGTAGGGGCGCCCCTTCAAATCCAGACCAGACCCAAGGGCCTGGTATGCCTCTGGAGGGGGAACCCATGCCGGTTTTTTATTTAAAATTTGGCCTGGAGTTCCCCCTCAAGATTCATACCAAACACAGTGCCTGATATTGGCGGAGATCCAAGTCGGATCCCCGTTCATTGAAAGTCGGACATATGTCGGCTTCATGTCGCAGGGCAAAGTCGGATCCAAAGTAGGACAGATGTCGTGTCGCGCTAGTGTGAACCCAGCCTCAAGCCTCGTACACACGGCCGAGAATCTCGTTGTTAAAAACACGTCGTTTTTTACGACGAGATCCTTGGACAAGAAACTTGTCCCGGCCGAGTGTACACACGCTCATTTCAAAGAACCCGCGGTTCTTTGAATGGAGCGTACGGACGTCATCGAATACGACAAGCATGCGCTCGTCACATTCGATGCCGTCGCCGCCATCTTGGTTCACCCTACCTATGCCTAGGAAGCTACCGCGCATGCGTCAAAGTCATTTCGAGCATGCGCGGGCTTCCCGGCGAACAGGTAAGTGTACACACACACACACTTTTCTCGTCGAGAAAAAGGCTGACGAGAATCTCGACGAGAAAATAGAGAGCAGGTTCTCTCTTTTCTCGTCGAGATTCTTGTCGCTTTTCTTGACGAGAAACCATACACACGAACAAATTTCTCGGCAAGAAATCTCTGCCAGCAAGTTTCTTGCTGGTTCTTGCCGAGAAACCCGGTCGTGTGTACGAGGCTTCAGAGATTTGTTAGAGAACCTTAGTGAACAAACAGCTTCATGAAGGCCAAGGAACACCAGACAGGTCGGGGATAAAGTTGTGGAGAAATTTAAAGCAGGGTTAGGTTATAAAAGAATATTCCAAGCTTTGAACATCTCACGGAGCAGATGGCACAACTGCAAACCTGCCAAGACATGGCCATCCACCAAAACTGACAGGCCGGGTAAGAAGAGCATTAATCAGAGAAGCAGCCAAGAGGCCCATGGTAACTCTGGAGGAGCTGCAGAGATCCACAGCTCAGGTGGGAGAATCTGTCCACAGGACAACTATTAGTCGTGCACTCCACAAATCTGGCCTTTATGGAAGAGTGGCAAGAAGAGCCATTGTTGAAAGAAAGCCATAAGAAGTCCCATTTGCAGTTTGCGAGAAGCCATGTGGGGGACACAGCAAACATGCGGAAGAAGGTGCTCTGGTCAGATGAGACCAAAATTGAACTTTTTGGCCTCAAAAAAAAAACACTGTGTGTGGAGAAAAACTAACACTGCACATCACCCTGAACACACCATCCCCACCGTGAAACATGGTGGTGGCAGCATCATGTTGTGGGGATGCTTTTCTTCAGCAGAGACAGGGAAGCTGGTCAGAGTTGATGGGAAGATGGATGGAGCCAAACACAGGGCAATCTTAGAAGAAAACTTGTTAGAGTCTGCAAAAAAATTGAGACTGGGGCGGAGGTTCACCTTCCAGCAGGACAACGACCCTAAACATTCAGCCAGAGCTACAATGGAATGGTTTAGATCAAAGCTTAATCATGTGTTAGAATCAGTGTTGTTCATCTTACGTTAAAAAAGTAATTAGTTACAGTTACAAATTACTTCTTCCAAAAAGTAATGCAGTTAGTTACTCAGTTACTACATTGAAAAAGTAATTAGTTACTCAGCAAAGTACCGGGGCGGTAGAAGGATGATATATATGTAATGTTTTCAGTGTATAAAAATAATAGGAGGGATAACAATAAATAATATTGGTTATGTGCCCATGCCTCACTGTGCCCATGCCTCACTGTGCCTCACTGTGCCCATACCTCACTGTGCCCATGCTTCACTGTGCCCATGCTTCACTGTGCCCAATACCTTACTGTGCCCAATGCCTCACTTTGTCCGTGTCTCACTGTGCCCGTGCTTCACTGTGCCCATGCTTCACTGTGCCCAATGCCTCACTGTGCCCGTGTCTCACTGTGCCCGTGTCTCACTGTGCCCATGCCTCACTGTGCCCAATGCCTCACTGTGCCTGTGTCTCACTGTGCCAAAGCCTCACTGTGCCCATGCTTCACCGTGCCCAATGCCTCACTGTGCCCAATGCCTCACTGTGCCCGTGTCTCACTGTGCCAGTGTCTCACTGTGCCCGTGTCTCACTGTGCCCGTGCTTTACTGTGCCCGTGCCTCACTGTGCCCATGCTTCACTGTGCCCAATGCTTCACTGTGCCCAATGCCTCACTGTGCCCGTGTCTCACTGTGCTTTACTGTGTGCCCGTGTACCTGTGATCGGCGGCGTTCCGGCGGCCATTCCAGTATTCAAAAGCCGCGCCTCCTCGTCGTCTGTGATAGGTGGAACACTCAATTTCCCAGCATTCAGTGTTCCGCCTATCATGGACATCCGCTCATCCTCATAACACAGACGAGAATGAGAGGATGTCTGTGATAGGCGGAACACTGCCTGCTGTGAAACTGAGTGTTCCGCCTATCACAGACGGCGAGGACTCGGGAGGCGTGGCTTTTGAACGCTGCAATGGCCGCCGTCTGTCTGCATGACACGCTGATCAGGTAGGCAGACGGCGGCTTGCGGTTAGTGTTACATCTAATCGCGGCGGCTGCGGCGAGTAGATGTAATTAGGGTAACGCCGCCCAAGTAATGGGAACGGCGGTGCCATGAGGGGAAGAGTAATCAGTTAGATCACTCGTTACCCTCAAAAGTGGCTACGTTACCTAACGCCGTTTATTTAAACGGCGTTAGTTACAACACCGGTTAGAATGGCCCAAAGTCCAGACCTAAATCCAATTGAGAATCTGTGGCAAGATTTGAAAATTGCTGTACACAGACGCTCTCCATCCAATCTGACAGAGCTTGAGCTATTTTGCAAAGAAGAATGAGCAAAAATGTCGCTCTCTAGATGTGCAAAGCTGGTAGAGACATCCCCAAAAAGACTTGCAGCTGTAATTGCAGTGAAAGGAGGTTCTACAAAGTATTGACAAATCATTTATCATTTTCCTTCCACTTCACAATTATGTACCACTT
The DNA here is from genome assembly GCA_029206835.1 of Rana muscosa. Taxonomy (NCBI): domain Eukaryota; kingdom Metazoa; phylum Chordata; class Amphibia; order Anura; family Ranidae; genus Rana; species Rana muscosa. Next base: position 82,143,935 of record CM055117.1, on the reverse strand, counting down.
TGTGTTGGTCTATCACATAAAATCCCAATAAAATACATTTACGCTTTTGGCTGTAACAAGACAAAATGTGAAAAATTTCAAGGGGTGTGAATACTTTTTCAAGGCACTGTAAAAGAACCGGTAAACTGTAATATAAGGGATTTTTGTTTTTGGTTTGATATCACATTACCAACTGATAATGAGGTATCAGTACATTACAAAGAGGGATAGTATGGTAATTAATTACGGCAAACACAGCTCCCCAGCCCCTTCCTAAACAAAGAGAACACACTGTAGCAGGATTTATGAGTCCTGGAGTTTTCAGAAAAGAGCAAGTAAAAAGGTAAGGAGCAAATTTTTAAAATATTTTATAACACCTATCCTATGTAAATGGGAACATGTAACAAAACTGAATTAGGTGTTCATTTGGTTGAAAAAGTAGAAATACACTTAAAGCGTTACTAAATCCACAGCAGTAAAACCAGTGTGTACATGCAGTAACGCATGCTTGCTATACTCAGTGTGGAACCTAAGGGGTTAAAGGGGTTGTAAAGGTTTGGATTTTTATTTTCTAAATAGGTTCCTTTAAAGGGGTTGTAAAGGTTTGTTTTTTATTTTCTAAATAGGTTCCTTTAAGCTAGTGCATTGTTGGTTCACTTACCTTTTCCTTCGATTTCCCTTCTAAATATTTTTTTTTCTTTGTCTGAATTTCTCACTTCCTGTTCTTCCTCATGAAGCTTGCCCCCATCATCCGAGCTGTTCTGGCTGGGGCTTAGTCAGCGTGCTCACCCCCTCCCTTGGGACTACACCCCTGCGGGGAGACGCTCTGTATGTTCACAGGCATGGGAGGCAGGGCATATGTGGGCGTGTCTAAGATGCTGTAGCTCCGCCTCCCGTGCCTTGCTATTGTGCTGAATGAACATCTAAAGCAGCACAGCCCCGTCTTAACTCCACCCCCTTACTTGCTGCATTGAGACACGTTGAAAAAGCGGCACTGCGCATGCGCGATGCCGCTAAGCCTCAAGGGAAATGTAGTTCCTTTGATGCCGTGACGTAGCTTTAGTGAACGCGCTCCGAAACCCGGAAGTTGAGGAGAGAATCAAGAGAGGAAACGATGAGGTGGAGAAATAGCATACTAATTTAACAGGTAACTAAATATTTTCAACGGAAATAACAACTATATTAACAATCTATATAGCACAGAGATCACATATTGGCTAAAAATTTTAACCTTTACAACCCCTTTAACCACCTCAATACAGGGAGGGCACTTTCACCCCCTTCCTGCCCAAGCCATTCTTCAGCTTTCGGCGCTGTTACACTTTGAATAACAATTGCGCGGTCATGCAACACTGTACCCAAATGAAATTTTTTATCATTTTTTCCCCACAAATAGAGCTTTTTTATGGCGGTATTTGATCACCTCTGTGGTCTTTATTTCTTGCACTATAAACAAAGGAAGAGGGACAAGTTTGAAAAAAAACACAATATTTTTTACTTTTTGCTATAATAAATATTTTTTTCTAAAACAAATTTTTTCCTCAGTTTAGGCCCATATGTATTCTTCTACATATTTTTGGTAAAAACAAAATCGCAATAAGCGTATATTGATTGGTTTGCGCAAAAGTAAAAAAAATAGGGGATAGATTTATAGCATTTTTATTATTTTTTTACTAGTAATGGCGGCGATCTGCGATTTTTATCGTGACTGCGATATTGCGGCGGACATATCGGACACTTTTGACACATTTTTGGGACCATTCACATTTATACAGCGATCCGTGCTATAAAAATGCATTGATTACTGTATTACCACTTGCCGACCGCCGCACGCCGATGTACGTCCACAACATGACACGGGCTGGCACATTGGCGTACAGGTACGTCCCTTTAAATTTGCCGCCCAGCGGGCGCGCACGCGTGCGCCCGCCGCATTCCTCGCGAGTGCGGCCGCGGGTCCCGGGAACTCGATGTTCCCAGGAGGCCCGCGATTGCGGTTGGCAAGGGCAAAACAGGGGAATGCCTTTGTAAACAAGGCATTCCCCTATTCTGCCTAGTGACACTGTCACTGATGACCATTCCCCGTGATAGGGAACGGTCATCAGTGACGTGTCACGTGTAGCCACGCCCCCTAACAGTAAGAATCACTCCCTAGTACTGACTTAACCCCTTCAGCGCCACCTAGTGGTTAACCCCTTCACTGCCACTGCCAGTGTAATTTTTACAGTAATCAGTGCATTTTTATAGCACCGATCCCTGTAAAAATGACAATGGTCCCAAAATGGTGTCAAAAGTGTCCGATGTGTCCGCCATAATGTCACAGTCACAATAAAAATCATTGATCGCCGCCATAACTAGATAAAAGAAAATTATTAATAAAAATGCCATAAAACAGTCCCCTATGTTGTAGAAGCTATAACTTTTGCGCAAACCAATAAATAAATGCTTATTGCGATTTTTTTTACCAAAAATCTGTAGAATAATACATATCAGACTAAACTGTGGGAAAAAAAATATTTTACGTATTTTTTGGGGATATTTATTATAGCAAAAAGTAAAAAATATTGAAGTTTTTTCAAAATTTTCAAAATTGTCGCAAAAAATAAAAACCACAGGAGGTGATCAAATACCACCAAAAGAAAGCTCTATTCGTAGGAAAAAAAGGACGTCAATTTTGTTTAAGAGCCACGTCGCACGACCGCGCAATTGTCTGTTAAAGCGACGCAGTGCCGAATCGCAAAAAGTGGCCTGGTCTTTGACCACCAAAATGGTCCGGGGCTGTAGCGGTTAATATGACTGGCAGGGAAGGGGTTAACACTAGGGGGCGATCAAGGGGTTAAATGTGTTCACTAGGGAGTGATTCTAACTGTGGGGGGAGGTGACTGACTGGGGCAGGTGACCAATCGGTGTCCATATGTACAAGGGACACACCATCGGTCTCCTCTCCCTGACAGGACGTGGATCTGTGTGTTTACAGATCCACGGTCCTGTTCAGTTACTGGGCAATCGCGGGTGTCCGGCGGACATCGCGGCCACCGGGCACGCGCATCGTGTCCCCAGTGACGCGGCGGGTGCGCGCCCCCTAGTGACTCGGGAAGGCGATCACGTCATATGACGTCCGCCCAGAACGAGAGCCTCATCGTCCCGCTGTCATATAACGGCGGGCGGTAGGCTAGTGGTTTGATCCTGTCTTCTCTGATCCTCATCTTCTTTCACGGTCTCCAAAAAATAACCTGATATTTACAGAGCCAGGGGACAGGCTGCACATGCTCAGTTTGGTGTGAGTTTTTTTTTATTTTCTTGGGAGAGTGCATGTGATCAATACAGGATCAATCAGCACTGTCCAGACAGAGGGTCAGGGGAGAATGAAAACTCCTCCTACAAGCTTTACAAGGAACTGATAGAAGTCACTAGACTGCTATATACTGCTGATGAGAAAAGGTATTAAGCAGTTTATATTTACTAAAATAATTGCAATTCCATATTCTGTGTACTGTGGGAGACCGGATATAGTGAATGCAGAGTCCTGGGTTTAGTAACACTTTACGTGAAAGCCTTTCAGATTTTTCTGATGTACAGCTATGAGCATTGTGAGTCTGAATCCCCAGGACACGATATCCTGCAATACTCTAGATCAGGGGTCTCAAACTGGTGGCCCTCCAGCTGTTCCAAAACTACAAGTCCCATCATGCCTCTGCCTGTGGGATTCATGCTTATAACTGTCAGCCTTGCAATGCCTCATGGGACTTGTAGTTTTGCAACAGCTGGAGGGCCGCCACTTTGAGACGCCTGCTCTATATGGACACAAATAATGTAACAATACTTAGCTGGCTATTTAAGTCCTGCTATGTACACACTCGCGACTGCGGTGAAATTACCACTTTGTTAAAGCATTTCATCTACGCAGCAGTTTTGTGACACAATAGCTGAAACCTCCAAGTGCTCAAAACACTTTTAAGAGAACAATAGGCTTTGCTTTTAGGAGAAAACTCCCAGCAGTCCCCGATCGTTCCCAGCTGTCAGGCTCAAATCCATCCATAATGGTGTTTTCAGCCGCATTTACGTAGAAAATAAATCAAACACTCAAATACGGCATGACATCCCTTTCCCCCCTCCATACAGTGACTCATTCATTCATAGTTGTGTGTGTGTGTGACTAATGTAGCATCCTACAAAACAGAAAAAAAGGTTCTTATGGCTTTTTCTTTTTTTGGTCTTTGAATATTACTCAATAACAATTACATCTCCGTCTCTGTAGTTTAAGATTTCTGTTGCAATATTTTTATTAAGGCTCCGTTCACATCTGAGCGATCCAGATTGTGGGTGGAATCGCTGCGATTCTACCCCGCCATTCAAAATAGCAGCAAATCGTGGGACGCCCATGCGATCCCCATCACTTCCAATGACACTGGCAACCGAATAGAGTCCGGTGTGCTGTCAAAACAGCTGAGTCTTCCTGTACCGGACACTATTCGGTTGTCGGTGTTGTGTCCAACCACCAATTTGTCAAAATCTCGGATTACTAAGGTTTTAAATAAACCGGAAGTGATGTGGTTGTAGTTTCTGATGGGTTGGAGATATTGACAGAACACCACCAGTAATGGGGAGGGGGGGGGGGGGGGTTTGCACATTTTAGTGACCAGAGGCTGCAGTGCACCTGGAGCCTCCACCGAGAGTTACCTTGAACAATATCTGTCAGGAAATGAGCCCCACGCCATTAAAGTTCAACACTCCTTTATTCTTCTCGAATGAACACAATCAGTTGAACTCCCTTGTAGAAACAGAACAGAAAAGGAGGTGTGGATGCGAATAGGCCCAGACACAATGGGGCTGATTTACCAAACGTTTGCGCCATGAGTATTGGCGCATCTGCGTGCGCAATGGCTGTTTTGGTATTTACAAAACATTAGCGCCGGTATCGCAGCCCTATTTCCCATTTACTATAGTGTTCTCTGCGCCCGGGAGGAGGCGCTCAGTGCGCTACTATGGACCTGGCGCAGGGCATGTTAAAATCTAAATATAAAGAAGCTGGAAGTGAGAATATAATGGGGGTGATGTGGGGTGATGTGAGGAAGTGTAGTGACACCCGCCCAAATAACTAATATGCCCAAAATAGAGTGGGAAAGTAACTTTTTCAAAACCAGCCCGCTGCGCCGGCAAGTACGACTCGAGCAGCGGGAGGTTTTTTTGAGCTCAGCGCGGGAATTTCAATGGTTTAAATGCGCCAAGACACTGCGCCGGCAAAATCTTAGTAAATGTCAAGTCACGTAAACTAATTTGCATAAGTTGAACAGGCGCAGCTCTGAACTTCCCAGTGCGCCAGCAAAATGTCATTTCTAAAGGAAAAAAAAGGCATTTAAAAGCAGCCGCGGCTGTAATGAATTGTCGGCTCCAGGCAATATAGAGAAAAGTTATAGAAAGTCATTGCTAACCAAAAAAAAAAAAAAGCGTGGGGGTCCCCCCAAATTCCATAACCAGGCCCTTCAGGTCTGGAATGGGTATTAAGGGGAACCCCGCTGCAAATTTATTTATTTTTTTACAAGAAAGGTTGGTCTTTATTTAGAAGATATCAAGTAACAAGAGATATACAGACATCTTCCACACACAATACATGACGAGAAGCAATAGTCTTCAGCAATACAAATATCAATGTCCATAATAAAAAAAATAAATAAAAAAAAGTCAAGAAAAGCATAATCCAATACGGACTTTTCTTTTAAGCAGTAAAGATAACATTCTAAACCTACTGAACCCAGGGAAGCCAGACCCGGTCAAATTTCTTGGGACATCCTCTGCTAACATATGTCAGCTTATACATTGGCAGGATCGCATTAACCGAGGAGTCCCAGAAGTCCACCCTGGGGGGGCAGGGGAGGACCATTGCTTAAGAATTTCTTTTTTAGCATAAAATAACAACATAGATATCGATAACTTTGTGTATCTGGGTCTCTGATCATCATCGTGTATCCCAAGTAGGGCCAGTTCAGGCGTCATCGGCACAGACAACGCCAGACGGATATTGATACATTCAAAGACCTTAGCCCAGAACTCCTCCACCAAGGGGCAGGTCCAGAACATGTGAATGAACGTACCAACAGAAGTGTGACATTTCGGGCAATTAGGGGATCTCTCCGGGTATATCCTGTGCAGTCTCTGAGGCGTATAGTAAATACGGTGTATAAATTTGGTCTGTAGTAGTTTATCTCTGGAGGATATCATCAGTTTTGATCCATCCTCAAAACACTCCTCCCACGTAGCTCAGCGTCAATCCTAGGTGAGTCAACTACTAATAGGGCAAGGTAGAGAGCAGAGAGCGCTTTCCGAAGATCCTCCCGAGCTAACAATCGCTCAATAGGATCTGGCTCCAAGCTAATAGGCAAGGGAAACTGGGCCCTAGCTGCATGCCTTAGTTGATAATACCTGAACAACATCCGCTCCGGTAGCCCATATCGAACAGCCAGCTCCTGGAAGGACAGCAGCTCTCCAGAGCGAAAGACATCCTGTAGGGTCTTAATGCCATAACCAGCCCATAGGTGCCGGTCAGGAATCGTCCGGAATTGGGGGAGGGAGGGGTTACCCCACAAGGAACAAAGCGGAGAATAATAGTTAGGTCGCGTAAATCTCTTACGAGCAATGGTCCAAATTTTGAGAGTAGTCTTGGTGGGCCCTGGAAGAAATGGATATGCAGCCACACCTCGATATACTAGGTTCCCCAGCTCCCGAAGCGAGCCCAAGATAGCGGCCTCCAAACAGGTGACCTGGACTGCACAAACCACCAATGAACTGTGACCAGAATTGCTGCCCAATAATATACCAATAGGCTGGGGAACGCGAGCCCCCCACAGCGGACTAGAAGCTGCAAGGTGGACCTCGCCAACCTAGGCGAGGATCCCCTCCAGATAAAGGAGCCTATACAAACATCTATTTCTTTAAAGAATGAGCCAGGGAGCCAAATCGGGCAGTTCCTAAATATATATGTAAATCTGGGTAGAAACATCATTTTTAATATGTTTATGCGACCGAGCAGGTTGAGGGGCAAATCCCTCCATCTGCAACAATGTTCCTTGAGTCTTCCGACAAGGGGGGCCAAATTGAGGCGGCGAAAGTCCCGTAAGTCCCTCAACACCACAATTCCGAGGTATTTGAACTCCTCGACCCATAGCAGCGGGGTATGAACGGCCTCACTCTGGGACCTAGGGTCTAGCGGGAACAGGACTGATTTCGACCAGTTAATCCTAACCCCCGAGAAGCGGCCAAATTCCTCAAAGATCTGCAGAGCTGCCTGCAGAGAAGCATCTGCGTCCTGTAAGTAAAGCAAGGTGTCGTCAGCATAAAGGGAAATTTTCTCCTCCAGCTGGCCCACCCGGAGGCCACGAACCGCGGACGACTCCCTAATCATGGTCGCCAGTGGCTCAAGGGCCAAGGCAAACAAGCTGGGCGACAAGGGGCAACCCTGCCGGGTGCCCCTCTGGAGGAGGAAAAACTCTGACAGTGTCCCATTTGCCTGGATTCTGGCTCTAGGGGATCCATATAGCAATCCCAACCACTTAAGGAACTGTGGCCCAAACCCATATCGCCTCAACACTTCACACAGGTACCCCCATTCCACTGAGTCAAAAGCCTTCTCTGCATCCAGAGAGGCTATGACTCGAGTGCCTCCATTATCATGAGAGTAGTCCAAGTTAAGAAATAGCCTGCGCATGTTATTGTCCTTGCCTTTACCCGGCATGATTCCTGTCTGATCCGGGTGGATCAGATCTTCCAACACCGTGATCAAACGTAAGGCAAGAATTTTGGCCAGCAACTTGGCGTCAGCGTTTATAAGAGAGATGGGTCTGTACGAACCACATTCCTCTGTATCCTTACCAGGCTTGGGCACCAGCACCACCAGGGCATCGGCCATCGACTCGGGAAGGGAACCTATCGCTAAGAATTCCTTAACCACTTTACAACCACCTGCCGACAAATAACGTCGACAAGGTGGTTGCTTAACTCTGGGAGGACGTTATATAACGTCCTCCCAGAATCGCGCTCCCGCGCGCCCCCTGGGGGCGCGCACACGGGAAACTCCGTGACCGCCGGGTCCTCTGGACCCGGCGGATCACGAATCGCGGTAAATCGCCACTGATAGCGGCCGTTTACCACGTGATCGCTCCGTCAAATGACGGAGCAATCACTTGTAAACAGACCGGCGTCATTTGATGACGCCGGTTCCTCCCTCCCCTCTCTGTACCGATCGGTACAGTGTGAGAGGAGAGGGGAGGGAGCAGATCAAGGCAGCAGCGCTGTGGGCTGGATCTGTGACAATTGCAGTCACAGATCCAGCCATCCATCCATCCCTGCTCAGCCATCCCTGTGCTATACCCTGCCAATACTCTGCAAAATACCCTGCCAATACTCTGCAAAATACCCTGCCAATACTCTGCAAAATACCCTGCCAATACCCTGCCAATACCCTGGTGCAATACTCTGCAATACCCTGGTGCAATACTCTGCAATACCCTGGTGCAATACTCTGCAATACCCTGGTGCAATACTCTGCAATACCCTGCGCAATACTCTGCAATACCCTGCGCAATACTCTGCAATACCCTGCGCAATACTCTGCAATACCCTGCAAAATACTCTGCAATACCCTGCAAAATACTCTGCAATACTCTGCAATACCCTGCGCAATACTCTGCAATACCCTGCGCAATACCCTGCAAAATACTCTGCAATACCCTGCGCAATACCCTGCAAAATACTCTGCAATACCCTGCAAAATACTCTGCAATACTCTGCAATACCCTGCGCAATACTCTGCAATACCCTGCGCAATACCCTGCAAAATACTCTGCAATACCCTGCGCAATACCCTGCAAAATACTCTGCAATACCCTGGTGCAATACTCTGCAATACTCTGGTGCAATACTCTGCAATACCCTGCGCAATACTCTGCAATACCCTGCGCAATACTCTGCAAAATACTCTGCAATACCCTGCACAATACTCTGCAATACCCTGCACAATACTCTGCAATACCCTCCACAATACTCTGCAATACCCTCCACAATACCCTGTGCAATACCCCGTGCAATACCCTGCCATACACCGCAATACCCTGCCATACACCGCAATACCCTGCCATAGTCCGCAATACTCCGCAATGCCCTGCAATACTCCGCAATGCCCGGCAATACTCCGCAATGCCCGGCAATACTCTGCAATAACCACTTCCCGCCCTCCGGCCGTCATATGACGTCCTTGACTTTGTGCGGGGATATCTGAATGACGCTTGCAGCTACAGGCATCATTCAGATATTAGCTTTTTCAGCCGGCGATTCCCTACACCATAAGAACAATCATAGTGGCTGTTCCGCCGCTTGATCATTCTTACGGGAGGCGAGAGGGGATGTCCCCTTACCCCCCCGCCGCCCTCCGGTGCTCCTACCGACTCACCGCTACGATCAAAGCCAGGATTGTTGTTTTTTTTTTTGTATTTTTTTCAGGCTTCCCAGCCTAGAGGTGAGATGTGGGGTCTTATTGACACCCCCCCCCCATATCTCACTGTAAAGAGGACCTGTCATGCCATATTCCTATTACAAGGGATGTTTACGTTCCTTGTAATAGGTATAAAAGTGATCAAAAAAATGTTTGGGGTGGAAAAACATGTCAAACTAAAATAAATAAAGTAAAATGAAGAATATTTTTTTTTTTAAAGCGCCCCTGTCCCCGTGAGCTCGCATACAGAAGCGAACGCATACGTAAGTCCCGCCCACATATGAAAACGGTTTTCAAACCACACATGTGAGGTATCTCTGCGAACGTTAGAGCGAGAGCAATCATTTTGGCCCTAGACCTCCTCTGTAACTCAAAACATGTAACCAGTAAAAATATTTAAAGCGTCGCCTATGGGGATTTTTTAAGTAGCGAAGTTTGGCGCCATTCCACGAGTGTGTGCAATTTTTAAGGGCGACATGTTAGGTATCTATTTACTCAGCGTAACTTCATCTTTCACATTATGCAAAAACATTGGGCTAACTTTACTGTTTTTCTTTTTTTTTTAAGCACAAAACATTTTTTTCCGTAAAAAACGCGTTAAAAAAATTGCTGCGCAAATATCGTGCGAGATAAAAAGTTGCAACAACCACCATTATATTCTCTAAGGTCTTTGCTAAAAAAACATATATAATGTTTTGGGGTTCTATGTAATTTTCTAGCAAACAAATGATGATTTTTACTAGGGATGAGCTCGGTGTTCGAGTCGAACATACGTTCGACTCGAACATCGGCTGTTCGATCGTTCGACGAAGATCGAACGATTTGGGCCGTTCGCGCCTAATTCGAGTGACGCGAACGACCCACAATGCACTACGCCATCGCAGTGTCATCCAGGCGCTGTGATTGGCCAAGCATGCACTGTGACCCCGCATGCTTGGCCAATCACAGCGCCGGCAGCGAGGAGAGCAATGATTGGCCACAGGCAGGATGCCTGTGGCCAATTATTGCTGAGGGTGTTTAGTACACGCCCCACACTATAAAAGGCCGCCAGCACGGCGGCCTAGTGTAGTGTGTTCCGGAGCAGGGAAAGAGAAGCATAGGCAGGGACAGTGACATTTTTTTTCTTGCTTAACCTGGATTCCTTTAGTTTAGGGAAAGAGAAGGATAGGTAGGGAGAGTGTCAGTGTGTTTTACTGTGCTAATCCTTGTTTCTAGGGACAGGGAAGGACAGCGAGGGAAATTCTCCTTGTGCTATACTGTGCTAAAGCATTGATCATCAACCATCTTTAAAAAAACATTTTTTCTAGGGACAGAAAACTATAGGTAGGGAGAGTGTCAGTGTGTTTTACTGTGCTAATCCTTGTTTCTAGGGACAGGGAAGGACAGTGAGGGAAATTCTCCTTGTGCTATAGTGTGCTAAAGCATTGATCATCAACCATCTTTAAAAAAACATTTTTTCTAGGGACAGAAAACTATAGGTAGGGAGAGTGTCAGTGTGTTTTACTGTGCTAATCCTTGTTTCTAGGGACAGGGAAGGACAGTGAGGGAAATTCTCCTTGTGCTATAGTGTGCTAAAGCATTGATCATCAACCATCTTTAAAAAAACATTTTTTCTAGGGACAGAAAACTATAGGTAGGGAGAGTGTCAGTGTGTTTTACTGTGCTAATCCTTGTTTCCAGGGACAGGGAAGGACAGTGAGGGAAATTCTCCTTGTGCTATAGTGTGCTAAAGCATTGATCATCAACCATCTTTAAAAAAACATTTTTTCTAGGGACAGAAAACTATAGGTAGGGAGAGTGTCAGTGTGTTTTACTGTGCTAATCCTTGTTTCTAGGGACAGGGAAGGACAGTGAGGGAAATTCTCCTTGTGCTATAGTGTGCTAAAGCATTGATCATCAACCATCTTTAAAAAAACATTTTTTCTAGGGACAGAAAACTATAGGTAGGGAGAGTGTCAGTTTCTTTCACTGTGCTAATCCTTGTTTCTAGGGACAGGGAAGGACAGTGAGGGAAAGTCTCCTTGTGCTATACTGTGCTAAAGCATTGATCATCAACCATCTTTAAAAAAACATTTTTTCTAGGGACAGAAAACTATAGGTAGGGAGAGTGTCAGTGTGTTTTACTGTGCTAATCCTTGTTTCTAGGGACAGGGAAGGACAGTGAGGGAAATTCTCCTTGTGCTATAGTGTGCTAAAGCATTGATCATCAACCATCTTTAAAAAAACATTTTTTCTAGGGACAGAAAACTATAGGTAGGAAGAGTGTCAGTGTGTTTTACTGTGCTAATCCTTGTTTCTAGGGACAGGGAAGGACAGTGAGGGAAATTCTCCTTGTGCTATAGTGTGCTAAAGCATTGATCATTAACCATCTTTAAAAAAACATTTTTTCTAGGGACAGAAAACTATAGGTAGGGAAAGTGTCAGTTTCTTTCACTGTGCTAATCCTTGTTTCTAGGGACAGGGAAGAACAGTGAGGGAAATTCTCCTTGTGCTATACTGTGCTAAAGCATTGATCATCAACCATCTTTAAAAAAACATTTTTTCTAGGGACAGAAAACTATAGGTAGGGAGAGTGTCAGTGTGTTTTACTGTGCTAATCCTTGTTTCTAGGGACAGGGAAGGACAGTGAGGGAAATTCTCCTTGTGCTATAGTGTGCTAAAGCATTGATCATCAACCATCTTTAAAATAAACATATTTTCTAGGGACAGAAAACTATAGGTAGGGAGAGTGTCAGTGTGTTTTACTGTGCTAATCCTTGTTTCTAGGGACAGGGAAGGACAGTGAGGGAAATTCTCCTTGTGCTATAGTGTGCTAAAGCATTGATCATCAACCATCTTTAAAAAAACATTTTTTCTAGGGACAGAAAACTATAGGTAGGGAGAGTGTCAGTGTGTTTTACTGTGCTAATCCTTGTTTCTAGGGACAGGGAAGGACAGTGAGGGAAATTCTCCTTGTGCTATAGTGTGCTAAAGCATTGATCATCAACCATCTTTAAAAAAACATTTTTTCTAGGGACAGAAAACTATAGGTAGGGAGAGTGTCAGTTTCTTTCACTGTGCTAATCCTTGTTTCTAGGGACAGGGAAGGACAGTGAGGGAAATTCTCCTTGTGCTATACTGTGCTAAAGCATTGATCATCAACCATCTTTAAAAAAACATTTTTTCTAGGGACAGAAAACTATAGGTAGGGAGAGTGTCAGTTTCTTTCACTGTGCTAATCCTTGTTTCTAGGGACAGGGAAGGACAGTGAGGGAAATTCTCCTTGTGCTATACTGTGCTAAAGCATTGATCATCAACCATCTTTAAAAAAACATTTTTTCTAGGGACAGAAAACTATAGGTAGGGAGAGTGTCAGTTTCTTTCACTGTGCTAATCCTTGTTTCTAGGGACAGGGAAGGACAGTGAGGGAAATTCTCCTTGTGCTATACTGTGCTAAAGCATTGATCATCAACCATCTTTAAAAAAACATTTTTTCTAGGGACAAAAAACTATAGGTAGGGAGAGTGTCAGTGTGTTTTACTGTGCTAATCCTTGTTTCTAGGGACAGGGAAGGACAGTGAGGGAAATTGTCCTTGTGCTATACTGTGCTAAAGCATTGATCATCAACCATCTTTAAAAAAACATTTTTTCTAGGGACAGAAAACTATAGGTAGGGAGAGTGTCAGTGTGTTTTACTGTGCTAATCCTTGTTTCTAGGGACAGGGAAGGACAGTGAGGGAAATTCTCCTTGTGCTATAGTGTGCTAAAGCATTGATCATCAACCATCTTTAAAAAAACATTTTTTCTAGGGACAGAAAACTATAGGTAGGGAGAGTGTCAGTTTCTTTCACTGTGCTAATCCTTGTTTCTAGGGACAGGGAAGGACAGTGAGGGAAATTCTCCTTGTGCTATACTGTGCTAAAGCATTGATCATCAACCATCTTTAAAAAAACATTTTTTCTAGGGACAGAAAACTATAGGTAGGGAGAGTGTCAGTTTCTTTCACTGTGCTAATCCTTGTTTCTAGGGAAAGGGAAGGACAGTGAGGGAAATTCTCCTTGTGCTATACTGTGCTAAAGCATTGATCATCAACCATCTTTAAAAAAACATTTTTTCTAGGGACAGAAAACTATAGGTAGGGAGAGTGTCAGTTTCTTTCACTGTGCTAATCCTTGTTTCTAGGGACAGGGAAGGACAGTGAGGGAAATTCTCCTTGTGCTATACTGTGCTAAAGCATTGATCATCAACCATCTTTAAAAAAACATTTTTTCTAGGGACAGAAAACTATAGGTAGGGAGAGTGTCAGTTTCTTTCACCGTGCTAATCCTTGTTTCTAGGGACAGGGAAGGACAGTGAGGGAAATTCTCCTTGTGCTATACTGTGCTAAAGCATTGATCATCAACCATCTTTAAAAAAACATTTTTTCTAGGGACAGAAAACTATAGGTAGGGAGAGTGTCAGTTTCTTTCACTGTGCTAATCCTTGTTTCTAGGGACAGGGAAGGACAGTGAGGGAAATTCTCCTTGTGCTATACTGTGCTAAAGCATTGATCATCAACCATCTTTAAAAAAACATTTTTTCTAGGGACAGAAAACTATAGGTAGGGAGAGTGTCAGTTTCTTTCACTGTGCTAATCCTTGTTTCTAGGGACAGGGAAGGACAGTGAGGGAAATTCTCCTTGTGCTATACTGTGCTAAAGCATTGATCATCAACCATCTTTAAAAAAACATTTTTTCTAGGGACAAAAAACTATAGGTAGGGAGAGTGTCAGTGTGTTTTACTGTGCTAATCCTTGTTTCTAGGGACAGGGAAGGACAGTGAGGGAAATTGTCCTTGTGCTATACTGTGCTAAAGCATTGATCATCAACCATCTTTAAAAAAACATTTTTTCTAGGGACAGAAAACTATAGGTAGGGAGAGTGTCAGTGTGTTTTACTGTGCTAATCCTTGTTTCTAGGGACAGGGAAGGACAGTGAGGGAAATTCTCCTTGTGCTATAGTGTGCTAAAGCATTGATCATCAACCATCTTTAAAAAAACATTTTTTCTAGGGACAGAAAACTATAGGTAGGGAGAGTGTCAGTTTCTTTCACTGTGCTAATCCTTGTTTCTAGGGACAGGGAAGGACAGTGAGGGAAATTCTCCTTGTGCTATACTGTGCTAAAGCATTGATCATCAACCATCTTTAAAAAAACATTTTTTCTAGGGACAGAAAACTATAGGTAGGGAGAGTGTCAGTTTCTTTCACTGTGCTAATCCTTGTTTCTAGGGAAAGGGAAGGACAGTGAGGGAAATTCTCCTTGTGCTATACTGTGCTAAAGCATTGATCATCAACCATCTTTAAAAAAACATTTTTTCTAGGGACAGAAAACTATAGGTAGGGAGAGTGTCAGTTTCTTTCACTGTGCTAATCCTTGTTTCTAGGGACAGGGAAGGACAGTGAGGGAAATTCTCCTTGTGCTATACTGTGCTAAAGCATTGATCATCAACCATCTTTAAAAAAACATTTTTTCTAGGGACAGAAAACTATAGGTAGGGAGAGTGTCAGTTTCTTTCACCGTGCTAATCCTTGTTTCTAGGGACAGGGAAGGACAGTGAGGGAAATTCTCCTTGTGCTATACTGTGCTAAAGCATTGATCATCAACCATCTTTAAAAAAACATTTTTTCTAGGGACAGAAAACTATAGGTAGGGAGAGTGTCAGTTTCTTTCACCGTGCTAATCCTTGTTTCTAGGGACAGGGAAGGACAGTGAGGGAAATTCTCCTTGTGCTATACTGTGCTAAAGCATTGATCATCAACCATCTTTAAAAAAACATTTTTTCTAGGGACAGAAAACTATAGGTAGGGAGAGTGTCAGTTTCTTTCACTGTGCTAATCCTTGTTTCTAGGGACAGGGAAGGACAGTGAGGGAAATTCTCCTTGTGCTATACTGTGCTAAAGCATTCCTCATCAACCATCTTTGAAATCCTTGTTTTTTAGACAGTCAGGGAAATTGTCGTTGTGCTATTCTGTGCGAAAGCAATCATCCTCAACCATATTTAGAAATCCTTAAGTAAAGGGACAGAGAAGGACACCTGAAGGTAGCCCTTATTGCTTTTTTCCCATCTCCCTGCAGGCCATCTATTAGAATGTCTGGAAGGCAAACAAGGAGAGGCAGACAGTCAGGAGGCAATAAAAGAGGGCAAGCAGGCTCTGTGTCTGGGGGCAACAGTGCTGGTCGTGGACGCGGTGCATTGTCATCAGCACATGGCCATGGGACACGCTTGTCCTTCTTTTCGGCAGCTGGACATGTTGAGCCACATCATGCCGAAGACTTGGTAGAGTGGATGACCAAGCCCTCCTCCTCCTCCTCATCCTCTCTCACCCAGGCTCAGGGTACTGGCAAAGCAGCTGCCAAAGCGTCCTCTTCCCTGGTATCAATGTCAGACTCATCATCAGTCACTCCTTCCCTAGACCCACCATGTCCTCCTCCTGAGGAGTCCCCCGAACTGTTTGAGCACAGTGTTGGGTACATGCTCCAGGAGGATGCCCAGCGTTTCGAAGGGTCTGATGATGAAACCCAGCTACAGGAAGGCAGTAGCGTGAGAGCAGACAGAGGGGATGCTCAAGAAGGACACCAATCTGGCAGTCATGTTCCAGCAGCTGCAGCATACTGCCAGATTGGCTCCAGTGATGAGGAGGGAGGGGATGATGAGGTCACTGACTCCACGTGGGTGCCTAATAGGAGAGAGGAGGAGGAGGAGGATGAGGAGGAGGCACATCTCCAACGAGGCAGGATGCCCTTTGGTGGCCAGCGTAAGGGCAGTACACCGACGGAAGCACAACGCAGAGCTCCGCCTGTGCAGGGCGCTGCCTCTGCCCGTCATTCAAAAAGTTCTTTGGTGTGGGCCTTTTTTGAGGCTAGTGCATCAGATCGCACAGCTGCTGTTTGCAACATATGTCTCAAGCGTATATTGCGTGGCCAAAACATCAGCCGCTTGGGTACCACATGCCTGACCAGACATATGTTGACCTGCCATGCAGCTCGTTGGCAAGCCTACCTCAAAGACCCACACCAAAGAACAAAGCGGACCTCTCCTTGCACCGCATCAGCTGGGATCTCTAACCCCACTATAACTTCAGTCCTCTCTGAAACATGCACTGAGAGGAATGAAGGTGTAGAATTAGGTGTGTCACAGCCAAGTACTTGCGGCCACTCTGCTAGCAGTACACCGATGTCTGATTCTAGCAGGCAAATTTCCCTGCCCCAGCTGCTGGACCGTCGAAAGAAGTTCACTCCCAGCCATCCACATGCCCAGCGGTTGAATGCTAGCTTGGCTAAATTGCTAGCGCTTCAACTGCTGCCTTTTCAGTTGGTAGACTCGGCCCCCTTCCGTGAGTTTGTGCAATGTGCGGTTCCTCAGTGGCAGGTTCCCAAACGCCACTTTTTCTCACAGAAGGCTATTCCGGCTCTCTACCGGCATGTGGAAGGCAATGTCTTGGCCTCGCTGGACAGGGCGGTCAGCGGTAAGGTGCATATTACCGCTGACTCATGGTCCAGCACGCATGGACAGGGACGTTACCTTTCTTTCACGGCCCATTGGGTCACTCTTTTGGCAGCTGGGATGGATGCAGGACAAGGTGCAGTAGTGTTGGAGGTTGTTCCACCGCCACGCCTCCAAAATGCTACTACTGGTTGTGACACACCTCTCTCCTCCACCCCCTCCTCTTCTTCTTCCTCCATGGCCTCTTCCTGTGCTTTGTCCTCTGAACCAGCGGTGCTCCGTAGCCGTTCAAGGGGCTACGCAAGTACGCAGGCAAAAAGATGCCATGCCGTGCTTGCGCTGGTGTGTTTGGGGGACAGAAGCCACACTGGGGCAGAGGTCCTGTCTGCTCTGCAGGGCCAGGCCGAGAGGTGGTTGACGCCACGCCAGCTTAAGCCAGGAATGGTGGTTTGCGACAATGGCACCAACCTCCTCTCCGCCCTCCGACAGGGACAACTGACCCATGTGCCCTGTGTGGCTCACGTCCTTAACCTGGTGGTGCAGCGGTTCTTGGGCAGGTACCCGGGCTTACAGGATGTCCTGAGGCAGGCCAGGAAAGTCTGTGTGCATTTCCGCAGATCTTATAATGCCAGTGCTCGCCTGGCTGAGCTGCAAAAGGAGTTGAACCTGCCCAAGAACCGCCTTATATGTGACATGCCCACCAGGTGGAACTCAACGTTGGCCATGCTGCAGCGGCTGCACACGCAGCAGAGGGCCATCAATGAGTACCTGTGCGACTACGGCACCAGGACAGGGTCAGGGGAGCTTGGTTTTTTTTCTCCACGCCAGTGGGGCATGATCAGGGATGCATGCACTGTCCTGGCACCATTTGAGGAGGCCACGAGGATGGTGAGCAGTGACAGTGCATGCATCAGTGACACTGTACCTCTTGTCCACCTGTTGGAGCACACGCTGCGTGGAATAATGGACAGGGCACTTGAGGCAGAACAGAGGCAGGAAGAGGAGGACTTCCTTGCCTCTCAAGGCCCCCTTTACCCAGACAGTGTTCCTTCTGTCCCACCCATCGCACAGGAAGAGGAGGAGGAGGAGGAGGAGGAGGAGGATTGTGTCAGCATGGAGGTGGAGGCTGGCACTCAGCATCATCAGCAGCAGTCTTTTAGGGATGATTTACAGTCCCAAGAAACCAGTGGACTTGTACGTGGCTGGGAGGAGGTGGCTGCGGATCATGTCGTCCTTAGTGACCCAGAGGACTCCGGACCGAATGCCTCAGCAAACCTACGCTGCATGGCCTCCCTGATCCTGCAAAGTCTGCGGAAGGATCCTCGTATTCTTCGGATCAAGGAGAGGGACCATTACTGGCTGGCCACTCTTCTTGATCCACGGTACAAGGGTAAGGTTGCGGACCTTATGTTACCGTCGCAGAGGGAGCAGAGGATGAGACAACTCCGGGAGGCCTTGCAGAAAGGTCTGTGCAACGCGTTCCCAGAGACTGGGAGGTTACAAACTCCTGGTCCTGCACAACGAGTTGCTGAGGCTTCGGCCAGTCAAAGAAGGAGCGGTGGGGAAGGTGGCCGTCTGACCGATGCGTTCAGACAATTCTTTAGTCCGCAGCCCCAAAGTATGATCGGTTCCAGCAACCATCGCCAGCGTCTGATAAACATGGTGCAGGAATATCTAGGGGCAAGGTCAGACTTGGACACCTTCCCCACCGAAAATCCTCTGGCTTACTGGGTCTTGAGGATGGATCACTGGCCAGAGCTTGCACAGTATGCAATTAAGCTACTGGCCTGTCCTGCATCCAGCGTTCTTTCGGAACGCACATTCAGTGCTGCTGGAGGATTTGTCACGGATCACAGGGTGCGCCTGTCCACCGACTCGGTTGATCGACTGACTTTCATCAAGATGAACCAGTCTTGGATCACCACCAGCTACCACACACCTGATGCTGATATAACAGACTAATTGATTTTAACATGTCACATCCCTTCAAGACTGATGCTGATGCTGAGTGCCTGTGCTGTTATGTTGACTGGCTATCCTCCTCCTCCGAGTCCTCAATGATACGATTGATGATGATAGCTTGGAAGATCATTTTTGTTTATGGGTGCCGCCACCAGTGGCTAAGGCCCAATTTTTCAGCCCCTGTTTAACAGGGGTGTGTAATTACAATTTTTGAAGCAATAATTTGCAACAGGGCTCATTGCTGTGCTCCAAGTACAGTATCTGTGAGGGGTTGGAGTGTTGTGCCACCAGTGGCTAAGGCCCAATTTTTCAGCCCCTGTTTAACAGGGGCGTGTCATTACAATTTTTGAAGCAATACTTTGCAACAGGGCTCATTGCTGTGCTCCAAGTACAGTATCTGTGAGGGGTTGGAGTGTTGTGCCACCAGTGGCTAAGGCCCAATTTTTCAGCCCCTGTTTAACAGGGGCGTGTCATTACAATTTTTGAAGCAATACTTTGCAACAGGGCTCATTGCTGTGCTCCAAGTACAGTATCTGTGAGGGGTTGTAGTGTTGTCCCACCAGTGCCTAAGGCCCAATTTTTCAGCCCCTGTTCAACAGGGGCATGTAATTACAATTCTTGATCTAATAATTCACAGCAGGGCCCATTGCTGCACCCACCAAGAGTAACTCTGAGGGCTTACAGTGTTGTGGCAACGCCACCACCACCACCACCACGAAAGGCCCAATTTTTCAGCCCCTGTTCAAAAGGGGCATGTAATTACAATTCTTGATCTAATAATTCACAGCAGGGCCCATTCCTGCACCCACCAAGAGTAACTCTGAGGGCTTACAGTGTTGTGGCAACACCACCACCACCACCACCACCATGAAAGGCCCAATTTTTCAGCCCCTGTTCAACAGGGGCATGCAATTACAATTCTTGATCTAATAATTCACAGCAGGGCCCATTGCTGCACCCACCAAGAGTAACTGTCAGGGCTTACAGTGTAGTGGCACCAGCACCACCATCAAAGGCCCAATTTTTACTACCACTGTTCAACAATTATATGTAATTACAATTCCTGATATAATAGTTGACAGCAGGGCGTTCCAGCACCAACCAAGAGTAACTGTGAGTGCTTACAGTGTTGTGCCAACACCAACAACTAAGGGGCCTATTTCTGCAGAGTATATACGGCAGGTCCCTACTTTCAAACATCCAACTTACAAACGACTCCTACTTGCAAACGCAAGAAGACAACAGGAAGTGAGAGGAAATCTACCCCTAGGAAGGAAAATTCTCTCCTGTAAGAATTAATATGGGAGAAAGGTGTCTCCTCTGTACTGATGCTTTATCACCAATCCTTGTTTCAAGAAAAACACCACATTTCAAAAACAGTTGTCATTGGGACGGAAAGTGAGGTGAAATGTTCTGAACAGGGGTACAGACAGCAAAACAAATGTTACAGGGGTGATAACCCTTACCTATGTTTTCCAAAAAGTTTAAAAATAGATTTTTGGGCTGGAGCTACACTTAAACAATGTACCTGTTCAAAATGACAAACACATTCTACATAAGAACAAACCTACAGTCCCTGTCTTGTATGCACCGCCTGTATACGGCTGTTCAGAGTATATAGGGCCTTTTTTATTTTGTGTGCGGTGTTCCCCTTAATATCCATACAAGACCCAAAGGGGCTGGTAATGGGCTGGGGTGGGGGGGGGGGGGGGTCATGGGGTAGCTATGCCATTTTTCTTAAAGATTTTCATCCATATTACCGGGACCAGACATTACATTAAAGCCGCAAGCAGTTTTAAATGGCTTTTTTTTCCTTTAGAAGTGTCATTTTGTGCAGGGACAGTTCTAAACACGGGAAACACGTGGCACTTCACAGGCATACTTTAGACACCCCCCAGGTACGATATTTAAAGGAATATTTGACTTTTTTTTTTCACTTTATGCATCATTAAAATGACTGCTCCCGAAAAACGACCGTTTTTAAAACTTCTTTTTGCATTGATACATGTCCCCTGGTGCAGAACCCGGGTTCCCAAACCCTTTTTAGGACAATAACATGCATAATAGTCGTTATAATTAGCACTTTAGAATTCGAACGTTCGCATCCATTGTATTTAATAGGGTTCTAATGTTCGTACGAACTTTCGGTCCGTTCGCGGGTTCTGGTGCGAACCGAACCCGGGGGTGTTCGGCTCATCACTAATTTTTACATGTAGGAGAGAAATGTCAGAATTGGCCTGGGTGCTCCAGAACGCCTGAAGGTGCTCCCTGCATGTTGGGCCTCTGTATGTGGCCACGCTGTGTAAAAGTCTCACACATGTGGTATCGCCATACTCGGGAGTAATAGCAGAATGTGTTTTGGGGTGTAATTTGTGGCATGCATATGCTGTGTGTGAGAAATAACCTACTAATATGACAATTTTGTGGAAAAAAAAAAAAGAGAAAAAAAAAATCTTGATTTTGCAAAGAATTGTGGGAAAAAATGACAACTTCAAAAAACTCACAATGCCTCTTTCTGAATACCTTGGAATGTCTTCTTTCCAAAAAGGGGTCATTTGTACTTTTCTGGCATGCTAGGGTCTCAAGAATTGAGATAGGCCGTCAGTACTTCAGGTGTGATCAATTTTCAGATATTGGCACCATAGCTTGTGGACTCTATAACTTTCACAAAGACCAAATAATATGCACCAATTTGTACTTATTTTTACCAAAGATATGTAGCAGTATAAATTTTGGCCAAAATTTATGAAGAAAAAATTGTAATTTGCAAAATTTTATAACAGAAACGAAAAAAAAATCATTTTTTTACAAAATTTTCAGTCTTTTTTCTCTTATAGCGCAAAAAATAAAAAACCCAACAGTGATTAAATACCACCAAAAGAAAGCTCTATTTGTGTGAAAAAAAGGACAAAAAATTCATATGGGTACAGTGTTGTATGACTGAGTAATTGTCATTCAAAATGTGAGAGCACCGAAAGCTGAAAATTGGTCTGGTTATTAAGGGGGTTTAAGTGCCCAGTGGTCAAGTGGTTAAAGAGAGTAGTTAGCCTAGGTGCTAACAAGTCCTGATGCTCCGAATAAAATTCAATGGGTATACCATCCAGCCCAGGGGCCTTCCCCGACTGCATACTACCCAGAGCTGCCTGCACCTCCTCTAAAGTAATGTCTCTATCCAAATCCCTACTCCTGATCGGGTCAAGCGTGGGGAGGGGAATCTTATCTAAAAAGTCATACAAGTCAGTGTTAGTGTACGTCACCCTAGTTGAATATAGATCCTGATAGAAACGGAAGAACCTAGAGCAAATGGAGTCAGGGGTCGTCAGTAGCGTGCCGTCCGCATCTCTGAGTCTGCCCACGTGAGTAGTAGCATGCTGTCCCCTGGCCAGCCAGGCCAAGAGCCTGCCATTTTTATCCCCAAACTCAAATATTCTTTGAGCACCCTCTAGCATGGACTTCTTTGTGTTGTCTACTCTCATCAAGGATACCTCCCTCAGGGTGTGTTGCCAGGCTTGGTAAGTGTCCGCATTAGGTGACTGAGTATATACCCTCTCACGCGAGAGGGCCTCTGTCTCTAACTGCTGCAGAGCCTGCACAGATCCCTTCCGTCTAGCAGCAATCTTATTAATATATGTTCCCCGCAACCAGGCCTTAAATGTGTCCCAGAGTATTAATGGACCTGTGGACTCAACATTTTGCAACCAAAAGCTACAGATCTCATCGGGTAGTTCCTCTTGAATCTCTGGATCTGACACCCAGTATCTAGAAAGTCTCCAGACCCCTCGGTCCCGGGAAGGAGCGACACCGACCGAGACCAATAACGGAGCATGATCAGACACGCCGCGAGAGAGGATCTCAGTCGAGGCCACCTCTCCAAGGAGACCGACGGAGGCAAACGCCAGGTCTATACGAGATAACGTGCGGTAAGTAGAGGAGAGACAGGTATACTGAGAGTCAGAGGGGTGGAAATGGCGCCAGAGGTCCGTCATATTAAAGGTGGATGCCCAGAGGGACAACCCTGAATTAGGGGTAGATGAGGGCCAGAGCCTATCGCGGACCTCTGACATAACCATGTTGAAGTCCCCTACCAGCAGCACCCTATCCACCCCATACTGAACCGCCATCTGCATCACCGAGTGGAGTAAGGTTGGATCCGCAGGTGGAGGCAGATAGAGTCCGACAATGACATAAGGGACATCCGCTATTGAGGCATGCAGGAGAACAAACCTACCACCAGGGTCAGTCCGGACCTCCTGCAGCCTGTAGGGCAAAGATCGGTGCACAAGGATACTTACTCCCCTAGCATAGTTAGAGTATGAGGCGTGGTAATGCGCACCCACCCAGGCCCGCCTCAGCCCCAGGACCCTGGAGCCCACCAAATGTGTCTCCTGCAGTATACAGATTTGGGGATTATGTTGTCGTATAAATTTGAACACCAGTGACCGCTTAATAGCAGAATTGAGGCCCCTGACATTCCACGATAGTACCTTAAAATTAGCCATCAGGTAATAGTAGTATGATCAGAGGAGTATATCTCACATCTCCTAGCCACGATTCCCTGAGAGGGTGCAGCGCTCCCGCACCCAACAGCGCAGTTGCCAAGAAAAGCAGGGCTATAAAGCGCTGCCCCCCCCCCCCCCAGAGGAACCCATGCAACATATCAAGGGCTCATAAAACAGATTAAATACAGTAAAGACCAACCAACTGTGCAAATGAACAAAGAACAAAGTGACCCATAAACCCATAGAGGCCCAGACAACAACGGTCGTCCAACCCCTACCCCCCACCCCGTGTCCCCCTAACATGGAGGTGCACATATTTCCCCTAACAAAAAAAAATAAGTCAAATGACTAAATCTTGAGTAGATTGGGAGGCGTGAGCCGCAGCAGAACGGCTCATTTAGTCAATACCAATGATCTGCATAGAACAAAAAGTTAAAGAGAGAAGAATACTTAAGTTCGTGTCTCCTGGACTGAGTTGCTGGGAGAAAAACAATTAAAATAACAAAATAAAAATAAAAATAAAAAATTGAAATTTTTTTTTTTTGAAAACCTGGGTAGAGCATAAAGCAGCTGCTAAGTGAGTGAGTGAGTGAGTGAATAACTTGTATAGCGCTACAAATGCGAACTAAATCGCCTCAAGGCGCTTTGCATCCAGTGACATCCTGACCCTTCAGAATAGGTGGGTCTTAAGTTTTTTCCTGAAGGCCCGGTGGTTTTCTTCCATGCGGATGTTGGTGGGTAGAGCGTTCCATAGCCGTGGTCCTTGGACTGCAAATCTTCGTTCTCCCTTTGATTTGTAGCGGGACTTGGGGATGTGAAGGAGGTTTTGGTTGGTTGATCGGAGATTGCGATTGGGGGTGTAGTGTTTTATCTTCTCGCATAGATATTGTGGAGCGTTTCCCTGTGTGCACTTGTGGGTGAGACAGAGGGTCTTGAATGTGATCCGATCCTTTACGGTTAGCCAATGAAGGGTCCTTAGTGATGGGGTGATGGATTCCCAAGGTTTTTTTCCCGTTACCAGCCTGGCAGCCGTGTTCTGGATGACTTGTAGGCGCGAAATCTGGTATTTGGGTAGTCCGAGGTAGAGGGCGTTTGCGTAATCGAGTCGGGAGTTGATAATTGTTCCAACTACTACTGCTGTATCCTCTTTTGGGATGAAGGGGATGAGTCTACGTAGTAGACGGAGGAGATGGTGAGCTCCGCTGACTACTGATCCAATTTGTGCGTCCATCGACATCTCCGAGTCAAAGATGACTCTGAGACTTTTGACTTTGGTGCTCGGGGTAACGGTCTGTCCAAGGATAGTGGGGAGTGTCCAAGAAGTCTTAGTTTTTGTCTTTCGGTTTGCGTGGAGGAGAAGGAGTTCTGTTTTGGATCCGTTGAGTTTGAGGGAATTCTCAGTCATCCATTCATCGATCAATGTGAGACAGGTTTCCAATCCGTGATATTGGTCTTTTTTCCCGGTGATACGAAAGTAGAGTTGGGTGTCGTCAGCATATGAGTGGTAGCACAGGCCCTGTTTGCTGATGATTTTGAGGAGTGGGCGGAGGTAGATGTTAAAGAGCACGGGTGACAGGGGTGATCCTTGGGGGACTCCGCAAGAAATTGTGCGAGTTTCAGAGGTGAAGGCTCCTAGTTTCACTGTCTGGGAACGATTGTCTAGGAAGGATGCGAACCAGTGTAGGTCAGGGTCTGCGACTCCGGCTACTTCTTTAAGGCGAATGAGTAGAGTTTTGTGGTCTAAGGTGCTAAGGGGCACTCCACCGGAATGGCAGGGTGGGAGTCTCCATGTCCCACCTGGGAAAACATATAATATGAGCACAGGCGGGTAGCATCAGTCTCGACCTATATAACAGCACACATGGCATATAGCAAAGTTACCGACCTCCAGAGAGCGACCCAGCAAAAAGCTAGTGAGAACAGACATCCAGAGGAGCAGGAAGGAGAAAAAAAAAAAAAAAACCCATCTCCTCCCTAGGTAACCAGAGAAGTCAATTCCTTATGGAGGCAGGGTCTCCAGCCATGTACCCGCATCTTTGGGATTAGTAAAGATTCTCACAATCTCACCATCGATAACCCGCAGTTTCGCCGGAAACATAATGCTGTAGCTAATTCCCTTCTTTCGGAGAGCCATTTTCACTCCATCAAAGGAGCGCCGCTGCCTCTGTGTCTCCATTGAGTAATCCGGGAAGAACATCAGCCTGGTGTTTCGATAGGGGAGATTGCCTGCCAGGCGGGCAGCACGCAGCAGCTCATCCCTATCCCGGAAATTTAGCAGGCGGAGAATGAAGGTGCGGGGGGGGGCCCCCTCCGGGCCAGGCCTCGGCGGCACGCGGTGCGCCCTTTCCACCGTGAAGTAGGGGGATAGTTGGGCCGCAGGAAGGAGGGTCTTGAGAAGGTCTTCCATGAAGGCTGTAGGATTACGCCCCTCTACCCCCTCCGGGATGCCAACAATGCGTATATTGTTGCGCCTGCTACGATTTTCGGCGTCCTCTGCCCGGTATTCGAGTGCCTTTACCTTGGTCAGCAGAGTCCGGATGGAGGCATCGTGTGTTGTCACCGCGTCCTCCACGTCTCCCACCCGGTGTTCTGCCTCCGTGATTCTGGAGCGAATCTTGTCCAGATCCTGGCGCAGCAGGCCCACGTCCATCTGCACAGCTTCAAGCTTGTTGGTGAGTGTTGTCTGGCAGGTAGTAATAGCTGCTTGGCAGGTCGTGATAGCCGCCATCACCTCCGGGATTCCAGGCGGGGAGACCGCCGCTCTCTCCTCCTGGTCAGTCTGCGACGCCATACTGTGCCGGCGCGCAGGCTCCACGTGCGGTGAACAGGCCGGACTCACCAAGGCAGGAGTATCTGCAGGAAACCTCAACCTTTTGCCCTTTTTCGGGCCTCCGGATGTTCTAGACGGCATACAGGTGTGGTGGGACCGATTTATGAAGAAAACCACCCAGGAACGGAGTCAATATCGGATTTTGTCCCAGCAGAGCTCATCAAGCACGTCCACTCAGTCCGCCATGCTGGCCACGCCCCCCCGCTGCAAATTTTTAAAAAAAAATTACGTGCGGGTTCCCCCTAAATATCCAAACCAGGCCCTTCAGATCTGGCATGGATTTTAAGGGGAACTCCACCCCAAATTTTCTTAAAAAATGGCGTGGAGTTCCCCCAAAAATCCACACCAGACCCTTATCCGAGCACGCAACCTGGCCGGCCGCAGGGGAAGAGGGGGGGACGAGAGCGGCCCCCCTCCCTCCTGAACCGTACCAGGCCACATGCCCTCAACATGGGGAGGATGTCCCCATGTTGATGGGGACAAGGGCCTCATCCCCACAACCCTTGCCCGGTGGTTGTGGGGGTCTGCGGGCGGGGGGCTTATTGGAATCTGGAAGACCCCTTTAACAAAGGGGGCCCCCAGATCCCGGCCCCCCCCCCTGTGTGAAATGGTAATGGAGTACAAATGTACCCCTACCATTTCACAAAGAAAGTGACAAAAATTAAAAAAATGACAAGAGCCGGTTTTTGACAATTCCTTTATTAATGTCTTTTCTTTTCTTCCATCTTCTTCTTCTTCCATCTTCTTCTTCCATCTTCTTCTTTTCTCCATTCGGGTTTCTTCCTCCATCTTCATCTTCATCTTCATCTTTATCTTCCTTCTTCCTTCGGTGTTCTCGTCCGCATCTTGCTCCGGCGTCTTCCCTTCTTCTTTCTTCTCCGGCCGCTCCGTTTGAATTGGAGGTTCCCGCTGTGCGACGCTTCAGTTCTCCACTTGGTCCGCTAACCACCCGGTGGCTCCGCCCCCCTCTGTCACCACGGGGAAAGTCCCAGTGAAATCCATGTGCGTCAGAGGGGGGCGGGGTCACCGGGTGTAAGTGGACCCGATGGGGAACTGAAGAACTGAAGCGTCGCACAGCGGGAACCTCCAATTCAAACGGAGCGGCCGGAGAAGAAAGAAGAAGGGAAGACGCCGGGGCAAGATGCGGACGAGAACACCGAAGGAAGAAGGAAGATGAAGATGAAGAGGAAGATGGAGGAAGAAACCCAAATGGAGAAAAGAAGAAGATGGAAGAAGAAGATGGAAGAAGAAGGAAGAAGATGGAAGAAAAGAAAAGACATAAAGGAATTGTCAAAAACCGGCTCTTGTCATTTTTTAAATTTTTTACACTTTCTTTGTGAAATGGTAGGAGTACATTTGTACCCCATTTTACACTTTCTTTGTGAAATGGTAGGAGTACATTTGTACCCCATTACCATTTCACACAGGGGGGGGGCCGGGATCTGGGGTCCCCTTTGTTAAAGGGGTCTTCCAGATTCTGATAAGCCCCCTGCCCGCAGACCCCCACAACCACCAGGCAAGGGTTGTGGG
Organism: Rana muscosa; assembly: GCA_029206835.1. Taxonomy (NCBI): domain Eukaryota; kingdom Metazoa; phylum Chordata; class Amphibia; order Anura; family Ranidae; genus Rana; species Rana muscosa. The sequence continues at coordinate 82,116,189 of CM055117.1, read as the reverse complement.
GATGAGGCCCTTGTCCCCATCAACATGGGGACATCCTCCCCATATTGAGGGCATGTGGCCTGGTATGGTTCAGGAGGGAGGGGGGGCCGCTCTCGTCCCCCCCTCTTTTCCTGCGGCCTGCCAGGTTATGTGCTCGGATAAGGGTCTGGTGTGGATTTTTAGGGGGACTCCACGCCATTTTTTTTTAAATTTGGGGTGGAGTTCCCCTTAAAATCCATGCCAGATCTGAAGGGCTTGGTATGGATATTTGGGGGGAACCCCACACCATTTTTTTAAAATTTTTGCAGCGGGGTTCCCCTTAATATCCATTCCAGACCTGAAGGTTAGCAAAGACTTTCAATGACTTTTATCTGTATTGACGGGAACCAGCAATTCATTACAGCCGCAAGGACTTTTAAATTACTTTTATTTTACTTTAGAAATATAGAATTTTGCTCTCCAACTGTTATAAACATGGAATACATGTGATACTTTACAGGCCCCCCGGGGATGATATTTAGGGCCAGTTCACACCGAATGCAGTACAGTGCGTTTTTTTGATGCCTGAAAAACGCAAAGAAAGTTGATCACATTAATGCCAATGGCATAGTTCACACCACTGCAGTCCGTTCCAGTGCATTTCAGAAAGCCAAAAAATAATTGGTCATGCTGCATTTTTTAGGTACAAAACTGTACTGGACCCCAGTAAAACACATCAAAAACGCAACGGAACGTACCAAAAATGCACTGGAATGCACCGCAACGCACCTAAATGCACCAAAGACGCACTGCAACACACTTGTCCTAAGTGAAAAGAGGGGGAAAAAAACACTGGACTGCATCAAAAACGCCTCAAAAATGCACTGGAATGTGTCCAAAACGCGCATGCAGAAAAGCAGAAAAGCACCTGGAACGCACCCAGACTGCGTTTCTATAGTGTGAACTAGGGCCAGTTCACACCATAGAAACACAATCCGGATGCGTTCCAGGTGCTTTTCTGCATGCACGTTTTTCATGCGTTCCAGTGCATTTTTGGTAAGTTTTTGATGCAGTCCAGTGCTTTTTTTTCACCCCTCTTTTTTATTAACCATAGATAAGGACAAGTGTGTTCCAGTGCGTTTTTGGTGCTTTTCAAAGACTCATTCCTAAGTTGAATTGTGATGCATGTCAATGGCCCATTTAGACCCTCTTTAATCACTTGAGATCAGCGCTATAACTGATCGACGGCCACAGCATGGTCCTCAATTGCCGGGAGTCCGTCAATAAACGTCCTCCCCTTTGCGCACGCTGTGGTCACAGAGTCACTGAGACTCAGGTGATGACAGATCCGAGTAAGGGGCCGATCCCTGCCCTTTACCATGTGATCAGCTGTCAGCAAATGACAGCTGATCACGTGATGTAAACAAAATCTGGGTAATGGTTTTTGTTTTCTCCTTGTGCTGACAGCGTGAGCATAAAAAAAAGGCAATCACCGGCTTATGTGCAAGGGACATGGGGCCCGAAGAGGAAGAGGCAATTCTGCGTCATCTGTGACAATTAGTAGCCCCTGCCAGTGCCACCTATCAATGCCCACCACTGGTGCCAATCAGTGGCACCTAGCAGTGCTGCCTATCAGTGCCCATCACTGCCAACTATCATTGCCACCTAGCAGTGCCACTTCTCACTGCCCACCAGTGCCAAATAGCAATGCAACCTCTCAGTGCCCACCCTTGCCACCTTATCGGTGCCCATCAGTGCAGTCTCAGTGTACATCAATGAAGAAGAATAATTACCTTTTTTAAAAATATTAACCAGTTTCCTACCGCCCACCGTCAAATGACATCCTTGGCTTTGTGCGGTGACATCTGAATGTTGGGTGCAGTTGCAGGCATCATTCAGATATCATTCTTTTCAGTCGGCGATTCTGTGCACAATAAAAACGATCATAGTGGCAGTTCCGCCGCTTGATCGTTCTTATAGGCGGGGGGAGTGGACGTCCTCCCCCCCTCTTGCCGCCATCCGGTGCTTCTCCGGGCTCTCCCGTGCCATCTGGGGCTCGGAGAACGATTTGGAGATGACTGGTGACCAGATGGTCATCAGTCATCTCTATGACCGTCGGAGGCGCGGGCACGATGTTATGACATCACGCCGTGTTCCTGTATGTTAACCAAGCCGTGATCTCGGCTGTCAGCATGAGATTGGTGATTTTTTTGGAACAATATCATGCTTTCCAGCCTGGAGGAGAGATGCGGGGTCTTATTGACCCTGCATCTCTCCATAAAGAGGACCTGTCACACACATTCCTATTACAAGGGATGTTTACATTCCTTGTAATAGGAATAAAAGTGATCCCCAAAAATGTAAAAAAATTTAAAAAGAGTAAGAAATACAAAAAAGTAAATAAATAAATAAATAAATAAAAAAATATAAAAAATAAGAAAAAACGCCCATGTCCCCGGTAGCTCGCGCTCAGAAGCGAACACACACGTAAGTCCCGCCCTCATATGTAAACGCCGTTCAAACCACACATGTGAGTTATTGCTGGGTGCGTTAGAACGAGTGCAACAATTCTAGCACTAGACCTCCTCTGTAATGGCAAAATGGTAACCTGTAAAAAAATTTAAAGCATCGCCTAGGGAGATTTTTAATTACTGAAGTTTGGTGTCATTCCATGTGTGTGCGCAATTTTAAAGCGTGACGTGTTAGGTATCTATTTACTCAGCATAACAACATCTTTCACATTATACCAAAAAATTGGCCGTAACTTTACTGTTTTGTAATATTTTTAGCAAACAAAAGGCGTTTGAAAATTTATTGCGCAAATACCGAGCGAGATAAAAAATTTGCAATGACCGCCATCTTATTCCCTAGGGTGTCTGCTCCAAAAACATATATAATGTTTGGTGTTTTGACGTAATTTTATAGCCATAAATTTATGATTTTTACATGAAGGAGAGAAGTGCCAGAATAGGCCCAGTGCTGAAGTGGGTAAAATATCCATTTTAAGGTGAACCCCTTAAGCCGAAAAACGGCGTGGGGGTCCCCCCAAATCCAAACCAGACCCTTATCCGAGCACGCAACCTGGCAGGCCGCAGGGGAAAAGGGGGGGATGAGAGCGGCCCCCCCTCCCTCCTGAACCGTACCAGGCCGCGTGCCCTCAACATGGGGGGTTTGGTGCTTCGGGGCAGGGGGGGCGACCTGCGGCCCTCCCCACCCCAAAGCACCCTGCCCCCATGTTGATGGGGACAAGGGCCTTCTCCCACTCTCCGATGCCTTCTCCTCGATCCCCCGCTATCTTCTCGCAGCTCTTTTGCTAGCGGGGGCCGGTCTTCTACGTCGCCTTCTTCCTTCTTCTCTTCGCCCGATGTTGACTCGTCGCTGTCCACCGCCGCAATGAACTGTCCAAGCAGCGGTGCAACATTTATTGGCATGGGCGTGGTCACCGGCTTATGCCACCGCTGACCCCGCCCCCGTATGATGTCACAGTCCCGGGGAATGATGGGACTGTGACGTGAAACGGGGGCAGGGTCAGCGGTGGCATCATCCAGTGACCACACCACATGCCAATAAAAGTGGCACCGCTGCTTGGACAGATCATTGCGGCGGTGGACAGCGACGAGTCAACATCGGGCAAAGAGAAGAAGGAAGAAAGCGACGTAGAAGACCGGCCCCCGCTAGCAAAAGAGCTGCGAGAAGATAGCGGGGCGTCCGGCAGAAAGAACCGGAGATTGAGGAGAAGGCATCGGAGAGCGGGAGAAGAACCGGAGAACAGAACAAGAGACCCCCGAAGTCGGAAGAAGACGGCGAGGAAGCCCGGGACCACCGCTAGCAAAAGAGCTAGCAGAAAATAGCGGGGGCCCGGCAGAAAGACCCCCGAAGTCAGAAGAAGACGGCGAGGAAGCCCGGGACCCCCGCTAGCAAAAGAGCTAGCAGAAAATTGCGGGGGCCCGGCAGAAAGACCCCCGGAGCTGCCCAATAAATTACTTTTCAAACCTGTGTTGTCTTTTTTTTATTGACTTATTTTGCCACCAGGTGAATGGGTAGGGGTACGATGTACCCCATACTCATTTACATAGGGTGGGGGGCCGGCATCTGGGGGCCCCCTTTTTAAAGGGGGCGCCCTGATTCCGAAAAGCCCCCCGCCCGCAGACCCCGACAACCAACGGCCAGGGTTGTCGGGAAGAAGCCCTTGTCCCCATCAACATGGGGGCAGGGTGCTTTGGGGTGGGGGGGCCGCAGGTCGCCCCCCTGCCCCGAAGCACCAAACCCCCCATGTTGAGGGCATGCGGCCTGGTACGGTTCAGGAGGGAGGGGGGCCGCTCTCGTCCCCCCTTTTCCCCTGCGGCCTGCCAGGTTGCGTGCTCGGATAAGGGTCTGGTTTGGATTTTGGGGGGACCCCCACGCCGTTTTTCGGCTTAAGGGGTTCACCTTAAAATCCATACCAGACCTAAGGGTCTGGTTTGGATTTTGGGTGGACCCCCACGCCGTTTTTTGGCTTAGGGGGTTCACCTTAAAATCCAGACCAGACCTAAGGGCCTGGTATGCTCCTGGAGGGGAACCCATGCCGTTTTTTTCATTAAAATTCGGCCTGGAGTTCCCCTTCATGATTCATACCAAACACGGGACAGCGAGGCTGCCGAGGACCAGCGCGATGACATCGCGCTGGACACATTCTCGGCCGGCTAGTCTCCTCTAGGACACGACTTGAGCGGCTGCTTCACGCGCTCAGGTCGTGTCCAGGTCGCCTGGCAGAGTCGCGCTGTCCCTGTGTCAGCCGGCACACGAGTCGCCCGCAAGTCGGATCCGACTTTCCGGGCGACCTCTATTCAAATCAATGGGCTCCCATAGGGAACCATTCATTTTCAATAGAGCGCCGCTGACATTTCTATTTACTATAACAGTGCGCCGCTGCTTCCTGCGCCCAGTGAAGGAGTTATCAGGCGCACCAATTAAGGTTAGAAGCAGCGCAGCGCACTGTTATTAGTAAATCAGCCCCAATGTGTTCTCCACTTTCCTCCCTGAAAGTGGGTTGCGGTCTCCGAGCGAGGGGGAATTTCCTTTCAGGCGGTCTCCGCACCAGGTCTTCAAGTGAGGAGCTCCCCCCGGTCCATTACGCCTTCCGGATTCGGGTTCCTAACCCCTGGGTTCCCTAGGATCTCCTTCCCTCGCGGAACTCAGTGTTGGGCACTGAGCTCCAGACCTCCATCCGAGTACCTCACCCCAGGCCAAAGGTGCCTGGGATGGAACACGACATCCAGCTGTCCTCTAGGCCTAGGCCCGCCTAGAGAACCGACACGAACAACCGCCCACAGGCTGAAGGTGCCTGGGACTCGACCCTGTGACAAAGATGGCCGGCCACTTTATACCCTCTCCCGGCAAGCACCGCGGGTTCCCCGCCCCACCATACCGCTGCCGAGGGAGGACAAAAAGGAGGCACGACACACAGCAATGATTCAACCCCAGCCCAGGGCGACAGCGCCACCTGCTGGGCTGCAGGGAATTACACATCACTGATGTCTCTGCCAAGTTCAAATTACACCCGGGAAAGTATATACCCGCTACACTTTCCCCCTGGTGGTTTGACACTGGTCCCTAGTGTCTGGAGTAAATCATGCCCTCAACGGCTGACATAATCCAATCCAGAAACCGACTAACAATTGTACAAAAATAACACTTTAGAAAAAACTACCCAACTGAAACATTGTGTCTGAGCCCTGTAATAAAAAGGGAAGAAGGAAGGGAGAAAAACAATAGCATTAAACCATAACTTTGAATCACATATATTCACATTTTACTTTTCCCACCCATCCTGACTAGGACCCACCCCATACTCAGTGGTCTTGATGGGATGCTCTCCTGCAGAGGGAAAAGAAAAGGGATTAGCACACATAACCCTGACACATGTATTCGTGTGAGAGAAAATAAACTTCTCCTGGAAGAAAACACTTTTCTCCAAAGAGTGAGTGAGTGAGTGAGTGAAAAGTGTTTAACGTTGCGCAACACTGCCACCTGGTGACAGCACCGCGGTAATTGCACTCGTGGAACTTTTCCTCTTCTCTTTGACCCTATCTACCCCAGAGTCTATGATCTCTTGCAGAAAAGTGAAGAACAACAGGAACAGTCCTTCATTCCTTTTGACACAAAAGCAACGGGCCCCAGAAAGTTCAGCAGCATAACAAGAATGGAGTCTTTTCTCTCCTACAGGTAAAAGTGGGGATGCGGCAGAACAAGTGGCTTCAAGTGTTGATCCATGGTCTCCAGATGATACTCCACATCTTCTCCTTCCTTGCGCCGGATCAACACTTTGTCTGCATGGATGTGCCGTCCCAACATCCACTCTGCCTTGCAGTCTTTAAAACGTTGAGAGGCCTTTGGAGAGCATGCCAGGTACCTGCGGGCGTGCGGAATCTGAAGGTGGGTCCACACAAAGTCATTGTACCAGCGCTCCCGGCACACTTCCACCTCATTAGAGCAACTCCTTAGACAAGTACGCGTACTCCCATCCGTACTCTGCAGCAACCTTCTGGCCAAATAGGCGTTGTAGTCTCGCCAAAGGAGGCATGGTAGCTTTGTCCCCTTCGCCAGGTAAAACTGAGTTCGGGTGGCGAGGGACCTTGACCACATCTGGTCTGGGCATTGGTGCCCGCAACAGCAGTCTCTTTTCCCCGGTCTTGGGTACAGATGGTACCAGGGTTGTAGAGGCAGGCTGGGGACGGGACCCCTCTTCAGGCGCTGGTGCCTCCACCCGGGGTGTACTTTCCCCTGTAGACATGGGTGGATCCCTGGTTCTGCGGGATGAAGCGAGAGGTACTTTGTCCCAGACCTTTTCGGCAAACAGTTTGTCTATAGCAACGTCGTCTCCCATGTCCGAGAGCGACTCCAGGTCAGAGGTGTCACACTCCTCCGCGGGCAGGTAGCCGGTAGTGGAGACTGAGTTTTCACCTCTTCCCACACACCAAATCTCTCCGTCTGGCTTACCTCGGCCTTTACTTGAAACGGGACGTCCAGAACTCTTGTCGACGGATCCATCCGGGCCGGGCGTAAGCGGGCCAGACGGTCCACCACAACCGCTGGTCGGGGCTACCATGCCGGTCTTTCTCTTCGGTGGTGGACGCTGCAAGACAGTGGTGACCGAGTCAGCATCCTCGAATTTCTCCCGTTAAGTTTTCACGACCTCCTGCGCTGTCGCTGCAGTGTGCGCAGGGATGGCTGTCACAGCAGTGATTCCTCCTCTCTGAGTGGTGTTGCCCACAGCATGGCCGGGGTAGATGGTTCTCGGCTTCTCAACCACCGGATCCACTTCGAACAGAAACTCCCCACAGGCCTCACATCGCCCCAATGGCTTCAGTTGGCACACCAGTCCCGAACAGCCGGGACAAATCACACCCAGGGCCTCAACGTCCATGCACGAGTACAGGGCGAATCGACCCCTTGGCTTTAGCCGGATCCCCGTATCTGTTACCGGAGCAGCAGCAGTGTCAAGGAGATCCTGCCAGAAACAGGTGCCCCGGACTTCCTGGTCTCCGTTCGCGCGTGCGTCCAGCGGGTGGCGCCAGAGAGACTATTTAAACCTGTCATTTACAGACAGTCCCTGCTGTCTGCTCTACAGCGTTGTGTGCTAAACCCTGATCTGAGACCATACCTGTGCTAAAAGACCCGGCTTACCTTGACCAAGCTGTTATCTGCCTGCACCCGACCCCGGCTTGTTGTGACTACCCTTTGCCTGTATCCTGTACTTCTGCTGCCCGCCTGATATCTGACCCGGCCTGTTTACTACCCTGTTCCTGGTTCCGATCCAGTTTGCTAGACCGATCCAGTCTGCTGAGCTGTCCCAGATCCAGCCTGCTAAGCTGAACCTGCCTGCTAGCTGATCCTGTCTGCTGTGCTTCTTCCGATCCAGTCTGCGAGACCGATCCAGTCTGCTGAACTGTCCCAGATCCAGCCTGCTAAGCTGAACCTGCCTGCTAGCTGATCCTGTCTGCTGTGCTTCTTCCGATCCAGTCTGCGAGACCGATCCAGTCTGCTGTGCTACTTCCGATCCAGTCTGCTAGCCGTTCCAGTTCCGGTTATCTGCAAGGAAGCTTCCGGGTGTTTGAATCACCACCTCACCACAATTGATCCTGCCAGGCACCCGTGCCACTCCTTACTCCTGTGCCAACTGTTACCTTACCAGGGGGTCGGGAGTGGGAGCCGTAAGGGAGGCCGTCCCCTGCAATTCGGGCTCACTACTAGGGATGAGCTTCGTGTTCGAGTCGAACATACGTTCGACTCGAACATCGGCTGTTCGATCGTTCGACGAAGATCGAACGATTTGGGCCGTTCGCGCCAAATTCGAGTGACGCGAACGGCCCACAATGCACTACGCCATCGCAGTGTCATCCAGGCGCTGTGATTGGCCAAGCATGCACTGTGACCCCGCATGCTTGGCCAATCACAGCGCCGGCAGCGAGGAGAGCAATGATTGGCCACAGGCAGGATGCCTGTGGCCAATTATTGCTGAGGGTGTTTAGTACACGCCCCACACTATAAAAGGCCGCCAGCACGGCGGCCTAGTGTAGTGTGTTCCGGAGCAGGGATAGAGCAGCATAGGCAGGGACAGTGACTGTTATTTCTTTCTTGCTTAACCTGGATTCCTTTAGTTTAGGGAAAGAGAAGGATAGGTAGGGAGAGTGTCAGTGTGTTTTGTGCTTGTGCTATAGTGTGCTTAAAAAAAACATTTATTCTAGGGACAGAAAACTGTAGGTAGGGACAGTGTCAGTTTCTTTCACTCTGCAAGTCCTTGTTTCCAGGGACCTGGAAGGACAGTGAGTGAATTGTCCTTGTGCTATATTGTGCTTAAAAAAACATTTATTCTAGGGACAGAAAACTGTAGGTAGGGAGAGTGTCAGTTTCTTTCACTCTGCAAGTCCTTGTTTCCAGGGACCTGTAAGGACAGTGAGTGAATTGTCCTTGTGCTATATTGTGCTTAAAAAAAACATTTATTCTAGGGACAGAAAACTGTAGGTAGGGAGAGTGTCAGTTTATTTCACTCTGCAAGTCCTTGTTTCCAGGGACCTGGAAGGACAGTGACTGAATTGTCCTTGTGCTATATTGTGATTAAAAAAAACATTTATTCTAGGGACAGAAAACTGTAGGTAGGGAGAGTGTCAGTTTATTTCACTCTGCAAGTCCTTGTTTCCAGGGACCTGGAAGGACAGTGAGTGAATTGTCCTTGTGTTATATTGTGATTAAAAAAAACATTTTTTCTAGGGACAGAAAACTGTAGGTAGGGAGAGTGTTTTTTTTCTTTCACTCTGCAAGTCCTTGTTTCCAGGGACCTGGAAGGACAGTGAGTGAATTCTCCTTGTGCTATATTGTGCTTAAAAAAAACATTTATTCTAGGGACAGAAAACTGTAGGTAGGGAGAGTGTCAGTTTATTTCACTCTGCAAGTCCTTGTTTCCAGGGACCTGTAAGGACAGTGAGTGAATTGTCCTTGTGCTATATTGTGATTAAAAAAAACATTTATTCTAGGGACAGAAAACTGTAGGTAGGGAGAGTGTCAGTTTATTTCACTCTGCAAGTCCTTGTTTCCAGGGACCTGGAAGGACAGTGAGTGAATTGTCCTTGTGTTATATTGTGATTAAAAAAAACATTTTTTCTAGGGACAGAAAACTGTAGGTAGGGAGAGTGTTTTTTTTCTTTCACTCTGCAAGTCCTTGTTTCCAGGGACCTGGAAGGACAGTGAGTGAATTCTCCTTGTGCTATATTGTGCTTAAAAAAAACATTTATTCTAGGGACAGAAAACTGTAGGTAGGGAGAGTGTCAGTTTATTTCACTCTGCAAGTCCTTGTTTCCAGGGACCTGTAAGGACAGTGAGTGAATTGTCCTTGTGCTATATTGTGATTAAAAAAAACATTTATTCTAGGGACAGAAAACTGTAGGTAGGGAGAGTGTCAGTTTATTTCACTCTGCAAGTCCTTGTTTCCAGGGACCTGTAAGGACAGTGAGTGAATTGTCCTTGTGCTATATTGTGATTAAAAAAAACATTTATTCTAGGGACAGAAAACTGTAGGTAGGGAGATTGTCAGTTTATTTCACTCTGCAAGTCCTTGTTTCCAGGGACCTGGAAGGACAGTGACTGAATTGTCCTTGTGCTATATTGTGATTAAAAAAAACATTTATTCTAGGGACAGAAAACTGTAGGTAGGGAGAGTGTCAGTTTATTTCACTCTGCAAGTCCTTGTTTCAAGGGACAGAGAAGGACACCTGAAGGTAGCCCTTATTGCTTTTTTCCCATCTCCCTGCAGGCCATCTATTAGAATGTCTGGAAGGCAAACAAGGAGAGGCAGACAGTCAGGAGGCAATAAAAGAGGGCAAGCAGGCTCTGTGTCTGGGGGCAACAGTGCTGGTCGTGGACGCGGTGCATTGTCATCAGCACATGGCCATGGGACACGCTTGTCCTTCTTTTCGGCAGCTGGACATGTTGAGCCACATCATGCCGAAGACTTGGTAGAGTGGATGACCAAGCCCTCCTCCTCCTCCTCATCCTCTCTCACCCAGGCTCAGGGTACTGGAAAAGCAGCTGCCAAAGCGTCGTCTTCCCTGGTATCAATGTCAGACAAATCATCAGTCACTCCTTCCCTAGACCCACCATGTCCTCCTCCTGAGGAGTCCCCCGAACTGTTTCAGCACAGTGTTGGGTACATGCTCCAGGAGGATGCCCAGCGTTTCGAAGGGTCTGATGATGAAACCCAGCTAGAGGAAGGCAGTAGCGTGAGAGCAGACAGAGGGGATGCTCAAGAAGGACACCAATCTGGCAGTCATGTTCCAGCAGCTGCAGCATACTGCCAGATTGGCTCCAGTGATGAGGAGGGAGGGGATGATGAGGTCACTGACTCCACGTGGGTGCCTAATAGGAGAGAGGAGGAGGAGGAGGATGAGGAGGAGGCACATCTCCAACGAGGCAGGATGCCCTTTGGTGGCCAGCGTAAGGGCAGTACACCGACGGAATCACACCGCAGAGCTCCGCCTGTGCAGGGCGCTGCCTCTGCCCGTCATTCAAAAAGTTCTTTGGTGTGGGCCTTTTTTGAGGCTAGTGCATCAGATCGCACAGCTGCTGTTTGCAACATATGTCTCAAGCGTATATCGCGTGGCCAAAACATCAGCCGCTTGGGTACCACATGCCTGACCAGACATATGTTGACCTGCCATGCAGCTCGTTGGCAAGCCTACCTCAAAGACCCACACCAAAGAACAAAGCGGACCTCTCCTTGCACCGCATCAGCTGGGATCTCCAACCCCACTATAACTTCAGTCCTCTCTGAAACATGCACTGAGAGGAATGAAGGTGTAGAATTAGGTGTGTCACAGCCAAGTACTTGCGCCCACTCTGCTAGCAGTACACCGACGTCCGATTCTAGCAGGCAAATTTCCCTGCCCCAGCTGCTGGACCGTCGAAAGAAGTTCACTCCCAGCCATCCACATGCCCAGCGGTTGAATGCTAGCTTGGCTAAATTGCTAGCGCTTCAACTGCTGCCTTTTCAGTTGGTAGACTCGGCCCCCTTCCGTGAGTTTGTGCAATGTGCAGTTCCTCAGTGGCAGGTTCCCAAACGCCACTTTTTCTCACGGAAGGCTATTCCGGCTCTCTACCGGCATGTGGAAGGCAATGTCTTGGCCTCGCTGGACAGGGCGGTCAGCGGTAAGGTGCATATTACCGCTGACTCATGGTCCAGCAGGCATGGACAGGGACGTTACCTTTCTTTCACGGCCCATTGGGTCACTCTTTTGGCAGCTGGGAAGGATTCAGGACAAGGTGCAGTAGTGTTGGAGGTTGTCCCACCGCCACGCCTCCAAAATGCTACTACTGGTTGTGACACACCTCTCTCCTCCACCCCCTCCTCTTCTTCTTCCTCCATGGCCTCTTCCTGTGGTTTGTCCTATGAACCAGCGGTGCTCCGTAGCCGTTCACGGGGCTACGCAAGTACGCAGGCAAAAAGATGCCATGCCGTGCTTGCGCTGGTGTGTTTGGGGGACAGAAGCCACACTGGGGCAGAGGTCCTGTCTGCTCTGCAGGGCCAGGCCGAGAGGTGGTTGACGCCACGCCAGCTTAAGCCAGGAATGGTGGTTTGCGACAATGGCACCAACCTCCTCTCCGCCCTCCGACAGGGACAACTGACCCATGTGCCCTGTGTGGCTCACGTCCTTAACCTGGTGGTGCAGCGCTTCTTGGGCAGGTACCCGGGCTTACAGGATGTCCTGAGGCAGGCCAGGAAAGTCTGTGTGCATTTCCGCAGATCTTATAATGCCAGTGCTCGCCTGGCTGAGCTGCAAAAGGAGTTGAACCTGCCCAAGAACCGCCTTATATGTGACATGCCCACCAGGTGGAACTCAATGTTGGCCATGCTGCAGCGGCTGCACACGCAGCAGAGGGCCATCAATGAGTACCTGTGCGACTACGGCACCAGGACAGGGTCAGGGGAGCTTGGTTTTTTTTCTCCACGCCAGTGGGGCATGATCAGGGATGCATGCACTGTCCTGGCACCATTTGAGGAGGCCACGAGGATGGTGAGCAGTGACAGTGCATGCATCAGTGACACTGTACCTCTTGTCCACCTGTTGGAGCACACGCTGCGTGGAATAATGGACAGGGCACTTGAGGCAGAACAGAGGCAGGAAGAGGAGGACTTCCTTGCCTCTCAAGGCCCCCTTTACCCAGACAGTGTTCCTTCTGTCCCACCCATCGCACAGGAAGAGGAGGAGGAGGAGGAGGAGGAGGAGGAGGATTGTGTCAGCATGGAGGTGGAGGCTGGCACTCAGCATCATCAGCAGCAGTCTTTTAGGGATGATTTACAGTCCCAAGAAACCAGTGGACTTGTACGTGGCTGGGAGGAGGTGGCTGCGGATCATGTCGTCCTTAGTGACCCAGAGGACTCCGGAGCGAATGCCTCAGCAAACCTACGCTGCATGGCCTCCCTGATCCTGCAAAGTCTGCGGAAGGATCCTCGTATTCTTCGGATCAAGGAGAGGGACCATTACTGGCTGGCCACTCTCCTTGATCCACGGTACAAGGGTAAGGTTGCGGACCTTATGTTACCGTCGCAGAGGGAGCAGAGGATGAGACAACTCCGGGAGGCCTTGCAGAAAGGTCTGTGCAACGCGTTCCCAGAGACTGGGAGGTTGCAAACTCCTGGTCCTGGACAACGAGTTGCTGAGGCTTCGGCCAGTCAAAGAAGGAGCGGTGGGGAAGGTGGCCGTCTGACCGATGCGTTCAGACAATTCTTTAGTCCGCAGCCCCAAAGTATGATCGGTTCCAGCAACCATCGCCAGCGTCTGATAAACATGGTGCAGGAATATCTAGGGGCAAGGTCAGACTTGGACACCTTCCCCACCGAAAATCCTCTGGCTTACTGGGTCTTGAGGATGGATCACTGGCCAGAGCTTGCACAGTATGCAATTGAGCTACTGGCCTGTCCTGCATCCAGCGTTCTTTCGGAACGCACATTCAGTGCTGCTGGAGGATTTGTCACGGATCACAGGGTGCGCCTGTCCACCGACTCGGTTGATCGACTGACTTTCATCAAGATGAACCAGTCTTGGATCACCACCAGCTACCACACACCTGATGCTGATATAACAGACTAATTGATTTTAACATGTCACATCCCTTCAAGACTGATGCTGATGCTGAGTGCCTGTGCTGTTATGTTGACTGGCTATCCTCCTCCTCCGAGTCCTCAATGATACGATTGATGATGATAGCTTGTAAGATCATTTTTGTTTATGGGTGCCGCCACCAGTGCCTAACGCCCAATTTTTCAGCCCCTGTTTAACAGGGGCGTGTAATTACAATTTTTGAAGCAATACTTTGCAACAGGGCTCATTGCTGTGCTCCAAGTACAGTATCTGTGAGGAGTTGCAGTGTTGTGCCACCAGTGCCTAACGCCCAATTTTTCAGCCCCTGTTTAACAGGGGCGTGTAATTACAATTTTTGAAGCAATACTTTGCAACAGGGCTCATTGCTGTGCTCCAAGTACAGTATCTGTGAGGAGTTGCAGTGTTGTGCCACCAGTGCCTAAGGCCCAATTTTTCAGCCCCTGTTTAACAGGGGCGTGTCATTACAATTTTTGAAGCAATACTTTGCAACAGGGCTCATTGGTGTGCTCCAAGTACAGTATCTGTGAGGAGTTGCAGTGTTGTGCCACCAGTGCCTAAGGCCCAATTTTTCAGCCCCTGTTTAACAGGGGCGTGTCATTACAATTTTTGAAGCAATACTTTGCAACAGGGCTCATTGCTGTGCTCCAAGTACAGTTGCTGTGAGGGGTTGCAGTGTTGTGCCACCAGTGCCTAAGGCCCAATTTTTCAGCCCCTGTTCAACAGGGGCATGTAATTACAATTCTTGATCTAATAATTCACAGCAGGGCCCATTGCTGCACCCACCAAGAGTAACTGTCAGGGTTTACAGTGTTGTGGCACCAGCACCACCATCAAAGGCCCAATTTTTACTACCACTGTTCAACAATTATATGTAATTAAAATTCCTGATATAATAGTTGACAGCAGGGCGTTCCAGCACCAACCAAGAGTAACTGTGAGTGCTTACAGTGTTGTGCCAACACCAACAACTAAGGGGCCTATTTCTGCAGAGTATATACGGCAGGTCCCTACTTTCAAACATCCAACTTACAAACGACTCCTACTTGCAAACGCAAGAAGACAACAGGAAGTGAGAGGAAATCTACCACTAGGAAGGAAAATTCTCTCCTGTAAGAATAAATATGGGAGAAAGGTGTCTCCTCTGTACTGATGCTTTATCAGCAATCCTTGTTTCAAGAAAAACACCACATTTCAAAAACAGTTGTCATTGGGACGGAAAGTGAGGTGAAATGTTCTGAACAGGGGCACAGACAGCAAAACAAATGTTACAGGGGTGATAACCCTTACCTATGTTTTCCAAAAAGTTTAAAAATAGATTTTTGGTCTGGAGCTACACTTCAACAATGTACCTGTTCAAAATTACAAACAGACTCTACATAAGAACAAACCTACAGTCCCTGTCTTGTATGCACCGCCTGTATAGGGCTGTTCAGAGTATATAGGGCCTTTTTTATTTTATGTGCGGGGTTCCCCTTAATATCCATACAAGACCCAAAGGGGCTGGTAATGGGCTGGGGTAGGGGGGGGGTCATGGGGTAGCTATGCCATTTTTCTTAAAGAATTTCATCCATATTACCGGGACCAGACATTACATTAAAGCCGCAAGCAGTTTTAAATGGCTTTTTTTTCCTTTAGAAGTGTCATTTTGTGCAGGGACAGTTCTAAACACGGGAAACACGTGGCACTTCACAGGCATACTTTAGACACCCCCCAGGTACGATATTTAAAGGAATATTTGACTTTTTTTTTTTCACTTTATGCATCATTAAAATGACTGCTCCCGAAAAACGACCGTTTTTAAAACTTCTTTTTGCATTGATACATGTCCCCTGGTGCAGAACCCGGGTTCCCAAACCCTTTTTAGGACAATAACATGCATAATAGTTGTTATAATTAGCACTTTAGAATTCGAACGTTCGCATCCATTGTATTTAATAGGGTTCTAATGTTCGTTCGAACTTTCGGTCCGTTCGCGGGTTCTGGTGCGAACCGAACCCGGGGGTGTTCGGCTCATCACTACTCACTACCATCAGGTACGTGACAAGCAGTCAATGTCGTGGTGGAAGGGTGAACTGGAATCCACGATGTATGTCCGAACATGGCGACCTGTTGCTGATCCATCGCACACTGCAAAGTTTTTGCGCTAATGTCCCACGTGTAGTCCTTCACACGTATTGGACTCCTCCCCTTTGCTCCAATTCGCGGGCTTTTGTTCTTTTTTCCTTTTTGAGTCACGCCCACAAACTAAGCGATGGGGGTGTGCCTGGTGGCGCAGTGCAAATAGAAACCCCCACGTGTAGTACTTCACACGGCTGAGCTTCCCCCTTTCCTCGCTCTTCTGCGCGGGCCTTTCCCTTCAATGGGTCATGTCCACGACTTCGAGCACAGGGATGCACTTCGGCCAATGAAGGCCTGCCTACTCGCGTAACTCTTCCAGCAGACACGTTCAATTCCGTGGTGCACAAACACTATGCCGGACCCGAGTCCCCATGTGTAGCACCCTCCTCACTCCCCTCTTTGTCTTCAGCTCGTCTTTTCTCTTGTCTAGGGGTACCTTAGAGGGGAAGGGAGCGGGGACACCACGCCTGGCCTTCACCACAGGTGTCAGTGTGGTATAAGCAAAGTTCCTTTACCTTTGGGTCAGTGCTGTGCACCTGGAGCCTCCACCGAGAGTTACCTTGAACAATATCTGTCAGGAAATGAGCCCCACACCATTAAAGTTCAACACTCCTTTATTCTTCTCGAATGAACACAATCAGTTGAACTCCCTTGTAGAAACAGAGCAGAAAAGGAGGTGTGGATGCGAATAGGCCCAGACACAATGTGTTCTCCACTTTCCTTCCTGAAAGTGG
Source organism: Rana muscosa (assembly GCA_029206835.1). Lineage (NCBI taxonomy): Eukaryota > Metazoa > Chordata > Amphibia > Anura > Ranidae > Rana > Rana muscosa. The sequence continues at coordinate 82,099,745 of CM055117.1, read as the reverse complement.
GTTGCGGTCTCCGAGCGAGGGGGAATTTCCTTCCAGGCGGTCTCCGATGAGAGGCTCACCCATCACTGGCAATATGCTGCACCAGTTCTTCAAGTGAGGAGCTCCCCCCCGGTCCATTATGCCTTCCGGATTCGGGTTCCCAACCCCTGGGTTCCCTAGGATCTCCTTCCCTCGCGGAACTCAGTGTTGGGCACTGAGCTCCAGACCTCCCTCCGAGTACCTCACCCCAGGCCAAAGGTGCCTGGGATGGAACACGACCTCCGGCTGTCCTCTAGGCCTAGACCCGCCTAGAGAACCGACACGAACCACCGCCCACAGGCTGAAGGTGCCTGGGACTCGACCCCATGACAAAGATGGCCGGCCCCTTTATACCCTCTCCCGCCAAGCACGGTGGGTTCCCCGCCAACCATACCGCTGCCGAGGGAGGACAAAAAGGAGGCACGACACATAGCAATGATTCAACCCCAGCCCAGGGTGACAGCGCCACCTGCTGGGCTACAGGAAATTACACATCACTGATGTCTCTGCCAAGTTCAAATTACACCCGGGAAAGTACATACCCGCTACATATGTAATTGTAGCGGCCTCACCCCTCTCCCTCTCTTTATCGGTTATATGGCTGTTGTCTAGGGGTACCTGGGAGAGAGAGATGATACACACCACGGCCCATGTCCTCCGTAACCAAGAGGTGAAGGCCAGAAGATTGGGCTTTTGTGTAGGTGTCCTAGAGTCAAGTCCAGTCCTTCGTCCCTGACTCCTTTGCTTTAGTAACCCAAGTTCCACACAGTGAATAGGTACAACTCAGTTTTATTCTTCTTGCCAAGCAATAAAACAATATTTCTACTTTGGAAAATGGGGACAGATCAAGGCACAATCCTTTCCCTTCTTACTGCTGCCCACTGTGCTGTCACCAGTGGTGAATAGTCACTGCCACTAACTAGGTGATATAGAACGTGAATTACCTTCGCTCACTTTGCCCCTGTTAGAGGGAGAAATCCGTCCAAGGGAGAAATGGAGGCCTCTCCATCACCAGCGATGCCGCGCCGGGCTCTTCGGAGAAGTTACTGCACACCAGTCCTCATCAACTCAGACACGGGCACCCAAGGAGCTAGGGCCTCCTCGGATTCCTCCACCCTCGCGGAACTCAGTCGAAGGTACTGAGCCCCAGGCATCCGCCATAGTACCTCACCCCAGGCTAAAGGTGCCTGAGATGGACTCCATCTCCGCTCCGGCTAGACCAAGGGCGCCTAGGCCCGGAACACCGGAACGCCAGCACCCAAGCTGAAGGTGCCTGGGTGCGGCCGCGTCGTCCAACTCTCTGCCCCACGGTCAGGGCGTCCGCCCCTTTTATGACCTCTCCCTTTGCGTCACAGCGGGTTCCCCGCCCCGCTGTACCAGCTCCAGGGGAGGACAAAAAGGCACAGTTTGCGGTGTGAGCTCAGCTCCGGCCCAAGGCAACAACGCCACCTGTAGGCCCCAAGGAACCCCACACCACCAAAGTCCTCACATAAATTTAAACACCTGCTACATAATCTTCAGGCCTAATTTTTTTTTTATACGTGTGCAAAAAAGGCTCTTGCAGCCAGGGCCGATCCGCCCTATAGGCTTGCTAGGCAAGCTGCATAGGGCCCCGAGTAATTACTAGGGGCCCCCGAATCTTCGCCGCCGCCGCAACCGCCGCCACTAGAGGTCCGCAGGCCGGGCGGAGACAATTTTCATTTTCTTGTAGACCAAGAGGAGGGTCAGGGTGGCTGCCAATAGGAATTGAGCTGCGGCACCGCCCACCTCCCGCCCCGCTAATGTCTGTCTGTGTGTGAGTGAAATGTGGGAAGGGGCGGGGGTGGGCGGCGGCGCCGCAGCTTAATTCCTATTGCCAGCCACCCGGCCGGCTCCTCCACTGTCCCCTCTGCGTAATGGCGGCGGAGAGAGTCTTTGCTGCTGGGGCATCACACCTGGTGTAAGGGGGGCCTCTGCTGGGAATGCCTGGTGTAAGGGGGGCCTCCGCTGGGAATGCCTGGTGTAAGGGGGGCCTACCCTGGTGTAAGGCCTCCGCTGGGAATGCCTGGTGTAAGGCAGGCCTCCACTGGGGATGCCTGGTGTAAGGGGGGCCTCCGCTGGGGAGGCCTGATGTATAGGGGGGCCTCCACAGGGAATGCCTGGTGTAAAGGGGGCCTCTGCTGGGGAGGCCTGGTGTAAGGGGGGCCTCCGCTGGGGAGGCCTGGTATAAGGGGGGCCAGCGCTGGGAATGCCTGGTGTAAGGGGGGCCTCCGCCTGGGAGGCCTGGTGTAAGGGGGGCCTCCGCTGGGAATGCCTGGTGTAAGGGGGGCCTCCGCTGGGGAGACCTGGTGTAAGGGGGGCCTCCGCTGGGAATGCCTGGTGTAAGGGGGGCCTCCGCTGGGGAGGCCTGGTGTAAGGGGGGCCTCCGCTGGGAATGCCTGGTGTAAGGGGGGCCTCCGCTGGGAATGCCTGGTGTAAGGGGGGCCTCCGCTGGGAATGCCTGGTGTAAGGGGGCCTCCGCTGGGAATGCCTGGTGTAAGGGGGCCTCCGCTAGGGAGGCCTGGTGTAAGGGGGCCTCCGCTGGGGAGGCCTGGTGTAAGGGGGGGACTCCGCTGGGAATGCCTGGTGTAAGGGGGGACTCCGCTGGGAATGCCTGGTGTAAGGGGGGACTCCGCTGGGAATGCCTGGTGTAAGGGGGGCCTCCGCTGGGAATGCCTGGTGTAAGGGGGGCCTCCGCTGGGGAGGCCTGGTGTAAGGGGGGACTCCGCTGGGAATGCCTGGTGTAAGGGGGGCCTCCGCTGGGGAGGCCTGGTGTAAGGCGGGACTCCGCTGGGAATGCCTGGTGTAAGGGGGGCCTTCGCTGGGAATGCCTGGTGTAAGGGGGGCCTCCGCTGCAGAGGCCTGGTGTAAGGGGGGCCTCCGCTGGGGAGGCCTGGTGTAAGGGGGGCCTCCGCTGGGAATGCCTGGTGTAAGGGGGACTCCACTGGGAATGCCTGGTGTAAGGAGGGACTCCGCTGGGAATGCCTGGTGTAAGGAGGGACTCTACTGGGAATGCCTGGTGTAAGGAGGGACTCTACTGGGAATGCCTGGTGTAAGGAGGGACTCTACTGGGAATGCCTGGTGTAAGAGGGACTCTACTGGGAATGCCTGGTGTAAGAGGGACTCCGCTGGGAATGCCTGGTGTAAGGAGGGACTCGGGGCTTCCACTGATTCTGCATTATGGTGAGTTGAATAATTTCATTCTATATTACAATGTAATAATAGAAATAATGCACTTCAGTCATCCTGACACCATAACAACCATGGTGCCGGGATGATTGAAGCGCTAACACCAGGTGTTTGGAGTATCTTTATCTGCTGATTTGTTAAACTTTCTGGAATACACATATTTCTATTGTGGTGTAGGATCTGGGCCTGCTGTCCCTCCACCCCTCTTTCTTTCTATCTCTCCCTCTTTCTTTCTCTCTTTCTTCCTCCATCCCTCATTCATCTCCGACTCTAACCACACCCCTCCGAGCCACGCCCACGCAAGCCACGCCCACCATTCCGCGTAAACCACACCCATTTTTTGCCACCGTAAAGGGCCCCTTAGCAGAATTTTGCTTAGGGCCCCAGGGAGGTCAGGATCGGCACTGCTTGCAGCGAAAGGTGTTCCCTGTATATTCCTTGAGGTTTAATTTTTAGCTCTTACTGTAGTGTATCTTTAACCACTTGACATCTATGCTGTAAGTCCTCCCACTGTCGCGCCCCAGGGGCGCTTTGTAATCGCTGAGCTCTTGGAACTCAGCTGATCACAGAGCAGGGTAAAGAGCCAATCACAGCGGGCCCTTTACCACATGATCAGCTGTCAGCCAATTACAGCTGATCACGGAAGTAAACAGAAGCCGGTTACCGGCTTTTTTTCTCTTCACGCTGTCAGAAAATAATAAAGCTGGTAACTGGCTTCTGCTAGAGGGACATTGTGCCCCCAAGTGATGCAAATCAGTGCCCTCCAGTGCTACAAATTCATTCCCACCAGTGCCACCTGTCAGTGCCCATCAGTACTGCTAATCAGTGCCCATCAGTACTGCTAATCAGTGCCCACCAGTGCCACCTATCAGTGCCCCATCATCAGTGCCTCCTGATGAGTGCCCACAAGTGCCACCTATCAGTGCTCATCAGTGCCGCCTATCAATGCCCATCAGTGCCCCTCAGTCCCACCTATCAATGCCCATCATTGCTGCCTATCAGTGTAGCCTCATCAGTGTCTCCTGATCAGTGTCCACCAGTGCTGCCTCATCAGTGCCCATCAGTGCCACCTATCAGTGCCCATCAGTGCCACCTATCAGTGCCCATCAGTTCATCCTATCAGTGCCCATCAGTGCCACCTTATCAGTGCCCATCAGTGCCACCTCATCAGTGCCACCTCATCAGTGCCCAACAGTGCAGCCTATCAGTGCCCATCAGTGATGATTAAATACCACCAAAAGAAAGGTGGTGAGTAAAAAGAAAAATCATTTGGGTACAGTGTTGCATTATTGCGCAATTGTCATTCAAAGTGTGACAGCGCTGAAAGCTGAAAATTTGCCTGCGCAGGAAGGGGGTAAAAGTGCCCAGTAAGCAAGTGGTTAAAATATACACACAGTATATATATAAAAATATGGACATACATCAACATATGTAAAATGTATTATTAGAATTCTAGCTGTTATTTATACTGTATATATGACTGGCCTTTATGGTAAAACGCTGATATGAAGCCTTCCGTGAGAGGGTGAAACCTCAGTGAATGTTCTGATACACATGATGTTTGTCAGATATTCCAGATAAAAGGCGAGCCGCTATCTCTCTGCGCAGTAATTGCGCACTTAGTCCTGTGATTACAGACCTCGGTCTTCTTTCCCTGAACGCTGTTTGTGTTCTCTGTCTCTTTGAACCTTCCAGGGAAGTGTATCCCTGGATCTGCATGCTAAGAGTAATGCGATTTTTTTTTCTGCCATACCGGTGAGAAGCAGAAGAGAGCGAATAATTAGAGATCCACCCCACTGGAATTTCACACAAATCGCTTCTGTCATCATGCCTGACAGCTCTGAACATATCAGGTTTCTTTTTCTCTTGTAAGGGCTCATTTACACCACCCAACATTATTATTATTATTATTTTTATACAGGATTTATAGAGTGCCAACTAGGGTGACCACATTTCTAAACTACCATTCAGGGACACCCCCCTTCCCAAAAATCAGCTTGTGCTGTAACGAATCACAGCACAGTGATTGGACACAAGAGGCAGGATTTATGATTTCTCCAATCACAAGCAGGGGGCGGGATTGTGCTCCTTCAGGCATTCCCAGCCAGGACAAGTACTGTCAGTGAGTAAAGCGGTGATGTGGCGGCCTTTTTTAGGGGCATCAGATTGGCCCGGGGGGGTGGCTGTGTCAGTTTCATTCCGGGACACTGTATTGTCCTGGAATGAATGTGCCCGGGACATACCTGCAAAATGCGGGACTGTCCCGGGCAAGTCGATGCATTCTCGGAAGCATTGAACTTCAATTTTCTCGGCTCGTCGTAGTGTTGTGCATCACCACGTTCTTGACAGTCGGAATTTGGTGTGACAGTGTGTATGCAAGACAGCTTGAATGGAATTCCGTCGGAAAAACCCGTCAAAGTTTATTCCAACGGAAAATCCAACTGTGTGTACAAGGCATAACACAATGCCTTGTATCACTTTGGAATGCACTGCAGAGTGAAAAAGTGCAACATTTCTTAGAAAGAAGAGGAATGAAGGAAGGAAGGAAGGAAGGAAGGAAGGAAAGAAGGAAGGAAGAAAATAAAATAAAAAAGATAGAGAAAGAGTGAAAGAGAGAAGGAGAAAGAAAGCAAGAAAGGAAGGAAGAAAAGATAGAGAAAGAGTAAAGAGGGAAGGGAAAAGAGAGAGAGAGAGAGGATGAGAGAGGGGGAGAGAGGAAGGAAGGAAGGAAAATAAAAGAGAAGAGAAGGAAGGAAGAAAAATATAGAGAAATAGAGAGAAGGAGAGAGAGAGAGAGAGAGAGGATGAGAGAGAGAGAGAGAGAGAGAGAGGGGAAGGAAGGAAGGAAGGAAGGAAGGAAGAAAAAGAGTGAAAGAAAGACAGAAGGAAACAAAGAAAGAGGAAGAAAGAAAGAAAATATAGAGAAAGAGTGAAAGAGAGAAGGAGAAAGAAAGAGAGAGAGAGAGAGAGAGAGAGAAAGAATGGGAGGAAGGAAGTTAAAGACAAGAAAAGAGAGAGAGAGAAAGCAAGGAAGAAAGAAAAGATGGAGAAAGAGAGAGAGAGGAGAAAGAAACAAAGAAAGAAAGGGAAAAACAAAGAATGGCGAAAGAGAGAGAGAGAGAGAAGGAGAAAGAAAGAACAAAAGAAAGAAAAGATGGAGAAAGAGAGAGAAAGAGAAGGAGAAAGGGAGAAAGAAAAGATGGAGAAAGTGAGAGAGAGAAGGAGAAAGAAAGAAAGGAAGAAAGAAAGAGAAAATATAGAGAAAGAGTGAAGGAGAGAAGGAGAAAGAAAGAGAGAGATGAAGGAAGGAAGGACAAAAGAAAAGAGAGGGAAGTTAGAAAAGATAGAGAAGAAGTGAAAGAGAAAAGGTGTGAGAGAGAATGAGACATAATGAGAGAAAGGAAGAAAGAAAAAGAAAGAAAGAAAAAAAAAGGAAGAAAGAAAAGATAGAAAAAGGGAAAGTCTGAATTACCAAAATGGGGAATATTGCAATCCAGTCAATTTCTGTTCATGATCATTTACTAATGTTAAAAATTGAACTCTTATTGTATCTCTTTATACGTTCTCTATTATTCTTACTTATTGTATACCTTGTATATGTTCAAAACCTTTCAATAAAAAGTATATTGTAAAAAAAAAAAAAAAGAGACAAAGAAAGAAAGAAAGAAAGGAAAAGATAGAGAGAGAGAGTGAAAGAGAGAATGAGATAAAATGAGAGAGAGAAAGAAATAAAGAAAGATGGATGATGTGTCTCCAGTAGTGTGTAGTGTTCTCCATTCCCTGCACACAGTGACAGAGGGATGACAGTAGTGGAGAGTAGTGGAGAGATGTGGAGAGATGTGGAGAGACGTGGAGAGTAGTGGAGAGTCGTGGAGAGTCGTGGAGAGTCGTGGAGAGTAGTGGAGAGTAGTGGAGAGACGTGGAGAGTGGTGGAGAGTCGTGGAGAGTAGTGGAGAGACGTGGAGAGTAGTGGAGAGTAGTGGAGAGACGTGGAGAGTAGTGGAGAGTCGTGGAGAGTCGTGGAGAGTCGTGGAGAGTAGTGGAGAGACGTGGAGAGACGTGGAGAGACGTGGAGAGTAGTGGAGAGACGTGGAGAGTAGTGGAGAGTCGTGGAGAGTCGTGGAGAGTAGTGGAGAGACGTGGAGAGTAGTGGAGAGACGTGGAGAGTAGTGGAGAGGTCGGGTATACCTCGGTGTATTCAGCACAATCACAGCAGAGAAGCACAGCCCTGCGGATATCTGCAGTACACTATTTACATTCCTCCCAAGGACTAGAGAAGTGAGAGTTTAATTAATATCGCTACAGAGCTAACAATGAATTATTGAAGCAGTTAGAAAGAGGTAAACTTTTAGGCGGCGTGAAAACAATGAGTGATTTCAGACGCTTGAAATGCGTCCTCTGTGTACCAGTAACTGGCCTCCCTTAGCAGAGTCTGGAGAAAGCCGATTGATTTTCTAAATTTGTTTGGAACTGCTGGGAGCTGTGTGGCTGTAAGTTAAATCTGAATTTCGGTCTTACTTCTAGTCTTGCACAGTTGTACTGGCTCCTCTCCTGTACTGAAATTAATTCATCTGATTTCACCGCACACTGTGAGCAGGACTCTGTGCAGGCCAGTCAAGTTCCTCCACTCCAAACTCGCTAATCCATGTTTTCAGGGACCTTGCTTTGTGACAGTGGCAGTTCGTCCATAGAGGGTGTATGGGCACCGCCGCCCCCACTATCCATGCGTCCGGCCCCCTGATCTACATATCAGGCCGCCAGACAATGGATCCCAATGCAGGGGCTGTTTTTTTGAAGCACGTGATTACAGCCAGAGGCTCTAATAGACTTCAAAAAAGGGTGGGCTCGGGGCGCAGAGCACTATGCTCTGAGCTCACCCAGTTGTAGGACGATAGCAAATACATTTTCGATATTTTCACACTAAAGTTCCTCCCTGCCAATCAGGAGGCAGGTCGTGGCCAAAGCGTCAGGCGATCCTGTTGGATACCTAGCACTTAGGTGGAAGAGAGAGGAGACACACGGCGTAGGAAGCTGCTGGAGGAGCGGACACTGGAGCCGCTGCCCGCACCCCCCGCCGCACACACGGCGGGCTAGCCGTGCTGAAGGACACCGTAGCCTGCCACCTAGATCGGGTAAGTGCCGCCCGGGTTGGGGAATGGTAGTACCGCCCCCCACCCAAAGGAAAAACCAGCCACCACTGCTTTGTGCACTGGTGCGCAGTCATGTTGGAACAGGAAGGGGTCGTCCCCAAACTATTCCCACAAAGTTGGGAGCATGAAATTGTCCAAAATGTCTTGGTATGCTGACACCTTAAGAGTTCCCTTCACTGGAACTAAGGGGCCAAGCCCAACCCCTGAAGAAAAAAAACCCACACCATAATCCCCCCTCCACCAAATGATTTGGACCAGTGCACAAAGCAAGGTCCATAAAGACATGGATGAGTGAGTTTGGGGTGGAGTAACTTTACTGGCCTGCACAGAGTCCTGACCTCAACCTGATAGAACACCTTTGGGATGAATTAGAGCAGAGACTGCGAGCCAGGCCTTCTCGTCCAACATCAGTGCCTGACCTCACAAATGAACTTCTGGAAGAATGGTCAAACATTCCCATAGACACACTCCTAAACCTTGTGGACAGCCTTCCCAGAAGAGTTGAAGCTTTTATAGCTGCAAAGGGTGGACCAACTCAATACTGAACCCTATGGACTAAGACTGGGATGCCATTAAAGTTCTTGTGTGTAAAGGCAGGTGTCCCAATACTTTTGGTAAAATAGTGTATATATATATATATATATATATATATTGTCCATATATACAGATATATCAGATATATAAGCCTGATGCAGCTCAGATAGCCTAATAGGTGTGCTCCAGTACTCGTGCCAACATGGATTTTGCTGATAGGAGTAGAGAGTAGAGTGACAGTCTTCTGCTTCTCCTTTCACCATCCAGTCAACGGCTGGGGGAGGGACAAGACCTACAAGAGTCACTGGGATTGACACTAAACAATATCCTTTTTCTTCACAAATAATCCATACACATCCTCTACCTAAAGGCCATGTAACCTAGAGTGACCAGACATCCCCGGTTTCAGGGGACAGTCCCCGGATTGAGGACACTGTCCCCGGACCAAGTCTGTCCCCAGTTTTGTCCCCGGATTGGATTTGAACAGGGGCTGGGGCAATTTCAAAGACAGTCAGTGCAGAATAAAAAAAAATCTGAATTACACCCCCCCCCCCCCCCGCTCTGCTGCTCTTACTAGCTTAGGGGGGTGTTTTTTACATCATCTGTGCCCCTTTCTGATGATCATGTGCTGGTCGGAGCGGAGGGAATATTTCTTCAGTTTCGGGTGCCCATTCAGCTCCGCTCGCATGTTCTTCTGCCTTGGCTCAAGTCCCGGCCAGCCACCTGCCTGCTTATCTCCTTGCCTTCCCTGGCAGAGTGATCTTCCTCCGCTCCCCACCCAGTAGTAGCCGGGGCCCGGAGAGTGAGACTTGACAGGCTGTGAGGTGGCGGCGATGGGCAGAGAGTCGCTGATTGCCGCTATTACTAGTAAAAAAAAAAAATATGTCCCCGGATTTCATTTTAAAAATCTGGTCACCTTAATGTAACCTGTTTTTTAATTGTTTCTTACTATGTTTTTTTGCCTCTTTGTAACGTCCTCTGTGAGCTCCTGAACCTCTTCTTTTCCTCCCCTCATTTGTTTGGAAAGAGCCGTGCATGTTAGTTGTGGTCATGTGCACTGACCTATGTATATTACACATCTCATAGTCTATCTCAGGAGCAAGCAAGAGAGAGTGGCTTAGCTGCTATATACACTACAGTGGGATAATGGAGAACGAACGTAGCCACCCTCTTACAGGAAGTCGTATCACAGCAGCATAAAAAAAAAGAATTGGAGATTTGGAGGAGGCTGAGAACAACAGATTCAGCTTAAAATAAAAATGAAAGGGAAAACATTTGTGTATACATATAAAGAAAAAAAAATGTAAATACTTTTTTTTTTTTAATAACTGATCATATACCCTCTGTTCTCAGGTGCATAATTTGCTCAGAGAGCTGAGAGTAGGAGAAACAGCAGCACACTAATCTTTCTAGTGAATGGCTGTGCACAGGGGGAGAGGGGGGGCGTGTCAGCAGAAGTCTCGTTGGAAGGAGAGCAGGTTGAGTTCCCAGCACAGCCAGAGAACTGATCAGGCTGTGCTCCAGTGGCGGTGCGTCCATAGTGGCCGCCCCCTCTCTGATTGGCTGAAGCGACATCGAGGGCGGGAGAAAACATTGAGGATGGAAGAAGACATGAGGGAGCGTGGAGGAGGACGGCGCTGACCCGAGGAAGGTAAGTGCAGGGCTGGGGGGAAACTGGCTGCATTTGGGGACAAACTGGCTGCATTTGGGGACAAACTGGCTGCATTTGGGGGGAAACTGGCTGCATTTGGGGGGAAACTGGCTGCATTTGAGGACAAACTGGCTGCATTTGGGGTCAAACTGGCTGCATTTGGGGGGAAATTGGCTGCATTTGGGGTCAAACTGGTGGCCTTTGGGCACAGTGGCTGCGTTTAATGGGCACAGTGGCGGCAATTGATGATTTATTTATTTGTTCAGTTTGTTTGCGCCCCCCCAAAAATTTTGAGCACCAGCCGCGACTGCTGTGCTCCCATGCCTAGTGTGGTCAGTACTTACAGTGTTACTAAACCCAGAACCCGCATTCACTATATCTGGTCTCCCACAGTACACAGAACATGGAAATGCAATTGTTTTAGTAAATATAAACTGCTAAATACCTTTTCTCATCAGCAGTATACTGTAGCAGTCTTGTGATTTCTATCAGTTCCTGGTGAAGCTTGTAAGAGGAGTTTTCATTCTGCACTGAACTGTCCTGTGAGTCTGCATGACCCCTGACCCTCTGTCTGGATAGAGCTGATTGGCCCTGTGCTGATCACATGTACTCTCCAAATAAAATAAATAAAAAAACTTCTCTACCAATAAACACCAAACTGAGCATGTGCAGCCTGACTCCAAAGGCTCTGTCTTATATTGACTTGTCCAGGGGAGCAGTGCAGGAGGGGAAGATCAGAGACGACAGGATCAAACAGCCTTTTTTACACCATGCAGAGGATTAACCCCTTAGGCTCCACAGTGAGTATAATACGGTAAGCATGCTTTACTGCATATACAGACTGATTTTACTGTTGTGGGTTTAGTAACACTTTAACAGGAGAGCAGAGGGACTGGCAGGATCACCAGGGATTTCACACAAAGGAAACAATACAAAGAGAACAGGATACTTTCTCATACAAGTACATGGTACAGAAGACACATATCAGGAATAGGAAATGTTTGGGTAACATATTCTTTAACACGGAGTTTAGTGACACTTTTGCTGCATCCGAGAAAACGCGGATCTCCTCCCTTGCCTGTGCTGTGTGGCAGAGCTGTGTAAATCTCAGTACTGGATGGACTGAAATGCAAATCCTTTGGCAGGTAAAACCCCCTTTCTATATATTTTATCTCTGTATATAAAACTGTTTCTCAGAGTTTAGCTCTGCGGTGTCGTTGGTGAATTGACTGTCTAAATATGTTGGGTAAGAAAATCCCGGCTTCTACGGCGCGCGGCTGACAGGTAACACTTTAATGGCGTCGTCTGCTGGTAATTTCCTCCCCATGCCGTCCTCTCTGTCTGGCGCCTGAATGAATTCTTGGCTTCCTGCTTGCGTTACGCCAGCCGGTGTAACTCTTTCAGAAGCATCACTGAATGACATTTTATTCATTGCAAATGATCGATTCTGCCACCCCAGCAGGAATGCAATGAGCTGATGCCGAAGAATTTAAGAAGTTCTCCTTTTTTTTTTTATGGCTGATGAGTATGATCGGCGGAGTCCTGGTTGATGGACCTCAATACGGTACATTGCTGCCGATGAATTATTCATCTTCCTATCACTCCCACATCATTTACCTTTTATTCTGCTTTGCCTGCACAGATAGCATTGATTTTCCCATCACATGCTGAGGCATTAATAACACGGAAGAGAAGATATCGTCTCGTAGAAAGAAAAGAAAGAGAAAGTGGAGTTGACGTCTGTTACTAATGGCGCGGCTTAACACCCGAAAGTAGCATAGGACCTAGTTAGCCTTAACTTGTCCCTGACGCAGGGTAGTGACATTCAGTTCAAATGTGCGGTGCCTTGGAAGAGTGACCCGCATTCAGATCGCTCTTCAGAGAGCAATTGACAGGCGGTCAGAAGGTCTCTGCAGCTAAAGGTGGAAGCGGTTGAAAAGTGTGGCTCAACCACAAGGCTTTAATGCTTCAGGTGTGAACCAGCCTTTTTAGATGGCTATACACTTTACAATCTGATTGTACAATCTCTGTAGACTTACCAAACTTTTATAATATGAGGACAATCCTAAAAAATCCATTTAATTAGTATTAAATCAGAAAAAACTCTTTCCCTACGTACAGTTGGTATAGAAAACGTGCACACTTTCAAACCCGCCTTCAGTGTGAACCTCTGTGAAAATCTATATTTTTTGCTAGAAAATTACTTAGAACCCCCAAACATTATACATATAATTTTAGCAGAGACCCTAGAGAATATAATGGTGGTTGTTGCAATATTTTATGTCACATTGTATTTGCGCAGCGGTCTTTCAAATGCAATTTTTTGGGAAAAAATACACTTTAATAAAAAAAAAAATGTAAAAACATTAAAGTTAACCAAATTTTTTCTATGACGTGAAAGATGTTGTTATGCTGAGTAAATATGTCATCCTTTAAAATTGCACATACTCGTGGAATGGCGACAAACTACGGTACTTAAAAATCTTTAAAAAAAAATGGTTACCTCTTTAACCACTTAACGACCGCTCACTGTATATATACGTCGGCACAATGGCACCGACAGGCACAATCACGTAGAGCATACGTGATTGCCTTTGTACAGTTGGGGGGTCCGATCGGATCCCCCTTCTGTACAGTGAGCGGTCGGAATTCGTCTGGGAGCGATCCGACATGAGGGGACGGCCGTTCGATTCCGGCCACCCCCCCGCGATCGCTCCCGGCGAATAGAAATGCCCCCTCTGTCTGTCGAATGTACACACAGACAGAGGAAGCAGGAGGAAGTGATGTCATCTCCTGTGCGGCGCTCACATATACCGAGCGCTGTACAAGAGAAGACATCAAGGTTAGTGCACAAACACTACACTAACACCAGCACACATAGGCACATAATTCGCCCCCCCAGGCCCCCCCAGATCACCCCCCAGCCCCCAGTCACAGTGTCACTGATTGCAGTGACCATTTATTTACTGATCACTGCAATCAGTGACATTTGTGACTGTAAAAGTGTCACTACATTTAGTTTTAGGTCCAGTGTAGCCCCCTAACCCCCCTAATAAAAGTTTAACCCCTTGATCACCCCCCAGATAACCCTTTCACCCCCTAGCACCGCCGTCGCTAAGCGATCATTTTTCTGATCGCTGTCTTAGCGTCGGTGATGCAGATCGGTAGCCAGTAATTTTTTTTAGGTTCGCCGCAGGTTTTTATAGCGTCAGGTACCCCCATAAATTATCTAATAAAGGTTTAACCCCCTTGATTGCCCCCCAGGTAACCCTTTCACCCCCTATCACCACTGTCGCTAAGTGATCATTTTTCTGATCGCTGTCTTAGTGTCGGTGATGCAGATCAGTAGCCAGTATTTTTTTTTTTAGGTTCGCCGCAGGTTTTTATAGCGTCAGGTACCCCCATAAATTATCTAATAAAGGTTTAACCCCCTTGATCGCCCCCCAGGTAACCCTTTCACCCCCTATCACCACTGTCGCTAAGCGATCATTTTTCTGATCGCTGTCTTAGCGTCGGTGATGCAGATCGGTAGCTGGTAATTTTTTTTAGGTTCGCCGCAGGTTTTTATAGCGTCAGGTACCCCCATATATTATCTAATAAAGGTTTTAACCCCCTAATTGCCCCTAGTTAACCCTTTCACCAGTGATCATCATATACAGGTCCTTCTCAAAAAATTAGCATATTGTGATAAAGTTCATTATTTTCTGTAATGTACTGATAAACATTAGACTTTCATATATTTTAGATTCATTACACACAACTTGAAGTAGTTCAAGCCTTTTCTTGTTTTAATATTGATGATTTTGGCATACAGCTCATGACAACCCAAAATTCCTATCTCAAAAAATTAGCATATCATGAAAAGGTTCTCTAAACGGGCTATTAACCTAATCATCTGAATCAACTAATTAACTTTAAACACCTGCAAAAGATTCCTGAGGCTTTTAAAAACTCCCAGCCTGGTTCATTACTCAAAACCGCAATCATGGGTAAGACTGCCGACCTGACTGCTGTCCAGAAGGCCATCATTGACACCCTCAAGCAAGAGGGTAAGACACAGAAAGAAATTTCTGAACGAATAGGCTGTTCCCAGAGTGCTGTATCAAGGCACCTCAGTGGGAAGTCTGTGGGAAGGAAAAAGTGTGGCAGAAAACGCTGCACAACGAGAAGAGGTGACCGGACCCTGAAGAAGATTGTGGAGAAGGACCGATTCCAGACCTTGGAGGACCTGCGGAAGCAGTGGACTGAGTCTGGAGTAGAAACATCCAGAGCCACCGTGAACAGGCGTGTGCAGGAAATGGGCTACAGGTGCCGCATTCCCCAGGTCAAGCCACTTTTGAACCAGAAACAGCGGCAGAAGCGCCTGACCTGGGCTACAGAGAAGCAGCACTGGACTGTTGCTCAGTGGTCCAAAGTACATTCAGAAATCAAGGTGCCAGAGTCTGGAGGAAGACTGGGGAGAGGGAAATGCCAAAATGCCTGAAGTCCAGTGTCAAGTACCCACAGTCAGTGATGGTCTGGGGTGCCATGTCAGCTGCTGGTGTTGGTCCACTGTGTTTTATCAAGGGCAGGGTCAATGCAGCTAGCTATCAGGAGATTTTGGAGCACTTCATGCTTCCGTCTGCTGAAAAGCTTTATGGAGATAAAGATTTCATTTTTCAGCACGACCTGGCACCTGCTCACAGTGCCAAAACCACTGGTAAATGGTTTACTGACCATGGTATTACTGTGCTCAATTGGCCTGCCAACTCTCCTGACCTGAACCCCATAGAGAATCTGTGGGATATTGGGAAGAGAAGGTTGAGAGACGCAAGACCCAACACTCTGGATGAGCTTAAGGCCGCTATCGAAGCATCCTGGGCCTCCATAACACCTCAGCAGTGCCACAGGCTGGTTGCCTCCATGCCACGCCGCATTGAAGCAGTCATTTCTGCAAAAGGATTCCCGACCAAGTATTGAGTGCATAACTGAACATAATTATTTGAAGGTTGACTTTTTTTGTATTAAAAACACTTTTCTTTTATTGGTCGGATGAAATATGCTAATTTTTTGAGATAGGATTTTTGGGTTTTCATGAGCTGTATGCCAAAATCATCAATATTAAAACAAGAAAAGGCTTGAACTACTTCAGTTGTGTGTAATGAATCTAAAATATATGAAAGTCTAATGTTTATCAGTACATTACAGAAAATAATGAACTTTATCACAATATGCTAATTTTTTGAGAAGGACCTGTAAGTGTTACGGGTGACGCTGGTTAGTTAGTTTGCTTTTTATAGTGTCAGGGCACCCACCGTATATAACCCAATAAAGGTTTAACCCCCCTGATCGCCCGGCGGGTGATATCAATCAGGTTTTAGCGTCAGAGAGGGTCTGCGTCACACCCCAGGCAGCGTCAGGTTAGTGCCAGGAACGCTAACACCCACGCGTGAAGCATACACCTCCCTTAGTGGTATAGTATCTGAACAGATCAATATCTGATCTGATCAGATCTATACTAGCGTCCCCAGCAGTTTAGGGTTCCCAAAAACGCAGTGTTAGCGGGATCAGCCCAGATACCTGCTAGCACCTGCGTTTTGCTCCTCCGTCCAGCCCAGGCCACCCAAGTGCAGTATCGATCGATCACTGTCACTTACAAAACAAAAACACACATAACTGCAGCGTTCGCAGAGACAGGCCTGATCCCTGCGACTCCAGTGCTGTAGGAGGTGATTTCACCACCACAGTTAAAAAAAAAAGAGCATATATGCCGAAGCATTGGGGCAGCAGGGGCGGAGGAGTGATTTTGCTCCTAATGCCGTGTACATACGGTCGAAATTCCGACGGAGGCTTGCCCGTGGAAAAGTCCGACCATGTGTGTGCGGCATAACTTTTTTGCGGGAGGATGCCCCCATGCTTCGGCATATATAAATGGTGCGTGTATGCCCATCATTGGAAGTGGGTGGATGAAGGGCGGTATTCTAATGGTGGGCATACCCACCGATCTCTTTTTTCGTTCAGCCAACTGGCTGCATGAAAAAAAAAAGATTACAATACATGTCCAACAAGGACCAGCAACGTACTGGTATGTTGCTGGACTTTGAATGGTTATACCAGATTGATGCCTGCGGGTTTAGGTATCATCTTGGTATCATTCTTTTCAGCCAGCGGCCGGCTTTCATGTAAAAGCAATCCTAGTGGCTAATTAGCCTCTGGACTGCTTTTACAAGCAGTGGGAGGGAATGTCCCCCCCCGGATATAAAAAGCGCCATTGGGAAATTGGGAAAGCATTTTATCACACCGATCTTGGTGTGGTCAGATGCTTTGAGGGCAGAGGAAAGATCTAGGGTCTAGACCCCAGTTTTTTCAAAAACAGAGTACCTGTCACTACCTATTGCTATCATAGGGGATATTTACATTCCCTGAGATAACAATAAAAATGATAAAAAAATAAATATGGAAGGAACAATTTAAAAATAAAATAAAAAAGCAAAATTAATAATAAAAAAAAAAAAAAAAAAAAAAAAGCACCCCTGTCCTGCCCTGCTCTTGCCCAATGGCGAACGCAAGCGTCGGTCTGGCGTCATATGTAAACAGCAATTGCACCATGCATGTGAGGTATCACCGCGAAGGTCAGATCGAGGGCAGTAATTTTAGCAGTAGACCTCCTCTGTAAATCTAACGGGGTAACCTGTAAAGGCTTTTAAAGGCTTTTAAAAATGTATGTAGTTTGTCGCCAATGCGCGTTTGTGCGAAATTTTAAAGCATGTCGTGTTTGGTATCTATGTACTCGGCCTAAGATCATCTTTTTATTTCATCAAACATTTGGGCAATATAGTGTGTTTTAGTGCATTAAAATTAAAAAAAAGTGTATTTTTTCCCCAAAAAATGCGTTTGAAAAATCGCTGCGCAAATGTTGTGTAGAAAAAAAAAATGCAACACCCACCATTTTATTCTGTAGGGCCTTTGCTTTAAAAATATATATAATGTTTGGGGGTTCAACATAATTTTCTTGCAAAAAAAATAATTTTCATGTAAACAAAAAGTCTCAAAAAGGGCTTTGTCTTCAAGTGGTTAGAAGAGTGGATGTAAGCTTCCTAATGTTGTGTATAAAACGCCAGAACAGTTCAAAACCCCCCCAAATTACCCCATTTTGGAAAGTAGACACCCCAAGCTATATACTGAGAGGCATGTCGAGTCCATGGAATATTTTATATGTTGACACAAGTTGCGGAAAAAAGACAATTTTTTATTTATTTTTTGCACAAAGTTGTCACTAAATGATATATTGCTCAAACATGTCATGGGCATATGTGGAATTACACCCCAAAATACATTCTGCTGCTTCTCCTGAGTACGGGGATACCACGTGTGAGACTTTTTGGGAGCCTAGCCGCGTACGGGACCCCAAAAACCAATCACCGCCTTCAGGCTTTCTAAGGGTGTAAATTTTTGATTTCACTTCTCACTGCCTATCACAGTTTCGGAGGCCATGGAATGCCCAGATGGCACAAAACCCCCCCAAATGACCCCATTTTGGAAAGTAGACACCCCAAGCTATTTGCTGAGAGGTATTGTGAGTATTTTGCAGATCTCGCTTTTTGTCACAAAGTTTTGAAAATAAAAAAAAAAAAAGAAAAAAAAAAAAATGTTCTTTCTTCATTTTCAAAAACAAATGAGAGCTGTAAAATACTCACCATGCCTCTCAGCAAACAGCTTGGGGTGTCTACTTTCCAAAATGGGGTCATTTGGGGGGGTTTTGTGCTATTTTGGCATTTTATAGCCTTCGAAACTGTGATAGGTAGTGAGGAGTGAAATCAAAAATTTGTGCCTAGAAATCCTGAAGGCGGTGATTGGTTTTCGGGGCCCCGTACGCGGCTAGGCTCCTAAAAAGTCCCACACATGTGGTATCCCCGTACTCAGGAGAAGCAGCAAAATGTATTTTGGAGTGTAATTCCACATATAACCATGGCATGTGTGAGCAATATATCATTTAGTGACAACTTTTTGTAATTTTTTTTTTTTTTGTCATTATTCAATCACTTGGGACAAAAAAAAAATATTCAATGGGCTCAACAGGCCTCTCAGCAATTTCCTTGGGGTGTCTACTTTCTAAAATGGGGTCATTTGGGGGGGTTTTGTACTGCCCTGCCATTTTAGCACCTCAAGAAATGAGATAGGCAGTCATAAATTTAAAGCTGTGTAAATTCCAGAAAATGTACCCTAGTTTGTAAACGCTATAACTTTTGCGCAAACCAAAAAATATACGCTTATTGACTTTTTTTTTACTAAAGACATGTGGCTGAATACATTTTGGCCTAAATGTATGACTAAAATTTAGTTTATTCGATTTTTCTTATAACAAAAAGTAGAAAATATCATTTTTTTTCAAAATTTTCGGTCTTTTTCCGTTTATATCGCAAAAAATAAAAATCGCAGAGGCAATCAAATACCATTAAAAGAAAGCTCTATTTATGGGAAGAAAAGGACGCAAATTTCGTTTGGGTACAACATTGCATGTCCGCACAATTTACAGTTAAAACAGCGCAGTGCAAAATTCTGAATTCACCTCTGGTCCTTTAGCTACCAAATGGTCCGGGGCTTAAGTGGTTAAAGTTACAGAGGAGGTCTTGTGCTAGAATTATTGCTCTCGCTCTAATGATCGTGGCGATACCTCAAATGTGTGGTTTTAACACCGTTTACATTTGTGGACACGACTTACGTATGCGTTCACTTCTGCACGTGAGCACGGAGGGATGGGGTGCTTTAGGAAAAAAAACGTATTTTTCAAAAAAAAATTACACTGTAGCCTCGTACACACGGCTGAGATTCTCGTCGAAAAAAACATGTCATTTTTTTAGACGAGATTCTTGGACAAGAAACTTGTCCCGGCCGAGTGTACAGACGCTCGATTCAAAGAACCCGCGGTTCTTTGAATGGAGCGTACGCGGTGACGTCATCGACTACGACGAGCATGCGCTCGTCACATTCGATGCCGTCGCCGCCATCTTGGTATACCCTACCTATGCCTAGGAAGCTACCGCGCATGCGTCGAATTCATTTCGAACATGCGCGGGCTTCCCCGAGGACAGGTAAGTGTACACACACACTTTTCTCGTCGAGAAACATGCCGACGAGAATCTCGACGAGAAAATAGAGAGCAGGTTCTCTATTTTCTCTTCGAGATTACTTGTCGGTTTTCTTGACGAGAAACCATACACACGAACAAGTTTCTCGGCAAGACATCTCTGCCAGCAAGTTTCTTGCTGGTTCTTGCCGAGAAACTCGGTCGTGTGTCTGAGGCCTGTCCCTTTAATTATTATTTTTTGATCACTTTTATTGCTGTCACAAGAAATGTAAAGATCCCTGACAGTGACAGTAATAGGCAGTGACAGGTACTCTTTATGGAGGGATCGGGGGTCTATAAGACCCCAAACCCCTCCTCTGCACTTGAAAGTATTCAAAATGCCAAGATCCGCATTTTTGAATACTTTTGATTTTTGAAAACTGGCGCCGTTGGCTCCCGAGTACACCGGAAGTGATGTCATGACATCACTCCCAGGTTACCATGTCCGAGACCTGATTAAGGCGATTCCGGCTTTGTTCGGGTCTCCGGCCAGCCGGCGGACGTGCCAGCTGATCGCTCAGGTGTCCCTTGGGGACGGGAGAGCCTGGGGGGAGCGGTGGAAGTCGGGGGCACCCCATACATACTATTTGGTGGCGGATGGTGTGGATATTGTTAAGAAATACATGCCTCACATTTGGATTTATTGGATCACTGGTGTTTGGAGCATTCAGTTTTCTTTTTTAACTACAGCGCAACTCCTTATTTGAACATTTGCTTTGGTACTGTCCCACATATCTCACAGAAGAGTTGCTGCTCTGATGTTTTTTGTACTTATATGGTCTTAGCGCCATTTTTTCTTATGTTTTTTGCTTATCAGCAGCTTGTTTGGCTATTAAAGGGGGTGCTTGGACCCCCGTATTTTTTTTTGGAATGTACCCCTGACTTTTAATGGAATAAAGTTGTATCTGGATCTCTTAGCAATGGTGTGGTGCTTCAACACTTTAAAGTGAATCACTCATGTGCCACATCTGTAAAAATACATTGGAAAAGAAAAAAAAGAAACCCTTTAGGTCAGACTTTGGAAGCAGAATGGAACAACAATATATTATCTTAAAAAATGTGATTTTATTGAACATAGATACATAAGAATAAACAATATAAAATTATAAAAAAGGTATCGTCTATTGACGGCCACGCAATAAAATCCACTTCCAAAGTCCAACCTAGAGGGTTTCTTTTTTTTTCCTTTTCCGGTGTGGTGCTTCAATTTCAATTCTCGTTACATTACTCTACAAGCCATGGACACTTTGGAGATCCTCTGGGCGGGTGTAGAAGCCACCTGCCCTGGAACCAGATCATATACACATCAATAACTTAAGTTAACAATACTAGTAAGATAAACAAAAACGTGATTGGCAATATCTCACTATCGTATATGAGCTGATAAGCCCTGTACACACAGGCGGGAATCCCGTTGAAAAATAAAACGTCGGTTTTCTCGACGGGATTCCTGGCAAGCTTGTTTTGCCACGCCCTGTGTACAGATGGCCATTCAAAAGAACCAACGTTCTTTTGGATGGCAAGAACGCAGTGACGTCATCGATTACGACGAGCCGGCGCTCGTCACATTCGATGCCGTCGCCACCATCTTGCTACACCCTACACTACCCTGGTATGCTACCGCACATGCGTCGAAGTCTCATCGAGCATGCGTGGGCTTACCTAGGACAGGTAAGCATACTCACAAACGTTTTTTTCGACAGGAAACACTCTGCCGAGAATTCCGACGAGAAAAATAGAGAGCAGGTTCTCTATTTTTCTCGTCGAGATTCCCGGGAGTTTTCCTCCCGAGAAACCATACACACGAACGGTTTTCTCTGCAAAAAGTTCTCCCAGCAGTTTTCTTGCCGAGAAAATTGGTCGTGTGTACGGGGCTTAAATCTTTGTACAGAAATAGGCACAGCGATCCTCTATTTGCTGACTCACCAGTTAAGGTGTATTCCAGGTAATCATAAACAAGATACTGAAACAAGCAGATGAGGAAGAACCCCACCTAAAGTAATTACCAGGGACTAAGCAGCTTATAAAGGGATCTTTGTTGCAAAATTCATAATGGTACAAAAAAATTGATTTAAAAATTCCACCACCAACACCCAATCAAGAGAATTAAAAAACAGAAAACGTTGTCTACAGTTGATGCAGCTGCTTCATTCATACAGCTCACTCATACATCATCATAAGCCCGTTATCTGGTGTAGTGGCCCGAAAGGAGCTGTTATGAACCACTTAATATGGAACTTCAGGGTTCAAAAAGGGACTTCCCTATATAGTTATAGATGGGTGGCCAGTTCACTTATTGATATGGGTTCTTCTTGTGTGTGTGTGTGTGTGTGTGTGTGTATGGCTCCAAGAAACACATGAAAGGGGAGAAGTCCAGTATAGACAGTGTGTCATGACAGAGCAAAAAGCCAAAGTTAAGCAGGCCATACACGGGTCGAATTTCGAACACATTTTCTTTTCAAAATCAGAAAGTTCGTTTTTTTTGTGATCCGATGATGCCACCATTGATTTTCGAAATTCGGCCGACCAAACCTTCATGTTGCCGGGAATATTCGTTTCTCTCTGGGAATATTCTTTTCTTGCACATGCGCATTTTCTTTTCTATTACATTTCTCGCACGATTCTCCCATCATTGATCAGAAAATCGTTTGTTTTTCAAAAAATTTCCAACATGTCGGATTCCTCGAATTTGATTGCTGCACGAAAATCGGCTGTTGCTGCAGCCCACTAACGGTGCGAAATTCATACAAAAATTCTTTGATACGATTTTCGCAAGAAAATTCTTTCGAAATTCGAACCGTGTATGGCCACCCTTACTGATGGTAATATTTATGGTCTGAGATAATACTGGATGGAATCAGATAAGCAAGGGAAAGACTGGATGAAAACTTTTGATGACAGCGCTTCAGGTGTATAGAACACAGTTCTCAGTGTTGCTGTGTTTGACCATGAGGACATCTGGTGTTTGGCTGTGGCACTTTACCATCAAGGATAGTGAAAAGGCACGTGTAATATTAACCACTTAATCCCCGGACCAATACGCAGCATAAAGACCAGGCCCCTTTTTGCGATTCGGCACTGCGTCGCTTTAACTGACAATTGCGCGGTCGTGCGACGTGGCTCCCAAACAAAATTGACCTCCTTTTTTTCCCACAAATAGAGCTTTCTTTTGGTGGTATTTGATCACCTCTGTGGTTTTTATTTTTTGCGCTATAAACAAAAATAGAGCGACAATTTAGAAAAAAATGCAATATTTTTAACTTTTTGCTAAAATAAATATCCCCAAAAAATATATAAAACATATTTTTTCCTCAGGTTTAGGCCGATACGTATTCTTCTACATATTTTTGGTAAAAAAAAATCGCAATCTGCATTTATTAATTGGTTTGCGCAAAAGTTATAGCGTCTACAAAATAGGGGATGGTTTTATGGCATTTTTATTAATTATTATTTTTTTACTAGTAATGGCGGTGATTAGCGATTTTTTTCATGACTGCGACATTATGGCGGACACATCGGACACTTTTGACACATTTTTGGGACCATTGTCATTTTTACAGCGATCAGTGCAATAAAAATGCACTGGTTACTGTAAAAATGACACTGGCAGTGAAGGGGTTAACCACTAGGCGCGCTGAAGGGGTTAAGTGTGCCTAGGGGAGTGATTCTCACTGTTAGGGGGTGTGACTACGAGTGACACATCACCGATCTCCGCTCTGATTACACAGAGCGAAGATCGGTGACAGTGTCAGTAGGCGAGCGGGGAGATGTTGTGTTTACACTAACATCTCCCCGCTCCATCCCTCGCGTACGTGATCACAGGTACGCGATTGTGCCTGTACGAGCCATTCTGCCGACGTATATATGCCGTGAGCGGTCATTAAGGGGTTAAGCCATAAAAGAAATCAGAAACCCACAGGTCCGCTCACCCAACCTTAAAGTGGTTGTAAACCCTTGGAAGAAAAAAAACCCTGCAAGACAAAGACATAATGAGCATAGCATACTAGCTCATTATGAATTACTTACCTCACATCGAAGCCCCCACAGCCGGCCTCGTACCCCCCTCTTGCGGCGTCATCTCTCCCGGGGGTTACTACTGGGTATCGCGGCTCTGGCGCTGTTATTTCCCGGAGCTGCGATTACGTCACTCCCGCGCATTCGCGCGGGAGCCGCAGGTAACGGCACAGTCACTGAAGCAACGGCACGTACGTGCCATTGCTTCAGTTTGCCCCAGTGCGCACGTGCCGATGACATTGTCACATGCAGGGGACAGGGGATATCTCCTAAACCGTTCAGGTTTAGAAGATATCCTGGTTAGCTACAGGTAAGCCTTATTATAGGCTTGCCTGTAGCATAAAGTGGTCTGTAAGGGTTTACAACCACTTTAATGCAGTAGGTTTCCACTTGCGTTCCAGCCCTGGATGATTAGCTTATTCACACAGGCAGGGTGTAGGTGATCAGTGTGAGGCGGGGGTCAGTGTAGGAGGCTTTCCTGGAGATTGAAGCGTTCACCACTTGTCCAGTCTGATCCCGTGGAGCAATGGCTTGGTGTGCCTAGTCCAAGATGGGTGCCATGGTGATCAAGGAGTTCATTGAGCGTGTCCAGAATGAGAGAATGAAGGGGGGGGAGGGGAAAGGGAATGGGGAATTGAGGAAAGCAAGTAATTCCGCTGATTCACAGGGATTCGGTATGAAGGCCTGGTTCTGGTCAATGCACCTATTGGGGTGTTGTTGCTGTAACCATATACACGGCTAAAAGGAAGGGGTTTTGCCTGTTTAAAAGGACAGGCACAGGGGTTACTTGAAGCAACAAAAATTTGACCACTAGCCAAGTGGATTGAATTAAATGGCTAGTTTATTGAATATCAAAATGGATCATACACAAAGACAGGTATGCAGACTGCATTGGATGTGACGACGGTCTCTGATTTATTTTATGACTTAATGACATGTGCCCTTTCACCATCTTTGATGGTAAAGTGCCACAGCCAAACACTAGTAAGATAACCCTACGGGTCCAGCGCTATCTTCCCATCTTCCTCATCTGCATGGGATGGGACCCTTGTGAGCTAACCACATGGAGTGACAACTAGCAACTGAGCTGACAACAAACAGGAGGGGGAAGCAGAGGAAAATACCAAATACAATAAAATAAATACACCTTTTTTGGAGAACAGGGGCACTCGTTGACCACTCTCAGGCACCTATGCCTACTGGTCAAATTTCTAAAATTGTAAACAGGAGATGTTTAGAGATCCAAGCAGCTCTTTTACTAAAAGCTACAGAAATATATATATTTTTAGACTTGAGCTCTGACCTTTATATTCACCTTCATGGCTACACACATTCTATCTTGGCAGACAATAAACACTTCTGAGAATTGCTGTGCATCATTATGAGCACACTAGATTCCTAGGTGTCTCTATATATCACACATTTGTGACATTTTGGTATATGAATGAGAAAAACTCAACTATTTCTAGATAAGAGACGAAGACAAGAGAGGGAGAAATAACAGAATACATAACCCAAGTCTGAATTGTCCACATTCAGTAATTGTCTTAAAAAAGTGAAAAAAATAAAAAAAGTTTTACAACCATTAAGCCAGCTCCAGATCTAGTAATTTAACAAGCAGGCAGGATAATCTGTCCGTGTTGTAGTGAGATTTGTCTTTGGAAGAAGGTTGTTATATGTAATTGACCTGCAGCTTGTCTGTGTTTTCATAGTGCCTCTGCAATTACATTTTTCCATTTTTTAAATCTTATGTGAAAATTACTTTGTCACCCTGTATTATAATAACAGAGCCTGCAGCACATATTCTGGACGTCCATGCATCCACATTTCTGTAACCTTGTTGACATATCGGCCTAACAACACTTACCTGCGTGATACTTACATTTTGCATATTAAAATCACTGCTATTTTATGTAATGGCAGTTTTACCGAGACTATCAATAAACACTCTCCTCCAGAGGAATTGTATACATAGCATGAATTAT
Source organism: Rana muscosa (assembly GCA_029206835.1). Lineage (NCBI taxonomy): Eukaryota > Metazoa > Chordata > Amphibia > Anura > Ranidae > Rana > Rana muscosa. The sequence continues at coordinate 82,074,080 of CM055117.1, read as the reverse complement.
TGCAAATTGTATTCTGAAATTGTACCTGTGCTATTCACATACAAAATAACGTAACCACTTGCCTACTAGGAACTTTCACCCCCTTCCTGCCCAGGCCAATTTTCACCTTGTGCTGTTGCACCTTGAATGACAATTGCGCAGTCATGCAACATTGTACTCATATGAAACTTTTATCTTTTTTTTTTTCAGACAGAGCCTTTTTTTGGTGATATTTAATCACCTCTGGGTTTTGTTTTTTTCTAAACAAATAAAAAAAGACCGAAAATTTTGAAATTTTTTTTTTTAGATTCTGTTTTGTAAATAAGTAATTTTTCTTCTTCATTGATGTTCGCTGAAGAGGCGACTGATAGGCTACACTCAGGGGGACCAATAGGCTGCACTGATGGACACTAATGAGACTTCACTGATATGTGGCACTGATAAGCACTGATAGGCGGCAATGATGGGCACTGATAGGTGGCAATGATAGGCGGCTCTGATAGGCACTGATAAGCGGCAATGATGGGCACTGATAGGCGGCATTGATAGGCATCACTGATAGGAACTAACAGGCAGCACTGATGGGCACTAATTAGTGGCACTGATAGGCATCACTGATATGCACTGACAGGCAGCACTGATGTGCACTGATTAGCGGCACTGATTGGCAGCACTGATGGGTACTGTTGGGGCTGCATCCTATGAGTATTGCAGCTTACCGGGTCTCTGATAACCGGCATGTCATGTTAACACTGTAACCGGCTGTGATTGGACACAGCTAGTCACATGGTAAAAAGCCGCTGTGATTGGCTCTTTCCCCCGACCTGTGATCACAGATCTCTGGCAATGCATGCCGCAGGGGGGGGGCACACGAGAAGTGGGATCACGAGAGAACATCAAAAGACGTCCTCCTGGAAATGTGCGACCGTGCTGTAGCCATCATTCGGCAATGTCTTTATGGACCTTGCTTTGTGCACTGGTGCACAGTCATGTTGGAACAGGAAGGGGCCATTCCCAAACTGTTCCCACAAAGTTGGGAACATGAAATTGTCCAAATTTTTTTGGTATGCTGACACCTTAAGAGTTCCCTTCACTGGAACTAAGGGGCCAAGCTCAATTCCTAAAAAACAACCCCACACTATAATCCCCCCTCCACCAAATGATTTGGACCAGTGCACAAAGCAAAGTCCTTAAAGACAGGGATGAGTGAGTTTGGGGTGGAGGAACTTGACAGGCCTGCACAGAGTCCTGACCCGATTAGAACACCTTTGGGATGAGTTAGAGCGGAGACGGCAAGCAAGACCTTTTCATCAACATCAGTGCCTGACCTCACAAATGCAATTCTGGAAGAATGGTCAAACATTCCCATATACTCAAGCCTCGTACACACGACCGGTTTTCTCGGCAAGAAAACTGCTGGGAGAGCTTTTTGCCGAGAAAAACGTTTGTGTGCATGTTTTCTTGTCTGGAAAACTGCCTGTAATCTCGACGAGAAAAATAGAGAACCTGCTCTCTATTTTTCTCGTCGGGATTCTTGGCAGAGTTTTCCTGCCGAGAAAACCGGTCGTCTGTCCGAGGTAAACCCGCGCATGCTCGAAGAGACGCATGCGCTGGTAGCATACAAGATTAGTGTGGGGTGTAGCAAGATGGCGGCAACGGCATCGAATGTGACGACCGCCGGCTCGTCATAGTCGATGATGTCAACGCGTTCTTGCAATTCAAAAGAACGGTGGTTCTTTTGAATGGCCGTCAGTACACAGGGCTTGGCAAGACAAGCTTGCCAGGAATCCCGTTGAGAAAACTCTCTGACGGGATTCCCGCCCGTGTGTACAAGGCTACACTCCTAAACCTTGTAAACAGCCTTCCCAAAAGAGTTGAAGCTGTTATAGCTGCAAAGGGTGGGCCATCTCAATATTGAACCCTACGGACTGGGGTGTCATTAAAGTTTATGTGTGTGTAAAGGCAGGCGTCCCAATGCTTTTGACAATATAGTTTAAGTACAGAGAGTATCATGGGCAGGTAACCATGTTACCAACAATAATGAATCTCATGGGAAAGACAGTAGAAGAAAACACGAAAAAAAAAAATGAATGGCCGATCTTGAATGAGCCTAGCGCCGGCTCAAAATTATCTTACATGCTGTGGCTTGCTGGCTGTGCATAACGCCAGGCGTCCCTCCCCACTGGGATCCCATTGTTTCAATTTCATTCCCCTCAGTATCTGTGTCTGGTGACATATAACAAAAATAACAAGTTGGAACAAAGCTTGCAAGAAAGAGCTCCTATTCCCAAGATCCCCATATCCTGAGCTAGGAAGCTGTGTACGATCAATCTCACATCCGAACATAAAGCACTCATGAGAAAGGCCACAGAACATACTGGTAAAAAGGTATTGACAAAGGATATCTAATAATGTGCAGCCAGCCTGAGCAACTCAGACCATTATTACCACAATATACCCACTGCAAATAGAAAACAGCTACAAAGGTATAATGACACTAGCGAGCCCCTGGAGGCAGAGAGAAATCAAACCTCTTTTAGTCGGAAAAACTGAATATTAAAAGACATTAGGGTTAATTTACTAAAGTTAAATAAATAGGCTATATGGGGCACCGCGCTCACATGTACTTACTACAACATATAAATCCAAACTACTCCAGTGTAGAGATGGGCAGAACACCCTCCTGTTTCGTTTGCAGCAGAACTCCCAAACGGGAAAAGTTTTTCCCCGAACCGCAAACTCCATTGAAGTCTATGGGAGTCGAACATGAGAAATCAAAAGTGCCCATTTTGAAGGCTTATATGCAAGCAATTGGTGGTCCGTGTACTGCCCTGGGGGACATGTATCAATGCAAAAGCATTTTTTTTAAAACAATCATTTTAAAGGAGCAGTGAGTTTAATGATGCTTAAAGTGCAACGATAAAAATGAAAAATTCCTTTAAATATAGTGCCTGGGGGGTCTCCGTAGTCTGCCTATAAACTGGCGCATCTGTAGCATGTATAGAACATGCTGTAGAAAAAAATTACATTTCTAAAGAAAAGAAAACAAGTCAAATCACATTTAATTTGACTCGCAGGTGCAATTGCCATCACCCAGCTATTTAAAAAAAAATAAAGAAAAAAACAATAAAGAAAATAAAGAAAAATCCACACCAGACCCTGGTCAAAAACTCTCTCTGTGTTTTTAGTACTTTTTGAAACTTTCTTGGTGAATGGGTAGGGGTACCATGTACCCCATACTCATTCACATGGGGGAGTCGTGGGATCTGGGGGCCCCCTTCTTAAAGGGGGCTTCCAGATTCTGATAAGCCCCTCTGCCTGGAGACCCCCACTACTACAACACAGGGATGTGGGGCAGAGCCGCCCCCGCCCCACAGCACCCACCCCCCCCCATGTTTAGGGCATATGTCCTGGTATGGTTGAGGATGGGGGGACTCGTTCGACCCCCCCCCCCCCATTTCCTGACCTGCCAGGCTGCATGCTCAGATAAGGGTCTAGTATGGTCTTTTTGTCGGGACCACACACCATTTAAAAAAAAATGTAGGCTTGGGGTTCACCTTAAAATACATACCAGACCCTATGGACCACGCCATTCGTTTTTTTAATATTTTTTCTTACCAGGATTTTTTTTTAATTATTCAGCCCATTGACAGCTGATGACTTATCAGTTGTTAAGGATGCTGGGGCCAGCTTCCTGGCCCCGCTCCTTAACAACCAGCTTTTACTGCACCCCGATTGGGCAAAGCTTGCCTGATAAGAGGCATGGAGGAGCTCAGCTATGAGGAAAGATTAGAGGAACTGAATCTACTCCCTCTTGAGAAGAGTAAATTAAGGGGGATATGATCAATATGTACAAATATATAAGGGGTCCATATAGTGAACTTGGTGTTGAGTTACTCACTTTAAGGTCATCACAGAGGACAAGGGGGCACTCTTTACGTCTAGAGGAAAAAAGATTTCATCTCCAGATACGGAAAGGTTTCTTCACAGTAACAGCTGTGAAAATGTGGAATAGACTCCCTCCAGAGGTGGTTCTGGTCAGCTCCATAGATTGCTTTAAGAAAATCCTGGATTCTTTCCTAAATGGACATAATATAATTGGGTACTAACATTTATAGGTGTAGCGGGCCCCCCATACTTGGGGCCGCTATGCCTGAAATGTAGGGGGTAGCCTGAGCATTAGTTTAGTTTCTTTAAATTGGACTCTGTTCTGCTGTGATGTTGCCTGGTCGTATAGTTCCCTTTGATCTGTAGGTGGCGCTGTTGCCCAGGTCTTGGGTCAAACCGCAGGTGGCGTTGCAGCGTTATTGGGTTTCCTCTCTCGGCAGCCATGCAGTGAGCGTGGTCTACCTGCTGTGTATGCCGGGAGAGGGTACTTAAGGGGCAGATGCCATTGGCGCAGGGTCTTTGTCCTCGGCACGTACCCCACTTTCGGTGGCCCTCATGGCCAGGGGTGCGTGCGAATGTGTTTGGTCCCGGGCACCTTTAGCCTGAGGATGTATTGTTCCAGGTAGGCCCAGTACCTTTAACTGAGGCCTACAACCAAACTGCGGAATCCCAGGGTGCCCGTGGGAGGGTGACCCGCTCTGAAGGAGAGGCAACCAGGGGAGGACCTTTCTAAGGGAATCAGTGAAGGATGTCACTGTCTCGGGAGAGGCCTGGTTACCTGTCAGAGGGAAGGATTCCGTGACCCGCCAGAAGCCCTTGTAATGTGTCCCATTGGCACCTATGGTCTCTAAAGTTACAAGTGCAGAGAAGTTCGGGACTTAGGAGCTAAAAGATCCTGTGGCAGAGGATCTCCTGAACGTGTCTCTAAGAGAAACAAATCTCAGGCCTCGTACACACGGCCGAGATTCTCGTTGAAAAAAACATGTCGTTTTTTTCGACGAGATTCTTGGACAAGAAACTTGTCCCGGCCGAGTGTACACACGCTCGTTTCAAAGAACCCGCGGTTCTTTGAAAGGAGTGTACGCGGTGACGTCATCGACTACGTCGAGCATGCGCTCGTCACATTCGATGCCGTCGCCGCCATCTTGGTATACCCTACGTATGCCTAGGAAGCTACCGCGCATGCGTCAAATTCATTTCGAACATGCGCGGGCTTCCGGGCGGACAGGTAAGTGTACACACACTCACTTTTCTCGTCGAGAAACATGCCGAGGAGAATCTCGACGAGAAAATAGAGAGCAGATTCTCTATTTTCTCGTCGAGGTTTCTTGTCGGTTTTCTCGACGAGAAACCCGCTAGCAGCGTACACACGACCGATTTACTCGGCAAGACCTCTCTGCCAGCAAGTTTCTTGCTGGTTCTTGCCGAGAAAATCGGTCGTGTGTACGAGGCCTCAAGTGAATGTTCCGTGCTTCACTCCGGCTGCTAGAACCGTAAGATGGAACTATCCGGGTGAGCAAAACTCACTCAGGCCTGAGTGGCGACGAGTAGTAATTAAGTGCCGCATGCCTGAAACTGTATTCCTGTTCAACTCTCTCTCTCTCTCTAACTTTCCTATCGAGTTGCAAGCAAAGGAAAAAATAAACTCTTTTATTGGGTTTAACATTGTCTGGACATTGTCTTTCCTCAAGAGAAAAATCCGATTGCCTCTCGGGGGATCAGGAAGGAATTTTTTTCCCAGCTGGAGCACATTGGATCATGCTCTGCTGGGGTTTTTGCCTTCCTCTGGATCAACTGTGGGTATAGGATTGGGTATATGGGATTGTATTTATTTATTTTTTGGTTGAACTTGATGGATTAGTGTCTTTTTTTCAACCTGACTAACTATGTAAGACTAAAATTAAATGCATTTAAAACATCTGAAGGGGGAATAGAAAGGCTCATTGGAAGTACAGGTGCACATTATATAACTGTATTCAACAACGTGCCTTGAACACAGACAACCACTATTTAATCTGGAAGCCCTTCATAAACAACACACTCAAGCTCATTATGGAGCTCACAATCTCCCGGGTTCTCTGCTAATTATAGCTCGCTGTTCTATGTCATATATTTTGTTTGTTACCAATAATTCACTTTCTCAGCCTTCTTTTCAAAAGACCTGAGAATACAAAAGTTCCATTTTCCCTCAACAAAATAGCAGCAGCTCCGTTGGCCATTAACGGTAAATTGTTTGTCTGCCTCCTCACTCCTTTGGGTGCCGGGGCTTATGTTTTATAAAATGAGAACTGGAAATGGGAGCGTGTCATTATAAACAATGTACAAAAATAGAACCCGTACAAACAGAATTAAATGCATTTACATTTTATCAGAATACCAATAAGGCAAATAATAGGCAAGGCTACTTTCAGCAGTTGCTGCCAGATGTAATTCTAAGTAAATTCAGCAGAGAGCTTTGAACCAAGATTCCCAGCTCCGCCCACCTGCTGCAGCCATAATGGGAGCGGAGGAGTCTCAGTCTCTCTCTGTAGAATGTTTCAGAGTGCAAGGTTGAATTTTCCCCAGGTGAAATAATAACAATGGGGGTTAAAAAGACAAGTCCATCTTTTTGACCCTATTTCAAACTATACACATGGTCACAATTTGCAGCACCTCCAAACCCAAACCCCCCCCCCCCCCACCACCACCACCACTTGCAGAATACTACAGAACAACAAGTCTCACATTCCACTACTGATTCATTAGCACAGGTGTGATGGACTGCAACCCCCCCCCCCTCTAGCTTAGGTGAAAACTGAAACTGCCATTATTGTAAATTCACTCAGAATTACTTACCACACACAAAATCAGGTAAGAGCTTGATCACATTATCCTAAACAATGCAGATTGTAAACAGTAATATTGTCAGTACATCTAACAGTACATCTAATAAACAGGTAACAAAAACATAAACACATAAACATCCTACAATGGTTTGGTATCAAGGTAAAGTGGGCACAACACTAGTCACATCTCCAAGAGGATTATCAGGTAGACAGAAACAATAGGTGACTTAATTAACAATGGGAATTCACACCTAGGAGGTACACAATAGGGAAATTATACCATGAGAGAAAGACACCTTAGTAAACAGATTGTAGCAGGAGACCCTAGCATCAGGTTGTTTTGAGCTGATTATGTTAATATCTGAGTCCAGAATGGGGGGGGGGGGATGTTTGAAGCAGTCAATGCTGGTTTGGGCATAGAGGCCCCAAATCTGTTTCCAAGCCCTCTAGTTCTCAGAGTCTATGTGTTTCAGGGACCCAAATGGACCCAAATCCACTCCAAATGTCCCCAAGGCACACCCCTTCCAAAGAATAAAGCCCCCTCAAAAGCCAAGGCCCATAGTCAGTAGGCAAGAGGCTACCTCGCAGTCCCCTCCTAAAGCCTCTGACCCAGTTGGGTCTGTCACAACAGGAATCTCCATACACTTAGCAGGGGTTTCCTCATATTATTTTCTCTTCTGGTTGAATGTTCTTAATCTGTGGTGTTAAGCTGGCCATGGATGCATCGAAAAGTGGCTGGCTCAGCAGGGGCCAGATGGATTTTGCTTGATGTGTGGCTGCCCCCCACAAAGGGTCAATCGTTACAAAGGGTGAGCATTTTTTTTTCTCGCTCCATGCACCCTGCGCATCTTAACGGTCCCCCTGTTCCTCTTTGTGCGCCCCCATCACTGCAGTAGGTGCATGTTTCCTCAATAGCCAATTACAGAGGAGGTGGGCGGTACAGAAACTGAAGCAGGCGATAGAAAGTGTCAGCGGCAAGTCATGGTGTAATAACACTGCTGCAGCATGTGAGGCAAAGAAAGGAGGCATTATCACCCTTATCCAATTCAGCTCTGGAAGATTTACCCCCCTTCATGACCATTTTGTACGATATGGCACTGCGTAAGTTTAACTGACAATTGCGAGGTCATGCGACACTGTACCCAAAAAACATGTTTGTCCTTTTTTTCCCACAAATAGAGTTTTTTTTGGTGGTATTTGATCACCTCTGTTTTTATTTTTTTTGCGCTATAAACAAAAAAATGACCGACAATTTTGAAAAAGAAAAATAAATGTTTTACTTTATGCTATAAACATTGCCAATAAATTTTTTTGGTAAAAAAAATCCCACTAAGTGTATATTCATTGGTTTGCGCAAAAGTTATATCGTGTACAAACTATTGGATATTTTTATGGAATTTTTATTTATTTTTACTAGCAATGGCAGCGATCAGCGACTTATAGCGGGACTGTGATATTGCGACAGACAAATCGGACACTAACTGACACTTTTTTGGGGACCAGTGACACTAATGCAGTGATCAGTGCTAAAAATATGCGCTGTCGCTGTACTAATGACACTGGCTGGGAAGGGTTAACATTAGGGGCAATCAAAGGGTTAACTGTGTGCCTAGCTGGTGTTTTAAGCCCCCATACACACTACTAGATTTTCTGCAGATTTTTGTCTTCAGATTTACCAAAACCATATAATATGAGGTCAAACCATTAGGCTGGGTTCACACCTATGTGAATTGAATGCACGTTTCCCCGCATCCAATTCGCATAGCAGGAGAATGTGACTGGCTCTCTATGGATTGAAGATTTGGAGAAAAAAAATGGACTTTGTAGGCACATAAAAAAGTAACAAAATGTTTAATATTTCACAAAGTAGTACAAAAAATTACACTTGATGCATCCAATGGAATACACAAATAGAAAACATTTAAAAGAAAGGACCACATGATTAACCACAGAAGATACTCAATAATAGTATAATTCACTTGTTGCGGGGATATACATAGTAAAGATTCCCACGCTGGAAAGAAGAAAGGAGTATCTCCTTGGTAAGTGTCCACAAAGTTCTTGAAACACTAAAAATAGCTCAACATGTTTCGCGATTTGGGAAATCGCTTCCTCAGGAGCTTCAAAAAATTGTGTTATTGGGGAGTGTTTGCTCAATCGTCCCCGACCCACAACACTGCAGCTAGAGCAAGCCCCATCCCTATGGGAATAGGGGTGGTAACCACCCTTACCCACCATTAGCCAAGAGGACCGAAGAAATAGCGTGTAAAAGGAATATGGGGGTGCACCGGGTAGATTGGTAGTAATAGTATTAAGGTAACCGTTGGGATGCCTAAATCTCCAAATCTTCAATCTTCAATACAATTACTATAGGATGTGGCACATTTGTTAACTAGGGTGTTGATTACCACCCAAGGGCACCTGTAATCAAATTACAAACGGGCTCTCTATGGAACCGGTTCACATATCTCCGCAGTGGGTCCGGTGCGGTGTGCCGGAAAAACGCGTGCCTTTATTGGTGTGTTTCAGGTTCGATTTCAGCCCAAAATTCAGGCTGAAATCGGACCTGAAACGGTGAACCAGCACGCACCGGACCCCTGCTGTGCGACGGATACAGCGACGGTGTGAACCGAGCCTTTTGCCCTGTACACACAATCGGATTTCCGATGGAATAAAATCCGATGGATTTTTCCATCGGAAATCCGATGAAGCTGACTTCCATCAGTCTTGCCTACACACCATCAGTCAAAAATCCGACCGTCCCAAATGCCGTGACGTAAAACACTCCGAAGAGCCGAGAAAAATTAAGTTCAATGCTTCTGAGCATGCGTCGACTTGATTCTGAGCATGCATGGGTTTTTTCTCCGATGGGGCCCACACACGATCGGTTTGTCCGATGAAAAAAGTCCATCAGTCTGTTTTCATCAGAAAAAACGATCGTGTGTACGCGGCAAAAGAGTTTCAATTTGTATGCAATCAGGAAGGCCCTTTCACTACATGGTTTTGGTAAATCTGAAGACAAAAACCTACAGAAAATTTAATAGTGTGTATGGGGCCTTATTTTAGTGTGGGAGGTAGACCTCTGCAGAATGAAAACATTTGTTTTGTTTCGTTTCGATTCGATTAGTTATTTACATAAATTTGTTTAGTTGAATTTGTTTAATTCGTTCTTGGGATTCATTTTGTTTATTCGTTTTTGAATCGATTTGAAAAGTTTTGGAATCAATTTCAAATGGTTTTCAAATTCAAAGAGTTTTAAAATCAATTGCGAATAGTTTTCGAATCAATTTATAATAGTTTTAGAATTTGAAAACTTTTCGATTTCGAATAGTTTTCGAATTCGAATAGTTTTTCAATTTCCAAAAATAATATAATAGAACAGAAAATAAAGAAATATATATTTTTTTCTATTCTATCCTTTTATTTTCTGTTCTATTTTATTCTCTTTGGAAACTGGAAAAGTATTAGAATTCGAAAAGTTTTCGAATTCGAAAAGTTTTCGAATTCGAAAAGTTTTCGATTTCGAATCGTTTTCGAATAGTTTTCCAATTTCCAAAAATAATAAAATAGAATAGCAAATAAAGGAATATAATTTTTTTTCTATTTTATTCTTTTATTTTCTGTTCTATTTTATTCTCTTTGGAAGTTGGAAAAGTATTAGAATTCGAAAAGTATTTGAAAACTATTTGAATTCAAATTTTGTCCGAATTCGAATTTCGTTATTTCGGATTCATTTAAATTCGGTACTATTCTAATTCAGAAATTCAGATTCCTCCGAATAACGAAAATGTTTCCGAATTTTAATTTGGAACGAAACGAACCGCACATTTCTAGTGGGAGGTGCTTTAACTAGGGGAAGGCATGGATCCATGCCTTCCTTACTGACAAGGTAAACGGCAATCTGCTGTGTTTTCTGCCTGTGTACTGAACGATCACGGGTGCCGGCGGATATTGAGTCCGTGGGAACCGCTGATCGACTTCTGCTGTGTAGAATCACAGTGGGAGTGAGCCGCTGGCGGCGCGCACTTGCGCCTGCTACCCGGAACCGCAGGATCCCATACATATATACGTGATCCTGCGCAGCCGTCCTGTAGCAGTAAAACTGCTACAGGGCGGTCGGCAAGCGAATACAGCAAATGTCGAGAAATTACAAATTTTTATGAATTTGTTTTAGAAGTTGCAGACCTGGAGACAGAAAAGAGCTCCAATAAATTAACTAATACAAGGAACATTAAGACATTTTATCAGGGTTTCGATACATTTTTAATAACTTTAGATAATGGTAAGAACAAGACTTTGACAGCTGAATATATTCATGTAATACTCAATATGCTGTTATCTAATCCCTGTCACTGTCTCATCATCTTTTTACCTCCTTCTCCTGCAGTCTGAATATTGCTCATCTCTTATGAAGCTGGCACGGTCTTCTGAGGTCACCTGGCACCCTTGGACTGCTTGATATAATGGCAGATTATGAAAGGTGAGAGTTACTTCCTATACATGGATATTTGCAGATCATCATAAACCTGATAATGGCTGGAAAATAAATAGCAAACATGGCATCTTCTGTGTCATCGTTCAGAGATAATACTTTAAGAAAAAAAAAAAAGAAAAGCGTAATAAAAGCACGCCTAGGGGAGAGTGTGCCTACACAGTAATAGGAGATAAGGGAGCCGTGCACAATATTCAATCCACCAGAAATACATTTGCTGCGCACAGAGGTGGTCTTATAATGGAGCGTTCTTCCAACAGGGTTATATTTTCGAGTTGGCCATTAATATGAGATGACTATCTTTTCACCTGGCCTTTTCTATCTGATTTCAGCGATCATCTCATTTCCGTGACAGCAGCAAAGAACCCCAGCTGACCTTCTGAAAACCACATTCACATCCAATTACTACTTTTCTAACATGCATAGGCGTGCGCACAGGGTGTACCAGGTGTGCCCAGGCACACCCTAATCACACTGTGCAGCACAGATTCCCCCTACTGCCCTGGCTCCCCCCCTCCTTCCCCTCGCAACGCTTCCGGCTTCCCTACTCTCCTCTCCCCACCGGCTGTTGCTGCTGGGGATGTTTTAGGATGAGTAGGGGAAGGGGCAGGTAAATATGTAACTTACCGGCCCCTTCCCTTTCATCGTGAGTGATCGGTAGTATGTGTTGAGCTTTGGGGTGCACACACTAATGCAATAGGCTGCGCACAGCCTATGCCAACATGGCTAATCCCAGGTGGGAGCAGTCTACTCTATCATTCAGCTCCCCTTTCCATAGACACAAAGGTATGCTCAAGTCTCAAGGGGGTTCTGCCTGAAAACATCCAAATTATGTTTGCTGTCCCAAGTCTACAGGCACCTTCAGGCAGTCTAACCAACACAACAAAGACTTGGTATGCCTTGTACACACGATCGGAATTTCCGATGGAAAAAGTCTGATGGAATTTTTTCATCGATATTCCGACCGTGTGTGGGCCCCACCAGACTTTTTTCCATCGGAGTTTAGAAATAGAACATGTTTTATTTATTTTTCTGATGGAAAAAAATCCTATCAGAAATTCCGATCGTCTGTGTGGAACTCCGACGGAGAAAAAAACACTCATGCTCAGAATCAAGTCGACGCATGCTCGGAAGCATTGAACTTAATTTTTCTCGGCTCATCGTAATGTTGTACGTCACCGTGTTCTTGAAGATCAGAATTTGGTCTGACAGTATGTATGCAAGACAGCTTGAACGGAATTCTGATGGAAAATTTCATCGGATTTTATCCCATCGAAATTCCGATCATGTGTACAGGGCAGTACATCACATCCTGGTGATGTTGATTAATGCCCTTCCTCCACCATGTAGAGCAGGGTGCTCTGTCAATTAGAAGTCTAAATAGTGGGATGGATAACATGGTTGATTAATTGCTGGGGGGGGGGGGGGGTGGACCGGGATATAATCTGTAAGGAGAAACTTGACTTTCTACATGGGTTAGGCAGGTGCAGTCTGCTTTCCTCCACTGCAGGTGGCATTGCAGAGGGAGAGGAAGTCGAGAGGAACATGATTCCTCTATGGTTTCCTGAGTCACTGGGGCAGCTATCTGATTGGGTGCTGGCGGCTCATATGAGCCACCAGTGGCCATCTTGGGTCTGGCAGAGTCTTTTTAAGTCCCTGTCTCGTGGGCTTGGTGCGCATTTCGCGTGTGAAACAGGTGCAATCCAAGCTGCTACCTCCTGTGTAATGCCTGGTCAGTTTCAAGAACATGGCACTCAGCCTGGGAAGTCTATGGCAAACCTCCATGTACAATTCATAAAAAAACAAAAACAAACCTTGAGCCCTGATTAAGGCCCGATGGCCGAAAAGCATTGGCTTTTTTGACTGTTGTTGACCTGCATTAATAAAACAACATTTTAGCCAACTTCCATGGCATCAGCCTTTCTCCCTTTTTTGCCATATATTTTGTGTATGGGCAGAGTAGCGTCGGGTCACCCATCTGTCAGGGACAGTGCTTAGCGGCAGGGAAAGGTTCCAGATGAGTAGGGAAAGTGCATGGACAACAAAATCCTTCCTGGAAGCCTCCTTACTTGGGTATGAACCGGCCAGGCCACATTCCGCCCCTCAAGACAGGCGCTGTTGGCACACCTGAGACCTACTGCCACTTCTTGGTTGCTGTATATCCTGTGAGTGCACTCGGTCTGGTTGATTTCCTACAGGGCTTGTTGTGTATTGCTGGACTACAATTATGCCGCGTACACGCGGTCGGAAATTTTCCGACAAGAAAAGGTTCGATGTGAGCTTTTGGTCCGACCGTGTGTATGCTCCAATCGGACTTTTGCTGTCGGAATTTCCGCCAACAAAAGATTGAGAGCAGGTTCTCTATTTTTCCGACGGAAAAAGTTTCCTATCGGAAATTCCGATCGTCTGTAGCAATTCCGACGCGCAAAATTCCTACGCATGCTCGGAAGCATTGAACTTCATTTTCTCGGTCTCGTCAAATTTATTATTTTTTTTTTATTATTCTATTCCTTTATTTTCTATTCTATTTTATTCTCTTTGGAAAGTGGAAAACTATTTGAATTCAAAAAGTCCTTCGAAAACAATTTGCATTCGAATTTCGTCCGATTTTTTTTTTTTGTTATTTCGGATTCATTTGAATTCGGTACTATTCTAATTCGGAAATTCGTCCAAATTTTTAATTCTCAAACTAAACGAACCGCACATGTCTACCTGTAACTGATACATTCTGCTGGAGAGCTTGTTCTTTTGAAAAACAACAGACCTTACTGGTTGGTTACACCAGATGTAAATAGAAAAAAAGGAAAGCCTAAAAAGAAAACAAATGCAGCCATTACATCTAAGAATTGTAAGCTGCAATATAATAAATGTTTGCTTTAAACAGTTTACTCACATGTGTATATATAGCTGATTGCATTCAGCTTCAAATTGGATCTATACTGAAATGTCTTGCTGGATAGGATAACTAAAAATATAAAAAAGGACTGTTTCTTTATGAAGAAATGCTGCCCCAGACTCCTTTCAGTGCTTGTCACATGTGAAAGCCTAACATATTGTAATAGATAAAGCAAGTATCATCAATCATATATTTTAGGGTTTATGAAAACAGAGTGTGATAATGAAATGATGATGATTGTATGATTGGCTGGAGCCACGATAACGGCGCTCCCGCATGTGCCCACGGGAACCCCTCAACTTCAGCACGGTATGCCCGCCCTTTGGAGCGCATGCGCCAGTTACGTCACCAGCTGCAAAAAGACTACCCTATAGATTACAAAGCAAGAGCTTCTGGAATAAAATATTACTGGATAATGTTTTCCTATTTCAAATTAAACAGTGTAGGACTAAATCAGAAATAATGCTATATGTTAAACATAGGACTAAATCAGAAATAATGCTATATGTTAAACATGTGTAAATAGCAATATATGGTGCAAAGTGCAATAAATAAAGTGCTCCAAAGAACTTATGATTTAAACTGCAATAAATAAATACATAAATGAAAATAAAAATTCCATTATTATGTGTCCAATGAATATATATATATATATATATATATATATATATAAACAAAAATATATGTGAAAGAGCCCACAACAACAAGATGAGAGAGTCCAAAGACATCAAATCTAAAGAGAAAGAGGGAATCCCTTCAAGCTCCAGTCTGTGTGGGAGAGAGAAATCCTCTGGATCCCAAATAGCAGGCACATCACACCACTTCAGTGAAAGCAAATGGGGGCTTACCAGAGCTTTATGACCACTAACATAATGGTCAAAAACACTTGTTGCACACCAAGAGGATATCACAGCAATGCAGTCAACGGAATAGGATAAGATGTCCCCAAACCAATACGCCACTCCACAGAAACGCCAATGCCCATACACTTGGGTCTCAAGACCATTTAAATATTACACCACAATGAAGAAAGGAACTGATAATGAGGAAAGAGACTGGTGTGCAGTCATGTTGGAACAGGAAGGAGCCATCCCCAAACTGTTCCCACAAAGTTGGGAGCATGAAATTGTCCAAAATGTCTTGGTATTCTGACACCTTAAGAGTTCCCTTCACTAGAATTAAGGGGCCAATCCCAACCCCTGAAAAACAACCCCACACCATAATCCCCCCTCCACCAAATAATTTGGACCAGTGCACAAAGCAAGGTTCATGAAGACATGGGTGAGCGAGTTTGGGGTGGAGGAACTTGACTGGCCTGCACAGAATCCTGACCTTAACCCGATAGAACACTTTTGGGATGAATTAGAGTGGAGACTGCAAACCAGGCCTTCTGGTCCACATCAGTGCCTGACCTCACAAATGCATTTCTGGAAGAATGGTCAAACATTCCCATAGACACTCCTAAACCTTGTGGACAGCCTTCCCAGAAAAGTTGAAGCTGTTATAGCTGCAAAGGGTGGGCTAACTCAGTATTGAACCCTACGGACTAAGACTGGGATGCCAATAAAGTTTGTATGTGTAAAGGCAGGTGTCCCAATACTTTTGGCAATAGAGTGTATATGTGTATGGAGTGAAACGAGGAGAGTGGAAAGCATACTGATCAGTCCAGATCTGAATTTTTATAGTAATTGTCACAATAAAGGAATTGACAGTCAATGCATTTTGGGGGTTATGCACAAATCCCCCTTAGTCAGGGCTTAGATTTATTATGCAATATTGTTCTGGATGTATAGTCAGTCTTGGATTTTAATTCTTTGTCAGCCATGGCAAAAGCTCACTCAGTTGTTTTTTTTCTGTGGAGTGAACTGGATGGACTTGTGTTTTTTAAACCAGATTAACCAGGGCCGATCCTAGGGTCACAGACGCCTGGGTGCAGAAATATTTCTGGCGCCCCCACATGGGCGTGGTCACCATCTTACCAACTCCTCCCCTTTACAAATGTTTCTAGGGCAACGACTCAAACACAGAGATGCTCCCCTAAGAAGTCTTCGTTACCCTAGGATCCTCCCATGATCTTTTAACAATTAAGAAAATACTGGAAGAGAGTACACTAATGAGACCTGGAGGGGAGTCTCTCTGATGAACACAGAGAGGGCTTCTGTTAGAGACATAGTGTCTGTGCCCCAAGAAATACTACAGGAGATGCTCAGAGACTGTAGACATGATACAAGAGACGGTCAGAGACTGCAATCATAGTACTGGAGATGGTCAGAGAGTGCAGACATATTACAGAAGACAGTCAGAGAATGCAGACATATTACAGGAGATGGTCAGAGACTGCAGACATACTACAGGAGACGGTCAGAGACTGGAGATATAATACAGGAGACGGTCAGAGACTGCAGATATAATACAGAAGCTGGTCAGAGACTGAAGACATGATACAAGAGACGGTCAGAGACTGCAATCATAGTACAGGATACGGTCAGAGAGTGCAGACATATTACAGGATACGGTCAGAGAGTGCAGACATATTACAGGAGATGGTCAGAGACTGCAGACATACTACAGGAGATGGTCAGAGACTGGAGATATAATACAGGAGACGGTCAGAGACTGCAGTTCCTATGGACGCTAGTAGATAATGGCCGATCGGCCCTCTCACCTGACCCAGCGATACAGCAACAACGTTTCCTCTGATCAGGAATCAGCTCACTCTGAATTGCCCATGGCGACTCCGCTGGGTAGAGCCCAGGTCTGTATTCTGGCAATGACTCCATCCTTTTTTCCACCAGGGATAGCGCCAGGCTGTGTGGCTTTTACTCTGGTGGCGCAGGGCAGCGGGGTTCTCTCTCTGATGGTGTTCTCTCAGCATTGTCCACTCCCTCTGGAGTCCTGGGTGCACTTACCTGAAAGCTTTCCTGGGCTCCTGGCTCTCTCTCTCTCCCATTCAGCTGGGCATGCTGTGTGGGCTGCAGTTTCTTTGTTATAGTGGGGCTGCCAGTCCTTGAACTACATGTCCCGCAATCCTCTTCTCTGCTCCTTTTTCTATTCTATTTCTTCCCTGGCCGATATGAAGGTGGGGGGAAGAAACATAGTGGGCGGCTGTGCTGGCAAGCGCCGCTCACTAGTACAGCATTGCGTGCGAGGAGGAGAGGGAGGGGGGAAAGAAGAGCCCGCAGCTGCAGTGGCGTCACTAGGGTTGGTGTCACCCGGTGTGGTAAAACATGGTGTCACCCCCCTTCCACCACCTATAGTCGCCCCTCAGTACAGACCCCCTCCACTAAGTATAGACCCCCTCCGTCAGTGCAGACTCCCCACTAAGTATAAACCCCTCCCTCAGTACAGACCCCCCAGGACAAACCACCCCCTCCATTAGTACAGACCCCCCCCAGGACAAACCAATCTCTCTCCATTAGTACAGACTCCCCAGGACAAACCCCCCCATTAGCACAGACCCCCAGGACAAACCCTCCCATTAGTAAAGACTCCCCCCCAAGACAAACCCCCCCTCCATTAGTACAGACCCCTCCAGGACAACCCCCCATAGTACAGACTCCCTTCAGGACAACCCCCCATAGTACAGACTCCCCCCAGGACAAACCCCCCCATTAGTACAGACTCCCCCCAGGAGAAACCCACCCCTCCATTAGTACAGACTGTCCCAGGACAAACCACCCCCCAACTTTAGTACAACAGATCCCTCCAGGAAAACCCCCCCCATTAGTACAGACTCTCCCCAGGACAAACCCCGCCTCCATTAGTACAGACCCCTCCAGGACAACCCCCCATTAGTACAGACTCCCCCAGGACAACCCCCCTCCATTAATACAGACCCCCCAGGACAACCCCCCTTAGCCCAGACCCCTCCAGGACAACCCCCCATTAGTAAAGACTCCCCCCGGACAAACCCCCCCTCCATTAGTACAGACTCCTCCAGGACAACCCCCCCATTAGTACAGACTCCCCCCATTAGTACAGACTCCCCCCAGGACAAACCCCCCTCTCCATTAGTACAGACCCCCCAGGACAACCCCCCCATTAGTACAGACTCCCCCCAGGACAAACCCAGCCTCCATTAGTACAGACCCCCCCAGGACAAACCCCCCTCTACATTAGTGCAGACCCCCCAGGACAACACCCCCATTAGTACAGAGTCCCCCCAAGACAAACCCCGCCTCCATTAGTACAGACTCCCCCCAGGACAAACCCCCCTCCATTAATACAGACCCCCCAGGAAGAACCCCCCATAAGTCCAGACCCCTCCAAGACAAACCCCCCCAGGACAAACCCCCCCATTAGTACAGACTCCCCCCAGGACAAACCCCCCTCCGGCCCCCTCTATTAGCCCCCCCCCATTACATACATAAAAACACCCGGCGGCAGCTGAAGAGGAGAGGACAATGTGCAGCCGCGTCGCCCGGGTGGAGCACAGATCGCAGCAGCAGCAGCAGGCAGGAGCTAAGACACAGAGAGGAGGAGAAGGCACGGACCGCCCCCTCAGCGACGGCATTGCGCGGCTTGTCTCTCTCCACACAGAGACAGCCGCTCTGATCTCTGCTTCACTCTCCTCCTCTGACAGGAGGAAGGAGGAGGGAGGGGGGGACGCCGGCCTTAGGTTTGAAAAACACATCGGCGGCGGCGACTGGCACGGACAAGGAGAGGAGGTGGAGAATAGAGGGGAGCACTCTGGCGCTTCAGCGCCCCCTCCTCTGTGGCGCCTGGGTGAACTGCACCCCCTGCACCATATCTAGGATCGGCCCTGAGATTAACTACAGTATGTAACTATGTATCTAAACCCAAAAATTATTATTGCAGTATACCAATACTTAGTAGATGTGATGCCTGCATTTTTTTTCTATTTTTAGCTTGTTTTCCTTTATTTTCAGCTGGTGATCTGGCCGGTAAGCCTGTCATTTTTCAACTTTCTTTTTACAGACCAAACTGTTCAGCAAACGTGCAAATTGGACGATTGGGATAAACCACAACAGGAGTGGTCACAATAATCAGCTTTCATTCATTTCTGTAAAACATTTATTAGCTGGAGTTTAGCTTTAAAGAGGAGGTCCACCCGAAAAAAAAAAAATTTTTAAAGCCTGCAGCTGCTGACTTTTAATAAATGGACACTTACCTGTCCAGCGCGCCCGCGATGTCAGCAGACGAGGCCGAGCAATCGCTCCTCTCTCGGCTGCCCCCGCCGCCATCCTCGGTGAGGGAGTCAGGAAGTGAAGCATTGCGGCTTCACTGCCCGGTTCCCTACTGTGTATGCGCGAGCCGTGCGGCACGCCCTCACTGGTCCCCGCTGTCTCCTGGGACCAGTGTGTTTCCCAGAAGACAGCGGGGGGGGAGTGGAGTGACTCCTGTGGGAGTCTATTCCCGGAAGCGGGTGCAAATACCTGTATTATACAGGTATCTGCACCCCCTCCCCCTGAAAGGTGTCAAATGTGACACCGGAGGGGGGAATGGTTCCGAAAAGCGGAGGTTCACTTTTTGTGTGGCCCTCCGCTTTAAAGTGTTAGTCATGACTCATGTCGATCTAGATTTGCTACTGTGTCGAAAACTAACTTCTCCCCATATTGACAATTTTGGTCTCCAAAGGTGCCCCTGTTGCTACTCTATAAATGGGAGACACCCTAAAACAGCGAGGAGCGTGTTACTGGCTGGATTATCAGGTAAAAATAAAAGAAGAAAGCCTGAATAAGAAAATGAAAGTAGCCAGCACATTTATGGATTGGTAAGCTACAGTATAATATATATATATATTTTTTGGGTTTAGATACGCTTTAAGTTGTCTGGTAGCCTGGATTTGTGAAAAACCCATGAAGTGTCCTAAGCCTCGTACACACGGCCGAGAATCTCGTCAGGAAAAAACACGTCGTTTTTCCTGACGAGATTCTTGACAAGAATCTTGTCCCGGCCGAGTGTACACACGCTCGATTCAAAAGAACCGCCGCTCTTTTGAATGGAACGAATGCGGTGACGTCATTGACTACGACGGGTTTCCACGACGACAGGGTTTCTCATTGGGAAACAGGCCGACGAGAATCTCAACGAGAAAATAGAGAACAGGTTCTCTATTTTTCTCGTTGAGTTTCTGGACAGTTTTCTTGACGAGAAACCTGAAAGCCTCGTACACACGGCCGGTTTTCTCGGCAAGAAAGCTCTCCCGGCAGTTTTCTTGTCGTTTCTTGACGAGAAAACCAGCCGTGTGTACGAGGCTTTAGATGTAAACTTATGACCAACCGTTTTGTTGTCAAATACAAATTCATCTTCTTTATAGCTCTCATCCTTTCACTCTATATAACCCATTCATATAAATATCTTCTAAACAATAACAAGGACTATAGCACAATAAATTGCATAAAAAACGAAGTGCCAAGTACTGATGCCTTGATAATGGCCCCCTGTGTGCTTTATTACACTACTGGTGTCTTCCGAGAAGATGAAGCTGTACCGGTAGATTCTACTATGAAATTGTTTTAATGAGGACGGAGCAATAGAAATCTGTCAGTCTCTATTTTCCGTTATCCTAAAAAAAAAAAAAAGTTCTGGCATAAGTTCTACTTAAAACACGATACTTCTAAAATGTAATAAACTCTTTATTGTTGGAGAACCAAATTTAGAATTTATCTCCCCTACCTATTCTTCAAACATTTGTTTAGTACATGTTGTCACACCTACTCCTAGCGTAGGTGGTCAGGCACTATAGCTGGCTCAGTGTTCTTGACCTATATGGGCTCCCCTTCCCATAATGCAAGCAGGCCTACCAAGTACTCGGTTGCCCCCAGGTCTTATACACAATGGGGTTGATTTACTTAAAGCGGAGCTCCGGGGATCGATTACCCCACAGAAATGGAATCTACTCCGTTTCTTTATGTCTTCGGCCAGACAGCTCATCCCATCCTATTGGAAATCAACCACCACTCCTCCCTTATCACATTGGGTCTCGATTATGAACGACACTATGAGAATGGAGGAGATGCTGGCCCTCGACAACGACACCTTTGACAAATATAAACTATTGTGGCTCGTCTGGCTCCGCTTCTCCTCCTCTGATACTGTCACAAATATGTTGTCCACTCTGACGTCATCATTTTTGTACGTCACATGACAGTGGAATGGGCTAGGTTTGTACTTTAGGGTTCCCCTCCCCCACAGCACCCTTATTACCCTTCTATGAATGTCTCCCCGGCAGCTCTCACACTTTTCTTTGATCCCTTCTTACTTACTTTCCTTTTGTCTTTCTTTCTTCCTCTTTTTCCATCTTTTCCTCTCTTTGCCATCCTTTTCTACCCCACCACATTCCCAACACCTGATCCCCCACTTTCAAATTAATTTTTTTTTTCTTCCCTGTCCTTTTTTTTTTTTTTGATTTTTGTTTTGCCATTCCCTCCCTAATTTTTTTCTTTTTTTTAGGTTACAATCTTGCCATGAATGATGAGGCTCTTACAGCCAAATCTACTTCTTATGTCAATTCCGGGTCATTGATGTTAATATTGTTCTGCATGGTGATAAGAGTTAAGCTGTAGGCGATAGCCATTTAGCTGACTCATCACACCAGTTTACCCGTGACTGTTTCCAGATTGTAACTCTATATACTGTTCTATGTATACTCTGTTGAAATACCAATCAATAGACTTTCAACCCTAAAGCGGAGCTCCGCCGTAAAAAAAAATATTAAAAGCCAGCAGCTAAAAATACTGCAGCTGCTGACTTTTAATAAATGGACACTTACCTGTCCTGGAGTCCAGCGACGTCAGCAGCAGAAGACGAGCAATCGCTCGTCTCTCGGCTGCCCCCACCGCCATCCTCGGTGAGGGAATCAGGAAGTGAAGTGTTGCGGCTTCACTGCTCGGTTCCCTACTGCGTATGCGCGAGTCGCGCTGCACCGTCCTCACTGTTCCCCGCTGTGTTCTGGGAAAATCTATGCCCGGAAGTGGGTGCACTTGGAAGTGCAGTCACTGTAGATCTGAGGGGGACATGCAAGTAAAATAAAATACAGCATTATTGTTTGCACATGATTGGATGATAGAAATCAGCAGACCTTCCCCTCATTTCAGAGCTTCCCCTCAGATCTAGAGCAACTGCACTTCCAAGGGCACACGCAGTGCACAGTATATTTGCTTTAGTAAATCAACCGCCCTGCTATACTGCTTGGCCAGAGAGTAGTCAGGGTAAAATCTGTGGTCAAAAGACAGGCAGAGTTCAAAGAGTAGTCCAAAATCTAATCTGAGGTTAATAAAAAGTAAATCCATATTAGTGGGGTTCGGTGAAGGTAAAGGTTAAGGAACGGGGAAAAGGCAGGTAAGCAGGAAGCTTAAAGTGGTTGTAAAGGCACAAGGTTTTTTACCTTCAAGCATTCTATGCATGAAGGTAAAAAACCTTCGGTGTGCAGCAGCCCCACCTAAGATTTACCTGATCCAGCGATGTCCATGAGAGCCTTTACTCTCCGAGGACTCAGACTTATGATTGGCAGAACGGGGAGCCATTGGCACCTGCTGCTGTCAATCACAGCCAGTGAGCCAATCAGGGCGCGGAGGGGGGGCATACTGGGGCTCCGTGTGTGAATGGACACACAGAGCCATGGCTCGGGAGTGCACCTGCTTGGGTGCTCCCACAGCAAGCACCCAGCAGGAGGGAGGAGCCTGCAGCGCCGGAGTGGGACCCAAAAAAGAGGAGGATCTGGGCTGCTCTGTCCAAAACCACTGCACAGAGCAGGTAAGTATAACATGTTTACACAACACAACACAACACAACACTAAGGGCTTGGCAGGCTTAAAACAGCTTTGGACTCCACCCAGAGGCTGTGTCTATGTCAATCACCCTGCAGGTGGACAGTCAGACAGGGAGAGTGCAGCTCAGCCAAAACCGGGATGCTGGAATGAGGCAGCTGTCATGGAACAGGAGCGTTACATGTTCCTGACACGTATGCACTTTAAAATTGACCTGTGTTCTGACCATGCAGGCCACTGCATTGCCCCCATCTTCCAACCTAACCGTTTTTTTTTTTCTTTCAATATATTTATTGACATTTTCAGTACAGATATAAAAGTAACAATACAGATAAAGTACCCTCCTGCAGGCCAACACAGCCTGACAAGAGTGTCAAACATGTAAGGGTCAAATATCCAAAATTAAATGTTTGGCATATACTGTAGCTGTTTATACATCTCTATACGTAATTCAGTAATCGTATATGAGCTATCAATATGGTGTTTTGCGTTATCGTCTCAGTATCAATATTTTCTATTGGAAACATATAACAGTAGTAACAGAAATTACATGTTGTCATAAAACGTGGAGGTCCCATGGGGGGCCAAAAGCACCTATAAACATTTGGCACGTAACATTTATTTGGTTTACAGACAGTATATTTGGCTCATCTGTCCTTAGGATTGTCAATTATCTAGGTATAATGTGTTTATCTAGACCCTCTGATGTGGCCCGTGACCTCCTGCTCTCTGGTGGAATAGAATACTGTTATTAAAGGTCAGTTTTTACTAAAATCACAGTGTATATATGGGCATATCTGTTCTGCAGTGGTTACTGGGCTTCTTTCTGATCTGCAGATGTAGAGCAGTGTACCTGCAGGTTACCTGCACTGAGCCATAGACTTCTGTTATTAGCTACGAGTTTGGTGAGCTTTCTGAAAGTGCACCAAACCTGTAAAATATAATAGAAGTCTATTGCAAAGTGCAGGAAAGCCAAAGGTATATTGTGTTGCACCAGTGGTGCAGGTGAACCGCAGTGCATCCGTGTGAAAGCAGCCTTGGGCCCCTTTCACAAGGTCAGTCCGACCCAATTGGAGTCTCCATTCACCTCTAAGGAGTGGCAGATGTAAACCGATGTGTGTCCTACCTCCAATCCAAAAAAGTTTAGTGGGCTTTGTCCGTGTCTGCTCTGCATATGCTGAGTCGCTTAAGTGGCCCTCGTGCTTCAAAACGTTGGGCACCCCTGATCTAGACCTTTATAACCACTGCGTATGTAAGTGAGCTGGTTGATCATATCCACTGTGGAGAGTGGTCTCGATGTATCAGAATCAGTTAGGGTCACAATGCGCCGGGGCCTCCAAGATAATCACCCCACCCCTATTGGTTCACACTGGAGTGACAGAGCCCGTGGTCCCAGCCCGATGATGAACCCCGTCCGTCACCTCTCTCCCCTCCCAGGGTAGGGTGACCAGACATCCCCGGTTTCTGGGGACAGTCCCTGGATTAAGGACACTCTCCCCAGACCAAGTCTGTCCCCGGTTTGGTCCCCGAATTGGATCTGAACAGGGGCTGGGGCAATTTCAAAGACAGTCAGTGCAGAATAGAAAAAAAAAATCTGAATTACACCCCCCGCTCTGTCTCTATTATGTATTTTTTTTCCCATTATCTGTGCCC
Source organism: Rana muscosa (assembly GCA_029206835.1). Taxonomy (NCBI): domain Eukaryota; kingdom Metazoa; phylum Chordata; class Amphibia; order Anura; family Ranidae; genus Rana; species Rana muscosa. The sequence goes on along the minus strand of CM055117.1, from coordinate 82,049,615 downwards.
CTTTCTGACGATCATGAAGGGAATATTTCTTCAGTTTCGGGTGCCTGCCCATTCAGCTCCGCTCGCATGTTCTTCTGCCTTGGTTAAAGTCCCGGCCAGCTGCCTGCCTGCTTATCTCCTTGCCTTTGTTAGCGGAGTGATCTTCCTCCACTCCCCACCCAGTAGTAGCCGGGGCCCAGAGAGTAAGACTTGAAAGGCTGTGAGGCTGGCGGCGGCGACGGGCAGAGAGTCGCTGATTGCCGCCATTACTAGTAAAAAAAAAAAAAATGTCCCGGAATTTAATTTAAAAATCTGGTCACCTTATCCCAGGGGATGTCTGCCCCGGCAGTCTCCCGGGTCACAACAGTCCCCAGATTAGGGAGGAGGGGGTTGTTCACTTAGGGTCAGGTCAATCACAATCGAAAGCATAGTTATCTATCCTCTACTCGTAACAATCTAGTTTGAGCCAACCTAACAGTTTAAGCTTCAAGGCAATCTGGTGGTAGCTTACGCAGGACAAATGGCTTTCTCCTAGCCCCCTTGGGATTTGCCACTCTGGCACCCATGGGAGGAAGAGAAGAGAATAACATTTTCCTCCATACATGGAAGTATTGGGTATTTCATGGTGGCAGAATGGAAGGGCAGAGAGTGAAGGGAAGGTGAGTATAAGCAGGGGGGTTGGGGCAGCTATCAAAGCGGTTGTTTTTTTTTCCAGCTTGAGCAAAGCAGACATTCACTTTAATTATTTCAAAAGTAATTGACTTCATTCAACAAGATGCTTTGAACACAAACAAGCACAGTCTTTAAATTGGAAGTCCTCCATAAACAATACACTCACTCTCATTACTTTCAACACAAAATCCCCGGGTTCTCAGCTAATTATAGCTCGCTGTTCTATGTCATATATTTTGTTTGTTGCTAATAATTCACCTTCACAGCCTTCTGTTCAAAAGACCTGTGAATACAAAAGTTCCATTTCCCCTCAACAAAATAGCTGCAGTTACATTGCCCATTAACAGTAAATTGTTCATCTGCCTCCTCACTCCTTTGGGTGCCGGGGCTTAGGCTTTATGAAATGAAAAATGGAAATGTCATTATAAATATTGTACCAAAATAGAACGTATATAAGCAAATATAAAAATGTATTTACATTTGCTTAAATGCCAATTAGATGTTTTACAGGTTGGGTCAGTTTTGGGTAGAGACAAGATAAATGCTCAAACTCTTAAGCCTCGTACACACGACCGAGTTTCTCGTCAAAAAACGACAAGAAACTTGCTGGCAGAGATTTCTTGTCGAGTAAATCGGTCGTGTGTACGCGGCTATCATGTTTCTCATCAAGTAAACCAACAAGAATCTCGATGAGAAAAATAGAGAACTTTCTCTCTATTTTCTCGTCGAGATTCTCGTCAGCATGTTTCTCGACGAGAAAAGTGTGTGTGTGTACACTTACCTGTCGCTGCGGAAATGCGCGCATGCTCGAAATGACTTTGACGCATGTGCGGTAGCTTCCTAGGCATAGGTAGGGTGTAGAAAGATGGCGGCGACGGCATCGAATGTGACGAGCGCACGCTCATCGTAGTCGATTACGTCAGCGCGTTCGCTCCATTCAAAGAACTGCGGGTTCTTTGAAAGGAGCGTGTGTACACTCGGCCGGGACAAGTTTCTTGTCCAAGAATCTCGTCAAGAAAAACGACGTGTTTTTTCTTGACGAGAAACTCGGTCGTGTGTACGAGGCTTGAGTTTTTTTTCTGGGCAGCAGGGATTCTCTAGTGCTTGGGAAGGCTCCATTCGGCTCATATACAGTACATGCTAAGGGAAAAATTAGTATAACTTTTTCAAAGATTGCAAAACCTTAGCAGAACGGCTAATGCATTTCAGCCTATGAAGAGACCTTAGTCATAGCTAACTACTGATAATCAACAGTGATTAAAAAACCCTCACCACACACAGGTGGGTGGGGTAGCAACCATCAACTGAAACATCTTAAAAACATCTCTATACAAAATGATAACATAAAATGCAGCAAATGGATATAATTAAGATACCAAGACAATGCTACATAAGTTCCCATCATAACACACACAAGATGTAAATTGACATCCCAGCAGTAATTCAAACTAGAAGGCTTCCTAGAGTGCAATCTATAACTCCTCCGTATACCTCACTCTCCAGGAGTCTTTGGTGTAGATTAAAGCCCCTGCTAGACACAAATACCATATACAGGTCCTTCTCAAAAAATTAGCATATTGTGATAAAGTTCATTATTTTCTGTAATGTACTGATAAACATTAGACTTTCATATATTTTAGATTCGTTAAACACAACTTGAAGTAGTTCAAGCCTTTTCTTGTTTTAATATTGATGATTTTGGCATACAGCTCATGACAACCCAAAATTCCTATCTCAAAAAATTAGCATATCATGAAAAGGTTCTCTAAACGAGCTATTAACCTAATCATCTGAATCAACTAATTAACTCTAAACACCTGCAAAAGATTCCTGAGGCTTTTAAAAACTCCCAGCCTGGTTCATTACTCAAAACCGCAATCATGGGTAAGACTGCCGACCTGACTGCTGTCCAGAAGGCCATCATTGACACCCTCAAGCAAGAGGTTAAGACACAGAAAGAAATTTCTGAACGAATAGGCTGTTCCCAGAGTGCTGTATCAAGGCACCTCAGTGGGAAGTCTGTGGGAAGGAAAAAGTGTGACAGAAAACGCTGCACAATGAGAAGAGGTGACCGGACCCTGAAGAAGATTGTGGAGAAGGACCGATTCCAGACCTTGGAGGACCTGCGGAAGCAGTGGACTGAGTCTGGAGTAGAAACATCCAGAGCCACTGTGAACAGGCGTGTGCAGGAAATGGGCTACAGGTGCCGCATTCCCCAGGTCAAGCCACTTTTGAACCAGAAACAGCGGCAGAAGCGCCTGACCTGGGCTACAGAGAAGCAGCACTGGACTGTTGCTCAGTGGTCCAAAGTACATTCAGAAATCAAGGTGCCAGAGTCTGGAGGAAGACTGGGGAGAGGGAAATGCCAAAATGCCTGAAGTCCAGTGTCAAGTACCCACAGTCAGTGATGGTCTGGGGTGCCATGTCAGCTGCTGGTGTTGGTCCACTGTGTTTTATCAAGGGCAGGGTCAATGCAGCTAGCTATCAGGAGATTTTGGAGCACTTCATGCTTCCATCTGCTGAAAAGCTTTATGGAGATGAAGATTTCATTTTTCAGCACGACCTGGCACCTGCTCACAGTGCCAAAACCACTGGTAAATGGTTTACTGACCATGGTATTACTGTGCTCAATTGGCCTGCCAACTCTCCTGACCTGAACCCCATAGAGAATCTGTGGGATATTGGGAAGAGAAAGTTGAGAGACGCAAGACCCAACACTCTGGATGAGCTTAAGGCCGCTATCGAAGCATCCTGGGCCTCCATAACACCTCAGCAGTGCCACAGGCTGGTTGCCTCCATGCCACGCCGCATTGAAGCAGTCATTTCTGCAAAAGGATTCCCTACCAAGTATTGAGTGCATAACTGAACATAATTATTTGAAGGTTGACTTTTTTTGTATTAAAAACACTTTTCTTTTATTGGTCGGATGAAATATGCTAATTTTTTGAGATAGGATTTTTGGGTTTTCATGAGCTGTATGCCAAAATCATCAATATTAAAACAAGAAAATTCTTGAACTACTTCAGTTGTGTGTAATGAATCTAAAATATATGAAAGTCTAATGTTTATCAGTACATTACAGAAAATAATGAACTTTATCACAATATGCTAATTTTTTGAGAAGGACCTGTATACTCGAGTATAAGACAACCCAAATATAAGCCGAGGCACCTAATTTTACCACAAAAAAATGGGAAAACGTATTGACTCGAGTATAAGCCTAGGGGGGCCATCTGCATGCCTCACTGTGCCTCACTTTGCCTCACTGTGTCCATGTGCATGCCTCACTGTGCCCATGACTAGACTGACGTTTAACATGGGAGTCTATGGAAGGGGTGCCCGGCTTTGAAAAATCGGTGCTCCGTACGTCCCCCAGACAACAAACTTTGCACACTTGTAGAGGAAGAGTGAGGCTACATGTGTGCCAAGTATGGTCGGCCGGTACCGGATCCCCAAAGTCCGGGAGATCAGGCGCAAAAAGGTGACTCGAGTATAAGCCGAGGGGGGCATTTTCAGCACAAAAAAATGTGCTGAAAAACTCGGCTTATACTTGATTATATACGGCATCTTTTCAACTCCAGGAAAGGAGAATGAAGACATGTCTCCCTGATGTTCTGCCACAAAAATGCTTAGAGACATTCGAATATTGAGACGCAGGAGCATTTTGTCCACCACATAAGTGTTCCCTAATCCTAACCCTCAACGGTTGGGTGGTACACTACTTAATGCAGTTGGCATACCGAACAAGAGATAGGCATAAACAACATTACGTGTGTAGCACACCCCCGTAAGAGCTGCTGGTTTAAATTTGGGCCTTGCACGTTACCTCAATATTCGTTGTCTAGGGGAAGAAAGTCTGTAAGAACTCCAACGTCCACACAAGATGTAAAACCTTCTGCTGTTAGGTTTTATTTTCCTTTGCTTATAACTTGTGAAGAACAGTAGAAGGATGAAGGAGGGAAGGGGTAGGTTCAGGTACGCAGTACAGATCACTGGGGAAAAACTTCTCAGCTACAAAGTCATTCACCACTCTTCCCTGAGTGGGTATTGCTCACCCGGATAGGCCCCTCTCACCTGGCCTAGCAGCTGGGATGATGCACGGACAATGATCAGGAACAGTCTCTGCCACAGACTGGTTGTGAACAAATTGGATAGTCCGGGATCCTCTGCCACAGGATTTAACGCCCGAACTTCCAGCCAAACAGTCCAAGAACCTTTAAGCCGACCCGGCGGACTGTAAGGTAACTTTAGCTAGGGTGCATCCTCCAACAGAATCACCAGGCCTTCCTCAAGACACCAGCCTTCTGCTCGGTCTTCTCCAGGACAGGTCCTCCCCTGGTTTCCTCCATTGAGTGGCTTCCTTCCGCAGGACGGACAGCACAGGATCACCTTCCAAGTGTAGGCCCCAGTCAACATAACTGGGCCTACTTGATAGAGTTGCAGCCTCGGGCCAACATGGTCCCGATGCTGAAATCACCCAACACACTCCTCATGCCAGGAGGTCCACGAGGGGAAGAAGGACCCCAAAAGATGGCATCTGCCCCTTAAGTACCCTTCCCCAGCATGCTCAGCGGGTACACCACTCCCACTGAACTGTTTCCGGGGAAAGGCACCCAATGCACTTTGACCTTTAAGTCTTCCACAGTGGCCTGTGGTGGTTACGCCACCTACAGGCAAACAGTGGGAAGTCTTCCAACACAGCCATAGCTGGAACAGAAGCTGATTTAGCCTTAATTGTTTACAGAGTCTAAGCTAACTACCAGCTCAGATACCCACTAAATTTAACATAGCGACCACTCATTGGGAGCAGGGCGCTACACTTGTTTTACCATTGATACATTTCTTAATGAGGAACCTTTCCTCCAAAACAATAAAATGAACCTCCTTAGTTCTCATATATACCTTGCGTATCTAAATCCACACCTATATGCATACCTCCCAACATTTTGAAATGGGAATGAGGGACACCTACTACAGTGTTTCCCTGAAAATAAGACCTACCCCAAAAATAAGACATATCTTGATTTTCTAGGATGGCTGCAGTATAAGCCCTACCCCGAAAATAATCCCTAGTTAAAGTCCTTGTAAAATCATGTAATCCACTCTGAAAAAGTATTATATATAATGTCCAGTGTGTGCATTTATGTAACATTATTGTAGAAAGTCCCTTATTTACAGCGCCACTGGGCACTCAGGTGACCCGCCGGAGCTCTCCTCCTCTCCTCCCGCCCGACGTCTGTGGCCCCTCCCTTTGCAGTGCTCGGAGCAGGGCTGAAGTCAGCGGGGATCTCAGCATCTCCCTCAGCAGTGCTCAGAGCGGGGAAGAAGAGCTCCGGTGGGTCATGTGAGCGCCCAGCGGCGCTGTAAATAAGGTATTTTCTACAATGTTACATAAAGACACATGGACATTATATAATCCATTTACAGAGCAGATTAAATGATTTTACAAGGAATTTAACTAGGGTTTATTTTGAGGATTACAGAGATGCTGACTCCTGAGCTGACAGGGAGGGAGAGGAGGAGAGAAGACAGGGGACAAATAAGACATCCCCTGAAAATAGGACCCAGTGCATTTTTTGTAGCCAAAATTATTTTCAGGGAAACACGGTAGCAAATGTATGTTGGCATAGGACACGACCCCTGCCACACCCCCTTAAAGGAGAATTAACAAAAAAAAAAGGTTAATGAAATCCACAAGTGCTTTTTTTACCACTACTATTCCTTTATATTGGCTTTTTAAATTTACTAATTCAGCAATTTGGAATTTGGATAAAATGTTTAGCACTGGGCATCACTTTTTGAAAGACAAAAAGTGCATATTATATACAACTATATAGATCAGACCAAAATGAGGGACAAATGGGGAGGAATGAGGGACAGAGGGACATTGCTCAAAATCAGGGACATTCCCTCAAAATCAGGGACAGTTGGGAGCTATGGACTGTATATGGCCCCAAAATGGATAAACATGTTTTCATGAATTACGTTAGATTCAAAATAACTAGAGCAATTTTCTGATTTGGGTCCTAACTTTAAAAAGTTGAATAACCCCTGTTATAATAAAAGAAAATAAACTGCAGCACCTACAGGGTCTCCTTGTATTGTCTGGTTATCTGCTGTAAAATCAGTATTACATAAAATGTTTCTGTACGATTGGGGGGCGGAGCTTGACGGCAGCCGAGATGGCCGCATGAGACCGGAGCTCCGGGCTATACAGGGACTAAGCGACAACTAGCAGCCTCAGAACGGCGATCGGAACAGACATCCACGGTGATCGTTCACCGCTGTCACCGACCATCATGCCGGGCAAGCGGAGGGGGGGCCAGAAACCCCAGAAACTAACGGAGTTCTTCTCCTGGGGTCAGAGGCAAGATGGCGCCGGGTCTCCGGAGCCTGCCGCAACTAGCACTCCTCAAACCACACATAAGAAGGACAAGCCTTCCAAAAGGAACTTGCCTTCAAGCAAAGAGAATTCTCCTGCACCTTCCTCTGCCTCTGGAAGCCCGGAGAAGTCCAGATACAAGCGGGATGGCACAGCTGCTTCTCCACAGGTGAGCACGGGCCTAGACTCAGGGGATGACACCAGGGAACTTCCTGACTCTATAGATAGATTCCCAACCAGCAACCAGCCCGTCTTAGACACCACCCTGAAAGACATGCTAGTTTCCCTTAGGGGATCTCTCCATAAAGACATGATGGATTGTGTGTATAAGTTTGGGAAAGATTTGCAAACAGTGCAGGAGAGAGTGGAGCACGTGGAGACTAAGATGGGGGAATTTGCCTCTACTATCAACAATCTAGTTGATGCACATGATGCCAGGGATGAGGAGATGGACTCAGTAAAGGCTAAAATCGCAGACATCGAGGACCGTTCCAGAAGGAACAACCTCAAGCTGTCCCTGAGACAGTGCAGCAGGCGGATCTGCGTAGTTATGCCTTCCAGGTATTTACCTCTATTTTACCTGATCTTAGCGAAATCGACGTCACTATCGATAGGATACACAGGCTACCAAAACCTTCCTATCTCCCTGAGAAAGTACCCAGAGACATTATACTAAGACTGCATTTTTTCCATATAAAGGACCGCTTGATGTCTGCGGTGCGCAATAAAGACTCAATGCCTGTGCAATACAAAGAATTGCAATTTTTTTCAGACCTGTCCCAATACACTCTACAAAAAAGGAGGAGCCTGAATACTATTTCCAAAACTTTGCGCAACCATAAAATAGCCTATCGATGGGGGTTTCCGACCAAACTCATAATAACCAAGGATGGAAAAGACCACGCAGTTGATACCCTAGCCAGGGGACTGGAGTTGCTCAAAATGTGGCAGATTATTCCTGATGAACCTCCTCCTGGCTTCAACAACCGCAAACCGGATCACACCACAGATGATTGGAACCTGGTTAATGCTAAAAATGCTCGGTCACACCGTTAGAGCGGCTTAAGGGCCTCCCAGGGCCCCTATAATGTTACATGTCCCTGTTCTGGAGACATCCTGTTAAGCTAAACTTTATACCCCTTACATCCTAGAGTAGCTATCCGCTACAGTTGGGTCACCATGACCAAAGAACTTTTTTTGTGTTTTATTTTTTCTGTTTCTTTTTACTTTTATATGTTTCAGTGTTTCGTGTTTGCAGTCGGCTGTACTACTACCTTCCTTCCTCCTGGAAAACTACTGAATAGTCACCATCGTCCCTGGTCTCGTGGGGTGGGCTTCCAACCACCTATTCTGGTATGGGGTCCTGTACCACTTAATGTAAGTGCTATGCACACATCACTGATAAGCCGGAAAGTACTCCTTCCAAGATGACTGTCACTTTTATGACTATTAACGCCAAAGGCCTTAATCATCCGGTAAAGAGAAGGTCATTGTGGAACGAAGTGAACCAACACACATGTGATATACTCTGCGTGCAAGAGACCCATTTTCACAATCTCAAAGCTCCCCGCTGCACCCATCCTAAATTCCCGCACGTTTTCTCAGCCAGCACTTCAGCAAAAAAGAGGGGTGTCATGACCGCAGTTAAAGATACAGTCACATTCAAACTCCACAGCGAATATGCAGACCCCCAAGGTCGCTATCACATCCTGGTCTGTGATATTAATTCTGTTGCATATACGGTAGTCAATGTATATGCACCCAACAAGCATCAAGTTCGCTTCCTGAACCGGGTAATTAAGAAAGTGAGAAGGGTACAGATGGGGTTTCTATTGATTTGTGGTGACTTTAACCTTCCACCTGACCCTCACATGGACTCCACAACTGCCTCAAATAGATATCAGCAATCGCTTCAGTCGACATTGCACTCGCAAGAGCTATATGACACCTGGAGATGTCTGCATGGTTCTGAAAGGGACTACTCCTTTTTTTCTGTTAGCCATAGAGTATACACAAGACTGGATCTATTTCTTACGGACAAATGGCTTACGCCTAAAATTGCCAACTCCAAAATTAATGACATTACATGGTCGGATCATGCCTCGGTGACGCTCTCGGTCGAAGATTCGCCAAGCGTTAATACTACATTCGTTTGGCGATCCAACCCGAGATTGTTCCAGGCTGATCCCTCCAAATCCCAGCTACGGGATGAATTGTCTGAATTTTTTTCTCATAATGTTGATTCTGTTTCTGACCCGATGGTTCTTTGGAATGCCCATAAGGCTTTTATGAGGGGGGTTTTGATAAAGTTAGGGGCAAGGGTTAAGAGAAAGAGGAGACAACATGTCCAAGACCTCATTTCTAAAATCCACACTCTAGAAGCACACAACAAACAAAATGCCACTCCGCAACAATCAGCACAATTATCACAACTCAGATATGACCTACGCCTAACCTTGCTAGATGACTTTGAAAAGTCCTCTAAACGCATGAAGATGACATATTATGTGAGCGGCAATAAAGCCGGAAAACGGTTAGCCAACCGCCTTAGGGGTCGGAGGATCAAGGCAACAATCCCTTTTATTATCCACCCTGTCACTGGGGAAAAGGTCTATCATGCACAGGCCATAGTGGATGCTTTTAGCTGCTATTACAGCTCTCTCTATAATCTCAGAGATGATCCCTCTGTGGTCCAACCTACGACACCCATGATTACAAAATTCCTCGATAAACTCCACCTCCCCCAGGTATCTTCTAGCCAGTTAGAGAACCTCAACTCCCCTTTCTCTGAAGCTGAAATAGCTAAAGCCATTGACTCTCTCCCTCAAAACAAATCGCCTGGACCAGATGGTTTTACAGGAGAGTACTTTAAAACTTTCAAGTTAGAACTAATCCCTTATCTCATGAAAATCTACAACACCGCTGTCTCCTCTTCTTCTTTCCCATCGGAGATGCTTGAGGCATTGATAGTAGCTTTGCCAAAGCCGGGTAAGGAACCTAATACACCACAGAATTTTAGACCTATATCACTGCTGAATTGTGACCTGAAACTATACGCTAAGCTCCTGGCCAATAGATTAGTAGACCTTCTACCCTCTCTGATACACTTGGACCAATCAGGGTTCACAAAAGGTAGACAGACGGCTGATGCGACAAGGCGTCTCATTAATGTGATACATTTCGCTAACAGATCCAAAACGCCTTCTCTGCTCCTAGCTTTGGACGCGGAGAAGGCGTTTGATAGAATCCATTGGGAGTACTTAGCCACAGTGCTCACCAAATTTGGGTTTGTGGGTCGGATTCACTCGGCTATCATGGCACTTTACACCACCCCATCAGCCCAGGTGTACATATCGGGAATGCTATCCACGCCATTCAAGATAAGCAATGGGACCAGACAGGGATGTCCGCTCTCCCCACTCATTTTTAACCTCCTCATGGAGCCCTTGGCAACATTTATACGCTCACACCCCCTTATAACGGGATTTAGAATTAAAGACACATTCCACACCATTAGCCTCTTTGCTGACGACATTATCCTTATGCTCACCAATGTTGAAGAATCCCTAGCTACGGTGCATAGTGTATTACAAACCTTCACTGAAGTGTCTTATTATAAAGTCAATAACACCAAATCATATGTCCTAGGCTTAGGGATCCCAGACAAAATCAAACAAGATCTAGGTACTAAGTTCCCATATACTTGGAAAACCACGGGTATTTCATATCTCGGCATTACCCTCACCCCAAACATCTCAGACCTAGTCAAGGAAAATTATACCCCCCTGATTCAGACACTCCAATCCAGGCTTAGTAATCTAGCGAAATATGAGCTATCCTGGTTGGGTAGGTTGGCGGCTTTTAAGATGCAAATTCTCCCACAACTGATATACATCTTCAGAACTGTCCCTGTTCCGGTCCCATCCTCCTTTTTCTCCTCTGCACAGTCCATCATTAACAGATACATATGGGGAGGCAAGAAGGCTCGTTGTGCGTTTCACAAACTTATAAAACACAGGAATGTGGGAGGTATAGGGCATGTACATATAAGAGATTACTACACAGCTGCCATACTGGCCCAGCTGAAAAATTGGTTCTGTCCCTCTCCGCCTACTCTGTGGGCTCTCATTGAACAAAACCAGATTCCAAATAGAAACTTATACGACTTTCTCATAGCTAGCCCCTTCATGCCTAAATATCCTACCGACATAGGACCGACCGTAAGAGCCTCACTAGAGGCTTGGCGATTACTGATTACATATGATTTCCTAGAGACAAAACTTACCCCATTGCAGTTTCCTATATCTGCCATATCACATTTGATACCTAATATGTCTTTAGCCCATTGGAGCTCAAATAGAGACCTAGTAATAGAAGACCTCTTAGTAGGACCTGTTCTGAAAACCTTCCGGGCTCTTCAGCTGGAATTTGACGTACCTTCGACTGATTTTTACCAATACCTTCAAATTTCACACCTTTTGAAGTCACACAAACTATCCATCTCCCTTCCATGGCGAATATCTCAATACTTAATGTCTAAATCCACCAACACTAGAGGCATATCGTTGTTCTACTCTCATCTCCAAAACAAACTTATTTTTCTAAAAACTATAGACATGAGGAATTGGGAAAGAAAATTAGGCATTGAATATACGGAGGATCAATGGCGATTGGCCTTAACCACGACATATACCTCTACCAAATGCGCTAATTTATGGGAGCTCTCCCTAAAGATCCTTCTGAATTGGTATCTTACTCCCAATAGACTGTCCAAATTTAACCAGGAAGTATCAGCCCTATGTTGGAGACACTGTGGTGGATTGGGTACGCTGTGTCACATACTATGGTCATGTCCTAAGATATGGCAATATTGGAAACTGGTATTCAATCTCATCCTACATGTTCTCAACATCCAGATCGAGCCTACACCAGGGATGGCACTGTTTTCTCTGGGGATGGAAACACTCCCTCCTCACCGGAGAGCTCTAATATCCCACATTCTTCTAGCAGCCAGACTAGTTCTGGTTAGACACTGGAAGGACACAAAACAACCTACTTTACATGAGGTTGTACAACTAATCAATACACATGGCACATACGAAACCCTTTTCGCATATGGGATAGGCAGAAATTTAGTGATAGATAAAATATGGAATCCGTGGAATACCTGGTATACTACTAAAGGAAAGAATGACTATAAATGTACTTAGACTTGCTTGATGCGAAGGTTAATAATTCTATAGGAACTCAGCAAACACGGCCTGACTGCTATGTTTTTGTTTACGTTTTTGTTTTCTTTTTGTTCAATGTTGCATCACTTTTATGAACCACGTCCTGTCAACTTTTCTATGATGGAAGCATTTATTCAATGTTATGTACTAATAGAGGCGTTGCATGAGACATGGCCTCTTGGGCCTTCCCAGGAATTTTATACCTTGCACAATATATACATTGGAAACTTGTGGTCTTCCCTTCAGCGTACAGTCGGATCCTTTTGGGGTACGCGGGGGGGGGAGGGCCGGGGCTATATGATATTGGGGGGAAAAAAAAAAAAAAGAGTCTAATAACAGCCCACTGGGTGCATAGGTGATGTTTACCAGAAGAGCAACACTATTCTGCTTCTAACTCGGACCAGATTAGGTCATTATAGGGCAACCTGGATTGAATATATGGACATCGACATTTATCCCTGTATTGTGCCTCAAATATTATGCTTGTTTTCTCATATTTGTGTGTATTCATTGCTTTAATTCTGTTTGTGAAAAAATACAAAAATTCCAATAAATAAGTATTGAAATTAAAATGTTTCTGTACAGTTCATGCTTGTTCTTTTTACACTATAGTCAATGGGAAGCAGATGAAAAGCACAGTTTGTTTTAAACCAGGCCAACAAAAAGATACCCAGCACATCAAACAGCACCCTGATCTTGCAGAGTAAAAAAAAAAACTTTACTGATAATACAAAAATCCACAGTAAAACGTGAAACATACTAATATTTTTTCTGTAGAGTCCAATAGCTCAGACCTTTAAATTTTAACTTTAAAATGATTTTAAAAATATTTCATGTTGATGGGGACAAGGGTCTCTTTCCCACAACCCTGGGCTGTGGTTGTGGGGTCTGCAGGCAGGGACTTATCATAATCTGGAATCCCCTTTTAACAAGGGGGCATCCAGATACCAACCCCCCCTTATGTGAATGAATATGGGGTACATTGTACCCTTACCCATTCACCAAAAAATGTGTAAAAAATAAATAAAAACAGTAGACAGGTTTTTGACAGTTAATTTATTTAAAAAAAAAACTAAAAAAACAATGTCCCCTGATGTGGATCCACCACCCGCTGCCACCACCAGTAAAAAAAAACGCTCTGCCGTCCATGAAGGCTGACCGCCTACTGCAGGCTCCGTCGTTTGACAACTTTTATATAGATAAGGGGCGGAGCCACCTGGCAACATCACCTGGTGGTCCCACCACCCCCTTGTGGCGTCACCGACCGGAAGGCGGCCAGCCTTCATGGATGATGGAGCATTTTTTTTGGGGGGTCTGTGGAGGCGGGCTGTAGATCTTCTGGGACCTATCCCAGAAGATTGCAGGGAGGGAGGGGAGAGGAGAACTTCCAATTTACTCCTCTAGACGGCGAGAGCGGAAGTGGGAGCTGGGTACCTGTCAAAACTATGTACCTGCTCCACCCCAAAAAAAATGACATACCAAATGTGGCATGTCAGGGGGTCAGGAGTCCTTCAAGCGGAAGTTCCTCTTTTGGGTGAAATGCCGCTTTAATTTCTATCACTTTACACTCCAGTAACAACAGTAGGCAATAGTAGAATTGGTCTCCAGTGACAATAGTAGAACGGGTTTCTCCAGTGACAATAGTAGAACAGGTTTCTCCAGTGACAATAGTAGAATGGGTTTCTCCAGTGACAATAGTAGAACGGGTTTCTCCAGTGACAATAGTAGAACGGGTTTCTCCAGTGACAATAGTAGAATGGGTTTCTCCAGTGACAATAGTAGAATGGGTTTCTCCAGTGACAATAGTAGAATGGGTTTCTCCAGTGACAACAGTAGAACGGGTTTCTCCAGTGGCAACAGTAGAACGGGTTTCTCCAGTGACAATAGTAGAATGGGTTTCTCTAGTGACAACAGTAGAACGGGTTTCTCCAGTGACAATAGTAGAACGGGTTTCTCCAGTGACAATAGTAGAACGGGTTTCTCCAGTGACAATAGTAGAACGGGTTTCTCCAGTGACAATAGTAGAATGGGTTTCTCCAGTGACAATAGTAGAATGGGTTTCTCCAGTGACAATAGTAGAATGGGTTTCTCCAGTGACAATAGTAGAATGGGTTTCTCCAGTGGGGACACTGTCAAGCAACTGGGGAAGCAATAAAAATAGTTTCTAACCTTCCCTATTTATTTTCCAAAAAGAAAAAAAAGTTTGGGCTTTGGAAACACTTTAATAAACATATCTGGAGTGGCACAACACCAAAATCTGCCTTCTGATTTTACATTGTGAACCAATTCAGGAAGACTATACCAGATGAAGACATCTTCTGCTGTGCGGTATGCATTGCATAAACCTCCCTAAATATGGTTGCGACTCATTTTAAATACGTGGCAGAACTTTTTAGCTTTTTCCCTTTGCAACGTTCTGCCCAATTTACAGATATAACAGCTTAATATGTGACCAGAGCAGTCATTTTATCTCCAGCAGGCGGTTTCTCTCTTTTATAGCTCAGAACTTTGATGTATTTCATTTCAACAAACCGATGAAGAAAATGCCATCCTTACGAGTTATGAATCTGATAAAAAGCCGAGCGCATTCATTTTCTCTTCCTAAAACCTTGAAACGCTGGCGTGTTAGGCAGTCAATAAAACAAGCGACATGTTGCTGAAAATGCAAACAAACACACCCAGATGCCATCAATTTGCCGACAGTAGATAACCTTTGCAAATCAAAGGTTCTGCAGATGGACACATGTAGATTACTGACCAGAAAAAGGATTAAAGAGATGAAAATGATACAAACATCAAAATGTTTACATTTAAAGGTGAACTCTGCTGCAAACCAATTGAAAATAAAGTCAACACATAACATAGACCCAACATTACCGCAACAGAACAAGCCTTTCCATGAGAATACAAATCCCTTGCTGGTACCCACGATCGGTTTTCCCGTCGGAAAAAGTCGGATGTGAGCTTTTGAACGGAAATTCCGATCGTTTGTAGGCTCCGTCTGACTTTTCCTGTCAGAATTTCCACCAGCAAAAGTTTGAGAGCAGGTTCTCTATTTTCCCGATGGAAAAAATTCCTATCAAAAGACCACGCATGCTCAGAATCAAGCAGAAGAGCCAAACTACCTATTGAACTTCATTGATCTCGGCTTGTCATACGTGTTGTACGTCACCGTGTTCTTGACGATCGAAAGTTCAAAGAACTTTTGTGTGACCGTGTGTATGCAAGACAAGCTTGAGCGGAATTCCGTCGGAAAAACCATCCAAAGTTTTTCCGACTGGAAATCCGGTCGTGTGTACGCGGCATTAGTGTTGTAATCCCCTTAAGGTGGTTGTGCTGAGATGAAAAAATGAACAAAGCATATTCTGCTATAATGTGTACTTGCCTCTACCCAAAGCACTGAGTGGGATTTCTGTCTGCTTTGTCATTCCTCTGCTATCTGAATTAGTCACCTCTAAAAGTAAATGCTGGCCCCCATGAATTTTGAGGGTTGCCCCTTCCAGCACACAGCAGGCGATGATATCCTCAGCTGTGCATGTTTCCCTATGAGAATGTGTAGTGGGGGTGTGGTTTCCTTCCACTTAGGTATCACATTACACTTAGCTCCCTGGTTTAGCTGTGCAGTGTATGACATCAGAACCCCACCCCCTGTCTCTGGAAGCTCAGAAAAAGCTGTGCCAAATGTGTGCTTTAAGAGGTTGTAGAGCAGAGAAGGCTGCAGCAAAACAAGTACAAATTATGTAGTAAGATATTTTTCATCTCTGTGTATCACCTGAGGCTTGTCACTTCAGTTTGTATATTTAAGGGTTTACAATAACTATAAAGAAAATCTATCATTATACAGTGGTACATCAGATTACGAGCATAATCCGTTCCAGGAGAATGCTGGTAATCCAAAGTACTCGCATAGCAAAGCGAGTTTCCCCATTGAAGTCAATGGAAACGAAAATAACTTGTTCCGCATTGACTTCAATGGTATGCAATACCGCATGCGGCCAGAGGCGGGGGGTGCTGGAGAGCCTCGGAAATGTCCGAAAAGGCCCGAGGACTCCTCGGCTGTCCTCGGCAAACCTCGGAAAGTTCCCGAGTTTTCCCGAGGTCAGTTGTGGGATCGGCTGCGATTGGCAATGTTTGGCTCTGCTCGGCTCCTGCGCCCCCCCCACCTCAGGCCAAAAGCGGTACTGCACACCGCTTTGGCCTGAATCGTGCTCTTGTTGCAAGACAACACTCGCAAACCGACTTACGATTTTTTTAAATACAGTGCTTGTATTGCGAAACGTTGGTTAAACGCATTACTCGCAATCTGAGGTTCCACTATACAACATCTTGTTTTACAGTTCTGCCCTCTAAGGGGCAAAGCACATGTAATACCTTGTAATACCTTGTCCCGAGTTTCTAAGTGCTTTCAAACACTAGTTATGAGGTCCGACCTGTGCAAACAAATGGCAACCACCCCAACCTACAATTAGCCTTTACAGCAAGGAGCACATGGAAGGGCAACACACATCAAAAAGGAACAAAAATTCCCAGCTCACTTACCAGCTAGTCTGCAACAAAACCAAATTGACTCTGCCTAACGGTTCACGTTAAAAACAAGTCGCACACATTGGCAAATATATGTGTAAGACGCAGTGGCCACGTCAAGGCACTCCAGTGGTCCTAACTGTATAGTTTTGGGAGTCTCGCCAATTAGAGCCACTGCAGCTTACACATATACATACCTCCCAACCTGCAGGTATGTCGGGCGGCCCAGCGAGAAGGGGCTGACGAACTACCCTCCGACTCAACAAAACAAAAAAAAAGTCCCCATTAAAAAAAGTCACCGTCCCGCTACAAAGCTACAAACCCAAAGCCCCCCCCCCCCAAGGCCCTATACTAGCCCCTAGCCCCCCCCCCCGCTCAACAACTGTAACGGGAGGGGAAAAAAACATGAATGAACGTATGCATACATACATCCCTATACCTTTTAACCACTTGCCGACGGCTGAAAGTTTGTGGTGGTATATCTGAATGATGGGTGCAGCTACAGGCATCATTCAGATATTGCCCTTTTCAGCCGGCGATTCCCTACACCATAAGAATGATCATAGTGGCGGGTCAGCCGCTTGATCATTCTTACGGGCAGCGAGAGGGGACATCCCCCCCTCCCACCGCCCTCCGGTGCTTCTACCGACTCACCTCTGCGATCGGTGAGTCAGAGAACAGATGCGTCGGCCCCGGATGTCCACCATAGAGATTTCCGGCAGACCAGATGGTCGCCGGAGTCTCTATGATCGTCGGAGACCAGGCGCAATGTTATGATGTCACGCCCCGGCCTCTGCATTAAAAAAAAATGGTGCCGCCGCGGCTAGGAAGCCGTGATCCTTTTTTTAATTTTTTTATTTTAGGCTTCACAGTGTCAAATTTTTTTTTCTAAGTAAAATGAACAATAAAATTTTATTTTTATTTTTTTAAGTTGCCCCTGTCCCCTGTAGCTCGCACGCAGAAGCGAACACATACGTAAGTCCCGCCAACATATGAAAACGGTGTTGAAACCACACATGTGTGGTGTTGCCGCGAACGTTAGAGCTAGAGAAATAATTCTAGCCCTAGACCTCCTCTGTCATTCAAAACACGTAACCAGTAAAAAAAATTAAATCATCGCTTATGGGGATTTTTAGGTACCGAAGTTTGGCGCCATTCCATGAGCGTGTGCAATTTTGAAGAGTGACATGTTAGGTATCTATTTACTGGGCGCAACTTCATCTTTCACATTATGCAAAAAAATTGGGCTAACTTTACTGTTTTTTTTAAAAAGCATAAAACAGTTTTTTTTTTAAATAAACGCGTTTGAAAAATTGCTGCGCAAATACCGTGCGAGATAAAAACGCACCTTTTTTCTGCAGTTCACACAGCACAGCAGCCCATTCAAATGAGTGGGCTGCCGTGCCCAAGCAAATGTGGCTTACACATATGTTTGAAAATATGTGCAACTAAACCCCCTTGTTTGTAACATGAACTGTTAGACAGGGTCAGTTAGGTTTTGTTGCAGGCTAGCCAGTAAGTGAGCTGGGAATTCTTGTTTGTTTTTGATGTGCGCTGCCCTTCCATTTGCTCCTTACTGCAAAGGCTTGGCTATTGGTTGGGGTGGTTGCGCAGGTTGGGATTTGGTGCAGGAATGCATGGGATAACTTAGGCTGCCATTGTGCCGGTTCTGGGTATCTGGTGTATCCAACTGCTATATATGTGCTCCAATTTGGGAGACTCTTAAAATTATAGACTTAAGACTGCAGTAAACTGGGGGGCCTTGACATGACCACTGCGGCTTACACCTATGTGTGCAACTTAACCCTCTTGTTTTTAACATGAACTGTTAGGTTTTGTTGCAGGCTAGCTGGTAAGTAAGCTGGGAACTCTTGTTTGTTTTTGATGTGCGTTGCCCTTTCATGTGCTCCTTTCTGCAAAGGCTAGCTAAAGGTTGGGGTGGTTGCACAGGTTGCGATTTGGTGTGGGCATGCACGGTATAACTTCAGCCGCCATTGTGCCCTTGCTGGGGTGTCTAGTGTATCCAACTGCTATATATCTGCTCCAAATTGGGAGACTCTCAAAATGATAGAGTTAGGACTGCAGTAAACTTGGGTAGCCGTAACGTGGCCACTGTGGCTTACACATATTGTGTGTTTGTTGTGAACACTTTCCTGAGACAAGAAAAGGCAAGAAGAATGCAGAAGGTAGGTGGGAGGGGCAGGGGGCGGGCTCTACATCCCTCTTGTCATTGTTTGTCTCAGAAAAGTGGCAGGAGAGAAAGGGGGCAGGACATATGAGAAGTTTTCTTAAGCCCCATACACACGGTTGAACTTCCATCTGACTTTTCCCTGGATTTTTGTCCGAATGGAGTTGGCCGGGCACACCCATAGCATACACACCACAGGACTTTTCTGCAAACTTTCCCAAAACTTTTTGCAACATCACGTAGTTTTTCTTCTCTTTACCGCCACCCTTTGGTCAACTTCTGCTATTGTTGGTTGATTTTAACATTAGTTGTTTTGTCCATCGAACAAAAGTCCGATGGTTTTCTGTACACACGGTCGGACTTTGCTTCATCTTACTTTTGTTGGCCAAAAGTTTGTCCGTTTGCAGACCCAACTTTTGTCCGATGAAAACAAAAAAAAAAGTTTGTCTGATGGAGCGTACACACGGTCAGATTGTTGGTCCAACTTGCTCAAAATGAAGTTTGTTGGCCAAAAGTCCGACCGTGTGTACGGGGTTTTAGTGTTCCACCCAGTGAGTTCTATCAATCCCACTAAAGCCTCGTACACACAGTTGGACTTCAAACAAACTTTTCTGTGGATTTTTGTCTGAAGGGAGTTGGTCGGGGACACCCATAGCGTACACACGCTCTGACTTTTCTGAAAACTTTCACAAAACTTTTCCAACATCACGTGGTTTTTCTGCTCTTTACTGCCACCCTTTGGTTAACTTCTGCTATTGTTGGTTGATTTTAACATTATTTGTTTTGTCCATCGGACAAAAGTCCGATGGATGGATTTCTGTACACATGGTCGGACTTTTCTCCATCGGACTTTTGTTGGCGAAAAGTTTGTTCGTTTGCAGACCGAACATTTGTCCGATGAAAACCAAAAAAGTTTGTCCGATGGACCATACACACGGTCGGATTTTTTGTCAAACTTGCTCAAAATGAAGTTTGTTGGCAAAAAGTCAGACCGTGTGTACGGGGCTCAAGAAGGCCTAAACTTTTTGTTATATTACAGCACACTATAAGATCCCAAAGCAGCAGTTGCTGGAGGAGGTAAGGTAAGTACTGTTTTATCGGCGTATAACACGCACCCTAACTTTAAGAGGGAAGTTTCAGGGGAAAAAAATCCACAGCCCACTGCGTATAACACGCAGGCACAGTCTACCCTCTATTTTCAGGGTAAAAAAGTGAGGGTTATACGCCAATAAATACAGTAATTCAAGTCCTCACTCACCTTTCAAACACACTAATGCAGTGGTTCTCAACCTCAGTCCTCAAGAGCCCTCAACAGGCCATGCTTGCAGGTTTTCCTTTATCTTGCACAAGTGATTTAAATCAGAGTCAATGGCTTGATATTTTGGACAGCTATTTTATCTAATGCCGCGTACATACGTTCGGAATTTCCGCCGGAAAAAACGTGGATGTTTTTTTCCGACGGAATTCCGCTCAAGCTTGGCTTGCAACACACGGTCACACAAAAGTTCTCTGAACTTTCGACCATTAATAACGCGGTGACGTACAACACTACGACGAGGCGAGAAAATTAAGTTCAATGCTTCCGAGGATGCGTCAAATTGTTTCCGAGCATGCGTGTTTTTTGCGCGTCAGAATTGCATACAGACGAACGGAATTTCCGATAGGAACTTTTTCCGTCTGAAAAATAGAGAACCTACTCTCAATTTTTTGCTGGCGGAAAATCCGACAGAAAAAGTCAGATGGAGCATACACACGGTTGGAATTTCCGACCAAAAGCTCTCATCGGATTTTTGCTGGCGGAATTTCCGGTCGTCTGTATGCGGCATTAGAGAAATTCCTAAAACATGGCCTGTTGGGGGAACTTGAGGACTGAGGTTGAGAACCACTGTATTAATGCAATGTTCTTGCCATCAACCCACCAAAACACTCTTAGATCCATCAAACCACAAAAGGAATGAACAATAAGTTCCAGACTACCATTGAGTCAATACTGGTCTGTTCATTTCAGCTACCTAAGGAAAAGACAAAAGCTAGAAATAACTTGAAGGTCTCGTATTGTACAGCAATGCAAAGCCCAATGATAACACGAGGTGCAGTAAACTATTGCAATACATTATAATTCTCTTTACTGCATTTGGGTCATTTTCTCATGTGTTACTGAAAACTGTACTTATGTGCTTTATTGAAAAAAAAAAGAAGACGCCTAACTCTCTTTTACACCCATTTAAAGCCAATGCCATATTAACATGTGCACAGAAAAAGGAAGTTGTTAAACAAAAGGAACATTTATTTTCAAAATCACAATTGTATACCCACCTTCATCCTTTACAGGTCACCTTTTACCCTATCAGAAACCTAAAATCAAATGCTAACAGTCTTTCATGGGATAACAAAGTCTAACAGCCTCATTAAAATACACTATATTGTCAAAAGTATTGGGACGTCTGCCTGTAAACACACATGAACTTTAATGGCATCCCAGTCTTAAGGCCCGTACACACGGTCGGACTTTTGCCCAACAAACTTAGTTTTAAGCAAGTTGGACCAACAATCCGACCGTGTGTACGCTCCATCGGACAAACTTTTTTGAGTTTGGTTTTGTTTTCATCGGGCAAACATTTTTGAGTTTGGTTTTGTTTTCATCGGACAAAAGTTGGGTCTGCGAACGGACAAACTTTTGCCCAACAAAAGTCCTATGGAGCAAAGTCCTGCCGTGTGTACAGAAAACCATAGGACTTTAGTCCGATGGACAAAACAACCAATGTTAAAATCAACCAACAATAGCAGAAGTTGACCAAAGGGTGGCAGTAAAGATCAGAAAAGAGCAGAAAAAACAAGTGATGTTGTAAGAAGTTTTAAGAAAGTTTGCAGAAAAGTCCTGTGGTGTGAATGCTATGGGTGTTCCCGACCAACTCCGTTCGGACAAAAAACCATGGAAAAGTCCGATGGAAGTCCGACCGTGTGTACAGGGCTTTAGGCTACTTTCACACTGAGGCGCTGGATGCGCTGGCGGTATAGTGGTGCTATTTTTAGCGCCGCTATACCGTATTTTTTCCCACAATTTATGGGCGCTAGCGGGGGGATTTTAAAAACGCCTGCAATAACGCCTCTTTGCGGCGTTTTGGAGGCGCTACCCCATTGATTTCAATGGGCAGGGGCGCTATAGGAGCGGTATTTTTACCGCTCCTATTGCGCCTCAAAGATGCGGCTTGCAGGAGTTTTTTGACCCTCCTGCAAGCGCAACGCTCCAGTGTGAAAGCCCTCGGGCTTTCACATTGGATACAATTGAGCGGCTTTTTTGGGGCGCATTGCAGGCACTATTTTTTAGCCTGCAAAGCGCCTCAGTGTGAAAGGGGCCTTAGTCCGTAGGCTTCAATTTTGAGTTGGCCCATCCTTTACAGCTATAACAGCTTCAACTCTTCTGGGAAGGCTTAGGAGTGTATCTATGGGAATGTTTGACTATTCTTCCAGAAGCACATTTGTGAGGTCAGGCACTGATGTGGATGAGAAGGCCTGGCTTGCAGTCTCCATTCGAATTCATCCCAAATGTGTTCTGTCGGGTTGAGGTCAGGATTCTGTGCAGGCCAGTCAATTTCCTCCACCCCACTCTCGCTCTTCCATGTCTTTGTGGACCTTGCTTTGTGCCCTGGTGCGCAGTCATGTTGGAACAGGAAAGGGGCCATCCCCAAACTGTTCCCATAAAGTTGGGAGCATGAAATTGTCCAAAGTTTTTTGGTATGCTGACACCTTAAGAGTTCCCTTCACTGGAACTAAGGGGCCAAGCCCCCAAAAACAACCCCACACCATAACCCCCCCCTCCACCAAATGATTTGGACCAGTGCACAAGGTCCATAAAGACATAGATGAGCGAGTTTGGGGTGGAGGAACTTGACTGGCCTGACCTCAAACTGATAGAAACCTTGGGGTGAATTACAGTGAGGACTGCGAGCCAGGCCTTCTCGTCCAACATCAGTGCCTGACCTCACAAATGCGCTTCTGGAAGAATGGTCAAACATCCCCATAGACACTCCTAAACCTTGTGGACAGCCTTCCCAGAAGAGTTGAAGCTGGTATAGCTGAGAAGGGTGGGCCAACTCAATACTGAAGATCCAGAAAAATGTGTATATCCAGGGCGCTCCAAGCATTTGAATCCCGACAGATAAAGTCTGTGTTGGAGAGGGTAGCAAATCTTCACACACTTTAGGGAGACAAGCAATCTGTAATGGAAAAAGAAAAACAAACAAGGCTCCTCTAAGTGCAGAAGTATAAAACTTTTAATATCCCCTAAAAGGGTTAAAAACACTTACAAGATAGTGGATGAAACAGGCATGTAGCAGGTAAGTGCGTCCAGGAGATGTTCCAGTGGCAGGGCAGTCCCAGTCTGTGATGGTAAAGCTTCCAGGGAAGTCCACGAGATAACAGCTAATATGTGCTGTGAATGTTCAGAGGACACAGTAACACTGGAGCCTGAGGATGACGTCAGAGGAAGCGAGACAGGAACCAGCATGGAACACAAACAGGAAGTGGACAGGAAGTGTGTCATGGAGGCAGGACGCGTTTCGGAACAGCTCATTGGTTCCTTCTTCAGCCAGTGACCGTGGTCACTGCCTCTATGACACACTTCCTGTCCACTTCCTGTTTGTGTTCCATGCTGGTTTCTGTCATTCACAGCACAAATTAGCTGTTATCTCGTGGACTTCCCTGGAAGCTTTACCATCACAGACTGGGACTGCCCTGCTACTGGAACATCTCCTGGACGCACTTACCTGCTACATGCCTGTTTCATCCACTATCTTGTAAGTGTTTTTAACCCTTTTAGGGGATATTAAAAGTTTTGTACTTCTGCACTTAGAGGCGCCTTGTTTGTTTTTCAACTCAATACTGAGCCCTATGGACTTATGCCCCATACACACGATCGTTTTTCATGCCGTTAAAAATGCCATTTTTAAAAATGGGCATTAAAACCGATCGTGTGTATGCTCCAGAGCATTTTTAACGACGTGAAAAACGGGGATTAAAAATTTCGAACATGCTCTATTTTTTCACGTCGTTTTTTTTAACGACGTGAAAAACGATAGTGTGTATGCTTTAACGACGTGAAAAAAAACGCGCATGCTCAGAATCAAGTATGAGACGGGAGCGCTCGTTCTGGTAAAACTAGCGTTCGTAATGGAGATAGCACATTCTTCACGCTGTAACGGACTGAAAAGCACGAGGCTGAAAAGCGCAAATCGTCGCTCAACAAACTTTACTAACATGAAGGGTGGCGCCATTCGAACGGAACTTCCCCTTTATAGTGCCGTCGTACGTGTTGTACGTCACTGCGCTTTGCTCGAGCGTTTTTTTTAATGATCGTGTGTATGCAAGACAGGCTTGAGAGGAAACATGAAAAAAAAAACGACAAGAAAAAACGTTGGTTTAAAAAATGGCATGAAAAATGATCGTGTGTATGGGGC
The DNA here is from genome assembly GCA_029206835.1 of Rana muscosa. Taxonomy (NCBI): domain Eukaryota; kingdom Metazoa; phylum Chordata; class Amphibia; order Anura; family Ranidae; genus Rana; species Rana muscosa. The sequence continues at coordinate 82,025,183 of CM055117.1, read as the reverse complement.
ATAAGACTGGGATGCCATTAATGTTCATGTGCGTGTAAAGGCAGGTGTCACAATACTTTTGACAATATAGTGTACCGTTTTTTAGACATAATGCTTCACTAGGCTCCCTCCAGTGCTGGTTACATGAGCAAAAGCCTGGGCCTTTGGCAACATGACCTCTAAGGGAGGATCAGCTAATTTAAGTTTATATTCTTCCTTCCAACCGAGATCACAAATTCCTGGGCTTTTGGTTTGGTGAGCAGCACTGAAGAGAAGCCGTGGCAGCAATTTTTCCAGGAGAGGTAAGTACTTCCATTACTCTTTACTTATCCACCCTAGCAAGACCATTAGCATAGTTTTATATTAGAACCGAAGGCCCAATTTACATGGAAAAAAATATATGCTAAATGCGTAAGAATTAGCCATTAAACAGAAGATAATGTAGGTGACACTTCATCTTTAATGTTCCCATGCTCTTCCATTTTCTATTTTTCTCATATACAGCTCCCTTCCCCACCATGACCTTCCTCTTTTCTACGGTCTCAGTAATGTCATCATTTTCAGAACACATTTTCAGCTGAAGCAATCCAAGGTTTACCGGCAATATTCCTCTGGCTGTTTTATATATAGAAACATAAACACATTTCAGAAAATGTTTCCAATGCAGAATCCGATCATTTTCGGGTTCGTGTTAAAGTTCACAACTTAGAAATGGATTTATATTTACATTGTATAAGTAGGTAGCTTAGCACCACATAATATTATTATTTTTTTGCCAAATCCTCTGCAATCCCTGAGACGAGGGTATCTTATCGTGATTTATTTTCTGCAGCTAGAAGAGTGAACTTGTGCTTTTCCAATGTAGGAAAAACAATAGATTTACTATAAACAGCAGCCTAACCAGCAGAATATACTGTATATAATTATCTTTATTCCTCTGCCACTCTCTTCCATGACTTGGATCCTACACTGGGTGGTGGACTCTCTAATCACTCACATGTGACAGATGATATAAACAAGACTAAGGATAAATCCAAGGAAAGATCCAAGCTTTATTTACCGGCCTGGGGGCCTGAGTGGCCAATAGTGATGAGCCGAACACCCCCGGGTTCGGTTCGCACCAGAACCCGCGAACGGACCGAAAGTTCGTACGAACATTAGAACCCTATTAAATACAATGGATGCGAACGTTCGAATTCTAAAGTGCTAATTATAACGACTATTATGCATGTTATTGTCCTAAAAAGGGTTTGGGAACCCGGGTTCTGCACCAGGGGACATGTATCAATGCAAAAAGAAGTTTTAAAAACGGTCGTTTTTCGGGAGCAGTCATTTTAATGATGCATAAAGTGAAAAAAAAAAAGTCAAATATTCCTTTAAATATCATACCTGGGGGGTGTCTAAAGTATGCCTGTGAAGTGCCACGTGTTTCCCGTGTTTAGAAATGACCCTGCACAAAATGACACTTCTAAAGGAAAAAAAAGCCATTTAAAACTGCTTGCGGCTTTAATGTAATGTCTGGTCCCGGTAATATGGATGAAAATCTTTAAGAAAAATGGCATAGCTACCCCATGACCCCCCCCCCCCTACCCCAGCCCATTACCAGCCCCTTTGGGTCTTGTATGGATATTAAGGGGAACCCCGCACATAAAATAAAAAAGGCCCTATATACTCTGAACAGCCGTATACAGGCGGTGCATACAAGACAGGGACTGTAGGTTTGTTCTTATGTAGAATCTGTTTGTAATTTTGAACAGGTACATTGTTTAAGTGTAGCTCCAGCCCAAAAATCTATTTTTAAACTTTTTGGAAAACATAGGTAAGGGTTATCACCCCTGTAACATTTGTTTTGCTGTCTGTGCCCCTGTTCAGAACATTTCACCTCACTTTCCGTCCCAATGACAACTGTTTTTGAAATGTGGTGTTTTTCTTGAAACAAGGATTGGTGATAAAGCATCAGTACAGAGGAGACACCTTTCTCCCATATTAATTCTTACAGGAGAGAATTTTCCTTCCTAGGGGTAGATTTCCTCTCACTTCCTGTTGTCTTCTTGCGTTTGCAAGTAGGAGTCGTTTGTAAGTTGGATGTTTGAAAGTAGGGACCTGCCGTATATACGCTGCAGAAATAGGCCCCTTAGTTGTTGGTGTTGGCACAACACTGTAAGCACTCACAGTTACTCTTGGTTGGTGCTGGAACGCCCTGCTGTCAACTATTATATCAGGAATTGTAATTACATATAATTGTTGAACAGTGGTAGTAAAAATTGGGCCTTTGATGGTGGTGCTGGTGCCACAACACTGTAAGCCCTGACAGTTACTCTTGGTGGGTGCAGCAATGGGCCCTGCTGTGAATTATTAGATCAAGAATTGTAATTGCATGCCCCTGTTGAACAGGGGCTGAAAAATGGGGCCTTTCGTGGTGGTGGTGGTGGTGGTGGTGGTGTTGCCACAACACTGTAAGCCCTGACAGTTACTCTTGGTGGGTGCAGGAATGGGCCCTGCTGTGAATTATTAGATCAAGAATTGTAATTACATGCCCCTTTTGAACAGGGGCTGAAAAATTGGGCCTTTCGTGGTGGTGGTGGTGGTGGCATTGCCACAACACTGTAAGCCCTCAGAGTTACTCTTGGTGGGTGCAGCAATGGGCCCTGCTGTGAATTATTAGATCAAGAATTGTAATTACATGCCCCTGTTGAACAGGGGCTGAAAAATTGGGCCTTAGGCACTGGTGGCACAACACTGCAACCCCTCACAGATACTGTACTTGGAGCACAGCAATGAGCCCTGTTGCAAAGTATTGCTTCAAAAACTGTAATTACACGCCCCTGTTAAACAGGGGCTGAAAAATTGGGCCTTAGGCACTTGTGGCACAACACTGCAACCCCTCACAGATACTGTACTTGGAGCACAGCAATGAGCCCTGTTGCAAAGTATTGCTTCAAAAATTGTAATTACATGCCCCTGTTAAACAGGGGCTGAAAAATTGGGCGTTAGGCACTGGTGGCGGCACCCATAAACAAAAATGATCTTCCAAGCTATCATCATCAATCGTATCATTGAGGACTCAGAGGAGGAGGATAACCAGTCAACATAACAGCACAGGCACTCAGCATCAGCATCAGTCTTGAAGGGATGTGACATGTTAAAATCAATTAGTCTGTTATATCAGCATCAGGTGTGTGGTAGCTGGTGGTGATCCAAGACTGGTTCATCTTGATGAAAGTCAGTCGATCAACCGAGTCGGTGGACAGGCGCACCCTGTGATCCGTGACAAATCCTCCAGCAGCACTGAATGTGCGTTCCGAAAGAACGCTGGATGCAGGACAGGCCAGTAGCTCAATTGCATACTGTGCAAGCTCTGGCCAGTGATCCATCCTCAAGACCCAGTAAGCCAGAGGATTTTCGGTGGGGAAGGTGTCCAAGTCTGACCTTGCCCCTAGATATTCCTGCACCATGTTTATCAGACGCTGGCGATGGTTGCTGGAACCGATCATACTTTGGGGCTGCGGACTAAAGAATTGTCTGAACGCATCGGTCAGACGGCCACCTTCCCCACCGCTCCTTCTTTGACTGGCCGAAGCCTCAGCAACTCGTTGTCCAGGACCAGGAGTTTGTAACCTCCCAGTCTCTGGGAACGCGTTGCACAGACCTTTCTGCAAGGCCCCCCGGAGTTGTCTCATCCTCTGCTCCCTCTGCGACGGTAACATAAGGTCCGCAACCTTACCCTTGTACCGTGGATCAAGGAGAGTGGCCAGCCAGTAATGGTCCCTCTCCTTGATCCGAAGAATACGAGGATCCTTCCGCAGACTTTGCAGGATCAGGGAGGCCATGCAGCGTAGGTTAGCTGAGGCATTCGGTCCGGAGTCCTCTGGGTCACTAAGGACGACATGATCCGCAGCCACCTCCTCCCAGCCACGTACAAGTCCACTGGTTTCTTGGGACTGTAAATCATCCCTAAAAGACTGCTGCTGATGATGCTGAGTGCCAGCCTCCACCTCCATGCTGACACAATCCTCCTCCTCCTCCTCCTCCTCCTCTTCCTGTGCGATGGGTGGGACAGAAGGAACACTGTCTGGGTAAAGGGGGCCTTGAGAGGCAAGGAAGTCCTCCTCTTCCTGCCTCTGTTCTGCCTCAAGTGCCCTGTCCATTATTCCACGCAGCGTGTGCTCCAACAGGTGGACAAGAGGTACAGTGTCACTGATGCATGCACTGTCACTGCTCACCATCCTCGTGGCCTCCTCAAATGGTGCCAGGACAGTGCATGCATCCCTGATCATGCCCCACTGGCGTGGAGAAAAAAAACCAAGCTCCCCTGACCCTGTCCTGGTGCCGTAGTCGCACAGGTACTCATTGATGGCCCTCTGCTGCGTGTGCAGCCGCTGCAGCATGGCCAACGTTGAGTTCCACCTGGTGGGCATGTCACATATAAGGCGGTTCTTGGGCAGGTTCAACTCCTTTTGCAGCTCAGCCAGGCGAGCACTGGCATTATAAGATCTGCGGAAATGCACACAGACTTTCCTGGCCTGCCTCAGGACATCCTGTAAGCCCGGGTACCTGCCCAAGAACCGCTGCACCACCAGGTTAAGGACGTGAGCCACACAGGGCACATGGGTCAGTTGTCCCTGTCGGAGGGCGGAGAGGAGGTTGGTGCCATTGTCGCAAACCACCATTCCTGGCTTAAGCTGGCGTGGCGTCAACCACCTCTCGGCCTGGCCCTGCAGAGCAGACAGGACCTCTGCCCCAGTGTGGCTTCTGTCCCCCAAACACACCAGCGCAAGCACGGCATGGCATCTTTTTGCCTGCGTACTTGCGTAGCCCCTTGAACGGCTACGGAGCACCGCTGGTTCAGAGGACAAAGCACAGGAAGAGGCCATGGAGGAAGAAGAGGAGGGGGTGGAGGAGAGAGGTGTGTCACAACCACTAGTAGCATTTTGTAGGCGTGGCGGTGGAACAACCTCCAACACTACTGCACCTTGTCCTGCATCCTTCCCAGCTGCCAAAAGAGTGACCCAATGGGCCGTGAAAGAAAGGTAACGTCCCTGTCCATGCCTGCTGGACCATGAGTCAGCGGTAATATGCACCTTACCGCTGACCGCCCTGTCCAGCGAGGCCAAGACATTGCCTTCCACATGCCGGTAGAGAGCCGGAATAGCCTTCCGTGAGAAAAAGTGGCGTTTGGGAACCTGCCACTGAGGAACCGCACATTGCACAAACTTACGGAAGGGGGCCGAGTCTACCAACTGAAAAGGCAGCAGTTGAAGCGCTAGCAATTTAGCCAAGCTAGCATTCAACCGCTGGGCATGTGGATGGCTGGGAGTGAACTTCTTTTGACGGTCCAGCAGCTGGGGCAGGGAAATTTGCCTGCTAGAATCGGACGTCGGTGTACTGCTAGCAGAGTGGCCGCAAGTACTTGGCTGTGACACACCTAATTCTACACCTTCATTCCTCTCAGTGCATGTTTCAGAGAGGACTGAAGTTATAGTGGGGTTGGAGATCCCAGCTGATGCGGTGCAAGGAGAGGTCCGCTTTGTTCTTTGGTGTGGGTCTTTGAGGTAGGCTTGCCAACGAGCTGCATGGCAGGTCAACATATGTCTGGTCAGGCATGTGGTACCCAAGCGGCTGATGTTTTGGCCACGCGATATACGCTTGAGACATATGTTGCAAACAGCAGCTGTGCGATCTGATGCACTAGCCTCAAAAAAGGCCCACACCAAAGAACTTTTTGAATGACGGGCAGAGGCAGCGCCCTGCACAGGCGGAGCTCTGCGGTGTGATTCCGTCGGTGTACTGCCCTTACGCTGGCCACCAAAGGGCATCCTGCCTCGTTGGAGATGTGCCTCCTCCTCCTCCTCCTCCTCTCTCCTATTAGGCACCCACGTGGAGTCAGTGACCTCATCATCCCCTCCCTCCTCATCACTGGAGCCAATCTGGCAGTATGCTGCAGCTGCTGGAACATGACTGCCAGATTGGTGTCCTTCTTGAGCATCCCCTCTGTTTGCTCTCACGCTACTGCCTTCCTGTAGCTGGGTTTCATCATCAGACCCTTCGAAACGCTGGGCATCCTCCTGGAGCATGTACCCAACACTGTGCTCAAACAGTTTGGGGGACTCCTCAGGAGGAGGACATGGTGGGTCTAGGGAAGGAGTGACTGATGATGAGTCTGACATTGATACCAGGGAAGAGGACGCTTTGGCAGCTGCTTTGCCAGTACCCTGAGCCTGGGTGAGAGAGGATGAGGAGGAGGAGGAGGGCTTGGTCATCCACTCTACCAAGTCTTCGGCATGATGTGGCTCAACATGTCCAGCTGCCGAAAAGAAGGACAAGCGTGTCCCATGGCCATGTGCTGATGACAATGCACCGCGTCCACGACCAGCACTGTTGCCCCCAGACACAGAGCCTGCTTGCCCTCTTTTATTGCCTCCTGACTGTCTGCCTCTCCTTGTTTGCCTTCCAGACATTCTAATGGATGGCCTGCAGGGAGATGGGAAAAAAGCAATAAGGGCTACCTTCAGGTGTCCTTCTCTGTCCCTTTACTTAAGGATTTCTAAATATGGTTGAGGATGATTGCTTTCGCACAGAATAGCACAATGACAATTTCCCTGACTGTCCAAAAAACAAGGATTTCAAAGATGGTTGATGAGGAATGCTTTAGCACAGTATAGCACAAGGAGAATTTCCCTCACTGTCCTTCCCTGTCCCTAGAAACAAGGATTAGCACAGTGAAACACACTGACACTCTCCCTACCTATAGTTTTCTGTCCCTAGAAAAAATGTTTTTTTAAAGATGGTTGATGATCAATGCTTTAGCACAGTATAGCACAAGGAGAATTTCCCTCACTGTCCTTCCCTGTCCCTAGAAACAAGGATTATCACAGTAAAACACACTGACACTCTCCCTACCTATAGTTTTCTGTCCCTAGAAAAAATGTTTTTTTAAAGATGGTTGATGATCAATGCTTTAGCACAGTATAGCACAAGGAGAATTTCCCTCACTGTCCTTCCCTGTCCCTAGAAACAAGGATTAGCACAGTAAAACACACTGACACTCTCCCTACCTATAGTTTTCTGTCCCTAGAAAAAATGTTTTTTTTAAAGATGGTTGATGATCAATGCTTTAGCACAGTATAGCACAAGGAGAATTTCCCTCACTGTCCTTCCCTGTCCCTACAAACAAGGATTAGCACACTAAAACACACTGACACTCTCCCTACCTATCCTTCTCTTTCCCTAAACTAAAGGAATCCAGGTTAAGCAAGAAAAAAAAATGTCACTGTCCCTGCCTATGCTTCTCTTTCCCTGCTCCGGAACACACTACACTAGGCCGCCGTGATGGCGGCCTTTTATAGTGTGGGGCGTGTACTAAACACCCTCAGCAATAATTGGCCACAGGCATCCTGCCTGTGGCCAATCATTGCTCTCCTCGCTGCCGGCGCTGTGATTGGCCAAGCATGCGGGGTCACAGTGCATGCTTGGCCAATCACAGCGCCTGGATGACACTGCGATGGCGTAGTGCATTGTGGGCCGTTCGCGTCACTCGAATTAGGCGCGAACGGCCCAAATCGTTCGATCTTCGTCGAACGATCGAACAGCCGATGTTCGAGTCGAACGTATGTTCGACTCGAACACCGAGCTCATCCCTAGTGGCCAATCACAAAGCAGCAATGCTGTCACTTGGGAGGATGGGGAGAAAATGAAAAGCTTCTGCACAAAACTCTAGAGATGCAAAGGTTAGGAAAGTGTATGCTGCTGGTAAGGACCCTAATTAAAGTGCAGCATTAAAATGTTAAAACAAACCCTCACTTACCTTTGTAGCTATAAGTATTGTGAAGAAATTAATCCTCAAAATTCACAACAAAAGCACAGAAACCATAGTTCCTGTCTATTTTACTTTCTGTAGAGAGCAGACACATGGCAGCCTACCAGCCCTCTAATGCAAACAATATCTAGGTGTTTCTAAGCTGCTAGAAAACAGTTAAATTCCAACTTTAAAGTTGCTGTAAACCTCAGACATGAAATATGAACTAAGCATATCCCTCTATAGTGTGTACTTGTCTCAATTAAGAACCTTAGATGCATTGGCGTGTGCAGCCTATTGCATTAGGGTGTGCACCCCAGAGCACAAACACACATGTGTATATCAGCGGAGCCGTGAACTGTGTCAGTAGAGCAGAGATTGGTGTTGGTAGGGCAGTGGACGGTGTCAGTCGTTTTTATTTTTATCATTTTTTAAATCATTTTTTTTTTTTTTTTTTACAATATTATTAGGAGAGGAGGGAAGCTGGCAGCACTGCAGGGAGGAGAAAGGGGAAGCCAGAAAGCAGGGGGAATCAGCACCGCACAGGGTGATTAGGGTGTGCCCAGGCACACCCTGTGCGCACACCTATGCTTAGATGTAATTTCTGTCTTCTGATTTGTTCCTCTGCTGTCAACATGGATCATTTATGATACGTTTTCCTGACACATATGCCACGTACACACGATCGGAAATTCCGACAAGAAAACCGTGGATTTTTTTCCGATGGAATGTTGGCTCAAACTTGTGTTGCATACACACAGTCACACAAAAATCCGACCGTCAAGAACGCGGTGACGTACAACACTACAACGAGCCGAGAAAAATCAAGTTCAATGATTCCGAGCATGCGTCAAATTGATTCAGAGCATCGTGTTTTTTTGCGCGTCGGAATTGCATACAGACGATCGGAATTTCCGACAAGAACTTTTCTTGTCGGAAAAAATTGCGAACCAGCTCTCAAATTTTTGCTGTCGGAAATTCCGACACAAAAAGTCAGATGAAGCCTACACACGGTCGGAATTTCCGACCAAAAGCTCACATCAAACTTTTCTTGTCGGAATTTCCGATCGTATGTACGCAGCATAAGAGAAAAAAGGTGACAGAGGAGGGAGCTCAAGCACACAGCCTGTGATTGACAGCCTCAGCTCTGCTCCTGTGTAATGTGTTGAGGGGGGATGTGTCCCTTCCCTCCAATCAGCACTCAGAGCTCTTCTCACTGAGCTCTGCAGAGTGACTTTAACGCTCTACCCCCTTTTTTCCAGACAACTTAGACAAGCTTTGAAAATTCTGCACTTTGAACAGATGTAAAGAAGAGAAGACTGCAGATAAACAGGTACAACTTATATATGAGGATTTTTTTAACCACTTAAAGACCGCCTACTGTGGTAGGGTGGCTCTATTGCGCGAAATCACGTACCTGTACGTAATTTCCTGCAATAGATACTGTGGGCGCGCGTGCACCCATGGGACAGAGGGGGAGGTTATCATGAAATAATTAGGGGACAGTGGAAGGACGGGGGGGATCAGAGAAGACAGGATCAAACAGCCTTTTTACACAATGCAGAGGATTAACCCCTTAGGTGCCACAGTGAGTATAACACGCATGCTTAAAGCCCTGTACACACGATCGGATTTCCTATGGATTCTAATCCAATGGATTTTTCCATCGGAAATCCGATGAAGCTGACTTCCATCAGTCTTGCCTACACACCATCAGTCAAAAATCCGACCGTTCCAAACGCTGTGACGTAAAACACTCAGATGAGCCGAGAAAAATGAAGTTCAATGCTTCTGAGCATGCGTCAACTTGATTCTGAGCATGCGTGGGTTTTTTGTCCGATGGAGTTCCACACAGACGATCGGAATTTGCTATCGTTTTTTTTCCCATCGGATAAATTTAAAACATGTTCTATTTTTTCTCACCGATGGAAAAAAGACAGATGGGGCCCATACACGATCGGTTTGTCCAATGAGAAAAGTCCATCGGACTGTTTTCATTGGTAAAACCCATCGCGTGTACGCGGCATTACTGCATATACAGATCTATTTAACTGTTGTGGGTTTAGTAACACTTTGAGCAATCACAGGGCCCATCGGCAAGTTTTTTTTTCTTGTTATCTACCACATAGAAGTCAAATGAGATATTACGACTTCAGTCCCATTCTGACTTCTAATACTGCTTTAAAAGAAAAAGAAAACCATAGTGGTATTACTCATACGCCTGTAATAGGAACAGATCTACCAGAAGGCACACAAAAAAGAGAAATGTCGCAATTATGAGCACCAGCCAGGACACTTAAAATTTATAGTAAAAGTATCAAAATTAATTGAGCCAATTTAAAAGCGTGAGGCAGAAAATATGCCTTCGGCAAAAAGCGTAATAAGCTTATCGCACAAGCTCTTAATGAAAGGTACAGCCATAATAAATTGTTCATTCACAGTGCGATTGCCAAAAAATAAAAAAAGGAATCTTTCTATGGCATACTTCTGCATATTTTTACTCCATGGAATTAGATGATGGCTGGAGTCCAACTGTGTTTTTAGAGTTCTAATCAATACAGTTTGGGCAGGTGCTAGATGCGTGAGGATGTGATTCATGATATACTGTGGCGTAAAGGAAAGAGCATAACATATTTCAAAGGGTCAATCGTGCTTTGATGTTTTTTTGTAGTTTAAGAGCACTTTTTGTGACCTGCGTCACTATTGTCCATGGTAAAAGCTACCGACAACAGCAACTGCATAGAGCACGTAGGTGGAAAGAGATGCCAGTGCTTGGGTCTGTGAGGGCTTCCTGAGGATGTGGGAATCTTTACCCTGTAATGCCGCGTACACACGATCGGAATTTTCGACAACAAATGTTCGATGTCATCTTTTGGTCGGATATTCCGACCGTGTGTAGGCTCCATCGGACATTTGCTGTCGGAATTACCGACAACAAATGATTGAGAGCAGGTTCACAATTTTTCCGACAAGAAAAGTTCTTGTCGGAAATTCCGACCGTGTGTAGCCATTTCCGACGCAGAAAAGTGCTGTGCATGCTCAAAATCATTTGACGCATGCTCGGAATCATTGTACTTCATTTTTCTCGGCTCGTTGTAGTGTTGGAAGTCTTCGCGTTCTTGACCATCTGACTTTTCGAGCAACATTTGTGCGACCGTGTGTATCCGAAACAAGTTTGAGCCCACATCCGTCGGAAAAAAAACCACAGTTTTGTTGTCGGAAATTCCGATTGTGTGTACGCGGCATAAGAATGTGCGTATGATGCTGGAGGGCAGAACCTGGGGCATGGAGGTGTAATGGAAGGGTAAACTGGGTGTGTCAAACTCACAGTGCACAGGCATATGATAGGGCAAAGTGATGCACTATTTGAGTCATACCTCCAAACTTTTTCAAAAGAGATAGAAAACTTTTAGCACAAAGTATGTAGATACAGCGCACACACCCCTGAATCCGACTATGGCAACGATGAAGAATTAATGCACAAAAATCAATTGTTTGTTTTTTCACTTCTACTTTTCCAGTTTCATTGGCGTTTCTAAGTAATAATTGCAACAATTTAGATACTGTATTGGATGAAAGATTTAGACCTGGTTCACACTGGGGCGGCACGACTTTGGGGCCGACTCGGCGACGCGATCTCAAGACGACTTGAGAGGCGATTTGCAAAATGACTTCTGTATAGAAGTCAATGCAAGTCGTCCCGAGTCGCCCCCAAAGTAGTACAAGAACCTTTTTCTAAGTCGGAGCAACCTGAGTCGCTCCTATTAGAACGGTTCCATTCAACAGAGCGGGACGCGACTCGTCAGGCGACTGAGTCGCCTGATGAGTCGCCCCTATGTGAACCGGGTCTTATGCCGCGTACACACGACCATTTTTCTCGTCGGGAAAAATTAAATTTTTTCTCTTTGACGAGAAAAACGACCGTGTGTGGGCTTTCAGTCATTTTTCCTGACGAGAAAAACGGCATTAATCATGACAAGAAAAATTAGAACATGCTCTAATTTTTCTCGTCGTGATTCACTGCATTTTTTTCCGCGGCAGTTTTCCCATAGGGAAACACTGCCGGGGAGCCTACACACGGTCGTTTTTCTCGACCAAGAGAAAAAATGACGGGAAAAACGGCCGTGTGTAGGGGAACAAGCCGTTCCTCGTTTTTCCCGTCGATTTTCTCGACGGTGTTTTCACCGTCGAGAAAATCGATCGTGTGTACGCGGCATAAGTGCCATGATACACTTTTACTGACTAAATAGTATTTTTTTTAATAGAGGTCTATAGAAGTCTGGTACATTAGGCCAGTAGTCTTCAAAGTGCGGCTTGCCTGATTTCACCTGTCCTTGGGGCACTATTTCATCCACTGACGCCAATGATGGGGCTTAATTCACCAAAGATAGGGCATTGTTTACTTCCATTGATGCGGGAACATTTTCTATGGCCATGGTCCAGCCCCCCTAATGGTCTGAAAGACAGTAAGCTGTCCCTTTGTTTAGACAGTTTGGAGACCCCTTCATTACACCAAAAAGAACGACAACTGATGCCGCGTACACACGATCGGAATTTCCGACAACAAATGTTTGATGTGAGCATTTGGTCGGGTCATCCAACCGTGTGGCTCCATCGGACATTTGCTGTTGGAATTTCCGACAACAAATGTTTGAGAGCAGGTTCTCAATTTTTCCGACAACAAAAGTTCCGACCGTGTATCCAATTCCGACGCACCAAAATTCTACGCATGTTCGGAATCAATTCGACGCATGCTCGGAATCATTGTACTTGTTGTACGTTTCCGAGCAACATTTGTGTGACCGTGTGTGTGCAAGACAAGTTTGAGCGAAAATCCAACGGAAAAAAAAAACAAGGTTTTGTTGTCGGAAATTCCGATCGTGTGTACGCGGCATGAGCAGGAAAGAAAGACAAGAAAATCTTGTTTCATAACAGGTTCCAAATTAAGAACAGTTTGGGGCTTTATGATGCTCCTGTCTGGTAGGTTTCAGAAACCCAATCTGGCAGCCAATAAGACCTAGTATTATCATCCACTTGAATATATTCAAAAATGGGAAAAATATTCAGGCTCCAACTCCAGCCAAACAATTTGCTCCAGATATGGGATGTACCAGCCCGTGGCTCAATGAACTCAGCCTTTGTAGAAGCTATTTATAAACTATTACTATGATGGTATATGGTTCAGGAGAGACTGGTGAGACTGGCTTCGACCTGGAACTTCAAATCAATGCCTTAAGGTAGGGGGGGTTTTCTGTGCTTCAGACTTTGGGGAGGGTAGGGGGGGTTGTACTGTTGCCAGTGGAAGATAAAAATGGCAGTGGGAGTAGACAATGTCTCAGGCTTGGTGGTCAGTGGGTGGAAAAAAAAATACATAACACCTGCAGTCAGTAGAAGGAGAAATAGTGCCCCATCATTGGTTTTAGTGGGAAGAATCGTGCCCTAGCTTTGGAATTAGTGGCAGGGATAGTTCCCTGTTGTTGGTATCAGTGCAAGGAATTATGCCCCATCGCCATTGTCAGCGGAAGAAATAGTGCCCCACCGTTTATATCAGTCGGAGGAATTATTCCCCACCATCGTTGGTGATAGAGTAAGGAATAGAGCCCAATTTTTGGTGCCAGTGGAAGGAAAAAAGGCTCCATTGTTGGTGTCAGTGGGAGGAATACTGCTCCACTGTTGAAGTCAGTGGTAGGAATGGTTCCTCATTGTTGGTATCAGTGAGAGGAATACTGCCCCACCATAGGCGTGCGCACAGGGTGTGCCAGGTGTGCCCAGGCACACCCTAATCACACTGTGCAGCACAGATTCCCCCTACTGCCCTGGCTCCCCCCTCCTTCCCCTCACAGCGCTTCCAGCTTCCCTACTCTCCTCTCCCACCGGCTGTTGCTGCTGGGGATGTTTTAGGATGAGTGGGGGAAGGGGCAGGTAAATATGTAACTTACCGGCCCCTTCCCTTTCATTGTGACTGATCGATAGTATGTGTTGAGCTTTGGGGTGTACACCCTAATGCAATAGGCTGCACATGCCTATGTGCCCCACTGTTGGTATTAGTGGATGAAAAGATGCCTCATCGCTGGTGTGAGTGGAAGGAATTATGCCCCATCATTGGTGTCAGTGAAAGGAAAAATGTTCCATTGTTGGTGTCCATGGAAAGAACACGGCCTCATTGTTGGTGTCAGTGCAAGGAACACTGCCTCGTATTAGTGTGAGGAATATTGCCTCATATCAGAGGGTGGAACAGTACCCCAAGGCAAGCAAACATCTGCAGTTTGGAGACCACTGCTTTGGAGGTTTTTGGAACTAGGAACTCTCAAACATATCTGGTGGGATTGCCTTTAGATTAAAATATTTTGTATTAAAGCGGAGTTCGGGCAAAAAAAAAAATTGGCAAAAAATACTGCAGCTGCTGACTTTTAAAATAAGGAGACTTACCTGTCCAGGGCAACCGCAAAGTCTTCACCCGAAGCCAACCTGTCCCTCAGCTCCCGGGTGAAGGCGCCGGCATCTTCATAAGGGAATCAGGAAGTGAAACTTTGTGGCTTCACAGTCTGGTTCCCTACTGCGCATGCGCGAGTCGCACTGTGCGTTCTGAGTGGTCTCTTCTGTCTTCCGGGACCTGTTTGTCTCCCAGAAGACAGCGGGGGGAACGGAGGAGGGGCCGGACATGTCGTAGATCGCCGCAGATTCTGCAGCGATCTTTCTACAGAAGTGGGAGCAAATACCTGTATTAGACAGGTACAGTGGGGCAAAAAAGTATTTAGTCAGCCACCAATTGTGCAAGTTCTCCCTCTTAAAAAGATGAGAGAGGCCTGTAATTGTCATCATAGGTATACCTCAACTATGAGAGACAAAATGTGGAAACAAATCCAGACAATCACATTGTCTGATATGGAAAGAATTTTTTTTTGCAAATTATGGCGGAAAATAAGTATTTGGTCAATATCAAAGGTTCATCTCAATACTTTGTTATATATCCTTTGTTGGCAATGACAGAGGTCAAACATTTTCTGTAAGTCTTCACAAGGTTGTCACACACTGTTGCTGGTATGTTGGCCCATTCCTCCATGCAGATCTCCTCTACAGCAGTGATGTTTTGGGGCTGTCACTGGGCAACATGGACTTTCAACTCCCTCCAAAGGTTTTCTATGGGGTTGAGATCTGGAGACTGGCTAGGCCACTCCAGGACCTTGAAATGCTTCTTATGAAGCCACTCCTTCGTTGCCCGGGCGGTGTGTTTGGGATCATTGTCATGCTGAAAGACCCAGCCACGTTTCATCTTCAATGCCCTTGCTGATGGGAGGAGGTTTGCACTCAAAATCTCACGATACATGGCCCCGTTCATTCTTTCATGTACACGGATCAGTCGTCCTGTTCCCTTTGCAGAGAAACAGCCCCAAAGCATGATGTTGCCACCCCCATGCTTTATAGCAGGTATGGTGTTCTTTGGTTGCAACTCAGCATTCTCTCTCCTCCAAACAGGACGAGTTGTGTTTCTACCAAACAGTTCTACTTTGGTTTCATCTGACCATATGACATTCTCCCAATCCTCTTCTGGATCATCCAAATGCTCTCTAGCAAACCTCAGACGGGCCCGGACATGTACTGGCTTAAGCAGGGGGACACGTCTGGCACTGCAGGATCTGAGTCCCTGGCGGCGTAGTGTGTTACTGATGGTAGCCTTTGTTACGTTGGTCCCAGCTCTCTGCAGGTCATTCACTAGGTCCCCCCGTGTGGTTCTGGGATTTTTGGTCACCGTTCTTGTGATCATTTTGACCCCACGGGGTGAGATGTTGCGTGGAGCCCCAGATCGAGGGAGATTATCAGTGGTCTTGTATGTCTTCCATTTTCTAATTATTGCTCCCACAGTTGATTTCTTCACACCAAGCTGCTTGCCTATTGCAGATTCAGTCTTCCCAGCCTGGTGCAGGTCTATAATTTTGTTTCTGGTGTCCTTCGACAGCTCTTTGGTCTTCACCATAGTGGAGTTTGGAGTGTGACTGTTTGAGGTTGTGGACAGGTGACTTTTATACTGATAACAAGTTCAAACAGGTGCCATTAATACTGGTAATGAGTGGAGGACAGAGGAGCCTCTTAAAGAAGAAGATACAGGTCTGTGAGAGCCAGAAATCTTGCTTGTTTGTAGGTGACCAAATACTTATTTTCCACCATAATTTGCAAATAAATTCTTTCCAAATCAGACAATGTGATTGTCTGCATTTGTTTCCACATTTTGTCTCTCATAGTTGAGGTATACCTATGATGACAATTACAGGCCTCTCTCATCTTTTTAAGTGGGAGAACTTGCACAATTGGTGGCTGACTAAATAAATTTTTGCCCCACTGTATCTGCTCCCCCCTCCCCCCTGAAAGGTGCCAAATGTGACACTGAAGGGGGGAAGGAATCTGAAAAGCGGAAGTTCCATTTTTGGGTGGAACTCCGCTTTAAGGTTTATCATTTAGTCTATAAGGTTTTGAGTAAAGGAATCTGTAGAAACTCCCCACCGGGCTCTCCTCCTTGTACAATTACCCACTGATACCCACTGACCACCAAACAGTTGGTTGCAGCCCGTGTGTACAGCTCTTTATTTCTTATTAGAATTTACATTAGGCCTTCCGTGATATGTTGCAAATTCCAGCATCATCAGCAGATGGGTTCCAGGATCACTGGACTATTAACAGAAGGAAAGAGGGTGGAATGGTGCAATACAGCAATTTCTAATTGAAAAACTGAACTACTCAATGTCTGATGCCGCGTACACACGACCGTTTTTAATGACGAGAAAAATAATTTTTTTTACAATGGTCATTAAAAATGATCGTGTGTGGGCTTTCCAGCATTTTTCCCGACGAGAAAAACGCAGAGAATCACGACGAGAAAAATTGGAACATGCTCTAATTTTTCACGTCGTTTTTTACATCGTTGTTTTTCTCGTCATGAAAAATGGCCGTGTGTGGGCTTTAATGACGTGAAAAAAAATGCGCATGCTCAGAATCAAGTATGAGACGGGAGCGCTCGTTCTGGTAAAACTAGCGTTCGTAATGGAGATAGCACATTCGTCACGCTGTAACGGGCTGAAAAGCATGAGGCTGAAAAGCGCGAATCGTCTCTCAACAAACTTTACTAACATGAAGGGTGGCGCCATCCGAATGGAACTTCCCCTTTATAGTGCCGTCGTATGTGTTGTATGTCACCGCGCTTTACTCAAACATTTTTTTTCCACGATAGTGTGTAGGCAAGGCAGGCTTGAGAGGAAACACAAAAAATCACGTCGAGAAAAATGCCGTTTTTTTCAATGACATTAAAAACGGTCGTGTGTACGCGGCATCAACGTTTAATTTTCAATTTTAATTTTAAGTTTAATTTTCAATTTTGACTGGCGTGTATCTTTAAGATTGCCAAGAAAGTGATCCTGTTAGACATACCGATGGCAGCTTTGCTACCAATTATAATTCCTTGGTGTAGACATACAGTAATGTGTCTTGCTGGCTTTGGGGCCTCAGGCAGCTCCTTATTTTTCCTGTTACTTTGTCTGCTTTATAGATAATTTTTTTTGATACCAGTGGCACAAAATGCAGATGAAAAGTATAAGGTTGATAGAAGTTGTCTAGGGCGATCAAAATTAACATTGCCAAAAAGACTTCCTTGTGTTTAATGAATCAGACCTCCTTTTTTCTCCCATACAGGCAGAGACGCGGCTTATATACAAATCCTGACAGTTAGTTGGAATGAGATTGGAGATTTTTGCCTCTGATCCCTAACTGAGCAACCAAGCAGGGAATCCAATTTCTTATTTTCTTGTAGAAATGTTTTTTCATGTTCATTAAACCAATGCAGATGTGACTTCTGATTACACACTGTTCATTCCGTATACCCAGTACAACATTTGAGCATTCAAGAAAAAAATGTTCTAACCTTCTGTTTAACGGCATTATGCAAATACAGGAGCTCGGCACAACATTGTAAGACCAAGATGCCCAAATTTTTTAAAAGCAGAGGCAGAGAACCATGCATTCTTCATGGAATTAAAAATTTAAAGTACAATTAAAGGCTCCTGTACAACAGCCCAAGTCACCCACAGCCTGCTGGCATACTGACGCCAAACATCTCATGAGGCCTCGGGGTACCCTACAGAGCAAGTGCTGTTGCATGTGATCAGGGAGCTGGTTGTCTCTTCCTAGTTTTTGCAGCCGGCCCCCGGATGATGTGCTACGAAGCATGCGTGTCATCAGGGGGTTGGCTGCAAAGGCATGAAAGACAAAGCCTACTGCCGATAAAGTCAAAGGACTGGATGTGCAGCACTGGTGTGGTAGATCACTACAGAACACAGATGGATATGTGTGTTTTTGTGAATAACACCCCAAAAAAAAAAAGGTAAGTGGGGGGAAAACATAGGTGGGGGGTGACATTCCTCTTTAATTATTTTTGGGTGCAGACCAAGTAATCCCACATCTCAGCACTGCTTCAACTCTGACTTTCCTTCTTCTAAGAGCCCATTCACACAGGGGCGGCACGACTTGTGCCGCGACTGTGCTGGGCGATCTCAAGACGACTTCAAAGCAGACTTCCAAAATGACTTCTGTATAGAAGTCAATGGAAGTCGCCTTGAAGTCGTCTTGAAATAGTACAGGAACCTTTTTCTAAGTCGGAGCGACTTCAGTCGCTCCGCTTAGAACGGTTCCATTGTACAGAATGGGACGCGACTCGTCAGGCGGCTGAGACGCCTGACGAGTCGCCCCTGTGTGAATGGGGACTTATCCTGCCCCATACTATGCCCAGCTTTCTGCAGTACAACCAACAGCCTGTCATGCCGCTCATCCTCAGCACTGCCACCCCCATTTTTTCATGCCAATAGAAGTGTCTGAAGGGGGTAGAGGAACAGCCGAAATGTCCCCAGAGGGGTAAGTTACTGTGTGTATGGTGTGTGTGCTGTCTATGTGTGTGTGTGTATATATAGCAGTGATGGCGAACCTTGGCACCCCAGATGTTTTGGAACTACATTTCCCATGATGCTCAACTACACTGCAGAGTGCATGAGCATCATGGGAAATGTAGTTCCAAAACACCTGGGGTGCCAAAGTTCGCCATCACTGGTATATAGTGTGTGAAAAGCTCCCATCTGTCCCTGATTTTGAGGGACTGTCCCTGATTTGGAGCAAAGTCTCTCTGTCCCTCTTTCCTCCTCATTTGTCCCTCATTTTGGTCTGATCTATAGAGTTGTATATAAAATGCACGTTTTATCTATCAAAAAGTGTTTCCCAGCGCTAAACCTTTCATCCAATTTCTAAATTGCTGCATTTGTAAATTTCAAAGCCAGTATAAAGGAGAAGTATGAATAAACAGTAAAGTACTAATGCGCTACCAACGTGTTCAACAGTGATTAATAATACATAAAGTGCTACAGTGCTAGAGTGAAAGGTGCAAACAGCAGCCAAACTTCTGTAGTATTGCCAATACCCATAAATTGTGTAAGATAATGAAGTAGCGCTAATTGCTCTATATGTGCATTGTATATGTAGTACAGTAAGCCTAATAAATAAAGTAAACCTACTAAATAAATAATGTGACACAAACAATGCACAATAGCTATTAAAGTGCTAATGAGCAAAAATCTAGGAAAATAAACTCATAAATATAACAATAAAAAAATATATAGTTATAAATCGCAGTGTAGGGTTGCCACCTGTCCGGGATTCTCCCGGACAGTTTGGGTTTGAAATCAAACTGCCTGAAACCCGGACACATTATTCAGACAGGACTATGGCTTGCTGGTTGCAGTTGTCTAAGCTGAGAGTGTCTGTTACACTCTTTCACACTGCCCAAAGCCAGCACTATCAATCCCCCCCCCCCCCCCCCACACACAGACGGAAGAAGAGAGAGGGCTCGATCTGCACCTCTTCCTTCCCCCCACCCCTCTGTGTCTGTCCACACTCCAATCCTCAGCGCTGTGCCTCAGAAAAGGAAAGTGTGGGCAGGAAATTTGAAGTCCAGCAGCCTCAGATTCATCTGGATGAGAGGTGCTGACTGCCAAGGTGTGAGTGAGCTCACCATCCATCCCTGTCTATGACTGAAGTCTCCCCCTCCCCCCTTCTCTCTCCTGCCTCTGAGTGAGTACACTAAGGTAAATCAGGGTTCTCAGAGCACCCCTTACATCAGATTTCCCCTTTACACCAGAGGCCACAGTGTTCCCCCTTACATCAGAGTCCTCTCTGTACATCAGAGTTCTCAGTGTTCCCCCTTACATCAGTCTTCTCTGTACATCAGAGTTCTCAGTGTTTCCCCTTACATCAGAGTCTTCTCTGTACATCAGAGTTCTCAGTGTTCCCCCTTACATCAGAGTCTTCTCTGTACATCAGAGTTCTCAGTGTTCCCCCTTACATCAGAGTCTTCTCCGTACATCAGAGTTCTCAGTGTTCCCCCTTACATCAGAGTCTTCTCCGTGCATCAGAGTTCTCAGTGTTCCCCCTTACATCAGAGTCTTCTCCATACATCAGAGTTCTCAGTGTTCCCCCTTACATCAGAGTCTTCTCCGTGCATCAGAGTTCTCAGTGTTCCCCCTTACATCAGAGTCTTCTCCGTACATCAGAGTTCTCAGTGTTCCCCCTTACATCAGAGTCTTCTCTGTACATCAGAGTTCTCAGTGTTCCCCCTTACATCAGAGTCTTCTCCGTACATCAGAGTTCTCAGTGTTCCCCCTTACATCAGAGTCTTCTCCGTGCATCAGCGTTCTCAGTGTTCCCCCTTACATCAGAGTCTTCTCCGTACATCAGAGTTCTCAGTGTTCCCCCTTACATCAGAGTCTTCTCCGTGCATTAGAGTTCTCAGTGTTCCCCCTTACATCAGAGTCTTCTCCGTACATCAGAGTTCTCAGTGTTCCCCCTTACATCAGAGTCTTCTCCGTGCATCAGAGTTCTCAGTGTTCCCCCTTACATCAGAGTCTTCTCCGTACATCAGAGTTCTCAGTGTTCCCCCTTACATCAGAGTCTTCTCCGTACATCAGAGTTCTCAGTGTTCCCCCTTAAATCAGGGTTCCCAAAGCATCCCTTTATGTTAGGGTCCCCGGAGTTCTCCCTTACATCCGATTTTGCAGAGTCCCCCCTTACAGTGTAAAAGATAAAGTCACGTGGCAGTGACGCAACGTCGGGAGGAGGAGCTTTGTGACATTACTTCCGGTTACGGCCGTGATCAGGAAGTCCTTGAACTCTTTTGTCGTTTTTAGCCGTTTTTGTGGTGTGTTTTTTGTCGTTTTAATAATAAACGCAATATTTTTAAGCTTTAATACACTACGGAGTGTTTTTTTGCTTGCCCTTGACTGCATGTGTCTGGAGAAAACATCCCCAACGGAGAAAAAATTGGAGAAACTTG
Organism: Rana muscosa; assembly: GCA_029206835.1. NCBI lineage: Eukaryota > Metazoa > Chordata > Amphibia > Anura > Ranidae > Rana > Rana muscosa. Next base: position 82,004,049 of record CM055117.1, on the reverse strand, counting down.
GAGGTTATCTGTGCCCAGCTCATGATTCCCTGTTTGTTGTGCCAGAGACAAGAACACTGCCGCTGCCCCTCTAGCTCCAGTACACTTTTCCCAGGTCCTCCAGGGGGAAAAACTCACCTCACAGTACACTTGGCCTTATCCTGAAAGTTAGGTTCCTCCACCCCAAACTCGCTCATCCATGTCTTTATGGACCTTGCTTTGTGCACTGGTGCACAGTCATGTTGGAACAGGAAGGGACCATCTCCAAACCGTTCCCACAAAGTTGAGAGTATGAAATTGTCCAAAATATCTTGGTGGGTTGAGGTCAGGATTCTGTGCAGGCCAGTCAATTTCCTCCACCCCACTCTCGCTCTTCCATGTCTTTGTGGACCTTGCTTTGTGCCCTGGTGCACAGTCATGTTGGAACAGGAAAGGGGCCATCCCCAAACTGTTCCCATAAAGTTGGGAGCATGAAATTGTCCAACGTTTTTTGGTATGCTGACGCCTTAAGAGTTCCCTTCAGTGGAACTAAGGGGCCAAGCCCAACCCCTGAAAAACACCCCCACGTCATAAACCCCCCTCAACCAAATGATTTGGACCAGTGCACAAAGCAAGGTCCATAAAGACATGGATGAGCGAGTTTGGGGTGGAGGAACTTGACTGGCCTGCACAGATTCCTGACCTCAACCCAATAGAACATCTTTGGGATGAATTAGAGCAGAGACTGTGAGCCAGGCCTTCTCATCCAACATCATTGCCTGACTTCACAAATGCGCTTCTGGAAGAATGGTCAAACATTCCCATAGACACACTCCTAAACCTTGTGGACAGCCTTCCCAGAAGAGTTGGAGCTGTTATAGCTGCAAAGAGTGGGCCAACTCAATATTGAACCCTACGGACTAAGACTGAGATGTCATTAAAGTTCATGTGTGTGTAAAGGCAGGTGTCCCAATACTTTTGGCAATATAGCGTATATTTGGGTACTGACTCACCTCTGACAGCGCTACAGGAGGGCTCTAACTTAAAGGGACCTACCAAATGATTACAGTATTCTCTGTCACCACATACTATTCCGCCACCTAGTGACAGACTGGCTAACTGTACCTACTTACAGGCTCACATTTTAACCAATCCCACTGTTGCATTCATTTTGCACACCCACAGTTCGCAGCAGCATGCTACCAAGTTTTTGTTCTCCTCTGGGTAGCCAAGGAGGGGGGGATCCCTGTCCGGTAGGCTTTACAGGCCCCCATGATTTCTAGGGGCTGCCCTGAGTGAAAGCATTGTGCTGTCAGCCTAAAAATGAAGTGTGGAGCACACTGGATTTCTGGCAAATCAACAAGTATTTTTCTGCAATGTGGATAAAATAGGAAAAATATGCATGTAATGCTGAGATGTAACGAGAATGTTTTTGCACTTTGGCATTTTGCCCTGACATACACTTTAAAGAATCCCAAGGTACCCGAAAGAAGTGGTATAAATAGACTATTCAGCGCCGGTATGAAGGCTACGAGTCAGGCGAAAAAAACACGGCAGTGATTGCCAGCAGTGTTCTGTCCCGGCTCAGAACAGAGATGATATAAAAAGCAATCAAGTTCCAAAGAGAATCTCTCATGAACATTGCGCATGGTGGCAATTCCATTTAAAAACAGCCCCAGGTAGTCCAGTCTTTTACCTTTTCATGAAGTTGTGTATATATTAGCATCAAATTCTGTATTCTCCCTGCTAATTAGTCTTAATGCTTTGACCTCTGGCGATGGCGCCGCATGCGTTCAATTCCCTTCTTCACACTCCAAAGTATCACATAACGTATAGATAACATCCTAATGTGTGCTTCTTAATCTACTGATTTTTTATTTATTTTTATCAGCTGTAAAGAGAATTTATAAAAGTGGAAATGACTCTTAAAAATGTTTTAAAGTTTATGTAAAGGTGATGACTACAACCTCAACATTTCTGAAAGTCTGTTTTTAAAGGTTTCAGTATCATTAAATAACAATTGGTAATTCTGCCATGATGGTCCTTGTTTGGGTACCTTCTGCACTATGGTGACAACGCTCCGTCCCTGTCTCTCCTGCGTTGTCACCCTGTCATATGCACTTCCAGTGGAGACTATAAGCGGACGTGCCGATGCTCATTGCACAGGCATGTTGTGCCATTGTCACCATCCTTTTGCTGGTGTCATCTGACTCCCTGTTAGAGGGTGGCTACATTCATTCTCCATGGTCCCACCATATGTAACCACTCCACTCCCAAGATGGATTATGAATAGTGATGGGATCAGGCAAGTTCAGGATCGTGGTCCCAACCTACCTGAGCAATCCCACCAGGAAGCCACCAATGTACACCGCCAATCATAGGCAGTGAGGCATTTCCTGGACTGTGCAGCTGCGGACCAGGAAATGCCTCACTGCCTATGATTGGCGGTGTACAGTGGCAGCTTCCTGGCGGGACTGCTGAGGTAGGTTGGGACCACGATCCCGAACTTGCCTGTGCCCATTTCTAATTATGAAATATGGGATTTGTAGTGTGCATAGAGCAGTGGGCATGACTACAACTAACGTACATTGCTCCTTCCAAAAAAGACAAAAGGGAGGGGGGAAATGAGAGGTCCGAGTGATCACAAAGAATGTTAAAAGGAGGCATAAAAACATAGTAAGCAAGGATTTCATGAAAAATAGATTACATAGTTATTAAATAGTTGATGTGTATGGATTACTTTTGGAAAACAAGGATATCGTTGTTTAGTGCATGGGGTCTCCAAACTTTTCAGTATTAGGGCCACATTGTATGTTTTACAATTATTCAGAGCCCCCCCCCTCTGAAAAAAAAACCTCATCAGAGTCCCTCCTTACATCAGGGTCTCTATTAGATTCCCTGTTATATCAGAGTCTGCATATCAGGGTCCCCATCATAGTCCTCCTTACATCTGTGTCCCTCCTTATATCAGGGCCCACCATGATAGTCCCCCTTACATCAGTCCCCCTCCTTGTATCAGGGTCCCTTTCATAGTCCCCCTTACATCTGTGTCCCTCCATATATCAGGTTTCCCATCATAGCCCCCTTACATCAGTGTCCCTCCTTAAATCAGGGTCTTTTCATAGCCCCCGTTCACATCAGTGTCTTCTTATATCAGGGTCCACCACCATAGTCCCCCTTACATCACTGTCTCTCCTTATATCAGGGTCCACCATCATAGTTCCCCTTACATCACTGTCTCTCCTTTTATCAGGGTCCACCATCATAGTCCCCCTTACATCACTGTCTCTCCTTATATCAGGGTCCACCATCATAGTTCCCCTTACATCACTGTCTCTCCTTATATCAGGGTCCACCATCATAGTCCCCCTTACATCACTGTCCTTCCTTATATCAGGGTCCACCACCATAGTCCCCCTTACATCACTGTCCTTCCTTATATCAGGGTCCACGACCATAGTCCCCCTTACATCACTGTCTCTCCTTATATCAGGGTCCACCACCATAGTCCCCCTTACATCACTGTCCTTCCTTATATCAGGGTCCACGACCATAGTCCCCCTTACATCACTGTCTCTCCTTATATCAGGGTCCACCACCATAGTCCCCCTTACATCACTGTCTCTCCTTATATCAGGGTCCACCACCATAGTCCCCCTTACATCACTGTCCTTCCTTATATCAGGGTCCACCACCATAGTCCCCCTTACATCACTGTCCTTCCTTATATCAGGGTCCACGACCATAGTCCCCCTTACATCACTGTCCTTCCTTATATCAGGGTCCACCATCATAGTCCCCCTTACATCACTGTCCTTCCTTATATCAGGGTCCACCACCATAGTCCCCCTTACATCACTGTCTCTCCTTATATCAGGGTCCATCATCATAGTCCCCCTTACATCACTGTCCTTCCTTATATCAGGGTCCACCACCATAGTCCCCCTTACATCACTGTCTCTCCTTATATCAGGGTCCACCACCATAGTCCCCCTTACATCACTGTCCTTCCTTATATCAGGGTCCACCACCATAGTCCCCCTTACATCACTGTCCTTCCTTATATCAGGGTCCACGACCATAGTCCCCCTTACATCACTGTCCTTCCTTATATCAGGGTCCACCACCATAGTCCCCCTTACATCACTGTCTCTCCTTTATATCAGGGTCCATCATCATAGACCCCCTTACATCACTGTCCTTCCTTATATCAGGGTCCACCACCATAGTCCCCCTTACATCACTGTCTCTCCTTATATCAGGGTCCATCATCATAGTTCCCCTTACATCGTAGCCTCCATTAGTGTACCCACACACAGAGTCCAGGAGCGGGTTGTAGGGGTTGAAGCGGAGACCATAGACAGCCTACAGTATGTTTGTCCATAATCCTCAATCTGTGAACATGCCACTGACTCTAGCTGTGGGCTGGATACAATCTTGTCATGGGCCGGATATGCCCACAGGCCGTAGTTTGGAGGCCCCTGGTCCAATGTCAATTTGAATGCATGGATGGTGTCTGGAACATATAGGCTCTTTAAATGATGAGTTTCCTAGAATTAAAGGGCAGATTTATGGGAAGACATTTCCAATCACTGTACTCCATTCCGCCTGAGTATAGAAGTTTAGTGTGAGGATAAATACATGTGCGATGAGAGGTTTTGATGATCATAATTATGACTTTTCAGATTGCACCAATGGAAAGAATTAATCCCGACGTGTACGGAAAGTGCTAATTACAGCTGAATATCACATTGGTGCACCTCACACCTCCGCAATTTAGAAGAACATGTAGATGAAATACCAACACTTGTCAACACTTAATATTTATTTCTGATTAGGGTATATAATACGTACTGTAAGTGCATGTGAGCAGTCTATTGGGAAATTGTATTATTATTATAATGTTATATTTATATAAAATACTTTTAATGCTTAAAGGGGTTGTGTGTTTTGTTTTTTTTGTAAATAACAAACATGTCATACTTACCTCCACTGTGCAGTTCGTTTTGCACAGAGTGGCCCCAATCCTGCTGTTCTGGCATCCCTCTGCGTCTGTCGCGGCTCCTCCCCGCAATAGCTAACCCCCTCTGGGAAGCTCTCTCCCGAGGGGGTTATCTTGCGGGCGCGCTCCTGTGTGATACACGCTGTGTCCATAGACACAGCGTGACTGACTTGGTCCTGCCCCCGGCGGCCGCATCATTGGATGTGATTGACAGCAGCGCGAGCCGATGGCTGCGCTGCTATTAATCTATCCTATCTATCCAATCAACGGCCAGACTCCGCGGAGAAGAGGACGCCGGGGGATGCACACAGCAGGTGAACGGCCTCAGGTAAGTAAACGAGGGGCTGGGGGGGCCGTCATTGCCAGGTGTTTTTTCACCTTAATGCATTAAGGTAAAAAACACAAACCTTTACAACCCCTTTAACGCTAAAACTAGTTTACATCTGAACCCCTATCTTCCCTTCACTCTTGCACGGTTCCTCTCCTGGACTAAAATAGCCTTTTCTGATTTCAATTGGAAACTGTGAGCTTCTCACAGTGTGCATTAGAAGCTGCTGCAAGACAGATGGAGTCCACCTAGGCTCACCTGCCTGCTTTTACTGTCCCCCTGTAAAAGAGTCTAAAGCCTGTACGAACACACGATCGGACTTCCATCGGACAAATCTTTGGATTTTTTGTCCGAAGGGCGTTGTCCGTGAACTTGGTATGCATACACACGGCAGAATATTTTCAGCCAACAAACACAAACGTAGTGACTAGAGTTGAGCGGACACCTGGATGTTCGGGTTCGAGACGGGTTCGGCCGAACTTCGGAAAAAAGTTCGGGTTCGGGACCGAACTTTAACCCGAACCCGAACCCGAACCCCATTGAAGTCAATGGGGACCCGGACTTCTAAGGACTAAAAAGGCTCTAAAAAAGTAATGGAAAGGGCTAGAGAGCTGCAAATGGCAGCAAAATGTTGTTAAGAGCATGGCAAGTGCTCTGCAAACAAATGTGGATAGGGAAATAACTTAAAATAACATAAAAAAAATATGCTGGAGGCCCCCTTTTCAGCAGAAGAGGTACGGGAAGTCATTAAGAACCTCAGAAACTCAACGGCGCGATGCCACAAATATGGTGGGAATGCCCCAGAATACGCCCTTTCTGGAATAAATTATTCAATTTAATGGATAAGCTAGTGGGAAAATAAAATACTTTGAAATAAAAATGTAGCGGGGTGCTAAATTTAAGGGAAGTGTTTGAGTGGTAAATAGGCTCAAACACCCTAATTCTGTAGGATTCATGGACCATTTTGTCCTCGGGGGACAGTATTGGTGTGCAGTTCCCTGCGGCCTACAGGTGGCGCTGCCATGGTAGGCTAGGGTTGAACCGCCGATACAGTGCTGTGCCTTTTGTGTCCCCTCTTGGCAGTAGTACAGCGGGGCGGGGAACCTGCTGTGCATGCCGGGAGAGCATATAAAAAGGGCAGACCTTTGGCCTGGGGGCTGATGTCCAGTGGGGTCCACGCCCAGGTGCCTTCGGCCTGGGTGCATGTGTTCCTGTTCCATCTCGGGTACCTTTAGCCCGGGGTGAGGTACTATCCTGGAGTTCCTGCTGCCCTGGGTATGGAGGCCTAGGTGCGGGAGTAAAGCCTGGAGTCCAGAGCCTTCGTCTGGAGTCCGCTAAGGGTCGAGGAGTCTTAGGGTGCCGCCTCGTGTAGGGGACCATGTTCCAGGGAAGGGAGGATCATTCTGATGGACCGATGCGGGAGTCACGGTGAAGGAAGGGTCTGTTGACTCCCTGGAGAGATGTCTTCCCCTTGATATGGGCTAGGTTCGTAGAAGGAGAAGCTCAAGGTCATTTTGACTGTATCAGAGGCCTTATACACCCTGGTCTGTGGCAGAGACCAAAGTTCTCCAGGTCCGTGGCAGGGGCCTTGTACACCCGGTCTGTGGCAGAGACCAACCTCAAGGTCTGTGGCAGAGACCGTGCACCTAAAACTGTTTGAGAAACCTAAGCAGTGAAGTGAATGTGCTACGTTTGTGCCTGGACCTCCTCCACACCTTAAGCTGTCCTGTTTCTTTGCTCTAACCTTTTCTATCCGAGTAGAGTTTATTTTGCCATGAGAGAATAAGAGTTGTAATTTTAGCTGGAGTGGACATTGACTTTACTGGGAATTAAAGGACTTGCCTCTACCTACAGTAGAGGTGAGAATCATCCTCTGGAGGAGTTTTGACTCCGGCTGTGGACACGGCCCGTCAAGTACACCGCTCAACCTCTCTATATAGGAGGGTACGGGCTGGTAGTGCGGTGTGCCTTTCTCCCTCCTGCGAGGAGCCAACAACATAAAGGCAGGTAAGGGGGAAAGGATCTGTGCGCTACAAAAAAATAAAATAAAAATTATAATCTTGACCTAGGAGGACGAGGTCCATATGGAGTAGGAGGTTGAGGTGGCGGTGGATGTGGCTGTGTAGGTGGAAGCGGCGGTGGAGGAGGACGAGGTAGCCAACACTGGTTCAAAAATACAACAATGGCTGGGTAAGGCCAGTGATGTGTCGAATTCTGTCCCCCGTCGAATAGTGTCCACCCTGTACTGCGCTTGCTCAGTATGTAGGACAAGAGGATTTCGAAAATCTCCCAAGATGAACGGCGCCTGCGTGGTGAGTTCAAGTGAAGGCCACACCATCCGTGGTTCAAGCCGAGCCAAGTGAGGCCGTGCCCGAAGCGTGGCGATCGAAGCGAGCCCGTGAGGGGCCCTGTTACTATGTGCTACCGTATGTCCACTTGGATGTTGGGGCTTGAACCTGCACTCACGGCGCAGGCGCCGTTCATCTTCAGAGATTTTGTGAATCTCCTTGTCCTCTGTACTGCGCAAGCGCTGCGCCTTCGCAGTACGGGCCGGACACAATCCGACGGCCGGACAGTTTTTGTCACAACACCGGTATACATGTCTATTCTGCACAAGGTACGGACAAGTCCTGTGGGATCCATGCCTGGTTCCTTTTTTTAGAACGTGAGCTTGTCCACATTGGCTCTGGACAGGCGGCTGCGCTTGTCTGTGATAACGCCCCCTGCCGTGCTAAATACACGTTCAGATAATACACTGGCTGCAGGGCAGGCCAGCACCTCCAAGGCATAAAGGGCAAGCTCAGGTCATGTGCCCAATTTGAAGACCCAGAAGTTAAAGGGGGCAGACCCGTCATCCAGTACGTGTAGGCCTGTGGACACATACTGCTCAACCATGTTGGTGAAATGCTGCCTCCTGCTAAGACGTTCCATCTCAGCTGGTGGTGCTGGTTGTTGTGGCGTGCTGACAAAGCTTTTCCACATTTCAGCCATGCTAACCCTGCCTTCTAAGGTGCTGCCGGTGCCCCGGCTGCATTGGCGACCTCTTCCTCCTCCTCTGCCTTCGCCTTGTGCTTCCACCGTACGCCTGCGCATCTTACGATCCCGCTCCAGTGAGGGAATTAAGGACGGTACGTTGTCCTTGTAACGGGGATCCAGCAGGGTGGCCGCCCAGTTATCAGCACCAGTTAAAATGTGGGCAACTCGGCGGTCATTGCGGAAACACTGCAGCATGTAATCGCTCATGTGTGCCAGGCTGCCCAGAGGCAAAGAAAAGCTGTCCTCTGTGGGAGGTGTATCGTCTGTGTCCTCTGTATCCCCCCAGCCACGCACCAGTGATGGCCACGAGCTGGTCTGGGTGCCACCCTGCTGTGAACATGGCTCCTCCTCTTCCTCCTCCTCCTCCTCCATCTCCTCCTCCACCTCGTCATCCTCCAGAACTGTGCCCTTTCTGCCGGACAATTGTGTATCTGGCGTTTGTTGGTGCAGGAACCCACCCTCGTAGCTACTTGTGAAAGACTGCCCTGAAAGCCTTTGAAATGATCCCGCTTCCTCCTCCTCCTCCTCATCCTCCTGTGCCACATCCTCTTCCATCATCGCCCGAAGCGTTTTTTCAAAGAGGCATAGAACTGGGATAGTAACGCTGAGAACGGCGTCATTGGCACTGGACATGTTGGTGGAGTACTCGAAACAGCGCAACAAGGCACACAGGTTTCGCATGGAGGCCCAGTTATTGGTGGTGAAGTGGTGCTGTTCCGCAGAGCGACTCACGTGTGATTGCTGCAGCTGAAACTCCACTATCGCCTGCTGCTGCTCGCACAGTCTGGCCAGCATGTGCAAGGTGGAGTTCCACCTTGTGGGCACGTCACATATGAGGCGGTGAGCGGGAAGGCCGAAGTTACGCTGCAGCGCTGACAGGCAAGCAGCAGCAGGGTGAGAACGCCGAAAGTGCGCACACACAGCCCGCACTTTCTGAAGCAGCTCTGGCATATTGGGGTAATTTTTAAGGAACCTCTGGACCACCAAGTTCAGCACATGCGCCAGGCAAGGGATGTGCGTCAAACCGGCTAGGCCCAGAGCTGCTACGAGATTTCGCCCATTATCGCACACCACCAGGCCGGGCTTGAGGCTCACTGACAGCAACCACTCATTGGTCTGTTGTTCCATGTCCCTCCACAACTCCTGCGCGGTGTGGGGTTTTTCCCCCAAACAGGAAAGTTTTAAAACTGCCTGCTGTCGTTTACCCCTGGCTGTGCTGAAGTTGGTGGTGAAGGTGTTACGCTGACCGGATGAGGAGGCGGTAGAGGATGAGGGAGCGGAGTAGGAGGAGTTAGCAACAGGAGGCAAACTGAAGCGCCCTGCAATCCTCGGTGGTGGAAGGACATGCGCCAAACTGCTATCTGCCTCAGGCCCAGCCGCAACTGCATTTACCCAGTGTGCTGTTAGGGACTCGGGAGATATAACGTCCCTGACCGTGCTTACTGGTCCACGCATCCGTAGTTAAGTTGACCTTGCCACAGATGGTGTTGCGCAGTGCACACCTGATTTTGTCCCCCACTTGGTAGTGCAGGGAAGGGATGGCTCGCCTGGAAAAGTAGTGGCGGCTGGGCACGACGTACTGTGGGATAGCCAATGCCATCAGGCTTTTAAAACTCTGCGTCTCCACCAGACGGAATGACAGCATTTCAAAGGCCAGGAGTTTTGAAATGCTGGCATTCAGGGCCAGGGATAGCGGGTGGCTAGGGGGGTACTTCCTCTTCCGCTCCAATGTTTGGGAGATAGAGAGCTGAACGCTTCCATGGGACATTGTGGAGATGGTTGGTGACCCAGGTGGTAGTGTTGCTGGCAGATCCTCTGTTTGCGGGGTGGCAGGTGCCACTGTCACTACAGAGGTGGATGAAGAGGCCGAGACTGCAGCAGAAGAGGAAGCAGGAGGAGCCAGAGACCTTTCTTGGTTTTTGAGGTGTCTACTCCACTGCAGCTCGTGCTTTGCACTTAGATGCCTGGTCATGCAGGTTGTGCTCAGGTTGAGAACGTTTATGCCTCGCTTCAGGCTCTGATTGCACAGCGTGCAAACCACTCGTGTCTTGTCATCAGCACATTGTGTGAAGAACTGCCACGCTAGGGAACTCCTTGGACCTGGCTTTGGTGTGCTCGGTCCCTTGCTGCGTTGGGCAGTAGCAGACATACTGTCTAGGGGACGGACGCTCCGCTTTTGCACCCTGCTCCCTCTTCTGCTGTGCTGGTGGTTCTGTGCGACCACCGCCTCTTCCTCCAAACTACACTGGTCACCTGCATAACGTTGATTCCATGTGGGGTCGAGGACCTCATCGTCCTCCACACCATCTTCCACCCAGTCTTCACCCCTGCCCTCCTTGTCTGTCTGCACAATTGCGAAAGCAGCAGCAGTTGGCACCTGTGTTTCGTCATCATCCGAGACGTGCTGCGATGGTCCTCCCATGTACTCATCATGAAACATAAGTGGTTGGGCATCGGTGCACTCAATCTCTTCCACTTCTGGGGCAGGGCTAGGTGGATGGCCCTGGGAAACCCTGCTAACAGAGTCATCGAAAAGCAGAAGAGACTGCTGCATGATTTGGGGCTCAGACTGCTTGGCTGATTTGCAAGGGGGTGAGGTGAAAGACTGATGGACATGGGTTTCAGGTGCCAACTCTGATCTTTCATCAGAAGAGTGGGTGGGAGACAATGTGAAGGAACCCAAGGCACTGTCAGCAACCCAATCTACTATCGCCTGTACTTGTCCTGGCCTAAACATTCGTACAGCCTCATTAGGCGCGACAAAATACCGCCGCAGACTCGGTCGCCTACTCGCACCTGAGGAAGGTGTTTCACTTGTGCGTGTATCTGGCACAGATCCACCACGTCCTCTCCCTGCAACAGGAGCTCCACCAGCAGCACCACGACCGGGGCCACCACGTCCCTTTGACCTTCTCCTCATATTTTCCAAATTTAGGATGTTGCCCTAAATGGGTGTTTTTGGAAGAGCAGAACATATATATAAATTGTTTATTTCACACACCTCCACATATGTATAACACACTGCAAAATATTTTTGGTGGCCCTAAATGGCGTTTTTTGGAAGACCACAATACACCCACAGTACGTAACCGCTGAATCGCACAGCTACAGAACTGCAGAAAATGCTATTCAAAAAAAATGTTTTTTTTTAGTATAGCACAGTAGAAGAAAACTATATATAAATTGTTTATTTCACACACCTCCACATATGTATAACACACTGCAAAATATTTTTGGTGGCCCTAAATGGCGTTTTTTGGAAGACCACAATACACCCACAGTACGTAACCGCTGAATCGCACAGCTACAGAACTGCAGAAAATGCTATTAAAAAAAAATGTTGTTTTTTTAGTATAGCACAGTAGAAGAAAACTATTTAGAAATTGTTTATTTCACACACCTCCACATATGTATAACACACTGCAAAATATTTTTTGTGGCCCTAAATGGCGTTTTTTGGAAGACCACAATACACCCACAGTACGTAACCGCTGAATCGCACAGCTACAGAACTGCAGAAAATGCTATTCAAAAATTTTTTTGTTTTTTTAGTATAGCACAGTAGAAGAAAACTATTTAGAAATTGTTTATTTCACACACCTCCACATATGTATAACACACTGCAAAATATTTTTTGTGGCCCTAAATGGCTCTTTTTGCAAGCGTACATTAAAGTGCAATTTTTTATTTTTTGCCCTAAACGGGTCTTTTTTTGCACGAGCAAAATAAAATGGAAATTTTGCCCAATGGGTCTTTTGGAAAAGAGCACAATAAAGTGCCTTTTTTTTTTGGCCTAAATGGATCTTTTTCCAAGAGCAGAATACACCCACAGTATGGAAACGGTGTATCTCTCAACGTAATATATGCAGTGCTGGTGCACTGAGCTTGCAGATAAAAGGTAGATTTTCTCTGACACTGGGCTCATGGCAGTGTAAAAAGACTGCACTGCAACACAAACAGGTAAACCTATGCAGATCGCTGAGTTATATCTCTGAATCTGGACTCCTATTCCTATATAATATATCTCTCTCCCTAAAAGCAAAAAAACAGGAACCTGGCCCTACACTACACTGTCTCTCTATCTTTTCCCTCAGATTCCAGAATCAGGACTAACTCATGTATTTTTCTATCTCTCCCTAAAAGCAGCAGCAGCAGACTAGATCCTCTCCCTATCTATTCTGAAGCAGAGTGATGTGTCTGCTGTGTGCCTCTAGCTTATATAGAAGCTGGGTCACATGTTGCACTGACCAATCACAGCCATGCCATTAGTAGGCATGGCTATGATGGCTTCTAAGGGCACACCAGCTAATCAAAAGGTGATTGGCTGGCCCCTGAAGCATTTCTAACTGCGTAATTAGATTCCCGAACCCGGACTTTTGCGCAAAGTCCGGGTTCGGGTTCGGGAAAAAGCTAAAGTTCGGTACGGACCCAAACTTTACAGTTCGGGTTCACTCAACACTAGTAGTGATTTAATAGACGTACTACGTGTTTTTTCTGCTCTTTATCGCCACCCTTTGGGTAACTTCTGCTAATGTTGTCTTATGGTTAGCATTGCTTCCAAGCATGCGTGTTTGTACTTTGGATTTTAGTCCGACGGATTTGTCTACACACGATCAGATGATCTGACGTAACACATTTGTTGTCGGACAATTTGAGAGCATGCACAGCCAACATTTGTTGTCAGAAATTCCGACAACAATTGTCCGATGGAGCATACAAACGGTCGGATTGTCTGACAAAACACGTCCATTGGACAATTGTTTTCGGAATATCCGATCGTGTGTACAGGCCTTAACAGAGTGTTTGATATGGAGCAGGCATCAGTGCTTAGCCTGCGTGTTGGCAGATCGCTTGCATCCATTAATCATGGCATGTCTTTGGCACAACTTTCCCGGAAACAAATGTGAAAATCCTCAACTTTGAACACTTCTTACGAGAGATTTACAGTTCATCACGTATTTCCTAAACGCTAATTTGCTCTTCATAACCACTTTTAAATATTTATGAACGCCGCTTGATCTGCATCTATCAGCCGCTCTCCATATCGGCCTGCTGTCACCCAAAATCTATAGAACAGAGAGCGCTCTCCAAATGAATCTCCGTAAGTCAACAAATGCATCACGCTGCTAATTCCACTTATTGACCGCAGCCTTGCGCAGCACTAAGTTAACATCAGATCTGTGAGTACAAAGAAGCTATAAAGACATTTGTAACAGCCATTGACTAATGTCAGTGATATGGAACAGGCATCTTGTGAGTCAGGAGGATGTAAATCTGCCATTTTCAACCTATAAAACACTTTATAAAAAAACATTATAGGTGGGAAAAAAACACTATAGCTATCTTATTTTTAAAGTAAAACTCTAGTTTTGTTGAGATAAAAAATCCCCATCATAATGCAAACTGTATACATTGCAAGTACTTTACCAAATTCTTTTTTCGATCTTTAACTGCTTCTGCTCTGTAGACGCTTCAGAGATATTTCAGTGTGCTTCCATAAAACCCCACTCTGAGATATATAACAAAGGATATATCTTGGAAAGCCCAACATAGGAGGGATAACTTTGCAGGTCAGGACAGGGCAGCCATCAGAAATGTTGGGACCCCTTACTGTTGTGGAGATTTTTATGGAGATGTATTTAATATGTATTGTCATAGTGTCACCCAGTGTTAGTACTTCCGCAACCCGCTCTAAAAGAGCTGATTGGGGTAGTCTGAGGCTGGTTGAATCCCGTCTGATAGGGGAAAAAGTTTTGAGGTTGGAGTGTGATGTTTGCAGGGTGCGGATATGTCCGCCAACGGGGGCCCTCTGTGCATTAGCATGGACGATCGTTAAGGAGGGGATATGCTCGCTCTGCAATGACATCATTGGTTATAGGCGGATGGGCGCTCTTGTCTCTGCTATGTCTGATCAACATTGGTTGGAATTCGTAGCGTGCGTCTGCAGATAGCCTCCCTCCCCCATTCAATAATAGTATAATCTTATTATGCGTTATTCTATGGAATGGCGCAGAATAAGAATTCCTATCAACGGTAACTTTAGCCATCCTACGTTTATTGTATTCATGTATGACATCTCCTGTTGGAAGGAATGTCCAAGGGTTGTCATTTTCCTGTGAGGAGGGAACATCCTATGAGGTTCCCGCCCACGGGGAGGGGATTGGTTGCTGCAGCCAATCACCTCCTGTCTTGAGATCTTTTGGAGTTTAATAAAAGCCTATGAGTAGGCGTCGGCTTAACAGTCTTTGCTGGAATGGCCTGATGAGAAGACCTGTGTTGGTGGTTTCCTTGATTGAATGATGGAATGAACGGTGAGTGGACTTTAGCAAACTTAACTTAATGATAGCATTACTTCAAGAAGATGAAATCTGATGTGTGCTTAGATAGCACAGGAATTATAGGCTGTGTGCTCTGTAAACAGCAGCCTAAAATTCCACAACAGTTAATGGCGACTCACGGTTGGGACCAATTGCGGCCTCTTTGAGCATCAGATCAGCAGAGGGGGGAGAGTGGACCTGCGATGTGATGTGTAAAGAGGCTGTACTTTGAAACGAAAAAAAAAAAAAAAATTGTCTTTTTGAAATAATGTTTCAAGTTTGCAGCGTGTGTGTATGTCTGTGAATCCGATCGGATGCCTGTGAATTTGTTTGTGTATGCCTGTGTGTGATTGTTTGTGCGATGTATTGAGAAGTCTGATGCCAGCCATGGCTGCTGCATTGTCCTGGTCTTTGTGAGCCATGAGGTTTAGCGGGGGAGGGGCTGCCAGCATCTCAGGTACAAGGGTGAAAGTTGGTGACTTTCTGTAAATAGCATGTTTTGTAGTGGGAGGGCCCTGAGAGATGATCTGATGGAAACTGTGGGCTGTGAGAGTGTAACTAAGCGAGAAATATAGACTGTATATTGTGTATGAAATGAAGGTATAGATGTGGTATTTAGTGCACTGAACAGTTTGTAAAGTAGATTGCTTGGCTGCCATGTGCTTGAATGGGGGAAGGGCTTTGTGTTGCTGGGCTATGCCCTAAGGGAAGGACAATGGTGCTGGAAGGGAAACGCCCTGAGGGAAAGAAACTCTAAGCAAATGTTACAAGCAACAATATACTGTATGTGTGTGGTGTTTGTGATTTCTATGAAAAATAGAAATGGATAAATTGTGATTTTTGCCTTTATAGGGGACAGACACATGTCCCCATAAGTGTAAAAATATTAAGTGTTTGGTTTTTGAGTTGAAAGTTCCTGCCAAGTGGCCAGGCTGAGGCCACTGTGTGTGAACTTTAGGTAGAGACGTGGTGAATATCTCAGAGTATATGAACTTAGAGAAATGAATATGTTTTTAATATTGTCATGTAACTCACATTTATTGAATGTGCTGTTTAGTTGGCCAAAGGGAGGCTAAGTTTGTAAGTGTACATGTGGTCCTTGTAGAGTGTAGCTGACACCTTTTTCAGTGGATTTTGATGATAATTTAGAAAAGTTTCAATGGTGTAGTCAGTCTTTGTGGAGAGAAACATTTTTGATTTTCTTTTAAAGAGATGCTGGTTTTGGCGGGAAAAATTGCATGCGTCAATGGCGCAATTTTTGTTGTCCATGAGGTGCTGTGGTGGGTCATCCGCCATTTTGTAGTCCTGGCTTGTCGGCCATTTTGAGAGACGTTTACAGTTTGAGATAGGAAGTTCCAGTTTAGCAAACACGGCCCCTGAATATGCTGTATTGGCATTTGTTGATTGGCGCAGTTTTGTCCTGTTTTGTGCGCTTGCAGTTTGACCTGTGCACTGCTGGGGAGAGTGCTGGGACGCCAGAGTGACATACTGAGGATGGTTTTGTCTCTGGTTTAAATTGTTTTTCTAAGCATCGCCTTTTGAGTTGAGTGGTATCTTAAAATAGCGCGGTCTTACCCTGAGGGGCCACGACGCGCTTGCGGACACACGCACATGCTGGGGCCTAGTTATGGATAGGATCTGGCTGACCTACCAGCAGTTGGAGTGTGGGAGGAGGCCAACGCAGACACAGGGAGGACATGCAAACTCCATGCAGATGGTGTTAGGAGGGGGGATTTCTCTGTTTTCATTTAAGTAGATGTGAGCTATTGCAGGGTCGGCTGGCTTTGCAGTATATGAAAAACTTCACTTTACACTGAATTTTGATGGATTGTAAGACTAACAGAGTTTTTGTACAATGATGTGTTTTTATGTTTAAATATTTCCTTCCCAGAAGGCAATTCATATGTTTTGAAGCTTGTATTGTATAGCCTGTAGAGGAGGAGTGGGGGTTTTGGTCGAAACCCCTAGAACCATCTTTTTGCAGGAGTTTTGCATTTGAGTCAACTTGTGGTTTTGCTTGCAGGGGATGTTTGGGTCAGGACCCTCCCATTTGCAAAGGGGGGTTTTATTCCACCATCTTCTTGACAAGGTTTTAAATTGTTGAAATATATAATGTGTAGCCATGGATTTTTTTGGAGTCTTGATAGACAAGGCGATTATGGCTAACGCCTCCCCACCCCCTCCCTCTTCCTGAACAATTGATATGTAAATAAACCAGTTTGGTTTTTTAAGTAGCTGAGCATAACCGGAAGTTTCTTTTCAGCATTTATATATCAGCAGAAAGTTAGTGGGAGGAGCTTGGGGTTTTTAAAGGTTGGCAAATGAGATTTGTGTCTGGAAGGAAAATGGAAAGCATTTTGGCGTTTAAAAGTGTTTTATATTTTGTTCCAGTTTTGGGAAGTTTGTACTGTAATACAGTTTTGGGTAGAGAGCAAACAGTCGGCATCACCATTATTGTAACATCTAGATACAGAGAGAAGCCACATTGTTCTGCAGGTGGTAAACTGGCGTAATTGTTCTGTGAGGTTTAGTCTGACAACGCAGTGTATGGGTGTATAGCGGAAAACGCTTGTGTATGCATACACTGTGAGGGGTAGAGGCCTAATTCGGGGGTTGATCTGTGGTTGTTGCTGTAGTTCCAAAAGTGTTGGGACAACAAGCCATAGAGTTGACACCTCGGTTAGAGTTTCTAGTTGGAGGACTTGACCATATAGTGGTTGTAGTTCTGCAATTCACCGTATAAGAAGACACCGGGCGGTGATCTCCGAAATGGGTGCAGCGGTTTAACCTGGACGCAGGTTTAAGACGATAAGCTGATTCGGATCGCCATGGACACAAGGAGGTCTGTGCAAAGGGAAGGAATGGAGGCTTCCCATAGTCAGACGGTTACACAGTGCACGAATGCCTAGTTTTGGGGCAAAGGCCTTTGAACCCCAAAAAGATTAACATAGGTGGTCCAAGGATACTATTTTGGGTATCCCTCTGGAATGGATGTAGTTGAGCTGCGGCTTCAGAAATCTGTAATGATGAGGAACGGTGGCTCATGCCCGTTTGTTTGAACCTTGTATGGCTGGTACATGGAAGGTTCTCGAGCTGCTCTCATGGTTGTCCCATTGTATTTTTTCCTATTGCTGAAAGAGTGAAGGTAGAATTCTGGCTGTTTTTGTTTTTTTTCATTTGTGGTTTTGGAAACTGGGAAGTATTTCCCCCACGTTTGCATCGGAATGTTTGTATGTAGTAACGTGGATATGTTCGAACTTACCGCGGCGATCCTTCGATGCGTCGCGGCTGTTGTATTTTTGTAGGAACGGGAAAAGTAAGGGTTACAGAGGGTTTTGTTTGAATCAGTTTTGAAAGAATGTCATTGACAATTTACCAATGTACAGGAATGTCATTATTATTTTACCATTCTTTGCAGGTTAAATATGAAGGATAGAGTAATGATTTTGCTTATAAGTATTTTTCAGGTCCAAGGAGTTTGTACACAGAGAACAGGTGTATGTAGACAGCTGTACATATGGATAAATATGAGTCTAAGGGAGGTAAAAGTATCATAGGCTATTTCATTGTTTCTTTTTTCCTGCACCACGCATTTCTTCCTTCAGTCTGTAATGAGGAAGAAAAGGGGGGAGAATGATAAATGTAAGAGTGACAGTTTTTTTTCTGTCAAACTAATAATAACCTCTGTAATTCTAACCAAGTTTGTGCCAAGACTGTCTTTCTTTAATAGAATTTGAATCGCCAAGCAGCAGTCTGGTGAAGTAGGTTCCCATCCCAGAGGCTAAGAACCTTGTCAGTGGCTCCAGGTATTGTAAGCCACACACAGGTTATGCAGTGACCACAGTCCCGATGTCTGGGTTATTGTCATATGAGGGTTGTTTGGAGGTCAATCAAAATCAGGGTCGTACTCTCCTCATTAGCTGTCACTTATATTCTCGGCTGATGGGGGAGGTGCGATCGTTGTGACATGAACTTCAAAATGTCCACCAAAAGGTTTTCACGAGTCCCTCCTGGACCCTGACTTAATAATCAGTTTACATTCTTTCCAACCAGGTGACTGGGTCGTTGTAAAGAAGCTTGAGGGATGAGACCACGCCAGCCACTGCAAGAAGCGGCTCAACCACACCAAAGAATGAGGAGTATCTTTGTTTATTTATATTTTTGTTGTTTAGTAAATTTTAGCGAGGGTAACGATGAAAAGCATCCCAAGTTATTATGTAAAGTGTATGTCCTGACTAGCTCAGAGAGCGAACAGGACCGATGGTCTGTTCTGAGTCTTCACCGAGTTTTAGATGACAGCGGTACATGCCATTTATGATGTTATTATGGGTATGAGGAGTTTTAGTCCCCAGCGATGACAGCGGTACATGTCATTTATGATGTTATTATGGGTATGAGGAGTTTTGACAAACTAGTGAAGACTCCAGACAGACACTTGTCAATGAAATCTAACGATGCATTTTTTTAGAGGGTAAAATTGGTTTTAGTTTTAATGGCTCTGTCTCTTGTCGGTTTGGGTATCTAGGCAGCCCACAAGTGTGTTTGAACTTTAGTTTGGTGTTTATGTGGATCTGCAGCTTATAAAGGTAATTCCCCCAAAGCAAGAGGTACATGCGTGATGAAACTGTCCCAACATTTTAGGTCGCGGCCGATCGCGAGGATCTGATGGCGCAGGAAATTAAGAATGGCAGGGACAGCTAGAAGGGATTTGTTCACCAATCCCGAACCAGGTCTGGGCATGGGGTCCTGCATGTACAAGGTGGGGGGGGGCTCGGGCTTGGGATACGATTGAACAATTCTCATCCGTTAAGGATAGGGTTCTTCATGTCATTGTTGAAGCCAGAGCTGTAGCTAAGTGAAGGTTGGGAGTCCTTTTTAAGGGTCTGGGAATCTTTGGGGATCTAATTTTTTATTTTACAGCGGATCGTGGTTAAAGGAAGTGGGAATATATATACTCATGTCGTTTTTATTTCTATTCTTTCTATGTCATGACGAGAGGCTCCTGTTGCCTGATTTGACGCGTGACCAGAGTTTCCTTGATGAGACGCCCCGAAGCCGGACCCACATACAAGACAGAGAATCACAGACGGATCGGCGATTACTACAGCTCACCATGTCGTGTCCTCCTTTATAAGTCATGCCCCTGAAGAGTAGAGTCTACATGTCAAGCCGTGTTTTCCTTTTTATGGACTAATAACTGATTGATTTCCAGGTGTAAGAAGCATATCAACTCTCATCGAGGGACACATAGGGTGCATATGACAAAAAAGGGAGGACTGTTGTGGAGATTTTTATGGAGATGTATTTAATATGTATTGTCATAGTGTCACCCAGTGTTAGTACTTCCGCAACCCGCTCTAAAAGAGCTGATTGGGGTAGTCTGAGGCTGGTTGAATCCCGTCTAATAGGGGAAAACGTTTTGAGGTTGGAGTGTGATGTTTGCAGGGTGCGGATATGTCCGCCAACGGGGGCCCTCTGTGCATTAGCATGGACGATCGTTAAGGAGGGGATATGCTCGCTCTGCAATGACATCATTGGTTATAGGCGGATGGGCGCTCTTGTCTCTGCTATGTCTGATCAACATTGGTTGGAATTCGTAGCGTGCGTCTGCAGATAGCCTCCCTCCCCCATTCAATAATAGTATAATCTTATTATGCGTTATTCTATGGAATGGCGCAGAATAAGAATTCCTATCAACGGTAACTTTAGCCATCCTACGTTTATTGTATTCATGTATGACATCTCCTGTTGGAAGGAATGTCCAAGTGTTGTCATTTTCCTGTGAGGTTCCCGCCCATGGGGAGGGGATTGGTTGCTGCAGCCAATCACCTCCTGTCTTGAGATCTTTTGGAGTTTAATAAAAGCCTATGAGTAGGCGTCGGCTTAACAGTCTTTGCTGGAATGGCCTGATGAGAAGACCTGTGTTGGTGGTTTCCTTGATTGAATGATGGAATGAACGGTGAGTGGACTTTAGCAAACTTAACTTAACGATAGCATTACTTCAAGAAGATGAAATCTGATGTGTGCTTAGATAGCACAGGAATTATAGGCTGTGTGCTCTGTAAACAGCAGCCTAAAATTCCACAACATTACACACCAACATTCCTGAGGGCCCACAAATTGGCCATCCCACTAAACCTGCCCACTGACCATCCCATCGAGTCCTTCCGTTCACCCACTTTTATTTTGACACTCTTATGCCCCGTACACATGGTCAGGATTTTCCGATGGAAAAAGTCTGATGGGAGGTTTCATCGGATATTCCGACCTTGTGTATGCCCCATCAGACTTTTCCCGTCTGAATTTCCGACGGAGTTAGATAGAGAGCAGGTTCTCTATTTTTCATCTCATCTCCCCCATCCAATGTCCTCCTCCTCCAACCCATGTTCCTCCAACCCATGTCCTCTTCCTCCTCCAGTCCCTTCTCCCCCATCCCTTGTCCTGCTCCATCCCATGTTCTCTTCAGCCTCCAGTTCCATCTCCTCCATCCCATGTCCTCCTCCTCCTCCATCCCATGTCCTCCTCATCCTCCAGTCCCATCTTCTCAATTCTATGTCCTCTTCCTCCTCCAGTCACATCTTCCCCATCCCATGTCCTCCTCTTCCAGTCTTTTCTCCCCAGCCCATGTCCTCCTGTCCCATCTTCTCCATCCCATATCCTCCTCCTCCTCCAGTCCCATCTCCTCTATTCCATGTCCACCTCCTCGTCCAGTCCCATCTCCTCCATCTTATGTCCTCCTCCTCCATCCCATGTCCTCCTCCTCCTTTCCCATGTCCTCTTCCTCCAGTCCCACCTCCTCTATCCCACGCCCTCCTCCTCCAGCCCCATCTGCTCCATCCCATGTCCTCCTCCTCCTCCAGTCCCATCTTTCCCATCTTCTCCATTCCATGTCCTCCTCCGTCAGGACTCCACAGTCTTCCTACATCTTAAAACTGAACTCCAGACAAAATCGTAAAACGTTCCTTTAAATATATTCTTCAATAGCCACAAAGAATATGTAGCACCTTCTACCTTAGGTAGGTAGGTGCTAGTGTAGGTTTTTGTGTAAGCTGCCAGCGCAGGTAAATTTAGGTGGGCCTATGCTGTGAGCTAGGCCTGTTTGTTTTGATCTGGGTGCAGGGGAGTGGTTTAGTATAGCAGTAGGTGACTGACATGTGCCTCAGCTCTTGGGCGCCTCCTCTGTTTCTAGGGAGAAGGTTCTGGAAAAGGGTCAGGGCAGAGAGCTGGAGTGACATAGGATTCATGTGAGAAGCTCTGACCAATCCCCAACTATGATTGGCAGGGGGCAGGCCTGTTACATATACCCATGTTCAGCCTGCTGAGGAAGGAGTTGTCGGCTGGGTGAATTGGATGATAAGGTGTTAAACTGTCGTGTCTGAGGAAACCCCCTTTCGGGTGGGTGTACCTCAGGCGGGGAGCTCAGGAGCTGGGAGGGAGCCTCTTATTACACGGTCATGGAGAGGTGTCCTGGAACAGGAGCTGGAAGAGACAGTTGGTCAGCACATCTGGAGTAAAGTCATTCAGGAAGGATCCAGGACAGGTGTCCGTGAGTGGAAAGCACAGTGGAAAACTCTGGAAGAGAAATGTCAGGGGAGCTGGATGTAGAGCCAGAGGGAGAGACTGTGGGAGTTTTGTGTCAAGTCGCTGCAGCCAGGAGGGTGGGCAGGATATGCAATCGGACTTGCTGGGATCAGTAGTCCATCTACAGTTATTCTTCTCAATTAAATCGGTTGCTGCCACAAAGGGTACTGCAGACCACGGCCTACAAAGGGCTATCAAGCAAAGACACTAGGACTTATTCAGAGTGAGGCCTAGTCATGTGCTGATGGTGTGACAGGAGACTAAAGCTGGACAGTGAAGTAAGAGCTCCTAAGTAGTGTGCTGGAGGAAGCTTTCTGAGGTAAAGGACTGTCAAGTTTAGAGTCAACCATCTTGCATTTTGCAATTGCAATTGCATTTTGCATTCTGCTGGCCTGTCCCAGGTCCCAGGCACCTTCTTTCTGGGACAATACAGTGTCCCTTTTTTTGGGAAGGGTGTGGGGGTGTCCCTTAATGGCAGTTTGGAAATGAAGTCACCCTAATTTGGCCATATGACTATGAACACGCACCCCAGACTTGCTGGCACCATGGTTACTGGATTATGTGACTGTAAAAATGTAGTTTCACAAATTCTTACATTTCCCATCATGTAGTTGGGCAATCAACATCTGCCTTGACACATTCCATGGTGAATGAATTATAGTAACTGGGTTGCCCGTGTGGCTCTAAATGCTGGGCTATGCTACCAACTGCTATTTGGATGAGTGGGGAAATGTCTTCAACATCACAGAACAAAGTCAACTTGAATGCCTACCTAATACTAGCTACGTATATTTGCTGTATTTATAGTCCCAACAATATATTCATTTTACTAACAAAATCAGATATTCTGAACTTCTCCGTGCTCAGATTTCTAATAAACTATAGAGGGGAAAACACACAGCAGTATAGTCCTGATCCTCATTTTAATCTTTACTAAACTTGGAATCCCAACATTTTCATCTTATTATCCATATGTTACAAATGGCACAGCAGATTTAAAGAGAAAATGAAGGAATGTATCCAAGCATGGAAATAACAGCAGAAGGATTTTAAACCTGACAGCTAAATACAGAGATGAGATGAACAGCTGAAACATATACAGTATATATATATATATATATATATATATATATATATATATATATATGTTGGAAAATAACACAAGTCCAACTAGTCCAACTAATCAAAAAGTAAATAGAATACTATGTGAGGGCTGCACCAAAAGTAACGCATAAGTGGGCAGTGAGTTTTTATTAACTCACATACAGTAGGTCATTTACATTTTACAGTAGTAGAAGAACTCTTCCTCTATAGTAACTCTTATGCCTTGTACACACAATCGGAATTTCCAATGGAAAAAGTCAGACAGACTTTTTCCATCGGATATTCCGACCATGTGTGTGCCCCATCGGACTTAATTCCGAGGAATTCCGTCGGAGTTTAGATAGAGAACATGTTCTCTTTTACTCCGATGGAATTCCGTAGGAATTCCAATGTGCTTTTGGCCGGACAATAGTCCGACCATGTGTACAAGGCATTAGGCTGGCAATACACGGAACGCCTTTCTTTCCTGCAACCCAAGCTGATCGGTCGATCAACTTGGTACATTCAGCCTGCCAATAGCGGTTTAGAATCTCAGCTGGTTCAGCATTACAGTGTATGACCGACCTTACATGTAATGCACATGGAAAATGCTAACAATGGTTAGATCAATGGCTCTCAACCTGGGGTCGGGACCCCCTCGGGAGTCGAATGACGATTTGCCAGGGGTCACCGAATCTCAGGCTGTTCCTGAAGCCCACGCCGCTCTTTCAGCCTTTTCACGGCCTGCCAGCAGGGCTGTTCCTGGAGCCTGCGGCCTCCCACTCAGCCTATTTGCAGCTGCCCAGATCACGGCATGGATGGGGAGCGGAGACTAGAGATCAGATGACTGGTGAGCAATGTGAAGTGGGAGGGGCTGGAGGAGACCCTATCTCCTGATTTCAGCATAGGGGTCACTGCTGCGAGACCCCACGAAGCCAGAGACACAGTGAGTAACACTGCCTGTGATTATATTTGCCACTAAAAGTTCTCACTACAGATCTCAGATCAGCAGATGACCTTGATCAAGAGCACCTAAGTTGGCTGATCAGAACTCCCCCCAGCACTGCTACTCTTCCTACCCCCCCCCCCCCCAACAAGGAGAAAGAGAGGGAATAAAAAGAGAGAATACATGGAAGGGAGAGGAAAAGAGGGGGAGTAACAAAGAAAAATGGAGAGAAAGAATAAGAGAAAGAACAAGAAGGACGGCTAGAGAGATGGACGGGGGGGAAACAAGAAATTAGGATAGAGAGAGATAAAAGAGAAAGAAAGGAGAACAAAGAGAAAGAGTGGTACATCCTAAAAGGTGAAGTAGAAGGGACTCAGGGAGCGCTAAATGTCCGTGGGTTAGGGGCGCAAATTACTTGCCTTGCCTTGGGTGCTGACAACCCACGCTACGAAAATTATTTTGCTGTTAGGGGTACCCACAACTTGGGAAATTTTATCAAGGGGTCACGGCACTAGAAAGGTTGAGAACCACTGGGTTAGATAGACCCCAAGACATTAAGTCTCGTACACACGACCTGGTTTTCTCGGCAAGAAAACTGCTGGGAGAGCTTTTTGCCAAGAAAACCTTTCGTGTGTATGGTTTCTCGTCGGGAAAATTGCCGGGAATCTCAACGAGAAAAATAGAGAACCAGCTCTCTATTTTCTCGTCGGGATTCTCGTCAGCCTGTTTCCAAATGAGAAAACTGTGCGTGTGTACGAGGCTACATGCTTACCTGTCCCCAGGTAAGCCCGCGCATGCTCGATGAGACTTTGATGCATGCGCGGTAGCTTACAAGGGTAGTGTAGGGTGAAGCAAGATGGCGGCGACGGCATCAAATGTGACGAGCGCATGCTCGTCATACTCGACGTCACCGCGTTCTTGCCATTCAAAAGAACGGCGGTTCTTTTGAATGTGCGTGTGTACACAGGGCTTGGCAAGAAAAGGTTGCCAGGAATCCCGTCGAGAAAACCAAAGTTTTTTTTTCGATGGGATTCTCGCCCGTGTGTACAGGGCTTTAGAAAAAATGACATGTTATTCAGGCAGTGTTATTCAGTGTTGATGTAGGAATCCCTTCTGTTGAGCCATTGTCTTCTCCTATCGGGGGGGGGGTCAGGGCAGGGGAGGTCATTCCTGCCGGGAGAAGACAGTGATTATTGCTAGTGGCTATAGCAGTTGCTAGCGATAATCGCAGGTAAAACCCGGAATGCTGGTTGTACCCAATTTGATTCATCAATCAACTTGGTACATTCAGCTTGCCCATAAATAGTTCAAATCAGCAGGAACCGACCAAGATTCGAACCGTGTATGGCCTGCCCTATTCTTCTTTTCCTTTTTCATTGGGGGTAAATAATGGATTCCAAGCATAAGCCACGTGACATCATTGAGATGTCGAAGAAGGGGCTCAGGCTGTCCAACATCCACAGAGAGCTACAGAATGTTTACAGAATGTTTACAGAGATGTCACCATTCACGAGTCACCAATGACACAACATTGCTCTTGCCAATAGTGTCATCCCTGTAAACATTCAGTAGCCTTCAGTGAATGTCAGACAGCCTGAGCCCCTCTTTCATCAACTCAATGATGGCACATTTCTTCTGCTTGGAATTCATTACCTGCAATGAAAAAAGGAAGAAGAATTACTATAGAGGAAGAACTACTCTACCAATATATGAACGTTGAACAGCCTATGTACAGTATATCCCTATATCCCTAATATACATATATACAGTATATCAGGAGTAGGCAACCTTTAAGGGGTGTAGATCTACCTGAACAACATGAAAGAGATCCACTAATTAGCAAAGCCAAATTAAATAGTAATAGTCAAAAGAGCAGTAGACAGTGTCAGGAGAGCAGTGGATGATGTCGGTAGGGCAGAGGTTGGGCGTAAGCAGAGCAGAGGACGGTGTCAGTGGAACAATGGATGGTGTCAGTAGAGCAGTGCACAGTGTCAGTGGAGCAGTGTTAGTGTCAGTAGAGCAGTGGATGGTGTCAGTCATTAGAGCAGTGGATGGTGTCAGTAGGGCAGTGGTGTATTTAGGTTTTGTGCTGCCCTAGGCCTGACTAAAATCATGCACCCCTAATTTAAATATGACCCACCCCTTCCTGTCAAGGCCACACCCCATTCTGTTTAAGACCCGCCCTGAAATTTTCCAGTGCGGACACTAGTTCTGAGGGCCTAGGGGGGGGAATGGATTCCCTTAATTTGCATAGATTTCCTATCACTTCCTGTTTGGCTATGGGGCAGGAAGTGAAGGGAAATCTCTGCAATGGGACAGGGATGGTAAAAAATAAACTGATAGGGGCTCTAACCCTCCCTTACTCTATCCAAAATGAAAAAAAAGTGTTGCGTATAGTTCTGTTCTCAAGCACAAATTTCTGATAATTTTATGGAGAGGACTAGGTAGATATAACCATGCCAATGGTGCAGCAGAAAATGTATAGCACAGTGAGGAAGGTTTGTGATCCAGGATGATAGGACAGTCAACATTATAAGCAGCGCCCCCCACACACAGTTGCGGAATGCTGGCCGCTCGCATACTAGAAGCAGTGCGGCCGCTTTATGGGGGCGCTAGACTAATTTGCCTTTCAGCCCAGTCCGCCCCATATGACTGGCGCTACACTAACCGTGTAAAGCAAGCCGGCAGGGACTCTTTCTGTGCTGCCCCCCTGCAAAGTGCTGCCCTAGGCCTGGGCCTTGTTGGCCTAGGCCAGGATACAACGTTGCAGTAGGGCAGTGGATGGTGTCAGTAGGGCAGTGGATGGTGTCAGTGGATGGTGTCGGTAAGGCAGTGTATGGTGTCAGTCATTAGAGCAGTGGACGGTGTCAGCAGGGCAGAGGATATAGTTAGTAGTGCAGTGGGTGGTGTCATTAGGGCGGCAGGAGGTCACTTTTATTTTCTATTTAAATTTTTATTTAATTTTTTGTTTAGCCCTGTTGGGGGGTTTTGGTGAAATATCAGGCTCTGAACAGACCTTCGATGTCTCACTTTTGAGACAGAGAAAGTGATTGAATTTACACAGTCCTCAATGTCAATCTCTGCAGACTCATCTGCACAGAAAGAACAGGAAGAGCTCTGCATAGTCTCCCTGTTCATTCACAAACTGAAGCATAGAAAACGCAGTTTAAAAGTGATTACTCAGCTACATAAAGCTTGAAGACATGCATGGATTGGTGAGTTTGCTCTGAATATTAAAAATTAATTAAATTGCATTTTTGGTTTGTTGTGCTCAGATGCAGTGTCGTTCTGCTTTACTGATGGCAAGAAAGAATGTTCTGATGAATGATTTTCAGGAATTTTATATGAACATTCAAATAAAAATCTAACCCTGTATGGCCAGCTTTACCTCCACTCTAGTACAGGTGATAAGTGTAATGTTTTGGCTTTTGAATTTCAGTATTAAAAATGTGAAATTACTTAGTGGGAGGTTCTAACCTTTGCCTAATTTATTTAAAGCACAAAATATATATCTATACATTTATTTCCTTACTGTATCCATAATTAAAAATAATGTTTTGGCTATACAGCCTGTTTAATGTATAGACCAGGGGTTTCCAAGCTGCTGCCCAAGGGCTAAACATGGCCCTTTGCCATTATCTGGCCCTTGGGGTACTACTCCCTCTACTGACACCATCAATGGGGCACTAGTCCTCCCATTGATACCAACAATTGGGCACCATTTCTCCCATTAAAACCAATGATGGGGCACTGATATTGGGTAATTTTTACTCCCACTGGTCACACTCTGCCCCCCTAAAGCTTGAAGGACAGTAAACTGGTCCTTTGCTTAGAAAGTTTGAAGACCCCTGGTATTGACAAACCTATCTGAACCAGGGTTCTTTCTGAGTTTGCTAGGGGTACCTTAGACCAGTGTTTCTCAACTCCAGTCCTCAAGGCGCCCCAACAGGTCATGTTTTCAGGTTTTCCATTATTTTGCACAGGTGATTTGATCAGTTTCGCTGCCTTAGTAATTACCACAGCTGTTTCATCTGAGGGAAATCCTGAAAACATGACCTGTTGGGGCGCCTTGAGGACTGGAGTTGAGAAACACTGCCTTAGACTGTGACAATGACAAATTGATCTCCTACATACACTGACCGCCAATGTAGGGGGCACACTACACTGATAACTAATTTTATTGGATATCACAATTTGTACAGTCTGTGTTTCTTTTTTGTTATTATTATTCATGTAATATCAAAATTATTATTAAAGTATAACTAAAGGCAAAACTTTTTTTTCCATTTTGGATAGAGTAATGGCGCGTACACATGATCGGAATTTCCGACAACAAATGTTCGATGTGAGCTTTTGGTCGGATATTCCGACCGTGTGGAGGCTCCATCGGACGTTTGCTGAAGGAATTTCCGACAACAAATGATTGAGAGCAGGTTCTCAATTTTTCCGAAAGTTCTTGTTGGAAATTCCTATCATGTGTAGCCATTCCCGACGCAGAAAAGTGCTGAGCACCCTGAGGGGTGTTCTAATCCCTCTCCACTCCATCCAAAACAACAAAAAAAAAGCTTTGCCTTCAGTTATGCTAAAAAATGTTGTTGTACGGAGCAGGAGAATTAAAAAAAATATCTCCCTAGGGTACCATATATGCTGGGTATGCCATATTTTTTATTTTTATTTATAAGGCGCTCTACAAATTAGTGATCACCCTAATTTATCGGGAACTGTGAGTATAATTTTATTTATCAGGGCTTCCCCGAGACCTGAAAATTACCTCAAGGGTTTCTCGGGCACAAAAAGGTTGAGAAAAGCTGCAAACCCATCTCAGACAGGTAGATTTTGATATGGAAATGTCCAACTTGGTGGCATGGCTTGGCAATACTGATACATACAACTTGGTGGCATGGCTTGGCAATACTGATACATACAACTTGGTGGCATGGCTTGGCAATACTGATACATACAACTTGGTGGCATGGCTTGGCAATACTGATAAATACAACTTGGTGGCATGGCTTGGCAATACTGATACATACAACTTGGTGGCATGGCTTGGCAATACTGATACATACAACTTGGTGGCATGGCTTGGCAATACTGATAAATACAACTTGGTGGCATGGCTTGGCCATACTGATACATACAACTTGGTGGCATGGCTTGGCAATACTGATAAATACAACTTGGCGGCATGGCTTGGCAATACTGATACATACAACTTGGTGGCATGGCTTGGCAATACTGATACATACAACTTGGTGGCATGGCTAGGCAATATTGAGCATGGTTGGGCATTACTGTTTCGTAATGATTTCCAGGATTCCAGCAATGAAGGCGTTATCCCTAATCCCAACAACTGAGCTAAGTAGGTCACAATAAGCTGGAGGGTCACAGTTCGAAACCCGGAGAGTAAAACTAATCACAGGCTGTGCAGGATGCTCCAAGTCTTACAATCTTTGGTCTGGTTAGTTAAATCAAGCAATTCTGAGAAAAGGAGCTTATTGTCGGCTGTTTAGAATACATGCCACTGGGGAAAAAAAAAACTTAAGCTGTATTACTTACCAGGATATACACTGACGTCCATAATGAAAAACCAGCAGAGACCTTGTACCCGCCGAATAAATGAAACATGTTAATTGGGAAAGAGGACATATGGGGCGGCTTAGCATTTTCAGCGTCCACTGATGAGGCGAATGATCACGGAAGCCATTAAATTAGGAAACGCACATTTTTTTTCTATGTGCAAATTTGCAGATTTAAGAACATCTGATTATGAGGTACATCAAGGACATCGTCTTCTGCTCGCTAACTGAAGCGTATTTGTTTACTCCTAAGCATTATTGCTCCTTCTCCAATGACCTCGAATAATTGCACCAATTTAAACAGATGTTCCGAAAGACCTATTACATTAGCGCAGCCCTGACAAATGATGGAATTGTTTTATTAATAGCACGCCGAGTACATTTTGACATTATGAAGTGCTGAGGCGCTTTTTGTAATTGTAAAAACTTTAGTGCAAATATCCTCTATCAGGGTATGGTAATGGCAACTTCCTGGCTAAGTTTGTGAACTCCTTAAAGCCCTGTACACACGATCAGATTTCCGATGGAATAAAATCCGATGGATTTTTCCATCGGATTTCCGATAAAGGTGGCTTCCATCAGTCTTGCCTACACACCATCAGTCAAAAATCCAACCGTCCCAAACGCCGTGACGTAAAACACTCAGACGAGCCGAGAAAAATGAAGTTCAATGCTTCTGAGCATGCGTCGACTTGATTCTGAGCATGCGTGGGATTTTTCTCCGATGGAGTTCCACACAGATGTTCTGAATTTGCTATTGGTTTTTTTTCCATTGGATACATTTAAAACATGTTCTATTTTTAATGGGAAAAAAGACCGATGGGGCCCATACACGATCGGTTTGTCCGATGAAAAAAGTCCATCGGACTGTTTTCATCGGTAAAACCGATCGCGTGTACAGGGCTTTAGAGTTGTCCTTGGTGGTCTCCCTCTTTAGATTGCTTCTCAGATGATCACTCACTTTTGGTGGACAGCCTGTTCTTACCAGATAGGAATAGCAATTACACCCTCAAGGGCCACTCAGCTACCTTAATTTATTCCCCATGGTGTGATGAAATGTGTTGAGGCAGATTGTTGAAGACAAGAACGGTTCTATAAATGTTTTCGAAAAAACACTCTGTTCTAATTTGCATAATACTTTTGTGAACTATTTACATTGTCAGATGTGCACATCCCGGTAACATTATCATTTCCGCCCACTTCCGGGATGTGCACATCCCGGTCACATTATCATTTCCGCCCACTTCCGGGATGTGCACATCCTGGTCACATTATCATTTCCGGCTACTACCGGGTTTAGCTTTCCAGGCGGTGGAACACACGCCGATCCACAACAAGCGTGAGCAAGCGAGGCGGCTACTTCACAACTCACCTGGTAGTGCTAAGCCTGTACCTTCAGTGCCGAGGAAAGGCACTTTTAAAGTAAGCGGCCATTTGGCCTGTTGCTTTTACATTTTTCTTTTAAATAAACTGAATTACGCTATGGTATTGCTTTTTTCCATTTCTCTCTGAACATCATTGTGGCGGAGCTTCTCCTGGCTTATCCATTTGGTACCAGTACAGATCACAGATCATTATCACACAAAGCCCCGCCTGACCTATCTTTTTAATTAAAGAGGTCATGGTGGTCTGGTAAGTAGGATACTTACCTTCATTCACTGGGTGTCGCTGTATTTAAAATCGCTTTTGGCAGTGGTGATGGTGTAACAGATCAGAAAACTTCACACATTTTATGGATGTTTTTTTATACAGTGGAACCTCGGATTTTGAGCATAATCCGCTCCAGGAGAATGCTCGTAATCAAAAGTACTCGCATATCAAAGCGAGTTTCCCCATTGAAGTCAATAGAAACGAAAATAATTTGTTCCGCATTGACTTCAATGGCATGCAATACTGCATGCGGCCAGAGGCGGGGGGCGCCAGAGAGCCTCAGAAACAGCCGGAAAAGCCAAAGGACAAGCTCGGCTGACCTTGGCAAACCTCGAAAAGGCTCGGGAATGTAGTATTTCCGAGTCTTTCCGAGCATTTCCGAACGGCGCTGGCGCCCCCACCTCAGGCCAAACGCGGTACTGCACACAGCTTTGGCCTGAATTTTTCACAATACAGTGCTCGTATTGTGAAACGCTTGTTAACTGCGTAACTCGCAATCTGAGGTTCCACTGTATCTGCTGGCTGTTTATTGATGCACATTGCATTTTGTTTTTTTGTTTTCATTGTTTATTTATGATTATGAAATGATGCATTTTGTACATTTGTAATTAATTGTTCACACTGCTTATATCATGAAATATTGAGCACTAGCACTTTATTTATACACATATTTATCACTAGCGCCCCCCCTTATCATTATACACCCCCCATATTTTTATTATAGTTGGCACCTTAGCACAGTTTATAGATATAGTGTTTTTTGTAGTGTTAGACTGGTACATTGTCATACGTCAGTTTGCCTTTCCTTTGTACATCAAGGACGCAAAAGATCTAATGGCTGTAAGTAGTCTTTATTACCTGCACATTGATGTATGCTTCCAATGCGATTTTAAAGCTTGGATTTGGAGTGAATAGAGTTAATAACCATTTACCAAGACTTGGTAATAATCATTACCAACACATAATAGATTATGTTATATACATTTTCATACATTGCCCTTGACTTCTATGGGCCTTCCAAAGCACTAAATGCAAAAAAAAACTGATGTGTCAAATTTTTGCTGTGCACTGTGTAAAAGAGATGGGAACAGACACTAGTTATTAGGAAGTACATTGGACACATGGATTTTAGCTTGTTGCAAACAGTGTAAATGGACCCTGACATGTACTGTCACGTCTCAGACAATCAACATCCATAGCAATTGCAATAAAACGGTTGGAATATGTTCCTGACGCTCATTAGAACTGAAAAAGCGGCTTACAGGAGTGGTGAGACACTACAAAACAAGTCCAATTGGATTTGACTATTACTACTAGATATATCATGATCCAGATAAATGAGAACCTTCACAGACACGGGATTGGGTGAACAGAATTGCAAATTCATTGGCATGTACCGGTAATTTAAGTTGACATACTGTACATGCGTTACAACTGTATATTAATTTCTTTGTCTGGATTTTAAATTTCATTTTAATTCAAAGCCACAATTTGCTACTCAGGGAAAATGTGAAATTCAATAAAGAACTTTAATAGCTTACATAATTAATACTGAATATGCAGAAGATCTCAGTAGGAAGGCACCAAATCCCAGATTTAATTTATAAAATCCTGTATGTGGTCTTAACTTCCAAATCTTGCACATACAAGGTGTGTATATATATATATATATATATATATATATATATATATATATACACACACACAGTGGAACCTTGGATTACGAGCATAATCCGTTCCAGGAGAATGCTCGTAATCCAAAGCACTCGAATATCAAAGTGAGTTTTCCCATAGAAGTCAATAGAAACTAAAATAATTTGTTCCACACTGACATCATTGGCATTCAATACCGCATGTGGCCAGAGGTGGGGGGGGGGCAGGAGAGCCTCGTAAATACTCGGAATTGCTCGGGGACAGCTCGACTGAACTCGGAAAACCTTGAGGCTCGGGAACGGAGTATTTCCAGGTATTTCCGAGTATTTCCAAATGGCTCCGATCGGCTCCGCTTGGCTCCGGCGCCCCCCACCTCAGGCCAAATGGGGTACTGCACACCGCTGTGGCTTGAATCCTGCAAACAGAGTAGGGATTTTCAAAAAAACAGTGCTCGTATTGCGAAACAATATTAACTGCATTACTCACAATCCGAGGTTTCACTGTGTGTGTATATATATATATATATATATATATATATATATATATATATATATATATACAGTAAAACCTTGGTTTGAGAGTAACTTGGTTTGAGAGTGTTTTGCAAGACAAGCAAAAATGTATAATACATTTTGACTTGCTATATAAGCGATGTCTTGATATACAAGTAGCATCATGTCACAACTGAGTATAAAAGAGAAGAGAGGCGCCTCTAAGTGTAGCAATACGATTACATTTAATGAAGTTACAGCACTTAGCAACATATTGCTACACTTAGAGGCGCCTCTCTTCTCTTTTATACTCAGTTGTGACATGACACTACTTGTATATTAAGACATCGCTTGTGTAGCTCCAGCTGGATTTTGCTTCTAATCCTTTTGGGAGGCTTCCATTTGTGGATGGACATTTTATGGTTACACAACCTATCACATTGCTATAATCTTTTTATATGGACTATAAACTGAAGGACTTATGAATAAATGTTTGTGGAACAAATCATTTGAGTTTTCATTATTACTTTTGGGGAAATTTGCTTTGATATACAAGTACTTTGGATTACAAGCATGTTTCGGGGGAATAAATTATGCTTGCAATCCAAGGTTTTACTGTATATATAATATATATTGTGAGGGGGTTAGCTCGGCAGCGGGTGTGTGTGACCCCCGGGATGGGCTCCCCACACAAAACAGGCCCAGCAAACGGAGGTTGTGGTTTTCAAAATCAAAAAGGTGCGGTTTATTTTCTATTTACAGTGACAAAACACAGCAAAGCAAAAGAAACATAAACAAAATAAATCCTGGTCAAGTTGACCTCTGACTAAACATACAGGTTTCCTAACTAACAACTGGGATCAGCCTAGTGCTGTCCTAGTCCCTAAGTCCCTGGTTTTAAATGTCCAAGCAAATAGCCACACAGGCTTTGTCTCACCGCACAGGGGTTCACTCTCCCTAGACAGTCCACACAGGTCTGGTTCCAGGCATGAGCTAACATCTAATGAAGCTGGGAGTTCTTATAGAGGCCTAAATGAGCTGACAAGCTTCAGCTGGTCTCATCAACTCCCTGTCTGCACGACGCCCCACACTCTCCCTAGACATATGAGTCATCCATGAGCCCACTAGCCTTAGCTGGGTTTATACAACTCTCCACCTAGTTGTATAAGTCGGCGTAAAGCCTGAATCTGGGCGAAATATATCTACCCCCCTGGATGCAACCAGGTGACTTTACCTTCCTGCTGTCACATACCCCCCCCTCTTGTTTTAACCTCGGGGTTGGAACACCAGCAATCAGGCATTCATGTACTCGAGACAAAGCATCCACATTCCCCATTTGAATGCCAGGGCGATGCTTTACTGTGAAGTTGAATTCCTGGAGGGCCAGGAACCACCTATTCACTCTTCTATTTGTTTCCTTGTTTTGAGCCATCCACTTTAATGGAGCGTGATCCGTAACCATGTCAAAGTGCCTACCTAGCAGGTAGTACCGAAGGGAATCTAGAGCCCACTTCACCGCTAAACACTCCTTTTCAACGGTGGCGTAATTTACCTCATGGGACTTCAACTTCCTGCTGAGGTAAATGACTGGGTGCTCTTCCCCGTTCCAGACCTGGGACAATACTGCTCCTAACCCCACATCTGACGCATCACTTTGTACGACAAAGTCTTTAGAGAAGTCGGGTGAGTACAACACTGGCTGGCTACATAAGGCTTGTTTCAAGAATTGGAATGCTGCCTCAGCCTCGGGGGTCCATTTAATCATGACCGACCCTTTCCCCTTCGTCAGGTTGGTTAGGGGAACAGCCTTAGAAGCAAAGTGGGGAATGAATCGCCGATAATACCCAGCGATTCCCAGAAAGGCTCGTACCTGCTTCTTGCTGTTGGGACGTGGCCAACTCTGGATGGCCTCGACTTTGTTGAGTTGGGGTTTTATTACTCCCCTCCCAATGGTGTACCCAAGATATTTGGCCTCCTCCTGCCCAATGGTACACTTCTTGGGGTTAGCCGTAAACCCCGCTTCCCGAACAGAGTCCAGGACTGCTTGCACTTTTGGCAGATGTGAGGCCCAATCTGTGCTATGGACAATTACGTCATCCAGGTAAGCCGCAGCATACTTCCGATGGGGCCTCAGCATCTGGTCCATTTTCCGCTGGAATGTGGCCGGCGCATTCTGTAACCCGAACGGCATTCTTTTATATTGGAACGCCCCGTCTGGGGTTACAAATGCGGTTTTCTCTTTGGCCGACTTGGCCAGGGGGATTTGCCAATACCCTTTTGTGAGGTCAAGAGTCGTCATGTATCGGGCTGTTCCCAGCCGGTCGATCAACTCATCTATACGTGGCATGGGGTAGGTGTCAAATTTTGTAACTTTGTTCAACTGACGAAAATCGTTACAAAATCGCCAGCTCCCATCCGGTTTAGGCACCAACACGATGGGACTAGACCAATCACTTTGGGACTCCTCTATCACCCCTAAGTTCAGCATTTTCTGTACTTCCTCCCGTATTGCCTCCCGTCGGGCCTCTGGGATCCGATAGG
Organism: Rana muscosa; assembly: GCA_029206835.1. Classification (NCBI taxonomy): domain Eukaryota; kingdom Metazoa; phylum Chordata; class Amphibia; order Anura; family Ranidae; genus Rana; species Rana muscosa. The sequence goes on along the minus strand of CM055117.1, from coordinate 81,967,884 downwards.
GTTTTAACTTCACCCTTTCACCGGGCGGGGTAATGATGTCATGCTCTACCCCAGATGTTTGTCCCGGCAGCTCAGAGAATACCTCCTTGTTGCGAAGCACAAACTCCTTAACCTCCTGTTGTTGGGGTTGTGACAAGGTGGCTGCTATTCCAACCTCAGGAATCACGCAACCAGTTTGAGCTGGTGACCAAGTGTCTGCGACTAGGGACTCTCTATCCCTCCAGGCTTTCAACAGATTAACGTGATAGATCTGTTCGGGCTTTCGCCTTCCTGGTTGTCTGACCTTGTAATTCACTTCGCTCACTTTTTCCATTATCTCGTAGGGGCCTTGCCATTTGGCAAGGAATTTACTTTCAACCGTAGGGACAAGTACCAGTATCCTATCCCCCGGGGAAAAGGTACGGGTCTTGGCTCCACGGTTGTACACTCTCTGCTGTGCTAACTGCGCTTGGGCCAAATGTTCCTTCACGATGGGCATTACCTGTGCAATTCGGTCTTGCATCAGGGCGACATGCTCAATCACACTCCTGTGGGGAGAACTCTCACTTTCCCAAGTTTCCTTGGCAATATCCAACAGCCCTCTTGGGTGTCTCCCATACAGTAACTCAAAGGGGGAGAATCCCGTAGAGGATTGGGGCACCTCCCTAATAGCAAACATCAGATAAGGAAGTAGACAGTCCCAATCCTTTCCATCTCTATCCACCACTCTCTTCAACATTTGTTTTAGGGTTTTGTTGAATCTTTCAACCAGCCCATCGGTTTGGGGGTGATACACAGATGTACGTAATTGCGTCACTTTGAATAATTTACACAGCTCCTTCATAACCCGGGACATAAAGGGTGTACCTTGGTCCGTAAGCAGTTCTTTACAAATACCCACCCGGCTAAACACAAGAGATAGCTCTTTGGCTATGGTTTTGGCCGAGGTATTTCGGAGAGGGATCGCTTCTGGATAACGGGTGGCATAGTCCATTATAACTAATATGTACTGGTGCCCCCTAGCGGACTTGATTATAGGACCTACCAAATCCATGGCGATCCTCTCAAACGGGACCTCAATGATGGGTAGAGGGACCAGCGGGCTACGGAAATGTGGCATCGGGGCCGACCTCTGACACACAGGGCAGGAGGAACAATAATTTTCTACGTCCTTCATCACCCCCGGCCAATAGAATCTCTGTAATACCCTCTCTCGGGTTTTCTCTGTCCCCAGATGACCTCCAAGAATGTGCCCATGGGCCAACTCCAACACCAACTTCCTGTAAGGTTTGGGCACCACAAGCTGCTCAACGGTTTCTTCTGCCCTTTTTGCCACCCGATACAGTAGGTCCTTCTCTACGCTGAAGTATGGGTAAGTGCAGGTATTATCTGGGTTCACTAACTCGCCATCTATTTTCACTACGTTTTCCCGTGCCTTTATTAGGGCGGGGTCTTTCAACTGTTCTGTGGCAAAGTTTTCCCTGTGAACCTCAAGATCAGAAAACTCCACAGACGGTAGGTTTTCGTCTGAGGAGGTGGGCTCCTCTCCAGTTTCTTGAGTCTCCCCTGCCAATACTGATAAGGGAAATTCCGGAGAGTCCTCACCACTCTCAGGGGAGTTCTGGCTATCACATTCCTGGTACATAGGGGCACCAGTGAGGGGCTCAGGATCATCCCACAGTTCCCAGAACTTCGGAAAATCCCTTCCCACAATGGCGTCATGCGGTAACTGAGATACTAAGCCCACTGGATGAGAGAGGGTACCTTTGGGGGTCTCGAAACACACTGTAGTCACTGGATACTCTCGGGTGTCCCCATGCACACAAATAACAGCTACCTTGCTATTCCCAGAGACCTCTGTTTTAACTAACTCAGCCTTTATCAGGGTCACAAGGCTACCTGAATCCAGCAATACCACAACATTTCTACCATTAACACACATTTTGCATAAATGTTTCTCAGTTCCTCGAATGGCAGTGCATGCGACTGTCGCACACAGCGACTGACGTCTGCCCGTCAGAAAGTCACACTGCATGGGTTCCTCCACAACCGGGCAATTGGCTGCAATATGTCCCGCTTGCCGGCAGCGGTAGCAAACGATCCTTCTTGCCGCCTCTTGAGCCGCTGATTTCCCAGGCTGTTCTCGCCAAACTTGGGGTAGAGCTCCCACCCTCTCACTCTCTCCACCCTCACCCCTTGGAATCCTCTTATCCGCCCCTGGGGATGGTCTGGTCTTAGGGTGGAAAGTCCGAGTGTCTCTGGAAGAGGCCGTCAGGTTCTCTGTAGCCAAGTATTTCTCCACACGATCCACAAGACCATCGGCCGTCTCTGGGTCTCCATGGCTTACCCACTTTTGGATGGCAGTAGGAAGAGCTCTCAAAAACCGATCCATTACAACACGTTCCACAATCTTTGGTGCGGACAAAGTCTCTGGCTGTAGCCACTTTCTGCTCAGGTGAATGAGATCATACATTTGAGACCTGGGGGGTTTTCCAAGCTGGAAAGTCCAGTTATGCACACGCTGAGCCCGGACAGCCTGGGTGACACCCAGCCTTGCCAATATTTCAGCTTTTAGCATCACATAGTCTTTTGCTTGGTTAGGCTCTAGGTCATAGTAAGCTTTCTGCGATTCACCAGTTAACAGAGGAGCCACCAGTCCAGCCCATTGCTCCTCAGGCCACTTTTCTCTTTCAGCAGTCCTTTCAAATGTGGTCAAAAATACCTCTGGATCATCCTCTCCAGTCATTTTTGTCAATAAACGACTCACCCCAAAGGACGCGGTATTAGTGGGACGGCTTTCCTCACTGGTCTGCGGACGTTGCTGCATTACTGCTTCCATCTGTTGTTGTAGTCTCTGCTCTTGCTTCTGCAACAGGTCTATGAAGCGGGCCTCAGATTGCTGCTGGGCTCGTTGCTGAGCCTCCAGACTCTGTTGCAAAGTTGCGTTTGTCTGCTGCTGGGCTGCAAGGCTCTGTTGATGAGCTTGCTGCTGGGCTGCGAAGTTCTGCTGTTGAGCTGCAAGGCTCTGTTGATGAGCTGCAAGGCTCTTTTGCAAACCTGCATTTGTCTGCTGTTGATTGGCATTTGCTAGAGCCAGCTGCTTCAGTATCTCCTCCATGCTGGCTTAAAAAATAAACTGCCACTGGTTCTCCACCAACTGTGAGGGGGTTAGCTCGGCAGCGGGTGTGTGTGACCCCCGGGATGGGCTCCCCACACAAAACAGGCCCAGCAAACGGAGGTTGTGGTTTTCAAAATCAAAAAGGTGCGGTTTATTTTCTATTTACAGTGACAAAACACAGCAAAGCAAAAGAAACATAAACAAAATAAATCCTGGTCAAGTTGACCTCTGACTAAACATACAGGTTTCCTAACTAACAACTGGGATCAGCCTAGTGCTGTCCTAGTCCCTAAGTCCCTGGTTTTAAATGTCCAAGCAAATAGCCACACAGGCTTTGTCTCACCGCACAGGGGTTCACTCTCCCTAGACAGTCCACACAGGTCTGGTTCCAGGCATGAGCTAACATCTAATGAAGCTGGGAGTTCTTATAGAGGCCTAAATGAGCTGACAAGCTTCAGCTGGTCTCATCAACTCCCTGTCTGCACGACGCCCCACACTCTCCCTAGACATATGAGTCATCCATGAGCCCACTAGCCTTAGCTGGGTTTATACAACTCTCCACCTAGTTGTATAAGTCGGCGTAAAGCCTGAATCTGGGCGAAATATATCTACCCCCCTGGATGCAACCAGGTGACTTTACCTTCCTGCTGTCACAATATATATATATATATATATATATATATATATATATATATATATATAAAGCAGCTGTATTAGGCAGATACATTACAGGACAGCTCATAACTTCTAGATGTATGCATTACAATAGACAAAGGAAGTGTCAGAGCTGCCAGTCTCCTGCACACAATAGTACTAATTTGTCTCTCCCAGCAGTCAGTAGGCTTGGCTTTGAAGGTAATTCTTTAATCCAGTGATTATACATATGCATAAGGACTACTGACAGCCATTAGATCTTTTGCGTCCTTGATGTGCATTGATATTTGCATTTCCGCTGATTCCACACAGACTTTGCTGTGATTCTTTCAGTTCAAACTACAGAATAAAGTAATGGTGGGAGTAGGCGATTGTGGATCGGACCTTGATGAACTGTAATGAACCAGTCTTTTACCGGTCAGTTATGGGACCTGGCAAAAAACTCGCTTAACCACTTCAGCCCCGGGAGGATTTACCCCCTTAATGACCAGGCCTTTTTTTGCGATACGGCACTGCTTTACTTTAACTGATAATTACGCGGTCGTGCGACGCTGTACCCAAATAAAATTGACATCCTTTTTTCCCACAAATAGAGCTTTCTTTTGGTGGTATTTGATCACCTCTGCATTTTTTTATTTTTTGCGATATAAACAAAAATGACCGCCAATTTAGAAAAAAAAACAATATTTTTTACATTTTGCTATAATACATATCCAAAAAACAAAACAAATGTATTCATCAGTTTGGGCCGATATGTATTCTGCTACATATTTTTGGTAAAAAAAATCCCAATAAGCGTTTATTGATTGGTTTGCACAAAAGTTATAGCGTCTGCAAAATAGGGGATAGATTTATGGCATTTTTTTTATTATTATTTTTTACTAGTAATGGTGGCGATCAGTGATTTTTAGCAGGACTGCGACATTATGTCGGACAGATCGGACACCTAACTGACATTTTTGACACTTTTTTGGGAACCAGTGACATTATTACAGTGATCAGTGCTAAAAAAAAATGCACTGTTATTGTACTAATGACTCTGGCAGGGGAGGGGTTAACATCAGGGGCAATCAAACGGTTAAAAGTGTTCCCTGTTTGTGTTTCCTAACTGTATGGGGACTGTGTGACCGGGGAAACACACAGATCCATCTTCCTGCTTAGCAGGAAGACAGATTTAAGTATCATCACCTGACAGAACGGAGATCTGCCTTTTTTATTTCGGGGGGGGGGGGGAACGATCGCGGACAGCCGCCGGACATCGAGTACGCCGGACCCACTGATTGCCTGCCCCACTGGTCAATCAGAGCGTGCACCCACGAAAGCTAGTGCACAAGTAGCCGTACGGGTTACGGCGATTTGCGCAGCCGAGTTACCTTGCCGCAGTACTGTACAGTAATCTGCGGCGGGTGGTCGACAAGTGGTTAAAGCAGTATTAAATTCAAAAGCAAACAATGATTATATTGCAGCTTACCAATTCTTAGATGTGATGGCTGCATTAGTTTTATTTTTTAGGCTTTCTTTCTTTTATTTTCACCTGGTGATCTGGCCCATAAGTCTGTTTTTCAAAAGAACAAGCTGTCCTGCAGATGTAAGAGTTATAGGTTGAGACAAACAATTTACCACTAACATTTGTGCTTACAATAACCTTTATCCCAAAAAGGAACAAACCTGTTTGCTGTAACTTCTTATAAGTATTAGCTTGTCTTTGGTTTCAATTTGCTAGTGTACAGTATGTATGTAGCGGGCATGTACTTTCAGAGTGTTTAATTCTGGTGGGTACACCAGTGATGCATGGTTCCCTGCGGCCCAGCAGGTGGCGCTGTCACTTTGGGCCGGGGTTGAACCATCGCTGCAGTGCCGTACCCTTTGTGACCTCTCGCAGCGGTTGTACGGCGGGGCGGGGAACCCGCTGTGCTTGCTGGGAGAGGGTATAAAGGGGGCGGACATCTTCTCCACGAGGTTCGAGTCCCAGGCACCTTCAGCCTGAGGGCTGCTGTTCGCGGTCGGTGTCCAGGCGGCCTAGGCCTGGACACTTGGAGTTCTTTTTCCATCCCAGACACCTTCAGTCTGGGGTGAGGTACTCAGCCGGAGGCCTGGGGCCCAGTACCTTCCGCTGGGTCCCGCGAGGGAGGGATTGTCCTAGTGGGCCCCGGGAGTGGGGCACCCGAATCCAGAGGCGTAAGGGACCGGAGCAGCATATTGCCAGTGACTGGTGAACCTCTGGGGACCGCCCGGAGGGATATATTTCCCGAACAGGGGCCAAGTTCATATAGGAAGGTGGTTCATGTTCAATGACCAGTGGCAGCGGTCCAACTAGTCAACTCAGGTCAGTGTCAGAGACCTGCTATTAGGCCTGTGGCAGGGGCCTCAATGGTTCATCCGGTCAGTGGCAGCGACCAAAACTCACGGTTGGTGGCAGAGACCGTGCGCCAGGCCTATTCGCTTGCAAAGGAATAGGAGAATTCATTTGTGCCTGGGCCTACTCGTATCCACACCCCTGTCTGTCTGTTACTGAAAGTTCAACTATTATGTTAACCCTGCAATGGAGAAATAAAAGAGTGTTGGACTTTTAATTGGTGTGGGGCTCTGTTACTGGCAGACACATTTCCACGGAACAAGCGGAAGCTTCGTATGCAGTGAGCAGACCTGGAGGTAATTTAAGTGACTTTGCTCAACCCTCATACACATACGAGGGGAGAGCTTGGCGTAGTGTTCCTGCACTCTCCTCTTCCAGGTACCCCTAGACCACACCAGCCAACCAGGCGATAGAAGCGGAGAGGGAGAGTGGGGCCCGCTACATGTATATCTACTAGACCATCTCCTCGCCCCACAGACAGACAATGTTTCTGTCCAAATGTGCCCCCTGTGCGCTTTCATTCAGAGTGGAGGCACTCTAATACAGGAGGTCTGTTACTGGCCAGATCACCTGGTAAAAAAGCCTGAAAAAAAAGAAAACTAATGCAGCTACGACATCTAATGATTAGTAAGTTGCAATATATTACATTTTTGGTTTTGTTTAATACCGCTTTAAAATGAATATGTTGTCTCCTAAACGACCCTGTTATAGGTTTACTGGGATGCCCGCAATGAAAAAAATGCAGCATTTTTTATTTATTTTCAGTGCACACCAACAGAGCAGATCAGTGTCATCACCATCAGGTATGCTACATGCCTGATATTTTATCTTACAGATACTATACATGCATCTACTCCTGAGGAAGTGAACAAAGAGTCATGAAACACGTTGTTTTTGGATGCAGCTTTTGTTTTAATCATGTATTGAATGTTGGATTGTATATGGTAAATATTATATTTAATTACAGTATGTATGAAATGCATGAATATGTATTCATTACAAATCAGCATGTTACTATTTTATAGTCTTTTTGTATGCAATATATATTTATTCATTTATTAAACAACTAGTTATTCATTGATTGTATGTGTTGTGCCTCATTTAAAGTCCTAGGACAAATAAATTGGTTGTATTGGTGTTACCTAAAACCACAGGACATACTGTAATGCGTACACACGATCGTTTTTCATGCCATTTTTTTAACCAACGTTTTTCTCGTCGTTTTTTTTTTCATGTTTACTCTCAAGCCTGTCTTGCATCCACACGATCATTAAAAAAAACGCTCGAGCAAAGCGCAGTGACGTACAACACGTACAACGGCACTATAAAGGGGAAGTTCCATTCGAATGGTGCCACCCTTCATGTTAGTAAAGTTTGTTGAGCGGCGATTCGCGCTTTTCAGCCTCGTGCTTTTCAGTCCATTACAGCGTGACGAATGTGCTATCTCCATTACGAACGCTAGTTTTACCAGAACGAGCGCTCCCGTCTCATACTTGATTCTGAGCATGCGTGGTTTTTTTTCCCCTCGTAAAAGCATACACACTATCGTTTTTCACGTCGTTAAAAAAAACGACATGAAAAACGACGTGAAAAAATAGAGCATGTTCGAAATTTTTAATGGCCATTTTTCACGCCGTTAAAAATGCTCTGGAGCGTATACACGATCGGTTTTAATGGCCATTTTAAAAAATGGCATTTTTAATGGCATGAAAAACGATCGTGTGTACGCCGCATAAGGCTATTGGCTTAGTCTTTATGTTGGGGATGAGTTGGGCAATGCAGGCTAATATTGCTAATGTGAATGAGCCCTGAATGAAATCATACCTGGCAGTTTTAGAAGTTCAACTATTGAAGGGGTTCTTAACCTGGGGTCCATGGATGGGTTTCAGGGAGTCCAAGAGGGTCAGATAAAAAATGTAATTTACATTCACTATATAGCCCTCGCTCTTTTCCCAAACAATGGGTTCCCATTGAAAGAGATGCTAAGTTTACCATTTCAATTTGTATTATCGTTCACCTCACAACCGCCATCTTGAAATGTTCTGTACAGTGATATTTGATTTTGGTTTAACTCTTAGGTCAGCCATACATGGAGTGCAAGAAATAAATTTGCTTGATTTCCCCATCAACACAGACAGTGTTGATGTGGGAACCCCTCCAGGGGCAGGGGAGGGAGGGGAAAGCCATCCCACCTGGGAGAAGACAGTGATTATCACTAGCGGCGATAGAGAATCTGGCAGGCTGGTTGTACCCAAGCTGATCTATCAATCAACTTGGTACATTCAGCCTGCCAATAACGGTTTTGAATCTCACCTGGTTCAGCAGAACCATGTAGGCCGGCCCTACATGGTATGCCCGAGCCAAGTCACAGTTCCCTGTGTCCATTCAGACACGGAGCCCAAACCCAGCCCCATCCCCTCTCTCTCCTGATTGGCTAGCTGACTTTGATTGACAGCAGCGGAAGCCAATGGTGCTGCTGCTGTGTCTCAGCCAATCAGGAAGGAGAATCTGGATGGCTGAGACACTTATGGTTATCGCTGGACAGAGAGGGACCTCAGGTAAGTATTAGGGGGGCTGCCGCACATAGAAGGCTTTTTATCTTAATGCATAGAATGCGTTAAGATAAAAAACCCTTCTGCCTTTACAACCCCTTTAAGCATGAGGACTAGAACTCTGGAAGTTGTACCCAAAAATAGTCAGGCAGAGTTCAAATGACTAGTCACCAGTATTATAAAAAAATAAAATAATTCCCGTGCTAAATGTGTCACAAATCCAAACAATCAAGGACATTTTATGTGAAAAAATAAATCAACAAAAGACAACAGCACTCAGGAAATCAATAAATTAATAAATAAATTAAAAAAATAGTCCCGAAATCTATAAAGTTCAGAAAAAGTGAAAGATCAATTGTGCTCTACATGTGCATCAAAAGATCATCCAAAAAGTATTTTGCTTCTAGTGATCACCAAAATGTGCTCCACCAAGAGGGATATCAAAGCCTCTTACCAGACTCTAATGCCGCGTACACACGACCGTTATTCATGTCATGGAAAAAAAAAACTTTTTTCTCGACGTGATTTTTCGTGTTTCCTCTCAAGCCTGCCTTGCATACACACGTTCATGAAAAAAAAACGCTCGAACAGAGCGCGGTGACGTACAACACGTACGACGGCACTATAAAGGGGAAGTTCCATTCGAATGGCGCCACCCTTTGGGACGCTTTTGCTGATCCTCGTGTTACTAAAGTTTGGTGAGAGACGATTCGCACTTTTCAGTCTTCGTGCTTTTCGGTCCATTACAGCGTGACGAATGTGCTATCTCCATTACGAACGCTAGTTTTACCAGAACGAGCGCTCCCGTCTCATACTTGATTCTGAGCATGTGCGTTTTTTTTTCCCCTCGTAAAAGCATACACACGACCATTTTTCAGGACGTTAAAAAGAACGACGTGAAAAACGACGAGAAAAAATGGAGCAGGTTCTAATTTTTTTTCGGACATTTTTCTCGTTGAGAAAAATGCTCTGGAGCCTACACACGACCGTTTTTCACAACCATTTTTAAAAAATTTATTTTTCTCGTCATGAAAAACGGTCATGTGTACGCGCCATTAGACCTCTATAAAGAAGGTCTGACAGTGCTTAAAGTGGAAGTAAACCCTCCTATCATTTTCAGGCAAGGAAGCTGCCATCTTGGCCTCTGTTTAATCTTCAACTGCCATGATGCTGCACATGTGATCAGTTATGACACCGACCATTGAATGGTTTGACAGTTTGGTTGAGAGCACAACCAATGTGACAGTTGGCATTCCCGGCATGCCGGGAATGTAACTGCTTTTTGAAACTGTTAAATCGATGGGTTTACTTCCGCTTTAATAAAGCCCTCAAATGGATGGATGGATGGGATACAGCTCATCAGGTAGCCACATATATTTCCACTAAGTGCTTCTCAAGCCGCCATAATACACCAGAGACAGTGTGCTCGCAAAATGATTTAATCCAGGTTACCACATGCAAAAGGAAGGGGTTTGCTCATTGTGCAGTATTTAAAATGCAGTTTATTTAAAAAAAAGGTATCTACTCACATAAAAAAGAAGCAACAAATGCATGACATGTATTCAGCATTGAGCGCCCCAGGGGGGCGTTATGACATCACCACTGAAACTCTGCCCAACGCATTTCATCCAAACGAACATCATCACTGGGGCAGCGAAGGTAGCAGTGATGTGGTTAGCACATCACCGCTACCTCTGTTGCCCCAGTGACGACATCCATTCGGAGGAAACGCGCGGGGTGGAGCTTCGGCACTTGTTCTGCACTGCGCCTCTATGTAATGCCGGCTATCTTGGTAGAGGCATGGCTTTGCTGTTTCATTTCAGGGCTGCCCCCTGATGATTCTTGATATGATAACTGGTGGAGAAATATTCAGGAGGCAGCAAGAGATGTTAACAAAGCGCAGAAGCACAGAATGAATAAAGCAGAAACAGAGAGGTGCATGCACTAGAGATTCCTCCAGCAAGCAGTGCAGTCGTAACATCATTAAATCTCACTCCAAATCTGGTGAGACTAGAAATTAAAAGCAACAGTGCCTTAGGTTATCAGCACCCTCACATACCAGGATGCATAACTGCTATTTTCTAGAAGGAATTCCAGAAAACAGGTACATTTTTCATTGTGCTGCTTAGGCACAACTAACATTTCTAGACGTTCACAATAAAAAATAGCAACTCTTCACATTTTTAGTTCATGTGCACTTCAAGACACAACGACATGGCAAGGAAAGAAAACCGAAGAAGGAGAGCCCCAAAGGATGAACTGTACTGACAATTGCGGCTATAACTTTTCTTATTAAGCAGTGCTACTCCAAGTGACGGGTAACGTGAACACTTTATAAAAGTCGTTTCTGTAAAACTCTGAAGGGATTACATTTGCAATTCTTTCTGCATTGATTCAGTTAAACTGCGGCAGCTTTTCTACTTTGTCAGCATCTTTTTTTTGTGTCTTTCACTTAAGAGTTGTACTTTTTTTCTTTTTACATTTATTAAGTCTTGTAGATTGCAGAAAGAAAGAAAGAAAGAAAGAAAGAAATACTTTAGATTGGGATGGATGAGTATATGTCAAATATTGTATTGCTTTTTGCAAAATATTGATTGATTAATTGATTGATTGTGTAAGTATTATGCTAGCCATACACAGGTAGTAATACCATAGTTCGCTATAAAAATAATTACAGAATTGTGACTTTCCAAAATCTATTGATCTACATGGGCTGTTTGATCAACGTACAATTGATTTTTAACAACGAAAGAACATCCAATGGAATCCGACCATTAAGAATCCAATTCAAATTTCTTTGTTGTGTCTGATGATTGTTTCCCAGCAAATGGAGCTGATTCAATAAAGGTGTAGAGAATGTTCACTTTACTTTGTGAATAAAGTAAAGCTATGTTCACTTTGAATATCAAGTCAAATACGGTACAAGGGAAAATTCAAAAACAGAATTTTTGCTAGCCCATGATTGGATGACTAGGGTGAACATCTTTCTCTTATTCACTAAGTTTAGTGAACTTGTACTTTGTAACATGATCCTTCACTGCTCCTTTAGAAATTCATCCCTAAACATTGTGTAACCTCTAATATCAACCATTTTTTTGCAATTAAATGTAGGACCATCCTTGTTACATAAGTGTCCACCCTTGATTATTCACAAAGGTGCTTCTTCTACAATAAGCTATTAAGCATGCTTAATATTAACCAATTGTATAAAAATTGCCAAAATCACCAAGGTGAAAACTACTCCAATCAACTAGTCCAATCAACCAATCAGCTTTCAAAAAAGTAAGGATAAGAATGATAATAAAGAATTACATTTGGTCATAATCTGGGTGGCTTGGTCTGCAAGTGCAAGACCAACTTTTGGTGACAAGAAAAATAAATGAGAAATTACTCATTCGGCCCAGGAGACATTGCAACATCAAAACAAAATCCACTCAATTTCACTTTCTGGTTTATAGATGAAACTGCAGCCAGACTCAGGAGTCCCCTCTCATGATCCCAGATAAGGGATCTTGTAAAGAGTCTGATCAGCGATTGTTTGGATGGGCTTTTTAAAAATACACAAAAATACTTTTTAAAAAAAAAAAATACATGAACCTGTAAAATTTGGAATTTCCAAACAAAAAATCTATTGTGGAGAAGGGAAAAGTCCCGGAGGTAGCACATCCATGTAATAAGGTGTATGACAGCCTTAGCCTGGCCTCAAACCAGGCCATGCCCCCAACGTGTTTCACTCTGCCCACAGAGCTTAGTAATGGGAAAAAAAATGTATTGTGCAGAATGGTTTGGGAGGCTCCTGGCAGCCCTGCCTGATGAGATGATGGGGCCATAAAATAGACTGAGCCCTTTCTACCATTGATACTAAGATAAAAAGGTTGGAACTTGGGGACACTGGCAGTCAAGCTAAGGGTGCTCAGCCAACAGCAGATACAGCCTTAGGTTATTTTTTCCGCCAGAAGCCTTTTGGAAACCTGAACCACCAAAAATAACACTGAAATTAGAATTTTGCCATCTAAATCTGTGAAATTTTTTCCAAAGGTAATGCCATCCAAAATTCGTATCAACTCTACAAATTAAGCTTCTCTAAGGGTATGCAGCCTCTTGTCTTGTAACTCTGCATATCAATGTTAATGGATCACTCTACAAAATGTAACGGGAGTGAAGTTTTCGAGCATAACTTTACTTTTCTATGTCACCTGTAATGTGTTCTACTAGGACTCATTATCCTCCAGGTCCCGCTGCCTGTGATAAGCAGTGTCTCAAACTCATTTAGCACCCTAATGTTTAGGCAGGGTTTCTATTAAATGTATTTGCCAAGTGATAGTTGCCTTGGCCAATTGTTAGGAGGTTAAAGGGGTTGTAAAGGTTTGTTTTTTATTTTCCAAATAGGTTCCTTTAAGCTAGTGCATTGTTGGTTCACTTACCTTTTCCTTCTATTTACCTTCTAAATGTTTTTTTTCTTTGTCTGAATTTCTCACTTCCTGTTTCTCCTCACTAAACTTCACACCATCATCCGAGTGGTGTGGAGTCAGCCAGAACAGCTTACTGAACAGCTTACTGAGGAGGAACAGGAAGTGAGAAATTTAGACAAAGAAAACAAAGAAAAAAATATATTTAGAAGGGAAATCTAAGAAAAAGATAAGCAAACCAACAATGCACTAGCTTAAAGGAACCTACCGTATTTAGAAAATAAAAAACAAACCTTTACAACCCCTTTAATTGATTATATCCAAATTCTGGAATTGCTGCACTTATCCCTTCTGTCACTAGATGGCCGGGTATCTGGTGACATTAGATAAGATGAGGGCATTGCAAGGACAGATTAGGAATGAATGGGGTGTCTCAGCCAATGGGCAGGGATTTTCTTGGGTCTGCTGGGAGAGCCTATTTATTTGGGTGTAGTCAGGTGATTGGGGTTTTGTGCCACCTGGACGGCTGTCTGGGTGGACATGTGTCGTATTGCCCCGGGCTGCTAGGCCAGAAGCCTAAGGCCTATCCCGGGGACATTTGGCTGCTAGGCTATCTGAGAGCCTATCCAGAAGTAGTGCAGGGTTGGTACTGCGGGTTTGTAGTCCAACCAGAAGTAACTGTTCCGCTGAACCAGTTGTGGTCGGAGGTAGAGGGGAAGCTGTCGCCACAAAGGGACCATCCACCTTGCTACCGCAGACCATTGTGAGTAAGCTGAGGCCAGTACCAGAGCAGCCTTCTCGCCAACCGGGGACGGTGAAGAAGTGGTAAAGGATCAGCAAGTGCCAAATCAGGGACCCAGCGGGACAGCAGAGGTGACGCTTGTCGAGTGCCAAGCCAGGGACCTAACGTGTCAGCAGGGGTATCTGTGAGTTCCAAGCCAGGGACCCAGTAGGGAAGCGGGGGTGACGCTTGAGGAAGATACTGAGTGCTACAGGGTAAGAGCTCAGGGGATCCAGTGTCTAGTGGGTCTGAAGTCTAGTAAGAGAGACTGGGAGCTCGTTGAGTGACGACCCACAGTGAGTGATTGTGGGGTAAAAAGAACTGTTTGTGTTGCAGATAGTTGAATACTTTTACCGTTAGTAAAAGCTACCAGATTGTTGCCATAGGAGACAGCGGTTCTACCTATACAGAAGTGGTGTCCGGCTGGAGGCCTTCACCTGTATAGCTGTCTAGCTATAGAAGTCTCAGAGTCTGACAATTAACATTGAACCTACCTAAGGGTGTCCTGGCTCTAACACTCTCTCCCACTGTTTAAGAGACAATAAATCTCTTTGCATTCAAAAAGTGTCTGGCGCCCACCTGTTCAACTTGCATTACACCCAACATGCCTTGTAACCCTCTTTACACTGAAGGATGTCAGCTGTCCTTAACTCTGGAGATCACCAGCTGGCTCAGGCTCTCAGTGGCTCGCTATAAGGCTGAGCCAGGTGCCAGTCCAGAGCTGTGGGCGGACCGGCTCTGCAATGTCAGCCAACAGCAGGCTTTAGCCCACTGTCTGCTGAAAACAGGTCACAGGAGTGCAAAACAAACACTGCACTCCTGTGATCCACAGGAGAAGTACAGCTAAATGAGCTTTAGCTGTACTTCTCATTTTAATTAGTGGCCGATGTTTGAATGCTAAGAGCATGCTCACTGTGGCTCCTAGCGCAGAGATTGAGCTATCAAAGCTATCAAAGATAGCTTTTAGTACTCACTAACGATTGGCAGCCAGCGGGACCGACTCCCGATCATGTAACATCTGTGACAGCCAATTACAGTTGCTAAAATGATCATTGTGTTTTCTGACCCCAGGTGTACAGTACCTATTAAAGGGATGCAAGGGCTGGGCGGTAAGGCGTTGAAGCATATCCAAACTCAGACCTGTCCCTGATTCAAACCTCCCATCTCCTGCATCCTGGTCTACACAGATGTTATCCAGCTTATCTTTTTGGAGCTTGGGGCTTCTGCAAAGTACATGCAGGATTGAGTTATGGGCAGAGGCACTAATTGGCTGCTAATGCACAGACAGAGGCAATGAGCCTCACACATATCCCACTTACCACCATGTCCATGTCCAGAAAGCATTGGCCCAACAGTATCTGCTGAAATTTCATAAGCCGAATTTGAGCAAAAAAAATGCAAGGAAATATACTTTTTTTTTGGGCAGAAGACACTTTACGACTTTAGTCTGGCACATGTGCAGTACAGTTGGGCACATGTGCAGTACAGTTGGGCACATGTGCAGTACAGTTGTAACCTTTTGACCAGCGAATTTGGCCTGGTTGGTGCAGGAGTTACAGAATGCATGGCCACCCAAAGGTCAAAGAGGATGAAGGGGAACCCAGAAGGCCGGGAGAAGATGCAGCTATGAGCTCTGCCAGCAATGGAGGAAGGCAAACCACCAGGTTAGCCTGCCATAATGTGCAACCATGTATATTGTTGCTATTGTATATATTGTGACATTGTGACAAGTCAGGAATTTATTCATGCAGACTTGAAAGACTCTAGAACAGGGGTCGTCAACCCCCGGCCGCGGCCCACTACCGGGCCGTGGCCTTACTACAGACAGGCCGCGGGTGCGGGTGGCCGGTATGAGACAGCCGGGCGGCCGGGATATTAGCGCCGGGTAGAAGAGATAAGCGAGCGAGCGGGTGGGCAAGCAGAGATGACATCATCTCTCTCCACCCCCGCATCGCTGCTCTTCCGCCCTTTTTAGCGTCAATGTCAGAGGTGCGCGGGGAGAAGAGAGATGACATTATCTCTCACCACCCCCCCCTGCATCGCTGCTCTTCCGCCCTTTCAGCCTCAATGTCGGAGGTGCGCAGGGAGCAGAGAGATAACATCTCTCACCGCCCCCCGCATCACCGCTCTTCTGCCTTCACTCGGCACCCACCACATGGACAAGTGCTGCCACCAATGCAGTGACAATTCACATCTGGTGGCAGGTGATGTGGCAAGTGACATTCCGCATCTGGTGACAGGCAACGTGGCAAGTGACATTCCGCATCTTGTGGCAGGCAGCGTGGCAAGTGACATTCCGCATCTGGTGAAAGGCAATGTGGCAGGTGATGTGGCAAGTGACATTCCGCAGCTGGTGACAGGCAACGTGGCAGGTGATGTGGCAAGTGACATTCGGCATCTGGTGGCATGCGACGTGGCAAGTTACACGCTCAGGGCTCCCACGTATTTGGTATTATGGTGAGTTGAACTATTTAATTTATTACTACAATGTAATAATAGAAATAATGCGCTGACAAATTGCCCGCGAAGAATCGCTTACCCCCCGCATGCCAACCCCAACAAGGGCCTTGGCACAATTTTCGTCTACGCAGCCGGTCCCCAGTGCCAAAAAGGTTGGGGACCACTGCTCTAGAAGGCTTTGTTGGGAAAGGAGGGGGGGTACTGTGATCTCTGTGAGAGGAAATAAATACCTGGAATTGCTACATTAGACATTACTTAGAATGCATGAACTTGGCATGAAGCAATATATCTAATGGCAGGTCCACTTTCAGAAATAGGTAGGTCAGTAATTGGAAGTCAGGGTTGTAGCTTACGTTGTTTATCACTGTGAAAGCGACAATATCTCACCAGTGTTGTTCAGCACTCTGGGAATAATTTCTTAATTTATTTATGGTCTGTTTTTTTTTTTTCTTTCTATTCAGTCTTCAGGCAACATACAAGAACAGGAGCTCATAGTAACTCCCTGTCACTCTAATGACAGAACAGGCTAATGAATAATTACAACTTACATTAACCCTTTCCTTAGCTAGTTTTTATGTTTTTTTTTAAAGAAACCTGTCATTATGTCAAATTCAAGGACTGCCCTCTTGTCTGGCTGTCATACTAATCCTAGTGCTGGTGGGACAAGGGATGCAGTTGTTGATTAAGGGACACAGGCCACTTCTTGCACCCTTGGGCTATTTATGTTCCATACTGTGATGTTTAATCTACAATTAAAAGAGCACATCGAGTTGTAAACAATATATCCCGCATTGCTCTCTTAATAGGGTTGCCACCTGTCCAGGATTCACCCAGACAGTTTTGAATCATGTGTCAGACCAGGCTGTGGCTCCCCAAATAACCAAGTCATACACAAATCTGTTGCTGTCCGGGAGCTGCGGGCAGCTGTTTGGGGGCAGGTTTGGCATCACTGAAGGGTGAGGTGCTGATGTCAGCAAGAGAAATTTGACCACACCCACTGTTTGCTGCGGTGCGCTCTGCATGCCACATTACTACTCTAATTGGGGCACCCAAATGTGTCCCATGTCTTTTATAATCCTATCCTACTGAATGAGTAAATGTTCGGGTGTTCGAACCTTAAGCTCATTCCTAGTCTTCAACATTGCAAAACAAATTCTGTGTGGATAACTACTAATAGCTATATTATGACAAGGATAAATAAGAACTAGACATGTGCATGATGAAAACATTTGTTTAGTTTCATTAATTTGTTAATCTAGTTATTTTGTTTCATTAAATTCAGTTGATTCGTTCAATTTGTATTCGGAATTCGTAGTTGGGATTCGTATTCGTATTCGGAATTAGTTTTGTTGTTTTTCAAATTATCTTTGAATTTACCAATTTTGTTTATTCGAAGCATTCGAACCGATAAATTACAAATCGTTCGAATCGAAAATGTTATATATTTTTTTCGTTTCGAATGTGGCAAAGTGCACAAATAAAAGAAAGATCTTCATTAAATGAATACAATGGGGTTGATTTACTAAAGGCAACTGCAAGTGCACTAGGAAGTACAGTCACTGTAGATCTGAGGGGAAGATCTAAAATGCTCTGCAGAGTTTATCATCCAATCATGTATAAGCAAAAATGCTGTTTTTTATTTTCCTTGCATGTCCCCCTCAGATCTACAGCGACTGCACTTCCAAGTGCACTTGTAGTGCAAAGTGGATTTGCCTTTAGTAAATCAACCCCAATGACTCTTTAAATCACCTTTGGCTTAACAAAAATAGCATTATTTCAAATTGGTACTCTAATAACACACACAGTATTTGATTTCAGAAATATGTTAAACAGTTCAAACCCAAATGGAATTCGATGTAAAATTCGATTCAAAATTCTATTTGAATTTCGGAAATTCTGACAAATTTTGTTTCGTTATGTGGAGCATTCGGTAAACTTTGTTTATATTGTAATTTTGGTATTCGGATATATACAAATCTCCAAATAACAAAAAAAATGTCTGAATATTAATGGAACTAAACAAACCGCACATGTCTAATAAGAACCTTCACAGACAACAGAGCTGGTCATAGTTAGTCATATACAACTGGTCTTGTTCTGTAATGCTTAAGACATTTTGAAGCTTATCCAAGCCACTTCTGCAGTTTTAGTATGCAATACCAATTTTAAGAATTTACAGAAGTTGTTTTTAGAAGTTATAGAAATGGATTGGGGTGGGAACAATCTTAGGATTTTTTTTGAGGTTATAGAAAGGGATTGGGGAGGGAACAATCTTATGAATTTTTTTTTTTTTTTAGAGGTTATAGAAATAAATTTGGGGAGGGAAAAAATTTAAGATTTTTTTTTTTTAGAGGTTACTCAGAATTGTCTAGAGTGGTTAGTGGGGTACCCCTAGGCTCTATCCTGAGGCCAATTCTATTTAACCTATTTATAAATGATGGGATACATAGCTCAAAAGGCACAAAAATACATAGGGCAATAACATCACAGCAGGTTATAGAAACTTTACAAGAGGACCTGAATAAATTAATGGAGTGGACTACAAGATGGCAAATTAAGTTTAACATTGGCAAATGTAAGGTATTGCACTTGGGGGTAAAAATATATATGCAAGTTACTTAATGAAGGGAGAACCTCTAGGGCAGTGTTTCTCAACTCCAGTCCTCAAAGCGCCCCAACAGGTCATGTTTTCAGGCTCTCCATTATTTTGCACAGGTGATTTGATAAGTTTCACTGCCTTAGTAATTGCCACACAGCCATTTCATCTGAGGGAAATCCTGAAAACATGACCTGTTGGAGCGCCTTGAGGACTGGAGTTGAGAAACACTGCCCTAGGGGATTCCAGGATGGAGAAAGATCTGGGGGTCCTAGTAGAAGACAGACTGAGCAATAGCATGCAGTTTTAAGCTGCAGCTACCAAACCTGGTAGAATATTAGCATGCATTAAAAAGGGAATTTACTCCAGAGATAAAATGATAATCCTGCCATTTTATAAAACTCTAGTTCAGCCGCATCTGGAGTATTCTGTCCAGTTCTAGTCACCAATCCTCAGAAAGGATGTGCTGAAGCTGGAGAGAGTCCAGAGAAGGACAACTAAAATAATTTGGGGACTGGTGGACCTCAATTATGAGGAATGACTACAAGCGCTTAAGCCTCATACACACGGCCGAGAATCTCGTCAGGAAAAACCCCGTAGTTTGACAAGAATCTTATCACGGCCGAGTGTACACACGTACCTTTCAAAAGAACTGCCGTTCTTTTGAATGGCACGAACGCGGTGACGTCATTGACTACGACGAGCGTGCGCTCGTCACATTCGATACCGTCGCCGCCATCTTGCAACACCCTACCTATGCCTAGGAAGCTACCACGCTTGCGTCAAACTCATTTAGAGCATGCGCGGGGTTTCCACGGCGACAGGTAAGTGTATACACACTCGGGTTTCTCGTCGAGAAACAGGCCGACGAGAATCTCGACGAGAAAATAGAGAGCAGGTTCTCTATTTTTCTCATCGAGATTCTTGCCTGTTTTCTTGACGAGAAACCTGAAAGCCTCGTACACACGACCGATTTACTGGTCGTGTGTACGAGGCTTCAGGTGCAGATAGAGTCAGACACCTGACACTACCTGCTACAAAACTCCATCACCTCTTTACTTACTTATAGTACAGGGTTCCTTTAACAGAAAATAGAAATATCATCTAACTCATTTCTTTTTCATTTTGAGTTTAACATAAATTTTTATAGGTCTTTTCAAATGTGCTTTAAAAAATTTTTGCAGCAGTCTTAATGGCGCTGGAATGATGGAAACGCACATTTGTAATCATTTGCAATAATATCTTCCAATTTTAAACATGGTGAGATGCTGCCTTCAGGATTGCTGTAATTATATGCAGCAATATCACATAAATCTCAGTTTCCTGCCAGGGAAAACTGTACGGCTGGGAGCCAATCTCATACCTACAACGATACAAAAATCCTTTCAGAAAAATGAAGGAAGGGGATTTGAGATGAACACATTAAACACACTATCCGTTGTACTGGAGATCTAGAATAAGAAGCCAACAAGTTGTTCAACTCATCAGACTCAACCCTTAAAGGGAAACTTCATCCCAGGGGTGCAGAGGTTTCTTTAAACCCCTCACGAATTGATAAATATCTGTGTCATATAAATAAATAAAGAAGTCAATCTAAATCAGTAAATCTATCATAGTATAAAATGATTATCCATGATAACAATATAAAGTGTAGATACAGTGACAGCACAAGATAAAATCTGTAGCAACAACCTTTACAAAAAAATATATACAATAAAAATTCCAAATATTTCACAAAGTCCATAAAATCAATCAAACAGTCCAATGTAGTATCCAAAGTGCTAACTGTCGCCACTCAGTGGAATCAATAAAAATTAATAAAGTGCAAAAAAATTTTAGAGAGTGAAAATTCACCAAGTGTCCTCCACCTAATGAAAGTTTTTTTGTCTCACCTTCCTAAAGACTGTATTACTTGGGAAGTGGCACAATACAGATCTCGATTCAGTCAAGTCTCATCTGTCCCACCCACATGTACTAGATGCAGCAGGGACTGGGGAGATTTGATCCATCGTATGTGGCGCTGCCCAAAGCTGCACCGATATTGGAAGGGTATTATTACTACCATTAACCAGGTGAGAAAAAGAGAACAAGGAGTGACCCCGTTGGACCCAACCAAAATGTGTCATAGACATGCCTCCTTCCCCATGTATATATATGGAAAAAGAAAGGGAAGGGTTTGGGACTTTATATGAGGCATGTATATGTGCGTAATAAAAAGGACGGGTATCTAGTTGTACATGGGCTACATGTCATGGGTCCCACTGGGAGCAGGCATGTAGCCATGAGGTAATTAGTAAAAATTAATAAATCCAACCAATAAAAACATTACACAATATGCTATAAATTTTATCGTATAGATAATATACGATACATGATTTCCACAGGAATGAATATAATCAATAATAAAATCATAACATATTTAATGTCTTTGATATACATGATTGGTACAAGCAAAAGCAATTAATGAATTAATTTGATACATATACAGGTCCAATAAATTATAATCATCATAATAAATGTAAATATCCAATAAAAATTTTAAGAATTCATGATATGAAAACAAGCTTGGCCTGGCATCCTAGAGTCAAGACTTGACGCGTTTCATGGCAATACCAGCCAATCATCAGGAGTAGGGATGCATAGATTTAGACTAAAAGGTAATTAGAAAAATAAATGGATCAGATCTTATTGGGTGTACCATAAACTCTATAAGAGGGAAGTAAAACCTGAGGAACCAAAACAATGCCTATTGAGGATTCTGTGCGATCTCCCGATGGATGGTGTTCCTAAACATTCCATAGCTAGAGCATTGTTTCAGGCTTGCAAGTTAATACTCCAGCACTGGACCTCTACTGACCCCCCCACTCTAAGGGATTGGATAGCCCAAATGGGAGATACCCTCCGACTAGAAAAATATATCTTTTAACATAGGAGTAGTTTTGGTAAATTTGATAAGCTATGAACTCCCTGGTTGGACAAACCAGGCCTGGCGCCTGTTGACCTTATTATGGATCGCCTGATAATTGGCAGGTGATGATACTGTTCCTGGTATGGTGGTATTCATGGGCAATGGGGTATATATACATGTTCTTTACAAGTTGACTGTATACTTTGTCATTTACTGCTGAGATGCATTTGTGATTCCAAAACACTATGATTTATGTAGTGCATTTGTTATGGATTTTGTAATGCTGACACAATCTGTTTAACCACTTGCCGACTGCTCACTGTATATAAACGTCGGCAGAATGGCTTGTACAGGCACAATCACATACCTGTACATGGCCCTTTAACTGCCAACATCGGGGTCGCGCTCGCGACCCCCCTGCCTTCCCCGTGGGTCGGACTCGATCGCCGCGGGGATCCCCGCGATCGTCTCACGGAGGCATGGAGCGGGGAGATGTTAGTGTAAACACAACATCTCCCCGCTCCTCTACTGACACTGTCAGCGATCTCCGCTCTGTGTAATCAGAGCGGAGATCGGTGATGTGTCACTCGTAGCCACGCCCCCCTCAGTTAGAAACATGCCCCATGGCACACTTAAGCCCTCCAGCGCCACTGCCTGTGTCATTTTTACAGTAACCAGTGCATTTTTATTGCACTGTTTGCTGTAAAAATGACAATGGTCCCAAAAATGTGTCAAAAGTGTCCGATGTGTCTGCCATAATGTCGCAGTCACGAAAAAAATCGCTGATCGCCGCCATTACTAGTAAAAAAATTATTTTTTTATAAAAATGCCTTAAAACTATCCCCTATTTTGTAAACGCTATAATTTTTGCGCAAGCCAATCAATAAACGCGATTGCGATTTTTTTTTTACCAAAAATATGTAGAAAAATACGTATCGGCCTAAACTGAGGAAAAAAAATGTTTTTTTATATATTTTTGGGGGATATTTATTATAGCAAAAAGTAAAAAAATATGTAATTTTTTTCAAAATTGTCGCTCTATTTTTGTTTATAGCACAAAAAATAAAAACCACCAAAAGAAAGCTCTATTTGTGGGAAAAAAAGGACGCCAATTTTGTTTGGGAGCCACGTCGCACGATCGCGCAATTGTCAGTTAAAGCGACGCAGTGCCGAATCGCAAAAAGGGGCCTGGTCATTATGCTGCGTATTGGTCCGTGGCTTAAGTGGTTAATAAAACTTTATTTGAGGAAAAAATTTTAAAATCTCATCTGTCTGGGAATCATCCAGCCTTAAAGTGGTTGTAAACCCTTACAGACCACTTGACCCTACAGGTAAGTCTAGATTAAGGCTTACCTGTAGGTGCAAGAAATATCTCCTTAACCTACACGGTTAAGGAGATATTTGTAGAAAAGGCTGCACCGATGTCTAAGGTGCATGCGCGCCGTAAAAAACGGCGCAGGCGCACTGAGCGTGCCGTTAGTTAAGGCGATCGTGCCGTCACTAGCGGCTCCCGCGCGCATGTGCGGGAGTGACGTCATCGCTGCTCCGGCCAGTCACAGCGCTGGAGCAGCAATACCGGAAGTCACTCGGGTATCATGGCGGTGGCGGAGGAGAGGAACGAGAGTCGTTGCGGGGGCTTCGATCTCAGGTAAGTAATTCATAATGAGCTAGTAGCTGTGCCTACTAGCTCATTATGCCTTTCTCTTGCAGGGTTTTTTTTTTTAGGAAAAGTTTTAGAGGGTTTACTTCCTCTTTAATGGGTAAATGCTTATCTCTCCACTTTACTCGGCATTAGTGTATCTCATCTTCATCGTGTCAAATCATCCAATGTGAACATGGGGAATGGAAGGAGAGTTCCACATAGTGTAAAGCTGTAAACATATTTTTATTTAAGATAAAGCAGTTACACTTACATTTCACTATGTCATACCAACGCAAGGGGATAATTGCGTGGTTCAAACATTCACCACTGGCTCCATCCACACACCCAGGTTCTAGCCCATGGCGGCTCCCAGCCTGGGTGTGGAGAAGGCAGCAAAACTGTATTATTTATCATTAAACTGAACTCCAGGTATAATTTTATTTTCATAGTTAATACGTATCTCCACTTTTGTTGAGAAAAAACATTCCCCTCTGGGTGATCTATGTACATTGCAAGGATTATAACAACCTTTGTTGCAGATTCCTACCTTTTGTTATTCTGAAGTTATCCCTCTGTGTTTGTCTGTGCCTCTGTACTAAGTGGGTCTAATGGGAGTGGTTTCATAATTAACTGTCAGGTGTGCAGCTGCAGGGCACTAATGAGGAAATCTTCTGGGCCTGCATCCCTTTAGACGTGTTCCTATTGAAAGTATCTCTCCAAAAATGTTGCAGGGGATGCCTGAACTCTGACTTGTATCTTAGTATAGACTTCTGGCAAAATTGGTGAGCCAATCACACAAGCAGGAAATTATGTTTCAGGGGGGTGGACAGTACACACTCTGTGTACAGAACATCTCCAGGTAGCCATATTGCATTGCATTCTTAGAAAATTACAGTGGCTGCAGATTAAAAAGGAAAGGTAATTTTAAAAAACATTTAATTACAATATGATTAGTGTAGTAATTATATGTGCTATATAATTTTTACTTTATTTTTTTTTTTTAAATCCCTTTAAGTATACATATTCCATATCTATGGGACCACTGAGGAAGCAGAGAATTGCTGTAGTAGTCGCCATTACTATCAGTGATCACCATGGTCCTCCGGGTCCTGTGCTGAGCAGCAGTTCTTCTGCATAATAAACAGACTCACTGGCTCAGCACGACTGCCATTCGCACAATGCCCTGTATTTTTTTTTTTTATGAATACAAGGCTCTGATTGGACGAAGTAGAGATTGTGACATCATTGCCCCACCTCTCCACGTCATCCAATCAGAGAAAGCCTTCATTGAGAAAAATACAAGACAATCTGTGAATGGAGGCTATGTCAATTAAGCGACTTCCTGTGGTTACTATGCGGAAGGGCACCCACTCAGCACAGGACCCAGAAGACCACCCCGATCACTGTAGCAGTGATTATCTGCTTCCACAATGTCCCCACAGGTATGGCATAGGCATACCTTACTATGTAAAAATGTCAACTTTAAATGTGAATGACTACCTGTTAAAAAAACGTTGGAATTGCAAACTAGAATTGTAGTAAAAAAAATGTTACAAAAAGTCGGCCTTCTAAAATATGACATTCTTTTTCTTTATGCTTTAATGAGAGAAGGCTGCATGGCAGAATTGTAAGCATACATAGAGAGCAGAGGAACGCCTATTATCCTTCATCTTTTTGTGCTGAAATTCTTTCGCACTTTGTATTCACTAGCCGGTTCTCCTCGCTGACACAAGAACCTCAGTGTTGGAAAACACGCTCCCCATGAACTGAATGTGGTTACCATGGAGCACAGGCTTTCCTACAAAAATACAGAGGGGACGCACTCAGGGAACTGAAATCAAATCTTCGCCAGGTTAAACCAGACTAAAAACAAGCCCCTCGTTTTATCAGATATGTTCCTGAGCCCCATTAATATTTTCCAAGATAGAGCTGGACATAGAGACTTCCAAAGTTAATATTTCCTGATCTGTAATATAGAAACAATTTCCTTTTTCTTTTTAAGTCTAAATAGATCTTTTTGTTCAACACAGTAGACAGCTCATTAAGAAGCAACCATGAGTGCACACCTGTTATAAGAGTTATATTGTATCCATAAGGCTAAGGGAAATAAAAACTTTAAGGAACACTGCTGTGAAAAATGTTGCATTCTGGGAACTGCTGTAGTCGGGTAAAATATGTTATGCCGCGTACACACGGTCGGAATTTCCGTCGGAAAAACCTTGCTCCAGCTTGGCTTGCATACACACGGTCACACAAAAGTTCTCTGAACTTTCGACTGTCAAGAACGCGGTGACGTACAACACTACGACGAGCCGAGAAAAATTAAGTTCAATGCTTCCGAGCATGCGGCGAATTGTTTCCGAGCATGGGTGTTTTTTTTGCGCGTCGGAATTCCATACAGACGAACGGAATTTCCGGAATTTCCGGAAAAATAGAGAACCCGCTCTCAATCTTTTGCTGGCGGAAATTCCGACAGCAAAAGTCCGATGGAGCATACACCTGGTCGGAATTTCCAACCAAAAGCTCACATCGGACTTTTGCTGGCGGAATTTCCGACCGTGTGTACGCGGCATAAGAAAAGCATTTAGAGGTGAAATTCCCCTTTATGTTTCACAACTTTATTTTCTCTACATTTGCATACGGGTAGGCTGTCCAGAAAAAGTGACAATAAGGCCTCATGCCCACGGACGTTTTTACAGCTGCGTTTTTGAGCGTTTTTTACAGCTTAAAAATGCCTGTCCATGTTAGTCTATAGCTTCATGCCCACCTAGACGTTTTTGAGCTGCAAATAGCATAGGCGTTTTTAAGCTGTAAAAAAAACCCAGGACCAGTGCGTTCCTCAGCGTCGGAGTTAGGCTGCATTCACACCTGAGCGTTTTGTCGCCTGAAGCTACAAAACACTAGAGGGGAAAAAATACATTATTCTCTATGGAGATGGTTCACATCTCCACTCCATGTCGCCTGAAGCCGAACGCCTGAAGCTCAAACAAGTTCCGGACCCTTTTTTGTCGCGCGAATCGGGCAGATTGGGCGTTTTAGGATTCATATAATGTAATGGAAACGCCCGATTCAAGCGTCTAGCGCGACAACGAGCATTTTGACGGGCGCAAATTCGCGCGACAAAACAATGGTAAAAACGACGGTAAAAACGCCCGAATCGCTACGCTCAGGTGTGAATGCAGCCTTAGGCAGAAAAAAACGCGAGCGTCAAAAAACGCTCAAAAACGCCCAAAAACGCTCAAAAACGCGCACTAACGCGCGGTCACGTTTTTTAGCTCTTTTTTCTCAAAAAAAAAAGTAAAAAAATTTACAATAACATGGACAGGCGTTTTTAAGCTGTAAAAAACGCAGCTGTAAAAACGTCAGTGGGCATGAAGCCTAACAGAGGTAGGGATGTGCTATAACACTGCCAGGGGGCTTGAACAACTTTTTTAATTTTAGAAAAAGATTTAAACCATGTGGTAGAGTTATAGTTTGCCCCAACCCTCTGCAAGTCATAGTGAGGAAAATATTAACGCATATAAAATAAATGAAAAACGTATATATTTAGGAGTCTGTGTATAAAATATTCACACATTTTGGTGATCAGCGACTTTTGAATGGAGACTCTTTCAATACCTAAATTCAAAATCTCTAGGGCTGGATCTGGTGATGTTAATAACCCAGTGAGTCTGAAAATTAATTGGAATGTCTGGTGCCAAAAACTGGATATATTCTTACATGTCCGTAGAATATGGAAAATGTTACCCACTTTCTCTCCAGCAGAGAGGGGACTGATCAGGATAAAACTTGGCCAGTCTATAATGGGTAAGCTATCACCTGGTTGTGATTTTTTGGGCTAGCTCCCAGTGGTTAAAGAGGTAAAGCCTCCATCAAAAAAAATTAAAAATACACCCTGCAAGACAAAGGCATAATGAGCTAGTATGCATAGCATACTAGCTCATTATGAAGTACTTACCTGAGATCGAAGCCCCCGCAGCCGACCTCGTTCACCTCCTTCTCCTCCGTCGCCGCCATGTCTCCCGAAGTATCGCGGCTCCGGCGCTGTGACTGGCCAGAGCGCCAATGACGTCACTCATGATCGCCGTTAGTAACGCGTATGCGCCGTAGACATCGGTGCATGTCTTTTGCAAATGAAGTGGAATTTACTAAAGCGCTAATGAATATTAAACTTGGGTGTAACAAACAAAAGATAACTGAATAGTGACAGCTGCAATCATTCAAAAAGGTTTCTGGGTCCTCCAATGTGAAATATAAAACAATATAATGATACGCTTACACCAAATTTCTGTGTTAGGACAGTGAACTTAAACCTCATGCATGAATAACACCAATGCAAAAAGTGCTCCGTGAAAATATGCAAAAAATAAATGTAAAATTAAAATACTCAATGCTAATTACACAGTGTTCATATATAGAGTGCTAGTGCATACAAACACAAATTGAGCAGCATCCATGTGTTGCAATGTGGACTAAACGACAATCCCAATCAAAACTTTCCTTCAGGCCGGGTTCACACTGGTGCGACACAACAGCCGTCCTACTTTGGATCCGACTTTGCCCTGCGACATGAAGCCGACATATGTCCGACTTTCGATGAACTGGGATCCGACTTGAATCCCCGCCAATATCAGGCACTGTGTTTGGTATGAATCTTGAGGGGGAACTCCACGCCAAATTTTAAATAAAAAAAACGGCATGGGTTCCCCCTCCAGGAGCATACCAGGCCCTTCGGTCTGGTATGGATTTTAAGGGGAAACCCCTACGCTGAAAAAACGGCGTGGGGGTCCCCCCAAGATCAAAACCAGACCCTTATCGGAGCACGCAACCTGGCAGACCACAGGGGAAGAGGGGGGGACGAGAGAGCGGCCCCCCTCCATCCTGAACCGTACCAGGCCGCATGCCCTCAACATGGGGGGTTTGGTGCTTTGGGGCAGGGGGGCGACCTGCGGCCCCCCCACCCCAAAGCACCCTACCCCTATGTTGATGAGGACAGGACCTCTTTCCGACAACCCTGGCCGTTGGTTGTCGGGGTCTGTGAGCGGGGGGCTTATCGGAATCCGGGAGCCCCCTTTAATAAGGGGGCCCCCAGATCCCGCCCCCCCACCCTATGTGAATGAGTATGGGGTACATCGTACCCCTACCCATTCACCTGGTGGAAAAAAATGTCAATAAAAACACACACAGCTTTTTAAAGTAATTTATTACACAGCTCCGGGGGTCTTCTTCCAACTTCGGGGGTCTCCGCGTTCTCCGGTTCTTTCTTCCTTCTGCCGGGCCTCCGCTATCTTCTTCCAGCTCTTTTGCTAGCGGGGCCCGGTCTTTTCCTTGCACTAATCCGAGGGGGACATGCAAGGAAAATAAAAAGCAGCATTTTATCTTGCACATGATTGGATGATAAAATCAGCAGCTCTTCCCCTCATTTTAGATCTACCCCTCAGATTTACAGCGACTGCACTTCCAAGTGCACTTTCAGAGCAATTTCAAGTTCACTTTGCACTTGTAGTTTGCACTTGTAGTGCAAAGTGGATTTGCCTTTCGTAAATAACCCCCAATGTGTTATCATGTAAGAGTTTTGTAGGGCTTGCATCCACTGGGTCTCTGAAAAGCAGGATTGTAATGCCGCGTACACACGGTCGGAAATTCCACCAGCAAAATTCTGATGTGAGCTTTTTGTCGGAAATCCCAACTGTGTGTAGGCTCCATCGGACTTTTGCTGGCGGAATTTCCGCCAGCAAAAGATTGAGAGCAGGTTCTCAATTTTTCAGACGGGAAAAATTCCGATCGGAAATTCCGATCGTCTGTAGCAATTCCGGCGCGGAAAATTCTGACGCATGCTCGGAAACTATTTGACACATGCTAGGAAGCATTGAACTTAATTTTCTCGGCTCGTCGTAGTGTTATACGTCACCACGTTCTTGACGGTCGAAAGTTCAGAGAACTTTTGTGTGACGGTGTGTATGCAAGCCAAGCTTGAGCGGAATTCCGTCGGAAAAACCATCCAAGGTTTTCCCGATGGAAAATCCGATCCTGTGTACGGGGCATTAGTCTTTTTCCCATTGCACCATCTGGGCAGTTTTGGACAAATTTTCTTTATGCTGGAGAAGGGAGTAAACAAGTGATATGCCCTTCGGTTGAAGATTGGGATTGTTGTAGAATAGCCAGGCCTGAGGATATAGATTTAAGCCCTGTACACACGATCGGTTTTACCGATAAAAACAGTCCGATGGACTTTTTTCATCAGACAAACCGATCGTGTATGGGACCCATCGGTCTTTTTTCCATCGGTTTTAAAAAATAGAACATGTTTTAAATATTTCCGATGGATCAAAAAACGATAGCAAATTCCGATCGTCTATGGGCAAGTTCATTGGATAAAAAACCCACGCATGCTCAGAATCATGTCGACACATGCTCAGAAGCATTGAACTTCATTTTTCTCGGCTCATCGGAGTGTTTTACGTCACCGCGTTTGGAACGGTCGGTTTTTTGATTGATGGTGTGTGGGCAAGACTGATGGAAGTCAGCTTCATCGGATTTCTGATGGACAAAACCATCGGATCAGAATCCATAGGATATCCGATCGTGTGTACGAGGCTTAAGGTTTTGGGGGTGGTGTTCAGAAAATGTAAAATACACAAAAATAGGAAGAAGTCTTTGGAGGGGATGTCAAATTTGGCCACCAGTTCGGAAAAGAGAGCTAGTATGTGTTTTGAAGACAAGGCAGCACTACAGGTAAGAGATGAAATGAAAAACATGGCGGTTGGAGGGTCCTGGGTGTGGTGAAGGTTAGTGGCTTAGAGTGCTGCTTTAAGCTTTTGCAAGTTTATTATATTTTTTATTTCTGCTTATATGGGTGATTACGTGGCCTAGCCGTGTCTCCCTGCCAAACATAGCCACTCCTGACCAGGTCTTTATCATTATGTGCCATCCATTGGGCTGGGGTTCTATGCTTAAGGCGGAGTTCCAACTACGATCTAGATTTTTTTTTTATACCTTTCACAAGCATTTAAATAGGCATTGTAACACTCATGTCTTCTGCTAAATTTCTCCCCCGATGTCTGGTTTCATCTGTTTAAAGAACTTTGATCACTGTGTTCTGGCCGTTTTCATTTTGCTTGTGGGCATGTGAAGCCCACAAGCATCCTGTTCCGGGATATGGTGCTGCTGAGCGACCAGCATGCACCGCCCATTCTCTCCCCGATCTCGCGCATGCGCAATCATCCAATATCGGAGCACTGTCAACTACATCAGGTTGCCATCACAACGGGCGTCGTCGTCGGAAGTGCCCGCCCCGTTGTGATGGCAGCGAAGCCCTCGGTGCTGCCCACTGACTCCTGGGAAATGATGACACACATCTTCCAGGAGCAGTAGCGAGCAGAGGCGCCGAGGGAAGTGATGTAAGGAGGCAGATTTCGAGAGACCACATAGCAACAGGCATAAAAAGGTACCCTATATAAGCCGAGTTTCTCAGCACATTTTTTTGTGCTGAAAATGCCACCCTTGGCTTATACTCGAGTCTGTGTCCATCTTCACTTTTGTGCGCCTGATCCCGGCCAGCCGTAGGTCCTCTGGACCCCAAACTTGCCACACATGTAGCCCCACTCTTCACCCATGAGTGTGCAAAGTTTGTTGGCCGGGGAGCACCATTTTTTCAAAGCCGGGCACCCCTTCCATAGACTCCCATGTTAAACGTCAGTCTAGTCACACAGCGCAGGAGATCAGGTAGGGAGATTGGGCACAGTGAGGCATGGACACAGTGACAGTGAGGCATGGGCACAGTGAGGCATTGGCACAGTGAGGCATGGACACAG
Organism: Rana muscosa; assembly: GCA_029206835.1. NCBI lineage: Eukaryota > Metazoa > Chordata > Amphibia > Anura > Ranidae > Rana > Rana muscosa. The sequence continues at coordinate 81,936,615 of CM055117.1, read as the reverse complement.
TAAGGCACGGTGAGGCATGGACACAGTGAGGCACAGTGAGGCATGGGCAAAGTGAGGCATGCAGATGGACACCCTAGGCTTATACTCGAGTCAATAAGTTTTCCCATTTTTTGTGGTAAAATTAGGTACCTCTGCTTATATTCGGGTCGGCTTATACTCGAGTATATACGGTAAGTAAAAAAATTCTCCAAATGTTTTTTTTTTATTTATTTCATGCACATTTTTTTGGGTGGAACTCCACTTTAAAGTGACAGCTATGTAAGAAAAAATGTGACATGCAGTCCCAATGCATTTGATTAATTTCAGAGTGTACGCTCCCCGATCACAAATGTGAATGAAGAGCAGGAGAGAGGGATATAATGTGGAGATTTTCCAACAGTACAGTAGGTGCCGCCGATATTGTGCTTCTATCGCGCTCCCATCGCCGAGATTCTCGGCGACAGGAGTGCCGAGATGTCGGCAGCAGGGTGGCGACACGTGTCGCGCTCGCTGCAATGGCGAGGAGACGCGACACTGTATTGAGCGGGCATCCGACACGGATTCTCGCCAATACCAGGCACTGCATTTGGTATGAATCCTGAGCGGGAACTCCACGCCAATTTTTAAAGAAAAAACCGGCGTGGGTTCCCCCTCCAGGGGCATACCAGGCCCTTGGGTCTGGTCTTGAAGGGGAACCCTACGCCGAAAAAACAGCGTGGGGGTCCCCCTCAAGATCCAAACCAGACCCTTATCCGAGCACGCAACCTGGCAGGCCGCAGGGGAAGAGGGGGGGGACGATAGCGGCCCCCTCCCTCCTGAACCGTACCAAGCCACATGCCCTCAACATGGGGGGTTTGGTGCTCTGGGGCAGGGGGGCGACCTGCGGCCCCCCCACACCAGAGCACCCTGCCCCCATGTTGATGAGGACAGGGCCTCTTCCCGACAACCCTGGCCGTTGGTTGTCGGGGTCTGCGGGCGGGGGGCTTATCGGAATCCGGGAGCCCCCTTTAATAAGTGGGCCCCCAGATACCGGCCCCCCCACCCTATGTGAATGAGTATGGGGTACACCGTACCCCTACCCATTCACCTGGTAGAAAATAAATGGAAATAAAAACACAACACAGTTTTTAAAAGTATATTATTGCACCGCTCCGGAGGTCTTCTTCCGACTTCGGGGGTCTCCGGTGTCGTCGCCGCGTTCTCCGGTTCTTTCTTCTGCCGGGCCTCCGCTAACTTCTTTTTAGCTCTTTTGCTAACGGAGGCCCGGTCTTCTCCATCGTCTTCTTCTTCTTCTCCCGCTCTCCGGTTCTTCTCCCGCTCTCTGGCGTCGTTGCCGCGTTCTCCGGTTCTTTCTTCCGCCGGGCCTCAACTAACTTCTTGGTAGCTCTTTTGCTAGTGGAGGAGCCGGTCTTCTCCGTCGTCGCCGTCGGCGTCTTCTTCCCTCTTCTCCTCCTCGATGTTGACTCGTCGCTTCCTCTCGCAGTAATGGTAAATCTTCGGTCCGCAGAGATTAATCTATTCTTCACATGACGTCACAGTCACATGCTCCGGGGCACATGTGCACATGACGTCACAGTCACATGCTCCAGGGCACATGTGCACATGACGTCACAGTCACATGCTCCAGGGCACATGTGCCCCGGAGCATGTGACTGTGACGTCATGTGAAGAATAGATTAATCTCTGCGGACCGAAGATTTACCATTACTGCGAGAGGAAGCGACGAGTCAACATCGAGGAGGAGAAGAGGGAAGAAGACGCCGACGGCGACGACGGAGAAGACCGGCTCCTCCACTAGCAAAAGAGCTACCAAGAAGTTAGTGGAGGCCCGGCGGAAGAAAGAAACGGAGAATGCGGCGACGACACCGGAGAGCGGGAGAAGAACCGGAGAGCGGGAGAAGAAGAAGAAGACGATGGAGAAGACCGGGCCTCCGTTAGCAAAAGAGCTAAAAAGAAGTTAGCGGAGGCCCGGCAGAAGAAAGAACCGGAGAACGCGGCGACGACACCGGAGACCCCCGAAGTCGGAAGAAGACCTCCGGAGCGGTGCAATAAAATACTTTTAAAAACTGTGTTGTGTTTTTATTTCCATTTATTTTCCACCAGGTGAATGGGTAGGGGTATGATGTACCCCATACTCATTCACATAGGGTGGGGGGGCCGGTATCTGGGGGCCCCCTTATTAAAGGGGGATTCCGATAAGCCCCCCGCCCGCAGACCCCGACAACCAACGGCCAGGGTTGTCGGGAAGAGGCCCTGTCCTCATCAACATGGGGGCAGGGTGCTCTGGGGTGGGGGGGCCGCAGGTCGCCCCCCTGCCCCAGAGCACCAAACCCCCCATGTTGAGGGCATGTGGCTTGGTACGGTTCAGGAGGGAGGGGGCCGCTATCGTCCCCCCCTCTTCCCCTGCGGCCTGCCAGGTTGCGTGCTCAAATAAGGGTCTGGTTTGGATCTTGAGGGGGACCCCCACTCCGTTTTTTCGGCGTAGGGTTCCCCTTCAAATCCAGACCAGACCCAAGGGCCTGGTATACCCCTGGAGGGGGAACCCACGTCGTTTTTTCTTTAAAAATTGGCGTGGAGTTCCCGCTCAGGATTCATACCAAACACAGTGCCTGGTATTGGCGGGAATCCGCGTCGGATCCCCGCCTATCGGCAATGCGTGTCGCTCATCGTGAAAGGAACATTTTTTCCTTTCCCGATGACGAGACAGCTCGGCGCTGGCTCTCGCGACGGAGCTCATAGGGTGTCAATCTCGCCGCTAGAAGTGGCGATATTGACACAATATCGGCGGTACCTACTGTAAATGCAATGTTCATAGAGTGTAACTGACCCTAAGGACTTACTGACATTTATTAACAAAGCCTTAAACCCCCGGTACATCCATCGCCCTGACCATACTCTCCCAAGCAAATCTTTTGCTAAACTGGTAAGTGACAGTACTTGTACATTTTTCATGTAAATCGTTGAACCTCCCAGTACTGGAGAATCCTTGTCCTTATGACACTGATCCTTGGTGAACATCCTTTCCATAGCTCAAATCAATGAGAAATTCAGAGATTACTGGCATTACAAGGAGACCTTCTGTGGCAGATTAATTGCTGGTAACCCAATTTCTTGTAATCTACAGCAAAGCCACACAAGGCTCGTAAAACTGTTTTCAGCATCAATAACGAAAGGCAGGCAGCAAGTAAAATGAAAATGATTTAAAAATGACACTTCCATGGATTTTAAAATTACTTACATTTTGAATTATCAAAATGTTATTTTGCATCAACTTGTTGATTTTAGGGAATGCTCACAGCAGAATGAAAGCTCTAAGAAGCTTTATTGAGACATGGTTTGACAAGCGTTTCATAAACCTTGTGCTGCATTTTTATGAAAATTATATATAAAAGGGCAGCACTGCAAACCAACAAACTGGTAGGAAGGGGCTCTATTCAGAATAATGAATTTATTTTTGGTCATGCATTGTACCAGCGCTGGAAAAGGTATAGCTATACATCAGATATGACTATGCCAAAAAAACTAACAGAGCGTGAAAAATTAAAGGATAACTGTACAAATGTAAAAAAAAAAAATTACAAATAAAAATTTTAATACATTTTTTTAATTAAAATTTAAATACATTTTTTAATTAAAATTTAAATACATTTTTTTATTGAATTAAAGTGTCATTAAACCCAGACTATAAAAAAAACTCTCATTGCATGCTGTATAATAGAGTGTTCATACCCACAAAGCCACTAAAGCATTTGTTTTGTGTAGAGTGACATATACCTGGTTGATCCTGCCTTCAGCTGTCCCTCCCATCTTCTCTGTGTCCCCATTGAAGGCTCAGATTTTGTAGACCAGCTGGTGTCCTCTACTGAGCATGCTCAGTTCTAGGATTTTAATTTCCTTCTTTTTCTGTGCAGCCCATGTGACTATAGAGTCCCACATGATGGCATATGCACAGTGGTAAATGACACTCCCCTCCCTCCCTCCTTCCCGATGTCCTCCTATTGCTAAACACTATCGGGCAGGATATTGTATGCTGATTGATTACATTCACTAAGTGACTCACAAAAAAAGTTTAGTTTTAATAAAAATCAGTATTGAAAATATCAAATGTAATTGCTAATGCCTGTAAAGTTAAAAAAGAGCCTTGGGTGCAGATGTTGTCTGAACAAAGGGAAAGCGAGTCTACAACCATTTGATGTTTGAATATTTATAGGGAGCTATAAAAAGTTTTTTTGATTTTTATACTTTCATCTGAATTGCTCTTCTAAAACTGTGTTTTTTTTCATCATGTGACTGGCAAAGCACCTATCCGGGCTGTGCAGACCGACTCATACTTTAGTAATAGAAGCCCCTCCCAAGGATCTTTCCCTGCAGATACCAAAGAACAGGAAAAGATCATGTGACCACACAACATCGCTGCAGGAATAAGGATTTGTTTAAAAAAAAAAAATACACTATATTGTCAAAAGTATTGGGACGCTTGCCTTTATATGCATATGAACTTTAATGGCATCCCAGTCTTGGATGAGCACGTTTAGGGTGAATGAACTTGACAGGCCTTCACGGATTTTGTTGTTGGAAAATTTGAGAACCAGCTATCAAATTTTTGTTGTCGGAAATTCCGACAGCAAATGTCCGATGGAGCCTATTTCCGACAAAAAGCTCCCATCGAACATTTGTTTCAGAAATTCCGACCGTGTGCACGTGGCATAAGTGTAAAGAAAATAATTCAAGTAATTACTGGTTGTTAAGGAGTGGGGCCACTGCGTCCTTATCAACCAACAACATTTCATCTGTCAACCTCTTCCCAGCTCCATCCAGGTCATACCCTTGATGCGTTTCACCCCACCCATGGAGCTTAGTCATGAGGTCCTCCATAACTAAGCCCTGTGGGGGGGGGGGCAAAATGTATTAGGGACATGGCCTGGATGGAGTTGGGCTTAGGCTTCTTTTACTCAAGTGGCTGTCGGGCATACTGGTGTGTGGCATTCAGGACATCTTCGTTGTAGGATTTCAATTTTTTTAACAAAAATAAATAAAAAATGTCCAATAGTACTACTTTAAATGCATTATGTACCTAAGTTTGATGTGGTTTCAGCCTCTTGCAATCTCCTATACAACTTTCAGACAAGAAGAGGAAGGTGTAGAGCTCAGGTCCAATCAGATGTTCTATATGCCAACATGTTGGCAAGAAACATGTTAATAGTGTAGCAACCGGCCCTCTTTCTCCACTGTCTTGGCTCGCTCACAGGAGAAAAAGGCACACCATGCCACCATGCCCGTACCCCCTGGTTTGCAGAGGTTAGGCACACTTGTTTTAACTTACGGGTCTTGCAGCAAGGTTCTCCTCAAAGTTGGTTTCTGTCCTTAGGATGTAAGGACAAAGTCTCTATACCCCAAGTAACTCCAAGGTCCACACCAGTGTCAACTCCAACATAGAGTTTATTTTTTCCTTATACATGAACATCCACAAAGTTGAGAAGAGAAAAAGGTGTTAGGAAGACAGATCAATTCAGATACTCTTGGCTTCTTCACCACTCGATCCCGAGTGGGTATAGCTCACCCGGATAGTCACCCAAAGGCACTAGCAGCCGGCATGTAGCTCGAACATTCTATCAGATTCCCTAATGGATGCATTCAGGAGATCCTCTGCCACAGAATCTATAGTGTCTCGAACCTCCTAATGGTCCCGTTGGTTAAATCCCTTTTCAGATGGATGACATCCCTCCGGAGAGTTACTGGGCCCCTTCCTTCACTGTGATCTCTCACCAGTCCTTCGGAACGGTCCTCCCCCAGCCTTCTCTTCTAGAAACGGGTTCCCTCGCAAGGCGGCACCCTGAGATTCCTCCTCCCGAAGTGGGCTCCAGCTAAAGGTGCTGGGCCCAGGGCCGAAGTTGCAGTCCCAGGACTAAAGGTGCCTGGGACTGATGCTCACGTGGCCCCATGGCCTGAAGGGCCATGCGCCACGCACCAGAACTCCGACTCTGGAACCAAGAAGAAGACCCCTCCCAGGCGGCGTTTGCCCCTTATGTATCCTCTCCCGGCATGCACAGCAGGTAGACCACACCCACTGCACCGCTGCCGAGAGAGGACACCAAATCGCCACTCCATCACCTGTGGTTCAACCCCGAGTACAAGTGACAGCACCACCCATACTTCTAGGGGGAACTGCACACCAGGTAAACTTTAGCAAGGCAGAGTCCAGTAAATTGAAAGATTCGAACCAAACTACCACTCGAATCACCCCTAAATTTAGTATAACAATCCCTAAATTTAGGACCCCCGCTACAATAGGAGGAGAGCAGAAGAATGGCCTCATCAGTCAGCTGCTGCTCTTTTACTGTCAGTTGAGCAGATTGATGGATATCCCTTAACTACATATGATGTCATCCCCTCATCTGTGTTTTTGATGCAATTCTCAGGACTGGGTGGATAGAAATACAAATCATTTGGCAGGTAAAACAGGCCACATGTATGAATTTCAGCTCTGTATTTGGCTGTTTGCCTGGATTTTAGCTTTATATAAAGTTTTTATAGAAAAGAAAGAAAATAGTCATGCAGACCTGTTTGCTCATGTATCATTTAATATTACCCTATGGCATGCTTACCTAGAGATGTGTATCATGGACACAGCCTAGCAAGTAGATTTCCATCAATAGAGGCGCTACCCAGAACAAGCAAAACAAAAAGATAAAAGAGACAGAATCAGAATTTTGCCCTTAGGCTCCTTTTACACTGAGGCGGTGGATGCGTCGGCAGTAAAGCGCCAATATTATTTGCGGCGCTTTACCATCAATTTGGTTTACCAGCTATTCAGGCCGCTAGCGGGGCGCTTTTACCCCCCCCACGCTAGCGGCCAAGAAAGGGTTAAAACCACTGCAAAGTGCCTCTGCGGAGGCGCTTTGCCGGCGGTATAGCCGCGGTGCCCCTTTCATTTGAATGGGCAGGAGCGGTGGAGGAGCGGTATACACACCGCTTCTTCACCGCTCCAAAGATGCGGCTAGCAGGACTTTTTTTTACCATCCTCAGTCCTGCTAGCGCACCGCTCCAGTGTGAAAGCCCTCTGGGGTTTCACATTGGAGAGACAGCAGCGGCTGTTTCAGGGCGCTTTGCATGCGCTATTTTTAGCGTTATGGCGCCTGCAAAGCGCCCCAGTGTGAAAGGGGTCTAAGAAACAGCAGAGATGGCACGTCTCCAATGGTCTGGTCAGAGAAATAGGATGATCAAAGGGAGACAGAATAGCTTGGGAGTCAAAATGTAAGGGAACCCAAGCATGGATACAGTACATGGGAGAAGCAAAAGCCAGCTTGGTTCAAGACTGGAACCCAAAAGTGACATCATCTAGAAATGAAGTAAAGTCTATAAGGCAATTCCTTTGTATTGAATGGTACAAGAAGATGAAATATGAGCTTAAAATATGTGTAAACCCCAAAAAATGTACTTCTTATTTCCTACCTTTTGGCCTGACTCTGCTGGTTGAATGTTCTTAGACTATAGTTAAATAGTATTTTCTCTTCTGGTCTAATGCTCTTATGCCGTGTACACACGATCGATTTTTTAGACGGTGAAAACACCGTCGAGAAAATCGACGTGAAAAACGAGGAACAGCTTGTTCCCCTACACACGGCCGTTTTAAATTACATTTTTTTTCTTGGTCGAAAAAAACGACCGTGTGTAGGCTCCCTGGCAGTGAGCCTATGGGAAAACTGCCGCGGAAAAAAATGACGGGAATCACGACGAGAAAAATTAGAGCATTTTCTAATTTTTCTCGTCGTGATTAATGCCGTTTTTCCCGTCTGGAAAGATGACAAAAAGCCCACACACGGTCGTTTTTCTCGTCCAAAAGAAAAAATTTCATTTTTCCAGACGGGAAAAATTATCGTGTGTACGCGGCATTAGGCTATGGATGAAAAAGGAATTTTCTCTTCTGGTCATATGTTCCTCGTCTATTGTAATGGCGCATACACACGGTCGGAATTTCCGAGGAAAAAAGTCAGACGGAATTTTTTCAGCGCATATTCCGACCTGGTGTATGCCCCAATCGGACTTTTTCCGTCGGAAATTCCGACGGAGTTAGAAAAAGAACATGTTCTCTTTTTCTTTCCGACAGAAAAAATTTCTATCTGAAATTCCATTCGTCTGTATGGAACTCCGACGGAGAAAAAAACACGCATGCTCAAAATCAAGTCGACGCATGCTCGGAAGCATTGAACTTCATTTTTCTCGGCTCGTCGTAGTTTTGTACGTCACTGCGTTCTTGACGGTCGGAATTTGGTGTGACAGTGTGTATGCAAGACAGCTTGAATGGATATCCTTCAGAAAAACCCTTCGGAGTTTATTCCGATGGAAAATCCGACCGTGTGTACAAGGCATTAGAAGGAATTTTCTCCTCTGATTGAGTGTGGTTATGGTTAAATAAGATTTTCTTTTCTAGATGAATGATCTTAGGTTATAGTCAGGGCTTTTTTTCAGCTTTTTTTCAGCTGGAACTTGGTGGCTCAGGCCCTCTGCTTCCTGTTCACCTCTATCGCTTGTAAACACAGAACTCCGGCTTCTGTGTTTACAAGTGACAGTTTGTCTCTCAATGGCTCCCACTGAGTGCAAGATGGGGACAAGGGAGATGTAGGTGCCCAGGGTACATTGCAGATGCCGGCACCCCCACTGGATGATCTCCCCGCATCCTGCCCCTTTAAGACCCTCCCATTGTTAGTGAAATTTGACCACACCCACAATTTGATGCGATTTGGAGGGTGTGTTTGTGGGGGTGTGAGGGGGTTTTGGGGGGTTATGGTTGAGTTCCTGTACCTATTTTCTGTGGAAAAAAGCCCTGGTTATAGTTAAAAACAAATTCTCTTCTGGTTGAATGTTCTTAGGTTATAGTTAAAAAGGTATTTTCTCTTCTGGTAGTATGTTCTTTGGCTATTATTAAAAGGAATTTTCTCCTCTGAGTGAGTGTTCTTATGCTATGGTTAAAAAATATTTTCTCTTCTGGAAGAATGTTCTTAGGCTTTGCTTAAAGGAATTTTCTCTTCTGGTTGAATGTTCTTAGGGTAGGGTTAAAAGGTATTTTCGAATCTGGTTAAATGTTCTTAGGCTATGGTTAAATAGTATTTTTTCTTCTGGTCTAATGGTCTTAAGCCTCATACACACAATCGTATTTTCTGCGGACAAAGCTTAGGACTTTTGTCCGAAGGGTGTTGGCCAGGAACTTGTATTGCATACAAACGGCAAAGAACTGTCGGCCAACAAACACGAAACTACGTGGTTTGCCAGCTCTTTAGCGCCACTCTTTGGGCAACTTCTGCTAATGTTGTGTTATGGTTAGCATTGCTTCTGAGCATGCGTGTTTGTACTTTGGCGTTTTGTCCGATGGACTTGTGTACACACACTCGGATAATCCGACAACACACATTTGTTGGCAGACAATTCTAGAGCATGCTATCCCACATTTGTTGGCTGAAAATCCGACAACAATTGTCCGATGGAGCATACAAACGGTCGGATTATCCAACAACAGCCTGCCATCACACAATTCCCGTTGGATAATCCGATCATGTGTCTATGGTTGAAAGATATTTTCTCTGCTGGTCACATGTTCTTAGGTAATTCTTAAAAGGAATTTTTCTCTTCTGGTTGACTGTTCTTAGGCTAGAGTTAAAAGGGTTTTTTCCTTCTGCTTGAATGTTGTTAAGGAATATTTAAATAGTATTTTCTCTTCTGGTCGAATGTTCTTTGGCTATTGTTTTAGGTTATTTTTGGTCAGTTGCATTAAGGCTACTGTTTTAAGTTATTTTTCTCTTCTGCTTAAATGTTCTTCTTAGACTATTGTTTTAGGCTATTTCCGGACAATTATATATGGGCTACTGTTTTAAGTTATTTTTCTCTTCTGGTTGAATGTTCCTAAGCTATTGCTATTTTTTCTATGGATTGAATGTTCTTTTAGATTTGGGGAATGTTGCATTCATCCCGATAAAGACAGCTTACCAGGGGCGGACTGACCATTCGGGCACTCGGGCAGTGCCCGAGGGCCCCGGGGTGGGCCTGGCTCAGTCTGCCCCTGGAAGTGCCCGCAGCTTATCATGCAGAATCAATAAAAAGAGCGTACATTCTAGAAAATAACATTTCACATATACAGAATGAAGTATGTTTAAAACATTTATTTGAAAGGGTAATATTTGTAACTTTTGCATAAATGCTGATACTTTTTTTTTATTATTATTATTAATAAACAGACCTCTTAGCATACATGAACTGACATATGTATCAGACAGTGAGCCCTATCCTAACACAGATTTCCCTTTAAGACTAACACATGAAATATGCATTCACGACATCCATAACAATCTGGTCATTAATGGATGGGAGCTGACTTCCCACATGCGTGTGCCTGGATTAGCTCCTATCTGTGATAGGCACGGCTCCATTGTCTCCCCCGGTCATATTCTACAATGCTCCATACGCAGGAATCTATTGTGCCTGCAGAAGGGATTTCAGTGAATTGAACAGGCGGGGACTTGGTATGCTCAGGACATAGCAGGCTAATGTAAGCAGAATGCTAAGCAGCGGTTCCTGTGTGCTGGGAGCATACGGTAATGTCAGCGCATGTAGTTTCCCCCCCCCCCCCCCCCCTCCACACTCCTACTCTAATTATGCCCTTCAGACTAAGCACTTTTGACAAGCATTAATAAGACCCATACCATACATGTGAGCGGAGCTCGGGGGAGAATGCAAAAAGACGCTTTCTGAAGTTTAAACTGTCGAACTTTTGTGCTTTGCATCAAACGCCATTAAAAGGCTAAGATCGTCGTGTTTACACATCATCGCTGTGCCCTCTACGTTGTCTCTTCTCTAAGTAAGCATTTGTACTTTCGGATGGAACATATAAGATTAGTACAGAAACTGTTTTGTCATTTAACCCCTTTACTACAGCCTAACTCATACACTCTGTAGCAGCCTCACTCCCTTCTCTCGTGAATCGGTTATCCGATAGCTCTTGTCTAGGGGTATCTTGTACGTGAGAGTGAGATGCGCCACGGCCCATGTCCTCCCCATTGCAGCGGGTGAGGTAAAGGCCAGTACCTGTTGTTCTCCTCGGGCCTGTGTGTTTCTTTAAGAGCCAAGTCTGTTGTGCTGACACTTCCCTTCGCTCCCATTAACCAGAGTACCACACACCGATAATGGTCCAACACTTGTTTATTATAGCACACAAATAAACAGTCCTTTGTCAGCCGACTGGTTGGGACCCATAAAACAGTTCAATACGGTGGGGTGAGCAGGTCGAGGCACAGTCCTAACAATCAAACTAAACCACTGTGGTTTCACCAGCGGTTGCTACAGCCATCGGCTTGAGAGAGAACTTGAATCTTCGGAGTCTCTACCCACGACTCTAGAGAGCATGAACTGGAGTACCTTCGCTGCGTTGCGGCCCCTGTCAGGGGGAAGATGTCCCTCCAAGGGAGTTACCAGAGGCCCCTCTGTCACCGGGTTGATGCTGCTCCGTGCTCTTCAGAAGGGTAACCTCTCCGGCCTCCTCACCTCAGATACGGGCCCCATCCACCTCAGGGTCCCTCAGACTCATCCACCCTTGCGGAGCCCAGTCGAAGTCACTGGGCCCCAGGCCTCCGGTGTAGTACCTCACCCCAGGCTTAAGGTGCCTGAGATGGACGCCAACACTGCTCCGACCAGGCCATGGGCACCTGGGCCGGAACTCCGGACCGCCAGCACCCAGGCCAAGGGTGCCTGGGCGTGGGATAGCAAGAACACCTCGTAGCGAGGGCGTCTACCCCCTTTTATGCCCTCCCCCAGCCGGCCCAGCAGGTTCCCCGCCCCGCTGTACCACTGCCAGAGCAGGACAAAAAGGGTGCAGCATTACGGCAGCGGTTCTACCTCAACCCGGGACAACATCGCCACCCACAGGTCAAGGAGAACAGCACAATACCAAAGTCCTCCACGACTTAAATGGTCTAAACCCTCTCATGATTGGTACATCCTGGATCATACTACCACCCAGGTGCTCCCCCTAGATTTAGACCCCCGCTACAACTCTATTACCAAAAGTATTGGGACACCTGCCTTTACACGCACATGAACTTCCCAGTCTTAGGGGCTGATTTAGGAAAATGTTGGCGCATTTGCGCAGGCAGGAATAATTATTGGGACATGGCGCATGCTGTCGACTTGCACCGGATTCGCGGAATCGTTGCGCGTGCGGGGGCATACACATTCTTAAATATGAAACAGACATCGGGCACTTGCTCATTGTAATGCTGATCATGTTAATGAGCTTTTCCTTATCACATGGAGAATATTGCTTCCACTTTTATTCCTTTCATTCATTTCTTTTTGAAACAACTCAATAATCATTCTAGAGATCTTCCTCCTATCAACAACTGTGCGGATGTTTACTGGACTTGTAATTGTGCATTTTATGGTGATAGTCTATAATCATTGGTGGAGCCAAAACTTCCATGAAAACATCTTCTCAACACATGTCTGTGTATTGTGCATTCTGGACAATTCTTTCCCCATACACTGTCCAATCTGATTGGATGACATTTACATCCACTCATTTCTCTGAGCAATTCATTTCCCCATACACTGTCCAATCAGATTGCACAGTGTATGGGGAAAGAATTGTGCAGAATGCACAATACACAGACATGTGTTGAGAAGATGTTTTCATGGAAGTTTTGGCTCCACTAATGATTATAGACTATCACCATAAAATGCACAATTACAAGTCCAGGAAACATCTGCACAGTTGTTGATAGGAGGAAGATCTCTAGAATGATTATTGAGTTGTTTCAAAAAGAAATGAATGAAAGGAATAAAAGTGGAAGCAATATTCTCCATGTGATAAGGAAAAGCTCATTAATAGTGATGAGCCGAACACCCCCGGGTTCGGTTCGCACCAGAACCCGCGAACGGACCGAAAGTTCGCATGAACTTTAGAACCCTATTAAATACAATGGATGCGAACGTTCAAAATCTAAAGTGCTAATTATAACGACTATTATGCATGTTATTGTCCTAAAAAGGGTTTGGGAACCCGGGTTCTGCACCAGGGGACATGTATCAATGCAAAAAGAAGTTTTAAAAACGGCCGTTTTTCTGAAACAGTCATTTTAATGATGCATAAAGTGAAAAAAAAAAGTCAAATATTACTTTAAATATCGTACCTCTGGGGTGTCTAAAGTATGCCTGTGAAGTGCCACGTGTTTCCCGTGTTTAGAACTGTCCCTGCACAAAATTACATTTCTAAAGGAAAAAAAAGCCATTTAAAACTGCTTGCGGCTTTAATGTAATGTCTGGTCCCGGTAATATGGATGAAAATCTTTAAGAAAAATGGCATGGCTGCCCCATCACACCCCCCCCCACCCCCCCACCCCAGCCCACTACCAGCCCCTTTGGGTCTTGTATGGATATTAAGGGGAACCCCGCACACAAAATAAAAAAGGCCCTATATACTCTGAACAGCCGTATACAGGCGGTGCATACAAGACAGGGACTGTAGGTTTGTTCTTATGTAGAATCTGTTTGTAATTTTGAACAGTTACATTGTTTAAGTGTAGCTCCAGCCAAAAACTATATTTTTAAGCTTTGTGGAAAACATAGGGAAGGGTTATCACCCCTGTAACATTTGTTTTGCTGTCTGTGCAGTGTGCACCTGTTCAGAACAGTTCACCTCACTTTCCGTCCTAATGACAAATGTTTTTTGAAAATTTGGGGTTTTTATTGAAACAAGAATTGGTGATAAAGAATCAGTGTAGAGGAGACACTTTTTTCCCATATTAACTCTTACAGGAGAGAATTTGCCTTCCTAGGGGTAGATTTCCTCTCACTTCCTGTTGTATCCTTCCGTTTGCAAGGAGGAGTCGTTTGTAAGTTGGATGTTTGAAAGTAGGGGCCTGCCATATATACTCAGCTGAAATTTGCCCCTTACATGTTGGTGTTGCCACAACACTGTGAGCCCTCACAGTTACTCTTGGTGGGCGCATGAATGGGCCCTGCTGTGAATTATTAGATCAAGAATTGTAATTGCATGCCCCTGTTGAACAGGGGCTGAAAAATTGGGCTTTTGGTGGTGGTGGTGGTGGTGGTGTTGACACAACACTGTAAGGCCTCACAGTTAGTCTTGGTGGGCGCAGGAATGGGCCCTGCTGTGAATTATTAGATCAAGAATTGTAATTACATGCCCCTGTTAAACAGGGGCAGAAAAATTGAGCCTTAGGCACTGGTGCCACAACACTGCAACCCCTCACAGATACTGTACTTGGAGCACAGCAATGAGCCCTGTTGCAAAGTATTGCATCAAAAATTGTAATTACTCCTTCTTTGACTGACCGAAGCCTCAGCAACTCATTGTCCAAGACCAGGAGTTTGTAACCTCCCAGTCTCTGGGAACGCGTTGCACAGACCTTTCTGCAAGGCCTCCCAGAGTTGTCTCATCCTCTGCTCCCTCTGCGACGGTAAGATAAGGTCCGCAACCTTACCCTTGTACCGTGGATCAAGGAGAGTGGCAAGCCAGTAATGGTCCCTCTCCTTGATCCGAAGAATTACGAGGATCCTTCCGCAGACTTTGCAGGATCAGGGAGGCCATGCAGCGTAGGTTAGCTGAGGCATTCAGTCCGGAGTCCTCTGGGTCACTAAGGATGACATGATCCGCAGCCACCTCCTCCCAGCCACGTACAAGTCCACTGGTTTCTTGGGACTGTAAATCATCCCTAAAAGACTGCTGCTGATGATGCTGAGTGCCAGCCTCCACCTCCATGCTGACACAATCCTCCTCCTCCTCCTCCTCTTCTTCCTGTGCGATGGGTGGGACAGAAGGAACACTGTCTGGGTAAAGGGGGCCTTGAGAGGCAAGGAAGTCCTCCTCTTCCTGCCTCTGTTCTGCCTCAAGTGCTCTGTCCATTATTCCACGCAGCGTATGTTCCAACAGGTGGACAAGAG